>CM062263.1:36695006-39275016 GCA_031216405.1 Syzygium malaccense | reverse complement strand
CTCCTGTTTTCGTAAAGGTTTCAAAATGCCACGGCATTTCTATCAAAAAGTTACGTGGAATCAACGCAAGAATTGCCCATAAAAGTTGTCGGATTGATGTGATAGGCTTGTTGGAAGTTTTGCCAACATAAAATCGCTTGCAACGGAATGACTAGGAGGAAAAATGCCCGACAAACATTTTTACGCCCGTTTTCAAGAAACTTTGTGATTTTTATGGCAATATTATCAAGAAGCTGTGCATAATCAAATGAAGAATCGCCAACAAAAGTTATCGGAGCGATGAGCTAGGTTTGTCGTAAGTTTTGCCCACTCAATATCCCACGCAACGGGGCCAATAAGTGGAAAAATAAACTTACAACATTTTTACTCCTATTTTCGTGAAGGTTTGTGAATTCCACGGCATTTCTATCAAAAAGTTATGGGGAATCAACTGAAGAATTGCCCATAAAGGTTGTCGGATCGATGTGTTAGGTTCGTCGGAAGTTTTACCTAGTTAAAATCGCTTGCAATGGAATGAATAGGAAGAAAAATGCCCGACAAACATTTTTACGCCCGTTTTCAGGAAACTTTGTGATTTTCATGGCAATATTCTCAAGAAGCTGTGCATAATCAAATGAAGAATCGCCGACAAAAGTTGTCGGAGCGATGAGCTAGGTTTGTCATAAGTTTTACCCACTCAACATCCCATGTAACGGGACCAATAAGTGGAAAAATAAACTTACAACTTTTTTACTCCTGCCTTCGTGAAGGTTTGTTAATTCCACGGCTTTTCTATCAAAAAGTTATGTGGAATCAACACAAGAATTGCCCATAAAAGTTGTGGGATCGATAAGTTAGGCTTGTCGGAAGTTTTGCCTAGATAAAATCGCTTGCAATGAAATGAATAGGAGGAAAAACGCTCGAAAAACATTTTTACGCCCATTTTCAATAATCTTTGTGTTTTTCATGGTACTTCTCTTAACAAGCTGTGCATAATCAAATCAAGAATCGCCGACAAAAGTTGTGTGAGCTATGAGTTAGGTTTGTCAAAAGTTTTGGCCACTCAACATCCCACGCAACAGCACCAATAAGTGGAAAAATAACCATACAACATTTTTGCTCCTGTTTTCGGGAAGGTTTGCGAATTCCACGGCATTTCTAATAAGAAGTTATGCGAAATCAACTCAAGAATTGCCCATAAAAGTTGTCGGATCGATGTGTTAGGTTTGTCGGAAGCTCTGCCTACTTAAAATCGCTTTCAACGGAATGGATAGAAAGAAAACCGCACGACCAACATCATAATTCCTATTTTCGCTAAACTTGGTGATTTTCATGGCAATACTCTCAAGAAACTGTGCATAATCAAATCAAGAATCGCCGACAAAAGTTGTCGAAGTGATGAGCTAGGTTTGTCATACGTTTTGCCCACTCAACATCCCACGTAACGGGACCAATAAGTGAAAAAATAAACTTACAACATTTTTACTCCTATTTTCGTAAAGGTTTCAGAATTCCACGGCATTTCTATCAAAAAGTTACGTGGAATCAACGCAAGAATTGCCCATAAAAGTTGTCGGATTGATGTGATAGGCTTGTTGGAAGTTTTGCCAACATAAAATCGCTTGCAACGGAATGAAAAGGAGGAAAAACGCCCGACAAACATTTTTACGGCCGTTTTCAAGAAACTTTGTGTTTTTCATGGCAATTTTCTCAACAAACTGTACATACAGGAAGCGCCGAGAAAAATTGTCGGAGCTATCAGTTAGGTTTGTCATAAATTTTACCCACTCAACATCCCACGCAACGGCACCAATAAGTGGAAAAATAACCATACAACATTTTTACTGCTGGTCTCGTGAAGGTTTGCGAATTCCATGGCAATTCTATCAAAAAGTTATGTGTTATCATCTCAAGAATTGTCCATAAAAGTTGTCGGATCGATGTGTTAGGTTTGACGGAAGTTTTGCCTACTTAAAATCACTTACAACGGAATGAATAGGAAGAAAACCGCCCGACCAAGATCTTTACTCCTGTTTTCACGAAACTTTGTGATTTTCATGGCAATAATTTCAAGAAGCGGTGCATAATCAAATAAAGATTCGCCGACAAAAGTTGTTGGAGAGATGAGTTAGGTTTTTAAATTCCACGGCATATTTATCAACAAGTTATGCGGAATCAACACAAGAATTGCCCAGAAAAGTTATCGGATCGATGTGTTAGGTTTGTCGGAAGTTTTGCCTACATCAAATCGCTTGCAACGAAATGAAAAGGAGGAAAAACGGCCGACAAACATTTTTACGCCCGTTTTTAAGAAACTTTGTGTTTTTCATGGCATTTGTCTCAACAAACTGTGCATAATCAAATGAAGAATCGCCGACAAAAGTTGTCGGAGCGATGAGCTAGGTTTGTCATAAGTTTTGCCCACTCAACATCCCACGCAACGGAACTAATAAGTGGAAAAATAAACTTACAACATTTTTACTCCTGGTTTCGTGAAGGTTTGTGAATTCCACGGCATTTCTATCAAAAAATTTTGGGGAATCAACTAAGGAATTGCCCATAAAGGTTGTTGGATCGATGTGTTAGATTTGTCGGAAGTTTTGCCTACTTTAAATCTCTTGCAACGGAATGAAAAGGAAGAAAACCGCCCGACCAACATCTTTACTCCTGTTTTCACGAAACTTTGTGATTTTCATGGCAATAATCTCAAGAAGTGGTGCATAATCAAATAAAGATTCGCCGACAAAAGTTGTCGGAGCGATGAGTTAGGTTTCTCATAAGTTTTGCCTACTCAACATCCCACGCAACGGGACCAATATGTGGAAAAATAAACTTACAACATTTTTACTCCTGTTTTCGTGAAGGTTTGTGAATTCCACGGCATTTCTATCAAAAAGTTGTGGGTAATCAACTTAGGAATTGCCCATAAACGTTGTCGGATCGATGTGGTAGGTTTGTCGGAAGTTTTGCCTACTTAAAATCGCTTGCAACGGAATGAAAAGGAAGAAAACAGCCCGACCAACATCTTTACTCCTGTTTTCACGAAACTTTGTGATTTTCATGGCAATAATCTCAAGAAGCAGTACATAATCAAATAAACTTACGCGCCGACAAGCATTTTTACGTGCGTTTTCAAGAAATTTTGTGATTTTAATGGTAATATTCTTAAGAACATGTGCATAATCAAATGAAGAATCGCCGACAAAAGTTGTCGGAGCGATGAGCCAGGTTTGTCATAAGTTTTGCCTACTCAACATCCCACGCAACGGGACCAATATGTGGAAAAATAAACTTACAACATTTTTACTCCTGTTTTCGTGAAGGTTTGTGAATTCCACGGCATTTCTATCAAAAAGTTGTGGGTAATCAACACAGGAATTGCCCATAAAGGTTGTCGGATCGATGTGGTAGGTTTGTCGGAAGTTTTGCCTACTTAAAATCGCTTGTAATGGAATGAAAAGGAAGAAAACCGCCCGACCAACATCTTTACTCCTGTTTTCACGAAACTTTGTGATTTTCATGGCAATAATCTCAAGAAGCAGTACATAATCAAATAAACTTACGCGCCGACAAGCATTTTTACGTGCGTTTTCAAGAAATTTTGTGATTTTAGTGGTAATATTCTTAAGAAGATGTGCATAATCAAATGAAGAATCGCCGACAAAAGTTGTCGGAGCGATGAGCTAGGTTTGTCATAAGTTTTGCCTACTCAACATCCCACGCAACGGGACCAATATGTGGAAAAATAAATTTACAACATTTTTACTCCTGTTTTCATGAAGGTTTGTGAATTCCACGGCATTTCTATCAAAAAGTTGTGGGTAATCAACTCAGGAATTGCCCATAAAGGTTGTCGGATCGATGTGGTAGGTTTGTTGGAAGTTTTGCCTACTTAAAATCGCTTGTAATGGAATGAAAAGGAAGAAAACCGCCCGACCAACATCTTTACTCCTGTTTTCACGAAACTTTGTGATTTTCATGGCAATAATCTCAAGAAGCAGTACATAATCAAATAAACTTACGCGCCGACAAGCATTTTTACGCGTGTTTTCAAGAAATTTTGTGATTTTAATGGTAATATTCTTAAGAAGATGTGCATAATCAAATGAAGAATCGCCGACAAAAGTTGTCGGAGCGATGAGCTAGGTTTGTCATAAGTTTTGCCTACTCAACATCCCACGCAACGGGACCAATATGTGGAAAAATAAACTTACAACATTTTTACTCCTGTTTTCGTGAAGGTTTGTGAATTCCACGGCATTTCTATCAAAAAGTTGTGGGTAAGCAACTCAGGAATTGCCCATAAAGGTTGTCGGATCGATGTGGTTGGTTTGTCGGAAGTTTTGCCTACTTAAAATCGCTTGTAATGGAATGAAAAGGAAGAAAACCGCCCGACCAACATCTTTACTCCTGTTTTCACGAAACTTTGTGATTTTCATGGCAATAATCTCAAGAAGCTGTGCATGATCAAATAAAGAATTGCCGACAAAAGTTGTCTGAGCGATGAGTTAGGTTTCTCATAAGTTTTGCCTACTCAACATCCCTTGTAACGAGACCAACAAGTGGAAAAATAAACTTACAACATTTTTACTCTTGCTTTCGTGAAGATTTGTGAATTCCACGGCATTTCTATCAAAAAGTTATATGGAATCCACTCAAGAATTGCCCATAAAAGTTATCGGATCGATGTGTTAGGTTTGTCGGAAGTTTTGCCTACTTAAAATCGTTTGCAACGGAATGAATAGGAAGAAAACCGGCCGACCAAAATCTTTACTCCGGTTTTCTCAAAACTTTGTAATTTTCATGGCAATATTCTCAAGAAGCTGTGCATAATCAAATGAAGAATCGCCGACAAAAGTTGTCGGAGCGATGAGCTATGTTTGTCATAAGTTTTGCCCACTCAACATCCCAAGTAACGAGACCAATAAGTGGAAAAATAGACTTACAACATTTTTACTCATGTTTTTGTGAAGATTTGTGAATTTCACGTCGTTTCTATTAAAAATTTACATGGAATCAACTCAAGAATTGCCGATGAAAGATGTCGGATCGATGTGTTAGGTTTGTCGGAAATTTTTCCTACTTAAAATCGCTTGCAATGGAATGAAAAGGAAGATAACCGCCCAACCAACAATTTTACTCCTGTTTTCACGAAACTTTGTAATTTTCATGGCAATAATTTCAAGAAGCGGTGCATAATCAAATAAAGATTCGCCGACAAAAGTTGTAGGAGCGATGAGTTAGGTTTTTGAATTCCACTGGATATTTATCAAAAAGTTATGCGGAATCAACATAAGAATTGCCCATAAAAGTTGTTGGATCGATGTGTTAGGTTTGTCGGAAGTTTTGCCTACGTCAAATCGCTTGCAACGAAATGAAAAGGAGGAAAAACGCCCGACAAACATTTTTACGCCCGTTTTCAAGAAACTTTGTGTTTTTCATGGTATTTGTCTCGACAAACTGTGCATAATCAAATGAAGAATCAGCGACAAAAGTTGTCGAAGCGATGAGCTAGGTTTGTCATAAGTTTTGCCCACTCAACATCCCACGCAACGAGACCAATAAGTGGAAAAATAAACTTACAACATTTTTACTTCTGTTTTTGTGAAGGTTTGTGAATTCC
Organism: Syzygium malaccense; assembly: GCA_031216405.1. Lineage (NCBI taxonomy): Eukaryota > Viridiplantae > Streptophyta > Magnoliopsida > Myrtales > Myrtaceae > Syzygium > Syzygium malaccense. The sequence continues at coordinate 39,269,414 of CM062263.1, read as the reverse complement.
ACGGCATTTCCATAAAAAAGTTTTAGGGAATCAACTTAGGAATTGCCCATAAAGGTTGTCGGGTCTATGTGTTAGGTTTGTCGGAAGTTTTTCCTACTTAAAATCGCTTGCAATGGAATGAAAAGGAAGATAACCGCCCAACCAACAACTTTACTCCTGTTTTCACGAAACTTTGTAATTTTTATGACAATAATCTCAAGAAGCAGCGCATAATCAAATAAAGATTCGCCGACAAAAGTTGTCGGAGCGATAAGTTAGGTTTCTCATAAGTTTTGCCTACTCAACATCCCATGTAACGGGACCAGCAAGTGGAAAAATAAACTTACAACATTTTTTTTTGGTAAGGAACTTACAACATTTTTACTCCTGCTTTCGTGAAGATTTGTGAATTCCACGGCATTTCTATCAAAAAGTTATATGGAATCAACTCAAGAATTGCCCATAAAATTTGTCGGATCGATGTGTTAGGTTTGTCGGTAGTTTTGCCTACTTAAAATCGCTTGCAACGGAATGAATAGGAAGAAAACCGCATGACCAATATCTTTACTCGGGTTTTCCCGAAACTTTGTGACTTTCATGGCAATATTCTCAAGAAGGTGTGCATAATCAAATGAAGAATCGTCGACAAAATTTGTCGGAGCGCTGAGCTAGGTTTGTGATAAGTTTTGCCTACTCAACATCCCAAGTAACGGGACCAATAAGTGGAAAAATAAACTTACAACATTTTTACTCTTGTTTTCGTGAAGATTTGTGAATTCCACGGCATTTCTATCAAAAAGTTATGCAGAATCAACACAAGAATTGCCCACAAAAGTTGTCGGATCGATTTGTTAGGTTTGTCGGAAGTTTTGCCTAAATCAAATCGCTTGCAACGGAATGAAAAGGAGGAAAAACGCTCGACAAACATTTTTACGCCCGTTTTCACAAAATTTTGTGATTTTCATGGCAATACTCTCATGAATCTGTGCATAATCAAATCAAGAATTGCCGACAAAAGTTGTCGGAGCTATTAGCTAGGTTTGTCATAAGTTTTACCCACTCAACATCTCACGCAACGGCACCAATAAGTGGACAAATAACCATACAACATTTTTACTCCTATTTTCTTGAAGGTTTGTGAATTCCACGGCATTTCTATCAAAAAGTTACGTGTTATCAAATCAAGAATTGCCCATAAAAGTTGTCGGATCGATGTGTTAGGTTTGTCGAAAGTTTTGCCTACCTAAAATCGCTTGCAACGGAATGAAAAGGAAGAAAACCGGCCAACCAACATCTTTACTCCTGTTTTCACGAAACTTTGTGATTTTCATGGCAATAATCTCAAGAAGCTATGCATAATCAAATAAAGATTTGCTGACAAAAGTTGTCGGAGCGATGAGTTAGGTTTCTCATAAGTTTTGCCTACTCAACATCCCACGTAACGGGACCAATAAGTGGAAAAACAAAATGACAACATTTTTACTCCTGCTTTCGTGAAGGTTTGTGAATTCTACAGCATTTCTATCAAAAAGTTATATGGAATCAACAGAAGAATTGACCATAAAAGTTGTCGGATCAATGTGTTAGGTTTCTCAGAAGTTTTGTCTACTTAAAATCGCTTGCAACCGAATGAATAGGAAGAAAACCGGCCGACCAACATCTTTACTCCAGTTTTCACGAAACTTTGTGATTTTCATGGCAATAATCTCAAGAAGCTATGCATAATCAAATAAAGATTTGCTGACAAAAGTTGTCGGAGCGATGAGTTAGGTTTCTCATAAGTTTTGCCTGCTCAACATCCCACGTAACGGGACCAATAAGTGGAAAAATAAAATTACAACATTTTTACTCCTGCTTTCGTGAAGGTTTGTGAATTCCACAGCATTTCTATCAAAAAGTTATATGGAATCAACTGAAGAATTGACCATAAAAGTTGTCGGATCAATGTGTTAGGTTTCTCGGAAGTTTTGCCTACTTAAAATCGCTTGCAACGGAATGAAAAGGAAGAAAACCGCCCGACCAACATCTTTACTCTTATTTTCGCGAAACTTTGTGATTTTCACGGTAATAATCTCAAGAATCTGTGCATGATCAAAAAAAGAATCGCCGAAAAAAGTTATCGGAGCGATGTGTTAGATTTTTCATAAGTTTCGCCCACTCAACATACCATGTAACGGGGCCAATAGGTGGAAAAATAAACTTACAACATTTTTACTCCTGCATTCGTGAAGGTTTATAAATTCCACGGCATTTCTATCAAAAAGTTATGTGGAATCAACACAAGAATTGCCCATAAAAGTTGTCAGATCGATGTGTCAGGTTTGTCGGACGTTTTGCCTACATAAAATCGCTTGCAACGGATGAGCTAGGTTTCTCATAAGTTTTGCCTACTCAACGTACCACGTATCGGGGCCAACAAGTGGAAAAATAAACTTACAACATTTTTACTCCTGCTTTCGTAAGGTTTGTTACTTCCAAAGCATTTCTATCAAAAAGTTATGCGGAATCACCTCAACAATTGCCCATAAAAGTTGTCGGATCGATGTGTTAGGTTTGTCGGAAGTTTTGCCTACTTAAAATCGCTTGCAACGGAATCAATAGGAAGAAAACCGCACGACCAATATCTTTACTCTCGTTTTCACGAAACTTTGTGATTTTCATGGCAATAATCTCTAGAAGCTGTGCATAATCAAATAAACATTCGCCGACAAAAGTTGTCGGAGCGATGAGTTAGGCTTCTCATAAGTTTTGCCTACTCAACATCCTACGTAACGGGACCAACAAGTGGAAAAAGTAAACTTGCAACATTTTTACTCCTGTTTTGGTGAAGGTTTGTAAATTCCACAGCATCTTTATCAAAAAGTTATGCGGAATCAACTCAAAAATTGCCCATAAAAGTTATCGGATCGATGTGTTAGGTTTATCGGAAGTTTTGCCTGCTTAAAATCGCTTGCAAAGGAATGAATAGGAAAAAACCAGCCCGACCAATATCTTTACTCCTATTTTCCCGAAACTTTGTGATTTTCATGGCAATATTCTCTAGAAGCTGTGCATAATCAAATGAAAAATCGCTGACAAAAGTTGTCGGAGCGATGAGTTAGGTTTGTCATAAGTTTTGCCCACTCAACATCCCACGCAACGGGACCAATAAGTGGAAAAATAAACTAAGAACATCTTTACTCCAGTTTTCGTGAAGGTTTGTGAATTCCACGGCATTTGTATCAAAAAGTTACGTGGAATCAACTCAAGAATTGTCCATAAAAGTTGCCGGAACGATGTGTTAGGTTTGTCGGAAGTTTTGCCAACTTAAAATCGCTCGCAACGGAATGAATAGGTAGAAAACTGCCCGACCAATATCTTCACTCCTGTTTTCCCCTAAACTTCGTGATTTTCATGGCAATATTCTCAAGATGCTGTGCATAATCAAATGAAGAATCGCCGACAAAAGTTATCGGAGCGATGAGCTAGGTTTGTCATAAGTTTTGCCCACTCAACATCCTAAGTAACGGGACCAATAAGTGGAAAAATTAACTTACAACATTTTTACTCCTATTTTCGTGAAGATTTATGAATTCCACGGCATTTCTATCAAAAAGTTCCGTAGAATCTACTCAAGAATTGCCCATAAAAATTGCTGGATCGATGTGTTAGGTTTGTTAGAAGTTTTGCCTACTTAAAATCGCTTGCAACGGAATGAAAAGGAAGAAAACCGCCCGACCAATATCTTTACTCCTGTTTTCACGAAACTTTGCAATTTTCATGGCAATAATATCAAGAAGCTATGCATGATCAAAAGAAGAATCGCCGACAAAAGTTGTCGGAGCGATGAGTTAGGTTTCTCATAAGTTTTGCCCACTCAACATCTCACGTAACGGGACCAATAAGTGGAAAAAGAAACTTACAACTTTTTTACTCCTGCTTTCGTGAAGGTTTGTAAATTCCGCGGCATTTCTATCAAAAAGTTACATGGAATCAACACAAGAATTGCCCATAAAAGTTGTCAGAACGATGTGTTAGATTTATCGAAAGTTTTGCCTACATAAAATCGCTTGCAACAGAATGAATAGGAGGAAAAACGCCCGACAAACATTTTTACGCCCGTTTTCAAGAAACTTTATGATTTTAATGGCAATATTCTCAAGAAGCTGTGCATAATCAAATGAAGAATCGCCGACAAAAGTTATCGGAGCGATGAGGTAGGTTTGTCATAAGTTTTGCCCACTCAACATCCAACGCAATGGGACCAATAAATGGGAAAATAAACTTACTACATTTTTACTCCTGTTTTCGTAAAAATTTGTGAATTTCACGGCATTTCTATCAAAAAGTTACGTGGAATTAACTCACGAATTGCCCATAAAAGTTGTCGGATCGATCTGTTAGGTTTGTCGGAAGTTTTGCCAACTTAAAATCGCTTGCAACGGAATGAATAGGAAGAAAACCGCCCGACCAATATCTTTACTCCTGTTTTCCCGATACTTTGTGATTTTCATGGCAATATTCTCAAGATGCTGTGCATAATCAAATCAAGAATCGCCAACAAAAGTTGTCGGAGCGATGAGTTAGGTTTGTCATAAGTTTTGCCCACTCAACATCCCAAGTAACGGGACCAATAAGTGGAAAAATAAACTTACAACATTTTTACTCCTGTTTTCGTGAAAATTTACAAATTTCACGGCATTTCTATCAAAAGGTTACATGGAATCAACTCAGGAATTGCCCAAAAAAGTTGCCGGATCGATGTGTCAGGTTTGTCGGAAGTTTTACCAATTTAAAATTGCTTGCAACGGAATGAATGGGAAGAAAACCGCCCGACCAATATCTTTACTCCTGTTTTCCCGATACATTGTGATTTTCATGGCAATATTCTCAAGATGCTATGCATAATCAAATGAAGAATTGCCTACAAAAGTTGTCGGAGCGATGAGGTAGGTTTGTCATAAGTTTTGCCCCCTCAACATCCCAAGTAACGGGACCAATAAGTGGAAAAACAAACTTAGAACATTTTTAACGGAATAAAAGTTGTTGGATCGATGTGTTAGGTTTGTCGGAGGTTTTGCCTGCTTAAAATCGCTTTCAACGGAATAAAAAGGAAGAAAACCGCCCGACCAACATCTTTACTCCTGTTTTCACCAAACTTTGCAATTTTCATGACAATAATCTCAAGAAGCTATGCATAATCAAATAAAGATTCGCCGACAAAAGTGGTCGGAGCGATGAGTTAGGTTCTGCCTACATAAAATCGCTTGCAACGGAATGAATAGAAGGAAAAATGCCCGACAAACATTTTTACGCCCGTTTTCAAGAAACTTTGTGTTGTTCATGGCATTTCTCTCAACAAGCTGTGCATAATCAAATCAAGAAGCGCCGAGAAAAGTTGTCGGGGCTATGAGTTAGGTTTGTCATAAGTTTTGCCCACTCAACATCCCACGCAACGGCACCGATAAGTGGAAAAATAACCATACAACATTTTTACTCCTGGTTTCGTGAAGGTTTACGAATTCCATGGCATTTCTATCAAAAAGTCATGTGTTATCAACTCAAGAATTGCCCATAAAAGTTGTCGGATCGATGTGTTTGGTTTGTCGGAAGTTTTGCCTAGTTAAAAACGCTTGCGACGGAATGAATAGGCAGAAAATCGCACGACCAATATCTTTACTCCGGTTTTCCCTAAACTTTGTGATTTTCATGGCAATATTCTCAAGAAGCTGTGCATAATCAAATGAAGAATCGCCGACATAAGTTGTCGGAGCGATGAGCTAGGTTTGTCATAAGTTTTGCCCACTCAACCTCCCACGCAACGGGACCAATAAGTGGAAAAATAAACTTACAATATTTTTACTCCTGTTTTCATGAAGGTTTGTGAATTCCACGGTATTTCCATCAAAAAGTTATGTGAAATCAAGTCAAGAATTGCCCATAAAAGTTATCGAATCGATGTGTTAGGTTTGTCTAAAGTTTTAGCTACTTAAAATCACTTGCAACGGAATGAAAAGAAAGAAAACCGCCCGACCAACATCTTCACTGCTGTTTTCACGAAACTTTGTGATTTTCACGGCAATAATCTCAAGAAGCTGTGCATAATCAAATAAAGATTTGCCGGCAAAAGTTGCCGGAGCGATGACTTCAGTTTCTCATAAGTTTTGCCTACTCAACATCCCACGTAACGGGACCAACTAGTGGAAAAATAAACTTACAATATTTTTACTCCTGCTTTCGTGAAGATTTATGAATTCCACGGCATTTCTATCAAAAAGTTACGTAGAATCAACTCAAGAATTGTCCACAAAAGATGTCGGATCGATGTGTTAGGTTTGTCGGAAGTTTTGCCTACTTAAAATTGCTTGCAACGGAGTGAATAGGAAGAAAATCGCCCGACCAATATCTTTACTCCCGTTTTCCCGAAACTTTGTGATTTTCATGGCAATATTCTCAAGATGCTGTGCATAATCAAATGAAGAATTGCCGACAAAAGTTGTCGAAGCGATGAGCTAGGTTTGTCATAAGTTTTGCCCACTCAACATCCCAATTAACAGAACCAATAAGTGAAAAAATAAACTTATAATATTTTTACTCCTGTTTTCGTGAAGGTTTGTGAATTCCACGGCATTTCTATCAAAAAGTTACGTGGAATCAACTCAAGAATTGCCCATAAAAGTTGGCGGATCGATGTGTTAGGTTTGTCGAAAGTTTTGCCTACTCAAAATCGCTTTCAATGGAATGAAAAGGAAGAAAACCGCCCGACCAACATCTTTACACCTGTTTTGACAAAACTTTGTGATTTTCATGGCAATAATCTCCAGAAGCTGTGCATAATCAAATAAAGAATCGCCAACCAAAGTTGTCGGAGCGATGAGTTAGATTTCTCAAAAGTTTTGCCCACTTAACAACGCACTTAACGGGACAAATAAGTGGAAAAATAAACTTACAACATTTTTACTCCTGTTTTCACGAAACTTTACAATGTTCATGGCAATAATCTCAAAAAGCTGTGCATAATCAAATCAAGAATCGCCGACAAAAGTTGTTGGAGCGATGAGCTAGGTTTGTCATAAGTTTTGCCCACTCAACATCCCAAGTATCGTGACCAATAAGTGGAAAAACAAACTTAGAACATTTTTACCCCTGTTTTCGTGAAAATTTGTGAATTCCACTGCATTTCTATCAAAAAGTTACGTGGAATCAACTCAAGAATTGCCCATAAAAATTGTTGGATCGATGTATTAGGTTTATCAGAAGTTTTGCCAACTTAAAATTGCTTGCAACGGAATGAATAGGTAGAAAACCGCCCGACCAATATCTTTACTCCTGTTTTCCCGAAACTTTGCGATTCTCATGGCAATATTCTCAAGATGCTGTGCATAATCAAATGAAGAATCGCTGACAAAAGTTGTTGGAGCGATGAGCTAGGTTTGTCATAAGTTTTGCCCACTCAACATCCCAAGTAACGGGACCAATAAGACGAAAAATAAACTTACAACATTTTTACTCCTGTTTTCATGAAGGTATGTGAATTCGACGGCATTTTTATCAAAAAATTACATGGAATGAACTCAAGAATTGCCCATAAAAGTTGTCGGATCGATGTGTTAGGTTTGTTGGAAGTTTTCGCTACTTAAAATCGCTTGCAACGGATTGAAAAGGAAAAAACTGCCCGACCAACATCTTTACTCCAGTTTTCACGAAACTTTGTGATTTTCATGGCAATAATCTCAAAAACCTATGCATAATCAAATAAAGAATCGCCCACAAAAGTTGTAGGAGCGATGAGTCAGATTTCTCATAAGTTTTGCCCGCTCAACATCCACGTAACAAGACCGATAAGTGGAAAAATAAACTTTCAATATTTTCACTCCTGGTTTCGCGAAGGTTAGCGAATTCCACGGGCTTTTTATAAAAAAGTTATGTGGAATCAACTCAAGAATTGCACATAAATGTTGTCGGATCGATGTTTTATGTTTGTCGGAAGTTTTGCCCACTTAAAATCTCTTGCAACAGAATGAAAAGGAAGAAAACAGCCCGACCAACGTCTTTACTCTTGCTTTCACAAAATTTTGTGATTTTCATGGCAATATTCTCTAGAAGCTGTGCATAATCAAATAAATATTCGCCGACAAAAGTTATCGGAGCAATGAGTTAGGTTTCTCATAAGTTTTGCCTACTCAACATCCCACGTAACGGGACCAACAAGTGGAAAAATAAACTTACAACATTTTTACTCCTGCTTTCGTGAATGTCACGCCCCATACCCTACGAAGGATGAACATCCGCGTATAGGTCGAAATGTGGTGCGACGTCCCCAAGTTACGTCACCGACCCGAAAACCCAAATCAGAGAAAAGACGCCATATGCGGAAACGACGTATATATAATAGATATATATATACACCCAGACAATTAGAAAGCAACCATGAATAGCAAGAGATAACAAATTACGATCGATTAAACCTTTATATACATTATCCATTTATAAACAAAAAGTACATCAAAAGGGCCACGAGCAAAAAGGGATCGGTGACCTAGGGGTATCAAACTAACTACCGGAGGGCTATAGTCAAAAAGTGTCGGCCCTCACTCCTATACTGATATCTAACCTACGGTACCCAGTCGGGATCAGAATCCGACGACTCCGAAGAACTCTCGAATTGCTCTAGGCCCTCCTCAGAACTCATGGCCTCCGACTCTATCTCTGGCTCAGGGTCCTGCTCCTCGTACTCGTCTATGTCCATAGGCTCAGGGGCTTCAGTGTCTGCCTGCTCTAGAGCTGGATCAACTACCTCCGGCTCAAAGGCTAATCCACCAATCTCCTCGTGCTCTTCCTCCTCTTCCACAATCTCGTACTCAACCTCAAAGTCAGGATTGCCATCCATATCAACATCTACTACATCACCGTCTGGACACTGAATATCTAGCTGACCCTCTCCCACAAACGGGACATCGGCGGACCTGATGGGACCGAACTCGTCTCCAAAATGATCCCGGAAACACCAGGCTAGGTACTCGTGAGTCTCAAAGTGAGGTAAGCCTACGTCTACCCATACTAAAGTATAGTGTCTGTAGTACTTTTCCCCGTTCCCCACGGGGTGCACGGTCAGCGTACGCTCTATATGGTGGGGAATCCCAAAGCGTAACGGTGCATCATCGAAATTCATGGTCGGGGATCTGAAAAGTCGATTTTACCACAACCGTGAGAAAAACTCAGCAAGTAACAACCCCTAATCCTAAACTAGGCTAATGTGTACCTCCATATGGGTAAATAAAACACACAATTAATGAACCAGTAAAACAACATAAATTTTCACTCCGAGCTCACAGCCCAATATATTATTTCAGCCCTACAGGTTAGGCATTTAAATTCATTGTGAATCATGCACAATTATAACGACTCGAAGGCCCACAATTGATTATAACGACCTGTAGGCCCGACCCGAAGGCCCACAATTGATTATAACGACCCGTAGGCCCGACCCGAAGGTCACAGTTTGTCCCGACCCGAAGGCCCACAATTGATTATAACGACCCGTAGGCCCGACCCGAAGCCCACAAATATTCACATACCCAGGAATCTAAAGTCAATTATCAATATCAACATGCCAAGCACAATCTATCACAATTTAGGCAAAAATTCAATACGTCACTGGCATGTTAAGTTAAATCCCATTCAAGCCTAATTAGTCCGGCTCTTGTACCACGCACTCACATCGATCCAATTCATTGTGCCTAAGGTCCGCCATGACCAATCAAACTTGACCAATTAGTCCTCGAACATAGAGACACCCCTGAGGATATATATACCAACTCTAAATAGTCTCTAAATCGCCCAATTTCAAGCCATTACTCATTAGTCCATTTAATGAACAATTTAGGCAATTTAGTGCAAATTCGGATCCTTGTGAACATTGCTGGACAGCATGCATTTTCCAGCTCTAAATCACACCTAAATAATCTTATTAAGCCTCAATTAAGTCCCTTAATCAGCCCACACACATATACACCTAATTAGGCCATAATTTAGCTTAATTAACCCTAAATTTACCCCTAAATCGCATAAATAGACTAGTTCGGGGTTTAGGGATTTTTACTCGCCTAAAATCGACTCGAGGCGACGGGAGCGGGCGGTCGATTACCGACACGCGGTGAGAATCGACGGCGACGCTCCGGGGGCAAGACGGCGGTCACGGCGGCGCCGGTGTGGCTCACGGTCACCTCGGCCAAAACAGGGGAGGCTGCTGGGCGTGAGGGCTGAGGACAGTAGAGAGAGAGAGAGATGGTGAGGGCAAGGTGGTCGATGAGGGCGGCGTACGGGCAGAGGACGGCGGTGCCGCGCCGGCGGGGTGATGACCGGCGGTGGCCCTCACGGTTCCGCCTGGAACAGCAGCAGGTGTGGACGGCGATTAAGGGGGGTGAGGGAGGTCAATGGAGGCTGGGGTGACTTCCAGTGGCGGCGTGTGGTGATTGGCGGCCAGCAGCTCCGACGGCGTGGCTGTTTCCGGGGTGAACAGTGCCGGTTGTGCAGCACGGCAGAGGAACGGCGAGGAGGGGAGGACGATCGTGAAGGCTGGTCGGGGAGAGAGAACGTAAGCTAAGAGAGACTGAGGAGAGAGAAGAAGCAGGTCAAATGTGGTCAAACTTGGGTGAGTGGAATCCATGTGTCAAAAATCCAAGGGTTTGGACAATTTGCCCTTTAATCCAATGGCCTAGGCTCATTCTCCTCCAATAATGTAAGGGTGTGATGGTCAAATGCCCCTAACCAAGGCTGACCAGGTCTGGTTTGGTCTACTTAACCTTAGTTAGTCCTCAAAATTTATCCAAAATTCGGAATAAATCAAAAATGGCCTAAGGGCATTTTTGTAATTTTCCGATCCCGGACCGAAATTTCAATTTTTGCCCATACCGGCCCTATATATTCATGGAAGACATAATATGGTGTCGGATTCGCGAAATTCACTTTCTAAGCCCTCGAAAATCGCCTGCGAAGTCCCGGGAATAAAATAATATTATTATTCCAAATTTTGTCTAAATTCCAGTTTTTGATTATTTGCACTCCGGACGTGCATGGTTGCCCCAAAATGACCTTGGCCACAAAAAATAACCTCAAACGGCCTCCAAATCCAGCCCCGGTGCCCACAGGGGCAAAATCGTAATTTTTTCAATTTCTGACGAATTTTGAGTTTTCAGCCGTACTAATCCCAGACATGAATGGCCACTCTAAAATGACGTCCGTCTTGTAAAATAGTCATAGCTACCCTTGAAATTTTGATATCGAAGTTCGGGTCCAATATTGCGATCTAATTTGCTCATTTTGCAGTTTTAGGGTCTCTTACTAACGAGCGGCTGTTTGGGTGTTACGCGTATCGACCTAAGACTGTCCGAGTCTCAATAGTCTCAAATCTCGAGAGGAGGTGAGAGATTATCACTAGTACCGGGGGTCGCGATCGTTCGGATAAAATTTGGGATTTGTTTGTCAGGCGTACTTTCGGTCGTGCGGAATCACCGGCGATCCAATCATACGTTACTAACTATATCAAATCCGTTATCTTCCTAAGATCGGCCCATATTGGCTCAAAATATTCCCTCGACGTTTCTCGAAATCAGTGTCCAATCGCGATCAGGTTCTCGATCTACGTACCTATCCCTATTTAGCCTTTCCCATTTGGTTAGTATCCAATGATTGATCAAGTCCGGATGAGACTCCCTAAAATCACATGAGAATTAATATACGCTTTATTGGTCCCGATAACGGGTCAAAATTTAGGGTGTTACAGTGAAGGTTTGTAAATTCCACAACATCTTTATCAAAAAGTTATGCGGAATCAACTCAGAAATTGCCCATAAAAGTTATCGGATCGATGTGTTAGGTTTATCGGAAGTTTTGCCTACTTAAAATCGCTTGCAAAGGAATGAATAGGAAGAAAACCGCCCGACCAATATCTTTACTCCTATTTTCCCGAAACTTTGTGATTTTCATGGCAATATTCTCAAAAAGCTATGCATAATCAAATGAAGAATCGTTGACAAAAATTGTCGGAGTGATGAGCTAGGTTTGTCATAAGTTTTGCCCACTCAACATCCCACGCAACGGAACCAATAAGTGGAAAAATAAACTTAAAACATCTTTACTCCTATTTTCCTGAAGGTTTGTGAATTCCACGGTATTTCTATCAAAAAAGTTATGTGGAATCAACTCAGGAATTGTCCATAAAAGTTGTCGGAACGATGTGTTAGGTTTGTCGAAAGTTTTGCTGACTTAAAATCGCTTGCAACGGAATGAATAGGTAGAAAACCGCTCGACCAATATCTTTACTCCTGTTTTCCTGAAACTTTGTGATACTCATGGCAATATTCTCAAGATGATGTGCATAATCAAATGAAGAATCGCCGACAAAAGTTGTCAAAGCGATGAGCTAGGTTTGTCATAAGTTTTGCCCACTCAACATCCCAAGTAACGGGACCAATAAGTGGAAAAATTAACTTACAACATTTTTACTCCTGTTTTCGTGAAGGTTTATGAATTTCACGGCATTTCTATCAAAAAGTTACATGAAATCTACTCAAGAATTGCCCATAAAAATTGTCGGATCGATGTGCTAGGTTTATCGGAAGTTTTGCCTACTTAAAATCGCTTGCAACGGAATGAAAAGGAAAAAAACTGCCCGACCAACATCTTTACTCCTGTTTTCACGAAACTTTGTGATTTTCATGGCATTAATCTCAAGAAGCTGTGCATAATCAAATGAAGAATCGCCGACAAAAGTTAGCGGAGCGATGAGTTAGGTTTCTCATAAGTTTTGCCCACTCAACATCTCACGTAATGGGACCAATAAGTGGAAAAAGAAACTTACAACTTTTTTACTCCTGCTTTCGTGAAGGTTTGTAAATTCCACGGCATTTCTATCAAAAAGTTACATGGAATCAATACAAAAATTGCCCATAAAAGTTGTCAGAACGATGTGTTAGATTTATCGAAAGTTTTGCCTACATAAAATCGCTTGCAACAGAATGAATAGGAGGAAAAATGCCCGACAAACATTTTTACGCCCGTTTTCAAGGAACTTTGTGTTTTTCATGGCATTTCTCTCAACAAGCTGTGCATAATCAAATCAATAATTGCCAACAAAAGTTGTCGGAGCTATAAGTTAGGTTTGTCATATGTTTTGCTAACTCATCATCCCACGCAATGGCACCAATAAGTGGAAAAACAATCATACAACATTTTTACTCCTATTTTCGTGAAGGTTTGCGAATTCCACGGAATTTCTATCAAAAAATTATGTGGAATCAGCTCAAGAATTGCCCATAAAAGTTGTCGAATTGATGTGTTAGGTTTGTTGAAAATTTTGCCTACTTAAAATCGCTTGCAACAGAATGAAAAGGAAGAAAACTGCCCGACCAACATCTTTACTCCTATTCTCATGAAGCTGTGCATAATCAAATAAAGATTCGCCGACAAAAGTTGTCGGAACAATAAAGTTAGGTTTCTCAAAAGTTTTGCCAACTCAACATACCACGTAACGGGACCAACAAGTGGAAAAACAAACTTACAACATTTTTACTCCTGCTTTCATGAAGGTTTGTGACTTCCACAACATTTCTATCAAAAAGTTATGTGGAATCAACTCAAAAATTGCCCATAAAAGTTGTTGGATCGATGTGTTAGGTTTGTAGGAAGTTTTGCCTACTTAAAATCGCTGGCAACAGAATGAATAGGAAGAAAACCGCCCGACCAATATCTTTACTGCTGTTTTCCCGAAACTTTGTGATTTTCATGGCAATATTCTCAAGAAGCTGTGCATAATCAAATGAAGAATCGCTGACAAAAGTTGTCGGAGCGATGAGTTAGGTTTCTCATAAGTTTTCCCTACTCAACATCCCAAGTAACGGGACCAACAAATGGAAAAATAAACTTACAACATTTTTACTCCTGTTTTCGTGAAGGTTTGTGAATTCCACGGCATTTCTTTCAAAAAGTTATGTGGAATCAACTCAAGAATTGCCCATAAAAGTTGTCGGATCGATGTGTTAGGTTTATCGGAAGTTTTACCTACTTAAAATCGCTTTGGAACGGAATGAATAGGAAGAAAACCGCCCGACCAACATCACTACTCCTGTTTAGACGAAACTTTGTGATTTTCATGGCAATAATCTCAAAAAGCTGTGCATAATCAAATCAAGAATTGCCGACAAAAGTTGTCGGAGCGATGAGCTAGGTTTGTCATAAGTTTTGCCCACTCAACATCCTAAGTAACGGGACTAATAAGTGGAAAAATAAACTTACAACATTTTTATTCCTATTTTCGTGATAATTTGTGAATTCGACGGCATTTCTATCAAAAAATTATGTGGAATCAACTCACGAATTGCCCATAAAAGTTGTCGGATCGATGTGTTAGGTTTGTCGGAAGTTTTGCCAACTTAAAATCGCTTGCAACGGAATGAGTAGGAAGAAAACGGCCCGGCCAATATCTTTACTCCTGTTTTCCCGATACTTTGTGATTTTCATGGCAATAATATCAAGAAGTTGTGCATGATCAAATAAAGAATCGCCGATAAAAGTTGTTGGAGCGATGAGTTAGGTTTGTCATAAGTTTTGCCCACTCAACATCCGACGTAACGGGACCAATAAGTGGAAAAATAAACTTACAACTTTTTTACTCCTGCTTTCGTGAAGGTTTGTGAATTCCACGGCATTTCTATCAAAAAGTTATGTGGAACCAACACAAGAATTGCCCATAAAAGTTGTCGGATCGATGTGTTAGGCTTGTCGGAAGTTTTGCCTACATAAAATCGCTTGCAACGGAATGAATAGGAAGAAAAACGCTCGACAAACATTTTTACGCCCGTTTTCAATAAACTTTGTGTTTTTCATGGTATTTCTCTCAACAAGTTGTGCATATTCAAATCAAGAATGGCCGACAAAAGTTGTGTGAGCTTAGAGTTAGGTTTGTCACAAGTTTTGCCCACTCAACTTCCCACGCAACGGCACCAATAAGTGGAAAAATAACTATACAATATTTTTACTCCTGTTTTCGGGAAGGTTTACAAATTCCACGGTATTTCTATCAAAACGTTATGTGAAATCAACTCCATAATTGCCCATAAAAGTTGTCGGATCGATGTGGTAGGTTTGTCGGCAGTTTTGCCTACTTGAAATCGCTTGCAACAGAATGAATAGCAAGAAAACTGCCCGACCAACATCATTACTCCTGTTTTGACGAAACTTTGTGATTTTCATGGCAATAATCTCAAAAAGCTGTGCATAATCAAATCAAGAATCGCCGACAAAAGTTGTCGGAGCAATGAGCTAGGTTTGTCATAAGTTTTGCCTACTCAACATACCATGCAACGGGACTAATAAGTGGAAAAATAAACTTACAACATTTTTACTCCTTCTTTCATGAAGGATAGTTAATTCCACGGCACTTCTATCAAAGAGTTATGTGGAATCAACTCAGGAATTGCCCATAAAAGTTGTCGGATCAATGTGTTAGGTTTGTCGGATGTTTCGCCTACATAAAATCGCTTGCAACGGAATGAATAGGAGGAAACATGCCCGACAAACATTTTTGTGCCCGCTTTCAGGAAACTTTATGATTTTCATGGCAATATTCTCAAGAAGCTATGCATAATCAATTGAAGAATCGCCGACAAAAGTTGTCGGAGTGATGAGCTAGGTTTATTATAAGTTTTGCCCACTCAATATCCCACGCAACGGGACTTATAAGTGAAAAAATAAACTTACAATATTTTTACCCCTATTTTCGTGAAAGTTTGCGAATTCCACGGCATTTCTACCAAAAATTTATGTGGAATCAGCTCAAGAATTGCCCATAAAAGTTGTCGGATCGATGTATTAGATTTGTTGGAAGTTTTGCCTACTTAAAATCGCTTGCAACGGAATGAAAAGGAAGAAAACTGCCCGACCAACATCTTTACTCTTGTTTTCACGAAACTTTGTGATTTTCATGGCAATAATCTAAAGAAGCTACGCATAATCAAATAAAGATTCGCTAACAAAAGTTGTCGAAGCAATAAAGTTAGGTTTCTCGTAAGTTTTGCCTACTCAACATACCACGTAACGGGGCCAACAAGTAGAAAAATAAACTTACAACATTTTTACTCCTGCTTTCGTGAAGGTTTGTGACTTCCACAGCATTCCTATCAAAAAGTTATGCGGAATCAACTCAAGAATTGTCATAAAAGTCGTCGGATCGATGTGTTAGGTTTGTCGGAAGTTTTGTCTACTTAAAATCGCTTGCAACGGAATGAATAGGAAGAAAACCGCCCGACCAATATCTTTACTCCTGTTTTCCCGAAACTTTGTGATTTTCATGGCAATATTCTCAAGAAGTTGTGCATAATCAAATGAAGAATCGCTGACAAAAGTTGTCGGAGCGATGAGTTAGGTTTCTCATAAGTTTTGCCTACTCAACATCCCACGTAACGGGACTAACAAATGGAAAAATAAACTTAGAACATTTTTACTCCTGCTTTCATGAAGGTTTATGAATTCCACGGCATTTCTATCAAAAAGTTATGTGTAATCAACTCAAAAATTGCCCATAAAACTTATGGGATCGATGTGTTAGATTTATCGGAAGTTTTGCCTACTTAAAATTGCTTGCAAAGGAATGAATAGGAAAAAACCAGCCCGACCAATATCTTTACTTCTATTTTCCTGAAACTTTGTGATTTTCATGGCAATATTCTCTAGAAGCTGTGCATAATCAAATGAAGAATCGCTGACAAAAATTGTCGAAGCGATGAGCTAGGTTTGTCATAAGTTTTGCCCACTCAACATCCCACGCAATGGGGCGAATAAGTGGAAAAATAAACTTAATACATCTTTACTCCAGTTTTCGTGAAGGTTTGTGAATTCCACGGCATTTCTATCAAAAAGTTACGTGAAATCAACTCAGGAATTATCCATAAAAGTTATCGGAACGATGTGTTAGGTTTGTCGGAAGTTTTGCCAACTTAAAATCGCTTGCAACGGAATGAATAGGTAGAAAACCGCCCGACCAATATCTTCACTCCTGTTTTCCCCTAAACTTTGTGAATTTCATGGCAATATTCTCAAGATGCTGTGCATAATCAAATGAAGAATCGCCGACAAAAGTTGTCGGAGCGATGAGCTAGGTTTGTCATAAGTTTTGCCCACTCAACATCCCAAGTAACGGGACCAATAAGTGGAAAAATTAACTTACAACATTTTTACTCCTATTTTCGTGAAGGTTTGTGAATTCCACAGCATTTCTATCAAAAAGTTACGTGAAATCTACTCAAGAATTGCCCATAAAAATTATCGGATCGATGTGCTAGGTTTATCGAAAGTTTTGCCTACTTAAAATTACTTGCAACGAAATGAAAAGGAAAAAAACTGCCCGACCAATATCTTTACTCCTGTTTTCACGAAACTTTGTGATTTTCGTGGCATTAATCTCAAGAAGCTGTGCATAATCAAATGAAGAATCGCCGACAAAAGTTGGCGGAGCGATGAGTTAGGTTTCTCATAAGTTTTGCCTACTTAAAATCGCTTGCAACGGAATGAAAAGGAAGAAATCAGCCCGACCAACATCTTTACTCCTGTTTTCACGAATATTGGTGATTTTCATGGCAAGAATCTCAAGAAGCAGTGCATCATCAAATAAAGATTCGCCGACAAAAGTTGTCGGAGCGATGAGTTAGGTTTCTCATATGTTTTGCCTACTCAACATTCCACGTAACGGGACCAGCAGGTGGAAAAATAAACTTACAACATTTTTACTCCTGCTTTCGTGAAGGTTTATGAATTCCACGGCATATCTATCAAAATGTTATGTGGAATCAACACAAGAAATGCCCATAAAAGTTGTCGGATCGATGTGTTAGGTTTGTCGGAAGTTTTGCCTGCTTAAAATCGCTTCCAACGGAATGAATAGGAAGAAAACCGCCCGACCTACATCATTACTCCTATTTTCACGAAACTTTGTAATTTTCATGGCAATAATCTCAAAAAGCTGCACATAATCAAATCAAGAATCCCTGACAAAAGTTGTCGGAGCGATGAGCTTGGTTTGTCATAAGTTTTGCCTACTCAACATTCCGAGTAACGGGACCAATAAGTGGAAAAATAAACTTACAACATTTTGACTCTTATTTTCGTGAAAATTTGTGAATTCCACGACATTTCTATCAAAAAGTTACATGGAATCAACTCACGAATTGCCCATAAAAATTGTTGGATCGATGTGTTAGGTTTGTGGGAAGTTTTGCCAACTTAAAATCGCTTGCAACGGAATGAGAAGGAAGAAAACCGCCCGACCAAAATATTTACTCCTGTTTTCAAGAAACTTTGCGATTTTCATGGCAATAATCTCAAGAAGTTGTGCATAATCAAATGAAGAATCGCTGACAAAAGTTGTCGGAGTGATGAGTTAGGTTTCTCATAAGTTTTCCCTAGTCAACATCCCACTTAACTGGACCAACAAATGGAAAAATAAACATACAACATTTTTACTCCTGCATTCGTGATGGTTTGGAAATTCCACGGCATTTCTATCAAAAAGTTATGTGGAATCTACTCAAGAATTGGCCATAAAAGTTGTCGGATCGATGTGTTAGGCTTGTCGGAAGTTTTGCCAACTTAAAATCGCTTGCAACGGAATGAATAGGAAGAAAACCGCCCGACCAACATCATTACTCCTGTTTTCACGAAACTTTGTGATTTTCATGGCAATAATCTCAAAAAGCTGTGCATAATCAAATCAAGAATCCCCGACAAAAGTTGTCGGAGCGATGAGCTAGGTTTGTCATAAGTTTTGCCCGCTCAACATCCCATGCAACGGGACCAATAAGTGGAAAAATTAACGTGGAACATTTTTACTCCTGGTTTCGTGAAGGTTTGCGAATTCCACGGCATTTCTATCAAAAAGTTATGTGTTATCAACTCAAGAATTGCCCACAAAAGTTGTCGGAGCGATGAGCTAGGTTTGTCATAAGTTTTGCCTACTCAACATCCCAAGTAACGGGACCAATAAGAGGAAAAATAAACTTACAACATTTTGAGTCATGTTTTCGCGAAGGTTAGTGAATTCCACGGCATTTCTATCAAAAAGTTACGTGGAATCAACTCAAGAATTGCCCATAAAAGTTGTTGGATCGATGTGTTAGGTTTATCGGAAGTTTTGCCTACTTAAAATCGCTTGCAACGGAATGAAAAGGAAAAAAACTGCTCGACCAACATCTTTACTCCTATTTTCACGAAACTTTGTGATTTTCATGGCAATAATCTCAAGAAGCTGTGCATGATCAAATAAAGAATCGCCAACAAAAGCTGTCGGAGCGATGAGTTAGGTTTCTCATAAGTTTTGCCCACTCAACATCTGACGTAACGGGACCAATAAGTGGAAAAAAAAACTTGCAACTTTTTTACTCCTGCTTTCGTGAAGGTTTGTAAACTCCACGGCATTTCTATTAAATAGTTATGTGGAATCAAAACAAGAATTGCACATAAAAGTTGTCAGATCGATGTGTTAGGTTTGTCGGAAGTTTTGCCTATATAAAATCGCTTGCAACGAAATGAATAGGAGGAAAAACGCCCGACAAACATTTTTATGCTCGTTTTCAAGAAACTTTGTGTTTTTCATGGCATTTCTCTCAAGAAGCTGTGCATAATCAAATCAAGAATCGCCGACAAAAGTTGCCGAAGCTATAAGTTAGGTTTGTCGTTAGTTTTGCCAACTCAACATCTTACGTAACGGCACCAATAAGTGGAAAAATAACCATACAACATTTTTACTCCTGTTTTCGTGAAGGTTTGCAAATTCCACGGAATTTCTATCAAAAAGTTATGTGGAATCAACTCAAGAATTGCCCATAAAAGCTGTCGGATCGATATGTTAGGCTTCTCAGAAGTTTCGCCTACTTAAAATCGTTTGCAACGGAATGAATAGGAGGAAAAATGCCTGACAAATAAATTTACGCCTGTTTTCAAGAAACTTTGTGTTTTTCGTGGCAATATTCTCAAGAAGCTGTGCATAATGAAAATAAGAATCGCCGACCAAAGTTGTCGGAGCGATAAGCTAGGGTTGTCATAAGTTTTGCCCACTCAACATCCCACGTAACGGGACCAATAATTGGAAAAATAAACTTACAACATTTTTACTCCTGTTTTCGTGAAGCTTTGTGAATTCTACGACATTTCTATCAAAAAGTTATGTGGAATCAACTCAAGAATTGCCCATAAAAATTGTCGGATCGATGTGTTAGGTTTCTCAAATGTTTTGCCTACATAAAATCGCACGCAACTGAATGAATAGGAGGAAAACCACCCGACAAACAATTTTACGTCCGTTTTCAAGAAACTTTGTGTTTTTCGTGGCATTTCTCTCAGCAAGCCGTGCATAATCAACTCAAGAATTGCCCATAAAAGTTGTCGGATCGATGTGTTAGGTTTGTCGGAAGTTTTGCCTATTTAAAATCGCTTGCAACGGAATGAACAGGAAGAAAACCGCCCGCCCAACATCATTACTCCTGTTTTCACGAAACTTTGTGATTTTCATGGCAATAATCTCAAAAAGCTGCGCATAATCAAATCAAGAATCGCCGACAAAAGTTGTCGAAGAGATGAGCTAGGTTTGTCATAAGTTTTGCCCACTCAACATCTCAAGTAACGGGACCAATAAATGGAAAAATATACCTATAACATTTTTACTCCTATTTTCGTGAAAATTTGTGAATTCCACGGTATTTCTATCAAAAAGTTACGTGGAATCAACTCACGAATTGCCCATAAAAGTTTTGTCGGATCTATGTGTTAGGTTTGTCGAAATGAATAGGAAGAAAACTGCCCGACCAATAACTTTTCCCCTGTTTTCCCGAAACTTTGTGATTGTCATGGCAATATTCTCAATGTGTTGTGCATAATCAAATGAAGAATCGCTGACAAAAGTATTCGGAGCGATGAGCTAGGTTTGTCATAAGTTTTGCCCACTCAACATCCCAAGTAACGGGACCAATAAGTGAAAAAATAAACTTACAACATTTTTACTCCTGTTTTCATGAAGGTTTGTGAATTCCACGGCATTTCTATCAAAAAGTTGTGTGGAATCCAATCAAGAATTGCCCATAAAAGTTGTCGGATTGATGTGTTAGGTTTGTCGGAAGTTTTCCCTACTTAAAATCGCTTCCAACGGAATGAAAAGGAAAAAAACTGCCCGACCAACATCTTTACTCCTGTTTTCACGAAACTTTGTGATTTTCATGACAATAATCTCAAGAAGCTGTGCATGATGAAATAAAGAATTGTCGACAAAAGTTGTCGGAGCGATGAGTTAGGTTTCTAATAAATTTTGCCCACTCATCATCCCACGCAACGTGACCAATAAGTGGAAAAATAAACTTACAACATCTTTACTCCTGTCTTCGTGAAGGTTTGTGAATTCCACGGCATTTCTATCAAAAGGTTATGTGGAATCCACTCAAGAATTGACCATAAAAGTTGTCGGATCAATGTGTTAGGTTTGTCAGAAGTTTTGTCTACTTAAAATCGCTTGCAACGGAATGAATAGGAGGAAAAACGCCCGACAAACAATTTTACGCCTGTTTTCAAGAAATTTGTGTTTTTCATGGCAATATTCTCAAGAAGCTGTGCATAATCAAATCAAGAATCACCGACAAAAGTTGTCGGAGCGATGAGCTAGGTTTGTCATAAGTTTTGCCCACTCAACATCCCACGTAACGGGACCAATAAGTGGAAAAATAAACTTACAACATTTTTACTCCTGTTTTCGTGAAGCTTTGTGAATTCCACGGCATTTCTATCAAAAAGTTATGTGGAATCAACGCAAGAATTGCCCATAAAAGTTGTCGGATCGATGTGTTTGGTTTGTCAGAAGTTTTGCCTACATAAAATCGCTTGCAACGGAATGAATAGAAGGAAAACCACCCGACAAACAATTTTACATCCGTTTTCAAGAAACTTTGTGTTTTTCGTGGCATTTCTCTCAAGAAGCCGTGCATAATCAAATCAAGAAGCGCCGAGATATGAGTTAGGTTTGTCATAAGTTTTGTCCACTCAACATCCCACGCATCGGCACCAATAAGTGCAAAAATAACAATACAACAGTTTTACTCCTGGTTTCGTGAAGGTTTGCGAATTCCACGACATTTCTATCAAAAAGTTATGTGTTATCAACTCAAGAATTGCCCATAAAAGTTGTCTGATCCATGTGTTAGGTTTGTCGGAAGTTTTGCCTACTTAAAATCGCTTGCAACGGAATGAATAGGAAAAAAATTGCCCGATCAATATCTTTACTTCTGTTTTCCCGAAACTTTATGATTTTCATGGCAATAATCTCAAGAACCTATGCATAATCAAATAAAGAATCGCCGGCAAAAATTATCGGAGCGATGAGTTAGGTTTCTCATAAGTTTTGCCTACTCAACATCTCACGTAACGGGACCAATAAGTGGAAAAAAAACTTACAATCTTTTTACTCCTGCTTTCATGAAGGTTTATGAATTCCACGGCATTTCTATCACAAAGTTATGTGGAATCAATAGAAGAATTGCCCATAAAAGTTGTCGGAATGATGTATTAGGTTTGTCATAAGTTTTGCCTACATAAAATCTCTTGCAACGGAATGAATAGGACGAAAAACGCCCGATAAACATTTTTACGGCCGCTTTCAAAAAACTTTTTGTTTTTCATGGCATTTCTCTCAACAAGATGTGCATAATCAAATCAAGAAGCGCCAAGAAAAGTTGTTGGAGCTATGAGTTAGGTTTGTCATAAGTTTTGCCCACTTAACATCCCGCGCAACGGTACCGCTAAGTGGAAAAATAACCATACAAAATTTTTACTCCTGGTTTCGTGAAGGTTTGCGAATTCCACGGCATTTCTATCAAAAAGTTATGCGTTATCAACTCAAGAATTTCCCACAAAAGTTGTCGGATCGATGTGTTAGGTTTGTCGGAAGTTTTGCCTAGTTAAAATCGCTTGCAACGGAATGAATAGGAAGAAAACTACACGACCAATATCTTTACTTCGGTTTTCCCAAAACTTTGTGATTTTCATGGCAATATTCTAAAGAAGCTGTGCATAATCAAATAAAGATTCACCGGTAAAAGTTGTCGGAGCGATGAGTTAGGTTTCTCATAAGTTTTGCCTACTCAACATCCCACGTAACGGGGCCAACTAGTGGAAAAATAAACTTACAATATTTTTACTCATGCTTTCGTGATGGTTTATGAATTCCACAGCATTTCTATCAAAAAGTTATGTAGAATCAACTCAGGAATTGTCCATAAAAGTTGTCGGATCGATGTGTTAGGTTTGTCGGAAGTTTTGCCTACTTAAAATCTCTTGCAACGGAATGAATAGGAAGAAAACCGCCCGACCAACATCTTTACTCCTGTTTTTCCGAAACTTTGTGGTTTTCATGACAATATTCTCAAGATGTTGTGCATAATCAAATGAAGAATCGCCGACAAAAGTTGTCGGATCGATGTGTTAGGTTTGTCAGAAGTTTTGCCTACATCAAATCGCTTGCAACGGAATGAAAAGAAGGAAAAATGCCCGACAAACATTTTTACGACCGTTTACAAGAAACTTTGTGTTTTTCATGGCATTTCTCTCAACAAACTTTGCATAATCAAATCAAGAAGCGCCGAGAAAAATTGTCGAAGCTATGTGTTAGGTTTGTCATAAGTTTTCCCCACTCACCATCCCACGCAACGGCACCAATAAGTGGAAAAATAACCATACAACATTTTTACTCCTGGTTTCGTGAAGGTTTGCAAATTCCACGGTATTTCTATCAAAAAGTTATGTGTTATCAACTCAAGAATTGCCCGTAAATGTTGTCGGATCGATGTGTTAGGTTTGTCAAAAATTTTGCCTACTTCAAATCCCTTGCAATGGAATGAATAGGTAGAAAACCGCCCGACCAATATCTTTACTCCTGTTTTCACGAAACTTTGTGAATTTCATGGCAATACTATCATGAAGCTGTGCATAATCAAATCAAGAATAACCGACAAAAGTTGTCGGAGCGATGAGCTAGGTTTGTCATAAGTTTTGCCCACTCAACATCCCACGTAACGGGACCAATAAGTGGAAAAATAAACTTACAACATTTTCACTCCTATTTTCGTGAAGGTTTATGAATTCCACGGCATTTCTATCAAATATTTACGTGTTATCAACTCAAGAATTGCCCATAAAAGTCGTTGGATCGATGTGTTAGGTTTGTCGGAAGTTTTGCCTACTTAAAATCGCTTGCATCGGAATGAAAAGGAAGAAAACAGCCCGACCAACATCTTTACTCCTTTGTTCACGAAACTTTGTGATTTTCATGGCAATAATCTCAAGAAACTGTGCATAATCAAATAAAGATTCGCTGACAAAAGTTGTCGGAGCGATGAGTTAGGCTTCTCATAAGTTTTGCCTGCTCAACATCCCATGTAACGGGACCAACAAGTGGAAAAATAAACTTAAAACATTTTTACTCCTGCTTTCGTGAAGGTTTGTGAATTCCACGGCATTTCTATCAAAAAGTTACGTGGAATCAACTCAAGAATTGCCCATAAAAGTTGTCGGATCGATGTGTTAGGCTTGTCAGAAGTTTTGCCAACATAAAATCGCTTGCAACGGAATGAATAGGAGGAAAAACGCCCGACAAACATTTTTATGCCCGTTTTCAAGAAACTTTGTGTTTTTCATGGCATTTCTTTCAAGAAGCTTTGCATAATCAAATCAAGAATCACCGACAAAAGTTATCAGAGCTATGAGTTAGGTTTGTCATAAGTTTTGCCAACTCAACATCCTACGCAACGGCACCAATAAGTCGAAAAATAACCATACAACACTTTTACTCCTATTTTCGTGAAGGTTTACGAATTCCACGGAATTTCTATCAAAAAGTTATATGGAATCAACTCAAGAATTGCCCATAAAAGTTGTCGGATCGATGTGTTAGTTTTGTCGAAAGTTTTGCCTACACAAAATCGCTTGCAACGGAATGAATAGGAGGAAAAACGCCCGACAAACATTTTTACGCCCGTTTTCAAGAAACTTTGTGATTTCAATGGCAATATTCTCAAGAAGATGTGCATAACCAAATGAAGAATCGCCGACAAAAGTTGTCGGAGCGATGAGCTAGGTTTGTCATAAGTTTTGCCCACTCAAGATCCTACGCAACGGGACCAATAAGTGGAAAAACAAACTTACAACATTTTTACTCTTGTTTTCGTGAAGGTTTGTGAATTCCACGGCATTTCTATCAAAAAGTTATGGGGAATCAACTCAGGAATTGCCCATAAAGGTTGTCAGATCGATGTGTTAGGTTTGTCGGAAGTTTTACCTACTTAAAATCACTTGCAACGAAATGAAAAGGAAGAAAACCGCCCGACCAACATCTTTACTCCTGTTTTCACGAAACTTTGTGGTTTTTATGGCAATAATCTCAAGAAGCTGTGCATAATCAAATCAAGAATCGCCGACAAAAGTTGTCGGAGGGATGAGCTAGGTTTGTCATAAGTTTTGCCCACTCCACATCCCACGTAACGGGACCAATAAGTGGAAAAATGAACTTACAACATTTTTACTCCTATTTCTGTGAAGGTTTGTGAATTCCACGGCATTTCTATCAAAAAGTTATGTGGAATCAACTCAAGAATTGCCCATAAAACTTGTTGGATCGATGTGTTAGGTTTGTTGAAGGTTTTGCCTACTTGAAATCTCCTTTAACGGAATGAAAAGGAAGAAAACTGCTCAACCAACATCTTTACTCCTGTTTTCATGAAACTTTGTGATTTTCATGGCAATAATCTCGAGAACCTATGCATAATCAAATAAAGAATCGCCGACAAAAGTTGTCGGAGCGATGAGTTAGATTTCTCATAAGTTTTACCCACTCAACATCCCACCTAACGAGACAAATTAGTGGAAAAATAAACTTACAACAATTTTACTCGTGCTTTTGGGAAGGTTTGTGAATTCGACGGCACTTCTATCAAAAAGTCATGTGGAATCAACTCAAGAATTGCCCGTAAAAGTTGTCGGATCGATGTGTTAGGTTTGTCGGAAGTTTTGCCTACATAAATCGCTTGCAACGGAATGAATAGGAAGAAAACCGCACGACCAATATCTTTACTCCGGTTTTCCCGAAACTTTGTGATTTTCATGGCAATATTATCAAGAAGCTATGCATAATCAAATGAAGAATCGCCGATAAAAGTTGTCGGAGCGATGAGCTAGGTTTGTCATAAGTTTTGCCCACTCAACATCCCAAGTAACGGGACCAATAAGTGGAAAAATAAACTTGCAACATTTTTACTCCTGTTTTCTTGAAGGTTTGTGAAATCCACAGCATTTCTATCAAAAAGTTACATGGAATCAACTGAAGAATTGCTCACAAAAGTTGTCGGATCGATGTGTTAGGTTTATCGGAAGTTTTGCCTACTGAAAATCGCTTGCAACGGAATGAAAAAGAAAAAAACTGCTCGACCAAAATCTTTACTCCTGTTTCCACGAAACTTTGTGATTTTCATGGCAATAATCTGAAGAAACTGTGCATGATCAAAGAAAGAATCGTCGGCAAAGTTGTCGGAGCGATGAGTTAGATTTCGCATAACTTTTGTCCACTCAACATCCCGCGTAATGGGACCAAAAAGTGGAAAAATAAACTTACAACATTTTTACTCCTATTTTTATGAAGGTTTGTGAATTCCACGGCATTTCAATCAAAAAGTTACGTGGAATCAACTCAAGAATTGCTCATAAAAGTTGTTGGATCGATGTGTTAGGCTTGTCGGAAGTTTTGCCAACATAAAATTGCTTGCAACGGAATGAATAGGAGGAAAAACGCCCGACAAACATTTTTATGCCCGTTTTCAAGAAACTTTGTGTTTTTCATGGTATTTCTTTCAAGAAGCTATGCATAATCAAATCAAGAATTACCGACAAAAGTTGTCGGAGCTATGAGTTAGGTTTGTCATGTACCATCCTGAATTTTGACCCGTTACCGGGACCAATAAAGTGTATATTAATTCTCGTTTGGTTTTAGTAAGTCTCGCCCGGACTTGATCAATCACGAGATACTAACCAAATGGGAAAGGCTAAATAGGAACAGGTACGTGGACCGAGGACCCGATCGCGATTGAGTGCCGAGTTCGAGAAACGTCGAGGGAATATTTTGAACCAATATGGGTTGATCTTAGGAAAATGACGGATTGATATAGTCAGTAACGTACGATCGGATCGCGGGTGATTCCGCACGATCGAAAGTACGCCTGACCAATGAATTCCGATTTTAATCCAAATGATCGCGACCCCCGGTGCTAGTGATAATTCTCCTCGTTCTCTCAAAATTGAGGCCATCACGACTCGAACAATCCTAGGTCGATACGCGTAACACCTAAATAGCCGCCCATTAGCGAGAGGCCCTAAGACTTCAAAACGAGTTATTTTGATCGCAATATTGAGCCCGAAATTCGATATTAAAATTTCAAGGGTAATTACGACTATTTTGCAAGACGGATGTCATTTATAGTGGCCACACATGTTTGGGAGTAATACGGATGAAAACGGAAATTTCGACAGAAATTGGAAAAATAATACTATTTTATTCTCGACCAGATTTTGACACTTGGAATCCACCCACACCTTATTGACTCACTTTGACCAGACCCTCTCTCTCTCCTCTCAGTTTATTCGGCCAAATCCCCCGAGAATTCCTTTCTTCTTTCCCGTTTCTATTCTGCAGTTCCGTTTTTGCTTGTTCTTGTACTGTTCACGCCGGAACAGTACCAGCTGGCCACCATTCAGCACCACCAGCAGCCACTCTTGCCTCTGTACAGCCACCACAGTCCCATTTCCAGCTCTGAACGGAAGAAAACAGCAGCAAATCGCCGTTCCCGTCATCACCGCGGACCACCGGCTTGCACCCGGAATGCCGCCGTCGATCCTTACCGCGCGTCGGTGATCGACCGCCCGTTCCCATCGTCCCGAGTCGCTAATAGGCGAGTATAAACCCCTAAGCCCCTAATTAGTTTAATTGTGCATTTTTAGGGGTTAATTAGGACTAATTGAGGATTAATTGGGTTTAATCGTGTGTGGGATGTTTTGTATGGGTCATTAGGACCTAATGAGATGATTTAATGGTGGATTAAGGCCCAAAATAGCCCTTGTTCTGGTACTGTTCACAAAGTACCGAAAATGTGCAATTTTGTCTAAGTTTTGCACTAATTGAATTCAATGATTCAAGGCTTGGAATTAGACAATTAAAGTGTTAATTAGGCTAATTTGAGGCTTAATTATGTGTATTTGGGGGTTGGATGTTTAGGGGAGGTGATTAGGCCTTAATGAGATGGTTTAAAGGTGGTTTATTGCCTAAATGCAAATCTGGTCTGGTACTGTTCATATAGTACCGAATTTGTGTAAAATTTGTCTAAGTGTGACACTAATTGAGTTCAAGTGTTAATGACTTGGAATTGGACTTTTTAGGGGTTAATTAAGCTTATTTGAGGCTTAATTATGTATATTTGATGGTTGGGTGATTACAGTACTTGATTAATTAATTGTGTGTTTTATTTACCCATATGGAGGTGTACATTAGCCTAGTTTAGGATTAGGGGTTGTTACTTGCTGAGTTTTTCTCACGGTTATGGTAAAATCGACTTTTCAGATCCCCGACCATGAATTTCGATGATGCACCGTTACGCTTTGGGATTCCCCACCATATAGAGCGTACGCTGACCATGCACCCCGTGGGGAACGGGGAAAAGTACTACAGACACTATACTTTAGTATGGGTAGACGTAGGCTTACCTCACTTTGAGACTCACGAGTACCTAGCCTGGTGTTTCCGAGATCATTTTGGAGACGAGTTCGGTCCCATCAGGTCTGCCGATGTCCCGTTTGTGGGAGAGGGTCAGCTAGATATTCAGTGCCCAGACGGTGATGTAGTAGATGTTGATATGGATGGCAATCCTGACTTTGAGGTTGAGTACGAGATTGTGGAAGAGGAGGAAGAGCACGAGGAGATTGGTGGATTAGCCTTTGAGCCGGAGGTAGTTGATCCAGCTCCAGAGCAGGCAGACGCTGAAGCCCCTGAGCCTATGGACATAGACGAGTACGAGGAGCAGGACCCTGAGCCAGAGACAGAGTCGGAGGCCATGAGTTCTGAGGAGGGCCTAGAGCAATTCGAGAGTTCTTCGGAGTTGTCGGATTCTGATCCCGACTGGGTACCGTAGGTTAGATATCAGTATAGGAGTGAGGGCCGACACTTTTTTACTGTAGCCCTCCGGTAGTTAGTTTGATACCCCTAGGTCACCGATCCCTTTTTGCTCGTGGCCCTTTTGATGTACTTTTTGTTTATAAATGGATAATGTATATAAAGGTTTAATCGATCGTAATTTGTTATCTCTTGCTATTCATGGTTGCTTTCTAATTGTCTGGGTGTATATATATATTTATTATATATACGTCCTTTCCGCATGTGGCGTCTTTTCTCTGATTTGGGTTTTCGGGTCGGTGACGTAACCTGGGGACGTCGCACCACATTTCGACCTATACGCGGATGTTCATCCTTCATAGGGTACGGGGCGTGACATCCCAGTTTGAATTGGTATCAGAGCAAGGACAGCTCGGTCCAATCTAATTGAACCCTAGAGTGATAAGGAGTAATGACCATGGGTAGCCATAAGGTGACCTAGTGTGGTAAGTGTACCTCCAGATTACTTGTGTTTGAATGTTGTGGTGATTGTTTGAACCAGTATTATGCAGGTGCGGCAGGACCTAAGGTAAGTGTGCAAGTCCTTGGGTGAAAATTATGTGCCGTTGTGCTAGCCGCATGCTGAGTGTTTGATTGCTTTTGTGTTGATACCTGCCTAGGACTTAGACCGGTTAGTTGGTTTAGGTCTCTAATTCCTAGATGGAATTATATCAGGTAGTTGAGCACCTAGACTTAAAGAATGAGCAGCGAAGGAAGGGGTGTAGGAAGAGTTCCAAGAAGGGGCACAGGAAGAGGAACCAGAGGTGGAGGTCGTGCTCAAGTTAGAGCGGTAGGAAACCCTGGACTTAATGCTGGAGCTGCAGTAGACCCCAGAATGGAACAAGTCATTGAGACCCTAAGAGAAATAGGGAATGTCATGGGCAGACAGGCCCAAGAGAGAGCAGCAGTCATTGCTGAGGCTGCTGGGGCTGCAGTAGTTGCTGCCATCAACGAGAATCAAACTCAAGCCCAGCAAGCTCAAGCTCAACCAATGGTAGCAGCTAGGCCGATGCACCAGTTGGTGGAGCAGTTTCTTAAGCTGAAACCGCCCAAGTTCACGGGCAGAGGTGACCTAGAAACCGCCCCACGTTGGGTGGAGGAATTGGAGAAAGCGTTTGACTTGTTAGGGTGTACTGAGGCCGAAAAGATTTCATTGGCGACTTATCAGCTGCAAGACAATGCCAATGACTGGTGGAAGGCAGTTAGGGATAGAGTATTTCCAGAGGGTATGGAACAGACCTGGACAATATTTGTTGAGCATTTCTATGGACAATATTTCTCAGAAAGTGCTCAGGAGAAGAAGATGGCGGAGTTCATGAGACTTCGTCAGGGGTCGATGACAGTAGTTCAGTACGAAGCAGAGTTCGCAAGACTGTCCAGATTTGCCCCAAGGATGGTTGAGAATCCACTGGATAAGGCTCGAAGATTCCGAGATGGACTGAAACCGGATCTTCGCACCCAGATGCTTTTGCTGAATATCAGAGATTACAGGGAACTGTATGAACGAGCCCAAATCATGGAGAGAGATCAAATGGAAAGAGCAGCGGCATCGGGTTCAAGGTTTAATCAGAATCGAGACAATCGTCGTTTTGGAAACAAACCGATGACCAACAATAGACGGTTTGTTCCACCACCGAGAAGGAATGTAGGGAAACCCAGCCAGACACCAAATAGATTTGGAGCTTGTTTTCGTTGCGGGAGTTTGGGACACCAGATAAAGAATTGCCCCCAGCAACGATTTTCGGGATCCCTAGGACAACAACAGCAGCCCAGAGTGGGAAATCAGGCCGGAAATCCCCCACCAGCTATTCAGGGCAGACCACCGGCACAAGGACGAGTATACGCAATGGTGCGCAAGGATGCCGAGGACGCGCCAGGCGTGGTCACAGGTACCATTTCTCTTTGTGATCATGCTGCCTATGCGTTATTTGATCCCGGGGCAACCCATTCGTTTATTTCAGAACAGTTTGTTAGATTGGTTGGTCTGGAGCCTGTATTACTTGAAAACATGTTATGTGTGACGACCCCACTGCATGATAGGGTGTTAGTAT
This sequence comes from Syzygium malaccense, assembly GCA_031216405.1. Classification (NCBI taxonomy): domain Eukaryota; kingdom Viridiplantae; phylum Streptophyta; class Magnoliopsida; order Myrtales; family Myrtaceae; genus Syzygium; species Syzygium malaccense. Next base: position 39,238,130 of record CM062263.1, on the reverse strand, counting down.
CATTGGGGTGCATGGATTGTAAAATTGTGATTGGGAATATAGAGGAAAGGATTGATTTGGCTGTGTTAGCCATGTATGATTTCGATGTGATCATCGGTATGGATTGGCTGATGAAACAGAAAGCCGTTATGGATTGCGGCAATAGGACGGTCCAATTCAATCCGATTGGACATCCTAGGTTTGAATTTCAGGGAAACCGAGGAGGAACCTCGATTCCTTGGATTTCCTCAGTAGAGGCAACCGAGATGCTCGAGGAAGGTTGTGAGGGATATTTGGTTAATGTAAAGGATCCGACATTAGTGGAACCTAAGTTGGAAGAAATTCCTGTAGTGTGCAATTTCCCCGAGGTTTTTCCTCAAGAACTGCCGGGCTTACCGCCAGAATGGGAAGTGGAATTCGTAATAGAATTGGCCCCAGGTACTGAGCCAATTTCTAAGGCCCCGTATCGGATGTCTTTATCGGAATTGAAGGAACTGAAAGTCTAGATGCAGGAATTATTAGACAAAGGGTTTATTCGTCCTAGTGCGTCTCCATGGGGAGCGACAGTCCTGTTTGTGAGGAAAAAGGACGAGACATTGAGATTATGTATAGACTACCGGTAGTTGAATCAGGTGACTATAAAGAATAAATATCCACTACCAAGGATCGACGACTTGTTCGATCAATTACAAGGAGCGTCAGGTTCTCCAAGATTGATCTATGGACCGGGTATCATCAGTTAAGAATTCGGAAGGAGGATATACCTAAGACTGCATTTAGGACAAGGTACGGGCATTACGAATTTACAGTCATGGCATTCGATTTGACAAATGCCCCTGCAGCCTTCATGGATCTGATGAACAGAGTTTTTAAGGAATTCCTAGACCAGTTCGTCATTGTGTTCATCGACGATATTCTGGTATACTCCAAGAGTCAAGAAGAACATGAAGTGCATTTGACTGAAGTATTACGGACGTTGAGAGAGCACGTACTTTATGCGAAGTTTAGCAAATGCGAGTTCTGGCTTAGCAAGGTAGCATTCCTTGGACATATTGTATCGGGAGAAGGAATATCTGTGGATTCGACTAAGATTGAGGCAGTGCTCAAGTGGCCCAAACCGACATCAGTAATGGAAATCAGGAGTTTCTTGGGATTGGCCGGTTACTATCGACGTTTTATAGAAGGGTTCTCGTCGATAGCCATGCCACTAACGCGATTGTTGAAAAAGGGAACTAAGTTTGAATGGGATGACGAGTGCGAGCGAAGCTTTCAGGAACTTAAGCATAGACTGACAACCACTCCAGTCTTAACTATTCCATCCGGACCTGGTGGATTTGAGGTCTACAGTGATGCTTCACTTAGAGGACTCGGTTGTGTACTAATGCAACACGGGAAAGTATAATAACAGCTATCAGCAGAGTATCCAAATGGCCCCATTTGAAGCTTTATATGGCAGAGCGTGTAGGACTCCAGTGTGCTGGGATGAAGTAGGCGAACGAAGCATTACGGGCCCAGAATTGATACAGCAGACAGTGGAAGCTGTCGAGATTATCAGAGAAAGGCTAAAGACAGCACAAAGTCGATAGAAGAGCTATGCCGATCAGAGACGACGACCTTTGGAATTCCAAGTTGGAGACCATGTATTCCTCAAGGTGTCACCTATGAAAGGGTTATCCCGATTTGGCAAGAAAGGGAAGCTGAGTCCGAGATTTGTCGGACCGTTCGAGATTTTAGAAAAGATTGGCGATATGGCGTATAGACTTGGCCTGCCACCTAACTTGTCCCAAGTACACAATGTCTTCCACGTGTCGATGTTGAGAAAGTATGAGCCATACCCGACACACGTTCTAAGATATGAAGAAATAGACGTGGACGACAGGGTGTCGTACGTGGAGAAACCAGTCAGGATTGAGGATCGGAAAGATCGAGTATTACGGAATAAGACGATTCCGATGGTCAAGGTAGTTTGGGAGCACCACGGGACAGAAGGCGCCACATGGGAAAGCGAAGAGGCCATGCGACGTCAATACCCCCAATTGTTTGAGGAGCAAGTTTAGAGTACAAATTTCGGGGACGAAATTTTTGTAGGGAGGGAAGAGTTGTAACATCCTGAATTTTGACCCGTTACCGGGACCAATAAAGTGTATATTAATTCTCGTTTGGTTTTAGTAAGTCTCGCCCGGACTTAATCAATCACGGGATACTAACCAAATGGGAAAGGCTAAATAGGAACAGGTACGTGGACCGAGGACCCAATCGCGATTGAGTGCCGAGTTCGAGAAACGTTGAGGGAATATTTTGAACCAATATGGGTTGATCTTAGGAAAATGACGGATTGATATAGTCAGTAACATACGATCGGATCGCGGGTGATTCCGTACAACCGAAAGTACGCCTGACCAATGAATTCCGATTTTAATCCAAATGATCGCGACCCCCGGTGCTAGTGATAATTCTCCTCGTTCTCTCAAAATTGAGGCCATGACGACTCGGACAATCCTAGGTTGATACGCGTAACACCTAAATAGCCGCCCGTTAGCGAGAGGCCCTAAGACTTCAAAACGAGTTATTTTGATCGCAATATTGAGCCCGAAATTCGATATTAAAATTTCAAGGGTAATTACGACTATTTTGCAAGACGGATGTCATTTATAGTGGCCACACATGTTTGGGAGTAATACGGATGAAAACGGAAATTTCGACAGAAATTGGAAAAATAATACTATTTTATTCTCGAAACTTTGCAGTCGATTTTCGGGGGCTTAAAAAGTGAATTTTGTGATTCCGACACCATAATATGTTGGCCACGCACATATGGAACGCGTATGTGCAAAAATTGGAATTTTGACCCGGGACCGAAAAATTACCAAAATGCCCTTGGACCCATTTTTGGTAATTCCGAATTTTGAATTTAATTAGGGGACTAACTAAGGTGAGTTAGAGCTAAACCAGGTCTGGTCAGCTTGGGTTAAGGACCAATGACCATTTTACCCCTAAATAATTGGATAAGAAGGAATTATAGCCATTGGATCAAGGGCAAAATTGTCCAAATGGCCAAGATTTTGACACTTGGAATCCACCCACACCTTATTGACTCACTTTGACCAGACCCTCTCTCTCTCCTCTCAGTTTATTCGGCCAAATCCCCCGAGAATTCCTTTCTTCTTTCCCGTTTCTGTTCTGCAGATCCGTTTCTGCTTGTTCTGGTACTGTTCATGCCGGAACAGTACCAGCTGGCCACCATTCAGCACCACCAGCAGCCACTCTCGCCTCTGTACAGCCACCACAGTCCCATTTCCAGCTCTGAACGGAAGAAAACAGCAGCAAATCGCCGTTCCCGTCATCACCGCGGACCACCAGCTTGCACCCGGAATGCCGCCGTCGATCCTTACTGCGCGTCGGTGATCGACCGCCCGTTCCCGTCGTCCCGAGTCGCTAATAGGCGAGTATAAACCCCTAAGCCCCTAATTAGTTTAATTGTGCATTTTTAGGGGTTAATTAGGACTAATTGAGGATTAATTGGGTTTAATCGTGTGTGGGATGTTTTGTATGGGTCATTAGGACCTAATGAGATGATTTAATGGTGGATTAAGGCCCAAAACAGCCCTTGTTCTGGTACTGTTCACAAAGTACCGAAAATGTGCAATTTTGTCTAAGTTTTGCACTAATTGAATTCAATGATTCAAGGCTTGGAATTAGACAATTAAAGTGTTAATTAGGCTAATTTGAGGCTTAATTATGTGTATTTGGGGGTTGGATGTTTAGGGGAGGTGATTAGGCCTTAATGAGATGGTTTAAAGGTGGATTATTGCCTAAATGCAAATCTGGTCTGGTACTGTTCATACAGTACCGAATTTGTGTAAAATTTGTCTAAGTGTGACACTAATTGAGTTCAAGTGTTAATGACTTGGAATTGGACTTTTTAGGGATTAATTAAGCTTATTTGAGGCTTAATTATGTATATTTGATGATTGGGTGATTACAATACTTGATTAAAGCTTAATGGAATGGTTTAAACATGGTTAAGGCTTATTTGGTGTTAAAACCTGGTACTGTTTATTCAGTACCGAAAATGCCTAATTTGTGCCCAAGTTGAATATTCTAAGAATAATGGACAATTGACGAGAATTTAGGCATTTTTAGGAGATGATTAGGACGTGTATAAATCCTATCGAATGACCCCGAAGTGGTGAGAGCGATTATTGAGATTGAATTGCCCAAGGCGGGCCTTTAGCGCATTGAGTTACTTTGAAATGAATGCGCGGAATGAGTGTTGAAATTTATTGAACTAGAGGGGTGACGAATTGATGGTGCCAAGGGTGCGTTAAATTCCTTGGCTTGGTAAATAACTGTATTCGGCAGATGGCTTGGGTATTGGCATGAATTTCTGAGTATATGATTTGTATGCAATGTGGTGATTGATTGGGAATTGAGTGCAACAATGCGCATACTTGAGATTTATTTAATCGTGGCCTACGGGTCGATTTATCAAACTGTTGGCCTTCGGGTCGAGCCTACGGGTCGTTATAATCTCTTGTGACCTTCGGGTCGGGCCTACGGGTCGTTATAATCAATTGTGGGCCTTCGGGTTGGGCCTACGGGTCGTTATAATCAATTGTGGGCCTTCGGGTCGTTATAATTGTGCATGATTCACAATGAATTTAAATGCCTAACCTGCAGGGCTGAAATAATATATTGGGCTGTGAGCTCGGAGTGAAAATTTATGTTGTTTTACTGGTTCATTAATTGTGTGTTTTATTTACCCATATGGAGGTGCACATTAGCCTAGTTTAGGATTAGGGGTTGTTACTTGCTGAGTTTTTCTCATGGTTGTGGTAAAATCGACTTTTCAGATCCCCGACCATGAATTTCGATGATGCACCGTTACGCTTTGGGATTCCCCACCATATAGAGCGTACGCTGACCGTGCACCCCGTGGGGAACGGGGAAAAGTACTATAGACACTATACTTTAGTATGGGTAGACGTAGGCTTACCTCACTTTGAGACTCACGAGTACCTAGCCTGGTGTTTCCGGGATCGTTTTGGAGACGAGTTCGGTCCCATCAGGTCCGCCGATGTCCCGTTTATGGGAGAGGGTCAGCTAGATATTCAGTGCCCAGACGGTGATGTAGTAGATGTTGATATGGATGGCAATCCTGACTTTGAGGTTGCGTACGAGATTGTGGAAGAGGAGGAAGAGCACGAGGAGATTGGTGGATTAGCCTTTGAGCCGGAGGTAGTTGATCCAGCTCTAGAGTAGGCAGACGCTGAAGCCCCTGAGCCTATGGACATAGACAAGTACGAGGAGCAGGACCCTGAGCCAGAGACAGAGTCGGAGGCCATGAGTTCTGAGGAGGGCCTAGAGCAATTCGAGAGTTCTTTGGAGTCGTCGGATTCTGATCTCGACTGGGTACCGTAGGTTAGATATCAGTATAGGAGTGAGGGCCGACACTTTTTGACTGTAGCCCTCCGGTAGTTAGTTTGATACCCCTAGGTCACCGATCCCTTTTTGCTCGTGGCCCTTTTGATGTACTTTTTGTTTATAAATGGATAATGTATATAAAGGTTTAATCGATCGTAATTTGTTATCTCTTGCTATTCATGGTTGCTTTCTAATTGTCTGGGTGTATATATATATTTATTATATATACGTCGTTTCTGCATGTGGCGTCTTTTCTCTAATTTGGGTTTTCGGGTCGGTGACGTAACCTGGGGACGTCGCACCACATTTTGACCTATACGCGGATGTTCATCCTTCATAGGGTACGGGGAGTGACATGTCGTAAGTTTGCCAACTCAACATTCCACGTAACGGCACCAATAAGTCGAAAAATAACCATACAACATTTTTACTCATGTTTTCGTGAAGGTTTACGAATTCCATGGAATTTCTATCAAAAAGTTATGTGGAATCAACTCAAGAATTTCCCATAAATGATGTCGGATCGATGTGTTAGGTTTGTCGGAAGTTTCCCCTACTTAAAATCGCTTGCAACGTAATGAATAGGAAGAAAACCGCACGACCAACATCTTTACTCCTGTTTTCACGAAACTTTTTTATTTTCATGGCAATACTCTCAAGAAGCTGTGCATAATCAAATCAAGAATCGCCAACAAAAGTTATCGGAGGGATGAGCTAGGTTTGTCATAAGTTTTGCCCACTCAACATCCCACGTAACGGGTCCAATAAGTGGAAAAATAAACTTACAACATTTTTACTCCTATTTTCGTGAAGATTTATGAATTCCACGGCATTTCTATCAAAAAGTTATGTGGAATCAACTCAAGAATTGCCCATAAAAGTTGTTGGATCGATGTGTTAGGTTTGTCGGACGTTTTGCCTACTTAAAATCGCTTTCAACGGAATGAAAAGGAAGAAAACCGCTCGACCAACATCATTACTCTTGTTTTCACGAAACTTTGTGATTTTCATGGCAATAATCTCCGGAACCTATGCATAATGAAAAAAAGAATCGCCGACAAAAGTTGCCGGAGCGATGAGTTAGATTTCTCATAAGTTTTGCCCACTCAACATCCCACCTAACGGGACAAATAAGTGGAAAAATAAACTTACAACATTTTTACTCCAGCTTTTGGGAAGGTTTGTGAATTCCACGGCACTTCTATCAAAAAGTTATGTGGAATCAACTCAAGAATTGCCCGTAAAAGTTATCGGATCGATGTGTTAGGTTTGTCGGAAGTTTTGCCTACATAAAATCGCTTGCAACGGAATGAATAGGAGGGAAAACGCCCGACAATCATTTTTACGCCCGTTTTCAAGAAACTTTGTGATTTTCATGGCAATATTCTCAAGAAGCTATGCATAATCAAATGAAGAATCGCCGACAAAAGTTGTCGGAGCGATGAGCTAGGTTTGTCATAAGTTTTGCCCACTCAACATCTCAGGTAACGGGACCAATAAGTGGACAAATAAACTTACAACATTTTTACTCCTGCTTTCGTGAAGGTTTATGAATTCCACGGCAATTCTATCAAAAAGTTATGTGGAATCAACACAAGAATTGCCCGTAAAAGTTGTCGGATCGATGTGTCAGGTTTGTCGGAAGTTTTGCCTACATAAAATCACGTGCAACGGAATTAAAGGAGGAAAAACGCCCGACAAATATTTTTACGCCCGTTTTCAAGAAACTTTGCGTTTTTCATGGCATTTTTCTCAACAAACTGTTCATAATCAAATCAAGAAGCGTCGAGAAAAGTTGTCGGAGCTATGAGTTTGGTTTGTCAAAAGTTTTACGCACTTAACATCCCACGCAACAGCACCAATAAGTGGAAAAATAACCATATAACATTTTTACTCCTGGTTTCGTGAAGGTTTGCGAATTCCATGGCATTTCTATCAAAAAGTTGTGTGTTATCAACTTAAGAATTGCCCATAAAAGTTGTCGGATCGATGTGTTAGGTTTGTCGGAAGTTTTGCCTACTTAAAATCGCTTGCAACGGAATGAATAGGAAGAAAACCTCCCGACCAACATCTTTATTCTTGTTTTCACGAAACTTTGTGATTTTCATGGCAATACTCTCAAGAAACTGTGTATAATCAAATTAAGAACCGCCGACAAAAGTTGTCGGAGCGATGAGCTAGGTTTGTCATAAGTTTTGCCCACTCAACATCCCACGTAACGAGACCAATAAGTGGAAAAATAAACTTACCACATTTTTACTCCTGTTTTCATGAAGGTTTGTGAATTCCATGGCATTTCTATCAAAAAGTTATGTGGAATCAACTTAAGAATTGCCCGTCAAAGTTGTCGGATCGATGTGTTAGGTTTGTCGGAAGTTTTGACTGCTGAAAATCGCTTGCAACGGAATGAAAACCAAGAAAACCACCCGACCAACATCTTTACTCCTATTTTCACGAAACTTTGTGATTTTCAGGGCAATAATCTCAAGAACCTATGCATAATCAAATCAAGAATCGCCGACAAAAGTTATCGGAGGGATGAGCTAGGTTTGTCATAAGTTTTGCCCACTCAACATCCCACGTAACGGGTCCAATAAGTGGAAAAATAAACTTACAACATTTTTACTCCTGTTTTCGTGAAAATTTATGAATTCCACGGCATTTCTATCAAAAAGTTATGTGGAATCAACTCAAGAATTGCCCATAAAAGTTGTTGGATCGATGTGTTAGGTTTGTCGGAGGTTTTGCCTACTTAAAATCGCTTTCAACGGAATGAAAAGGAAGAAAACCGCTCGACCAACATCATTACTCTTGTTTTCACGAAACTTTGTGATTTTCATGGCAATAATCTCCAGAACCTATGCATAATGAAAAAAAGAATCGCCGACAAAAGTTGCCGGAGCGATGAGTTAGATTTCTCATAAGTTTTGCCCACTCAACATCCCACCTAACGGGACAAATAAGTGGAAAAATAAACTTACAACATTTTTACTCCAGCTTTTGGGAAGGTTTGTGAATTCCACGGCACTTCTATCAAAAAGTTATGTGGAATCAACTCAAGAAATGCCCGTAAAAGTTGTCGGATCGATGTGTTAGGTTTGTCGGAAGTTTTGCCTACATAAAATCGCTTGCAACGGAATGAATAGGAGGGAAAACGCCCGACAATCATTTTTACGCCCGTTTTCAAGAAACTTTGTGATTTTCATGGCAATATTCTCAAGAAGTTGTGCATAATAAAATGAAGAATCGCTGACAAAAGTTGTCGGAGCGATGAGCTAGGTTTGTCATAAGTTTTGCCCACTCAACATCTCACGTAACGGGACCAATAAGTGGACAAATAAACTTACAACATTTTTACTCCTGCTTTCGTGAAGGTTTATGAATTCCACGGCAATTCTATCAAAAAGTTATGTGGAATCAACACAAGAATTGCCCGTAAAAGTTGTCGGATCGATGTGTCAGGTTTGTCGGAAGTTTTGCCTACATAAAATCGCGTGCAACGGAATTAAAGGAGGAAAAACGCCCGACAAATATTTTTACGCCCGTTTTCAAGAAACTTTGCGTTTTTCATGGCATTTTTCTCAACAAACTGTTCATAATCAAATCAAGAAGCGTCGAGAAAAGTTGTCGGAGCTATGAGTTTGGTTTGTCAAAAATTTTACGCACTTAACATCCCACGCAACAGCACCAATAAGTGGAAAAATAACCATATAACATTTTTACTCCTGGTTTCGTGAAGGTTTGCGAATTCCATAGCATTTCTATCAAAAAGTTATGTGTTATCAACTTAAGAATTGCCCATAAAAGTTGTCGGATCGATGTGTTAGGTTTGTCGGAAGTTTTTCCTACTTAAAATCGCTTGCAACGGAATGAATAGGAAGAAAACCGCCTGACCAACATCTTTATTCCTGTTTTCACGAAACTTTGTGATTTTCATGGCAATACTCTCAAGAAACTGTGTATAATCAAATTAAGAACCGCCGACAAAAGTTGTCGGAGCGATGAGCTAGGTTTGTCATAAGTTTTGCCCACTCAACATCCCACGTAATGGGACCAATAAGTGGAAAAATAAACTTACCACATTTTTACTCCTGTTTTCGTGAAAGTTTGTGAATTCCACGGCATTTCTATGAAAAAGTTAGGTGGAATCAACACAAGAATTGCCCGTCAAAGTTGTCGGATCGATGTGTCAGGTTTGTCGGAGGTTTTGCCTACATAAAATCTCTTGCAACGGAATTAAAAGAGGAAAAACGCCCGACAAATATTTTTACGCCCGTTTTCAAGAAACTTTGCGTTTTTCATGGCATTTTTCTCAACAAACTGTTCATAATCAAATCAAGAAGCGCCGAGAAAAGTTGTCGGAGCTATGAGTTTGGTTTGTCATAAGTTTTACCCACTCAACATCCCACGCAACGGCACCAATAAGTGGAAAAATAACCATACAACATTTTTACTCCTAGTTTCGTGAAGGTTTGCGAATTCCACGGCATTTCTATCAAAAAATTACGTGGAATCAACTCAAGAATTGCCCATAAAAGTTGTTGGATCGGTGTGTTAGGTTTGTCGGAAGTTTTGCCTACTTAAAAACTCTTGCAACGGAATGAAAAGGAAGAAAGCCGGCCGATCAACATCTTTACTCCTGTTTTCACGAAACTTTGTGATTTTCATAGCAATATTCTCAAGAAGCTGTGCATAATCAAATAAAGATTCACTGACAAAAGTTGTCGGAGCGATGAGCTAGGTTTGTCATAAGTTTTGTCCACTCAACATCCCAAGTAACGGGACCAATAAGTGGAAAAATAGACTTACAACATTTTTACTCCTGTTTTCGTGAAGGTTTGTGGATTCCACGGCATTTCTATCAAAAAATTACATGGAATCAATTAAAGAATTGCCCATAAAAGTTGTCGTATCGATGTGTTAGGTTTGTCGGAAGTTTTCCCTACTTAAAATCGCTTGCAACGGAATGAAAATGAAGAAAACCGTCGACTAATATCTTTACTCCTGTTTTCACGAAACTTTGTGATTTTCATGGCAATAATCTCAAGAAGTTGTACATGATCAAATAAAGAATCGCCGACAAAATTTGTCGAAGCAATGAGTTAGGTTTCTCATAAATTTTGCCCACTCAACATCCCACGTAACGGGACCAATAAGTGGAAAAATAAACTTACAACATTTTTACTCCTGCTTTCGTGAAGGTTTATGAATTCCACGGCATTTTTATCAAAAAGTTATGCGGAATCAACACAAGAATTTCCCATAAAAGTTGTCGGATCAATGTGTTAGGTTTGTCGGAAGTTCTACTACTTAAAATCGCTTGCAACGGAATGAATAGGAAGAAAACCGCACGACCAACATCTTTATTCCTGTTTTCACGAAACTTTGTAATTTTCATGGCAATACTCTCAAGAAGCTGTGCATAATCAAATCAAGAATCGCCGACAAAAGTGGTCGGAGCGATGAGCTAGGTTTGTCATAAGTTTTGCCCACTCAACATCCCACGTAACAGGACCAATAAGTGGAAAAATAAACTTACAACATTTATACTCATGTTTTCGTAAAGGTTTGTAAATTCCACGGTATTTCTATCAAAATGTTATGTGGAATCAACTGAAGAATTGCCCGTAAGAGTTGTCGGATTGATGTGTTAGGCTTGTCGGGAGTTTTGTCTACTTAAAATAGCTTGCAACGGAATGAAAAGAAAGAAAACCGCCCGCCCAATATCTTTAATCCTGTTTTCACCAAACTTTGCGATTTTCATGATAATAATCTCAAGAAGCTGTGCATAATCAAATAAAGATTTGCCCGCAAAAGTGGTCGGGGCGATGAGTTAGGTTTCTCATAAGTTTTGGCGACTTAACATCCCACGTAACGGGACCAACAAGCGGAAAAATAAACTTACAACCTTTTAACTCCTGCTTTCGTTAAGGTTTGTGAATTTCACAGCATTTCTATCAAAAAATTATGTGGAATCAACTCAAGAATTGCCCATAAAAGTTGGCAGATCGATGTGTTAGGTTTGTCGGAAGTTTTACCAACTTAAAATCGCTTGCAACGGAATGAATAGGAAGAAAACCGCCCGACCAATATCTTTACCCTTGTTTTCCCGAATTTTTGTGATTTTCATGGCTATATTCTCAAGATGCTGTGCATAATCAAATGAAGAATCGCCGATAAAAGTTGTCGGAGAGATGAGTTAGGTTTGTCATAAGTTTTGCCCACTCAACATCCCACGCAACGGTACCAATAAGTGGAAAAATAACCATACAATATTTTTACTCCTGTTTTCGGGAAGGTTTGCGAATTCCACGACATTTCTATCAAAAAGTTATGTGAAATCAACTCATGAATTGCCCATAAAAGTTGTCGGATCGATGTGTTAGGTTTGTCGGAAGTTCTACCTACTTAAAATCGCTTGCAACGGAATGAATAGGAAGAAAACCGGCCGACCAACATCTTTACTACTGTTTTCACCAAACTTTGTGATTTTCATGATAATAATCTCAAGAAGTTGTGCATAATCAAATAAAGATTCGCCGACGAAAGTGGACGGAGTGATGAGTTAGGTTTCTCATAAGTTTTGGCGACTTAACATCCCACGTAACGGGACTAACAAGTGGAAAAATAAACTTACAACCTTTTTACTCCTGCTTTCGTGAAGGTTTATAAATTTCACGGCATTTCTATCAAAAAGTTATGTGGAATCAACTCAAGAATTGCACATAAATGTTGTCGGATCGATGTTTTATGTTTGTCGGAAGTTTTGCCCACTTAAAATCTCTTGCAACGGAACGAAAAGGAAGAAAACAGCCCGACCAACATCTTTACTCCTGCTTTCACGAAATTTGGTGATTTTCATGGCAACACTCTCAAGAAGCTGTACATAATCAAATCAAGAATCGCTAACAAAAGTTGTCGGAGCGATGAGTTAGGTTTCTCATAAGTTTTGCCCACTCAACATCTCACGTAACGGGACCAATAAGTGGAAAAAGAAACTTACAACTTTTTTACTCCTGCTTTCGTGAAGGTTTGTAAAATCCACGGCATTTCTATCAAAAAGTTATGAGGAATCAACACAAGAATTGCCCATAAAAGTTGTCAGATCGATGTGTTAGGTTTGTCGGAAGTTTTGCCTACATAAAATCGCTTGCAACGGAATGAATAGGAGGAAAAACGCCCGACAAACATTTTTATGCCCGTTTTCAAGAAACTTTATGTTTTTCATGGCATTTCTCTCAAGAAGCTGTGCATAATCAAATAAAGAATCGCCGACAAAAGTTGTCGAAGCTATGAGTTAGGTTTGTCAGAAGTTTTGCCAACTCAATATCCTACGCAACGGCACCAACAAATCGAAAAATGACCTTACAACATTTTTACTCTTGTTTTCGTGAAGGTTTGCGAATTCCACGGAATTTCTATCAAAAAGTTATGTGGAATCAACTCAAGAATTGCTCATAAAAGTTGTCGGATCGATGTGTTCGGTTTGTCGGAAGTTTCGCCTACTTAAAATCACTTGCAAAGGAATGAATAGGAAGAAAACCACACCACCAACATCTTTACTCCTGTTTTCACGAAACTTTGTGATTTTCATGGCTATACGCTCAAGAAGCTATGCATAATCAAATAAAAAATCGCCGACAAAAGTTGTCGGAGCGATGAGCTAGGTTTATCATAAGTTTTGCTCACTCAACATCCCACGTAATGGGACCAATAAGTGGAAAAATAAACTTATAACATTTTTATTCCTATTTTCGTGAAGGTTTGTGTATTCTACGGCATTTCTATCAAAATGTTATGTGGAATCAACTCAATAATTGCCCATAAAATTTGTCGGATCGATGTGTTAGGTTTGTCGGAGGTTTTGCCTACTTAAAATCGCTTTCAACGGAATAAAAAGGAAGAAAACCGCCCGACCAACATCTTTACTCCTATTTTCACGAAACTTTATGATTTTCATGGTAATAATCTCAAGAACCTGTGCATAATCAAATAAAGAATCGCCCACAAAAGTTGTCAGAGCGATGAGTTAGATTTCTCATAAGTTTTGCCCGCTCAACATCCCACGTAACGGGACAAATAAGTAGAAAAATAAACTTACAAACTTTTTACTCCTTCTTTCGTGAAGGTTTTTGAATTCCACGGTACTTCTATCAAAAAGTTATGTGGAATCAACTCAAGAATTACCCATAAAAGTTATCAGATAGATGTGTTAGGTTTGTCGGATGTTTTGCCTACATAAAATCGCTTGCAACGGAATGAATAGTAGGAAAAACGCCCGACAAACATTTTTGCGCTCGTTTTGAAGAAACTTTGTGATTTTAATGGCAATATTCTCAAGAAGCTGTGCATAATCAAATGAAGAATCGCCGACAAAAGTTGTCGGAGCGATGAGCTAGGTTTTTCATAAGTTTTGCCCATTCAACATCCCACGCAACGGGACCAATAAGTGAAAAAATAAACTTACAACATTTTTACTCCTGCTTTCGTGAAGGTTTATGAATTCCACGGCATTTCTATCAAAAAGTTATGTGGAATCAACACAAGAAATGCCCATAAAAGTTGTCGGATCTATGTGTTAGGCTTGTCAGAATTTTTGCCTATATAAAATCCCTTGCAACGGAATTAAAAGGAGGAAAAACGCCCGACAAAAAATTGTCGGATCGATGTGTTAGGTTTGTCGGAAGTTTTGCCTACTTAAAATCACATGCAACGGAATGAAAAGGAAGAAAACCGCCCGACCAACATCTTTACTCCAGTTTTCATGAAACTTTGTGATTTTCATGGCAATAATGTCAAGAACGTGTGCATAATCAGATAAAGAATCGCCCACAAAAGTTGTAGGAGCGATGAGTCAGATTTCTCATAAGTTTTGCCCACTCAACATCCCACGCAACAGGACCAATAAGTGGAAAAATAAACTTTCAATATTTTTACTCCTGTTTTCTTGAAGGTTTGCGAATTCCACGGCTTTTCTATCAAAAAGTTACGTGGAATCAACTGAAGAATTGCCCATAAATGTTGTCGGATCGATGTTTTATATTTGTCGGAAGTTTTGCCCACTTAAAATCTCTTGCAACGGAATGAAAAGGAAGAAAACCGCCCGACCAACATTTTTACTCCTACTTTCACGAAACTTTGTGATTTTCATGGCAATAATCTCTAGAAGCTGTGCATAATCAAATAAAGATTCACCGACAAAAGTTGTCGGAGCAATGATTTAGGTTTCTCATAAGTTTTGCCTACTCAGCATCCTACGTAACGGGACCAACAAGTGAAAAAATAAACTTACAACATTTTTACTCCTGCTTTCGTGAAGGTTTGTAAATTCCACATCATCTTTTTCAAAAAGTTATGTGGAATCAACTTAAGAATTGCCCATAAAATTTGTCGGATCGATGTGTTAGATTTATCGGAAGTTTTGCTTACTTAAAATCGCTTGCAACGGAATGAATAGGAAGAAAACCGCCCGACCAATATCTTTACTCCTATTTTCCCGAAACTTTGTGATTTTCATGGAAATATTCTCAAGAAGCTGTGCATAATCAAATGAAGAATCGCTGACAAAAGTTGTCAGAGCGATGAGCTAGGTTTGTCATAAGTTTCGCCCACTCAACATCCCATGCAACGGGATCAATAAGTGGAAAAATAAACTTATAACATCTTTACTTCTGTTTTCGTGAAGGTTTGTGAATTCCACGGCATTTCTATCAAAAAGTTATGTGAAATCAACTTAGGAATTGTCCATAAAAGTTGTCGGAACGATGTGTTAGGTTTGTCGGAAGTTTTGCCGACTTAAAATCGCTTGCAACGGAATGAATAGGTAGAAAACCGCCCGACCAATATCTTTACTCTTGTTTTCCCGAAACTTTGTGATTTTCATGATAATATTCTCAAGATGCTGTGCATAATCAAATGAAGAATCGCCGACAAAAGTTGTCGGAGCGATGAGCTAGGTTTGTTATAAGTTTTGCTCACTCAACATCCCAAGTAACGGGACCAATAAGTGGAAAAATTAACTTACAACATTTTTTCTCCTGTTTTCGTGAAGGTTGATGAATTCCACGGCATTTCTATTAAAAAGTTACGTAGAATCAATTCAAGAATTGCTCATAAAAATTGTCGGATCGATGTGTTAGATTTATCGTAAGTTTTGCCTACATAAAATCGCTTGCAACGGAATGAATAGGAGGAAAAATGCCCAACAAACATTTTTACGCCCGTTTTCAAGAAACTTTGTGTTTTTCATGGCATTTCTCTCAACAAGCTGTGCATAATCAAATCAATAATCGCCGACAAAAGTTGTCGGAGCTATGAGTTAGGTTTGTCATAAGTTTTGCCAACTCAACATCCCACGCAATGGCACCAATAAGCGGAAAAATAACCATACAACATTTTTACTCCTATTTTCGTTAAGGTTTGCGAATTCCACGAAATTTCTATCCAAAAGTTATGTGGAATCAGCTCAAGAATTGCCTATAAAAGTTGTCGGATCGATGTGTTAGGTTTGTTGGAAGTTTTGCCTACTTAAAATCGCTTGCAACGGATTGAATAGGAAGAAAACCGCACGAACATCATCTTTACTCCTGTTTTCATGAAACTTTGTGATTTTCATGGCAATACTCTCAAGAAACTGTGCATAATCAAATCAAGAATTGCCGACAAAAGTTATCGGAGCGATGAGCTAGGTTTGTCATAAGTTTTGCCCACTCAACATCCCACGTAATGGGACCAATAAGTGGAAAAATAAACTTACAACATTTTTACTCCTGTTTTCGGGAAGGGCTGTAAATTCCACGGCATTTCTATCAAAAAGCTATATGGAATCAACTCATGAATTGCCCATGAAAGTTGTCGGATCAATGTGTTAGGTTTGTCGGAAATTTTGTCTACTTAAAATCGCTTGCAACGGAATAAGTAGGAGGAAAAACGCCCTACAAACAATTTTACGCCCGTTTTCAAGAATCTTTGTGTTTTTCATGGCATTTCTCTCAACAAGCTATGCATAATCAAATCAAGAAGCGCCGAGAAAAGTTATCGGAGCTATGAGTTAGGTTTGTCATAAGTTTTGCCCACTGAACATCCCACACAACGGGACCAATAAGTGGAAAAATAAACTTACAACATTTTTACTCCTGTTTTGGTGAAGGTTTGTGAATTCCACGACATTTCTATCAAAAAGTTATATGGAATCAACTCAAGAATTGTCACGCCCATACCCCACGAAGCATGAACATCCGCGCATAGGTCGAAGTAAGGTGCGACGCTCCCAGGTTACGTCACCGACCCAAAAACCCAAATCAGAGAAAAGACGCCACATGCGGAAACGACGTATATATAATAAATATATATATACACCCAAACAATTAGAAAGCAACCATGAATAGCAAGAGATAACAAATTACGATCGATTAAACCTTTATATACATTATCCATTTATAAACAAAAAGTACATCAAAAGGGCCACGAGCAAAAAGGGATCGGTGACCCAGGGGTGTCAAACTAACTACCGGAGGGCTACAGTCAAAAAGTGTCGGCCCTCACTCCTATACTGATATCTAACCTACGGTACCCAGTCGGGATCAGAATCCGACGACTCCGAAGAACTCTCGAATTGCTCTAGGCCCTCCTCAGAACTCATGGCCTCCGACTCTGTCTCTGGCTCAGGGTCCTGCTCCTCGTACTCGTCTATGTCCATAGGCTCAGGGGCTTCAGCATCTGCCTGCTCTGGAGCTGGATCAACTACCTCCGGCTCAAAGGCTAATCCACCAATCTCCTCGTGCTCTTCCTCCTCTTCCACAATCTCGTACTCAACCTCAAAGTCAGGATTGCCATCCATATCAACATCTACTACATCACCGTATGGACACTGAATATCTAGCTGACCCTCTCCCACAAACGGGACATCGGCGGACCTGATGGGACCGAACTCATCTCCAAAATGATCCCGGAAACACTAGGCTAGGTACTCGTGAGTCTCAAAGTGAGGTAAGCCTACGTCTACCCATACTAAAGTATAGTGTCTGTAGTACTTTTCCCCGTTCCCCACGGGGTGCACGGTCAGCGTACGCTCTATATGGCGGGGAATCCCAAAGCGTAACGGTGCATCATCGAAATTCATGGTCGGGGATCTGAAAAGTCGGTTTTACCACAACCGTGAGAAAACTCAGCAAGTACAAACCACTAATCCTAAACTAGGCTAATGTGCACCTCCATATGGGTAAATAAAACACACAATTAATGAACCAGTAAAACAACATAAATTTTCACTCCGAGCTCACAGCCCAATATATTATTTCAGCCCTGCAGGTTAGGCATTTAAATTCATTGTGAATCATGCACAATTATAACGACCCAAAGGACCACAATTGATTATAACGACCCGTAGGCCCTACCCGAAGGCCCACAATTGATTATAACAACCCGTAGTCCCGACCCGAAGGCCACAATTGGATATAACGACCCGTAGGCCCGACCCGAAAGCCAACAATTGAATATAACGACCCGTAGGCCCGTCCCGAAGGCCAACAATTGAATATAACGACCCGTAGGCCTGACCCGATGGCCAACAATTGAATATAACTCAAGCATGTACATCGTTTCACTCAATTTCAACCAATCACAACTTGATATGCAAAACATATATTCGGGAATTTGTGTCGATACCCAAGGCGACATGCCGAATACAATTATTCCCCAAGTCAATGTATCTAACACCCTCTCGGCACGATTAAATTATTCCCAATGTAATCCAACCATTTTAACATTTAATCCGCGCATTTGTTTCCAAGATAATTTCATGCACCTCGGGCCCGACTTGGACAAATCAATTCCGATAGTTGATCTTACGATCAAGGGGGTCATCTAATAGGGTTTATTTAAATCCCAACCAAACCCCAATAATACCCAAGACTCAAACCGATATCCAATGAACCAATTAAGTCTCTCTTTGAAACAAAAGTGCAATTCGGTTCTGGTGAACAGTACCAGAACCGAATGTCCAATATGCACTAAACCACCCTTAAACAATTCCATTAAGCCTTAATCACATACCCTAATAATTCAACCACCAAATATACTTAATTAAGCCTCAAATAAGCTTAGTTAATCCCTACAATGCCCCAATCAAGGTCACTTACCATTGAATCCAACTAGTGCCACACTTAGACAAATTTACACAAATTCGGTGCCCCATGAACAGTACCAGGACAGATTAACATTTAGGCACTAAACCACCTTTAAACCATCTCATTAGGGCCTAATCACTTACCCTAACCATCCAACAACCAAATACACTTAATTAAGCTTCAATTAAGCCTAATTAGCCCCTAAAATGTCCAATTCTAAGTCATTAACCATTGAACTCAATTAGTGTCACACTTAGACAATTTTACACAAATTCGGTACTGTATGAACAGTACCAGACCAGATTTGCATTTAGGCAATAAACCACCTTTAAACCATCTCATTAAGGCCTAATCACCTCCCCTAAACATCCAACCCCCAAATACACCTAATTAAGCCTCAATTGAGCCTAATTAACACTTTAATTGTCTAATTCCAAGCCTTGAATCAATGAATTCAATTAGTGCAAAACTTAGACAAAATTGCACATTTTCGATACTTTGTGAACAGTACCAGAACAAGGGCTATTTTGGGCCTTAATCCACCATTAAATCATCTCATTAGGTCCTAATTACCCATACAAAACATCCCACACACGATTAAACCCAATTAATCCTCAATTAGTCCTAATTAACCCCTAAAAATGCACAATTAAACTAATTAGGGGTTTAGGGGTTTATACTCGCCTATTAGCGACTCGGGACGACGGGAACGGGCGGTCGATCACCGACGCGCGGTAAGGATCGACGGCGGCATTCCGGGTGCAAGCCGGTGGTCCGCGGCGACACCGGCGGAGGCGACTTGCTGCTGTTTGCTTCTGTTCTGTGCTGGAAATGGGCCCGTGGTGGCTGTCCTTGGGCGGAAAGGGCTGCTGGTGGTGGCGTGAGGTGGCCAGCAGCTCCGGCTGGTACTGTTCCAGCGTGAACAGTACCAGAATGGACAGAATGGATCACGGCAGAACAGAAAACAGGAAAAGAGAGAAAAATTTTCGGGAGAAATGGGGAAGCTCTCGGCAGAATAGAGAAAATGGAAGAGAGAGAGAGAAGTTTCTGGTCAAATGTGGTCAAACTTGGGTGAGTGAAATCCATGTGTCAAAAATCCAAGGGTTTGGACAATTTGCCCTTTTAATCCAATGGCCTAGGCTCATTCTCCTCCAATAATGCAAGGGTGTGATGGTCAAATGCCCCTAACCAAGGCTGACCAGGTCTGGTTTGGTCTACTTAACCTTAGTTAGTCCTCAAAATTTATCCAAAATTCGGAATAAATCAAAAATGGCCTAACGGCATTTTTGTAATTTTCCGATCCCGGACCGAAATTTCAATTTTTATCCATACCGGCCCTATATATTCATGGAAGACATAATATGGTGTTGGATTCGCGAAATTCACTTTCTAAGCCCTCGAAAATCACCTGCGAAGTCCCGGGAATAAAATAATATTATTATTCCAAATTTTGTCTAAATTCCAGTTTTTGATTGTTTGCACTCCGGATGTGCATGGTTGCCCCAAAATGACCTTGGCCACGAAAAATAACGTCAAACGGCCTCCGAATCCAGCCCTGGTGCCCACAGGGGCAAAAATCGTAATTTTCTCAATTTCTGACGAATTTTCAGTTTTCAGCCGTACTAGTCCCAGACATGAATGGCCACTCTAAAATGACGTCCGTCTTGTAAAATAGTCATAGCTATCCTTGAAATTTTGATATCGAAGTTCGGGTCCAATATTGCGATCTAATTTGCTCATTTTTGCAGTTTTAGGGTCTCTTACTAACGGGCGGCTGTTTGGGTGTTACGCGTATTGACCTAAGACTGTCCGAGTCTCGATAGTCTCAAATCTCAAGAGAAGGTGAGAGATTATCACTAGTACCGGTGGTCGCGATCGTTCGGATAAAATTTGGGATTTGTTTGTCAGGCGTACTTTCGGTCGTGCGGAATCACCCGCGATCCAATCGTACGTTACTAACTATATCAAATCCGTTATCTTCCTAAGATCGGCCCATATTGGCTCAAAATATTCCCTCGACATTTCTCGAAATCAGTGTCCAATCGCGATCGGATTCTCGGTCTACGTACCTATCCCTATTTAGCCTTTCCCATTTGGTTAGCATCCCGCGATTGATCAAGTCTGGGTGAGACTCACTAAAATCACACGAGAATTAATATATGCTTTATTGATCCCGATAACGGGTCAAAATTCAGGGTGTTACAAGAATTGCCCATAAAAGTTGTCCGATCGATGTGTTAGGTTTGTTGGAAGTTTTGCCTACTTAAAATCGCTTGCAACGGAATGAAAAGGAAGAAAACCACCCGACCAACATCTTTACTCCTGTTTTCACGAAACTTTGTGATTTTCATGGCAATAATCTCAAGAAGCTATGCATAATTAAATAAAGATTCGCCGACAAAAGTTGTCGGAGCGATAAAGTTAGGTTTCTCATAAGTTTTGCCTACTCAACATACCACGTAACGAGACCAACAAGTGGAAAAATTAACTTACAACATTTTTACTCCTGCCTTCGTGAAGGTTTGTGACTTCCACAGCATTTCTATCAAAAAGTTATGCGGAATCAACTCAAGAATTGCCATAAAAGTTGTCGGATCGATGTGCTAGGTTTGTCGGAAGTTTTGCCTACTTAAAATCGCTTGCAACGGAATGAATAGGAAGAAAACCGCCCGACCAATATCTTTACTCTTGTTTTCCTCAAACTTTGTGATTTTCATGGCAATATTCTTAAGATGCTATGCATAATCAAATGAAAAATCACTGACAAAAGTTGTCGGAGCGATGAGTTAGGTTTCTCATTAGTTTTGCCTACTCAACATCCCACGTAACGGGACCAACAAATGGAAAAATAAACTTACAACATTTTTACTCCTGCTTTCGTGAAGGTTTGTGAATTCCACGGCATTTCTATCAAAAAGTTACGTGGAATCAACACAAGAATTGCCCATAAAAGTTGTCGGATCAATGTGTTAGGCTTGTCGGAAGTTTTGCCTACATAAAATCGCTTGCAACGGAATGAATAGGAGGAAAAACGCTCGACAAACAATTTTACGCCCGTTTTCAATAAACTTTGTGTTTTTCATGGTATTTCTCTCAACAAGCTATCCATAATCCATAAACAATTCAGAATCGCCGACAAAAGTTGTGTGAGCTACGAGTTAGGTTTGTCATAAGTTTTGCCCACTGAACATCCCACGCAACGGCACCAATAAGTGGAAAAATAACCGTACAACATTTTTACTCCTGTTTTCGGGAAGGTTTGCGAATTCCACGACATTTCTATCAAAAAGTTATGTGAAATCAACTCAAGAATTGCCCATAAAAGTTGTTGGATCGATGTGTTAGGTTTGTGGGAAGTTCTACCTACTTAAAATCGCTTGCAGCGGAATGAACAGGAAGAAAATCGCACGACCAACATCTTTATTCCTATTTTCACGAAACTTTGTGATTTTTGCAGCAATACTCTCAAGAAGCTGTGCATAATCAAATCAAGAATCGTCGATAAAAATTGTCAAAGCGATGAGCTAGGTTTGTCATAAGTTTTGGCCACTCAACATCCCACGTAACGGGACCAATAAGTGAAAAAATAAACTTACAACATTTTTACTACTGTTTTTGTGAATGTTTGTATATTCCACGGCATTTCTATTAAAATGTTATGTGGAATCAACTGTAGAATTGCCCATAAAAGTTGTCGGATCGATGTGTTAGGGTTGTCGGAAGTTTTGCCTACTTAAAATCGCTTGTAAGGGAATGAAAAGGAAGAAAACCGCCCGACCAACATCTTTACTCCTGTTTTCACAAAACTTTGCGATTTTCATGACAATAATCTCAAGAAGCTGCGCATAATCAAAAAAAGATTCGGCGATAAAAGTGGTCGGAGCGATGAGTTAAGTTTCTCATAAGTTTTGGCTACTCAATATCCAACGTAACGAGACCAACAAGTGGAAAAACAAACTTACAACATTTTTACTCCTGCTTTCGTGAAGGTTTGTGAATTCCACGGCATTTCTATCAAAAAATTATGTGGAATCAACTCAAGAATTGCTCATAAAAGTTGGCGGATCGATGTGTTAGGTTTGTCGGAAGTTTTGCCTACTTAAAATCGCTTGCAACAGAATGAAATGGAAGAAAACCGCCCGACCAATATCTTTACTCCTATTTTCATGAAACTTTGTAATTTTCATGGCTATAATCTCAAGAAGCTGTGCATAATCAAATAAAGAATTGCCGACAAAAGTTGTCGGAGCGATGAGTTAGGTTTCTTATAAGTTTTGCCTACTCAACATCCCACGTAACGGGGCCAAGAAGTGGAAAGATAAACTTACAACGTTTTTACTCCTGTTTTCATGGAGGTTTGTGAATTCCACCGCATTTCTATCAAAAAGTTATGTGAAATCAACTGAAGAATTGCCCATAAAAGTTGTCGGATCGATGTGTTAGGTTTGTCAGAAGTTTTGCCTACATAAAATCGCTAGCAACAAAATGAAAAGGAAGAAAATCGTCCGACCAACATTTTTACTCCTCTTTTCACGAAACTTTGTGATTTTCATGGCAATAATCTCAAGAACCTATGCATAATCAAATAATGAATCGCCGACAAAAGTTGTCGGAGTGATGAGTTAGATTTCTCATAAGTTTTGTCCACTCAACTTCCCACGCAACGGCACCAATAAGTGGAAAAATAACCATACAACATTTTTACTTCTGTTTTCGTGAAGGTTTGCGAATTGCACGGCATTTCTATCAAAAAGTTACGTGGAATCAACTCAAGAATTGCCTATAAAAGTTGTCGGATCGATGTGTTAGGTTTATCGAAAGTTTTACCTACTTAAAATCGCTTGCAACGGAATGAATAGGAAGAAAACCCCACGACCAATATCTTTACTCCGGTTTTCCCGAAACTTTGTGATTTTCATGGCTATATTGTCAAGAAGCTATGCATAATCAAATCAAGAATCGCCGATAAAAGTTGTCGGAGCGATGAGTTAGGTTTCTCATAAGTTTTGCCCACTCAACATCCCACGTAACGGGACCAATAAGTGGAAAAATAAACTTATAACATTTTTACTCCTGTCTTCGTGAAGGTTTGTGAATTTCACGGCATTTCTATCAAAAAGTTATGTGGAATCAACTCAAGAATTGCCCATAAAAGTTGTTGGATCAATGTGTTAGGTTTGTCGGAGATTTTCCCTACTTAAAATTGATATCAACGGAATGAAAAGGAAGAAAATCGCCCGGCCAACATCTTTACTCCTGTTTTCACGAATTTTATGATTTTCATGACAACAATCTCAAGAACCTGTGCATAATCAAATAAAGAATCGCCGACAAAAGTTGTCGAGGCGATGAGTCAGATTTCTCATAAGTTTTGCCCACTCAACATCCCACGTAACGGGACAAATAAGCGGAAAAATAAACTTACAACCTTTCTACTCATTCTTTCGTGAAGGTTTGTGAATTGCACGGCACTTTTATCAAAAAGTTATGCGGAATCAACTCAAGAATTGCCCATAAAAGTTGTCGGATCGATGTGTTAGGTTTGTCGGAAGTTTTGCCTACATAAAATCGCTTGCGACGGAATGAATAGGAGGAAAAACGCCCGACAAACATTTTTGCGCCCGTTTTCAAGAAACTTTGTGATTTTAATGGCAATATTCTCAAGAAGCTGTGCATAATCAAATAAAGGATCGCCGACAAAAGTTGTCGGAGCAATGAGCTAGGTTCGTCATAAGTTTTACCCACTCAACATCCCACGCAACAGGACCAATAAGTGGAAATATAAACTTACAACATTTTTACTCCTGTTTTCGTGAAAGTTTGTGAATTCCATGGCATTTCTATCAAAAAGTTATGGGGAATCAACTCAAGAATTGCCCATAAAAGTTGTCGGATCGATGTGTTAGGTTTGTCAGAAGTTTTGTCTACTTAAAATCGCTTGCAATGGAATGAAAAGGAAGAAATCAGCCCGACCAACATCTTTACTACTGTTTTCATGAATTTTGGTGATTTTCATGGCAATAATCTCAACAAGAAGTGCATCATCAAATAAAGATTCGCCGACAAAAGTTGTCGGAGCGATGAGTTAGGCTTCTCATAAGTTTTGCCTACTCAACATTCCACGTAACGGGACCAGCAAGTGGAAAAATAAACTTACAACATTTTTACTCCTGCTTTCGTGAAGGTTTATGAATTCCACGGCATTTCTATCAAAAAGTTATGTGGAATCAACACAAGAAATGCCCATAAAAGTTGTCGGATCGATGTGTCAGGTTTGTCGGAAGTTTTGCCTACATAAAATTGCTTGCAACGCAATTAAAAGGAGGTAAAACGCCCGACAAACATTTTGACGCCCGTTTTCAAGAAACTTTGCGTTTTTCATGGCATTTCTATCAATAAACTGTGCATAATCAAATCAAGAAGCGCCGAGAAAAGTTGTCGGAGCTATGAGTTAGGTTTGTCATAAGTTTTGCCCACTCAACATCCCACGCAACAGCACCAATAAGTGGAAAAATATCCATACAACATTTTTACTCCTGGTTTCGTGAAGGTTTGCGAATTCCACGGCACTTCTATCAAAAAGTTATGTGTTATCAACTCAAGAATTGCCCATAAAAGTTATCGGATCGATGTGTTAGGTTTGTCGGATGTTTTGCCTACATAAAATCGCTTGTAACAGAATGAATAGGAGGAAAAGCGCACGGCAAACATTTTTATGCCCGTTTTCAAGAAACTTTATGATTTTCATGACAATATTCTCAAGAAGCTATGCATAATTAAATGAAGAATCACCGACAAAAGTTGTCGAAACGATGAGCTAGGTTTGTCATAAGTTTTGCCCACTCAACATCCCTTGCAACAGGACTTATAAGTGGAAAACATTTTTACTCCTGTTTTTGTGAAGGTTTGTATATTCCACGGCATTTCTATTAAAATGTTATGTGGAATCAACTGAAGAATTGCCTATAAAAGTTGTCGGATCAATGTGTTAGGTTTATCGAAAGTTTTACCTACTTAAAATCGCTTGCAACGGAATGAATAGGAAGAAAACCCCACGACCAATATCTTGACTCCGGTTTTCCCAAAACTTTGTGATTTTCATGGCTATATTGTCAAGAAGCTATGCATAATCAAATCAAGAATCGCCGATAAAAGTTGTCGGAGCGATGAGTTAGGTTTCTCATAAGTTTTGCCCACTCAACATCCCACGTAACGGGACCAATAAGTGGAAAAATAAACTTATAACATTTTTACTCCTGTTTTCGTGAAGGTTTGTGAATTTCACGGCATTTCTATCAAAAAGTTATGTGGAATCAACTCAAGAATTGCCCATGAAAGTTGTCGGATCGATGTGTTAGGGATGTCGGAAGTTTTGCCTACTTAAAATTGCTTGCAACGGAATGAAAAGGAAGAAAACCGCCCGACCAACATCTTTGCTCCTGTTTTCACCAAACTTTGCGATTTTCTTGACAATAATCTCAAGAAGCTGTGCATAATCAAATAAAGATTCGGCAACAACAGTGGTTGGAGCGATGAGTTAGGTTTCTCATAAGTTTTGGCTACTCAACATCCAACGTAACGGGACCAACAAGTGGAAAAACAAACTTACAATATTTTTACTCCTGCTTTCGTGAAGGTTTGTGAATTCCACGGCATTTCTATCCAAAAGTTATGTGGAATCAACTCAAGAATTGCCCATAAAAGTTGGTGGATCGATGTGTTAGGTTTGTCGGAAGTTTTGCCTACTTAAAATCGCTTGCAACGGGATGAAATGGAAGAAAACCGGCCGACCAATATCTTTACTCCTATTTTCATAAAACTTTGTGATTTTCATGGCTATAATCTCAAGAAGCTGTGCATAATCAAATAAAGAATCGCCGACAAAAGTTGTCGGAGCGATGAATTAGGTTTCTTATAAGTTTTGCCTACTCAACATCCCACGTAACAGGGCCAAGAAGTGGAAAAATAAACTTACAACGTTTTTCTCCTATTTTCGTGAAGGTTTGTGAATTCCATGGCATTTCTATCAAAAAGTTATGTGGAATCAACTCAAGAATTGCCCATAAAAGTTGTCGGATCGATGTGTTAGGTTTATCGGAAGTTTTGCCTACTTAAAATCACTACGCAACGAGATTGAAAAGGAAGAAAATCGCCCGACCAACATCTTTACTCATCTTTTCACGAAACTTTGTGATTTTCATGGCAATAATCTCAAGAACCTATGCATAATCAAATAATGAATCGCCGACAAAAGTTGTCGGAGTGATGAGTTAGATTTCTTGTAAGTTTTGTCCACTCAACATACCACGCAACGGCACCAATAAGTGGAAAAATAACCATACAATATTTTTACTCCTGTTTTCGTGAAGGTTTGCGAATTCCACGGCATTTCTATCAAAAAGTTACGTGGAATCAACTCAAGAATTGCCTATAAAAGTTGTCGGATCGATGTCTTAGGTTTATCGAAAGTTTTGCCTACTTAAAATCGCTTGCAATGGAATGAAAATGAAGAAAACCGACTGACCAACATCTTTACTCCTATTTTCACCAAACTTTGCGATTTTCTTGACAATAATCTCAAGAAGCTGTGTATAATCAAATAAAGATTCACCGACAAAAGTGGTCGGAGTGATGAGTTAGGTTTCTCATAAGTTTTGGCTACTCAACATCTCACGTAACAGGACCAACAAGTGGAAAAACAAACTTGCAACATTTTTACTCCTGTTTTCATGAAGGTTTGTGAATTCCACGGCATTTCTATTAAAAAGTTATGTGGAATCAACTCAAGAATTGCCCGTAAAAGTTGTTGGATCGATGTGTTAGGTTTGTCGGAGGTTTTCCCTACTTAAAATCGTTTGCAACGGAATGAAAAGGAAGAAAATCGCCCGACCAACATCTTTACTCTTGTTCTCATGAAACTTTGTGATTTTCATGGCAATAATCTCAAGAACCTGTGCATGATCAAATAAAAAATTGCTGACAAAAGTTGTCGGAGCGATGAGTTAGGTTTCTCATAAGTTTTGCCCACTCAACATCACACGTAACGGGACCAATAAGTGGAAAAATAAACTTACAAGATTTTTACTCCTATTTTCGTGAAGGTTTGCGAATTCCACGGCATTTCTATCAAAAAGTTATGTGGAATCAACTCAACAATTGCCCATAAATGTTGTCAGATCGATGTTTTAGGTTTGTCGGAAGTTTTTCACACTTAAAATCGCTTGTAATGGAATGAAAAGGAAGAAAACCGCACGACCAACATCTTTACTCCTGTGTTCATGAAACTTTGTGATTTTCATGGCAATACTCTCAAGAAGCTGTGCATAATCAAACAAAAATTCACCGACAAAAGTTGTCGGAGCGATGAGTTAGGTTTCTCATAAGTTTTGCCTGCTCAACATCCCACGTAACGGGACCAACGAATGGAAAAAAAAACTTACAACATTTTTACTCTTGCTTTCGTGAAGGTTTGTGAATTCCACGGCATTTCTATCAAAAAGTTATGTAGAATCAACTCAAGAATTGCCCATAAATGTTGTCGGATCGATGTGTTAGGATTGTCGGAAGTTTTGCCTACTTAAAATCGCTTGCAACGGAATGAAAAGGAAGAAAACTGCCCCACCAACATCTTTACTCCTGTTTTCACCAAACTTTACGATTTTCTTGACAATAATCTCAAGAAGCTGTGTATAATCAAATAAAGATTCGCCGACAAAAGTGGTCGGAGCGGTGAGTTAGGTTTCTCATAAGTTTCGCCCACTTAACATCCCACGTAACGGGGCCAATAAGTGGAAAAATAAACTTACAACATTTTTACTCTTGTTTTCGTGGAGGTTTGTGAATTCCACGATATTTCTATCAAAAAGTTATGTGGAATCAACTGAGGAATTGCCCATAAAAGTTGTCGGATCGATGTGTTAGGTTTGTCGGAAGTTTTGCGTACTTAAAATTGCTTGCAACGAAATGAAAAGGAAGAAAACCGCCCGAGCAACATCTTTACTCCTCTTTTCACGAAACTTTGTGATTTTCATAGCAATAATCTCAAGAACCTGTGCATGATCAAATAAAGAATCGCCGACAAAATTTGTCGGAGCGATGAGTTAGATTTCTCGTAAGTTTTGTCCACTCAACATCCCACGCAACGGCACCAACAAGTGGAAAAATAACCATACAACATTTTTACTCCTGTTTTCATGAAGGTTTGCGAATTCCACGGCATTTCTATCAAATAGTTGCCTGGAATCAACTTAAGAATTCGGTATAAAAGTTGTCGGATCAATGTGTTAGGTTTGTCGGAAGTTTTGCCTATTTAAAATCGCTTGCAACGGAATGAATAGGAAGAAAACCGCAGGACCAACATCTTTACTCCTGTTTTCACGAAACTTTGTGATTTTCATGGCAATACTCTCAAGATGCTTTGCATATTCAAATCAAGAATCGCCGACAAAAGTTGTCGGAGCGATGAGCTAGGTTTGTCGGAAGTTTTGCCCAATCAACATCCCACGTAACGACACCAATAATTGGTAAAATAAATTTACCACATTTTTACTCCTGTTTTCGTGAAGGATTGTGAATTCCACGACATTTCTATCGAAAAGTTATGTGGAATCAATTGAAAAATTGCCCGTAAAAGTTGTCGGATTGATATGTTAGATTTGTCGGAAGTTTTGCCTATTGAAATCGCTTGCAACGCAATGAAAAGGAAGAAAACCGCCTGACCAACATCTTTGCTCCTATTTTCACGAAACTTTGTAATTTTCATGGCAATAATCTCAAGAACCTATGCATAATCAAATAAAGAATCGCCGACAAAAGTTGTCGGAGCGATGAGTTAGATTTCTCATAAGTTTTGTCCACTCAACATCCCACGTAACGGGACCAAAAAGTGGAAAAATAAAATTACAACATTTTTACTCCTGTTTTCGTGAAGGATTGTGAATTCCACAGCATTTCTATCAAAAAGTTATGCGGAATCAACTCAAGAATTGCCCATAAAAGTTGTCAGATCGATGTGTTAAGTTTGTCGGAAGTTTTGCCTACTTAAAATGGCTTTCAACAGAATGAAAATGAAGAAAACCGCCCGACCAATATCTTTACTCCTGATTTCACGGAACTTTGTGATTTTCATGGCAATAATCTCCAGAACAAGTGCATAATCAAATAAAGAATCGCCGACAAAAGTTGTCGGAGCAATGAGTTAGATTTCTCATAAGTTTTGCCCAGTCAACATCCCACTTAACAGGACAAATAAGTGGAAAAATAAACTTACAACATTTTTACTCCTGCTTTCGGGAAGGTTTGTGAATTCTATGGCACTTCTATCAAAAAGTTATGTGGAATCAACTCAAGAATTGCCCGTAAAAATTGTCGGATCGATGTGTTAGGTTTGTCGAAAGTTTTGCCTAATAAAATCGCTTGCAACAGAATGAATAGGAGGAAAGACGCCCGACAAACATTTTCACGCCTGTTCTCAAGAAACTTTGTGATTTTCATGGCAATATTCTTAAAAAGCTGTGCATAATCAAATGAAAAATCGCAGACAAAAGTTGTCGGAGCGATAAGCTAGGTTTGTCATAAGTTTTGCCCACTCAATATCCCACGCAACGGGACCAATAAGTGGAAAAATAAAATTACAACCTTTTTACTCTGCTTTCGGGAAGGTTTGTGAATTCCATGGCACTTCTATCAAAAAGTTAGGTGGAATCAACTCAAGAATTGCCCGTAAAAGTTGTCGGATCGATGTGTTAGGTTTGTCAGAAGTTTTGCCTATTAAAATCACTTGCAACGGAATGAATAGGAGGAAAGACACCCGACAAACATTTTCACGCCCGTTTTCAAGAAACTTTGTGATTTTCATGCAATATTCTCAAGAAGCTGTGCATAATCAAATGAAGAATCGCTGACAAAAGTTGTCAGAGCGATGAGCTAGGTTTGTCATAAGTTTTCCCACTCAATATCCCACGCAACGGGACCAATAAATGGAAAAATAAACTTACAACATTTTTACTCTTGTTTTCGTGAATGTTTGTGAATTCCAGGGCATTTCTATCAAAAAGTTATGGAGAATCAATTGAAGAATTGCCCATAAAGATTGTCGGATCGATGTGTTCGGTTTGTCGTAAGTTTTGCCTACTTAAATTCGCTTGCAACCGAATGAAAAGGAAGAAAACAGCCCGACCAACATCTTTACTCCTGTTTTCACGAAACTTTATGCTTTTTATGACAATAATCTGAAGAAGCTGTGCATAATCAAATAATGATTCGTCGACAAAAGTTGTTGGAGCGATGAGTTTGGTTTCTCATAAGTTTTGCCTACTCAACATCCCACGTAACGGGACCAACAAGTGGAAAAATAAACTTACAACATTCTTACTCTTGCTTTCGTGAAGGTTTATGAATTCAAGGGCATTTCTATCAAAAAGTTATGTGGAATCAATACAAGAATTGCCCGTAAAAGTTGTCGGATTGATGTGTTAGGTTTGTCAGAAGTTTTGCCTACATAAAATCGCTTGCAACGGAATGAATAGGAGGAAAAACGCCCGACAAACATTTTTACGCCCGTTTTCAAGAAGCTTTGTGTTGTTCGTGGCATTTCTCTCAACAAGCTGTGCATAATCAAATCAAGAAGCGCCAAGAAAAGTTGTCGGACCTATGAGTTAGGTTTGTCATAAGTTTTGCCCATTCAACATCCCACGCAACGGCACCGATAAGTGGAAAAATAACCATACAACATTTTTACTCCTGGTTTCGTGAAGGTTTGTGAATTCCACAGCATTTCTATCAAAAAGTTATGTGGAATCAACTCAAGAATTGCCCATAAAAGTTGGCGGATCGATGTGTTATGTTTGTCGGAAGTTTTGCCTACTTAAAATCAGTTGCAACGAAATGAAAAGGAAGAAAACTGCCCGACCAATATCTTTACTCCTATTTTCACGAAACTTTGTGATTTTCATGGGTATAATCTCAAGAAGCTGTGCATAATCAAATAAAGAATCGCCGACAAAAGTTGTCGGAGTGATGAGTTAGATTTCTTATAAATTTTTGCCTAGTCAACATCCCACGTAACGGGGCCAACAAGTGGAAAAATAAACTTACAACATTTTTATTCGTGTTTTCGTGGAGGTTTGTGAATTCCACGGCATCTCTATCAAAAAGTTATGTGGAATCAACTATAGAATTGCCCATAAAAGTTGTCGGATCGATGTGTTAGGTTTGTCGTAAGTTTTGCCTACTTAAAATCGCTAGCAACAGAATGAAAAGGAAGAAAACCGCCCGACTAACATCTCTACTCCTCTTTTCACGAAACTTTGTGATTTTCATGGCAATAATCTCAAGAACCTATGCATAATCAAATAAAGAATCGCCGACAAAAGTTGTCGGAGCGATGAGTTAGATTTTTCGTAAGTTTTGTCAACTCAACAGTCCGCGCAACGGCACCAATAAGTGGAAAAATAACCATACAAATTTTTTTACTCCTGTTTTCGTGAAGGTTTGCGAATTCCACAGCATTTTTATCAAAAAGTTACGTGAAATCAACTCAAGAATTGCCTATAAAAGTTATCGGATCGATGTGGTAGGTTTATCAGAAGTTTTGCCTACTTAAAATTGCTTGCAACGGAATGAATACGAAGAAAACCGCACGACCAACATCTTTACTCCTATTTTCACTAAACTTTGTGATTTTCATGGCAATACTCTCAAGAAGCTGTGCATAATCAAATCAAGAATCACCGACAAAAGTTGTCAGAGCGATAAGCTAGGTTTGTCATAATTTTTGCCCACTCAACATCCCACGTAATGGGACCAATAAGTGGAAAAATAAACTTACCACATTTTTGCTCCTGTTTTCGTGAATGTTTGTGAATTCGCGGCATTTCTATCAAAAAGTCATGTGGAATCAACTGAAGAGTTGTCCGACAAAGTTGTCGGATCGATGTGTTAGATTTGTCAGAAGTTTTGCCTACTGAAAATCGCTTGCAACGGAATGAAAAGGAAGAAAACCGCCTGACCAACATCTTTACTCCTATTTTCACGAAACTTTGTATTTTTCATGGCAATAATCTCAAGAACCTATGCATGATCAAATAAAGAATCGCCGACAAAAGTTGTCAGAGCGATGAGTTAAATTTCTCATAAGTTTTGTCCACTCAACATCCCACGTAACGGGACCAAAAAGTGGAAAAATAAAATTACAACATTTTTACTCTTGGTTTCGTGAAGGTTTGTGAATTCCACGGCATTTCTATCAAAAAGTTATGTGGAATCAACTCAAGAATTGGCCATAAAAGTTGTTAGATCAAGGTGTTAGGTTTTTCGGAAGTTTTGCCTACTTAAAATCGCTTTCAACGAAATGAAAAGGAAGAAAACGGCCTGACCAACATCTTTACTCCTATTTTCACGAAATTTTGTGATTTTCATGGCAATAATCTCCAGAACCTGCGCATAAACAGATAAAGAATCGCCGACAAAAGTTGTGAGAGCGATGAGTTAGATTTCTCATAAGTTTTGCCCACTTAGCATTCCACGTAACGGGACCAATAAGTGGAAAAATAAAATTACAACATTTTTACTCCTGCTTTCGGGAAGGTTTGAGAATTCCACGGCACTTCTATCAAAAAGTTATGTGGAATCAACTGAAGAATTGCCCGTAAAAGTTGTCGGATCGATGTGTCAGGTTTGTCGAAAGTTTTGCCTAATAAAATCGCTTGCAACGAAATGAATAGGAGGAAAGACGCCCGACAAACATTTTTACACTATTTTCATAAAACTTTGTGATTTTCATGGCAATATTCTCAAGAAGCTGTGCATAATCAAATGAAGAATCGCCCGACAAAAGTTGTTGGAGCGATGAGCTAAGCTTGTCATAAGTTTTGCCCACTCAACATCCCACGCAACGGGACCAATAAGTGGAAAAATAAACTTACAACATTTTTACTCCTGTTTTCGTGAAGGTTTGTGAATTCCACGGCATTTATATAAAAAAGTTATGGAGAATCAATTGAAGAATTGCCCGTAAAGATTGTCGGATCGATGTGCTAGGTTTGTCGGAAGTTTTGCCTACTTAAAATCGCTTGCAACTGAATGAAAAGGAAGAAAATAGCCCGACCCATATCTTTACTGCATGTTTTCCCGAAACCTTGTGATTTTCATGACAATTATCTCAAGAAGCTGTGCATAATCAAATAAGGATTCGCCGAGAAAAGTTATCGGAGTGATGAGTTAGGTTTCTCATAAGTTTTGCCTACTCAACATCCCACGTAACGAGACCAACAAGTGGAAAAATAAACTAACAACATTTCTACTCCTGCTTTCGTGAAGGTTTGTGAATTCCACGGCATTTCTATCAAAAAGTTATGGAGAATCAACTCAAGAATTGCCCAGAAAAGTTGTCAGATCGATGTGTTAGGTTTGTTGGAAGTTTTGCCTACTTAAAATCGCTTGCAACGGATTGAAAAGGAGGAAATCAGCCCGACCAACATCTTTACTCCTGTTTTCACTAATTTTGGTGAATTTCATGGCAATAATCTCAAGAAGCAGTGCATCATCAAATAAAGATTCGTCGACAAAAGTTGTCGGAGCGATGAGTTAGGTTTCTCATAAGTTTTGCCTACTCAACATTCCACGTAACGGGACCAGCAAGTGGAAAAATAAACTTACAACATTTTTACTCCTGCTTTCATGAAGATTTATGAATTCCACGACATTTCTATCAAAAAGTTATGTGGAATCAACACAAGAAATGCCCATAAAAGTTGTCGGTTCGATGTGTTAGGTTTGCCGGAAGTTTTCCCTACTTAAAATTGCTTGTAACGGAATGAATATGAAGAAAATCGCCTGACCAATATCTTTACTCCTCATTTTCTGAAACTTTGTGATTTTCATGGCAATATTCTCAAGAAGCTGTGCATAATCAAATGAAGAATCACTGACAAAAGTTGTCGGAGTGATGAGCTAGGTTTGTAATAAGTTTTGCCCACTCAACATCCCACACAACGGGACCAATAGGTGAAAAAGCAAACTTACAACATATTTACTCCTGTTTTCGTGAAGGTTTGTGAATTCCACGGCATTTCTATCAAAAAGTTATGTGGAATCAATTGAAGAATTGCCCATAAAAGTTGTCAGATCAATGTGTTAGGTTTGTCGGAAGTTTTGTCGACTTAAAATCGCTTGCAACAGAATGAATAGGAGGAAAAACGACCGACAAACAATTTTACGCCCGTTTTCAAGAAACTTTGTGTTTTTCATGGCATTTTTCTCAACAAGCTGTGCATAATCAAATCAATAAGTGCCAAGAAAAGTTGTTGGAGCTATGAGTTAGGTTTGTCGTAAGTTTTGCCCACTCAACATCCCACGCAACGGGACCAATAAGTGGAAAAATAAACTTACAAAATTTTTACTCCTGTTTTCGTGAAGGTTTGTGAATTCCACGGCATTTCTATGAAAAAGTTATGTGGAATCAACTCAAGAATTTCCCATAAAAGTTGTCGGATCAATGTGTTATGTTTATTGGAAGTTTTGCCTACTTAAAATCGCTTACAATGGATTGAAAAGGAAGAAAACCGCCCGACCAACATCTTTACTCCTGTTTTCACGAAACTTTGTGATTTTCATGACAACAATCTCAAGAAGCTATGCATAATTAAATAAAGATTCGCCGACCAAAGTTGTCGGAGCAATAAAGTTAGATTTTTCATAAGTTTTGCCTACTCAACATACCACGTAATGGGACCAACAATTTGAAAAATAAACTTACAACATTTTTACTCCTGCTTTCGTGAAGGTTTGTGAATTCCAAGGCATTTCTATCAAAAAGTTGTGGGGAATCAACTCAAGAATTGCCCATAAAAGTTGTCGGATCGATGTGTTAGGTTTGTTGGAAGTTTTGCCTACTTAAAATCGCTTAAAACGGAATGAATGGGAAGAAAACCGCCCCACCAATATCTTTACTCCTGTTTTCCCGAAACTTTCTGATTTTCATGGCAATATTCTCAAGAATCTGTGCATAATCAAATGAAGAATCGTTGACAAAAGTTGTCGAAGCGATGAGTTTGGTTTCTCATAAGTTTTGCCTACTTAACATCCCACGTAACGGAACCAACAAATGGAAAAATAAACTTACAACTTTTTACTCGTGCTTTCGTGAAGCTTTGTGAATTCCACATCATTTCTATCAAAAAGTTATGTGAAGTCAACACAAGAATTGCCCATAAAAGTTGTCGGATCGATGTGTTAGGCTTGTCGGAAGTTTTGCCTACGTAAAATCGCTTGCAACGAAATGAAAGGAAAGAAAACCGCACGACCAACATCTTTACTCATGTTTTCACGAAACTTTGTGATTTTCATGCCAATACTCTCAAAATTTATGTGGAACCAACTCAGGAATTGTGCATAAAAGTTTTCGGATCGATGTGTTCGGTTTGTCGAAAGTTTTGCCTATTTAAAATCGCTTGCGACGGAATGAATAAGAAGAAAACCGCCCGACCAATATCTTTACTCCTGTTTTCCCGAAACTTTGTGATTTTCATGGCAATATTCTCAAGATGCTGTGCATAATCAAATGAAGAATCGCCGACAAAAGTTGTCGGAGCGATGAGCTAGGTTTGTCATAAGTTTTGCCCCCTCAACATCCCAAGTAACGGAACCAATAAGTGGAAAAATAAACTTACAACATTTTTACTCCTGCTTCGTGAAGGTTTGTGAATTCCTCGGCATTTCCATCAAAAAGTTATGTGGAATCAACTCAAGAATTGCCCATAAAAGTTGTCGAATCGATGTGTTAGGTTTCACGAAAGTTTTGTCTACTTAAAATCGCTTTCAACGGAATGAAAAGGAAGAAAACTGCCCACTCAACATCCCACACAACGGGACCAATAAGTGGAAAAATAAACTTACAACCTTTTTCCTCCTTTCGTGAAGGTTTGTGAATTCCACGGCACTTCTATCAAAAAGTTATGTGGAATCAACTCAAGAATTGCCCATAAAAGTTATCGGATCGATGTGTTATGTTTGTCAGAAGTTTTGTCTACATAAAATCGCTTGCAACGGAATGAATAGAAAGAAAACCGCTCGACCAATATGTTTACTCCTGTTTTCCCGTAACTTTGTGATTTTCATGGCAATATTCTCAAGAAGCTGTGCATAATCAAATGGAGAATCGTGGACAAAAGTTATCGGAGCGATTAGCTAGGTTTGTCATAAGTTTTGCCCACTCAACAACCCGCGCAACAGGACCAATAAGTGGAAAAATAAACATACAACATTTTTACTTTTGTTTTCGTGAAGGTTTGTGAATTCCACGGCATTTCTATCAAAAAGTTATGTGGAATCAACTCAGGAATTGTCCATAAAAGTTTTCGGATCGATGTGTTAGGTTTGTCGGAAGTTTTGCCTACTTAAAATCGCTTGCGACGGAATGAATAGGAAGAAAACCGCCCGACCAATATGCTTACTCCTGTTTTCCCGAAACTCTGTGATTTTCATGGCAATATTCTCAAGATGCTGTGCATAATCAAATGAAGAATCGCCGACAAAAATTGTCGGAGCGATGAGCTAGGTTTGTCATAAGTTTTGCCCCCTCAACATCCCAAGTAACGGAACCAATAAGTGGAAAAATAAACTTACAACATTTTTACTCGTGCTTTCGTGAAGGTTTGTGAATTCCACGGCATTTCCATCAAAAAGTTATATGGAATCAACTCAAGAATTGCCCATAAAATTTGTCGAATCGATGTGTTAGGTTTTACAGAAGTTTTCCGTACTTAAAATCGCCCTCAACGGAATGAAAAGGAAGAAAACCGCCCACTCAACATCCCAGATAACGGGACCAATAAGTGGAAAAATAAACTTACAACCTTTTTCCTCCTTTCGTGAAGGTTTGTGAATTCCACGGCACTTCTATCAAAAAGTTACGTGGAGTCAACTCAAAAATTGCCCATAAAAGTTGTCGGATCGATGTGTTAGGTTTGTCGGAAGTTTTGTCTACATAAAATCGCTTGCAACGGAATGAATAGAAAGAAAACCGGTCGACCAATATCTTTACTCCTGTTTTCCCATAATTTTGTGATTTTCATGGCAATATTCTCAAGAAGCCGTGCATAATCAAATGGAGAATCATTGACAAAAGTTATCAGAGCGATTAGCTAGGTTTGTCATAAGTTTTGCCCACTCAACAACCCGCGCAATAGGAACAATAAGTGGAAAAATAAACATACAACATTTTTACTTCTGTTTTCGTGAAGGTTTGTGAATTCCACGTCATTTCTATCAAAAAGTTATGTGGAATCAACTCAAGAATTGCCCATAAAAGTTGTCGGATCGATGTGTTAGGTTTGTCGGAAGTTTTGCCTACTTAAAATCGCTTGCAAAGGAATGAATAGAAAGAAAACCGTCCGACCAATATCTTTACTCCTGTTTTCCTGTAATTTTGTGCTTTTCATGGCAATATTCTCAAGAAGCTGTGCATAATCAAAGGGAGAATCATCGACAAAAGTTATCGGACTGATGAGCTAGGTTTGTCATAAGTTTTGCCCACTCAACATCCCACGCAACAGGACTAATAAGTGGAAAAATAAACATACAACATTTTTACGTCTGTTTTTGTGAAGGTTTATGAATTCCACGGCAATTCTATCAAAAAGTTATGTGGAATCAACTCAGGAATTGTGCATAAAAGTTTTCGGATCTATGTGTTCGGTTTGTCGGAAGTTTTGCCTATTTAAAATCGCTTGCGACGGAATGAATAAGAAGAAAACCGCCCGACCAATATCTTTACTCCTATTTTCCCGAAACTTTGTGATTTTCATGGCAATATTCTCAAGATGCTGTGCATAATCAAATGAAGAATCGCCGACAAAAGTTGTCAGAGCGATGAGCTAGGTTTGTCATAAGTTTTGCCCCCTCAACATCCCAAGTAACGGAACCAATAAGTGGAAAAATAAACTTACAACATTTTTACTCCTGCTTCGTGAAGGTTTGTGAATTCCTCGGCATTTCCATCAAAAAGTTATGTGGAATCAACTCAAGAATTGCCCATAAAAGTTATCGAATCGATGTGTTAGGTTTCACGAAAGTTTTGTCTACTTAAAATCGCATTCAACGGAATGAAAAGGAAGAAAACTGCCCACTCAACATCCCATACAACGGGACCAATAAGTGGAAAAATAAACTTACAACCTTTTTCCTCCTTCTTTCGTGAAGGTTTGTGAATTCCACGGCACTTCTATCAAAAAGTTATGTGGAATCAACTCAAGAATTGCCCATAAAAGTTATCGGATCAATGTGTTAGGTTTGTCAGAAGTTTTGTCTACATAAAATCGCCTGCAACGGAATGAATAGAAAGAAAACCGCTCGACCAATATGTTTACTCCTGTTTTCCCGTAACTTTGTGATTTTCATGGCAATATTCTCAAGAAGCTGTGCATAATCAAATGGAGAATCGTGGACAAAAGTTATCGGAGCGATTAGCTAGGTTTGTCATAAGTTTTGCCCACTCAACAACCCGCGCAACAGGACCAATAAGTGGAAAAATAAACATACAACATTTTTACTTCTGTTTTCGTGAAGGTTTGTGAATTCCACGGCATTTCTATCAAAAAGTTATGTGGAATCAACTCAGGAATTGTCCATAAAAGTTTTCGGATCGATGTGTTAGGTTTGTCGGAAGTTTTGCCTACTTAAAATCGCTTGCGACGGAATGAATAGGAAGAAAACCGCCCGACCAATATGTTTACTCCTGTTTTCCCGAAACTCTGTGATTTTCATGGCAATATTCTCAGGATGCTGTGCATAATCAAATGAAGAATCGCCGACAAAAATTGTCGGAGCGATGAGCTAGGTTTGTCATAAGTTTTGCCCCCTCAACATCCCAAGTAACGGAACCAATAAGTGGAAAAATAAACTTACAACATTTTTACTCGTGCTTTCATGAAGGTTTGTGAATTCCACGGCATTTCCATCAAAAAGTTATGTGGAATCAACTCAAGAATTGCCCATAAAAGTTGTCGAATCGATGTGTTAGGTTTTACAGAAGTTTTTCGTACTTAAAATCGCCTTCAACGGAATGAAAAGGAAGAAAACCGCCCACTCAACATCCCAGATAACGGGACCAATAAGTGGAAAAATAAACTTACAACCTTTTTCCTCCTTCTTTCGTGAAGGTTTGTGAATTCCACGGCACTTCTATCAAAAAGTTACGTGGAGTCAACTCAAGAATTGCCCATAAAAGTTGTCGGATCGATGTGTTAGGTTTGTCGGAAGTTTTGTCTACATAAAATCACTTGCAACGGAATGAATAGAAAGAAAACCGCTCGACCAATATCTTTACTCCTGTTTTCCCGTAATTTTGTGATTTTCATGGCAATATTCTCAAGAAGCCGTGCATAATCAAATGGAGAATCATTGACAAAAGTTATCGGAGCGATTAGCTAGGTTTGTCATAAGTTTTGCCCACTCAACAACTCGCGCAACAGGACCAATAAGTGGAAAAATAAACATACAACATTTTTACTTCTGTTTTCGTGAAGGTTTGTGAATTTCACGGCATTTCTATCAAAATGTTATGTGGAATCAACGCAAGAATTGCCCATAAAAGTTGTCAGATCGATGTGTTAGGTTTGTCGGAAGTTTTGCCTACTTAAAATCGCTTGCAACGGAATGAATAGAAAGAAAACCGCCCGACCAATATCTTTACTCCTGTTTTCCCGTAATTTTGTGATTTTCATGGCAATATTCTCAAGAAGCTGTGCATAATCAAATGGAGAATTGTCGACAAAAGTTATCGGACCGATGAGCTAGGTTTGTCATAAGTTTTGCCCACTCAACATCCCACGCAACAGGACTAATAAGTGGAAAAATAAACATACAACATTTTTACGTCTGTTATCGTGAAGGTTTATGAATTCCACGGCATTTCTATCAAAAAGTTATGTGGAATCAACTCAGGAGTTGTCCATAAAAGTTTTCAGATCGATGTGTTAGGCTTGTCGGAAGTTTCCCTAGTTAAAATCGCTTGCAACAGAATGAATAGGAAGAAAACCGCCCGACCAATATCTTTACTCCTGTTTTCCCGAAACTTTGTGATTTTCATGGCAATATTCTCAAGATGCTGTGCATAATCAAATGAAGAATCGCCTACAAAAGTTATCGGAGCGATGAGCTAGGTTTGTCATAAGTTTTGCCCCCTCAACATCCCAAGTAACGGAACTAATAAGTGGAAAAATAAACTTACAACATTTTTACTCCTGCTTTCGTGAAGGTTTGTGAATTCCTCGGCATTTCCATCAAAAAGTTATGTGGAATCAACTCAAGAATTGCCCATAAAAGTTGTCGAATCGATGTGTTAGGTTTCACGAAAGTTTTGCCTACTTAAAATCGCTTTCAACAAAATGAAAAGGAAGAAAATTACCCACTCAACAACCCGCACAACAGGACCAATAAGTGGAAAAATAAACATACAACATTTTTACTTCTATTTTCGTAAAAGTTTGTGAATTCCACGGCGTTTCTATCAAAAAGTTATGTGGAATCAACTCAAGAATTGCCCATAAGAGTTGTCGGATCGATGTGTTAGGTTTGTCGAAGGTTTTGCTTACTTCAAATCGCTTGTAATGTACAGAATAGGAAGAAAACCTCCCGACCAATATGTTTACTCCTGTTTTCCCGAAACTTTGTGATTTTCATGGCAATATTCTCAAGAAGCTGTGTATAATCAAATGAAGAATCGCCGACAACAGTTATCGGAGCGATGAGCAAGGTTTGTCGTAAGTTTTGCCCACTCAACCTCCCATGCAACGGGATGAATAAGTGGAAAAATAAACTTCCAACATTTTTACTCCTGTTTTCGTGAAGGTTTGTGAATTCCACGGCATTTCTATCAAAAAGTTATGGGGAATCAACTTAGGAATTGTCCATAAAAATTGTCAGATCGATGTGTTAGGTTTGGCGGAAGTTTTGCCTACTTATAATCGCTTGCAATGGAATGAATAGGAAGAAAACCGCCCGACCAATATCTTTACTCCTGTTTTCGCGAAACTTTGTGATTTTCAAGGCAATATTCTCAAGAAGCTGTGCATAATCAAGTGAAGAATCGCCGACAAAAGTTGTCGGAGCGATGAGTTAGGTTTGTCATAAGTTTAGCCCACTCAACATCCCACGCAACGGGACCAATAAGTGAAAAAAAACTTACAACATTTTTAGTCCTATTTTCGTGAAGGTTTGTGAATTCCACGGCATTTCTATCAAAAAGTTATGTGGAATCAACTCCGGAATTGACCATAAAACTTGTCGGATCCATGTGTTAGGATTATCGGAAGTTTTGCCTACTTAAAATCGCTTGCAATGGAATGAATAGGAAAAAAACTGCCCGACCAATATCTTTACTCCTGTTTTCCAGAAACTTTGTTATTTTCAAGCCAATATTCTCAAGATGCTGTGCATAATCAAATGAAGAATCGCCAAGAAAAGTTGTCGGAGCGAGGAGCTAGGTTTCTCATAAGTTTTGCCCGCTCAACCTCCCATGCAACGGGATCAATAAGTGGAAAAATAAACTTACAACATTTTTACTCTTATTTTCGTGAGGGTTTGTGAATTCTACGGCATTTCTATCAAAAAGTTATGTGGAATTAACTTAGGAATTGTCCATAAAAGTTGTCAGATCGATGTGTTAGGTTTGTCGAAAGTTTTGCCTACTTAAAATCGCTTCCAACGGAACGAATCGGAAGAAAACCGCCCGACCAATATCTTTACTCCTGTTTTCCCGAAACTTTTTGATTTTCATGGCAATATTCTCAAGAAGCTGTGTATAATCAAATGAAGAATTCCCGACAAAATTTGTCGGAGCGATGAGCAAGGTTTGTCATAAGTTTTGCCTACTCAACATCCCACGTAACGGGATCAATAAGTCGAAAAATAAACTTACAACATTTTTATTCATGTTTTCGTGAAGGTTTGTGAATTCCACGGCAATTCTATCAAAAAATTATGTGGAATCAACTTAGGAATTGTCCATAAAAGTTGTTAGATCGATGTGTTAGGTTTGTCGGAAGTTTTGCCTACTTAAAATCGCTTGCAATGGAATGAATAGGAAAAAAAATGCTCGACCAATATCTTTACTCCTGTTTTCCCGAAACTTTGTGATTTTCATGACAACATTCTAAAGAAACTGTGCATAATCAAATGATGAATCGCCGACAAAAGTTGTCAGAGAGATGAGCTAGGTTTGTCTTAAGTTTTACCATTTCAACATCCCACGGAACGGGACCAATAAGTGAAAAAAAAATACAACATTTTTACTCCTGTTTTCGTGAAGGTTTATGAATTCCACGGCATTTCTATCAAAAAGTTATGTGGAATCAACTCCGGAATTGACCATAAAAGTTGTCGGATCGATGTATTAGGTTTGACGGAAGTTTTGCCTACTTAAAATCGCTTGTAATGGAATGAATTGGAAAAAAACTGCCCGACCAATATCTTTACTCCTGTTTTCCCGAAAATTTGTGATTTCCATGGCAATATTCTCAAGATGCTGTGCATAATCAAATGAAGAATCATCGACAAAAGTTGCCGGAGGGATGAGCTAGGTTTGTCATAAGTTTTCCCCGCTCAACCTCTCATGCAACGGGATCAATAAGTGGAAAAATAAACTTACAACATTTTTACTCATGTTTTCGTGAAGGTTTGTGAATTCCACGGCATTTCTATCAAAAAGTTATGTGGAATCAACTTAGGAATTATCCACAAAAGTTGTCACATCGATGTGTTAGGTTTGTCGGAAGTTTTGCCTACTTAAAATCGCTTGCAACGGAATGAATAGGAAGAAAACCGCCCATCCAATATCTTTACTCCTGTTTTCCCGAAACTTTGTGATTTTCATGGCAATATTCTGAAGAAGCTATTTATAATCAAATGAAGAATCACCGACCAAAGTTGTCAGAGCAATGAGCAAGATTTGTCATAAGTTTTGCCCACTCAACATCCCACGCAATAGGACTAATAAGTGGAAAAATAAACATACAAAATTTTTACGTCTGTTTTCGTAAAGGTTTATGAATTCCACGGCATTTCTATCAAAAAATTATGTGGAATCAACTCAGGAATTGTCCATAAAAGTTTTCGGATCGATGTGTTAGGTTTGTCGGAAGTTTTGCCTACTTAAAATCGCTTGCGATGGAGTGAATAGGAAGAAAACCGCCCGACCAATATCTTTACTCTTGTTTTTCCGAAACTTTGTGATTTTCATGGCAATATTCTCAAGAAGCTGTGCATAATCAAAGGAA
Organism: Syzygium malaccense; assembly: GCA_031216405.1. Taxonomy (NCBI): domain Eukaryota; kingdom Viridiplantae; phylum Streptophyta; class Magnoliopsida; order Myrtales; family Myrtaceae; genus Syzygium; species Syzygium malaccense. Next base: position 39,194,326 of record CM062263.1, on the reverse strand, counting down.
GAATCGCCGACAAAAGTTGTCGGAGCGATGAGCTAGGTTTATCATAGTTTTGCCCACTTAACATCCCACGCAACCGGACCAATAAGTGGAAAAAAAAACTTATAACATTTTTACTCCTGTTTTTGTGAAGGTTTGTGAATTCCACGGCATTTTTATCAAAAAGTTATGTGGAATCAACTCCGGAATTGTCCATAAAAGTTGTCGGATCGATGTGTTAGGTTTGTCGGAAGTTTTGCCTACTTAAAATCGCTTGTAACGGACAGAATAGGAAGAAAACCTCCTGACCAATACTTTACTCCTGTTTTCCCGAAACTTTGTGATTTTCATGGCAATATTCTCAAGAAGCTGTTTAGAATCAAATGAAGAATCGCCGACAAAAGTCATCGGAGCGATGAGCTGGGTTTGTCATAAGTTTTGCTTTTTCAACATCCCACGCAACGGGACCAATAAGTGAAGAAAAACTTACAACATTTTTAGTCCTGTTTTCGTGAAGATTTGTGAATTCCACGGCATTTCTATCAAAAAGATATGGGGAATCAATTTAGGAATTGTTCATAAAAGTTGTCAGATCGATGTGTTAGGTTTGTCGGAAGTTTTGCCTACTTAAAATCGCTTGCAACGGAATGAATAGGAAGAAAATCGGCTGACCAATATCTTTACTCCTGTTTTCCCGAACTTTGTGATTTTCATGGCAATATTCTCAAGAAGCTGTGTATAATCAAATGAAGAATCGTCGACAAGAGTTGTCGGAGCGATAAGCTAGGTTGATCATAAGTTTAGCCCACTCAACATCCCACATAACGGGACCAATAAGTGGAAAAAAAAAACTTATAACATATTTACTCCTGTTCTCGTGAAGGTTTGTGAATTCCACGGCATTTCTATCAAAAAGTTATGTGGAATCAACTCTGGAATTGTCGATAAAAGTTGTCGGATCGATGTGTTAGGTTTGTCGGAAGTTTTGCCTTCTTAAAATCGCTTGCAACGGAATGAATAGGAAAAAAACTGCTCGACCAATATCTTTACTCCTGTTTTCCCGAGACTTTGTGATTTTCGTGGCAACATTCTCAAGAAACTGTGCATAATCAAATGAAGAATCGCCGACAAAAGTTGTCAGAGCGATGAGCTAGGTGTGTCATAAGTTTTGCCCACTCAACATCCCACGCAACGGGACCAATAAGTGGAAAAAAAAAACTTATAACATTTTTACTCTTGTTTTTGTGAAGGTTTATGAATTCCACGGTATTTCTATCAAAAAGTTATGTGGAATCAACTCTGAAATTGACCATAAAAGTTGTCGGATCGATGTGTTAGGTTTGTCGGAAGTTTTGCTTGCTTAAAATCGCTTGCAACGGAATGAATAGGAAAAAAACTGCCCGACCAATATCTTTACTCCTGTTTTCCCGAAACTTTGTGATTTTCATGTCAATATTCTCAAGATGCTGTGCATAATCAAATGAAGAATCGCCGACAAAAGTTGCCGGAGCGATGAGCTAGGTGTGTCATAAGTTTTGCCCGCTCAACCTCCCATGCAACGGGATCAATAAGTGGAAAAATAAACTTACAACATTTTTACTCCTGTTTTCATGGAGGTTTGTGAATTCCATGGCATTTCTTTCAAAAAGTTATGTGGAATCAACGTAGGAATTGTCCATAAAAGTTGTCAGATCGATGTGTTAGGTTTGTCGGAAGTTTTGCCTACTTAAAATCGCTTGCAACGGAATGAATAGGAAGAAAACCGCCCGACCAATATGTTTACTCCTGTTTTCCCAAAACTTTTTTATTTTCATGGCAACATTCTCAGGAAGCTGTTTATAATCAAATGAAGAATCACCGACCAAAGTTGTCAGAGCGATGAGCAAGGTTTGTCATAATCAAACGAAGAATCGCCGACAAAAGTTGCCAAAGCGATGAGCTAGGTTTGTCTTAAGTTTTGCCCGCTCAACCTCCCATGCAACGGGATCAATAAGTGGAAAAATAAACTTACAACATTTTTACTCCTGTTTTCGTGAAGGTTTGTGAATTCCATGGCGTTTCTATCAAAAAGTTTTGTGGAATCAACTTAGGAATTGTCCATAAAAGTTGTCATATCGATATGTTAGGTTTGTTGGAAGTTTTGCCTACTTAAAATCGCTTGCAACGGAATGAATAGGAAGAAAACCGCCCGGCCAATATGTTTAGTCCTGTTTTCCCAAAACTTTTTTATTTTCATGGCAATATTCTCAAGAAGCTGTTTATAATCAAATGAAGAATCATCGACCAAAGTTGTCGGAGCGATGAGTAAGGTTTGTCATAAGTTTTGCCCTCTCAACATCCCACGCAACGGGACCAATAAGTGAAAAAAAAAACTTACAACATTTTTACTCCGGTTTTCGTGAAGGTTTGTGAAATCCACGGCATTTCTATCAAAAAGTTAGATGGAATCAACTCAGGAATTGACCGTAAAAGTTGTCGAATCGATGTGTTAGGTTTGTCGGAAGTTTTGCCTACTTAAAATCGCTTGCAATGGAATGAATAGGAAAAAAACTGCCCAACCAATATCTTTACTCCTGTTTTCCCGAAACTTTGTGATTTTCATGGCAATATTCTCAAGATGCTGTGCACAATTAAATGAAGAATCGCCACAAAAGTTGTCAGAGCGATGAGATAGGTTTGTCATAAGTTTTCCCTACTCAACATCCCAAGTAACGGGACCAATAGGTGAAAAATAAACTTACAACATTGTACTCCTGTTTTCGTGATAGTTTGTGAATTCCACGACATTTCTATCAGAAAGTTACGAAGAATCAACTCATGAATTGCCCATAAAAGTTGTCAGATCGATGTGTTAGGTTTGTCGGAAGTTTTTCCTACTTAAAATCGCTTCTAACGGAATGAAAAGGAGAAAAACTGCCCGATCAACATCTTTGCTCCTGTTTTCACGAAACTTTATGATTTTCACGGAAATAATCTCAAGAAGCTGTGCATGATCAAATAAAGAATCGCCGACAAAAGTTGTCGGAGCGATGAGTTAGGTTTCTCAAAAGTTTTGCCCGCTCAACATCCAACATAACGGGACCAATAAGTGGAAAAATAAAGTTACAACTTTTTTACTCCTTCTTTCGTGAAGGATTGTGAATTCCACGACATTTCTATCAAAAAGTTATGTGGAATCAACATATGAATTGCCCATAAAAGTTGTCGGATCGATGTGTTAGGTTTGTCGGAAGTTTTGCCTACATAAAATCGCTTGCAACGGAATAAATAGGAAGAAAACCGCCCGACCAATATCTTTACTCCAGTTTTCCCAAAACTTTGTGATTTTCTTGACAATATTCTCAAGAAGCAGTGCATAATCAAAGGAAGAATCACCGACAAAAGTGGTTGGAACGACGAGCTAGGTTTGTCATAGGTTTTGCCCACTCAGCATCCCAAGTAACGGGACTAATAAGTGGAAAAATAAATTTACAATATTTTTACTCCTATTTTAGTGAAGGTTTATGAATTTCACGGCATTTCTATCAAAAAGTTACGTGGAATCAATTCCAGAATTATCCATTAAAGTTGTCGGATCGGTGTGTTAGGTTTGTCGGAAGTTTTGCCTACATAAAATCGCTCGCAACGGAATGAATAGGAAGAAAACCGCAAGACCAACATCTTTACTCGTGTTTTCACGAAATTTTGTGATTTTCATGGCAATAATCTCGAGAAGCTATGCATAATCAAATGAAGAAACGCCGACAAAAGCTATCGGAGCGATGAGCTAGGTTTGTCATAACTTTTGCCCACTCAACATCCCATGCAACGGGACCAATAAGTGGAAAAATAAACTTACAACATTTTTACTCCTGTTTTCGTGAAGGTTTGTGAATTCCATGGCATTTTTATCAAAAATTTCTGGGGAATCAACTCACGAGGTGCCCATAAAAGTTGTCGGATAGATGTGTTAGGTTTGTCGGAAGTTTTGCCTACTTAAAATCGCTTGCAACAAAATGAAAAGAAAGAAAATCGCTCGACCAACATCTTTACTCCTGTTTTCACGAATCTTTGTGATTTTCATGGCAATATTCTTAAGAAGCTCTGCATAATCAAATAAAGTTTTGCCAATAAAAGTTGTCGGATCGATGAGTTAGGTTTCTCATAAGTTTTGGCTACTCAACATCCCACGTAACGGCATCAATAAGTGGAAAAATAAACTTACAACATTTTTACTACTGTTTCGTGAAGGTTTGTGAATTCCACGGCATTTCTATCAAAAAGTTATGTGGAATCAACTTAGGAATTGTCCATAAAAGTTGTTAGATCGATGTGTTAGGTTTGTCGGAAGTTTTGCCTGCTTAAAATCGCTTGCAACGGAATGAATAGGAAGAAAACCGACCGACCAATATCTTTACTCCTATTTTCCCGAAACTTTGTGATTTTCATGGCAATATTCTCAAGAAGCTATGCATAATCAAATGAAGAATCGCCGACAAAAGTTGTCGGAGCGATGAGCTAGGTGTGTCATAAGTTTTGCCCACTCAACATCCCACGCAACGGGACCAATAAGTGGAAAAAAAAAACTTATAATATTTTTACTCGTGTTTTCGTGAAGGTTTGTGAATTCCACGGCATTTCTATCAAAAAGTTATGTGGAATCAACTCTGGAATTGTCGATAAAAGTTGTCGGATCGATGTGTTAGGTTTGTCGGAAGTTTTGCCTACTTAAAATAGCTTGTAACGGACAGAATAGGAAGAAAACCTCCCGACCAATATCTTTACTCCTGTTTTCCTGAAACTTTGTGATTTTCATGGCAATATTCTCAAGAAGCTATGTATAATCAAATGAAGAATCACCGACAAAAGTTATTGGAGCGATGAGCTAGGCTTGCCATAAGTTTTCTCCACTCAACATCCCAAGTAACGAAACCAATAAGTGGAAAAATATGCTTACAACATTTTACTCGTGTTTTCGTGAAGGCTTATGTATTCCACGACATTTCTATCAAAAAGTTACGTCGAATTAACTCAAGAATTGCCCATAAAAGTTATCGAATCGATGTGTTAGGTTTGTCGAAAGTTTTACCTACTTAAAATCGCTTGCAACGGAATGGAAAGGAAAAAAACTGCCCGACCAACATCTTTACGCCTGTTTGCATGAAACTTTATGATTTTCATGGCAATAATCTCAAGAAGCTGTGCATGATCAAATAAAGAATCGCCGACAAAAGTTGTCGGAGCAATGAGCTAGGTTTCTCATAAGTTTTGCCCGCTCAACATCCAACGTAACGGGACCAATAAGTAGAAAAATAAACTTACAACTTTTTTACTCCCGCTTTCGTGAAGGATTGTGAATTCCACGGCATTTCTATCAAAAAGTTATGTGGAATCAACACAAGAATTGCCCATAAAAATTGTCGGATAGATGTGTTAGGTTTGTCGGAAGTTTTGCCTACATAAAATCGCTTGCAACGGAATGAATAGGAAGAAAAACGCTCGACAAACATTTTTACGCCCGTTTTCAAGAAACTTTTTGATTTTCATGACAATATTCTCAAGAAACTGTGCATAATCAAATGAAGAATCGCCGACAAAAGTTGTCGGAGCGATAAGCTAGGTTTGTCATAAGTTTTGCCCACTCAACATCCCACGCAATGGGACCAATACGTGGAAAAATAAACTTACAACATTTTTACCCTGTTTTCGTGAAGGTTTATGAATTCCACGACAATTCTATCAAAAAGTTATGTGGAATCAACTCAAGAATTGCCCATAAAAGTTGTCGAATCGATGTGTTAGGCTTGTCGGCAGTTTTGCCTACTTAAAATAGCTTGCAACGGAATGAAAAGGAAGAAAACCGCCCGACCAACATCTTTACTCCTGTTTTCACGAAACTTTGCGATTTTCATGGCAATAATATGAAGAAGCTGTGCATTATCAAATAAAGATTCGCCAACAAAAGTTGTCGGAGTGATGAGTTAGGTTTGTCATAAGTTTTGCCTACTCAACAGGACTAACAAGTGGAAAAATAAACTTACATCATTTTTACTCCTTTTTTGTGAAGGTTTGTGAATTCCATGGCATTTCTATCAAAAAGTTTTGTGGAATCAACTCAAGAATTGCCCATAAAAGTTGTCGGATCGATGTGTTATGTTTGTCGGAAGTTTTGCCTATTTAAAATCGCTTGCAACGGTATGAATAGGAAGAAAACCGCCCAACCATTATCTTTACTCCTGCTTTCCCAAAACTTTGTGATTTTCATGGCAATATTCTTAAGAAACTGTGCATAATCCAATCAAGAATCGTCAACAAAAGTTGTTAGAACAGTGAGTTAGGTTTGTCATAAGTTTTGCCCACTCAACATCCCACGCAACGGGATCAAGAAGTGGAAAAATAAACTTACAACATTTTTACTCCTGTTTTCGTGAAAGTTTGTGAATACCACGGCATTTCTATCAAAAAGTTATGTGGAATCAACTCAAGAATTGTCCATAAAAGTTATCGGATCGATGTGTTAGGTTTGTTGGAAGTTTTGCCTACATAAAATCGCTTGCAACGGAATGAATAGGAAGAGATCCTCTCGACCAATATCTTAACTCCTGTTTTCCTGAAGCTTTGTGAATTTCATGGCAATATTCTCAAGAAGCTGTGCATAATCAATTCAAGAATCGCCGACAAAAGTTGTCGGAGCGATAAGCTAGGTTTGTCATAAGTTTTGCCCACTCAACGTCCCAAGTAAAGGGACCAATAAATGGTAAAATAAACTTACAATATTTTTACTCCTGTTTTCGTGAAAGTTTGTGAATTCCACGGTATTTCTATAAAAAGTTACGTGGAATCAACTCAAGAATTGCCTGTAAAAGTTGTAGGATCGATGTGTTAGGTTCGTCGGATGTTTGGCCTACTTAAAATCGCTTGCAACGGATTAAATAGGAAGAAAACCGCCCAACCAACATCTTTACTCGTGTTTTCACGAAATTTTGTGATTTTCATAGCAATAATCTCGAGAAGCTATGCATAATCAAATGAAGAAACGCCGACACAAGTTGTCGGAGCGATGAGCTAGGTTTGTCATAAGTTTTGCCCACTGAACGTTCCAAGTAAAGGGACCAATAAATGGTAAAATAAACTTACAATATTTTTACTCCTATTTTCGTGAAAGTTTGTGAATTCCACGGTATTTCTATCAAAAGTTACGTGGAATCAACTCAAGAATTGCCCATAAAAGTTGTCAAATCGATGTGTTAGGTTCGTCGGATGTTTTGCCTACTTAAAATCGCTTGCAACGGAATGAAAAGGAAGAAAACCGCCAGACCAACTTCTTTACTCCTGTTTTCACGAAACTTTGTGATTTTCATGGCAATAATCTCAAGAAGCTGTGCATGATCAAATAAAGAATCGCCGACAAAAGTTGTCGGAGCGATGAGTTAGGTTTCTCATAAGTTTTGCCCACTCAGCATCCAACGTAACGGGACCAATAAGTGAAAAAATAAAGTTACAACTTTTTTACTCCTTCTTTCGTGAAGGATTGTGAATTCTACGGCATTTCTATCAAAAAGTTATGTGGAATCAACTCAAGAATTGGCCATAAAAATTGTTGGATCGATGTGTTATGTTTGTCGGAAGTTTTGCCTACTTAAAATCGCTTGCAACGGTATGAATAGGAAGAAAACCGCCCGACCAATATCTTTACTCCAGTTTTCCCGAAACTTTGTGATTTTCTTGGCAATATTCTCAAGAAGCTGTACATAATCAAAGGAAGAATCACCGATAAAAGTGGTCGAAGCGACGAGCTAGGTTTGTCATAGGTTTTGCCCACTCATCATCCCAAGTAACGGGACTAATAAGTGGAAAAATAAACTTACAATATTTTTACTCCTGTTTTTGTGAAGGTTTATGAATTTCACGGTTTTTCTATCAAAAAGTTAAGTGGAATAAATTCCAGAATTGTCCATTAAAGTTGCCGGATCGATGTGTTAGGTTTGTCGGAAGTTTTGCCTACATAAAATCGCTTGCAACGGAATGAATAGGAAGAAAACCGCCCGACCAACATCTTTACTCGTGTTTTCACGAAATTTTGTGATTTTCATGGTAATAATCTCGAGAAGCTATGCATAATCAAATGAAGAAACGCCGACAAAAGTTATCGGAGCAATGAGCTAGGTTTGTCATAAGTTTTGCCCACTCAACATCACACGCAACGGGACCAATAAGTGGAAAAATAAACTTACAACATTTTTACTCCTTTTTTCGTGAAGGTTTGTGAATTCCACGGCATTTCTATCAAAAATTTATGTGGAATCAACTCACGAAGTGCCCATAAAAGTTGTCGGATCGATGTGTCAGGTTTGTCGGAAGTTTTGCCTACTCAAAATCGCTTGCAACAGAATGAAAAGGAAGAAAATCGCTCGACCAACATCTTTACTCCTGTTTTCACGAATCTTTGTGATTTTCATGGCAATATTCTTAAGAAGCTCTGCATAATCAAATAAAGATTCGCCAATAAAAGTTGTCGGATAGTTGAGTTAGGTTTCTCATAAGTTTTGCCTACTCAACCTCCCATGTAACGGGATCAATAAGTGGAAAAATAAACTTACAACATTTTTACTAATGTTTTCGTGAAGTTTTGTGAATTCCACGGCATTTCTATCAAAAAGTTATGTGGAATCAACTTAGGAATTGTCCATAAAAGTTGTTAGATCGATGTGTTAGGTTTGTCGGAAGTTTTGCCTGCTTAAAATCGCTTGCAACGGAATGAATAGGAAGAAAACCGCCCGACCAATATCTTTAGTCTTGTTTTCCCGAAACTTTGTGATTTTCATGGCAATATTCTCAAGAAGCTGTGCATAATCAAATGAAGAATCGCCTACAAAAGTTGTCGGAGTGATTAGCTAGGTTTGTCATAAGTTTTGCCCACTCAACATCCCACGCAACGGGACCAATAAGTGGAAAAAAAAAACTTATAACATTTTAACTCCTGTTTTCGTGAAGGTTTGTGAATTCCACGGCATTTCTATCAAAAAGTTACGTAGAATCAACTCTGGAATTGTCGATAAAAGTTGTCGGATCGATGTGTTAGGTTTGTCAGAAGTTTTCCCTACTTAAAATCGCTTGCAACGGAATGAATAGGAAAAAAACTGCTCGACCAATATCTTTACTCCTGTTTTTCCGAAACTTTGTGATTTTCATGGCAATATTCTTAAGATGCTGTGCATAATCAAATGAAGAATCGCCGACAAAAGTTGTCGGAGCGATGAGCTAGGTTTGCCATAAGTTTTCCCCGCTCAACATCCCAAGTAACGGAACCAATAAGTGGAAAAATATGCTTACAACATTTTACTCGTGTTTTCGTGAAGGTTTATGAATTCCACAACATTTCTATCAAAAAGTTACGTGGAATTAACTCAAGAATTGCCCATAAAAGTTATCGAATCGATGTGTTAGGTTTGTCGAAAGTTTTGCCTACATAAAATCGCTTGCAATGGAATGGAAAGGAAAAAAACTGCCCGACCAACATCTTTACGCCTGTTTGCACGAAACTTTATGATTTTCATGGCAATAATCTCAAGAAGCTGTGCATGATCAAATAAAGAATCGCCGACAAAAGTTGTCGGAGCGATGAGCTAGGTTTCTCATAAGTTTTGCCCGCTCAACATCCAACGTAACGGGACCAATAAGTAGAAAAATAAACTTACAACTTTTTTACTCCCGCTTTCGTGAAGGATTGTGAATTCCACAGCATTTCTATCAAAAAGTTATGTGGAATCAACACAAGAATTGCCCATAAAAATTGTCGGATCGATGTGTTAGGTTTGTCGAAAGTTTTGCCTACATAAAATCGCTTGCAACGGAATGAATAGGAGGAAAAACTCCCGACAAACATTTTTACCCCTGTTTTCAGGAAACTTTGTGTTTTTCATAGCATTTCTCTCAACAAGCTGTGCATAATCAAATCAAGAATCGTCGACAAAAGTTATCGGAGCTATGAGTTAGGTTTGTCATAAGTTTTGCCAACTCAACATCCCATGCAACGGCACCAATAAGTAGAAAAATAACCATACAATATTTTTACTCCTATTTTTATGAAGGTTTGCGAATTCTTCGGCACTTCTATCCAAGAGTTCTGTGGAATCAACTTAGGAATTGCCCATAAAAGTTATCGGATCGATGTGTTAGGTTTGTCGGAAGTTTTGCCTACATCAAATCACTTGCAACGGAATGAATAAGAGGAAGAACGCTCGACAAACATTTTTTCGCCCGTTTTCAAGAAACTTTTTGATTTTCATGACAATATTCTCAAGAAACTGTGCATAATCAAATGAAGAATCGTCGACAAAAGTTGTCGGAGCGATAAGCTAGCTTTGTCATAAGTTTTGCCCACTCAACATCCCACGCAATGGGACCATTACGTGGAAAAATAAATTTACAACATTTTTACCCTGTTTTCGTGAAGGTTTGTGAATCCCACGGCATTTCTATCAAAAAGTTATGTGGAATCAACCCAAGAATTGCCCATAAAAGTTGTCGAATCGATGTGTTAGGTTTGTCGGGAGTTTTGCCTACTTAAAATCACTTGCAACGGAATGAAAAGGAAGAAAACCGCCCGACCAACATCTTTACTCCTGCTTTCACGAAACTTTGCGATTTTCATGGCAATAATTTGAAGAAGCTGTGCATTATCAAATAAAGATTTGGCGACAAAAGTTGTCGGAGCGAGGAGTTAGGTTTGTCATAAGTTTTGCCTACTCAACATCCCACGTAACAGGACCAACAAGTGGAAAAATAAACTTACAACATTTTTACTCCTTTTTTTGTGAAGGTTTGTGAATTCCATGGCATTTCTATCAAAAAGTTATGTGGAATCAACTCAAGAATTGCCCATATAAGATGTCGGATCGATGTGTTATGTTTGTCGGAAGTTTTGCCTACTTAAAATCACCTGCAACGATATGAATAGGAAGAAAATCGCCCGACCATTATCTTTACTCCTGTTTTCCCAAAACTTTGTGATTTTCATGGCAATATTCTCAAGAAACTGTGCATAATCCAATCAAGAATCGTCAACAAAAGTTGTTAGAACAATGAGATAGGTTTGTCATAAGTTTTGCCCACTCAACATCCCACGCAACGGGATCAAGAAGTGGAAAAATAAACTTACAACATTTTTACTCCTGTTTTCGTGAAAGTTTGTGAATACCACGGCATTTCTATCAAAAAGTTATGTGGAATCAACTCAAGAATTGTCCATAAAAGTTATCGGATCGATGTGTTAGGTTTGTTGGAAGTTTTGCCTACATAAAATCGCTTGCAACGGAATGAATAGGAAGAGATCCTCCCGACCAATATCTTTACTCCTGTTTTCCTGAAGCTTTGTGAATTTCATGGGAATATTCTCAAGAAGCTGTGCATAATCAATTCAAGAATCGCCGACAAAAGTTGTCGGAGCGATAAGCTAGGTTTGTCATAAGTTTTGCCCACTCAACGTCCCAAGTAAAGGGACCAATAAATGGTAAAATAAACTTACAATATTTTTACTCCTGTTTTCGTGAAAGTTTGTGAATTCCACGGTATTTCTATAAAAAGTTACGTGGAATCAACTCAAGAGTTGCCCGTAAAAGTTGTAGGATCGATGTGTTAGGTTCGTCGGATGTTTTGCCTACTTAAAATCGCTTGCAACGGAATGAAAAGAAAGAAAACTGCCCGACCAACATCTTTACTCCTGTTTTTACGAAACTTTGTGATTTTCATGGCAATAATCTCAAGAAGCTGTGCATTATTAAATAAAGAATCGCCGAGAAAAGTTGTCGGAGCGATGAGTTAGGTTCGTCATAGGTTTTGCCCACTCAACATCCCACGTAACATGACCAATAAGTGGAAAAATAAACTTACAAAATTTTTACTCCTGCTTTCATGAAGGTTTGTGAATTCCACGGTAGTTCTATCAAAAAGTTATGTGGAATCAACTCAAGAATTGGCCATAAAAATTGTTGGATCGATGTGTTATGTTTAACGGAAGTTTTGTCTACTTAAAATCGCTTTCAACGGAATGAAAAGGAAGAAAACCGCCCACTCAACATCCCACATAACTGGACCAATAAGTGGAAAAATAAACTTACAACCTTTTTACTCCTTCTTTCGTGAAGGTTTGTGAATTCCACGGCACTTCTATCAAAAAGTGATGTGGAATCAACTCAAGAGTTGCCCATAAAAGTTATCGGATCGATGTGTTAGGTTTGTCGAAAGTTTTGCCTACATAAAATCGCTTGCAACGGAATGAATAGGAGGAAAAACGCTCGACAAAAATTTTTACGCCCATTTTCAAGAAACTTTGTGATTTTCATGGCAATATTATCAAGAAGCTGTGCATTATCAAAAGAAGAATCACCGACAAAAGTTGTCGGACCGATCAGCTAGGTTTGTCATAAGTTTTGCCTACTCAACATCCCACGCAACGGGACCAATAAGTGGAAAAATAAACTTACAACATTTTTACTCCTGTTTTCGTGAAGGTTTGTGAATTCCACGGCATTTCTATCAAAAAGTTATGTGGAATCAACTTAGGAATTGTCCATAAAAGTTGTTAGATCGATGTGTTAGGTTTGTCGGAAGTTTTGTCTACTTAAAATCGCTTGCAACGGAATGAATAGGAAGAAAACCGCCCGACCAATATCTTTACTCCTATTTTCCCGAAACTTTGTGATTTTGATGGCAATATTCTCAAGAAGCTGTGCATAATCAAATGAAGAATCGCCGACAAAAGTTGTCAGAGCGATGAGCTAGGTTTCTCATAAGTTTTGCCCACTCAACATCCTACGCAATGGGACCAATATGTGGAAAAAAAAACTTACAACATTTTTACTCTTGTTTTCGTGAAGGTTTGTGAATTCAACGGCATTTCTATCAAAAAGTTATATGGAATCAACTCAAGAATTGTCCATAAAAGTTTTTGGATTGATGTGTTAGGTTTGTCGAAAGTTTTGCCTACTTAAAATCGCTTGCAACGGAAAGAATAGGAAAAGAATTGCCCGACCAATATCTTTACTCCTGTTTTCCCAAAACTTTGTGATTTTCATGGCAATATTCTCAAGATGCTGTGCATAAACAAATGAAGAATCGCAGACAAAAGTTGACGGAGCGATAAGCTAGGTTTGTCATAAGTTTTCCCCACTCAACATCCCAAGTAACGGGACCAATAAGTGGAAAAATAAACTTACAACATTTTACTCTGTTTTCGTGAAGGTTTGTGAATTCCACAACATTTCTATCTAAACGTTACGTGGAATCAACTCAAGAATTGCCCATAAAAATTGTCAGATCGATGTGTTAGGTTTGTCGAAAGTTTTGCCTGCTTAAAATCGCTTGCAACGGAATGAAAAGGAAAAAAACTGCTCGATCAACATCTTTACTCCTGTTTTCACGAAACTTTGTGATTTTCATGGCAATAATCTCAAGAAGCTGTGCATGATCAAATAAAGAATCGCCGACAAAAGTTGTCGGAGCGGTGAGTTAGGTTTCTCATAAGTTTTGCCTACTCAACATCCAACGTAACGGGACCAATAAGTGGAAAAACAAACTTACAACTTTTTTACTCCTGCTTTCGTGAAGGATTGGGAATTCCACGGCATTTCTATCAAAAAGTTATGTGGAATCAACTTAGGAATTGTCCATAAAAGTTGTTAGATCGATGTGTTAGGTTTGTCGGAAGTTTTGTCTACTTAAAATCGCTTGCAACGGAATGAATAGGAAGAAAACCGCCCGACCAATATCTTTACTCCTATTTTCCCGAAACTTTGTGATTTTGATGGCAATATTCTCAAGAAGCTGTGCATAATCAAATGAAGAATCGCCGACAAAAGTTGTCAGAGCGATGAGCTAGGTTTCTCATAAGTTTTGCCCACTCAACATCCTACGCAATGGGACCAATATGTGGAAAAAAAAACTTACAACATTTTTACTCTTGTTTTCGTGAAGGTTTGTGAATTCAACGGCATTTCTATCAAAAAGTTATATGGAATCAACTCAAGAATTGTCCATAAAAGTTTTTGGATTGATGTGTTAGGTTTGTCGAAAGTTTTGCCTACTTAAAATCGCTTGCAACGGAAAGAATAGGAAAAGAATTGCCCGACCAATATCTTTACTCCTGTTTTCCCAAAACTTTGTGATTTTCATGGCAATATTCTCAAGATGCTGTGCATAAACAAATGAAGAATCGCAGACAAAAGTTGACGGAGCGATAAGCTAGGTTTGTCATAAGTTTTCCCCACTCAACATCCCAAGTAACGGGACCAATAAGTGGAAAAATAAACTTACAACATTTTACTCTGTTTTCGTGAAGGTTTGTGAATTCCACAACATTTCTATCTAAACGTTACGTGGAATCAACTCAAGAATTGCCCATAAAAATTGTCAGATCGATGTGTTAGGTTTGTCGAAAGTTTTGCCTGCTTAAAATCGCTTGCAACGGAATGAAAAGGAAAAAAACTGCTCGATCAACATCTTTACTCCTGTTTTCACGAAACTTTGTGATTTTCATGGCAATAATCTCAAGAAGCTGTGCATGATCAAATAAAGAATCGCCGACAAAAGTTGTCGGAGCGGTGAGTTAGGTTTCTCATAAGTTTTGCCTACTCAACATCCAACGTAACGGGACCAATAAGTGGAAAAACAAACTTACAACTTTTTTACTCCTGCTTTCGTGAAGGATTGGGAATTCCACGGCATTTCTATCAAAAAGTTATGTGGAATCAACTTAGGAATTGTCCATAAAAGTTGTTAGATCGATGTGTTAGGTTTGTCGGAAGTTTTGTCTACTTAAAATCGCTTGCAACGGAATGAATAGGAAGAAAACCGCCCGACCAATATCTTTACTCCTATTTTCCCGAAACTTTGTGATTTTGATGGCAATATTCTCAAGAAGCTGTGCATAATCAAATGAAGAATCGCCGACAAAAGTTGTCAGAGCGATGAGCTAGGTTTCTCATAAGTTTTGCCCACTCAACATCCTACGCAATGGGACCAATATGTGGAAAAAAAAACTTACAACATTTTTACTCTTGTTTTCGTGAAGGTTTGTGAATTCAACGGCATTTCTATCAAAAAGTTATATGGAATCAACTCAAGAATTGTCCATAAAAGTTTTTGGATTGATGTGTTAGGTTTGTCGAAAGTTTTGCCTACTTAAAATCGCTTGCAACGGAAAGAATAGGAAAAGAATTGCCCGACCAATATCTTTACTCCTGTTTTCCCAAAACTTTGTGATTTTCATGGCAATATTCTCAAGATGCTGTGCATAAACAAATGAAGAATCGCAGACAAAAGTTGACGGAGCGATAAGCTAGGTTTGTCATAAGTTTTCCCCACTCAACATCCCAAGTAACGGGACCAATAAGTGGAAAAATAAACTTACAACATTTTACTCTGTTTTCGTGAAGGTTTGTGAATTCCACAACATTTCTATCTAAACGTTACGTGGAATCAACTCAAGAATTGCCCATAAAAATTGTCAGATCGATGTGTTAGGTTTGTCGAAAGTTTTGCCTGCTTAAAATCGCTTGCAACGGAATGAAAAGGAAAAAAACTGCTCGATCAACATCTTTACTCCTGTTTTCACGAAACTTTGTGATTTTCATGGCAATAATCTCAAGAAGCTGTGCATGATCAAATAAAGAATCGCCGACAAAAGTTGTCGGAGCGGTGAGTTAGGTTTCTCATAAGTTTTGCCTACTCAACATCCAACGTAACGGGACCAATAAGTGGAAAAACAAACTTACAACTTTTTTACTCCTGCTTTCGTGAAGGATTGGGAATTCCACGGCATTTCTATCAAAAAGTTATGTGGAATCAACACAAGAATTACCCATAAAAGTTGTCGGATCGATGTGTTAGGTTTGTCGGAAGTTTTGCCTACATAAAATCGCTTGCAACGGAATGAATAGGAGGAAAAACGCCCGACAAACATTTTTACGCCCGTTTTCAAGAAAATTTGTGTTTTTCATGGCATTTCTCTCAACAAGCTATGCGTAATCAAATCAGGAATCGCCGACAAAAGTTTTCCCAAATCAACATCCCACGTAACGGCACCACTAAGTGGAAAAATAACCATACAACATTTTTACTCCTGTTTTCGTGAAGGTTTGCGAATTCTACGGTATTTCTATCAAAAAGTTATGTAGAATCAACTCAAGAATTGCCCATAAAAGTTGTCGGATCAATGTGTTAAGTTTATCGGAAGTTTTGCCTACTTAAAATTGCTTGCAACTGAATGAAAAGGAAGAAAACTGCCCGACCAACATCTTTACTCCTGTTTTCACGAAACTTTGTGATTTTCATGGCAATAATCTCAAAAAGCTGTGCATAATCAAATGAAGAATCGCCGACAAAAGTTGTCGGAGCGGCGACGTGACCTAATTCTAATGACGGACAAATGATTTATTTTTTGTATTTTTCCATTGAAATTCGGAATTAAAAAATGCCTAAATTAACATGCAATCTATTCTAAAAAATATATAATTTAATATATCCTAAAGTGACTTCTTTTTGTTATTTTTATAAAAATTCGAAATCTAGAATTACCCTAGAATGAACCATCGAGATCAGGATAATATCCAAATTAAACTAGAAAATAAATTACTCTAATTCCTAATTTAAATTAAAAAGTTATCCTATCGACTTATTCAAAGAAAGTTATCCTAAACCTATCCTAAACATGCATCATTCTTTTTGGGATTTTCGAATCAAATCAAAACAAAGATTCAAACCAAAGCCAAAGATAGCATCCAATCACCCAAGATATCATCCATATCCATTCAAATTTGGAAAATAAATTGACAAATCACATTTCGGGCATGAGGATTGGATTGGCCAATTTTCAATGCAATCGCGAATCGTATCTCGGGCGAGAGATCGGATTAACGATTTTCCATGCAATCGCGAATCGTATCTCGGGCAGGAGATCGGATTGACGACCATAGCACGTTATGAAATTAGGAAATAATTCCTAATTTAAATCTGCTTGAGGATTTCATTGATATGAATAATATTTGAAGATTCAAACAATAATGCAATTTCACAAATTAGGCAACAAAATATACGAAAATCGAATTAATGAAGATTCTTACCTAATTCGCAAAATTTGCTTTCCAAGTTTGGACCGGCGGACGGTGGCTTGCGATGCTAGACGATGGATCACGAGTGGCTCGTCTTGATGGTGGTTCACAACCAAAAATGGCCTGCAATGTGGACGCTCACGGTGAAGGATGCTCACGGAGACCTCGGCAGAGTTAAGCGCGGAGCTGCTACTTCATGGCTTCGTCATCAAAGGGAATCACAATAACCGACAAGGAAATTTATCACACTTCCCGGCAAGACCAAAGAAACCTGCAGATAACTCAAATTGGATCCAATGAATTCTGTTGACTTCGTTGGACCCACTAAGCAAGGAAGCAAGACCAAGTGATCGTCACAGAGGCATGATGGTGGTAGCAAGGATTCACTAGACCCGATACTAAATTGGCGAGCGCACTAGAAATTCAACGATGGGGAATCTACTGGACTTGACTGGGACTCGGCTGCTGGAACTGGCTGGAGCGTGCTGTGACCAGCGCAAGTCAAGGCCGAGAAACTTTGACGTTCGTTGGATTCAGTAAACGTCCTGGATGAGCAGGTCTGGGTGGCAGGTGCGGCGTTAGTTTAGGTTGGCGATGAGCACTAGTTCCGCTGGGCTGCTGTGCTGAACGTCGGAGAGGATGGGCTCGCCGAGAATCTGTAGAAAATTGTTTGGAATTACTGGAAACTGCTCGCGCTTATTGGCTGGTATCTCTGGGCGCTCGCTGACCGTTGGAGCAGTGTCTGAGGCGTGAAGGGCTGAGGTAGGGACAACTTCGGATGTTGGTAGCGTGGTGGTGTAGAGTGGCGAGCAGCAAAGGGGCTCACAGTAACAATGATGAGCAGTTCAACAAGGGTATCACTGAGTTGGACTTCACTTGGACGTAGTATATTGACTCCGTCAACAAACGCCAACCTTGGCTGAACCTGCAAAATCAGAGAAGATCGAGCCAAACATAGAAGTTCATATCTCGGTTGGGTTCACGGCAAGGACAGCATCAAGTGAGGGCGAAACAGCTCGTGGGCAGCAGCTCCTCGTCGTTGTCGGAGGTGG
Source organism: Syzygium malaccense (assembly GCA_031216405.1). Classification (NCBI taxonomy): domain Eukaryota; kingdom Viridiplantae; phylum Streptophyta; class Magnoliopsida; order Myrtales; family Myrtaceae; genus Syzygium; species Syzygium malaccense. Next base: position 39,176,211 of record CM062263.1, on the reverse strand, counting down.
GCATAGCAGCAGCAACTTCTTCACAGACTGCTGCCGACTTACTTAAGTGACGCAGCGATGAGTGGAGGAACAGCCACGAGGAGGCACGAAAGCAGCAAGAAATAGAGTCTGGTCGTGGAGCTCTCGGTCGTGATCGTGTAGACACACGCCCAAGGAAAACGACGACTCTTCTCTCCCTATGAACTTTCTTGTTTTCTCTCTATGTTTCTTGTGTGTGATCAAAACCCAAAAGAAAGCCCCCCCTTTTCTTTTTTGTTCACAAGAGGTCCTTTTATAGGTGAGAATGCCTAGGCCCTTTTTAGAAAGAGATGTTCTGAAGAATATTTAAAACATATTACGCTTTGGCTTCTTTCCTTTTTGCTTGTGCCCATGACATCAGAATAGATATCCCCACATTGACCTTTTCCTTCTATCCTTCGTGTATATTTTTTTTTCTCTTGCACAAAAGATTCAAAGAAACAAAATTGGTTGATACCCCTCCTCAATGAAGAACGTCTCTCCTTGCTTTGTCGTGATGCCCAAGATGATAAATCCCCCTTCCTTCTTGGTCTTCTATTTGGCCGAGAATATATATGCTGGAGATTTTTTCTTGAAGTATCACATGGGCAAAACATATCAATTTTGGTTATGGGCTTGATTCAATTTAGTTCAAAACCATTTGCTCGAGTCCGTCCGCCGCCAGTCCGATAAATGTGCAAATTATATAGGCCTAATTAACTATTAATGAAAATGCTCCTAAAAACTATATGCAGTGCAATTTTAATATTTTTGTTTAGAGGTTAAAATTTAATCCCTACTTTTCTATGCAAATTAACATTAAATGGTCAGTCGAAATTTAGGTGTCAACATGCATAACTCTTCTGACGGCTCTGAGTTATCTTTAGCCTTTTTTGGATAATCTTTACTGTTTTCACCGACTGTTGAACCAACTCTGGACCTGTTGCACTTCTTTCTCCCACTTCATCCCAATACAATGGTGTTCTGCATGCTCTGCCGTACAGTGCCTTAAATGGTGCCATCCCAATACTCTGCTGAAAGTTGTTATTGTAGACAAATTCAACCAAATGCAACTGCTCTTCCCACTTGCCCTGAAAATCTAATACACAAGCCCTCAGCATATCCTCTAAAGTCTGAATAGTCCTTTTAGACTGACCATCCGTCTACGGATGATAGGCCGTACTGAATTGCAACTTTGTTCCTAGGGCCGCTTGCAGACTTTTCCAAAAATTAGCAGTAAACCGGGGATCACGGTCCGAAGTGATCGTTACCGATACTCCATGAAGACGGACTATCTGCCGCACATATAATTCCGCATACCTTTCCAACTCAAAGTCCTTTCGCACTGCTAGGAAGTGCGCTGACTTGGTCAATCTATCCACTATCACCCAAATAAAATCGTGTCGCCTCTGACTTCTTGGTAATTCCGTTATAAAATCCATCGTAATATGCTCACATTTTCATTCTGGAATTTCCAACGGCTACAACATCCCACCAGGTTTACAATGCTGTGCCTTCACTTGTTGGCACGTCAAACACTTGACCATATGCTTGGCCACATCCACCTTCATTTCATTCCACCAATAATGCTATCGAAAGTTCTGGTACATCTTCGTGCCGCCCGGGTGAATGCTATAATTGCTCCTATGAACTTCTGATAAAATCTCTTCCTTAAGCTCCAAATCGTCGAGTACACACAAACATCCTCGAAACTTCAGAATTCCATCCTCGAACACTTGGAAATCCAATTTCCTCTTAGTGCCATCCATCTCTAGAATCTTCTGAATCTCAGGGTCCATAGACTGCAACGCCTTAATCTTGATTTGCACTTCTGGTTCAATCCTTAATGTTGCCATCAAACTAGAGAGGTGTCCTACCTCGAACTTAAACTCTAAGTCTCGCGCTCCTTCCAATAAGATCCACTCTTTGACTATTAACTACGCGATGCTCGACTTTCGACTTAGGGCATCCGCTACCCGGTTGGCTTTTTCGAGATGATACAAAATGTCACAGTCGTAATCCTTCAACAACTTCATCCAACGACGCTGTCTCATATTCAGTTCCTCGGGACTCTTTGAACACACCAAAATATCATCTATAAAGACAATGACGAACTGATCCACAAACTCTTTGAATACCCAATTCATTAAGTCCATGAAAGCAGTAGGGGCATTAGTCAGCCCAAACGACATTACCGTGAATTCATAGTGCCCATACCTCGTCCTGAATGTCGTCTTAGGGATATCCTCCTTTTGGATCCTTAACTGATGATACCCTGTCCTTAGGTCAATCTTAAAGAATACCGAGGCTCCTTATAACTGATCGAACAGATCGTCAATCCTTGTGAGAGGATACTTATTTTTTATTGTCACCTGATTCAGTTGGCGGTAGTCGATACATAGCCTCAACGATCCATCCTTCTTCCTTACGATCAAGACTGGTACTCCCCATGGAGACGCACTCGGTCAGATAAAACCCTTGTTGAGCAGTTCCTGCATCTGAACCTTTAATTCTTTCAACTCTGACAATGACATCCTATAAGGCGGCTTCGAGATTGGCTCAGTCCTAGGGGCCAACTCGATAACAAACTCCACTTCCCTTTCTGGTGGCAATCCCGATAATTCCTGGGGAAAGATATCGGGAAAGTTGCACACCACTGCTATATCCTCTAGCCGCACTTCTTCTATCATCGAATCAACCACACTAGCTAGGTAACCTTGGCACCCCTCATCCAATAACTTGGTTGCTTCTACTGATGAGACTCAAGGAATCGAGGTTCCTCCTTAACTCCCTACAAACTCAAATCTAGGGTATCCAGCCGGACTAAACTGAGTCACCCTACTACTGCAATTTATTACAGCATTCTGTTTGACTAACCAATCCATACCCATAATCACATCAAAATCATACATTACCAAAATGGCCAAATCTATCCTGCTTTCTACATCACCAATTACTATCTCACAGTCTGGGCATCCTAACGATATGCATATCTTATCCATTAAGGGCATAGTCACATATAACAGCACTTCTAACAAAACAGGTTTCAATCCAGCCAATTCAACAAATTAAGCAGATACAAATGAATGCGATGCTCCCGGATCAAATAATGCATACGCGACATGATTGCACAGAGAAACCATACCTGTGACCACCCCTGGTGCATTCTCAACTTCCTTTCGCGCCATGGCGTACACACGTCCTTATATCGACGGCCTGTTCACATTAGCCGGTAGGGGATTCTCAGCCTGATTCCCAATCCGGGGCTGTTGGGGTTGCAACGGTGGTCCTGCTGAGCGCTATTAGGGGCAGCTCCTTATCTGGTGGTCCATACTCCAGCACTTCAAGCATGTCCCAAACCGGTTTTGTGGTTGGTTTGGCTTCCTGATATTCTTTATGACGAGAGGGACAAGGCGTCTATTTCCCGCCATCAGTTTCTTCTTGAAACGGTGGTTGTCCCTAGCCGTGATGAACTGCGATCCAGAAGCGGCTACCCTATCAGTCTGATCTCGCTCTATAGCCTGAGCCCTCTCATATAAGTCCTCATAAGTCCTCAAATTTACCGGTATCAACTGACTACGAATGTCGGCTTTCAGTCCATCCCTAAACCTTTGCGCCTTGTCCTCAGGATGTTCTACCATCCTTGGCGCAAAATTAGACACCCTAGCAAACTCTGCCTCATACTGATCCACAGACATCGATCCCTGGCGGAGTTTCATAAATTATGCTAGCTTCTTTTCCCTAGCGCTCCCAGAGAAGAATTTTCCATAGAAGTTTTCAGAAAATACGGCCCAAGTCTGGGTGGTCCCCTCATAAAATACTCTTCCTTTGGTAGTCTTCCACCAATCATTAGTGTTGTCTTGCAGCTGATATACCGCCAATGTTACCTTTTCGACCTCGGTGCATCCTAACACTTCGAAGGCCTTCTCCAGCTCCTCAACCCAACGGGGTGTGGCCTCGAGGTCACCTTTGCCGTTGAACTTCGGTGGTTTTAATTTCAAGAACTGCTTGACTAGCTTAAACATTAGCCTGACCACATTTATCGATCCCGGAATTGGATTCTCATTGCTCCCCTGATTCCCATTATTTCCATTAGCCCCAACAACAGCAGCAACAGCGGCCTCAACAGCGGCGGCAACAGCGGCATTTCTCTCCTAGGCCTGCCTACCACCTAGAATTCCCGCTTCCTCGAGTGCCTTTAAAATTCCATCTACCCTTGGATCCTCTGCAACCCCCACTTGCGGCTCTACGCGATCTTGCTCACGACCTCTACCTCTTCCTCGGCTACTCATCTTCACAACTCGTACGCTCACCTACCTGCTATAATTCCATTAAGGAATTAGAGACCTAAACCAAGCTAAACCGATCTAAGGTCCTAGGCAGGGAACTAGTACCACAATAATCAATCACTCAGCATGCGGCCAAACACAAGTAGCACAAGACCTCAACTAAGGAGATTCACATACTTACCCCAGGTCCTGCCACACCTGCATTTTATAGGTCAATTACAATAATAACTCAATCAATCAAGAAACCAACAGTCTGGAGGTACACGTAGCACACAAGTCTCCTTATTTGGCTACCCATGGCCATCGCTCCTTATCACTCCAGGTTTCGACCGAGTTGGATCGAGCTGACCTTGCTTTGATACCAAATCAATGGGGGATGTCACGCCCCGAACCCTATGGCACGCGACAACCCTACCGAGGTCGATTCAAGTGCGACGTCCCAAGACACGTCGCCGACCCAAAACTCAAAACAGAGAACAAAGCACACGCGAAAGCAACATTACACCCGTACAAATCAAAACAACATGACCAAGGGTAGCAATGAACAATAACCATCATAAATACGTACTTGCATTAATAACAAGGATTCACAATATCCATTACAAACAAAATATACATCAACCAACCTATGGGTCAATAGCCACTAACATCAAAAAGGGGTACGTGGCTCGGTAGTCAGATTACTAAACCTAGGAAGGGCACCTATCCAAAAAGTGTCGGCCCTATCTAACTATGGTCAAGGCTAAACCTAGGGCACCCAGTTCGAGTCGGATCCTGAGGACTCGGACGAATCGTCAGCTGACTCGTACTCAGAATCCATCGAATCCTACTCAGACTCGGGTCTCATTGACTCCTCCTCGGAATCACCCTCCGGCTCTAGCTCCTGCTCCATAGGCTTCGGCTCGTTGTTGGACTCCCAGTACATCGACTTCTCTCCCTCCGACTAGATATCCATCTCGATGATGACTGGCCAAGCACTGGAATCCTCTTCGGACGTGGCAGCGGGGCTTACGACCTCTCCATTAGTGGCCTACAAATCCGGCTAGCCATATATGTCGAACGGGATGTCGAAGGACCAAAGGGGTCCATGCGTGCCAAACTGGTTCCGAAAACACCAAGCTAGATAAGGATGGACCCGGAAGTGTGGCCCGCCCTCGTCAACCCAAACTATATTAAATGCCTAATATAAGCCTCCCCGTTCCCTACGGGGTGCTTGGTCACTGATCGCTCTATGCGATACAGGATCCCAAAACGAAGTGGCGCATCCACCATCTCAAGGTTAGAGGTCTAAAAAGTGGGGTTTAAACAACATTGAGAATAAATCTCAGCAAGCGGGCCCCCTAATCTGAAACTAAGCTACCATGCACCTCAATTTTCGATCACACTAGCACTCAACATGGCATCACACAATCAATCCCAAGCCATATAAAATCAGCCACAACATGGGCAATTCAAGCACTCACGGTAATTTCTCAATTAATCCACAACTTCGCCGAATGAGGCCCAATCGATCCTCTAATGGGCAGCCACTAAACAGTCCACCCTAGACTACTAATCCACTCCCAAATCATCACCTTAGGCTATTAAAATCACCACAAAACAGCCAATGCTCAGCCCACACTTTGAACCCAAATTAATCCACATATTAGCTCAAATCAAGACCATAATGATCAACCAATGCCGAGCCCATTCTAGGCCATCAACCCACATTTAAATCATCACAGTAATCCATCAAAATAGCCACAATATCAGCCCTAATCAGCCCACACTAATTAACCCCTAAAATACCCTAATAACCCCTAAAACTTGTCTAAAGTGCACATAAGCCTAATTAAGGGTTAGGGTTTCCACTCACAAGGTTTAAGGCTCCAAATGTGGGCTAAATGAGGAGAGAAACGGGCCGAACAGCAGCTAGATCAAACTGGTTCGGCAGCAACACTCCGTCGTCCTCACGGCAACGCTCGGTGGTGAACGGCAGTGATGGTGGTGGTGGTGGTGACGAAATGAGGAGGAAGAGGGAGAGAGAGAGGGGGTCGAATGGTGGTGGTGAAGGCAGTGAGGCGAGGTGGTGGTGTGTAAGGCGTGGGCGGCTGGCGGGTGGTGCTCGACACCGGCGGACAGCAGTGGCTTTAGGGCTGCTCCGGCGGTTCCTCACATGGCAAGGACGAGGAGAAGGGAGAGAGTGAGGTGTGAGAGATAGGGGAAGAGTGACCGATTGGTGAGAAGTGAGGGGAGAGAGAGAGATTGCAAGATTTTATCCAAATGGGTTGGTGGGAGTTGGTGGCCTACTCCACTCATGACTCGATCCAAGTGCCACAATTCAAAGACCAATCACATCCAATCAAGATCAATGGCCAAGATGGTTTCTAGATACAAAATATCTAGGGGCACTTTGGGGAATGAGCAAGAGTAGTGGGGGCATTCATGACCCCCTCATAGGCTTAGGGGCAATTTGGTAATTTTTCCATTTCCGGCCCGAAATTCCATTTTTCGACTATATCGATCCCTAATATAATTGGCCACGTTAATATGATGTCGTCCTTGCAAAATAGTCGTGTACGTCCACGAAATTCAACACTGAAGTCCGGACTCAATTCCACAATCAATTTCGCTCAAATGCGATTTAAGCGTCTCTCACTAACGGGCGACTGTTTAGGAGTTACGCGTATCGACCTAGGGTTACTCAAGTCGTGACGATCTCGACTTCCAAGAGAACATGAGAATTTATCGCTAGTTCCGGGGGTCGTGATTGTTTGGATTAAGTTCGGGATTATTCGTCACGGGTACTCTCGATCGTGCGGAATCACCCGAGATCCGATCGTACATCGTTGGCCAAATCATATCCGTCACTTTCCTTGGATCGGCCCACATTGGCACCAAATATTCCCTCGTCGTTTCTCGAAATCAGACTCAATTCGCGGTTGAGTTCTTAGGTCCACGTACCGTTTTCCTAGTTAGCCAATCCCTATTGATCAGTATCCCGAGAAGGATCCGTTCCGGACGAGACTTACTAAAATGAAATGAGAAATAAACATCTATTTCATTAATCACGAAAGTGGGTCAAATTCAGAACGTTACATTCTTCTTCTAACGGCTATGCATTTTCTTTTGGGAAGTTTCTCCATCAGGTTGATTTATGGATCAATCCTCTGAAGACTATCCAATGGATAGATTGGACATAGAAAAGTATAAAAGGAGTGCAAACATTGTACAAGGAGAATAACCAGAATCAAGAATTTCAAAGTTTGAATAGAGTTTCGATCTTACACACTTGTGATTACTGTATTCCACGTTGTGACTTTAAAAGAAAATTACTTGAGTGAAGAGTGTACATGATAATGTAGTCTATCATCTGAGAAGCACTATTCTCATAATCTTTTGGTGATTTAATAGTGAAACACATTTAACAGGCTGCCAGCATGGAGAGTAGACGTAGGCTTGATAAAGCTGAACCACTATAAAGATATGTGTGCAGTATTCTCTATCCCTAAACTTTCATTTATTATTATTGATATTATACTGCATACATATCCGTCAAATAAGTTCGTTAAAACATCATCTTAGTCATCAGACGCAATCATTTGACGACAACTTATATACAAGTTTGCTATACGCATCCATCTAATATTGATCATTCGAATTGTTGACCTCAACTATATTCATTCCGCACGTTTAAATCATTTAATTTAATAAAATCACTTATTCACTCCCTCTAAGTGATAACACTAGCTGTAACAATTGGTATCAGAGCCTAGTGCTCATTTTTCTTTGAAGTATTATTTTACTTCTGAGCTAACGATTTTTTATGGCTAGTAATGCTGAGTCAGGTCACAACAATAGACCGCTTTATTTCAATGGAAGTGAATATAGTGTCTGAGAAAACAAGATGAAGACATTCATCTTGGGAATGGATCAGGATATATGGGACATCGTTGAACATGGAATCATTTCAAATGTTTCAACCAAAACAAAATCCCATAAACTTCCAAAGGGAAAAATGAGACACCTTCTGCCGAAGGAATTAGAGAGCAAATTAGACCTCAAGCTCTACCTCTCTCTGCCAAGGAAATTTCCAAAAGGATCCATCTCGATGCAAAGATTAGAACGGCCATATACAATGGTCTAGCAAGTGTTGAATATAAATGAATTGCAAATCTCAAAACTACAAAAGAAATTTGGGATCGTCTTAAGCTTGTTCAAGAAGGAACAGAGAGAGTCAAGGAGACAAATCTCGATATTCTCCTTAGGCAATACGAGTCCTTCACTCAAAAACCAAATGAAACAATTTTCGAGATGCAAAGCAGATTCACTGAGATTGTAAATAGGCTTGAATTCCAAAATAATCCCATCTCAAAACCTATGAAGGTGAACAAGTTGCTGAGAGCTCTTTCAAAAGAGTGAAACAACATCAAAGTTTCTATTCGAGAAACTCAGGGGATCAGACCACTTACAGTGGATGAACTTATCGGAACTCTTCAATCCTATGCAACTGAAAAGTTCTTAGAAACTGAAGAACCCAAAGGTAAAAAATCCATAACTTTAAAAACTAACTTTGATTCTGATGATGCAGATGAAGATGAAGATGAAGATGAAGATGAAGAGTTGCCTCTAATGGTCAAGAAACTGAGGAAGATGGTAAAGAAGGTGAAGATAAATAAGTCAAAGAAGCAATTCAAGAATTCTGAGCCATCAAAAGCCAAGAAGCTAAACTTTCAGAAGAAATCAAGTGGCGAAGATGAAGAAAACAAGGATGTGATATGTTTCTATTGCAAAAAAAATAGACACATAAGGCCAAAATGTCCTCTTCTCAAAAAGAATAAAGGAAAGTGTGAACGATATAAGAAGGCTTTCAAAGCTGAAACGTGGAGTGATTCAGATGATGATGAGAGCGAACAAGAGTATGCCAATATCTGCTCGATGGCAAATTCAGACTCAAAATCAAGTTTTGATGAAGAAGACGAAATAAGTAATTCTAAAATTCCTGAAGCAATTGTTAATTATATTGATGAGTTAATCTCTATTAACAAAACTACTTTCAAAAAGATTTTCGTATTGAAGAAGGAGATTTTTTCTTTAAGAAGTGCAACTCAAAATAAGGAAATTGATGAGTCAATTGAATGTTTAAAAAAGGAAAACAATCTTTTAAAACAGCAAGATATCTCACAAAAAGATAAGATTGATTTTTTGCAAAAAGAATTTAATCTTATCAAGGAGAATAAAGAATTCCTTGAAAAGAAAAATAATTTATTGAAAAAGGAAATTTCTGATTTGAAAAATATTTGTAAGGAAGTTTTGATTGTATCTCTAATGAAAAAGAACTTTTGAAAAATGAAATTTCTAATATAACCAAGAAATTCTCAATCGGTTCAAAAATCTTCAACATATTTTGTCAATTTAAGGTCCCTATTATAATAAATCGGGTTTGGGTTTTGAGAAAAATATCATATTGAAAAATACTTTTCCCAATGTCAAAGAAAGACTAAAGAAAAGACGGCCTAATATCAAAAAAAGCCTCAAACTTTAGCTTTGATCCCATTTCTACCTTTTGTCTCATAAAAAACCTCTAACTTTAGGTCATGTCCCAATTCTACCCTATACTTTTTTTTGTCCCATAAAAAACCTTCAACTTTAGGTCTTGTCCCAATTCTACCCTAAGCCTTTTTTTGGCCTATGAAAAACCTCAAACTTTTCGTCTTGTCCCAATTTTACCGTCCAGTCTCAAGCACTCTCCGACCGCGAGAGATGAAACATTCCCAAGCATGAGAGATCAATAAGGACAAAATCCCGAGGGCGATTTTGACGGAGGGTTAATGGAGATCTTTATGAAACAAAAAAATTAGTGTGAAATTGAAACTAGACCTAAAGTGGGAATTTTTTTATAAGATAAAAGAAGTTTAGGGTAAAATTCTTACTGAACCTAAAGTTGAGGGTTTTTTATGAGATAAAAAAAAGTTTAGGGTAGAATTGAGACATGACCTAAAGTTGAAGGTTTTTTATGAGACAAAAGCTAAAGTTTGAGATTTTATTGGGTATTAGGCCAAGAAAAGACCCCCCAAATTTGTGTTTCAAAATCACTTGCAAGAGCAATTTGTGAAATTCAATGGTCAAAGTTCCTATAAGTGCTCATATTGCGGTGATTCAAATCACTTTAAGAGTGATTGTCCTAAAGTTTGGAGACTTATTCAGAGAGACATTATGAGAATGATTGATCCTAACCAAAATGGATCCAAGAAAATATAGGTACCAAAGAAAAAGTGAGTTACTTATCTTTTGAAGGTACCAAAGAAAAGAAAGAACAAGTGGTACCTTGACAGTGGTTACTCAAAACATATGACCGGAGATCCTCTAAAATTCATCCAGTTAGAAAGAATTAAAGGAGGAAGTGTATCCTTTGGAGGCAACAACAAAGGAAAAATAATTAGCAAGGGAACTGTCAAAATCGAAAATCTCATCGTCAACGAAGTCTCACTAGTTGAAGGTTTGAACTTCAATTTAATTAACATTAGTCAATTACGTGATATTGGTTATAGAATCACTTTCCAAAAAAACAAATGTTCTGGGATGAGTAAAGACAACAAACAATCATTTACGGGTTGAAGACATGGGAACATTTACCTACTAGATACAAAGTCTAACGACTTGCAATGTCTCATTTCCATAAAAGAAGAATCTGATCAGTGGCACAAAAAGCTCGGACATATTAGTGTCAAGTTAATTTCCAAACTAGCTTCAAAGAAACTTGTCAAAGGACTGCCAAAACGAAAATTCAAGAGCATTGAATTATATTCAGCTTGCTCTAAAGGTAAACAGACAAGAAGTTCATTTAAATCAGTAAATTTTGTCAGCACTAACCGAGCTTTGCAGTTGCTTCATATGGATATTTTCGGACCTACTCAAACTCTAAGTCTTAGAGGTAAGAAATATTGTTTAGTTATTACAGACGATTATTCAAGATTTACTTGGGTATTCTTTTTGGCTCATAAAAGTGAAACATTTGAATATTTCTCAAAATTTTCCAAAAAGGTATAAAATGAAAAAGGTTATACTATTTCGAGCATTAAATCTGATCATGGAAGAAAATTTGAAAATCAAAATTTTTCTAATTTCTGTGACGAAAATGGTATTCAACATACCTTCTCCTCACCTTATACTCCTAAACAAAATGGAGTAGTTGAAAGAAAGAATAGAATTTTGCAAGAAATGGCTAGAACTCTTCTATTTGAAAACAAAACTCCAACATATTTTTGGGCTAAAGCTGTATCAATAGCCTGTTATATTTCAAATAGAATTTTTCCTAGACAAATTTTTGAAAAGACCCCTTATGAATTGTTCAAAGGTAAAATTCCATATGTCTCGTATTTTCGGATATTTGGATGTAAATGTTTTATTCTAAAAAATCCTAATGATCATGTTGGTAAATTTGATGAAAAGTCAGATGAAGGAATCTTTCTTGGATAGTCAACTACAAGTAAAGCTTACAGAGTATACAACAAAAACACTCGAATAGTGGAAGAATCATTGAATACCAAGTTTGAATATTCAATTCAAACTCAACAAGATGACTCTGACACTGAAAATCCACTATCTGAAGAATCTGACAAAGCATCTGATGAATTGACAGTAAGTGAAAATGATCAAAATCAAATATCTAATGAAACTCAGGAATCATCAAACCAATAAGATAATGAAGAATCATCAAATTTCAATGATGAAAAAAATGAAAGATTCAACAAAAACTGAAAGCAAAAATCTAGTCATCCCAAAGACCTTATACTTAGAAATTTAGATGACGGAATCAAAACCAGAGCAAAAGCAAAAGAAGTCATAAATACGCTAGCTCTCATTTTTAAAGTCGAACCAAAGAATGTTAAAGAAGCCTTGAAAGATGAAAGCTGGATTGAAGCCATGCAACATGAACTATTACAATTCAAGATCAATCAAGTATGGGAACTAGTTCTTAAGCCCAAGAAACACTCAGTTATTGGAACAAAATGGGTATTTCGAAATAAACTGGATGATCAGGGAAAAGTTGTCACAAACAAAGCAAGACTTATGGCCAAAGCATATTCACAAGAGGAAGAAATAGATTATGATGAAACGTATGCTCCAGTGGCCAGGTTAGAAGCAATAAGAATTTTATGAGCTTATGCTTGTTTCTGTGGTTTTAAATTATTTCAGATGGACGTCAAAAGTGCATTCTTGAATGGCTACATCAAAGATGAAGTATATGTAGAACAACGTCCAGGTTTTAAAGATCCTTACAAGCTTGATCAGGTATATACTCTCAAAAAAGCATTATACGGTCTCAAACAGGCACCACGTGCTTGGTACGAAAGACCGAGTAGCTTTCTGGAACAAAATGAATTCACAAAAGGTAATATAGACACCACCCTATTCATCAAAAGAAAACATAAAGATATTTTAATTGTTCAAATCTATGTAGATGATATTATTTTTGGTTCTACGGATGAAAAACTGTGTAAGAATTTTTCTAAAATGATGTAAAGTGAATTTGAAATGAGCATGATGGGTGAGTTAAATTTCTTCCTTGGCTTACAAGTTAAACAAATAAAAAATGGCACCTTTCTTTTTCAAGAAAAGTATGCCAGGAAAATTGCGAAAAAGTTTGGTATGGTTAATTACAAAAAGATAGAAACTCCAATGTCATATTCCATCAAACTAGACAAGGATGAAAAAGGAAAATCAGTAGACAAAAAATTATATAGAAGCATGATTGGCTCACTTTTATATTTAACTACTTCAAGACCAGATATTTTGTTTAGTATTTGTTTGTGTGCAAGATTTCAGTAAGAACCAAAGGAATCTCATCTTACTGAAGTCAAACGAATTATTAAATATGTTGGCACCAATGCTACACTTGGTTTGTGGTATCCAAAAGGATCAAATTTTACTATTATTGGATATTCTAATGTTGATTATGTTGGTTGCAAGATAGACAGGAAGAGTAATTCCGAAACGTGTCAATTGCTAGGACATATGCTTGTTTCATGGTATTTAAAGAAGCAATAAATTGTAGCCCTTTCTATAGCAGAAGCAGAAAACGTCAAAGACTTGGAAGTTGCTGTACTCAAATCCTTTATATGAAACAACAATTGAGAGACTTTAACGTCAAAGACTCAACTGTGGAGATTACCTGTGACAATACCAGCACCATTAATCTGACCAAGAATCCTATTCTGCATTCAAGAGCTAAGCATATCGATATTAAGCATCATTTTATCCATGATCATATTTTAAAAGGAGGTATTAATGTTCAATTCATAGATACTAAGCAGCAATTAGCTGACATTTTTACAAAACTCCTAGATAAGAAAAGTTTTGAGCTTATTAGAGATAAACTAAACATTATTAATACCTTACCAAAAAAAAACTAAACATTATTAATTTGCTTTATTGAGCTGTGCAGTATAGACTCACATTACATCTGATAACTTATTTGAATCAAGCACATATTTGAAGCGTTTGATTTTGGGACGCGACTCATCTTATAAAAGATATGTATATCTCATACATTTTGAATGATATGATTGTTTGAAATAAGATGTTTAAATGATATCATTTGAGAATTAAAATCCCAAAATTTTCGGAATATAATTTCCAAAATTCCCCTTAACTGTCAATTGACAGTTTCCAAAAAGGGTTTTGTAAAAGCTGATATATTGCACTTCTCGGTTTAAAACCTTTTTTCTTTCTTCTTCTCTCTCGCTATTGCTCTCTCCTAACACACGATTTCCTCATTGAAACCCTAAAAATCCCATCTTTCTCTTCTAAAACCCAAAATTTTCTTCAGTGGCGCCTAAATTGACCTCTGAATCAAAGAAAGGAATCAAGGGCTCCAGAAGATCAAACCATCTCGCGGGAATGTTCACTAGAGCAAAACAAGATAGAGAATCAGAGAAGATTGATATCTCTGACACAGGTTCTAACAAGGAGTCATCTGAAGGTAATAAATCTTCGAGAATCCCTATCCATGAATGTGATTGTTTTGTTAGAGCAAGGCAACTAATAAAAACCATCAAACTACTTCGAGAAAATAGAAGTGATCAGAACATTGTCAATGCACTATGCAAGACACTAGGTTTTTTGTCTGAACAAGAAGTTGTGGATGAATATGAAAGGGGTATGAGGATTGGAAAAACACCTGCTGCTAAAAAGGATATAGTACTTAAAGAGACATCTAATGTTAAGAAAATCCCTACGACAGAAAAGAAATGGATTTCTAGAAAAGGGAAAGAGAAAATAGGGGAACAGTTGATCCTTACCAAAAAAAAAAAATAGGGGAACAGTTGAATGTGGGTAGAGATGAGTCTATTGGTGAGGAGGAACTTCAAATTGTAGAGAAAAGCAAGAACATTGACTCTAGAAAGGAGGATAATGATGAGAAATTATGCACTGAGTTTGTGCTTATTTCTGGAATTCCCCCTGATGATAAGAAAAGTGATAGTTTGTTCAAAAACAAAACACATTAGGTTGCTTACAACTCTCTCTCTCTTAGCTAGAGGAATCATGAATAACAGAGTAGTAGACTTCAATTTCTTTGAAAACTTTAATATCAAGATTTAGAATCTGATTGAAAATCTTGATTTTCAGAAAATATGCTCTCTTTCCCACAAGGTTTACCCCGAACTCACTACTTACCTCTATTCCAATCTATCTTTCAATTCTCCTGCTGAGATTGAATTCTCTGTTTTTCAAAAAGATTATCAGTTGACGGCCTTTGATCTCTTTGCCATTTTAGGAGTAAAACATACTGAATTTTCCTTTATTCTTATCACTTTTAATTCGGCATATCGATCTTTGTCTGGTAACTCATCTTTTGTAAGAGGTTCCACATCTCATGTATCTCACACTCTTTTTCCTCTTAACTCCATTGTCTTGCATAAAATCATCATAAACTATTTCAGACCTAAAGGATCTTCCAAAACTGATGTCACTAGATATGAGGCAAAGCTTATTTGGGTAATTCAAAATACCTTTCCTATTTCTTTGTCCCATCTAATTCTTCTACAAATGTACAGATCTGTCAAGAAGAGCAAAGGTCAACTTCCTTATGGAACTCTGATCACTGATATCTTTGAGTTCTTTAAAATTTCCATTCCTGAGAAACTCAAAGGTAAACCTCTTCAAACCATGACTGTAGGGGAACTTATGATGACTAAGATGTGATATAGGTTTGATGGAGAAAGTTGGAAGGATAAGAAGGGTAAGATTATTCCGGTTGAGTTGATGAGTAAACAGAACAAGGGTTCTGTTAATATCCTTCATGAATTTGATGAGGAGGAGTCGATTGAACCTTTAGTGAGAAAGAGAAAAGTGAAGCAGACTGCATCAAGATCGGACAGACCAGCCAAAAGAAGACAAGCAGTGGCCAGTGATTCTAGTGAAATGGAGATATCAGATGAAAAATCTAATGAACAATCTCAAGCTGATGACAGAAGCCTTGAGGAAACAAGGTTTGCACAATGGCTACTTCATGAAGAAGCCAAGCATAAAGCTCATGCAAATAGGTATGCTGCAACTTAGCTAGAAATTCAAGGCTATGAGATGAGGATGAAGCTTGATGAAATCACTTAGTGACCTCATCAACAAAATAGTAATGGAGAATCAGCATGAACACATGGCTACTGCAGAGAAAGAACCTGAGAAAGGACCCTCTAGGAGACAGAGGGAGCTTGAGAATGAACATGTCATAGAGACTGAAAGACCGGATGAGTATGAACAACTTAATAGCTTTGATCCGGCTCACATTTAGAAGGAGCAAAATCAGAATGCACAAGAGGCAAACCTTTTAGAAGGAACATCCGCAGATTTTCCTCTTGAAGGAGATCAACATGAAAATGTTCCATTTGAAGATCAATAAAAAGGAAAAGAGAAGGAAGTAGCATCTGTTGACATTCAGACTACAAACACTCCCTCTAGATGTAACATCTTCTCATCTATGTTAGATCATGCAGCTATTACAGATCTAAGGTGGAGGCAAGCTGCTGTTCAAAATGATGTCAGGGAACTCTGAAATGAACTTAAAGAAGGAATTCAGGAACTCAAGGGCTTGATGGAAGCAAGAATCAACAATATGAAGATACAAGTCAGAACTGATGTACAAATTACGGCAATTCACACTGCAAATATTGAAGGACAAATTCATCGGCTCTCATCACATATTGAGCAACGATTGAACCAACTTTCTAGCTTCAGTCTTGTCCAAGTGCATTTCCCACCTATGCCTTTTGGACCTTGTTCATCTGAACTCTCTGGACCTTCAGCCCCTCTAGCAAATCAGCCAAACTGATTACAGCTATTTGCTTCAGCGTTCAATATTTGTTTTTGTTATGTTGGTGTGATCTTTGGATATTAACTTATGATTCGACATTGGTTGTTAGATTCTTATGTTGAACTCTTATTGAATTTTTATTGATTATGCTATTGCTACTTATCCTTTATGCTGATGTCAAAAAAGGGGAGAAGTATTATAGAGAATATGAATGAGATTGTTGGCGTGAGCAGCAGGAAAAACTATTATGCTGGTATCAGAAATTAATACTGCTTTATGTGCTTTGAATGTTATATCCTCTGAATAGACTATTTTGTTCACATAAATATTTCTAAAATATATGAATAGTTTTGTCATCATCAAAAATGGCGAGAATGTTGAGAAAAATCCCTAATTAGATTTGAAGAATGAAAAAATAATCTTTTACTGATCATAATTACACTTAAGTTATTTGATGCAGGTAAATACTGAGTCATCAGACTTAGTCGATGAAAGGACTTTGTCATTATACTCAAAATTACTCGTCAGACTCAATAAGTGTTATTTTTGGCAAGTTTATACGGGACAATCAAATTTATATTTCAAGATATTCTAATTGGCACTCATAAGATCATTTCTTAAACACGAAAAACTACACTTATGGAAACTTTGATTTGATTGCATGGGCAATCAAATCACTTAGAGATAATGGTTCTTCTTCTAACGGCTATGCATTTTCTTTTGGGAAGTTTCTCCAACGGGTTGATTTGGAGATCAATCCTCTAAAGATTTTCCAATGGATAGATTGGACATAGAAACGTATAAAAGGAGTGCAAATGTCGTACAAGGAGAATAACCAGAATCGAAAATTCCAAAGTTTGAATAGAGCTTCGATCTTACATACTTATGATTACTGTATTCCACATTATGACTTTAGAAAGAAAATTACTTGAGTGGAGAGTGTACGTGATAGTGTAGTCTATCATCTGAGAATCACTGCTCTTATAATCTTTTGGTGATTCAATAGTGAAACACAGCCAACAGGCTGCCAGCGTGGAGAGTGGACGTAAGCTTAATAAAGTCGAACCACTATAAAGATCTGTATGCAGTATTCTTTATCCCTAAACTTTCATTTATTATTACTGATATTATATTGCATACATATCTGTCAAATAAGTTTGTTAAAATATCATCTTAGTCATCAGACGCAATCATCTGACGACAACTTATATACAAGTTTGCTATATGCATCCATCTAATATTGATCATATGAAGTGCTAACCTCAACTATATTCATTATTCATTCCGCACGTTTAAATTATTCAATTTGATAAAATCATCTATTCACCCCCCTCTAGGTGATAACCCTAGCCGTAATAATTTTGCACTTTTTTGAGTATTAAAGCATACTTATTAACATCAAGAACACTCTTTATCCAACATTCATGGCGGCTCACACCAAATTTGGTGCTCGGACCAAAGTCAAAGTTATCTCAAGAAGGTACTTTGGATGGTCCCAGTCCCCTAAGATCTTAGCATTCTTTAAACTAAGGTTTTGTGTTTTGCTGCTTCTTGGCGAACTATTTTTCTAATTATTTTGTTATAAAAGTTGATATTAAAATCAACAATGTGCCAGAAGAAAATTACAGGACAGAAAGGAGTATAATTTGAGCTTGGATCATGTCATGTCCATGCATCAAACAAGAAAAGAAAACCCCAGGTATGACCCAAGCTCACGTAAAAGAAAAATGGAGCTAACAGAAGAAATCAATTGCCTTTTCTGGGCAATCTTTTACCACTTCATTATATTGTTTGAAACTTTTAGAAAATTGGTTCGGGTATTTCTAAACTCTTGTTGACACCTAAATTTTAGCAACCATTTAGTGTAATTTGCATAGAAAATTAGGGATTAAATTGTTAACCCCTAAACAAAAATATTTAAATTGCATAACATATAGTTTAAATTCATTGCATTTTGCATCGGACTGGCGGTGACGAACGAGCTTAAATTTCATTGAATGTGACTCAGCTCGCTTGGAATGCAAGGGCCGGGAATTACAAGTCAAATGGGCTCGGTTGTTTTAATTTGAACTTAATTCAGCCCATTCTCATTAATTAATTCAGCCCATTATCATTAATCAATTCGGCCCATTAATTCAGCCCATTAATTCAGCCCATTTAAATTAAAGCCCAAGCCTAAGCCCATTAGGACTAAAAGCCCATCTAATTGACCTAGGTTAATACTATATATTCAGAATTAGGTCAGATTTTAGAGGGGAGAGACATAATCAGTTTTTTTTAGAAGGTGAGAGTGAGAAAGAGAGAGAGAGAAGGAGACCGGCCGCGCACCGCCCCCTCGTCGCCGCGCTCGCCTGCTGCCCGCCGCGCGACGCCGTGCCTGCCGCGCCTCACGCCCACCGCCGTCGTTGCCGCTGCTTCTCGCGCGACGCCGCGCCTGCTTGCTGCCGCCCTACCGAGCCCGACGCCGTGCCTGTCGCGCCGCTCCCAGCCTGCGCTGCTGCCGCCTTGCCGTGCCTGCTGCCGCCGAGCCCGACGTCCTAGCCGCTCCCAGCCTGCGCTGCTGCTCGCCGCTGCTCCTCAGGCCGACGCCGACGCCGCTGCTGCTTGCTGCTGCCGCTGCCCTTCCCGCCCGACGTCCTAGCCGCTCCCAGCCTGCGCTGCTGCTCGCCGCTGCTCCTCAGGCCGACGCCGACGCCGCTGCTGCTTGCTGCTGCCGCTGCCCTTCCCGCCGACGCCGACGCCGCTGCTGCTTGCTGCTGCCGCTGCCTTTCCCGCGACGCCGACACTGCTGGTGCTGCTGCTCGCCGCTGCTCCTCAGGCCGACGCCGACGCCGCTGCTGCTTGCTGCTGCCGCTACCCTTCCCGCCGAGCCCGACGCTGCTGCCGCCGTCCTCGCCGGAGCCGTCACACGCCGGCGCTGCCTTGCTGTTCCGTCGCCGCCGCTCCGTCGTCGTTCCCGTCACCGCACCGCCAAATCCGCCGTTCACCGTTCGTCCCAATCCGCAAGTTCGAATCAGGAAATTATCTGCGAATTAGGTAATTGGACATTATCCAATATATTTTCAAAATATTTAGATTCCCAGTTTGGATATTTGAATATTCTGTGAATGTTGTATGGATTGCTAGATATTCTTAGGATAATGTTTGCCTTGTTTGAGAATATTCAAAATTAGGAATATTTCCTAATTCAGCAACGTATCTGGACAATTATCCGACCTTATCCCTAAGGTATGATACGTGGCGATACGGAAGATCATTATCCTATCCCTAATCCCTTGGATACGATAATGATTTTTATCTGCTTTCCAAATTTGAACGATCGACTTTCCATTAATATCTATAACCCTGTAGATATGACCGGTAATTCGATTTCTGTGCCTAATCCGAATTTGAAACGAATCTTGTGGATTGCGTGGTTATTTTAAATGTGGATGCTATCTCTGTTTAGATTATTTTCCTTTTCAAATAAAAAGAAAATTCAAAAAAATATCAGTTAGGATTTGAATTTGAATTTTGCATGTTTAGGAATCTTAAATATATCTACACGATAGAGTAATTATTCAATTTAAATTAGGATTTGAGATAATCTATTTCCTAGTTTAAATTAAATAATTTTCTAGTCTTGATAGATTATTTAGGTTATTTTTTATTCCGAATTTTCAAGAAAACCTTAAAAAATGAATTGTTTTATGGTAAATTATGATAGATTGCATTCTTAATTTAAGTAATTTATTATTCCGAATTTTAACAAAAATCCCAAAAAGAAGTCGTGTTAGGATATGTTAAGTCATTATGGGTTGCATGTTAATTTAGACATATTTTTATTCCGAATTTCATTAGAAAACACCAAAAATAAATCGTTTGCCCGTCATCAGAATTAGGTCATGTCGTCGCATGACATATAGTTTGCATGCTAGGTTGCATTACTTGCATGTCATTTTTGCACGTCATTGCATGTAGGTTAGCTCTCATTTAAATAAGCGAAAATCCAAAAATATGGAGTGAACTGCTTGTTAATTAGAAAGCATATTAGGTTGTTGATATGATTTTCTAGCTAACCATGCAGATGCTTACGTTGCTTCGAGGTAAGTAATTCTCCCAATCTTGCAATTTATTTAAGGCTTTGATTATTGGGTGTTAAATTGGTGGTTTGCGTACCCGCATGAACACCTCACATGTTAGTGACTAAGTTAAAATGGATACAGACTGCTTGCCAAAATATTTTTGAAAAGAAAAGGTACCGAAAGGGCGTTAGACTAGATCTAGCGTAATCAAGTCCCCGGACTTAGAATCTCTGGTTCGTAGGAATAAAACATATCTCCCTATGTTTTATTTAGGTTTCTAATCGACCTACCACAAATTGATTAGTGGCGACTCCAAGCATGAAAACATTTGCATGTTAAAAACTTAAACCCAAAGTTGCGAATTGGTAGGGCTTGGGAGGGCCCGAGTTAGGTTTAGTCCTAATAATCCATTAGCCTGAGAAGGAAATTTTTTAGGTCGCGACAGCTTGGCGACTCCGCTGGGGATTGAGTTAAAACTCTTAGTGGACTTAGGCCAGTTTTTCTTTTCAAAAAATATTTTTGCTTGGCAGCGAGGATCCCAGGTACGTCCCTAACATTTTAGGTGTTAAATGTTTTTGCAGAATGGGAGGTATAAGGGGAGGCGTGATTGTTAACCCTTGTTTTGCAGGGAGGTGTTTGAATGAATGGTTTATTTTATGCACGAAGCGCTGTATGATATAACTTGTTGTGCATGCTTTGCATTTACACTACACCGCACACACTACCCGCTGCCGGACCTGGGCGGCACAGGTTTAGGATGGTACTGGGAAAACGGACACCCCGACCACACCCGTGTGGTACGGGTCGCCTTTCTTGGTCCCGAAAGTTCTTTCATGGTGTCATTGAATACCTACCACGGTTGCACCCTTTGCAACCCGGGTCGGCTCTTTGACTAAGCCGGAGTCAGGAGAATCCCAGCCTAACCACCACCATGACTGGTTTAGCTCGGTAATCCTCGTGTCTCCATTTTGCAAGCCAGAGTCTAGGTAGAAATCGAACCTCACGTTTCATGCGCATGTCTATGTGATTGCCATCATTCTACCCGGTGAAGTAAGATTTCTGAACCTTTATCTCGCAATTTATTTATGTTTCGTCTTTTTCTTTGGTCGGTCCATGACATTAGGTCGGTCGCGAGTCTTGGTCTATACACTATGGGAGGGGCAGACATCCGGATTCTTGATGCTCCTAAGGACGAGCTCCGTGCCTGGTGGAATCTACTCAGTCCGACCAACCGCAAGCTAGTTGAGGGCCACATCGGGAGGCTGCTCCCCCTACTGGAGGTCAAAGTCCGTACCGGCCTCGTTCGAGCATTAGCGCACTTCTGGTGTCCCGAAACCTCTACCTTTATATTCGGTAAGCACGAGCTCACCCCGACGTTGGAAGAATATAGCATGCTCATTGGAAAACCATTGGAGTCGGAGTTAGTCACACCACCTTTGGGAATTGATTCCACTTTAATGTTGGCTGAATTTTTGAATGTCGGAAAAGATGAATTGGGAAAAGTTTTAAAAGCAAATCGTGGCACATGTCCTTTTTCATTCCTGAGTCAGTGTTTTGAAAAAGCCACATCTTTTCAAAAAGGCAGAATCTTTTTGCTAGCGTTTTTCGGGTTCGTGATTTTTCCTTACTGTAAGAATGCATGTAATCCGTCAATCGCATGGTTGGTCCAACAGGTCTGTCTTGAAAAGAATTTTATCAACATCATTTTAGCAGAGACTTTCATTTCCCTCACTAAGTTTAAGCAACATGTTGACAAAACGTTTCATGCCCCCCTTGAACTTTTGCAAATTTGGTTTTTATCTCATATAAAAGGGTGTGGCGATTTACTCACAATACCCGAGCTTAGTGATTCTAGCCATCCAGTTTTAAGGTACAAAGAAAAACAAGGGGATGCACCCGATTATCATTACTCCGAATGGATCATTTTCATGAAAAACGCTAGACCCCAAGGTTTCCAATGGCATGCTAATTGGTTCAAAGTCGAGAAAGCTCGGCTTACATGTAATGGTATTGGACCGGTTCCACTATTGGGTTTCACTGGCGCGATCGAATACTACCCCGCCAGAGTGTCTCGTCAGTATCAGATTCTCCAAGGGCTCCCTCCGGCGTTACAACCAGAACTCCTACAAGTTGACTTCGCCGATGATGATAAAGACCACGAAGCGACTGTAGCCCAGCTCAATAAGATGTGGAGGAAGTGTCGTGTGTTGAAGATAGCTCGGCCCGAAGGAGAATTAAAGGGAGAGCAGAAGTCCTATTTCGCGACGACCCAGTACATTCGTCGGCACAGAATCCCGCAGGATTTGCTCCCGAAGATACCTAAGGTGCCTCTCAAGTCCGCCAATCGCTCAGAGAACAATCGCCTCAAAAGGAAGGCCGAAGAAGCTGAAGAAAAAGCATCCAAGATAGCTCGAGCTTATGAGCAACTGAAGAAGGAAGTCGCCTCCCATATGTCTATAGATCAAGCTAAATAAAAAAGCTCGAAGTTCTTTTCTTATTTCAGTTTCAGTTTTTAGAATTTGTTTAGGAATTGAGTCATTTGTCCTTATATTCAGTTCAATTTCAAGTCTTTAATTGGTGTAAAAATTTTCGCCACTTCAATAAAGAGGTCCTTTCAATTCAAAGCGGTTAGACCAATGTCATGGATTGGCGTATGATTTTGCTTAACACTCATGTATGCCTGTTTCATTTCGAAATTAGGTAGCTACGGACCGATCACGGTCGCCCATTCGTACACGGTCGAGAGCCAGAATGGCCGATCAAACCGACTTGCAAGAACGTGTTATTGGTGTGGAAGACCACATCAAGCAGCTTGTCATCGCGATGCAACAAATGTCCGCTGAGATCAAAGCTCTCCGGTCGGTTCCTGTTTCGACACCTCCCGAAGCGTCAGTCCCAAAGCAGAAGATCAGAAAAAGTGTCGATGTTGACGGAGATGACGATATTCCTGACTTAGAAGATGACCCTGTCCAGATCATCATCAACAAGGACAAACCTGATGAGCGGGTCAATAAACTTGAAGAAAGAGTGAAGCAGCTGGAAGGTTCGCAGGATTCACCTTCGATTGATCTGTCCCTTTACTCACAGATCAAAATCCCAAAGAAGTTCAAGATGCCGGATTTCGACAAGTACAATGGCACCACATGTCCAAAAGCCCACCTACAGCTCTATCACGTGCAAATGACTTCGTACGTTGATAACGAACTCCTGATGATCCATGCCTTTCAAGCAAGTTTGACGGGTCCTGCTTTGAGCTGGTATCTCATGAAGAAGATAAATGGCCTCAAAACTTGGAAAGAAGCCAGTGAAGCATTCTTGAAGCAGTACAGATTCATAACAGACATCATTCCTACCCGTGATGATCTCGAACGCGCCCAGATGAAAAAGACTGAGTCCTTCAAAGACTATGCTATCAGATGGAGAAATTTAGCTGCTCAGGTTGTCCCAGAACCCATAGATAGTGAGTTAAAGAGGATGTTCATGAAAACTCTCCCGTTCGAATACCGTAATCGGATGGTTGCCATTCCGACTGACAACTTCAACCAACTCATCCCTATGGGCGAACAAATTGAAATAGAGCTGAAGGATGGATGGTTTGTCGAGCCGCCCTCCTCGACCAGAAGATTTGGCACGAGAAAAGAGAAAGAACCGGCATCTGAAGTGAATGTGGCTTATAACCAACCGAGCCGGCGGAATGCTAACTCCGCCCCAGCAATCCAAGTAGTAGAAGCTCAGCAACAAAACTCGAGTCGTCAACCTTTTCAGAGGAGGAACAACAAGAGGCAATTCACTCCCCTCCCCGGGTCGTTGTCTCAAGTGTTGACGGTGCTCCAGAAGAAAGGTTTGCTCACTACTGAGCCAAAGCGGCCCAATCCTGAGCGGTTCTATAACTTCGACCCGTCAAAGAAATGTGATTATCACATGGGTGAGCCGGGACACTCAACCGATGATTGCTACGCCCTCAGGCACCAAATCCAAAACCTCCTAGACACAAAGGCGTTCTCATTTCAACCTGCTAAGCCGAATGTTCAGAGCAACCCACTCCCTGATCACGCAGGCAATGTGAATGCCATATTTAGCTTCAATGCTGGTCGAATCAAGAATGTTAAGGTGTGTACTACCGACATCTACGGTGAGTTAGTGAAAGCCGGTTGTTATCCAAGTAATGAAGACCTGCCCCTGGCTCTCATGAGAGAAAGAGTCTCAAGAATGGTAAAAGCTGGGATGATTGTTTATGCTGACCACACTGGCATCGTCTCCACTATCTCCGAAGTGGTTATTAATTGGGAGGAGGAGTTTGCTACATTGAACATCAGGAGCGACAAGGGCGACCCTCTGCCTGAAGACATGCCTCCGCTTGAAGACGCGTCCGATAACGAGGAGATCACTGTAAGCACGCCTACAACTGATGAAGGGATAGTGATCGAGATACCCCAACCGTATGAGTACAGTGACAATAAGGCGGTTCCCTGGTCCTACAGTCTCGATGTCGACTTAGTTACCAGATCTGGGCGTTCCTACGGCCAAGCTAATGCCCAACCTGCAAAACCCGTCACTGATGAAGAAGCCAAGGAATTTCTAGCCGTGATTAAGGCTAGCGAGTACAACATAGTTGAACAATTGCGCAAGCTGCCCGCGCAAATCTCCCTGCTTGAGCTGCTCCAGACATCTGTCATGCATCAGAAGGCCTTAATGAAGGTGTTAAGTGAAGTCCACGTGCCAGAAACGATCGATCATGACAAATTAGAGGAATTTGTGGGCTCTATACTCCTTAAGGACCTCATAGCCTTTTCAGATGAAGAGTTCCCTCTAGAAGGGAGGGGGCATACCAGGGCACTCTATATTTCCGTCAAATACAAGGCCTCACATGTTGCCCGGGTACTCATTGACAACGGGTCAGCCCTAAACATCTGTCCTTTGGCGACTTTACACCGCCTTAAGATAGATCCTTCTAGGATAAGTTCTGCAAGAACCTCCGTACGAGCCTTTGACGGAACAAAGAAAGAAGTGATGGGAGAAATACACCTTGACATACAGATAGGACCAACGATTTTCAATGTCCTATTTCAAGTTATGAACATTCCCACTGCATTCAATTTTCTGTTGGGTCGTCCATGGATTCATACTGCTGGAGCTGTGCCATCCAGTCTACATCAGATGGTAAAGTTCGTCGTGGAGAGAAAGTTAGTCACGGTCCACGGTGAAGAAGAACACCCAATCTACCACGCAACGGCTATCCCCTATGTTGAGCCTGATTGCAAAATAGAATCGAGCTATCAGTCGCTGGAGCTCGTATCAACCATACATGCGTCAAGAGGATCATCACCGCCTATTCCTGAGGTGTCAAATGCTGCGGTCATGATTGGGAGAATAATGATCTCTCACGGCTTTACTCCAGGTGAAGGCCTTGGTAGAAATAGTCAAGGCATCCGCCAACCGGTGGAAGTTTCTCAGAGGCCCCGCATTACTGGGTTGGGATACCTGGGGTCGAGTGAGCCGAACAATGTGGCACGTGGACGTGGACGTGGTCGAAGAAATGGTCAAAATAGATTACGATCCGAAGAAGAGCCAAATGATGGAGAACGTGGGCGTGGTAGGTTGCCTCCACACCTCCGTACCACATTCCCGGGCCCTGCAAGAATGATGCATGAAGAGAAAGAGGTGATCGACACTCTGGGGCAGCCGAACGGCAAGTTCGACTATTATGTCAAATACTCAGCACCCCCGAGCTTCTATGTTGACCCCCGTGACATTGTCCCGGATGGATGGGGAGGTATGGATGATTCAACACCTCTAGTGACAGAAGATTCTGATGATGCAATGGAGGGAATCACTGCCCTGTTCGATAATTTCTTAATTGGAGCCATCGAGGAAGGACCGTTGAAGGGAATGGGCATTGGCCCACAAGAGTAACACATTTACCTTTTTCGCACACTCCCCTACGCGGGAATTTTTACTGCTTTTTAGGACTTGCCCCGTCTCGGGAGCTGCTTTTTAGTACTTTTCATTTCTAGGATTTGATTGTTGCAATTTCCATTCCAATAAATGTAATTCATTTGGTGATAATCAATAAAATTACAAGTTATTTTCGTTTTGAGGGCATGTTGAGGTACATCAAACCAGCCCAGTGATGATATCCAACCGATAAAATAAAATATAGTCCAAGGAGAATTCTGAGGCCTGGGCTTCTTCATGCTTCCTCGCGTTAAAACCTTTTCGAAAAGGATTTCAAAAAATCAAAAAAAAAAATCATTTAAAAATACACTGTTTAGCCCTGTTTGTCCTACTGAACCCCCTACTTTATGTTTCAGGGGCAGTTTTGTGACACGTAAGGGTATGGGAACGGTCCAATCTGATGAATTATGTGCCACCGAATCTGATTTCGATGACACCAATGAACTCGAAGATTCCTCGGACCTCCAGCGTGATCTAGAGCATCATGAAAGACCTAAAGTCCTAACGGTAGACCAAACTATCACTGTCAACTTGAGTGATTCTGGAGAACCCAAAGAGGTGAAGATAGGGGCAACCCTTCCTGAAGGAGAAGCTAAACGCCTGGTCCAACTGCTGAAGGATTACCAGGATATCTTTGCCTGGTCGTATGTCGATATGCCGGGTTTAGACCCTTCTATCGTAGAGCATAGTCTACCTACTAATCCAGACATGCCGCCCAAGAAACAGAAGTTGCGAAGAACCAAACCTGAACTGTCGAAGAAGATAGAGGAGGAGGTCATGAAGCTTTTAAAAGTAGGGTTTATTGAAGTCACCCGATACCCCAGCTGGGTGGCTAATATTGTGCCAGTCATGAAGAAGGATGGTCGAGTTCGGGTTTGCATCGACTATCGCGATCTAAACAAGGCCAGCCCTAAAGACGATTTCCCATTGCCACATATAGATGTTTTGGTGGACAGTACTGCAGGGTTTGAGCTGTTTTCCTTCATGGATGGTTTCTCGGGTTATAATCAGATAAAAATGAAGGACGATGATAAGGAAAAAACGGCGTTCATCACTCCTTGGGGGACATTCCATTATAAGGTCATGCCCTTCGGCCTCAAAAATGCCGGGGCAACATATCAACGGGCAATGGTGACGCTCTTCCATGATATGATGCATAAGGAGATTGAGGTTTATGTCGATGACATGATCGCCAAGTCTCGACCTGGGAAGAGTCACGTTGATACCTTGAGGAAATTATTCGAGAGGCTCCGTGAGTTTAAACTCCGTCTCAATCCAGCCAAGTGCGTATTCGGAGCAACCTCGGGTAAATTACTTGGGTTCATAGTAAGCAGTAAAGGCATTGAAATTGACCCCTCCAAAGTAAAGGCTATATGTGAGTTACAACCCCCGTCGACCGTAAAAGAAGTGCGAAGCCTCTTGGGTAGATTGAACTACATAGCCCGTTTTATTTCTCAGCTTTCAGCAACTGCCAAGCCCTTCTTCAAGCTTCTAAGGAAGAATGCTCAAGTGAAATGGGATGATGATTGTCGGGAAGCGTTTAACGAACTAAAGCAATACCTGATGAAACCACCAGTGCTAGTCCCACCAATGCCGGGCCAGCCTTTGATCCTTTACCTCACAATTCATAGTGAGTCTTTAGGTGCGATGCTAGCCCAGAAAAGTCCTAAAGATGGAAAAGAGCGAGCCATTTATTACCTAAGCAAGAAGTTCACTGTCTCGGAGTTGAATTATTCTGAAGCCGAGAAGACTTGCGCTGCGCTAGTATGGGTGCTCCATAGGCTGCGACAATATACACTGCATCACCAGACTTTGCTTGTAACTGAGAACGATCCCATTAAGTATTTACTTGATCAGCTAGCTTTGGTAGGGAAGTTAGCCAAGTGGCAGATTTTAATTTCAGAGTTTGATATCCAGATGAAGCCACAGAAGTCAGTTAAAGGTCGAGTAATTGCCGATGTGTTAGCTGAAAGTCCTGGAGTCCCTGATGATGATGGATATTCTCCAGAAGATCGTGTTTTGGTAATAAAGGAAGATACATGGACCATGTTTTTCGATGGAGCTGTAAACCTGGCTGGTTCTGGCACTGGGGCAGTTTTAATATCCCCAGATGGGCAACATTATCCAGTAGCAGCAAAGTTAGTGTTCCCCTGTACTAACAACATAGCCGAGTACGAAGCTTGCATCCTCGGACTCCAAGCCGCAGTGGAAATGGGAATAACCGAGTTAAAAGTGTTTGGTGATTCTGCTTTGATTATTCTCCAAACTGTGGGAGAGTGGAAGACGAGAGACACCAAACTAGTGCCGTACCATGAATACCTCGAAGAAATCATAAAGGAGTTCGAAGATATCTCTTTTAAGTACTTACCGAGGTCTCATAATCAGTTTGCTGATGCGCTAGCTACACTATCATCCATGTTGCAAGTGATTGATGGGTTAGAGGTAGAACCCCTGAAGATTGAAGTCCTGACAAAGCCAGCCTACTGTATGGTTGTGACCGGGGAGCCTGACGAAAAGCCATGGTATTACGATATCATGAGTTACATCCAGAAACAAGAATTTCCTGAGGGAAGCACCCCGGCTGACAGGAAGTACATAATGAAAATGGCTTCAAAATTCTTTGTTAGTGGTGAAAAGCTGTACAAAAGATCCTATGATTCAATCCTATTAAGGTGTGTGGATGCGGCTGAAGCTACCAGAATCATGCAAGAAGTACACGAAGGGGTATGTGGTCCACACATGAATGGCCACATGTTAGCTAAGAAGATTATGAGATTGGGTTATTATTGGCTCAGTCTTGAGAGTGACTGCATCCAACATGTTCGAAGATGTCATCGCTGTCAGGTTCATGGGGATAAGATAAATGTTCCCCCGACGGAATTACATCAACAGTCTGAGCCATGGCCCTTTTCAATGTGGGGCATCGATGTGATTGGCCCGATTAATCCCAAGGCATCAAATGGACATCGATTTATCTTGGTCGCGATTGACTATTTCTCTAAGTGGATTGAAGCGTCATCTTATGCAAACGTCACCGCAAAGAATGTTGTAAAATTCATCAGGCGGGACATAGTCGCTCGCTATGGTGTCCCTGAGGCTATTGTCACTGACAATGGGACAAATTTGAACAACAAGTTCATTGATCAGTTGTTCAACGAGTTCAAAATCCGGCACCTGAATTCATCTCCCTATCGTCCACAGATGAATGGAGCAGTTGAAGCCGCCAACAAGAACATCAAGAAGATCTTGGCCAAAACGGCTGAAAACTATCGTGACTGGCATGAAAGGTTGCCATTTGCACTGATGGCGTATCGAACTTCGATTCGAACCTCTGTCGGAGCAACACCTTTTTCATTGGTGTATGGCATGGAAGCAGTCCTACCCGTCGAAGTAGAGATCCCTTCCTTACGAGTACTGTCTCAAGTAGAGCTGTCCGAGGCGGAATGGATGCGACAAAGGCATGAGCAGTTAAACCTAATTGATGAGAAGCGATTGAGAGCCATTTGCCATGGTCAAACCTATCAGCAGAGGATAGCTAGATCCTTCAATCAAAAGGTGCGTCCAAGACACTTCGAGGTAAATGATCTAGTCCTAAGGAAGGTGCTGCCAGTCTTTCCTGTTCCTGGAGGAAAATTTGCCCCAAACTACATTGGTCCGTATGTGGTTAAAAAGGTGCTTCCTGGAGGTGCCCTGATTCTCGCAGAAATGGATGGTCGTGAGTTTTCCACTCCTGTTAATTCTGATGCTGTGAAGATATATTATCCTTGATAAGATCTAACATTTTTGCGGTGAAAGTTTTCAAGTGTTTGGTTTTATATTCCGAATTGCAAACATTTCACTCATGAATAAATGAGTTCAATCAATTTAAAGATGGAATGTCTGCCTTGGCTTAAGATGTGCTTGATCATTTTGTTAGTCTACATTGTCGATTTCAAAAGGGGAATCTATTTAGACAATATGATAACTCATGTGGAATGAATTGAATGTGTTGAATGAGGTACATCGGGATGATGAAAGGCAAGCCATATCCTATACACAGTCCCATGCACTAATCCCCAGTGAGTTGAGTGGAAAGATTCCATGTCTGCAAGGTAAAGGGTTATCTCGCAAACGGTACGACAACCGAAATGATGAGAGGCGGTTCATTTCTCTATCCCAAATACTACAGGTTATCCATTGTTTCGCCACTTTGAGCCTAAACACTTGGAGAAATTCATTCAAATTACCCCTGTCAAGAACCACCCCACATCGGGGCAAGCTGGAGGTAAGTCAACGTCATAAGGTGAAAAATGAGTAGAAATTTTCATGCTCTCACTTGCATCAATCTTCGAGTGTTGCTTTTTCAGATGAATTCACGTGAAATTCAAGTGCCTTAGGATGACGAAGAGCATTTCTTTCTCTATCCTATACACACTTTATCCTTTGCTAAGCCCAATTGAGCCTGCAAATTCATTTCTTAAACCCAGTTGGTGATCATCCCCCACACTGGGGCAAGGCAAAAGTCATCATTGTTCAAGCAGCATATCCAGAGCGCCGATAAAAGACAAGATCCCGAGGGTCTAAATGTTAGTCATTCGGTCAAAACAAGCCAAAGTGTGGCTAGCCAATGTATGCATTGTAGACAGTGTATGTCAAAAAAAAAAAAAAAAAAAAAAAAAAAAGAGGGCATGAAAAAGCAGTGTGCCTGGTAAAAGCAAGGCCGATGCCCGTGAAAAAAAAAATGGAGAAAAGTGACGACTTTAGAAAATGTTTAGATGTGTCAAAGTCACAAAAGTATCCAAAGCCTTGAGGAGTCAGGTGGTAAACTCTTGAAGCCAATGGAACATCTACTGAGAAGACAATCCCTGGTGAAGAAGAAGACCGGTGACAATGCCAAGATGATCACCAACTTGTTCATCCCAATTATACACATTTTGAGCCTTATGATCCATTCATTTCTCAACCCATGAGCCTAGCCTGCGTTACGTCCCTTGCAAAGTCTCTTCAGATTAGGGCACTTGAACTAACGTAGAGTTTCTGATGTTTATAAGCTTAGCTCGAAGAAGTGCGAGCAAGTCCATTTCTATCTCATTTTGCAGGTTCTTGACTTGTAAACCCGGAGACAATTGCAGAGTATTTTCTTTCAATAGCCTCGACTCGAAGAGTCTCTTTTGCTAAGCCATTGACCAAGCCCTATGTTACAGTCCTAACAAAGACCTCTCAGATTGGTAAAGTCGTACTGCTTGCGAGAATACTCGGACCCTTGTCAACATGATGACGGTGAGATGGAGCGATTCTCCATAAATCAGCCTTTCGATGAGGATGAGAGAAAGCCCTTTTGGACCGGAAGTCCCTCATTCGACATTTTCAAGATATCCGCTTAAGTTCGGTTTGTCTTGTCATGATTTTTCCCCAGCGAAGTTTGTAATGCCGATTTGACAAAATCATCGTGCATGAAAATCAGTTGAAATCATAGTTCATGTGTATATGTATTCTTGACAGTGTGCGAATGCATATTACATGTTACTTAAAATCGTGTCTGACAGGAGACACACCTTCAGAGTTGGAGATGTCACCAGGTAAGTATGTCTCTATCCCTAGGATATCTATGACTATCTAGGTATCCCTAACCTGTTCAAGCAATTATCAGGTCCCACATTTGATCATTTTGGCGATCTCTAGATGCCTTTGATTTTGTTCAGGTGTCTATTGATCAAACCTTTTCAGGTACTTCTGATGATACCCAGGTACTTTGTCAAGGAACTCTTGAACACTTGGGCTAGCCCCTTTGTTCATCAAATCACAGATTTTCATACAATCTCGAGAAGATTCCCCCGTTACATGACTATGAGCAGATATAGGCATGGCGGCCAAATCTTTACATATGAACAGATATATGTAAAGATCGGAATATTCTCTCAAATTTCAGGTATTCCCCCGCTACTCACCTATGAACAGGTATAGGTGAAGCGGCCAAATCTTTACATATGAACAGATATATGTAAAGATCGGAATATTCTCCCAAATTTCAGGTATTCCCCCGCTACTCACCTATGAACAGATATAGGTGAAGCGGCCAAATCTTTGCATATGAGCAGGTATATGTAAGGATCGGAATACTCTCATTATCTCAGATGTTCCCCCGCTACTCACCTATGAACAGGTATAGGTGAAGCGGCCAAATCTTTGCATATGAACAGGTATATGTAAAGGTCGGAATATTCTCTCAACCCCAGGTGTTCCCCCGCAGTTCACTTATGAGCAGGTATAAGTGCGGCGGCCAAACCTTTGCATGTGAGCAGGTATATGTAAAGGTCGGAATATCCTCTTGATTTCAAAAGTTTCCCCCGCAATTCACTTACGAGCAGATATAAGTGAAGCGGCCAAATCTTTGCAAACACCTATGGAAATATGTAGGTAGTTCGTAAAGATCGGAACTGTTCTCGCAAATCCAGATGATGATTGGATACGTCGAGCTTTCTTCGTGTGTTTTGACTTGACTGCAGATCACCGAAGTTCATCAACATATATCAGGCAATACCGATGGGGACTGAGCCCATACATTTGCCAAAACAATATACAAGTTAAAGTTGTGCTTCGAATTGCATTATCTCGCTTCTATCAGGTAAGTGATTCCAGGTACGTTTTCTACTCATGTCAGCATGCATCATTTCTTAATGCATTGTAAAATGGGACTCATAATCCCGACAAAAACAACATTCATTGCATTTGCATAAGTGAGATTTAGGTATCATTTAGTCTTTGAATGCAACCTCTGCGAGCTCACCTTCAAAGAGGGGCAGCTGTTGACACCTAAATTTTAGCAACCATTTAGTGTAATTTGCATAGAAAATTAGGGATTAAATTGTTAACCCCTAAACAAAAATATTTAAATTGCATAACATATAGTTTAAATTCATTGCATTTTGCATCGGACTGGCGGTGACGAACGAGCTTAAATTTCATTGAATGTGACTCAGCTCGCTTGGAATGCAAGGGCCGGGAATTACAAGTCAAATGGGCTCGGTTGTTTTAATTTGAACTTAATTCAGCCCATTCTCATTAATTAATTCAGCCCATTATCATTAATCAATTCGGCCCATTAATTCAGCCCATTAATTCAGCCCATTTAAATTAAAGCCCAAGCCTAAGCCCATTAGGACTAAAAGCCCATCTAATTGACCTAGGTTAATACTATATATTCAGAATTAGGTCAGATTTTAGAGGGGAGAGACATAATCAGTTTTTTTTAGAAGGTGAGAGTGAGAAAGAGAGAGAGAGAAGGAGACCGGCCGCGCACCGCCCCCTCGTCGCCGCGCTCGCCTGCTGCCCGCCGCGCGACGCCGTGCCTGCCGCGCCTCACGCCCACCGCCGTCGTTGCCGCTGCTTCTCGCGCGACGCCGCGCCTGCTTGCTGCCGCCCTACCGAGCCCGACGCCGTGCCTGTCGCGCCGCTCCCAGCCTGCGCTGCTGCCGCCTTGCCGTGCCTGCTGCCGCCGAGCCCGACGTCCTAGCCGCTCCCAGCCTGCGCTGCTGCTCGCCGCTGCTCCTCAGGCCGACGCCGACGCCGCTGCTGCTTGCTGCTGCCGCTGCCCTTCCCGCCCGACGTCCTAGCCGCTCCCAGCCTGCGCTGCTGCTCGCCGCTGCTCCTCAGGCCGACGCCGACGCCGCTGCTGCTTGCTGCTGCCGCTGCCCTTCCCGCCGACGCCGACGCCGCTGCTGCTTGCTGCTGCCGCTGCCTTTCCCGCGACGCCGACACTGCTGGTGCTGCTGCTCGCCGCTGCTCCTCAGGCCGACGCCGACGCCGCTGCTGCTTGCTGCTGCCGCTGCCCTTCCCGCCGAGCCCGACGCTGCTGCCGCCGTCCTCGCCGGAGCCGTCACACGCCGGCGCTGCCTTGCTGTTCCGTCGCCGCCGCTCCGTCGTCGTTCCCGTCACCGCACCGCCAAATCCGCCGTTCACCGTTCGTCCCAATCCGCAAGTTCGAATCAGGAAATTATCTGCGAATTAGGTAATTGGACATTATCCAATATATTTTCAAAATATTTAGATTCCCAGTTTGGATATTTGAATATTCTGTGAATGTTGTGTGGATTGCTAGATATTCTTAGGATAATGTTTGCCTTGTTTGAGAATATTCAAAATTAGGAATATTTCCTAATTCAGCAACGTATCTGGACAATTATCCGACCTTATCCCTAAGGTATGATACGTGGCGATACGGAAGATCATTATCCTATCCCTAATCCCTTGGATACGATAATGATTTTTATCTGCTTTCCAAATTTGAACGATCGACTTTCCATTAATATCTATAACCCTGTAGATATGACCGGTAATTCGATTTCTGTGCCTAATCCGAATTTGAAACGAATCTTGTGGATTGCGTGGTTATTTTAAATGTGGATGCTATCTCTGTTTAGATTATTTTCCTTTTCAAATAAAAAGAAAATTCAAAAAAATATCAGTTAGGATTTGAATTTGAATTTTGCATGTTTAGGAATCTTAAATATATCTACACGATAGAGTAATTATTCAATTTAAATTAGGATTTGAGATAATCTATTTCCTAGTTTAAATTAAATAATTTTCTAGTCTTGATAGATTATTTAGGTTATTTTTTATTCCGAATTTTCAAGAAAACCTTAAAAAATGAATTGTTTTATGGTAAATTATGATAGATTGCATTCTTAATTTAAGTAATTTATTATTCCGAATTTTAACAAAAATCCCAAAAAGAAGTCGTGTTAGGATATGTTAAGTCATTATGGGTTGCATGTTAATTTAGACATATTTTTATTCCGAATTTCATTAGAAAACACCAAAAATAAATCGTTTGCCCGTCATCAGAATTAGGTCATGTCGTCGCATGACATATAGTTTGCATGCTAGGTTGCATTACTTGCATGTCATTTTTGCACGTCATTGCATGTAGGTTAGCTCTCATTTAAATAAGCGAAAATCCAAAAATATGGAGTGAACTGCTTGTTAATTAGAAAGCATATTAGGTTGTTGATATGATTTTCTAGCTAACCATGCAGATGCTTACGTTGCTTCGAGGTAAGTAATTCTCCCAATCTTGCAATTTATTTAATGCTTTGATTATTGGGTGTTAAATTGGTGGTTTGCGTACCCGCATGAACACCTCACATGTTAGTGACTAAGTTAAAATGGATACAGACTGCTTGCCAAAATATTTTTGAAAAGAAAAGGTACCGAAAGGGCGTTAGACTAGATCTAGCGTAATCAAGTCCCCGGACTTAGAATCTCTGGTTCGTAGGAATAAAACATATCTCCCTATGTTTTATTTAGGTTTCTAATCGACCTACCACAAATTGATTAGTGGCGACTCCAAGCATGAAAACATTTGCATGTTAAAAACTTAAACCCAAAGTTGCGAATTGGTAGGGCTTGGGAGGGCCCGAGTTAGGTTTAGTCCTAATAATCCATTAGCCTGAGAAGGAAATTTTTTTAGGTCGCGACAACTCTAAAATTCAACATTCTGAAATTTTTGTTAAAATTGCGATGGAGAATAATTGATGCGTGCAAAAATGAATAGTGGGCGTTCATCGGATATAGACGGAAAGAAAAACTATGCAATATTTTTGTGGAAAAACAAGTTCCAATTTTTCAAAAATGATTTTTGGGCAAAAAATTTAGGTGTCAACAATATTACTATTGGCAGTTGGTAAAAAGAGTGAATGATTGCGAAATTTATTATTGAACAAAGAGTTGTGGCCACAACCAATGGTAGCCATATCTTTTCATTTCGATAGTGAGGCAACAATGTCTAAGGCACATAGTAAAATATGCAATGGTGTTATCCCGCCGCGGTCATTAAGAATGCGACTCCCAGGATTCATCGTCAACCCGTTACCATCAAATAAAAAAATATACGCAGAAGCCAAATGAACACTCCATTCAACAAATATTCAAACGGGATAATAGAGAGAGACAATTTAAACAAACCAACAAACCATTTTATCAACTTAACGTCACATACAATGATAACATATACAAGCCTTCCTAAATGTTACAAACTCAAATCACGCATACTCAAAAAGGGATAGGCTGGTCAATCTACTCCACTACTCTATTCAAAAGAGGAGCTCCAAAAAGATAGGGATTTCTAACCCTATCAAAAATCTACACAGCATCCTGGCAGTGCTCCTGGTGAAGCTGGGTCAAATGCCTTGCTATAAGAACCAAGCGTCAAAGGCTTCGGTTCAAGGTCTGACTCCTCGGACCACGCCAGGGGTTCTGTAACCATCGGTTCGGACTCAGGATTAACTACAGCTCCATCAGGGGGATCAATCTCCATAAGATCCCACACTCCTAAACCATCGTCAGGGGGAATATCAAATCCCCGAAGAGGACCAAAAGTCTGAGCTGTATTCCTCATAAACCAAACCATATACTTGAGAGCTGTCAAGTACTGCTCACCATCATCGACCTAAACTGTATGCTTATACTTCCGACACTCCCTATCCTCACCAACTGGGTACTCAGTCACCCAATGCTCCGTCTCCGTTGGTACCTCGAAACGTAGTGGAGGCTCAGTCCAAATGAAGGTCGAGGGACTGAAATGTTTAACAACGGGAAATGGATAAAATCTCAGTAAGTAAACTACCTAAGCCTCAACTAGGGCAATACGTACCTCCGGCACCGTAATCATGCAATTCTAACCAATAAGGTAAGTTCCTATCCAACGAACAATGGTACCACATACTATGCAAAATCTCGAATTGCATCACAATTATGGCATAATATCAATATGCATAACAGCAATAATAATAATCCAAACATACTCAATCATTCACAAGAGTCACGATTATAAGATGAAATCACTTCGGCCCGTCCCATACCGTGCCTCACGATTTTATCCCATAATCAAGCGCAAAGCATGCCATATGCACATAACATTCGAAGTTGTCCACATTATTAACGACCCACCATAGGTCACACCGAACTCCCGCCGGTCTTCCGGCATAGCCAGGCATCATCCCACTACTTTGGGCATGGCAACATCCGGGATCGAACCCCCCCGACAAGTCAGGTACCGGACGGCATTCAATTTAGGAGCATCGATCCAGCCTCTACTGCGATCGGCAAAGTCTGGGATCGAACCACCCCTCCGACAAGTCGGGTACCAGACAGCATCCGAACTTCCGCTGGGCATCGTCTAGAACTTGTCTTAGATGGAACTCATCATGGCCACACACGTAAACAACCACGCATTGCCAATTTTAATCTTCCTTAATTAGCCAATGCAAGTGTTTATGACGTGCAATTACTACGAATAAACATGCCATGAATCGCACTCGTTTTCATATCAAACATCAATATATGATCGTGATATGCCATGCCAAGCCAACAATTGCCATAATTAACCGTCTAATCGACTTTTAAAATCCTACGATTATTCATCAAGTGCAAGATCAACCATGAAACATCAATTTCAACCATACGATCTTCGTTCTAGGCCACGAAATCATCATTCCAACCACACTATCATGCCATAGTCAACTATTCAACCATGATTAAATAAATTAACCATACGATTAAACCATTTAACCATACGATCGGCATTAATTAACTAATCCACCACACGATCATCATTAAACCTTTAATCGGCACATAATCGACTAATTAGCCATGCGATTATCAATCAAAGTCACCCGATCAACTGCAAATCTCTAATAAGCCATATGATTCACTTTTATCACATCCTAATTTAATCTAAACCATATGATCAAAATTAGCACCTAATCATATTAATTAAGCCCTAAAATTAACATTAACCAATCTAGAATCAATGGGGACCATATGATCAATGTCCAAATCATCCAATTCAGCCACTACCACATGATTATTGCAGCCACAAGACTAACCCACAAATTTAATTAAAACAACCAATAAACAATCATAATTAGCCAAATTAAGCACAATTAGCAACATTAAACATATAATCAAGCTCAAGTCACATAATCTACCTATCTTAACATGCAAATCAGCCATATAATTATCAAATCCAGCCACCAACAAATCCTCAATTCAGCTTCTATCATAACCCCTAAAATAATCCCTAAATTACCCTAACAACCCCTAAACACTATCCATTAGTAACCTACTAACTTAATTAAGGTTCAGGGAGTTACTTACCACTAATCTAAACTAGAAACCAAGCCCAAACAGCAGCAACAAGTCATGGCCAGATCTGAAATTTTCGGCAAACGATGGCAGCCAACCAGCGAACGATGGCAGCCAAACGGCGATCCGGCGAACGACGGCTGATCTGAGCATGATCGGTAGCTTGGGGCTGGCTCACGGTGGTCCAAGGGTGGTGTCGTGAAGTGCAAGGGTGGTGGACGGCAGTGGTGAGTGAGTCTTAGCCAAGGGAGAGGAAGAGAGAGAGAGAAAAATGAAGAGAGAGAGAGAGCAAGAGAGAGTGAGGAGAGAGAGAAAGAGGGATGAAACTTCAATCAAGATCAAGGGTTGAGATGTGTTCTTGATGCCCAAGTAAATATCTAAAGGCTAGGATCAAGTCTTGCTCTCCAAGTTCCATCCAAAGGCCAAGATTAAATCTTGCAAAAAGGTTTCTAGAAGGACAATTATGTAAATAACCAAAAAGGGCAAGGGCAAAGTTGTGCAAGAGGATTTTTGGCCATTAGGGGAAAAAGACCAACATGTCCTTCCACTCAACAAATAAACTCTAGAACACACAAGGGTAAAATCGTCTTTTCCAATTTCCAAGCTAAATTTTCCTTTTTTGAGAATTTCTGAGCAAACCGATACTAAAGTGAGCTTAACACGGTATCATCCAATATAATAATTTTGATATCCTTGAAAGTTCGACACCCAAGTTCGAATTTCAATTCGTGGCCAAAATCGATCAAACGCAACTTTCGTGTATCTCAAACTAACGGGCGGCTTTTAGGGCTTACGCATGTCGACCCGTGGTTGATTTGATATCAATCCACGTTTAAGTTTACTCAAGCCATGGTGACTTCGATTGTCATGTAATTACGAGGTTCAATCACTAGTTCCGAATGACACGATCGTTAGAAATTGATTTTGGAATGTTCGAAATGCATACAACGATTAAACGGAATCACCCGTGACTCAATTATATAACATTATTAAATTGTTTCATAATCATTCTTGGATCAGCCTATAATGGCCCAAAATATCCCCTCGTCAATCCTTATGGTCGAAGTGTCGATCCAGGTTCAAGTTCTTGGGTCGTGCGTACCGAAATCCTAACTAGCCATTCCCTAACGATTAGTATTCTCAAGAATAGCCAATTCCAAGTGAGATATAACAGAAAGTGCATTGATGATAATATCATTTCATAAATCCCGAAAGTGGGTCGAAATTTAGAATGTCACAACTCTTTCCCCCTTATAGAAATTTCGTCCTTGAAATTTACAACCAAACCCAAACTATTCAAACAAATGGTGGTGCTGACGCCTCATAATTTCTTCACTTTCCCACGTGGCTCCTTCCGTTCCATGATGTTGCCAAACTACTTTGATCAACGGGATTGTCTTATTCCGTAGAACTTGTTCTTTTTTATCTTCTATCCGAATAGGCTTTTCCACGTACGACACCTTGTCGTCCACGTATATTTCTTCATAATTCAGCACGTGAGTCGGATCTAGTTCATACTTTCTTAGCATGGACATGTGGAATACATTATGAATATGAGGTAAATTCGGCGAAAAAGCAAGTCGATAGGCTAAAATTCCAATTCTTTCCAATATCTCAAATGGGCCTACGTACCTCGGGCTTAACTTCCCTTTCTTACCAAACCGAGATGTTCCTCGCATTGGTGATACCTTAAGGAAAACATGATCTCCTTTTTGAAACTCCAAAGGTCTACGCCATTTATCTGCATAATTTTTCTGATGACTTTGAGCAGTTTTCAGTCTTTCTGGAATGATCTTAATTGCCTCGACTGACTATTCTATCAATTCTGGACCCGTAATACTCCTTTCACCAACTTCATCCCAACAAACTGGTGTTCTGCACGCTCTGCCATACAATGCTTCAAATCGTGCCATTCTGATGCTTTGCTGATAATTGTTATTGTAGGCGAACTCAACTAAATGTAACTGTTCTTTCCATCCACCTTTAAAATCTATCACACAAGCTCGTAATATGTCCTCAAGTGTCTGAATCATCCTTTTAGACTAACCATCTATCTGCGGATGATAGGCCGTACTATACTGTAACTTCGTCCCCATAGCCATCTGAAAACTTTTTCAAAAGGTTGCGGCAAACTTAGGATCTATGTCTGATGTTATTGTCACTGGCACTCCATGGAGATGGACTATTTGTCGCATATATAGCTCGACATACATATCCATTGTGAAATCCTTTCACACTGCTAGAAAATGTGCCGATTTAGTCAATTTGTCGACGATAACCCAAATGGAGTCATGACCTCTCTGGCTCCTCGGTAATCCCATAACAAAGTCCATCGTGATATGCTTCTATTTCCATTCGAGAATTTTCAAGGGTTACAACTGTCCATCGGACTTATAATGTTGTGCCTTCACTTGTTGGCACGTCAAACACTTGGTCGCATACTTGGCTACATCCATTTTCATTCCGTTCCACCAGTAGTGCTGACGCAAATTTTGATACATCTTTGTGCTGCCCGAATGAATGCTGTAGTTGCTACGGTGAGCTTCTGCCGGGATTTCCTCCTTAAGCTCTGCATCATCGAGCACACATAAACGTCCACGAAACTTCAAGATTCCGTCCTCGGATACTTAAAAGTTAGCCTTTCTCTTAGTTTCGTCCATTTGCAGAATCTTTTGAATCTCAGGATCCGTAGATTGTAATGCCTTAATTTTAACCTGAATCTCTGGTTCAATTCTTAAAGTGGCTAACAAGCTTGAGAGGTGACCTACCTCAAACTTAAATTTAGAATCTCGTACTCCTTCGAGTAAAGTCCACTCTTTAATCATCAATTGCGCAATGCTCGATTTCTGACTAAGTGCATCCGCTACTTTGTTAGCCTT
Organism: Syzygium malaccense; assembly: GCA_031216405.1. Lineage (NCBI taxonomy): Eukaryota > Viridiplantae > Streptophyta > Magnoliopsida > Myrtales > Myrtaceae > Syzygium > Syzygium malaccense. Next base: position 39,134,609 of record CM062263.1, on the reverse strand, counting down.
TCCCGGGTGGTATAAGATGTCACAATCGTAATCATTTAGAAGTTCTATCCATCGGCTTTGTCTCATATTTAATTATTTATGAGAAAACAAATATTTCAAACTCTGATGATCCGTGTAGATTTGAAACTTTTCTCTATATAAATAATGCCTCCAAATTTTAAGTACAAACATGATGGCTGCAAGTTCCAAATCATGCGTCGGGTAGTTCATCTCGTGAGGTCTCAATTATCGCGATGCGTATGCAATAACTCTTCCATATTGCATTAAAACACATCCTAATCCCTTTAGCGACACATCACTGTACACCTCGTATCCTCCAGGACCTGAGGGTATTGTCAACACTGGTGCAGTAGTCAGCTTATGCTTAAACTCTTGGAAACTTCTCTCGCACTTATCCGTCCATTTGAACTTTGTTTCCTTCTTTAATAAGTGAGTCAAAGGAGTGGCTATCGCAGAGAACCTTTCCACGAATCTTCTATAATAGCCGGCTAGTCCTAGGAAACTTCGAACTTCCGTCACTGTCGTAGGTCTCGGCCAATTCGTAACCGCCTTAATCTTAGTTGGATCCACTGAGATTCCATCTCCAGAGATCACATGTCCAAGAAATGCTACTCGATTCAGCCAGAACTCGTACTTACTAAACTTGACGTAGAGTGCGTGTTCTCTCAAGGTTCGTAGAACCATTCTTAAATGTTGCTCATGCTCCTCGGGACTTTTCGAGTATATCAATATGTTGTCGATGAATATTATAACGAATAAATCCAAGAATTCTTTGAATACCCGATTCATCAAATCCATAAAAGCAGCTGGGGCATTAGTCAATCCAAATAGCATAACCGTAAACTCGTAATGTCCATATCTTGTACGAAATGTCGTTTTCGGTATATCCTCCTTTTTAATCCTTAACTGATGGTAGCCCGTTCTTAAGTCTATCTTGGAGAATACCGAAGCCCCTTGCAGTTGATCGAACAAGTCATCTATTCTTGGTAATGGATACTTTTTCTTGATGGTCACTTAGTTCAACTGCCGATAGTGGATGCATAAACGCAGCGAACCATCTTTCTTTCTGACGAACAACATTGGTGCTCCTCATGGTGATGCACTTGGACGAATGAATCCCTTGTCTAACAGCTCTTGCATCTGAACTTTCAACTCCTTCAATTCTGATAAGGCCATTCTGTAGGGCGCTCTAGAGATTGGCTCCGTCCCAGGGGCCAACTTAATTACAAACTCTACTTCCCTTTCAGGTGGCAATCCCGGCAATTCCTTAGAAAAGACATCGGGAAAGTTACACACCTCGACTGTATCCTCTAGCCTTGCCTCCTCAGCCAATGAGTCAAACACAGTCGCTAGGTAACCTTGACATCTTTCATCTAACAGATTAGTCACCTCAAGCGATGAAATCCAAGAGATAGAGGTTCCTCCTCGGTTTCCCACAAATTCATATCGAGGATGATCAACAGAATTAAATTGGATCACCCTACTACTACAGTCCATCATAGCCCTTTGTTTTACTAGCCAATCCATACTAATAATGACGTCAAAATCAAACATAGCCAATACAACCAAATCAATTAATTCCTTTCTACCATCAATGACTATCTTACAGTTCGAACATCCTACTGAGATTAGCACTTTATCCTTTAGAGGAGTAGTAACATGTAACATTACTTTTAACGGTTTTGGTTTGATCCTAGTCAATCTAACACATTGCTCTGACACAAATGAATGCGATGCTCTCGGATCAAACAAGGCATAAGCAGTATGATCACATAAAGAAACCGTACCTATGACCATGCCAAGCACATCCTCTGCCTCTTTGCGAGCCATAGCATAGATTCTTCCTTATGCTGGGGGTCGGTCCTGATTATTCTACGGAGCTATTCCAGCCTGATTCCCTATTCGAGGTTGTTGCAGCTGAAATGGCGAACTAACTTGTCGATTCGGGCAATCCTTCACTTGGTGACCGCACTGGCCACATCCAAAGCAAGTTCCATTCCTGCTAGGGCAAGGGCCATTCCCATGCCTTCTCCCACAAAATCAACATGGAGTTCCAGAATAGTAGGTCGGCTTTACGATATTCTTTTTGACTGGAGGAACAAACCGCCTATTCCCATTCATAGGTTTTTTTCCAAAGTTACGATTATCCCTAGCCAGTATAAACCATAATCCAGATACAGCATTCCTCTTGGTCATATCTCTCTCAATCATCTGAGCCCGCTCATAAAACTAATTGTAATCCCTAAGATTCAGGGGTATCAATCGGCTGCGAAGTTCCGGCTTTAAACTATCTCGGAACCTTCTTGCCTTATCCAAAGGATTCTTAACCATCCTCAGTGCGAACTTTAATAACCTAGCAAATTCGACCTCATACTGATTCACAGTCATCTGATTCTAGCGAAGCCGTAAGAATTCTATCATTTTCTATTCTTGAGCACTCTCGGAAAAGTACTTCTCATTAAAGGTATCGACGAAGCCGATCGAGTTCGGCACCGTGCCTACCGGGAAAATCCTTTCTCGAGTGGCCTTCCACCAATCATTAGCATTATCTTGAAGTTGATACACAGTCAAAGTCACCTTTTCCTCCTCCGTGCACCCTAGAAGTGGAAAGGCCTTTTCCAATTCCTCAACCCATTGAGTGGCAGCCTTGGGATCACCTTTCCCATCGAACTTTGATGGCTTAAGTTGCAAGAACTGCTCTACCAGCTTATGCATCTGGCAATTCTCATTTCCATTTCCATTCCCCGGATTATTCTAAGCGACAATGGCAGCAGCCTCAGTAGCAACAGCAGCAGCAGCAGTTCGTTCTTGAGTCTGCAAGCCTATCAACTATCCAATCGCCTCTACAGCCCTTAAAACTCCACCAACTCTAGGATCCTCTGCCGTTTCTGGCTCGCGAACTCGATGCACCTCTAGTTCCTCTACCCCGGGTGTTCATCCTCACAGAAATCACTCCAAACACCTAAGCCTGCTATAATTCCACCATGGAATTAAAGACTTAAATCAACTACTCAGCTTAAACAGTTCTAGGCAACGAACCACAACAAGAAGTTGTAAGCAAGCAATTACCCCAAACAAGCATCATAAGTACACACTTAGCAAGGTTCTAGATCTTACCTTGGAGCGCCTGCAACATTAGTAATAGCACTAAACCACTCAGCACTCATAAGCAAATAACTGTATGATGCAAATTCAAGCCTACCAATCACAAGCACATATACTCAAAGCACGCATAAAGCGTCACAAACTTGTGATCAAGGAAAGTCTCTCTAACTAGCTACCCCAAAGTCATCACTCCTTATTACTCCAGGTCTCAACCAAAGATGGATCAAGCTAACCTTGCTCTGATACTATTTAAACGGGGATGCCACGCCCTGTACCCCACGAACACATAACATCCCGCCACGGTCGTTAAGAATGCGACTCCCAGGATTCGTCGCCGACCCGTTACCATTGAATAAAAGAATATACGTGAAAGCCAAACGAACACTCCATTCAACAAACATTCAAACGGGATAATAGAGAGAGACAATTTAAACAAACCAACAAACCATTTTATCAACTTAACGTCACATATAACGATAACATATACAAGCCTTCCTAAAGCCACAAACTCAGACCACACATACTCAAAAAGGGATAGGGTGGTCGATATGCTCCACTACTCTATTCAAAAGAGGAGCTCCAAAAAGATAGGGATTTCTAACCCTATCAAAAACGTCCACAGCATCCTGGCGGTGCTCCTGGCGAAGCTGGGCCAAATGCCTCGCTATAAGAACCAGGCGGCAAAGGCTCCAGTTCAGGGTCTGACTCCTCGAACGACGCCGAGGATTCCGTAACCATCGGTTCAGACTCAGGATTAACTATAGCTCCATCAGGGGGATCAATCTCCATAAGATCCCACACTCTTAAACCATCGTCAGGGGGAATATCAAATCCCCAGAGAGGACCAAAAGTTTGAGCTCCATCCCTCATAAACCAAGCCATATACTTGTGAGTTGTCAAGTACTGCTTACCATCATCGACCCAAACTGTACTCTCATACTTCCGATACTCCTTATCCTCATCAACTGAGTGCTCAGTCACCCAATGCTCCGTCTCCATTGGTACCCCGAAACGTAGCGGAGGCTCAGTCCTAATCAAGGTCGAGGGACTGAAATGTTGAACAACAGGAAATGAGATAAAATCTCAATAAGTAAACTACCTAAGCGTTGACTAAGGCAATACGTACCTCCGGCACCATAATCATGCAATTCTAACCAATAAGGTAAGTTCCTATCCAACGAACAATGGTACCACATACTATGCAAAGTCTCGAATTGCATCACAATCATGGCATACTATCAATATGCATAACAGCAATAATAATAATCCAGACATACTCAATCATTCACAAGAGTCACGATTATAAGATGAAATCACTTCGGCCCGTCCCATACCGTGCCTCACGATTTTATCCCATAATCAAGCGCAAAGCATGCCATATGCACATAACATTCGAAGTTGTCCACATTATTAACGACCCACCATAGGTCACACCGAACTCCCGCCGGTCTTCCGGCATAGCCAGGCATCACCCCACTACTTTGGGCGTGGCAACGTCCGGGATCGAACCCCTCCCTCCCCCCTCGACAAGTCAAGTACCAGATGGCATTCCATTTAGGAGCATCGAACCGGCCTCCACCGTGATCGGCAATGTCTGGGATCGAAGCCCCCCGATAAGTCGGGTACCAGACAGTATCCGAACTTTCGCCGGACATCGTCTAGAACTCGTCTTAGACGGAACTCATTATGGCCACACACATAAACAACCACGCATTGCCAATTTTAATCTTCCTTAATTAGCCAATGCAAGTGTTTATGACGTGCAATTACTACGAATAAACATGCCATAAATCGCACTCGTTTTCACATCAAACATCAATATATGATCATGATATGCCATACCAACCCAACAATAGCCATAATTAGCCATATAATCTACTTTTAAAATCCTACGATTATTCATCAAGTGCAAGATCAACCATGAAACATCAATTTCAACCATACGATCTTCGTTCTAAGCCACGAAATCATCATTCCAACCACACGATCATGCCATAGTCAACTACTCAACCATGATTAAATAAATGAACCATACGATTAAACCATTTAACCATGCGATCGGCATTAAATAAATAATCCACCACACGATCGTCATTAAACCTTTAATCGGCACATAATCGACTAATTAGCCATGCGATTGTCAATCAAAGTCACCCGATCAACTTCAAATCTCTAATAAGCCATATGATTAACTTTTATCACATCCTAATTTAATCTAAACCGTATGATCAAAATTAGCAGCTAATCATGTTAATTAAGCCCTAAAATTAACATTAACCAATCTAGAATCAATGGGGGCCATATGATCAATGTCCAAATCATCCAATTCAGCCACTACCACATGATTATTGTAGCCACAAGACTAACCCACGAATTTAATTAAAACAACCAATAAACAATCATAATTAGCCAAATTAAGCACAATTAGCAACATTAAACATAGGATCAAGCTCAAGTCACATAATCTACCTATCTTAACATTCAAATCAGCCATATAAACACCAAATCCAGCCACGAACAAATCCTCAATTCAGCTTCTACCATAATCCCTAAATTACACTAACAACCCCTAAACACTATCCATTGGTAACCTACTAACCTAATTAAAATTCAGGGAGTTACTTACCACTAATCTAAGCTAGAAACCAAGCCCAAACAGAAGCAGCAAGTCATGGCCAGATCTGAAATTTATGGCAAACGGTGGCGACCAAACGGCGATCTGGCGAACAACGGCTAATCCGGGCGTGATCGGCGGCTTGGGGCTGGCACGCAGTGGTCCACAGCAGTCCAGGGGTGGTGGCGTGAAGTGCAAGGGTGGTGGACGGTGGTGGTGAGTGAGTCTCGGCCAAGGGAGAGGAAGAGGGAGAGAGAAAAATGAAGAGAGAGAGAGAGAGCAAGAGAGAAAGTGAGGAGAGAGAGAGAGAGCAAGAGAGAAAGTGAGGAGAGAGAGAAAGAGGGCTCAAACTTCAATCAAGATCAAGGGTTGAGATGTGTTCTTGATGCCCAAGCAAAGATCTAAAGGCTAGGATCAAGTCTTGCTCTCCAAGTTCCATCCAAAGGCTAAGATTAAATCTTGCAAAAAGGTTTCTAGAAGGGCAATTATGTAAATAACCAAAAAGGGCAAGGGCAAAGTTGTGCAAGAGGATTTTCGACCACTAGGGGAAAAAGACCAACATGTCCTTCCACTCAACAAATAAACTCTAGAACACAGAAGAGTAAAATCATCTTTTCTAATTTTCAAGCCAAATTTCCCTTTTTCGAGAATTTCTTAGCAAACCAATAATAAAGCGAGCTTAATGCGGCATCATCCAATATAATAATTTTGATATCCTTAAAAATTCGATATCCAAGTTTGGATTTCAATTCGTGGTCAAAATCGATCAAACGCGACTTTCGTGTATCTCAAACTAACGGGCGGCTTTTAGGATTTACGCGTGTCGACCCGTGGTTGATTTGATATCAATCCACGTTTAAGTTTACTCGAGCCATGGTGACTTCGGTTGTCATGTAGCTACCAGGGTCAATCACTAGTTCCAAATGACACGATCGTTAGAAATTGATTTTGGAACATTCGAAATGCATACAACGATTAAACGAAATCACCCGTGACTCAATTATATAACATTATTAAATTATTTCATAATCATTCTTGGATCACCCTATAACGGCCTAAAATATTCCCTCGTCAATCCTTATGGTCGAAGTGTCGATCCAGGTCCGAGTTCCTGGGTCATGCGTACCGAAATCCTAACTAGCCATTCCCTAACAATTAGTATTATCAAGAATGGCCAATTCTAAGTGAGATATAACAGAAAGTGCATTGATGATAATATCATTTCATAAATCCCGAAAGTGGGTCGAAATTCAGAATGTCACAAATGGAAATTCTAAACATTGGTTGCAACATAAGTATGTTCAACAATCATTTATTAGTGGAATTATTCTCGTAATTAATGTTTGGATAACTAAAAATTTGGTCAATCCATTCACTAGGGGACCTTCGAGAGGTTTAGCTAGCAGTACTATAATAAGAATGGATCCTAGACTAATTAATAATAGTCAAGCATAGTGGAAACTCAACTTTATAATTTCTAACGAAAATATTAAAGTTAAATGGGTAACAAAAAGCTATTGTAACTTAATGGTGATCGAGTACTAGAGCCTAAGGTCAGTACTCATGGAAAGTTAGGAGAATGAGTGTAAGAAACACTCTTAATGAAGTTCGAGGTTTTAGCAAGGCAATGCTATGGTAGTAATTTAGGGACTTCACCTATATGAACATAAGAAGTGGTGCTGCTTCTAACAAAAGTTGGAAGAACTCTTGTAATTTGATTAATGAATGCAGGATGGAGCACAAGGTCATAAAAGTGCTTAGGTATAGGAAATTTCTAACCGAATGTGTATAAATTCATATGTGTGACAATTTGATTAACAAGAGAAATCATGGTTCAAAGTTTAACTACCACTAATTTCGTTAATGGAATTATTTACACTAATTGAAGGTTCAAATCTTAACAGGATACCTTCTTGTATGTATAAATTTATGTAAATTAGTGCAGATAAAAACTAAGTGGGGGATTGTTGAATTAATTTGTTATCATAAAAGAGGTAACTCTTGATTAAGAGAAGATGTAACTCTTGGTTATGAAAAAAGGTGACTCTTTGTCCTAAAAAGGAGGTTATCGATAGTTATGAACTAAAGTTATTCTTAACATGAAAAGTGGTGATGATTGGGGATAAAGAATCTATTCCCAAGAGTTGTATTGATTGATTGTCTATGAATAGAGACAAAATCACACATTATTTATTATAACCACAATTGTTCATTACTACAACTTCTTCGAAACTCTCTCTTCTTCTCTTATTATACACATAACTTTAACAATACATTCAATGTGAAATTCCAAGAGAGAAATTGAGTAATTGCTGAACTTGTTTCTCCGTGGTTTTGGTGTATATTCTAGAGGTATATTTGTTCTAAACTCAGTAGCAACAATAGTGGGGGCAAATGATACTTTAAGGACAATGATTGTCATCATGCATCAAAGCATCGAGGATCTATTACTATTTCTCTCTCTTCATCAGAAATCAAATTTCACAACATGGACTAGCTATACCTAAATCGAAAATTCCATAATGAGTGCAAGACATGATAACACTCATAGGAATCGTGTCACCCAATCCCATCCTTTTACAAATGAAAAACAATCCTTCTAAAAAGATTTCGAATCATTTAAGGTTTGGATCTATCTACATATATTTGGACATTTCCTTTGTAAATTCTGTATTTTTATGATTAAATTTTTGCATTATCTGATGAGTCAAATATTTAATAAAAAAGTAATTTTGTTTGGTCTTTCAAGTGTTAATTTTTTGTTTACTCTCAGTGCTTGTGCCCATTTGCTAGTTATAACAAAATTGGGACTTTGTATAGAAGGGGAAATGACATTAACACTTCCTAATCTTGAAAATTCACTCGTTATCCTGTGGATGGAATCTTTTTCGATGCACGTTTGGATGGAACAATTCGCCTATATCCTTGGAGAACAGTCTAGTGAAAATGTTTGTGTGCCCGTGTTAAAGGAAATAAGTGATGAATTCTGAATAGAAATTCTCGTTTTGATAATTTTGTGTTCGATGAACTTTAACGCAAGGAAAAGAACCAAACGTCCAGTGTTAGGAAACGGTTTAAAATATTAAATAGAAAATTTGTTAATATCTGGAGTTACCATAATCACATTGTCTCGTAGTTGATCTAATATCAGAGTAATTGCTAAATAAATCACAAGATTGTCTTGAAGTTAGGATGCACCAAATAGAAATTCTCTTTTAAATTTGACAAAGATGGGTCATTTGTACTGAAAATTAAGGAATATGAAGCGACCAGTTTTGCTCACTGAAAATTGTGTAGGATCTTAGGCTCCGTTCGTTTGGCGGAAAATATTCTTCTTTTGAAAAATATTTTTCCGAAAGTCATTTTCCTGGAAAATGTTTTCCCAGAATATAATTTTTCGGTATTCGGTGACCAATATGAAAAAGTTTCGGAAAATATTTTTCGCAGGCGGCCGACGACCGGCGGCGGCGGCGGCCGGCGACCGGCGGCGGCGGCCGGCGACCGGCGGCGGCGGCGGCGGGCGACCGGCGGCGGCGGCGACCCGCGGCGACCGGCGGCGGCGGCGACCGGCGGCGGCGGCGACCCGCGGCGGCGGGCGGCCGGCGACCGGCAGGCGGCCGGCGACCGGCGGCAACCGGCGACGGGCGGCGGCGGGCGGCCGGCGACGGGCGGCGGCGGGCGGCCGGCGACGGGCGGCGGGGGCCGGCGGCCGGCGACGGGCGGCCGACGGCCGGCGACGGGCGGCCGGCGGCCGACGGCCGGCGACGGGCGGCCGGCGGCCGACGGCCGGCGACGGGCGGCGGGCGGCCGACGGCCGGCGACGGGCGGCCGGCGGCCGGCGACGGGCGGCCGGCGACGGGCGGCCGGCGGCGGCGGGGGCACGGCGTCCGGCGGCAGGCGTTTACCGCCGGCGGCGAGCAGCCGGAAAACGGCGGCGGACGGTTTCCGGCGAGCGGCGGCGGCGGCGACCGGACGAGCGGACAGTGCGGCGGACGAACGGTCGTGATGCGACTGTGCGGTCGGCGGCGGCGAACCGGCAGAAGCGACGGCGGCGGCGGCCGGCGACATCAGCGAGCGGCCACCGGCCGGCGACCGGCGACGCTCGGTAACCTTAGCGAAGAAGAAGAAGAAGAAACTCCGGAATATGATTTCCGCTTTTGAAAAAGCGAAAGTCATTTTCCATAGACTTAAGCTATTTTGTGAGAGGAGAAGGAAAATACTTTTCCACGGAAAACGTTTTCCGCCCTCCGAACACCGGAAAACCCGGAAAATATTTTCCGGGAGAATATTTTTCACCAAACAAACGGATAATGCGTAAAAAGAATGTTCGTGATACATTTTTTGATCTCGGAAAAGAATTGATAGAAGTAATTGCAGGGAGGGGCTATATTAGGGAGGGGCTATCGCCCGATAACCGGCGACGCTCGGTAACCTTAGCGAAGAAGAAGAAGAAGAAACTCCGGAATATGATTTCCGCTTTTGAAAAAGCGAAAGTCATTTTCCATAGACTTAAGCTATTTTGTGAGGGGGGAAGGAAAATACTTTTCCACGGAAAACGTTTTCCGCCCTCCGAACACCGGAAAACCCGGAAAATATTTTCCGGGAGAATATTTTCCACCAAACAAACGGATAATGCGTAAAAAGAATGTTCGTGATACATTTTTTGATCTCGGAAAAGAATTGATAGAAGTAATTGCAGGGAGTGGCTATATTAGGGAGGGGCTATATTAACGAGGGTGGCCTCTGGAGGGGATGCATGATTTTGTTATCTTGTCCCAGGGAAACTTTAGCTGGAAGCTTTGATAAACTCATTCCTCGCGCTTCTTTCTTCTTTATAGACAAACAACTAATAAAAGAACACTAATGCGAATATATAATCAGCATTCCAAGAAAGAAAAATAATAACCGTAATGGGTGCTTAGAAAGACTCACTTTCAATATTGACTGATGTTATCTCTTTATAATTAGGCTCCGTTCGTTTGACGGAAAATATCCTTCTTTTGAAAAATATTTTTTCGGAAGTCATTTTCCTGAAAAATGTTTTCTCGGAACATAATTTTCCGGTGTTCGGCGACCAATACGAAAAAGTTTCGGAAAATATTTTTCGCCGTCGACTGGCGACGGCGACTGGCGGTGGCCGGCTGCGGCAGGCGATAGGCGGCTGCCGGCCACCGACGGCGACAGCCGACTGCGGCAGCGGCTGCGGGCACGGGCAACTGGCGGCGGTGGCGGCGGCGGCGGGCGATCGGCGGCGGCGACGGCGGGCGATCGGCGGCGGTGGCGGCGGTCGGCGGCCAGCGGCGCTCGGCAACCTTAGCGAAGAAGAAGAAGAGGAAGCTTCAGAAAATAATTTCCGCTTTTGAAGAAGCGGAAATCATATTCCATAGACTTAAGCTATTTTGTGAGGGGGGAAGGAAAATATTTTTCCACGGAAAACGTTTTTCGCCTCCCGAACACCGGAAAATCCGGAAAATATTTTCCGGGAGAATATTTTCCGCCAAACGAACGGAGCCTAAATCATTAAATCAATGTGTGCTGGCAAAAAGCCCATGAACAGGGCATGATATTGACATAAGATACTCTCATTTATAGATTTATCGCTATCGGAGTGCAACAATGATAGACGCACATTCCTAAAAGAAAAAACGAAAGACGTAATATCAAGATGCACGCAACTTCCCAAATCTCATACCAAATGATAAAATAAAGAGGATGTGTCGAAAGTTCATGAGCTTTTTTTGTTCCACTTCTCATACATTATATGATTACCTTAGTGGCTTTGACATCATGAGATCTGTGTTGCTCTATCAAGTCGGTTCTCGCACTGTTTAACTTGGCTCTGAGCTTCAAAAGAGAGAAAGAGTGAAGCATTCTCCAGCTACCATGAAGCATGTTCGTAATCAAGGCCACACCATTTTCCAAGCCATTGTTAATGGCACATTGACATGGCAGTGCCTTCCTCCTGTCCATCACATTCACTATAATATTGAGAAGTTATTATTGTAGTGTACATAGTAACCCCAGAAAAAGTACCCAAATGGAACCTTCGTACAGATAGCATAACAGAGTCATTGTATTCTATCAGTTTCACCCCAGCCATACATATAACCTTCACAAAACACTAGATGATCTATTATTCGCCTTTTCATTTACTAAGCATTCGTAGAACCACTTCTTCCAAAAAAGGGCAAAGTTCAGCGGAATAAATAATCATTTACCAAGCTGGTTTTTCTTTATAACTTTTGCTAGTTTCCTTATCTTCCACCTTCAAATGTTTTGCATTACTCTTCTTGTTTTCCAATTGGGTTTTTCATATCATATGACTCAGTTTTTTTTTTGTGTAAAATGTAAGTAGTACAACAGAAGATGTACAGTAGCTTAAGGGCATTCCCCGGCATTACAACTAATACTAATAATTCGAGAATATGAAGGTAGGAAGTCTCCATAAAGTAGCTAAAATAAAGTTAGCTTGCGAAGGTTTGATTTTTTGGTATAGCGAAGCTCTTCCTCTCACATTTTTCCGCACCTTTGCCAAAATAATCTGAATGTCAATTGGATTGTTTTGAAACCACCTATGATTGCGCTCCATCCAAGTGTAATATACAGTCGCTAGGAAAGATACTTTGAGGAGTTTCGCTGCCAAATCTTTGCCTCTTGTTGCTCTAACCATCCATTGAAGCTCCTCATTCCATCCCCATACATTATGCCTGATCCCATGTTGCGCAAGAATATTGCGCCAGATGCTACCTGTCCATTCGCATTGGAAAAAAAAGGTGAGTCCTGTTCTCTATACTTGCCTTACAGAAGGTACATTGGACATCGATTGAGATCATCCACCGTGATATGATCTCTGTTATCGGAAGCCTATCCCTACATACTAGCCAACCAATAAAATTATGTTTGCTAACGCCGCTACTCCATATTAAGTTATGCCACTCCACAGCCGGACTCTCGTGTCTAAGTTCTTCCAAGACATCATGGCAGCAATATCTTGGATTAGACATGACTGGGGTTAGGACATGACGTAGTTTGAGGAGACATCGCCAGCTCCAGGCCATACTACCCTTCATGTCCATCTGCAAAAATGGGGTTCCTCTGCATTTTGTACTATGCATCCAGGAGCTCCAAAGTGAAGAAGATGGATGATTGATAAGATTCCACATTGTGGGCCCTAATAACACTTTGTTCCATAGGTTCAAATCAAGCAATCCTAACCCTCCTTCCTTTTTGGGTGAGCATACTACACGCCATGACTCAGAGCTTTTATCAAACTTCTTTGATGCCACGTTAAAATATTCTCTTAACTACCAGTCAAGTAAGGTCTGTAATAGACAAATAGAAAATTCACATCGTGTATTAAATCATCTCTCAACACCCCCTGAGCAACTACAGGCTACAGTAATAATATGAACCTGACCAAAGCATGGTCAAAAGGCGGGTGAGTCCCGAAGCAGCAACCAAAAAGGTGGACTGTTGCATACGCGAGCTCAGGCATGAACGTCGTACTCGTAAGGTTCTGTTTTAGGGTCATTCGGATTATGAAATGTATAATCTGACTTCTACGGGGTTAATTATATTTCAAATGACGTATGCTAACCATTATTAGATAAGAGGAATGATGGATTTGTAACTCATATCTGCATATTGGATCTCGAATATTGGCCTCACCGCTGTTCCTATATGTCCAATACCAAAACCTAAAAGTAATTGCTAGAACAGAGGAAGGGTAGATTTATAACTCATATCTATATATATGTCCAATACCAAAACCTAAAATTAATTGCGTTGAGATAGTAAATGTTCGACTTTATATCCATTCATTCTCCAAAAGAATTCACAGTAGAAATGTGTTTCATTTCCTAAATGAATGACTATAACATTCACTACAAAAAAATAAGGATTTAGCCACGAAAATTAGCGACGAAAAATTTTTCACCGCAAATTTGCGACGAATTTTGCCATGAAAACTAAATTTGTCACAAATTTGCCGTGAAAATTTATTCATGGCAAATTTGCCACAAAATTTGCGACGAATAATTTTTCGTCGCTAATTTGCGACGAAATTTGCTACGAAAAATTATTCGTGGCAAATTTACGATGAAATTTGAGACAAAAAATTATTCGTAGCTAATTTGCAACGAAAATTATTCGTGGCAAATTTGCCATGAATTTTCCAACGAAAATAGAACATATTAGAGTAAATGCGTTTTTTTTAAATTCATGGCAACGAAAATAGAACATATTAGAATAAATGCCTTTTTTTTAAATTCGTGACAATTGCCACGAATTTTCCAATGAAAATAGAGCATATTAGAATAAATGCCTCTTTTAAAATTCGTGGCAAATTTGCCACGAATTTTCCAACAAAAATAGAACATATTAGAGTAAATGCATTTTTTTTAAATACGTGGCCAATTGCCACGAATTTTCCAACGAAAATAGAACATATTAGAAAAAAATGCCTTTTTTTGAAATTCGTGGCAAAATTCGTGGCAATTTGCCACGAATTTTCTAACGAAAATAGAACATATTAGAATAAATGCCTTTTTTTGAAATTCGTGGCAAATTTGCCACGAATTTTCCAACGAAAATAGAACATATTAGAATAAATGCGTTTTTTTTAAATTCGGGGCAAATTTGCCACGAATTTTCCAACGAAAATAGAACATATTAGAATAAATGCGTTTTTCTGAAATTCGCGGCGATTGCCACGAATTTTCCAACGAAAATAGAACATATTAGAATAAAAGCCTTTTTTAAAATCCAACGAAAATAGAAAATATTAGAGTAAATGCGTTTTTTTGAAATTCGTGGCAAAATTTGTGGCAATTGCCACGAATTTTTCAACGAAAATAGAACACATTAGAATAAATGCTTTTTTTAAAATTCGTGGCAAAATTGCCACGAATTTTCCAACGACAATAGAATATATTAGAGTAAATGCGTTTTTTTTAAATTCGTGGCAATTGCCATGAATTTTCCAACGAAAATAGAACATATTAGAGTAAATGCGTTTTTTTGAAATTCGTTGCAATTGCCACGAATTTTCCAACGAAAATAGAACATATTAGAATAAATGCCTTTTTTGAAATTCGTGGCAAAATTCGTAGCAATTGCCATGAATTTTCCAACGAAAATAGAAAATATTAGAATAAATGCATTTTTTTGAAATTTGTGGCAAAATTCATGGCAATTGCTCCAATGAAAATAGAAAATATTAGAATAAATGCGTTTTTTTGAAATTCGTGGCAAAATTCATGACAATTGCCACTAATTTTCCAACGAAAATAGAACATATTAGAATAAATGCCTTTTTTTGAAATTCGTGGCGATTGCCACGAATTTTCCAACGAAAATAGAACATATTAGAATAAATGCCTCTTTTAAAATTCGTGGCAAATTTGCCACGAATTTTCCAACGAAAATAGAAAATATTAGAGTAAATGCGTTTTTTTGAAATTCGTGGCAAAATTTGTGGCAATTGCCACGAATTTTTCAACGAAAATAGAACACATTAGAATAACTGTTTTTTTTTTAAATTCATGGCAAAATTGCCACGAATTTTCCAACGACAATAGAATATATTAGAGTAAATGCGTTTTTTTGAAATTCGTGGAAATTGCCACGAATTTTCCAACGAAAATAGAATATATTAGAGTAAATGCATTTTTTTGAAATTCGTGGCAATTGCCACGAATTTTCCAACGAAAATAGAACATATTAGAATAAATGCCTTTTTTGAAATTCGCGGCAAATTTACCACGAATTTTCTAGCGAAAATAGAACATATTAGAATAAATGCCGTTTTTTGAAATTCGTGGCAATTGCCATGAATTTTCCAACGAAAATAGAATATATTAGAATAAATGCCTTTTTTTAAAATTCGTGGCAAATTTGCCACGAATTTTCCAACGAAAATAGAACATATTAGAGTAAATGCGTTTTTTTGAAATTCGTGGCAAAATTCGTGGTAATTGCCACAAATTTTCCAACGAAAATAGAACATATTAAAATAAAATGCCTTTTTTTTAAATTCGTGGCAAAATTTGTGGCAATTGACACGAATTTTCCAACGAAAATAGAACATATTAGAATAAATGTCTTTTTTTAAAATTCGTGGCAAATTTACCACAAATTTTCCAACGAAAATAGAACATATTAGAGTAAATGCGTTTTTTTGAAATTCATGGCAAAGTTCGTGGCAATTGCCACAAATTTCCCAACGAAAATAGAAAATATTAGAATAAATGCCTTTTTTTAAAATTCGTGGCAAATTTGCCACGAATTTTCCACGAAAATAGAACATAGTAGAATAAATGCGTTTTTTTGAAATCCTTGGCAAAATTTGTGGCAAATTTGCCACGAATTTTGCCACAAAAATTGAACATATTAGAGTAAATGTCTTTTTTTTAAATTCATGGCAATTTTTGCCACGAATTTTGCCACGAAAATTGAACATAGTAGAATAAATGCCTTTTTTAAAAATTCGTGGCAAAATTCGTGGTAAATTTGCCATGAATTTAGCCACGAAAATTGAACATATTAGAATAAATGTCTTTTTTTAAAATTCATGGCAATTTTTGCCACGAATTTTGCCACGAAAATTGAACATAGTAGAATAAATGCCTTTTTTAAAAATTCGTGGCAAAATTTGTGGTAAATTTGCCATGAATTTAGCCACGAAAATTGAACATATTAGAATAAATGCCACGAAAATAGAACATAGTAGAATAAAATGCCTTTTTTTGAAATTCGTGGCAAATTTGCCATGAATTTTGCCACAAAAATAGAACATAATAGAATAAAATCTGTTTTTTTTTAATTTTCGTGACAAAATTCATGGCAAATTTGCCACGAATTTCAAAAAAATGCTGGCAAACAAATGCAAAGTCATCCTCTTCGCCATCCTCCTCGGCAAAGAAGAAGCCTGAACCAAATCTCCTCCTCGCCATCAACTACGCCCAGATTTGGTCGCTAATTTCATCGCAAATTAGCCACGACAGCCGCCTCAACAAACCCTAACACGTTTGATCACAATTTTAGATTATGTTTATTTCGCGAAAAATATAATATTTTCTTGAAAATGTTTATAAGAAGTCATTTTTCATGAAAATGATAACTTTTTTTGGTATTTGGTTGAAGCTTGCAAATGATAATATTTTCTCGGCTGATGGCCAATAGCTGGCCATAAGCAAGGGATGACCTCACCAGCCTCGGGTGAGGCCCACGATCTACTGCTGACTGTGCTCGTGGTTGGCCACTGGGTGAGAGAGAAGGAAAAAGAAAAAAAAAGAAGAGAAAGAAATTTCAAATTTCAAATTCAAAAAATAATTAAAACTACAAAATTTTTTGGTCATTTTTATAAAAGCGAACATTACATTGATCACGAACCCGAGCCCGAGCTTCGAGGACCCGCGTACGGCCTTTGTGGACTAAAGCCTAAGCATTAGAGACTCAAGCACAGCTTTTATGAGCCTACAGGCACCAGGGGTTCAACCCCGCCCTCGATAGACCTGGGCGTGGGTGCTGGGGACCCGGGCTCCAGGCCGATGGATATTTGGTCTCGAATGTCGGGACCTGGGAACCAATATTAGGATTTTCGTACCCAACCATAGAGTTTCAGATTCAAGTGCTGACACTTAATCATATATTTGAAAATGTTTTCCAACTTCTCAAAAGAAAATTTTATTTTCTCAAATTTAAGCATAAGTCTTCCATTGACTTGGGAAAATATTTTCCGTCGACTCATTTTTTTTTAACAATGCATTTTTCTTAGGTTGGAAATGATATTTTTTATATTTTGGCGAAGGGGTGTAGTGATAACTAAAGCGAAGATGCATAGTCTCTCCAAAAGTAAAAGTAATCTGTGCATTTGGTATTTTTCAAAAAGAAAAGAATACACCTTTTATCCATTTATTTCGTACTTTTTTAGTTTGTGTATTTTTTATTTATCTAACCAAGTTCTTTTATTTGCACAAATTTTCATTTAAGTCCAACACCATTTAGCAAAATTCATGTGACATGTTCATGTAGAAATTCACATATTTTATTCGTGTCATTCATTAGCAACGTTCGACAATCATATCAGCTAAATTCGAATGGATTTGATGTTGAAGGGACTTGAAAAAAAAATTAGAAAGATTTTATTACCAAATTAAAATTAAAAGGACAGAGACATCATTAAAAATGCATGATAGTATATGGAAGAAAAGTATAATTTCTCCTTTAAAAAATAGACATATTTAAATTATATCGGGTGGAGCGCGGACAGGCTAACACAATGTTCTTTTTCAATCTCCTATTAAGAGAACAAAGTTAATCTCATACCCAAAAAATGATTTCATTAATTTAACATGTTATTTTTTTTTTCGAAATTGACAGGGAAAGTATATTCAAGTGTTCGAAATAACTTCAATCAAACAACTCGTTATCATTAGCGACGGATTTAGCCACGAAAAAAATCTGTGGTTAATTAGCGACGAATTTAGCCATGAACTTGACATTACGAATTTAAAAAATATAAAAATTTTGCGATGAATTTTTTTTTCGTGGCTAATTAGCGACGAACTCTTATGTTTATCGCTAATTTTGGCGACTTAGCGACGAACTCTTATTTTCGTCGCTAATTTTAGCAACAAACAGAAGAGTTCGTCGCCAATTTTGCTCCCCGCCGTTTCGTGGCTAACCCCAACTTTTTTCTCTCTCTCTCTCTGCTATTCCTCTTCCTCATATCCCCCCTCTTCCGCCAAACACCTCTCCGTCGCTCCCTCCTCCCCTCCTCCAGCCATGATGGCCTACGTCACCGCCATCGCCGCCGTTGCCTCCTCTTCCGTCGCCATACGCTCGTTCCCCGCCCACAATCCCTCCCTTGCCCTAGATCTGGACGAGGTCGGCCGCCGCTCGACCTCGTGCAGATCTGGGCGAGGTCGAGCGGCCCTGCCCATGGCTGCTCGACCTCGCCGCCGCCCAAATCTGGGCGACAGCGAGGGCGAGCGGCGGCCATGGGCGAGGCCGGGATCCGGTGCTTCGTCGCCGAGGGCCTCGCGATCTCCTAGCCGAGCGCCGTCGGCGGGGGACTGGTTGATTGCGTGGTGGTCGGGGGCGGGATCAGCGGGTTCTGCATCGCCCAGGCGCTCACCACGAAGCACCGCGACAAGGCCTCCGACGTGGTCGTCACCGAGGCCAGGGACCGCGTCGGTGACGACCACGTCGTCAGATTTCCGTCCCTTCATCCCGTTATTTTCCAATGAATGCATCTTCAGATGTACTTCTTCTCCAGGTATTACAAACTACAGAACACTCTCCAATCTGCATTTTGTACTTGATATGAAGGCTATATTACTCTAATGTTCATATGCAGTTGGATCTATATACCGCATCCAATGGAGTTCTAATTAGAAATGCTGCCAGAACTAATCCCAAAGATCCTTCTATAGGTTACTTTAGTTGTGTATTCTTATTCCGCCTATTACGAATATT
Organism: Syzygium malaccense; assembly: GCA_031216405.1. NCBI lineage: Eukaryota > Viridiplantae > Streptophyta > Magnoliopsida > Myrtales > Myrtaceae > Syzygium > Syzygium malaccense. The sequence continues at coordinate 39,115,411 of CM062263.1, read as the reverse complement.
AATGTCATGTTTCATTATATCTGCCTTTTTCAGTTGGGAAGTTTTGTGAGCCGCTTCGAGTCTATTCCCAGTGTAGTTGAGTTGGACAGCTTGAAAGTCACTGCTAATGTGTAGTTTGGAAATGGCATTAAGATCAAGGTATAGACATTGCGCTTGGCATTTGTTTTTATATACTTTGTCCGATTATTGAGGATCTACTACAAATTTATGGGACCTACAGTAAAACCCATCAGACCACCGGTTAAATTGTGAAGATTTGCTTACTCTGTTGAGTCCATCTATAGAGTATGAGTTGCAAGTAAATCTATGTTTAGTTAAAGATGCAGTGTTTGGAATTTAATTTAGATCTAGGCTATCTTGCAGACTCCGCTCTCTATAGAATTTATTCTGTCTCATGTGTTAAAGTACTTTTAGATGTAATTTGTAGTCAATCATTACAGAGAATATACTGTGAACTTAGACATATCAGGATGGACATATTTTGTCTAAAATGTTATGTGAAGTAATCATTTAGTACAGATGGCGATTGTCATAACCATTTCGTGTTGTTGATCTCATTTCATTAGCAATGGATTTTCACTTATGTACTTTGAAGGGTTCATAGTAAAGGGATTGGGATTACAAGGTATGAAATACCTGGATGTCCTTTTATAATATATCTATATATCTTTAGTACCTTGGTCTCCCCTGCTTATGTTGGCGAGTGTGGTTTTAGTTTTGAGGAAGTAACTTAAACATATCAAGAACCGGTAGTAGCAGATTGAACCTAAGCTATTTTACATTTTTTTAGCATGACACTTAGTATTCTTGTTTGAAATAACAGGAGGAAGCTTGGGTAAGTTGGCCAATGAAGAGATGGTCAATGCAATGCATGTTCTGCTTTTGTATCTACGAAGTGCTCCGGATGATGAAAAACCTTTGGTTGCCATACTTATTCTGCACTTTGATCTACTGGTATACTTTCTTGACTATTCATTTTGTAGTTTTTCGGATTTTATTGGATTTTGAATTTGATATTTGTAACTTCTCTTCTTGCCCATTTTTGAGTTGCATATGTAAGATATGCCTCGGTGACTATGACGAAATTTTATGGTGATTAACTTGGTATAGGAATTTGAAGATGCAGTGTGAATTTGCAGATTTAATGAAGCCTACTCTTATTTTTTGGTTATCTATTCCAGAAAATTATGGCTAAGATAACACTTTGGTGTAGGTAGAACCTCATAAGTACAGCATATACAGAGAAGAGACTGTTGATGCAATTTCTGCATAAGTTATGCAAATGAGAGATTGCAACAACATTTCAACTGGCATCTGTTAAAACTAGAGTAGGAAGTGAGCATCACACATAGACCGTATCTTTAGTAGTTTTGTTTAGTATTTATATGATGGGGATTGTCGTTAAAAGCGGGTATTCTTTTTTAATTCATTTATGTCGTCATTATTTATTGTGCAAGATTATTTATTCTCTCATTATGTGTACTATAAAGAAAAATATTTATGTCATTCTTGTGGAAAACGTTGATGAATGTATTTCATTTTCATATTATTATAATATTTTGACGTTATTAAGTGCTCAATGATAAATATAAATTCTAGAAATTAATTTTTCTTTTAATTAGGTTTAAAATCGAAAAATAAAATATTAGATTATGTTTAAATTCGTGGCAAGATTCGAATTTTGCCAAGAATTTTGCAACGAACTTTGCCACGAATTGGTTTTCGTCTCAAATTACTAACGAAAATTCAAATTTTTTGTTGCCAAAATTTGCGAAAAAAAATTTGCAAAGAATTTTTTTGTTCGTTGCTAATTTCGTGGGAAATTCATTTTGCCACGAATAATTAGCGACGAATGTTGCCACGATTTTTGCAACTAATAATTAGTGATGAATTTTGCAACGAATTTAGCCACGAATTTATTTACGAATTTTGCAACGAATTTATTTTCGTCGGAAATTACCAACGAAAAATTAAAATTTTTTGTCGCAAAAATTTTCGACGCCGAATTAGCAACTAATTTTTTTTCGTCGCTATTTTCGTCGGAAATTCGTTTTGCCACGAATTTTACCACGAATAATTACCAATGAATTTTGCCACGATTTTTGCAATGAATAATTAGCAACGAATTTTGCAACGAATTTAACAATGAATTTTGCGACAAAATTTTTTTCGTCGCAAATTACCAATAAAAATTGAAATTTTTTGTCCCAAAAATTTGCGACTACGAATTATCGACAAATTTTTGTTCGTTGCTAATTTTGTTGGAAATTCGTTTTGTCACGAATTTTACCACGAATAATTACCGACGAATTTTGCCACCATTTTTGCAATGAATAATTAGTGACGAATTTTGCAACAAATTTAGCCACGAATTTTGCCACGAAAAAATTTCATCGCAAATTATCAACGAAAATTGAAATTTTTTGTCGCAAAAGTTTGCAACAACGAATTACCGATGAATTTTTGTTCGTCGTTAATTTTGTTGGAAATTCGTTTTCCAACGAATTTGCCAAATTTTTCGTGGCAAAATTCGTGGCAAAACCCTTGTTTTTTTGTAGTGATTTGAATGGGACATTATTAGAGTTAGTTCCGCATACATCATACATCGACTTTATTTTGTGCTCGTGACTCTTTGTTCTTCAATTTAACGTGCATGGACATTTGGTTTTTATCTTACCGCTTGAATACATTACTTTAATGAGTCCTCTATACATGTAGTCTGGCCACACTTAAAGTATTTAAGTTTTTGGTTAGATTTTCTAACAAAAATTGATCGAGCCATTACAACTTTAATTAGACGGATAGGAAAAGGAAAGGGCTCGCCGAAAATCATTTATCTATTTTTGGAGCATTTTCGAAGCCATGTTGAAAACAGTCCATTTGGCTCAAATCTCAAAATTGGTGCCAAAAAATTCGAGTGGATTCACCACACTAATTTAATTTCCCATGAAATGTAGACAACTATTCAATCTCAAAAAGATAATTGTACATATTATTGTAATTATAACCCAAAAAGAATGTATGTGCAATTTCGTTTTAGGTTTTTCCCAAGTATATAGCTAACCGGTAAGCATTGGCAATAGCAGATTTGATGGGGAAAGTACCAAAAATGTCTTAAACATATTATATTTGTGCCAATTCAATTATAAATATTTCAATTCAATTTAGTTTTAAACCTTTTGCATTATGGGAATTGAGTACTTCCGGTTAATTTTGACTAGAAATTGCTGACATAGACGTTGGCCATCTTACATGGCATAACTGATGCTAACATGGATATTTTTTAATAAAGTTTTGAATTTTCTACAAGTTTTTTCTTTTATATTTTCTTTGTATTTTTTCTTCTTCCCATTTTGGCCAGTGAGTGTTGTCTGGATGAGGGCCATCCTGCTTAGAGACGGAAGGACTGCGAAGGTTCTGAGCGACGGCCTTCGCACCCTCGCTTGCTGATAGCAAGACTGTAATAAGGAAGAAGAAGAAAGAAAAGAAATGCAAAACGTTAAAATCTAAATTAGTCTAATTAAAAATTTTAATATTAAATTAGCACTGCAGTATATTTTTTACTTTTTGGCAACTTTCTCCGTGACCCAGCGTTGCCATTATTGTGAAAGTTTCACAATGGTTGTTTCATAAGATTCTCTGCAAAAGAAGCGTGAATTAATTAATATCATTTTTGAAAAAAAAAACCGTCAAGGACATTTCATGGCCCAAGATAAAGCTGCACTTCTTTTTACTTCTCTCCAGCAGGAGGTCTCTATCATTGCCCTTATTTTTCTTCTATTTTTCAGCAGATGATACGGAAGAACTGTGGAGAGAGAGAGAGAGAGCGCGCGCATGGGGGTGATTCTTTCTTCGTTTATCGGGAACCTGCAAAATGCATGGGTCATTGGACAAATCATTCGCTTCAAAAGTGAAAAATGTATATATAAATGAAAAATGATTGAAATTGCAATTAAACCCTAGAAAAAAACTGAGAAAACCCCTCAAAAAAGCTATAAAGAGAGAGATAATCACGAGTAATAATGATAATTCTAACATACATGAGAGCACAAAATTTGAATATAAAATGAATTTATTGAGAAAAAATTTAAATTCGACGCAATGTGACATGATAAAGTTGAAGTCAAAATTATTAAGAATTGACACAATTTCCAATATTCTTAATAAAATCAATTTACGATTACATTAATTAATGGTAATACAAAATAACATAGGATGACGGGTGCCACTACGATTTCCTCATAGGATATTACATCCCTAGTCACAAGATATCTCTGAGCTTCTCCTTCACAGAAACACAAGTTTCCCACTGGAATTCAAGCTTTTCTTAATTGATAGGGTTGTGATCTATTTTGATTATTGAAGAAGACAGACAGCAGCTTGCAAGTGCTTCGTTTGCTCAATGAACTTGAATTCTTCTATACAAGGAAGTTCACCGCTTGCTTTCTCACTATTCGATACATTGTCTATATGGGGTTAACGGTCTATTCCAATGCTTGCTGAGTGCTCTATTTGCTCACCGAAGAAAACTTATTTGTACAAGAAAGTTCGGTGCATTTTTTCAAACTGTTTGACAAATTGCCGTACGAGTTGAAAATCTAGTGAGGTGCTTGCTTAGACATTAAGTTCATCTAATAATCTGAAAATTCAATTGTTGTACGGTTCCATTTGATTAGACTTTGAATCTTTTGCCACTAAATGCTCTATTTTTACGCAGAATTTGTTCTTATTTGAAGTGGACTAGGGAACAAGCATTCACACTTATTACCATTTTGAAATCTCGTCGAGAAAAATAGTAAAAGCACCTGAAAAGCACGTGGTTATATATATATATATATTTCCTTGGTCCAATCTTGGAGTTCCCCTCACCAATCTCTGAACTCAAGGCATCGTATTATTTGACAGAGAGCAACTAAGCATAGTGAAAAGGAGAATCATGACACGTTGAAAGCACCTAAAAAGAACTTAGTGAGCAAGAGATTTCCATATATTGGTTGGGATGCGAGTAGATTATGTAATTATGGGGTTTTGCATCTCACATCTTCGGAAACGCCTTGGCAAGGTTGCATAGGACAGTTCTCTTGCATGTAAACTGACAATCGTTTAAAACGGATCGATCGATCGTTGCTAACAAGTGGCGTACGTCCACGTCAATGTGATTATTCGCGCGGACAGAAATAACATGAACATGTGCAATAATACTTTCAAAGGATTCTTTTATGGGTTATCATATCACTATGTTCCAGTATTTTATTTGTGCTCGTATATATTTAGTTAGAAAAACTTAGCAAATTCTTTTTTATATTTCAAATCTTGTATCTCACGTATTTGACTTTTTTCTTCAATGCAAACTACTCGAAACATTTCAAAATGTGCTCATATTCACTTAAATTCCTGTATAATTTCCTCGTGATTTTTTAAAACTAAATAATATTATTAATTTTAAAGAGCAAGTGAAGATGTTATTTTTTACTTTTTTATGCAAGCCATAAAAAATAGCCTCGGCTTCAAGCACGATTGCAACCGCAGGCACATACTCCACAACTAAAATTCTCTATATTAGGATGTTAAATAATATAACTCTGGTAGATGTAGCTTGCGATTTAATGATTTTCAATATCCCTCCACCATTTATTGTAATGCCTTGGGGTCCGCCACTGTGCACATATTGTCCTCTTTGGGCCTCACTGGACCCTCACGGTTTTGATCCTCTGGGCTTCACCTAGAAAACGCATATGTACAGATAGAGAACCCTGTGCCTTACAGTCCAGGACTCTCCTTAGGCGATGTGAAACAAGAGAGACTCCCCCTCCTTTCATGCGCACGTCCGAGGACCAAGGTGCAGACGTACCGCCATCCCTCCTCCCCACGCACTGCCTCCTGGGTCATCACACTCTCCACCCCTTACGGGCACAACGCTCTCACTGTGGCCCCACACGCGGTCGGGAGTCGGCTCACCTGCCCCCCAAGGGTCTACATTTATAAATTGGATTATTTTATCATTTTATTTGCCACAATCTCTGTATATTCTTTTCTTTTTGTTCATGCGTATTGACTTTCAGAAAGCAATGGAACTTATCATTTTGCCAATGTTTATTCTAGTAATTATTTATGTTAGTTGTTTTCCTCCAAATTCAAAAGATTCAAATTGTTTGCTTTCGGATTTCATTATTCATAACGTGCTCGACTCAAGCATGCCATAAAACCTAAAGTTATATTAAGACCAAAATAATTTCATTAGTTACCTCAACAATCTTCACAAAATAGATGACCATGACAGTTTGGAATTTGGATCAAATACCCAACAATCACCTTCTCCAAAAACAAAAACACAAAAGAATAATGTTTGCGACTTTTACATAATTCGAGTAATTAACGTTTCTATAAGATTAGTCGCAGCATATTCTAATTCTCACGTAACTGCTGTTGTTCTTTAATAAAGAAGTTGGTGAAAATGTAAAAGTCCATTAATAGGTAAAGAGAGTAAGTGATAAAAGAAGTAAAAGTTCAAAATATCTTCAAAGGGAGCCTTTCATCTCATGTTTGCGTGGAATACTTTAAATAATCATGTACATGTGAAACTCCATCCAAGGAAAATTATTCAAGAGACCATATTTTCTTTACTCCTGGTCCCGCGAGGCATAGAAAAGTAAAGAGGATGAAGCTAAGATAGCTGGAAACAAATTATGCGAGAGTATGGACCGCTTCAGATCGATCATTTAGTTCAAATTGATCACAGAACAGATCAACTTTCTTCGCAACTGCGTTTTTTAGTTTAAGACGTACAAACCATTTGTGCATTGAGAATCAACTATCGAGCAAATAAGAAACTTAGTCTTCATCTTTCTCTTGGCTTCTTCTGCTTCTCCTCTATGTGTTCCTCATCCTCTTTCTTGTGTTCGGCTTCTCATAATTTCTCTTCTTGAAAAGTTGCCAACCAAGACATCTTTGAATCTAGATGGCTCATTAGTAGAGGAAAAACCAGTTCTTTTTTTTCTGAACGTCATGGAGAAGCGCTCGTGGAGATTGGCAGATGCGCCGTGGGCAATGAGGCAATCTCTCTCCATCTCATCAAATTTGATGCTGCCGAAACGCTTCGAATGAAAACTGGCTGCTGCGCGAGCTGGTGGACTGGTCTGAGTTCCTGGACTTCGCTTTACCCTCGGCAACGTGGTTCAGCCGCTGATAAATTTTTACCAGCGGCTGATCCACATGGCAGAGGACAGAGCGAAGTCCAGGAACTGAGAACCAGTCCACTAGTTCACGTGGCAGCCAGTTGCCTATCGCAAACGTTCGGCAGCATCAAATTTGGTGGGACAACGGCAATTGGTGCGGGAGATGACGGGGCTGAGAATGTGTTGAAGCTTGTTGGTGGCTGCTAGAACAGCTTGTCGGGAACCTGCCGGGTTGAGGGCAAGGCTCGGAGCAAGGCTGAGTTGGGGATGAGACTCTGGGCACGGCAGGAAGTATAAAGCGCCAGGAGACTTGTTTATGTAATAGATGGTGGGGAGCCTAGGCCAAGAGAGGGTGAGATAGACAGACATTTGTCCCTCCCCTGAGCCCCATTCTGTTCTTGTGATTTCTCTATTTATAGAGAAGTCAGAAGTCCACGTTCCTTTGGAAACTTGAGCCCTCCCATACCCTGTCTTCAATTGCTTCACTCCACCTGTGTTTCACTTTTGCCCGTCTTCTTGTCTATTTCTTTTTCTCACTCTTTTGGTCTTGGCCCATGCCCTGCCTTATACGATTCACTTGGGAAGTCGATGTAAGGAGGATCAAATAATAGTACACAGGAATATTCTAGATACATTTAATTAGTAGTACTTTGGATCCTAATATAAATGAGAAGAAAAGTTCAAATTTGATTTGAGTAAACTGTAATCCACATATGACTAACTCTAACCACTGTTTTAGCATCTTAAGTTAAGTTGTCAAACTAAACAGGCCGATGACAATGCCATCATTCTCCTTGATAAACATTGTAAGAAGATGGAAAATTATAAAATGCAAAACATTGAAAGAAGAAATGAATCCGCTTATATATAGTTTAAAAAAAGCTCTGCTATGATGTCAAAGTAGAGTTGTCATCTGGATATGTTTGTTTGAATGAAAAAAAAATTCTGCGAATTAGTTTTATGGACTTTCACATGTTTAGTTTACTAAAAATGATCATTCAATGGAAAATCATTTATGGTCCGATGAAGTATATTTATGAAGATTAGAGATTTCCCTATTAGAGAATATTGTTAGAGATATTATTAGATATTAGGAATATTATTTGATATTTCGTTATTCTCTAAGATATCTACTTTCCTCTCCTATGCATATTGCTCAGGTATAAATACCCAACTCTAATAACTTGTAAAGATAAGCCAGCAGAGTAAGGATATAGTCTTTACTAATTTTCTCGCCCTATTTCTTGAAGATCCTAGAATATTTACACGGTCAAAGAAAATATGCATATTTAAAATTAGGAAAATGAATTCTCTAACTTAAAAAGGGGAAAAATTTTCCTAGAAAATGCTTTCCTGAGAGCACAAACACACCCTTTCTCTGTGTTCTTATCCAACTTTTATGATTCGAATTTTCTCAAAATATCAACCTACCCTATAAAGAGAGGGTGTTGGATCATTTGAATATATTTTCGTAATTTGAACTTTTTTTGGATGGACTAATTAATGATGGTCTCGCTCGATATGTAGTTCAGTGGAAGGAACAATGAATTAAGTGCTGCAAAACTAGTAGGAGACTATTGAGTCGTTCATTTGAGTTTGAGATTTAAACAAGAGGGTGATCTACGCAATGTCGAAGGGAGAAACAACGCGTGATCCTTTTTAATCGAGCTAGGTAAAGCAATGTATGTCTACTGTATATGGTAGATTTTCTATGTACTTATAATACTAAAATATTACGTTTTTGTGTAATAGCTTTGGAGGTTTGGCAGTTAGCAATAATCCTATAAAAATTTCACATTATATCTGAACATAAGATAAGACAGATTAAATTTTTCCAGTCCTATATATGTCTCCTTGTATATATTTCCACTCTTGTTTGCACAAAATTTTGCACTACCGATCTACATTTGCCTTAAAAAACAGGGAAATTAGATTTATTCTGCATTCCATAGTAAGTGGTATTCAAACCTTTCATTCGATTGATTCTCGTGACTGGTTACGATCCCTTACGTGCACATCCATGTAGCTCATTTAATGCTCATCTACGTGATGGCGAGCTGGAACTCCAAGAATATTCTACATAAGAGACTGTTGACACCTATTTTTTTTTTAAATTTTTAGCCCTAAACGTGTCTAACAATACCCGAGGTCTTAGATAACATTTGGGAAGGTCACTTGCCTTGGAAAAGGGTGACAAACGGGCTGGGCAAGGGGCTGGAACAACCGGACCAGCAACAGCAGTAGCGACGCCGGTGGTCAGGCGGGTGACCGGCTGTACCACCGTGGACGGGCGGCGCACGGGCGGCTGGGGGTGGCGATCTGGTCGTATAGACCAGGGGAGGATGGCCAGGGGTGGCTGGTGGTGGCGGGGCTAAACAGGACAGGCGAATGGGGAGAGAGAGAGAGACGGATGGTGAGGCACGACTAAGGAAGGAGAGGCAGCGGCGGCGGACGTCTGGCCGGCGGCAACCAGGCGGCGGCGAGCTGGTGGCTGGCCATGCTGGCTCACGCAAGGGAGGAGAGAGAGAAGGTGCTGATCGGTGGAGGTGAGGAGAGAGAGAGAAAGTGGAATTATTGGAGAGAGAGAGAGAGAAAAAGATTATTTATATCTATCCCTGAATAATTGACTTTAAAATCCCATCGGAAATTACTAAAATACCCCTCAACTACCCCTCCGATCCAATGGCCAAGATTTGATCTTATCCTTATCCTACAGCCCCCGATCAACCTTATCCAATAATTCAAGGGGCGAAAAGGTAATTACCCATGGGATGAGAGGGGGCATTCTTATCCTCTCATTTTCGGCCAAACAGGGTTAATATCAGTCCCCCGACTCAATTCAGTCCTCAAAATTCGTTCGCAGTCCCAGGGGCAAAATGGTCATTTTTCCGGTCTCGAACCGAAATCCATTTTTTTACAGAAATGGTGGCCCCAAGGTTGGCCACACCAAAAACGCCATCGGCCGCTAAAAATTGTCACTTTCAAAATTCTTGATTCTCGGGCTTGAATTCTAAGAAATGACTAGAATCGAACAATCGCAATTTTAGCTTATCTCTTGCTAACGGGTGGCTCCTTGGGATTACGCGCTCTCGACCCGTGATCGACACTAAGTCAAATTACGTTTAAGCTTGCTCGAACTAAGGCGACCTCGATTGTCATGTAATTGCGAGGGTTTATCGCTAGTTCTCTTCTGACACGATCAATTAAATAGATCGGTCACTGTTGGCCCAAAACATTCCCTCGTCAATCCTTATGGTCGAAGGTCGAATCAAGGTTGAGTCCTTTGATCGTGCGAACTCAATCCCGTAATGGCCTTACCCTTAAGGTTAGCATCCCGAGAATGCACGATTCCGGGTGAGATCTCATTATAAGTGCATTGGCCAAAATACTCTTTTCATAAATCCCGGGAAAAAGGGTTGAAAATTCAGAATGTTACATTGGTTACGGAATTTGCAAGATTCTACATTTTCATCATCTCTCCAATATAACATACAGTCCCTACTACATATATCAATCCTTTCAACTGGAAGACCTAAGTTATTCACTAACTTCTTCATATCGTAAAAATCACTTGGCATGATATTATCACGAGGCATTATTTCTTGCATTACTTTAACAAAAAAGTTAAAGCAATTCTCAGACACATTATGCTCTGCCTTGATATTTAACAATCTTGCTATCACTGATAACTGAGTATGGTTATCACAACGTGCCCATAAAAGTTCATCTGCCGCTTTCAACACTTCCCAGAACTGATTAGATGGAAACATTTCATTATACACATTCTCATCAAAACATGTTACTCCTATCTCTTCTAATTGTTCAAATATAGGAGTAAAACTAGAACTTGCATGGTTCAAATATGAAACAACATTCTGACTAACTACATCAATCACCATCCTCTGGTATGGGTTCAATTGGTCATAATAGCTACATTCTTCTCTAATTGAAAATTGGTCACTTATTCGATATCCTTCATTAGATATAAATGATTCATCATGACAAGTCCAATTATAGTAGTTCGGAGTAAACCTAAATCTACAAAGATATTCTCTAACTTTATCACACACATGAAATTTACCATTACTGCACTTGTTACACGGACACCGTAACTTATTTCCATCCATCACCTCATATTTACTACTAGCAAAGTCCAAAAATAGTTCCAACCCAGTACGAAACACATCGGTCAATCCTCGACGTCCAGGTAAGTTCTTATTATACATCTAAGCCCTATCTCTTTGCATTGTGTCTATATAAAAATAACAAAATCTCGTAAAATATTAAAACCAAAAAATTTTCTTAATTAAAACCATAAAATTCTAAAAATTAAAATTTTGTTTTTGCCGAAACAATTACTTTGAAATTGAAAAAAATAAAACAATTACCATGACAAGAAGACTTACCCAAGTATTTGACTGAAATCTTTGTAATAGAAAGTGCTCAATTTGATGAGAATTGCAACGTTCACTTCGTCTGCGAGACTTTCAAATGCACACGTACCTATAAAAAAATGACTTTTAGATTTTTTTTAAATAATCCTTTTTCCGAAATTTTTTTTTCAAATTTTTTTTCCTAGATATTTTTTGTCGGTCGTCGGTCTGGCGACTGGCTGAGGCCGGCGAGTTGGACCTCACCGGCCATGGGCGAGGTCGAGCGGCGGCCTCGCCATGGCCACCGCTGGACCTCACCACGAGGTCCAACAGCGGCCATGGCGAGGTCGTCGCTCGACCTCGCCGCCCAAATCTGGCCACCATTGGACCTCTGCGACGAGGTCGAGCAGCGGCCATGAGCGGCCTCGCCCAGATCTGGGCGAGGTCCAGCGGCGTCGGCCATGGCCGCCGCTCGACCTCTTTGCATAGATCTACGGCGAGGTCGAGCGGCAGCCACGGGCGAGGCCACTGGACCTCACCCAGATATGGGCGAGGCCAAGTGGCCTCACCATGGCCGTCGCTCAACCTCGCCGTAGATCTGTGCGACGAGGTCGAGCGGCGGCCATGGCCGACGCCGCTGGACCTCGCCAAGATCTGGGCGAGGACGAGTGACCATGGCCGTCGCTCGACCTCGCCGTGACGACAAGGTCCAGCGGTAACGGCCATGGCGAGGCCGCTCGGCCTCACCTAGATCTAGGCAAGGTCCAGCGGCCCCGCCCATGGCCGACGAGGTCTTGCCGGTCGCCTGTTGTCGGACCGGCGACGAAGTTAGCAAAAAAAAAAGAGGAAAAAAAAGCTCAATAAAATAAAAAAATTCGAATCTAGTAATGAATAGTTTTGCAACGAACCGTCTTCGTCGCAAATTAGTCACGCCACTTACCGGTAGAAAAGCTTTACCGAGACTAATTTGCGCGCGTGCAGAGAGTTTTATCAAGAGAAATGAAAGAGGGAGAGGAAGGGAGAACAGCAAAGAGGGATAAAAGGAATTAGCAGTGAGAGAGAGAAATTGGGTCTACAAGTAGCGAGAGGGACAATTAGCGACGGATTTAGTTTCCGTCGTAAATTAGCGACGAATTTATTTTTCGTTGCAAATTACGTTGCAAAATTAGCGACGAAAAAAAATCCGTCGCTAGCTCCGTTGCAAATTAGCAACAAATAATTTTTCGTCGCAAATTCTGTTACAAATTAGCGACGGATTTTTTCGTGGCAAATTCCGTTGTAAATTAGCAATGGAAAAAAAATTCGTCGCTAATTCCGTCGCAAATTAGCAACAGAAAAAAATTCGTCGCTAATTAGCCATGAATTTTTTTTCGTGGCAAATTCCGTCGCAAATTAGGCATGGATTTTTTTTCGTCGCAAATTAGCGACAAAAGATAATTCGTCGCTAATTTCCGTGGCTAAATCCTTGTTTTTTTGTAGTGAGGGTGCCCATTAATAAATACATTATGCTTTTCAATTTCCACAGTCTCATCCGATCGAGAAATTTCTAATGCTCTTCTTAATGAGGCTCTAAAAGAAAATTTTGTCCCTTTTCTTCATCTTCGATCGATCTACTTCTTTAAAGCATCTGAAGAATCTTGAGATGTGTAAAGGTAGTCATTAAACGAGTACTCCGATCTCAGCTTTCATGGCTGTATGCTGCACTGATTTTTGTCTCGGGACACCTTTTTGGACTAGAAAATCCAGATGTAATTCTTTGTAGAATTTGGGCTCTAATACCATGTCGAAAATTTAGATGTGCAAAAGCATGGTTTGATATCGATGATAGTTTTTTATTAGATGTGTGCAAGTGTATGTGCGTGTGGTATAGTTTGTATTTGGTTGAGGAATGGACAAGGGTACAAGAGGATGTAGGCAATGGGAGATAGTTTCATTAGTTTATGGATAATGGTATTACAAATGTAAATGGAGGAGTACAAGTGATGTAAGCTACATGAGCTCCTATCCTCACCCCCTCACATGGAGCAAGTTGCTCCTATTTATAGGATGCATAGTCGGTGAATGCACCGACTTTGCTAGCTTTCTACAATATTCTAATATAAATATCTTCCTATCTTAATTATTTATTGTATAACAACTTGGCAACTAGATTAGAGAAATCTAGAAGGGACGAAGCTTAGTTGGCCAACTTGCCAACTTGATGGACTTTTACTAGAAAAATCTGGAGAAGGGAGAGAGAATGGCGGTGCTCTCCTCAACTTGTTGCTTGCTTTCCACGTTCTTTATTTCTTCAGCCACCGCCATTGACTTCTTGAGAATTCTTGAGAATGTGAAAATGGATCACAAATTCCAACATTCTTTAATCTCACTTTCTTCTGCATATTGATCCTTGGATAGATTAGAGCTGGAATTATAGAGATTCTGGGTGAATGTTAAGCTTGGAAGTGTGGGACGCTCTTCATGTAGTAATGTGTTCTCCGCAGAACTGGATAAATTTTTCCCGAGCTTTACCTCATTTGGAACATCTCCTTCCTCAGAAGAATGGAAGACGGAGCCAGACTATTGCTCCGCTCGTACTACTGCATGTTCACTTGCCGGTCATCTAACTCTTCATTTGCTTCATATTTCTTGTGGAAACTGGAATTAACATGACGAGGAGAGCAAATGTCTATGGCACTACCATCACCAGAGGAATCCCTTTCACGCCCCAGCAGCGTTGTAAACTAGATATTTTCTCTTTCACTGCCTCGTGAGAACCGTTATTGTCAAGGTAAGATGATTGTCTTACAATGGAAGCGACAAGCCTTTTGCCTAGAACTTCAACCAAGAGTACAGTTGAGCAGGACCCAAATTGCAGGTTTGGTTTGTGTGCCTCTCCACACTTATATTGGAAGGCAGTGTCAACAACTCGGAGCATTTGCAACATGTTACGTGTTACAAAAGCCAAGCGATCAAACAACAAATTGGACAAAATAAAGAAAATAAACCGGACACCAGATTTATGTGATCCAATCGTAGTGATTTACGTTCACGAGAAGAGCAACATGAAATTTTACTATTGATCAAGCGATACAATAGATATTACAACTACACTCGAGTCACTCAAATACTAAGTGTTTTTCAAGTCCCAATTACACCCAATAACTCATGCAGTGTTTAGCCCCACAATTCCTTGCGAAATAATCTCTCAATCTTAAGAAATTTATACACAAATCTTATCACAAGATTTAATCAGCTTGAACACTAAGATATTGATGTAATTGCATGAACGAAACTAATGCCAAGTGCTTGAACGGCACTTCAAGACCCACGCTGCTCTTCATCAACAATGGCGTTTCAAGAGGACTTCTCTGTTCAAGGCATCCCCCGACCTATATATAATATATGGTCAACGAAGTCAACCACATAAAGTAAAGAAAAAATAATCCACGTTCTGCATCTGTAAAGATTCGGTCAACATCCCACTTGACTGAATATTTTATATATACATAAAAGTGGTCCCCCTCTTCTTTTGCCAACTTCCAGTAAATTTTATTTCCTTCTTTGAACTCTTCCTTTTTCACGGTCGAAGTCCAATTTCCCTTTGAACGCCACGGTTGCTCGAATACGTCCGAGAAATATCCAATTTGAAATATTCAAACCTCCATAATAATAATTAATCTTGAATTGGATTTCGTCTATCGACCTCAAACTCAAGACATATTTTAATAATCTCCATTTTGGTTCGACATTTGAGTCAAGTCACAATCGCTTTGATAGAATCCGAATTTCGCTACTTCTCTTCCACAGCCCCAATGAACTCAATCGCTATGGACATCTTTCAAGTCCAAGCCTCGGTTGAACTTCGTCATAATCGTGGACCTCATCAGAATACCAATTCCATCTGCACATTTAACTACTTCGCAAGGATTTTTTGACACAATCTCCTCAATTGCAGATAAAACAAAATGAAGAGATAAAATACGCACCTTATCAATTTCAGTAGTTACAGCAACCATTGGCTCAATAGGCTCTACCTTGCTATGAGCATCATCTGTGTCGATTACTCCGTTAGTACTCGCTACCTCAGGAGTTTTTGATTGTAACTCCACCTCAAGCTGGATACCATCTAGATCCGTATGAACACTGCCAATAACACTCCTACCCAGAAATATTTGAGACTTATCAAATGTAACTTCTCTGCTGACAATAGGTGAATTTAATTTTGGGCACCATAACTTATATTCTCGCTCACCTTGTGCATAATTTAGGAACGTGCACTTTCTTGCCCTCCCATCGAGCTTACCATCACTAACTCGAACATAACATGGATAATCAACTATTCTAAAAACAGAATAATCAGCAATGTTATCTGACCACACTTCTTCAGGAGTCCGACATTCAATCGCAGTTGATGAGCATCTATTCACTAGGTAGCTCGCCGTACTAAGCGCATCTGCCAGGAATCTCCTAGCCATACTAGCATTAGAGAATATTTTGTGGGCCGTCTCTAGTAATGTTTTGCTCATCAACTCTGTAACCTATTGTGGTTCATTGGTACTAGTGCGGTGTTTCACTTTACCTTTCTTCATGCAGAATTCGTTTAATAGCTCCGAGCAAAACTTCGTACTACTGTTAGTTCGCACCTGCTTGATCATTGTACAAGTCTTGTTTTCGATCAAAGATCTTAACTGTATGATCTTGACAACAACATCAAACTTATGCCTAAGCACATATACCCACGTCTTTCTCGAGTAGTCATCCACAACTGTTAGCATAAATCTGACACTCTTCCTTGAAGGAAACCGCAACAACCTGTGAACATCTAGGTGAATTAATTCTACAATATCCGCAGTTTCTCCGATAGCCATACTGAACTGCACTTTCTGCTGTTGATCTAAGTTACAGCACCTGCATACATTTAGTGGTTAGTAACATAACCACATAGTTGATTTCTTTCACATAGAACCTTCAGGTTTTTCTTGCTAGTGTGCCCCAAACGCATATGCCACAATTCATACTCTCGAATAGATGCATCTGACGTCTTCACGGCAATTTCGTCATTGTCTTACCTTGAAGCTCATACAAGTCATTGTGCTTGATTCCTTTTATTATCATCAAGGTACCTCAAATAATTTTTAGAATTCCACATTCCGAAATATACCGACATCCAGCTAAATCTGAGGCACTCAAGGAAATCAGATTTTTCATCAACTCTACAATATGCCTCACTCCAGTCAATGTCCTCACAATACCATCATGCATTCTGATCCTAACATCATCAACACCCACAATATCGCACTCGGCGTTGTTCCTCAACTGCACTTTATTATTATTTGTGCACTCATAAGTAGTAAACCAGTTCATATTTGGTATAGCGTGAAAAGAACAATCAGAATCCATAATCCATCCGCCAAATGATGAATCATCAGTAAGAAACAAGACATAATCAGCACTATCCGAATTACTATAAACTATAGCTGCAATATTATCCACAAACTTAACTCTAATTCCCATACACTTATCGTTTTTCAGTTTAAATTAATCCCTTCTAAGATGCCCCCTCTTGCTACAACTTCAACGGACAACACCACCAGTCCTAGACTAACTTCATCTATTCATGTTTATACTACTTCTGTTAACACGTATACCGGTTCTTCCTCTATTTTCACCTACTAAAGCAGCAAATACATGTTTACCATATTCTCTCCTATGGATATCCTCACTCAGAATTAAATCTTGAACACCATCAAACGTCAAGCTTGTTGACCTAGAGGAATTACTAACAGTAGTAACAGTAGTATTCCAACTATCAAGCAATAAGGATAATATAATCAAAGCATATACCTCATCTTCAAAGTCAATATCAACTGAACTCAATTGACTAACAATCACATTTAATTAATTGATATGAGCAGTAACTGACGCACCTTCGCTCATTTTCAAGTTAAATAGACGTCACATCAAGTAGACCTTGTTGATCGTAGATGGCTTCTTGTACATGTCCGATAAGGCTTTCATTAAACTCGCAGTGGTCGTCTCTTTCATGATGTTAAATGTGACATTACAAGCTAACGTCAGCTGAATAACACCTAAAACTTGTCTATCTAGCAATTCCCAATGAGCTTGCTTTATCGTCTCTGAGTTCTCCCTATACAAGGGCAAGTGTAGCTTAATCTGATATAAGTAATCCTTAATCTGCAAACCAAAGTCCTTCCCATCAAATCTGTTGATTCTCACTTTTCCTTCCTATGTTGCCATTGATTCACTTTAACTCAGCCAAGCCTAGCTCTAATACTAGTTATTGCGGAAGCCAAACGATCGAACAATAAATTTGACGGAATAAAGAAAATAAATTAAACACCAGATTTACGTTGTTCGGTCGTAGTGACTTGCGTCCACGGGGAGAGCAGCATGGAATTTCACTATAGATCAAGCGATACAATGGAGATTACAACCACACTCGAGTCATTCAAACACTCTAAGTGTTTTCCAAGCCTCAATTACACTCAATAACTCGCGCAATGTTTAGCCCCACAATTCCTCATGAAATAATCTTTCAATCTCACAAAGGAATTTATACACAAATCTTATCATAAGATTTAATCGGTTTGAATACTAAATTATTAATGTAATTGCACGAACGTAACTAATGCCAAGGGCTTGAACGGCACTTCAAGACCACGTTGCTCTTCATCAACAATGGCGTTTTAAGAGGACTTCTATGCTCAAAGCATCCCCTGACCTATATACAATATATGGGCAATGAAGTCAACCACGTAAAGTAAAGAAAAAATAATCCACGTTCTGCATCTATAAATATTCGGTCAACATCCCACTTGACTGAATATTTTATATATACATAAAAGTGATCTCTTTCTTCTTTTGCCAACTTCCAGTAGAATTTTATTTCCTTCTTCGAAGTCTTCCTTTTCACGGTCGAAGTCCAATTTCCCTTCGGACTCCACAGTTGCTCGATTACGTCCGAGAAATATCTAATTTGGAATATTCAAACCTCCATAATAATAATTAATCTTGGATCGGGTTTCGTCTATCGAACTCAAACTTGAGACACATCTTAACATTACGAATGGAGCGCCACCTGAGATTGGATGGTAATGCTTCTTACTTTATCGGAAATCGCAATTATCTTCTGCTGAGAACCGGCAGTATCAGAGTCTGAACCAATACTCTCGGTCAGCCATCTTCTTTGGGCCCGTGGATAACGAGAACTTAGAGGGGAAATATGAACACCCAAATGACCATGAGGCCAAATTTGGATGGGATCGTGATGGTGATAGGAGATGGAATTCACAGGGTAATGCATAGTCCCTTAAGTGCCAAAAGGAGTTGGTTGGACCGATTGAGGAGCTTGCTCATGTTCGTGACTTAAAACAGGTGCACAAGGTGCAGTCAAGGGATGAATCTCGTGATTCTGATGCAGATAAATCTCGATTCAAATCCATGTACTTATTCAAGTGACCTCAATAAGATTGTTTTACATATTGATGATAAGGCCTCGATGTTGTCACGCTCCTAGGAATAGGAGGAAGATACAAGTCATGTGTTTCTCGATCGATGCTCCCAATAGAAGGAATAGGATGCTGTTGACGATGACGAATCAAATGAGGATGCACCAGAACGGGATTTCCCGGGGTCAAGAGTCCACTAGAGACATTTACTTGAATTTATCATCAAAAGGCTCGGGTAGACCCTTCTTATCAAGGGAAACCGTCTCGCCAGCTCTCTCGGGCACATCACTAATTCTGCAAATTTGATTTCTCAAATCATCCAACTTTCTCAGGAGCTTGGCATCCAAGTCCAAGCTCTCCCCTCTGTTAAGCCCATTTGGACATTACTCTTCACCAACTTGCAATGCTCAAAGTAGGAACGAGGTTGATGATTCAATGATCCGTCATCAACATATGCATGTGAGGGAATCCTACTCGTCCCAACGACATTGCTGGAGTTCCCAGGAAACCCTTCAAACCTGTCAGAATATTGAGAGGATGGAAAGCAGTCGGGAATTAGAAAAGCTGTATTGCTTTCTCATGTTGAATACATATGTGTACAAGCCTATTTATAATACATGAGGTCTAATTAATCTAGGCAACAAATGAATATAAAAGAGAAAAAATGATTCCCTAATATACAGTATCAATCAAAAGGAATTGTATCAAATATATGATATCAATTAGTGCCTAATCATATCAAATCATGGGCAATCAGTATCTCCAACACTTCCCCTCAAGCTGGTGGTCTATACACATGAAGAACGCCTAGCAGATACGCATGTTGCCTATGACATAAAGGTTTGGTAAATATGTTTGCAGGTTGTTCCGTTGTCCTTATTCCTTTTGTCTTGACCACTCCATCTTGTATCTTGTCCCTGATAAAGTGACAATCAATTTCTATATGTTTTGTCCTTTCATGAAAAACTAGGTTCACTAGGAGTTTAAAAGCAGCATTGTTGTCACAAAACAGGATCGTTGGTTCCTTTATCCATACTCCAAGATCTTTAAGTAATCCCCTCATCCAAACAATTTCACAACTGGTCTTCGCCATTGCTCGATATTCTGCTTCAGCGGATGACAATGAAACAGTTGATTGTTTCTTCATTTTCCACGAGAGTAATGAGTTTCCCAATTTGATACAGAATCCTGTAACGGATTTCCTACTCATTGGGCAAGTGGCATAATCCATGTCACAATATGCAGTCATGCCCATGTTGTTCTCTTGATACAGTAATATTCCTAATCCAGGACATACTTTCAAGTACCTCACTACTTTCAATGCAACATTCATATGACACTGTTTTGGATTATACATGAATTGGCTGAGAATTTGTACCGTGTAGCATATGTTAGGTCTGGTCTGGTCATGGTGAGATAGATAAGTTTTCCAACAAGTCTCCGATATATGGAAGGATCATTAAGTAAAGGATCCTCATTCAGTGATGATAGCCCCTCGTCATATTCAGACATCGTCAACTTGTTATTTTGCTCAATTGGGATGACCGCTGGCTTGGAACCTGATAGTCCTACTTTCGATATGATTTATAGGACAAATTTATGTTGACAGAGAAAAATTCCTTTATCTAAACGTGCAACTCTATCCCAAGAAAATATTTGGGGTGTCCAAAATCTTTGATGTGAAAGGTAGAATGTAGGTACTTCTTAAGTTCTTTGATGGCAGTTTCATCATTTCCCATAATAAGAATATCATTAATATATATTAGTAAATAAATGGATGATGTACCTTGATTCCACATGAATAGAGCATAGTCTTGTCTTGACTGTTTGAATTTTGTGGCTGTAAATATAGTGGTAACTTTAGCATACCACTGGCAAGAGGCCTGTTTGAGTCCACATAGGGATTTGCGAAAATGACATACTCGATTCTCCCCCTGTTTGCATAATCCCGGTGGAAGATCCATAAAGATTTCTTCTTCTAAATCCCCATGAAGGAAAGCATTATGTACATCCATCTGATGTAAAGGCCAATCTCGGAGAGCAGCAATGGAGAGAAAGATCAAACGGTAACTTCCTTGGCTACCGGAGAAAATGTCTCCTATAAGTCAAAACATTCCTGTTGTGTGAAGCCTCTAGCTACTAGTCTTGCCTTGTAACGTTCGATAGAGCCATCCGCCTTATACTTTATTTTATATACCCACTTACACCCAATTGGCTACCGATGGGGTGGTCAAGAGACTATATCCCAAGTCTTGTTTTTCATTAAGGCTCATAATTCATCTGCCATGGCTTATTGCCAATGGATATCTTTGATGGCATCATTGTATGAGGATGGTTCCTATTCCTTAGATATTCTACTAATGCAACACATATGTTCTGGCGACAAGTGAGCAAAGCTAACGTAAGAGGAGATAGGATAATGTGTACCCAATGGGTTCATAGTAGAGAAAATATAGTCTTTCATTCAGGTGGGTAGCCGTGTCGTGCATCCCGAACGTCGAGGAGGAGCCGAATTAGATGGCTCAAGAGAAGTACAATCTGGAGGATTTGGAGAAGAAGCCACGGAATCCTTTAATGCCAACAACTCTTTATTCATTTCCAGTGATGTCACGGAATCAGTTCTTGACGTGGAAGGTTCCATATGAGGAACAATAACCAGTTGCGAAGGAGATAGGTCCTCCTCACTCAAGAATAGACGATGATTGGTAATCTCTCCTGCCTGTTTCTCTGAGGATGCTTCGTCTTGGAAAGGAAAAATATTCTCATGAAAAATAACATCCCTACTAACAAAAAATCACCCGGTCGATGGTTCAAGAACCAAATATCCCTTTCGAAGAGTTGGGTATCCCATAAATGTGCACTTAAGGGCACGGGGATCCAATTTGTACCAAGGGCCCATAGTAGATACATAACATAAACATCCAAAGACACGAAGATGACGAATATCAGGTCATTTGCCAAAGAGTAGTTCGAAAGGAGTTCGTCCATCCAGGATTCGAGTCGGCATCCGATTGATTAAGTAGGCTGTTGTGACCACACAATCTCGCTAGAACATTTTTGGAATTGAAGCTTGGTATTTAAGGGCACGAGCAACTTCTAAAAGATTACGATATTCCCTTTCGACAATCCCATTTTGTTGGAGTGTATAGACACAAGAACTTTCATGAAGGATGCCATTGGACGTGAAAAATGAAGAGCATTCATGATTGAAAAATTCACGAGCATTATCCGTATGAACCCGTTGGACTGATTTATGAAACCGATTTTTTATCAAGGTAATGAAGTTCTTAAGATTGGAAAGAACTTGTGTGACATCCTAAATTTCGACCCACTTGGTATTTATGAAATGCATAATTTCAATGACGCACTTGTAGTAAATCTCGCCTAGACTTGATCACTCTTGGGACACTAACCAGTAGGGAAAGGCTAATAAGAGATTTAGATTCGCGCGACCATAGAACCTGACTATAGACTGACTTTCGATCATAAGGATTGTCAAGGTGATATTTTGGGCTAATATAGACCGATCTAAGGATGGTCATGGATCGATTTACGAATGTCGTATAATTGGATCGTGGGTGATTCCGCCTCGCCAGAATACAAAATTTGCGAACGATCTCAAACCTATTCCAAACGATCGCGTTCTTTAGAACTAGCGATTGATCCTCGCAATTACATGACAATCGAGGTCGCCATGGCTCAAGTGAACTTAAACGTTGCTCGATTTAGTATCAACCACGGGTCGAATGTACAAATTTTCCTGAAAGCCATCCGTTAGTTTGAGATAAGCTCAAGTCGCGTTTATTTGAGTTTGGTCATTAATTAGAGACCGAGTTTGGGTATCGAAAATTTTGAAAGTCATGACAGAATAATTGGACAACGTCATTATTATCGTGGTCAACCTCAGATTTGTCCGGATTCGTCAGAAAACTGAAATTTTGACAGGAAGTGGAAAATGACTGATTTGCCCCTAGGATTTTGTGAAGACCAAGTGTAATGTGAGAAGGACATTTTGGTCATTTCATACCAGCTTTAGAGATATAAATTTTTAGACAATTTTTCCCCTGCACTTTTTGTGAAATTCCTATTTTACCCTTGGATATTTTTTGTGAGAGTTGATCTTGACCGTCGATTTTTGGATAAGATTGAATCATGGCCATTAGATGGAAAGTTGAGAGGGAGGTAGGATGGTAATTTTGGCTTAGGGTAGGTGCACTAATTATTGGTGTCACCTATATAATTCTTTTCCTCTCTCTTTCTCTCTCTCCCTCTCATTCTCACGCCTACACCCCTCCCTCCCCTCTTGGCCGAATCACTCTCCTCCCCCTCCTCTCGTGGCCGTGGCCAACCGGCCAAACCCATGACTGCCGCCGTCCGTCCGTGGTCGCTGTGAGGCCGTCGGCGCCCTTCGCCTCTCGTTGATGCCGCTGTTGCTGTTTCCCCCTTGTTCTGCCACCCTTGGTTGCTAAATCTAGCTTAGGACTCCGAGTAAGTGATATCCTAAATCTCGCCTAGGATAACGGGTAATTTCGGGTTAGTTCGGGGCCATTTTAGCAAGTTTTAGGGGTTATTCGTGGAGAAATTGGTGGACTGAGTTGGCTGAGCTGTTTGGATGAATTTGTGATAATTTATGAGGTGGATTTGAGGTGAGAATTGATTGATTAGGTAATCGGAATGATTACGGGTGATTATCGAGACTTATTGCGTGAAAAACGGGCCTAAATGTGCCATTTTAGTGATTTTTCTGTGGTGGCTGAGTTAAGCCGCATATCGTGGCTGAATTGTGGCATGATTATGTTTACCTTACTATATGTGATGAATCGGGATTTGTGGCATGAGTGCGACGCCCTTGATTGGTGACAATTGGCCTAGAATATGAAAATTGTGTTAAATTGAGCCTGTGCAAGTGGAATTGATGAATTTGTGGGTTAATGTGGCTTGTTGGTGATTTGAACACTTTAGGTGTCATGGGCGAGTTGATCGTGAGGGTGATATGTGATTGGGTGATCTATGTGTTGCACGACGGTTGAACACCCTGAGGTGTTTTGTGACATCCTGAAAATTGGTCCATTTGAGATTTATAAAATACTGAGTTTTATGAATGTACTCGTAATTAATTCTTGCCCGGAACTGATCATTCCTGAGATACTAACCATTGGGGAAGGGCTAATCAGGGATTTAAATTCGTGCGACTAAGAGAAAATTCGATCATGAATTGATTTTCGACCATAAAATCGCTGAGGTGTATTTTGAGCCACTATAGGCCCATCCAAGGATAGTCAGGGATCAGTTCGCCACTATCATAGTAGTGGATCGCGGGTGATTCCGCCGGACCACGAAATGAATTGACGAATGATCCTGAACCTATACCGAATGATCGTACCCCTCGGATCTAGCGATCGATCCTTGTGATGTAAATAACAACCAAGTCGTCACGAACCGAATGAACTTGCACGTGACTCGATTTATTATCAGTCACGGATCGAATATGCGAATTTCCCCAACAAGCCGCCCGTTAGTCTGAGAAACGTTTGAGTTGCGTTTAATAAAATTTAATTATTTAATTGAGCCCAAATTGGACATCGGAAAAATTTGAAAGTCACAACGGGACGTTAGGACGACGTTACGGTTGGAACGTATAATTTTGGATTGTCCCGGATCCTTCAGAAAAATTTAATTTCGATGAGAAATGAGGAAAGTGACCATTTTACCCCTAAGAATTTATAAAGGGCAAGTTATATGAGGGAGGGGCATTTTGGTCATTTTGCCCTAACTTTTTGGTTGGACAATTTTGCCCTTGGAATTTTATGAAATTCTCAAATTGCCCTTGGATATTTTTTAGAAAGATTCAATCTCGACCGTCGGTTTCAAGATAAGATCGAATCTGAGCCGTTGATTGGAATTGTGAGTAAAGGGCAAGATGGTCATTTGCCACTTTTGATCAAAATTCCACTATTTAGTCCAAGACCTCACTTTCTCTCTCCTCATTCTCTCTCTCTCTCTCTCTCTCTCTCTCTCTCTCTCTCTCTCTCTCTCTCTCTCTCTCTCTCTCTCTCTCTCTCTCTCTCTCTCTCTCTCTCGATCTCGATCCCTCTCCCCCTCACCGAACTGGCCACCTCCCCCCTTGCCGTACACCGCACCGCCGCCATCCGGCCACCGCCCACCGTGCCACGCCGTCCACGCCGCCGTACCGCATTGCCACCACCGTCCCATGCCGTCTGTCTCTCTCTCTCTCCTTCCCTCTCTCTCTCTCTCTCTTGTGGTCGTGGGTCATGGCCAAGGGAAGCCGGGACCGCTGCCGCTCCCCACCGCCGCGCCAAGCCGCCCCACCACTCGCCGCCGTCCCTGCCGATCGCCGCCGCTTTCCGCTCTAGTCGCGCTAGTCTAGAGTTCGGTAAGTCGCACCCTAAACCTTATTTAGGACGTCGGGTATCGACGGATAATTTTTAGGTGAAATCAGGTTAATTAGGTGCGG
Source organism: Syzygium malaccense (assembly GCA_031216405.1). Lineage (NCBI taxonomy): Eukaryota > Viridiplantae > Streptophyta > Magnoliopsida > Myrtales > Myrtaceae > Syzygium > Syzygium malaccense. Next base: position 39,089,937 of record CM062263.1, on the reverse strand, counting down.
AATTGTACGATTTTAGAGCGTAATTGATTAGCGGGCTTTAGGATTGAATTCGAAAAATTTTAGTGGAAATTTTGAGGTCGAAAGCGGGCTGTGGATGGCTGATTTAAGTGCTGTGATGCTCGGTTCGGTACGCAAATTGGATATTTAGAACCGGCAAGTAATTGGGAGAAAATGCCGTGAAGGGCCGGAATTGATTTGCCGCAATTTGGTTGGGGAAAAATGGCAATTTGTGTGTTTAATGTGTGTTTGAACTATGGCTGGATTGTGGTGATGAAATAGGGTGCGTGATTGTGCAACTGATTGATTGAAATATGCCTATTGTGTGCACACTCGGGCCAGATCGAACTAATTGTCAAATTGGTCATGTTGAATGCCTGTTGAGCGTGAAAAATGTGTGTGAATTGATGCGTGCATGGGCCACGTGTGATTGGCCAGTTTATTGGCATGAGAACGAGTAAGAAACTGTAAGTGTTGTGGCATGTGTAATTATGAAAATCCCTGAGGCGATATCATTACGAGGGGAATTGTGCCGTCCTGAGGCGTGTACTTTAACGCGAGACGATGCCTGGTATTACCGGATGATTGACAACCTGAGGCGTGTACTTCAACGCGGGTTGTGCCGTAGGTGGTAGATGTTGAGCTTGAGGCGTGTACTGTGACATGGGCCCTGGAGTGCTGTGATAAGTTAGTCGCAGTGGACCTGAGGCGTGTACCGTAACGCAGGTCACTGGTGAGAGTTATGGAAACTATGTGATTAGACCAGAACGAATGTGCAAAAATGAGATTTAAGCATGCATGTGATTGTATATGATGTGGTTGCGACTAACGTGCAGGGTGCAAGCATGATAGGCCCAGGTAAGAATAATTGATGCGCCTGCTATGTGATGATTATGTGTGTAATTGTGTTTTGTGATTGTCTGGAGGTACGTTATAGCCTAGGTAGGGTTTAGGGGTGTACTTACTGAGATATAGTCTCACGGTTATTTCAACCAAACATTTCAAAACCCCGACAGGAACAATGAATCCCCCGCTGCCACCACCATAGCGTTTTGGAGTACCGGTGGACACCGAACATGAAGTTTTAGAGTTTCCTATGGCTGACAATATGACCTAGATTAAACAGATTACTGTAGTTTTTTGTAGACGTAGGATTACCTTTGTGGGAGCCCCATACATATACTGCTTGGTTTTTCTGAGACGGGGTAGATGAATTTGGGCTCGTCCGAGGATTTGACGTCCCTTTTGATTTAGTTGAGGACTGGGACTAGACTGTTGTATCCCCTCCTGACGGTGGATTGACTAATGCGGAAACTAGTATGGCTTAGTCTGGATTGCATCCAGCACCAGCAGCACAAGGATCTTCAGGGGCTGAGCACGAGCCGGAGCCGGAAGGGTCTCTAGCAGGAGACGGCCCAATGGACATAGACCTTGAGCCAATTCCCGAGGAAGAACCAGTGGAGGTAGAGCCCGAGGCGGAACCCGAGAATGAGCCTACTGAGTCTGTAGAGCCCGAGGAAGAACCGGAGTATATACTCCCGTATGAGCAGTGGATGGATCCCAATTTCATGCCTGAGGATGATTTCTTTGAGGAGCCGGTTGAGGAGGATCAGGACGAAGTTCCAACTGAATCGGATGATATAAACCATCCGATCGAGATTGAGGCAGAGCCGGAGTCATCGGAGGAGCTGACCGTTCAAGGGAGTTCGGATTCAGATGACGAGGAGTCAGACTCAGAGTGGACACCAAGCAAGAAGCATAAGGGCTATCATAGGGGTTGAAGATAGGTTTTTGGAAGAGTACCATTTTTGAGATAAGGGATCCAGGTCATCGATCCTTTTTTATATGGATGGTTGAAGTACGGTGTGCATATGTATATTGGTGGTTCATAGCTTGGTGTGTTTTTACATATGGCGGTTTTGTAAATTATGAATATTGTATAAGTTGAAATGAGAAGAGAATATGTGTAGTCTCCCTATTCTCCCTAGTTTTAATTGTCCGGGTATTGGTGGTTTCCGCTGATCGTTTTAAATCTCTGATAACAAAGATTGAGGTCGGCGATACCCCGGGACGTCGCATTAAACGACCAGTAGAGGGTGTCGCGCTATCGATGGGGGCTCGGGGCGTGACTTCCTAGTTTGAATTGGTATCAGAGCAAGATCAGTTCGATCTAAACTAGTTGAAGTTTGGAGTGATAACAGGTAGAGACCCTGGAGTAGTCAATTAGGGAGACTTTAGTGGGTTATAGGGCGGAATAAGCTATACGTGCCTCCAGATTGTTTGTCGTGATTGATTGAGTGAATTGATTATGGTGATTATTGAAGTGCAAGTGCGTCTGGACCTAAGGTAAGTGTTCAGACCTGATTGATTGTGGCTTTGTGCTTGTAGCAATAGATCGCCTGCTGAGTGGATTCTTGCGTTAATTCACTGCCTAGGACTAGATTGATCTAGTTGACCTAGGTTACTAATTCTTGATTGAAATTATAACAGATAGGAGAGTGATAGGAAGCTAATACAATGAGCAGTGAAGAAAGAGGTGTAGGAAGAGTCTCAAGAAGGGGCGTTGGAAGAAGAACAAGAGGTGAAGGTCGTGCGAGCTAGAGCTGTAGGGGACCTCGGAATGGGTGTTAGAGCGATAGAAAATCCTGAAGTTGGTGCTGGAGTTGTAGGGGAACCTAGAGTCGATGTTAGACCTACCGAGGACCCTAGAATGGAAGCGGTCATGAGGACCCTAGAGCATATTAGTAATATAATAGGATAGCAGACTCAGGAACGAGCTGCTACGATTGCCCAAGCTGTCGAGGCCGCTATGGCCGCTGCTGCTAATAATAATAATGGAAATTAAGGGCAGGGGCAAGTAAATGTGAATAGGCCAATGCATCAACTGGTAAAGCAGTTTATGAAGCTAAAACCGCCTAAGTTCTCGGGAAAAGGTGACCCTGAGGCTGCACCTCGATGAGTAGAGGAACTCGAGAAGGCTTTTGAAGTATTAGAATGTACCGATAATAAGAAAGTGACTCTAGCTATTTATCAATTGCAAGATAGCGCGAATGATTGGTGGAAGGCTACTAGGAATAGGGTGTTTCCAGAGGGCACAGCCCGGACTTGGGTTGCCTTTACTGAAAGTTTTTATGAGAAGTATTTTTTGACCAGTGCTAGGGAGAGAAAGTTAGCAGAGTTTATGAGACTCCGCCAAGGCCAGATGACGGTAGATCAATATGAGGCGGAATTTGTCAGATTGTCTAAATTTGCGCCGAGAATGGTAGAGCATCTCGATGACAAGGCGCGAAGATTTCGGAATGGGTTGAAAGTTGACATTCACAGTCAGTTGTTACTGGTGAATCTAAGGACGTACGAGGAAATATTTGATAGAGCTCAAGTTCTGGAGCGAGATCAGGTGGACAGGGCTGCTGCTTTTGGGTCGAGGTTTATCTAGGGTAGGGATAATCGCAACCTTAGGAGGAGGCCGATGTCAGGTAATAGATGTTTTGTCCCTCCTATTAGAAGGACTATCGAGAAGCCGGCCCGTAATCAGAATGGTCCATGTAGAGTACGTGGGGAAAGGCATGGAAATGGACCTTGTCTAACACGGGGCGGAGCATGTTTTGGGTGTGGTGGATTTGGTCACCACATAAGAACTTGCCCCAATCTCAGGCAAAATAGATCGCCTGCATTGCCGCCACCTCGGAATGGGAATCATACTGGAGCGGCCCAGACAGCAAATCAGAATAGGCCACCGGCACAAGGACGAGTATATGCCATGGCTAGAAGAGAGGTAGAGAACGTGCCAGGGGTTGTCACAGGTACGATTTCTCTATGCAACTATGCTGTATATGCTTTATTTGACCCTGAGGCGTCACATTCTTTCATATCTGAACAGTTTGTTGAGTTAATTGGAATAGAACCTCAATTGCTTGATGTGGTGTTATGCGTGACGACTCCCTTGAATGATAAGATGTTAGTATCGATGGGGTATCTAGACTGTAAGATTGTGGTTGGGGATAGGGAGAAAAAGATTGATTTAGCGATTCTAGCTATGTATGATTTTGATGTGATAGTGGGAATGGACTGGCTATCTAAGTAGAGGGCTGTAATGGATTGCAATAGCAGGGTGATCCAATTTAATCCCGTTGGACATCCGGAATTTAAATTTGTAGGAAGTCGAGGAGGACCCTCGATTCCATGGATTTCGTCGCTGGAAATGACGAAGCTGTTGAGTGAAGGGTGTCAAGGATTTCTAGTGGCTATAGTTGATTCGACGGCTGAAGAGCCGAGGCTTGAGAACATAACGGTAGTGTGCGAGTATCCCGATGTGTCTCCTCAAGAATTGCCGGGACTACCGTCGGAAAGAGAAGTAGAGTTTGTAATTGAGTTGGCATCTGGAACTGAGCCAATCTTGAAGGCACCTTATAGGATGTCGTTATCGGAATTAAAGGAATTAAAGGTGCAGATGCAAGAATTGTTAAACAAGGGATTCATTTGTCCTAGTGCGTCTCCATGGGAAGCACCAGTTTTGTTTGTGAGGAAGAAAGATGGATCATTGAGGTTATGTATTGATTATAAGCAGCTGAATCAGGTGACGATCAAAAATAAATATCCCCTACCGAGGATTGATGATTTGTTTGATCAGTTGCAAGGGGCTTCGGTGTTCTCTAAAATTGATTTGAGAATAGGATATCATCAGTTGAGGATTAGGAAGGAGGATATACCGAAGATGGCATTCAGGACGAGATACGAACATTATGAATTTACAGTAATGCCCTTCAGATTGACGAACGCCCCTGCTGCCTTTATGGACTTGATGAATCGAGTGTTTAAGGAATTCTTAGATTAGTTCGTGATCATTTTTATAGATGATATATTGGTGTACTCGAAGAGCCTAGAGGAGCATGAATTTCACTTTGAGTCGAGTGTTGCAGACTTTAAGGGAGAACGCTTTGTATGCTAAGTTTGGCAAGTGTGAATTCTGGCTCAGTCAAGTAGCATTTCTCGGTCATGTGATCTCTAGAGAAGGAATCTCAGTGGACCCATCGAAAATTGAGGCAGTAATGAAATGGCCTAGACTGATGACGGTAATAGAGGTTTGAAGTTTTCTGGGCTTGGCTGGATATTATCGTCATTTTGTAGAAGGATTTTCGGCGATAGCAACACCGTTGACACATTTGTTGAAAAAGGGAATGAAATTTGAATGGACTGATAAATGTGAAAGGAGATTTCAAGAATTGAAGCATAGATTGACAACGACATCGGTGTTGACTATTCCATCAGGACTTGGGGAATATGAAATTTATAGTGACGCGTCGCTGAAAGGATTGGGATGTGTACTCATGCAACATGGACAAGTAGTGGCTTATGCGTCAAGGCAGTTAAGGCATATGAGTTGAATTATCCGACGCATAACTTGGAATTAGCCGTAATCGTGTTTTGCTCTAAAGATTTGGCGACACTATTTATGTGGAGAGAAATTTCAGATATATACTGACCATCAGAGCCTCAAATATCTGTTTTCTCAAAAGGAGTTAAACATGAGGCAGCATCGGTGGATGGAGTTGTTGAAAGATTACGACTGCGATATACTATATCATCCCGGGAAGGCTAACCGAGTAGCCGATGCTTTGAGTCGGAAGTCGAGCATCGCCTATTTGATGGTCAAGGAATGGACACCGTTAGAAAAAGTGAAAGACTCGGAGTTTAGATTTGAAGTAAGTCAAGTCTCGAACTTGCTGGCTATGCTTAGGATTGAACCGGAAACTCAGGCTAAGGTTAAGATGTTGCAGTCTTCGGATCAAGAAATCCAAAAGATTTTAGAGATAGAGGAGGCCAAGAGAAAGCCGGACTTCCATATATCCGAAGACGGGATATTGAAGTTCCGTGGGCGTTTATATGTGCCTGACGATGCGGAGCTTAAGGAAGAGATTTCATTAGAAGCGCATCATAGTAGTTATAATATCAATCCAGGCAGTACTAAAATGTATCAGAACTTGAGACAGTACTACTGGTGGAATGGTATGAAGGCGGATATCGCTAAACACGTGGCTAAGTGCCTGACGTGCCAGCAGGTAAAAGCGCAACACTGTAAGCCTGGAGGATTGTTGCGACCATTGGAAATCCCATAATGAAAATGGGAGCATGTAACTATGGATTTTGTGACGGGATTGCCAAGGAGCCAAAGAGGCCATGATACTATTTGGATGATTGTCGACAGATTGACCAAGTCGGCACACCTTTTGGCTATGCGAAAGGACTTCGCATTAGATTGATATGCTGAATTATATGTGCAGCAGATAGTTCGATTGCATGGGATACCAGTGACTATTACCTCAGATCGTGATCCTAGGTTCACCGTCAATTTTTAGCAAAGTCTACAGACGGCTTTAGGATCCAAGTTATAATTTAGTACAGCTTACCATCCTCAGGCAGATGGCCAGTATAAGAGGATGATTCAGACTTTAGAGGATATGTTTCGGGCATATGTGTTGGATTTTCAGGGTAAGTGGGAAGAACAACTACCCTTAGTGGAGTTCGCGTATAATAATAGTTATCAGCAGAGCATTGGAATGGTACCTTTTGACGCGCTGTATGGCAGGGCTTGTAGAACGCCCGTGTACTGGGTCGAAGTAGGAGAAAGGAGTATTACCGAGCCAAAGTTAGTTCAACAATCAATTGATGCTATTAAAGTGATTCGCGAAAGGCTGAAAATAGCTCAAAGCTATCAAAAGAGTTATGCAGACAGAAGGCAAAGACCCTTGGAATTTCAAGTAGGGGATCACGTATTTCTGAAGGTATCGCCCATGAGAGGACTATCCAGGTTCGGTAAGAAAGAGAAGCTGAGTCCGCGGTACGTGGGACCTTTTGAGGTTTTAGAAAAGATCGGAGAATTAGCGTATCGCCTGGCACTTCCACCGAATTTATCGCAAGTGCATAATGTGTTCCACGTGTCAATGTTGAAAAAATATGAACCGGACTCGACTCATGTGCTGAATCATGAGGAGATAGAAGTTGATGACAAGGTGTCCTATGTCGAGAGACCAGTAAGGATTGAAGATCGGAAAGAACAGGTTTTAAGGAACAAGATGATCCCGATGGTCAAGGTGATTTGGGAACACCACGGGATGGAAGGCGCGACATGGGAGAGTGAAGAGATGATGCAATGTCAATACCCCAAGTTATTTGAGTCGTTAGTGGGATTGTAAATTTCGAGGACGAAATTTTTATAAGGGGGAAGAGTTGTGACATCCTGAAAATTGGTCCATTTGAGATTTATAAAATACTGAGCTTTATGAACGTACTCATAGTTAATTCTCGCCCGGAACTGATCATTCCTGAGATACTAACCATTGGGGAAGGGCTAATCAGGGATTTAAATTCGTGCGATTTAGAGAAAATTTGATCGTAAATTGATTTTTGATCATAAAATCGCTGAGGTGACATTTTGAGCCACTGTAGGTCGATCCAAAGATAGTCAGGGGTCAGTTGGTCACTGTCATAGTAGTGGATCGCGGGTGATTCTGCCGAACCATGAAATGAATTGACGAATGATCCTGAATCTATACCGAACGATCGTACCCCTCGGATCTAGTGATCGATCCTCGCGATTTAAATGACAATCGAAATCGTCACGAATCGAATGAACTTGCACGTGACTCGATTTATTATCAGTCATGGGTCAAATATGCGAATTTCCCTAACAAGCCGCCCGTTAGTCTGAGAAACGCTCGAGTTGCGTTTAATAAAATTTAATTATTTAATTGAGCCCAAATTGAACAACGGAAAAATTTGGAAGTAACAATGGGACGTTAGGACAACGTTGCGGTTAGAATGTGTAATTTTGGATTGTCCCGGATCTTTCAGAAAAATTCAATTTCGATGAGAAATGAGGAAAGTGACCATTTTACCCCTAAGAATTTATAAAGGGCAAGTTATATGAGGGAGGGGCATTTTGGTCATTTTGCCCTAACTTTTTGGTTGGACAATTTTGCCCTTGGAATTTTATGAAATTTCCAAATTGCCCTTGGATATTTTTGAAAAAGATTCGATCTCGGCCGTGAGTTTCAAGATAAGATCGAATATGAGCCGTTGATTGGAATTGTGAGTAAAGGGCAAGATGGTCATTTGCCACTTTTGATCAAAATTCCACTATTTAGTCCAAGACCTCACTTTCTCTCTCCTCATTCTCTCTCTCTCTCTTTCGGTCCCTCTCCCCCGCACCGAACCAGCCACCTCCCCTCCTTGCCATACGCCGCGCTGCCGCCGTCCGGCCACCGCCCGCCGTACCACGCTGTCCACGCCGCTGTACCATACCGCCACCACCATCCCACGCCATCCGTCTCTCTCTCTCCTTCCCTCTCTCTCTTGTGGCCGTGGGTCACGGCCAAGGGAAGCTGGGACCGCCGCCGCGCCAAGCCTCGCCACCGCTCGTCGCCATCCCCGCCGATCGCTGCCGCTTTCTGCTCTAGCCGCACTAGTCTAGAGTTCGGTAAGTCACACCTTAAACCTTATTTAGGACGTCGGGTATCGGCAGATAATTTTTTGGTGAAATCGGGTTAATTAGGTGCGGAATTGTATGATTTTGGAGCGGAATTGATTAGCGAGCTTTAGGATTGAATTCGAAGAATTTTAGTGGAAATTTTAAGGTCGAAAGCGGGTTGTGGATGGCTGATTTGAGTGCTGTGATGCTCGATTCGGTACGCAAATTGGATATTTAGAACTGGCAAGTAATTGGGAGAAAATGCCGTGAAGGGCCGGAATTGATTTGCCGCAATTTGGTTGGGCAAAAATGGCAATTTGTGTGTTTAATGTGTGTTTGAACTATGGCTGGATTGTGGTGATGAAATAGGGTGCGTGATTGTGCAACTGATTGATTGAAATATACCTATTGTGTGCACACTCGGGCCAGATCGAACTAATTGTCAAATTGGCCATGTTGAATGCGTGTTGAGCGTGAAAAATGTGTGTGAATTGATGCATGCATGGGTCACGTGTGATTGGTCATTTTATTGGCATGAGAGCGAGTAAGAAACTGTTAGTGTTATGGCATGTGTAATTATGAAAATCCCTGAGGCGATATCATTACGCGGGGAATTGTATTGTCGTGAGGTGTGTACTTTAACGCGGGACGATACTCGGTATTACTGGAAGACTGCCGACTTGAGGCGTTTACTTCAACGCGGGTTGTGCCGTAGGTGGTAGATGTTGAGCATGAGGCGTGTACTATAACGTGGGCAAGAGACATGGCCTGAGGCGTGTAATGTAACGCGGGCCTTGGACTATTGTGATAAGTTAGTCGCAGTGGACCTGAGGCGTGTACTGTAACACGGGTCACTGGCGAGAGTTGGGGAAAAGATATGATTAGATCGAAATGAATGCGCAAAAATGAGATTTAAGCATGCATGTGATTGCATATGATGTGATTGCGACTAACGTGCAGGGTGCAAGCAGGATAGGCCCAGGTAAGAATAGTTGATGCGCCTGCTATGTGATGATTGTGTGTGTGATTGTGTTTTGTGATTGTCTAGAGGTACGTGATAGCCTAGGTTGGGTTTAGGGGTGTACTTACTGAGATATAGTCTCACGGTTATTTCAACCAAACATTTCAGAACCTCGACAGAAGTAATGAATCCCCCATCTCTGCCACCAGAGCGTTTTGGAGTACCGGTGCACACCGAACAGGAAGTTTTAGAGTTTCCTATGGCTGACAATATGACCTGGATTAAACATACTACTGTAGTTTTTGTAGACGTAGGATTACCTTTAAGGGAGCCCCATACATATACTGCTTGGTTCTTCCGAGATGGGGTAGATGAATTTGGGCACGTCTGAGGATTTGACGTCCCTTTTGATTTAGTTGGGGACTGGGACCAGACTGTTGTACCCCTCCTGACGGTGGATTGACTAGTGCGGAAACTAGTCTGGCTCAGTCTGGACTGCATCTAGCGCTAGCAGCACAAGGATCTTCAGGGGCTGAGCACGAGCCATAGCCGGAAGGGTCTCTAGCAGGAGACGACCCAATGGACATAGACCTTGAGCCAATTCCCGAGGAAGAACTAGTGGAGGTAGAGCTCGAGGCAGAACCCGAGAATGAGCCTACTGAGTCTATAGAGCCCGAGGAAGAACCGGAGTATATACTCTCGTATGAGCAGTGGATGGATCCCAATTTCGTGCCTGAGGATGATTTCTTTGAGGAGCCGGCTGAGGAGGATCAGGACGAAGTTCCAGCTGAATCGAGTGATATAAACCACCCGATCGAGATTGAGGCGGAGCCGGAGTCATCGAAGGAGCTGACCGTTCAGGAGAGTTCGGATTCAGATGACGAGGAGTCGGACCAAGAGTGGACACCAAGCAAGGGGCATAGGGGCTAGCATAGGGGTTGAAGATAGGTTTTTGGAAGAGTACCATTTTTGAGATAGGGTATCCAGATCATCGGTCCTTTTTTATATTGATGGTTGAAGTACGGTGTGCATATGTATATTGGTGGTTCATAGCTTGGTGTGTTTTTACATATGGCGGTTTTGTAAATTATGAATATTATATAAGTTGAAATGAGAAGCGAATATGCGTATTCTCCCTATTCTCCCCAGTTTTAATTGTCCGAGTATTTGTGGTTTCCGCTGATCGTTTTAAATCTCTGATAACGAAGATTGAGGTCGGTGATAACTTGGGATGTCGCATTAAACGACCAGTAGAGGGTGTCGCGCTATCGATGGGGGTTCAGGGCGTGACATATTTTATGCGGGGTCCAGATAATAAATAGAAAATGTGTGCATGTGTGATAACATAATCAACCTGACGTGTGTTTACGAGGGTTATGTTATAAAAATGGAGATGGTGTTGCGCCTGAGGCCTGCTCGTTTACGCGGGCTAGAAACACCGAGCTTGTGGCGTGTATGTTTACGTGGGCTATAGAAGTATTGTTCAACCTGATGCGTATTTATGCGGGTTGTGTTATCAAAATGGAGATGGTGTTGCGCCTGAGGCATGTTCGTTTAAGCGGGCTAGAGACACTGAGCTTGAGGCATGTTGACGCGGGCTGTAGAAGTGTTGTTCAACTTGATGTGTGTTTACGCGGGTTGTATTATAAAAAGGGAGATAGTGTTGGACCTGAGGCGTGTACGTTTACGTGGGCTAGAGATACCGAGCTTGAGGCGTGTTGACGTATGCTATGGAAGTGTTGTTGGACCTGGGGCGTGTTTATGCGAGTCAAAAATGAATTGGATGCGTGTGCTCGAGTGAAACGGGAATCGTATGATGTTGTGTTTGTCAAGTGAATGTGAGCATGAATATGGTTTGATTGGTATTATTGAGTGCGACATGGTGTCGGTTTCTGATAATAATGTTTGAATTCGCATTTAAGATTTTGTGCATATCAAGGTGAGACATTTGTGCCTGCTATTGTTCTGGCTTGATAGTTGTGTGATTTGTGTGCTCAAACATGCCTAGAGATACGTGTTAGCTTAGGTGGGTTTTAGGGTGTTGCTTACTGAGAAGTGTTCTCACGGTTTTATTTAAAACCATTTAGTCGATCGAAGTTCCAGCGGAGTCGGGAGACAAGAACAATTCGATTGAGATCAATGCTGAGTTCAAGTCTTCAGAGGAACAAACTAGCATCAATGAGACTGGTTCTGAGAGAACCCCATCTAGGGCGAATAGAGGTTAGTTGGAAGTTAGGGGTTGGATAGTTTTGAGAGGCGTCCCTTTTTGGTGGTAGTATTAGTCTACCCAATCCCGCTAGTACCTTTTTGATATCGGCGGTTGTTGGTGCAGAGGTTGCTGGTTTTGATGGATTGTAATGGATATTGTGTATATCGCAGTGTAATAAAGTGTTTGGTGGTTTGGTGATTTATCCCTCCCTCTTACCCGTTTTCTAACTCTTGTTCGGGAGTTATTCTTGTTTCCGCCGTGTTCGAACTCTGATGTGTTGGTTTGGGTCGGCGATGTTCCTGAGATGTCGCACTTTTTCGATCGAGCTTGGGGTGTCGCGCACTCATTAGGGTTCGGGGCGTGACATCCTCGTTGATTTGGTATCAGAGCAAAGTTAGTTCGATCCAAGTTGGTCGAAGCCTGGAGTGATAAGCAGCGGGGACCCCGGGGTAGCTATTTAGGGAGACCTTAGTGAGTCATAGGTGTGTCTAGTGCTACGTGTATCTCTGGATTGTTTGTTATGATTGATGGGTGAATTGAGTGCTTTAACGGTTGAGTTGCAGGTGTGTCTAGACCTGAGGTAAGTGCACGAACCCTATTGATTGTGATCTCGTGTTGTGGTGGTTGATTGCTTGTTAAGTGAATTATCGAGATAATTCACTACCTAGGACTATAGATTGGTGTAGTAGACCTAGGTCTCTAATTCCTGAGTGGAATTATAGCATGTAGGTGAGTGATAGAAAACCATGAGTATGAGTTCGAGAGGTAGAGGGACAAGAGGCCAATCAAGTTCGCAAGCCCAATCTGTGGGAGATCTGAGAATGGATGCGGTCATGACAACTCTAGAAGAGATTGGAAATATGATGGGACGGCAGGCTCAGGAACGAGCTGCCACTATTGCCCAAGATGCTGAGGTCGCTACAGCCGCTGCCATTAATGGTAACAATAGGAATCAAGGGTAATGGCAGGTGAATGCGAATTGTCAGATACATCAGTTGGTAGAGCAGTTCTTAAAATTAAAGCCCTCTAAGTTTGATGGTAAAGGCGACCCTGAGGTTGCATCGCTTTGGGTAGAGGAATTAGAAAAGGCCTTTGGGGTATTAAGGTGCACCGAAGAAGAAAAGTTAACCCTGGCGATGTACCAGTTCCAAGAAAACGCAAGTGATTGGTGCAAAGCCACCAGAGGAAGGGTGTTCCCTGCTAGTGCTGCCCAGACTTGGGCGATGTTTGTGGAAGTCTTCAATGGTAAGTACTTTTCTGAGAGTCCCCGTGAACGAAAATTGGCTGAATTCATGAGATTGCGTCAGGGACAAATGTCTATGGATCAATACGAGGCAGAATTTTCTAGATTATCCAGGTTTGCCCCGAGGATGGTAGAGAATCCTTTGGACAAGGCCCGAAGGTTCCGAGATGGGTTGAAACCGGACCTTCGTAGCCAAATGATATCATTGAACTTAAGAGATTATAATGAGATTTATGAGCGGGCCTAGGCGATTGAACGTGACTTAGCGGATAGAGCCGCTGCTTTTGGATCGAGATATACTCTGGCTAGGGACAATCATAATCTCGGGAATAGATCGATGTCGGGGAATCAACATTTTATTCCTTCCGTAAAGAAGAATATCGATAAGCTGAATCGCTTTCAGAATGGCCCGTGTCGTCTGTGTGGACAAAGGCATGGTAATGGACCTTGCCTGAATAGAGGTAGAGCTTGTTTTGGATGTGGCGAAAGGGGCCATCACATAAGAAATTGTCCCAACCTCAGACAGACTCAGTCGCCTGTATAGTTACAGCTGCCTCGGTAAGGAAATCGAATTGGAGCTGCTCCTTCGACTAATCAGAATAGGCTGGCAGCCTAAGGACGAGTATATGCCATGGCAAGAAAGGAAGTTGAGGATGTAACAGGCATGGTCACAGGTACGGTCTCTCTCTGTGATCAGGCTGCATATGCTTTATCTGATCCGAGGGCGTCACATTCGTTTGTGTCTGAGCAATTCGTTAGATTGGCTAGGATAGAACCAAGACCACTTGATGTTGTGCTATATGTTGCTACACCGTTGAATGATAAAGTGCTAGTTTTGGTAGGATGTTTGTATTGTAAAATTGTGATTGGTGATGCAGAAGAAAGAATAGATTTGGTTGTTCTACCTATATTTGATTTCGATGTGATTATTGGTATGGATTAATTGACTAAGCAGACGGTCATAATGGATTGTAGTAGCAGGGTGATTCAGTTTAATCCAATTGGACATCCTAGATTCGAATTTGTGAGAAATCGAGGAGGAACCTCGATTCCTTAGATTTTGTCACTTGAAGTGACTAAATTGTTGGACGAAGGGTGCGAAGGGTTTTAGCGGCAGTAGTTGATTCGACAATTGAGAAAACAAGGCTAGATGATATAGCCGTAGTGTACAACTTTCCCAATGTCTTTCCTCAGGAACTACCGGGATTGCCACCAAAAAGAGAAACAGAGTTTGTAATCGAATTTGCCCCTGGGACAGAGCCAATTTCGAAAGCACCCTATAGGATGTCACTGTCTGAGTTAAAAGAATTGAAAGTTCAGATGCAAGAATTGTTGGACAAAGATTTTATTCATCCAAGTGCATCCCTATGGGGAGCGCCAGTGTTGTTTGTAAGGAAGAAAAATGGGTCGTTGAGGTTGTGTATCGATTATAGGCAGTTGAATCAAGTGACCATCCAGAATAAATATCCCCTGCCAAGGATAGATGATTTGTTTGATCAGTTACAAGGGGCTTCGGTATTTTCTAAGATTGATTTGAGGACGGGATATCATTAGTTGAGGATTAGGAAAAAGAACATACCGAAAATAGCATTCAGGATGAGATATGGGCATTATGAGTTTACAGTAATGCCGTTTGGGTTGACTAATGCCCCTGCTGCCTTTATGGATTTAATGAATCGAGTATTTAAGGAATTCTTGGATCAATTTGTGATAGTTTTCATAGATGATATATTGGTGTACTCGAAGAGCCCAGAGGAGCATGAGATACATTTAAGTAAAGTTCTATGGACTTTAAGAGAAAATGCACTGTATGTCATGTTTAGTAAGTGCGAGTTCTGACTCAATCGAGTAGCATTTCTTGGACACGTGATCTCTGGGGAAGGAATCTCAGTAGATCCAGCAATGATTGAGGCTATAATGAAGTGGTCGAGACCAACGATGGTAACAGAGGTTCGAAGCTTTTTGGGTTTGCAAGATATTACCAACGTTTAGTAGAAGGGTTTTCGGCAATAGCAACACCGTTGACACATTTGTTGAAAAAGGAAACAAGGTTTGAATGGACCGATAAATGTGAAAGGAGTTTTCAAGAACTAAAGCATAGATTGACAATGGCGTCAGTGTTGACTATTCCATCAGGACCAGGAGGATATGAAATTTATAGCAATGTGTCGTTAAAAGGACTGGGATGTGTACTCATGCAAAATGGACGAGTAGTGGCCTACGCATCAAAACAGTTAAGACTGCATGAGTTGAATTACCCAACGCATGATTTGGAATTAGCCGCAATAGTATTCGCCCTTAAGATTTGGCGACATTACTTATGCGGAGAAAAGTTTCGGATATATACGGACCATCAAAGTTTGAAATATCTGTTTTCTCAAAAGGAGCTTAACATGAGATAGTGTCGTTGGATGGAGTTACTTTAGGACTATGATTGTGATATTTTGTATCACCCTGGAAAGGCCAACCGGGTCGCTGACGCGTTAAGTCGGAAGTCGAGCATCGCATACTTGTTAGTAAAGGAATAGACCTTGTTGGAAAAGGTGCGAGACTCGGAATTTAGACTTGAAGTAAGTCAAGTCTTGAGTTTACTAGACACACTAAGGATCGAACTAGAAATCCAGACTAAGATTAAGGCTTTACAATTTACGAACCAAGAAATTCAGAAAATTCTGGAAATGGATGTTACTAAGAGGAAAGCGGGCTTTCAAGTATTCGAAGATGGGATCTTGAAGTTTCGAGGAAGGTTATGTGTGCTCGATGACACAGAACTTAAGGAGGAAATCTTATCAGAAGCACACCGTAGCAAGTATTAACATCCATCCTGGTAGCACGAAAATGTATTAGAACCTTAGACGACACTATTGGTGAAATGGCATGAAGGTGGACGTAGCTAAACACATAGCTAAGTATTTAACATGTTAGCAAGTGAAAGCGCAACATTGCAAGCCCGGAGGATGTTGCGACCATTGGAAATCCCTGAGTGGAAGTAGGAGTACATGACTATGGATTTGTATTGGGATTATCAAGGAGCCAAAAGGGCCATGATTCTATTAGGGTGATGGTGGACAGATTAACCAAGTCGGCACATTTCTAGCGGTGCGAAAGGATTTTGACTTGGAAAGGTATGCCGAATTGTATGTAAGGCAAATAGTTCGTCTACATGGAGTGCCGGTGACGATTACTTCGGATCGTAATTCCAGGTTTACCGCCAACTTTTGGAAAAGTCTGCAGACACCATTAGGATCAAAACTGCAGTTTAGCACAGCTTACCATCCACAAACGAATGGCCAGTCTGAGAGGACAATTCAGACTCTAGAAGATATGCTTCGGGCATGTGTATTGGATTTTCAAGGCAAGTGGAAAGAACAATTACCCTTAGTGGAATTCGCATACAATAATAGTTTTCAGCAAAGTATCAAAATGGCGCCATTTGAAGCGTTGTATGGCGGAGCATGTAGGACGCCCATATGTTAGGACGAAGTTGGAGAAAGGAGTATAACAGGACCAGAATTAGTTCAACAGTCAGTCGAGGCGGTTAAGATCATTCATGAATGGTTAAAAACAGCATAAAGCCATCAAAAGAGTTATGCAGACAGAAGGCGAAGACCTTTGGAGTTTCAAGTAGGGGATCACGTATTCCTCAAGGTATCACCAATAAAAGGATTGTCCCGATTTGGTAAGAAAGGGAATTAAGTCTACAGTTCGCGGGATCTTCTAAGGTGTCAGAAAGAATTGGAGATTTAGCGTATCGACTTGCCTTACCGCCAAACTTATCTCAGGTGCACAATGTATTCTATGTGTCGATGTTGAGGAAGTATGAACTGGATCCACCTCATGTACTGAATTATGAGGAGATAGAAGTGGATGACACAGTGTCGTATGTGGAAAGACCGGTGCAAATCGAGGATAGGAAGGAACAAGTCTTAAGGAGCAAGACAATCCCGCTGGCCAAGGTGATTTGAGAACATCACGAAACTGAATGCGCTACTTGGGAAAGCAAGGAGCTGATGAGACGTCATTACCCCCAGTTGTTTGAATAGTTTGGCTTGGATTGTAAATTTCGAGGACAAAATTTTTATAAGGTGGGAAGAGTTGTGACATCCTAAATTTCAACCCACTTCGTATTTATGAAATGCATAATTTCAATGACACACTTGTAGTAAATCTCGCCCAAACTTAATCACTCTTGGGACACTAACCAGTATGGAAAGGCTAATTAGGGATCTAGATTCGCGCGACCATAGAACCTGACCATGGACTAACTTTCGACCATAAAGATTGTCGAGGTGATATTTTGGGCTAATATAAATCGATCTAAGGATGATCATGGATCGATTTGTGAATGTCGTATAATTGGATCGTGGGTGATTCCGCCTTGCCAAAATACGAAATTTGCGAATGATCTCAAACCTATTCCAAATGATCGCGTTCTTTAATACTAGTGATTAATCCTCGCAATTACATGACAATCGAGGTCGCCATGGCTCGAGTGAACTTAAATGTGGCTCGATTTAGTATCGACCACGGGTCGAATGTACGAATTTTCCCGAAAGCCACCCGTTAGTTTGAGATAAGCTCAAGTCGCATTTATTTGAATTTGGTCATTAATTAGAGACCGAGTTTGAGTATCGAAAATTTTGAAAGTCACGACAGAGTAATTGGACGACGTCGTTATTATCGTGGTCAACTTCGGATTTGTCCAGATTCGTCAGAAAACTGAAATTTTGACGGGAAGTGAAAAATGACCGATTTGCTCCTGGGATTTTGTGAAGACCAAGTGTAATGTGAGAAGGGCGTTTTGGTCATTTCATACCAACTTTAGAGATATAAATTTTTGGACGATTTTGCCCCTGACTTTTTGTGAAATTCCTATTTTACCCTTGGATATTTTTTGTGAGAGTTGATCTTGGCCGTCGATTTTTGGATAAGATTGAATCTTGGCCATTCGATGGAAAGTTGAGAGGGGGGTAGGATGGTAATTTTGGCTTAGGGTAGGTGCACCAATTATTGGTGTCACCTATATAATTCTTTTCCTCTCTTTCTCTCTCTCCCTTTCATTCTCACGCCTACACCCCTCCCTCCCCTCTTGGCCGAATCACTCTCCTCCCCCTCCTCCCGTGGCCGTGGCCAACCGGCCAAACCTGTCACCGCCACCATCCGTCCATGGTCGCCGTGAGGCTGTCGACGCCCCTCGCCACTTGTTGACGCCGCCGTTGCTGTTTCTCCCTTGTTCCACCACCCTTGGTTGCGAAATCTAGCTTAGGACTCCGGGTAAGTGATATTCTAAATCTCGCCTAGGATAACGGGTAATTTCGGATTAGTTCGGGACCATTTTAGCGAGTTTTAGGGGTTATTCGTGGAGAAATTGGTGGACTGAGTTGGCTAAGCTGTCTGGATGAATTTGTGATAATTTACGAGGTGGATTTGAGGTTAGAATTGATTGATTAGGTAATCCAAATGATTACGGATGATTATCGAGACTTATTGCATGAAAAACGGGCCTAAATGTGCCGTTTTAGTGATTTTTCTATGGTGGCTCAGTTAGTGTGCATATCGTGGCAGAATTGTGGCATGATTATGTTTGACTTACTATATGTGGTGAATCGGGATTTGTGGCATGAGTGCGACGCCCTTGATTGGTGAAAATTGGCCTAGAATATGAAAATTGTGTTAAATTGAGCCTGTGCAAGTGGAATTGATGAATTTGTGGGTTAATGTGGCTTGTTGGTGATTTGAACACTTTGGGTGTTGTGGGCGAGTTGATCGTGTGAGGTTGATATGTGATTGGGTGATCTATGTATTGCTCGACGGTTGAGCACCTTGAGGCGTTTTACGCGGGGTCCAGATAATAAATGGAAAATGTGTGCACGTGTGATAACATAATCAACCTAATGCATGTTTACGCGGGTCGTGTTATAAAAATGGAGATGGTGTTGCGCTTGAGGCGTGTTCGTTTATGCAGGCTAGAGACACCAGGCTTGAGGCGTGTACGTTTACGCGGGCTATGGAAGTGTTGTTCAACCTGATGCGTATTTACACGGGTTGTGTTATAAAAATGGAGATGGTGTTGTGCCTGAGGCGTGTTGACGCGGGCTGTAGAAGTGTTGTTCAACCTGATGCGTGTTTACGCGGGTTGTGTTATAAAAAGGGAGATGGTGTTGCGCTTGAGGCGTGTACGTTTACGTGGGCTAGAGACACCGAGCCTGAGGCGTGTTGACACGTGCTATGGAAGTGTTGTTGGACCTGAGGCGTATTTACGCGGGTCAGAAATGAATTGGATGCGTGTGCTCGAGTGAAACGAGAATCGTATGATGTTGTGTTTGTCATGCGAATGTGAGCATGAATATGGTTTGATTGATATTATTGAGTGCGATATGGTGTCGGTTTCTGATAATAATGTTTGAATTCGCATGTAAGATTTCGTGCATATCAAGATGAGATATTTGTGCCTGCTATTGTTCTGGCTTGATGGTTGTGTGATTTGTGTGCTCAAATATGCCCAGAGATACGTGTTAGCCTAGATGGGTTTTAGGTGTTGCTTACTGAAAAGTGTTCTCACGGTTTTATTTAAAACCATTTAGCCGATCGAAGTTCCAGCGGAGCCGGGAGACAAGGACAATCCGATTGAGCTGAGTCCAAGTCTTCAGAAGAACAGACTGGCATCAACGAGACTGGTTCTGAGTGGACCCCCTCTAGGGCGAATAGGGGTTAGTTAGAAGTTAGGGGTCGGACAGTTTTGAGAGGCGCCCCTTTTTTATGGTAGTATTAGTCTACCCGATCCCGCTAGTCCCTTCTTGATATCGGCGGTTGTTGGTGCAGAGGTTGCTGGTTTTGATCGATTATAATGGATATTGTATATATCGCAGTGTAATAAAGTGCTTGGTGGTTTGGTGATTTATCCCTCCCTGTTACCCATTTTCTAATTCTTGTTCGGGAGTTATTCTCGTTTCCACTGTGTTCGAACTCTGAAGTGTTGGTTTGGGTCGGCGATGTTCTTGGGACGTCGCACTTTTTCGATCAAGCTTGGGGTGTCGCGCGCTTGTCAGGTTCGGGGCATGACAATCAACCCCGATTCACTATGCAATACATTTCACACATATTCACGCATTCAATCTAACCACGTTAAGCACATCAATTCAGCCACGCCACGTAAATCACCAAAACATCACCTTTGAGCTCATTTTCCATGCTATGCTCATTACAATTGTTTCTAATAAATCCAACGATCAAATCAACCTATTCTAATCTCGATTTAACCTCTAAAAATATCACAATTTCACCCAAACATCACAGTCAACTCAATCCGCTAAATTACCTTCGAACAACCCCAAAATTTCATCAAATTACGCCCAAACTAACCCGAATTTTCCCATTATCCTAAGCGGGGTTTAGGATATCGCTTACACGAGGTCCTACGTGAGATCAAGCACTCAAAGACGGTTGAACAAGAAGAAAACAGCAGCAGCGGCAGCTCCAAACAAAGAAGAGCACCCGCGGTTCATGGCGGCCATGGACGGAACGGCGGCAGCGACGAGTGGATGGTGGCGGTGGTTGGCGTGGCCGGCTGGCCACATGCACGGCAAGGAGAGGGGGAGGGTGGCTCGGCCAAGAAGAGAGGGAGAGAGAGGGCGACGTGAGAAGTGAGGGGGAGAGAGAGAAAAAGAGAGAAATAAAAAGCTAGTCAAAATCTATCCCAAGCAAAATTACCATCTCGCCCTCCTCTCAACTTTCCATCTGACAACCACGATTCAGTCTTATCTTAAAATCGTTGGTTAGGATCAACTCTCACAAAAAATATCCAAGGGTAAAACGGGAATTAAATAAAAAGGGTAGGGGCAAAATTGTCCAAAAATTATGGCTTCTAAAGTGGGGGTGAAATGTCCAATATGCCTTTTCACTTTTATACTTAGCCTTCACAAAGTCCCAGGGGCAAAACGATCATTTTCCTCTTCAAGTCAATTTTGATTTTTTGACGAATCTAAACAAATCCGAAGCTAGCCACGCTAATAATAACGTTGTCCAATTAATTGTCATAAATTTCAAAATTTTCGATACCCAAACTTGATCTCTAATTAATGGCTAAATCCAAATAAACGCGACTTGAGCGTATCTCAAACTAACGGACGGCTTTTAGGAAAATTCGTATATTCGACTCATGGTCGATACTCAATCGAGTCATGTTTAAGTAGACTTGAATCATGGTGACCTCGATTATCATGTAATTGTGAGGATCAATCACTAGTTACTAAGAACGCGATCGTTTGGAATAAATTTAGGGTCGTTCACCAATATCATATTATGGCGAGACGGAATCACCCGCGTTCCAATTATATGATATTAGTAAATCGATCCGTGACCATCATTGGATTGGTCTATACTAGCCCAAAATATCACCTCGACAATCCTTATGATCGAAAGTCAGTCCATGATCAAGTTCTTTAGTCGCGCGAATCTAATTTCCTAATTAGCCTTTTCCTAATGGTTAGTATCCCAATAATGATAAGTTCTAGGCGAGATATACTACAACTGCATTAATGAAATCATGCATTTCATAGATCTCAAGTGGGTTGAAATTCAGAATGTCACACGAAATCCAAACCTCAGTATAAGGCAACCAAGGCCAAACGACCCATGGCGATGGGTCTACCTTTCGACAAGTGGAAGGCCAAATCTCTCAGCTCTTTTGCCACCTGAAGCGAAGGATGGAAAAAGAGGGACTTGGATAGCCAATAAAGAAGGAAAGCGATATGTTCTTCTTCCGAGAAGCATACTCACTCAAAATACGAGCGTATGAAGGATCGGCGGTCTTAAGGAAATCTGGATAAGAGGAGGAGTCAAATAGGCTGGGGTCCTCTCCTGAAGGCCTAGCCCAAAAATAGCATAAACATCAAGAAGGGTTATTGACATGGGACCCGATCAAAGAAAAAAGCAATTAGCGTACGGAGACCCAAAACAAACAAGGGCGCCTAAAAGTCTAGGGTTTAACCTCCAATCAAAGGTACAAAACTCAAGGGCCTTGTCGATCTTAGCTTTTTGCCATAGCTCAAGCATAGCAGGCTTAAGCCTGTTATACCATTCAAAGAAGACAGGATCAGAAAGAAAGAATGACCCGAGCCTCTAGGATGTGGACGTCCAGACATAGTCCACAATATGCTCTTTCTGAAACGGGAGAAACTCGGTAGCATGTCAAGGGAAACAGTCTGAAAGGAAAGGTGGAGGACAAGGTGTTCGAAGACACGGACCCAAAACGATCTCCCCACTAGCTTTCGAAGGGCAGTTTTGCAGCGACAGGAAAACGTTATCTGCATATGCTGGCAACTAAAGCTGTTTGAAGGGACCCAGATAGGTCAAAAACTCGGGCGTAGAAGACATGGTAGGACCAAAGCAGAAGGAGAAGGTCGACGATGGCAAGAGGAAAAAGGTAAAAATCCGATCTTGGAGCGGTTGTCAATGGCATCGGGAGAAGCTTAAAAGGTGCTTGGGATTGAAGCCCCAAAAGATATCGGATTGCGAGAAAGGATCTGGGGATTGAAAAGACGTTATAGTACGCATATAGAGGACAAGTATAAGCTAGTACAATTGTCAAACCGAATTAAAAGAATTGAAAATTTTTCAATTCTTTTAAAGAGGGCATTTGTTGACACTTAAATTTGACTAATTAGGCTAGAAGAAAGAGAGAGAATCTCGGGTTCAAATTGCTAAAACAACAAATAGGGAAAGGAAGTCGCACAAGGGCCACTGTACAGGACACTCAAAACTTAGCGCTAATAACCGCTCAAGACGATAGGATAAGGATAAGAGCGGTTACCACATGTGGTACCGACAATACCGCGAATAAAGAAGACGGTTATCGGGAGGAAATTGAAAATTCCACAGTTGAAGATAACCGTTCGGCAGCGGTTATTCATCAAAGTTAGCTATAAATAGCCTCAAGGCAATCGTTAGAAGGGTCTTTTGCCAAATACACTGCAGAACAATTATCTTTGTAATCTCGTTTTTTGCAATTGCTATCACCAAATTTACATTTTATCGCATATTTTTATCTCCGGTACCTTTACTTTTATTGCCTTTAGATTAGATTTCGTCGCTTCCTTTTCAAAACGACACAAGACTTGGTTACTCACAAAAAATCGAAGATCTTCCACTTCGGAGAAAGATTTTTCGTTTGAGACTAATCTCGGCGAAACAAGCTTAGATTAGTAATACAATCAGCAATAAAAATAAGCAGCAAACCAGCACATAGTCCAAAGCGGGAACCACGCATGCACGACGCAGTTCAATTGGCCATTGGTCTTGAGCTTCGTATTGATCATCCTTTCCCAAACGTTGCCACTCATCAAAGTGAGCCACACGTCCACGTCCATTGTGAAGTTCAAGATGCCTTGCACCGAATCAACAGTGTAAGTTAATCTGAAGGGAACCGTAGTAACTCCCTTTGAGGAAAGAATATGAACGGCCTGAAATGAGAGAGAACTGAGAAATATCAAGTTCCATGTTCATGTCCCTAAAGAAACCAAGAAAAAAATGACCTCCATCTCAGCTGTTTCTAGGTATCCAACAGTAAGCTTTCTTATATCTACTGTAAATGGATTATCAAGTGGAATGTCTCTGGATGAGGGATCATCTGGATCCCTTCCTCGAATAGCATCAAGAATAATAGTGCAGTCTGCCGCACTCCTACACAATGGACCAGGCTTATCCTGCCATGACTTGGATTGTCATCATTGTTAACCTCACATAGGAACAATCCAGGAGGACAATAAGAAGTTACCAAGCTTTCAGATATGCTGATGACACCGCTTCGTCCAACGGTACCAAATGCTGGGCTTAATGCTGTCACACCACAGCGGGCAGCTGGATAGGTCATGGATCCAGCTGTCTCGGAACCAATAGTAAAAGGGACCATACCTGTTGAAGAAAAGACGGTCAATGTCAAAAGAATCTTCATTTATGCCGTCCAAACTTTTTATAGCTTCGTTAAATTTATCTTTTGCCGACTAGCACACAATCAAGTGAACATAACGTGCAGGGATCTACATAGTGGTACCACGGCAGAAAACGAAACGGGAAATCGTTGCTGAACAGGAACAACTAAGAGAGAAGTGAAATGAACCCGCTGAAGTGCAAGCAGCAGGCCCAGCTGATCAGCCAGTTGTAAACTCTTCAACGTTCCATGGATTTCTTGTCCTTCCGCCAAACCAAATATCATCATAAGCCAGAGAGCCAGAAACAAGCTTTGCAACTAGAACTGCCCCAGCTGACTTCAACCTATATTCAGCAGATTCATCCCATAACATCTATTACGATTTACCATACAACATCACCAGATAACTGGAGCACCTGAAGTACCTCTTAATAGACCCATGCTTCGATGTTTGCACATGATCACATCTAAGTTGATGCTGTGACAGAACAACGATTTTGATGCATTACTCTTTTATGGAAATTGACACTAATATCATCTAATTTTGGCATTTGTATATTGTTCAAGCGTGATCCTTCAATTATTATTATATGTTACGAAGTCCTAATCTTTTTATTTTTTTATAATTTTAAGTTATAATTGCAGAGCACTTGCTTGAGTTGTTTTTGTCATCAAATTAATTCATCGAATAAGAAAAGCCACAATTATTAAATGCTACAATATTGAATGACACGATAGTGCACATAATGAAAAAGCAAGTGTAGTATAGGCCCATCAAACGGATGGATCAGGACCTAACCCGATCAATATTATTAAAACACACACACACACACACATATATATATATATATATATATTTAAACTAATTTATCCACCCATTTAACCATTTTAAGCTCTTCAAGTAAAAGTATTTCTTGTATAAAATTTTATATCAAATTTTAAAAAGTGATTTCAAAAAATTAAAAGTTGTCACTTTCTACGGACAAAGAGGGCATATAAGTTCCACAAACAAGCAATGTGACTGAGCAATCTACAAGCAACTTATTGAATTTTAAAAAGTCTAAGAATATATTTTGTCTCACTCATTTTCTCAAGATAATTTTTGAGTTTTTTCTTGACAAGTATTACCTTTTAAATGAAAAGAGGTTCCATTTTAATCCCGTCAGTGCATTTCTCGGAAAAACCAGTAATTTTGGCAATTAACATTCACCTAATTAAAAAAAATTTGATAATTATTTGATGAATAAGAAATTCTGGCAAAATTGGTTGCATTAATAAAAATTTTGTCTATGTGAAGAGGAATTGAAATCAATAAATTTTGTGAAAAATATTGGAGAGTCGAGAGCGAGGCTATGAAGATTACTCAAATTGTGAGATCAAATTCATGATTAAAATTTATTATTCCAATGGTCAAAATCCATTATCTTTCATTTGGGGCTCTAGGGAGGAGGGTAAATGTCACATCCCGAAACCTACCAAGATGGGGGATGACACGGCCGTCCTTTCACCTGAAGGACGCAGTTTCAAACCATCCAAAACTCCCCACGACATTGCTCTTGCTCAATTGGCTACTAACTAAGAACCTTAAAAGATTGAAAAAAGAGAGGGGTGAGCAACCATAACTCAGTAAGCAGTACATATCTCTTCTAAGCAGATCGAGCAAACACTATACATGAATACATAAAGTCATACCAAAAATTTCAGGAGCCAAACTCAAGATATTAAATACGTATAGAATCACATAAAAGTTATTTCATTTCAACAAGACTTTATACAATTCAGAAAATACTCATTTAAATCATCATAAACATCAATGGTCAAGTCCATTGATCAATCTCTATAAAAAAAACGTCAATGGTCCATTCCATTGATTAATCTCAAATCACACATCACATGTCGATGGTCCATTCCATCGATCAATCTATTACTCAATATCTAACCATGGTTACGACGCAAAGCCTTGTGACAAGGCTATCAAGATTTCCCTCTTGGCAAGGTCTTCACCTACAAAGCCGGTGGCTCGGCCCAGAAGGATATCCTAACCCGATATGCATACCCCCAAGCCCCTCAATGGGCTCACAGCGATATTGAGCACAAAACACACATCCTCCAATAATCCACAATACCAAATCCATGATAAATCTCATAATCCACAATCAATATCACCAATTGATTTCAGAAAACAAAACACAGTATTTCTTCGTCAAACTGAACACATTTCACAAACCAAGTATGTGACATTTCACCACTCAACTCAACCATCATAAATCCATTTTGTAAAGTATTTCTCAAATTATTCAAGAACTCATTTCTCAAACCATAATACATTTCACGTACCCATTTCAAATCAATATATATACCTCTTTTCGCAACACCATTCCCAAAACATATCTTAAACCATTACAAATACCAAAATGTACTAAATGTCCGATCCATACTTTTATACAATAAATATGTTCTTTTACAACTCATTATATATTGAGTCTCTTCCGCTTTCAATAAATGAGTTTAGAAATTCATAGAAAAGATAGCACCACTCACCTGGGAATGCCTTATAACCAAACAACATGGGTAAACTCGCCGACGATCTTGTAATCCTATCAATTAAACGAGAATCGACGTCAATACCAAGTAAAACACCACTAACAACTCGACTAAACCAAGCTTAGACGCTAATCAAAAAGACTCAAACGTGCTCACAAATCGCTCACCCAAAGTGATTACTTAAAGCCGTCCACAACGCGGAGCTTGAGCGCGAAACTTGGTTGCACCGTAACTTTCTCCGCCAAACTACGTTCCAAGCAAGCTTATAGTCAATAGAAAGCCCATTCAAAGGGCTACATGAACCTTAACTTGGCCGTCCTAAAATCAAGCCGAAAACCGATGAAAATAGGCTCAAAACCGCTGGTCGCACACTGTTCACTACGCGTGCTCAACTTAAAAATTCATTTCGGGCAAATCATAAGTCCAAATCGAGTTCCGTAAAATCTCATGACTCCACGACATCCCAAACTACCATTTCTATATATATTCATAGCTCAACAACTCAAAAATCGAACTTCACCGCTCGAATATCACATAACTCCGAAATATGAGCCCTAACTCGGAAAACTTTTCCGATTGGACAAATGAGGCTGAGCACTTACTGAACGTTACGATATGAAGTCGAATCAGCTTGATGAGGTGTCTGTGGCGACTACGTGCAAAATCCCTCTTCTTTCTCTTTCCCTTTCTTCCTCTTTTTTCCTCTTTCTTTTCCTTCCTCCCTGAAAGCTCTCGGTCCTCCCTTTTATAAACTAAAGTTCACTGTAGCTTCTTTATTGACTTTTCAACCCCTTTTTTTAATTTTATTTTTAAATACCCAAATATTACTTTCTCCCCTCCTTACAAAAATTTCTTCCTCGAACTTTACACTTATCTCAATCAATAAACAGATAAGGATATTTGCGTGTTTCCTCCTAAAAAGTCCCAAGAAGCCTCCCTATGTGATTTTGCCATTAGATCTTCACAAATATTCTCAATTTCTTGTTGAGAATATGTTTTGTCACCAGCTAGGAATTCATGAATCACTCCATTATCTTCGATCATCCTACAACTTGGTATTTTCATCACTCCATGCTACTCCATAATTCCTCTAATCTCGAGTACAATTTCCCAATTCTCTTTAGAAGCATACAGGTTTGACACTAACACGTGGAAAACATCATGGTCTCGCTAAAGCTCACCATGCTTTCTTCCTATCCTCTTCCCTTTTCAAAGTGATCATGCTTTCTACAAGCTCCAAGAAGGGCTCTCCAAGTAGAAACATCTGGTGCCATAGGCATGCTCTCAATAAACTCATCTGCTTCTTTAAGCTTATCATCACGTCCCAAAAGGTCCACCATGCACCCGTAATGCTTGACATTAGGTTCTATCTTGTATTCTTGTTCCATAGAATCAAAGTGAAAGCATCATTGCCCATATGTCTACATACTCCGAGAACCCCAATAAAGGTTATGTCATTAGGCGTTATTCCACAATTCTTTATTGCTAGAAAGATGCTTAGTGACCTCCCAATTAAGCCATTCATTGACAACCCAAGAATCACAGCCTTCCATGTGGAGACACTTTTGTCTTCAATTAACTAGAAAAGTATCCAATGCATTTTCAACACAGCCACACTTCATATTCATGTCTATCAGGGTCGTGACCTAAGTAACATTATCTTCGAGACAATTCTTCCTTGTGTACACACAAACCCATTTTCCTTGATCAACGATAGGCAAATGAGTACAAGCTGAGATGACACTCACCAAAATGGTTTCATTAGGCTGCATTCATGTAAGTTGCATCTCTTGAAATAATTCCAAGTATATGAGAAATGGTCATATTGAGCATATCCCAGTATCACTGCACTCCATGAAACTATTTTCTTCTTTGGTATCGAATCAAATAATGTCTTAGCATTTTCAATCAATTGATTTCTCAAATACCCTGATATCATGGAGTTCAGGAAAATAATTCCATATGAGGGAATCCAACCTGTTAAATATGTCTTGAATTTTATGTACTCGATCTGATTTCTCACCCGACCCGACATATATTTTTGTGCGACCCGAAAGTGGAGGAAAAAATGAGATTTAGTTTGCGATGAGGAGGGTTGGGCTGATAGGCCCAACTCGTAGCAAGCGAACAAATCTCCATGGCAGACTGCCTAAGCTGGACTAAGCGAACCAATGTCTTTGGGGGTTCGGGGGCATAGCCCCCGAGGAATTTTTTTTTTTAGCACTATTTATACCGCGGCTAGGTTTTCTCATTGATGGACAGAGAGAATTTTGTTTTCGAGAGTTTTGTGAGCCGTGAGCTTTTGTCGTTGTTTCGACTTCTGAAAACTGTAGTCTCTTTGATTATAGTGGAATCTTGTCTTGCCTCACCCGTGGACGTAGATCACGTTGTGATCGAATCACGTAAATCCCTGTGTTCTGTGTTTATTCTTTCGCATCTGTTTCGCAACAAGTGGTATCATAGTAGCGTTCAATTCTAGGGTTCTTTGAGGTGGTATCTTTGAAGTTTCAGATCTCATCTTTTGACGGACAGAACAACTTCGGATTATAGAGAATAAAGATGAAGGCTTTATTGAGGCGAGAGGGTACGGTTAGGGCGCTGGACAGAAATTATCCAGACGATATGACCTCGGCTAAGATTGAAGAGATGGATGAGAAGGCACATAGCGCAATCCAGTTGTCTCTAGATGACAAGGTTTTGCAAGAAGTCGCAAATGAGGAAACAGCGGCCGGTCTCTGGAAGAAACTGGAAGTCTCTACATGAAGAAATCTCTAACATCGAGACTTTATTTGAAGCAACGTCTTTATACCCTAAAGATGCGCGAAGATACGTCTGTTCAGGAACACTTGGATGAGTTTAACAAAATTGTTCTGGATATGAAAAATCTAGATATTAAACTCGAGAATGAAGATCAAGCTTTGATCGTGTTATGTTCACTGCCTGCCTCATACGAGAATTTTGTGAACTCGATGCTTTATGGACGTGAATCCATAACTTTAGAGGATGTCAAAGCATCTTTGAATTCTACAGAACTGAGAACGAAATTAAATGGGAATACCAGTGGAAACAAATCAGATGGTTTGTTTGTGAGAGACACGACCAAGAGCAGGGATAAAGCTTTCAGGGAGAAATCTGTTGGTCATTCAAAATCTAAGCCACCTAGAGATAAGATGAACGTTAAGTGCTACTATTGTCATAAAAAGAGACATTACAAGTCAGATTGTCCTTCGCTCAAGAAAAAGGTTAAGCAACATAGTCAAAAACAAAATTCGGCGAATGTTGCAAACGAAAATGAGGCTAATGCATTAGACAGTGTTATTATGGCATGCTCTGCTATTAATTTGTCTAATGATGTTTGGATAATGGATTCGGGAGCATCATATCACATGTGCCCAAACAGGGAATGGTTCACCACTTACGAGCCATTAAATGGTGGATCAGTCTTGATAGGGAATGATGCTGTATGCAAAGTCATGGGTATTGGTACTGTTCGGATTAAGTGTCATGACAAAGCAGTAAGAACCTTGACTGAAGTAAAACCTATACCAGACTTAAAGAGAAATCTTATCTCGTTGAGCAATTTGGATTCCATTGGGTGTGTGTACTCAGGTGGAGGTGGAGTTCTCAAAGTTACAAAAGGTAATCTGGTTGTGATGAAAGGAAGTAAGGTGAATCACTTGTATCATTTACAAGGTAGCACAGTTATGGGTCCTTCAATTGGCACAAGCAATTCCATTTCTGACAATGATAGAACAAAATTGTGGCACATGCGTTTGGACCACATGAGTGAGCGTGACATGTCAGTTTTGAGTAAACGTGGTTTACTTTGTGGGAAGCAGACGACCTCGTTAGATTTCTGTGAGCATTGTGTTCTTGGCAAGCAATGCAGAGTCAGATTCAGTACAGGGATGCATTCGACAAAGAGCCCACCCAACATCCATTTCGATTTATGGGGACCAGCACAAGTTCCATCTAAGGGTGGTGCTCTTTACTTTGTGACGTTCATTGACAATTATTCCAGGAAGGTTTGGGTTTATTTTCTGAAAAGAAAAAGTGATGTGTTTGAAACCTTCAAGAAGTGGAAAGCCCTTGTTGAGAATCAGACAGGGAAGAAAATCAAACGTCTTAGGATCGATAATGGTCTTGAGTTCTGTGGTGGCGATTTTAATGAATTCTGTGCAGATGCAGGTATTGTTCGACACCGTATAGTTAGGCACACTCCACAGCAGAATGGAGTGGCAAAACGTATGAACAGAACTCTATTGGAGAGAGCAAGATGCATGCTCTCTAATGCTGGCATGGAAAAGGATTTTTGGGCTGAAGCTGTTAACACGGCTTGTTATCTAGTTAATCGCTCTCCTTCAACAGCAATAGAATGCAAGACTCCTCTTGAGATGTGGTCAGGTAAGCCTTGTGATTATTCTAATCTAAAGGTTTTTGGATGCCCTACTTATTATCATGTTAAGGATGGTAAGTTAGAACCTAGAGCAAAGAAATGTATTTTTGTTGGGTATGCTGATGGGGTGAAAGGTTATTGTTTATGGTGCTAGGAACCTAACTCACCTAAGTTCATTATTAGTAGGGATGTTACATTTAATGAAATGCATATGCTTAATCAAAGGAAAGTTACTGATGAGTCTGCAGAAAAACATGAGAGTGATATGAATGAGGTGGAGGTTCAGGTGGAGCTTCCAGAAAAGATCTCTCAGAATATTTTGAATGAGCAAAATGCTCAAATGAGGAAGCTGTAGATGAGGTGGAGCAGCCATACTCTATTGCTACTGGCAGAGAAAGGAGACAGACCCGGCCCCCTCAGAAATATGGGTTCTCTGATATAGTGGTTTATGCTCTTACAACAGCAGAAGATATGGGTATTCAAGAACCTTCTACCTATACGGAAGCTATTACTTGCACAGAATCAGAGAAATGGGCTGTTGCTATGGTTGAGGAACTTGAATCACTTCACAAGAACCAAACTTGAGACTTGGTGCAGTTGCCTAAGGGAAAAAGAGCCATTGGGTGTAAATGGGTCTTCAAGAAAAAGGAAGGAATTCCAGGTGTTGAAAATGCTAGATGCAAGGCTCGGCTCGTAGCTAAAGGCTATAATCAGAAGGAGGGAATTGATTATGATGAAGTGTTCTCCCGTATGGTAAAACACATTTCCATTCGTGTATTGCTGGCTATAGTTGCTCAATTTGACTTAGAGTTTGAGCAACTTGACGTGAAGACTGTTTTTTTGCATGGCAAGCTTGAGGAAACTATTTATATGGCCCAGCCCGAAGGCTATTATGTAGAAGGCAAGGAAGATCATGTTTGTAAATTGAAGAAATCCTTGTATGGTCTGAAGCAGTCACCAAGACAGTGGTATAAGAGATTCGACAGCTTTATGATAGGGAGCGGTTATCATAGGAGCAACTATGATAGTTGTGTCTACTTCAAGAAGGGTTCAGATGGATCTTTTATCTATCTTCTCTTATACGTGGATGACATGCTCATTGCTGTAAAGAACATGTCAGAAGTGTTGATCTTGAAGAAACGGCTCAGTGAGGAGTTCGAGATGAAAGATCTGGGTCCTGCCAAGAAGATCTTAGGAATGGAGATTCAGAGGGACAGGAAAGGAGGGAAGTTATATTTCTCGCAGAGGAGTTATATTGAGAAGGTACTTGAGAGGTTTGGCATGCAAAACGCTAAACCCGTGAATACACCGTTGGCATCCCATTTTAGACTCTCAACTCTACATTCACCTCAATCAGAGGTCGAGGAGGCTGCGATGTCTCGTGTCCCATACTTTAGTGCAGTCGGCAGCATTATGTATACTATGGTATGCACTCATCCAGACATTGTACAGGCAGTTAGTGTGGTTAGTAGATATATTGTGCATCTTAGAAAGGTCCATTGGCAGGCAGTGAAATGGATACTTAGGTATCTTAGAGGCTTCGCAGAGTTGGGCCTAGTGTTTGAAAGAAATAGTTCCAACGGTACCTCGGTTGTGGGATTTGTGGATTCTGATTTTGCAGGTGATCTCGATAAGAAGAGGTCTTTGACTGGCTATATTTTACACTATCTAGTTCGGCTATTAGTTGGAGGTCAACCTTACAGTCGACAGTTGCTTTGTCTACTACAGAGACAGAGTATATGGCAGCAGCAAAAGCAGTGAAAGAAGGTATATGGTTAAGGAATCTTGTTCAGGAACTTGGGCTCCAACAGGAAGACAATTCAGTTGTCTTTTGCGACAATCAAAGTGTTATATACTTGATTAGAAATCAAGCATATCATGAGAGGACTAAGCACATCGATATTAGGTATCACTTTATTCAAGAGACAGTTACGGAGAGAAATATGACGATAAAGAAAATTGATACAGCTGACAATCCTGCTGATATGTTGATCAAGCCAGTCCCCACCAACAAGTTTAAGCATTGCTTGAACTTGATTGGCATGCTTGGTTGAGTTTGCCCCTTGTGGGGCTTTGGTGGAAAGGTAAATGACAGTTCTACATTTGTTTCTGAAGCGGATACATTCTTTCGTAGCAGCCCTTGTTTCCTACACCGAGTTAGCTCACGTAGGCTTAGGGACGGCGAGAGAATGTATTCAGCTTTTTGATTATTTTATTTTGGGAAATTCAAGCCAAGGTGGAGATTTGTTAAATATGTCTTGAATTTTATGTGCTCGGTCCGATTTCTCACCTGACCCGAAATATTTTTTTGTGCGACCTGAAAGTGGAGGAAAATTTGAGATTTAGCTTGCGACGCGAAGGGTTGGGCCGATAGGCCCAACTCGTAGCAAGCGAACAAATCTCCATGGTGGACTACCCAAGCTGGAGTAAGCGAACCAATGTCTCGGAGGGTTCAGGGGCGTAGCCCCGAAGGAATTTTTTTTTTTTGGAGTACTATTTATACCGCGGCTAGGTTTTCTCATTAATTGACAGAGAGAATTTTGTTTTTGAGAGTTTTGTGAGCCGTGAGCTTTTGTCGTTGTTTCGACTTCTGAAAACTGTACTCTCTTTGATTATAGTGGAATCTTGTCTTGCCTCGCCTGTGGACGTAGATCACGTTGTGATCGAACTACGTAAATCTCTGTGTTCTGTGTTTGCTCTTCCGCATCTGTTTCGCAACACAACTCTAAACAGTCTTTCTGCGACTATTGTCTCATCACATATTGAATACATGTGAATCAATGCATTTTGAAAGCTAACACAAGATTCAATCCCAAGTTTCACCGCCAACCCATGGATCAACTTCCCCATCTCGCCAACAGACAAATGTACACACGCTGAAAGAATGTTAACCACGATAACCTCGTGTGCTCTAACACCGCTACTAGCCATTTCTTTAAACATGACCAAGGCCTTGTCATGCATCCCATCCTGTTCGAAACGAGTTATTAATGCACTCCATGACACCATATCCTTTTCCTTCATTTGACTGAATAACTCATACGCATCCACCATACATCTTGTCTTTCCAATTAAAACAATAATCGAATTTGAAGCAATCACATTTCTTTTAGGCATCTCATCAAAAATCGGTTTCGCTTTTTCTATATTTCCCACCTGAATATAACTCATCAAAAACAAGTTCCATAAGACGTCTAGAACGATACTTTCATCAAACAGTTTCGAAACATCTTCCATGTTCCCTAACAAAGAGTACAAGTTGATCAAGACGTAAATATTAGGACCTGCATTGTGATTCAACATCACTAGGAGCATCCCCAGCATTCTCACTTCCAGATGATAAATAGCCTAACCTCTTTCCAAATCATCATTACTTTGATCATTTTCTCAAGCCCACTCTAAAGATTGAAGCCAATGTAACAAATTCTTCTCATTTTGCAGCCACCTCATACTGCCCATAACGATTCCATCTTGTTGATCCTACATGCCAGCACGACATTGTTATCTCTTTGCCTACTTTGACTATATATATATATATATATATATCCCAGAACTCGTGCTAATCTGCTTGAATTTCAAGTCCTCATCTAACTCATAGCCCCGTTGTCTCTCTGCCTCTTCAAGGCCTAACAACCTTGCAACCATCATTTCACTACCACGAACAAGAGATAATCCACTATACCTATAGTATCTTTCAAGCTCAGCGAGGGTAAGAGACATTAACTCTTGCATGGCAGCTTCTCTGCCCAATGCTGAAGTAGCATCTTGGTTGACCTTAACTCCATCACTTTACTCTTCTAAGTTTGCCTTCTTTTCTTTTTCAGGTGTATCACCATCCCTAGAATTACTCGATTGCAGAAAAGTAGCTGGTAGTTCATCCACATAAGCATTACAAAACAGAAACTAGTCTGACCATACTTGCAAAACCTTCGGAACTCGTTCCTTAAGTGCCTTAGCAGTGATCCTTCTAGTTATACTTTGATACAAATCATTAAAGCTCTGTCGGGCAGTGCTGCTTTGAATTATTGTGGTATGTAGAAACATTCTTCATGGGAGCACTACTATTATGGAGGAAATCGGAAACCAGCATGAGCCTCGCAACCTTAGTTGGGATAAGTATCTCTTCAAGCGTTAAAGATTCTGTTAAAACCTTAACAATCTCTCCTGCGGTATCAGTATTGTCTAAAACAAAATCCATTGCGTCCTTTATCAAGTTTCTCTCTAACGTTAATGCACATAACATGTCCTCAAATTCATCCCTCTACGTATTGGTTAGTGTACATTCTGGCTGTACATGCCTACTTCCGGCAGCAAACGTCGTGCCAGATTCTTTTCCATGTTCAGGACTTCGGGCAGAAGGCAAGGGTGGAAGTATCCATCTTCCACTACTAATAATCATGGTGAAAGGTTTTGTTTGCCATCTTTGAAGAGTGTTGCCCTGAACAAAAGAATAAAGCCTCCATATATAATAGGTATGCTCTTTAGACCCAAGCTCAAACAAGAAACTAAAAAGTTGCTTCCTATGACCTCTCCGTATTAGCCTGTTCAAATGCACATCTGCCATCCAATACATATAATGCCATTGTATCAATCACTTGCGGGAGATGATCATCCTCTAGTGGAATAACAATTATAATATATATTATAAGTCAAAACCAACTTGGAGTTCTGAGTAAGGACTGTGGTAACTGGTGGACCTAATGGACCAGACAAAATCACTATTGTGCCCTCCTTACTCCTTAGGCCAAGTGCCCTAGTGGAGGAACAGGAAGAGCTTGTGACGGGAGAGCCGAAGATTTACCCCATCCAATCTTTAATTCATACTCAGACACCTTGCATTTCGTCCTTTGCAGCCTTTGCATTAGCTCTGTTCCTAAAAGCCACAAATTCACAATTTCTCAACCATTGTCTCTCTTCTTCTGTTTGAGGCCACATTATCTTTACACTTGCTATTGGACAAAATCTTCCAAAAGACTGTAAATGGAAGTTCTCATCAACCTGAGGTGAAAGGTTACCAACATAAACGTTTGTTGTCTATTGATCACCATCCTCTAATGATTCAGGAACCTTTCACTTGGATCAAGATCATCAGGTAGTTCCTCAAATCAGCTAGATAAAGCAGAATTTTCACTGTGGCGGCCATCGCGCCAATGTTCACGCTCTTGATTCTGTCTCTCCATCATCTCTTGTTCATGCTTCAGCTCCTCCATGAAATGGTCTAAGTTTCGCGACTTCCCTTTTTCTCTCTCTTTTGCCTTCTACCCGAGAACCGTAAGATACATTCCCAGCATGAAAGGTAACAACTCACTTGTTTTGTTATCCTTTACAAGGCGAAGCATGCTTCTTTGAATTGCAATTGATGACTCTTTGGATAAAAAATGAAACATACATCCTGACACCTAACAAAAGACAAACACACTATAAACTAACACACAATCTCACAACGTCCCATCATATCTACACCCAAATAGATCACAACTTAAGCTCTAATACCATAAGATGTCACACCCCGAAACCTACTAGGATGGAGGATGACACGGCCGTCTTTTCGCCCGAAGGACACAGCCTCAAACCATCCAAAAGTCCCCACAACATCGCTCTCGCTCAATTGGCTACTAACCAAAGAGCCTGAAAGATTGGAAAAAGAGAGGAGTGAGCAACCACAGCTTAGTAAGCAGTGCGTATCTCTTCTAAGCAGATCGAGCAAACACTATGCATGAATACATAAAGCCATACCAAAAATTTAAGGAGTCAAACTCAAGATATCAAATACATATAGAATCACATAAGAGTTTTTTCATTTCAACAAAACTTTATACAATTCAGAAAATACTCATTTAAATCATCATAAACATCAATGGTCAAATCCATTGATCAATCTTTATAAAAAATCACGTCAATGGTCCATTCCATTGATTAATCTCAAATCACACATCAATGGTCTATTCCATTGATGAATCTCATATCACATCACATATTGATGGTCCATTCCATCGATCAATCTATTACTCAATATCTAACCATGGTCATAACACAAAGCCTTATGACAAGGCTACCAAGATTCCCCTCTTGGTAAAGTTTCCACCTACAAAGGCGGTAGCTCGGCCTAGAAGGATATCCTAACCCGGTATACCCCCAAGCCCCTCAATGGGCTCACAGCGATATTGAGCACAAAACACACATCTTCCAATAATCCACAATACCAAATCTATAATAAATCGCATAATCCATAATCAATATCACCAAGTGATTTCAGAAAACAAAACACAATATTTCTTCGTCAAACTGAACACATTTCACAAACCAATTATATGACATTTCACAACTCAACTCAACCACCATAAATCCTTTTTGTAAAGTATTTCTCAAATCATTCAAGAACTCGTTTCTCAAACCATAATACGTTTCACGTACCCATTTCAAATCAATATATATACCTCTTTTTGCAACACCATTCCCAAAATATATCTTAAACCATTACAAATACTAAAATGCAGTAAATGCCCGATCCATACTTTTATGCAACAAATATGTTCTTTCACGACTCATTATATATTAAGTCTCTTCCGCTTTCAATATATGAGTTTAGAAATTCATAGAAGATATAGCACCACTCACCTGGGAATGCCCTATAACCAAACAACATGGCTATACTCGCCAATGATCTCGTAATCCTATCAATTAAACGAGAATCGACATCAATACCAAGTAAAACACCATTTCACTAACAACTTGACTAAACCAAGCTTAGACTCTAACCAAAAAGACTCAAAAGCGCTCATAAATTGCTCACCCAAAGTGATTACTTAAAGCCGTCCGCAACGCGGAGCTTGAGCGCAAAACTTGGTTGCGCCGTAACTTTCTCTGCCAAACTCCATTCTAAGCAAGCTTATAGTCAATAGAAAGCCCATTCAAAGGACTACAGGAACCCCAACTTGACCGTCCTAAAATCAAGCCGAAAACCAACGAAAATAGGCCTCAAAACCGCTGGTCGCGCACTGTTCGCTACGCGCGCTCAACTTTAAAAATTTGTTTCGGGCAAATCATAAGTTCAAATCGAGTTCCGTAAAATCTCACGGCTTCACGACACCCCAAACTACCATTTCTATATATATTCATAGCTCAACGACTCAAAAATCGGACTTCACCACTCGAATATCACATAACTCCGAAATATGAGCCCTAACTCGGAAAACTTTTCCGATTGGACGAACGAGAGGTGCGAGTACTTATCGAACGTTGCGATACGAAGTCGAATCGGCTTGATGAGGCATCCGTGGCGGCTACGTGCGAAATTCCTCTTCTTTCTTTTTCCCTTTCTTCCTCTTCTTTCCTCTTTCTTTCCTTTCCTTCTTTTCCTTCCTCCCCGAAAGGTCTCAGTCCCCCTTTTATAAACTAAATTTCACTGTAGCTTCTTTATTGACTTTTCAATCCCTTTCATTTTATTTTATTTTTAAATACCCAAATATTACGGTAAATAAGTTCTTACATAAGCCCTGTAAAACGGAGGACCAGCCAAGTGACGTGGTCTTGGGGCAAATAATTGAAAAAGTGAAGCGTGGAAGGAGGGGCCAATTGTTTGGGCTTACTTTTGGCATAATCATCCAGGCACATGTATAAATACGAAAAATTATCCAAAAAATCATAAATATATTGCGCTTTTGCCAATTCAGCCTAAATAATTCAATTTTACCAATTCAGTCTTAAATATTTTTACATTTTACCAATCAAGTCCATCTGACTAATTTTGATTGAATATCGCTGATGTGGATGATAGCCGTCCTACGTAGCACGACCGGCACTTACGCAAACAATTTGTAATAATATTTTACTATTTTTCAAATTTATTTATTTTCTTTTTTTCTTTTTTCCCTCTTTTCTTTTTTCCCTTTTCTCTTTTTTTTTCCTTTTCCTTTTCTTTTTATTTTTTATTTTTTTCTCTCTCCCTCTACCAACCACCATTAACCATCCGTTGGCCATCAATGAGGCCGGGCAGTGGTTGGCGGAGAGAAAAAGGAAAAAGGAAAAAACGGAAAAAAAGGAAAAAAAAAAAGATGCTTGGATGACTTTAACCATTTTTTTTTGCTTAATGAGAGTGGGAACGATGGTTTTTGTCACTGGTTCTGTACCAAGCGCGGGGCTTACAATACAAGAAATCATCTTGGAGCTTGGTTTTGCAACTGTAGCAAATGTGTTCAGCAATTGTGAGGTAGCAACTCCTCGCCTCCATGCCGTTTTGATGGGTTGGATCACACCTCATTCTCGAGCGTCGACAATTGAAAGTATCAACAAATCACAACCTCACAGATGAGAAAAAGGTGAACGTGTGCGTGGATTGACCTGCAAATCACACTCTTACCACCAAAATTAGTTTTAATTTCGACAATTCTCCACCTTCTGCTCTTTCGATGAAGAGAGCTTGTGAATGATGTTGAAATCAACCACCTCTTTGACTGTAATTATATACTAGGAACCTGGGGCTCCAATCTTGATATAAAATATGTTTCATTGACCCCATCGTGAAAGCTTCATAGAAATTATGATACAACATCCAAAAATTTAGTAAAGCTAAACCAAAATCCGATATCAAAAGATAATTACTTGTTTGACATGGCCCTGTTCCTTGGAAACTTCTGATTGATTTATCTATATGTTCAATTGGCAACCTTGATACGATATAGATGCACCATCATCAACTGGGGCTCCATCTAACGATTTACTTTCAGCGCATCAAGAACTCAGAGACGATGGACATTCCCTGGAAATACCCACAGGCACATCATGTGGGATGAATACTTTCTGCGACAAACTTCAACACAGATGATTAAATTAAAAGTGTGGCTAGTTTTATATGTATTCGGACCTGCTTGGACTTCTAACGACTTATTGTGAGAGACCCTCTTCTTTACCAAACATTTATTGTGTGACACTGGTTCAGGACAAAGCTATTCCCTCAATTTCAAGAAGAGTGAAAGTTACGGGAAAAGACTAAGCAACCAATTAAAGAACACGACAAGATCAAACTGCTAGAGCAGCGGATCCATCAGAAACTGATAATGCTGCCAAAGGAACACAAGATTTCAGCTTAAACTCTTCAAAAGTTTACCGATGAAGTATGATAGTCACGGATGAACCATTCACCATCGCTTCTCTCAAACACATTAGTCACAAACTGCCCTCCCCAACTGCTACATTTTCTTTTAACCAATTCCACACAAGATGTAGCAGTTGGGAAAGGCAAGCAAATCAGCAACTTTGTGAGAGTCCCGAATGAGCAGAAAATCAACACAAGATTATACCCAACAGCATGACCCTCATCTAT
The DNA here is from genome assembly GCA_031216405.1 of Syzygium malaccense. Classification (NCBI taxonomy): domain Eukaryota; kingdom Viridiplantae; phylum Streptophyta; class Magnoliopsida; order Myrtales; family Myrtaceae; genus Syzygium; species Syzygium malaccense. The sequence continues at coordinate 39,049,871 of CM062263.1, read as the reverse complement.
TCTAACAATTCAACCAGCAGGGATAGGCAAGCAAATCAACGCCTTTATCAGCTCGCGTCAGTCGACCAAGAACAAACTAATTCAACATGCATAGGAGTGACCTAGTCTGAACATTTTCTTGCTCATCAGGTACAATATGACTCGATGTACTTCCCTCAATCAGAAACTCTATCGTAAAACAATCAAGGGAACCAAGATATTTGGCCAACAAGTTAAGCTGAGAGCTATTGGATCTTCTACTTTAGTCCCAGTGCCTTCTTAATCTGCGACATGGATAAACAATTGGTAGAATAAATTTCCTTTTTATTAATATGTTCAATATTGGAACAAAAGGACTCGGAATGACATAACATACCAGCTTTGTTGAAACTTGAAATCTCTCCAAATCCTCAAGCTGAAATTAGATTTCAGAAAAGATATGAAGATGTGCAACCACAAATGTTAGAATGAACTTTTACGACTTAGTACTTACGTTCTGAAATGGCTCAGTACAATGTTTGCGGTATTCAATAATTTCGGTGGACTTCTTCTCACCAATTCCCTGTAATGGATTAAAAATTCAGCTCATGCAATTGTTATTAGAGCAATAATTTTCAGTAGAATAACCTCCTTACCTTTAATCCCAGTAACTGCTCCCTGACAAATATTGAAACAATGCTGATCAGAAAGGTTCTAAATTGAGGTGAAAAACAAATTTGTTCCTAAAAGTTACTCACTTGCTACCAGAATTAAAAATCTCCAGATATGACTGAATAACTGCATCCTACAAGAAAATTAGTGAAAAGTGAATTAGCAAAACAAAAATCCAATATTTAAATAATGAAATACGCTCTTTACTCTAATGGAGAGAATTGGTAAGTCACCCTGGTTCCACGGTCTGTTGTCTTGGAAGTTGCAAGTTCTTCTCTCTCATTATTCTCCTCTGGTATTATTGGTATATTTTGCTCTTCCGCGATAAGCTCCTCGGTTTGCTCAGTTTGCTGTATTTGTAATTCTCGCAATTGTGTAATAACTTCCTTACCTTCCTGATGAAAAAAGGAATCCCTCAGAACTTTCTTAAATTGAAACAGAAATATAGGAAAGCAAGAACTGAATCACCTCAAGCCACGACAGAAGATCCTGTGTCATAACTGTTGCAGCATCCGATGAGTTCTGTATAGGATCCAAATTGTGAAAGAAAGTCCGTAAGTATCTATGCTGGCAAATCTAACATCACAAAAGAGAAGCGACCTTTTTCAACTATAACAGAACGATGATATAGGAATAAGTTCGGGAATAAAACCTGGATTTCACATAGAAGTGTTTCACATGCCGTTATCTCTTGCAAAAGTGGATCGTTTTGACCGTCAGACATGTTTAACAGCTGCTATACCTGTTGGTAAAGATCATCTTGACAAGTTCAATGAATAAATATGCACATGAGTACCGATCCCATTATTTAATTACTCGTTTAACAACACACAAACCACATTCAAATGTCTTCAAATTGAACAATAGCAAAGATTATTTCATGACTGCACTTCAAGAAATCACGGAGATTGTGAAGGTGTAAAGAATAAAGAGTGGCCTATTACACAATGAATTTGCTCAACAAGTGACAAGGATGGTTTCGGATCGGGAGTGGGGCGCAGGGTCGAGTCAAACTTTGCCCAGAATCCGACCGCCCCGCTCCACCACACCCGCCAAAAAAGACGACAAAGACGACCCCGATTGGGTTTTTCGGGGCTCGGGGGAGGGCGAAAGGCGAGAGCTTTACGCGGCAGGAAGCACGGCCATGGCGACGGGAGAAGAGGGCCGAGGGGGACTTACCAGTGCGCGCCGGCGAAGTGTGAACTGAGATGGAGGGAGGAGGGAGGGAAGAAGCTGTTGCTGCAATGCAATCCGGGAACTGCGAAGATGCCGATTTCATTGAGGGAGGGTTTACGCCATTGACGCTTCGGACAGAGAGAGAGAGAGAATCCGGTGGGGAGGATTGTGAAAAGAAAAGAAAAGAAATTTTTGGGCCGTGGACTTGCGCCACGCGGCTTTATTATTATTTCTTTAATTCGTATTTTTTTGTTATTTATTTTTTCTTTATAAAAAATGCATATCTAATTTGCAGTAAAAAATCAGAGATCAACAGCTATCTTTTTTAAAAGGGAGCCAAAGAGGTTCGTTTCAAAATGAAGAGATACTTAATTTTGCGTACATGTTATGTAAATGCACTTGATATAGAAAATGATCTAGAAACAAACATGTGAATACTCGCATTGGACTTTGATATCCCTGTCAGTACGTTACAAAGATCATTTCTTTTAATTTTTTTTAAAATGCCAACTAGAAAAATGTAGAAACCTATCTTGTGAGTATTTACACCATGTTTGGTGAGAAATTGTTTGATCTCCTAGCACTCAAGTGATTGAGAGTTGGGATTAAACGTTACTACTGTCCATTGCATCTTTCCATAAGCGAAGATGTGATAAATGTAATATATGATCGACTAGTATATTGCATTACACGCGTTTGATGAACTGTGGCAATATGACTATGAATGGTGGAATATGCTTGTGTGCATTGATGTGAATCGAATTGTGTGCTTTTCATCTTTGGGAAACCTAGGTATGACCTTGGCATCGTTCTTACGTGCCGCTGTTAGCCGTTAGGGGCGAGGTCCTATTTCAATCAGTGTGATCCCGTGTTATATGTTAATTTGGCCAAAACTTGAACACAAACTTCAATGAATCCACGTCAAATCAGCAGATTAACAGCGAAGGAAGCAGAGATTCCGAGCAGAAATTCAATTAAACAAGATGAAATCACCATTCACCCAAAAGAAGGCAGAGCGCGCACCTAGCAATGTAGGAGAAACCAATGACCCTAGGAAAACGAAGATTGATCGCAGTGATGACTTAATCTAAACTGCTTTTGACAGGTTAATGTAAGTTGGGCGTCATGTTTAGAGAGCTCTGAAGGATGATTGGATTGAGTAATTTTATCACCGTAAATTGTTTGATTCTGTAGTTTCTAATCATGAGAATTGTCAAAAGATGTTTCATATTCGGATCGGAGCATACTTTATCAGAATTTTTTTTCTCTAAAATCATCGAGTAAACATCTTTTGAATGAATAGATATTCGGCATCGTAACATAAACCCAAAAGATAAGCAATTTTTTTTTTTTTGCTTGTTTTGTTGGATTTTCGTAAAACCAAAGGTTGATAAGAGTTTTCTTACTACCGGGGTGGGTTCTGCTTCTGATACTATATGTATCCGACACAGTGTCGAAAAAAGTGTCTTTTTTCTCTATGTTAACGATTTTGGTTTTGCATAGACTTGTCAAATGGGTGGGTCGGGTCGGGTCAGGTTTGGGTTGGGTAAAAAATGGTCCGAATCAAATTAACCCATTTAATCCGTTTTGACCTATTTCGATACAATACAAATCTAGTTATCTATACCAAACCCATACCGACCTAACTCGTATTGTTAAAACACTTCTATATTTAACCTAATATAGGAAAACTCATGCTCAAACTAAAGTGAAAGCGCAGAGTAAGCGAACATAAGATCGAGTGAGAGTAAGAGAGAGTGAAGAAAGAGTCATAAAGGTGAATTGGGTTTTAGTAAGTTGTGAACCCATTTATGACATCTAGAGTTGGGTCTAAACACATTTATAACACATTTATTAAGTAAAACTAACCTACATAATAACCTAGCTCATCAAATATGGATTAAAAATAGGTTTATGATCTATTTTGACAAGTCTAGTTTTGCAGGACGAGACATGAGTGGGTGATGTTGTGCGTTTTCCAAGACTCCAGAACATGGGGGAGAGACATATAAAAACATAGAAAAAAAATGGCTGCCAATTATTTGGTTCATGTGACTTATTTTTTTCTTTTTTTTCTTTTTTTTTTTCAGTTCAGATGACTCAAGGGATGCCAAAATCTTAAATTATTGACAAGAGCGAAACATACAAACGAAGAGTGTACAATTCCATTGGCAAAGCGATCAGAAGAAGTCTCACTTCAGCTTCATATCTTAGAATTGCTTATCATCGCAAACTCCGATTTCATACAAATTGTTAACGTATCAACATCAATTGTTTTAAGGGATTAATATACTCTTTATCTCCCTCCATTATAAGTTTGAAATTTTTAGATTGGATTTTCTAACACGCTATATTAAAGTCACATTATGCCCAAGTTTATTGAGCGTGTGCAATTCCTTGTGTGTGTGTTTTTTTTTTGTTTTTTTTTTCTTTTGGCTGAGACGACCCAAGTCTCGTTCTAGTTTTTGGCCATTATGAACGATTAACATTCGTCGGACCCGCATGGGGGCCCATATCATTTCAGGTGGTCGCTTTCCTTTTCAAATTCATCGTATAATCCTCAACCTTAAACCAACAAAACCAAAAAGTGGTGTGTACACGTGGGGCCCTTCGCACCCTTCCTTCATCCATCAACGTCTCCTATGCTTCTCGAAATATCATTCACCACCAACGTTCCGTTTTAATCTTTAATTTTATTGAATTTTTTTTTATAAAAAGTTGTTTTACTAATAGCAGTTACCAGCATGGAGCATTGCAGGATGATTGTCAATTTTTTTGAGAATTTATGACGTAAATTTTCCAACACATATCTCGCGGTATAGAATGGGAGTATAATAGGGTCTCATGTTGAAGTTTTAAAGTCCCATTGTGCTATGGTTAATGAAGCAAACAAAAGGACGGGGAGACCTACATGTAAGACCTCTAATTTTGATACATCCTAAAATTCGTGAATATCACATTAATCAAGCTCGAATCATCCTTTTCAAAACAGAACTTTGGTTTAGACATTTCCTCGAAGACTTGGTTTGTGTCAAACTGCCCAGACCAGTTTCTACGGGCCATATACATGGCCACCGATCTCCACCCGTGGATGATCTTAAGCATGAATGAAGCACCAGTGCCGTACAACTACACACCAAGAGCACAAAAATCTCAGTAACAGCTCACAAAATTCATCAAATCGTGGTTAAAATCCCCTTCAAACTCACAGGTCTGGCTGTTCCTGCAAGTCTAGGCTTGAACTAATAGGGAAAAGAGATAAGAATCAGTTAAGCACCTGAAATCTATCAAACAAGGGTATAGCGCCCGCAAGCTCGGGTGATAGGGCCCTCGATAGAGTAGTCGGTGTACTGCAGGTGTGCGAGAACATAGAATTACTAATAAGGAGAAGGAGCACGATTCATATTTATCTCCTAAAAGGTCACAAGTTCAGTATGAGAGATATTGATATAAACGCATGCAACTCACGGGGATGCAAGATTAGAGCCATTGCTGTCATAACCATCTCCCTTTGACAAAACAGTGTGATAAGAAGAGGATTCTTCATTTCCGGAACTCTGTGCCATCCTTGGTTGCGTCTTGCCTGTCATTTCACAGAAGCACACCAGAACAAGGCCTCTCAATCTCTTCTTCACATAATCAAACAGTTCCTTCTCCCTTTTTAACACATTCAAGTTACTAGCCTGATCATGCAATATCCTTGAAAGGTTTATTGTGGCCCTAAGCTAGCCACAACCATTTTAGAAAGGAAAAGAACGACCAAGCAATGTATTGAAAATTAAACACCCAAGTACTTAAAAGCTCTAAATAGAAGTGTCGAAATGAAAACCCAAAAATCGCGGGCAAAAAATATGCATAGCCATGTTATAAGCCAACATGATCCTCCATGAGCTAAATTGGAATCAAGTTCAATTTCTTTTCCGAAAGAATAGTCCACTGAGACTAAACTATAACCAAAGGTGACTCACTAAAACTCCTAAACTATGCACTAATTAAAAAGAGACTAAGCTTAATCAAATGTTAAAATCGAACAACTTAGTCAAGCCCTTTTTCTAAACTATCTTTCTGTCTTGATTTTTTAAATTTTTAATATGATCATTTGCACTTTTTCAATTAGAATATCTGATTATTTTTTAATTTTTTATTACGAAAATAGGTATATGGGCTGCTGGTCACGCAAGGCTAAACCATTGATACAAAAATGAGCTATTGCATATGGGCCTTTTCCTTTCCAACTAAACAAAATTCCAATTCACTAAAAGAACGGGCCCAGCCAAAACTCTCTATTTTGCTTTAGCTTTCTTCTTTCTTTCTATTTCCCTGCTCTCGGCGTCTTTCTTCTACACTAACTGAGAACACCCCAAAAGCCTACCTAAGACTCTACGCACCAGAATCCCGATCAGATACTTCATAAACAATTTGGGCATCCTCTAAAAGAAACCCCTCGTAGCTAAGGATTATGGTGACTGGGGCGGATCCTCAAATTTGAACTGCTCTCCAGAGCAAGTGCACAACATAATTTTGGCCTGGAGAAAACTAGCGTAACACAGACCTCAAAGGTAAGAGACTTACATAAACCCTAAGCGGGCCAGTGTCGCCATGTCCGCGGGGGCTTCGACGGCAACCCGTGTGCGGGGGACGGGGGACGCGATGCGTCGCCTCTGAGGAAGACGAGAAGGCTGGACTTGCGAGGAGTGAGAGAGAGAAAAGTGTCCACAGCAAGATCTTCCCTGCATGTTTCTCTTCTATGCTCGTCCGAATCGAAGAAGAGAAGAAGATGGAGAGAAGTGTCCGCCGCAAGATCTTCCCTGTGTGTTTCTGTTCTGTCCTTGTCCGAACCCAAAAAGAGAAGAAGATGGAGAGAAGTGTCCGCCGCGGCAGAGAAGAAGATGGCAGGCAGCCACATGCAAATATCCGTTCTTCAGCTTTTGCATGTGTGGGTCCCCCACCCACAAAATCTCCTTTTTATTTCTCTATTGTTGCTGACGGGGACTTTAAATTTTGTTGGAGATTGACCCATGCCATGCCATGCTATGCACGCACGCTGGATTTACGTGCGTCCTGGTTATTAACTTGAATTGCATAGAAAATACTACTTAATTGATCTGACCGAGTCGTCGGGGGTCTTGGGATGTGCTCTTACGCCTGTGCCGAGTGATGCCGAGTCCCTTTTAACTTATCGACTCACGTTTCTTATGATCTCTGAGCAATTCTTGCACTATTTTCTCATGAGCGATGCTATGGAATTGAGCATCTTGGTCCTGGTTTGCGCATCCGGTTCCGCCATCGCCATGCACGATTCCCCCTCTTGGCAGATTAAATGGGGAAACCGGTGACCAAGAGAGTAATTAAATGGTGTCTACTACTGCTCCTCCTAAGCTAGATCCTTATCGTCAAGGCTCGCCCCCACGTGCGTCAGTGTTCGCTCGGTGCCATGCACGGTTTTTGGCTCGACTCCGCTTTCTGCGTCTTTTGTAATTGGAAGAAGGGGAAGTGCGTGGCGGTGGTTTAATTTTGCCGGTTCTCTGTCTCGTCTATCTTTTTGCCTCTCTTTTTTACCTCCTCGCTGCTCAAAACGAATGTTCAATTCTTATTCTTTTAGTTAACAATAGTACATCGAGTAATCGCGTCTTTTCCATTGACTCCCTTCATTTAAATTAATAGAAAATACTGATGTGGCTTTTTCTTTTTTTTATGTACTTTCTTTCTCCTACGTGGCATCATCTTATCAAAACATGAAATATAAGACTAAAATGATGCCGTTTTGAACCAAAATCTCAATTAAATTAGACTAAATTTTTTTTAAAAAAATTAGAAAAAAAGAAAGGCAAGGGAAAGGGGTACTGGCCCTCGTAACTGCTCACCGTCATTGGAAAGTGTGAGCACAAATTTGACGAGTTTCAAGAATTGACTGTATTCATGTAAGTTTTAGAATTTAATTATACTTTCGTAATGAGTTTTAGACTTTCGACGTGCTTATATCAGTGATTAAATAAGGGGAGATAATATCGAGGAATTTCATATGTCTAAAAGAAGAAAAATAACGAGGATTTGCCCAAGGAGTTTTTCATCGGGTAGCTGAAGGTGCACGATACATTCGGTGGGCACGAGAGCAGGCTAACGTCGATTTTGGAGTTCAACCGTTGGATTAAGGGTGGACTTTGGTTGGCATGACACAAGACGGATGTGATTTTTATCTCGGAGGAAATGAATAGAATCAATGTGGAGTGTGATTGCTTTTGCCTTTTGTCTAGGGATGTGGGTCATGATGGTGAATGGATTAAGACGACATGGCGTGTTTTATACGTTTGATTGATTGATTTGTACGTCTCATATAGGCTTTTTACCTACTGGCATTGGATAAATTAGGGAGTCTTTCTTGAAAGTAATTAATTTTGAAAACGTGATTGGAAATCCGAATCCTCTTGCAGAACAAGATCGATCAACGAAGTGATGTTCACGTACCATCACCAAGGATGGTCGCTGCTCTATATATATATTGGCTTAAACCCTGTTCTTTGTAATTGATGCTCGGTGGAATTTATAATTGATCATCACGATGCTCATTCACTGGCTATGGGAACATGAAACATTACGCAGACTTCTAGGTTAAATAAAGGCAAAAGTGTCAAAAAAGTCCTAAACCTTTTGCATTGATGCCAATTTAGTCCTAAACCTTTTTTAAAGCCAATTCAGTCCTAAACCTTTTGTATTTGTGCCAATTTAGTCCTAAACCTTTTGCATTGGTGCCAATTCAGTCCTAAACCTTTTGGTATTTGTGCCAATTCAGTCCTAAACATTTTGTATTGGTGCTAATTGAGTCATAAACCTTTTTTTGGTACCAATTCAGTCCTAAACCTTTTACATTGATATCAATTCAGTCCTAAACCTTTTGCATTTGTGCCAATTCAGTCCTAAACTTTTTTGAGCTAAATTAACCGGAAGGACTGAATTGGCACAAATACAAAAGGTTTAGGACTGAATTGGCATAAATGTAAAAGGTTTAGGACTGAATTGGCATCAATGTAAAAGGTTTAGGACTTTTTTGACACTTTTCCCGTCAAATAAATTTAGCAAGAGGATTCTAATAGCTAGTTTTCAAGATCTTAGCTTTGGGTAGGGTTAAATTCGTAACACGCTAACTACAAAAGCTCATCGCGCATGTTTACAATGGATCTTGAAACTAGCAACACTACAAAAAAACAAAGGTTTTGCCATGAATTTTGCCACGAAAAATTTGGCAAAATTCGTGGCAAAACAAACTTCCGATGAAATTAGCGATGAACAAAAATTCGTCGGTAATTCATCGTCGCAAATTTTTGCGACAAAAAATTTCAATTTTTGTTGGTAATTTGCGACGAAAAAATTTCGTCGCAAAATTCGTGGCTAAATTCGTTGCAAAGTTCGTCGCTAATTATTCATTGCAAAAATCATGGCAAAATTTGTCAGTAATTATTCGTGGTAAAATTCGTTCAGACGAATTAGTGACGAAAAAAAATTCGTCGCTCATTCGGCGTCGGAAATTTTTACGACAAAAAATTTTAATTTTTCATTGGTAAATTGCGATGAAAACAAATTCGTGGCAAAATTCATAGATAAATTCGTGGCTAAATTCGTTGCAAAAGTCGTCGCTAATTATTTGTTGCAAAAATCGTGGCAATATTCATCGCTAATTATTCGTGGCAGAATGAATTTCCCACGAAATTAGAGACAAACAAAAAAATTCGTCGCAAATTTTTTTTCACAAATTTTGGCGACAAAAAATTTGAATTTTCGTTGGTAATTTGCGATGAAAACCAATTCGTGGCAAAATTCGTTGCAAAATTCGTCGCTAATTATTCGTTGTAAAAATCGTGGCTAAATTCGTATCTAATTATTTGTGGCAAAGTTCATGTCACAACGAATTTCCCATGAAATTAGGGACGAAAAAAAATTCGTCACGTCGCGAATTTTTGCGACAAAAAATTTCAATTTTCATTGGTAATTTGCGATGAAAACAAAATTCGTGGCTAAATTCGTGGGAAAATTCGTTACAAAATTTGTCACTAATTATTCGTTGCAAAAATCGTGGGAAATCGCGAGTTTTTCCAATAAAAAATTTCAATTTTCGTTGGTAATTTGCGACAAAAACAAATTCGTGGCAAAACACGAATTTCCCACGAAATTAGCGACGAAAAAAAATTAGCGACGTCGCAAATTTTTTCGATGAAAAAGAATTCGTGGCGAAATTCGTCGCTAATGATTCGTTGTAAAATTTATCGCTAATTATTAGGGGCAAAATTCATCGCCAATAATTCGTAATAAAATTCGTCAGTAATTATTCGTGACAAAATTCGTCTCTAATTTTCCACGAACTGTATTCGTGGCTACATTCGTCGCTAGTTTTCCAAGAAAGTTTTTTTTTGGGTCGCTAAATTGCGACAAAATCTATTCGTGACAAAATTCGTCACTAAGTTTGCGACGAATTTTGTTTAGGGACAATTTCGATTTTAAATCTAATTAGCAGCAATATTAATTTCTACAATGTATAAGTTGCAAAGTCTCACATGATGGTATTCGATATTCAATCTCATAATACATAGAGGTAGCTAAGCACTAATAAACATCATGTAATACATTCAAAACATTGAAAGAACGCGAGACAACCATAAAACGTTGACAACTTTGATACTCGGCAGGACATCAGGAACAATCACCTTTATCGACACTTGATGAAATATGGATACATAAATAAAGATATCGAATTTGTCCAAAATATAAAAAAAGCATTTATGCATGGACATGGAACTAGCTATAAAAAAATAAGTATGAGGATTTAAAAAAAAACGTTCAAGGACCAATGTTCTTACATTTGAATATAAGTCAACTTCCACACCCATTAGAAGACCATATGAAACCAGCAGCAACGTCACAATTCTAACTCCTAAAGCCGAGAGACCAGGACGTCACCTGAAGCTTGTCCTCGAATTGACGAGGCAACTCGCTGCGAGGGGACAACCACAACGACTGGTCGCAAATTTGAGAATGAACTAGGAAGGACTGACAATAAAAGCATCAGCATTGTCATCATCATCACCAATCGCCACATCATTGTGTGGCTCATCATTATGCCCATCATCTATTGGATTAATAGGAGGTACAGGAGGAACCTCATTGCGATCAATATCAAGGTGTCGCATGATAATTTGCATTTATTGTTGCATCACTCTTATTTCTTCATCCTTCTATCCAAGTAAATGCTTCAGTTCTTCGTCCTTATGTACAAGTAACTGTTTCAGTTGGCTCAATTCTTAGGTCATTTACTCCTCATGTCGTGTCCTCCTTGAAACAGCCGCATTGGAGGATGAAGTTGCAGCAGCCATCATTTTGTACATCCTCGATAAGGATACCATCTCAAATATTTTTTCTCCTTTCATCCCACCCGTTGCCTCCACCCATAATGCCATACTATCAACTGATGGCTCAGACACAGCAACACCCCCACCACCATCACCACCACCACCACCATCACCACCATCACCACTAGCAATGCTCATTAAAAGTTCATCATATTTTTCCTATATTAACAATATAGATAGAAATAAAATAAATTCATATATATTACCATAAATATTAAAAACATTCATGATTTTCATTCTAGTTTCCATAAAGGCCAAACTATAACCTTACATACCTTAATAGCTTTTGCTCATGCGCCAGTCCATGTCTTATCCTTTTTCTGAAATGTGCGTTCAAATATAGCTGTAAATGTAGGTTCCGTCCCCAATTCATCTACCTACAAAATATGAACATAAATGAGTAATTATTGAATTAAATGAACTGACGTGTTTAAACAAACTTACCATTCTTCTTTTATGCTCCCTGATGCTGATAGAGCCCCCAGCATATATGGCATATGCATACTCGTCACTAGAACTAGAAGCTCGATTCTTCTTATTCTGTTCACACCTTTGCTTATGCTTATCAGTTCCCAAGTTCTCGTAATTTCCGTCTAATTGTCAGCTGTAATGAAATTCGGCTTTTCTTTTGTTCTCTTCGCTCTATTTATCACATATCGCATGTGATCACCGACTTTCTTCTTAAAAATTCTTTTGACCTCATCCTCTTCCATTTCATCCCACATGAACTTACGCTACCATCAATAGAATAGCAACTGAAAGTTATTATGAGGATCACGGGTCACATATCCATTACAATACACTAGACAATTCGTGAGAAAATTCATTATTGACCATCAGTATGCTACACCGAACTTAGTTTGTCAGAAAATAGAATGACAACATTAACCTTGAACTCATTCCACCACAAAGTCTTTACTTCTTTAGGAGCGCTGCTGAAAGTAGTAAACTACCCCATCCAACAATTATTGACTATTTTATTAAGTTCCCTCACAACATACGTAGAATCCGTGAATCAGAAAATATGTTATAACAATATGGACAATGAGACAATGAAGCATACGGATAATTCGCAACATGGACAATTTTGTTTACATCCATAATTTACATATACGTAAAAAAATGAAGTACTTACGAATCTCCACATGGGCATATAATGAATCGGCTATCTTCTTCATCATTCGAGTGTTGCACTTAAGAAGAAGGTGGAACCGAAGGAGATGGAATAAAAAAAGATGGAATTGAAGGAGATGGAACTGAAGTAAATTCAGTTCGCATGTCCCCAAGTTCTCCCCTAATATGTTATTAAGGGTCGGAGGATGGGCCAATGTGTCCGTGTCGTCCATGAACATGTAGTGGTTGAGAGTTAGATGAAATGGCAAGGGAAGAGGAGAGGGATAGGGACGAGGACAAGGAAGCGTAAGGGGCCGGTCTTCTTTATGAAACCGCACCACGCATGTGACCTCCACGTTTATACTGACAAGTAAGAATGTTAGACAAATATATTAAAAAATATGAACATGTATTAGGGACAGAAAATTACGTAAGTCATTTTGCTTACCATTTTGTTTCAGAGAGCAAGAAATAAACTTGAGAAAATGAAACAAACAGACTATCGCCTCTGATAAATAGCAATCTCTGGCCCTCGTCAGAGCAACCTATTGAAATTTTGACCGTGTCAGATTCCACAAAAAATAAAATGAAGCATATTAAATGTGCAAAACGAATTACAACAAGTATCAAGTCTAATGCCACATTTATGCAAATATATGCCCCGAATATCCCATTTCGCAAAGTTCTAGTACAGACCTAGAAAAAAGATCACAAATTACGTTCAACAAGCAAATTTGCCACGAATGCAACCCATTAATTTGTTCCTTGTTTCAGCTTCCTTTTACCTAAGTTTAGATCTTAGTAGAAAAACCATTAAAAAAATCGACAACAGTGCAGGTCGTGCAAAATCAGCAAGTGCAGAAGCCAGATTTCATGAGAAATCTGGTCTGAATTAGCTATTCTGCAGGCGAAATGTAGAACTAGACCTCCTCCTCCTCTGTAAGCCTACCTTCTTTCCACTGACCCACAAAAACAAAACAAAAAAATAGCAACTAATAGCGCCCAACAATGCAAAGCACAATCCCTCCTCTGCAAAAGCAAATTCCAGCTAAAGACACAGCTGAGAACGCAATCCCAACCCCCAGAATCACAGCCGCGACCCCCCCCGGAATCACGGCCGCAACCCGGAATCATGGCCGTAACCCCCCCCCCCGGAATCACAGCCGGGACCCCACCCTCCGGAATCACGGCCGCGACCCCCCCCGATGGAATCACGGCCGCGACACCATTTTATTCAAGGAATCGAGCTCGCTTACCTACTACGCGGGGCTAGTTTCACTTAGACTGAGCTTCCCTTTCCTTCGTCCGAGTACACACGGAGGAGGTATGGGAAGGAGGAGGAGGCAGGATTTAATCCACCGGTGAGGTGGACGGCGAGGAGGCTGGAGTCGACGGCATCGACTTTGGGTGAACTCGACGGCGAGGTGGACGGCAAGGAGGACGGCGAGGTGGATGGCGAGGACGCTGGCGCCGGCGGCGAGGAGGACGGCGTCGACTCTGGGCGAACTTGACGACGACGAGGACGGCGAGGTGGACGGCGAGGGCGACGACGGCGACGAGGACGACGACGGCGACGAGGACGACGACGACTTTGGGCGAACTCGATGGCGAGGTGGACGGCAAGGAGGACGGCGAGGTGGACGGCGAGGACGCCGGAATCGACGGCGAGGAGGACGACGTTGACTCTGGGAGAACTCGACGACGACGAGGACGGCGAGGTGGACGGCGAGGAGGACGGCGTCGACTCTGGGTGAACTCGACGGCGATGAGGACGGCGATGAGAACGATGAGAAGGAGATTTGGTTGGGCCAAAATTACTCGGTAGATGCGAGGTGGATGGCTGAAGAATATAAACACGTGTTTCTATTTTCGTGGCAAAATTAGTGGCAAATTTGCCACAAATTTTGCCACAAAAGTCAAGTCTCGGCGCAAATATTGTACAATGTACAATTTTCGTGGCAAAATTCATGGGAAACTTGCCATGAATTTTGCCACGAATTTCAAAAAAAGCCCGCGAAGCCGGACATCTTTACTATCGTGGCAATTCGTGGCAAATTCGCTACGAAATTCAAGTTTCGGGGCAAATATTACTATGTACTATTTTCGTGACAAAATTTGTTGCAAATTTGCGAAGAATTTTGCTACGAAATTCAAATTCCTAGCGTTGGCGCACTTTTTTTGAAATTCGTGGGAAATTTCCCATGAATTTTGCCATGAATTTCAAAACCTTGGGGCAATTATTCTCCTATATACTATTTTTGTTGCAAAATTCGTGGCATTTTCGTTGCAAAATTCGTGGCAAATTTGCCACGAATTTTGCCACGAAAAAAACTTTCTGAGCAATTATTAGTAAAACTTCATTTTCGTGGCAAAATTTGCCACAAATTTGCCATGAATTTTGCCACGACATTAAAATCTCGAAAATTATTCTCCTGTGTACTTTTTTCGTGGCAAAATTCGTGGCAAATTTGCCACAATTTTTGCCACAAAATTCAAGTGTCGAGGCAAATATTGCACTAGGTACTATTGCCACGAATTTTAAAGTCTCCCGAAAATTATTCTCCTACATACTGTTTTCGTTGCAAAATTCGTGGCAAATTTGCCACCAATTTTGTGACAAAATTGAAGTTTTTTGGCAAAATCGGATTTCTTTGGATTTCGTGGCAATTATTGTACTATGTACTATTTTCATGGCAAATTTGTCACGAATTTTGCCACAAAAATAAGGCCTCCGACGGAGACGGCCTTTTGTTGAAATTCATGACTAAATTCGTGGGAAATTTGCCACGGAAATATAGTCGCGTGGCTTTTTCTCGACTATTTCAATTCCATGGCTAAATTTGAGGCTAATTAGCCACGGATTCTAATAATAACAACAATGACAACAACAATAATAATAATTACGACAACAACAATAATAAAAATTATGACAACAACAAAAAACACATGTCGCAATAATAATAATAATAATAATTACACATAATTAGTAAAAAGTCTCAAAAATCATAATCTTCATCTTCATCTTCACCTTCATCTTCGTCTCCATCTCCGTCTTGATCTTTATCTTCTTCATGAGTATCATCTTCATCCTCTGTCTCAAAATCAAATTCTGTACCCACTTCAAAATTTGATTCGCGAATTTCAGTTGGATCCACATCGATCATCGCTCCACATGGATCTTGTAAAGTTGGAATGTTATATTCATCAGTTTCAATTGTGTTACGAACTTCCTCTTGTTGATGTGCTGTGTCCTTCTAGTGATCCTCGATTTTTATTCGTGCTTTGATTTTACATACAACCCACTAATCGGCTTGTCACGTTTCAAACTACGATATGATGCATAATATACTTGAATTGCTTGTTGTGCCAAAACAAATGGTCATATTTCATTTATCTTTTCTTGTAATTTATTTCAACTAAATTAAATTTCGTATGCACATTCATTCCTTTGACGGGGTCAAACCATATGCACTTAAATAACACAACCCATATTAATGGTCCATGATATTCTATCTCTACGATTTCATCCAACAAGCCATAAAAATCATCTTTTCGAACTGCCACCATTAGATGACTGAATACACACATCACTATTCATTGTGGCTTTTCCCATTCCATATTCTCGAGTGTGAAAATTATACCCGTTTATGAAATATGTTAGTCAACTTCGTACCCTTGACTTTGGACCCCACGACAGATGATATAGCAATCCTTGCTCTCCAACTTGATCATGATTACTATGAACCTAAGGTCATACACGCAATGTCAATAATATATATTTTAATATATGATGTATAAAAAATTCGAATAACTTGGATTTCGTCCATATGCAACTTACACATGTTTTGAACCATGTTGCAAATTGTTCCTCGCACAAACGGTCAAACTCATTTGGTGGTAATCCATATATTGAATTTTGGAAATTCCTATTAACAAATACCATTTATATATTAGCAAATATTTGACACATAATACATATACTTACAAATATACACTTACTTGAAGTATGGCTTAACTTCTGGACAGTTCAGTAAAATATATATATGGGCTGCCTGCTTTTCTTCGCCTATTAAGTGACGAAACCTACATGCACCACTTGGTCGACCCAAATAATTGATGTCGCGACCTAAAAATTCCTCTCTCAGGCTAATGGATTATTAGGACTAAACCTAACTCGAGCCCTCCCAAGCCTTACCAATTCGCAACTTTGGGTTTAAGTTTTTTAACATGCAAATGTTTTCATGCTTGGAGTCGCCACTAATCAATTTGTGGTAGGTCGATTAGAAACCTAAATAAAACATAGGGAGATATGTTTTATTTCTACGAACCAGAGATTCTAAGCCCGGGGACTTGATTACGCTAGATCTAGTCTAACGCCCTTTCGGTACCTTTTCTTTTCAAAAATATTTTGGCAAGCAGTCTGGATCCATTTTAACTTAGTCACTAACATGTGAGGTGTTCATGCGGGTGCGCAAACCACCAAAGTAACACTCAAGAAAACATTAAATAAATTGCAAGTTGGGAGAATTACTTACCTCAAAGCAACGTAAGCATCTGCATCGTTAGCTAGAAAATCATATCAACAACCTAATATGATTTCTAATTAACAAGGAATTCACTCAATTTTTGGCTTTTCGCTTATTTAAATGAAACCTAGTCTACATGCAATGACGTGCAAAAATGACATGCAAGTAATGCAACCTAGCATGCAAACTATATGTCATGCGACGACGTGACCTAATTCTGATGACGGGCAAATGATTTATTTTTGGTATTTTCTAATGAAATTCGAAATAAAAATATGTCTAAATTAACGTGCAACCTATGATGACTTAACATATCTTAACACGACTTATTTTTGAGGTTTTTGTTAAAATTCGAAATAATAAATTACTTAAATTAAGAATGCAATCTATCCTAATCTACCATAAAACAATTCATTTTTTAGGGTTTTCTTGAAAATTCGGAATAAAAAAATAACCTAAGTAATCTATTAAGATTAGAAAATTATTTAATTTAAACTAGGGAATAGATTATCTCAAGTCCTAATTTAAATTAAATAATTACTCTATCGTCTAGATATATTTAGGATTCTTAAACATGCAAAAACTCAAATTCAAATCCTAACTGATATTTTTTTAAATTTTCTTTTTTATTTGAAAAGGAAAGATAATTTAAACAGAGATAGCATCCACATTTAAAACAACCACGCAATCCACAAGATTCGTTTCAAATTCGGATTAGGCACAAAAATCGAGCTATCAGTCATATCTATAGGGTTATAGATATTAATGGAAAGTCGATCATTCAAATTTGGAAAGCAGATAAAAATCATTATCGTACCCAAGTGATTATGGATACGATAATGATTTTCCGTATCGCCACGTATCATACCTTAGGGCTAAGGTCGGATAGTTGTCCAGATACGTTGCTGAATTAGGAAAAATTCCTAATTTTGAATATTTTCAAATATTACGAACAAGGCAAATATTATCCTAAGATATCTAGCAATCCACGCAATATTCACAGAATATTCAAACATCCAAAAATTAAGAAACGAAATATTCTAAAAATATTGGATAATGTTCAATTACCTAATTTGCGGATAATTTCCAAATTCGAACTTGCGGATCGGGATGAGCGACGAACGGTGGATTCGGCGGCGCGGTGTCGGGATGACGGCAACAGCAGCGGCGCACGGCGAGAAACAACGGCAGCACGCGGTTGCGCGCGGCAGGGACAAGCAGCAGCTCCGGCGGGAGGAGCAGCAGCGGGCTCGGCGGCGGCAGGCGCGGCGGCGTCAGCGTAAGGCAGCAGCAGCAAGCAGCAGCGGCGTCAGCGCGGGAAGCAGCAGCAGGCGCGGCGTCGGTGTCGGCGTGAGGTGGCAACGACAAGCAGCAGCTCCGGCGGGAGGAGCAGCGGCAGGCTCGGCGACGGAACAGCAAGGCAGCGCCGGCGTGCGACGGCTCCGGCGAGGACGGCGACAGCAGCGTCGGGCTCGGCGGGGACAGCGGCGGGAACGTCGGCAGGGCGCGGCGATGGGCGGCAGGCGCGGCTGTGTCGCGCGGCAGGGAGCAGCAGGCACGGCGTCGGCGTCGGCGAGAGGCGGCAGCGGCAGACGCGGGAGGCAGCAGCGCTCGGCAGCGGGCGCGGGAGCGGGCGCGGCAGCGGGCGCGGCAGCGGGCGCGGCAGCGGGCGCGGGAGCGGGCGCGGCAGCGGGCGCGGGCGCGATGTCTTCCTCCTCTCTCTCTCTCTCTCACTCTCACACTCTAAAAATTTTCTGATCTGAAAATTGTGTGTCCCCCCTCTAAAATTCTGACCTAATGAAATATATATAGTATTAATCTAGGTCAATTAGATGGGCTTTCTGGTCCTAATGGGCTTAGGCTTGGGCTTTAATTTAAATGGGCTGGATTAATTAATGATGATGGGCTGAATTAATTAATTAATGATAATGGGCTGAATTAATTAATGACAATGGGCTGAATTAAGTAATGACAATGGGCTGAATTAAGTTCAAATTAAAACAACCGAGCCCGTTTGACTTGTAATTCCCGGCCCTTGCATTATAAGCGAGCCGAGTCCCATTCAATGAAATTTAAGCTCGTTCGTCACCGCCAGTCCGATGCAAAATGCAATTAATCTAAAATGAATTTAAACTATATGTTATGCAATTTAAATATTTTTTGTTTAGGGGTTAAAAATTTTAATCCCTGATTTTCTATGCAAATTATACTAAATGGTCGCTAAAATTTAGGTGTCAACAGCTGCCCCTCTTTGAAGGTGAGCTCATAGAGGTTGCATTCAAAGACTAAATGATACCTAAATTTCGACCATGCAAATGCAATGAATGTTGTTTTTGTCGGGATTATGAGTCCCATTTTTAAATGCATTAAGAAATGATGCATGCTGACATGAGTAGAAAACGTACCTGGAATTACTTACCTGACAGGAGCGAGATAATGCAATTCGAGGCACAACTTCAACTTGTATGTTGTTTTGGCAAATGTATGGGCTCAGTCCCATAGGTCTTGCCTGATATATGTTGATGAACTTCGGTGATCTGCAGTTAAGTCAAAACACACGAAGAAAGCTTGACGTACCCAATCATCATTTGGATTCGTGAGAATAGTTCCGATCCTTACGAACTACCTATACATCTCTCTAGGTGTTTGCAAAGATTTGGCCGCTTCACTTATACCTGCTCATAAGTGAATTGCGGGGAAACTTTTGGAATCAAGAGGATATTCCGACCTTTACATATACCTGCTCATATGCAAAGATTTGGCCGCCTCACTTATACCTGCTCATAAGTGAACTGCGGGGGAACACCTGGGGTTGAGAGAATATTCCGACCTTTACATATACCTGCTCATATGCAAAGATTTGGCCGCTTCACCTATACCTGCTCATAGGTGAGTAGCGGGGGAACATCTGAGATAAAGAGAGTATTCCGACCTTTACATATACCTGCTCATATGCAAAGATTTGGCCGCTTCACCTATATCTGCTCATAGGCGAGTAGCGGGGGAATACCTGAAATTTGGGGAAAATATTCCGATCTTTATATATACCTGCTCATATGTAAAGATTTGGCCGCCATGGCTATACCTGCTCATAGTCATGTAACGGGGGAATCTTCTCAAGATTGTATAAAAATCTGTGATTTGATGAACAAAGGGGCTAGCCCAAGTGTTCAAGAGTTCCTTAACAAAGTACTTGGATATCATCAGAAGTACCTAAAGAGGTTTGATCAATAGACACCTGAACACAATCAAAGGCATCTAGAGATTGCAAAAATGATCAAATGTGGGACCTGACAGTTGCTTGAACAGGTTAGGGATACCTAGATAGTCATAGACATCCTAGGGATAGAGATATACTTACTTGGTGATATCTCTAACTCTGAAGGTGTGTCTCCTGTTAGACACGATTTTATGTAATATGCATTCGCACACTGTCAAGAATGCATATACACATGAACTATGATTTCAACTGATTTTCATGCACGATGGTTTTGTCAAATCAGCATTACAAACTTCGCTAGGGAAAAATCATGACAAGACAATCCGAACTCACAAGCGGGTATCTTGAAAATGTCGAATGAGGGACTTCCGGTCCAAAAGGGCTTTCTCTCATTCTCATCAAAAAGGCTGATTTATGGAAAATCGCTCCATCTCACCATCATCATGTTGACAAGGGTCTGAGTATTCTCGCAAGCAGTACGACTTTACCAATCTGAGAGGTCTTTGTTAGGACCGTAACATGGGGTTTGGTCAATGGCTTAGCAAAAGAGACTCTTCGAGTCAAGGCTATTGAAAGAAAATACTCTGCAATTGTCTTCGGGTTTACAAGTCAAGAACCTGCAAAATGAGATAGAAATGGACTTGCTCGCACTTCTTCGAGCTAAGCTTATAAACATCAGAAACTCTACGTTAGTTCAAGTGCCCTAATCTGAAGAGATTTTGCAAGGGACGTAACGCAGGCTAGGCTCAGGGGTTGAGAAATGAATGGATCATAAGGCTCAAAATGTGTATAATTAGGGTGAGAGTTGGTGATCATCTCGGCATTGTCACCGGTCTTCTTCTTCACCAGGGATTGTCTTCTCAGTAGATGTTCCATTGGCTTCAAGAGTTTATCACCTGACTCCTCAAGACTTTGGATACTTTTGTGATTTTGACACATCTCAACATTTTCTAAAGTCGTCACTTTTCTCCATTTTTTCTTCTCTTTTCTTTTCTTTCACGGGCATCGGCCTTGCTTTTACCAGGCACATTGCTTTTTCATGCCCTCTAGTTTTTTTTTTTTAGACTTTTGACACACATTGTCTACAATGCATACATTGGCCAGTCACACTTTGGCTTGTTTTGACCGAATGACTATCATTTGGACTTTCAGGGTCTTCGTCTTTTACCGGCGCTCCGGATATGCTGCCTGAACAATGATGACTTTTGCCTTGCCCCAGTGTGGGGGATGATCACCAACTGGGTTTAAGAAATGAATTTGCAGGCTCAATTGGGTTTAACAAAGGATAAAGTGTGTATAGGATAGAGAAAGAAATGCTCTTCGTCATCCTAAGGCACTTGAACTTCACGTGAATTCATCTGAAAAAGCAACACTCGAAGATTGATGCAAGTGAGAGCATGAAAATTTCTACTCATTTTTCACCTTATGACGCTGACTTACCTCCAGTTTACCCCGATGTGGGGTGGTTCTTGACAGGGGTAATTTGAATGAATTTCTCCAAGTGTTTAGGCTCAAAGTGGCGAAACAATGGATAACCTATAGTGTTTGGGATAGAGAAATGAACCGCCTCTCATCATTTCAGTTGCCGTACCTTTTGCGAGATAACCCTTTACCTTGCAGACATGGAATTTTTCCACTCAACTCACTGGGGATTAGTGCATGGGACTGTGTATAGGATATGGCTTGCCTTTCATCATCCCGATGTACCTCATTCAACACATTCAATTCATTCCACATGAATTATCATATTGTCCAAATAGATTTCCCCTTTTGAAATCGATAATGTAGACTGACAAAATGATCAAGCACAATTTAAAGCCAAGGCACACATTCCATCTTTCAATTGATTGAAACCATTTATTCATTAGTGAAATGTTTGTGACTCAGAGTATAAAACCAAACATTTGAAAACTTTTGCTGCAAAATGTTAAATTCCATCAGGGATAATAGATCTTCACAGCATCAGAATTAACAGGAGTGGAGAACTCACGACCATCCATTTCTGCGAGAATCAGGGCACCTCCAGGAAGCACCTTTTTAACCACATACGGACCAATGTAGTTTGGGGCAAATTTTCCTCCAGGAACAGGAAAGACTGGCAGTACCTTCCTTAGGACTAGATCATTTACCTCGAAGTGTCTTGGACGCACTTTTTGATTGAAGGATCTAGCTATCCTCTGCTGATAGGTTTGACCGTGGCAAATGGCTCTCAATCGCTTCTCATCAATTAGGTTTAACTGCTCATGCCTTTGTCGCATCCATTCTGCCTCGGACAACTCCACTTGAGATAATACTCGCAAGGAAGGGATCTCTACTTCAACGGGTAGAACTGCTTCCATGCCATACACCAAGGAAAAAGGGGTTGCTCCGACAGAGGTTCGGATCGAAGTTCGATACGCCATTAATGCAAATGGCAACCTTTCATGCCAGTCACGATAGTTTTCAGCCGTTTTGGCCAAGATCTTCTTGATGTTCTTGTTGGCGGCTTCAACTGCTCCATTCATCTGTGGACGATAGGGAGATGAATTCAGGTGCCGGATTTTGAACTCGTTGAACAACTGATCAATGAACTTGTTGTTCAAATTTGTCCCATTGTCGGTGATAATAGCCTCAGGGACACCATAACGAGCGATTATGTCTCGCCTGATGAATTTTACAACATTCTTTGCGGTGACGTTTGCATAAGATGACGCCTCAATCCACTTAGAGAAATAGTCAATCGCGACCAAGATAAATCGGTGTCCATTTGATGCCTTGGGATTAATCGGGCCAATCACATCGATGCCCCACATTGAAAAGGGCCATGGCTCAGACTGCTGATGTAATTCCGTCAGGGGAACATTTATTTTATCCCCATGAACCTGACAACGATGACATCTTCGAACATGTTGGATGCAGTCACTCTCAAGACTGAGCCAATAATAACCCAACCTCATAATCTTCTTAGCTAACATGTGGCCATTCATGTGTGGACCACATATCCCCTCGTGTACTTCTTGCATGATTCTGGTAGCTTCAGCTACATCCACACACCTTAATAGGATCGAATCATATGATCTTTTGTACAGCTTTTCACCACTAACAAAGAATTTTGAAGCCATTTTCCTTATGTACTTCCTGTCAGCCGGGGTGCTTCCCTCAGGAAATTCTTGTCTCTGGATGTAACTCATGATATCGTAATACCATGGCTTTTCGTCAGGCTCCCCGATCACAACCATACAGTAGGCTGGTTTTGTCAGGACTTCAATCTTCAAGGGTTCTACCTCTAACCCATCAATCACTTACAACATGGATGATAACGTAGCTAACGCATCAGCAAACTGATTATGAGACCTCGATAAGTACTCAAAAGAGATATTTTCGAATTCCTCTATGATTTCTTCGAGGTATTCATGGTACGGCACTAGTTTGGTGTCTCTCGTCTTCCACTCTCCCACAGTTTGGAGAATAATCAAAGCAGAATCACCAAACACTTTCAACTTGGTTATCCTCATTTCCACTGCGGCTTGGAGTCCGAGGATGCAAGCTTCGTACTCGGCTATGTTGTTGGTACAGGGGAACACCAATTTTGCTGCTACTGGATAATGTTGTCCATCTGGGGATATTAAAACTGCCCCAGTGCCGGAACCAGCCAGGTTTACAGCTCCATCGAAAAACATGGTCCATGTATCTTCCTTTATTACCAAAATGCGATCTTCTGGAGAATATCTATCATCATCAGGGACTCCAGGGTTTTCAGCTAACACATCGGCAATTACTCGACCTTTAACTGACTTCTGTGGCTTCATCTGGATATCAAACTCTGAAATTAAAATCTGCCACTTGGCTAACTTCCCTACCAAAGCTGGCTGATCAAGTAAATACTTAATGGGATCGTTCTCAGTCACAAGCAAAGTCTGGTGATGCAGTGTATATTGTCGCAGCCTATGGAGCACCCATACTAGCGCAGCGCAAGTCTTCTCGGCTTCAGAATAATTCAACTCCGAGACAGTAAACTTCTTGCTTAGGTAATAAATGGCTCGCTCTTTTTCATCTTCAGGACTTTTCTGGGCTAGCATCGCACCTAAAGACTCACTATGAATTGTGAGGTAAAGGATCAAAGGCCGGCCCGGCATTGGTGGGACTAGCACTGGTGGTTTCATCAGGTATTGCTTTAGTTCGTTAAACGCTTCCCGACAATCATCGTCCCATTTCACTTGAGCATTCTTCCTTAGGAGTTTGAAGAATGGCTTAGCAGTTGCTGAGAGCTGAGAAATAAAACGGGCTATGTAGTTCAATCTACCCAGGAGACTTCGCACTTCTTTTACGGTCGACGGGGGTTGTAACTCACATATAGCCTTCACTTTGGAGGGGTCAATTTCAATGCCTTTACTATTTACTATGAACCCAAGTAATTTACCCGAGGTTGCTCCGAATACGCACTTGGCTGGATTGAGACGGAGTTTAAACTCACGGAGCCTCTCGAATAATTTCTTCAAAGTATCGACGTGACTCTTTCCAGGTCTAGACTTGGCGATCATGTCATCGACATAAACTTCAATCTCCTTATGCATCATATCATGGAAGAGCGTCACCATTGCCCGTTGATATGTTGCCCCGGCATTTTTAAGGCCGAAAGGCATGACCTTATAGTGGAATGTCCCCCAAGGAGTGATGAACGCCGTTTTCTCCTTATCATCGTCCTTCATTTTTATCTGATTATAACCCGAGAAACCATCCATGAAGGAAAACAGCTCGAACCCAGCAGTACTGTCCACCAAAACGTCTATATGTGGCAATGGGAAATCGTCTTTAGGACTGACCTTGTTTAGATCGCGATAGTCGATGCAAACCCGAACTCGACCATCCTTCTTCATGACTGGCATAATATTAGCCACCCAGCTGGGGTATTGGGTGACTTCGATGAATCCCACTTTCAAGAGCTTCATGACCTCCTCCTCTATTTTCTTGGAAAGTTCAGGCTTGGTCCTTCGTAACTTCTGTTTCTTGGGCGACATGTCTGGATTAGTGGGTAGACTATGCTCCACGATAGAAGAGTCTAGACCCGGCATATCGACATACGACCAGGCAAAGATATCCCGGTAATCCTTCAGCAGTTGGACCAGGCGTTTAGCTTCACCTTCGGGAAGGGTTGCCCCTATCTTCACCTCTTTGGGTTCTCCGAAATCACTCAAGTTGACAGTGATAGTTTGGTCTACCGTTAGGACTTTAGGTCTCTCATGATGCTCTAGATCACGCTGGAGGTCCGAGGAATCTTCGAGTTCATTAGTGTCATCGAAATCAGGTTCGGTGGCACATAATTCATCAGATTGGACCGTCCCCATACCCTTACGTGTCACAAAATTGCCCCTGAAACATAAAGTAGGGGGTTCAGTAGGACAAACAGGGCTAAACAGTGTATTTTTATTTCTTTTGATAATTTTATTTATTTTGAAATTCTTTTCAAAAAGGTTTTAACACGAGAAAGCATGAAGAAGCCCAGGCCTCAGAATTTTCCTTGGACTATATTTTATTTTATCGGTTGGATATCATCACCGGGCTGGTTTGATGTACCTCAACATGCCCTCAAAACGAAAATAACTTGTAATTTCATTGATTATCACCAAATGAATTACATTTATTGAAATGGAAATTGCAACAATCAAATCCTAGAAATGAAAAGTACTAAAAAGCAGCTCCCGAGACGGGGCAAGTCCTAAAAAGCAGTAAAAATTCCCGCGTAGGGGAGTGTGCGAAAAAGGTAAATGTGTTACTCTTGTGGGCCAATGCCCATTCCCTTCAACGGTCCTTCCTCGATGGCTCCAACTAAGAAATTATCGAACAGGGCAGTGATTCCCTCCATTACATCATCAGAATCTTCTGTCACTAGAGGTGTTGAATCATCCATACCTCCCCATCCATCCGGGACAATGTCACGGGGGTCAACATAGAAACTCGGGGGTGCTGAGTATTTCACGTAATAATCGAACTTGCCGCTTGGTTGCCCCAAAGTGTCAATCACTTCTTTCTCTTCATGCATCATTCTTGCAGGGCCCGGGAATGTGGTGCGGATGTGTGGAAGCAACCTATCACGCCCACGTTCTTCACCATTTGGCTCTTCTTCAGATCGCAATCTATTTTGACCATTTCTTCGAACTTGACCTCGACCACGTCCACGTCCACGTGCCACATTATTCGGCTCACTTGACCCCATGTATCCCAACCCAGTAATGCGGGGCCTCTAAGAAACTTCCACCGGTTGGCGGATACCTTGACCATCCCTACCAAGGCCTTCGCCCGGAGTAAAGCCATGGGACATCATTTCTTTGCCAACCATGACTGCAGCATTTGACACCTCGGGAATAGGCGGTGACGATCCTCTAGAAGCATGTATGGTTGATACGAGCTCCAGCGACTGGTAGCTCGATTCTATTTTGTAATCAGGCTCAACATAGGGGATAGCCGCTGCGTGGTAGATTGGGTGCTCTTCTTCACCGTGAACTGTGATTAACTTTCTTTCCACGACGAACTTCACCATCTGATGTAGACTGGATGGCACAGCTCCGGCAGTATGAATCTATGGACGTCCCAACAGAAAATTGAATGCAGTGGGAATGTCCATAACTTGAAATAGGACATTGAACATTGTTGGTCCTATCTGTATGTCAAGGTAGATTTCTCCCATCACTTCTTTCTTCGTTCCGTCAAAGGCTCGTACGGAGGTTCTTGCAGAACTTATCCTAGAAGGATCTATCTTAAGGCGGTGTAAAGTCGCCAAAGGACAGATGTTCAGGGCTGATCCGTTGTCAATGAGTACCCGGGCAACATGTGAGGCCTTGTATTTGACGGAAATATAGAGTGCCCTGGTATGCCCCCTCCCTTCTAGAGGAAACTCTTCATCTGAAAAGGCTATGAGGTCCTTGAGGAGTATAGAGCCCACAAATTCCTCTAATTTGTCATGATCGATCGTTTCTGGCACGTGGACTTCACTCAACACCTTCATTAAGGCCTTCTGATGCTTGACAGATGTCTGGAGCAGCTCAAGCAGAGAGATTTGCGCGGGCAACTTGCGCAATTGTTCAACTATGTTGTACTCGCTAGCCTTAATCACAGCTAGAAATTCCTTGGCTTCTTCATCAGTAACAGGTTTTGCAGGTTGAGCATTAGCTTGGCCATAGGAACGCCCGGATCTGGTAACCAAGTCGACATCGAGACTGTAGGACCAAGGGACTGCCTTATTGTCACTGTACTCATACGGCTGAGGTATCTCGATCACTATCCCTTCATTAGCTGTAGGCGTGCTTACTACGATCTCCTCGTTATCAGACGCGTCTTCAAGCGGAGGCATGTCTTCAGGCAGAGGGTCGCCCTTATCGCTCCTGGTGTTCAATGTAGCAAACTCCTCCTCCCAATTAATAACCACTTTAGAGATAGTGGAAACGATGCCAGTGTGGTCAGCATAAACAATCATCCCAGCTTCTACCATTCTTGAGATTCTTTCTTTCATGAGAGCCAGGGGCAGGTCCTCATTACTTGGGTAACAACCGGCTTTCACTAACTCACCATAGACGTCGGTGGTATACACCTTAACATTCTTGATTCGACCAGCATCGAAGCTAAATATGGCATTCACATTGCCTGCGTGATCAGGGAGTGGGTTGTTCTGAACATTCGGCTTAGCAGGCTGAAATGAGAAAACCTTCATATCTAGGAGGTTCTGGATTCGGTGCCTGAGGGCATAGCAATCATCGGTTGAGTGTCCCAGCTCACCCATGTGATAATCACATTTCTTTGACGGGTCGAAGTTATAGAACCGCTCAGGATTGGGCCGCTTTGGCTCAGTAGTAAGCAAGCCTTTCTTCTGGAGCACTGTCAACACTTGAGACAACGATCCGGGGAGGGGAGTGAATTGCCTCCTGTTGTTCCTCCTCTGAAAAGGTTGACGACCCGAGTTTTGTTGCTAAGCTTCTACTACTTGGATTGCTGGGGCGGAGTTAGCATTCCGCCGGCTCGGTTGGTTATAAGCCACATTCACTTCAGCTGCCGGTTCTTTCTCTTTTCTCGTGCCAAATCTTCTGGTCGAGGAGGACGGCTCGACAAACCATCCATCTTTCAGCCCTATTTCAATTTGTTTGCCCATGGGAATGAGTTGGTTGAAGTTGTTAGCCGGAATGGCAACCATCCGATTACGGTATTCGAACGGGAGAGTTTTCACGAACATCCTCTTTAACTCACTGTCTATGGGTTCTGGGACAACCTGAGCAGCTAAATTCCTCCATCTGATAGCATAGTCTTTGAAGGACTCAGTCTTTTTCATCTGAGCGCGTTCGAGATCATCACGGGTAGGAATGATGTCCGTTATGAATCTGTACTGCTTCAAGAATGCTTCACTGGCTTCCTTCCAAGTTTTGAGGCCATTTATCTTCTTCATGAGATACCAGCTCAAAGCAGGACCCGTCAAACTTGCTTGAAAGGCATGGATCATCAGGAGTTCGTTATCAACGTACGAAGTCATTTGTACGTGATAGAGCTGTAGGTGGGCTTTTGGACATGTGGTGCCATTGTACTTGTCGAAATCCGGCATTTTGAACTTCTTTGGGATTTTGATCTATGAGTACAGGGACAGATCGATTGAAGGTGAATCCTGCGAACCTTCCAGCTGTTTCACTCTTTCTTCAAGTTTATTGACCCGTTCATCAGGTTTGTCTTTGTTGACGATGATCTGGACGGGGTCATCTTCTAAATCAGGAATATCGTCATCTTCGTCAGCATCGACACTCTTTCTGATTTTCTGCTTTGGGATTGATGCTTCGAGGGATGGCGAAACAGGGGTTGACCGGAGAGCTTTGATCTCGGCGGACATTTGTTGCATTGCGATGACAAGATGCTTGATCTGGTCTTCCACACCAACAACACGTTCTTGCAAGTCAGTTTGATCGGCTATTCTGGCTCTCGACCGTGTACGAATGGGCGATCGTGATCGGTCCGTAGCTACCTAATTTCGAAACGAAACAGGCATACATGAGCGTTAAGCAAAATCATACGCCAATCCATGACATTGGTCTAACCGCTTTGAATTGAAAGGACCTCTTTATTGAAATGGCGAAAATTTTTACACCAATTAATGACTTGAAATTGAACTAAATATAAAGACAAATGACTCAATTCCTAAACAAATTTTAAAAACTGAAACTGAAATGAGAAAAGAACTTCGAGCTTTTTATTTAGCTTGATCTATAGACATATGGGAGGCGACTTCCTTCTTCAATTGCTCATAAGCTCGAGCTATCTTGGATGCCTTTTCTTCAGCTTCTTCGGCCTTCCTTTTGAGGCGATTGTTCTCTGAGCGATTGGCGGACTTGAGAGGCACCTTGGGTATCTTCGGGAGCAAATCGTGTGGGATTCTGTGCCGACGAATGTATTGGGTCGTCGCGAAATAGGACTTCTGCTCTCCCTTTAGTTCTCCTTCGGGCCGAGCTATCTTTAACACACGACACTTCCTCCACATCTTATTGAGCTGAGCTACGGTCGCTTCGTGGTCTTTGTCATCATCGGCGAAGTCAACTTGGAGGAGTTCTGGTTGTAACGCTGGAGGGACCCCTTGGAGAATCTGATACTGACGAGACACTCTGGCGGGGTAGTATTCAATCACTCCGGTGAAACCCAACAGTGGAACCGGTCCAATACCGTTACATGTAAGTCGAGCTTCCTCGACTTTGAACCAGTTAGCATGCCATTGGAAACCTTAGGGTCTAGCGTTTTTCATGAAAATAATCCATTCAGAGTAATGATAATCGGGTGCACCCCCTTGTTTTTCTTTATACCTCAAGACGGGATGGCTAGAATCACTAAGCTCGGATATTGTGAGTAAATCGCCACACCCTTTTATGTGAGACAAAAACCAGATTTGCAAAAGTTCGAGAGGGGCATGAAAAGTTTTGTCAACATGTTGCTTAAATTTAGTGAGGGAAATGAAAGTCTCGGCTAAAATGATGTTGATAAAATTCTTTTCAAGACAGACCTGTTGGACCAACCATGCGATTGACGGATTACATGCATTCTTACAGTAAGGAAAAATCACGAACCCAAAAAACGCTAGCAAAAAGATTCTGCCTTTTTGAAAAGATGTGGCTTTTTCAAAACACTGACTCAGGAATGAAAATGGACATGTGCCACGATTTGCTTTTAACACTTTTCCCAATTCATCTTTTCCGACATTCAAAAATTCAGCCAACATTAAAGTAGAATCAATTCCCAAAGGTGGTGTGACTAACTCCGATTCTAATGGTTTTCCAATGAGCACGCTATATTCTTCCAAGGTCGGGGTGAGCTCGTGCTTACCGAATATAAAGGTAGAAGTCTCAGGACACCAGAAGTGCGCTAATGCTCGAACGAGGCCGGTACGGACTTTGACCTCCAGTAGGGGGAGGAGCCTCCCGATGTGGCCCTCAACTAGCTTGCGGTTGGTCGGACTGAGTAGATTCCACCAGGCACGGAGCTCGTCCTTAGGAGCATCAAGAATCCGGATGTCTGCCCCTCCCATAGTGTATAGACCAAGACTCGCGACCGACCTAATGTCATGGACCGACCAAAAAAGACGAAACATAAATAAATTGCGAGATAAAGGTTTAGAAATCTTACTTCACCCGGTAGAATGATGGCAATCACATAGACATGCGCATGAAACGTGAGGTTCGATTTCTACCTAGACTCTGGCTTGCAAAATGGAGACATGAGGATTACCGAGCTAAACCAGTCATGGTGGTGGTTAGGCTGGGATTCCCCTGACTCCGGCTTAGTCAAAGAGCCGACCCGGGTTGCAAAGGGTGCAACCGTGATAGGTATTCAATGACACCATGAAAGAACTTTCGGGACCAAGAAAGGCGACCTATACCACACGGGTGTGGTCGAGGTGTCCGTTTTCTCAGTACCATCCTAAACCTGTGCCGCCCAGGTCCGGCAGCGGGAAGTGTGTGCGGTGTAGTGTAAATGCAGGGCATGCACAACAGGTTATATCATACAGCGCTTCGTGCATAAAATAAACCATACATCCAACACCTCCCTGCAAAACAAGGGTTAACAACCACGCCTCCCCTTATACCTCCCATTCTGCAAAAACATTTAACACCTAAAATGTTAGGGACGTACCTGGGATCCTCGCTGCCAAGCAAAAAATATTTTTTTTTGAAAAGAAAAACTGGCCTAAGTCCACTAAGAGTTTTAACTCAAATCCCCAGCGGAGTCGCCAAGCTGTCGCGACCTAAAAATTCCTCTCTCAGGCTAATGGATTATTAGGACTAAACCTAACTCGAGCCCTCCCAAGCCTTACCAATTCGCAACTTTGGGTTTAAGTTTTTTAACATGCAAATGTTTTCATGCTTGGAGTCGCCACTAATCAATTTGTGGTAGGTCGATTAGAAACCTAAATAAAACATAGGGAGATATGTTTTATTTCTACGAACCAGAGATTCTAAGCCCGGGGACTTGATTACGCTAGATCTAGTCTAACGCCCTTTCGGTACCTTTTCTTTTCAAAAATATTTTGGCAAGCAGTCTGGATCCATTTTAACTTAGTCACTAACACGTGAGGTGTTCATGCGGGTGCGCAAACCACCAAAGTAACACTCAAGAAAACATTAAATAAATTGCAAGTTGGGAGAATTACTTACCTCAAAGCAACGTAAGCATCTGCATCGTTAGCTAGAAAATCATATCAACAACCTAATATGATTTCTAATTAACAAGGAATTCACTCAATTTTTGGCTTTTCGCTTATTTAAATGAAACCTAGTCTACATGCAATGACGTGCAAAAATGACATGCAAGTAATGCAACCTAGCATGCAAACTATATGTCATGCGACGACGTGACCTAATTCTGATGATGGGCAAATGATTTATTTTTGGTATTTTCTAATGAAATTCGAAATAAAAATATGTCTAAATTAATGTGCAACCTATGATGACTTAACATATCTTAACACGACTTATTTTTGAGGTTTTTGTTAAAATTCGAAATAATAAATTACTTAAATTAAGAATGCAATCTATCCTAATCTACCATAAAACAATTCATTTTTTAGGGTTTTCTTGAAAATTCGGAATAAAAAAATAACCTAAGTAATCTATTAAGATTAGAAAATTATTTAATTTAAACTAGGGAATAGATTATCTCAAGTCCTAATTTAAATTAAATAATTACTCTATCGTCTAGATATATTTAGGATTCTTAAACATGCAAAAACTCAAATTCAAATCCTAACTGATATTTTTTGAATTTTCTTTTTTATTTGAAAAGGAAAGATAATTTAAACAGAGATAGCATCCACATTTAAAACAACCACGCAATTCACAAGATTCGTTTCAAATTCGGATTAGGCACAAAAATCGAGCTATCAGTCATATCTATAGGGTTATAGATATTAATGGAAAGTCGATCATTCAAATTTGGAAAGCAGATAAAAATCATTATCGTACCCAAGTGATTATGGATAGGATAATGATTTTCCGTATCGCCACGTATCATACCTTAGGGCTAAGGTCGGATAGTTGTCCAGATACGTTGCTGAATTAGGAAAAATTCCTAATTTTGAATATTTTCAAATATTACGAACAAGGCAAACATTATCCTAAGATATCTAGCAATCCACGCAATATTCACAGAATATTCAAACATCCAAAAATTAAGAAACGAAATATTCTAAAAATATTGGATAATGTTCAATTACCTAATTTGCGGATAATTTCCAAATTCGAACTTGCGGATCGGGATGAGCGACGAACGGTGGATTCGGCGGCGCGGTGTTGGGATGACGGCAACAGCAGCGGCGCACGGCGAGAAACAACGGCAGCACGCGGTTGCGCGCGGCAGGGACAAGCAGCAGCTCCGGCGGGAGGAGCAGCAGCAGGCTCGGCGGCGGCAGGTGCGGCGGCGTCAACGTAAGGCAAGCAGCAGCGGCGTCAGCGCGGGAAGCAGCAGCAGGCGCGGCGTCGGTGTCGGCGTGAGGTGGCAACGACAAGCAGCAGCTCCGGCGGGAGGAGCAGCGGCGGGCTTGGCGACGGAACAGCAAGGCAGCGCCGGCGTGCGACGGCTCCGGCGAGGACGGCAGCAGCAGCGTCGGGCTCGGCGGGGACAGCGGCGGTAACATCGGCAGGGCGCGGCGATGGGCGGCAGGCGCGGCAGGCGCGGCTGTGTCGCGCGGCAGGGAGCAGCAGGCACGGCGTCGGCGTCGGCGAGAGGCGGCAGCGGCAGACGCGGGAGGCAGCAGCGCTCGGCAGCGGGCGCGGCAGCGGGCGCGGGAGCGGGCGCGGGCGCGATGTCTTCCTCCTCTCTCTCTCTCTCACTCTCACACTCTAAAAATTTTCTGATCTGAAAATTGTGTGTCCCCCCTCTAAAATTCTGACCTAATGAAATATATATAGTATTAATCTAGGTCAATTAGATGGGCTTTCTGGTCCTAATGGGCTTAGGCTTGGGCTTTAATTTAAATGGGCTGGATTAATTAATGATGATGGGCTGAATTAATTAATGATAATGGGCTGAATTAATTAATGACAATGGGCTGAATTAAGTAATGACAATGGACTGAATTAAGTTCAAATTAAAACAACCGAGCCCGTTTGACTTGTAATTCCCGGCCCTTGCATTACAAGCGAGCCGAGTCCCATTCAATGAAATTTAAGCTCGTTCGTCACCGCCAGTCCGATGCAAAATGCAATTAATCTAAAATGAATTTAAACTATATGTTATGCAATTTAAATATTTTTTGTTTAGGGGTTAAAAATTTTAATCCCTGATTTTCTATGCAAATTATACTAAATGGTCGCTAAAATTTAGGTGTCAACAATTAAAAATAAAGAATGATTTGCAATTGGGATCAATGGGGCCCTCATCATTTCTTCCTGCTCTCCACCTGTTGCACTGCACATGCGGCTCAAAATAGTATAATGCAAATGTTGTCACTTCTTCCACAATATATGCATTACAAATTGAAGCATCGACACATGCATTATTCTTCATTTTTTTCTTCAAATGATATAAGAACTTAGTAGCAATAGAAAAAAGTTTATCAGAACATAATATATAATGAAGTAATTTCAAATTTATTTTTAAAAAAAATGTACCTCTCAAATGAATATATCTATCGAAATTAGACGGACCTACAACTTTGGCCTCATAAGGCAAGTAAATTAAGAGATGCTCCATTGAATCAAAGAACGATGGAAGAAATATCCTTTTTAAGTTGTAAAGAATAATTGGAATATCTCTCTATAATTTCTCCATGTGTGATGCTTTCAACACTGTTGAGGAAATATCAAGCAGGAAATTACTTAACTCTGTAATGACGCCCCAAACAAAATTTGGTAGAAGCTCCTTGAAGGCTATTGGAATTAGTCTTTTCATAAATATGTGACAATCATGACTCTTCAGACCTATCAACTTGCATTCATTCAAATCAACGCATCTCCCGAGATTCGAAGCATATCCATTAGGAAATCGCACCGATTTCAACCATTGACAAATGACCCATCTCTGCTCCTTGTCCAATGTATAAATTGCTTTTAGTTTTGGTCCCCTGCTGCTTGCATTCGCATCTAGTATTGATCGATCGCAAATATCCCTCATATCTTTTCTTACGTTCAAGTTGTCTTTTGTTTTTCTAGTGACATCCATCACAGTATTTATGACATTATCGAAAACGTTTGTCGCGACCTAAAAATTTCCTCTTAGGCTAATGGATTATTAAGACTAAGCTTAACTCAGGCCCTCCCAAGCCCTACCAATTCGCAACTTAGGGTTTAAGTTTTTAACATGCAAAAGTTTTCATGCTCGGAGTCGCCACTAATCCATTTGTGGTAGGTCGATTAGAAACCTAAATAAAACATAGGGAGATATGTTTTATTCCTACGAACCAGAGATTCTAAGCTCGGGGACTTGATTACGCTAGATCTAGTATAATGCCCTTTTGGTACCTTTTCTTTTCAAAAATATTTTGGCAAGCAATCTGGATCCATTTTAACTTAGTCACTAACATGTGAGGTGTTCATGCGGGTGCGCAAACCACCAATTTAACACTCAAGAAAGCATTAAATAAATTGCAAGTTGGAAGAATTACTTACCTCGAAGCAACGTAAGCATCTGCATTGTTAGCTAGAAAATCACATCAACAACCTAATATGATTTCTAATTAACAAGGAATTCACTCAATTTTTGGATTTTCGCTTATTTAAATGAAAGCTAATCTACATGCAATGACGTACAAAAATGACATGCAAGTAATGCAACCTAGCATGCAAACTATATGTCATGCGATGACGTGACCTAATTCTGATGACGGGCAAATGATTTATTTTTGGTATTTTCTAATGAAATTCGGAATAAAAATATGCCTAAATTAATATGCAACCTATGATGACTTAAAATATCCTAATCATGACTTATTTTTGAGGTTTTTGTTAAAATTCGAAATAATAAATTACTTAAATTAAGAATGCAATCTATCCTAATCTACCATAAAACAATTCATTCTTTTTTTGGGGTTTTCATGAAAATTCGGAATTAAAAAAATAACCTAAATAATCTATTAAGATTAGAATATTACTTAATTTAAACTAGGAAATAGATTATCTCAAATCCTAATTTAAATTAAATAATTACTCTATCGTCTAGATATATTTAGGATTCCTAAACATGCAAAACTCAAATTCACATCCTAACTGATATTTTTTGAATTTTCTTTTTTACTTGAAAAGGAAAAATAATTTAAACAAAGATAGCATCCACATTTAAAACAACCACGCGATCTGCAAAATTCGTTTCAAACTCGGATTAGGCACAAAAATCAAACTAACAGTCATATCTATAGGGTTATAGATATCGATAGAAAGTTGATTATTTAAACTTGGAAAGCAAATAAAATCTATTATCGTATCCAAATGATGATGGACAAGATAACGATTCTCCATATCGCCGCGTATCGTACCTTAGGGATAAGGTAGGATAGTCGTCTAGATACGTTGCCAAATTAGGAAAAATTCCTAATTTTGAATATTTTAAAAATATTGCAGATATCAGATAATTATCCTAATATATCTAATATTCTACACGATGTTCACGAAATATTCAAACACACAAATTAGTAAATTAAATATTCTGAAAAATATCAGATAATGTTCAATTACCTAATTTGCAGATAATTCCCAAATTCAAACTTGCGGATCGGGATGAGCTGCGAACGGTGGACCGGCGGTGCGGTGTCGGGGGCGACGGCGGCTCGCGGTGGCGCACGGCGGGAAGCAGCAGCGCGCGGCAAGGAGCAGCGGCAGCAGGTGGTGCGGCGACTTCGGGGCGGAGCACGGCGGCAGACGGTGGCACGCGGCGGGGACAAGGCACCGGAGGGCGCGGCAGCAGCGGCGTCGGCGTGCTGCAAGGGTCCGGGCGACAGTGCACGGCGACGGAGAGGCGGAGCAGCGGCAGGCAGTGGCGCGCGGCGTGCGACAGTGCGAGGTGCGGCGACGAAAGGTGGCTCCGGCGGTGTGGGGCGCGGCAGGGAGCAGCGTCGCGCGGCAGCAGGCGGTGAGCGTGCGACGGGGAGTGACGCGCGGCAGGCGGCGAGCGGTGGCGCGCGGCGTGCGACAGCGCGAGGTGCGGTGACGAAGGGTGGCTCCGGCGGTGTGGGGCGCGGCAGGGAGCAGCGTCGCGCGGCAGCAGGCGGTAAGCGCGCGACGGAGAGTGGCGCGCGGCAGGCGGCGAGTGGTGGCACGTGGCGGTGAGCGGCGCACCGCAGGCGGCAGGCGCGCGGCAGGGAGGCTCCACGCGGCGTCGATTTTCGCCGATCTCTTTCTCTCTCTCTCTTTCTCACTCTCACACTCTAAAAATTTCTGATCTGAAATTCTCCTCCCCCCCAAATCCTAACCTAATGACGTATATATAACACTAATCTAGGTCAATTAGATGGGCTCTCTAGTCCTAATGGGCTTAGGCTTGGGCTTAGATTTTAATTTAATTTAAATGGGCTAAATTAATTAATGATAATGGGCTAAATTAAGTTCAAATTAAAACAACCAAGCCTGTTTGACTTGTAATTCCCGGCCCGTGCATTTCAAGCGAGCCGAGTCACATTCGATTAAGCTCGTTCATTCACCGCCGGTCCGATGCAAAAAAAATGCAATTAATCTAAAATGAATTTAAACTATATGTTATGCAATTTAAATATTTTTTTGTTTAGGAGTTAAAAATTTAATCCCTAATTTTCTATGCAAATTACACTAAGTGATGCGCCAAAATTTAGGTGTCAACAGCTGCCCCTCTTTGAAGGTGAGCTCGTAGAGGTTGTATTCAAAGACTAAATGATACCTAAATTTCGACCATGAAAGTGCAATGAATGTTGTTTTTGTCGGGATTGTGAATCCCATTTTACAATGCATTAAGAAATGATGCATGCTGACATGAGTAGAAAACATACCTGGAATTACTTACCTGACAGGAGCGAGATAATGCAATTCGAGGCACAACTTTAACTTGTATGTTGTTTTGGCAAATGTATGGGCTCAGTCTCATAGGTATTGCCTGATATACGTTGATGAACTTCGGTGATCTGTAGTTAAGTCAAAACACACGAAGAAAGCTCGACGTATCTAATCATCATCTGGATTCGTGAGAACAGTTCCGATCTTTACGAACTACCTATACATCTCCATAGGTGTTTGCAAAGATTTGGTCGCTTCACTTATACCTGCTCATAAGTGAATTGCGGGGAAACTTTTGAAATCAAGAGGATATTCTGACCTTTACATATACCTGCTCATATGCAAAGATTTGGCCGCCTCACTTATACCTGCTCATAAGTGAACTGCGGGAGAACACCTGGGGTTGAGAGAATATTCCGACATTTACATATACCTGCTCATATGCAAAGATTTGGCCGCTTCACCTATACCTGCTCATAGGTGAGTAGCGGGGGAACACCTGGGGTTGAGAGAATATTCTGACCTTTACATATACCTGCTCATATGCAAAGATTTGGCCGCTTCACCTATACCTGCTCATAGGTGAGTAGCGGGGGAATACCTGAGATTTGGGGAGAATATTCCGACCTTTACATATACCTGCTCATATGTAAAGATTTGGCCGCCATGCCTATACCTGCTCATAGTCATGTAACGGGGGAATCTTCTCAAGATTGTATGAAAATCTGTGATTTGATGAACAAAGGGGCTAGCCCAAGTGTTCAAGAGTTCCTTGACAAAGCACCTGGATATCATCAGAAGTACCTGAAAAGGTTTAATCAATAGACACCTGAACATCATCAAAGGCATCTAGAGATCGCCAAAATGATCAAATGTGGGACCTGACAATTGCTTGAACAGGTTAGGGATACCTAGATAGTCATAGACATCCTAGAGATAGAGATATACTTACCTGGTGATATCTCCAACTCTGAAGATGTGTCTCCTGTTAGACACGATTTTAAGTAACATGTAATATGCATTCGCACACTGTCAAGAACACATATACACATGCACTATGATTTCAACTGATTTTCATGCACGATGGTTTTGTCAAATCGGCATTACAAACTTTGCTGGGGAAAAATCATGATAAGACAATCCGAACTCACAAGCGGATATCTTGAAAATGTCGAATGAGGGACTTCTGGTCCAAAAGGGCTTTCTCTCATTCTCATCGAAAAGGCTGATTTATGGAGAATCGCTCCATCTCACCATCATCATGTTGACAAGGGTCTGAGTATTCTCGCAAGCAGTACGATTTTACCAATCTGAGAGGTCTTTGTTAGGACCGTAACATGGGTTTGGTCAATGGCTTAGCAAAAGAGACTCTTCGAGTCGAGGCTATTGAAAGAAAATACTCTACAATCGTCTCCGGGTTTACAAGTCGAGAACCTTGCAAAATGAGATAGAAATGGACTTGCTCGCACTTCTTCGAGCTAAGCTTAAAACATCCAAATCCTACGTTAGTTCAAGTGCCATAATCTGAAGAGACTTTGTAAAGGACGTAACATAGGCTAGGCTCATGGGTTGAGAAATGAATGGATCATAAGGCTCAAAATGTGTATAATTGGGGTGAAAGTTGGTGATCATCTCGGCATTATCACCGGTGCTCTTTTCCGTTAGGGATTGTCTTCTTGGTAGATGTTCCATTGACTTCGAGAGTTCATCACTTGATTCCTTTGAGACTTGTAGGACTACTGTTCTACTGGGGATGATTTTGACATGTCATATCCTGACATTTTTTCATTGGGCATTAGCCTTGCTTTTACCAGGCACACTGCTTTTTTCTTGCCCCTTTTTTTTTACAATGTAAACACTGGCCAGCTATATCTGACTGAATGACTCGCCATTTAAACTTTCAAGGATTCTTGTCTTCTATCGACGCTTCGGATATGCTGCTTGAGCAATGATGACATTTTGCCTTGCCCCAGTGTGGGGGATGATCACCAACTAGGTTTATATGAAATGAATTTGCGGGCTCAATTAGGCTTAGCAAAGGATAAAATGTGTATAGGATAGAGAAAGAAATGCTCTTCGTCATCCTAAGGCACTTGAACTTCACGTGAATTCATCTGAAAAAGCAACACTCGAAGATTGATGCAAGTGAGAGCATGAAAATTTCTACTCATTTTTCACCTTATGACGCTGACTTACCTCCAGTTTGCCCCGATATGGGGTGGTTCTCGACAGGGGTAATTTGAATGAATTTCTCCAAACGTTTAGGCTCAAAGTGGCAAAACAATGGATAACCTGTAGTGTTTGGGATAGAGAAATAAACCGCCTCTCGTCATTTCAGTTGCCGTACCTTTTGCGAGATAACCCTTTGCCTTGCAGACATGGAATTTTTCCACTCAACTCACTGGGGATTAGTGCACGGGACTGTGTATAGGATATGGCTTGCCTTTCATCATCCCGATGTACCTCATTCAACACATTCAATTCATTCCACGTGAGTTATCATATCGTCTAAATAGATTCCCCTTTTGAAATCGATAATGTAGACTGACAAAATGATCAAGCATAATTTAAAGCCAAGGCACACATTCCATCTTTAAATTGATTGAACCCATTTATTCATAAGTGAAATGTTTGCGATTCAGAATATAAAACCAAACATTTAAAAACTTTTGCTGCAAAATGTTAGATTTTGTCAGGGGTAATACATCTTCACAGCATCGGAATTAACAGGAGTGGAAAACTCACGACCATCCATTTCTGCGAGAATCAGGGCACCTCCGGGAAGCACTTTTTTAACCACATACGGACCAATGTAGTTTGGGGCAAATTTTCCTCCAGGAACAGGAAAGACTGGCAGTACCTTCCTTAGGACTAGATCATTTACCTCGAAGTGTCTTGGACGCACCTTTTGATTGAAGGATCTAGCTATCCTCTGCTGATAGGTTTGACCGTGGCAAATGGCTTTCAATCGCTTCTCATCAATTAGGTTCAACTGCTCATGCCTTTGTCGCATCCATTCCGCCTCGGACAACTCCACTTGAGACAAGACTCGCAAGGAAGGGATCTCTACTTCGACGG
Organism: Syzygium malaccense; assembly: GCA_031216405.1. NCBI lineage: Eukaryota > Viridiplantae > Streptophyta > Magnoliopsida > Myrtales > Myrtaceae > Syzygium > Syzygium malaccense. The sequence goes on along the minus strand of CM062263.1, from coordinate 39,009,283 downwards.
GTAGGACTGCTTCCATGCCATACACCAAGGAAAAAGGGGTTGCTCCGACAGAGGTTCGGATCGAAGTTCGATACGCCATTAGTGCAAATGGTAACCTTTCATGCCAGTCACGATAGTTTTCAGCCGTTTTGGCTAAGATCTTCTTGATGTTCTTGTTAGCGGCTTCAACTGCTCCATTCATCTGTGGACGATAAGGAGATGAATTCAGGTGCCGGATTTTGAACTCGTTGAACAACTGATCAATGAACTTGTTGTTCAAATTTGTCCCATTGTCAGTGACGATAGCCTCAGGGACACCATAACGAGCGACTATGTCTCGCCTGATGAATTTTACAACATTCCTTGCAGTGACGTTTGCATAAGATGCCGCCTCGATCCACTTAGAGAAATAATCAATCGCGACCAGGATAAATCGGTGTCCATTTGATGCCTTGGGATTAATCGGGCCAATCACATCGATGCCCCACATTGAAAAGGGCCATGGCTCAGACAACTGATGTAATTCCGTCGGGGGAACATTTATTTTATCCCCATGAACCTGACAACGATGACATCTTCGAACATGTTGGATGCAGTCACTCTCAAGACTGAGCCAATAATAACCCAACCTCATGATCTTCTTAGCTAACATGTGGCCATTCATGTATGGACCACATATCCCCTCGTGTACTTCTTGCATGATTCTGGTAGCTTCAGCCGCATCCACACATCTCAATAGGATCGAATCATATGATCTTTTGTACAGCTTTTCACCACTAATAAAGAATTTTGAAGCCATTTTCATTATGTACTTCCTATCGGCCGGGGTGCTTCCCTCAGGAAATTCTTGTCTCTGGATGTAACTCATGATATCGTAATACCATGGCTTTTCGTCAGGTTCTCCGGTCACAACCATACAGTAGGCTGGTTTTGTCAGGACTTCAATCTTCAAGGGTTCTACCTCTAACCCATCAATCACTTGCAACATGGATGATAACGTAGCTAGCGCATCAGCAAACTGATTATGAGACCTCGATAAGTACTCAAAAGAGATATTTTCGAATTCCTCTATGATTTCTTCAAGGTATTCATGGTACGGCACTAGTTTGGTGTCTCTCGTCTTCCACTCTCCCACAGTTTGGAGAATAATCAAAGCAGAATCACCAAACACTTTCAACTTGGTTATTCCCATTTCCACTGCGGCTTGGAGTCCGAGGATGCAAGCTTCATACTCGGCTATGTTGTTGGTATAGGGGAACACCAACTTTGCTGCTACTGGATAATGTTGCCTATCTGGGGATATTAAAACTGCCCCAGTGCCGGAACCGGCCAAGTTTACAGCTCCATCGAAAAACATGGTCCATGTATCTTCCTTTATTACCAAAATGCGATCTTCTGGAGAATATCTATCATCATCAGGGACTCCAGGATTTTCAGCTAACACATCAGCAATTACTCGACCTTTAACTGACTTCTGTGGCTTCATCTGGATATCAAACTCTGAAATTAAAATCTGCCACTTGGCTAACTTCCCTACCAAAGCTGGCTGATCAAGTAAATACTTAATGGGATCGTTCTCAGTTACAAGCAAAGTCTGGTGATGCAGTGTATATTGTCGCAGCCTATGGAGCACCCATACTAGCGCAGCGCAAGTCTTCTCGGCTTCAGAATAATTCAACTCCGAGACAGTGAACTTCTTGCTTAGGTAATAAATGGCTCGCTCTTTTCCATCTTCAGGACTTTTCTGGGCTAGCATCGCACCTAAAGACTCACTATAAATCGTGAGGTAAAGGATCAAAGGCTGGCCTGGCATTGGTGGGACTAGCACTGGTGGTTCCATCAGGTACCGTTTTAATTCATTAAACGCTTCCCGACAATCATCGTCCCATTCCACTTGAGCATTCTTCCTTAGAAGTTTGAAGAAGGGCTTAGCAGTTGCGGAGAGCTGAGAAATAAAACGGGCTATGTAGTTCAATCTACCCAGGAGGCTCCGCACTTCTTTCACGGTCGATGGGGGTTGTAACTCACATATAGCCTTCACTTTGGAGGGGTCAACTTCAATGCCTTTACTGCTTACTATGAACCCAAGTAATTTACCTGAGGTTGCTCCAAATACGCACTTTGCTGGGTTGAGACGGAGCTTAAACTCACGAAGTCTCTCGAATAATTTCTTCAAAGTATCGACGTGACTCTTCCCAGGTCGAGACTTGGCGATCATGTCATCGACATAGACCTCAATCTCCTTATGCATCATATCATGGAAGAGCGTCACCATTGCCCGTTGATATGTTGCCCCGGCATTTTTAAGGCCGAAAGGCATGACCTTATAGTGGAATGTCCCCCAAGGAGTGATGAACGCCGTTTTCTCCTTATCATCGTCCTTCATTTTTATCTGATTATAACCCGAGAAACCATCCATGAAGGAAAACAGCTCGAACCCAGCAGTACTGTCCACCAAAACGTCTATATGTGGCAATGGGAAATCGTCTTTAGGACTGGCCTTGTTTAGATCGCGATAGTCGATGCAAACCCGAACTCGACCATCCTTCTTCATGACTGGCATAATATTAGCCACCCAGCTGGGGTATTGGGTGACTTCGATGAATCCCACTTTCAAGAGCTTCATGACCTCCTCCTCTATCTTCTTCGAAAGTTCAGGTTTGGTTCTTCGCAGCTTCTGTTTCTTGGGCGGCATGTCTGGATTAGTAGGTAGACTATGCTCCACGATAGAAGGGTCTAAACCCGGCATATCGATATACGACCAGGCAAAGATATCCTGGTAATCTTTCAGCAGTTGGACCAGGCATTTCGCTTCACCTTCGGGAAGGGTTGCCCCTATCTTCACCTCCTTGGGTTCTCCGGAATCACTCAAGTTGATGGTGATAGTTTGGTCTACCGTTAGGACTTTAGGTCTTTCATGATGCTCTAGATCACGCTGGAGGTCCGAGGAATCTTCGAGTTCATTGGTGTCATCGAGATCAGGTTCGGTAGCACATAATTCATCAGATTGGACCGTTCCCATGCCCTTACATGTCACAAAATTGCCCGCTTGGTTGCCCTAAAGTGTCGATCACCTCCTTCTCTTCATGCATCATTCTTGCAGGGCCCGGGAATGTGGTGCGGATGTGTGGAAGCAACCTACCACGCCCAAGCTCTCCGTTATTTTGGGTAATTCCACGCCCACGTTCTTCACCATTCGGCTCTTCTTCGAATCGCTGTCTATTCTGCCCGTCTCCTCGACCTTGACCACGTCCACGTCCACGTCCACGTGCCCCATTATTTGGCTCACTTGACCCCAGGTATCCCAACCCAGTAATGCGGGGCCTCTGAGAAACTTCCACCGGTTGGCGGATACCTTGACCATTTCTACCAAGGCCTTCACCCGGAGTAAAGCCATGAGAGACCATTACCCTTCCAATCATGACTGCAGCATTTGACACCTCAGGAATAGGCGGTGATGATCCTCTAGACGCATGTATGGTTGATATGAGCTCGAGCGACTGATAGCTCGATTCTATTTTGCAATCCGGCTCAACATAGGGGATAGCCGTTGTGTGGTAAATTGGGTGCTCTTCTTCACCGTGGACTGTGACTAACTTTCTCTCCACAACGAACTTTACCTTCTGATGTAGACTGGATGGCACAGCTCCGGCAGTATGAATCCATGGACGACCCAACAGAAAATTGAATGCAGTGGGAATGTCCATAACTTGAAATAGGACATTGAACATTATTGGTCCTATCTGTATGTCAAGGTGGATTTCTCCTATTACTTCTTTCTTCGTTCCGTCAAAGGCTCGTACGGAGGTCTTTGCAGAATTTATCCTAGAAGGATCTATCTTAAGGCGGTGTAAAGTCGCCAAAGGACAGATGTTCAAGGCTGATCCGTTGTCAATGAGTACCCGGGCTACATGTGAGGCCTTGTATTTGACGGAAATATAAAGTGCTTTGGTATGCCCCCTCCCTTCTAGAGGGAACTCTTCATCTGAAAAGGCTATGAGGTCCTTGAGGAGTATAGAACCCACAAATTCCTCTAATTTGTCATGATCGATCGTTTCTGGCACGTGGACTTCACTTAACACCTTCATTAAGGCCTTCTGATGCTTGACAGATGTCTGGAGTAGCTCAAGCAGAGAGATTTGTGCGGGCAGCTTGCGCAATTGTTCAACTATGTTGTATTCGCTAGCCTTAATCACGGCTAGGAACTCCTTGGCTTCTTTATCAGTAACAGGTTTTGCAGGTTGGGCATTAGCTTGGCCATAGGAACGCCCAGATCTGGTAACTAAGTCGACATCGAGACTGTAGGACCAAGGAACCGCCTTATTATCACTGTACTCATACGGTTGAGGTATCTCGATCACTATCCCTTCATCAGTTGTAGGCGTGCTTACAATGATCTCTTCATTATCGGACGCGTCTTCAAGCGGAGGCATGTCTTCAAGCAGAGGGTCGCCCTCGTCCTGGCTGGTGTTCAATGTAGAAAACTCCTCCTCCCAATTAATAATCACTTCGGAGATAGTGGAAACGATGCTAGTGTGGTCAGCATAAACAATCATCCCAGCTTCTACCATTTTTGAGATTCTTTCTCTCATGATGGCGAGGGGAAGGTCCTCATTACTTGGGTAACAACCGGCTTTCACTAACTCACCGTAGACGTCGGTAGTATATACCTTAACATTCTTGATTCGACCAGCATCGAAGCTAAATATGGCATTCACATTGCCTGCGTGATCAGGGAGTGGGTTGCTCTGAACATTCGGCTTAGCAGGTTGAAATGAGAAAGCCTTCGTATCTAGGAGGTTCTGGATTCGGTGCTTGAGGGCATAGCAATCATCGGTTGAGTGTCCCAGCTCACCCATGTGATAATCACATTTCTTTGACGGGTCGAAGTTATAGAACCGCTCAGGATTGGGCCGCTTTGGCTCAGTAGTAAGCAAGCCTTTCTTCTGGAGCACTGTCAATACTTGAGACAACGATCCAGGGAGGGGGGTGAATTGCCTCCTGTTGTTCCTCCTCTGAAAAGGTTGACGACCCGAGTTTTGTTGCTGAGCTTCTGCTACTTGGATTGCTGGGGCGGAGTTAGCATTCCGCCGGCTCGGTTGGTTATAAGCCACATTCACTTCAGCTGCCGGTTCTTTCTCTTTTCTCGCACCAAATCTTCTGGTCGAGGAGGACGGCTCGACAAACCATCCATCTTTCAGCCCTATTTCAATTTGTTCGCCTATGGGGATGAGTTGGTTGAAGTTGTCAGCCGGAATGGCAACCATCCGATTACGGTATTCGAACGGGAGAGTTTTCACGAACATCCTCTTTAACTCACTGTCTATGGGTTCTGGGACAACCTGAGCAGCTAAATTCCTCCATCTAATAGCATAGTCTTTGAAGGACTCAGTCTTTTTCATCTGAGCACGTTCGAGATCATCACGGGTAGGAATGATGTCCGTTATAAATCTGTACTGCTTCAAGAATGCTTCACTAGCTTCTTTCCAAGTTTTGAGGCCATTTATCTTCTTCATGAGATACCAGTTCAAAGCAGGACCCGTCAAACTTGCTTGAAAGGCATGGATCATCAGGAGTTCATTATCAACGTACGAAGTCATCTGTACGTGATAGAGCTGTAGGTGGGCTTTTGGACATGTGGTGCCATTGTACTTGTCGAAATCTGGCATTTTGAACTTCTTTGGGATTTTGATCTGTGAGTACAGGGACAGATCGATCGAAGGTGAATCCTGCGAACCTTCCAGCTGCTTCACTCTTTCTTCAAGTTTGTTGACCCGTTCATCAGGTTTGTCTTTGTTGACGATAATCTGGATGGGGTCATCTTCTAAATCAGGAATATCGTCATCTCCGTCAATATCGACACTTTTTCTGATTTTCTGCTTTGGGACTGATGTTTCGAGGGATGCCGAAACAGGAATCGACCGGAGAGCTTTGATCTCAGTGGACATTTGTTGCATCGCGATGACAAGTTGCTTCATCTGGTCTTCCATACCAACAACACGCTCTTGCAAGTCGGTTTGATCGGCCATTCTGGCTCTCGACCGTGTACGAATGGGCGATCGTGATCGGTCCATAGCTACCTAATTTTGGAACGAAACAGGCATACATAAGTGTCAAGCAAAATCATACGCCAATCCATGACATTGGTCTAACCGCTTTGAATTGAAAAGACCCCTTTATTGAAATGGCGAAAATTTTTACACCAATTAATGACTTGAAATTGAACTGAATATAAAGACAAATGACTCAATTCCTAAACAAATTTTAAAAATTGAAACTGAAATGAGAAAAGAACTTCGAGCTTTTTATTTAGCTTGATCTATAGACATATGGGAGGCGACTTCCTTCTTCAATTGCTCATAAGCTCGAGCTATCTTGGATGCCTTTTCTTCAGCTTCTTCGGCCTTCCTTTTGAGGCGATTGTTCTCTGAGCGATTGGCGGACTTGAGAGGCACCTTGGGTATCTTCGGGAGCAAATCCCGCGGGATTCTGTGCCGACGAATGTACTGGGTCGTCGCGAAATAGGACTTCTGCTCTCCCTTTAGTTCTCCTTCGGGCCGAGCTATCTTTAACACACGACACTTCCTCCACATCTTATTGAGCTGAGCTACGGTCGCTTCGTGGTCTTTATCATCATCGGCGAAGTCAACTTGGAGGAGTTCTGGTTGTAACGCTGGAGGGAGCCCTTGGAGAATCTGATACTGACGAGACACTCTGGCGGGGTAGTATTCAATTGCACCGGTGAAACCCAATAGTGGAACCGGTCCAATACCATTACATGTAAGCCGAGCTTCCTCGACTTTGAACCAGTTAGCATGCCATTGGAAACCTTGGGGTCTAGCGTTTTTCATGAAAATGATCCATTCAGAGTAATGATAATCGGGTGCACCCCCTTGTTTTTCTTTATACCTCAAGACGGGATGGCTAGAATCACTAAGCTCGGATATTGTGAGTAAATCGCCACACCCTTTTATGTGAGACAAAAACCAGATTTGTAAAAGTTCGAGGGGGGCATGAAAAGTTTTGTCAACATGTTGCTTAAATTTAGTGAGGGAAATGAAAGTCTCGGCTAAAATGGTATTGATAAAATTCTTTTCAAGACAGACCTGTTGGACCAACCATGCGATTGACGGACTACATGCATTCTTACAGTAAGGAAAAATCACGAACCCGAAAAATGCTAGCAAAAAGATTCTGCCTTTTTGAAAAGATGTGGCTTTTTCAAAACACTGACTCAAGAATGAAAAAGGACATGTGCCGCGATTTGCTTTTAACACTTTTCCCAATTCATCTGTTGACACCTAAATTTTGGCACATCACTTAGTGTAATTTGCATAGAAAATTAGGGATTAAATTTTTAACCCCTCAACAAAAAATATTTAAATTGCATAATATATAGTTTAAATTCATTTTAGATTAATTGCATTTTGCATCGGACTGGCAGTGACGAACGAGCTTAAATTTCATCGAATGTGACTCGGCTCGCTTGAAATGCAAGGGCCGGGAATTACAAGTCAAACGGGCTCGGTTGTTTTAGTTTGAACTTAATTCAGCCCATTATCATTAATTAATTCAGCCCATTATCGTTAATTAATTCAGCCCATTTAAATTAAAGCCCAAGCCTAAGCCCATTAGGACTAGAAAGCCCATCTAATTGACCTAGATTAATACTATATATACATTATTAGGTCAGGATTTTGGGGGGGCTCTGAGGATTTTCAGAACACAATTTTTGAGGGCACGAGAGACACACGTGAGCGAGAGAAAGAGTAAGAGAGGGAGAGAAGGAGACCGGCTCCCGCCGCCGCCGCGCCTGCCGCTGCCGCCTCCCGCCGACGCCGCTGCTGCCGTGTGACGTCGCTGCTGCTGCTTCCTGCTGCCGCCTCTCCCGCCGACGCCGTGCCTCACGCCGACGCTGCTGCTGCCGCCGCTCCCTGCCGGGCCTGCTGCCGCCGCTCCCCACCGCGGCTGCTGCCGCTGCTCCCTGCCGTGCCGCCGCTGCCTCACGCCGCGCGCCTTCGCCGCTCCTCCCGTTGCCGCGCACCGCTGCCGCTGCTGCTCCGTCGCCACCCACCGCTGCCGCTGCCGCTCCGTCGCCACCCACTGCTGCCGCTGCTGTTCCGTCGCCGAACATCACCGCCTGCTGCCGGTGAAGTCGCTGCCGCGACGCCGCCGCACGCTGCTGCGACGCTGCTGCTCCCTGCCGTGCCGCCGCTGCTTCCCGCCGACGTCGCTGCTGCCCTTTGTCGCTGTGCACTGCCGCTGCCGGAGCCGTCGCACGCCGATGCCTCTACTGTTCCGTCGCACGCCGACGCCGCTGCTGCTGCTCCTCCCGTCACGCGCCACCGTTTGCTGCTGCCGCTCTCCGTCGTGTGCCCCGATAGTTCGATTTTTGTGCCTAATCTGAGTTTGAAACGAATTTTGCGGATCGCGTGGCTGTTTTAAATGTGGATGCTATCTCTGTTTAGATTATTTTTCCTTTTCAAATAAAAAGAAAATTCAAAAAATATCAGTTAAGATTTGAATTTGAGTTTTGCATGTTTAGGAATCCTAAATATATCTAGACGATAGAGTAATTATTTAATTTAAATTAGGACTTGAGATAATCTATTTCCTAGTTTAAATTAAGTAATATTCTAATCTTAATAGATTATTTAGGTTATTTTTTATTCCGAATTTTCATGAAAATCCCAAAAAAAAAGAATGAATTGTTTTATGGTAGATTAGGATAGATTACATTCTTAATTTAAGTAATTTATTATTTCGAATTTTAACAAAAATCCCAAAAAATAAGTCGTGTTAGGATATGTTAAGTCATCATAGGTTGCACATTAATTTAGGCATATTTTTATTCCGAATTTCATTAGAAAATATCAAAAATAAATCATTTGCCCGTCATCAGAATCAGGTCACGTCGTCGCATGACACATAGTTTGCATATTAGGTTGCATTACTTGCATGTCATTTTTGCACGTCATTTCATGTAGACTAGGTTTCATTTAAATAAGCGAAAACCCAAAAATTGAGTGAATTCCTTGTTAATTAGAAATCCTATTAGGTTGTTGATGTGATTTTCTAGCTAACAATGCAGATGCTTACATTGCTTCGAGGTAAGTAATTCTTCCAAACTTGCAATTTATTCAATGCTTTCTTGGGTGTTAAATTGGTGGCTTGCGCACCCGCATGAACACCTCACATGTTAATGACTAAGTTAAAATGGATCCAGATTGCTTGCCAAAATATTTTTGAAAAGAAAAGGTACCGAAAGGGCGTTAGACTAGATCTAGCGTAATCAAGTCCCCGAGCTTAGAATCTCTGGTTCGTAGGAATAAAACATATCTCCCTATATTTTATTTAGGTTTCTAATCGACCTACCACAAATAGATTAGTGGCGACTCCGAGCATGAAAACTTTTGCATGTTAAAAATTTAAATCCTAAGTTGCGAATTGGTAGGGCTTGGGAGGGCTCGAGTTAGGTTTAGTCCTAATAATCCATTAGCCTAAGAGGAAATTTTTTAGGTCGCGACAGCTTGGCGACTCCGCTGGGGACTTGAGTTAAAACTCTTAGTGGACTTAGGCCAGTTTTTCTTTTCAAAAAATATTTTTGTTTGGCAGCGAGGATCCCAGGTACGTCCCTAACATTTTAGGTGTTAAATGTTTTTGCAGAATGGGAGGTATAAGGGGAGGCGTGATTGTTAACCCTTGTTTTGCAGGGAGGTGTTTGGATGAATGGTTTATTTTATGCACGAAGCGCTGTATGATATAACCTGCTGTGCATGCCTTGCATTTACACTACACCGCACACACTACCCGCTGCCGGACCTGGGCGGCACAGGTTTAGGATGGTACTGAGAAAACGGACACCCCGACCACACCTGCGTGGTATGGGTCGCCTTTCTTGGTCCCGAAAGTTCTTTCATGGTGTCATTGAATACCTACCACGGTTGCACCCTTTGCAACCCGGGTCGGCTCTTTGACTAAGCCGGAGTCAGGGGAATCCCAGCCTAACCACCACCATGACTGGTTTAGCTCGGTAATCCTCATGTCTCCATTTTGCAAGCCAGAGTCTAGGTAGAAATCGAACCTCACGTTTCATGCGCATGTCTATGTGATTGCCATCATTCTACCGGGTGAAGTAAGATTTCTAAACCTTTATCTCGCAATTTATTTATGTTTCGTCTTTTTTGGTCGGTCCATGACATTAGGTCGGTCGCGAGTCTTGGTCTATACACTATGGGAGGGGCAGACATCCGGATTCTTGATGCTCCTAAGGACGAGCTCCGTGCCTGGTGGAATCTACTCAGTCCGACCAACCGCAAGCTAGTTGAGGGCCACATCGGGAGGCTGCTCCCCCTACTGGAGGTCAAAGTCCGTACCGGCCTCGTTCGAGCATTAACGCACTTCTGGTGTCCCGAGACCTCTACCTTTATATTCGGTAAGCACGAGCTCACCCCGACCTTGGAAGAATATAGCGTGCTCATTGGAAAACCATTGGAGTCGGAGTTAGTCACACCACCTTTGGGTATTGATTCTACTTTAATGTTGGCTGAACTTTTGAATGTCGGAAAAGATGAATTGGGAAAAGTGTTAAAAGCAAATCGTGGCACATGTCCTTTTTCATTCCTGAGTCAGTGTTTTGAAAAAGCCACACCTTTTCAAAAGGGCAGAATCTTTTTGCTAGCGTTTTTCGGATTCGTGATTTTTCCTTACTGTAAGAATGCATGTAGTCCGTCAATCGCATGGTTGGTCCAATAGGTCTGTCTTGAAAAGAATTTTATCAACACCATTTTAGCCGAGACTTTTATTTCCCTCACTAAATTTAAGCAACATGTTGACAAAACTTTTCATGCCCCCCTCGAACTTTTACAAATCTGGTTTTTGTCTCATATAAAAGGGTGCGGCGATTTACTCACAATATCCGAGCTTAGTGATTCTAGCCATCCCGTCTTGAGGTATAAAGAAAAACAAGGGGGTGCACCCGATTATCATTACTCTGAATGGATCATTTTCATGAAAAACGCTAGACCCCAAGGTTTCCAATGGCATGCTAACTGGTTCAAAGTCGAGGAAGCTCGGCTTACATGTAATGGTATTGGACCGGTTCCACTATTGGGTTTCACCGGTGCAATTGAATACTACCCCGCCAGAGTGTCTCGTCAGTATCAGATTCTCCAAGGGCTTCCTCCAGCGTTACAACCAGAACTCCTCCAAGTTGACTTCGCCGATGATGATAAAGACCACGAAGCGACCGTAGCTCAGCTCAATAAGATGTGGAGGAAGTGTCGTGTGTTAAAGATAGCTCGGCCCGAAGGAGAACTAAAGGGAGAGCAGAAGTCCTATTTCGCGATGACCCAATACATTCGTCGGCACAGAATCCCGCAGGATTTGCTCCCGAAGATACCCAAGGTGCCTCTCAAGTCCGCCAATCGCTCAGAGAACAATCGCCTCAAAAGGAAGGCCGAAGAAGCTGAAGAAAAGGCATCCAAGATAGCTCGAGCTTATGAGCAATTGAAGAAGGAAGTCGCCTCCCATATGTCTATAGATCAAGCTAAATAAAAAGCTCGAAGTTCTTTTCTCATTTCAGTTTCAGTTTTTAAAATTTGTTTAGGAATTGAGTCATTTGTCTTTATATTCAGTTCAACTTCAAGTCATTAATTGGTATAAAAATTTTCGCCATTTCAATAAAAGGGTCCTTTCAATTCAAAGCGGTTAGACCAATGTCATGGATTGGCGTATGATTTTGCTTAACACTCATGTATGCCTGTTTCGTTCCAAAATTAGGTAGCTACGGACCGATCACGATCGCCCATTCGTACACGGTCGAGAGCCAGAATGGCCGATCAAACCGACTTGCAAGAGCGTGTTGTTGGTGTGGAAGACCAGATCAAGCAGCTTGTCGTCGCAATGCAACAAATGTCCGCTGAGATCAAAGCTCTCCGGTCGGCTCCCGTTTCGCCATCCCTCGAAGCATCAGTCCCAAAGCAGAAAATCAGAAAGAGTGTCGATGCTGACGGAGATGACGATATTCCTGATTTAGAAGATGACCCCGTCCAGATCATCGTCAACAAAGACAAACCTAATGAACGGGTCAATAAACTTGAAGAAAGAGTGAAGCAGCTGGAAGGTTCGCAGGATTCACCTTCGATCGATCTGTCTCTATACTCACAGATCAAAATCCCAAAGAAGTTCAAAATGCCAGATTTCGACAAGTACAATGGCACCACGTGTCCGAAAGCCCACCTACAGCTCTATCACGTACAAATGACTTCGTACGTTGATAACGAACTCCTGATGATCCATGCCTTTCAAGCAAGTTTGACGGGTCCTGCTTTGAGCTGGTATCTCATGAAGAAGATAAATGGCCTCAAAACTTGGAAAGAAGCCAGTGAAGCATTCTTGAAGCAGTATAGATTCATAACGGACATCATTCCTACCCGTGATGATCTCGAACGTGCTCAGATGAAAAAGACTGAGTCCTTCAAAGACTATGCTATCAGATGGAGGAATTTAGCTGCTCAGGTTGTCCCAGAACCCATAGACAGTGAGTTAAAGAGGATGTTCGTGAAAACTCTCCCGTTCGAATACCGTAATCGGATGGTTGCCATTCCGGCTGACAACTTCAACCAACTCATCCCCATGGGCGAACAAATTGAAATAGGGCTGAAAGATGGATGGTTTGTCGAGCCGTCCTCCTCGACCAGAAGATTTGGTACGAGAAAAGAGAAAGAACCGGCAGCTGAAGTGAATATGGCTTATAACCAGCCGAGCCGGCAGAATGCTAACTCCGCCCCAGCAATCCAAGTAGTAGAAGCTCAGCAACAAAACTCGGGTCGTCAACCTTTTCAGAGGAGGAACAACAGGAGGCAATTCACCCCCCTCCCCGGGTCGTTGTCTCAAGTATTGACAGTGCTCCAGAAGAAAGGCTTGCTTACTACTGAGCCAAAGCAGCCCAATCCTGAGCGGTTCTATAACTTCGACCCGTCAAAGAAATGTGATTATCACATGGGTGAGCTGGGACACTCAACCGATGATTGCTACGCCCTCAAGCACCGAATCCAGAACCTCCTAGACACGAAGGCTTTCTCATTTCAACCTGCTAAGCCGAATGTTCAGAGCAACCCACTCCCTGATCACGCAGGCAATGTGAATGCCATATTTAGCTTCGACGCTGGTCGAATCAAGAATGTTAAGGTGTATACTACTGACGTCTACGGTGAGTTAGTGAAAGCCGGTTGTTACCCGAGTAATGAAGACCTTCCCCTTGCCATCATGAGAGAAAGAATCTCAAGGATGGTAGAAGCTGGGATGATCGTTTATGCTGACCACACTGGCATCGTTTCTACTATCTCTGAAGTGGTTATTAATTGGGAGGAGGAGTTTGCTTCGTTGAACACCGAGAGCGACGAGGGCGACCCTCTGCTTGAAGACATGCCTTCGCTTGAAGACGCGTCCGATAATGAGGAGATCATTGTAAGCACGCCTACAACTGATGAAGGGGTAGTGATCGAGATACCTCAACCGTATGAGTACAGTGATAATAGGGCAGTTCCTTGATCCTACAGTCTCGATGTCGACTTAGTTACCAGATCTGGGCGTTCCTACGGCCAAGCTAATGCTCAACCTGCAAAACCTGTTACTGATGAAGAAGCCAAGGAATTTCTAGCTGTGATTAAGGCTAGTGAATACAACATAGTTGAACAATTGCGCAAGCTGCCCGCACAAATCTCTCTGCTTGAGCTACTCCAGACATCTGTCAAGCATCAGAAGGCCTTAATGAAGGTGTTAAGTGAAGTCCACGTGCCAGAAACGATCGATCATGACAAATTAGAGGAATTTGTGGGTTCTATACTCCTCAAGGACCTCATAGCCTTTTCAGATGAAGAATTCCCTCTGGAAGGGAGGGGGCATACCAAGGCACTCTATATTTCCGTCAAATACAAGGCCTCACATGTAGCCCGGGTACTCATTGACAACGGATCAGCCTTGAACATCTGTCCTTTGGCGACTTTACACCGCCTTAAGATAGATCCTTCTAGGATAAATTCTGCAAAGACCTCCGTACGAGCCTTTGATGGAACAAAGAAAGAAGTAATAGGAGAAATCCACCTTGACATACAGATAGGACCAACAATGTTCAATGTCCTATTTCAAGTTATGGACATTCCCACTGCATTCAATTTTCTATTGGGTCGTCCATGGATTCATGCTGCCGGAGCTGTGCCATCCGGTCTACATCAGAAGGTGAAGTTCGTTGTGGAGAGAAAGTTAATCACAGTCCACGGTGAAGAAGAGCACCCAATTTACCATGCAACGGCTATCCCCTATGTTGAGCCGGATTGCAAAATAGAATCGAGCTATCAGTCGCTCGAGCTCGTATCAACCATACATGCATCTAGAGGATCATCACCGCCTGTTCCTGAGGTGTCAAATGCTGCAGTCATGGTTGGAAGGGTAATGGTCTCTCATGGCTTTACTCCGGGTGAAGGCCTTGGTAGAAATGGTCAAGGTATCCGCCAACCGGTGGAAGTTTCTCAGAGGCCCCGCATTACTGGGTTGGGATACCTGGGGTCAAGTGAGCCAAATAATGTGGCACGTGGACGTGGTCGAGGTCAAGGTCGAAGAAATGGACAGAATAGATTGCGATCCGAAGAAGAGCCGAATGGTGAAGAACGTGGGCGTGGTAGGTTGCTTCCACACATCCGCACCACATTCCCGGGCCCTGCAAGAATGATGTATGAAGAAAAGGAGGTGATCGACACTTTGGGGCAACCAAGCGGCAAGTTCGATTATTATGTGAAATACTCAGCACCCCCGAGCTTCTATGTTGACCCCCGTGACATTGTTCCGGATGGATGGGGAGGTATGGATGATCCAGCACCTCTAGTGACAGAAGATCCTGATGATGCAATGGAGGGAATCACTGCCCTGTTCGATGATTTCTTCATTGGAGCTATCGAGAAAGGACCGTTGGAGGAAATGGGCATTGGCCCGCAAGAGTAACACATTTACTTTTTTTCGCACACTCCCCTACGCGGGAATTTTTACTGCTTTTTAGGACTCGCCCCGTCTCGGGAGCTACTTTTTAGCACTTTTCATTTCTAGGATTTGATTGTTGCAATTTCCATTCCAATAAATGTAATTTATTTGGTGATAATCAATGAAATTACAAGTTATTTTTGTTTTGAGGGCATGTTGAGGTACATCAAATCAGCCCGGTGATAATATCCAACCGATAAAATAAAATATAGTCCAAGGAGAACTCTGAGGCCTGGGCTTCTTCATGCTTCCTCGTGTTAAAACCTTTTTGAAGAGAATTTCAAAATAAATAAAATTATCAAAAGAAATGAAAATATACTATTTAGCCCTGTTTGTCCTACTGAACCCCCTACTTTATGTTTCAGGGGCAATTTTGTGACATGTAAGGGTATGGGAACGGTCCAATCTGATGAATTATGTGCCACCGAACCTGATCTCGATGACACCAATGAACTCGAAGATTCCTCGGACCTCCAGCGTGATTTAGAGCATCATGAAAGACCTAAAGTCCTAACGGTAGATCAAACTATCACTGTCAACTTGAGTGATTCCGGAGAACCCAAAGAGGTGAAGATAGGGGCAACCCTTCCCGAAGGCGAAGCGAAATGCCTGGTCCAACTGCTGAAGGATTACCAGGATATCTTTGCCTGGTCATATGTCGATATGCCGGGTTTAGACCCTTCTATCGTGGAGCATAGTCTACCCACTAATCCGGACATGTCGCCCAAGAAACAGAAGCTGCAAAGAACCAAACCTGAGCTTTCAAAGAAGATAGAGGAGGAGGTCATGAAGCTTTTGAAAGTAGGGTTTATTGAAGTCACCCGATACCCCAGTTGGGTGGCTAATATTGTGCCAGTCATGAAGAAAGATGGTCGAGTTCGGGTTTGCATTGACTATCGCGATCTAAACAAGGCCAGTCCTAAAGACGATTTCCCATTGCCACATATAGACGTTTTGGTGGACAGTACTGCAGGGTTCGAGCTGTTTTCCTTCATGGATGGTTTCTCGAGTTATAATCAGATAAAAATGAAGGACGATGATAAGGAGAAAACGGCGTTCATCACTCCTTGGGGGACATTCCACTATAAGGTCATGCCCTTCGGCCTTAAAAATGCCGGGGCAACATATCAATGGGCAATGGTGACGCTCTTCCATGATATGATGCATAAGGAGATTGAGGTTTATGTCGATGACATGATCGCCAAGTCTCGACCTGGGAAGAGTCACGTCGATACTTTGAAAAAATTATTTGAGAGGCTCCGTAAGTTTAAGCTCCGTCTCAATCCAGCAAAGTATGTATTCGGAGCAACCTCGGGTAAATTACTTGGGTTCATAGTAAGCAGTAAAGGCATTGAAATTGACCCCTCCAAAGTGAAGGCTATATGTGAGTTACAACCCCCGTCGACCGTAAAAGAAGTGCGGAGCCTCCTGGGTAGATTGAACTACATAGCCCGCTTTATTTCTCAGCTCTCCGCAACTGCTAAGCCCTTCTTCAAACTTCTAAGGAAGAATGCTCAAGTTGAATGGGACGATGATTGTCGTGAAACGTTTAACGAACTAAAGCGGTACCTGATGAAACCACTAGTGCTAGTCCCACCAATGCCGGGCCAGCCTTTGATCCTTTACCTCACGATTTATAGTGAGTCTTTAGGTGCGATGCTAGCCCAGAAAAGTCCTGAAGATGGAAAAGAACGAGCCATTTATTACCTAAGCAAGAAGTTCACCGTCTCGGAGTTGAATTATTCTGAAGCCGAGAAGACTTGCGCTGCGCTAGTATGGGTGCTCCATAGGCTGCGACAATATACACTGCATCACCAGACTTTACTTGTAACTGAAAACGATCCCATTAAGTATTTACTTGATCAGCCAGCTTTGGTAGGGAAGTTAGCCAAGTGGCAGATTTTAATTTCAGAGTTCGATATCCAGATGAAGCCACAGAAGTCAGTTAAAGGTCGAGTAATTGCTGATGTGTTAGCTGAAAATCCTGGAGTCCCGGATGATGATAGATATTCTCCAGAAGATCGCATTTTGGTAATAAAGGAAGATACATGGACCATGTTTTTCGATGGAGCTGTAAACCTGGCTGGTTCCGGCACTGGGGCAGTTTTAATATCCCCAGATGGGCAACATTATCCAGTAGCAGCAAAGTTGGTGTTCCCCTGTACCAACAACATAGCCGAGTACGAAGCCTGCATCCTCGGACTCCAAGCCGCAGTGGAAATGGGGATAACCAAGTTGAAAGTGTTTGGTGATTCTGCTTTGATTATTCTCCAAACCGTGGGAGAGTGGAAGACGAGAGACACCAAACTAGTGCCATACCATGAATACCTCGAAGAAATCATAGAGGAATTCGAAAATATCTCTTTTGAGTACTTATCGAGGTCTCATAATCAGTTTGCTGATGCGCTAGCTACGTTATCATCCATGTTGCAAGTGATTGATGGGTTAGAGGTAGAACCCTTGAAGATTGAAGTCCTGACAAAACCAGCCTACTGTATGGTTGTGACCGGGGAGCCTGACGAAAA
This sequence comes from Syzygium malaccense, assembly GCA_031216405.1. Taxonomy (NCBI): domain Eukaryota; kingdom Viridiplantae; phylum Streptophyta; class Magnoliopsida; order Myrtales; family Myrtaceae; genus Syzygium; species Syzygium malaccense. The sequence continues at coordinate 38,991,743 of CM062263.1, read as the reverse complement.
GCCATGGTATTACGATATCATGAGTTACATCCAGAGACAAGAATTTCCTGAGGGAAGCACCCCAGCTGACAGGAAGTACATAATGAAAATGGCTTCAAAATTCTTTGTTAGTGGTGAAAAGCTGTACAAAAGATCATATGATTCGATCCTATTAAGGTGTGTGGATGCGGCTGAAGCTACCAGAATCATGCAAGAAGTACACGAAGGGATATGTGGTCCACACATGAATGGCCACATGTTAGCTAAGAAGATTATGAGGTTGGGTTATTATTGGCTCAGTCTTGAGAGTGACTGCATCCAACATGTCCGAAGATGTCATCGCTGTCAGGTTCATGGGGATAAAATAAATGTTCCCCCGACAGAATTACATCAGCAGTCTGAGCCATGGCCCTTTTCAATGTGGGGCATCGATGTGATTGGTCCAATTAATCCCAGGGCATCGAATGGACACCGATTTATCCTGGTCGCGATTGATTATTTCTCTAAGTGGATTGAGGCGGCATCTTATGCAAACGTCACTGCAAGGAATATTGTAAAATTCATCAGGCGAGACATAGTCGCTCGTTATGGTGTCCCTGAGGCTATCGTCACTGACAATGGGACAAATTTGAACAACAAGTTCATTGATCAGTTGTTCAACGAGTTCAAAATCCGGCACCTGAATTCATCTCCCTATCGTCCACAGATGAATGGAGCAGTTGAAGCCGCCAACAAGAACATCAAGAAGATCTTGGCCAAAACGGCTGAAAACTATCGTGACTGGCATGAAAGGTTGCCATTTGCACTAATGGCGTATCAAACTTCGATCCGAACCTCTGTCGGAGCAACCCCTTTTTCCTTGGTGTATGGCATGGAAGCAGTCTTACCCGTCAAAGTAGAGATCCCTTCCTTGCGAGTATTGTCTCAAGTGGAGTTGTCCGAGGCAGAATGGATGCGACAAAGGCATGAGCAGTTAAACCTAATTGATGAGAAGCGATTGAAAGCCATTTGCCACGGTCAAATCTATCAGCAGAGGGTAGCTAGATCCTTCAATCAAAAGGTGCGTCCAAGACACTTCGAGGTAAATGATCTAGTCCTAAGGAAGGTACTGCTAGTCTTTCCTGTTCCTGGAGGAAAATTTGCCCCAAACTACATTGGTCCGTATGTGGTTAAAAAGGTGCTTCCTGGAGGTGCCCTGATTCTCGCAGAAATGGATGGTCGTGAGTTTTCCACTCCTGTTAATTCTGATGCTGTGAAGATATATTATCCCTGATAAGATCTAATATTTTTGCGGCGAAAGTTTTCAAGTGTTTAGTTTTATATTCTGAATTGCAAATATTTCACTTATGAATAAATGGGTTCAATCAATTTAAAGATGGAATGTGTGCCTTGGCTTAAAATTGTGCTTGATCATTTTGTTAGTCTACATTATCGATTTCAAAAGGGGAATCTATTTAGACAATATGATAACTCACGTGGAATGAATTGAATGTGTTGAATGAGGTATATCGGGATGATGAAAGGCAAGCCATATCCTATACACAGTCCCGTGCACTAATCCCCAGTGAGTTGAGTAGAAAAATTCAATGTCGACAAGGCAAAGGGTTATCTCGCAAAAGGTACGACAACTGAAATGACGAGAGGCAGTTCATTTCTCTATCCAAACACTACAGATTATCCATTGTTTTGCCACTTTGAGCCTAAACGTTTGGAGAAATTCATTCAAATTACCCCTGTGAAGAACCACCCCATATCGGGGCAAACTGGAGGTAAGTCAGCGTCTTAAGGTGAAAAATGAGTAGAAATTTTCATGCTCTCACTTGCATCAATCTTCGAGTGTTGCTTTTTCAGATGAATTCATGTGAAGTTCAAGTGCCTTAGGATGACGAAGAGCATTTCTTTCTCTATCTTATACACACTTTATCCTTTGTTAAGCCCAATTGAGCCTGCAAATTCATTTCTTAAACCCAGTTGGTGATCATCCCCCACACTGGGGCAAGGCAAAAGTCATCATTGTTCAAGCAGCATATCCGGAGCGCCGATAAAAGACGAAGACCCTGAGAGTCCAAATATTAGTCATTCGATCAAAACAAGCCAAAGTGTGACTGGCCAATATATGCATTGTAGACAGTGTGTGTCAAAAAAAAACTAGAGGGCATGAAAAAGCAGTGTGCCTGGTAAAAGCAAGGCCGATGCCCGTGAAAGAAAAGAAAAGAGAAGAAAAAATGGAGAAAAAAGGAAACGGCTTTGGATTAGAAAATGTTGAGATGTGTCGAAGTCACAAAAATATCCAGAGTCTTAAGGAGTCAAGTGATGAACTCTCAAAGCCAATGGAGCATCTACTGAGAAGACAATCTCGGACGAAAAGAGCACCAGTGATGATGCCGAGATGATCACCAACTCTCACCCCAATTATATACATTTTGAGCCTTATGATTCATTCATTTCTCAACCCATGAGCCTAACCTGTGTTACGTCCCTTGCAAAGTCTCTTCGGATTATGGCACTTGAACTAATGTAGAATTCGGATGTTTATAAGCTTAGCTCGAAGAAGTGCGAGCAAGTCCATTTCTATCTCATTTTGCAGGTTCTCGACTTGTAAACCCGGAGACAATTGCAGAGTATTTTCTTTCAGTAGCCTCGACTCGAAGAGTCTCTCTTGCTAAGCCATTGACCAAGCCCATGTTACGGTCCTAACAAAAACCTCTCAGATTGGTAAAGTCGTACTGCTTGCGAGAATACTCAGACCCTTGTCAACATGATGATGGTGAGATGGAGTGATTCTCCATAAATCAGCCTTTTCGATGAGAATGAGAGAAAGCCCTTTTGGACCGGAAGTCCCTCATTCGACATTTTCAAGATATCCGCTTGTGAGTTTGGATTGTCTTGTCATGATTTTTCCCCAGCGAAGTTTGTAATGCTGATTTGACGAAACCATTGTGCATGAAAATCAGTTGAAATCATAGTGCATGTGTATATGTATTCTTGACAATGTGCGAATGCGTATTACATGTTACTTAAAATCGTGTCTAACAGGAGACACACCTTCAGAGTTGGAGATGTCACCAGGTAAGTATATCTCTATCCCTAGGATATCTATGACTATCTAGGTATCCCTAACCTGTTCAAGCAATTGTCAGGTCCCACATTTGATCATTTTGGCGATCTCTAGATGCCTTTGATGATGTTCAGGTGTCTATTGATCAAACCTTTTCAGGTACTTCTGATGATATCCAAGTACTTTGTCAAGGAACTCTTGAACACTTGGGCTAGCCCCTTTTGTTCATCAAATCACAGATTTTCATACAATCTCGAGAAGATTCCCCCGTTACATGACTATGAGCAGGTATAGGCATGGCGGCCAAATCTTTACATATGAGCATGTATATGTAAAGGTCGGAATATTTTTCCCAAATCTCAGATATTCCCCCGCTACTCACCTATGAACAGGTATAGGTGAAGCGGCCAAATCTTTGCATATGAGTAGGTATATGTAAAGGTCGGAATATTCTCTCAACCCCAGGTGTTCTCCCGCAGTTCACTTATGAGCAGGTATAAGTGAAGCGGCCAAATCTTTGCATATGAGCAGGTATATGTAAAGGTCGGAATATCCTCTTGATTTCAAAAATTTCCCCCGCAATTCACTTATGAGCAGGTATAAGTGAAGTGATCAAATCTTTGCAAACACCTAGAAGATGTATAGGTAGTTCGTAAGGATCAGAACTGTTCTCACGAATCCAGATGATGATTGGATACGTCGAGCTTTCTTCGTGTGTTTTGACTTAACTGCAGATCACCGAAGTTCATCAACGTATATCAGGCAATACCTATGGGACTGAGCCCATACATTTGCCAAAACAACATACAAGTTAAAGTTATGCCTCGAATTGCATTATCTCGCTCCTGTCAGGTAAGTAATTCCAGGTATGTTTTCTACTCATGTTAGCATGCATCATTTCTTAATGCATTGTAAAATGGGATTCTTAATCCCGACAAAAATAACATTCATTGCATTTGCATGGTTGAAATTTAGGTATCATTTAGTCTTTGAATGCAACCTCTACGAGCTCACTTTCAAAGAGGGGCAGCTGTTGACACCTAAATTTTGGCACATCACTTAGTGTAATTTGCATAGAAAATTAGGGATTAAATTTTTAACCCCTAAACAAAAAATATTTAAATTGCATAATATATAGTTTAAATTCATTTTAGATTAATTGCATTTTGCATCGGACTGGCAGTGACGAACGAGCTTAAATTTCATCGAATGTGACTCGGCTCGCTTGAAATGCAAGGGCCGGGAATTACAAGTCAAACGGGCTCGGTTGTTTTAGTTTGAACTTAATTCAGCCCATTATCATTAATTAATTCAGCCAATTATCGTTAATTAATTCAGCCCATTTAAATTAAAGCCCAAGCCTAAGCCCATTAGGACTAGAAAGCCCATCTAATTGACCTAGATTAATACTATATATACATTATTAGGTCAGGATTTTGGGGGGGCTCTGAGGATTTTCAGAACACAATTTTTGAGGGCACGAGAGACACACGTGAGCGAGAGAAAGAGTAAGAGAGGGAGAGAAGGAAACCGGCTCCCGCCGCCGCCGCGCCTGCCGCTGCCGCCTCCCGCCGACGCCGCTGCTGCCGTGCGACGTCGCTGCTGCTGCTTCCTGCTGCCGCGTGCTGCCGCCTCTCCCGCCGACGCCGCGCCTCACGCCGACGCTGCTGCTGCCGCCGCTCCCTGCCGGGCCTGCTGCCGCCGCTCCCCACCGCGGCTGCTGCTGCTGCTCCCTGCCGTGCCGCCGCTGCCTCACGCCGCGCGCCTTCGCCGCTCCTCCCGTTGCCGCGCACCGCTGCCGCTGCTGCTCCGTCGCCACCCACCGCTGCCGCTGCTGCTCCGTCGCCACCCACCGCTGCCGCTGCTGCTCCGTCGCCGAACATCACCGCCTGCTGCCGGTGAAGTCGCTGTCGCGACGCCGCCGCACGCTGCTGCGACGCTGCTGCTCCCTGCCGTGCCGCTGCTGCTTCCCGCCGACGTCGCTGCTGCCCTTTGTCGCTGTGCACTGCCGCTGCCGGAGCCGTCGCACGCCGACGCCTCTGCTGTTCCGTCGCACGTCGACGCCGCTGCTGCTGCTCCTCCCGTCACGCGCCACCGTTTGCTGCTGCCGCTCTCCGCCGTGTGCCACCGCGAGCCGCCGTTCGTTCCTGACACCGCGCCGCCTGTCCGCCGTTCGTCGTTCATCCTGATCCGCAAGTTCGAATTTGGAAATTATCTGCAAATTAGGTAATTGAACATTATCTGATATTTTTCAGAATATCTAATTTACTAATTTGGATGTTTGAATATTGCGTGAATATCGTGCGGAATATTAGATATGTTAGGATGATTATCTGATATCCGCAATATTTTTTAAAATATTCAAAATTAAGAAACTTTCCTAATTCAGCAACGTATCTGGACGACTATCCTACCTTATCCCTAAGGTACGATACGCGGCGATACGGAAAATCATTATCCTATCCATAATTACTTGGGTACGATAATAGATTTTATTTGCTTTCCAAATTTGAATGATCGACTTTCCGTCGATATCTATAACCCTATAGATATGACCGATAGTTCGATTTTTGTGCCTAATCTGGGTTTGAAACGAATTTTGCGGACCGCGTGGCTGTTTTAAATGTGGATGCTATCTCTGTTTAGATTATTTTTCCTTTTCAAATAAAAAGAAAATTCAAAAAATATCAGTTAAGATTTGAATTTGAGTTTTGCATGTTTAGGAATCCTAAATATATCTAGACGATAGAGTAATTATTTAATTTAAATCAGGACTTGAGATAATCTATTTCGTAGTTTAAGTTAAGTAATATTCTAATCTTAACAGATTATTTAGGTTATTTTTTATTCCGAATTTTCATGGAAATCCCAAAAAAAAAAGAATGAATTGTTTTATGGTAGATTAGGATAGATTACATTCTTAATTTAAGTAATTTATTATTTCGAATTTTAACAAAAATCCCAAAAAATAAGTCGTGTTAGGATATGTTAAGTCATCATAGGTTGCACGTTAATTTAGGCATATTTTTATTCCGAATTTCATTAGAAAATATCAAAAATAAATCATTTGCCCGTCATCAGAATCAGGTCACGTCGTCGCATGACACATAGTTTGCATATTAGGTTGCATTACTTGCATGTCATTTTTGCACGTCATTTCATGTAGACTAGGTTTCATTTAAATAAGCGAAAACCCAAAAATTGAGTGAATTCCTTGTTAATTAGAAATCCTATTAGGTTGTTGATGTGATTTTCTAGCTAACAATGCAGATGTTTACGTTGTTTCGAGGTAAGTAATTCTTCCAAACTTGCAATTTATTCAATGCTTTCTTGGGTGTTAAATTGGTGGCTTGCGCACCCGCATGAACACCTCACATGTTAGTGACTAAGTTAAAATGGATCCAGATTGCTTGCCAAAATATTTTTGAAAAGAAAAGGTACCGAAAGGGCGTTAGACTAGATCTAGCGTAATCAAGTCCCCGAGCTTAGAATCTCTGGTTCGTAGGAATAAAACATATCTCCCTATGTTTTATTTAGGTTTCTAATCGACCTATCACAAATAGATTAGTGGCGACTCCGAGCATGAAAACTTTTGCATGTTAAAAATTTAAACCCTAAGTTGCGAATTGGTAGGGCTTGGGAGGGCTCGAGTTAGGTTTAGTCCTAATAATCCATTAGCCTAAGAGGAAATTTTTTAGGGTCGCGACATTCATCTTTTCCGACATTCAAAAATTCAGCCAATATTAAAGTAGAATCAATTCCCAAAGGTGGTGTGACTAACTCCGACTCCAATGGTTTTCCAATGAGCACGCTATATTCTTCCAACGTCGGGGTGAGCTCGTGCTTACCGAATATAAAGGTAGAGGTCTCGGGACACCAGAAGTGCGCTAATGCTCGAACGAGGCCGGTACGGACTTTGACCTCCAGTAGGGGGAGCAGCCTCCCGATGTGGCCCTCAACTAGCTTGCGGTTGATCGGACTGAGTAGATTCCACCAGGCACGGAGCTCGTCCTTAGGAGCATCAAGAATCCGGATGTCTGCCCCTCCCATAGTGTATAGACCAAGACTCACGACCGACCTAATGTCATGGACCGACCAAAGAAAAAGACGAAACATAAATAAATTGCGAGATAAAGGTTCAGAAATCTTACTTCACCCGGTAGAATGATGGCAATCACATAGACATGCGCATGAAACGTGAGGTTCGATTTCTACCTAGACTCTGGCTTGCAAAATGGAGACATGAGGATTACCGAGCTAAACCAGTCATGGTGGTGGTTAGGCTGGGATTCCCCTGACTCCGGCTTAGTCAAAGAGCCGACTCGGGTTGCAAAGGGTGCAACCGTAGTAGGTATTCAATGACACCATGAAAGAATTTTCGGGACCAAGGAGGGCGACCCATACCACGCGGGTGTGGTCGGGGTGTCCGCTGTCTCAGTACCATCCTAAACCTGTGCCGCCCAGGTCCGGCAGCGGGAAGTGTGTGCGGTGTAGTGTAGATGCAAGGCATGCACAGTAGGTTATATCATACAGCGCTTCGTGCATAAAATAAACCATTCATCCAAACACCTCCCTGCAAAACAAAGGTTAACAATCACGCCTCCCCTTATACCTCCCATTCTGCAAAAACATTTAACACCTAAAATGTTAGGGACGTACCTGGGATCCTCGCTGCCAAGCAAAAATATTTTTGAAAAGAAAAACTGGCCTAAGTCCACTAAGAGTTTTAACTCAATTCCCCAGCGGAGTCGCCAAGCTGTCGCGACCTAAAAATTTCCTCTTAGGCTAATGGATTATTAAGACCAAGCTTAACTCAGGCCCTCCCAAGCCCTACCAATTCGCAACTTAAGGTTTAAGTTTTTAACATGCAAAAGTTTTCATGCTCGGAGTCGCCACTAATCCATTTGTGGTAAGTCGATTAGAAACCTAAATAAAACACAGGGAGATATGTTTTATTCCTACGAACCAGAGATTCTAAGCTCGGGGACTTGATTACGCTAGATCTAGTCTAACGCCCTTTCGATACCTTTTCTTTTCAAAAATATTTTGGCAAGCAATCTGGATCCATTTTAACTTAGTCACTGACATGTGAGGTGTTCATGCGGGTGCGCAAACCACCAATTTAACACTCAAGAAAGCATTAAATAAATTGTAAGTTGGAAGAATTACTTACCTCGAAGCAACGTAAGCATCTGCATTGTTAGCTAGAAAATCACATCAACAACCTAATATGATTTCTAATTAACAAGGAATTCACTCAATTTTTGGATTTTCGCTTATTTAAATGAAAGCTAATCTACGTACAATAACGTACAAAAATGACATGCAAGTAATGCAACCTAGCATGCAAACTATATTTCATGCGACGACGTGACCTAATTCTGATGATAGGCAAATGATTTATTTTTGGTATTTTCTAATGAAATTCGGAATAAAAATATGCCTAAATTAACATGCAACCTATGATGACTTAAAATATCCTAATCATGACTTATTTTTGAGGTTTTTGTTAAAATTCGAAATAATAAATTACTTAAATTAAGAATGTAATCTATCCTAATCTACCATAAAACAATTCATTCTTTTTTTGGGGTTTTCATGAAAATTCGGAATTAAAAAAAACCTAAATAATCTATTAAGATTAGAATATTACTTAATTTAAACTAGGAAATAGATTATCTCAAATCCTAATTTAAATTAAATAATTACTCTATCGTCTAGATATATTTAGGATTCCTAAACATGCAAAACTCAAATTCACATCCTAACTGATATTTTTTGAATTTTCTTTTTTACTTGAAAAGGAAAAATAATTTAAACAAAGATAGCATCCACATTTAAAACAACCACGCGATCCGCAAAATTCATTTCAAACTCGGATTAGGCATAAAAATCAAACTAACAGTCATATCTATAGGGTTATAGATATCGACAGAAAGTTGATTATTTAAACTTGGAAAGCAAATAAAATCTATTATCATATCCAAATGATGATGGACAAGATAACGATTCTCCATATCGCCGCGTATCGTACCTTAGGGATAAGGTAGGATAGTCGTCTAGATACGTTGCCAAATTAGGAAAAATTCCTAATTTTGAATATTTTAAAAATATTGCAGATATCAGATAATTATCCTAATATATCTAATATTCTACACGATGTTCACGAAATATTCAAACACACAAATTAGTAAATTAAATATTCTGAAAAATATCAGATAATGTTCAATTACCTAATTTGCAGATAATTCCCAAATTCAAACTTGCGGATCGGGATGAGCGGCGAACGATGGACCGGCGGCGCGGTGTCGGGGGCGACAGCGGCTCGCGGTGGCGCACGGCGAGAAGCAGCAACGCGCGGCAAGGAGCAGCGGCAGCAGGTGGTGCGGCGACTTCGGGGCGGAGCACGGCGGCAGACGGTGGCACGCGGCGGGGACAAGGCACCGGAGGGCGCGGCAGCAGCGGCGTCGGCGTGCTGCAAGGGTCCGGGCGACAGTGCACGGCGACGGAGAGGCGGAGCAGCGGCAGGCAGTGGCGCGCGGCGTGCGACAGCGCGAGGTGCGGCGACGAAGGGTGGCTCCGGCGGTGTGGGGCGCGGCAGGGAGCAGCGTCGCGCGGCAGCAGGCGGTGAGCGTGCGACGGGGAGTGACGCGCGGCAGGCGGCGAGCGGTGGCGCGCGGCGTGCGACAGCGCGAGGTGCGGCGACGAAGGGTGGCTCCGGCGGTGTGGGGCGCGGCAGGGAGCAGCGTCGCGCGGCAGCAGGCGGTGAGCGCGCGACGGGGAGTGGCGCGCGGCAGGCGGCGAGCAGTGGCATGCGGCAGTGAGCGGCGCACGGCAGGCGGCAGGCGCGCGGCAGGGAGGCTCCACGCGGCGGCGATTTTCGCCGATCTCTTTCTCTCTCTCTCTTTCTCACTCTCACACTCTAAAAAAAATTCTCATCTGAAATTCTCCTCCCCCCCAAATCCTGACCTAATGACGTATATATAACACTAATCTAGGTCAATTAGATGGGCTCTCTAGTCCTAATGGGCTTAGGCTTGGGCTTAGATTTTAATTTAATTTAAATGGGCTGAATTAATTAATGATAATGGGCTGAATTAAGTTCAAATTAAAACAACCAAGCCCGTTTGACTTGTAATTCCCGGCCCGTGCATTTCAAGCGAGCCGAGTCACATTCAATTAAGCTCGTTCATTCACCGCCGGTCCGATGCAAAAAAAATGCAATTAATCTAAAATGAATTTAAACTATATGTTATGCAATTTAAATATTTTTTTGTTTAGGAGTTAAAAAATTTAATCCCTAATTTTCTATGCAAATTACACTAAGTGATGCGCCAAAATTTAGGTGTCAACAACGTTCTTCTCTATGTGCATGACATCAAGATTATGATGAATAAGATGAGCCTTCCAATATGATAGATCCCAAAATATACCGTGCTTAGTCCACTTATATGTACTTCCGTACGCAATAGTTGTGCCATGAGGGTTTTCAACAACAATTGGAAACTCCTACACTCGCTCCCAAATTTGATCACCGGTCAACCTCAATGGTGGATGTATTCTTTCGATCCTATTCTTGATGAACTTTTTTTTATTCCTTCTGAATGTATGATTTAGTGGCAAAAATTACCTGTAATGGTCAAAATAGCTGGGCTTCTTACAATGTTTTAATCTGAATGACTTTAATCTCTCCATACATATCGAACATCCTAAGATCCCAGCTGTACTCCATCCAGATAACATTCCATAAGCTGAAAAGTTATTTATCGTCCAAAGAAGAGCAACCTTCATTACAAATGTTTGATCGGTAGAAACGTCATACGTAGGGACACCTACATCCCATAGTCGTTGTAACTCTTCAATCAATGATTGCATATAAATATCTATCAACATTTTCGAATTTTGCGGGCCAGTCACGATCAATGTAAAAAACATATAAGGTGTCTTTATGCACATACTGGGTGGAAGATTGTACGGAGTTAAGATAACTGGCCAATATAAATAACTTTTTTCTGATTTCCCAAATGGGGCAAATCTATCAGTACACAGACCTAACCTGATATTTCGAGGCTCTATCGCAAACTCGAGGTATGTTCTATCAAAATGTTTTCATGTCTCTGTATCTGAAGGATGATACATTAGACCCTCTTCTGTTTCATGATTTGCATGCTAAGTCATGTGTTCAGCAGTGGCTTGAGACACATAAAGCCTTTGCAACATAGGGATTAAGGCTAAGTAAAATATTTGCTTGCATGGTCTATGCTTTTGATTACGACTCTGCCTCCTGTTAGTACCTAGGTTAGCTACAGAATTTGCAAGATTCTGCATTTTCATCATCTCTCCATTATAACATACAACCCTTACTACATACATCAATCCTTACAACTGAAAGACCTAAATTATCTACTAACTTTTTCATATCATAAAAGTCACTTGGCATGATGTTATCACGAGACATTATTTCCCGCATTACTTCAACAAAAGAGTTGAAGCAATCCACAGACACATTATGCTCTGCTTTGATATTTAACAGTCTTGCTGTTACTGATACTTTTATGTGGTTATCACAACCTGCCCATAAAGGTTCATTTGTTGTTTTCAACACTTCCCAGAACTGATTAGATTGAAAAGTTTCATCACACATATTCTCATCAAAACCTGTAACTCCTATTTCTTCCAATTGTGATACATGACTAGTTCCCACTTGTTCAAGTGTAGGAGTAAAACTAGTACTTGCATGATTCGATTCTGAAACAAAATTATGACCGGCTTCATCAAACACCATTCTCTAGTATGGGTTCAATTGATCATAATAGCTACATTCTTCCCTAACTAAAAATTGATCACTTCTTCGATATCCATCATCAGATATAAATGGTTCACCATGGCAAGTCCAATTATAGTAGTTCGGAGTAAATCCAAATCTACAAAGATGTTTTCTAACTTTATCAATGTCTTGAAATTTTCCATTACTGCACTTTTTACATGGACACCTTAACTTATTTCCATCCATGAACTCATATTTACTGCTAGCAAAGTCCAAAAATAGTTCCAACCCGATACGAAACTCATCGGTCAATCCTCGACGTCTAGGTAAGTTCTTATTATACATCCAACCCCTATTTCTTTGCATTGTGTCTGTATAAAAATAAAAAAATTCTCGTAAAATATTAAAAATATCATAACTATTGTTTAATATTGTTAATTAAAACCATAAAATTCTAAAAATTAAAATTTTGTTTTTTACGAAACAATTACTTTCAAATTGAAAAAAATGAAAAAATTACCATGTCAAAAAGACTTATCAAGTATTTGACTGAAATCTTTATAGTAGAAAGTGGTCAATTTGATGAGAATTGCAACGTTCACTTGGATTGCGAGACCTTCAAATAGACACGTACCTAAAATAAAAACAAATTACTTAAGATTCATTTATTATTTTTTTTCTCTCTTTTTCTTTTCCTTTTTTTTTTCTTTTTTTTTCCTTTCTACTTGGCTAGTCGTTGGTCCGGCGAGCTCGAGCTCGCCATGGCCGTCGAGCTCGCCTGGGCAAGTTCTGGGCGAGCTCGAGCTCGCCGACGGCGAGGCTAGCCCTCCCCGGCACTGGCAAGGGCCGAGCTCGCCTAGAACTTGCCTAGATCTGGGCGAGCTCGGCCCTCGCCGTCAGCCCATGCGAGGCTAGCCCTCGCCGACACTGGCGAGGGTTGAGCTCGCCATGGCTGGCAAGCTCAAGCTCGCCTAGATCTGGGCGAGTTTTGGGCGAGCTCGAGCTGTGTTGTATTGCTAGCCTAGCTGTGTTGTATTGATGTGGGTGAGGAGAGAGAGGGCAGGGGAAAGGAGTGGGGAGAGCGGTCCGAAATTTAAGGAGGGTATTTGATATGTAGAGCAAAATTGAGGGCGATTTTGACATTTTGGAGTTAAAAATCAGGTATGATATTTCTAAATTAGATAACATTATTAGATTAAGATACACATTTTTGTAGAAGAAACAAGAGGAAGAAAAAAAGAAGAAGACACTCGATCTACGGGGCATGTCATTGGTTCAAAGATAACCATCATCTTACTGGTCTGGAAATTTTTCGGAAGACATTGCATCGCTCTTATACGAGCATACAGTAGCATGCCGTAAGAAAAAAATAGACACTATTGGTATGGTTAGATCTACAAAACGAAAGGAGTAACCTTAGAGCTTGCCCAATGCAATCTGTATCTTGTCCGTAAGAAAAATGAAAATAAGCATATATGTCAGTGAAATTTGACTAACGAGGGAAGCTTTTGAAAGGTAATAGGTGGAAAAGTTGTCTCTAGTTTTCTTTAATGAAGTACAAGTCTCTAGTTTTCTTTAGTATAGTGCAAAGTAAAGCGACAAACATTAGGACTCGTCCATGATATCTCTATATCTGGAAACAGCATGTCATAAAGACTCCTAAGAAGTCCTTTCAAGGATTTTGGAGAAGAAAGGGTTCATGCTGCGTACATACAAGCAATGAAAGACAAGTATACAAGTGGTGCCATCCGTAATGGTACATGGGGGGGTAACAAAGAGCTATACTTTTTCAACGCTTTCCAACGACGACATTGTGCTAGTCAGAAAAACATTTGATGATAGAGAAACTAAAAGACAAAAAGTCACGTGAGATTATGCACTTTCCAAATGGAAAGAGAAAATGGTTAATCCCTTCGTCTTTTCGGTTCATAGATGAAACCAATTTAGGGCCTATTTGATTCACCTTTGAGGAAATGCCTTTGACAAAATGCAAAGACCTTTGAGCTAAAATGATTTTTCAAAATGCAAGTAGTGTTTGGTATAATGTATTGTAAAATCACATTTGAAAGCAACTTTGGTCTAAATACTGTTTGGTAAAAATTATTTGTAAAAAACTTTTGCTGATATTAAAAAAAAAAAACTGGCCAATCGGCCACCACCGCCTGCCAGATCTGGTCATCGGCCAACCTCCAACGACTAGATCTGGTCACCAGCCAGCGTCGTCCGACCTCAAGCGGCGTCATCCGACCTCAGCGACCGTCGCCTGGGTCGCGCGACTTGGGTGACGCCTGAGGTCTGGCGAACTCAGGTGGCGATCGTCGGGGTCGCGCGACCCCTAGATAGCGGTCGCCGTGGAGCTAGCCCTCAGGCAGCAGTGGCCAACTGCGCGGGTTAGCTGCTTGGAAGACGATGAACAATGCGCGATGAACAGTGATGAATAGTGTCCAATTGCATTCCGAAAATGCAACTTTCCAAGGCTCCTCATGTACTTCATTTAGCCAAAGGCCCTTGGAAAGCTTTGGAGTTGCAATTGCATCTTCTCAAAGCTTGCCAAAAATTTTGCCAAACAACTTTACATTTGCACAAGGGACTTTAGACCCTCAAAGCAGCTTTCAAATGCTGAACCAAATAGCCCTTAGATTCTCGAAACTGCAATCGGATCGTTTTCAACTTGGTCCATCATTCAATGATATCGAACTCTTTTGTGACGCATGCTTCCTAATATATGGATGCTGAGTTACGTGCTGTTACAGACAAATATCCATGATTTGCGCACACACCTGGATCATATCAAGGTATCGCGGGGAATCCTATTAAGAACGCCCATAGAATGTCAACCAGCAAGCTTGACATTATTGACGCACAATTTTTTTCAGGTGCTTAGCAGAAATATCTTTGGATTAATATCATGAAAAATCTAAAATTAATATACATGTAATAAATTTTATCCTAAATTAATTTTTTTATAATTAAAAATTTTAAATCGGTACATGTGTAATAAATTTATCCCAAACTAATTTTTTATCACCAAAAATCCCAAACTAATACATTTGTGACAAATTTATCCTCCATCAAATTGAATTAATAAAAAAAACACAAATTAGTACATCTAGGACAAACGGATGGTAAAATCATAAACTGATATATTCGTCAATTGTCATGTGTCATTTAACTAAGGAATTTAACAATAAACTTTAACGGAAACAAACGAATGGTAAATTGTTTCAAATGTACCAATTTAGAATTTTTTATAATCAAAAAATTAATTTGAGATAAATTTATTATAGATGTATTAATTTCGAATTTTTTGTGGTGATAACCTAATACCATTTAGACTTCACAAGTTTCTTATGATTTCTACGTAAATGGGGGTCTACTTCTTTGGATGTGACGTTGCCTTTCGACTCTAGGAAGACTTCTTTTGCCTTGCTACTTTGTATATTTTTGGGTTCATTCCAAAAAAACGGATCAACTTTAAGTCGAGAGATAATTTTAGTCCAAATTTTTTTTTGTCTTGTAAAAAGGCACCAACTTTAGGTCGATGGACAATTCTAGCTTGAACTTTTTTTTGTCCAGTAAAAAAATACTAACTTTAGGTCGAGTGACAATTTTAGCCCCAACTTTTTTTTGTCTCGTAAAAAACACAAACTTTAACTTAAATCCCAAATCTTGCCTACATTGACTTAGAACCATTGATTATCTAACTTAACTATTTCACCTTAGCAATAAATCCACATGGTTTGCAGATTGGATTTAAAGCAATATTCATTGTCTTATTTTCTGAGCAAGAGCTTAAAGAATAACGGTGAAAGTGTTTGTTTCATTCACTTCACCGGCAAGTAAAAAATATCTCCAAATTGAATCTCTCTAGCCAAACGTAATTTGAAGCTGACCACCGCTTGTCGACAGACATCATGGATTAGATTTGCCAAGCTCACCACCATAACCTTTTTTCTCAAACAAGGGTGACTTCATATAGAAAGTCAATGGATGGCCAGATTTGGAATCATGATGAAAGTTGGTGATTTTTTATAAAACTAAAAAAAATTAGAGCCAGAATTGTTACTCGACCTAAAGTTAGTGCTTTTATATGGGACAAAAAAAAGTTCTGGCCAAAATTATCCCTCGACCTAAAATTGATGCTTTTTTACGGGACAAAAAAAGTTCGGATCAGAATTGTCTCTCGATCTAAAGTTAATGTTTTTTTTGGGAATTAGGCCGTATATTTTATCAAAAGTTTTTTGTCGAGTGAGCTTACCAAGAAAGAACAATACTGGGGGATGCACGACGTGTTTGCTGTAAATTAGTGAATGCAATGCAATCTGCTAATGGATGAAGAGATATACAACATTCATGAGCACACAAAAAGATTAGGGAAAGAAGTCAGTTTTACTTGGGATTGCACTCATAGTACTATAAACTAACACAAGAATCGAGTCATCAATTCGAAACGCAATCAACAGCGTAAAAATTATTCAAAAAGCACTAAACCTATTACATTTTTATCAATTCAATTATAAACATTTTTAATCCTTGCTAATTCAGTCCAACGAGTCAATTTTGACTGGTCAACACTGAGGTGGACACTAGTTGATGCCGGCCTTCCGGCTAACGCTGATGTAGCAATTTTTATTAATATTTTAATATATATTTTTTTAATTTTTTATGTTTTTCTCCCCTTTTTCCCCAGAGATGAGGCTGGCGAGGTAGGCCTTCGATGAAGCTCACCCACACCAGCCACTAGCAAGGGCAAGCCTTGCGTCCCCCAAGTTGGGCACTCACCTAGCCAAGGCGAGGTTGACCCTGCCATTGTTGGTTGCCCAGCCAAGGCGACTGGGCAAGGTCGAGCCTCACCCCCTCGCCTAGCGATGGTGAGATTGGTCTCGCCAGTGGCAAGCGGAGGAGAGCTTCACTAGAGGTCGACCTTTCTGGCTTTCGCCTTTGGATGGCCATTGGCCAGTGTCGAGACCTGATGGTTGGATAGAGAAGAAAAAAGGAAGAAAAAACAAGAAAGAAAAGTAAAATAAATAAATTCAAAGAAATGTGAAAATATTATTTAAATTTATCCACATCATGGCTATTAGCGATTTTTTATCAAAATTGATTGGATAGACTCAATTGGTAAAATGTAAAAGATTTATTTAAAACTTAATTGATAAAATTAAAAAATTTAAGACTTAATTGATAAAAATATAATAAGTTTATAACTTTTTTGAATAATTTATTCGTAATTATTTTCGTAAAACTACTTTATTGACATACTTTCGAAACATCTTCTGTCTTTTCCTACTATTATTCTTACCTCGCAGCTTCTCTCTGGTTGACTAAAACCAGAAAGTCTTTTAATTCTTAACATAATTCTCTGCATGAGACTGAGTACGACCATTGAATGACGAATTGACTATATGGGACGACGTTCTCCAGGTGGCTGCTCCATGTTTCGCACGGATGGTAGAAGGA
Organism: Syzygium malaccense; assembly: GCA_031216405.1. NCBI lineage: Eukaryota > Viridiplantae > Streptophyta > Magnoliopsida > Myrtales > Myrtaceae > Syzygium > Syzygium malaccense. Next base: position 38,974,479 of record CM062263.1, on the reverse strand, counting down.
TAGTATATAGACTGGTGCAGTCGCAGAACTGAATGAAAGTCTAATCAACTATCGGTAAAAGGCATCCCCAAACATGACTAATTTTGCTTTCAACACCCTCATTTCAAGCGACTTATCCCGATACAGAAGATTGAATGTAAAAAGGATAAATAGAGAGAATTCCAAATGAATCTTAGTCTATTACTATATATTACGATTTATCGAGTTTCGAGAAATTGTGATATCATAGACTCGTTCAAGTGGTCACAATTAGTCACAAGTTAAGAAATGGATGGGCTTGGGAACTTGTGTTCTTCACATGGGAACTATAATGAGTCTTTCAATTTCTATGTGGTTTATCACAACTAACGCGGACGCATAAACAAACTAAACGATTTCAATAAGAAATAAAATGTATAAATAAAACTTGAATACAATGGAATGATGTTCAGCGGTGTGCCTATAACTAAAGAAGAGATCTATGAGATGGTTCTACTATAATCCTAGATATGGAAGTAGAACCGTTCATTCACACTCACTCATAAATGCTCACAATCCTAAACGAAATTTGAGCCCACAAGAATCAATCACAAGAAGAGTTTTCTCCAATTCTCAATCTCTCAATCCTCCTCTCCTTATCTCTCGCTAGTTTTGACACATAATAAGCATACTCAATATAGCACCAGATGACAAAAAAACAAAAAATCAAATATGAGCCAATCTCCAACGTCAACATCGACTTCATCTTTTATAAAGAATGAAGTCTTGTGAAAAATTCCCTTTTTCCATCACCCACGATCTCATTGGCAAGAGTCTAATTTTGGACTTTCCTAATGTGGCCCAAGTTTCCTGGCGATTCCATTTTGGGTTTAATTTCAAAAAAATCGAAATTAATTTCGAACCATAATCAACAGATCTTCACCATGGTGAGAAGTCCAACTTCATCCTCATCAATCATTGTCTCTCCAAGCTCCTCTGGGCTCCTCATCCACTATAGACACTGACCAATTCCGAATAGTATTGGAACTTGATCAATGTGATAGGATTCGTTAGCATGTTTGCTGGATTAATTGCCACGTTGCACTTTTTCAAAGAATGCGATTTCATGTGACATAATATCCTGTATAAAATTGTACTTGACATCAATCTATTATGTCTACTCATGATACATTTGATTTTTTACTAAATGTATTGTGCTCTGATTGTTGCGGTAAATAACAATCTTCTACTACAACAATCTTCGATCATTGAGCAAACCTCTGAGCCAAATAGATTCCTTAATTGCTTCGGTTGATGTTACACACTCTGCTTTAGTTGTTGACAAATTAAGCAACTATCAACTGTAGTTGCTATTGCAGGTAAGTGATGTCGGATACTTTAACCTTTCAAGGAAACAAGTATTAAGGTGTAACTTTATGTCATAAATTTAGAGTTTCCAAATTTATTAATTTAAACCCAATTCGTGCGTATACGTTTTTTTAACATAAAGAAGAATTGCTTCCTTTTTTGACCACGCTCTCTCTAAATTGGGGTTAATTCCAAAAAAAAGTATTAACTTCAGGTCGAGGGATAATTCTGGTCCGAATTATTTTTTGTCCCGTAAAAAAGCATCAATTTTAGGTCAAGGGACAATTCTGGCATGAACTTTTTTTGTCTCGTAAAAAAGCATTAACTTTAAGTCGAGTGACAATTCTAGTCCCAATTTTTTTTTGTCGCGTAAAAAAGCACTAACTTTCACTTTGATCCCAAATAATGATTTACCAATCATTCGATTCTTTTAATTTTAACTAATGGCCTTTAGGTGCCCCGTAACTCTTTTGCTACTTGATAGAAGCTGAATTTGCCCCCTGGCATCGGTAACTTTTCTGCTACTTGACAAAAGCCGAATCCTCATATTTTGTCATTTGAAGAGTATACAAGTCGTTGACCATCCTGCCCCCTGATCCTTTCGCATCGATTTTGAATTCACGAACATAGAAGGTGTAGAACTTGACTCAATATCATCTGCTGCTGCAATTTGTGGAGTCTCATTTGTTGGTTAGGCCAATTCTGTATCCTCCTTATAGAAGCCATTACGATCGAATTTTCGTCTCCAACTATTTTCTCTGCTCATCGGTAATTACTTCGGGATGTTGACACCTCCTTATCGTTACCTGTCCAACCAATTATGCAGATGATAACCCAGAACACGACCAGGATGGTCATGATCAAGTTGAGTACGTACCTTCATATTTCCTCGAATCAGCCACATTGGTCCCACTGGGCGTGCCAATTTGTTTCTCCGTAATTTAATCCGGAAGGAAACAAATACTGAAAATGGATCTTCGGCTTTTAATTGAAGGACGGGTTCTATGGTGATTTGACAGGAAATATCCAAGCGATCATAAAACTCAATGTGGAATTGTACAAACCTAAACCAAATCGGAGTTTGACTCGATAAGTTACTGACGCCAAAGCTCCCGATGCCTATTTCCATGATTTTTTCACTTTTTTGTGTAAATAGATGCCCCCTTAAAAGAATTGAATGATTTACCAATCATTCGATTCTTTTAATTTTAACTAATGCCCTTTAGGTGCCCCGTAACTCTTCTGCTACTTGATAGAAGCTGAATTTGCCCCCTGGCATCGGTAAAATTTCTGCTACTTGACAAAAGCCGAATCCTCATATTTTGTCATTTGAAGAGCATACAAGTCGTTGACCCTCCTGCCCCCTGATCCTTTCATATCGATTTTGAATTCACGAACATAGAAGGTGTAGAACTTGACTCAACATCATCTGTTGCTGCAATTTGTGGAGTCTCATTTATTGGTTGGGCCAATTATGTATCCTCCTTATAGAAGCCATTACGATCAAATTTTCGTCTCCAACTATTTTCTCTGCTCATCGGTAATTACTTCGGGATGTTGACACCTCCTTCTCGTTACTTGTCCCACCAATTATACAGATGATAACCCAAAACACCACCAGGATGGTCAGGATCAAGTTGAGCACGTACCTTCTTATTTCCTTGAATCAGCCACATTTGTCCCACCAGGCATGCCAATTTGTTTCTCCGTAGTTTAATCCGTAAGGAAACAAACACCGAAAATGGATCTTCGGCTTTTAATTGAAGGACGGGTTCTGTAGTGATTTGACAGGAAATATCCAAGCGATCATAAAAATCAACGTGGAATTGTACAAACCTAAACCAAACCGGAGCTTGACTCGACGGAAAAGTTTAGGAGGTACTATCGAAACAAACTTCAACGGAATTTGACTCGACGACGAAGCTTGAAAGAACGGCGGTACTACGCCGGGATTTGACTCGATGACGAAGCATCAAGGATGAAGATTCATATCGGAGGACGACTCGGCGACGTGAATCTGAGCATTAGAACTATTCCTAAAGAATTAAAGCTTGTAAATTACAGGAAAATAATGGCCTTGGCCAAATGTAAAGGTACGAGTGTAGGAAATGTAAAGATAAAAAGAAAGATAAACTGATAAAGAACGTGAGTTCTGTTGTTGATTTTGTCGGGGGGCTAACTTTCAAAATACAAACTTGGGATATTTATAATCTCGTATAAGCGTTTACAACTTTTAAATTTTAAAACTTCCTAACGGTGGTAATTATCTTCCTATTTTTTAGGCACTCTCTACATTTAAATAACCATCCTTATCCATAAGCACTTTTGTTATTGACACCTAACTATCGGTAAGTTGCTGATGCCAATCCTCTGCTCACCAACTATCGGTAAGTTACTGAAGCCAAAGCTCCCGATGCCTATTTCCATGATTTTTTCACTTTTTGGTGTAAACACCTTCTTTCTTCATTCTGTCTGATAACGTATCTAAGAGTCGGTGAAGCTCCTGACTTTTCGGATGCGACGATTCCCTTGCTATGAACTTGTGAACCTCATCACCAAACTCAGTCCAACTGCACCCAGGTTCTTTTCTTACTCCCCTTTCCTTCATCTTCCGCCTGACATCCATTGCCTTGTCCCAAAGTCCTGCAGAAGAATAAATGTTCGTCAGTAGCACATAATGGCTAGCCACATCCGGCTCCAACTCAAGGAGATTCATAGCCGCAATTTGCCCAACCTCAAGATTTTGATGAATTTGACAAGCACCAAGCAAGCTGCTCCAGGCATCCGTTCTGTCATATTCAGAAGGCATGGAATCAATCAACCGAAAGGCTTCAGCCACTTGACCCGCTCGACCAAGTAAATCGACAACACAAGCATAATGATCTGGCAATGGTTCAACTCCATATTCATCTTTCATACTGTAAAACAATTGCATTCCCTCTTCAACCATTCCAGAGTGACTGCATGCAGCAAATATGGCAATGAAGGTAACTTCATTGGGCATCACCCCTTCACCATTAGCTCCATCCTCCACCACATTGTTGAGTAATTGCAATGCTTCCTTACCCTTGCCATGCATGCCGTAGGCCATTATAATGACATTCCAGGTGATTATATTTCTAACCGGCACTTGGTCAAACATTCTTCTCGATAAGTACAAGCAGCCACATTTTGCATACATATCTACTAATGCACTTCCCACTGCAACATCTAATGCTAATGAATTTCTGATGGCATAACCATGGATCTCCTTTCCCTTCAAAATAGCAGCTAGTGAAGCGCAACCTGGAAGCACAGTCATAAGGGTGACCGAGTTCGGTTTCCAAGAATGTACCTTTTCATCATTGTACATATCCTCCTCCTTTCTAGCATCTTTCCTTCTACTCTGCATCTCTGTTAACAAACCAAGTGCACTTTCGCGGCATTCAGAAATAACAGATGCAGTGATCATCGTATTCCAAGAAACTAAATCTCTGACTTCCATGCTGTCGAAGGTAATTCTAGAAATTCCTAACTTCCCCATTCTGGCATACGTATCCAAGAGTGCATTTTGCACATACATATCGCTTTGCAAGCCTTTCTTTATAACATGCCCGTGAATGCTCTTCTTGACAGAGAAGGCTTCACAGCGTGCACAAGCAGGCAAGATACTTGCGATGGTGGTAGCATTTACAATAAGCCCCCAAATTGCTTCCATCTCTAGGAAGAGCGATAAAGCCTCTTGATCCTGTTCATTTTGTGCATAACCAGCGATCATAGCATTCCAAAGCCCAATTTGCCGATCAGATAAACTGTCAAAAACTCGACAACCACTTTCAATCTGCTGACAGTTGCAGTACATGTCAACTAAAGCACTGCCCACAAAAGAATTCCCAATCAAGGCCGCATTCCTCAAGGCATAAGCATGTATTTCCCTACCTGCATTTAACATCTTAAATTGGGCACAAGTAGGAAGAACACTAGCTATCGTTACTCCATCAGGACTAATTCCGTCACGAACCATGCAAACTAAGAGCATCAAAGCTTCCAAGAAGTGTTCATTTTGGCCTAACGAGCTTATGATGGTGTTCCACGAAATCAGATCACGGTCTTCAAACGATTCAAACAAAGCCCTTGAGTCGCCCACCCTTCCCAACTTTGAATACATAGCCATCAAAGAGTTGTTGGTAAACGTTTTCCGATCCCCTTTCCTCAAACTATAAGCATGAACCTGCTTCCCGAGCTTTAAGCGATCATCGCCTCGCGGCAAGTTTGAGCATGCGAGCGCCAGACTCACCAAAGTGAAGGAGATGGGCTCCAAATTTTCCAAAACCATTGAACAGAAGCAATCCAACGCAAGAACCCACTCCTCGTCTCGACTCCTGACACAGTGCCGTAAGCATAGAGTTCCAAGAAACTTGGTCACTGTCGAGTATTCTGTCGAACAGCTTGAAGACGTTCCCGATGTCCCCGCACTTGTCATACATGGTCAACAGGTATTGGCAACTGTAACGGAAGATTGCTCATACCCAAGCTTGATAGCATGGGCGTGAATCTGCCTCCAAAGATTGAGGTCCCGGAGGCCCGCGGTGGCCTTGAGGACGGCAGGGAAAGCGAACTGGTCGTGAGGGATACCAGCGAGAGCCATCATATCTGCGTTGGTGGAAATGGCGTCCCGGAAAAGGTTCGACCTGGCTTGGGAGCGGAGGGATTCGATCCATGAAGAGCGAGGTGGGGTGGGAAGCAAAGGGTGCAAAGGAGGAGGAGGAGGAAGAGCAGAGGAGGTGGCAATGGGGAAGATGTTGCCGGGTACCGGCGGAGGAGGAGAGACGTGGGAAGGGTGGTGGCGGGTTGGGACGACGGAAGAGGAGGCGGAAGTAGGAGGAAGGGGAGGAGCGGGAATGGAGGACATTGCGGCCGTTTATTTACCGTTTGGGACGACGGCGGTTGCTATGCTTTGGCTCTGCTTTCAACTGGATAACATCCGCCGTTTGAACCAGGAGACAGGACAAGACAATGCATATCTGTCTCCATTTGAACCATAAAGTTGAAGCAGCTTAACTTGAGTTTCTCTCCAAAGATTGTCCCTCACCCTTTGAACCTCCCATACATATCATGGTATCGTTTCTGCTTATAAGTATCTTCTTTATCTCGAACGTGATCGTGGTGGCTCGATCCTAACTACGTCGGAGAGTGAATGTGTCAAAGCATAAGCCATGGTGATTTCCGTCATTTCGGTTTCTAAATTAGCCCTATATGAGTCTAAAAAAGGAAAGAAACAAGCAATTTGTATTGAGATGATAATGCATGAAGTAAACACACAAGATATTGAAAGACAAACTATTATTGTTGAGGAAAACTCCTACTAATTTTGAAGTTGACAAAATCTTCTGTGATAATTGTAAAATCTGATACTTATTCTGAACCATTTTATTCTAGGAATATATATATATATATATATATATATATATGTGTGTGTGTGTGTGTGTGTGTGTGTGTGTGTGTGTGTGTGTGTTCTGGAAACTCAGAAGGAAGTTATTCAGACTTTACAAGCTGGAAAAATAAGTTCTTTGAAGACCCACAGAATCTAAGTTCTGAGATTCAGACGCAAAAGTTATTCAGACGCAGATGCAGATGTAGAAGTTATTCAGATGCAGAAATTATTCAGATGCAGAATTCAGAACGAAATATAACATCTAGTGATCTGGCATGGATTTCACAAAGGAAAGTTTTAATTAGTTCAATCTTAATCAAATTGATTGACAATCAAATATTACAACAAGAATGCATTACAACGGACAAAGCTCTACTTATGGAAATCAAAATTCTGATTGTATGGGCAACCAGAATCAGCGGGATTCAAAATCTGTTATCCAACGGCTACTCAATTCTTATTATACAAATCTGTCCAAGGTGAAGATTGGAAGATGATCCTCTAAAAAGCTGTCCAACAGCTAGTTTGGGAGTAAAGAAGTATTTAAAGAGATCAACGAGCAGCAAAAGGAGATAACAGATTCAAGAATCAACAAGTCCAAAGTCTGAGCATACTCCAATCATTTCTCTTGTTGTTCTGAGTCAAAACACTTAGATCTTGAGGGTTACTATATAAGAGTGACTGTGTGAGATAGAGAGTTCTATCATATACGAGAGTGATATCACTCAAAATCTGTAAATTCCTCTTGATTACATAGTGAAATCCAGCCAGTAGGCTATAAGCATGAGAGAGTGGACGTAGGCTTGCTATAAGCTGAACCACTATAAACTTGTGTGCAGATTCTCTATCCCTTATCTCTTACTTTACTTTCTGCACATCAAGAGCTTCATCTATATAATCTGTCTTGAATCTGAATTTTATTCAGACTCTTTTGTGATTGATTTTATTTTCGCATAAATATTATAAAACTGTTTAAGGGCACATATTCACCCCCCTCTAGATGATCCCTGCTAGCCACATCAATTGGTATCAGAGCAGGTTGCTCATTTTATTGAAGTATTTTACTTTTGAGCTAATGATCTACATGGCTAGCTTTGGTGGTCTAGGACTCATTGAAGGTTAGAGCAACAACAAACCACCATATTTTGGTGGCAAGGAATATAGCGTTTGGAAGAATAAGATGAAGGCATTCATAAAGTCAATTGATCATATGCAATGGGATGTCATTATCAAAGGAGTCAAACCGAAATCTTCTGATTCAAAAGAAAAGGCAGATGCAAGCAAATCAGCAGATCCTCCATTATCTCAAGCAGAGATTTCTAAAAGAGAAACCTTAGATTCTAAAGTAATTTATTCTCTTTATTGTGCTTTATCTCCTATTGAATATAAAAAAATTTCTGCTTGTGAATCTGCTAAGGAAATCTGGGATACTCTCTATATTACTTATGAAGGAACAGATCGAGCCAAGGAAACTCAAATCAATCTTTTGCTTGGTCAATATAAATCCTTCAAACTGAAGCCTGCTGATATGTATGATAGGTTTACTGACATAGTAAACGGTCTTGCATATCAAGAACAACCAGTCCCAGATGCATTGAAAGTTAACAAGCTACTGAGAGGACTGACAAAGGAATGGGATAACATCAAAACATCTCTCCGTGAGACACAAAGAATCAAGCCTCTGTCAGTGAATGAGTTAATTGGAACTCTTCAATCATATAAGACTGAGAAACGGAATGAGGAGAATGAAACCAGAGGTAATAAGTCAATGGTATTGAAAACTAACATTGATTCTGATGCAGATTCCGAAGATGAAGATGTTGATGATGAAAAATTAGCTCTTGTCATAAAGAAATATAAGAGAATGAAAATTAGAGGAAGAAACCTCAAAGGGAAGAAGCCCTTTAAAAATAAGAGGTCTATCGATGAGTCAGAGAGATCAAAGGAAGTGATATGCTTTCACTGTAGGAAACGTGGACATACCAAGCCTAACTGTCCACTTCTGAAAAAGAAAACCAAATTTGAGAAAGCAAAGAAGGCATTAAAGGCAGAAACCTGGAGTGACACAAAGTGCGAAGATAGTGATGAAGATATCTCAAATTTCTGTCTAATGGCAAAGTCAGATTCAGATTTAGATTTTGATCCTAAAGTGAAAATCGAGGTAAAACCTTCTGAAATGACTATTAAAGTATCGAATTACATTGATGAATTATGCTTTGAATTTAAGACTGCTCTTAAAAGAATCTCTTCTTTGAAAAAGGAAAATTCTTCTATGAGGCAACAGAATATTTTACAAAAAGAAAAGATTGATTTTCTTCAAAAAGAATTTTATTAAGTCAAGAAAAGTCGAGATTTTCTTTCCAAAGAAAATGCTGTTTTGAAAAAGGAAGTTTTAGAAATTACTTCCAAGTTTTCAAAAGGTTCAGAAACCTTGAAGCATATCATTTCCATTCAAATTTCTTACTATAACAAATCTGGTCTAGGATTTGTAAAGGAAAGTGACAGCTTGATTGATTTTCCAAAAGTCAAGGAGAGATTAAGACAAAGACCTCCTCGACAAGCTTATAAAAATCATTTTAAAAGAAATTTTGTCAAACCTGTTGGGCGAAGTGCTCTTAAATGCTGAAATTGTGGAGATCCATAACATTTTGAGAGTGAATGTCCTAAGGTCTGGAGACCTGTTCGAAGAGATTTTGTTAAGACAGCCTATACTAATGCTCAAGGACCCAAACAAATTTGGGTACCAAAGAAAACTTGAGAGATTGTGATCTTTGCAGGTTACCACAAAGAGAAAAAGAAAGTGGTATCTAGACAGTGAATGCTCTAGACATATGACAGGAGATCCAAGCATATTCGTTGATCTACACAGTTTGAATGGTGGAAAAGTTTCCTTTGGAAGAAATACCAAAGGAAAAATAGTTGGCAAAAGAACAATTGAAATTGGAGGACTTACAATCAATGATGTTTCATTGATAAAAGGACTCAACTACAACCTGATAAGCATAAGCCAACTATGTGATACAGGTTTCAGAATAAACTTTCAAGAAAATACATATTTAGGAACAAGTAAAGACTCTTCTCAAACTTTCATAGGAAGAAGACATGGCAATATTTATCTTCTTGATGTAAATCCAAATTCCACTCATTGTCTGATCTCAATCAAAGAAGATGAAGATCTATGGCACAGAAGATTGGGGCATATCAGTATGAAACAAATCTCAAAGATCTCAAACAAGAAACTGGTTCGAGGCTTGCCAGATTTGAAATACAGAAAAACAGAATTATGCAATGCCTGCACTCTAGGAAAGCAAGTAAGGAGCTCTTTTAAATCTATACTTCATGTTTCCACTAATCGTGCTTTGCAGCTTCTTCATATGGATCTGTTTGGACCAACCAGAATACAAAGTATTGGTGGTAAGAAGTATTGTTTAGTAATTATTGATGATTTCACAAGATTTACTTGGGTGTTCTTTCTTGCTCATAAAAATGAGGCATTTTTATACTTTTCAAAATTTGCAAAAAGTGTTCAAAATGAAAAGGGCTATATTATTTCTTGCATTAAAACAGATCATGGAGGAGAATTTGAAAATTAAAGCTTTTCAAATTTTTGTGAGGAAAATGGCTTTCAACATAATTTTTCTACTCCATATACACCAGAACAAAATGGTATTGTGGAAAGAAAAAATCGTTCTTTACAAGAAATGGCAAGAACACTATTGATTGAAAGTAAGATTCCTTTTCATTTCTGGGCAGATGCAGTCTTTACAGCATGTTTCATTATTAACAGAGTTTTTCTCAGATCTATTCTTGAGAAAACCCCCTACGAGCTTTACAAAAGTAGAAAGCCCAATATCTCATATTTTCGTGTATTTGGTTGTAAATGCTTTATTCTCAAAAATCCAAATGACCGCACTGGAAAGTTTGATGAGAAAGTAGATGAAGGACTCTTCCTTGGATATTCTATTACAAGTAAAACATACAGAGTTTTCAACAAGAGTTCTCAGACTGTGGAAGAAATAATGAATGTAAGGTTTGAAGAAAATATTCAGACTCACAAAGATGAATCTGAATTACCTTCCAACATTCAAGAGTTAACGGAGACTCATCAAGAATCTCCAAAGATTGTAGAATCCTCAAAAGAAAAAGAAAAGGATACAATCCAGACTCAATCAGAAAATTCAGAGTCTGTAGATATTCAAAAGAAAAGATTTGACAAAAACTGGAAACATAAATCCAATCATCCGAAGAACCTCATCATTGGAGAAATAGAAGATGGTATCAAGACTAGATCCAAACAAAAGGAAAACATCAGCAACTTGGTATTGATATCAGAAATAGAACCAAAAGAAGTTAGAGAAGCCTTATCATATAAAAGCTGGATAGAAGCTATGCAGGAGGAACTTTAGCAGTTCAGAATCAATGAAGTATGGGAACTTGTGCCAAGACCCAAAAACCATTCAGTAATTGGAACAAAATGGGTGTTCAGAAACAAACTGGATGACAAAGGGAAAGTCACAAGAAACAAAGCAAGACTGGCTGCAAAAGGCTATTCTCAAGAAAAGACATAGATTATGATGAAACATATGCACCAGTTGTAAGGTTAGAAGCCATTCGATTATTATTAGCATATGCTTGTTTCCATAACTTTAAATTATTTCAGATGGACGTGAAAAGTGCCTTCCTGAATGGATATATCAAAGAAGAAATATATGTAGATCAACCACCTGGTTTCGAAGAACCAAGGAAGAATGATTATGTCTACAGACTCAAAAAGGCCATTTACGGTCTGAAACAGGCACCCAGAGCATGGTACGAAAGGTTAAGTAACTTTCTTCTGTAGAATAATTTCACCAAAGGTAAGGTCGATACAACTTTGTTTGTTAAGAAAAGGGGTAAGGATTTTCTACTTGTTCAAATTTATGTTGATGATATAATCTTTGGATCCTCTAATGAATTATTTTGCAAGGAATTCTCTAAGAATATGCAGAACGAGTTCGAGATGAGCTTGATGGGAGAACTAACATTCTTTCTTGGCTTACAAGTGAAACAAACCAAAGATGGTACTTTCATTTGCCAAGAGAAGTATGCTAAGGAGATTATCAAGAAGTTTGGAATGCAAAACGGTAAGAAAACAGACACTTCAATGTCCCACACATCCAAACTGGATAAGGATGAACATGGTAAAAAGGTAGACTAGAAGGTATACAGAAGCATGATAGGTTCACTATTGTATTTTACTGTATCTAGACCTGACATACTTTTTAGTGTCTATATGTGCGCAAGATTTCAATCAGACCCAAAGGAGTTGCATCTCTCTGCAGTAAAAAGAATAATCAAATACATTGGAACTTATCCAATGCTAGGTCTTTGGTATTCTAAAGATTCAGATTTTACTCTTACTAGTTATTCATATGCTGATTTAGCTGGATGTAAAGTGGATAGGAAAAGTACTATAGATACATGTCAACTGCTTGGAAATATGTTGGTATCTTGGTACTCAAAGAAGCAAAATACAGTCGCACTTTCTACAGCAGAAGCAGAATACGTAGCGTTGGGAAGCTGCTGTGCATAAATTCTGTGGATGAAGCAACAGTTGCGAGATTTTGCTATTGAAGAATCAAGTGTTTCGATCAAGTGTGACAACACAAGTGCTATTAATCTGTCTAAAAATCCTATTCTTCATTCACAAGCGAAGCATATTGAAATCAAGCATCATTTCATTAGAGATCATGTTCAAAATGGCGATGTAAATATTCAATTCATTGATTCTAAGAATCAATTAGCTGATATATTCACAAAACCTCTTGACAAATCTTCATTTGAGTACATTAGAAACAAACTGTGCATTACTTATCCATTCTCTTAAAGTGTTTGACAGACATGAATTTTTCAGACTCAAGTGCTTTCGGTCCGAACATCTTTCAAACTTTCCAAGAACGGTACGTACATAGTTTAAAGTTTGGCAGGAATATTTCTGGCAGGATATTTTCATATTTGTTATTTTAGGAAGCAAATCAGGTATCCTAATTTATCTGATTAATTGTGCTTAAAATATTATCTTGATCTTGTCCTGATATTTTATGCTTCGGAAAATATATTTCCTTCCTACTTGTTCGGGATTATTTATACTTTCTAAAAATAACCTTTTATTTCTAAAACCCGTCCTTCTCGTTTATAAACCTGTCCGTCACTTTTCAAAACCCTATCAGTACGATTCTCTTTTCCTAAAAACCTTCCGATATTCAGAGACTCTTCTTGTCTTCCTTCTCCAAAGATCGAAACTTTTTGCTTCTGAAGTGATCAAAATGCCGTTCAAAAGAAGATCTTCACGCATTCTGAACCTAGACTCTAAATCTACTGCACCGGCGGAGTTTATGGAGATTTCAGATACAGAATTAGAACATCATGAAGAACCTGCCGAAGCGACACCACCTCATCAGTCGTCGCCTCTCAAAGCTTCTGGTAAAACTGATTTTCGTTTTAAAAGCATTAAGCATGTATGGAATGCTTATCTAAAGTTGAAGAGAAACAATGCCTCTGCATCTACTTTGCGTGACTGTCTGAGAGATAATGGGTTCTCCTCTACAGAACATCTTACGCAAAACTACTCTCAAGCTTGCGTTGATTCTGACAATGTTCCGGTAAGCACTACACCAAAAGAATCCTCTTCCAAAAAGGGTAAAGAAAAAGTCGGAAAATCATTAGCACCCTCTACTCGTATCAGCCCTAAAACTGCCAATGCAATAAAGTTTGTTATACCTGATGATGATGCTCGATTTTTTGAGATTTTTAAAATGAAGGTAGGAATAGCATCTGGAGTGCCAGGTACAGGAGGATTATTCAGAAACTCCGAGCATAATATATGTTACAAGTTGTTGCTTGCTCGAGGGATCATGAACCACAGAACTGTGGATTTCGACTACCTGGAGAAGGCTGATATTTCAGTAAAGAACTTGTTTTAAAAGTTAGGCATTTATGAATTTTGCCTTCAATCTGCAAATGTTTGTGCTGAATTAACTGCCTACTTCTATTCAAATCTCTCTATCTTGTCGCCCAACTTGATCCAATTCACTGTTGGTGACAAAAAATTCGATTTAAAAGCGGATGTATTGGCAAGGATAATTGGAGCTCAACACTATAAGTTTACTCCACTAATAGTGAATCTTGAAGTTGCTTCCAAGATTGCTTCTGAAAATTCCAACTTTGCTCTAGGATCAAACCGACATCTCTCCTACTCTGACTTATCCATAAGATCAGTGATTCTGCACAAGATCATTATCAATTGCTTGAAGCCCAAGACAGTCTCCAAAACTGACCTATCCAAATTAGAAATCAAGCTCATCTGAGCTATCTTGAAAGGTCAACCTTTTTCTCTTCCTCATATCATCATCTTCCATATGTACAGGACATTACAGAAAGATAAGGGAGAACTGCCATATGGTACTTTAATCTCTCGAATTTTCATGTTTCTACAAATATCGATTCCTGATGAATTGCGCCAGAATCTTGTTCCCTGTATGTTTGTTGGAGAAAGAATGCTCTCCAAAATGAAACAGTTTGATGATGTGAAGAAAAGAATCAAAGAAAAAAAGGCTCATCGATCTGAAGCAAGGTCTGCTGAAAAATCAAGTATCAGAAAGACAGGGCAGAGAAAAGGGGCAGTATCAGCAATCAAGAAAACAGATTCTCCAATCCCATTAAAGGTGTATAGTAAGAAAAGAAAAATTCTTCTGCGTGATGAAAGTGATGAAGCAGAAGCAGGCCATGCTGATGCTCCAGAACATATTTCTGAACCAACTCTAAAGGTTTCAGAACTAACCCCTACAGAACATGTTTCTGAAGATCAAGCACCTGTTCAGGGGGAGAATACAGAAGAAGCAACCATGGAGTTCGATCAGTTTGAGCCAACTAATTTCCAAGAACAGCCTTCAGAAAATCAGAACATCCTCTCTATTCTGCTCGAAATTAAAGATAAGCAAGCTGCACTAGAACAAGACATGAAAAATCTACAGAAAATTATCGAGGAAAACTACAATACTCAACGACTCCAAGCAACAGCAGACAAAGCAGAACTTGAAGAAACCATTACTCTATGCTCATCCAACATGGATAAGGCTGTCGGTCAACGCAGTTTGAAGATTGATGAAGCTGTCTCAATATTGGAAAATTTTCAACTAATTCGTACTCCTTCAAAATAATAGTCTGTTTTAAAACTTTTCTCTCAAAAGTTATATTTCTTTCATTTGGTATGTAATTTAATTAACATTTCTTGTTAGGCTGGTTGATTATTCAATATAAATGCTCTCTATTATTGACTTTTTGCTGATGATAAAAAGGGGGAGAATTTATTTGATGCAGATCATATGCAGGTTATATACAAAGGAAGCCAAGACACAGATATCAATAGAGTTTGCTCTTTCAATTTCAATCTGTGATCCATGCACTATATATGCTTACTTCTAATTAATTTCAAATTGATTCAATCTGTAGGAAAGTTTTGTCACCATCAAAAAGGGGGAGATTGTTGAGGAAAACTCTTACTAATTTTGAAGTTGACAAAACCTTATGTAATAATTGTAAAATCTGATACTTATTCTGAACTATTTTATTTCAGGAATATATATATGTTCTGGAAGCTCAAAAGGAAGTTATTCAGACTTTACAAGCTGGAAAAATAAGTTCTTTGAAGACTCACAAAATCTAAGTTCTGAGATTCAGACGCAAAAGTTATTCAGACGCAGATGTAGATGCAGAAGTTATTCAGATGCAAAAATTATTCAGACACAGAATTTCTTCCGACGCAGAATTCAGAACGAAACATAACAACTAGTGATCTGGCATGGATTTTACAAAGAAAAGTTTTGATTGATTCAATCTTAATCAAATTGATTGACAATCAAATATTACAACAAGAATACATTACAACGGATAAAGCTCTACTTATGGAAACCAAGATTCTGATTGTATGGACGACAAAAATCAGCAGAATTCAAAATCTATCATTCAACGGCTACTCAATCCTTATTATACAAATCTGTCCAAGGTGAAAATTGGAAGATGATCCTCTGAAAGCTGTCCAATGGCTAGTTTGGGAGTAGAGGAGTATTTAAGAAGATCAACGAGCAGCAAAAGGAGATAACAGATTCAAGAATCAACAAGTCCAAAGTCTGAGCATACTCCAATCATTTCTCTTGTTGTTCTGAGCCAAAATACTTAGATCTTGAGGGTTACTTTGTAAGAGTGATTGTGTGAGATAAAGAGTTCAATCATACACGAGAGTGATATCACTCAAAATCTATAAATTCCTCTTGATTACGTAGTGAAATCCAGCCAGTAGGCTGTAAGCGTAGGAGAGTGGACGTAGGCTTACTATAAACCGAACCACTATAAACTTATGTGTAGATTTTCTATCCTTTATCTCTTACTTTACTTTTTGCACATCAATAGCTTCATCTATATAATCTGTCTTGAATCTGAATTTTATTCAGACTCTTCTATGATTGATTTTATTTCCGCATAAATATTATAAAACTGTTCAAGGTCACCTATTCACCCCCTCTAGGTAATCCCTACTAGCCACATCAATTATAAGTGTAAGGAAAGAAAGACCCGCAACTCGTCGGGTGTTTATTACAACACGAATGGAAAGACTCGAGACATGATTGGGTGACATGATGTGATGTCCCAGAGCGTCACCCACTGCGATATGGCGTTCTTTTAACCATCTTTGGTGATATCATACAAGTAGAAACCAAAGCTTAAGTTAGAACTTATAGCATGGATGCAGTCCAAGTACTACACTCAACATAATTGAATGGGGATTTCATATTACCATTTCTACCTTTATACACATACGCGAGCATTAAAAAAGACAACATGAGGGGACCAAAAAGATACATTCCCGCCATCACTAAGTGGCTCTATATGTGTGTCACTCCTAACTTCTTGCCCATCGTCGCAATTTATACCAAAAAGTGACAATTACGACATCTTGAAATGGCATCCCATTCCACATTCCACCACCACTATCTAGCTAAGTCTCAGTAATCTCCTCTGGGTCACTTTCCTTGCTTGGGTCACTTTCCTCACTGCTTCCACCATTACCACCGTTGTCTATGAACCGAAGAGAGCCTAACAGCTCGCTTCCAAACTTGACGTACCATGCATCGAAACGATACAGCACCAACGGTGCCCGACCAACATCCACCCATACATCCGAAACGTGTCGAGTAAATAGCAATGTAGAAGTCGGAAAATTCATATCTTCCCATGAGCTATCAAAGTAAACGGGCAATCCATATCAGGACAACGGAGGGATATTCATTCTAAATATCTGAAAAGAAGTAAATTAATGGGAGTGAGCAATTGCTCAACAAGAGATGAAAATATGTTCATAAACCGACCTATCTAACATGCTCTCGATTCCTAGGACATACCTACATGAATTTCATTTTAGATAAATAAGTAAAATTTGTATTTCTTTTGAAAATCATGTGAATCAAACAATCATGTATCACATATGTCACACACATCATATTGCATTCATGTACATATCATTGGATCTAACTCCATCTCACGGTACAACCGGTGGCAAGCTAACCCGTGCGGATCACTTCCGACATGCAAGCCGAACTTCCATGGCACACTGACCATAGGCATCCCATGCTCCGGGGCATCTTGATTCTTAAAACCAAGGCATTCTCCTCCCGACAACACACAGCCCTCCGTCAGGGCATTCACAGTTCATCATCCCACACTCCGGGGCATCTTGATTCTTATAACTAAGGCATTCTTCTCCCGACAACACAAAACCTTTCGTTGCGGCATCCACGATTCATTGACCGTAGGCATCACATACATACTACCCAAATATCTCGTGCATAACCAATACATGACACAACATGCAAAGATGATAACTCATGTGTACATAACAACATGCCACTATCATAATATCACATTCTTTTACTCAGAGTAGCTCTCACACCACATTCCAAATTCTACCACCACATAAATGACCACATTTACCCCATCATTATTCATCAAAAAAAGGTCTATCATATCTCACTAGAAAGCTCAGAGTATGTACATTACATCACCAGAAGACATCAAGTTGAGATTCCAACGTTTTCATATGAAAAATTGTGCATCTTTGAAATTGGGTAAATCTGAGCAGTTTTGCACAGTAACGAAAATCCTTTAAAAATAGATAGTAAATGAATTTTAAAAATTCTAAATTTTAGATATGTTGTAGAAGATACTTGGTTAAACATTTCTCATAGCAATTCAAAGTCCAAAAGTTATTTGTAAATACCTCATTTATTAGCTCAAAGACAGACCAAAAGTTGTTCGATGGAACATAACCTTTGTTTCTCAAAACGAGCTCTTTAGCATATCCATTTCATCTCCAAAAATTCTCAAATTCTTGTATGTTGTAGAGGAAGAAGTTATAAATAATTTTTTTGAAGGAAGTTTGTTCAAAATCATCGTAAAAAAATTTGTGGAAAATGTGGAAAATCAAGAAGGTGTAGAGGTCATAAAAACAACATACTATGGGCAGTTTAGCACTGGTTGAAAGTAGGCTGTCGTACTACTCAAATCAAGTCCAAAATTTTTTAAATTAAAGTGTGTTAAATTTCAAAATGTTTGAAACAACTTTTAAGAAGAAAGTTTCTTAAAATTCGGTCCACAAAAGTCTTCACAAAAATGACAAATCGAAAAGGTACAAAGAACCCGAATATGGGTTTTCCATAACAAAGTGCAAGAATTGAGTCCGAATAGAAACCTAATCAATTTTCTTCAACCAAACTCATACTTAGCACCTCAAATGGGGCATACAACACTCATCATCATTCTCATTCCAACCACTATTACCCATCTAGGTATTCTTGCCATAGAACACACATGCAAGATCATTTAGGGCTTAAACCTAACACGCAAGGCCAATAGGGTCTTGTACACTCACATGCACACTCAAATAAGACTTGAACAGCAACATGCACGCCCATCTAACACCATAAAACCAACATGCAAAATCAAAACAAATCATCCATAACATCAAACAAGAAAATCAAGGGCATAGAGAGATGCTAGGCTTAGGAACAATCATCATGTCCTTGCCGGGGGCTGTCTACGGCCGGCAATTTTTTGTCTAAGGTGCTGGCCATGCCTAAAATGAAAGAAACGAGCTAGAAATGGAGGTGGTTCGACGGTAAGGGCGCAGCGGCAAGTGAGGACGTGATTGGCAAGAGGGAGAGGGAGAGAGTGAGTCTGTGTTAGAGAGAAAATAAGAAGCAAGAAGTGAGAGGGTGAAGGAGGAGGAGTTGGCCGAAGGGGGTAAAGGAAGAGAGGGAGAGAAATATGATTAGCTTCCCCATCATGAACTCAAGTTGAGTGTTTAACACTCTTTCTAATCTTGCATGAAATTCCATTGGGCATAGGGGTGGCAAGTCATCATTATTTGGCTTAAAACAATTAAATTAACTAGCAATTAGGGACTCCATGTGACCGGCCATGCAAGGGCATTTTGGGCACAATTTTTGTGTCCCAATTGTCCAATTCAAGTGCACCTAATGTCCACTTAGGGCCTTGCCTAATATCTATTAATCCTATACCTTAATTGATCCCTGATCTTGTACATATTGACACATAACAAGTCTCTTAAATTGTCCAATGCATCCCAATGATTATCTTGGTTCATAATGTATCAAGTATCTAATTATCGATGTCTTGGAAGTATCTCGATATTTATCTAATAAATCGTTGACCATTTCCAATAGCGATTCATATAGTGCTCTTTCAAAATTTGGGATGTCACACATGAATTGTATACAAATTGAGACTAGATTGGACATCAGTCTTTGGTTACCATCTTCGAAGTTGTTTGGCCAACTTCTCCATGGACTACCTCACGGGTGTTGGTTTTATAATACATTCGAGTGGCACTCAAACAAGGTCAAGCAAAAACATTCAAGCATCAACTCAAGAACAGAGCTCGCAATCGGCCTTTGCTTTACGTGCATTCCGATCATCCCTCCCACTTAATCAACTAATTATTGATTGATTAATAGTTAATGATAACGAGCCACCATTTGTATTTATAAAACAATGGCTCATATCGGTTAACCCCTAAAATTGGGTCTAAGTGTTTACTGTGGGTTACCCTCCGAACATGTATCGGGCATAGACATACATCTAACGACCACATGCGTAACAATGAATAAAGTATGTATTTAGGCCCATAGGCCTTGTTTCTCAATTAATCAAGCAATGGGAAGTGGGCCTTATAAGAGGACTACTTATTCGGTTATTATTATCAAATTCAGAGCCCTTCTATCCAGATGTGATTGATCGGCTTAATGATCTCTAAATGATACAAATCAGGTGTCTTTAGAAAGCTTAGATGGTGAGGATCAAAATTCAAGCAGGCCATTTTGACCAATTGAAGCCGAATTTTTTCAAAAATCAAAATTTAACTCGGAATGATAGACTGGACCCTTTTTTGTTAGGGATTTCAAAATTAAGGCGGGAAAAATAACAAATTTTATCCAAACTGCATGAAAATTTTTAGGTAGTTAGGATTCCCTGTGCCTAATAACTTTCATATTTTGAGTTTTTGCTGAAACATCCTTGATTTTTTTTTTATAAAAATCTGTTTTTACCAAGGACTCATTTGCAAACTAGTTTTGAGGCTGGGAGGACCATATCCGAAATTTTTAGCAAATTGACCCTTCCAACGTTGCTATTAGATCCCCAAACTTTCCAGTTTACATAATGAGACCCTAATGAATAAGTTTTAAGTTTTAAGTTTTATTAAAAAGGTCCCTAACTATATGAAAATTGTAAAACCAATTCGATCATTGAAACTGGAAATTTTTGGATCAAAATGC
Source organism: Syzygium malaccense (assembly GCA_031216405.1). Classification (NCBI taxonomy): domain Eukaryota; kingdom Viridiplantae; phylum Streptophyta; class Magnoliopsida; order Myrtales; family Myrtaceae; genus Syzygium; species Syzygium malaccense. Next base: position 38,953,854 of record CM062263.1, on the reverse strand, counting down.
AAAATCTGGACATCTTCATCAAGGACCACTCGGACCATCCAAATCAATATGGAATTGCATGAAATTTTGATGTTTTGTAGATCAAAGTCTGTTCTACAACTTTCATCAAGAAAGTTTTCCCGAATAATGACCACAAAAATTTATAAAAATTGTGGAACATGCTAAGGTCAGTCTGAAATCAATTACGCAGACTAGATGACGTGACTTTTAGCATCAATCGTGCATACTAAATCAGTGTGGAATTTTCTGAAATTTTTACGCCAGATAGATCTCGACTTTCACAGAGGAAGTTTTTCCAAAAAACGACCATAGAAAATTAGAAATATCATAGAACAGAATAACGTTAATAAGGAAATCACAAGAAGAGAATGTAAAGTCATTATTCCAGATTCTAATCTTGACTTACGAAGAAATTTTCACCTAACAAACGAAGTCCAATTTAAGCATACGAGCTATCAAATCGAAGCTCATGAAGTATAGATCAAATCTCTAGCTGAACACTTTTTCATATTATAATATTTTCGAGCTTAAATCAACACTAGAAGTATATGGGTTCATCAGTGTACGATTTTACATAATAAGATTTAGGAGTGCCTACCTTGTTGAATGAAATTGTTTAGCTCAACCGAGGTACTTTGGCCACCAATGAACTCCGAAATGGTGCCAAATATAGCTTCCGGTATCTACGTTATAATGTGATACGATCGACATAAGATAACAAACCGAGGAAGAAGAATAAATAAGAAGTAAAATCAAGCAAGTTTAAGAGATTCAAGTGACTTCTCGGGTGAAGGCTGGCCACCACAGCCTCGGGATGAGTCTAAGGATTGAGCTTGCAAGCTTCGGACCATTGCGGATGTCACCATACTGCCAGATCAACCAATTGATCCGACTGGAATGAACACTAGCAGTGACGCCGGTGATTAGACCGAGAGGCAAACAACGTCGGATTAGCGGCTTCCGACCACCAAAGGCTGTGGTTGATCTTTCGACCAGCCTTCAGATGCCGAGGGGGACGGTGGTGAGGCAGCGGCACGCCGAGAACCAAATAGCAAGCGGCTAGACCGGGCGGGAGAGGATCTAGCCGAGAGAGAGAGAGAGAGAGAGAGAGAGAGAGAGAGAAGCAATTTGAAAATGAACCCCCTTGATTTTTGGAGGGAAAAGTTTATATATCTCCCCAAGTTTGAATGTTAGCTCTTTGATTGATCAAATGGCCCAAATTGTTTTCTTAAGAGTTAAGAATATTTCTTAAGGACTAAGGATAGATGACATGGCTACGAGGCACTCTTAATGGATGGCCATGATTGTTTGCTTAATCCCTAAGAAAATTTGCTCATTCCTTAAGAAAAATTGATTAAATTTTATTACTGGGGCATTTTTGTAATTTCACTAGGGGTATTTTTGTAATTTTGGACACAAAGGGACCGGCTGGCTTTGGCTAGTTAGAATGGACCATTGGCCGTTGGAATTTTGGTTGGGAAATGGTCGACTCGAAGGGCCGATTCAACTTTGGTCAAATCAAGTTAAACCCATTGGACCGGTTTGATCCAACTCTGATCGGGTTGAACCAATTCGATCATTGGCCCAATTGAATTGAATTTGATTAAATTGGATTGAGCCAATTTGAAATATAAGTACAAATTGATCAAATTTAACTTGTTTAGCCTAATTGCTCTCTAATTTGAATTAAATTGCATTGCCAAACTAGACTAATGAACTTAATTGAAGTCTAATTGGCCAAATTGAACTTTAATTCATCAAATTAGGTGTAACTATAGAATTGGTCAAATTGAATTGCTGTAATTGAACCAATTACTCTTGGAATTCTCAATCATTGGATCACTAAATTAGTCAAATTGACTCAAATTCAAGGGAATTTTCCAAAATTGATTTTGGATTTGAGTTGTATATAAGAAATTAGGCTCATCCATGTCTTAATTATGCAAATCATTAAAAACTGATCGGAATCCCTAATTAGGGCTCAAATTGGGGGTTTCACTCTTGACTTGGAATTCTAAAATCAATTTGAAAATTGAATGCAATACAACCTCTAGATCAAATGTCGTGATGGAAATTATCCTAAAAAATTACTAGAAATGAAGTAATTTCATTTTTGGCCAATTTAAGCCAAATTTCGCAAATTAGCAAACAGTTGATTTTAAACCGATTGCTGTAAAATTGATCACGCCAAAGTGAAATTAAGCTAATAATGAGATAATTTAGGGGTTTTTAATTTTTTTGGACAAAGTGTTGATCAAAAGTCAACATTTTAGTATTTATATACTATGTGCCAATTAATGGGTCAAACTTTGAATTTTCTTTTAAAATTGATTGTGCAAAAGTGAAATTGACATTATTTTGGAATTTTTCATGCAAAAAACTAAAATTTGATTTTGGGTTGACTTTTCGGTCAAAATTTGACCAAAAGTCAACGTTTTGATGTTTTGAAGTTGAATCGCAAAAAATTAGAAAATGAATGGCTAATGCTAATTCAAATGTTAAATGACTCTTTTTAATTAGGAATTGGGTTCCGTCGCGATCAAAAACCTTAATTTCAAGCTTTTACCTTTCAAAACGCGTCGGTGAAAAATCAGGTATTAATAGTATTGAGCGGTAACAGTTGCAAGCAAGAATATCGCTAATGTGGATGTCAGTATCAAACTCATAGTCATTTTGATGTATTTGATCCGCTTAAGAATAGGAAGAAGGAAAATGCATCAATAGAAGTGAGATTTTTCGCGAGTGTGGTGACCTTGGACGGTTTAGCGTCGCATCTCTACATGGCTTTATATCATATGGATTGTATGATATGTGCCCATTTTTCTTTCTACATTAGTGTATTGGCAGTTGATCTTAATTTTATTGTGAGTCAGTGAGTAAAGGGCCAGCTGAAGGCCTTGAATACTGATCAGGAGCTGGTGGCATTCCTTGATAAGCACGTGGACATCCCAGGGTAACTGATCTGCTCCTTGGAGTGTACTTACAAGAGCTAAACAGTCAGACTCCACTGTCACTATTGCTAACCCACGAGGACACCCATTTCACCACTTGAAGCAGTGCTAGGGTTTCAGCATGAAGATCCGATCGAACCCGCACGGAGCTCGCGTGGCCGTCAATGAGCCTCCTGGTGGAGTCTCGGCACACCCATGAGATGGTGCCGGTTGCTTCACCCTCCAAGAACGAGCCATCTACGTTGATTTTATATGTACCGGCGCTCGGTGGAGTCCTCGATCCCGATAAGGTCTTTCCTTTATTTTCTTTTCTGGATGATTTTGAGCCCCAACGAGATGTTTTCATTCTGGGCAAGGGCTTTAGAGATCAACCATCTTGGGTTCGGTTTCCTCCCCTTGAAGACGCAATCGTTTCTTGCCTTCCATGTTTGCCACAAGAGCACCCCGACAAACTTTAGATCTGGCTGCGCCACTTGTGAGTTTCTATAGTTTAAGATCCACTGTTCAATTTTGCTAAATCCATAGCTCGACACCTTGATGTTTGCTTGCAGGTTCGACCAAACTTCGTTTGTCCAGGGGCAGAGGAGAAACAAATGCTCAATAGTTTCGCAGTTCTGCTGACATGGAGGATGCATAAGATCAGGTTCGATCTTTCTTTTGAGCAAATTGTCTTTTGTGGGTAGCGCGTTTTGGCATACGCTCCAGAGATATATTCTCAGTTTAGGGGGAATGTTTAGTTGCCATATTTTACTCTAGAGTTCGGTTGGAGTTTGGTATGAGGAGTATGGTTGTCGTATGTTTACTGTGGTTGAGGCTGCTCGTAAGAGGTTGTAGCAGTTTTTCATTGTGCACACACCTGACTTCGTTCCGTTCAGATTAATTTATCTGGCTCAGCAACAGTTGGTAGAGGGATGGAAAGTATCTCCTTCACCATACTGTCACCGAAACGGTGTCGTATTAATTGTTCATCCTAGGAAGAGTCTTGTTTATTTATGAGGTCTACCACCAATCTTGGCTCATCAATATTTGTTGGGCCTCCTATCACTCCTAATGAAATCCATTTATCTTCTTTGATTTTTATCGATTCCCTCTACCAACCGACCACAAAGCTGACTTTGAAACAGCTTCCCTCCCCATTAGCAAACCCCGTCACCCCCAAGATGGCCTATTTCCTTTCCCTGCATGCCAAAAGTCAAAATGTGGAAAATAAATTCCTTTCAATGTTCTACTCCAAAGAGTTGTAGGGTGCTGAAAGACTCTCCAAGCTTGCTTGCTTAGCATAGCTTTGTTGAATGCGATTAAGTCCCTGAAACCCAGTCCCCCTTTTTCCTGTCTAGTCTTGAGCAAATCCCAACTTCTCCAATGAATACCTGCCTTTGACTCTCCATTTTTCCACCAAAAAGCAGCAATTTTCTGTTCTATTGCTCGACATATGGATAAGGGGATTTTGAAAATCGACATTGCACACTGCGGTATAGCTTGGATCACAGCTTTTAGAAGGATTTCTTTCCTTGCCTTTGATAACAAATTTTCTTTCCAACCTTGTAATTTCGTATTCACTCTAACCAGGATCCATGCAAACATCTCTTTCTTTGAAGCACCCCAATTTGATGGAATTTGAAGATACTTCCCTGTTTAGTCAATATTCGGGACACGCAACTCTCGGGCCCTGTTTTGTCTCAAACTCTGAGGGCAACAAGAACCAAAGAAAATGCCTGATTTGTTTAAATTCACAGCCTGCCCTGTAGCATAACCATATTGGCTTAGTATATTCGCCACATTTTGACACTCGCTAACCTTTCCATCTAGGAAGAGAATTGAGTCATCGGCAAACAATAAATAAGTTAGTGCAGGGAAGTGTTTGTTCAGTTTTATGCCTCTCATGTTTCCCATCTCTATTGCATTTTTCAAGAGCAAAGAGTGCACATTAGCAACAATAATAAATAAGTATGGGGAAAGAGGGTCGCCTTGCCTAATTCCTCTCGAGGGTTGGAAGAATGGCAATGCTTCTCCATCAAATTTGATGCTATAAAAAACTGTTGTTATGCATTGCATAATCCAGGCCACCCATCTCCTGTTGAAACCCATTTTTAGTAGGCAAGCTTCTAAAAAAATCCCATTCTATTCGGTCATAGGCCTTCTGCATGTCAAGCCTCAAAATGGCTTGGAATTTTTTCTTTCTCTTCCTGATTCAAAGCTTATGTAACACTTCTTGTACAACCAAAATGTTATCTTGAATTTGCCGCCCAGCAATAAAAGCACTTTGCTCCTCCTCAATCAATTGGGGTAGCCAAGGTTTCAAGCGATTTGCTAATACCCTTGAGATATTCTTGTACGCAAAGTTGCAAAGACTAATAAGACGGTATTGGGAGAGATTCTCTGGATTTGGGACCTTGGGAACAGGGGTGATGTGGGTCTTGTTCAATTCAAGAAGTAGGGCACCGCTGCTCATGAAATTTTTAACAAGCAGTAGCAAGTCTGATTTAATATCTCCCCATTGATGATGATAAAATAGTCCATTAATACCATCCGGTCTGGGAGCTTTTGACACAGCCAATTGAAAGACAGCATCCTTACTTCTTGGAGGGTGACTTCTGCCACCAATGATTCATTCATGTCCTCTCCAACAAGATTTGGACACTGCTCTAAAATAGGGCTAAAGTCTCAGTGTCCTACTGAATTGTATAGCTCTTGAAAAAAATTTGTTGTGCCCTGTTTTAGTTTGTGCGGGTCTCTACTCTATTCCCCATCTTGTAACCTCAACATGGAAATTTTGTTTCTCTGTCTTCTTTGGATAGTTGTGGCATGAAAAAATTTAGTGTTTTTATCACCTCATCTCATCCACATGATTCGAGATCTCAATCTCGAATACATTTCTTCTTGTCTCCATAATTCTTGAATGCTGCCTTTTAGCAGTGTAACTCTCTTTCTATTTTGTTGTTGATTAGCGTCATTAGTATTGCGCTGAAGCTTCTGTTTCAACCGAGCTATTTCTCGCTTTGCATTGGAAAAATTTTGCTTGCTCCACCCTATTAAGGCACGAGTCACCTCTTTTAGCTTACTCACAAAATTTTGATTGGGTGGGGAAGTGGTCACCCATGCTTTCTTGACTATTTCATTGTACTCTTCATTTTCCGTTCTATAAGCCTCGTATTTAAAGTCTCTCCTGCGCTTTGTTGCTTCTATTTCCAAGGAAAGTAAAATTAGGCTATGGTCCGAGCCAATTGCAGGTAAAGCAAAAGCTTCAGCGGTTGGAAAAGCCACCCTCCAATCCATATTACATAAAGCTCGATCCAGTCTTTCTTTCACAAAATCTCCCCTCTCTCAATAAAATCCCACCCTTTCCATTCAAGATCCAACAGCAAGCACTCATTTATAAGGTCCCAGAATGCCGCCATTTGATAGTGCTCAGCCATCCTTCTCCCTACCTTCTCCCAATGGTACACATTTCGTTAAAGTCTCCTAGACAAATCCAGGGAAGATGGTTAAGGTTACTAATATGTCTCAATTCCTCCCGCAATTTTAGCCTATCTGCGAAGGCATTTGGTGCATGCACGAATGTAATCTTCATAGGTCTTTTGCATTCAATATCACCATAAACCATATTGATATAATCATCCGAATACGACTCCATTGTAACTGACACCCCTTCGCTCCACATTACCGCTAAACCACCCGCTATACCCCTGGCATTAACCATAAAACGGTCATGAAAATTCAGTCGAAATTTCAGCCTTAGTACCACTTGCTGCTGGTTTTTTGTTTCCATAAGTAGAATTATCTGGGCCTTTCTTGAGTCACTAGGATTCTTAGGCTTGAGTTGTCAGGGGCGTGCCCAACCCTTGACAATTCCAACATAATAGCTTCATTTGTGCTCCAGTGGTCTATTATGGCTAGCCATCAAAGCCCAATTCCGTGAATTCTTTGAGACTTGAATTAGAATCTCCATAAGCAGTGTTTCATCCAATGAAGAAACTATAGATTGAGCCTTGCAGCTAATTTTCAATTTCATCGTTTTGCAGGAAGCAGAGATTGGAGCTTAGAAGGGGACCGAAAATGAACCACCACAGTAACTAAGAAGACACGCAGAATGGGACCGAGAGGGAACCGCCACAGCACCAAAGGAATCGCACGTTTACTTGAAGGAGCAGCATATGAGGTCTCATTTACTCCTCAATCCATTGAAGCCAGAATTCAGAGGTTGATGACTAAATGGGAGGAAAAGGGGAAATAGAGGTTAAACGAGTCGGTATTTGGGTTGTTATGGAAGTGTGGAAATTGGTGCAGTACTAGTAATAACCATTGCAAATGTTGGCTATGTCGTTGCTAAATGGGTGAATGGAAGGGATTGGGTATGAAGTAGCAAGGGTCAAAGGGGATTTAGGGCTTGGGCAGGACGATAAAAGTGGGATTTAGGGTTCAAGGATGAGTGGGTTTAGGGGAAACTATCGCCATGTGGATAGAGAAGAGGTCTCACAAAGGAGAGAGAACAGCTCTCAAATAAAGTTGCGGATTGAGTCGTCAAAGCCCAAATTCAGAATACCCTCCCCTCTAATTGGGTCTTTAACCAATCCCAAGCTTTTTGGGATTTATTATGCTCTGAAGTCCACTCGGTGTACCTATCAACTTTTGATTATGAATGATGAATGAAGCTCTTTTTCGACCCAAAAAACAGAAGTTGATTTTAATTTGCATGAGATTGGGTGATTTTGGTCCGATGACCCATAGCCCTCAGACATTACAAGCCCTAAACAATCCGTAACACCTAAAACATCCTAGAATAACGGTAGTTGAACTTCAAATGATTTTTTTGTTATCATAAGATAAATTTCGAACAAATACCAAAAGAAAAAGCCCAAATAACATCCAAATAAATCACAAACAAAGCCCAAAATAAACCTTAAATGAACCCCAAACGCCTTTGATTAGCCCCCAAATGTCTCTAAATAACCTCTATTAATAAGCCGTGATCAAATGACCCTTAATCTAACTAACCCCCAAAATAAGCCCTAAGTAGACATTGAACAAACCCAAACAACCCCTGAGCCCCACACCCAATGTATCATTCGAATTACCCCAAACCCTAAACATTCCTTGCATTACGCGTGGGTTATATGAGGGCTATTTTTGGTTAAATGTTGCGATAACTTATTTCAATGGTTAGTGGAGGTTCCATAGGAAATAATTTTGGGGCGAAAATCAAAAGTGAGAGGATAGCCAAGGTAAAAAAAAAGAAGGGAAAAAAAACACAAAACGTGCGTATTCAGAAAAGACTAAAAGTAATCGGGATATATAAGAAGATACTTATCCTAATCTTTTCACAATCCATTGGAGGAATAAATGCCATCTAACACTATCACAATACCGAAATTGATAACGAATAAATGGATATATTTGCTTATACTTACGATGAATTGCGAAAACAAGTTAATTGTATGTTTTAATATTTACTTATCATTTGAAATACTGACAAGATAAATAAGTCGACATTAATTCTAATCTTGCAATTTACGTATATTAACTAGTGGCGTTATTTTCAGGGAAGAAAAAGAGAGAGAATAAAACGAATTTGTTGAGTAGGGTCAGCGTGCGAGTCAATTGTCATGCAAAATGCAAAATCTTGAGGAAAAAAAACATTTCGATTTTTAAAGAAAATAAAATATAGACTGAAAAACAAAAGAGAAAATCGAAGGGAGCCGTATCGACCATCGATCGAGTAGCAGCAGATCTGTTAAATGTGTGGGTCGGGTCGAGTAAAAATGATCTGATCTAAATTAACCAATTAACCCGTTTATGATCCATTTATGCCCAATGCAAATTTCTTGATCTATACCCGATCTAATTCATACCCGACTCTATCTATATTGTTAAAACACTTTCATATTTAACTAAATCTAGAAAAACTCTACGTAAACTAATATGAGTGAGGGCGAGATTGCGTGAGGACAAGAAAGATAAATTGAATTTAAAAAAGTTATAAATCTGTTTATGACTCATTTACGATTTATTTTTGATCTGTTTAACACATACATTATATATATTTAATTATAATTTATTTACTAAATATAATTAATCTATTTATGATCTATTTATTAATTCATAGGTTAAAAAATAGATTTATGACCACGTAGCAGTCCTCCCCTGTTCACGAACTCCGGCGAGATTCCAGGCGTTGCGGCTCTTGTTCACGAACCCTAATGCTCTCTCCCTGCGTATCCTCCGTTCTCAGAATCTTAGGTAATTTCTCAACGTAATCCATCGATTCCGTGTTCTGTGGACTTTTGTTGTGCTGTTCTGCACCGAATTCGGGTTTTAAATAGTTATGTTTTACTCGATTCGATGCGCATGACTGAAAGTTTTGCTGCCGAACGCCCACGGTGTTCAGGTTTGCTATTGTGGGTGTTTGCCTTTTTGCATAGCATAGCAAGTGGCTTCTCCCCCAATCTAGATTTTCTTCTGCTTCGGATTGTCCTCTTGTTTTGGAAGGAGAACGGATTTAGTAGACCCGCATCAAGAGTTTCTTCTCTGTTGACGTTCTGTTACTCCCTGTGACACTAAATTTTTGTTGAGGTTTGAACCTTTTGCAGCCCGAATTTTGTTGATATAGCAAGCACTAGGAGAGGACAAGTAAAGTGGTTGCTGATCATATGCTTTGACTTGTGTTTTGTTATTTCCTTAATCGAAAGATTTGTCATTGGTTTGCTCATCATTCTCAGCGGTAACCCTTGCAGCCCCGCTAAAATGCTATGTGGGTTATTTTAATAGCTCCTTTCCTGTGGGAACCGGACTGATGTGGCATTGACGATGGGAAGCCGCGTACTCGAATTAATCTAGGGCGAAGCCTGACTCTGATATGATGTTAGAAATTCCGATCGAGAACTTAAGCCATTAGGTGAAAGGAGACTCTACCTATAGAAGTCGAATTGGAAACGCCATAGACAAGGATGTGTGATATCTTCACCCCCCTCTCACTTAAAAGAAATCTAAAGCTATCGGGTGGAGAAGAATACATGTAAATAAGGCCTATTGAAACCTTATAGGCAGATGATGTGGAACACTTCAACAAGCGTTATGCTAATACATTCCAATGTAGAAGTTTTTAGACAAGGAGAAAATCAAGCAAGAAATTATATGTGGAGAAGAGGTGGATGAGTATGTTTGTAATTTTTGGCAATTAGTAGATATTTCTAGAGATACCAAGGCTAGAGGGACTAGTATCAAACCCAAGTTCATGTTTGAGTTGGGAAGTTGGTAGAGGCAGGAAAGATTTATGTAGGATGATTACTAGTTGAGTGCAGTTCGTACTGATCCTGGTGATGTAATGCATGTCCATGTGGTGTTCTCACACGTTTTCCTAAAAGAAAATTCAGCAAAAACTATTCGATTGTTGCCACTCCTAGAATTCCATTGTTGACCTCATTTGTATTTTGAATTCCACGCAGATCCTCTCAAGGAATTGAATGGACAATTTCCGTCCCTTGCATTAACGGTATGCTTTTCAATTATGCTAATACTTTAATCAGGTTTTGCTTTAGTTAGCCTTCGTAATATCTGAATAGTCTGGGAGAAATCACGTTTTGCAAGTTCAAGACATTTTTAGCCTGCCATGACCATTTAACTTGCCATGCTTACAGTTGCTGTCAGACGTGTATTATTCTCAACCATGCTATCGGTGCATTTAGTTTTCTTGTATTGTAGTGTAATGAAAATTTGTTTTTCCATGCTGTTGCATTTAGTTTTCTGTCCCTTGCCCAATGCCCATTTATTGGTGCCTTATCTAGAAGGTTTGTATCTTCCGTACTGTTGATGACCACAGAGAAGTAAGTTGCATGATGCTTATTTGAGTCTTTACATAAGAAACTGTGAGATAGAATGTGATTCTTGTGCTCTGACTGGTAATTTTTTAGGGATAGCAGGTGCATTTTATGTTTTGTCATATATATTGCTGCCATCTACCCTCTTGATAAGGGAATACTGATGAGGATGACACATTTTCTGCGGGTGACAAGCGTTCATCTCACTCAGTATTTCATTGCACTCACTATCAGTAGTGCTAATACTTGAATTAGTTAACAAATCCTATGTGGGAGGTTGGTCATCAAAGGTAGAATTGGAGTAAGTAGGGACGGACAGCAACGCTAAAATACAAATTCTAATTGGAGTAAGTAGAGAAGGAGGAAAAGTACCGGGAGGACATGAAAGAAACCATGTGACAACAGCTTTTGGCCACTGATAAGGCCATTGACTTTTAGAAAGATACTAATTTTGAAGAAAATGCTTTGTCACTTGTCGATGACAAGGTATACCCGTCACCAGCTCAATGACCTTTCCTGTTTGAGTTTGCTTCTTGGTAAAAGTGAACTGAAGCGAATTGTTTCCTGAAACTTTATTTGCTGAATCTGTGTGATGCCTGAAACCAGTTGATTTATAGTTTGGGCTGAGAATGGCATCATCTTCAAGTGCATGGCATCAGTGACTTTGTGATGTTTCCCCAATTCTCACAATTCTGGATCTAATTTACCGAGTACTCTTGCTGTAATTGATGTCATGTTACATGTCTTCTTCAGCTAGTCTATGTAAACATGAATCGCCCAACCACGTGACGTAAAAATAAAAAGCCCAAGCCATCCAATGATGTTGACAAGATTTCGGACACATCGAGGTAATTGGAACTCACTTTTATGTCTATGCAAGCCTCTTTACATTGATAATTGGTCGTCTTTGCCATATACTTTGCAGGAAAATTCATGCGTCTGGTGAAATAACACAGGATGACATAAACCAGTTATACAACATTGAGAAGCCCATATGCCAGGGCTGCCGAGTAAATGCTAAAGATAACCCAAATTGCTTTTGTGGTCTGATTCCATCTCCCAATGGCAGCCGGAGATCTGGAATATGGCCAAAGATGTCAGATGTTATTCAATCTTTGGGTCCAGACCCATTTAAGGAACTTCATGCTTCACTTGACTCACCTGGTGGATTAACTAATTTGGGTGCAACATGCTATGCTAACAGTATTCTCCAATGTCTTTACATGAATACAACTTTTCGAAAAGGAGTCTTGTCCATTGGAGTTGATGTACTGAGAAAACAGCCTGTGCTGGATCACCTTGCCCGGCTCTTTGCTCAGCTTCGTGCAAGTAAAAGAGCATTTGTGGATTCTGCTCCATTTATAAAGATGCTGGAGATAGATAACGGCGTTCAACAAGATAGCCGTGAATTTTTAACCTTACTCCTTTCTCTGCTTGAGCGATGCCTCAGCAATTCCCGAAGTGTCGTGGCTAGGACTATTGTTCAAGATCGCTTTCGTGGAAGTGTGTCCCATGTGACAACGTAAGTATCTTTCATTGTTTATTCTAGTAAAATAACCATGAGAGTGATGGCCTTCAGCAATGAGCAGATGATTAAAAATCAATTTTTGTAAGAATTGTGCAAAGCTAAAAGTGTAGATCAAGTTTATTTGTTATGCTTTGTTTAGATGAAATAAGTGGGAGGCATAGAAAATCTAATTGAAGAAATTTGAGGTGAAGTAGATGAAAGGATGATTTCCTTTGAAGTTGTTTGGAAGGGCGAGGATTGGGAGTATAGAAAAGATGAAGATTTGAGAGTTGACTTATTTGGAAAGGGAAATAAATGGAGAGGAAAGAAAATAGTTATATAGCAAATGACTATTTTCCATTGGAGTAGGAGAAGATATAACTGTACAATAACACGTGATAAATGAATCTTGGAAATAACCACGCTAATTACATGTGAGCAGAAAAAGCCGTAGTGCTCGTTATTTACCAAATATCTTGAGTGATATGTTTTAAATGATTCCTGCTGACTAGATTGTAAAATGTCATACCGATTAGAATGAGTAAAAGAGGTGTATATTTGAGGCAAGTATGAGGGCATTTTGAGGAATTGACGAGGTGGCCCGCAATTTCTCCATGTTTTATTCCTCAATTTGATGTGAACCCTTTGGTGGGGCCCATGGATTTTTTCCCGCACCTCAAATCTTCACCTTATTTTTCACTAGCCCTTTTAAACAAGGGAATTTAACTCTCTTGCCACTTTTCTTCCCCATCCATTCCTCAACTTTCTGGACTTCTATATGGAGGGTAAAAATTTTGGGATCATTTGAAAGTTAGCATGAATGTACCTATCTGAAAAAAAGGAAAGTTACTGTGAATGTATGGGATTTAAAGTGAAATTATTAAAACTTTTCAGGGTTTTTTATATTTCGGTTACTTCTTTTTTGCTTGACTCTTGTAAATCCACTTGCATATGATTAAGCTTGGTCTAGTTACCTTTCTCTCAGGTGCTTGGTTTTCTTTGAAGTTGCTTTGATACAGTCAATACTTTGCATGTTAACAATCATTTTGTGAAGCCATGTACTGAACTCACCACCATATTTTTGTGAAGCCATCTTGTGACGTGACCATATGGCCTTATTTGCCTTTTTCTAATGTTTATGGTTGTACTAAATTCAATCGGAGACGTTCTTAATTTTTTCGTTAAGGGGTTGCTGTGGTAGCAGTTACTTTTCACTAAATAATTGAAAGTCTTAATGCTTTAAGTTACAAAAGCCATGACATTTGCCTTTGGACCAATTTTCTGCCTGCAGCTGCTCAAGATGTGGAAAAGATTCAGAGGCCTCTTCAAAGATTGAAGACTTCTACGAGTTGGAACTGAGTGTGTTGGGTTTGAAAAGTTTAGATGAAAGTTTAGATGATTATCTATGGGTGGAGGAGCTCAATGGGGAAAATCCGTGCTTTTGTGAATCCTGTGAAACAAGAGTTGATGCTAGCCGAAGCATAAAGCTTCGGACACTTCCTTGCGTACTTAATATCCAGCTTAAGAGATACATTTTCCTTCCTAAGGTACTTCATAGCAATTACAACTATGTGCATAGATATATTTTATTGTTGTTTTTATCTTGATTATGCCTCTAGAAAGTCAACTAGACTCCTGGAACTTGGGAGAAGATTTTATTACAAAAATCACAGTGATGTAAGATGGTCTGTGTAGAAGACACCATTAGTGGGAATGGCTTTGTCGGTTTGTTGTTGTAGGGTCTATTGAAAGATTAACGTTGGAACTGTTGAAAATATTTTCTTCCTATAACTCCTCACACTTGATGTTTCAACAATGTTAGAACCAATGATGTTGGATGACTCCAAGTGTTGACCTTTCTCTTCAGTAAAGAATTCCATTTTGGCTTACGATTAAAATTGATTATAGTGTCTCTGTATATCTTAGCTCTCTCTCTAGTGGTGTAGTTTGTTTGTACTCTTGTATTTGCATTCACTTATTGTTGATATATTTCGATTCTGTCATTGTAAACTACAACAAAGAAAAAGATCAGTTCTGCATTTTCTTTTCCTCGGGAACTTGATATGCGGAAGAGATTATGTGACCCAGCTCAGGTTGATTTAATATATGACTTGTTGGCAATACTGATACACAAAGGAACTGCAGTAAACAGTGGGCATTGCACTGCTCATATTAGAGATGAAAAGACAGGGCAGTGGTTGGAGTCTGATGATGAGCATGTCTCAAATGTAGGTGATCACCCATTGGAGAAGATTCGTCTGGTCACAAGACTAAACCTTCACAAAAGGAGCCAATTGTGCACTCTTCGCCAGTTTCTGTTGCTGGTGATGCTACAGATGATGTGCTACCACAGTTTGCAGAAAATGGTGATTCAGAACATTCTGAGATCTTTTCATCTGCCGATGCATACATGCTTACGTACAATCTGCGGCAAACCAATATGCATCTTCAGAAGACATCCATGGTTCTGGATGCCAATAATATGGAAACTGAACGCACCGACAGCACATCAAACGACGTCACTTCTCTTCGATCTTACCTTAGAGGCGAGGTAGATGAATTGAATGCATCATATGTGGAAGCATGCCACCAGTATAAACTAGGGAAGGAAACAACATTGCATCTTTTTGAAGAAAGGAGGCAAGAGGTGTGCCTAATTCTTTCGGAAGCTCCTGTTCAATCATTTGAGGAACCTTTTTATTGGACATCAGCAGCTCCATCTGTGGGTTGACAATATTATGCCTCCGTAAGTACAGATGCTCTAGCTGCACCTCCATAGCCATGTGCTTCTCCCTTTCACTCCGACATGCATCCTTCTTAAATACTGACTTGCTACTTCAGCCCAGTGTCCATACATTAGGCTCATGGAGTCCATGTTCTCCTTGTTACCTGAAGCACCAACATCCTTGCTCTTTTCCTCACTATGACTGGTTTTATATGATCTTAGGACTCTCAGGCATGGCTAGTTCTTCAACTTGAACATCTAGGACAACTTTATCTTTTCATACTGGCCTGTCCCAACAAGTTGCTGTATGCGTTGATTACCAACGTCTTCATTGACCCTTTGTTAACATTGGTTGCTGAATTATGCTCATTTTTTGCCCTTTTAAAAGCATTGGTGCATTCAAGTTGGGAGATTCAGCTTCAAATGAACTCATTTGACTGTGAATTCCTTTGATCTGCTGTCAGATCATAAAGAGGACCGTCTTATTGGTAATTACTCTTGCACGAAAAATGCCTTACGGAATTTGTTGCCCTGATTTGGAGTATACTCTCGTACCAAAACTGGTGCAGGACAATCTGACTAATGCAATCAGATAGATAAATACTGCTTCTGGGCTACAAACAGAATTTATACGGTGAAACAGTAAGTCGAGCTGAAATATGTTGGGTTATTATGAGCAATCAATGAGGTTAGTAGAAGGTTTGGTAAAAAGTATTTGAGATGGAGTAAGTAGCAAGGATCAACTCAAGGTTTCTTAAGCATGAAAGTTAAGAAAATGATCGCGCTACACAACTCAAAAGTGAACAATTGCTAAAAACTGAATGATAAGTGGCTGTCTTCTCAATTTGATGAACATTATAGTTGCAGCCTCTACTGAAATCCTAGTCCATGGAGGGAGGAAACCCTGTAGAGTTACAATTTGACTAGAAATACCCGCTTAAAGTAGAATTTGTGTTTGAAATTCCAATATAACTTACAGACAAACAAGTAGCAATTGGGTGAAGAATTCTACCGCTGGTAGAACTCTTATTGGAATCATGGACTGATGAAACAGTCAGTCTTCACCAGAACCTTGTAATCATGTCAATTTTTTGACAATGATCGACTCGTTTGACCAGATGAGCCGCATCAAAAGATCATTGATATTGAAGAATGAACTTGATTAAAAAAGTGGTTTAAACAAACCAAACATGAGTCATTCCTCCTTCATGAAGATAACTTGTGATTCAGTACCTTCAAAAGCTCTATATCGCTATCCCAAGGCCCAATCCAAAAATTCAAATAGGAAAGCAGGAGACTGTAGTTGGGTTTTAGTTACTATTTATATGTTACTTGTCATTATCCATGCCATTTTGGGAGGATTACCATTATTTGTATTTTCCTGGCTTTACTGTGATGTCTGGCAGTGTTCTGGATAACACTCTCATTCAATGCTCTCATGGAAAAGTTCACATGGCAGAAGTAGGCTCCTTGAAGCAATTGTCTGCCAGTGCTTGGGTGAAATTGTTCTCAAAGGTACTCAGCTGTCTTTCATGAGGTTACCTCTCGTCTAACTGCTATAATCTTACTATGAATTAGTGTTGGGTGGTCAGTTCTTTTCCTGTTGTACATTCCTGATGTACTTGAACAGTTTCCTCTGTCAATCAAATTCTTTCACCTTCTCAAAGGAAACTGGGTGACTCGTCTCTTTTAATTTGGAAACATGGTTGATGGATATTAAGATGCTCCCCCCCCCCCCAAAAAAAAAAACAAAAAAAGAAGAAGATTAAGTCCTAAGTTTCTAAGTTTCAGATATGAGAATCTATGATTCATTCAGTAAAATCCCTACATGAACAATTAGTAGCTTCAATGGACTCGTTAACAATATATCTCCACCTGTTAATGTGGTTGGGAATGTTAATTACACTAAGTAGGTGCTGATTCTTCTATAGTTTTTTTACGGCTCGGGGTCTTCTCCAATTGGAGCAAATAGTGAAATGTCTAAGTAAGTGCCTATAAGCTGTCAAAACTTTGCTGTGAGATAATAACCAGAAGCATTATTGTGATTATTGCTTAAGTGCTAAAGCTACAGGAAGAATTCATCCATCAAACTGACTTATGCATGCATTACTGTGAATCTTAAGTGTGCACATTCATGACAGGATGCTTCACGTGCTTGTCAAAAGCACCTGTGCCGTTTACAATTTTAACATCGAATCGAAGAAGATATTAGCAGTTGTCAACTGTAACGTAGTTGATCGATATGATGTGCAGCAGCCAACGATTCATGCTAAACTGATTGGCTTATGGACCCACTACCTTAAGTTTGCATTTGAGTGTGCACTCCACGTAGTTTTTTGTTGTCTTGCTTTTAAAATTATTTTCGATCCGTAGACTGGTCTAGAATATAGCTAAATTACACATTACAAGTATACTGGCACTCGTTGATGATCTTGAATTGTTTTATGAGGTTATCTTTAGATAATGACCACCCAAATTTAAACGATAGAGGAAGGGAACAATTCAAAAGCTACATACCTATTTGGTTGCTGTACTTTATCCTAGTCAAATGGTAATGTAGAGTAGCTACCATGCCGGAGAAGTTTTTATCTTGTGTGATGCGTAGCTCCATCATCACATGCCAATAGATTTCGTTGTAAGATGCCCAAGTGTTATCTTGATTGTAAAATGAGAAGTGTTTTTGCAAGTTCTGTCGCATTTGACATGGGATCAATTATTGTGGGAATCACTAGTGACGATAGTATGCTTTTTGACATAGATAAATTTTGTATACGTGTAGAGCTTGAGATGGAAAAAAAGCTGGGTGACCTCAATGAATTTTTTCCTCAATTCAGAAATGATCACTCCTTTTTACAAGAGAAACTTGCGAAAAGAATAGCAGGGATAATCGTAAGACTCCTATTCATGTAGTTGTCTTTGACTTAAAAAATGTTGCAATAGTTGTCCATAACTTATTTCCCTAACTATTCGTGGTTATGGCTACAAGGATGCAATTGATTGCCATAGGCAAAAACAAGGAAGCAATTGCTTCTGGAAAGGTAGAGGGTTTACTTTCAGAAGATCTTAAGAAAGCTGAACAAGAGAAATCGGTTGCTGATCACCAAGTAAGATCAAATTCTTCGATGGAATGTCATCCGTCTTACACTTTTTAGTCGATAATGTTAATTGGCCACTAATTTCGTTTTATTGGTTGGAGTGATGTAGATTGCTTCTTAGAGGCAACTAACTTTATCCGGAGTACACTCTCAAGCTTCATAAGATGAGGTGGTTAGTCCGAAGGAATCACTTGGTAATGAAGCCGAATGTCTTCAAGAAGATGTGAGAGAAGATAGTGATTACCACATTGCACAACTACAGGCATTAGTGCTCAAATCGGTCATGAAGATAGATAACTGGACAACAAAGGCCAGAGCGTTGGAGGTTTAAAAAACTATTCTCCCATCCAAATAGGGAAAGAAATGCATGCATCCAAATAGGGAGAATAGATTTTTAAACCTCCAACGCTCTGGCCTTTGTTGTTCAGTTATCTATCTTCATGATCGATTTGAGCATTAATGTCTATAGTTGTGCAATGTGGTAATCACGATTTTCTCTCACATCTTCTTGAAGACATTCGGCTTCATTACCAAGTGATTCCTTCGGACAAACCACCTCATCTTCTGAAGCTTGAGAGTGTACTCTAAATGAAGTTTGTTGCCTTTGAGAAGCAATCTACATCACTCCAACAAATAAAACGAAATTAGTGGCCAGTTAACATTAACGACTGAAAAGTGTAAGACGGATGACATTACATCGAAGAATTTGATCTTACCTGGTGATCAGCAACCGATTTCTCTTGTTCCGCTTTCTTAAGATCTTCTAAAAGTAAACCCTCTACCTTTCTAGAAGCAATTGCTTCCTGTTTTTTTCCTATGTCAATCAATTGCATCCATGTAGCCATAACCACGAATAGTTAGGGAAAGAAGTCATAGACAACTATTGCAACATTTTTTAATTCAAAGACAACTATGTGAATAGGAGTCTTACGATTATCTCTGCTATTTTTTTCGCAAGTTTCTCTTGTAAATAGGAGTGATCATTTTTCATACAGGTCCTTGATGAAAAGGTTGGTTTCTGCATCTCTCACTTGCTTGAGCAAATTGAGCCAGCGGTTGGAGAGGAGCTCGACCACAGCAAGCTTCCTCATGCCAATAGGGACCTTGAGGAGCAAACCTGAATATGCTGTGGTCATAAACCATGAGTTCCACAGATAATGATCTGGGCCGGGTGGGGAAGACCTTGTCATTGGAAGTGAAACAGTCTTTTGCCAATTCCCAGCTACTCACCATGAGTACTCATGTATGCTGAGGCGGATAGAGAAGGCCGGTCCATGCTGATCGGCCATGGCTGCTAGGATTCTGTGCCGTAGCTTGTTAAACCTAGAATATGAAGATGGCCAAACAAAGGCCATGCCCCTGCTTCCTCTGGTAGTGTTTGGCCCCTTTTGTTGCTTCTTTTTTATCTATGCAGTGAAGTATAGAGATAGATGATGACTAGAAGAACAGCAAGGCCAATCTTTCGAAGGTTGAGGGAGAGCAGCTCCATGATTTGCAGTTAGCCTTGGGATGGTTTGTGAGCAATTTTGGATGGCCTGCTTTGCTGAGTTGACAAAGGCTTAAGAGGCCTTCACAGGAATGTTATTACATAAACTATTATGTAGATTTGTTTCATGGATGACGCAATTTATAATACCAATCACAAAATTATCGATGTGTGGGGAATATTTGTTTGTCCTTTTCCAAGCACGAGTCAAACTGCTTCTTGAACTATAATCTACTTGATTTATACAATGAGTCTAGACAATGGCAACACGTTATTTTCTTTTCGAGGGGATTGAGTGCCTAGTGGACATTGAGGAGCCACGATTATTGGTGAAGCTTTCTGTTTTTGTTTGGACTGGATGTCCACCCAATCTATTTAGAAGAGTTCCACTACTAGTCACAACTGCGCACGCCCATAGGTGAAAGAGAGAGAGTTTTCTCTCCTTGGATTCTAAGACTGTATTTTATGTGTTGTTCGCAAGCAATTCTCTCTGGTGTGATTCCTATCTGTTCTTCAGAAACAGAAAATAGTGTAACAGGTGAATATTTTCAGGGAAAGTGAGCAGATTGCAAACTCTCCCTTTCTTGGAAGAGAAAAATATCTGCGATGCAATTCTTTCACGTTTAAGCGTCGCAGTGTTGGGTGAAAATGACCTCACCAGAAGAGTTTTCTTCCACCACTTCTTTAACTCGAACGCAAATTGAAGCCCAGAATTCCCATCCGATAGGGACAAAAGAAGTTCAACCAATGATTCTTCTTGGTCTTGTTTGAAAAAGAAATCACTGGTATAAGCGTCCAATAGTCTGCTTATAACCAAATGCTCCTCTAACAAGGTGGTGTTCTATTTATGAATCTCTGGGCTTGATTATGGATCTGCTGATTCGTTACATCTGATTGGATCATTTGTACTCAACGTCAGTAATGTTGTTATAGGCGTGTATGCCAGAGATCGCTAAATATTCCACAAGTCTACTTTTTCGACTTGGAAAAAACAAAAGAAGGATCACACATTGGAACCCAACTTATTTTGTGCATGGCTTTAAGTGTACTTGTGCAAATACTTATTACGTATCACATCAATCACACGTCCTTATCGTGTTTGCCGTGTTCTGTATATCCAGTCCAGTTAGTTGAAATAGTTGATCTCGTGGGATGTCGACTTGGAAGGAAGTTTCTTTTCAACTGATATTTGATCTCCCAGCGTAATTGCACGCCCCAAGCATCAACAACTAGACAGTGCTAACACATTTGCTTGAACATCTGTACAATGGCAGTCACAAGCTGTGTTTTCACAAAGTGTCATTCACACTACTCAGTGGTATCGATGCATATTTCTAGAAATAGCAATCACGGCTACGTGTATCGCACTTAGAGAACTACGTGTGAAAGCAGAACTTTCTATCCTTCAAAGTTTAAACATGCTATTGCAGGCACTTAGTTGTTCATGGAATGCTTGTCTTCTAATTTTTACGAAAGCTTATGCATTTATTGCTTTGGATATGATACATACAAGAAAACATATATCTGAAGGAATCTTGAACGCAAAAAAAAAACAAAAAACTTTTCTTGAGTAATAGTTGTTAGTAGCCCCGTTGTTCACTGTCAATGTTGAGATTTGTTGACAGGAAATGGCATAAATTTTAGGATCAGCAGTCCCTGATTGGAGGGGAGGTGGCACTTCCGTGCAAGTACATGGAGTGAGCCCATAGCCTCGCCTTTGTCGTTGAATTGGAAAGAATTCAATGTGCCTTGGTTGCCTAAAAATGACAGACATCCTCAAGCAATCCGTTGGAGATGTCTTGGAAAAGCAAAATAGCCGTTAGGAGTTCATTGGAGCTGTGTTGTTTGAATATCGGACTGTCCATGCAGTCTGTCCCAAACCTTTGCAGGCTACCCGAACTAGCTTCTGCTGATGTCCTGTCGCTGCGACTTCTGACATACTGTCAGATGGCCTTCTTCTCATATCTGCCTTCTCTCATGCTTGTGTATGTTCAGACAACAACGGCTACAATGATGAACCGACGGTCTTATTAAATGATCCGTTGCTTCTAACAGCATGAACTTCTAGATCTACTCAGCTTTACAACAAACATTGTCTTGTAACTGATCTTTATAGATTCGTTGGTGCTGCTTTTACCAACAGAACATATTCATGCTCTCATCATTACAGTTATGTAAACATTATCAGGAACGTTTGCAAAAATCAATGTAAAAACATTATATTTAGGATAGTTTTGGGTAGGGGCGTCAGAACCGAACCGAAAAACCGAATCGAGATACGAACCGAATCGAACCGAAAATATTTTCGGTTCAGTTCGGTTTTGATTTGGATAATAAGTAAATGAATTTGGTTAACATAATGGTTCAGTTCGATTTGGTTCAAATCGGTTTGGATTTTGGTTTTTTAATGTGTTTTTCTTCCCTTCGCGCGCTCTCTCCTCAATCTCACTGTTCACTACTGGTCACCTCTCACTCACTTTTCTCTCTCTCTCTCTTTCACTTTTTTACTTTATTCTCTCTCTTCCTCCGTCTTCGCAGTCTCACTGCTCTCCTCTCTCTCTCTCTCTCTCTCTCTCTTGCTTTATTCTCTCTCTTCCTCTTCCCTCACATCATTATAATCTCCCAAAAAGTGACGAAATACTTTTTTCTCTCTGGCTTCTCAAAGTTGGGCCAAGTGCCGCGCTTGAGGTGCTTGGAGGCGGTCCGCGATGGGTTGGATGCGGAGAAGACGGCCTCGTAGAGGGAGTGCTGGAGCTTCACGGCCTTGGCGAGGCCGGTGTCGGCGTTGTGGACGAGCATGGGCTCAAGGTGCGCCCAGTACCATGCGCCCTTCCCCTTGATGGCCTTTGGCCGTAGCATGACAAGCCCCTCGTAGTGCTTGTTCACGGCCTCGGCCGTCAGCTCGTCGGCCGATGCCAACATAGAGACCGAGTCCACCCGGGCCGGCGACGGCGGCTCCGAGGTGTTTGTGATGGCCGCCATTAACCAAACGGGTCGTCTGAGTCTCGGTAGTCACTTTTTTGTTGTTAGAGCAGGTTCAGTCACCGGAAGTTCGGTCTCCGGCGAGTGTCCATGGCCGACTTCGGTGATCTAGTGGGGCCTTTCGGTGGTGGGTCATCAATTGACCTGCTTCTTGACAGGAAGAAGAAAGAAGAAACAGTCTCACAGAAAAGGGAAGAGAGAGAGTGGAAGAAGAAGACGAGGAGAAGGAAGGGAAGAAGTGCAAAAAAAGATAAAAAAGAAAAATTGAAAACCGAACTGAACCGATCCGAACCGAACCGCGTTTTCAGTACGGATCATATTCAGTTCGTGTGGTGTTTCGGTCCGGATCAACCACATGTCTAAACGGTTCGGTTCGGTTCGATTTTCCTAGACACTCAAACCGAACAGAACCATTGACACCCTTAGTGTTGGGATCATCAAAATTTCAAAATTTCTTTGAGACGTTTCTCCAACACTATGTACATTTTGCAAATTTACCTTTTCAAACATACTAACACTACTAAATGACAGGAAAAACATGAATGTGAGGAAAAGAGGAGGTTTACAATCACATAACCCCTTATTCCGTTCATGAAACCGATGAAATAAATAAATAAATATTATTATATTATTATTCAGTGGAATCTTTCTAACGAAGGAGTCGTGTGTTTCTATATTTAAAACTCGCAAAAAAGGAAAACGCCCAAGCAAAGAAGTGCTTTTGAATATAGCCATGTTTAAGGGATTAATGTTAAGGGGGGAGGGGGAGTTGAGACTGGAAGTGCTAGGCATCTAGCCATCGAAAGGCGCGATTTCCAGTCTGGACGTGTGAACTCACCATTTTCCCTCCACCTATTACAGGTAATACATAAGCACTGAGAGTCTTTGTGTAAATGGCGATGCGGTATAGCTATATGTGAAAAAACGGATTAGTGAGTGACTATTGAATGAAGGTTGAAGCAAGGAGGATTTTGATGGCAGGAAGGTGATGAGATTGATGACTTATTTTAGTTGAGCTTCAAATAAACTCAAATGTTTTGAACTTTCATCAACACATCAATCTTCGTTTATTTCGTGAAAAATAAATAATTTACAAAATATTTTTCTAAAAGTGATTCATTGTATAGCTTGACATAATCGGTCAATGAAAAATATTTTCAAATCGATAATAATTTATATCTAAACATTTTCATGGACGACGGAAATACTTTTCAATATTTCATTTTTGTAGGCGATACATGTAATTGTTTTTGAGAAAATGTTTTCTAAATATTCATCTTTTGCAAAATAAACGCACAATGGAAGCCAGTTTTGATGTTGAGATGAATTACAATCAAGGGACAAATTTCTTATTCAAAATTTATAAAATATATGAATACGTTTGCACAGAGATTTCCATATAAAATATATGGAAGCCGGTTTTGTCATTCTTGGGAAATATATATGATCTATTTGGCTTATTGAAGAAGACAGACAACACTTGCAAGCGTGCCGTTTGCTCAATCTTAATAAGTTGCTTTCTTAGACATTACGTTCGTCTGATAATCTGAAAATTCAATTGTTGTATAGTTCCAATTGATTAGACTTTGAATCTTTTGCCACTAAATGCTCTATTTTTACGCAGAATTTGTTCTTATTTGAAGTGGATTAGGGAACAAGCATTGCACACTTATTACCATTTTGAAATCTCGTCGAGAAAAATAGTAAAAGCACCTGAAAAGCACATGGTTTGATAAAATTAATTTTAAAGTTAAATTTGGAAGCGTAGCATCGTGGTTGGCCTTTTTACATTCCCAATTTTATATCTATCCAAGAGAGGGAAAAAAAAAGGCCAGGCCACAAGTAACATTTTCGATCTTCCCTTCCTTTTCTGGTCCACCTTAAAATACCCAAATCGTAAAAGTATCACCATTCGCTCATGTACTTTTTGTCACACCCCAAACTCAACAAGAATAAGGGCATGACACGGCCATCTTTTCACAAAAGGACGTAGCCATAAATATAATCAAAACTTACCTAATATCATAATATATGCATTCACATATATGTACATGATATACAGTTTATTTGGTTATAATATCAAAGTTAACTACAAACCATCAAAAGGCCAAAAACATAACCAGCAACAGGATAAAACTTAAACTCCACATCCATGTGTAACTCGTACCAAAAAGTCCCAACTATCAAAATGCCCTCCCTGACACCGAAACTCTCACGCCTACTAGCGTTTCGGTGAAGAACCTGAAAAACAAGTAAGATGAGTGGAATGAGCTACAACGGCTCAGTGAGTAATACATTTCTTCTAAGTAGATCGAGCACCCACTATGCACACGGTTAAAGATCAAACGAAAGCTCAATTAACCCAACTCCAACATATCACAAACTTCAAGATCAAAATACATTATATACCACTTTAAACATAACCTTTTTACAATAGGAAATCTCGTTTTAATTAATAATATCAAAGAAGAAATCAATGGTCAATTCCATTGGCCAATCTCGTCGAAAAGCACATGCCAATGGTCCATTCCATTGGCCAATCTCATGCTCAGAAATCTAAGTATGATCACGGATAACACCCCATGAAAGGCGACCAAAATTCCCCCTTGGCAAAGTCTCCACTTACTATAAGCCAGTGGCTCGGCCCACAAGGATATCCTAGACTAGTATGCGCATATCCACAACGCTTCATTTGGGTTCACAAAGACACTTAGTATCAAAATCCACAACAATATCATCCACCAATCTACAAAACCCATTCTAGAAATCATTTCATAAACCATTTCATAAACCGATATAAAACCCTTCATAAGCCACATTCAAATGCAAAAACTCCTCATGAGTTTTTTTCAAAAGGTTTCACAAACCTATTTACATTCAGTAAATTCAAATCGAAATCAAAAAATAATCTTTCATTTTAAAAATACAAGATGGCAGTAAATGCTCGATCCAATTTTATGTAATCAAAATGCCATTTCTTATTAGGTAACATGTCTAATACATATCATTTTCTAAACATGAGTTTACAAATTCAAAGAAGAAATTGTACCACTCACCTTGAAAAGCTGAAAAACTAACCTACGGCGGTTTTTCGAGCCGACGCACTCGAATACCTAGCAATAAGTTGAAAAACGGTATCAAAACCGAGTAAAATGTTACTTCAGCTATGACTCGGCTGAACTGGGCTTAGACACTAACACAACGACTAAAAGACGCCCCCAAATCATTCGTCCAAAGCGATTATCCAAATTCGTCCACAACGCGGAACTTGAGCACGAAACTTGATTGCGCCATAACTTTCTCCACTAAACTCCGTTCTAAGCGAACTTATAGTCAAGAGAAAGCTTATTCAGAACATTACAAGAACCCTAACTTGGTTGTCCTAAAATTGAGCCACAAACTGACAAAAATCGGCCTAAAAACCGCTGATCGCGCACTGTTCATTGCGCGCACTCAACTTCAAAAATTCATATCCGGTAAATCGTAAGTCCAAATCAGGTTCAGTAAAATCCCACGGCCTCGCAACACTCTAAACTACCAATTCTATATATATTTACAGCTCAATGACTCAAAAATCGGACTTCACCGCTCGAGTAACACGTAACTCTGAAATTCGTCTCGGATAACCATACTACGAAATAGCTACTCAACAAACCCCGCCACTTTACAACACCATAAACCATCATTCCACGCAAAATCACAACTTAATAACTCCGCAATCGAGCCTTGCAATTCAAAATCGATATTTCTTTAAATTTGTGCCCTAATTTCCGAAATCAATCCGATTAGACGAATAGAGGCCTCGATTACTTACCCGGCATTACAAACAACGTTGATTTGGCTCGTCGAGTCGTCCGGATCGTAAACGCACGAAGATTTTTCCCTATTCCCCTTTTTCTTCCTCTGCATGTGTTTCTTCTTCTTCCCTTCTTCTCCCCTTTCTCTTTTCAGTCACCGAGACTCCTTCTTCACCAATTCACGTTGAAAATATAGACAAGTTAATGGGCTGGGCTCTAGATAAATTAATGGGTTGTTTGAGCCCATTATTACATTCTACCCTCCTTATAAAAATTTTGTCCTCGAAATTCAGACGTACCTCAATCGCCAAACAAGTTCGGGTATTTACGTCTTGCCTCTTCCTCAGGTTCCCAAGTGGCCTCCCTCTCAGTATGGTTTTGCCATTGAATCTTCACGTAAGGGATAGTACGTCGTCGCAACACTTGATCCTTCCTGTTGACGATGCGTATAGGCTGCTCTTCATAAGTTAAGTTCTCCTTTAACTTTAATGGTGTGAAATCCAGTACATGTTCAGAATTTGGTACATATCTCTGCAGCAAGGACACATGGAACATATTATGCACCCCAGATAATGCTGGTGGCAAAGCTAATTTATAAGCAACTTCGCCAATCTTCTCTAATATCAAGAATGGTCCCACGTATCTTGGATTTAACTTTCCACGAGTGCCAAATCTCATAACTCCCTTCATTGGAGAAACTTTGAGAAATACATGATCTCCTACATCGAACTCTACCTTACGTCTTTTGAGGTCAGCATAGCTTGTCTAACGACTTTGTGCTATTTTCAAATGCTCTTGAATCAACCTGACTTTCTCTTCTGACTGCTGAATAAACTCTGGTCCAGTTAATCTTTTCTCACCAACATCATCCCAACATATGGGAGTTCTACATTTTCGACCATATAGAGCTTCAAAAGGAGCCATCTTGATGCTAGAATGATAGCTATTATTATAAGAAAACTCCGCTAAATGAAGGTGTTCATCCCACGAACCGCCAAAGTCAATAACACAGGATCTTAGCATATCCTCTAGTATCTGAATCGTCCTCTCAGATTGTCCATCTGTCTGCGGATGAAAAGCCGTACTGAAGTTGAGTTTAGTACCCAACGCTCTTTGCAAACTCCTCCAAAGTTAGACATAAACCTGGGATCCCTGTCAGAAATAATGCTCACTGGAACCCCATGAAGCTTCACTATCTCATTAACATACCGCTTCGCCATATCCTCAAGTGAAAGACCGAATCGATATGACAAAAAGTGAGCAGATTTAGTCAATCGATCGACAATCACCCATATAGCATTTTTACCACTAGGTGTCCTCGGTAGACCAACGATGAAATCCATGGTGATGTGCTCCCACTTCCACTTAGGTATTTCAAGTGAGTGTAGCTGTCCACCTGGTTTCTGATGCTCAATTTTTACTTGCTGGCAAACCAGACATTGGTCAACAAATTTCACGATATCCTTCTTCATGTTGATCCATCAAAAGTTCTCTCTCACATCCTTGTATATTTTAGTGCTTCCCGGATGGATAGAGAATCTCGTACTGTGAGCTTCCTACAATATCTCCTTTTTCAATTCCGAATCATCGGGAATACATAGTCGACCATCAAACCTCAATGACCCATCTGCATGGATACTGAAGTCCTCTTGTTTCCCAGCTTCTACTCCTTCTCTAATCTTTCCCAATTGAGAATCCCCATTCTGTTTAGCCTTAATTCTATCAATCAACATTGGTTGTACTTGAAGATTAGCTAATCGAGCACCAAGCCGATATACCAATACCTCCAAGTCCAACTTCCTCATATCCTCAAGAATAGGCTTCTGAGAAGTGAGCAATGTAGCCATGTTTCCATAAAATTTACAACTTAGGGCATCGGCTACTACATTTGCCCTACCTGGATGGTAATTGATAGATAAGTCGTAATCCTTTAAGAGTTCTAGCCATCTTCTCTGTCTCATGTTCAATTCTTTCTGAGTAAAGATGTACTTCAAACTCTTATGATCAGTAAAGACCTCACATTTCTCACCATATAAGTAGTGCCTCCATATCTTCAAGGCAAACACAACCGCTGCTAACTCCAAATCATGTGTGGGATAATTTTTCTCATGTACTTTCAACTGTCTGGAGGCATAGGCTACAACTTGACCATTCTGCATAAGAACACAACCTAAACCTTCCTTAGATGCATCACAATAGATTGTGAAACCACTAGTACCTGAAGGCAAGGTCAATATAGGAACCGACACTAACCGTCTCTTCAACTCTTGAAAACTACTCTCACACTGATTTGACCACACAAATTTAACTCCCTTCTGAGTTAGGCGAGTAAGTGGACCGGCAAGTTTAGAAAATCCCTCCACAAACTGTCTATAGTAGCCAGTTAGACCAAGAAAACTTCTCACTTCAGTGACATTGGTAGGGCGACTCCATTGGACAACTATTTCAACTTTCCTCGGGTCAACCGAAATGCCATCCTTCGAGATTATATGGCCTAAGAATTTTATATGATCAAGCCAGAAGTCGCACTTACTGAATTTAGCAAACAACTTCTTTTCACGCAAAGTTTGCAAGACAAACCTCAAGTATTGTTTATGTTCCTCCAAACTCTTCGAATACACCAAAATATCATCAATGAACACCACAATAAACTTATCAAGATACTGCCTGAACACCCTATTCATCAAATCCATAAAAGCAGCAGGAGCATTTGTTAATCCAAAAGGCATGACAAGAAATTCATAATGGCCATACCTCGTCCTGAAAGCAGTTTTTGGTGCATCATCTGCCTTTATCTTCAACTGATGATACCCAGAACGAAGGTCAATCTTAGAAAATACTTGAGCTCCTTGAAGTTGATTAAACAATTCGTCAATCCGGGGCAAAGGGTATTTATTTTTTATCGTCACCTTATTAAGTTCTCGATAATCGATGCAAAGCCGCATACTACCATCCTTCTTTTTCACAAAAAGAACCGGAGCTCCCCAAGGAGAAACGCTGGGTCTAATAAAATGCTTATCTAATAGCTCCTACAGCTGTACTTTCAATTACTTCAATTCAGACGGTGCCATCCGATATGGCGCCTTAGAGATAGGCGTAGTACCAAGCATCAAATCAATACAAAAATCAATCTCTCTATCAGGAGGCAAGCCAGGCAAATCTTCAGGAAACACATTTGGAAATTCTCTAACAATAGGAATATTTTCGAACTCTACAACATCTTTACTTGTGTCCTTTACACAAGCCACATAACCACAACAATCCTTCCTCAAAAGCTTCCTCGCTTGTAAAGCTGATATCAATCTTGGAAAAGTGCCTTTACAACTTCCCGAAAAAGAGAATTCGGGTTGATTTGGAAGTTGAAAGACAACTTTCTTATAATAGCAATCAACAGTTGCATGATATGTGGATAACCAATCCATTCCCAAAATAACATCGAAATCCCGTATATCTAACTCCACCAAATCAACAGGTAATACTACATCATTAATCTGGAGCAAACATCTCTTAAACACACGGTTAGCAACCAGGAAATTTTCAGTAGGAGTATCAACATACATTTCATGCTCAAGAGGCTCAGGCAACTTATCAAGTTTCCTTGCGAAGTCAATGGCAATAAAGGAACGCATAGCACTTAGATCAAACAGCGCATACGCATATTGAGAGGCAATATAAATATTACCTGCAACAATTGTGTTGGACGTCACCGCATCCTCCTTTGTTATCGCAAAAACTTTCCCAGTCGTCTTTTGCCTGTCTTGATTCCCTTGGGGCCTACCAGTTGAAGATGCAGTTTTCCTCATAGAACAAGTAGATGCTAGGTGCCCAGGCTGCCCACAAACAAAACACACTCTACTATCTCCAGGGATATCCTTCTGTGTAGGACAATCACACGCCATATGTCCCATTTTCCCACAAAGAAAACAAGCTCCTATCTTGCGGTAACAAAGACCGCTATGATGCTTCCCACAAGTAGAACAAGGGGCTGGATGACTCTGAATCTTGGGCCTTCCTGGCTGATTGAAATCCCTCCACTTTTTGCTACTACTAGTCTGACTATCATGATAGTCAGTGGGCTTAAACCTCTTGTACTGAGGTACATCCTGTGCGCCGCTCTCCAACATGTCTTGCTCCACCCTAATTGCTCGATCCAAGACATCTTTGTACGTAGTCAGTACAAAAGGCATGAGAATACTGCGAATATCAGGTGAAAGTCCTCGCTGAAAGTGTTCGGCCCTCCGCTTTTCACTAGCCACGAAGTTTTCCTCAAATCTACTAAGTTGATTAAAGTGGGCCGCATACTCCATAACCAATGAGCTACCTTGAGATACATTTGCAAAGTCACTCCTCATCTTCGTTTGGAATGACTCGGGAAAGAATTGGGCATTGAACGCCTCAGTGGAGTCCTTCCAGGAAATGATTACATTAGTACCTTCAAGGGCGGGTCTAGTCCCTTGCCACCAACATATAGCTTCACTTTCCAAATAACGAGTGGCAAAGCTGACCTTTTGATTGTCATGAACATTTTCCGCTCTAAAGATTTCCTCTATGCTTCTAATCCAACCATCGGCCTTAAGAGGATCAAACTTCCCATTAAACTTAGGTGGATCTGCCTTTCTGAATTGTACGAAGGTGCATGAGTTAGTGGTGCCACCTCCACTTAATTCCTTCGCCTGATGATACCAATGAATCATCGCTTGAGTGAAATCAGTCGGGTGATTAGGCTCTTGGGGTTCTTCCTTAACTTCTCGTGAGTCGGAACTCACTTCATATTGGTCCTCTCGTCTCCTTTTTATAGTCACACCTTGAGAACGTTGAGGCATATCTCTAGTGTCGGAAGTAATGACTCGTTTGCCTTTATTATTCTTAAGAAGCGAGGCAAGTGGCTCTGAGTCAGAACTCATGGTCGCCTGTATCCAAGAATGAAATACTACTTAGTATATAAAAGACTAGCGCAAAAATCTATCACACAATCTCACAACGTCCCATATCTATACTCCAAAAATCAAAACCTATGCTCTGATACCAATAAATGTCACACCCCAAACTCAACAAGAATAAGGGCATGACACGGCCATCCTTTCACAAAAGGACGCGGCCATAAATATAACCAAAACTTACCTAATATTATAATATATGCATCCACATATATATACATGATATACAGTTTATTTTGTTATAATATCAGAGTTAACTACAAACCATCAAAAGGCCAAAAGCATAACCAGCGACAGGCTAAAACTTAAACTCCACATCCATGTATAACTCGTACCAAAAAGTCCCAACTATCAAAATGCCCTCCCTGACACCGGAACTCTCACGCCTACTAGCATCTCAGTGAAGAACCTGAAAAACAAGTAAGATGAGTGGAATAAGCTACCACAGCTCAGTGAGTAATACATTTCTTCTAAGTAGATCGAGCACCCACTATGCACACGGTTAAAGATCAAACGAAAGCTCAATTAACCCAACTCTAACATATCACAAACTTCAAGGTCAAACTACGTTATATACCACTTTAAACATAACCTTTTCACAATAGAAAATCTTATTTTAATTAATAATATCAAAGAAGAAACCAATGGTCAATTTCATTAGCCAACCTCGTCGAAAAGCACACGCCAATAGTCCATTCCATTGGCCAATCTCATGCTTAGAAATCTAAGTATGATCATGGATAATGCCCCATGAAAGGCGACCAAGACTCCCCCCCTTAGCAAGGTCTCCACCTACTATAAGCTGGTGGCTCGACCCACAAAGATATCCTAGACTAGTATGTGCATACCCACAACCCTTCATTTGGGTTCACAGAGACACTGAGCATCAAAATCCACAACAATATCATCCACCAATCTACAAAACTCATTCCAGAAATCATTTCATAAACCATTTCATAAACCGATATAAAACCCTTCATAAGCCACATTCAAATACAAGAACTCCTCATGAGTCTTTCTCAAAAGGTTTCGCAAACCTATTCGCATTCAGTAAATTCAAACCGAAATCAAAAGATAATCTTTCATTTTAAATATACAAGATGGCAGTAAATGCTCGATCCAATTTTATGCAATTAAAATGCCATTTCTTATTAGGTAACATGTCTAATACATATCATTTTCTAAACATGAGTTTACAAATTCAAAGAAGAAATTGTACCACTCACCTTGAAAAGCTGAAAAACTAATCTACGGCGATTTCTCGAGCAGACGCACTCGAATACCTAGCAATAAGTCGAAAAACGGTATCAAAACCGAGTAAAATGTTACTTCAGCTATGAATCGGCTGAACTGGGCTTAGACACTAACACAACGACTAAAAGACGCCCCCAAATCATTCGTCCAAAGCGATTATCCAAATTCGTCCACAACGCGGAACTTGAGCACGAAACTTGATTGCGCCATAACTTTCTCCACTAAACTCCGTTCTAAGCGAACTTATAGTCAAGAGAAAGCTTATTCAGAACATTACAAGAACCCTAACTTGGTTGTCCTAAAATTGAGCCAAAAACTGACAAAAATCGGCCTAAAAACCGCTGATCGCGCACTGTTCATTGCGCGCACTCAACTTCAAAAATTCATATCCGGTAAATCGTAAGTCCAAATCAGGTTCCGTAAAATCCCACGGCCTCGCAACACTCTAAACTACCAATTCTATATATATTCACAGCTCAATGACTAAAAAATCGGACTTCACCGCTCGAGTAACACGTAACTCTGAAATTCGTCTCGGATAACCATACTACAAAATAGCTACTCAACAAACCCCGCCACTTTACAACACCATAAACCATCATTCCACGCAAAATCACAACTTAATAACTCCGCAATCGAGCCTTGCAATTCAAAATCGATATTTCTTTAAATTTGTGCCCTAATTTCCGAAATCAATCCGATTAGACGAATAGAGGCCTCGATTACTTACCCGGCGTTACAAACAACGTTGATTTGGCTTGTTGAGTCGTCCGGATCGTAAACGCATGAAGATTTTTCCCTATTCCCCTTTTCTTCCTCTCCATGTGTTTCTTCTTCTTCCCTTCTTCTCCCCTTTCTCTCTTCAGTCACCGAGGCTCCTTCTTCACCAATTCACGTTGAAAATATAGACAAGTTAATGGGCTGGGCTCTAGATAAATTAATGGGTTGTTTGAGCCCATTATTACACTTTCCACATGCCTTTCGACGCTCATGATTCCTCCACTTCAAGCACGGCCTTATCGTTCTGTTCGTTTGACTCCATACATATTGTGTGAATCGAACAGTAAATCATGGAATTTGTTGACACCTAAATTTTAGCAACCATTTAGTGTAATTTGCATAGAAAATTAGGGATTAAATTTTTAACCCCTAAACAAAAAATATTTAAATTGCATAACATATAGTTTAAATTCATTTTAGATTAATTGCATTTTGCATCGGACTGGCGGTGACGAACGAGCTTAAATTTCATTGAATGGGACTCGGCTCGCTTGTAATGCAAGGGCCGGGAATTACAAGTCAAACGGGCTCGGTTGTTTTAATTTGAACTTAATTCAGCCCATTGTCATTAATTAATTCAGCCCATTTAAATTAAAGCCCAAGCCTAAGCCCATTAGGACTAGAAAGCCCATCTAATTGACCTAGATTAATACTATATATACATTATTAGGTCAGGATTTTGGGATGGGGGGACACACAATTTTCAGATCAAAATTTCCAGAGAGTGAGAGTGAGAAAGAGAGAGAGAGAAGGAGGCCGGCCGGAGCATCCCCCTACACGGCCAGAACCGCGCCTGTCGCTGCTCCTCCCGCCGACGCCGCGCCTGTCGCCGCTGCTCCGCCTGCTGCCGCCACTCCCCACCGCACCTGCTTCCGCGCGACGCTGCCGCTGCTCCTCCCGCCGACGCCGCGCCTGTCGCTGCTGCTTCGCGAACGACGCCGCCGCTACTCCGCCTGCTGCCGCCTTCCGCCGACGCCGCTGCTGCCGTGCGACGTCGCGGCTGCCGCGTGCTGCCGCCTCTCCCGCCGACGCCGTGCCTCACGCCGACGCTGCTGCTGCCGCCGCGCCTACCGCTGCCGCCTCCCGCCGACGCCGCTGCTGCCGTGCGACGCCGCTGCTGCTGCCTCCTGCTGCCGCGTCCTGCCGCCTCTCCCGCCGACACCGTGCCTCACGCCGACGCCGCTGCCGCCGCCGCTCCCTGCCGGGCTTGCTGCTGCCGCGTGCTGCCGCCTCTCCCGCCGACGCCGTGCCTCACTCCGACGCCGCTGCTGCCGCCGCTCCCTGCCGGACTTGCTGCCGCCGCTGCTTCCCGCCGACGCCGCTGCCGTCGTCCCCGACACCGCGCCGCCGGTCCGCCGTTCGTCGTTCATCCTGATCCGCAAGTTCAAATTTGGAAATTATCTGCAAATTAGGTAATTGAACATTATCTGATATTTTTTTAGAATATCTAATTTACTAATTTGGGTGTTTGAATATTACGTGAATATCGTGCGGAATATTAGATATATTAGGATGATTATCTGATATCTGC
Organism: Syzygium malaccense; assembly: GCA_031216405.1. Classification (NCBI taxonomy): domain Eukaryota; kingdom Viridiplantae; phylum Streptophyta; class Magnoliopsida; order Myrtales; family Myrtaceae; genus Syzygium; species Syzygium malaccense. Next base: position 38,918,995 of record CM062263.1, on the reverse strand, counting down.
AATATTTTTAAAATATTCAGAATTAGGAAAACTTTCCTAATTCAGCAACGTATCTGGACAACTATCCGACCTTATCCCTAAGGTATGATACGTGGCGATACGGAGAATCATTATCTTACCCATATTCACTTGGGTACGACAATGAATCTTATCTGCTTTCCAAATTTGAATGATCGAATTTCCGTCAATATCTATAACCCTATAGATATGACTGATAATTCGATTTTTGCGCCTAATCCGAGTTTGAAACGAATTTTGCGGATCGCGTGGTTGTTTTAAATGCGAATGCTATCTCTGTTTAAATTGTTTTTCCTTTTCAAATAAAAAAAGAAAATTCAAAAAATATCAGTTAGTATTTGAATTTGAGTTTTGCATGTTTAGGAATCCTAAATATATCTAGACGATAGAGTAATTATTTAATTTAAATTAGGACTTGAGATAATCTATTTCCTAGTTTAAATTAAGTAATTTTCTAATCTTAATAGATTATTTAGGTTATTTTTTAATTCCGAATTTTCATGAAAACCCAAAAAAGAATGAATTGTTTTATGGTAGATTAGGATAGATTGCATTCTTAATTTAAGTAATTTATTATTTCGAATTTTAACAAAAATCCCAAAAATAAATCATGTTAGGACATATTAGGTCATCATAGGTTGCACGTTAATTTAGGCATATTTTTATTCCGAATTTCATCAAAAAAATACCAAAAATAAATCATTTGCCCGTCATCAGAATTAGGTCACGTCGTCGCATGACATATAGTTTGCATGCTAGGTTGCATTACTTGCATGTCATTTTTGCACGTCATTGCATGTAGACTAGGTTTCATTTAAATAAGCGAAAAGCCAAAAATTGAGTGAATTCCTTGTTAATTAGAAATCATATTAGGTTGTTGATGTGATTTTCTAGCTAACGATGCAGATGCTTACGTTGCTTTGAGGTAAGTAATTCTCCCAACTTGCAATTTATTTAATGCTTTCTTGAGTGTTAAATTGGTGGTTTGCGCACCCGCATGAACACCTCATATGTTAGTGACTAAGTTAAAATGGATCCAGACTGCTTGCCAAAATATTTTTGAAAAGAAAAGGTACCGAAAGGGCGTTAGACTAGATCTAGCGTAATCAAGTCCCCGGGCTTAGAATCTCTGGTTCGTAGGAATAAAACATATCTCCCTATGTTTTATTTAGGTTTCTAATCGACCTACCACAAATTGATTAGTGGCGACTCCAAGCATGAAAACATTTGCATGTTAAAAACTTAAATCCAAAGTTGCGAATTGGTAGGGCTTGGGAGGGCTCGAGTTAGGTTTAGTCCTAATAATCTATTAGCCTGAGAGGGAAATTTTAGGTCGCGACAGCTTGGCGACTCCGCTGGGGACTTGAGTTAAAACTCTTAGTGGACTTAGGCCAGTTTTTCTTTTTAGAAAAAATATTTTTGCTTGGCAGCGAGGATCCCAGGTACGTCCCTAACATTTTAGGTGTTAAATGTTTTTGCAGAATGGGAGGTATAAGGGGAGGCGTGATTGTTAACCCTTGTTTTGCAGGGAGGCGTTTGAATGAATGGTTTATTTTATGCACGAAGCGCTGTATAATATAACTTGTTGTGCATGCCTTGCATTTACACTACACCACACACACTTCCCGCTGCCGGACCTGGGCGACACAGGTTTAGGATGGTACTGAGAAAACGGACACCTCGACCACACCCGTGTGGTATGGGTCGCCTTTCTTGGTCCCGAAAGTTCTTTCATGGTGTCATTGAATACCTACCACGGTTGCACCCTTTGCAACCCGGGTCGGCTCTTTGACTAAGCCGGAGTCAGGGGAATCCCAGCCTAACCACCACCATGACTGGTTTAGCTCGGTAATCCTCGTGTCTCCATTTTGCAAGCCAGAGTCTAGGTAGAAATCGAACCTCACGTTTCATGCGCATGTCTATGTGATTGCCATCATTCTACCGGGTGAAGTAAGATTTCTAAACCTTTATCTCGCAATTTATTTATGTTTCGTCTTTTTCTTTGGTCGGTCCATGACATTAGGTCGGTCGCGAGTCTTGGTCTATACACTATGGGAGGGGCAGACATCCGGATTCTTGATGCTCCTAAGGACGAGCTCCGTGCCTGGTGGAATCTACTCAGTCTGACCAACCGCAAGCTAGTTGAGGGCCACATCGGGAGGCTCCTCCCCCTACTGGAGGTCAAAGTCCATACCGGCCTCGTTCGAGCATTAGCGCACTTCTGGTATCCTGAGACTTCTACCTTTATATTCGGTAAGCACGAGCTCACCCCGACCTTGGAAGAATATAGCGTGCTCATTGGAAAACCATTGGAGTCGGAGTTAGTCACACCACCTTTGGGAATTGATTCTACTTTAATGTTGGCTGAATTTTTGAATGTCGGAAAAGATGAATTGGGAAAAGTGTTAAAAGCAAATCGTGGCACATGTCCATTTTCATTCCTGAGTCAGTGTTTTGAAAAAGCCACATCTTTTCAAAAGGGCAGAATCTTTTTGCTAGCGTTTTTCGGGTTCGTGATTTTTCCTTACTGTAAGAATGCATGTAATCCGTCAATCGCATGGTTGGTCCAACAGGTCTGTCTTGAAAAGAATTTTATCAACATCATTTTAGCAGAGACTTTCATTTCCCTCACTAAATTTAAGCAACATGTTGACAAAACTTTTCATGCCCCCCTCGAACTTTTACAAATCTGGTTTTTGTCTCACATAAAAGGGTGTGGCGATTTACTCACAATATCCGAGCTTAGTGATTCTAGCCATCCTGTCCTGAGGTATAAAGAAAAACAAGGGGATGCACCCGATTATCATTACTCTGAATGGATCATTTTCATGAAAAACGCTAGACCCCAAGGTTTCCAATGGCATGCTAATTGGTTCAAAGTCGAGGAAGCTCGGCTTACATGTAATGGTATTGGATCGGTTCCGCTATTGGGTTTCACCGGCGCGATCGAATACTACCCCGCCAGAGTGTCTCGTCAGTATCAGATTCTCCAAGGGCTCCCTCCAGCGTTACAACCAGAACTCCTCCAAGTCGACTTCGCCGATGATGATAAAGACCACGAAGCGACCGTAGCTCAGCTCAATAAGATGTGGAGGAAGTGCCGTGTGTTAAAGATAGCTCGGCCCGAAGGAGAACTAAAGGGAGAGCAGAAGTCCTATTTTGCGACAACCCAGTACATTCGAAGGCACAGAATCCCGCAGGATTTGCTCCCGAAGATACCCAAGGTGCCTCTCAAGTCCGCCAATCGCTCAGAGAACAATCGCCTCAAAAGGAAGGCCGAAGAAGCTGAAGAAAAGGCATCCAAGATAGCTCGAGCTTATGAGCAATTGAAGAAGGAAGTCGCCTCCCATATGTCTATAGATCAAGCTAAATAAAAAGCTCGAAGTTCTTTTCTCATTTCAGTTTCAGTTTTTAAAATTTGTTTAGGAATTGAGTCATTTGTCTTTATATTCAGTTCAATTTCAAATCATTAATTGGTGTAAAAATTTTCGCCATTTCAATAAAGAGGTCCTTTCAATTCAAAGCGGTTAGACCAATGTCATGGATTGGCGTATGATTTTGCTTAACGCTCATGTATGCCTATTTCGTTTCGAAATTAGGTAGCTACGGACCGATCACGATCGCCTATTCGTACACGGTCGAGAGCCAGAATAGCCGATCAAACCGACTTGCAAGAGCGTGTTGTTGGTGTGGAAGACCAGATCAAGCAACTTGTCATCACAATGCAACAAATGTCCGCTGAGATCAAAGCTCTCCGGTCGACCCCTGTTTCGGCATCCCACGAAACGTCAGTCCCAAAGCAGAAAATCAGAAAAAGTGTCGATGTTGATGGAGATGACGATATTCCTGATTTAGAAGATGACCCCGTCCAGATCATCGTCAACAAGGACAAACCTGATGAACGGGTCAATAAACTTGAAGAAAGAGTGAAACAGCTGGAAGGTTCGCAGGATTCACCTTCGATCGATCTGTCCCTGTACTCACAGATCAAAATCCCAAAGAAGTTCAAAATGCCGGATTTCGACAAGTACAATGGCACCACATGTCCAAAAGCCCACCTACAGCTCTATCACGTACAAATGACTTCGTACGTTGATAACGAACTCCTGATGATCCATGCCTTTCAAGCAAGTTTGACGGGTCCTGCTTTGAGCTGGTATCTCATGAAGAAGATAAATGGCCTCAAAACTTGGAAGGAAGCCAGTGAAGCATTCTTAAAGCAGTACAGATTCATAACGGACATCATTCCTACCCGTGATGATCTCGAACGTGCTCAGATGAAAAAGACTGAGTCCTTCAAAGACTATGCTATCAGATGGAGGAATTTAGCTGCTCAGGTTGTCCCAGAACCCATAGACAGTGAGTTAAAGAGGATGTTCGTGAAAACTCTCCCGTTTGAATACCGTAATCGGATGGTTGCCATTCCGGCTGACAACTTCAACCAACTCATCCCCATGGGCGAACAAATTGAAATAGGGCTGAAAGATGGATGGTTTGTCGAGCCGTCCTCCTCGACCAGAAGATTTGGTGCGAGAAAAGAGAAAGAACCGGTAGCTGAAGTGAATATGGCTTATAACCAGCCAAGCCGGCGGAATGCTAACTCCGCCCCAGCAATCCAAGTAGTAGAAGCTCAGCAACAAAACTCGGGTCGCCAACCTTTCCAGAGGAGGAACAACAGGAGGCAATTCACCCCCCTCCCCGGATCATTGTCTCAAGTACTGACAGTGCTCCAGAAGAAAGGCTTGCTTACTACTGAGCCAAAGCGGCCCAATCCTGAGCGGTTCTATAACTTCGACCCTTCAAAGAAATGTGATTATCACATGGGTGAGCTGGGACACTCAACCGATGATTGCTATGCCCTCAAACACCGAGTCCAAAACCTCCTAGACACGAAGGCTTTCTCATTTCAAATTGCTAAGCCGAATGTTCAGAGCAACCCACTCCCTGATCACGCAGGCAATGTGAATGCCATATTTAGCTTCGACGCTGGTCGAATCAAGAATGTTAAGGTGTATACTACTGACGTCTACGGTGAGTTAGTGAAAGCCGGTTGTTACCCGAGTAATGAAGACCTTCCCCTTGCCATCATGAGAGAAAGAATCTCAAGAATGGTAGAAGCTGGGATGATCGTTTATGCTGACCACACTGGCATCATTTCCACTATCTCTGAAGTGGTTATTAATTGGGAGGAGGAGTTTGCTTCGTTGAACACCGGGAGCGACGAGGGCGACCCTCTGCTTGAAGACATGCCTCCGCTTGAAGACGCGTCCGATAATGAGGAGATCATTGTAAGCACGCCTACAACTGATGAAGGGATAGTGATCGAGATACCTCAACCGTATGAGTACAGTGATAATAAGGCGGTTCCTTGGTCCTACAGTCTCGATGTCAACTTAGTTACCAGATCTGGGCGTTCCTACGGCCAAGCTAATGCTCAACCTGCAAAACCTGTTACCGATGAAGAAGCCAAGCAGTTCCTAGCCGTGATTAAGGCTAGCGAATACAACATAGTTGAACAATTGCGCAAGCTGCCCGCGCAAATCTCTCTGCTTGAGCTGCTCCAGACATCTGTCAAGCATCAGAAGGCCTTAATGAAGGTGTTAAGTGAAGTCCACGTGCCAGAAACGATCGATCATGACAAACTGGAGGAATTTGTGGGTTCTATACTCCTCAAGGACCTCATAGCCTTTTCAGATGAAGAATTCCCTCTGGAAGGGAGGGGGCATACCAAAGCACTCTATATTTCCGTCAAATACAAGGCCTCACATGTTGCCCGGGTACTCATTGACAACGGATCAGCCTTGAACATCTGTCCTTTGGCGACTTTACACCGCCTTAAGATAGATCCTTCTAGGATAAGTTCTGCAAAAACCTCCGTACGAGCCTTTGACGGAACGAAGAAAGAAGTGATGGGAGAAATCTACCTTGACATCCAGATCGGACCAATTGTGTTCAATGTCCTATTTCAAGTTATGGACATTCCCACTGCATTCAATTTTCTGTTGGGTCGTCCATGGATTCATACTGCCGGAGCTGTGCCATCCAGTCTACATCAGATGGTGAAGTTCGTCGTGGAGAGAAAGTTAATCACAGTTCACGGTGAAGAAGAGCACCCAATCTACCACGCAACGGCTATCCCCTATGTTGAGCCTGATTGCAAGATAGAATCGAGCTATCAGTCGCTCGAGCTCGTATCAACCATACATGCGTCTAGAGGATCATCACCGCCTATTCCCGAGGTGTCAAATGCTGCAGTCATGGTTGGAAAGGTAATGGTCTCTCATGGCTTTACTCCGGGTGAAGGCCTTGGTAGAAATGGTCAAGGTATCCGCCAACCAGTGGAAGTTTCTCAGAGGCCCCGCATTACTGGGTTGGGATACCTGGGGTCAAGTGAGCCAAATAATGTGGCACGTGGACGTGGACGTGGTCGAGGTCAAGGTCGAAGAAATGGACAGAATAGATTGCGATCCGAAGAGGAGCCGAATGGTGAAGAACGTGGGCGTGGTAGGTCGCTTCCACACATCCGCACCACATTTCCGGGCCCCGCAAGAATGATGCATGAAGAGAAGGAAGTGATCGACACTCTGGGGCAACCAAGCGGCAAGTTCGATTATTATGTGAAATACTCAGCACCCCCGAGTTTCTATGTTGACCCCCGTGACATTGTCCCGGATGGATGGGGAGGTATGGATGATTCAACACCTCTAGTGACAGAAGATTCTGATGATGCAATGGAGGGAATCACTGCCCTGTTCGATAATTTCTTAATTGGAGCCATCGAGGAAGGACCGTTGAAGGGAATGGGCATTGGCCCGCAAGAGTAACACATTTACCTTTTTCGCACACTCCCCTACGCGGGAATTTTTACTGCTTTTTAGGACTTGCCCCGTCTCGGGAGCTGCTTTTTAGTACTTTTCATTTCTAGGATTTGATTGTTGCAATTTCCATTCCAATAAATGTAATTCATTTGGTGATAATCAATGAAATTACAAGTTATTTTCGTTTTGAGGGCATGTTGAGGTACATCAAACCAGCCCGGTGATGATATCCAACCGATAAAATAAAATATAGTCCAAGGAGAATTCTGAGGCCTGGGCTTCTTCATGCTTCCTCGTGTTAAAACCTTTTTGAAAAGAATTTCAAAATAAATAAAATCATCAAAAGAAATAAAAATACACTGTTTAGCCCTGTTTGTCCTACTGAACCCCCTACTTTATGTTTCGGGGGCAATTTTGTGACATGTGAAGGGTATGGGAACGGTCCAATCTGATGAATTATGTGCCACCGAACCTGATCTCGATGACACCAATGAACTCAAAGATTCCTCGGACCTCCAGCGTGATCTAGAGCATCATGAAAGACCTAAAGTCCTAACGGTAGACCAAACTATCACTGTCAACTTGAGCGATTCCGGAGAACCCAAAGAGGTGAAGATAGGGGCAACCCTTCCCGAAGGTGAAGCTAAACGCCTGGTCCAACTGCTGAAGGATTACCAGGATATCTTTGCCTGGTCGTATGTCGATATGCCGGGTCTAGACCCTTCTATCGTGGAGCATAGTCTACTCACTAATCCAGACATGCCGCCCAAGAAACAAAAGTTGCGAAGGACCAAGCCTGAACTTTCCAAGAAAATAGAGGAGGAGGTCATGAAGCTCTTGAAAGTGGGATTCATCGAAGTCACCCAATACCCCAGCTGGGTGGCTAATATTGTGCCAGTCATGAAGAAGGATGGTCGAGTTCGGGTTTGCATTGACTATCGCGATCTAAACAAGGCCAGTCCTAAAGACGATTTCCCATTGCCACATATAGACGTTTTGGTGGACAGTACTGCAGGGTTCGAGCTGTTTTCCTTCATGGATGGTTTCTCGGGTTATAATCAGATAAAAATGAAGGACGATGATAAGGAAAAAACGGCGTTCATCACTCCTTGGGGGACATTCCACTATAAGGTCATGCCCTTCGGCCTTAAAAATGCCGGGGCAACATATCAACGGGCAATGGTGACGCTCTTCCATGATATGATGTATAAGGAGATTGAGGTTTATGTCGATGACATGATCGCCAAGTCTCGACCTGGGAAGAGTCACGTCGATACTTTGAAGAAATTATTCGAGAGGCTCCGTGAGTTTAAGCTCCGTCTCAATCCGGCCAAGTGCGTATTCGGAGCAACTTCGGGTAAATTACTTGGGTTCATAGTAAGCAGTAAAGGCATTGAAATTGACCCCTCCAAAGTGAAGGCTATATGTGAGTTACAACCCCCATCGACCGTGAAAGAAGTGCGAAGTCTCCTGGGTAGATTGAACTACATAGCCCGTTTTATTTCTCAGCTCTCAGCAACTGCTAAGCCATTCTTCAAACTTCTAAGGAAGAATGCTCAAGTGAAATGGGACGATGATTGTCGGGAAGCGTTTAACGAACTAAAGCAATACCTGATGAAACCGCCAGTGCTAGTCCCACCAATGCCGGGCCAGCCTTTGATCCTTTACCTCACGATTCATAGTGAGTCTTTAGGTGCGATGCTAGCCCAGAAAAGTCCTGAAGATGGAAAAGAGCGAGCCATTTATTACCTAAGCCAGAAGTTCACTGTCTCGGAGTTGAATTATTCTGAAGCCGAGAAGACTTGCGCTGTGCTAGTATGGGTGCTCCATAGGCTGCGACAATATACACTGCATCACCAGACTTTGCTTGTGACTGAGAACGATCCCATTAAGTATTTACTTGATCAGCCAGCTTTGGTAGGGAAGTTAGCCAAGTGGCAGATTTTAATTTCAGAGTTTGATATCCAGATGAAGCCACAGAAGTCAGTTAAAGGTCGAGTAATTGCTGATGTGTTAGCTGAAAATCCTGGAGTCCCTGATGATGATAGATATTCTCCAGAAGATCGCATTTTGGTAATAAAGGAAGATACATGGACCATGTTTTTCGATGGAGCTGTAAACCTGGCTGGTTCCGGCACTGGGGCAGTTTTAATATCCCCAGATAGGCAACATTATCCAGTAGCAGCAAAGTTGGTGTTCCCCTGTACCAACAACATAGCCGAGTACGAGGCTTGCATCCTCGGACTCCAAGCCGCAGTGGAAATGGGAATAACCAAGTTGAAAGTGTTTGGTGATTCTGCTTTGATTATTCTCCAAACTGTGGGAGAGTGGAAGACGAGAGACACCAAACTAGTGCCGTACCATGAATACCTCGAAGAAATCATAAAGGAATTCGAAGATATCTCTTTTGAGTACTTATCGAGGTCTCATAATCAGTTTGCTGATGCGCTAGCTACGTTATCATCCATGTTGCAAGTGATTGATGGGTTAGAGGTAGAACCCCTGAAGATTGAAGTCCTGACAAAGCCAGCCTACTGTATGGTTGTGACCGGAGAGCCTGACGAAAAGCCATGGTATTACGATATCATGAGTTACATTCAGAAACAAGAATTTCCTGAGGGAAGCACCCCGGCTGACAGGAAGTACATAATGAAAATGGCTTCAAAATTCTTTATTAGTGGTGAAAAGCTGTACAAAAGATCATATGATTCAATCCTATTAAGGTGTGTGGATGCGGCTGAAGCTACCAGAATCATGCAAGAAGTACACGAAGGGATATGTGGTCCACACATGAATGGCCACATGTTAGCTAAGAAGATTATGAGGTTGGGTTATTACTGGCTCAGTCTTGAGAATGACTGCATCCAACATGTTCGAAGATGTCATCGTTGTCAGGTTCATGGGGATAAAATAAATGTTCCCCCGACAGAATTACATCAGCAGTCTGAGCCATGGCCCTTTTCAATGTGGGGCATCGATGTGATTGGCCCGATTAATCCCAAGGCATCAAATGGACACCGATTTATCTTGGTCGCGATTGACTATTTCTCTAAGTGGATTGAGGCGTCATCTTATGCAAACGTCACCGCAAGGAATGTTGTAAAATTCATCAGGCGAGACATAGTTGCTCGTTACGGTGTCCCTGAGGCTATCGTCACTGACAATGGGACGAATTTGAACAACAAGTTCATTGATCAGTTGTTCAACGAGTTCAAAATCCGGCACCTGAATTCATCTCCCTATCGTCCACAGATGAATGGAGCAGTTGAAGCCGCTAACAAGAACATCAAGAAGATCTTGGCCAAAACGGCTGAAAACTATCGTGACTGGCATGAAAGGTTACCATTTGCACTAATGGCGTATCGAACTTCGATCTGAACCTCTGTCGGAGCAACTCCTTTTTCCTTGGTGTATGGCATGGAAGCAGTTCTACCCGTCGAAGTAGAGATCCCTTCCTTGCGAGTATTGTCTCAAGTGGAGTTGTCCGAGGCAGAATGGATGCGACAAAGGCATGAGCAGTTAAACCTAATTGATGAGAAGCGATTGAAAGCCATTTGCCACGGTCAAACCTATCAGCAGAGGATAGCTAGATCCTTCAATCAAAAGGTGCGTCCAAGACACTTCGAGGTAAATGATCTAGTCCTAAGGAAGGTACTACCAGTCTTTCCTGTTCCTGGAGGAAAATTTGCCCCAAACTACATTGGTCCGTATGTGGTTAAAAAGGTGCTTCCCGGAGGTGCCCTGATTCTCGCGGAAATGGATGGTCGTGAGTTCTCCACTCCTGTTAATTCTGATGCTGTGAAGATCTATTATCCCTGATGGAATTTAACATTTTGCAGCAAAAGTTTTCAAAAGTTTGGTTTTATACTCTGAATTGCAAACATTGCATTTATGAATAAATGGTTTCAATCAATTTCAAGTTAAGATGTTTGCATTGGCTTTAATTTCTGCATGGTTATTTGTCAACCTGTATCATTGACCTCAAAGGGGGAATCTATTTAGACAATATGATAATTCATGAGGAATGAATTGAATGTGTTGAATGAGGTACATCGGGATGATGAAAGGCAAGCCATATCCTATACACAGTCCTATGCACTAATCCCCAGTGAGTTGAGTAGAAAAATTCCATGTCTGCAAGGCAAAGGGTTATCTCGCAAAAGGTACGGCAACTGAAATGACGAGAGGCAGTTCATTTCTCTATCCCAAACACTACAGGTTATCCATTGTTTCGCCACTTTAAGCCTAAACACTTGGAGAAAGTCATTCAAATTACCCCTGTCAAGAACCACCCCACATCGGGGCAAACTGGAGGTAAGTCAGCGTCATAAGGTGAAAAATGAGTAGAAATTTTCATGCTCTCACTTACATCAATCTTCGAGTGTTGCTTTTTCAGATGAATTCACGTGAAGTTCAAGTGCCTTAGGATGACGAAGAGCATTTCTTTCTCTATCCTATACACACTTTATCCTTTGTTAAGCCCAATTGAGCCTGCAAATTCATTTCTTAAACCCAGTTGGTGATCATCCCCCACACTGGGGCAAGGCAAAAGTCATCATTGTTCAAGCAGCATATCCGGAGCGCCGATAAAAGACGAAGACCCTGAGAGTCCAAATGTTAGTCATTCGGTTAAAACAAGCCAAAGTGTGACTGGCCAATGTATGCATTGTAGACAGTGTGTGTCAAAAGTAAAAAAAAAAAAACTAGAGGGCATGAAAAAGCAGTGTGCCTGGTAAAAGCAAGGCCGATGCCCGTGAAAGAAAAGAGAAGAAAAAATGGAGAAAAGTGACGACTTTAGAAAATGTTGAGATGTGTCAAAGTCACAAAAATATCCAGAGTCTTAAGGAATCAAGTGATGAATTCTTGAGGCCAATGGAGCATTTACCGAGAAGACAATCCCTGGTGAAGAAGAAGACCGGTGACAATGCCGAGATGATCACCAATTCTCACCCCAATTATACACATTTTGAGCCTTATGATCCATTCATTTCTTAACCCATGAGCCTAGCCTGCGTTACATCCCTTGCAAAGTCTCTTCAGATTAGGGCACTTGAACTAACGTAGAGTTTCTGATGTTTATAAGCTTAGCTCGAAGAAGTGCGAGCAAGTCCATTTCTATCTCATTTTGCAGGTTCTTGACTTGTAAACCCGGAGACAATTGCAGAGTATTTTCTTTCAATAGCCTTGACTCGAAGGGTCTCTTTTGCTAAGCCATTGACCAAGCCCATGTTACGGTCCTAACAAAGACCTCTCAGATTGTTAAAGTCGTACTGCTTGCGAGAATACTCAGACCCTTGTCAACATGATGATGGTGAGATGGAGCGATTCTCCATAAATCAGCCTTTTCGATGAGAATGAGAGAAAGCCCTTTTGGACCAAAAGTCCCTCATTCGACATTTTCAAGATATCCGTTTGTGAGTTCAGATTGTCTTGTCATGATTTTTCCCCAGCAAAGTTTGTAATGCTGATTTGACAAAACCATCGTGCATGAAAATCAGTTGAAATCATGGTGCATATGTATATGTATTCTTGACAGTGTGCGAATGCGTATTACATGTTACCTAAAATCGTGTCTAACAGGAGGCACACCTTCAGAGTTGGAGATGTCACCAGGTAAGTATATCTTTATCCCTAGGATGTCTATGACTATCTAGGTATCCCTAACCTGTTCAAGCAATTGTCAGGTCCCACATTTGATCATTTTTGCAATCTCTAGATGCCTTTGATTGTGTTCAGGTGTCTATTGATCAAACCTTTTCAGGTACTTCTGATGATATCCAGGTACTTTGTCAAGGAACTCTTGAACACTTGGGCTAGCCCCTTTGTTCATCAAATCACAGATTTTTATACAATCTCGAGAAGATTCCCCCGTTACATGACTATGAGCAGGTATAGCCATGGCGGCCAAATCTTTACATATGAGCAGGTATATGTAAAGGTCGGAATGTTCTCCCCAAATTTCAGGTATTCCTCCGCTACTCACCTATGAGCAGGTATAGGTAAGGCGGCTAAATCTTTACATATGAGCAGGTATATGTAAAGGTCGGAATACTCTCATTATTTCAGATGTTCCCCCGCTACTCGCCTATGAGCAGGTATAGGTGAAGCGGCCAAATCTTTGCATATGAGCAGGTATATGTAAAGATCGGAATATTCTCTCAACCCCAGGTGTTCCCCCGCAGTTCACTTATGAGCAGGTATAAGTGAGGCGGCCAAATCTTTGCATATGAGCAGGTATATGTAAAGGTCAGAATATCCTCTTGATTTCAAAAGTTTCCCCCGCAATTCACTTATGAGCAGGTATAAGTGAAGCGGCCAAATCTTTACAAACACCTAGAGAGATGCATAGGTAGTTCGTAAGGATCGGAACTATTCTCACGAATCCAAATGATGATTGGGTACGTCGAGCTGTCTTCGTGTGTTTTGACTTGACTGCAGATCACCGAAGTTCATCAACGTATATCAGGCAATACCTATGGGGACTGAGCCCATACATTTGCCAAAACAATATACAAGTTAAAGTTGTGCTTCGAATTGCATTATCTTGCTCCTGTCAGGTAAGTGATTCCAGGTACATTTTCTACTCATGTCAGCATGCATCATTTCTTAATGCATTGTAAAATGGGACTCATAATCCCGACAAAAACAACATTCATTGCATTTGTATGGTTGAAATTTAGGTATCATTTAGTCTTTGAATGCAACCTCTATGAGCTCACCTTCAAAGAGGGGCAGCTGTTGACACCTAAATTTTAGCAACCATTTAGTGTAATTTGCATAGAAAATTAGGGATTAAATTTTTAACCCCTAAACAAAAAATATTTAAATTGCATAACATATAGTTTAAATTCATTTTAGATTAATTGCATTTTGCATCGGACTGGCGGTGACGAACGAGCTTAAATTTCATTGAATGGGACTCGGCTCGCTTGTAATGCAAGGGCCGGGAATTACAAGTCAAACGGGTTCGGTTGTTTTAATTTGAACTTAATTCAGCCCATTGTCATTAATTAATTCAGCCCATTTAAATTAAAGCCCAAGCCTAAGCCCATTAGGACTAGAAAGCCCATCTAATTGATCTAGATTAATACTATATATACATTATTAGGTCAGGATTTTGGGATGGGGGGACACACAATTTTCAGATCAAAATTTCCAGAGAGTGAGAGTGAGAAAGAGAGAGAGAGAAGGAGGCCGGCCGGAGCATCCCCCTACACGGCCAGAACCGCGCCTGTCGCTGCTCCTCCCGCCGACGCCGCGCCTGTCGCCGCTGCTCCGCCTGCTGCCATTGCTCCGCCTGCTGCCGCCACTCCCCACCGCACCTGCTTCCGCGCGACACTGCCGCTGCTCCTCCCGCCGACGCCGCGCCTGTCGCTGCTGCTTCGCGAACGACGCCGCCGCTGCTCCGCCTGCTGCCGCCTTCCGCCGACGCCGCTGCTGCCGTGCGACGTCGCTGCTGCTGCCCCGTCCTGCCGCCTCTCCCGCCGACACCGTGCCTTACGCCGACGCCGCTGCCGCCGCCGCTCCCTGCCGGGCTTGCTGCTGCCGCGTGCTGCCGCCTCTCCCGCCGACGCCGTGCCTCACTCCGACGCCGCTGCTACCGCCGCTCCCTGCCGGACTTGCTACCGCCGCTGCTTCCCGCCGACGCCGCTGCCGTCGTCCTCGACACCGCGCCGCCGGTCCGCCGTTCGTCGTTCATCCTGATCCGCAAGTTCAAATTTGGAAATTATCTGCAAATTAGGTAATTGAACATTATCTGATATTTTTCAGAATATCTAATTTACTAATTTGGGTGTTTGAATATTACGTGAATATCGTGCGGAATATTAGATATATTAGGATGATTATCTGATATCTGCAATATTTTTAAAATATTCAGAATTAGGAAAACTTTCCTAATTCAGCAACGTATCTGGACAACTATCCGACCTTATCCCTAAGGTATGATACGTGGCGATACGGAGAATCATTATCCTACCCATATTCACTTGGGTACGACAATGAATCTTATCTGCTTTCCAAATTTGAATGATCGAATTTCCGTCAATATCTATAACCCTATAGATATGACTGATAATTCGATTTTTGCGCCTAATCCGAGTTTGAAACGAATTTTGCGGATCGCGTGGTTGTTTTAAATGCGAATGCTATCTCTGTTTAAATTGTTTTTCCTTTTCAAATAAAAAAAGAAAATTCAAAAAATATCAGTTAGTATTTGAATTTGAGTTTTGCATGTTTAGGAATCCTAAATATATCTAGACGATAGAGTAATTATTTAATTTAAATTAGGACTTGAGATAATCTATTTCCTAGTTTAAATTAAGTAATTTTCTAATCTTAATAGATTATTTAGGTTATTTTTTAATTCCGAATTTTCATGAAAACCCAAAAAAAGAATGAATTGTTTTATGGTAGATTAGGATAGATTGCATTCTTAATTTAAGTAATTTATTATTTCGAATTTTAACAAAAATCCCAAAAATAAATCATGTTAGGACATATTAGGTCATCATAGGTTGCACGTTAATTTAGGCATATTTTTATTCCGAATTTCATCAAAAAAATACCAAAAATAAATCATTTGCCCGTCATCAGAATTAGGTCACGTCGTCGCATGACATATAGTTTGCATGCTAGGTTGCATTACTTGCATGTCATTTTTGCACGTCATTGCATGTAGACTAGGTTTCATTTAAATAAGCGAAAAGCCAAAAATTGAGTGAATTCCTTGTTAATTAGAAATCATATTAGGTTGTTGATGTGATTTTCTAGCTAACGATGCAGATGCTTACGTTGCTTTGAGGTAAGTAATTCTCCCAACTTGCAATTTATTTAATGCTTTCTTGAGTGTTAAATTGGTGGTTTGCGCACCCGCATGAACACCTCATATGTTAGTGACTAAGTTAAAATGGATCCAGACTGCTTGCCAAAATATTTTTGAAAAGAAAAGGTACCGAAAGGGCGTTAGACTAGATCTAGCGTAATCAAGTCCCCGGGCTTAGAATCTCTGGTTCGTAGGAATAAAACATATCTCCCTATGTTTTATTTAGGTTTCTAATCGACCTACCACAAATTGATTAGTGGCGACTCCAAGCATGAAAACATTTGCATGTTAAAAACTTAAACCCAAAGTTGCGAATTGGTAGGGCTTGGGAGGGCTCGAGTTAGGTTTAGTCCTAATAATTCATTAGCCTGAGAGGGAAATTTTAGGTCGCGACAGAATTCGTACTCGATATTCCTAATATGTCAAGTTTTTTCTTCCCTCAATAAGCAAATAAGATGCCGTCATTGCTGTTGACACCTAAATTTTAGCAACCATTTAGTGTAATTTGCATAGAAAATTAGGGATTAAATTTTTAACCCCTAAACAAAAATATTTAAATTGCATAACATATAGTTTAAATTCATTTTAGATTAATTGCATTTTGCATCGGACTGGCGGTGACAAACGAGCTTAAATTTCATCGAATGGGACTCGGCTCGCTTGAAATGCAAAGGCCGAGAATTATAAGTCAAACGGGCTCGGTTGTTTTAATTTGAACTTAATTCGACCCATTGTCATTAATTAATTCAGCCCATTGTCATTAATTAATTCAGCCCATTATCATTAATTAATTCAGCCCATTTGAATTAAAGCCCAAGCCTAAGCCCATTAGGACCAGAAAGCCCATCTAATTGACCTAGATTAATACTATAAATACTTCATTAGGTCAGAAAATTAGGGGGGGAACACAAAAATTTTCAGATCAGAATTTTTGAGAGCACGAGAGACACACGTGAGCGAGAGAAAAAAGAGAGTGAGAAAGAGAGAGAGAGAAGAAGACCGGCACACCGCCGCCGCCGCTAGAGCCATCCCACGCCGTGCGCCGCCGCTGCTCCCGCCCCCTCACGTCGCGCACGCCGCCGCCAAGCTTGCCGCTGCCACCTCACGCCGACGCTGCTGCTGCCGTGCACGTCGCCGTTGCTGCTTCCTCCTCACGCCGTTGCCGCTGCTGCTGCCGCCGCACGTCCCGCGGGACGCCCCTGTTGCTGCCGCTCCCCGCCGGACCTGCTGCCGCTTCCTGCCACCGACGCTGCTTCCTGCCAGCGCCTGCTGCCGAGCGCCGCTCCCTGTCGCGCCCGCCGGTGTCGCTGCTGCTTTCCCCCCGCGACGCCGCTGCCGCTGTCTCCCGCGAGACACCGCCGGTGCTGCTGCTCGCCGCTGCTCCTCAGGCCGACGCCGACGCCGCTGCTGCTTGCTGCTGCCGAGCCCGACGCTGCTGCTGCCGTCCTCGCCGGAGCCGTTGTACGCCGGTGCTGCCTTGCTGTTCCGTCGCTGCGCCCTGCCGACGTCCCAGCCGCTGTCCCCGCCGAGCCCGACGCCGCTGCTGCCGTCCTCGCCGGAGCTGTTGCACGCCGGCGCTGCCTTGCTGTTCCGTCGCCGCTGCTCCGTCGTCGTTCCCGACACCGCGCTGCCGATCCGCCGTTCATCGTTCGTCCTGATCCGCAAGTTCGAATTTGGAAATTATCTGCAAATTAGGTAATTGAACATTATCCAATATTTTTAGAATATTTCGTTTCTTAATTTTTGGATGTTTGAATATTCTGTGAACATTGCGTGGATTGCTAGATATCTTAGGATAATGTTTGCCTTGTTCGCAATATTTGAAAATATTCAAAATTAGGAATCTTTCCTAATTCAGCAACGTATCTGGACAATTATCCGACCTTATCCCTAAGGTATGATACGTGGCGATACGGAAAATCATTATCCTATCTATAATCACTTGGGTATGATAATGATTTTTATCTGCTTTCCAGATTTGAATGATCGACTTTCCGTTAATATCTATAACCCTATAGATATGACTGATAGCTCGATTTTTGTGCCTAATCCGAATTTGAAACGAATTTTGTGGATTGCGTGGCTATTTTAAATGTGGATGCTATCTCTGTTTAGATTATTTTTCCTTTTCAAATAAAAAGAAAATTCAAAAAATATCAGTTAGGATTAGAATTTGAATTTTGCATGTTTAGGAATCTTAAATATATCTAGACGATAGAGTAATTATTTAATTTAAATTAGGATTTGAGATAATCTATTTCCTAGTTTAAATTAAATAATTTTCTAGTCTTGATAGATTATTTAGGTTATTTTTTTATTCCGAATTTTCAAGAAAACCCTAAAAAATGAATTGTTTTATGGTAGATTAGGATAAATTGCATTCTTTATTTAAGTAATTTATTATTTCGATTTTTAACAAAAATCCCAAAAATAAGTTATGTTAGGACATATTAGGTCATCATAGGTTGCATGTTAATTTAGGCATATTTTTATTCCGAATTTCACCAGAAAATACCAAAAATAAATCATTTGCTCGTCATCAGAATTAGGTCACGTCGTCGCATGACATATAGTTTGCATGCTAGGTCGCATTGTTCGCGTGTCAATTCTTGTACGTCATTGCACGTAGGTTAGCTTTCATTTAAATAAGTGAAAATCAAAAAATGTGGAGTGAACTGCTTGTTAATTAGAAATCATATTAGGTTGTTGATGTGATTTTCTAGCTAACCATGCAGATGCTTACGTTGCTTCGAGGTAAGTAATTCTCCTAATCTTGCAATTTATTTAATGCTTTCTTGAGTGTTAAATTGGTGGTTTGCGCACCCGCATGAACACCTCATATGTTAGTGACTAAGTTAAAATGGATCCAAACTGCTTGCCAAAATATTTTTGAAAAGAAAAGGTACCGAAAGGGCGTTAGACTAGATCTAGCGTAATCAAGTCCCCGGGCTTAGGATCTCTGGTTCGTAGGAATAAAACATATCTCCCTATGTTTTATTTAGGTTTCTAATCGACCTACCACAAATTGATTAGTGGCGACTCCAAGCATGAAAACATTTGCACGTTTAAAAACTTAAACCCAAAGTTGCGAATTGGTAGGGTTTGGGAGAGCTCGAGTTAGGTTTAGTCCTAATAATCCATTAGCCTGAGAAGGAAAATTTTTAGGTCGCGACAGCTTGGCGACTCCGCTGGGGACTTGAGTTGAAACTCTTAGTGGACTTAGGCCAGTTTTTCTTTTCAAAAAATATTTTTTGCTTGGCAGCGAGGATCCCAGGTACGTCCCTAACATTTTAGGTGTTAAATGTTTTTGTAGTATGGGAGGTATAAGGGGAGGCGTGATTGTTAACCCTTGTTTTGCAGGGAGGTGTTTGAATGAATGGTTTAGTTTATGCACGAAGCGCTGTATGATATAACCTGTTGTGCATGCCTTACATTTACACTACACCGCACACACTACCCGCTGCCGGACCTGGGCGGCACAGGTT
This sequence comes from Syzygium malaccense, assembly GCA_031216405.1. Lineage (NCBI taxonomy): Eukaryota > Viridiplantae > Streptophyta > Magnoliopsida > Myrtales > Myrtaceae > Syzygium > Syzygium malaccense. The sequence continues at coordinate 38,899,850 of CM062263.1, read as the reverse complement.
TAGGATGGTACTGAGAAAACGGACACCCCGACCACACCCGCGTGGTATGGGTCGCCTTTCTTGGTCCCGAAAGTTCTTTCGTGGTGTCATTGAATACCTGCCACGGTTGCACCCTTTGCAACCCGGGTCGGCTCTTTGACTAAGCCGGAGTCAGGGGAATCTCAGCCTAACCACCACCATGACTGGTTTAGCTCGGTAATCCTCATGTCTCCATTTTGCAAGCCAGAGTCTAGGTAGAAATCGAACCTTACGTTTCATGCGCATGTCTATGTGATTGCCATCATTCTACCCGGTGAAGTAAGATTTCTGAACCTTTATCTAGCAATTTATTTATGTTTCGTACTTTCTTTGGTCGGTCCATGATAGGTCTAGATTGGTTTTAAATTTGAAAGTAATAATCATTGAGTCCTTTTTTTTAAAAAAAAGAGAAAGCTCTTTTAGAGAATTTATTTTCAATCTATGTCTTTATTTTCCTAGATGTGTCATAGGTAATTATTTTCCTACAAAGTTTGCCGTCATCTTTCTTTTACAAAAAAGGGGTTTTAGAGAATTTGTTTTCAGTCCATAGTTTCTAGGGAGTCTCACTTTTTGTTTTTCATAATTTTATGATTAGGGATTTTGGTGCTTCTATTTCCTAGGTTGTGTCTAGGGCGTCATTTATATTTCTTTTCCTAGATCACTTTTCATAAAGTCTCGTCTATATACGAATATTGTCATGAATAAACAAAAAAGACTAGAAGCGTGTCATGGACCAACCTTGTCTTGACCATGTGCTTATTTGGTTCATTTCTTTTACATCAGGTAGCTACGGACCGATCACGGTCGCCCATTCGTACACGGTCGAGAGCCAGAATGGCCGATCAAACCGACTTGCAAGAACGTGTTATTGGTGTGGAAGACCAGATCAAGCAACTTGTCATCGCGATGCAACAAATGTCCGCTGAGATCAAAGCTCTCCGGTCAGTTCCTGTTTCGACACCTCCCGAAGCGTCTGTCCCAAAGCAGAAAATCAGGAAAAGTGTCGATGTTGACGGAGATGACGATATTCCTGATTTAGAAGATGACCCTGTCCAGATCATCGTCAACAAGGACAAACCTGATGAACGGGTCAATAAACTTGAAGAAAGAGTGAAGCAGCTGGAAGGTTCGCAGGATTCACCTTCGATTGATCTGTCCCTTTACTCACAGATCAAAATCCCAAAGAAGTTCAAAATGCCGGATTTCGACAAGTACAATGGCACCACATGTCCAAAGGCCCACCTACAGCTCTATCACGTACAAATGACTTCGTACGTCGATAACGAACTCCTGATGATCCATGCCTTTCAAGCAAGTTTGACGGGTCCTGCTTTGAGCTGGTATCTCATGAAGAAGATAAATGGCCTCAAAACTTGGAAAGAAGCCAGTGAAGCATTCTTGAAGCAGTACAGATTCATAACGGACATCATTCCTACCCGTGATGATCTCGAACGTGCCCAGATGAAAAAGACTGAGTCCTTTAAGGACTATGCTATCAGATGGAGAAATTTAGCTGCTCAGGTTGTCCCAGAACCCATAAACAGTGAGTTAAAGAGGATGTTCATGAAAACTCTCCCGTTCGAATACCGTAATCGGATGGTTGCCATTCCGACTGACAACTTCAACCAACTCATCCCCATGGGCGAACAAATTGAAATAGGGCTGAAAGATGGATGGTTTGTCGAGCCGCCCTCCTCGACCAGAAGATTTGGTGCAAGAAAAGAGAAAGAACCGGCAGCTGAAGTGAATGTGGCTTATAACCAACCGAGCCGGCGGAATGCTAACTCCGCCCCAGCAATCCAAGTAGTAGAAGCTCAGCAACAAAACTCGGGTCGTCAACCTTTTCAGAGGAGGAACAACAAGAGGCAATTCACTCCCCTCCCCGGATCGTTGTCTCAAGTGTTGACAGTGCTCCAGAAGAAAGGTTTGCTCACTACTGAGCCAAAGCGGCCCAATCCTGAGCGGTTCTATAACTTCGACCCGTCAAAGAAATGTGATTATCATATGGGTGAGCTGGGACACTCAACCGATGATTGCTATGCCCTCAGGCACCGAATCCAAAACCTCCTAGACACGAAGGCGTTCTCATTTCAACCTGCTAAGCCGAATGTTCAGAGCAACCCACTCCCTGATCACGCAGGCAATGTGAATGCCATATTTAGCTTCAATGCTAGTCGAATCAAGAATGTTAAGGTGTGTACTACCGACGTCTACGGTGAGTTAGTGAAAGCCGGTTGTTACCCAAGTAATGAAGACCTGCCCCTGGCTCTCATGAAAGAAAGAATCTCAAGAATGGTAGAAGCTGGGATGATTGTTTATGCTGACCACACTGGCATCGTTTCCACTATCTCCGAAGTGGTTATTAATTGGGAGGAGGAGTTTGCTACATTGAACAGCAGGAGCGACAAGGGCGACCCTCTGCCTGAAGACATGCCTCCGCTTGAAGACGCGTCCGATAATGAGGAGATCATTGTAAGCACGCCTACAACTGATGAAGGGATAGTGATCGAGATACCTCAACCGTATGAGTACAGTGACAATAAGGCGGTTCCCTGGTCCTACAGTCTCGATGTCGACTTAGTTACCAGATCTGGGCGTTCCTACGGCCAAGCTAATGCCCAACCTGCAAAACCCGTTACTGATGAAGAAGCCAAGGAATTTCTAGCTGTGATTAAGGCTAGCGAGTACAACATAGTTGAACAATTGCGCAAGCTGCCCGCGCAAATCTCCCTGCTTGAGCTGCTCCAGACATCTGTCATGCATCAGAAGGCCTTAATGAAGGTGTTAAGTGAAGTCCACGTGCCAGAAACGATCGATCATGACAAATTAGAGGAATTTGTGGGCTCTATACTCCTCAAGGACCTCATAGCCTTTTCGGATGAAGAGTTCCCTCTAGAAGGAAGGGGGCATACCAGGGCACTCTATATTTCCGTCAAATACAAGGCCTCACATGTTGCCCGGGTACTCATTGACAACGGGTCAGCCCTGAACATCTGTCCTTTGGCGACTTTACACCGCCTTAAGATAGATCCTTCTAGGATAAGTTCTGCAAGAACCTCCGTACGAGCCTTTGACGGAATGAAGAAAGAAGTGATGGGAGAAATACACCTTGACATACAGATAGGACCAACGATGTTCAATGTCCTATTTCAAGTTATGGACATTCCCACTGCATTCAACTTTCTGTTGGGTCGTCCATGGATTCATACTGCTGGAGCTGTGCCATCCAGTCTACATCAGATGGTGAAGTTCGTCGTGGAGAGAAAGTTAGTCACGGTCCACGGTGAAGAAGAACACCCAATCTACCACGCAGCGGCTATCCCCTATGTTGAGCCTGATTGCAAAATAGAATCGAGCTATCAGTCGCTGGAGCTCGTATCAACCATACATGCGTCAAGAGGATCATCACCGCCTATTCCTGAGGTGTCAAATGCTGCGGTCATGGTTGGAAGAGTAATGATCTCTCACGGCTTTACTCCAGGTGAAGGCCTTGGTAGAAATAGTCAAGGTATCCGCCAACCGGTGGAAGTTTCTCAGAGGCCCCGCATTACTGGGTTGGGATACCTGGGGTCAAGTGAGCCGAACAATGTGGCACGTGGACGTGGACGTGGTCGAAGAAATGGTCAAAATAGATTGCGATCCGAAGAAGAGCCAAATGGTGAAGAACGTGGGCGTGGTAGGTTGCCTCCACACCTCCGCACCACATTCCCAGGCCCTGCAAGAATGATGCATGAAGAGAAGGAAGTGATCGACACTCTGGGGCAACCAAGTGGCAAGTTCGATTATTATGTTAAATACTCGGCGCCCCCCAGCTTCTATGTTGACCCCCGTGACATTGTCCCGGATGGATGGGGAGGTATGGATGATTCAACACCTCTAGTGACAGAAGATTCTGATGATGCAATGGAGGGAATCACTGCCCTGTTCGATAATTTCTTAATTGGAGCCATCGAGGAAGGACCGTTGAAGGGAATGGGCATTGGCCCGCAAGAGTAACACATTTACCTTTTTCGCACATTCCCCTACGCGGGAATTTTTACTGCTTTTTAGGACTTGCCCCGTCTCGGGAGCTACTTTTTAGTACTTTTCATTTCTAGGATTTGATTGTTGCAATTTCCATTCCAATAAATGTAATTCATTTAGTGATAATCAATAAAATTACAAGTTGTTTTCGTTTTGAGGGCATGTTGAGGTACATCAAACCAGCCCGGTGATGATATCCAACCGATAAAAGAAAAATATAGTCCAAGGAGAATTCTGAGGCCTGGGCTTCTTCATGCTTCCTCGTGTTAAAACCTTTTGGAAAAGAATTTCAAAATAAATAAAATTATCAAAAAAAAAATCAAAATACACTGTTTAGCCCTGTTTGTCCTACTGAACCCCCTACTTTATGTTTCAGGGGCAATTTTGTGACATGTAAGGGTATGGGAACGGTCCAATCTGATGAATTATGTGCTACCGAACCTGATCTCGATGACCCCAATGAACTCGAAGATTCCTCGGACCTCCAGCGTGATCTAGAGCATCATGAAAGACCTAAAGTCCTAACGGTAGACCAAACTATCACTGTCAACTTGAGTGATTCCGGAGAACCCAAAGAAGTGAAGATAGAGGCAACCTTTCCCGAAGGTGAGACGAAACGCTTGATCCAGTTGCCGCATGAGTAGGTAAGTCTTTCAACCAAAAAGTGCATCAAAGACACTTTGAGGTAAATGATCTAGTCCTAAGGAAGGTACTGCCAGTCTTTCCTATTCCTAGGGGTAAATTTGCCCCAAAATACATTGGTCCATATGTGGTTAAAAAGGTGCTTCCTGGAGGTGCCCTGATTCTCGCAGAAATGGATGGTCGTGAGTTTTCCACTCCTGTTAATTCTGATGCTGTGAAGATATATTATCCCTGATAAGATCTAACATTTTTACGGCGAAAGTTTTCAAATGTTTGGTTTTATACTCTGAATTGCAAACGTTGCATTTATGAATAAATGGTTTTAGTCAATTTCAAGTTAAGATGTTTGCATTGGCTTTAATTTCTGCATGGTTATTTGTCAACATGGATTATCGATTTCAAAAGGGGAAATCTATTTGGACAATCTGATAATTCATGTGGAATGAATTGAATGTGTTGAATGAGGTACATCGGGATGATGAAAGGTAAGCCATATCCTATACACAGTCCCATGCACTAATCCCCAGTGAGTTGAGTGGAAAAATTCCATGTCTGCAAGGCAAAGGGTTATCTCGCAAAAGGTACGGCAACTGAAATGATGAGAGGCAGTTCATTTCTCTATCCCAAACACTACAAGTTATCCATTGTTTCGCCACTTTGAGCCTAAACACTTGGAGAAATTCATTCAAATTACCCCTGTCAAGAACCACCCCACATCGGGGCAAACTGGAGGTAAGTCAGCGTCATAAGGTGAAAAATGAGTAGAAATTTTCATGCTCTCACTTGCATCAATCTTCGAGTGTTGCTTTTTCAGATGAATTCACGTAAAGTTCAAGTGCCTTAGGATGACGAAGAGCATTTCTTTCTCTATCCTATACACACTTTATCCTTTGTTAAGCCCAATTGAGCCTGCAAATTCATTTCTTAAACCCAATTGGTGATCATCCCCCACACTGGGGCAAGGCAAAAGTCATCATTGTTCAGGCAGCATATCCAGAGCGCCGACAAAAGACGAAGACCCTGAGAGTCCAGATGTTAGTCACTCGGTCAAAACAAGCCAAAGTGTGACTGGCCAATGTATGCATTGTAGACAGTGTGAGTCAAAAAAAAAAAAAACTAGAGGGCATGGAAAAGCAGTGTGCCTGGTAAAAGCAGTGTGCCTGGTAAAAGCAAGGCCGATGCCCGTGAAAAGAAAAAAGGAAAAATGGAGAAAAGAAAAAAGAAGAAAAAACGGAGGAAAAAGTGACGACTTTAGATTAGAAAATGTTGAGATGTGTCAAAGTCACAAAAATATCCAGAGTCTTAAGGAATCAAGTGATGAATTCTCGAAGCCAATGGAGAATTTACCGAGAAGACAATCCCTGACGGAAAAGAGCACCGGTGACAATGCCGAGATGATCACCAACTCTCACCCCAATTATACACATTTTGAGCCTTATGATCCATTCATTTCTCAACCCATGAGCCTAGCCTGCGTTACGTCCCTTGCAAAGTCTCTTCAGATTAGGGCACTTGAACTAACGTAGAGTTTCTGATGTTTATAAGCTTAGCTCGAAGAAGTGCGAGCAAGTCCATTTCTATCTCATTTTGCAAGGTTCTTGACTTGTAAACCCGGAGACAATTGCGGAGTATTTTCTTTCAATAGCCTCGACTCGAAGAGTCTCTTTTGCTAAGCCATTGACCAAACCCATGTTACGGTCCTAACAAAGACCTCTCAGATTGGTAAAGTCGTACTGCTTACGAGAATACTCAGACCCTTGTCAACATGATGATGGTGAGATAGAGTGATTTTTGTAAATCAGCCTTTCGATGAGAATGAGAGAAAGCCCTTTTGGACCGGAAGTCCCTCATTCGACATTTTCAAGATATCTACTTGTGAATCCGGATTGTCTTGTCATGATTTTTCCCCAGCGAAGTTTGTAATGTCGATTTGACAAAACCATCGTGCATGAAAATCAGTTGAAATCATAGTGCATGTGTATATGTGTTCTTGACAGTGTGCGAATGCATATTACATGTTACTTAAAATCGTGTCTAATAGGAGACACACCTTCAGAGTTGGAGATGTCATCAGGTAAGTATGTCTCTATCCCTAGGATATCTATGACTATCTAGGTATCCCTAACCTGTTCAAGCAATTGTCAGGTCCCACATTTGATCATTTTTGCGATCTCTAAATGCCTTTGATTGTGTTCAGGTGTCTATTGATCAAACCTTTTCAAGTACTTCTGATGATATCCAGGTACTTTGTCAAGAAACTCTTGAACACTTGGGCTAGCCCCTTTGTTCATCAAATCACAGATTTTCATACAATCTCGAGAAGATTCCCCCGTTACATGACTATGAGCAGATATAGGCATGACGGCCAAATCTTTACATATGAGCAGGTATATGTAAAGGTCGGAATATTCTTCCCAAATTTCAGGTATTCCCCCGCTACTCGCCTATGAGCAGATATAGGTGAAGCGGCCAAATCTTTGCATATGAGCAGGTATATGTAAAGGTCAGAATATTCTTCCAAATTTCAGGTATTCCCCCGCTACTCACCTATGAGCAGGTATAGGTGAAGCGGCCAAATCTTTGCATATGAGCAGGTATATGTAAAGGTCGGAATACTCTCATTATCTTAGATGTTCCCCCGCTACTCACCTATGAGCAGGTATAGGTGAAGCGGCCAAATCTTTGCATATGAGCAGGTATATGTAAAGGTCGGAATATTCTCTCAACCCCAGGTGTTCCCCCGTAGTTCACTTATGAGCAGGTATAAGTGCGGCGGCCAAATCTTTGCATATGAGCAGGTATATGCAAAGGTCGGAATATCCTCTTGATTTCAAAAGTTTCCCCCGCAATTCACTTATGAGCAGGTATAAGTGAAGCGGCCAAATCTTTGCAAACACCTATGGATATATAGGTAGTTCGTAAAGATCGGAACTGTTCTCACGAATCCAGTTGATGATTGGATACGTCGAGCTTTCTTCGTGTGTTTTGACTTGATTGCAGATCACCGAAGTTCATCAATGTATATCAGGCAATACCTATGGGACTGAAGCCCATACATTTGCCAAAACAACATACAAGTTAAAGTTGTGCCTCGAATCGCGCTATTGTTCATATCAGGTAAGTGATTCCAGGTACGTTTTCTACTCATGTCAGCATGCATCATTTCTTAACGCATTGTAAAATGGGACTCATAATCCCGACAAAAACAACATTCATTGCATTTGCATGGTTAAAATTTAGGTATCATGTAGTCTTTGAATGCAACCTCTGCGAGCTCACCTTCAAAGAGGGGCAGCTGTTGACACCTAAATTTTAGCAACCATTTAGTGTAATTTGCATAGAAAATTAGGGATTAAATTTTTAACCCCTAAACAAAAATATTTAAATTGCATAACATATAGTTTAAATTCATTTTAGATTAATTGCATTTTGCATCGGACTGGCGGTGACAAACGAGCTTAAATTTCATCGAATGGGACTCGGCTCGCTTGAAATGCAAAGGCCGGGAATTATAAGTCAAACGGGCTCGGTTGTTTTAATTTGAACTTAATTCGACCCATTGTCATTAATTAATTCAGCCCATTGTCATTAATTAATTCAGCCCATTATCATTAATTAATTCAGCCCATTTGAATTAAAGCCCAAGCCTAAGCCCATTAGGACCAGAAAGCCCATCTAATTGACCTAGATTAATACTATAAATACTTCATTAGGTCAGAAAATTAGGGGGGGAACACAAAAATTTTCAGATCAGAATTTTTGAGAGCACGAGAGACACACGTGAGCGAGAGAAAAAAGAGAGTGGGAAAGAGAGAGAGAGAAGAAGACCGGCACACCGCCGCCGCCGCTAGAGCCATCCCACGCCGTGCGCCGCCGCTGCTCCCGCCCCCTCACGTCGCGCACGCCGTCGCCAAGCTTGCCGCTGCCACCTCACGCCGACGCTGCTGCTGCCGTGCACGTCGCCGTTGCTGCTTCCTCCTCACGCCGTTGCCGCTGCTGCTGCCGCCGCACGTCCCGCGGGACGCCCCTGTTGCTGCCGCTCCCCGCCGGACCTGCTGCCGCTTCCTGCCACCGACGCTGCTTCCTGCCAGCGCCTGCTGCCGAGCGCCGCTCCCTGTCGCGCCCGCCGGTGTCGCTGCTGCTTTCCCCCCGCGACGCCGCTGCCGCTGTCTCCCGCGAGACACCGCCGGTGCTGCTGCTCGCCGCTGCTCCTCAGGCCGACGCCGACGCCGCTGCTGCTTGCTGCTGCAGAGCCCGACGCTGCTGCTGCCGTCCTCGCCGGAGCCGTTGTACGCCGGTGCTGCCTTGCTGTTCCGTCGCTGCGCCCTGCCGACGTCCCAGCCGCTGTCCCCGCCGAGCCCGACGCCGCTGCTGCCGTCCTCGCCGGAGCTGTTGCACGCCGGCGCTGCCTTGCTGTTCCGTCGCCGCTGCTCCGTCGTCGTTCCCGACACCGCGCTGCCGATCCGCCGTTCATCGTTCGTCCTGATCCGCAAGTTCGAATTTGGAAATTATCTGCAAATTAGGTAATTGAACATTATCCAATATTTTTAGAATATTTCGTTTCTTAATTTTTGGATGTTTGAATATTCTGTGAACATTGCGTGGATTGCTAGATATCTTAGGATAATGTTTGCCTTGTTCGCAATATTTGAAAATATTCAAAATTAGGAATCTTTCCTAATTCAGCAACGTATCTGGACAATTATCCGACCTTATCCCTAAGGTATGATACGTGGCGATACGGAAAATCATTATCCTATCTATAATCACTTGGGTATGATAATGATTTTTATCTGCTTTCCAGATTTGAATGATCGACTTTCCGTTAATATCTATAACCCTATAGATATGACTGATAGCTCGATTTTTGTGCCTAATCCGAATTTGAAACGAATTTTGTGGATTGCGTGGCTATTTTAAATGTGGATGCTATCTCTGTTTAGATTATTTTTCCTTTTCAAATAAAAAGAAAATTCAAAAAATATCAGTTAGGATTAGAATTTGAATTTTGCATGTTTAGGAATCTTAAATATATCTAGACGATAGAGTAATTATTTAATTTAAATTAGGATTTGAGATAATCTATTTCCTAGTTTAAATTAAATAATTTTCTAGTCTTGATAGATTATTTAGGTTATTTTTTTATTCCGAATTTTCAAGAAAACCCTAAAAAATGAATTGTTTTATGGTAGATTAGGATAAATTGCATTCTTTATTTAAGTAATTTATTATTTCGATTTTTAACAAAAATCCCAAAAATAAGTTATGTTAGGACATATTAGGTCATCATAGGTTGCATGTTAATTTAGGCATATTTTTATTCCGAATTTCACCAGAAAATACCAAAAATAAATCATTTGCTCGTCATCAGAATTAGGTCACGTCGTCGCATGACATATAGTTTGCATGCTAGGTCGCATTGTTCGCGTGTCAATTCTTGTACGTCATTGCACGTAGGTTAGCTTTCATTTAAATAAGTGAAAATCAAAAAATGTGGAGTGAACTGCTTGTTAATTAGAAATCATATTAGGTTGTTGATGTGATTTTCTAGCTAACCATGCAGATGCTTACGTTGCTTCGAGGTAAGTAATTCTCCTAATCTTGCAATTTATTTAATGCTTTCTTGAGTGTTAAATTGGTGGTTTGCGCACCCGCATGAACACCTCATATGTTAGTGACTAAGTTAAAATGGATCCAAACTGCTTGCCAAAATATTTTTGAAAAGAAAAGGTACCGAAAGGGCGTTAGACTAGATCTAGCGTAATCAAGTCCCCGGGCTTAGGATCTCTGGTTCGTAGGAATAAAACATATCTCCCTATGTTTTATTTAGGTTTCTAATCGACCTACCACAAATTGATTAGTGGCGACTCCAAGCATGAAAACATTTGCACGTTTAAAAACTTAAATCCAAAGTTGCGAATTGGTAGGGTTTGGGAGAGCTCGAGTTAGGTTTAGTCCTAATAATCCATTAGCCTGAGAAGGAAAATTTTTAGGTCGCGACAATTGCTTTAGGGTCATATTTTATAGAGACAATACGTTGACATGTAAATAGTACGAAGGCCAACATCTAGATGGTTACTCATTAAGAAAAGAGAAGATGAGAATAATTCTGTAGAAATAGATTTTAAGGAATATTTTTCTTCTAATTCTGCTATATCTATTATATAATAATTGATCAATGCACCTAGTGTAATAAAGTAAATTTAAGACTTTGACTCCATGATTTTCACTCAACGCAAATAGTGTATAAAAACCAACATAAAATATACGTTAGAAAGCTAACTTTTAAGATGATAAATAAAACAAAAGATAGAAAAATTGCGAGAGCAAATATATATTGAAGCTGCCGAGAGATCCTCGCCAGCAGGCAAATCTTTGTAGAGATAGGAAAAGAATATAAGGAGGAAACTTGTTGCTCTTAACGGTTTAAGTTCTGTAAAAAATTGTTTAGTAGTCCAGTGCACTCACGCAATTGCCTAAACCAAGTAAACCGTATCAAGTTTGGTGATGGTGTGGCCGGTTCCCAATATCGCAGGTGGATTGGCAAATATCATTATTGCCTTCCGTATACTTTCAACAACCTAAAATTGTCGAATAGATGAGGTGTTATTGTAATATTTGGATTTAAAAAATAAAAAGAAAAAAGAAAAAGAAAGCAAAGCAAAAGGGTTGAAAAGTCAATAAAGAAGCTGCAGCCTACAGTGGACTTCAGTTTATAAAAGGGAGCCGAGAGCTTGCGGGAGAGAGGAAAAGAAGGAAAGGAAAGTGAGAGGAAAAGAAGAAAAGGAAAGTAAGAGGAAAGAAGAGGAAGAAAGGAAAAGAGAAAGAAGATGGGTTTTGCACGTGGTCATTACGGACGCCTCATCAAGTCGATTCAATTTCGATTCGCAATGTCCGGTAAGTGCTCGCGCCTCTCGTTCGCCCAATCGAAAAAGTTTTCCGGGTTAGAGCTTATATTTCGGAATTATGTATTATTCGAGTGGAAAAGTCCAATTTTTGAGTCGTTCAGCTATGAATATATATAGAATTAGTAGTTTAGGGTGTTGCGGAGCTGTGAAATTTTATCGAACCCGATTTGGACTTACGGTTTGCCATATACGAATTTTTGAAGTTGCGCGCGCATGGTGAACAGTGTGTGACCAGCGGCTTTTAGGCCGACTTTCATCGGTTTTCAGTTCGATTTTGGGATGGCCAAGTTAGGGTTCTTGTAGTTCTTTGAATGGTTTTCTTTTAACTATAAGCTTGCTTGAAATGGGGTTCGAATGAAAAAGTTTTGGCACAAATAAGTTTCGCGCTCAAGCTCCGTGTTACGGAAGGTTTTGGATAATAGCTACGCGGAGCTTTTGGATAATAGCTTTGGACAAGCGATTTATGGACGCTTTTTGACTTGATTTGTTAGCGATTAAGCATCGTTTAGCCGTTTAGTAGTTATCGTAGTATTTATTTGGTTTTGACGTCAATTCTTGTTTAATTGTTAGGATTACGAGATCGTCGGTTCAAGTGAGCGCTGTTGTTTGGTTTTGGGGCATTCCCAGGTGAGTGGTACTATTTCTTTCATAAATTTACAAACTCATGCCTTGAAAATGGGAGAGTTTTAATATAGTATAAGTCATTAAGAGCATGTTTCTTACATAAATTACATCGAACTTTTTTTAACCTTTTTAGTCTATTCATAATGGATTGAGAATGTTTTATGAAGCGGTCTAAAATGACAAATTGTGAATGTTTTGGTTAAATGTTTAGTGAAAGAAATTTTCAAGAGTAGTTCGTATTAATTGCGAAATGTTTTATGAAATGCATTTTAATTGACAAATGGAATTGTGAAAGGTTATGTGATTCGGTTTGTAAAACTAGTTTATAAAATAACTTTCTTGTGTTGATTGCATGTTGTTGGAGAGATGTTTTGGTTGATATGACTCATATCGCTATGACGAGAACCCATTGAGGGGGAGTATGCATACTGTCAGGACGTCATTCTAGGCTGAACTGTCGGCTATATAGGTGGTAGACCTAGCCAAGGGGGCTAAACTTGGTCACTTTTGTCACGGCGTTAAACATGACCATAGTTCGATGTGAGCATAAGGTTAGTCGATGGAATGGACCATTGACGTGTGATTGATGAGATTAATCAATGAAATAGATCATTGGTGATTGATTATTATTATGGGGTAAGTTTTGATGACTGATCTTGTACATATAGAGTTTTGTTGGAAAGTTATTATACATTTTTGATATTTTACGTATATCATATATTGAATTTGAGATTGATATCAATTTATAATGATGCATAGTGATTATTTGATCCGCTTGGAAGAAATGTATTACTTACTGGGCTGTGGTAGCTCATTCCTTTCATCTTTCGTGTTTTTCAGGTTCCTCAGTTAGTGGTCGATAGTTCGAGAGTGCTTTTGATGGGGACTTTTGGGAGTTGATTCTTCTTGTAGGGTTTGAGGCTACGTCCTTCAAGAGGAAGGACGGCCGTATCACTACCCCTATTCTTGTAGGATTTAGTGTGACATTCTGAAATCTGACCCACTTGGGATTTATGAAATGGATGATTTATGAACGTACTTGTAGTTAGATCTCACCCGGAAGTGATTACTCTTGGGATACTAACCAATAGGGAATGGTTAATTAGGGATTTAAATTCGCGCTATCAAAGAAACTCGATCGTGAACCGACTCTCGACCATAAAAATTATCGTGGTGATATTTTGAACCAATATAGGCCGATCCAAGGATAGTTAGGGATCAGCTCGCCACTGTCATACAAGTGGATCGCGGGTGATTCCGCCTGGCCACGAGATAAATTGACGATTGACCCTAAACTTATACCAAACGATCGTGCCTGTCCGAACTAGCAATCGATCCTCGCGATTAAGTGACAATCGAGGTCGTCACGATCCGAGTGAACTTAAACGTGACTTGATTAAGTATCGGCCACGGGTCAAATGTGCGAATTTCCCCAAAAGCCACCCGTTAGTTCGAGATACACTCAAGTTACGTTAATTAAATTTAATCATTAATTAGAGATCAAGTTTGGGCCTAGGAAATTACGAAGGTCACGACAGGATAATTGGACAACATTGTTATTGGCTTAGTCAGCCTCAGATTTGTCCAGATTCTTCAGAAAATTCGAATTTTGGCAAGAAATGAAAAATGACCGTTTTACCCCTGGGACTTTGTTAAGGCCAAGTATAATGTGTGAGGGGCATTTTGGTCATTTCACACAAACTTTAGAAATAGAAATTTTTGGATAATTTTTGCCCTTGGAAAATTTTGTGAAATTCTAATTTTGCCCATGGATATTTTTTGCAAAGATTGATCTTGGCCGTCGATCTTAGGATAAGATTGAATCGTGGCCGTTGATTTGGAAATAAAGAGGAGGGTAGGATGGTCTTTTCCTAGGGGGCTAGACACCAATTATTGATGTCATTATCCTTATTTCTTTTCATTTCTCTCTCTTCCCCTCATTCTCTCTCTCATTTTCTCTCACACCATCTCCCCCTCTCCCTCTCCTCTTGGCCGTGAGCTCCCCTCCCCCTCTCCCTCACGTGAGTTGGCCAATCGGCCGGCCAATCGTTATCCGTTCGTCGCCGTTTCATCGAACCGTCACTCGCCTTTTTGCCGTGTCACACCACCACCACTACCGCCGTCTCTCTCCCATGTTTTTCTCTCACCGAAACCACCACCACCATCCTCATTCAGTTCTGTCCAGCCGGGGAAAACCAGCAGCCCATCGCCGCCGATCGTCGCCGCTCGTGGACGCTAGTGAGTCGCCGGAATTCCTTTTTGTGAGACACCGCTGCCGCTGCTGCTTGCCCTCTGTCCAGCCACTGTTGAGGCCTCAATTTCGCATAGGAATCACAAGTAAGTGATATCCTAACCCTCGCCTAGGATAACGGGTATTTTCGGGTTAGTTCGGGGCCGTTTAAGCGAGTTTTAGGGGTTAATCGTGGGACAATGGTTGGACTGACTTGGTTGAGTATTTAGGAAGAAATTGTGATGATTTTTGAGGTGGATTTGAGGTTAGAATTGATTGGTTAGGTAATCGGAATGATTCCGAGTGATTATTATGGCTTATGGCGCGAAAAACGGGCCTAAATGTGCCGTTATGGTGATTTTTGGTGGTGACCGAATTACTGTTCATGCTGTGGCCGAATTAGTGCATTTTGGTGATTAAAATATAGTGCGTGTTGGTTTGGGGGTTGTCGGTAGGAGTACGACACCCGTGAACGGTGGAATTCGGCGTAAAATCAAAAAACTCGAGTTAATTGTGCACGTACGAATTGAGTTGGATTGACTAGTTTGTGGATAGATTTGTGATGGTTTGGGGCTGATTTAATGCTGAATTGGGTGCTGGAAATTGTGGCTCGCGTTGATGAGCAATATGGTCCAATTCGGGGACTAAATGTGTCGGTTTGATGTGAGTGGTGTCATGGCTGGTTGTGGTGCTTATTATGGCTTGAAATACACCTAAATATGTTGAATTTATGTCCATAATTATGGTTGTGATTGTGGGTCCAATGGCAACCTTGTTTGTTAGTCGGATTGTAAATTGATTGATTGAAATGTGAACTGTTATGTGCGTGCATGTGCTGAATTGAATTGACTGTCAATTGGCCATGAATGGGTGTTAATTGAGCATGTGAAATGCGTGAGGTTAGATGCGAGCATGGGCCGAATTTAATCGGCTGGTAATTTGGCATGTTGGTGTGTAAACCAAGCGAGTGAATGAATGAGAAATTGTGTGAAATATTGTGCATGTGGCCACGAGAATCCCTGAGGCGATATTATAACGCGGGGAATTGTGCCGTCCTGAGACGGTATCATAACGCGAGACGATATCCGGTATTACCGAAAAACGGTCAACCTAAGGCGTGCACTTCAACGCGGGTTGTACCGTAGGTGGTGGATGTTGAGCCTGAGGCGGTACCATTACGTAGGCAAGATACGTAGCCTGAGACGGTACCATTATGCGGGCTAAGAAGTGTTGTGAAATTGAGGTGATGGATGTTGAGCCTGAGGCGGTACCATTACGCGGGCAAGATACATAGCCTAAGGCGGTACTACTACGCGGGCTAAGGAGTGTTGTGAATATGAGAGGGTTGCAGTGAACCTGAGGCGGTACTATTATGCAGATCACTGGCAAGTTGGGTGAAAATAGTGTGATGAGGTAGGAACAAGTGTGTGGAATGTGGAATTGGAAATGTCATGTGTTCGACTTGTGTATCGGGCCTGAAATTAATTTGAAATGCGCATGTGGCTGGAATTTGTGTTATTGTGGCTAACGTGCAGGTTGCACGTATTAAAAGCCCAGGTAAGTGCAATTGTGTGCCTGTGATGTGCTTATTGAGTATTATGGTGTTTGAACTTGTCTGGAAGTACATATTAGCCTAGGTGGGGTTTAGGGTGTTACTTGCTGAGAAGTGTTCTCACGCTTGTTTTAACCAAATAATTTCAGAACCCCGGCCTGAACCATGAATCTTCCACCGCCACCGTCTTAGCGTTTTACAATACCGATGCACACCGACCATAATGTGGTAGAATACCCGATTGAGATCGAGGCTGATTCGAAGTCCGAAGAGGAGCAAGTGGCTCAAGGGGATTCAAACTCGGGTTCTGGGGAGTCGGACTCGGAGTGGACGCCATCCAGAGGGCGTAGGGATAGTTGAGGGGTAGAGTGAAGATTTTGAAGTGTCCCATTTTTGACAGTTAGGGTACCCAGGCTACTGATTTTTTTGATATCGATGGTGCATAGTTTAGAAGTTCGTTGTGCATGTATATTATGTGGATTGTATATGGTGAATATTGTATAAGTTTGAATCAGTAATGGATGTTTATTCTTCTGTGTACCCCTAGTCAAATATTGTCCGGGTGTTTGTGGCTTTCGCTGGTGCTTTATATCTCTGATGAGTTGATTTGGGTCTGCGATATCCTGGGACGTCGTGATATTCGACCAAAGAGGTGTGTCGTGTGCTCGATGGGGTTCGGGGCGTGACATTTGGGGTGTGACAATTATTATATGATGCACATCTATACAATAGCCGGTGCTAAGGTGTTCTCTACATCACAATCACAACTGCAGTAATCCTAATTTCTCCACCTAAATTTCAATGGTAAAATCTTAGTTTCCACTTTGAAATACAAAACGTTACAATCGAGCATACCGGAAGGGTCTCGTTTCTTCTCTATCAGCAAAAGCAAAGGTTATAAGGTTAAATCTGGGGAAAATTGTCAAAAAAGTCATAAACCTATTGTACATTTGCCAATTCAGCCCTAAACCTTTTAAGTTTGCCAATTCAGTTATAAAACCTTTTCACTTCTTGCTAATTTAGTTATAAACCTTTTCACTTCTTGCCAATTGAGTCCATTTGGCTAGTTGATGCTGACATGGCCGCTAGCCAGCATTGACGTGGCCGCCGGCCGTTCGGCCAATGCTGACGTGGCAATTTTTTAAAAAAATTTTCTACCTTTTCCTTCTGGCCGGTCTGGTGACCGACGACCGGCCAAAGGTGCGGCCCAGCGAGGTCGATCTAGCTAGCCTTTGGCGAAGCTCGCCCCCACCGATCACTGGCGAGGGCAAGCCTCGCCCCCCGCTATGAGGCCGGCCTCGCCATCGCAAAACCCACCGACAGCAAGGTTGGCCTCACCATAGTTGGGCGAGGCACCTTGCCCAGCCATGGTGAGGCCGACCTTGCCGTCGTGAAACCCAGCAACGGTGAGGCCAACCTTGCCATGGTTGGGCGAGGCTCAACCCCGCCAGTGGCTGGCGGGGGCGAGCTTCTCTAGAGGCCGGTGAGGTCAACCCCGTCGGCTTGCACCTTTGGCTGGTTGCCGGACCGGCCAGAGGAAAAGGCAGAAAAAAAAAGAAAAAAATATTAAAAAATTCAAAAAAAATATTTAAAAATTACCACGTCAACATTGGCTGGCGGCCACGTCAGCGCCGACCGACTGGCCGGCCAAATAGACTGAATTGATAAGAAGTGAAATGGTTTAGGACTGAATTGGCAAATTTAAAATGTTTGGAACTGAATTGGCAAAAGTGCAATAGGTTTAGGATTTTTTTGACAATTTTCCCGTTAAATCTATTGGCAATAATTATAACGTGGGAATAATTGAATCATGCGCTTCCTGAATGATTTGGTTCCTTCTATGCCCTTAAGAAAACCGGAAAGAGGGTCCATTTCGCGAGGAGCTTCATCCGGGAATTTGCTGGATTTGCACCACATGAGAAAAGAATCCCTGAGCTTCTAAAAGTTGGAAAGGACAAGCGTGCTCTGAAGGTGGCCAAAAGAAAGAGGGCAAAGAAGAAGCGTGAGGGCTGAGGAGATGTCGAACAAATGCATATTGCTTGCGGTGCATTATCATTGCTCGCAGATCTTTCTCTGTTTAATGTGTTTCAGTGAGATAATCTCTCGCGCCCTCTCGCGGATTGTGGTGAAAAGAAGAAATGAGGAATAGTTTGAAACTACAAAAGTCTTCTAAAGGGATCCTCTTGTTCAATTACAATCTGATTAGTCTTAAAGGAAGTTTCCTTGATTTGGACTATTGAAACTGGGAAGACGCAAATTCTTGTACTTCAAAGAATGTCATTTTTGCCAAGACAATGTTTTTTAAATGTTCCCTTTCTACTTGTGCACTTTTTCTTATATAACTTGGCACATGGTATGCTGGATGCTTTTTGATGTTGTCGGCTGGCTGCTTCCAAGAGAGCTAATGTAACATTTGGCACTTGTAGACGGTCACAGAACCAATTAGAGAGTCTGAGAATTTTTAGCCTGGTGCCGGTCCATCTACTCTATCGGGAATCGGAGAGGTTGATTTCACTATCCAAGACTCTCGGAATCAGTTTCACATGATTTGAGGTTATTGCTAACAGCTAGACATAATGTAAAATTCGATAAGATCATATGAGTTGTTTTGCGTCCTTTGTTTGGAATAAAAAAATATAGGTAAAGGACAAACATTTTAAGCTCAATGTTCAGTAGACTTAAGATAAGATTAAAAATAAAAATAGAAAAAATATGTCAGAAAATATGAATCTGAGACTGTAGGCGTAACCACTTTGCAATGGTCGTCTGAGGAAACAGGTCCATGTCGTTCATGGTTTCCAGCCATGGTGAAGTGAAGTGCCAGTTCTTTTAACGGGATTAGCATATATATTCACCCACACCGTCCAAGGGTTTACACTTACCAGTAGCCACTACTCAGTACCTAATCTGGAGCAGCCTGTGGCGATGGCATTTGCCTTTGGTACCATGAGAAGTATAAGCCCATAACAGAGTAGGTTGACAAGGCACAGGCTTCTTTACCCGGTAAGTAGAATTACGTAAGTATCTAATCTCAAAGCAAATAAGACTCTTGAGTACAAATAATCACGAATCTTGTAATAATCTTCACAGAGGGGTCCCTCGATGACAATCTGCTGAATGCCAGATAAATTGCCCTACGAGATTAAATTGCACCAAATCAATGGCGGTAGAAAAACAAAAGGTCGAAGGTATTCATAATTCTTTCCCTCAAAATAAATCGGACACGGGCAAATTCGATCATGAAAAATTATACAGTCCTGATTACTTCGATCAGAGGCGAAGGGATTTAGGACAGACAGCGGTCAGGAAAAAGCAAGAAGGAAGGATTAAAAATGAAAAGAGAGAGAGAGAGAGACAAAACTGGGTAAAACAAACTACTCACCTTCTGGCTTGCATCGCCAACTTTGCGTAGTGTTAACCGCGTCTAAGTGCTCCACCTGCAAACACCAAAAGTTCAGCTTACGACTGTGTCACGCACTGTCAGACTGTCTTGCTCATTGGGTAAAAAGCCATCATCACTACTTATGCTGGAAGAAGTAAAGCCATGTTAGCAAGAAGAGAAATTTTACCTGAACACCTTGCTGGCTAGAAAGTGCTCGAAATCTGCCAACTTCATAGTGCCAGCAAGTACTGATCTGTGGCGCTGCTGAATACGACAGAGAAAGCGAAGACAACATTCCATTCTCCGTCTTTCCAACTTGAACATTGATCCAAGCTATTTCATAATCCCCTAGCTGTGTAATCCATCAACATCATATACTCAAACAGGAAAAATAACATGGTGATCAAGTTTTGCGAAGATTGACTAAAACTTGAGCTCACCTTCTTAAAAAGCACATTGCTCATCAATTTCTCAGAAAGTTGCACCTAATTGTCACAAAACAAGACTCAGAGGACAGATGTTTGCAGCATCACAATGACTCAGAATACATAGCATGTCCTAAAGCTACCTTATAAGCACATAAATCAGACGTGACATCAATTGTGTCTTCGATTTGGAGAGCATAGATGTGAGGGCAGACATTTTGCCAGCAGTGCTGCTTCAAATGCTCTGTTGCCTCGGCTGATCGTTGCACCAAAACCTCCAAAAAGCACAAACCATGAGTTTATATTCAACAAATCATATTGTTTATTTTGCAATGCAATTATGCTTAGTTGCAAAAGTACATCAACAGGATAACTAGCGTTTGACCGACAAAATAAGTGCTATAATCTTGTGAGTAACGAAATCTTCTGATGAATTGTAAGCATCGCCAGGTGAAACCTCACTTTGTACGGAAAACAATAACGAAAACTACTCCTTGTTTCAGCAGGCATGGCATGAACCGGCACGAACTCTAAGATGCTATCGGATTCTGAACCAGGCCTGCCTTAGAAGCATAATAACATACTTTGACACTGATGCAGAGGCCCAACAGTCACTGGTTATGCTTCAAACTATTTAAAGCAAAAAAAATATACAAGCTTTAAGGGGGGCCACATGGGCGAGTATTGATTTAATTGATCCGCTGTCCCCAAGACCCTTGAAGTCCATGTATACCATTGAGCATTTGACTTGCACCTGATATTAGAAATCACAACGCATGGAGAAGGCTGGTTCATCGAACAATTAAACAACTAATGTAGGATTAAACTCACAAATGCAACCTGATCACAGCACAAAGTACAGATAAGCATCATTTGTTCCCATATCTTCACAAGGTTCATGTTTTTGCAAACAAATTCAGAAATAAAGACAAGAAACTTGCACGAGCGTTGGGGAAGGGGGAGATTAGAAAGGGTTCGAAATTCCATAAATTCGTATTAAAATAAGGAAAAACAGAAATAATTACTCAATCGCGGAGCAGCAGCAAGCCATTAAGATGATCTCTCCTTTTTTTAAAGGCTTCTGAAAAAAGAAGAAAGAAATAAATGAAACAATAAAACAAAGTGGTGCTTCCCTACAATTCAAGGTTAGATAGGAGTTTTATTTCCCGTCCATATTATGAATCTTCATGATGAAAGTACTATTTTCAGGGGGCAATGTGAGATATGACTGTACGACAGTGGTGAAATAAAACTGTGCATGCCACGCATCACTGGTGCCAGAACTTACTTACAGTTAGTTCAGTCGATACAGCTTTTGAGGGCTTCACATCAAGTATCAAACTAGCAGGTCCTTTGTCAGGTTTGCCATCCATGTTGCTCACAAACTGCAAAGCCGCATAAGCAATCCAGTCAAATATCTGAAGCCACTGTAGCACCATGGAAGGGAAAAGAACGATGTATCAAAACACTACTGTACTAAAAGATGACAGCGAAAGAAAAGACAAGGTGAATTTCAACTGAAGAGTTGCATTAGGAAAGCTCACACTGCTGAAAGACCATTATTTTGCTCAAGTCAAACGAGGGATCTTACTGCAAAACCAGTACTGGTGGACTTAGTAATACTTTCTCCGTACATAATTCTCATCCCACTGTACTAGCATAGGTTACACGGGATAATCTGATATCGTTCTTTCACATGAAACAAGCATTACATGTTGAAAGCTCTAAACCATACCAAATTACATGCTTCAACCCATCATCCCGCTTTGTTTTGCTGCGTTTCGTTTCTTTTGCACCCTTGGGCGGTGGAACAAATCCATTAATTAAAATGTCCCGGTATATGGCTCCACGCGAACCAGCTGCCGCCAGAAACAACAATAAACATGTAAATAGAAGAGAAATGATGTAGAGCCGAAAACTTATGTATCACTGTTATTCTTCACGGTGGAGTGAAGAAAGAGGAGAATTTGCTTGCCCACCGCAGTTCCGATGAGCAGAGCAGGCGACATCTCGCACTCAATATACATTTTGCACCGCCGATTCGAAATGAAGAGAGAACTGGAGAGGGGTTGAGGGCGAGAAGGATGGAAGCAGTCGTTCCAACCGCAATCGACCAACAAGATGAAGCCGTCGATGGAGATAGAGTAGGGGAGAGGGTTCTCGTGGTAGACGCGCCACAGAGAGGCGTCCTCTGAACGGATGTTCTCATCTTCCATCTTCTGCAACTTGGAAGAACTCCAAGCAGGAGGAGGAGAGAGGAGAGAACGAGCAACCACGGCGTCGCCTTTGACGTGACATGACTGACATTACACAATCTTATCAAGTGATGACTAACGATTCTTACGTGAAGTTGCAACTGTTTACTAATACTAGCTTGTTTTTCATTTCCCAACAGAGCATAATCATCTAAGGTAATCATGGCCACAGTTCAGGAACCGCCGCTTCCGGTTCGGAATCGGCGGTTCCGGTTCTTGGCCAGGTATGAACCGGAACCGTCTGGTTCCTGGCCGGTTCCGGACCGGAACCGGTTCAGGGTCGGTTTAAGTTCAGTTCCGGTTCTGGTTCCGGGCCAGTTCATTCCGGTCCCGGTTTCGGTTCATACCGGTTCCGGTTCATAATTTAAAATTTTAAAAAAATTTATTAAATAAAAAAATAATGAAATAATGAATTATTCAATATAAATTGTAATCAAAATGTGAATTATAATCAAATTTGGGGACAAAAAGAGAGAATGAGGAGGCTTGAACTTAATAAATTATCATTAAGCGCCTTACAACTCGTTACAATGATCTATAAAAAAAGAGTACAATATATATGCCCTAAAATAACCCAAAAACCTAAGCCTGTCCGAACCCCCGCATTCCGTGCGCAAGGGTCACATGTCGTCGGATTATACTTCGGTTTCCCTAAGCTCATGTGGGCGTGCCTGGTATGAGAAACAAGAGTCCTTGAAATATTTGCCAACTCCAATAGTTCTTTTATCCTCAGTCGTCTCTACCCGTTCCGGTAGTGGTACCGGTGGTATCTCCGTCGTTAAAGAATTCAGATTCATTATTCCGATCTATCTCTTGTTGTCGGTATTGAGCCTTCGTCTAATCATCGACACAAGCTTGCATCTCCACTGATTCCGGAGCTAATCTTGAACGATGTTCGTCTAAAATATTACCTCCCGCACTGAATGCTTGTTCGACGGCAACTGTGGAACAAGGGGTTGCAAAAATTTGTTTTGCAATAAGAGAAAGGATTGGGTATTGGCTTACGTGCTTCTTCCACCAATCCAAAATTAAAAAACCTATACTATCTTCAGATTCGGAATCAATAAACTCAAAGGAAATAGTTAGATAAATCTCTAATTCAGAAATATTTCCTATTGCTCCCTTTTGTTTTTTTTTTGTCTATTTAATAAAAGTTGATACTTTCTACTAATTTTACCTGTACTCTCATTTTGTGTCTCGGTAGATTGAGAAGATCCAATATCACCTAAATTATATTTAGTATAAAATTTATTATATAATTCTATTACTACGTTTTTAACCTCACGTACTATGGTTGTAATATTTATCGCATCATAATGTAAACATTGATAATACGTATGCAAACAATCACTTAAACTATCTAATTTACAACGCGGATAAAAAATACAAGCAACTAAATAAATAATGGAAATTTCGCCATAATAATGTAGCCACTTCATTTTCATTGTTACTATAGTATGTTGTAATTCAATATCATTTTCATATTCGTCAAAAATTCCGACAATATTAATACACTCTAATAAAAATAAATACGTAGTAGGATAATAAACATCGGACAAAATATAAGTTGCATCATTAAAAACCTTTAAAATATCTAAATTTTTTTTGCAAATACCCCATTTTTGTGGGTATAAATTAATCTAAGGTATATTATTAGAAATGAATGCACATAATAAATCTTTATATTCATAAGATTCACCAAGCAAGTGAAAAGTAGAATTCCAATGAGTTGGAACATTTCTTGAAAATCTTTTTGGCTTTCTGGCATTTTCTCTACAAAATTTACCCCATTCTCTCATTTTTTTGGGATGTTTCCATAAAAATTGAATCACCGTTTTTATTGATTCAAGAAAAATATCAAGAGTTTTCAAACCATCTTGTACACATAAATTTAAAACATGACAAGCATATTTAACGTGAAAAAATTTCCCGCTAAAAGTAGGTTTACAAATATTTTCTAAGTCGGCAATTGAAGCGGTATTTGCCGCGGTATTATCAAAACCAATTGAAAAAATTTTGTTAAGCAAATAATATTCTTCTAAAATTTGCCTAATCATTCTATAAATATTATTTGCCGTATGCTTATCATCGAAAACTCTAAATGCAATAACTCTTTTTTGAATACTCCAATCGTCATCTATCCAATGACATGTTATGCCCATATAAGAATGCGTTTGCCAATGATCACTCCAAATATCACTACTTATATGCACGCGTCCATTAAATTGCATAAAAAAGTTTTGTAAATCCTTTTTTCCATTTTTGTAAAAATCTTTAATTATTCGTTTAAGTGAATTTCTAGGAACACGTTTTGCTTGTGGAGCACATGCTTTTTGTACAAATTGATTAAAACCAAATCTTTCTCCAAAACTAAATGATAAATGCTCAACGGAAACAAATTTACCTAATTCTTTCTTATAAGTTTTTTCATTAAAATGAAAAAAAGGAGAAGTGTTAGGATTGACGTACCCGGAAATTTGTTGTTGCTTGATATCGATTCCCGCTTGGGTTGGATGTTTGCTCCTAAGATGTCGTTTGAATGTTCCA
Organism: Syzygium malaccense; assembly: GCA_031216405.1. Classification (NCBI taxonomy): domain Eukaryota; kingdom Viridiplantae; phylum Streptophyta; class Magnoliopsida; order Myrtales; family Myrtaceae; genus Syzygium; species Syzygium malaccense. The sequence continues at coordinate 38,875,244 of CM062263.1, read as the reverse complement.
TATCCTTATCCACCTGTATATTTATATATTTTCCCACAATGTTTACAAATTATATCATACCTTTTTTCACTAATATCAAATCTTTCCATTTTCGTGAAGTGATCCCAAATGTCAGATGTAAGTTCCCACTCCACCTCCTTTGTTGTAGATATTTCGGCAGGAGGATGAAAACTTTCTTGCGTTGGGACGCACTCTACGTCGGGAAAAATGTTGATTTCATCATCTTGAAAATCTGCATAATCACGAGGATCAAAAGAATGATGGGATTCCGTCATGATATTCTTACCTTTGTCAGTTGGCACTCGACTTCCACTTGCCATTTTTCGAGTGGATTGAGAGAATTGAGCGGATTGATTGGGAGAATTAAGAGAGAATTGCGCGGATTGAGAAAATTGAGAGAATTTGAGAGAATTTAGAGTATTGAGAAAATTTGAGAGGAGAGAATTTGAGAGAATTGAGACTTGAGAGTATTGAGAGAATATGAGAGAATTTTAGAGAATTTATAAGAAAAAAAATGAGAAGAAAATTTAGGATTAAAAAAAAAGCTAGATAACCGTTGCATTGCAACGGTTATCTTTTTAATTTTTAATTTTTTTTAATTTTTTTACTTTTGGGGCTTTTGCCCGTTGCCAAGGCTGCCTGCAAAGGCTGCCCTGGCAATGGGCCGCAGCAGGGCCTGCAGACGTGCAGGCCCTGCTGCAGGTTTTTTTTTAATTTTTTTAATTTTTTTTTGGAACCGGGACCAGAACCGGAACTGGGCCAGTAGGCCACGGGTCAGTTCCGGTTCCGAACCGCGGGCCCGGTCAACGGGCCGATTTCGGGCCAAAACCAGCCCGTGGCCATGACTGATCCAAGGTCGCCCTAAAAAAGAACTTTTTACCATTGGAACATGAATATCCAACTCATTCGAGTCATTCCATCCTAAGCTTCGGAATTTCCCTTATTGTAAATGATTTTTCAGCAAGAAAGAATGTGAATAAATAGCCCAAAGTTAGGCTAGGCCCAGCCGCATTTAGAGCATCACTTCTAATGGGCCCAGTTCGTCAAATGATAGGGTGAAATTTGCTAAATCTTTTTGGTCGACAACTACAGTTTTCAGAGGCAAAGAAAAGTTGCCGGCACGAAAAAAATACTAACTGTTAAGCCACGAGATGTCGATAAGTGAAGCTCGGCTGAAACGAAGATCGACGAGTCAAGACCGAGATGAGCGTTCAAGTTATAAGGCCGACAATTTCGGCTGAAATCATGACGACCCATTCAATTGTGAAGCCAACACACGATCCCTAGCTCATAAAGACGCGAACCTCCAAAGCCATTAGTGATAATGGCCGAGATACATGGGTTGTTGTAACCGTTAGGAAGAGGAGTTGCAAGTTGTGGAAGAAACCATGGACATGGGGAAATGATGAGGCCATGATGGTTTAGTAGTGGGCTTTTGGTAACCTTTCGTAAATATATGTTGCTGAATTCTAGTAGTCATGTGGATTGTTATCTACTTTCTTTGTAATTGTTATTAACCGTTTCTAAAAGCTATAAATATCATGATTGTAATTCAAGCAAATGACCACCAACTAATCAATGAACACCGATTATTCAATTTTGTCTTCTGATTATCTTTACATTTCAACATCCTTTTACGTAGCCAGTTGCTATTGCCTTGAGTCTTCGTGCCTTCAATTTTCTTGTCAATCCACATTTCCTGTCCAAGAAACAACAAATGATCCTTCGCATCGTTTGTCGATTTCCACATCGATCCCCATTTTGAAAGATACTTTGTCAACGCTTTTCAGCAAAATAGGACCTAATCACTTTTAAACGGTGAAGAATCAAATAAAAGTTAACCTGTGACAGCATGATTTATTCAATTCTCATATTTTCTGATTTGAATTTGAATCCCTCTCATCCTACACAACTGCACAACTGCAGGAGGTCCCTATAGTACAGGCGCAAAGTGTGGTTTTGTAACTTTCATCATCATGCCCAGCCCTCGGAAATGGGAAAAATATCTTGTAGCAACATCTTAATTCAAATAATCACTTCACATAAGTCTCTTTTGATTAGCACTTCCCGCAATGGCCGAAACGTTTACGAAAGTTAATAAAATGCAACTACATAAGTTACAGCTAATACTCGTGTCGCGCCACACACTCACGTGCTTTTCTAATGGAAGTATTTTTCTATATGGGCCTCTCCCAGGCCATACTTCACGTGACAGCGGGATTTATTTAATCTAAATTTAAACTTAGAGTCGCCACTAGTCATTTACGATAAGTCGACTAGAAACCTAATTGTGGTACGGGAGAAGTACCACAATCCCACGAACCAAAGATTCTACGTAAGGGATTTGGTTACATCAACGATCCCAAATTGAGACCATTAATGCCCTTTCGGTACCTAAGAGCGATTATGGCATGTCTAGTGCGTCACACGGAGCCCTAAGTTCAATTTTCTAATCTAACCATGGACAATCAATTAAGCATTCAAAAATCAACTACACATCCAACGGCAAATCAATCATAGTAACCCTAATTTGGTCACTAGAAATGAAAAATATACCAAAACCCTAGCCAAAGCTGTAATAGCTTGTTCATTTCATTTTTAGGGTTTTTTAGGGGTTTTGGCCTTAAATTTGGAATTTTCCAAATTATGCCACTTGAGCATTTTGGAAAATCCAAATTTCACTTTTAATAACTGGCCACAATGATTTCTAATCATTCTGGGGATTTTCAGATTTTTGATATTTTTTTTTAGTGTCATTTGGACACTTCCAAAAATTTCAATTTCATTTTTTATGGCTGGCCACAATGATTTCTAATCATTCTGTGGATTTTCAGAATTTTTGATTTTTTCTTAGGAAAAATTTTAAATCGAGAAAATGATTTTTATGGTTTTTCGGAATTTTTTGTGAATTTTCTAATTTTTTCAGTTTTTTTAATTATCAGAATTTTCAAATTTTTATTTGTATTTTTTTGAATTTGTTTGTTTTTTATTTTTATGAATTTTCTAAAAATTTTGTAATTTTCTGTAAATTTTTCTGAATTTTTGTGAATTTTCTGATTTTTTTTAATTTTCTAAGAAAATCTAAATTTTTATGATTTTTTAGAATTTTTGTGATTTTTTTTATTTTTTTAGAATTTTTTTCTAATTCCTTTCTATTTTTTTTTTCGCCGAAGGTTGAACCGGACCGAACCGGTTCAACCGGGTTCGGCCGTGATCGAACCGGCAATCACCAGCGTCGGCGCCGGCGTTGGTCACCTTCTCTGGCGAGCATAGCGCCAAAACGGCGCCGTTTCTACATTATTCTCATTGGCATTTCATCGAGCACCTTGTGTGCACTTTTCCATGTTTTCAGTTTTCAAGACCGCCGGTTCGAACTCACCGACGGCGAGTCTCCGGTGACCTTTTGGTCATTCTGATTATACCATTAGTAAGTTTACATGTTCTATTTTCTATTTATTCTATTCCGGTCACCATCGGACCTTCGCCGACCGGCGAAAAAATCGGTCAAAAAACCTAATTTGCACTTTCCTTAGTTTTTTATTTCTAGAACTTGAATTTCTATTCTACACTACCCTAACCGTCTACCACGATTCTAACAACTAACAAATCAACAAACAAGGTTCAGAGAGGCTGACTTGAATGGCCTACGGCCGAAATGAAGCTCCGGCGAAGGATTCCGAACTCCGGCTAGATGGTTCATGGGGTTGATCGACTCGGTTTGTGCAAGTTCAATGCCCAAAATGCAATCAAATAACACAAACACATGATCAGGAATGATTTTTGAATATCTAAGGACACAAAATCACAACAAAAATCATAATGACAGCAAAACCGAATCAAATCACATTTTCTGGAATTTCTGAAAAATCATGATGATGAGTGAACTTTACCTCTTTCGTTTGAGGATCAAAAGAAATTTCCGAAGCAAATGGCGTTTGTGGAGCTCTTCCTCAGTACTCGGACTTCAGTCTGATCACTTCAGCTTTGTTGGGGACGTCGGGGCACGCCGAACAAACACGACTTTCAGGGCTTCACGATCAACTCCGGCACCGATCAATAGAGGAGGAAGTCCACCTTGAATGATCGATTCGCCGGTGCCGTCCTGTTCGTTGGCGCCAAACGCTCGATCAGGGGACCTCAACTCCCTATTTTCTCTCTAAAATTCGCACTATTTCTCTTTGTTTCTCCCTCCTCTCTCTCTCGGGAATTTTCTTGAATACCTTCCCTCCCTTCCTCTCCGTTTTTTTGGTTTTTTGTTTCTCCAAATTCGTGCCCAAAATTCGGTTGGAACCGAATGTTAATCCGTTCGGGTCATTAGCCGGTGCCAGCTGGACATTTTCCAGCTAGCCAAATCGATCAATACGTTCGAAAATGGTCGGAAAGGTTTGACAAAGTCACGGGTTTGAGTTTGTTTTTCTTCTGGGTTTCATGCGGGTCTCGGCCGGGTGAGGAAGATGATACTGCTCGAGTCGGGTCGGGTTGACCCGCCCGACCCGGCAGTTCCAATTTTGATTAAAAATGCAAATTGGGCCTTAATTTGACCGAATTTTTCAAATTAAACCTCAAAATTGCATTTCCCAGCATGCTCCGAACCTAAACATATAATTTTCCCTAATTTTTAATATAGTTGTGCTCAAAATTTCCTCAATTTTATATTCAGATTAATAGGGTTTTGTTCAATTCGAGATCTTAATGACCTGATTAGGCAAAATTGATGCCAAAATTGCATTGCCCACCCCTGATTACCCTTAGAAATGATAGTCTCATATTTCAAAATTTTCATTTTGGGCACGATTCCCAATTTAGGTTCAAAATTCTCAATTTTTAATCAATTTTTGGGGATTTTTTATTTTTGCACCAAATTGTGCAATTGAACTAACCATGATGCAATTAAAGGTCCTAGAAGCAACTGTTGTGAAGACACTATGAGCTAAAAATGTCTAGAAAAAATTTAATTTCATTTTTGGTTCAATTTGGGTTTAATTTTGTCCAATTTTGGGAAAAACATACACCCGATTGAAATTTTCTAAAATTGACAGTGTGTTTATGAAATTGGATTTAAAAGAAAATTATTGACTATTTTTATGGAATTTTATAATTCCATTTACTATTTTTCATGATTTTCTTGCTTGTTTTGACCAAAAGAAATTCTGGAAAAATACAGAAAAATGCTAAAAAAATTATTTTTTGTTTAGATATAGGTCTCTAGGCTTGGCCAAGATCCCTAGACCTAATTTTGAAATTTTCAAAAATTTGATAAAAATGAGCTAAAAATTAGGTGTCAATAGCTGCCCTCTTTGAGATTGAGCTCGTTAGAGGGTGATCTCAAAGACAAGGTGACACCTTAAATTTTTAGTCGACTCACTAAACAAAAATGGCAATGAAAATTTCACAACAATTGATTAGAATCTTTGCTTTTGAGATTCGTAATCTAATCCAAAGGTTCCTTCTTTTGGAACACATTTTGAAAGGGTTTTTTAATGATTCGAGAGAGAGAAACTTACTTGTTTGTGAGAGTTTCTTTGTTGCTCCTCCAAGGGTATGAATGAATGATGGTGATGATGATGATGATTATCCTGATTAAAAACGAACTCATGAATTATGAATGCCAGAGGCTCTTCACCTTAGGACTTGAGTTTGCTTAGTGGTTCCTCACCAGGAAGACTTTGGATATTTATCTAGTTGTTCTTTGCTAACTAAAACCTGGAAAATTTGTCTAGTGGTTCCTCACTAGTAGAACTTCAATTTACCTAGGGGCTCCTCGCCCAAAGGATTTAGATTTTACCTAATGGTTCCTTACCAGTAGGAATTGAATTTGCCTAAGGTCTCTTCGCCTGTAGGATTTAGATTTTACCTAATGGTTCCTCGCCAATAGGGATTAATTTTGCCTAGGGGCTCCTCGCCTGTAGGATTTGGGTTTTACCTAGTGGTTCCTCACCAGTAGGAGTTGAATTTGCCTAAGGGTTCATCGCCCATAGGATTTGGGATTTTACCTAGTGGTTCCACACCAATAGAGATAGGATTTGAATAATAGTTTTCTAAAGCTACGATTTGTAATCAGTTGTAGAGGGTTAATTCTCCGAGGTTACAAATCCGTGATCACCTTAGAAAAACTATAACGAGGCCATGTTTTAGACTTAAAAAGTCATCATAAGCTACAGATTGCAAACACTCGAAGGATGATGGCTCTGAAGCTACAAACCTGTCTTGTCTAGTGGCTCCTCACCAAATAGACTCGAAATTTGTGGAGACCTGCCATGTAATTTATTCGTAGGATTTTGAAATTGCCTAAAAGCTTTTTGACCAATAGGACTTAAGTTTTGGAGACTTTCCATGTATAAATTGCCTAAAGGCTTCCTGTCAATAGGACTTGAATTTTGGAGACTTTCCATGTAGAAATTGCCTAAAGGCTTCTCTGTCAATAGGACTTAAATTTTGGAGACTTTCCATATAGAAATTGCTTAAAGGCTTACTTGAATTTTGCCTAATGGTTCCTCACCAAATAGGATTTTTTTTAAAAATACTTCAAACAATGAACGTCTGTTTTGTGATTTTAAGGTTTCACTAACCTTGACATGGTTTTTTAGTTTACCAAAAACTATTTTGAAAAGGAAGTTTTGAAATTAATCAAAACCATTTGAAATGTGGTTTTCCTTTCTAGTTTACCACAAACTATTTGAAAACTTGGTTTCAAGTTAATTAAAACTACTTGAAACCTGATTTTGAAATATGCACTCTTTGTATGTATTTCAAGCAACCGAATTTCCTTTAAAAGGAAGTATTTGAGCAAAATGCTTGTAAATTTCAAGAAATGCTTGAAACAATCATTCGGAAGACCTTCGTTAGAAAGGATTTATTTCGATTTATGAATTTGGTCTTTTCTTCATTGGAGAGGGGATTAATCTGATATCTCTCAATTTTGTCTCTCCTAATCAATCCTTAGGTGTTCGGAGATATTCACAATGTATACAATCCAATTGATTCGATAAAGTCTTTCAAAAGGTTGTAAGATTGGCTTGGTCAATGGCTATTCAAAGGATAGGCATTCTGAGGCCAAGAAAAGATTTTCATCATGTCTGACTTCGGGTCTACAAGCTAAGAACCTTGAGGATAAGACAAGATAATATTGCATACACTTCTTTGAGTGAAGACCTTTTGTTATGAAGTCATATTTTCACTCTCAACATCCCAATCTGAAGAGTCTTTGGGGAGAGGTTGTAATGTTGGTATTGGGTAGGCTCAAAAGGCTCGATTGTTTTGTTTTGAATTCAGGGTTTTCATAAAATTGGTGATCTTCTTGGCATCACCACCCATTTTCCTTGTCCACTGGGGATCTTTTCTTAACATGAACACAAGAGTCCCCTAGACTTCCATTGAAACTTTCAATCTCTGATTTGTTGTGATTTTTGATTTTTCACAACTTTTGCTTCTCTTTTTGACTTGACTTCTGCCATTCTTTCTTTTGAATGCTCTTCTTTCTTTTCTTTTGTTCATTTTTCTGGGCATTGGCCTTACTTTTACTAGGCACACTACTTTTTCATGCCCCAGACTCTTTTGCCTTTGATCTTTTTGCATTCTAAGGACTCTGTGTTCTGCCCTTTTTGCTTTTTATTTATCAAGGTGGATCATATGCTCATGCTCAAGTACGAAGAGATGATCACCAACTTGGGATTCTGAAATGAATATTCAGGCTCAATTGGGCTTTGCCAAAAGTAAATGGGTTTAAGATATGGAAACAAAATGCTCTTCTTCCTTTTGGGATGTTGTGAGCTTCCATACAAATTCATCTGAGGTTATCATAGAAAGATTGATGCAAGTATATGTAATAAAATCTTTCTTGATCCTATTCTCCATAAATGTCAATCGTGAACCTCCTAATTTGCCCCAATGTGGGGTGGTTCTCAACAGGGTTGTTTTTGGGAAATTTCTCTACTGTTTAGGCTCAAATTTGGTTTGCAAAGGATAATCATGTGTTTGGGGTAGCGAAATGATATGCCTTTCATCATTTCAATTCATGTAAGCATTGCGAATATCCCCTATTTCCTGCAGATGAGGTTTTCGCTCATTCTGATACTCATCCTCCAAATGTATAAGGGACGTGTTTGGATATGACTTACCTTTCATCATTTGAAGGTTTTTCCATTTGATTTGATCCAAACTTTTTTTCTTTTGAAATTTTCCATGACTTTAGTCAAAACTTCCTTTTTCAGGAATTCTGATGCGCAATGCATGTTTAAAGAATGCGTATTTCAAAACTTCTTCTCTTTTTTTGTTTTTTTTAAATAATCTTTTCATGTTTATCCGTTTGGGGAAAAGAAGTTTCATTTTCCAGAAAATTAACCTCTTCGAGACCCAAATTTACAAGTTAAGGATACTTACCTGATTGGCTTGATGAGATCCCTTTTGTTTTCCAACTTTGTTGAAAGATTTTAGAGGTCTTGAATCATCTCAGATTTCCTTTCGTCATATGCTATAACATGAACAAACATGTTCTATGGAATGCATGATATGCACATGTTATAATTAGTGCCAATTTTCTTGAATGTCTGCCTTCTTTCATGGGTAGAAAATCTTGACAGCATCTGCATTTACAGAATAGGGCAGTTCTGTTCCTGTTATGTCTACAAGAATTAGTGCTCCCCCAGGAAGAACCTTCTTGACAATATATAGACCCTCGTAGTTCGGAGTGAACTTCCCACGTAAGTCTGAATTGTTGGGAATGACTTTCTTCACAACTAAATCATCCATTTCAAAACGTCTTGGTTTCACCTTTCTGTTGAAAGATTTAGTGACTCTTTTTTGGTAGGTTTGTCCATAACATAGAGCCCGTAATCTTCTTTCATCAATCATGTTGAGTTGTTCATATCTTTGTTGACTCCATTCGGCTTCTGAGAGTTTTAATTGGGATAATATCCTTAATGAAGGAATTTCTACCTCAACGAGTAATACTGCTTCCATCTCATAAACTAAGGAAAATGGAGTTGCCCCAGTTGATGTTCGAATTGAAGTTTGATATGCCATCAAAGCATATGGCAATCTTTCATGCCAGTCACGATAATTCTCGGCTGTCTTGGATAATATCTTCTTGATATTCTTGTTTGCCGCTTCCACTGCTCCATTCATTTGTGGGCGATATGGAGATGAATTCAAATGTCGAATGTGAAAGTGTTCAAGCAGATCATTTATGATTTTGTTATTCAAATTTGAACCATTGTCAGTAATGATTGCTTTTGGAACTTCGTACCTAGTAACGATGTCCCCCCTAATGAACTTTGCTACATTCTTGACGGTGACATTTGTATATGAATTTGCTTCAATCCACTTGGTGAAGTAATCAATTGCCACCAAGATAAAGCGATGTTCATTTGAGGCCTTTGGGTTAATTGGACCGATCATGTCAATTCCCCACATTAAAGATGACCATGGTTCTGACTTTGATACAGCTTATTAGGCGATGCATTAATTCTGTTTCCATAGACTTGACATTGGTGACAACACCTCACATGTTGAATGCAATCTGTTTCCATCGTCATCCAGTAATATCCCAATCTCATGATTTTGCGGGCTAAGAGATGATCATTCATATGCGGACCACATTCGTCTTCATGAATTTTTCTCATGATTTGTTCAGCTTCTTTACTGTCAACGCATCTTAACAGGATCGAATCGAACGATTTCTTATAGAGAACCTGTCCGCTGAGAAAGAATTTGTTGGCTATCTTTCTGATAAATTTCCTGTCGCCTGATTGGCTTCCTTCAAGAAATTCTCCTTCTCGTAAGTATTTCTTGATATCATGAAACCATGGTTCATTATCAAATTCTGCTTGAACTACCATGGAATGTGCTGATTGGTAGAGAATATTGATTCTCAATGGCTTTATGTCCATACCATCCTCAGCTTAGAGTAGGGATGATAAGGTTTGCAAAAGCATCTGCGAAATGATTATGAGCTCTTGAAAGATAATCAAATGTTATTTCTTCGAATTCCCCAATCATTCCTTCTAAGTATTTGTGATAAGGAATTAACTTTACATCCCGAGTTTGCCATTCTCCAGTTGTTTGTAATATGATGAGCATAGAATCTCCATATACTTGCAACCTTTTCACCCTCATTGAAAGGGCTAAATGTAAGCCAAGAATACACACCTCATATTCAGCGATGTTATTGATGCATGAGAACACCAGTTTTACAGATACTGGATGTTGTTGGCCTTTTGGGGAGATCGGTACTGCCCCAGTACCTTATCCAGATAAGTTGGCTACGCCATCAAAATACATGGTTCATTTGTCATCGACCAATATAAATATGTGGTCATCAAGTCGTTCTTCAGAATTGGAGATATTCTGCGAATTTTCTGCCAGCATGTCTGCGATCGCTCACCCTTTGATTAACTTTTGGGATGAACTCCTGATGTCAAACTCGGACAACAAGACTTGCCATTTGGCTAATTTCCAGACCAAGGAGGATTTCTCAAGAAGATACTTGATCGAATCATTCTCAGTCACTAGCAGAATTTGGTGATGAAGGGTGTACTGCCTTAATCTGTGTAACACCCAAATTAATGCGACGCATGTCTTCTCGACCGCTGGATAATTCACTTCTGATGTTGTAAATTTCTTGCTCAAATAATAAACGGCTTGCTCTTTACCGTCATTCGATCTTCTTTATACCAGCACTACTCCTAATGATTCATGGTGAATCGTCAAATATAGGATCAGCGGGACTCTAGGAATTGGTGGTACCAATACCGGCGGGCATACCAGATATTCTTTGATTTTATCAAAGGCTTATTGACATTCTTTATCCCACTTTACCCTGGCATTCTTCTTCAACAGTTTGAAAAATGGTTTCGTGGTCTCAGAAAGCTGGTAGATGAAATGGGCAATGTAATTTAATCGCCCCAACAAGCTTCTCACCTCTTTTACCGTAGAAGGGGTCTTCAAGTCATGTATTGCTTTAATCTTGGAAGGATAAATTTCGATTCCCCTATTGCTGATCACAAATCCTAGCAATTTGCCAGATTTTGCCCCAAATACACACTTATTGGGGTTCAATCGCAACTTGTACTTTCTGAGTCTTTTGAACAATTTGCGAAGCACCTCAATATGGTCTTCTCCTTGTTTGGATTTTGCAATCATGTCATCCACATATACCTCAATTTTTTTGTGCATCATATCATGGAACAGAGTTACCATTGCCCTTTGATATGTGGCGCTAGCATTTTTCAGACCGAAAGGCATCACCTTATAACAAAATGTACCCCATGGTGTTATGAAGGACGTTTTTGCCTTATCTTCCTTTTTCATGAGGATTTGATTACACCCTGAGAAACCATCCATAAATAAGAATGTTTCGAACCCAGCAGTGCTATCCACTAATACATCCAATATGTGGAAGCGGGAAGTCATCCTTTGGGCTTGCTTTGTTTAGGTCGCGGTAATCAACACATACTCGTACCCAATCATCTTTCTTCATTACAGGTACTATATTGGCAACCCATTCTGGATATGGCATTACTTCGATGAAACCAACCTTGAGTAATTTCATTACTTCCTCTTCTATTTTCTTTGCCAACTCTGGCTTTGTTCGCATCAATTTTTGCTTCTTCGGTGGGATGCTTGGATCAATTGACAAAGAGTGTTCAACTATATTTGGATCAAGGCCTGGCATGTCAGCATAGGATCATGCGAATATATCTTGATATTCTTTGAGCAGATCCGTTATTCTTTCTGATTCTGCTGATGGTAGACTTTCTCCAATCTTGACTTCTTTAGGATTCTCCTTATCACCCATATTAACAGTAATTGTTTTCTCTAATGTGAGTGGCTTTGATTCTTCATGACGGATCCATTCTCTTTTGATTCACTCCGCATCTTCATTATCCTCCTCAATATCATAAATGATCTCCTTTGAGAGATTTGAATCACCTATGAAGTTATTATGGGTGTGTGGGTGCTCATGCTTGACATGCAACAAACATGATTAGTATTTGCATATGAAATGGATTAATGCATGAGTTTTAATGAAAAATCCTTTTGGAAAACTATTTTTTGAAATTTGTTTTGAAGAAATCAAGAAAATAGAGCTAATCCTTGTATCTCCGGACATCCTTGCTCTTAAAATCATTTTCGCAATGAGGAGTCATACGGAAACCCAAAGCCTCAAGCCTTACATATGAGAGCGATATTCATCATAGGTTTGATTTTGTTTCCATATGTCCTTAACAAAACATTGAACATTTTTATTGAATTCGAAAAATACAATTATATCTATATTGAAAGAAATGTAAATTGCAACTGAATTGAAACAACAAGCAAATTATAAAGGCAACAATGAGGAAAGGGTTCAAAAGAATCTTTCTACTCTAGTGCGTAGGTATCTTCATCTTCGATTATAATGACATTGATAATGTCTTCTTCGAATAAACCCAGCATGTCAGACTCAGTCTTTGCACGTAAATTTTCTTCTGAGAGCAGTTTGGGAGGCCCAGGAAAGTTTTCTCTGATATGAATATGATGATAGGGTAACTCTTTAGTCTTACCCTTTCATATTGACGGGTTAATGATTCGATCACCTCGGCTTCCACGGCCTTTATGATTCTCTTGACTCTAGCCTCGGCCTCCATGGTGATTATTGATGGATTCATATCCCACTCCATACTTCTTCTTGGTACCAAATAGGATAATAGGTTCTTTAATCCCTTGAGCTTTCGTTCCAAGCCCACCTTCATGGTTAAATCCGTATCGACATAACACTCTTCTAGTCATAAGAGATGATGTTGAAAATTCTGGAGTCTTTATGACACTACCAACAGGAATTTGTATCATGAAAATCATCTCGAAGGAATGATAACTGGGCTCTTTTTATCTCTGGCTCGACATAAGGTATGGCATTTTCCTTGTAAGTGGCAAAGTCTATCTCACTGTGTACGGTAATCATTTTACCGTTAATAACAAATCGAATCTTCTGATGAAGACTAGAAGGAATGGCGCCAACCATATAAATCCAAGGCCTTCCTAGCAGTAGGTTGAAGATCCTTGGAATGTCTACCACTTGAAAATCAATCAGAAAAGGCACAGGGCCTATGTTTACTTCCAGTTCGATGTCACCGATAACATCCTTTTTCATCCCGTCAAATAAATGTACGGTTACCTTCGAAGGTTTGATAAGTTTTTCACTAATCCCCAAGCGATGCAGCATGCTTAAAGGACACAAGTTAAGTGCGAAACCATTATCGATGAGCACTCGTGATACTGCCTTGCCCCGGCATTTGATGGCAATATACAGAGCTTTATTGTGGGATCGTCCATCAATAGGGAAATCTTCATCAGAGAAAGCAATCTGATCCTTTAGCAGAATAACACCAACAAAGCCTTTCAATTGTACCTCATTAATAGTTTTCGGGACATGCACATTATTAAGAAGCTTCATAAGCACCATTTTATGGCTTTCTGAAGTCTTGAAAAGATCTAGTAAGGAAATCTGTGCTGGCATCTTCCTCAATTGTTCAATTACTTCGTACTCACTTGTCGTTATGACTGACAGTAACTGCTTAACATCCTCCTCAGTTACTCTCTTCTTTTCGTGCTCGCTTTCTTTTGGAACGTAACATCTTTCCGATCTGATTATTACGTCAACTTCTTTAGGTGCGTAGTCCCATGGCACACATTTGATATCAAATTTCTCCTTTGGAGGCAAAGTGATAATCACAGGCTACACCTCCTTGTCTTCGATTTTTAGTTGACCAATTGGGAGTTCGATAGTAATTTGTTCAACATGATGCTTTTCTTCTTCAAGTTTATCACTTCATCAATATTGATCAATAGTGATGTGATCATGGACACCACGCTTTTGTTAGCTTCTATAATATCCATTCCACCCCAACCGTCAGGCACGATACTTTCTTCTCTGGATGCCCATGAAGGTGGTGTGTATTTGACACAGTAGTTATAACAGCCACTGTCCTGACCCGGATAATCCATAATTTCGCCTCGTCTTCGTGCTTTGCGAATAAATCTTCTGTCTCCTCGACGAATCTTTTCCTTCATCTTCTCGTCTTGATCTTCTTTCTCCTCAAGACTTAATTTGTTGACTGGGACTTCATCCATGCCTCCCCATCCATCAGGCATAATGGTTTCATTTTTGAAAACCCAGGGTGGAGGTGTGTATTTAACACGGAAAGTGTACTTTCTACTGTCTTGACCAAGGAAGTCTATAGTGTCACTTTGCTCAAATGAAGTTTGGGTAAATTGCCTTTCACCTTGTCGAATTCTTTCTTTTTGTTCTTCAAATTAATCCTTCTCATCACAAGATGGAGTCTCATTTTGCTTGATGAACTCATCGTCCATACCACCCCATCCATCGGGCATAATTACTTCACTTTTAAAAACCCACGGTGGTGGAGTATATTTTACTTTAAAGTTGTATTTGCCAAAATCTTCTCCCAAGCTGTCTATGATTTCTCCTTTCAAGAGTGCTTCACGGCGAAAGCGAGCATCTCCCTGATCGGTTGATTTTAATTTGGCCTCATATTCATCTTCTGTAAGGACCATATTTACCACATTATGCTCAGGAAGAGGGTTCTGATGTACATTTGGCTCTGGCTCTTGAAAGCTTAGTATCTTCTTGTCTATGAGTTGCTGGACTTTGTATTTCAATACAGTACAGTTGTCCACATCGTGTCTTCTTTCTCCCATATGGTATATGCAAGTCTTCGACTCATCGTACCAGGAGAACCTTGTAGGATTATCTCTTGGCACTTTTTTGGCCACCAAATACCTTTCTAACAGCATCGGTAGTAGTTTCGACAAGGGCCGTGGCAACGGGGTGAATTGCCTTACGGATCTTTTCTTTGGCTCAAATGGTTTTGGATTTTTCCAAGGAACATTGGATTGCTTTTGGAATGGAGCTTGATTAACGTTAGGGCTGGATACCATAGCCACATCACGTATAGGCTCCTTATCCTTTCTTCCGAGATACGGTCTTCGTACCGTCGCTTCTTGAGACTTCTTCTCCTTCAATGAACATTCGATTCTTTCGCCAACCTTTATCAGCATGGTAAATGTTTGACAACCTAAGATATGCAACTTGTCGTAATACTCAGTTGGTAACGACTTCGAGAAGAGTTCAATAAGCTCATCCTCACTTATCGCCGGTTTGACTTGTGAGGCTATAGCCTTCCATCTTTGAGCGTAAGCTCTGAATCCTTCATTTCTTCGTTTCTCGATTCTGACTAGATCTTCCCGAGTTGGCAATACTTCAACATTGAATTTGTATTGGCGAAGGAATTTTCCTATCAAATGGTCCCATTCGATAAAATCCTCTATATCAAGAGCGGTATACCATGCCAAAGCTGCTCCCTTCAAGCTATCTTGAAATGCACTGATAAGGAATGGCATGTTGTCTGAATATCTCGCCATTTTGCGGAGATAATATTTCAAATGGCTTTTAGGACAGCCGGTGCCATCATACTTACTCATGAACTCTGGTTCTTTGTAGTTCTTTGGCATAATCACCTTCATGTATGGTGAGAACTTGTCGAATCTCTAAAGCTCATAACCTTGGCTTGTTAAGCATTCTTCAATTTTGACCAATCGTTTGGCCTCCTCTTCATCCTTGGATGTCTTTGTAACCCGAACATCTTCTTCTAGATTCACTATTTCCGGTGCAGATTTTGGAGGATTCTCCTGAATTGGTTCTTTACTTCTCATGGTATCTTCAACAGGTACCTCAGCGGTATTTGCAGTCCCTGGATTTGCAACTATAGGATAAGATCCCTTTGCAGCTATAATGAAAGTCTTCATTTCTGCCATCATGGCAGCCATTTGTGTCAACTGGTTTTCTACTTCAGCCAGCCGAGTGCAAGTCTCTTCCTCAGCCATTTTTATTTGCAAACGAGTCCGAGGTCTTCTACCTTCCGTTGTTAAACAACCTGCTTTCATGAAAATCATCGAGATATTAGAATTGATGAAGTAGATATGAAGACTTATATTCTTTCAATTGTATATTTTCTTGTAAATAATAAGGATAAGAATTTTTACACAAGCCTTAGCCTTGCATAAATCTTCTTATCAATGTTTTTTCAAGAAATCATACCATTCAAAGAATTATAATCCATGGTGATTGTTTCTTTTATGCGAAATGTGCTTTAAAACATTCATCAAACAATCATGCATCAAGTAATTGTTTTTGAAGATTCATATTAGAATGTTTTACATCAAAATGGGGGAAATACTAGCTTAAACAAGTCTAGGCCTCTTGCTAGCTAAGGTAGCTTCAGCCTCTTTATATTCCTTGACTGGTATCTTCCATTCTTCCACGTCAATCGTAATCTCCTCGGGAACGTATGGCTCGACACCTGGTGTGCTCGACACAATGTACTCCGGAATGTACGGCTCATCAACGTGAGTAATAATACTCAAAGGTACATATGGTTCGACGTCGATCGGTCGTTTGGCCTTCAACCATTCTATGTACTCTTTGTATGCCAAGAAAAGCTTCATCTCTCCTTGTAGATCCTTAGGCCATTGCACTATTTGCTTGGTTGATTTCTTCAAGGAATACATAATCTTTTGAACCTTCATTTGCAACTCTTTATTTTCTTTTTCCGATTGGGATTTTTGTGGTATATCAAATGTGAACTCCTCGGGATGCCAACTAGGTGGAACTTGTTGAATCATTCCAAACTATTGTACCACTCTTAATGGGCAATAAGCAGCTCCACCATTCAATCCAAGCAACAGTACTAAATTGCCTTCTTGACAAGTAATTTGAGTGGTCATTATCTTTGGCCATTGAATTCTCCATTGGAATTGGTTAGGAGTCAATGCCCTAATAAAGTTTGCCCACTCATGAAAAAAGTATTTTGGCAATTTATCTTGAAGTTTCAAATACTTCTCAATAGGGTCAGTAGATGAGTCGATCTCCTTAATGCGCATATGACGTTCCCAAGGTCGGATATGAGAAATGAACCATACAGAAAGTAACCCGGCGGAGGCTTGAAGTACACCCTTTTGGTGACGTTGATATTTATTCAAAGAGATGATGGTTTCTGCTAAAAGCATGTTGGAAAAATTCCATTTTAGATAAGCTTGCCTGGCAATCACCGCAACAAGAGGATTCAATTCGGTCATTGATGTAGGGAATAACACGAACCCGAAGAAAACGAAGGATGAAGGCTCTTGCAGAAGTATTTCTAGTTTCCTTTGGCAATTTGGAGTAATTAGTCACCAAGTAGGATAAAGGAAAATTTCCGGTGTTTGACTTGATCAACTTTTCCACTTGAGGAGTCTTCAAATTCAAAAATTCGGCTATGACACTAGTGGGTTTCAATCCAATTGGAGGCTCAACGATTCTTGATTCGAAATCAACTCCAGTGGTTGCCTTATACTCTTTTAATGTAGGTACCATCTCATGCTCGCCTAATTGGAATGTGGCGGTGGTAACCTCCCAAAAATGGGATAGTGCTTGAATCAAACTCACTTGATACTCTAGATTGATGAGTTTGAACAAATATCCCAATCTTTCCCTTACGTAGGCTTTGTTGTCTTTATTCATGTTCACCCACCATGCCAATAGCTCTTTCCTTGGAACCGAGATGACTTGTATGTTTAGTTTCCCCATTTCGATCTAATCATACAAAAAGTTCATTATTAGTCACCATGGATTAATTTTAAATGCCCCCATTTTACTTATATGTCCTTTTATGGATAAAATTGAGGTGAAGTACATTTGCATAATACAAATGCCACTTCAAATCCATTTATGCCTTAGAAGAGCATATACTTGAAAATGTGAATGAAATCAATGTTTAAAGCAAATGCCTTTTGACATGCTCCATTTTGACCATAAAGTACTACCCTATGGTTTACAAGTTCGAATACATCGAAAATTGACTTTTGGCAAATGGGATTGTACATGTCACATCTTGAGCATCCAATCCATTTGAATTACATTGAAAATCATCATGGACCTATACATTCCATCTAGAAATGTAAA
Source organism: Syzygium malaccense (assembly GCA_031216405.1). Taxonomy (NCBI): domain Eukaryota; kingdom Viridiplantae; phylum Streptophyta; class Magnoliopsida; order Myrtales; family Myrtaceae; genus Syzygium; species Syzygium malaccense. The sequence goes on along the minus strand of CM062263.1, from coordinate 38,857,246 downwards.
ATGTGACCAAATGGAGCATATCGTCCTAACCTTTCATTCTAGTATGAAAAGGCATCTTGTCTAAACATTGATTGTCATTTGGGCATTTTTTGACAAAGTGATATCAATTAATTTTGCATAATTGAAAAGATGAGAGAAGTGGAACGACACTTACTTACCGACACATTTTGCTTGGTTTTAGGTATACCAACCATAAAGACAAGCATATGCAACAAGTGAGGTTTTGACACCTAAAAGGATGGGATATACTAAAGGCTCAAGGTCACCACCTTAATGGACAAGGGATTCCATTCCAATAGGCGATCGGCCTAAAGTAATGAAATATTATTCCATCTTGGTGATCGATATTATATTTAAACGATCCCATGAGCAATCGGCTCATAGTTTTGCCTAAATATATACCTCCTAAGGGTGATCCTAAATGTAGCCGGGGTTGGGCCACGGGTAGTGTGTGCAAGAAGTGTAGTGCTACAACAATTTAAAGGCAAGCACAATAATTTATAACCAAACAACACTTCTAAAAGTTGGTCAACATCACATTCAAACCTAACACCATCCTGCAAAACAAAGGTAAACATAGACTACACCCCTTATACCTCCCACCTGCATCACCATTTAACACTTTATTAATGGGATGTAGCTAGGATCCTTGCGAGCACAAACACATGTATATCGTTCTATCTATGCCTAAGTCCACTTAGAAATTTAAGAATCCCCAGCGGAGTCGCCAAGCCTGTCGCGCCACGCTCTCGCGTGCTTTTCTGATGGAAGTATTTTTCTATATGGGCCTCTCCCAAGCCATACTTCACGTGACAGCAGGATTTATTTAATCTAAATTTAAACTTGGAGTCGCCACTAGTCGTTTACGGTAGGTCGACTAGAAATCTAATTATGGTACGGGAGAAGTACCGCAATCCTATAAACCAAAGTTTCTAGGTAAGAGACTTGGTTACATCAACGATCCCAAATTGAGACCATTAATGCCCTTTCGGTACCTAAGAGCGATTATGGCATGTCTAGTGCGTCACACAGAGCTTTAAGTTCAATTTTCTAATCTAACCATGGACAATCAATTAAGCATTCAAAAATCAACTACACATCCAATGACAAATCAATCACAGCAACCCTAATTTGGTCACTAGAAATGAAAAATTTATCAAAATCCTAGCCAAAGCTTTAATAGCTTGTTTATTTCATTTTTAGGGTTTTTAGGGGTTTTGGCCTTAAATTTGGAATTTTCCAAATTATGCCACTTGGGCATTTTGGAAGATCTAAATTTCACTTTTAATGACTGGCCACAATGATTTCTAATCATTCTAGGGATTTTAAAATTTTTGATTTTTTTAGTGTCATTTGGACACTTCCAAAAATTCCAATTTCATTTTTTATGGCCGGCCACAATGATTTCTAATCATTCTGTGGATTTTCAAAAATTTTGATTTTTTTAGGAAAAATTTTAAATCGAGAAAATTATTTTTATGGTTTTCTGGAAATTTTTGTGAAGTTTATAATTTTTTCAATTTTTTATTTTTCAGAATTTTCAAATTTTTATTTGTATTTTTTTGAATTTTTTTATTTTTATGAATTTTCTGAAAATTTTTAATTTTCTATAATTTTTTCTGAATTTTTGTGAATTTTCTGATTTTTTTTAATTTTCTAAGAAAATCTAAATTTTTATGATTTTTTGGAATTTTTATGATTTTTTATTTTTTAATTTTTTTTTCGTCGAAGGTTGAACCGGACCGGACCGGTTCAGACTGGTTCGGCTGTGATCGAACCGGCCGTCGCCGGTCACCGTCTCCTGCGAGCACAGCGCCGAAACGATGTGGTTTCTACATTATTCTCATTGGCATTTTGTCGAGCACCTTGTGTGCACTTTTCCATGTTTTCAGCTGTCGCGACCTAAAAATTTCCTTCTCAGGCTAATGGATTATTAGGACTAAACCTAATTCGAGCCCTCCCAAGCCCTACCAATTCGCAACTTTGGGTTTAAGTTTTTAACATGCAAATGTTTTCATGCTTGGAGTTGCCACTAATCAATTTGTGGTAGGTCGATTAGAAACCTAAATAAAACATAGGGAGATATGTTTTATTCCTACGAACCAGAGATTCTAAGCCCGGGGACTTGATTACGCTAGATCTAGTCTAACGCCCTTTCGGTACCTTTTCTTTTCAAAAATATTTTGGCAAGCAGTTTGGATCCATTTTAACTTAGTCACTAACATATGAGGTGTTCATGCGGGTGCGCAAACCACCAATTTAACACTCAAGAAAGCATTAAATAAATTGCAAGATTAGGAGAATTACTTACCTCGAAGCAACGTAAGCATCTGCATGGTTAGCTAGAAAATCACATCAACCATCCTGATATGATTTCTAATTAACAAGCAGTTCACTCAATATTTTTTGGATTTTCGCTTATTTAAATGAAGCCTAGTCTACATGCAATGACGTGCAAAAATGACATGCAAGTAATGCAACCTAGCATGCAAACTATATGTCATGCGACGACGTGACCTAATTCTGATGACGGGCAAATGATTTATTTTTGGTATTTTTTTGGTGAAATTCGGAATAAAAATATGCCTAAATTAACATGCAACCTATGATGACTTAACATATCCTAACATGACTTATTTTTTGGATTTTTGTTAAAATTCGAAATAATAAATTACTCAAATTAAGAATGCAATCTATCCTAATCTACCATAAAACAATTCATTCTTTTTTTGTGGTTTTCATGAAAATTCGGAATTAAAAATAACCTAGATAATCTATTAAAGTTAGAAAATTACTTAATTTAAACTAGGAAATAGATTATCTCAAGTCCTAATTTAAATTAAATAATTACTCTATCGTCTAGATATATTTAGGATTCCTAAACATGCAAAACTCAAATTCAAATCCTAACTAATTTTTTTTGAATTTTCTTTTTATTTGAAAAGGAAAATAATCTAAACAGAGATAGCATCCACATTTAAAGCAACCACGCAATCCACAAGATTCGTTTCAAATTCGGATTAGACACAAAAATCGAGCTATCAGTCATATCTATAGGGTTATGGATATTGACGGAAAGTCGATCGTTCAAATTTGGAAAGCAGATAAAAATCATTATCGTATCCAAGGGATTAGGGATAGGATAATGATCTTCCGTATCGCCACGTATCATACCTTAGGGATAAGGTCGGATAGTTGTCCAGATACGTTGCTGAATTAGGAATGATTCCTAATTTTAAATATTTTCAAATATTGTGAATAAGGCAAACATTATCCCAAGATATCTAGCAATCCACACAATATTCACAGAATATTCAAACATCCAAAAATTAAGAAACAAAATATTCTGAAAATATTGGATAATGTTCAATTACCTAATTTGCAAATAATTTCCAAATTCGAACTTGCGGATCGGGATGAGCGGCGAACGGCGGATTTGGCGGCGCGGTGACGGGACGACGGCGGGGCAACGACGACGGAGGGCAGCAAGGCAACGTCGGCGTGCGACGGCTCTGGCGGGGACGGCAGCAGCGGCGTCGGGGCTCGGCGTACGGCAGCTGGCGAGCGCGCGGCAGCGGGCGCGGCAGGGACGGCAGCAGCGGCGTCGGGGCTCGGCGTGCAGCAGCTGGAGAGCACGCGGTAGGGACGGCTGCAGGGGCGTCGGGGCTCGGCGTGCAGCAGCTGGAGAGCACGCGGTAGGGACGGCTGCAGGGCACGGCGACGGGCGGCAGGGCGCGGCGACAGGCGGCGGACAGCAAGCAGGCGCGGCGTCGCGCGGCAGCAGCGGCGTCGGGCTCGGCGGCAGCAGGCACGGCAGGCGCGGCGTCGAGCTCGGCAGGGACGGCGGCAGGGACGTCGGGCACGGCGGCAACAGGGAGCGGCTGGCGTGTGGCGAAGACGTTGGGCAGCAGCGTGCGGCGGGGCTCGGCGGCAGCAGGCACGACGGCAGCGACGGTGCGAGCGGGGCGACGTCAGCGTGCGCGGCGTCGGCGGGAGGCAGCAGCAGCAGCGTCACACGGGAAGCAGCAGCGGCGGGCGGTGTAGAGCGACGGCGTCCAAGCGACGGCGTGGGGTGGCTCCGGCGGTGTGGGGCGCGGCAGTAGGCGCGGCAGGGCGGCAGGCGCGGCAGACGTGGCGCGCGGCGGCGCGGCGGGCGTGGCGCGCGGCAGGCGGGGCGTGCGGCGGCGCACGGCGGGCGTGGCGCGCGACTTCTTTCTCTCTCTCTTTCTCACTCTCACACTCTCCCAGAAATTCTAATCTGAAAATTCCCCTCCTAAAAATCTGACCTAATGATGAATATATATCGCTAATCTAGGTCAATTAGATGGGCTCCCTAGTCCTAATGGGCTTAGGCTTGGGCTTGGACTTTAATTTAATTTAAATGGGCTGAATTAGTTAAAGATGAATGGGCTGAATTAATTAAAGATTAATGGGCTGAATTAAGCTCAAATTAAAACAACCAAGCCCGTTTGACTTGTAATTCCCGGCCCTTGCATTCCAAACGAGCCGAGTCCCATTCGATGAAATTTAAGCTTGTTCATTCACCGCCGGTCCGATGCAAAAATGCAATGAATTTAAATTATATGTTATGCCATTTAAATATTTTTTGTTTAGGGGTTAAAAATTTAATCCCTAATTTTCTATGCAAATTACACTAAATGATGCGTCAAAATTTAGGTGTCAACAGCTGCCCCTCTTTGAAGGTGAGCTCGTAGAGGTTGCATTCAAAGATTAAATGATACCTAAATTTCACTTATGCAAATGCAATGAATGTTGTTTTTGTCGGGATTATGAGTCCCATTTTACAATGCATTAAGAAATGATGCATGCTGACATGAGTAGAAAACGTACCTGGAATCACTTACCTGACATGAACGATAGCGCAATTCGAGGCACAACTTTAACTTGTATGTTGTTTTAGCAAATGTATGGGCTTCAGTCCCATAGGTATTGCCTGATATACATTGATGAACTTTGGTGATCTGCAATCAAGTCAAAACACACGAAGAAAGCTCGACGTATCCAATCATCATCTGGATTCGTGAGAACAGTTCCGATCTTTACGAACTACCTATATATCCATAGGTGTTTGCAAAGATTTGGCCGCTTCACTTATACCTGCTCATAAGTGAATTGCGGGGGAAACTTTTGAAATCAAGAGGATATTCCGACCTTTGCATATACCTGCTCATATGCAAAGATTTGGCCGCCGCACTTATACCTGCTCATAAGTGAACTGCGGGGGAACACCTGGGGTTGAGAGAATATTCCGACCTTTACATATACCTGCTCATATGCAAAGATTTGGCCGCTTCACCTATACCTGCTCATAGGCGAGTAGCGGGGGAACATCTGAGATAATGAGAGTATTCCGACCTTTACATATACCTGCTCATATGCAAAGATTTGGCCGCTTCACCTATACCTGCTCATAGGTGAGTAGCGGGGGAACATCTAAGATAAAGAGGGTATTCTGACCTTTACATATACATGCTCATATGCAAAGATTTAGCCGCCTTACCTATACCTGCTCATAGGTGAGTAGCGGGGGAATACCTGAGATTTGGGAAGAATATTCCGACCTTTACATATACCTGCTCATATGTAAAGATTTGGCCGCCATGACTATACCTGCTCATAGTCATGTAACGGGGGAATCTTCTCGAGATTGTATAAAAATCTGTGATTTGATGAACAAAGGGGCTAGCCCAAGTGTTCAAGGGTTCCTTGACAAAGTACCTGGATATCATCAGAAGTACCTGAAAAGGTTTGATCAATAGACACCTGAACACAATCAAAGGCATCTAGAGATCGCAAAAATGATCAAATGTGGGACCTGACAATTGCTTGAACAGGTTAGGGATACCTAGATAGTCATAGACATCCTAGGGATAGAGATATACTTACCTGGTGATATCTCTAACTCTGAAGACGTGTCTCCTGTTAGACACGATTTTAAGTAACATGTAATATGCATTCGCACACTGTCAAGAACACATATACTCATGCACTATGATTTCAACTGATTTTCATGCACGATGGTTTTGTCAAATCGGCATTACAAACTTCGCTGGGGGAAAATCATGACAAGACAACCCGAACTCACAAGCGGATATCTTGAAAATGTCGAATGAGGGACTTCCGGTCCAAAAGGGCTTTCTCTCATTCTCATCGAAAGGCTGATTTATGGAGAATCGCTCCATCTCACCATCATCATGTTGACAAGGGTCCGAGTATTCTCGCAAGCAGTACGACTTTACCAATCTGAGAGGTCTTTGTTAGGACTGTAACATAGGGCTTGGTCAATGACTTAGCAAAAGAGACTCTTCGAGTCGAGGCTATTTAAAGAAAATACTCTGCAATTGTCTCCGGGTTTACAAGTCAAGAACCCTGCAAAATGAGATAGAAATGGACTTGCTCGCACTTCTTCGAGCTAAGCTTATAAACATCAGAAACTTTACGTTAGTTCAAGTGCCCTAATCTGAAGAGACTTTGCAAGGGACGTAACGCAGGCTAGGCTCATGGGTTGAGAAATGAATGGATCATAAGGCTCAAAATGTGTATAATTGGGGTGAATAAGTTGGTGATCATCTCGGCATTGTCACCAGTCTTCTTCTTCACCAGGGATTGTCTCCTCGGTAGATGTTCCATTGGCCTTGAGAGTTCATCACTTGACTCATCACTTGACTCCTCAAGACTCTGGATACTTTTGTGACTTCGAGACAACTAAACATTTTCTAAAGTCGTCACTTTTCTCCATTTTTTCTCCCCTTTTTTATAGGCATCGGCCTTGCTTTTACCAGGCACACTGCTTTTTCATGCCCTCTAGCTTTTTTTTTTTTTTTGACTCACACTGTCTACAATGCATACATTGGCCAGTCACACTTTGGCTTGTTTTGACCGAATGACTAACATTTGGACTCTCAGGGTCTTCGTCTTTTATCGGCGCTCTGGATATGCTGCCTGAACAATGATGACTTTTGCCTTGCCCCAGTGTGGGGGATGATCACCAACTGGGTTTAAGAAATGAATTTGCAGGCTCAATTGGGCTTAACAAAGGATAAAGTGTGTATAGGATAGAGAAAGAAATGCTCTTCATCATCCTAAGGCACTTGAACTTTACGTGAATTCATCTGAAAAAGCAACACTCGAAGATTGATGCAAGTGAGAGCATGAAAATTTCTACTCATTTTCCACCTTATGACGCTGACTTACCTCCAGTTTGCCCCGATGTGGGGTGGTTCTTGACAGGGGTAATTTGAATGAATTTCTCCAAGTGTTTAGGCTCAAAGTGGCGAAACAATGGATAACCTGTAGTGTTTGGGATAGAGAAATGAATCGCCTCTCATCATTTCAGTTGCCGTACCTTTTGCGAGATAACCCTTCGCCTTGCCGACATGGAATTTTTCTACTCAACTCACTGGGGATTAGTGCACGGGACTGTGTATAGGATATGGCTTGCCTTTCATCATCCCGATGTACCTCATTCAACATATTCAATTCATTCCACGTGAGTTATCATATCGTCTAAATAGATTCCCCCTTTGAAATCGATAATGTAGACTGACAAAATAATCAAGCATAATTTAAGGCCAAGGCACACATTCCATCTTTAAATTGATTGAACCCATTTATTCATAAGTGAAATGTTTGCAATTTAGAATATAAAACCAAACACTTGAAAACTTTCGCCGCAAAAATATTAGATCTTATCAGGGATAATATATCTTTACAGCATCAGAATTAACAGGAGTGGAAAACTCACGACCATCCATTTCCGCGAGAATCAGGGCACCTCCGGGAAGCACCTTTTTAACCACATACGGACCAATGTAGTTTGGGGCAAATTTTCCTCTACTCATGCGGCAACTGGATCGGGCATTTCGTCTCACTCTCAGGGGGATTTGCCCTTCTCTTCACTTCTCTGGGTTCTCCGGAATCACCCAAGTTAATAATGACAGTTTGGTCTGACGTGAGAACATTGGACCTTTCATGACGCTCTAGATCGCGTTGAAGGTCCGAGGAATTTTCGAGTTCATTGGCGTCATCGAGATCAGGTTCGGTGGCACATAATTCATCAGATTGGACCGTTCCCATACCCTTACGTGTCACAAAATTGCCCCTGAAACATAAAGTAGGGGGTTCAGTAGGACAAACAGGGCTAAACAGTGTATTTCTATTGATTTTTTTTATTTTGAAATTCTTTTCGAAAAGGTTTTAACACGAGGAAGCATGAAGAAGCCCAGGCCTCAGAATTCTCCTTGGACTATATTTTATTTTATCGGTTGGATATCATCACTGGGCTGGTTTGATGTACCTCAACATGCCCTCAAAACGAAAACAACTTGTAATTTTATTGATTATCACCAAATAAATTACATTTATTGGAATGGAAATTGCAACAATCAAATCCTAGAAATGAAAAGTACTAAAAAGTAGCTCCCGAGACGGGGCAAGTCCTAAAAAGCAGTAAAAATTCCCGCGTAGGGGAATGTGCGAAAAAGGTAAATGTGTTACTCTTGCGGGCCAATGCCCATTCCCTTCAACGGTCCTTCCTCGATGGCTCCAATTAAGAAATTATCGAACAGGGCAGTGATTCCCTCCATTGCATCATCAGAATCTTCTGTCACTAGAGGTGTTGAATCATCCATACCTCCCCATCCATCCGGGACAATGTCACGGGGGTCAACATAGAAGCTGGGGGGTGCCGAGTATTTAACATAATAATCGAACTTGCCACTTGGTTGCCCCAGAGTGTCGATCACTTCCTTCTCTTCATGCATCATTCTTGCAGGGCCTGGGAATGTGGTGCGGAGGTGTGGAGGCAACCTACCACGCCCACGTTCTTCACCATTTGGCTCTTCTTCGGATCGCAATCTATTTTGACCATTTCTTCGAACTTGACTTCGACCACGTCCACGTCCACGTGCCACATTGTTCGGCTCACTTGACCCCAGGTATCCCAACCCGGTAATGCGGGGCCTCTGAAAGACTTCGACCGGTTGGCGAATACCTTGACCATTCCTACCAAGGCCTTCACCTGGAGTAAAGCCATGGGACACCATTACTCTGCCAACCATGACCGCAGCATTTGACACCTCAGGAATAGGCGGTGATGATCCTCTTGACGCATGTATGGTTGATACGAGCTCGAGCGACTGATAGCTCGATTCTATTCTGCAATCCGGCTCAACATAGGGGATAGCCGTTGCGTGGTAGATTGGGTACTCTTCTTCACCGTGAACCGTGACTAACTTTCTCTCCACGATGAACTTCACCATCTGATGTAGACTGGATGGCACAGCTCCAACAGTATGAATCCATGGACGACCCAACAGAAAATTGAATGCAGTGGGAATGTCCATAACTTGAAATAGGACATTGAACATCGTTGGTCCTATCTGTATGTCAAGGTGTATTTCTCCCATCACTTCTTTCTTCGTTCCGTCAAAGGCTCGTACGGAGGTTCTTGCAGAATTTATCCTAGAAGGATCTATCTTAAGGCGGTGTAAAGTCGCCAAAGGACAGATGTTCAGGGCTGATCCGTTGTCAATGAGTACCCGGGCAACATGTGAGGCCTTGTATTTGACGGAAATATAGAGTGCCCTGGTATGCCCCCTCCCTTCTAGAGGGAACTCTTCATCTGAAAAGGCTATGAGGTCCTTGAGGAGTATAGAACCCACAAATTCCTCTAATTTGTCATGATCGATCGTTTCTGGCACGTGGACTTCACTTAACACCTTCATTAAGGCCTTCTGATGCATGACAGATGTCTGGAGCAGCTCAAGCAGGGAGATTTGCGCGGGCAGCTTGCGCAATTGTTCAACTATGTTGTACTCGCTAGCTTTAATCACGGCTAGGAATTCTTTGGCTTCCTCATCAGTAACAGGTTTTGCAGGTTGAGCATTAGCTTGGCCATAGGAACGCCCGGATCTGGTAACCAAGTCGACATCGAGACTGTAGGACCAAGGGACTGCCTTATTGTCACTGTACTCATACGGTTGAGGTATCTCGATCACTATCCCTTCATCAGTTGTAGGCGTGCTTACAATGATCTCCTCATTATCAGACGCGTCTTCAAGCGGAGGCATGTCTTCAGGCAGAGAGTCGTCCTTGTCGCTCCCGGTGTTCAACGAAGCAAACTCCTCTTCCCAATTTATAACCACTTCAGAGATAGTAGAAACGATGCCAGTGTGGTCAGCATAAACGATCATCCCAGCTTCTACCATCCTTGAGATTCTTTCTCTCATGATGGCAAGGGGAAGGTCTTCATTACTCGGATAACAACCGGCTTTCACTAACTCACCGTAGACGTCAGTAGTATACACCTTAACATTCTTGATTCGACCAGCGTCGAAGCTAAATATGGCATTCACATTGCCTGCGTGATCAGGGAGTGGGTTGTTCTGAACATTCGGCTTAGCAGGCTGAAATGAGAAAGCCTTCGTATCTAGGAGGTTCTGGATTCGGTGCCTGAGGGCATAGCAATCATCGGTTGAGTGTCCCAGCTCACCCATGTGATAATCACATTTCTTTGACGGGTCGAAGTTATAGAACCGCTCAGGATTGGGCCGCTTTGGCTCAGTAGTGAGCAAACCTTTCTTCTGGAGCACCGTCAACACTTGAGACAACGATCCGGGGAGGGGAGTGAATTGCCTCTTGTTGTTCCTCCTCTGAAAAGGTTGACGACTCGAGTTTTGTTGCTGAGCTTCTACTACTTGGATTGCTGGGGCGGAGTTAGCATTCCGCCGGCTCGGTTGGTTATAAGCCACATTCACTTCAGCTGCCGGTTCTTTCTCTTTTCTCGCACCAAATCTTCTGGTCGAGGAGGGCGGCTCGACAAACCATCCATCTTTCAGCCCTATTTCAATTTGTTCGCCCATGGGGATGAGTTGGTTGAAGTTGTCAGTCGGAATGGCAACCATCCGATTACGGTATTCGAACGGGAGAGTTTTCATGAACATCCTCTTTAACTCACTGTCTATGGGTTCTGGGACAACCTGAGCAGCTAAATTTCTCCATCTGATAGCATAGTCTTTGAAGGACTCAGTCTTTTTCATCTGGGCGCGTTCGAGATCATCACGGGTAGGAATGATGTCTGTTATGAACCTGTACTGCTTCAAGAATGCTTCACTGGCTTCTTTCCAAGTTTTGAGGCCATTTATCTTCTTCATGAGATACCAGCTCAAAGCAGGACCCGTTAAACTTGCTTGAAAGGCATGGATCATCAGGAGTTCGTTATCAACATACGAAGTCATTTGTACGTGATAGAGCTGTAGGTGGGCTTTTGGACATGTGGTGCCATTGTACTTGTCGAAATCCGGCATTTTGAACTTCTTTGGGATTTTGATCTGTGAGTAAAGGGACAGATCGATCGAAGGTGAATCTTGCGAACCTTCCAGCTGCTTCACTCTTTCTTCAAGTTTATTAACCCGTTCATCAGGTTTGTCGTTGTTGACGATGATCTGGACAGGGTCATCTTCTAAATCAGGAATATCGTCATCTCCGTCAACGTCGACACTTTTTCTGATCTTCTGCTTTGGGACAGACGCTTCGAGGGGTGTCGAAACAGGAACCGACCGGAGAGCTTTGATCTCAGCGGACATTTGTTGCATCGCGACGACAAGTTGCTTGATCTGGTCTTCCACACCGATAACACGCTCTTGCAAGTCGGTTTGATCGGCCATTCTGGCTCTCGACCGTGTACGAATGGGCGACCGTGATCGGTCCGTAGCTACCTAATTTCGAAATGAAACAGGCATACATGAGTGTTAAGCAAAATCATACGCCAATCCATGACATTGGTCTAACCGCTTCGAATTGAAAGGACCACTTTATTGAAATGACAAAAATTTTTACACCAATTAATGACTTGAAATTGAACTGAATATAAAGATAAATGACTCAATTCCTAAACAAACTTTAAAACTGAAACTGAAATAAGAAAAGAACTTCGAGCTTTTTTATTTAGCTTGATCTATAGACATATGGGAGGCGACTTCCTTCTTCAATTGCTCATAAGCTCGAGCTATCTTGGATGCCTTTTCTTCAGCTTCTTCGGCCTTCCTTTTGAGGCGATTGTTCTCTGAGCGATTGGCGGACTTGAGAGGCACCTTAGGTATCTTCGGGAGCCAATCTTGCGGGATTTTGTGCCGACGAATGTACTGGGTCGTCGCGAAATAGGACTTCTGCTCTCCCTTTAGTTCTCTTTCGGGCCGTGCTATCTTCAACACACGACACTTCCTCCACATCTTATTGAGCTGGGCTACGGTCGCTTCGTGGTCTTTATCATCATCGGCGAAGTCAACTTGTAGGAGTTCTGGTTGTAACGCCGGAGGGAGTCCTTGGAGAATCTGATACTGACGAGACACTCTGGCGGGGTAGTATTCGATTGCGCCGGTGAAACCCAATAGTGGAACCGGCCCGATACCATTACATGTAAGCCGAGCTTCCTCGACTTTGAACCAATTAGCATGCCATTGGAAACCTTGGGGTCTAGCATTTTTCATGAAAATGATCCATTCAGAGTAATGATAATCGGGTGCATCCCCTTGTTTTTCTTTGTACCTTAAAACTGGATGGCTAGAATCACTAAGCTCGGATATTGTGAGTAAATTGCCGCACCCTTTTATATGAGACAAAAACCAGATTTGCAAAAGTTCGAGGGGGGCATGAAAAGTTTTGTCAACATGTTGCTTAAATTTAGTGAGGGAAATGAAAGTCTCTGCTAAAATGATGTTGATAAAATTCTTTTCAAGACAGACCTGTTGGACCAACCAGGCGATTGACGGACTACATGTATTCTTACAGTAAGGAAAAATCACGAACCCGAAAAACGCTAGCAAAAAGATTCTGCCTTTTTGAAAAGATGTGGCTTTTTCAAAACACTGACTCAGGAATGAAAAAGGACATGTGCCACGATTTGCTTTTAACACTTTTCCCAATTCATCTTTTCCGACATTCAAAAATTCAGCCAACATTAAAGTAGAATCAATTCCCAAAGGTGGTGTGACTAAATCCGACTCCAATGGTTTTCCAATGAGCACGCTATATTCTTCCAACGTCGGGGTGAGCTCGTGTTTACCGAATATAAAGGTAGAGGTCTCGGGACACCAGAAGTGCGCTAATGCTCGAATGAGGCCGGTACGGACTTTGACCTCCAGTAGGGGGAGCAGCCTCCCGATGTGGCCCTCAACTAGCTTGCGGTTGGTCGGACTGAGTAGATTCCACCAGGCACGGAGCTCGTCCTTAGGAGCATCAAGAATCCGGATGTCTGCCCCTCCCATAGTGTATAGACCAAGACTCACGACCGACCTAATGTCATGGACCGACCAAAGAAAAAGACGAGATATAAATAAATTGCGAGATAAAGGTTCAGAAATCTTACTTCACCGGGTAGAATGATTGCAATCACACAGACATACGCATGAAATGTGAGGTTCGATTTCTACCTAGACTCTAGCTTGCAAAATGGAGACATGAGGATTACCGAGCTAAACCAGTCATGGTGGTGGTTAGGCTAAGATTCCCCTGACTCCGGCTTAGTCAAAGAGCCGACCCGGGTTGCAAAGGGTGCAACCGTGGCAGGTATTCAATGACACCATGAAAGAACTTTCGGGACCGAGAAAGGCGACCCATACCACGCGGGTGTGGTCGGGGTGTCCGTTTTCTCAGTACCATCCTAAACCTGTGCCGCCCAGGTCCGGCAGCGGGTAGTGTGTGCGGTGTAGTGTAAATGCAAGGCATGCACAGCAGGTTATATCATACAGCGCTTCGTGCATAAAATAAATCATACATCCGAACACCTCCCTGCAAAACAAGGGTTAACAATCACGCCTCCCCTTATACCTCCCATACTGCAAAAACATTTAACACCTAAAATGTTAGGGACGTACCTGGGATCCTCGCTGCCAAGCAAAAAATATATTTTTTTGAAAAGAAAAACTGGCCTAAGTCCACTAAGAGTTTTAACTCATTTCCCCAGCGGAGTCGCCAAGCTGTCGCGACCTAAAAATTTCCTTCTCAGGCTAATGGATTATTAGGACTAAACCTAATTCGAGCCCTCCCAAGCCCTACCAATTCGCAACTTTGGGTTTAAGTTTTTAACATGCAAATGTTTTCATGCTTGGAGTCGCCACTAATCAATTTGTGGTATGTCGATTAGAAACCTAAATAAAACATAGGGAGATATGTTTTATTCCTACGAACCAGAGATTCTAAGCCCGGGGACTTGATTACGCTAGATCTAGTCTAACGCCCTTTCGGTACCTTTTCTTTTCAAAAATATTTTGGCAAGCAGTTTGGATCCATTTTAACTTAGTCACTAACATATGAGGTGTTCATGCGGGTGCGCAAACCACCAATTTAACACTCAAGAAAGCATTAAATAAATTGCAAGATTAGGAGAATTACTTACCTCGAAGCAACGTAAGCATCTGCATGGTTAGCTAGAAAATCACATCAACCATCCTAATATGATTTCTAATTAACAAGCAGTTCACTCAATATTTTTGGATTTTCGCTTATTTAAATGAAGCCTAGTCTACATGCAATGACGTGCAAAAATGACATGCAAGTAATGCAACCTAGCATGCAAACTATATGTCATGCGACGACGTGACCTAATTCTGATGACGGGCAAATGATTTATTTTTGGTATTTTTCTGGTGAAATTCGGAATAAAAATATGCCTAAATTAACATGCAACCTATGATGACTTAACATATCCTAACATGACTTATTTTTTGGATTTTTGTTAAAATTCGAAATAATAAATTACTCAAATTAAGAATGCAATCTATCCTAATCTACCATAAAACAATTCATTCTTTTTTTGTGGTTTTCATGAAAATTCGGAATTAAAAATAACCTAGATAATCTATTAAAGTTAGAAAATTACTTAATTTAAACTAGGAAATAGATTATCTCAAGTCCTAATTTAAATTAAATAATTACTCTATCGTCTAGATATATTTAGGATTCCTAAGCATGCAAAACTCAAATTCAAATCCTAACTAATTTTTTTTGAATTTTCTTTTTATTTGAAAAGGAAAATAATCTAAACAGAGATAGCATCCACATTTAAAGCAACCACGCAATCCACAAGATTCGTTTCAAATTCGGATTAGACACAAAAATCGAGCTATCAGTCATATCTATAGGGTTATGGATATTGACGGAAAGTCGATCGTTCAAATTTGGAAAGCAGATAAAAATCATTATCGTATCCAAGGGATTAGGGATAGGATAATGATCTTCCGTATCGCCACGTATCATACCTTAGGGATAAGGTCGGATAGTTGTCCAGATACGTTGCTGAATTAGGAATGATTCCTAATTTTAAATATTTTCAAATATTGCGAATAAGGCAAACATTATCCTAAGATATCTAGCAATCCACACAATATTCACAGAATATTCAAACATCCAAAAATTAAGAAACAAAATATTCTGAAAATATTGGATAATGTTCAATTACCTAATTTGCAAATAATTTCCAAATTCGAACTTGCGGATCGGGATGAGCGGCGAACGGCGGATTTGGCGGCGCGGTGACGGGACGACGGCGGGGCAACGACGACGGAGGGCAGCAAGGCAACGTCGGCGTGCGACGGCTCTGGCGGGGATGGCAGCAGCGGCGTCGGGGCTCGGCGTACGGCAGCTGGCGAGCGCGCGGCAGCGGGCGCGGCAGGGACGGCAGCAGCGGCGTCGGGGCTCGGCGTGCAGCAGCTGGAGAGCACGCGGTAGGGACGGCTGCAGGGGCGTCGGGGCTCGGCGTGCAGCAGCTGGAGAGCACGCGGTAGGGACGGCTGCAGGGCACGGCGACGGGCGGCAGGGCGCGGCGACAGGCGGCGGACAGCAAGCAGGCGCGGCGTCGGGCTCGGCGGCAGCAGGCACGGCAGGCGCGGCGTCGAGCTCGGCAGGGACGGCGGCAGGGACGTCGGGCACGGCGGCAACAGGGAGCGGCTGGCGTGTGGCGAAGACGTTGGGCAGCAGCGTGCGGCGGGGCTCGGCGGCAGCAGGCACGACGGCAGCGACGGTGCGAGCGGGGCGACGTCAGCGTGCGCGGCGTCGGCGGGAGGCAGCAGCAGCAGCGTCACACGGGAAGCAGCAGCGGCGGGCGGTGTAGAGCGACGGCGTCCAAGCGACGGCGTGGGGTGGCTCCGGCGGTGTGGGGCGCGGCAGTAGGCGCGGCAGGGCGGCAGGCGCGGCGCACGGCGGGCGTGGCGCGCGGCAGGCGGGGCGTGCGGCGGCGCACGGCGGGCGTGGCGCACGACTTCTTTCTCTCTCTTTCTCACTCTCACACTCTCCCAGAAATTCTGATCTGAAAATTCCCCCCCTAAAAATCTGACCTAATGATGAATATATATCGCTAATCTAGGTCAATTAGATGGGCTCCCTAGTCCTAATGGGCTTAGGCTTGGGCTTGGACTTTAATTTAATTTAAATGGGCTGAATTAGTTAAAGATGAATGGGCTGAATTAATTAAAGATTAATGGGCTGAATTAAGCTCAAATTAAAATAACCAAGCCCGTTTGACTTGTAATTCCCGGCCCTTGTATTCCAAACGTGCCGAGTCCCATTCGATGAAATTTAAGCTTGTTCATTCACCGCCGGTCCGATGCAAAAATGCAATGAATTTAAATTATATGTTATGCCATTTAAATATTTTTTGTTTAGGGGTTAAAAATTTAATCCATAATTTTCTATGCAAATTACACTAAATGATGCGTCAAAATTTAGGTGTCAATATCAGTTTTCAAGACCGCCGGTTCGAACTCACCGACGGCGAGTCTCCGGTGACCTTTTGGTCATTCTAATTATACCATTAGCAAGTCTACATGTTCTATTTTCTATTTATTCTATTCTGGTCACCTTCGGACCTTCGCCAGCCGGCGAAAAAACCGGTCAAAAAACCTAATTTGCACTTTTCTTAGTTTTTTATTTCCAGAACTTGAATTTCTATTCTACACCGCCCTAACCGTCTAACACGATTCTAACAACTAACAAATCAACAAACAAGGTTTAGAGAGGTTGACTTGAATGGCCTACGGCCGAAATGAAGCTCCAGTGAAGGATTCCGAGCTCTGGCGAGATGGTTCATGGGGTCGGTCAACTCGGTTTGTGCAAGTTCAATGCCCAAAATGCAATCAAATAACACAAAACATGATCAGGAATGATTTTTGAATATCTAAGGACACAAAATCACAACAAAAATCACAATGACAGCAAAACCGAATCAAATCACATTTTCTGGAATTTCTGAAAAATCATGATGATGAGCGAACTTTACCTCTTTCGTTTGAGGATCAAAAGAAATTTCTGAATCAAATGGCGTTCGTGGAGCTCTTCCTCAGTACTCGGACTTCAGTCTGATCACTTTAGCTTCGTTGGGGAACATCGGGGCACGCCAGACAAACACGACTTTCATGGCTTCACGATCAGCTCCGGCACCGATCAACAGAGGAGGAAGTCCACCTTGAATGATTGATTCGCCGGCGCCGTCCTGTTCGTTGGCGCCGAACACTCGATCAGGGGACCTCAACTCCTTATTCTCTCTCTAAAATTCACACTATTTCTCTCTGTTTCTCCCTCCTCTCTCTCTCGAGAATTTTCTCGAATACCTTCCCTCCCTTCCTCTCCGTTTTTCTGGTTTTTTGTTTCTCCAAACTCGCGCCCAAAATTCGGTTGGAACCGAACGTTAATCTGTTCGGGTGGTTAACCGGTGCCAGCCGGACATTTTCGAGCTGGCAAATCGATCGACACATGCGAAAATGGCCGAAAAGGTTTGACAAAGTCATGGGTTTGAGTTTGTTTTTCTTCTGGGTTTCACGCGGGTCTCAGCCGGGTGAGGAAGATGATACTGTGCCAGTCGGGTCGAGTTGACCCGCCCAACCTGGCAGTTCCGGTTTTGATTAAAAATGCAAATTGGGCCTTAATTTGATCGAATTTTTCAAATTAAACCTCAAAATTTCATTTCCCAGCATGTTCCGAACCTAAACATATAATTTTCCCCAATTTTAATTATAGTTGTGCGCAAAATTTCCGCAATTTTATATTCGGGTTAATAGGGTTTTGTTCAATTCGAGGTCTTAATGACCTGATTCGGCAAAATTGATACCAAAATTGCATTGCCCACCCCTGATTACCCTTAGAAATGATAGTCTCATATTTCGGAAATTTCATTTTGGGCACGATTCCCAATTTAGGTTCAAAATTCTCAATTTTTAATCAATTTTTGGGGATTTTTTATTTTTGCACCAAATTGTGCAATTGGACTGATCATGATGCAATTAAAGGTCCTAGAATCAACTGTTGTGAAGATACTATGAGCTAAAAATGTCTAGAAAAAATTTAATTTCATTTTTGGTTCAATTTGGATTTAATTTTGCCCAATTTTGGGAAAAACATACACCCGATTGAAATTTTCTAAAATTTACAGTGTTTTTATAAAATTGGATTTAAAATAAAATTATTGACTATTTTTATGGAATTTTATGATTCCATTTACTATTTTTCATGATTTTCTTGCTTGTTTTGACCAAAAGAAATTCTGGAAAAATACAGAAAATGCTAAAAAAATTATTTTTTGCTTAGAAATAGGTCTCTAGGCTTGGCCAAGATCCCTAGACCTAATTTTGAAATTTTCAAAAATTTGACAAAAATGAGCTAAAAATTAGGTGTCAAGAGCTCGGCAACTCAATTAATAGTTCTACGGATATCCCTAATATTGCTGTTGACAAGTGTCGCGACCTGAAAATTTTTCCTTCTCAGGCTAATGGATTATTAGGACTAAACCTAACTCGGGCTCTCCCAAGCCCTACCAATTCGCAACTTTGGGTTTAAGTTTTTAACATGCAAATGTTTTCATGCTTGGAGTCGCCACTAATCAATTTGTGGTAGGTCGATTAGAAACCTAAATAAAACATAGGGAGATATGTTTTATTCCTACGAACCAGAGATTCTAAGCCCGGGGACTTGATTACGCTAGATCTAATCTAACGCCCTTTCGGTACCTTTTCTTTTCAAAAATATTTTGGCAAGCAGTTTGGATCCATTTTAACTTAGTCACTAACATGTGAGGTGTTCATGCAGGTGCGCAAACCACCAATTTAACACCCAAGAAAGCATTGAATAAATTGCAAGTTTGGAAGAATTACTTACCTCGAAGCAACGTAAGCATCTGCATAGTTAGCTTAGAAAATCACATCAACCATCCTAATATGATTTCTAATTAACAAGCAGTTCACTCCATATTTTTGGATTTTCGATTATTTAAATGAAGCCTAGTCTACATGCAATGACGTGCAAAAATGACAGGCAAGTAATGCGACCTAGCATGCAAACTATATGTCATGCGACGACGTGACCTAATTCTGATGACGAGCAAATGATTTATTTTTGGTATTTTCTGGTGAAATTCGGAATAAAAATATGCCTAAATTAACATGCAACCTATGATGACCTAATATGTCCTAACATGATTTATTTTTGGGATTTTTGTTAAAATTTGAAATAATAAATTACTTAAATAAAGAATGCAATCTATCCTAATCTATCATGAAACAATTCATTCTTTTTTTTTGGGATTTTCATGAAAATTCGGAATTAAAATAACCTAAATAATCTATTAAGATAAAAAAATTGATTAATTTAAACTCGGCCATAGATTATCTCAAGTCCTAATTTAAATTAAATAATTACTCTATCGTCTAGATACATTTAGGATTCTTAAACATGCAAAATTCAAATTCAAATCCTAACTGATATTTTTTGAATTTTCTTTTTTATTTGAAAAGGAAAGATAATTTAAACAAAGATAGCATCCACATTTAAAATAACCACGCAATCCACAATATTCGTTTCAAATTCGGATTAGGCACAAAAATCGAGCTATCAGTCATATCTATAGGGTTATAGATATTAATGGAAAGTCGATCATTCAAATTTGGAAAGCAGATAAAAATCATTATCGTACCCAAGTGATTATGGATAGGATAATGATTTTCCGTATCGCCACGTATCATACCTTAGGGATAAGGTCGGATAGTTGTCCAGATACGTTGCTGAATTAGGAAAGATTCCTAATTTTGAATATTTTCAAATATTGCGAACAAGGCAAACATTATCCTAAGATATCTAGCAATCCACGCAATATTCACAGAATATTCAAACATTTAAAAATTAAGAAACGAAATATTCTAAAAAATATTAGATAATGTTCAATTACCTAATTTGCGGATAATTTCCAAATTCGAACTTGCGGATCGGGACGAACAGTGAACGGCGGATTTGGCGGCGCGGTGACGGGAACGACAACGGAGCGGCGGCGACGGAACAGCAAGGCAGCGCCGGCGTGTGACGGCTCCGGCGAGGACGGCGGCAGCAGCGTCGGGCTCGGCGGGGACAGCGGCTGGGACGTCGGCAGGGCGCAGCGACGGAACAGCAAGGCAGCACCGGCGTACGACAGCTCCGGCGAGGACGGCAGCAGCAGCGTCGGGCTCGGCAGCAAGCAGCAGCGGCGTCGGCGTCGGCCTGAGGAGCAGCGGCGAGCAGCAGCACCGGCGGTGTCGGCGTCGCGCGGCGGGAAGCAGCAGGCACGGCAGCAGCAAGCAACAGCGGCGGCGACGGCGTGAGGATCAGCGGCAGCGGCAACGGCAGACGCGCGGGAAGCAGCAGCGCCTGGCAGAGAGCGGCTGGGACGTCGGGCTTCGGCAGCAACAGGCACGGCAAGGCGGCAGCAGCGCAGGCTGGGAGCGGCTAGGACGTCGGGCTCGGCGGCAGCAGGCACGGCAAGGCGGCAGCAGCGCAGGCTGGGAGCGGCGCGACAGGCACGGCGTCGGGCTCGGTAGGGCGGCAGCAAGCAGGCGCGGCGTCGCGCGAGAAGCAGCGGCAACGACGGCGGTGGGCGTGAGGCGCGGCAGGCACGGCGTCGCGCGGCGGGCAGCAGGCGAGCGCGGCGACGAGGGGGCGGTGCGCGGCCGGTCTCTTTCCCTCTCTCTCTTTCTCACTCTCACCTTCTAAAAAAACTGATCTGAAAATTATGAGTCAGCCCCCCCTCTGAAATTCTGACCTAATAGTGTATATATAGTCTTAACCTAGGTCAATTAGATGGGCTTTTAATCCTAATGGGCTTAGGTTTGGGCTTTAATTTAAATGGGCTGAATTAATGGGCTGAATTAATGGGCCGAATTGATTAATAATAATGGGCTGAATTAATTAATGAGAATGGGCTGAATTAAGTTCAAATTAAAACAACCGAGCCCATTTGACTTGTAATTCCCGGCCCTTGCATTTCAAGCGAGCTGAGTCACATTCGATGAAATTTAAGCTCGTTCGTCACCGCCAGTCCGATGCAAAATGCAATGAATTTAAACTATATGTTATGCAATTTAAACATTTTTGTTTAGGGGTTAACAATTTAATCCCTAATTTTCTATGCAAATTACACTAAATGGTTGCCAAAATTTAGGTGTCAACAGCTGCCCCTCTTTGAAGGTGAGCTCGCAGAGGTTGCATTCAAAGACTAAATGATACCTAAATTTCACTTATGCAAATGCAGTGAATGTTGTTTTTGTCGGGATTATGAGTCCCATTTTACGATGCATTAAGAAATGATGCAATGCTGACCTGAATAGAGAACATACCTGGAATTACTTACCTGACGATAGCGCAATTCGAGGCACAACCTTAACTTGTATGTTGTTTTGGCAAATGTATGGGCTCAGTTCCCATCGGTATTGCCTGATATATGTTGATGAACTTCGGTGATCTGCAGTCAAGTCAAAACACACGAAGAAAGCTCGACGTATCCAATCATCATCTGGATTCGTGAGAACAGTTCCGATCTTTACGAACTACCTATATATCTCCATAGGTGTTTGCAAAGATTTGGCCGCTTCACTTATACCTGCTCATAAGTGAATTGCGGGGGAAACTTTTGAAATCAAGAGGATATTCCGACCTTTACATATACCTGCTCATATGCAAAGGTTTGGCCGCTTCACCTATACCTGTTCATAGGTGAGTAGCGGGGGAACACCTGAGATTTGGGAGAATATTCCGATCTTTACATATACCTGCTCATATGCAAAGATTTGGCCGCTTCACCTATACCTGTTCATAGGTGAGTAGCGGGGGAACATCTGGGATAAAGAGAGTATTCCGACCTTTACATATACCTGCTCATATGCAAAGATTTGGCCGCTTCACCTATACCTGTTTATAGGTGAGTAGCGGGGGAACACCCGAGATTTGGGAGAATATTCCGATCTTTACATATACCTGCTCATATGCAAAGATTTGGCCGCTTCACCTATACCTGTTCATAGGTGAGTAGCGGGGGAATACCTGAGATTTGGGAGGAATATTCCGACCTTTACATATATCTGCTCATATGTAAAGATTTGGCCGCCATGCCTATATCTGCTCATAGTCATGTAACGGGGGAATCTTCTCGAGATTGTATGAAAATCTGTGATTTGATGAACAAAAGGGGCTAGCCCAAGTGTTCAAGAGTTCCTTGACAAAGTACCTGGATATCATCAGAAGTACCTGAAAAGGTTTGATCAATAGACACCTGAACACAATCAAAGGCATCTAGAGATCGCCAAAATGATCAAATGTGGGACCTGACAATTGCTTGAACAGGTTAGGGATACCTAGATAGTCATAGATATCCTAGGGATAGAGACATACTTACCTGGTGATATCTCCAACTCTGAAGGCGTGTCTCCTGTTAGACACGATTTTAAGTAACATGTAATATGCATTCGCACACTGTCAAGAACACATATACACATGCACTATGATTTCAACTGATTTTCACGCACGATGGTTTTGTCAAATCGGCATTACAAACTTCGCTGGGGAAAAATCCTGACAAGACAATCCGAACTCACAAGCGGATATCTTGAAAATGTCGAATGAGGGACTTCCGGTCCAAAAGGGCTTTCTCTCATTCTCATCGAAAGGCTGATTTATGGAGAATCGCTCCATCTCACCATCATCATGTTGACAAGGGTCCGAGTATTCTCGCAAGCAGTACGACTTTACCAATCTGAGAGGTCTTTGTTAGGACTGTAACATAGGGCTTGGTCAATGGCTTAGCAAAAGAGACTCTTCGAGTCGAGGCTACTGAAAGAAAACACTCTACAATCATCTTCAGGTTTACAAGTCAAGAACCCTGCAAAATGAGATAGAAATGGACTTGCTCGCACTTCTTCGAGCTAAGCTTATAAACATCAGAAACTCTACGTTAGTTCAAGTGCCATAATCTGGAGAGACTTTGCAAGGGACGTAACGCAGGCTAGGCTCATGGGTTGAGAAATGAATGGATCATAAGGCTCAAAATGTGTATAATTGGGGTGAGAGTTGGTGATCATCTCGGCATTGTCACCAGTCTTCTTCTTCACCAGGGGTTGTCTCTTCGGTAGATGTTCCATTGGCTTTGAGAGCTTATCACTTGACTCCTTAAGACTCTGGATATTTTTGTGACTTTGACACATCTCAACATTTTCTAATCTAAAGTTGTCACTTTTTTCTCTATTTTTTTCATTCTCTTCTTCTTCTTTTCTTTTCTTTCACGGGCATTGGCCTTGCTTTTACCAGGCACACTGCTTTTTCATGCCCTCTAGTTTTTTTTTTTTTGTCTTTTGACACACACTATCTACAATGCATATATTGGCCAGTCACACTTTGGCTTGTTTTGACCGAATGACTAACATTTGAACTCTCAGGGTCTTCGTCTTTTATCGGCGCTCCGGATATGCTGCTTGAACAATGATGACTTTTGCCTTGCCCCAGTGTGGGGATGATCACCAACTGGGTTTAAGAAATGAATTTGCAGGCTCAATTGGGCTTAGCAAAGGATAAAATGTGTATAGGATAGAGAAAGAAATGCTCTTCGTCATCCTAAGGCACTTGAACTTCACGTGAATTCATATGAAAAAGCAACACTCGAAGATTGATGTAAGTGAGAGCATGAAAATTTCTACTCATTTTTCACCTTATGACGCTGACTTACCTCCAGTTTGCCCCGATATGGGGTGGTTCTTGACAGGGGTAATTTGAATGAATTTCTCCAAACGTTTAGGCTCAAAGTGGCAAAACAATGGATAATCTGTAGTGTTTGGGATAGAGAAATGAACCGCCTCTCGTCATTTCAGTTGCCGTACCTTTTGCGAGATAACCCTTTACCTTGTAGACATGGAATTTTTCTTCGCTCAACTCACTGGAGATTAGTGTATGAAACTGTATATGGGGTGTGTTTTGCCTTTCTTCATCCCGATGTACCTCATTCAACACATTCAATCCATTCCACATGAGTTATTATATTGTCTAAATAGATTCCTCTTTTGAAATTGATAATGTAGACTGACAAAATGATCAAGCATAATTTAAAGCCAAAGCACACATTCCATCTTTAAATTGATTGAAACCATTTATTCACAAGTGAAATATTTGCAATTCAGAATATAAAACCAAACATTTAAAAACTTTTGCTGCAAAATGTTAGATTTTGTCAGGGGTAATACATCTTCACAGCATCGGAATTAACAGGAGTGGAAAACTCACGACCATCCATTTCTGCGAGAATCAGGGCGCCTCCGGGAAGCACCTTTTTAACCACATACGGACCAATGTAGTTTGGGGCAAATTTTCCTCCAGGAACAGGAAAGACTGGCAGTACCTTCCTTAGGACTAGATCATTTACCTCGAAGTGTCTTGGACGCACCTTTTGATTGAAGGATCTAGCTATCCTCTGCTGATAGGTTTGACCGTGGCAAATGGCTTTCAATCGCTTCTCATCAATTAGGTTCAACTGCTCATGCCTTTGTCGCATCCATTCTGCCTTGGACAACTCCACTTGAGACAATACTCGTAAGGAAGGGATCTCTACTTCGACGGGTAGGACTGCTTCCATGCCATACACCAATGAAAAAGGTGTTGCTCCGACAGAGGTTCGGATCGAAGTTCGATACGCCATTAGCGCAAATGGCAACCTTTCATGCCAGTCACGATAATTTTCAGCCGTTTTGGCCAAGATCTTCTTGATGTTCTTATTGGCGGCTTCAACTGCTCCATTCATCTGTGGACGATAGGGAGATGAATTCAGGTGCCGGATTTTGAACTCGTTGAACAACTGATCAATGAACTTGTTGTTCAAATTTGTCCCATTGTCAGTGACAATAGCCTCAGGGACACCATAGCGAGCGACTATGTCCCGCCTGATGAATTTTACAACATTCTTTGCGGTGACGTTTGCATAAGATGACGCCTCAATCCATTTAGAGAAATAGTCAATCGCGACCAAGATAAATCGATGTCCATTTGATGCCTTGGGATTAATCGGGCCAATCACATCGATGCCCCACATTGAAAAGGGCCATGGCTCAGACTGCTGATGTAATTCCGTCGGGGGAACGTTTATCTTATCCCCATGAACCTGACAACGATGACATCTTCGAACATGTTGGATGCAGTCACTCTCAAGACTGAGCCAATAATAACCCAATCTCATAATCTTCTTAGCTAACATGTGACCATTCATGTGTGGGCCACATATCCCTTCGTGTACTTCTTGCATGATTCTGGTAGCTTCAGCCGCATCCACACACCTTAATAGGATTGAATCATACGATCTTTTGTACAGCTTTTCACCACTAACAAAGAATTTTGAAGCCATTTTCATTATGTACTTCCTGTCAGCCGGGG
Source organism: Syzygium malaccense (assembly GCA_031216405.1). Taxonomy (NCBI): domain Eukaryota; kingdom Viridiplantae; phylum Streptophyta; class Magnoliopsida; order Myrtales; family Myrtaceae; genus Syzygium; species Syzygium malaccense. Next base: position 38,831,530 of record CM062263.1, on the reverse strand, counting down.
TGCTTCCCTCAGGAAATTCTTGTTTCTGGATGTAACTCATGATATCGTAATACCATGGCTTTTCGTCAGGCTCCCCAGTCACAACCATACAGTAGGCTGGCTTTGTCAGGACTCCAATCTTCAGGGGTTCTACCTCTAACCCATCAATCACTTGCAACATGGATGATAGCGTAGCTAGCGCATCAGCAAACTGATTATGAGACCTCGATAAGTACTCAAAAGAAATATCTTCGAATTCCTTTATGATTTCTTCGAGGTATTCATGGTACGACACTAGCTTGGTGTCTCTTGTCTTCCACTCTCCCACAGTTTGGAGAATAATCAAAGCAGAATCACCAAACACTTTCAACTTGGTTATCCTCATTTCCACTGCGGCTTGGAGTCCGAGAATGCAAGCTTCGTACTCGGCTATGTTGTTGGTACAGGGGAACACCAACTTTGCCGCTACAGGATAATGTTGCCCATCTGGGGATATTAAAACTGCCCCAGTGCCGGAACCAGCCAGGTTTACAGCTCCATCGAAAAACATGGTCCATGTATCTTCCTTTATTACCAAGACACGATCTTCTGGAGAATATCCATCATCATCAGGGACTCCAGGATTTTCAGCTAACACATCGGCAATTACTCGACCTTTAACTGACTTCTGTGGCTTCATCTGGATATCAAACTCTGAAATTAAAATCTGCCACTTGGCTAACTTCCCTACCAAAGCTGGCTGATCAAGTAAATACTTAATGGGATCGTTCTCAGTTACAAGCAAAGTCTGGTGATGCAGTGTATATTGTCGTAGCCTATGGAGCACCCATACTAGCGCAGCGCAAGTCTTCTCGGCTTCAGAATAATTTAACTCCGAGACAGTGAACTTCTTGCTTAGGTAATAAATGGCTCGCTCTTTCCCATCTTCAGGACTTTCCTGGGCTAGCATCGCACCTAAAGATTCACTATGAATCGTGAGGTAAAGGATCAAAGGCTGGCCCGGCATTGGTGGGACTAGCACTGGTGGTTTCATCAAGTATTGCTTCAGTTCGTTAAACGCTTCCCGACAATCGTCATCCCATTTCACTTGAGCATTCTTCCTTAGAAGTTTGAAGAATGGCTTAGCAGTTGCTGAGAGTTGAGAAATAAAGCGGGCTATGTAGTTCAATCTACCCAGGAGACTTCGCACTTCTTTCACGGTCGACGGGGGTTGTAACTCACATATAGCCTTCACTTTGGAGGGGTCAATTTCAATGCATTTACTGCTTACTATGAACCCAAGTAATTTGCCCGAGGTTGCTCCGAATACGCACTTGGCTGGATTGAGACGGAGTTTAAACTCACGGAGCCTCTCGAATAATTTCCTCAAGGTATCAACGTGACTCTTCCCAGGTCGAGACTTGGCGATCATGTCATCGACATAAACCTCAATCTCCTTATGCATCATATCATGGAAGAGCGTCACCATTGCCCGTTGATATGTTGCCCCGGCATTTTTAAGGCCGAAGGGCATGACCTTATAGTGGAATGTCCCCCAAGGAGTGATGAACGCCGTTTTCTCCTTATCATCGTCTTTCATTTTTATCTGATTATAGCCCGAAAAACCATCCATGAAGGAAAACAGCTCAAACCCTGCAGTACTGTCCACCAAAACGTCTATATGTGGCAATGGGAAATCATCTTTAGGGCTAGCCTTGTTTAAATCGCGATAGTCGATGCAAACCCGAACTCGACCATCCTTCTTCATGACTGGCACAATATTGGCCACCCAGTTGGGGTATTGGGTGACTTCGATGAATCCCACTTTCAAAAGTTTCATGACCTCCTCCTCTATTTTCTTGGAAAGTTCAGGCTTGGTCCTTCGCAACTTCTGTTTCTTGGGCGGCATGTCTGGATTAGTGGGTAGACTATGCTCCACGATAGAAGAATCTAGACCCGGCATATCGACATACGACCAGGCAAAGATATCCTGGTAATCCTTCAGCAATTGGACCAGGCGTTTAGCTTCACCTTCGGGAAGGGTTGCCCCTATCTTCACCTCTTTGGGTTCTCCGGAATCACTCAAGTTGATAGTGATAGTTTGGTCTACCGTCAGGACTTTAGGTCTTTCATGATGCTCTAGATCACGCTGGAGGTCCGAGGAATCTTCGAGTTCATTGGGGTCATCGAAATCAGGTTCGGTAGCACATAATTCATCAGATTGGACCGTTCCCATACCCTTACATGTCACAAAATCGCCCCTGAAACATAAAGTAGGGGGTTCAGTAGGACAAACAGGGCTAAACAGTGCATTTTGATTTTTTTTTTTGATAATTTTATTTATTTTGAAATTCTTTTCCAAAAGGTTTTAACACGAGGAAGCATGAAGAAGCCCAGGCCTCAGAATTCTCCTTGGACTATATTTTTCTTTTATCGGTTGGATATCATCACCGGGCTGGTTTGATGTACCTCAACATGCCCTCAAAATGAAAATAATTTGTAATTTCATTGATTGTCACCAAATAAATTACATTTATTGGAATGGAAATTGCAACAATCAAATCCTAAAAATGAAAAGTACTAAAAAGCAGCTCCCGAGACGGGGCAAGTCCTAAAAAGCAGTAAAAATTCCCGCGTAGGGGAGTGTGCGAAAAAGGTAAATGTGTTACTCTTGCGGGCCAATGCCCATTCCCTTCAACGGTCCTTCCTCGATGGCTCCAATTAAGAAATTATCGAACAGGGCAGTGATTCCCTCCATTGCATCATCAGAATCTTCTGTCACTAGAGGTGTTGAATCATCCATACCTCCCCATCCATCCGGGACAATGTCACGGGGGTCAACATAGAAGCTCGGGGGTGCTGAGTATTTCACATAATAGTCGAACTTGCCGCTCGGCTGCCCCAGAGTGTCGATCACCTCTTTCTCTTCATGCATCATTCTTGCAGGGCCCGGGAATGTGGTACGGAGGTGTGGAGGCAACCTACCACGCCCACGTTCTTCATCATTTGGCTCTTCTTCGGATCGCAATCTATTTTGACCATTTCTTCGACCACGTCCACGTCCACGTGCCACATTGTTCGGCTCACTTGACCCCAGGTATCCCAACCCAGTAATGCGGGGCCTCTGAAAGACTTCGACCGGTTGGCGAATACCTTGACCATTCCTACCAAGGCCTTCACCTGGAGTAAAGCCATGGGACACCATTACCCTTCCAACCATGACCGCAGCATTTGACACCTCAGGAATAGGCGGTGATGATCCTCTTGATGCATGTATGGTTGATACGAGCTCGAGCGACTGATAGCTCGATTCTATTCTGCAATCCGGCTCAACATAGGGGATAGCCGCTGCGTGGTAGATTGGGTGCTCTTCTTCACCGTGAACTGTGATTAACTTTCTTTCCACAACGAACTTCACCATCTGATGTAGACTAGATGGCACAGCTCCGGCAGTATGAATCCATGGACGACCCAACAGAAAATTAAATGCAGTAGGAATGTCCATAACTTGAAATAGGACATTGAACATTGTTGGTCCTATCTGTATGTCAAGGTGTATTTCTCCCATCACTTCTTTCTTCGTTCCGTCAAAGGCTCGTACGGAGGTTCTTGCAGAACTTATCCTAGAAGGATCTATCTTAAGGCGGTGTAAAGTCGCCAAAGGACAGATGTTCAGGGCTGACCCGTTGTCAATGAGTACCCGGGCAACATGTGAGGCCTTGTATTTGACGGAAATATAGAGTGCCCTGGTATGCCCCCTCCCTTCTAGAGGGAACTCTTCATCTGAAAAGGCTATAAGGTCCTTGAGGAGTATAGAGCCCACAAATTCCTCTAATTTGTCATGACCGATCGTTTCTGGCACGTGGACTTCACTTAACACCTTCATTAAGGCCTTCTGATGCTTGACAGATGTCTGGAGCAGCTCAAGCAGAGAGATTTGCGCGGGCAGCTTGCGCAATTGTTCAACTATGTTGTACTCGCTAGCCTTAATCACAGCTAGAAATTCCTTGGCTTCTTCATCAGTAACGGGTTTTGCAGGTTGGGCATTAGCTTGGCCGTAGGAACGCCCAGATCTGGTAACTAAGTCGACATCGAGACTGTAGGACCAGGGAACCGCCTTATTGTCACTGTACTCATACGGTTGAGGTATCTCGATCACTATCCCTTCATCAGTTGTAGGCGTGCTTACAATGATCTCCTCATTATCGGACGCGTCTTCAAGTGGAGGCATGTCTTCAGGCAGAGGGTCGCCCTTGTCGCTCCTGATGTTCAATGTAGCAAACTCCTCTTCCCAATTAATAACCACTTCGGAGATAGTGGAAACGATGCCAGTGTGGTCAGCATAAACAATCATCCCAGCTTCTACCATTCTTGAGATTCTTTCTTTCATGAGAGCCAGGGGCAGGTCTTCACTACTTGGATAACAACCGGCTTTCACTAATTCACCGTAGACGTCGGTAGTACACACCTTAACATTCTTGATTCGACCAGCATTGAAGCTAAATATGGCATTTACATTGCCTGCGTGATCAGGGAGTGGGTTGCTCTGAACATTCGGCTTAGCAGGTTGAAATGAGAACGCCTTCGTGTCTAGGAGGTTTTGGATTTGGTGCCTGAGGGCATAGCAATCATCGGTTGAGTGTCCCAGCTCACCCATGTGATAATCACATTTCTTTGACGGGTCGAAGTTATAGAACCGCTCAGGATTGGGCCGCTTTGGCTCAGTAGTGAGCAAACCTTTCTTCTGGAGCACCGTCAACACTTGAGACAACGATCCGGGGAGGGGAGTGAATTGCCTCTTGTTGTTCCTCCTCTGAAAAGGTTGACGACTCGAGTTTTGTTGCTGAGCTTCTACTACTTGGATTGCTGGGGCGGAGTTAGCATTCCGCCGGCTCGGTTGGTTATAAGCCACATTCACTTCAGCTGCCGGTTCTTTCTCTTTTCTCGCACCAAATCTTCTGGTCGAGGAGGGCGGCTCGACAAACCATCCATCTTTCAGCCCTATTTCAATTTGTTCGCCCATGGGTATGAGTTGGTTGAAGTTGTCAGTCGGAATGGCAACCATCCGATTACGGTATTCGAACGGGAGAGTTTTCATGAACATCCTCTTTAACTCACTATCTATGGGTTCTGGGACAACCTGAGCAGCTAAATTTCTCCATCTGATAGCATAGTCTTTGAAGGCCTCAGTCTTTTTCATCTGGGCGCGTTCGAGATCATCACGGGTAGGAATGATGTCTGTTATGAATCTGTACTGCTTCAAGAATGCTTCACTGGCTTCTTTCCAAGTTTTGAGGCCATTTATCTTCTTCATGAGATACCAGCTCAAAGCAGGACCCGTCAAACTTGCTTGAAAGGCATGGATCATCAGGAGTTCGTTATCGACGTACGAAGTCATTTGCACGTGATAGAGCTGTAGGTGGGCTTTTGGACATGTGGTGCCATTGTACTTGTCGAAATCCGGCATTTTGAACTTCTTTGGGATTTTGATCTGTGAGTACAGGGACAGATCGATCGAAGGCGAATCCTGCGAACCTTCCAGCTGCTTCACTCTTTCTTCAAGTTTGTTGACCCGTTCATCAGGTTTGTCCTTATTGACGATGATCTGGACGGGGTCATCTTCTAAGTCAGGAATATCGTCATCTCCGTCAACATCGACACTCTTTCTGATTTTTTGCTTTGGGACTGATGCTTCGAGGGATGGCGAAACAGGAACCGACCGGAGAGCTTTGATCTCAGCGGACATTTGTTGCATCGCGATGACAAGTTGCTTGATGTGGTCTTCCACACCAATAACACGTTCTTGCAAGTCGGTTTGATCGGCCATTCTGGCTCTTGACCGTGTACGAATGGGCGACCGTGATCGGTCCGTAGCTACCTAATTTCGAAATGAAACAGGCATACATTAGTGTTAAGCAAAATCATACGCCAATCCATGACATTGGTCTAACCGCTTCGAATTGAAAGGACCACTTTATTGAAATGACGAAAATTTTTACACCAATTAATGACTTGAAATTGAACTGAATATAAAGACAAATGACTCAATTCCTAAACAAACTTTAAAACTAAAACTGAAATAAGAAAAGAACTTCGAGCTTTTTTATTTAGCTTGATCTATAGACATATGGGAGGCGACTTCCTTCTTCAATTGCTCATAAGCTCGAGCTATCTTGGATGCCTTTTCTTCAGCTTCTTCGGCCTTCCTTTTGAGGCGATTGTTCTCTGAGCGATTGGCGGACTTTAGAGGCACCTTGGGTATCTTCGGGAGCAAATCCTGCGGGATTCTGTGCCGACGAATGTACTGGGTCGTCGCGAAATAGGACTTCTGCTCTCCCTTTAGTTCTCCTTCGGGTCGTGCTATCTTCAACACACGACACTTCCTCCACATCTTATTGAGCTGGGCTACGGTCGCTTCGTGGTCTTTATCATCATCGGCGAAGTCAACTTGTAGGAGTTCTGGTTGTAACGCCGGAGGGAGTCCTTGGAGAATCTGATACTGACGAGACACTCTGGCGGGGTAGTATTCGATCGCACCAGTGAAACCCAATAGTGGAACCGGCCCGATACCATTACATGTAAGCCGAGCTTCCTCGACTTTGAACCAATTAGCATGCCATTGGAAACCTTGGGGTCTAGCATTTTTCATGAAAATGATCCATTCAGAGTAATGATAATCGGGTGCATCCCCTTGTTTTTCTTTGTACCTTAAAACTGGATGGCTAGAATCACTAAGCTCGGATATTGTGAGTAAATTGCCGCACCCTTTTATATGAGACAAAAACCAGATTTGCAAAAGTTCGAGGGGGGCATGAAAAGTTTTGTCAACATGTTGCTTAAATTTAGTGAGGGAAATGAAAGTCTCTGCTAAAATGATGTTGATAAAATTCTTTTCAAGACAGACCTGTTGGACCAACCAGGCGATTGACGGATTACATGCATTCTTACAGTAAGGAAAAATCACGAACCCGAAAAACGCTAGCAAAAAGATTCTGCCTTTTTGAAAAGATGTGGCTTTTTCAAAACACTGACTCAGGAATGAAAAAGGACATGTGCCACGATTTGCTTTTAAAACTTTTCCCAATTCATCTTTTCCGACATTAAAAAATTCAGCCAACATTAAAGTAGAATCAATTCCCAAAGGTGGTGTGACTAAATCCGACTCCAATGGTTTTCCAATGAGCACGCTATATTCTTCCAACGTCGGGGTGAGCTCGTGCTTACCGAATATAAAGGTAGAGGTCTCGGGACACCAGAAGTGCGCTAATGCTCGAACGAGGCCGGTACGGACTTTGACCTCCAGTAGGGGGAGGAGCCTCCCGATGTGGCCCTCAACTAGCTTGCGGTTGGTCGGACTGAGTAGATTCCACCAGGCACGGAGCTCGTCCTTAGGAGCATCAAGAATCCGGATGTCTGCCCCTCCCATAGTGTATAGACCAAGACTCGCGACCGACCTAATGTCATGGACCGACCAAAGAAAAAGACGAAAGATAAATAAATCGCGAGATAAAGGTTTAGAAATCTTACTTCACCCGGTAGAATGATGGCAATCACATAGACATGCGCGTGAAACGTGAGGTTCGATTTCTACCTAGACTCTGGCTTGCAAAATGGAGACATGGGGATTACCGAGCTAAACCAGTCATGGTGGTGGTTAGGCTGAGATTCCCCTGACTCCGGCTTAGTCAAAGAGCCGACCCGGGTTGCAAAGGGTGCAACCGTGGCAGGTATTCGATGACACCACGAAAGAACTTTCGGGACCAAGAAAGGCGACCCATACCACGCGGGTGTGGTCGGGGTGTCCGTTTTCTCAGTACCATCCTAAACCTGTGCCGCCCAGGTCCGGCAGCGGGTAGTGTGTGCGGTGTAGTGTAAATGTAAGGCATGCACAACAGGTTATATCATACAGCGCTTCGTGCATAAACTAAACCATTCATTCAAACACCTCCCTGCAAAACAAGGGTTAACAATCACGCCTCCCCTTATACCTCCCATACTGCAAAAACATTTAACACCTAAAATGTTAGGGACGTACCTGGGATCCTCGCTGCCAAGCAAAAAATATTTTTTGAAAAGAAAAACTGGCCTAAGTCCACTAAGAGTTTTAACACTAGTCCCCAGTGGAGTCGCCAAGCTGTCGCGACCTGAAAATTTTTCCTTCTCAGGCTAATGGATTATTAGGACTAAACCTAACTCGGGCTCTCCCAAGCCCTACCAATTCGCAACTTTGGGTTTAAGTTTTTAACATGCAAATGTTTTCATGCTTGGAGTCGCCACTAATCAATTTGTGGTAGGTCGATTAGAAACCTAAATAAAACATAGGGAGATATGTTTTATTCCTACGAACCAGAGATTCTAAACCTGGGGACTTGATTACGCTAGATCTAGTCTAACGCCCTTTCGGTACCTTTTCTTTTCAAAAATATTTTGGCAAGCAGTTTGGATCCATTTTAACTTAGTCACTAACATGTGAGGTGTTCATGCAGGTGCGCAAACCACCAATTTAACACCCAAGAAAGCATTGAATAAATTGCAAGTTTGGAAGAATTACTTACCTCGAAGCAACGTAAGCATCTGCATAGTTAGCTTAGAAAATCACATCAACCATCCTAATATGATTTCTAATTAACAAGCAGTTCACTCCATATTTTTGGATTTTCGCTTATTTAAATGAAGCCTAGTCTACATGCAATGACGTGCAAAAATGACAGGCAAGTAATGCGACCTAGCATGCAAACTATATGTCATGCGACGACGTGACCTAATTCTGATGACGAGCAAATGATTTATTTTTGGTATTTTCTGGTGAAATTCGGAATAAAAATATGCCTAAATTAACATGCAACCTATGATGACCTAATATGTCCTAACATGATTTATTTTTGGGATTTTTGTTAAAATTTGAAATAATAAATTACTTAAATAAAGAATGCAATCTATCCTAATCTATCATGAAACAATTCATTCTTTTTTTTTGGGATTTTCATGAAAATTCGGAATTAAAATAACCTAAATAATCTATTAAGATAAAAAAATTGATTAATTTAAACTCGGCCATAGATTATCTCAAGTCCTAATTTAAATTAAATAATTACTCTATCGTCTAGATACATTTAGGATTCTTAAACATGCAAAATTCAAATTCAAATCCTAACTGATATTTTTTGAATTTTCTTTTTTATTTGAAAAGGAAAGATAATTTAAACAAAGATAGCATCCACATTTAAAATAACCACGCAATCCACAATATTCGTTTCAAATTCGGATTAGGCACAAAAATCGAGCTATCAGTCATATCTATAGGGTTATAGATATTAATGGAAAGTCGATCATTCAAATTTGGAAAGCAGATAAAAATCACTATCGTACCCAAGTGATTATGGATAGGATAATGATTTTCCGTATCGCCACGTATCATACCTTAGGGATAAGGTCGGATAGTTGTCCAGATACGTTGCTGAATTAGGAAAGATTCCTAATTTTGAATATTTTCAAATATTGCGAACAAGGCAAACATTATCCTAAGATATCTAGCAATCCACGCAATATTCACAGAATATTCAAACATTTAAAAATTAAGAAACGAAATATTCTAAAAATATTAGATAATGTTCAATTACCTAATTTGCGGATAATTTCCAAATTCGAACTTGCGGATCGGGACGAACAGTGAACGGCGGATTTGGCGGCGCGGTGACGGGAACGACAACGGAGCGGCGGCGACAGAACAGCAAGGCAGCGCCGGCGTGTGACGGCTCCGGCGAGGACGGCGGCAGCAGCGTCGGGCTCGGCGGGGACAGCGGCTGGGACGTCGGCAGGGCGCAGCGACGGAACAGCAAGGCAGCACCGGCGTACGACAGCTCCGGCGAGGACGGCAGCAGCAGCGTCGGGCTCGGCAGCAAGCAGCAGCGGCGTCGGCGTTGGCGGGAAGGGCAGCGGCAGCAGCAAGCAGCAGCGGCGTCGGCGTCGGCCTGAGGAGCAGCGGCGAGCAGCAGCACCGGCGGTGTCGGCGTCGCGCGGCGGGAAGCAGCAGGCACGGCAGCAGCAAGCAACAGCGGCGGCGACGGCGTGAGGATCAGCGGCAGCGGCAACGGCAGACGCGCGGGAAGCAGCAGCGCCTGGCAGAGAGCGGCTGGGACGTCGGGCTTCGGCAGCAACAGGCACGGCAAGGCGGCAGCAGCGCAGGCTGGGAGCGGCTAGGACGTCGGGCTCGGCGGCAGCAGGCACGGCAAGGCGGCAGCAGCGCAGGCTGGGAGCGGCGCGACAGGCACGGCGTCGGGCTCGGTAGGGCGGCAGCAAGCAGGCGCGGCGTCGCGCGAGAAGCAGCGGCAACGACGGCGGTGGGCGTGAGGCGCGGCAGGCACGGCGTCGCGCGGCGGGCAGCAGGCGAGCGCGGCGACGAGGGGGCGGTGCGCGGCCGGTCTCTTTCCCTCTCTCTCTTTCTCACTCTCACCTTCTAAAAAAACTGATCTGAAAATTATGAGTCAGCCCCCCCTCTGAAATTCTGACCTAATAGTGTATATATAGTCTTAACCTAGGTCAATTAGATGGGCTTTTAATCCTAATGGGCTTAGGTTTGGGCTTTAATTTAAATGGGCTGAATTAATGGGCTGAATTAATGGGCCGAATTGATTAATAATAATGGGCTGAATTAATTAATGAGAATGGGCTGAATTAAGTTCAAATTAAAACAACCGAGCCCATTTGACTTGTAATTCCCGGCCCTTGCATTTCAAGCGAGCTGAGTCACATTCGATGAAATTTAAGCTCGTTCGTCACCGCCAGTCCGATGCAAAATGCAATGAATTTAAACTATATGTTATGCAATTTAAACATTTTTGTTTAGGGGTTAACAATTTAATCCCTAATTTTCTATGCAAATTACACTAAATGGTTGCCAAAATTTAGGTGTCAACAACAAGTACATTAGATTCTACACTATAAATGATATATATTATTACTCTCCAACCTGAAGTGGTATTATTGCCGACTATCCTAAAGAGGTTTTACCATGAGAGGCAAGCCTTGGGAAGGTCTGAGAGAGAACAAAATCGATGGAGAGTGGCAATAGCTTGGTGAAAACAAAAGGAGCACTTGGAGAGAATAAGGGTTAAGACAATTTTGTACTCCACCATGGTCAAACTTCGACTGATGCACGTTCTCCCTCCACAGCCAAATGGCAAAAACCCGATCGTGTTCTTGCACTTGCCTAGAGTGTGTCCTCCTCGAAACAGTCGGCTTGAATTGGTTCACCATACCTTGTGATAATAATTCACTAACGTCATGCCAATCCACATAATCATTCTCTCTGGGATCACCATGTCGTATACTTCAATATCCTCTAGCATTTGTCTTTGCACATTCGTTCCTGGACTATACAGTCGTAGAACTTCGTTTATCACCCATCCCATCTGCAATTAACCACAAGTCAAAATAACATTATCAATCGAGAAGATGTAATTAGGTATAGATGCTAAATAATCTATTTGGATCGACAATTTTGTTACTTGTATTATAGAAAAAAGATATTTATCTGTAAGGAAAAAATTAAACGCACTTGCCGGCGACTCGGTCTTGGTTGCTTGCTGGCAAATGGAGCACAACTTCAGACTCCACTTTAGACAACCATTGCGGTAAACATCTTTGCCAAAGCAGTTTAATAAAAATCAAGCACTCTTGGTTTAGTAGAAATGGACTCAAGCATTGAAGACCGTAGACTGCCAGTGATAGTTCAATCGCAGAAAAAACCGGCAATAAGGAGCTCCAGAGATCACTGTTTGGTTGAGCTGATGAACTTGATTTCTTCCATTCATTTGATTATAAGCAGTGGAAGGCAACATTATGGTATAAACTAATGGGATTTTCAGCGTCCTCGACTTTATTCGACACAACCATTTCAGTCCATCACGCCAATGCCTTGACTCTTTCTCAATCTAGCTTCTTTCAGTTGCATATGCAGAAAGAAAAAGAATCGGCCATAGCATCAAGCCACATGGAATCAAATTTCGGACTTGTCCAGAAGGTGAAGAAATATAAGACCCTTCAAAATACTTGTCTTTTGACTCTTGGGCTTTGGAAGTTTTTGGAAACATAGTGACCTTGAATTAAATATATTTAGCACCTAATTTTTTTTAAGGATGCCGGGAATGGTCATGTCGGCAAAAAATTGATGGAATACTCGACGTCCACATTTCATCATACATAAATCGCCACTCGGGTATTATTTTCTCTTAAGTCCTTGACTTCGACAATAAAAGTCAAGTATCCATACAAAGTAGCAAAAATAAATGACAATTGACTAAGTTTGGGTTTTTGCATCATGTGGGAAAAGTTGTTCTCATCAGGAGCTTGTGATGATCCGGAAGAAGTGGGCAAAAGTTATTAGCTATGAAGTTTAGCAATTAACTTTAGGACTTGTCTGTATGTTGTCTCTTATCTTATGAAGTCACCTTCTATGTGATCATTCCAAGATTTCAAACTACAATCAAATGCATATTTATATTTAGCAAATAGCAATAGTTGCGACCATACAACTTCTCAGCACATGTGGAATACTGTAGAACATCATTAGGAGAAAATTGATTGATATTATATAGAGAAAATGATATCCTACATCTCTAACTGACACACGAGCCAATTGTAATTAGGCTCGACAATAATGAGGATTGATCGGCACTGTCCAATGTACAATAAATGCACCAAAAGAGTGAGCTCCACGGACATTTGCTTGAGGATATCATATGGGCTTGCTCAATGTCATCAACTAGAACGCTCATTTGTATTTGACTTAATTCGTGTTAGAGCACTTAAATGTTAAATCTTCGTTTGCATTTAATTACTCAAGCTATAAGTTGATAAGATCGCCGTTCTGTTTGTTTTTAGCATTTAAGATCTACCAAGTGTGGCTTTTGCTCGAGTCGATCATTGGTCACACTCCTAGCTTTTGAATGAAGTTATGGTTTGTAACATTGCTGTATCTCCATAAGTAATTTATGCTAGCTTAAATACATGGATAATGCCTAAATTGAACTATAGCAAACAAGTGCAACGAGTTAGCAGAAGACTCTAATTTTGATAACCACCTTCCCTATCCATTTCATCGATATGGGAGGCTGTCCTAAGTATCCTCGAGAGAGAATCTTCAGCCCACAGTCAAAAGAAAAAAAAAAGAGAGAGAAGAAAAGAATCTTTGGTGCATGTTTGAGTCAAACGTCGACGTCTGTGAACGAAGCTTTAAAAAATGAAAGTTCTTGTCTGGAGCTATTCCCATCAGGAACCTTGCCTTTAACTTTCACCCCAAGGTGTTGAGGATTGAGTGATTCAATGTGACTTTCCTTTTTGTTTGGATTTACACTGTCATATTTGTTATGAGGGATGAGAAGGGAAGAGCAAGGGTTTAAAAACATAATCGTTTTTGGATGGTGGGAAAGAGATAGATGGAAAAGATTAGAAGGGACTAGGGGAACCAAGAGAGATTGGTTCGATCAATTTTATATTCATTTTACAACTTGCGAATCACTCAAAAAATTTTCATTTTATCAATGTTATTTTTCACAAAATTATTTAGAGGGGTTTAGGCATTACCTTAACAAAATATTTCTTTTCTCATCTATGTTCTTATTTTTATATATATTTATAAGCACATTATACTATATATGTAACATTAGTGAAATGATCGGACCAATTTCTCCTAATCCCTCCATCCGAGCATGATAGTGTTTTTAAAACCCTTTATTTTCCCTCCTCATCCCTCATAACAAACATAGTGTAAATCCGAACAAACAAATACATAGTCAGATTAGTCTACCCTTGATATATATGACAAGCACGGTATTGCCAGAAACGAATTGCCAGGACATACAAGAAGAAGGTGAGTACACGTTCTTTTTCAATTTGAAGATTTAGTTTTGCACCGCGGACTACTAGCTATCAAAGAATCCAAAGGAAAATCTCACCAAACTTAAAGGGTCCTTGTATAGAAAGCATTCTCCAAAGGTTGGCTTATTCTAAGAGACGAGAAAAAGCAATATCTGATCCTGCAAGTCTTGATGCTGTTGTAAAGAAATATCCCTTGAAATATCGTATGGACGCAATTTGACCATTCCCCGATTCTGCAGCAATTCGGCTCCATATCCGTGAAAATTGTGAGCTAGAAATGATTGATTGCTCGTATATTATGACCCTGAATAATTTTGGAAGTCTAAGTTGCACAGGCTTTATGCAGAACGTCAACTTTAGCAACTAACCAACTATTGTGACAATTAGCAGTTGCACTAGCATATTTCTGATCGGCCAAAAGTGTCACCTCGCTATACGCCATCCGGCGTCAATTGAGGACTTGTTGAGATTGAGCATTGACTCAAATACATTTTTCATGGGCAATCCGTGTGCTCCAAACCAACAAACGTTTCTACCTTTTCTTTCCTCCCACGCCAAACTTTGGGGGCGATCAGCCTTTAAGTCGAGATATTTAATATTTCTCCTTGGTTTAGGCAATGTTCCTCATTTTGCTAGAGCACCAGATGTCTTCAATTTGGACGAGCAAGCAAGAGCTGGTTGTGCAGAATAAATGAACTTTTCCGAGATCTCCAACTGCCTCAGCTAAATGAAGCATTTTCGAACGTTTTCTGCGAAAAACACTAGAGTCTTAGGCCAGAGTCAAGATCACGATGGACCCATGTGGACTGCATTGCCAACCCATTGACAGTGTACCGTAGACCCCAGTGTTTCTATGGTGAGACGTATTACCAACCAAGAATCTATGCAGTTTGCTATTCACTTCTACCCAACTATAAGCTGCTATTTTCTGCACTTTCTTATCTTTCTGCACATTTAGGGCTTCTTGCCATTGGCCAGTACGGGAATAAATGTTTGATAGAAGAACATAATATCAAGACTTTTTCTTTTATTTTCCTTCCTGTTGTTGCGCCAAAATAGGTTGCAGAACATCCTGCAACTTGATGCTCATAACCGAGCTAGGACTTTTAACGGAAGCAAGGAGAAAGACGCGTCAATTCCTCCGATACAGGGCATCATCCTTCGGCAGAGCGACATAGTTGACAGGAATGACGGCATTCGATTTGCAGCTGTCTCTGCGCTCTTTGCATCTTGAGGCCACTCCATGACGTCCTGGGGTGGGCATCCCATCAACCGATCGGTGTACCGTGGAGGGTATTGGTGGCGGTCTGGCCCAGCAGTTTCCTGGGCCAAGAACCGAAGATGGCTCCTTGCTCTGCAGCAAGTTGCTACCGGAGTCGTTTCTGCTCCTGTAAGAGTCAGCGAGGATGCAGAGCAAGATTTACTACGCATGCTCAGCTTCGATAACAACTGTCACAGCTGAAGCTCCTAAATGAGAAGGACGGCATAGTAGAACCTTCAAGATCCTTAAAAAATTAATAATGGGAGAATAAATCGGTGCCGTTTTAAGTGAGAAAGAGAGAGGAAATCAAATCCGTGCGTCATCGATATCAACATAATGAAATGCAAGCAGTGCCGGATTAGACGATTTAAGCAATCCATGCTTGTCCTTTTCTCTCTCTTGCCGCAACATTGTGTACTCCTCCAAAGTACGTAAGAGGGGATCCTGGAATTAACTAGTGGTTTAAGTCAAACTACTTAAATGCTAAGTTATACATGAAACACAACCTTATCATACAGGAAAGGGGAGAAGAACAGTAGAAGTGCTAAAAGTTATGTACGATGCTTACTTTAATGTCAAAAGTTTTTTTTTCGAATCACTTAAATCCCACTTTTTTGAAAAACGATCACTTAAGTATCAACTCCAATCCGGGTTGTTAGAAATCCAACGTGGTCATATTTTATTCATTTCTCAATCCTACGTGGCTTGCCGGCATGCTTAGTCAGCATATAATCCCCAAATGACGTCGCCTAAAAGCTGTAAACAATGGTTATTTAAGTGTCAAACTTTTTTTTGAAGTAATCATTTTAGTATCAGTCGTTGTTAAAAAGCAATCACTTTAATGCCAGTCATTGTTAAAAAGTGATCATTTCAGTGTCAAGCACACACAAACTTAAATAAGTGCTGGTGGAGTTTTGTGCTTGCATTAGCTGCACAAATACGTGCTGGTGTAAGCACGAACCAGCAACATCAACTAGCTGCACCTCCTTGTGTAGCTTGACCAGTAAGCGCAACCTAAAACCCGTTATTGACAAGGTAATTTCATTCCTCTCTTTCTTGTGTTGTTTTGGATAAGTGTGAGACCAATTTCCGTCCATGAATTCCATGTGTAAATCATTGAAAATCTGAGTTGTTAGTTGATGATTGGCGACGACATTGTTGTTCTAAATATTGATTTTAGATGGAAAATAATTTCGATTTTATGACTAATCTAGTAATCTCCTTGCAGGCAGGTTGTTTGTTGAAATATCTCCATGAAGTTGTGAAGCAAACTTGAGAGAGTTGCTTAAATCTGGTAGTTGAAGTGTTCATCATATGTTCAAATCACAATAGAAACATTAGATTCATTTACATCTGTCGCGACCTAAATTTTCCTCAGGCTAATGGATTATTAAGACTAAGCTTAACTTGGGCCCTCCCAAGCCCGGCCAATTCGCAACTTAGGGTTTAAGTTTTTAACATGCAAAAGTTTTCATGCTCGGAGTCGCCACTAATCTATTTGTGATAGGTCGATTAGAAACCTAAATAAAACATAGGGAGATATGTTTTATTCCTACGAACCAGAGATTCTAAGCTCGGGGATTTGATTACGCTAGATCTAGTCTAACGCCATTTCGGTACCTTTTCTTTTCAAAAATATTTGTGCAGACAGTCTGGATCCATTTTAACTTAGTCATTAGCATGTGATGTGATCATGCGGGTGCGCAAACCACCAAAGTAACACCCAATAATCAAAACATTAAATAAATTGCAAGATTGGGAGAATTACTTACCTCGAAGCAACGTAAGCATATGCATTGTTTGCTAGAAAATCACATCAATAATCCTAATATGATTTCTAATTAACAAGCAGTTCACTCAATATTTTTTAGGATTTTCACTTATTTAAATGAAAGATAATCTATATGTAATGACGTGCAAAAATTAACACGCGATTAATGCAGCCTAACATGCAAATTATATGTCATGCGACGACGTGACCTAATTAATGACGGACAAATGATTTATTTTTGGTATTTTTCCAATGAAATTCGGAATTAAAAAAAATGCCTAAAATAACATGCAATCTATCCTAGAGAAAATGATTTGATCTATCCTAAAGTGATTTTTTTTGGGATTTTTACTAAAAATCGAAATTATTAAATATCCTAAATAATCCACTAAGATTAAAACAATCATTAATTTCAACTAGGAAATATGCTACCCTAAATCCCAGTTTAAATCAAATAATTATCTTATTCTTTAGGATATATTTAAGATTCCCTAAGCATGCGAAGTTTCTAATTTAAATCCTAACTAACATATATTTTTGGAATTTTCTTTTTAAAGGAAATAAATCAAACAGACAGATAACTACCATGATCAAAACCAATCCACGCGATCCGCAAGATTTGTTTTATTAAATTCAAATTAGGCAAAGAAATCAAATTAACGGTCATATCTATAGGGTTATAGATATCGACGGAAAGCTGATTGTTCAAATTTGAAAAGCAAATAAAATTTATTATCGTATCCAAGTGATTATGGATAAGATAATGATTTTCCGTATCACCGCGTATCATACCTTAGAGATAAGGTCGGATAGTCGTCCAGATACGTTGCCAAATTAAGAATGATTCCTAATTTCGGGCATTTTCAAATATTGCGGATATCACAAAATTACCCTAAGATATCTAGCTATCCACCAAAATATTCACTAAATGTTCAAACACCCAAAAACTAGGAAATTAAATATTTAGAAGAAATATTCGAATAACATTCTTACCTAATTTCGAGATATTTCCAAATTTGGACTCGCGGATCGGGATTGTGGATCGGAATGAGCGGCGGTGTACGGTGCTTGTTAGTGCCCGACGATGGCCGGACTCGTAGAGACTTGCGAACGATGGTGGTCGGGGCTATTGGCCGTGGATCGACTTGGTGGTGCATTGGTCAAGCACGTCAGGGATGCCCGATGTTCGCCACATCGGTATGGCTTCGCGGATCACCAATATCGCTATCCTCCTCCTCCCATGAAGAAGTGTATGGGATGATGATGTCAGATGTGTCCTCCACATAGCACACTTGTACATGGTTGGCCTTTTTTGGATGAATTCTGAGGAAGAGAGAATATATTAGTAGAGTATAAAGATAAGATTTTTATGAAGAATTACCCTCCTCCTTTTTAACATGTCGTCCAACGCATAAGTGTGCTTTGGCGTGTGTCTCTCTCTTATGAAGTCCACGCCCTGAGATGTGTCGCACAACAAACGAGGACCGGACTGAGAATAGACTTGCTGGACTGATCGTTGATGGGCGGCCAAGGGAAGACTCGCAAAGGAGGTGTCCACGACGAGAGACAACCACGATAGTGCAGGGCAATAAACTGCTCGGAAACTCGTCGGGGCAGCGACCACGATAGTGCAGGGCAATAAACTGCTCGGAAACTCGTCGGGGCAGCGACCAGGCGTCAACCAGAGCAGCGAGGACACAGCAACGTTGCTGAATGCTCACCTAGAGGCTGCGGGTAAGAGTGTTACCAGATATGGATCACTGGTTTCTTCTTCAAGTCCTGTTCTTTTCCTCTCAATCTTTAGCGGAAGTCTTCCTTATCGTGACTTCCACTGCTTGGCCTTCACTCCTTTGTTGTCTTCTTCCCCTTTCTCTTTGCTGCTCTTTGTTAAGCTCTGAATGTGCTCGCTCTCTTTCTCTCCCGGATGATCCTTTTCTCTGGCCGTATATTCAATATGTGTGGCCTCCCCGCTTCTGTCCACGAACACCCTTTTATAGGTGAGGGGATGAAGGCTATCTAGGAAAGAGGCCAGATCTTATTTCCTATTGTGTGCACTTTTGGAATTTCTGTCTTATTCTTTCCTCCCTTTTCGTGCACAATCCACCGAATCCTCCTCTTCCTTGCAATGTTTTATTGCTTATTTTGATGTAGATGAATATAACGTTGCCTTGAATATGGCTCAGAATAAGCTTTTATCACCCACTACAGATATCTTCGCAATATATGGTCCCAATCACTTTGCAAAGTGTCCTATTTTATAGAAGCGAATAGAATCAAATATATCAAATTTGGCTGAAAATATATGTACGAGACATTGCTTTGTGACAGAAAATCTTCGCTTGAATTATCACACGTGCAAAACATGTGAATTTTGGTCATGGGCTTGGTTCCATTAATTTCATTTAAGCTCGGAACCATTCGCTCGGGTCTATTCGCTGTCGGTCCGATAAATATGCAAACTATATGGGCCTAATTAACTATTAATGGAATGCTCCTAATATCTATATGCAATGCCATCTAATTATATTTTTTGTTTAAGGGTTAAAAAATTAAACCCTAATTTTCTATGCAATTGTTCCTAAATGACTAATTAAAATTTAGGTGTCAACAGCTGTCCCTCTTTAAAGGTGAGCTCAAAGAGGTTGCATTCAAAGACTAAATGATACCTAAATTTTGACCATGCAATAAATGTTATTTTTGGTGGGAATACGAGTCCCATTTTGAAATGCAATATGTCATGATGGATGCTAGCGTAAATGAGAAACGTACCTTGAGCTACTTACCTATGGAGTGGTAGAGTTAACGTGAGGTACGGGACAATTGCATACTTGACGGGATCAAAGACTTCCGAAAGGATTTCAACTACCTAGATTTCGCCTCAGGAGTTCTGAAAAGGGACATTGTGAGATACCCGGATTTCGCCTCGGATACTCGAATGAGACACCTGGATTTCTCCTCAGGCACTCGGTTGAGAAATACGGTGAGATATCCGGATTTCTTCTCGGATACTCGGACAAGATACCTAGATTTCTCCTTAGGCACTTAATTGAGAAATATGGTGAGAAATCCGAATATCTCACCCGAGTGCCTGAGGAGAAATCCAGGTATCTCATTCAAGTATCCGAGGAGAAATCCGGATATCTCACCGTATTTCTCAACCGAGTGCCTGAGGAGAAATCCAGGTGTCTCATTCGAGTATCCGAGGTGAAATCCGGGTATCTCACAATGTCCCTTTTCAGAACTCCTGAGGCGAAATCTAGGTAGTTGAAATCCTTTCGGAAGTCTTTGATCCCGTCAAGTATGCAATTGTCCCGTACCTCGCGTTAACTCTACCACTCCATAGGTAAGTAGCTCAAGGTACGTTTCTCATTTACGCCAGCATCCATCATGACATATTGCATTTCAAAATGGGACTCGTATTCCCACCAAAAATAACATTCATTGCATGGTCAAAATTTAGGTATCATTTAGTCTTTGAATGCAACCTCTTTGAGCTCACCTTCAAAGAGGGGCAGCTGTTGACACCTAAATTTAACTAGTCATTTAGGAACAATTGCATAGAAAATTAGGGTTTAATTTTTTAACCCCTAAACAAAAAATATAATTAGATGGCATTGCATATAGATATTAGGAGCATTCCATTAATAGTTAATTAGGCCCATATAGTTTGCATATTTATCGGACCGACAACGAATAGACCCGAGCGAATGGTTCCGAGCTTAAATGAAATTAATTGAACCAAGCCCATGACCAAAATTCACATGTTTTGCATGTGTGATAATTCAAGCGAAGATTTTCTGTCACAAAGCAATGTCTCGTACATATATTTTCAGCCAAATTTGATATATTTGACTCTATTAGCTTCTATAAGACAAGACACTTTGCAAAGTGATTAGGGCCATATATTGCGAAGATATCTGCAGTGGGTGATAAAAGCTTATTCTGAGTCATATTCAAAGCAACGTTATATTCATCTACATCAAAATAAGCAATAAAACATTGCAGGGAAGAGGAGGATTCGGTGGATTGTGCACGAAAAGGGAGGAAAGAATAAGACAGAAATTCCAAAAGTGCACACAATAGGAAATAAGATCTGGCCTCTTTCCTAGATAGCCTTCGTCCCCTCACCTATAAAAGGGTGTTCGTGGACAGAAGCAGGGAGGCCACACATATTGAATATACGGCCAGAGAAGAGGATCATCCGGGAGAGAAAGAGAGCGAGCACATTCAGAGCTTAACAAAGAGCAGCAAAGAGAAAGGGGAAGAAGACAACAAAGGAGTGAAGGCCAAGCAGTGGAAGTCACGATCAGGAAGACTTCCGCTAAAGATTGAGAGGAAAAGAACGGGACTTGAAGAAGAAACCAGTGATCCAGATCTGGTAACACTCTTACCCGCAGCCTCTAGGTGAGCATTCAGCAACGTTGCTGTGTCCTCGCTGCTCTGGTTGACGCCTGGTCGCTGCCCCGACGAGTTTCCGAGCAGTTTATTGCCCTGCACTATCGTGGACGCTGCCCCGACGAGTTTCCGAGCAGTTTATTGCCCTGCACTATCGTGGTTGTCTCTCGTCGTGGACACCACCTTTGCGAGTCTTCCCTTGGCCGCCCATCTACGATCAGTCCAGCAAGTCTATTCTCGGTCCAGTCCTCGTTTGTTGTGCGACACATCTCAGGGCGTGGACTTCATAAGAGAGAGACACACGCCGAAGCACACTTATGCATTGGACGACATGTTAAAAAGGAGGAGGGTAATTCTTCATAAAAATCTTATCTTTATACTCCACTAATATATTCTCTCTTCCTCAGAATTCATCCAAAAAAGGCCAACCCATGTACAAGTGTGCTATGTGGAGGACACATCTGACATCATCATCCCATACACTTCTTCATGGGAGGAGGAGGACAGTGATATTGGTGATCCGCGAAGCCATACCGACGTGGCGAACATCGGGCATCCCTGACGTGCTTGACCAATGCACCACCAAGTCGATCCACGGCCAGTAGCCCCGACCACCATTGTTCGCAAGTCTCTATGAGTCCGGCCATCGTCGAGCACTAACAAGCACCGTACACCGCCGCTCATTTCGATCCACAATCCCGATCCGCGAGTCCAAATTTGGAAATATCTCGAAATTAGGTAAGAATGTTATCCGAATATTTCTTCTAAATATTTAATTTCCTAGTTTTTGGGTGTTTGAACATTTAGTGAATATTTTGGTGGATAGCTAGATATCTTAGGGTAATTTTGTGATATCCGCAATATTTGACAATTCCCGAAATTAGGAATCATTCTTAATTTGGCAACGTATCTGGACGACTATCCGACCTTATCCCTAAGGTACGATACGCGGTGATACGGAAAATCATTATCTTATCCATAATCACTTGGATACGATAATAGATTTTATTTGCTTTTCAAATTTGAACAATCAGCTTTCCGTCGATATCTATAACCCTATAGATATGACCGTTAGTTTGATTTCTTTGCCTAATTTGAATTTAATAAAACAAATCTTGCGGATCGTGTGGATTGGTTTTGATCATGGTAGTTATCTGTCTGTTTGATTTATTTCCTTTAAAAAGAAAATTCCAAAAATATATGTTAGTTAGGATTTAAATTAGAAACTTCGCATGCTTAGGGAATCTTAAATATATCCTAAAGAATAAGATAATTATTTGATTTAAACTGGGATTTAGGGTAGCATATTTCCTAGTTGAAATTAATGATTGTTTTAATCTTAGTGGATTATTTAGGATATTTAATAATTTCGATTTTTAATAAAAATCCCAAAAAAGAATCACTTTAGGATAGATCAAATCATTTTCTCTAGGATAGATTGCATGTTATTTTAGGCATTTTTTTAATTCCGAATTTCATTTGGAAAAATACCAAAAATAAATCATTTGTCCGTCATTAATTAGGTCACGTCGTCGCATGACATATAATTTGCATGTTAGGCTGCATTAATCGCGTGTTAATTTTTGCACGTCATTACATATAGGTTATCTTTCATTTAAATAAGTGAAAATCCTAAAAAATATTGAGTTAACTGCTTGTTAATTAGAAATCATGTTAGGATTGTTGATGTGATTTTCTAGCTAACAATGCAAATGCTTACGTTGCTTCGAGGTAAGTAATTCTCCCAATCTTGCAATTTATTTAATGTTTTGATTATTGGGTGTTACTTTGGTGGTTTGCGCACCCGCATGATCACCTCACATGCTAGTGACTAAGTTAAAATGGATCCAGACTGTCTGCACAAATATTTTTGAAAAGAAAAGGTACCGAAAGGGCGTTAGACTAGATCTAGCGTAATCAAGTCCTCGAGCTTAGAATCTCTGGTTCGTAGGAATAAAACATATCTCCCTATGTTTTATTTAGGTTTCTAATCGACCTATCACAAATAGATTAGTGACGACTCCGAGCATGAAAACTTTTACATGTTAAAAACTTAAACCCTAAGTTGCGAATTGGTAGGGCTTGGGAGGGCCCAAGTTAAGCTTAGTCTTAATAATCCATTAGCCTGAGGAAAATTTAGGTCGCAACAGCTTGGCGACTCCGCTGGGGACAAACTTGAATTTTTTGGAAAATTTAAGGAGGACTTAGGCCAAAAATTTTTCATGGAAAAATCACTTGATTTGACAAAATTTGGCTGAATTCTCATTCTTAGGTATTAAATGGTTTTGCAGGATGGGAGTTATAAGGGGAGTAGTGATTGGCTAACCCTTTATTTTGCAGGCTTGGTGGAGTGGAATTGTGATTTAATTTTTGCACTATTGAAGCGGTGTTTGCATAGAACTGTTGTGCATAATTTACAGTATTTGCACTACACCATACACAACCTGTGACCGGACTTGGGTCACACCCATAGTTCTAAGATGGTATTCAGATGGTTCTTTAACCTTGGCGGTAAGACTTCGCTAAAGGTTATCCCATTTGGATCCCGAAATTTTTTTTAAAAATGGCTCAAGGGTCATCCTCATGCACGTGAGGCTACTACGCATGGAGGTTCTCCTTGTCGATCGAACCAAGCCGAAGTGATTGGACCCGACTAGTCATGACTATGGTATGCGAGGCTGCGACTAGTCATGATGATTGTACGCGAAGCTGCGAAGTGTCGTTCCGTTCATCATTTCACTTTGCAAAAGCCATTAGGATAGATGGATTAAGATTTAAACTCATGATTCATGTGCATGTCTATGTGATTGACATTTTCTCCCCAAAGACAGTAATTTCTCGAGCTTTATCTTTGGTTTTCTTCATCTTATTTTGAGTCGGTCCATGATTTAGGTTGAGTCATTTGGCACGTGGCCTCTAAAAAAAGGAAGACCGTCTGATTTCTTGTTTGGTTTAGGGAGTTTTTCTTTTTTTTTAGGAGGAAGTGTTAGCTTACTATTAACGTTTTCTACTAATAGATGTCGTTCCCGAACGATTTTTATAAAATTTTTTTTGAGACATCTTCCATTTTGAGCAATTTAATGAGAAACATTAAGCTATAATTTGTAAATTTTGGAATTAGTCCAGGTTTTTATTGAATAAAGTAATTTGGAATTTCGAGATTTACTAGACGAATCGGTTTTTCGAAAGAAATTTCATCTTGAGGGTCTAGAGAATGTCATGGACCGACTCGCTGTTCTTACTTGTCGTATTTATTCCGTCGTTACTTTTGCAGGTAATTTGCCACGGATCTCCCTCATCCTCATAATACTCGATCGGTGACCAAAAGAAGGATGGCCAATCAAGCCGAGATTGCAGCCATGATCGATGAAAAGCTAAAGGAACACATGAATACAATCAATGAGCAGATCACAGCCGCCATGTCCAAAATGATGGGTGATCTCATGACCAAGCAGGAGCAGATCAATGTCGCCTCTCAATCGGAGATTCCACATCCAACCCGTCAAGGCCTTCGCCTTGACAAAGCTCCTGCAGTGAACACTAATCCCACCCTTCAACTGGATGATGTCATTCTGACTGACACTAGTGCGTCTCCAGAGGCCCATGTTCTTCATCTACCCCCAAATGATGAGAATGCCAAGTTGCTGGCTAAGATCAACCAGAGGTTACGCGAAGTGGAGAGAACTCAAAGTTTTCCTCCTGTTGATCTGTCTATTTTTGTCCGGGTCCAAATGCCCGATAAATTCAAAATGCCAGCCTTCGAGAAGTATGATGGCACCTCAAACCCAATTCAGCACATCGAGATGTACCAAGGGCTCATGAATAGATATATTTCTAATGGACCTCTAATGATCCAAATCTTCCAAGCAAGCTTGAAGGATACTGCAATGAGGTGGTATACCAACCACCAGATCAACCGGAAAGACTCATGGGAAGAGGTGGCAAACCTTTTCGTCAAGCACTTCAAATTCAATCTCGATGTCACCATTATAAGGGAAGACCTGGATAGAGTTGAGCAGAAAAAGGGCGAGACTCTAAAGGAGTATGCCACTCGCTAGAGGAACATGGCGGGACAAATAATGCCTGAACCCTTAGAACGTGACTTAATAAAGTTGTTCGTGTCCACTCTACAACAGCCGATTTGTTTACGAATGTTAGTGACGGCCGCCCAATCTTTTAGCCAGCTGATAGCCATGGGTGAGGAGATTGAGTCCGGGCTCAAGAAAGGATGGTACAGTGAGTCAGGTTCATCAGGCAAGAGATTTACTAGTAAGAAAGACAAAGAGTATGTCCCCGAAGTCAACATGACCTATGTACAGAAGACGCCAGCTCAGGCCCTGAAGCTACAATTTAGCACCCAGCAAACAACCTCTTATGGGCGGCAAGGCCAGCAGGACTCACGCCAGCAACGCAAAACTCGCCAGTTTACTCCACTTCTTGGGACGTTATCTCAGGTACTGGTAGTGCTAAGGAAGAAAAACTTGCTGAATTCAGAGCCACAAAGATCTAATGCTGCTGGCTATGCAAGGTATGATCCGTCGAAGAAATGCGATTACCATAGAGGTGAAGTTGAGCATTCGACAAATGATTGCCAAGTACTCAAACATCGAGTGCAGAATCTACTCGAGACTGGAGCGTTTGCGCTACAGCCAACCAGTAAGCCCAATGTGCAGAACAATCCACTCCCTGATCGTTCGAGCAGTGCAAATGTTGTCCTCGGTCCAGGAGTCAAGCAGGTTCAAGGCTTCAGGGTCCCTCTCGAAGATATGTTCAATGCTTTAGTCCGAGCTGGTTATGTTTCGACTGGTGAGGTGGTGTCACTCGGTGAGATAGAAAAGAAAGTTGATGAGTTGATGAGAAAGGGAATGATTGGGACAACGGATGAATTTGGGATAGTGGCCACTATATCTCAAGTCATCATTGACTGGAATGAAGAACTCGCAAGGATGACCGATGAACAAGTTAAGTTGGATCCTGACATGCCCCCTCTCGAGGACGCCTCTTACGATGACCTCGGGATTATTATACCCGATGCTTCGGAAGTATTGGTCCTGGCATCACCTCAGCCCTACGCTTATAAAAGTAATAAGATGGTTCCATGGTCGTACGACGTTGATCTAAAGCACAAGGTTCAGGACCTCTTAGATACTAGGGCATCAACATTTCGTGCTTCGTATCTCTGCCAAGGTCGAGATAATCTTCTCATAGTTCCAAACATCCAGACCACATCCCCGAGTCCTGCAAGAATGATACATGAAGAGAAGGAGGTGATCGACACCCTGGGGCAACCGAGCGGCAAGTTCGACTACTACGTGAAATATTCGGCTCCCCCGAGCTTCTATATTGACCCGCGTGATATCATCCCCGATGGATGGGGAGGTATGGATGATCTAACACCTCTAGTGACAGAAGATCCTGATGATGTGATGAAGGGAATCACTGCTCTGTTCAATAACATGCTCATTGGAGCTATCGAGGAAAGATAGTTGGCTGAAATGGGCACTGGCCCGCGAGAGTAACAACTTTACTTTTTTCGCATACTCCCCTGCGTGGGAATTTCTATTGCTTTCTAGGACTTGCCCTGTCTCGAGAGCTGCTTTTTAGGATTTTTCATTCCTATAACTTTATTGTCCCAGTTTCCATTCCAATAAATGTAATTCATTATGTGATAATAAATGAAATTACAAATTATTTTCATTTTTTGAGGGCATATTGAGGTACATCAAACCAGTGTAGTGATGATATCCAACCGATAAAAGAAAATATAGTCCAAGGAGAATTCTGAGGCCTGGGCTTCTTCATGTTCCCTCGTGTTAAAACCTTTTTGAAAAGAATTTCAAAAAAAAAATTTAAAAGAAGATAAAATTTTTTTTAAAAAAATGCAATGTTTACCCCTGTCTGTCCTTCTGAATCCCTTGCTTTATATTTCAAGGACAATCTTGTGGCACGTAAAGATATGGGAACTATCCAATCTGATGAATTATGTGCAGCCGAGCTTGATCCTAATGACACCGACGAACTCAACAATTCCTCAGACATTCAGCGTGATCTAGAGCGGCATGAAAAGCCCAAAGTCCTCACATCAGACCAAACTATCATTGTTAACCTGAGTGATTCCGAAGAACCCAAAGAAGTGAAGAGAAGGGCAAATCCCCCTGAGAGTGAGACGAAATGCCCAATCCAGTTGCCGCATGAGTAGGTAAGTCTTTCAACCAAAAAGTGCGTCAATGACACTTCAAGGTAAATGATCTAGTCCTGAGGAATGTACTCCCGGTCTTTCCTGTTCTCGGAGGCAAATTCGCCCCAAACTACATCGGTCCATATGTGGTTAAAAAGGTGTTTTCCGGAGGTGCCCTGGTTCTGGTAGAAGTGGATGGTTGTGAGTTTTTCACTCTTGTTAATTTTGATGCTGTGAAGATGTATTACCCTTGATAAAATCTAACATTTTACAGCAAAAGTTTTCAAGTTCTAAATTGCGAACATTTCACTGATGAATAAATGGTTTCAATCAATTTCAAGTTAAGATGTTTGCTTTGGCTTTAAATTCTGCATGGTTATTTTGTCGGTCTGCATCATCGACTTCAAAAGGGAAATCTATTTGGATAATCTTATAATTCATGTGGAATGAATCGAATGTGTTGAATGAGGTACATCAGGATGATGAAAGGCAAGCCCTATCCTATACACAGTATCATTCATTAATCCTCAGTGAGTTGAGTGGAAAAACTCCATGTCTGCAAGGTAAAGAGTTATCTCGCAAAAAGTACGGCGACCAAGATGACAAGAGGCATTTTGTTCCTCTACCTTAAACACTACAAGTTGTCCATCGTTTCACCATTTTGAGCCTAAATGCTTGGAGAAATCTTTTCAAATTACCCCTGTCAAGAATCACCCCACATCGGGGCAAACCGAAGGTAAGTCAGCATTATAAGGTGAAAAATGAATAGAGATTGTCTTACTCTCACTTGCATCAATCTTCGAGTGTTGCTTTTTCAAATGAATTCACGCGAAGTTCGAGTGCCTTAGGATGACGAAGAGCATTTCTTTCTCTATCCTATACACACTTTATCCTTTGTTAAGCCCAATTAAGCCTGCAAATTCGTTTCTTGAACCCAGTTGGTGATCATCCCCTACACTGGGGCAAGGCAAAAGCCATCATTGTTCAAACAGCATATTCGGGGCGTTGATAAAAGATGAAGACCCCTGAGAGTCCAAATGTCGAGTAATTTGGTAAAAACAAGCCAAAGTGTGGTTGGCCGATATATGCATTGTAGACAGTGTGTGTCAAAAGTCAAAAAAAAAAGGAATGGCAAGAAAAAGCAGTGTGCCTGGTAAAAGCAAGGCCAATGCCCAAAAAAAAAAGGGGGGGAGATCTTTAGAGAAAAAATGTCAAGATATGGTATGTCAAAGTCATGAATCCCAGTGGAGCAGTAGTTCTACAAGTCTCAAAGGAATTAAGTGACGAATTCTCGAAACCACTGGAGCATCTACCGAGAAGACAATCCCTGGTGAAGAAGAAGACTGGTGATAATGCCAAGATGATCACCAACTTATTCGCCCCAATTATACACATTTTGAGCCTAATGATCCATTTATTTTTCAACCTATGAGCCTAGCTTACATTACGTCCCTTACAAAGTCTCTTCAGATTATGGCACTTGAACTAACGTAGAGTTTCAGATGTTTATAAGCTTAGCTCGAAGAAGTGCGAGCAAGTCCACTTTTATCTCATTTTGCAGGGTTCTTGACTTGTAAACCCGGAGACAATTGCGGAGTATTTTCTTTCAATAGCCTTGACTCGAAGAGTCTCTTTTGCTAAGCCATTGACCAAGCCTACGTTATAGTCCTGACAAAGACCTCTCAGATTGGTAAGGTCGTACTGCTTGCGAGAATACTCAGACCCTTGTCCACATGATGAATGTAAGATAGAGTGATTCCCATAAAATAGCCACTTTTTGATGAGGATGAGAGAAAGCCCTTCCGGACCGGAAGTCCCTCATTCGACATTTTCAAGATATCTACTTGTGAATCCGGATTGTCTTGTCATGATTCTCCCCAGTGAAATTTTGTAATACCGACTCGATAAAATCGTCATGCATGAAAACCAGTCGAATTTATAATGCATGAATATATGCGTCCTTGATTGCCCATGAATGCATATTACTTGTTGTTTATAACCGTGTCTAGCAGGAGACACGCTCTCAAGAGTCAGAGATATCACCAGGTAAGCATATCTCTATCCCTTGGATGTCTGTAACTATCCAGGTATCCCTAACTTATTCGAGCAATTGTCATGTCCTATATTTGATCATCTCTAGATGCCTCTAGCAATATCCAGACATCTATTGATCAAGCCTTTTCAGGTACCTCTGATAATATCCAGGTACTTTGTTAAAGAACCCATGAACATTCAGGATAGCCCCTGGTTCACTCAATTGTTAAGTGTCCAAGACGATATCCAGAAGATTCCCTCATGACACACCTTTGAGGAAGGTCACTGAAGTCCATCAACGTTCATCAAGCAACATCTTTGGAACAAAGTCCAAGTGATTGTCAAATGGTACAGAATCAGAATCATGCCTCGATTTACTTTACCACTCCTACAAGGTAAGTGAATTCAGGTACATCTGCTAATTATTCTTCATTATTTCTCTCTTCGGAATAGGAGAAATTATCTCTTTCATATGTTCACCAAGTGGAACAGGTGACATTTGGTGTTGTTAAGTGGAGTACGCGGCACACCGTATTCTCATGTGTTAAATATGTGTCGAATTTTATGTACTTGGTCCGGTTCATAACCCGACTCGACATATTTTTTGTGCGACTCGAAAGTGGAGAGAAAATTGAGATTTGGTTCGCGACGCAAAGGGTTGGGCCGATAGGCCCAACCCGCAGCAAGCGAACAAATCTCCATAGTGAACCGCCTGAGCTGGAGGAAGCGAATTAATGTCTCAGGGGGTTCGGGGGCTACGCCCCGAGGAAAATTTTTTGGGAGCCCTATTTATACTGCGGCTAAGTTTTCTCATTGATGTACAGAAAGAATTTTGTTTACAAAGAGTTTTTGTGAGCCGTAAGATTTAGTCGTTTTCGACTTCTGAAAATTGTACTCTCTTTGATTATAATGGAACATTATCTTGCCTCGCCCGTGGACGTAGATCACCTTGTGATCGAACCACGTAAATCTCTGTATTTTGTCTATTTGTTTTTCCGCATCAGTTTCTAACATCATGTTCACCCAGTAGGACATGCGACATAATTTCACATTTGGTGTTGCTAAGTGGAGTACGAAGCACACCCCATCTCATGTTCGCTCAGTAGGACAGGCAACATAATTTCTCTCTTGGTGTTGCTAAGTGGAGTACGAAACACACCCCGTTTCATGTTCGCCCAGTAGGACAGGCGACATAATTTCTCTCTTGGTGTTGCTAAGTGGAGTACGAAGTACACCCCATTTCATGTTCGCCCAGTAGGATAGGCGACATAATTTCTCTCTTGGTATTGCTAAGTGGAGTACAAAGCACACCCCATTTCATGTTCGCCCAGTAGGATAAGCGACATAATTTCTCTCTTGGTATTGCTAAGTGGAGTACAAAGCACACCTCATTTCATGCTCACCCAATGGAAGAGGTGACATGATCCTTTTCGTGATTGCCCAGTGGTATAAGCAACACATCCCATTCTTTCTTCATATCATGCGCTATTTCGCATCTATAGGAAACTACAGGTAACAGGTAGGCAATCCAGTACCTTGAGAACCTTACTCCCAATAGACTAGAAATTTAGAGATCAAGGGAATTCAAAGCATTATAAAGCTTTCCCCCACTTGGACGCTTTTTGTGCGATCCGTATGTAAGACTCTTTCACCGCTCCGCATGAAGTGAGAAGCCTTAGCATACGTTCCTTATTGTTTGCATATCATGCATCATTAAAAAAAAATCATCATTCATCATTTTTCATAGTTTAAATTTAGGTCTCAGTCTTTGAGCGAAACCTCTGTGAGCCTCCACTCAAAAAGGGGCAGCTGTTGACACCTAAATTTTGGTGCATCATTTAGTGTTAATTGCATAGACAATTAGGGATTAAATTTTAACCCCTAAACAAAAATATTAAAATTGCATAGTATATAGTTTAGGTTTATATAGATTAATTGCATTCCGCATCGGATCGGCGGTGGCAAGCGAGCTTAAAATTCATCACGTAAATTGAGCTCGGGTACCGAACGAGACTCGGCTCACTCGGAAGGCAAGGGCCGAAAATCACGCGTCAAAAGTGCTTGGTTGTCTTAATTTGAGCTTAAATTAGCCCATCAAGCTTAATTAAAGAAAAGCCCGAATTAATTCAGCCCACTTAGAATTAAATTAAATTAAAGGGTAAAGCCTAAACCTAAGCCCATTAGGACTAGAAAGCCTGGCTAGTTGACCTAGGTTTGCGATATAAATACATGTTTATGCGTCATAATCAGGGGGGTTCTCATAATTTCAGATATTAGAATTTTTAGAGAGAGCTAGAAACACACGTGAGATTTGAGGGAGAGAGAGAGTCGGCCGCGTACGTGTGCAACCGCCGCCGCGTCGCTCGTGCCTACACCATGCTCGCTGCCGCTGCTGCCTGACGTCCACTACCATGCCGATCTAGTGACGTCTGTAAGCTGCCGCTACTGTGCTGATCTCCGCCTACCGTCGCTGCTGCCCCCGCGCCGACGAGCCCACTACTGCCACCGCGCGCTGCTGCTTCCAGTTGATGCATCTCCCGGTTCTGACACCACTGCACTCCCCAACATTGACGTTGCAGCTACCGTGACCGAGACCCTCTGCGAGCTCGTCTTCATCGAACCCATCACTCGGAAAAATTCCTATTGCGTGTGGCTGTGCTAAAAATCCCTGGAGGTTGTTGCAAAAACAGAAAAAGAAAGACTTTTTTTCATGTATGCAGGTGTGATTCGTGAGTGGAGTGATGAAATGTTCTATAGGAGTGTGCTTGGATCATTCACGAACAAGAAGAACATGAGTGGTAAAAATTCTGACGTGGTGATTAGGGGTAAGTGTGTTCGGTGGGTGCAGGTGCAGTCCTTGGAATTGAAAAGCTTTCTGGCATTCAGCGTGGTCCAAGACCGACAACCTCAATAAACTCCAACGGCAACTCGTCTTCTCGCTTGCCCAATAGCCGCGACACACTCAATCGGTGGTCGAACCACCGAGCTGGCCACATCGATTCGTGACACCACCACCGAGTCGATCCACGCAAGTAGCCGTAAACCGCCGTTGTCCCGACGCACCGCCGGTCACCATCCCGATCCGCTGCAAATTCAAATTTGGAAAGAAATCTGCAAATCAGGTAATTATCTTATCCCGATTTGATTTGAATATTTTGTTGCCTAATTCATGCTTACTGATATCTAATTTTGCATATTCGAATAGTAAGCAATATTTCAATTAAGATTTATTTCTTTTTTTTGAAATCTTAGATATCTATTACTTGTCAAATTTGGATAGAATTTAGAATCTTCAAAATCCTTTGAATATATCCAAGATATTTGAGATATCTAATTTTTTTCAAGATGTGATCGATTAGGAAAATTTCCTAATCCGCAACCGCACACGTGGAAATAAATCTATCTATCAGGCTTTAGATAGAGTTATTTTCATAGCGGGAATTTCGAATTTTAGGGTCGATCTGTCAGGCTTCAGATCGAAACTTAATTCGAAAGATTTCGCGGTTATATTTTTTTACTCGATTTTAATTTCGAATTTCATAAAAAAAATACAAAAAAAGATTGCTTTAGAATAGGTTAATTTCTTTAGTTTAAAATTGCATGCTTAGATAATTGGCATTTTTAATTCCGAATTTCATTAAAAAAAATACAAAAAAAATAATATGCCCGTCATTATAAATAGGTCACGTCGTCGCATGACATATAGTTTGCATGTTAAGTTGCATTAATCGCATGTCAATTTTTGCATGTCATTACATATAGGTTAGCTTTCATTTAAATAAGTAAAAATCAAAAAGAAATTTCTGCACATTTGAACTCTAAGTCAGGATTTATCAAAATTGTCAAATTGAGTATTTTTCTCGAAATTAGTACCGAAAGGGCGTTAGGGAATCTAGCGTAACAAAGTCCCCGAATTTATGATTTCTGGTTTGTAGAAATAAAATAGTACTCCCGCTATTTTATTTAGGTTTCTAATCAACCTACCCTAAATGATTAGTGGCGACTCCCGTTGAAAATATTTGCATGCTCACAATTGGACCTAAGTTACGATTTGGTAGAGTTTGGAAGAACTCGAGCTAGGTTAGTTAATTTAATTGATCTAGTAATCCATTAGCCTAAGATCGAAACCCGATTATTTTTTAGGTCGCGACAACATCGCTTTTGTTTCGTGAGACTTGAATATTAAATTGAGAATAACACAGAGGAATAGATTTGAGGGACGAGGGCCCAAGCTTGGCCATGGACGGGTGGGGGAGAGAGAGTGAGTGAGGGACAAAGTCGACAGACAAGTGCTAGTTCAATATCTGCCCGAGCACGTATCATGTTAATCTGATAAGAAAACAAAATCAAGAAATGGATCATAATGTGTACGATCAGAGCATAGCCTAAGAGATCGATGTTCTATTCACTAAATGCCCACAAGTTATGATGAAATAGTAAAAATTTATTATCAGGAAGTTTGCTGAAGATTCACATGCTTGGTCTGACATGAATGTGTTTGCTTTTTAGATGAACATA
Source organism: Syzygium malaccense (assembly GCA_031216405.1). Taxonomy (NCBI): domain Eukaryota; kingdom Viridiplantae; phylum Streptophyta; class Magnoliopsida; order Myrtales; family Myrtaceae; genus Syzygium; species Syzygium malaccense. The sequence continues at coordinate 38,797,537 of CM062263.1, read as the reverse complement.
AGAATATTTACACCAAAGCTATGGCTAAGAAAGCAATATGAGCAACTGACAGGCCATGCGTCTTTCTTCTTCTTCAGCTAGTGCCATTGCCATTACAGTAGTGGACACCATTGGAGCGTGCACCCTTGTGCCTCATGTTTAGCTCATTGAAGCCCCATATCTGGATCGTATGGTCTTCACTGGCCAACGCCCACATGTGGTGGTTTGCTGAGTTCCAACTCATGCAATTCACAGCTCCTGAGTGACCCGGCAATGGCTCGATTAGCTCCCTAAGCCTTTGTTTTCTGCCAAGTTTTGTTTTCTGACAATCTATTGCTATTTCACCTATCAAAACAAGAAACCAACCAAAGGACCGAACCAACACCAAAATGAAAATCCCTAGCTACAAATCGCCCAAACTTATGAACCAAATCAATTGACCAGGGCCCACATGCAGGAATAACCAAAAGGGGTCAGACCTAACAGATGCGGCGATTTCTCTGCCTCGTACGCATCTGCAGCCGTCTCCGCATCCGGGCCTTGCCGATCAGAAGATCTGAGCCCGAAATCTCTAGATTCCGACCCAGATTTCACCCCCACATCACCTTTCTCGGGCAAATTACCCTCTGCAGCCTGCGCAAAACAGGGAAAACCCTAAATCAACCCCACGAATACAAAAAGAAACCCACGAATCTGGGGGTCCTGAGGAGACCCAGAGGCCGGGTCAAATCGGCGAAATTCCAAAGGTCCCCAGCCTCAAGAAAGTGCCAATTTGAACGAAAAAGCAATGACCTTGGAGCGCTTGCTCCAGGAAGAGGATGAGTTCTGGGAATAGAAATGTTCGATATATATCGAACAAAATAGTCAATAGCACAGAAGGTCCATCGATCTATTTCTGCAAGACACAGACAAAAGGATTTATCGTATCAATTGAGATGGCAGGGAGCATTAAAAAATCAAATCTATCCAACTATTTGACTGAGTGAATGGTCACAACTAAATTTTTCTTTGTTCTCTCTCCTTGTGAGAGTTCCCTCTCTCCGTGTGAGAGTTTCCTCCCTATCCTGTGGTGAAAGCTCTTCCTTTACTGTTCCATTCTAAAACCCTAGATCCCAAGCTCTTTCCATGGCACGCCTAAAACCCAAGCTCCATTATTCCTTTTCACCTATCTTCTTAGTTATGCTGACATTCTCGCCCTCCTCCATTTCTGTCTATGACAGAACCCAAACCCTAAATGCCCTTACACCCCTTCACCACTACTCTACCATTTTCTTCTTCCCGTAATCCTCTTTTTTCTCTGGTTTGCTAGCTCTCCAGACACTCTATTTCTTACATTCTCACCCCCCAACCCCTAACTCCATTCGATTAAACAAGTGGGTCCCCCAAAATCCTGTCTTTGCTCTCCCTTACCCTTCCCGAGCCTCTCCTTCACAATGAAGTTCTCCACCTACATTACTACAGCACCCAGTCAACCCTTTTCCCCACAACTTCATTATCACAAACCCTAAAATCCCTTCAGTCATCAAGCGAGTCCCCTTCAATCCACTTCCCTGTCTATATCTTTCTTTCGCGTGATTCTGCTGCCTCAGTCCTCCAGAGAGCATTCCTGCATCTAGCTCCAGATTGCTGTCCGATAGTTTCTCCTCTGGCTTGCTGTAGTACTCCAGTCTCTCAGCCTGCTACCTACACAAGACAGTATAACCAAATGAAAGGTAAGATGGATTCTGAAATTCGCTTAGCTGCTTTGTGTAGAAAGTTAGGAGATACGTGGATGGAGGATGGCGATGTGCGGGTTACGGATGAGGAGAAGTTACTGGAGATTCTGATCAAGTTGGTAAAGAATGTGATTGAATGGGCTTTGGTGGCTAGCCCTAATAATCCACCAAGGTATATATGAAGCTTTTGAGCTGGAATTGTAAGGGTTTGGGTTCCCCCTGACATTCCAGCATCTACGAGCTTTAGTGGCTCAAGAAAAGCCCAGTTAAGTCTTTTTGATAGAAACAAAGAATAAAGAACTGGTTGTCGATGGGATTCAGAGAAGACTTCAATTTCAGAATTCAGTGAAAGTTAGTCCTGTAGGGATTGCAGGGGGATTAGTTGTCATGTGGAATGAAGAGGTGGCAGTGGAAGTTGAAGATAGTAGTAATGAGCTCATCGATAAGATTTTTAAGGATTCAGAAAGTGGAAAAACTATGCGGATCACCTTCTTACATGCCTCAACAAACTATCCGGAGAGACTTGCTCTATGGCAGCAAATTCGTTTAATTTCCTCGATTAATCATCTCCCGTGGATTTGTGTTGGGGACTTCAATGAGACTTTATATGAACGGCAAAAAGTGGGGAAGCGTGAAGCGGATCATGAAAGGTTAGCTGCTTTTCGTGAACTACTATACGACTGTGCACTTATGGATATTGAAAGTAAGGGTTGTGCTTTTACATGGGCCAATAATAGAGAGGGAGACGTGCTAGTTAAGAAAAGATTGGATAGAGTCCTTTGTAATTTCGAATTGCAAGTCTCGTTCCCCGTTGTAGAAGCCTTTGCGTTGCCGGCTATTGGTTCGGACCATATTCCAATTCTTCTCTCATTGTCCTCACCTTGGACTAAAAGGAAGAAAGAGTTTAGATTTGAAGCCTTTTGGCTGGATGATACTGAATGTGGTGAGATTGTGGGGAAAGTTTGGAGTGATCAGAAGCTTATCCAGAAGGACTTTGTGAGCAAATCGAAAAAGGTAACTTTGGCTTTAGCGGACTGGAGTAAGAACAAATTCTCCAATGCATTCAGAGAGATTCAGCTTCTTAATAGGAAGCTCACCTATCTTACTAACATGAAAGAGAATGCTCCGAGTAAAGTGGTCACCCAGCGAATTATAGAACAGATTGATGCATTATGGAGGCAGGAAGAGATGTACTGGGGCATGAGATCACGCATAGATTGGCTCAAATGGGGAGATCGAAATACGAAATACTTTCACGCCACCACTATTCAGAGAAGACAAAGGAATAAAATTTCCTTACTGAAACTAGATGATCAAAACTGGTGCAGAGATCCTGATCAGTTAAAGCAATATATTGTGGGCTTCTACCAGTCACTCTTTGAAACTGTGGGTCCCAGGAATTTTCAACCGATACTTGATATGTGCCCTAATTCTGTTGGGGCTAATATAAATGAATCACGTATGGCTCCATTGTCCCTTGAGGAAGTAAAAGCAGTGGTTTTCCAAATGGGCGCAATGAAGGCACCGGGACCGGATGGTCTAAATGGACAATTCTATCACCACTACTGGGACTACATTCAACAGGATTTGTTCCATATGGTTGCAACTTTTTTGACACAGGTATTCTCGATCCCACCCTTTATAGAACTCATATTACTCCCATTACTAAAATTTCAAATCCAGAGAGTATTTCTCGGTTTAGGCCTATTAGCCTATGCAATTTCAGCTATAAGGTAATATCCAAGGTTATGGCAAATCGCCTTAAAACTTGGCTTCATGAACTTATAGCCATGGAACAGAGTGCCTTTGTGGGTCGAAGGCAGATACAAGATAATATCTTCATAGTTCAGGAAGTATTACATCAATTGAGGGTTCGGAAGAGAAAGAAGAAGTTCCAAGCGGTCCTGAAGTTAGATATGCAGAAAGCGTATGACCGAATGGAGTGGGATTTTCTATGTGCTTGCATGCTGAAGATGGGGTTCTGTGATAGGTGGGTGTCCTTGGTTAGGCAATGCATATCCACTGTTTCTTTCAGTGTCAAAGTGAACGGGGAACCACAGCCTTATTTCCAGCCAACCCGGGGTATCAGGCAAGGGGATCCTCTATCCCCTTATCTATTCATAATTATGGCAAATGTTCTTTCCCACCTACTGCATCAAGCTGTTGAGGATGAAAGTATTAAAGGGATTAAATTGAACAGACATTGCCCTACCCTCTCACACCTTTTATTCACGGATGATGCGATTTTCTTCTTGGATGGGACAGTTAGGGAATGTCAGAACTTGGATAATCTATTGAACCAATACTGTTATGCCTCGGGACAAGTCATCAACTTAAACAAGTCAGGAATTTACTTCAGCTATGATTGTCCTCAGAGTCTTAGAAGAAATATGGCTGCCGAATTGAGAGTCCCAATTCTTGAAAAAACAGGGAAGTATCTTGGGATTCCTTCTGACTGGGGACAGACAAAGAAACAAATGTTTGCTTGGATTCTTGCGAGGGTCAATATGAAGGTGGAAGGCTGGAAAGAGAAACTAATATCGAAAGCTGGCAAGGAGATATTGATTAAAGCGGTGGTACAAGCCTTGCCCCAATATGCCATGTCCATTTTTAAGATTCCAATATCTGTTTGCAAAGCAATTGAACAGAAAATTGCCAACTTCTGGTGGAAACAAAATGCAGCCAAATCTGGAATACATTGGAAGAAATGGGATATTCTAAAATCCAGAAAAGATAATGGGGGTCTCAGCTTCAAAGATCTAGTTTCTTTCAACAAGGCTATGCTGGGTAAACAAGCCCGGAGGTTGTCAAATTCCCCTTCAACCTTATGGAGTCAAATCTTAGAAGGGATTTACTTCCCAGGAGGAGACCTATGGAATGCAAAAAAAGGCTCTAATCCTTCATGGGGATGGCAAAGTTTATTAATGGGTAGGGATGTCGTGAGTCCGAATATTAGGTGGGTAGTGGGTGACAGGAAAAGTATCAAAATTCGAGAAGACAAATGGCTTTCGTCAGGGGTGATAAGTGGACTGGCAAATCAAGGCGATCCCCTACTGGTGGCGGACTTAATTGATCATGATACATGGGAATGGGACTCCTGTAAGATGCGGGATCTCTTAGATGAAACCTTTGTACAAGAGATTCTAACTATTCCCCTATGTTCAAATCCTGGGAAAGATCGGCTAGTGTACACAGGCCACAAGACTGGATCCTTCACAGTTAAAAGTGGGTATAACAGCCTACAGCAGCAAACCATGGAATCAAGCATAAATCAAGCATGTACATCTTACCAGCCACCCCGCGCCTTATGGACTATTATCTGGCAACTCAAAACCCACCCTAAAATTCAGTTTTTTCTATGGAGCATGTCCCAAAATGCTCTACCTACGAAAGAAAATTTGTACAGACGCAAGCTCTCACCTGACCCACTCTGCCCTTTGTGCCAGCAAGCCCCTGAATCGGTGGAACATCTCCTCACTTTGTGTGAATGGACTAAAGCCATCTGGTCTGAACCGAGAATCAACATCAGCATCTCTCCGTGGTCCATAACCAGAATCGATAAATGGTTTCTTGAAGTAATGACTGAAAAAATTGACTTACCTTCAAGAGAAACGATTGCAGATCTCCTTTGGCTTGTGTGGAAGGCCAGAAATTCCTTTGTGTTCCAGAATCGCAAGCCTTTCCCGAAGTCCATTGTAGATGAGGCCATTGTAATGAACAAAAGTTTCTCTACTAGAGCGACAGCAACAGAAAAACCAGCAAAGAAGGAAGCTTTATCACCCATCTATGGGAGCCACCGGACAAGAACTCTCTGAAGCTTAATGTTGATGGATCTTGGGTAGACAGCTCGTTGGAGGCCGCAATCGCAGGATTGTGTCGAAATTTCCATGGGGTGGTTGTTGCCGGCTTTGCGAAGAGAACGAAAGCCGCGTCAGTCTCGAAGGCTGAAGCCCTAGCTGTCCGTGAGGCTCCGAAGTTTCTGTCAGAGAACTCCCAACTCAAGTCGGCAAGTACAGGTCAAATCCTCCAAGTGATAAATGACGGCAAGTATATCGTGGAGATTCTATCAGGAAATGACTCCGGTCCATGAGCCATTCGGAACTTAATTGAAGAGTACAGGAGTTTCTTGGCCCAGTCGAAACATGTAGTCGTGGTCTATCGTCGCGGGAAGCAAATCGTTGTGTAGATTGGCTTGCAAAAGCCCATCGTTTAGGATCCTCCCTTCCAACGGGCTGACTAAGCCTCCATAATCTTTGGGATTTATTATGTTTGGATGCTAGTTATCGTTGTTTTATTATCTTTACTAATTAAATGAAATTGGCTCGTTTCGACCAAAAAAAAATTATCACAACTCAGAATTCCTGGATTCTTCTTAAAATAATTTTACTTCCTTCAACACTGGATAAGCAAAGATCAATCTAAGAGCAGGAAGCTAAAATTTTTTATAGTGATTGTCTTGACATGTTAGAAATAATCCTCTCTCGAAATATTAGAAATGGAGGCCGACAAATATCTTGAAATAAAAGCACGACTTGATAACCACCTGAATGAGAGCAGCTGCTGAGCGTCCTGCTCCTGCAACAGCGCCAATGAAAACAAAAAGATGTGGGAAGGCAGGAGTCAACATTTCCATTCCGAAGGCAGCATTTTCCAACAAATCAGCCAAAAAGCCTCCACCCCTTTGGATGGACATCAAAATGCCGTCCGAATTTCGAGAGCAAAATCTTGCTGAGATATCCAATCCCATCCTTCAGCACCCAATTCACTGCAGCAGCAGTAGGACTAGCTCCTTTTCCTAAACCAACAGCATAAAGCAAGGTCTACACAAACAACACATCGTACGTACATAAACACAAGGTACACGACAATTGCAACAAAAAAAATTTTGTCATGTTGCTGGGCAAATGCTGAAGAGGATGAATTTAGGAAAAACTATATTATGCCTCGCGTACTGAGTGGTAAAGACTTGCAACCTTTGCTTTCAAAATCTAAACTTCATATCTTTTGAGTTCTGTTCTTCAGCTTTTCCTGTGACAAACGTTTGCATACGTCTTAGGAGAAAAATTCAAACCTCTAGTTGTTAATTCTTGTGAATTGATGTCAGTCAATTTGTCCTTAAAAACCCTTGCTTGCTTGCCTGCCATAGACAGTGACAAATCTCTCAAAATCACCAGCAATATTGGGGGACATATTACATTCCTCACAATCAGTCCCAATGGAAGATCAGTGATTACTAATCACTCCCCTCTCCCTTTCTCTCCTCTATTTCAGACCCAACAGAAAGCTAAGCTCAATCCCACAGCTATAAAAAGTTAATCAGAATAAATGAGCTTTGTTTTCCTCTTGTAAAAGCAAATGAGATTATCTGGCCAAACCAATCAGAATTCCTAAAGCGATAGTTATGAGGGATATATCCATAACTAGTTACAACTTTTTTCCAACGATGTGTAATGCTTGCAATTACCCCGATAGGATGCAAAAGTATACCCTTTCCTACATTAAACAGGCGCTCTAAAAGCATCATTACCAAGTTACAAAGTAACACTCGGCTTTAGAGCTATTTCAAGGAAGCATATGCACTACCTGAGTGGCAAGAACACCACTGATTTGACTCGCAGCGCCTTGAACTCCTCTCCACATAGAATAATTCAAATAATCACCGGTGACGCTGTCAGGAAATCCTTCAGGAGGCATCAACCGCAGGAACACAGCCGATTTGTTCACGAAGCTGCTCATGCCGGTCAGGGCGCGGGAGCAGGGAAAGAGAACGAGAAATCGACCGGGTGGATCGCCTCCGCCGCCGCCGCCGTCTTCATTCCACCACCCGGAGAATCCATCGGAACCGCTGAAATCGCCATCACCGCCAGGGAGAGAGGGCTCAGGCAATCCGGGGGAAGCGAGTGCGAAGAAATGGCCGGTTAAGTAAGTCGACTTCGATGACTTGAGAGGGAATGGTGGCAATGAGTGGGAGCGTTTTGGTGCGGGCGCAAGAACGCCATTGTTTCGCCCTCGTCTTCCTCCCTTTTCATTTTTTCAGCTCACGTTTTCTTCCTCCCTTTAGAGATTGAAATTTTTTAACTTCTTTGCTAGGGGAAGTAGCAAAATTGTAATGTTCCATTGCCAATCTTTTGGCGCTTGTTCGATTATAATTCTAGTGGATTGGAAGTTTACAAGTGGATTTCAAATAAAGATTTGAGCTCACAAGTGCTTACAACAAGTGTAATTTTTTCGAAAATTTCTGATTTAGTAAAAAATGAAAAGAAAATCTACAAATTGACTAAAAAATTAGGTCATTCCTTTAATTTTTCACGTTCTCTTCTTCCTTTGCTCCGCCCTCGATCCTCGCCGCTTCTCGCGAGCTTCGATTGGTCATCCTCCATAGTCTCTTCTTTCCTAGGTTCCATCGTCGCAAGTTTCAAGTCAGGCATTGGCGAGCTTCAAATATTGAATCCCTCGTGACAGAAGGCATGCGCAATCGTTGTGGACGAATTTAACCTCCAACTTTTTTTGGAGTTTCATTAACGTTGAAGATGGCGTGGTTGTCGGCAAACTTAACCTCCATTTCTACACCCAGATCGATCAATTCAAGTAATAAGCTATGTTCTGGGCTCATATTCAGAGGAAGACACGGATTAATGATGCAAGCCAATGCAATCGTGCGAGGATTGACTTGACTAGATAATCGAACTCAGTAGAGGATTCATGTTGAGAGAGTGATATTAGAAATTATTGAAAAAGAAGATGACACAAAATAAGAAATTTGCACTCGAGTGTGCAAAATAATACAAAAAATAGAATTGAGCAATTTCTAATGTAATTCAATGTAATTGATGAAGAGTACATTAACCTATTTATACAATTTATGAGATCACTATCTAAAGTAATATATCAATCAAGATATGTACCGAAGAATCTCCTACATATACACATCATAACGAGAGATACGGAACAAGGAAAATATCTTAAATATCTCTAGAAGGTTTCCTAAATACCTGTGACAATGAACAATATGAATTCCAAAGTCAATGGCAAATCAAAGAGTTCACATGGTCATAGAAACCTTCTTCACCGAATTCAGCATCAAGTCCCAGGACTTTTCCCACATCTTGTGCCTCACAAGCATGGGATATATAAGTGGCAGCTTTGGTCAATGGAAATCTCATCGCCTGTCATTTTCGGAGTCAGAGCCACAAGTTGAATCCCCTCTTGTATCACTTGCACAGTCATCCTTCAACTAATACAAGTCAATTACAGAATATTGTCTTTAGGATTGGATCGAGCTGGCATTTTTGTAACATTGTCGAGGTTGTGCTGAGGAAAGGCTTGTGATATAGCTGGTCTTTGCTCTTTTCATCCTCTTGAAATTACCGGGGCATCTTTTCTCTGCTCAGCCACAGTTTCTCATCTTGAATATGTGGAAAGAGACTGGATGCAGATCTGCATAACAAGGTGATAAACAAGTAACTAAAGACTAGCTAAATGTTGATACCTTATCCAAACATCGGAACAACCAAGAAGTCGAACGGTATTTTAAATTTAGCTAGTGTCAGCTCAAGATCTTTGTCCATACATGACCCCTGAAACCATTTAATCAGAATGCATACATGGGTTTTCCTTTAGAGGAGGCAATAGTTTCACCGGAAAAGAGACTTGGTGCTGTGAATCCAAATGACATTATTACCCTACATTTGCATGGTCAGTGTCGCTTTTCCATTTTTGTGGCCACGAAGTAGAAATTGGTTCTTTGCAGTTTTTCAATAGTTCATAGCGAGCAAATGTTCATAACCCGTTACATACATAGTAGTGACTGTGTTGTTTACCAAACAAATCAAATTGTCTTTCTTGAGTAATGTGTTTACTATGCGGATGTTCCTATATCCTAAAGTCACATAAGAGAGTCAAATTTGGAATCTACCGACCTACTTTTGTTAGTGTACCTTTTTTATTTGCTTTACTTGTGTGGTTGCATGTTGTAGTTATAGCTGAGATGAGATTTTGGTAAGAGATTAATCGTTCTGACAAATGGGAAAAATTGTTCAAAATATCCGACACTTATTATTCAGCGGCCAATTCAGTCCTTAAACTTTCAAAATTGTGCCAATTGGCGAGAGATTAAACTTTAATTTTAATGGAACTGTCGAGCAATTCTCACTTTTGTCTCGTCCGGATAAAATTGATTTCTCTATCCCACTTTGAAAAGATTACAAGGTTGAAGTAAAGCACTTATGTTCCATTCAAAGATCACAAAGTGCACCGTTAATTAAAGGAATAACACAAATCAACTTTTTTTTTAATTCCATGATCATTTTCTTCATTAAAAAATCCGAGAATTGTGAGACATCCATGATATTTTCTTCATTAAATATTTAGTTGCCCTGATTGATCGTAAATAATTTAAATGATTTTTTTTGGTCGAAAAGTAATTTTAGATTATTAGAAAGCTCTAAATCTCAAGTATTTAAAATATTCTAATTTGGAAATTTTTTTAAAATGATATTTCCGCTTGTTTTTCTTCGTTAAAAATTCAATAGTCATGATTGACCATATATAATTTAGATGATTAGAAAGCTATAAACCTCACAAGGCTCAACATTTCAACTATTCTAATTTGGAATTTTTTAAAAAATGATACTTTCTTCCTTAGAAATTCGATTTCCATGGTCGACCTTAAGTAATTTAAATGATAAGAAATCTTGAAACCTCACGAGGTCAAGTAATTCACATCATCTAAGAAAAATTTGAAAATTGATATTTATGAATGCTTTTATCCAAATTTGGCCAAACTTTGGCCGAGCCTAACTTTTCCGTCCAACATCTGATTGACTTAAATTTTGCATCTATAGAAAGCTCACAACCCTATTGATCTAAAATGCGAGTCACTCATAAAATAAATGTGCTTATTTTTTTTGTCAAAAAATAAACATGCTTATTGCTTGACTAATTTCTTTATTTTCTATAATGTCACTCATAAATCGAGAACTTTTTTTTATGGTTGTTGTTTATCCCCAAAAAAAAAAAAAAACCCTTGTATCCCTTATTATTGAACCAAAACAAATTGGGGTCTACAAAATAAATGGGTCCACACCTTCCATTATTTAAACCTCACACGGTCAAGCATTTCAAATCATCTAAATAGGAAAATGTTTTTAAAATAATACTTACGCTTGTTTTACCCAAATTTGGCCAAATTTTGACTAGACATAATTTTCACATCCGACATCCTATTGACTCAATTTTTACACCTACGGAAAGTACATGACCCGATTGTTCCAAGTATGTGGTTGACTAAAAAAAAAGTGATGGGATCGCAAATTTTCAGGAATTAGACCAAATAGACAACCATGATGTGTTTTTCAAGAATTTGACCAAATATTGCTGACATGTGTACACATCGATCTCGAAAATGATTTGTCCGCTCCTTTTGTATGCGATGGGATATGCTAATATTCACCAAGCATACCTTTAGTCGGAAGGCTGAACAATTCTATCCATGATCCTCCTCTCCCACACTCCTTTGTTACCCACATAAAGCAATTGACATCTCAAATGTATATCAATAGATTGGCCCCGTGAATACCGACTACTGTGGAAATGTTTCCGTGGTCAGCATCTTCACAACAGCTTATGATTTTATCTCTTGGATTAAATTAAAATTTTGTACCTATTGTAGCGTTTTCATGACTCCTTGCGTTATGTTGTGAGCTCATAACCTTCTAATCGATTGTAGGCAGGTGTCATTAAATGAGTATTCTATAAAATTTTGATTTGGAGTTGACAAGAAGGATTTATTTTTCTGTTTATGATTTGGATGGATGTTTATTTGTTCATGCAAGACTCAAATTTTCTTGACTAGCTATTATTGAAACTCTGACATCAAGAATTAAAGCTTACGAGTCTGAGAAAGGGTCCCTTTCCTGTATGATAAGGTAATCAATCTCACGCATGTTCTGTTTCATGTACAACTTAGCATTTAAGTAGTTTGACTCAAACTGCTAGTTAATTCCAGGATCTTGATAACTCTATAAAAAAAAGTTATTTTACCTATTTTAAGTAATAAATAATGCAATATTTGTTAGAAATATTTGGATTCCCTTCTATTTATTCAAATTTTCTTTCTTTATGCAGCATAATGATACATGGAGAAAATAAAGAAAATATCGCAAAAAGAAAAAAAGGAATACGCTACTCAGAGTTAAGCAAAGCACTTTTGTTCCATTCAAAAATCCCAAAGTGCACCATTCATAAAGGAATTTCACAGATCAACATTTTTTGAATTCCATGATATTTTTTTTTGTTAAAAGTCCGATCACCCTGATTGACCTTATTTGAAATCTCTAAGCCTCACAATGTCAACCATTTCAAATATTCTAATTCGGAATTTAAAATTTGATATTTTCTGCTTGTTGTTCTTCGTTAAAAATCCAATGATGGACCATAAGTAATTTAGATGATTAGCAAAGCTCTAAATCTCATAAGGTCAAGCATTTCAAATATTCTTATCCGGAAAAAATTTTAAAAATGATAGCTCTACTTGTTTTTATTCAAATTTGACCAAACTTTGACTGTGCATAATTTTTCCATTCGACATTCCATTAACTCAATTTTTGCACCTACGAAAAGCACATGAACCAATTGTTCGAAGAATGTGGTTCGACTTTCCAAACAAAGCCTCAGAATCATGAACTTTTAGGAATTGAACCGAACAAAAGGCCATGAATAGTGGTTGTAGCTTTAGTGTTACCAATAATTATATATGCAAATATCAAAATCAATATGATCTTTTTTTTGTAAACAAAAAACCTAAAAAGACTAAAATCGCTTTAGATATCCTTTAGATTATTGGTCATTTAATTCTTGGTTGGAATGCACCTAGCAGTTTGCGGTGGGGATCCAATCATTAGTCCTTACATCACAATTAATATCATCAGCCTAATACCTACCAATTTCAAAGATGAGAAAAGTGAACGACAATTTGTTGAGTTTTCATCTTATAATGGAGGAAGAAATAATCTTAAATTAATTGATAATGGATAGTCGGGCAAGAAGGCTTTGGCCAAATAAAGAGTGAAATGTGATTTTTATTTTTTATAAAATTAGATAAAACATTTTCTCCTTTTTGCGTTTTTTTTTATGTAAACACTTCTTCCGACTATAGTGCATTATCACACATCCTGTTAAAATCCTGGAAGAACATAGATAGTATATTGAACAAGCTGCAACTTCACTTAAATATTATTAAGTGACAATGTCAACATTAAGGTTTACCACATGTGTGAAACAAGACAAAGGCACAAGAGACAGCACGAGGTTTGTGAAGTAATTATAAACTTCTATCATAATTTAAGCCCCGAAGATTAGGGAAGGGTGAGATACGAGATGTATAGAACAAAATCTTTTTGTGATTGTAGAAGACAAGTCTACAAGATGGAGTGTGATATATGTGAGAATTAGAAGAAACAAAGCTTTGTGGAAAATAAACGATTGTTTCTCAGTGGCTTGCAATTGAAGGTGCCAGTTTCAGTTTGTGGAAATGGACTCGATCTCATGGCAGTTGCGCAAAAAACAAAGGAGCCAAAGGCACAGGAAAAAAGGCCTAGCCATGTACTTTGGTTGATAGTATCTGAAATTGTCATTGAGAAGAACTTAAAAGTTAACAGCAGATTAAATGTGATCACCATGGAGTTGCTCACTCTCAGTTCATGGTTATATCCTCAAGATAATAACAAACTATTTAGTATCAGATAAGAGTTTGTGAACTTGTCACTAAATTCCATCAGGAAGATTTTATTGAATAGGACAACATGCGTATGAAAATTCAGCACAACGTTATGAGCTTGGCTTTAGCCGACATCCAAAATTCTGTAATTTCTCCACAATTTCCAAGCTTTGCCAAGGATCGATGAAAACTGGGGAAATATATATATATATATATATATATATATATATATATATGGCGTATCCTCTTGCTGATCGTTTGATTCGTTTGGTTTTGACTTTTGACTATTCCAGTGTTGACTGCAACAGTAGGGAGAGATCCTTTTTGGCCATGAATATGGTGAAGAATGCACTTACAACAAAACGGAAGATGAGTATCTTGTTCATTATTTGGTTAATTATATTGAGAGAGCTCGCTGAAAAAGCGGACACAGATTCCATAATAGATGACTTTTATGGCGTCGTGTACGACTTTATTGAATTTATGTTTGTGTGCATCTCCTTTTTGTGTAAGTTATAGTATGGTATCGTTATTTTCTAGTCAACTCGTTTGATGAGAACAACACAGGATGTCTAAAATCAGACTTCCACTATCTTTTTGATTTATCAATGAATCTGCACCTCTCTCTCTCTTCAATTTCTCTAGTGACGCAACATGCATGTCAGCACGCTCATCCGCTAGTCTTAGAGACATGCCTCATGAAAAACGCAGCTGGTACATTCTGCAAAAGAATTGGAGGGGAAAAAACAAATGTAATTTGAGAGGGGGAGAATCTAATGTTCCTTCACTTGTTTTGTCATCTAATTAGTCTTATTTGTTCATTTGATCTTTTAAGTTTTTGCCAATCAAAACCTCAAATTCATTCATTTTGTGTTTTTGGCAGTAGCATTTATGTTCTTAACAATTGTAAGAGAAAGGGCTTTACCATACAAGTCAAGTGAAACAACTACAATGTACCACGAAAGGCTAGAGAGTAACATTGGAGACATGGATAAGTTAAAGTCCTAAAACTAGACCAAAAAATCATGTAGTGATATATAGAAGTGCCATATCCTCAGTACCTATTATATCAACTGTCAATGACCATTTCAAGGTGCATCGATGATGTTTTTGTTATGTCCATTTTTAAGCAACACCAATGCCTAAAGGTATTCATGAGCTACCATTCGGGTATCTTCTCCCCTCAGCTTCCAGAATAGAGTGGATCCTATCCCAGTTATACTACGTGGCTTCCTTATCTAGTTGGTCCGGAGATGCGCTCTATGTTGAACCCTGGGCCCTTGCGGTTGTAAAAGAGCATGTATATATATCAACACCCCAAGCTAATCAAGACATAATCAAGTGCACCAAACAAATTATGGTCCTATAGAAATTGCAACGATTGTATCGAGAATCAGATTCATTCCTTAATTATGAGTGCATACTGACTTTGAATACAGGATGGTTGCATGACAACTACGAAAAACAGATTCGTGGTATTGAAAGAAGCAGCCCTCGATAGCACTTTGACCTCTTCTTCTACTCTGAACCGTCGGGTACTTTTCCGAGGCACCGGTTACAGGCGACTCTTACCATCGGAGATGCGTCCGTCACTGTGTTCATTTGCAACAAAGGTACGTCATTGTATGTTAGTGTATATATGAAATATACATACATGAAATAACCTTTAAGATTAAACAATAGCAGATTCTACCTAATTAATTGTTCCCTAGTGTTCAGTGGGCTTCTAGCGTGGTTTTTTTCCTTTTATCTTTTGACTTTTTCTTCGACTTCTAAATTTTGAAATTAGATCATTTTCCACCTTTAATAACTATGGGTTCTTCCTCGTTTGAACTTTCAGTCCATTCTTGAGATCCACTGTAGCTGCTCGTTTCCAAGGATTGCTCATTCAAAGAGTCATTATCATCAGCTGGTGAATTTGTCTCATCCTTCTTTGGAGATGGAATTTGTTTTGGTGATAACCATTCTCTCTTTTTACATCTGCATAACTGAAAATCATCGTCCAATATTTCAATTGACACGTCCTCAATCTCTTCCACTGTTTTTCGACAACGAATGGCCATCACCAAGCTTGAATTTGTCACGATTTTCTTTAGAAACCATGAATCTCTGAAGAATTCCTATCAAATCTCTGAAGTATTCCTATTGAATTTATCATCATCTCACCCCGAAACTCGAAAATCTCCAAATTTCAACTGCTTATGATGGTAATGACACTGTTGAGATAGGTAATGACCACGGTATGCTCATTGCACATGTTGGTTCCACTACCCTTTCATCCTCTTCATCACCTCTTCGCCTCAAATTTATATTTCATTGTCCCACAGCGTCACACAATTTACTCTTTATTTATCGGTTTTCCAAAAATAACAATTGTTTCTTTAACTTCGATGCCTCTGGTTTTTGTGTTAAGGATAAGGCCACGGGGAGGGTACTATATCATGGGCCAGTTGAGAACGGCTTGTACCCACTTCCCACTCCACCATCATCCACCACCCAAAAGCTCATTACAGTTCCTCCATCACCACGGACCAATGGCGTGCTCGTCTTGACCATCCCTTTCATGACATTCAACGAGCTATTTTCTCAATTGCTTCCATTTCCAATAAATTGGGATCTCGCATTTGCTCTTCATGTTAGTAGGCGAAGAGTCACATGCTTCATTTTTCGATGTCTCATTCTATCTCTAGTCATCCTCTAGAATTATTACACTGTGATGTATGGGGCTCTGCTCCCACATTATCTTGTTCTAATTATTCATATTATGTTCCCTTTGTCGATGGTTTTTCCAAATATTCATGGTTATTTCCTATGAGATTAAAATCCGACTTTTATGACATTTTGTTAGTTTTTAAAAGCAAGTTAAAAATATTTTGCATCACACCATCACCATATTTTGCTCGGACGGTGGTGGCGAATTCACAAGTAATACCTTCAACAATTTTCTTCAATCATATGGCATTCCACAAGAATATTCTTGCCCCCACACACTAGAACAAAATGGTATTGTGGAGCGCAAACACCACCACATTATCGAAATTGGCTTAGCTATGACGGCCCATCCTCATATGCCTTCTAAATTTTAGTTGGAAGCCTTCACCATAGCCATTTATTTGATTAACTGCATGCCCATACTTCAATATCACACTTGCTCTCCATATCAAGCTTTATTTCACTGCCCTCCTGATTATTCACACTTTTACGAACCTTTGGTTCTCTTTGCTTCCCATGGCTCCGACCTTACAAGGCTAACAATTGGAACTTCGATTGAGCCCTTGCTGTTTTATAGGCTATAGTCCTAATCATAAAGGGTATCGTTGTATGGATATTTGATTTGGTCGAGAATATATTTCTCGTCATGTGGCCTTTGATGTGTGACATTCCGAATTTTGGCCCATTTTTAGGATTTATAAAACGTGTAATTCGTCAGTGCGCTTATAATAGAATCTTGCCCGGGAATTGATTATTCTCGGGTTCTTGTTTTTAAAATAGAAATTTTGCTAGAATCGCACTCGATCGAATTTGGCCGTTATTTAGACCCCGAACTTGACAGTCGATTTTCGGGAGTTTCCGGACGAATTAAATTGGGCGGTGTCGATATTATCGTGGTCAACGTCAATATTGCCAGGAATAGTGGAAAAGTGAAATTTCGGTCGGGTATGAATTTGGACTAGTAGACCTCCCTCGGGGTAGTTTGTTTTAATTACATTAGTCATTGTCCCTTATTATATTCTAGGATTAATTTGGATCATAGGATCGTTTTCAGATTTGAAAGCGAACCGATGGATCGCGCTCGAGTGCGCATTGACTTTCTCCCTCTCTCTGCTTCTGCCGTGCCGAGTTCCCTCTGTCTCACACGATTCCTCCCCCCCTTTTCGTCTGCTCTCTCTCTCTCTCTCTCTCTCTCTTCCCCCGTATGCACATGTCCACTCACGCATGCACGCACGCACGCACGCTCCCCTGACATGCAGACCTCTCTCTCTCTCTCTCCTCTTTCTTTTTCTTTTCTTTTCCTCTCTCTCTCTCTCTCTCTTCTCCTCTTCTTCTTCTTCTTCATTGGCTTCTCCCCCCCGATCGGTTCCGCCCCGCTTCTGCCCCCGCATGATCGGCCCTCAGCCTAGCCACTCGCCGCGCTTGACCACCGGGCCGTGCGCCGTCCGGCCGCCACCTCCGCCCTGCCGCCACCGCCACAGAAGCTCCCCCCTCTCACTCCCCTCCTCCTCTGTAGCTCCTCCTAGCCCGCCCAACGCCACCTCCACCAGCCACCGCCGCGCTGCCGCCTCGCCAACCACAGCGCTGTCGTCAGCCAGCTGCCGTCCCCCCAGTCCACCCTGCCGCACCGGCCGTCGCTGTCGCCACCGCGAGCGAGCTCAGCCCACTGCTCAATCTCGCCGCGCCCGGCCGCCGCGGCTCGCCAACTCGCCACCCGCCGGTCCGGCCAATGTGGCCGTCGCCGCCGCGAGGTCGCCGTGCCGCCCCATCGCCGCCCCCTTCATCCCAGCCCCTCTCCCCTTTGCCACCACCGTAGCCGCATCGTCATTGCTCGCCGCCGCTCGCCACCCAAGCCGGCCAGCCACCCCAGCCGACCAGCTGTGCCCGTGGCCGTGCTTGTGCCCGTGCCCGTGCCCGAGCCTGTGGCCAAGGGTTGTGCCCGTGGCCGATCGCCGTGGCCGAGCCTCGCGCCCGTCGCGCCCTCGCCCGTGCTGAGTACGACACTGTTCACCCGTGCCACTTTAGGCCCGAGCCGATTTTCTTCGGGCCAAACTTAGGTAAGTGACTTTCTAAACCCTATTTAGTACTTTGGGTATTTTATAGACTTGTCTTGGGTTTAGAACGGTTAGGGCGTGATTTAATTTAATTATATTATGATATAATTATGCTAATTGGATTGGATAAAATAATATGCACGATTTGGGTGATCGTACGTGGCTGACTTGAACGTCGGGTTTGTGGATTGATGTGGCGAATTGTGAATTGGATTGAGTTGTGAATATGGATCGTTTGATGCAATTAGCGTGAAATTGATTGAATTGAATGGCGTGTGCATACCTGTCGATTTTAAGCCCAGATTGATCGGAGGGCTATGGACTTGGGACGTGTTGACAGCGGTTCGTGTGAAGGCATGAATGGCAGATGTGCCAAATAGATACGGGCTTGAGACGTGTTGACGGTGGCCCGTTAAAGGTGTGTTGGACCGGGACGTGTTTACGTCGATCATTAGAAATTGAGCACAGATTGATCGGAGGGCTACGGACTTGGGACGTGTTGACGGCGGTTCGTGTGAAAGCATGAATGGCCGGTGTGCCAAATGGGCCTGAGGCGCAGTAGCGCGGGCAGTGAGAATGGACTTGAGGCACAGTGACGCGGGTTGTGAGAAAGATGTTCGGCCATGCATGCGATTTGAGTGTGATTGAATTGACTGGTTGAGCGTGTAATTGAATTGGCTGGTTGGATGTGTGGTTAAGTTAATTGGATTGACTGAATGCAAGTGTGATTGGTGTTTGAGCGATTGTGATGTGTTATTTAATTCCTATTATTTCATTATCACGTTGTGACTAACGTGCAGAGTTGGCATGGGCTTGATGACGAGGTAAGTACAATGATGCGAATTTTATATGTTATGGGATAGATTGCATGTACGACTTGTCTGGGTATGCATTAGCCTACGTAGGGTATAGGGGGTTGCTTATTGAGACTCGTTCTCACGGTTATTATATAACCATTTCAGATCCGTGACCATGAGTGATTGGAGACGCTGTAAGGGTATCTCGGAGATCCAGGGCGGGTCAGGTACTCGGTATTTTGAGTCCCCCTTTGTAGAGGAGTTAAGTTTGCGAACCATTGTCCCTTTTGAGAAATGTGGTTCTGTTGTTGTGGCCTAGCCTAGGGATTGTCTTTTTGTGATCGTCGCATGTATCTGCCAAGTGTAGGAATTACAGCTATTGTTTCGTGCTATTGTTACCTCTTGTCATTATTAATTATCTGGGTTATTTCTATTTGTTTCCGCGCGTGCCTAATATCTTATGTTTGGGTTGGGTTGGCGACATGCCTGGGACGTCGCATTCAATGATCGACCATCGAGGGGTGTCGCGGGCCCGTTATGGTTCGGGGTGTGACATGATGAAACTAAGTTTCCTCACTCCCATATCGCTCCCACTCATTCTACACATCTTCCACCTCATAGTCTCGATTTTTTTGGAGTCGTTCAAATCGAGCATGCTCATTGTGGTCCCTCCACCACTTCACAGGTCATTCTCATATCCAACAACACCTTCCCGATCCCTTCTTCATCAACTACCAAACCTATCGTGCAGACCTCTGGCCAACCCCTTCCTCTACCTATTGATAATCAACATGTCCCTCCTTCTTCCACTCACCCATTGCAAACAAGGTCTAAGTCTGGTATTACCAAACGAAAGGCCTTTTCCCATACCCTTCACCACTTCTAACTGCACTTACCACCAACCATATCTCTGAACCAACATGTTATTGCCAAGCGGTTAAAGACCCTCAATGGCGTCATGCCATGGATCAAGAATTTACCTCTTTTCAACAACAATAAACATGGTGTTTGGTCCCTTATGATCCTACTATGAATGTAGTGGGTTGCAAATGGGTGTTTCGTGTTAAATGAAATCCAGATGGCTCTATTAGTTGCTACAAGGCTCGCCTTGTTGCTAAAGGTTTTCATCAATAGCTGGGTGTTGACTTTATTGAGACCTTAGTCTTGTGGTGAAACCTACCACCATTCGAATTATTTTATCTCTTGTAGTCTCTCATAATTGGCCACTTCGACAATTGGAAGTCGAATGTGCATTTTTACATGGTGATTTGCGGGAAATAGTGTTCATGTCCCAGCCTCCAAGCTATGTTGATCCAAGCAAACCTAATAATGTTAACCGAATGAAGAAATCCATTTATGGCCTCTGTCAAGCCCCTCAAGTCTGGTATGAAAAGTTTAATTCAAAACTTCATGATTTTGGATTCACCGTCTCTAGCTTCGATCTATGATTGTTCATCTTCCACCAAGGGCATATAATCATATATCTCCTCTTGTTCGTTGATGGTATCATACTCATTGGCAATGATACTTCAACGTTGCAGTAGTTGATCTCATATCTGTTCACACTTAATTTTTAGCTTATTTTTGTCATATTTTCAAAATTTTCAAAATTAGGTCTAGGGATCTTGGCCAAGCTTGAAAACCTATTTCTAAACCAAAAAATAAGTTTTTAGCATTTTTCTGTATTTTTCCTGAATTTCTTTTGGTCAAAATAAGCAAGAAAATCATGAAAAATAGTAAATGGAATCAGAAAATTCCATAAAAATAGTCAATAATTTCATAATAAATCCAATTTCATAATTACACTATCAATTTTAGAAAATTTCAATTGGGTATATGTTTTTCCTAAAATAGGGCAAAATTAAACCCGAATTGAACCAAAAATGAAATTAAATTTTTTCTAGACATTTTTAGGTCATAGTATCTTCACAACAATTGATCCCGGGACCTTTAATTACACAATGGTTAGTCCAATTGTACAATTTAGTGCAAAAATAAAAAAATCCCCAAAAATTGATTAAAAATTGAGAATTTTGAACCTAAATTGGGAATCGTGTCCAAAATAAAATTGCCGAAATATAAGACTATCATTTCTAGGGTTAATCAAGGGTGGGTAATGCAATTTTGGCTTCAATTTTGCCTAATCAGG
The DNA here is from genome assembly GCA_031216405.1 of Syzygium malaccense. Lineage (NCBI taxonomy): Eukaryota > Viridiplantae > Streptophyta > Magnoliopsida > Myrtales > Myrtaceae > Syzygium > Syzygium malaccense. Next base: position 38,776,415 of record CM062263.1, on the reverse strand, counting down.
TCATTAAGATCCCGAATTGAACAAAACCCTATTAACCCGAATATAAAATTGAGGAAATTTTAGGCATAATTATAATAAAAATTGGGGAAAATTATATGTTTGGGTTCGGAACATACTGGGAAATACAATTTTGAGGTTTAATTTGAAAATTTTGGTCAAATTAAGGCCCAATTTGCATTTTCAATCAAAACCGGAACTACCGGGTCGGGCGGGTCAACCCGACCCGACCCGCATAGTGTCTTCTTCCTCACCCGGCCATGACCCGCGTGAAATCCAGAAATAAAAACGATTGAGCCCATGAGTTTGTTGATCAATTCCAGTTAATATGCACGTTTTTAATCAGATTTTCCAACTGGAAAATGTTCAGCTGGCTTCATTCAACAACCAAAACCGATTAGCATTCGGTTCTAACGGATTTTGGGTGGGCAATTGAAGAAACAAAAACCAGAAAAAATGGAGAGGAATGAGGAGAACCTGTTCGACGTTTTTCCCGAGAGAGATTTGAGAGAGAAAGAGAGCAAAACGTGTAGAAATCTAGAGAGAGAGAGGGTCAGAGGTCCCCACGCGAGTGATCGGCGCCGCCCTAGACGGCGGGGCGCCGGCGGATCACGAGTCGGACGTGACCTCCCCTCGCCGAAAAAGCTGATCGCGAAGGTCTGAAAATTAGTCTCGGCCGGCGTGTCTGGACCTGATCCGGCGGATCCAAGTACACAAGGAGGAAGAGAGAGTGTCAAGGAACAATCTCTGGAGCTCAGATCACCTCGGAAATTTCATTGAGACGACGTACGAAGCAGGTAAATCCCCTTCGTGGTCACGGATTTCCATATTTTTCCGGAATGTGTTTTGGTTTAAACTTGTACATTTCTTCGATATTTTGTGATGTTTGATACTCAAAACGTATTCTGACTTCATCTTAAATGTTTGTTTGCATTTTGAATGATATAACTTGCATAAACCGAATCGATAATGCACGGAAACCACCTCGCCGGAATTCGGAGGTCCTCGCCGGAGCGTCACCGTAGCTTAAGGCCATTCAAGTCAGCCTATCTGAACCTTGTTTGTCGATTTGTTAGTTGTTAGAATCGTGTTAGATGGCTAGGGCGAGTAGGATATCCATTTTATGTTCTGGAAAATGAAAATTTTAACCGGTGAAAGTTAGAGTGTTTAGATTGGTGTTTCATCGGCCGGCGAATGTCCGGTGGTGATCCCGATAGGCTAGATTAAAACTACAACATGTAAACTTGGTAATGGTGCAATTGGAACGGTGAAATAGTCGTCGGAAGGTCGCCGGCGGTGGACACAAAGTCGCGATCTTGAGAATGTTTAATACAAAATGTTGCACACCAAGTGTTCGCCAAAATGCCCAAATGAAAATGGGCTAAACGGCGCTGTTTTGAGACGTGCCGTGCCTGCCGGAGAGGAAGACCGGCGCTGGTGCCAATGACGGCCGGTTTGGTCTTAATTGAACCGGGCTGGTTCGGTTCAATTCCTCGGCAGGAAAATATAAAAAATATTAAAAAAATTCAAAAAAAATAAATAAAAATTACAAAAATCTAAAAAAATTAGATTTTCTTGGAAAATTTTAAAAAAATCAGAAAATTCACAAAAATTCAGAAAAATTACAGAAAATTCAGAAAAAATAGAAAAATTCCTAGAAAATTCATAAAATTCCAAAAAAAATTTCAGAAAATAAAAAAATTGAAAATTCTGAAAAATCAAGAAAAATTTAAAAAAATTGGAAAATTCATCAAAATTTCCAAAAAACTGTAAAGAACATTTTCTCGGTTTAAAATTTTTCCGAAAGAAAAAAATAAAAAAAATAAAAAAAATCAAAATTTTTGAAAATCCACGGAATGATTAAAAATTATTGTGGTCAGCCATAAAAAATGAAATTGGAATTTTTGGAAGTGTCTAAATGACACTAAAAAAAATCAAAAATTTGAAAATCTCCAGAATGATTAGAAATTATTGTGGCCAGTCATTAAAAGTAAAATTTGGATTTTCCAAAATGCCCAAGTGGCATAATTTGGAAAATTCAAAATTTAAGGCCAAAACCCCTAAAAAAACCCTAAAAATGAAATGAACAAGCTATTAGAGCTTTGGTTAGGGTTTTGATAAATTTTTCATTTCTAGTGACCAAATTAGGGTTGCTGTGATTGATTTGCCATTGGATGTGCAATTGATTTTTGGATGCTTAATTGTTTGTCCATGATTAGATTAGTGAATTGAATTTAGGGATCTGTGTGACGCACTAGACATGTTATAATCGTTCTTAGATACTAAAAGGGCATTAATGGTTTCAATTTGGGATCGTTAATGTAACCAAGTCCCTTACCTAGAATCTTTAGTTCGTAAGATTGCGGTACTTCTCCCGTACCACAATTAGGTTTCTAGTCGACCTATCATAAACGACTAGTGGCGACTCCAAGTTTAATTTTAGATCAAATAAATCCCGCTGTCACGTGAGGTATGGCTTGGGAGAGGCCCATATAGAAAAATACCTCCATCAGAAAAAGCATACGAGAGCGTCGCACGACAGGCTTGGCGACTCCGCTGCAGAATCTTAAATTTCTAAGTGGACTTAGGCCTAGATAGAACGATATGCATGTGTTTGTGTTTGCAAGGATCCCAGGTACGTTTTATTAATGACGTGTTAAATGGTGATGCAGGTGGGAGGTATAAGGGGTGTAGTTTATGCCTACCTTTGTTTTGCAGGATGGTGTCGGGATTAAATGTGATTTCAATCAAATTTTAGAAATGTTGTTTGGTTATAAATTGTTGTGCTTGCCTTTAAATTGCTTTAGCACTTCACTTTTCGCACACACTACTAGTAGCCTAACTCCGACTACATTTAGGATCACCCTTAGGAGGTATGTGTTTAAGCGAAACTATGAGCCGATTGCTCATGGGATCGTTTAAATACAATATCGATCACCAAGATGGAATAATATTTCATTACTTTAGGCCGATCACCTATTAGAATGGAATCCCTTGCCCATTAAGGTGGTGACCTTGAGCCTTTAGTATATCCTCATCCTTTTAGGTGTCAAAACCTCACTTGTTGCATATGCTTGTCTTTGTGGTTGGAATACCTAAAACCAAGCAAAAGGTGTCGGTAAGTAAGTGTCGTTCCACTTCTCTCATCTTTTCAATTTGTGCAAAATTAATTGATATCATTTTGTCAAAAAATGCCCAAATGACAATCAATGTTTGGACAAAATGCCTTTTCATACTAGAATGAATGGTTAGGGCGACATGCTCCATTTGGTCACATTTTACACTTTTAGATGGAATGTATAGGTCCATGATGATTTTCAATAGATTGGATGCTCAAGATGTGACATGTACAATCTCATTTGCCAAAAGTCAATTTTTGATGTATTCGAAGTTGTAAACCATAGGGTAGTACTTTATGGTCAAAATGGAACATGTCAAAAGGCATTTGTTTTAAACATTGATTTCATTCACATTTTCAAGTATATGCTCTTTTAAGGCATAAATGGATTAGAACTGGCATTTGTATTACGTCATAAGAATACAAATGTACTTTACCTCCATTTTATCCATAAAAGGACATATAATTAAATGGGGCATTTAAAATTAATCCATGGTGACTAATAATGAATTTTTTGCATGATTAGATCAAAATGGGGAAACTAAACATACAAGTCATCCCGGTTCCAAGGAAAGAGCTTTTGGCATGGTGGGTGAACATGACTAAAGACAACAAAGCCTATGTGAGGGAAAGATTAGGATATTTGTTTAAGCTCATTAATTTAGAGCACCAAGTGAGCTTGATTCAAGCATTATCTCATTTTTGGGAAGTTACTACCGCCACATTCCAATTAGGCGAGCATGAGATGGTACCTACATTGGAAGAGTATAAAGCAACCATTGGGGTGGATTTCGAATAAAAAATCGTTAAGCCCCCAATTGGATTGAAACCTACGAGTGTCATAGCCGAATTTTTGAACTTGAAGACTCCTCAAGTGGAAAAGTTGATCAAGTCAAACACCGGGAATTTTCCTTTATCCTACTTGGTAGCTAATTACTCCAAATTGCTAAAGGAAACTGGGAATACTTCGGCAAGAGTCTTTATCCTTGCTTTCTTCGGGTTTGTCTTATTCCCTATAGCAAGGACCGGATTGAATCTTCTTATTGCGATGATTGCTAGGCAAGCTTGCCTAAAGTAGGATTTCTCTAACATGCTTTTAGCAGAAACCATCATCTCTTTGAATAAATACCAACGTCACCAAAAGGGTGTACTTCAAGCCTCCGCCGGGTTACTTTCTATATGGTTCATTTCCCATATCCAACCTTGGGAACGTCATATGTGCATTAAGGAGATCGACTCATCTACCAACCCTATTGAGAAGTATTTAAGGCTCCAGGACAAATTGCCAAAATACTCTTTTCATGAGTGGGCAAACTTCATTAGGGCATTGACTCCCGACAAATTCCAATGGAGAATTCAATGGCCAAAGATAGTGACAGCTCAAATTACTTGTCAAGAAGGCAACTTAGTGCCATTTGCTCGGATTAAATGGTGGAGCTGCTTATTGCCCATTAAGAGTGATACGATAGTTTGGAATGATTCAACAAGTTCCACCTGCTTGGCATCCCGAAGAGTTCACATTTGACATACCACAAAAATCTCAATCGGAGAAAGAAAATAAGGAGTTATAAATGAAAGTTCAAAAGATCATGTATTCCTTGAAGAAATTGACCAAGCAAATAGTGCAATGGCTCGAAGATTTATAAGGAGAAATGAAGCTCTTCTTGGCATTCAAAGAGTACATAGAATAGTTGAAAGCTAAAAGACCGATTGATGTCGAACCATATGTACGTTTGAGTATTGCTACCTATCTTGATGAGCCGTACATTCCGGAGTACATCGTGCCGAGCATGCCAAGTGTTGAGCCATATGTTCCCGAGGATGTTACAATTGATGTGGAAGAATGGGAGATGCGAGTCAAAGAATATAAAGAGGCTGAAGCTACCTTAGCTAGCAAGAAGCCAAGACTTGTTTAAGCTAGTGTTCTCCCATTTTGATGTAAAGCATTGTAATATGGATCTTCAAAATTAAAACAATTACTTGATGCATGATTGTTTGATGAATAAAGCACATTTCGCATAAAAGAAACAATCACCATGGATTATAATTTTTTGAATGGTATGATTTCTTGAAATAGACATTGATGAGAAGATTTATGCAAGGCTAAGGCTTGTGTAAAAGTTCTTATCCTTGTTAATCACAAGAAAACATACAATTGAAAGAATATAGGTCTTTATATCTACTTCATCAGTTCTAATATCTCGATGATTTTCATGAAATCAGGTTGTTTAGCAACGGAAGGTAGAAGACCTCGAACTCGTTTGCAAATAAAAATGGTTGAGGAAGAAACTCGCACTCGACTAGCTAAAGTAGAAAATCAATTGACACAAATGGCTGCCATGATGGCAGAAATGAAGACCTTCATTATAGCTACAAAAGAGTCTTATCCTACAATTTCAAATCCAGGAGCTGCAAATACTGCTGAGGTGCCTGTTGAAGAGAACATGAGAAGTAAAGAACCAATTCAAGAGAATCCTCCAAAATCTACACCAGAAATAGTGAATCTAGAAGAAGACGTTCGAGTTACAAAGACATCCAAGGATGAAGAGGAGGCCAAACGATTGGCCAAAATTGAAGAATGCTTAGCAAGCCAAGGTTATGAGCTTTAGAGATTCGACAAGTTCTCACCATACGTGAAAGTGGTTGTGCTAGAGAACTACAAAGAACCAGAGTTCGTGAGCAAATATGATGGAACCGGCTATTCTAAAAGCCATTTGAAATATTATCTCCGTAAAATGGCGAGATATTCAGACAATATGCCACTCCTTATCAGTACATTTCAAGATAGCTTGAAGGGAGCAGCTTTGGCATGGTATACCGCTCTTGATATAGAGGATTTTACCGAATGGGACCATTTAGCAGGAGAATTCCTTCGTCAATACAAATTCAATGTTGAAGTATTGCCAACTCGGGAAGATCTAGTCAGAACCGAGAAATAAAGAAGTAAAGGATTCAGAGCCTACGCTCAAAGATGGAAACTATAGCCTCACAAGTCAAACTGGCTATAAGTGAAGATGAGCTTATTGAACTCTTCTTAAAGTCGTTACTGACTGAGTATTACGACAAGTTGCATATATCAGGTTGCCAAACATTTACCATGCTGGTGAAGGTTGATAAAAGGATTGAATGGTCATTGAAGGAGAAGAAGTCTCAAGAAGCGACAGTATGGAGACCGTATCCTGGAAGAAAGGATAAGGAGCCTACACGTGACGTGGCTATGGTATCCAACCCTAACGTTAATCAAGCTCCATTCCAAAAGCAGTCCAACATTCCTTGGAAAAATCCAAAACCCTTTGAGTCGAAGAAAAGACCCGTAAGGCAATTCACCCCGTTGCTACGGCCCTTGTCGAAACTACTACCGATGCTGTTAGAAAGGCATTTGATGGCCAAAGAAGTGCCAAGAAATAATCCTATAAGGTTTCCTTGGTATGATGAGTCGAAGACTTGCACATACCATATGGGAGAAAGAGGACACGATGTGGACAACTGTAAGGTGTTGAAATACAAAGTCCAGCAACTCATAAACAAGAAAATACTAAGCTTTCAAGAGCCAGAGCCAAATGTGCATCAAAACCCTCTTCCTGAGCACAATGTGATAAATATGGTCCTTACAGAAGATGAATATGAGGCCAAATTAAAGTCAGTCCATCAAGGAGATGCTCGCTTTCGCTGTGAAGCACTCTTGAAAAGAGAAATTATAGACAACTTGGGAGAAAATTTTGGCAAATACAACTTTCAAGTAAAATATACTCTACCACCGTGGGCTTTTAAAAGTGAAGTAATTGTGCCCGATGGATGGGGTGGTATGGACGATGAGCTCATCAAGCAAAATGAGACTCCATCTTGTGATGAGGAGGATCAATTTGAAGAGCAAAAAGAAAGAATTCAGCAGGGTGAAAGGTGATTTACCCAAACTTCATTTGAGCAAGGTGACACTATAGACTTCCATGGTCAAGACAGTGGAAAGTATAATTTCCGTGTTAAATACACACCTCCACCCTGGGCTTTCAAAAATGAAACTATTGTGCTCGACGGATTGGGAGGTATGGATGAAGTCTCAGTCAACAAATTAAGTCTTGAGGAGAAAAAAGATCAAGACGAGAAGATGAAGAAAAAAATTCGCCGAGGAGATAGACGATTTATTCATAAAGCATGAAGACGAGGCGAAATTGTGGATTATCTGGGTCAGGACAGTGGTCGTTATAACTACTATGTCAAATACACACCACCTTCATGGGCATCCAGAGAAGAAAATATCGTGTTTGACGGTTGGGGTGGAATGGATACTCTTGAAGCTAACAAAAGCGTGGTGTCCATAATCACATCACTATTGATTAATCTCGATGAAGTGGATAGACTTGAAGAAGAAAAGTATCATGTTGAACCAATTACCATTTAGCTCCTAATTGGTCAACTAAAAATCGAAGAGAAAGAGGTGCGGCCTGTGATTATTACTTTGCCTCCAAAGGAGAAATTTGACACCAAATATGTGCCATGGGACTACGCACCTAAAGAAGTTGACGCAATAACCAGATCGGGAAGATGTTATGTCCCAAAAGAGGGCGAGTACGAAAAGAAGGGAGTAACTGAAGAGGATATCAAACAGTTGCTATCAGTCATGAGGATAAGTGAATACGAAGTAATCGAGTAATTAAGGAAGATGTTGGCGCAGATTTCCTTACTGGATTTTTTTCAAGACTACAGAAAGCCACAAAATGGTACTTATGAAACTTCTTAATGAGGTGCACGTCCCCAAAACTATCAATGAGGTACAACTGGAGGACTTTGTGAGTGATATTCTTCTAAAGGATCATATTGCCTTCTCTGATGAAGATTTCCCAATTGATGGACGATCCCACAATAAAGCCCTGTATATTGCCGTCAAATACCGAGGCAAGGAAGTATCACGGGTGCTCATCGATAATGGTTCCGCACTTAACTTGTGTCCTTTAAGCACGTTGCATCACTTGGGGATTAGTGAAGTAAACATAGGCCCTGTGCCTTTTCTGATTGATTTTCAATTGGTAGATATTCCAAAGACCTTCAACCTATTACTAGGGAGGCCTTGGATTCATATGGCTGGCGCTATTCCTTCTAGTCTCCATCAGAAGGTTCGGTTTGTTATTAACGGTAAAATGATTACCGTACATGGAGAGATAGACTTTGCCACTTACAAGGAAAGTGCCATACCTTATGTTGAGCCAGAGATAAAAGAAGAGCCCAGTTATCATTCCTTCGAGATGATTTCCATGATACAAATTCCTGTTAGTAGTGTCATAAAGACTCCAGAATTTTCAACATCGTCTCTTATGACTGGAAGAGTGTTATGCCAATATAAATTTAACCATGAAGGTAGGCTTGGAACAAAGGCTCAAGGTATTAAAGAACCTATTATCCCATTTGGTACCAAGTAGAAGCATGGAGTGGGATATGAAGCCATCAATAATCACCATAGAGGCCGAGGCCAAGGTCAAGAAAATCATAAAGGTTGTGGAAGTCGAGGTGATCGAATTATTAACCCGTCAACATAGAAGGGTAAGGCTAAAGAGTTACCCTATTATCAGATTCATATCAGAGAAAACTTTCCTGAGCCTCCCAAACTGCTCTCAGAAGAAAATTTACGTGCAAAGACTGAGTCTAACACGCTGGGTTTATTTGAAGAAGACATTATCAATGTCATTATAATCGAAAATGAAGATACCTATGTACTAGAGTAGGAAGATTCTTATGAACCTTTTCCTCATTGTGTCTTTACGATTAGCCTATTTCATGTTGTTTCAATTCAGTTGCAATTTACATTTGTTTCAAAGTAGATGTAATTGCACTTTTCAAATTTCAATAAAAGTGTTCAATATTTTGTTAAGGACATATGGAAACAAAACCAAACCAATGATGAATATCGCTCTCACATGTGAGGCTTGAGGCTTTGGGTTTCCGTATGACTCCTCATTGCAAAAATGATTTTAAGGGCAAGGATATCCAGAGATACAAGGATTAGCTCTATTTTCTTGATTTCTTCAAAAAAAGTTTCAAAAATAGTTTTCCAAAAATATTTTTCATTAAAACTCATGCATCAATCTATTTTATATGAAAATACTAATCATGTTTGTTGCATGTCAGGCATGAACATTCACACACCCATAATAGCTTCATAGGTGATTCAAATCTCTCTAAGGAGATTACTTATGATATTGAGGAGGATAATGAAGATGCGGAGTGGATTAAAAGAGAATGGATCCGTCATGAAGAATCAAAACCACTCACATTAGAGAAAATAGTTACTGTTAATCTGGGTGATAAGGAGAATCCTAAAGAAGTCAAGATTGGAGAAAGTCTACCCTCAGCAGAATCAGAAAAGAATAACAGATTTACTCAAGAAATATCAAGATATATTCGCATGATCTTATGCTGACATGCTAGGCCTTGATCCAAATATAGTTGAATATGCTTTGCCAATTGATCCAAGTATTCCACCAAAGAAGCAAAAATTGAAGCGAATGAAGCCAGAGTTGGCAAAGAAAATAGAAGAGGAAGTAATGAAATTACACAAGGTCGATTTCATCGAAGTAGTGCCATATCCAGAATGGGTTGCCAATATAGTACCCGTAATAAAGAAGGATGGTTGGGTGCGAGTATGTGATGATTATTGTGACCTAAACAAAGCAAGCCCAAAGGATGACTTCTCCCTTTCACATATTGATGTATTAGTAGATAGCACTACTGGGTTCGAAACATTCTCATTTATGGATAGCTTCTCAGGGTATAATCAAATCCTCATGAAAAAAGAAGATAAGGCGAAAACATCATTCATAACACCATGGGGCACATTTTGTTATAAGGTAATGCCATTCGGTCTGAAAAATACCGGCGCCACATATCAAAGGACAATAGTAACTCTGTTTCATGATATGACGCACAAAGAAATTGAGGTATATGTGGACGATATGATCGTAAAATCTAAACAAGGAGAAGATCATGTTGAGGTGCTTCGCAAATTGTTCAAAAGACTCAGAAAGTACAAGTTGCGACTAAATCCCAATAAGTATGTATTTGGGCCAAAATTCGGCAAACTGCTAGGATTTATGGTCAGGAACAGAGGAATCGAAATTGATCCTTTCAAGATTAAAGCAATACATGACTTGAAGACTCCTTCTACGGTAAAGGAAGTGAGAAGCTTGTTGGGGCGATTAAATTACATTGTCTATTTCATCTACCAACTTTCTAAGACTGCGAAACCATTTTTCAAACTGTTGAAGAAAAATGCCAAGGTAAAGTGGGATAAAGGATGTCAACAAGCCTTTGATAAAATCAAAGAATATCTGGTATGCCCACCAGTATTGGTACCACCAATTCCTGGAGTCCCTCTGATCCTATATTTGATGATTCACCATGAATTATTAAGAGTAGTGCTGATATAAAGAAGAACAAATGACGGTAAAGAACAAGCCGTTTATTATTTGAGCAAGAAATTCACAACATCAGAAGTGAATTATCCAGCGGTTGAGAAGACATGCATCGCATTAATTTGGGTGTTACACAGATTAAGGCAGCACACCCTTCATCATCAAATTCTGCTAGTGATTGAGAATAATTTGATCAAGTATCTCCTTGAGAAATCCTCCTTGGTCGGGAAATTAGCCAAATGGCAAGTCTTGTTATCCTAGTTTAACATCAGGAGTTCATCCCAAAAGTCAGTCAAGGGGCGAGCAATAGCAGACATGCTGGTAGAGAATTCGCAGAATATCGCCAATTCTGAAGAACAACTTGATGACCACATATTAACATTGATCGATGATAAATGGACCATGTATTTTGATGGTGCAACGAACCTATCTGGATCAGGTACTGGGGCAGTACTGATCTCTCCTGAAGGCCAACATTATCCAGTATCTGCAAACCTGGTATTCTCATGTACCAATAACATCGCTGAGTATGAGGCGTGCATTCTTGGCTTACATTTAGCCCTTTTAATGAGGGTGAAAAGGTTGCAAGTATATGGAGATTCTATGCTCATCATATTGCAAACAACTGGAGAGTGGCAAACTCGGGATGTAAAGCTGATTCCTTATCACAAATACTTAGAAGGAATGATTGAGGAATTCGAAGAAATAACATTTGATTATCTTTCAAGAGCTCATAATCATTTCGCAGATGCTCTTGCAACCTTATCATCTTTACTCCAAGCCGAGGATGGTATGGATATAAAGCCATTGAGAATCAATATTCTCAAACAACCAGTACATTGCATGGTAGTTCAAGCAGAATTTGACAATGAACCATGGTTTCATGATATCAAGAAGTACTTACAAGAAGGAGAATTTTCTGAAGGAAGCCAGTCGGGCAACAGGAAATTTATCAGAAAGATAGCCAACAAATTCTTTCTCAACGGACAGGTTCTTTATAAGAAATCATTCAATTCGATCCTATTAAGATGCATTGATAGTAAAGAAGCTGAACAAATCATGAAAGAAATCCATGAGGGCGAATGTGGTCCGCATATGAATGGCCATCTCTTAGCCCGCAAAATCATGAGATTGGGATATTACTAGATGACGATGGAAACATATTGCATTCAGCATGTGAGGTGTTGTCGCCAATGTCAAGTCTATGGAGACAGAATTAATACACCACCGAATGAGCTGCATTAGATGGCAGAACCATGGCCATTTTCAATGTGGGGAATTGATATGATTGGCCCCATTAATCTAAAGGCATCAAATGGACATCGCTTTATCTTGGTGGCGATTGACTATTTCACCAAGTGGATTGAAGCAAATTCATATACGAATGTCACCGCTAAGAATGTAGCAAAATTCATAAGGTGAGACATCATTGCTAGGTATGGAGTTCTGGAAGCAATCATTACCGACAATGGTTCAAACTTGAACAACAAAGTCGTAAATGATTTGCTTGAACACTTCCATATTCAACACTTGAATTCATCTCCATATCGTCCACAAATGAATGGAGCAGTGGAAGCGACAAACAAGAATATCAAGAAGATATTGTTCAAAATAGCTGAGAACTATCGTGACTAGCACGAAAGATTGCTATATGCTCTGATGGCATATCGAACTTCAATTCGAACATCAACTGGGGCAACTCCATTTTCCTTGATTTATAGGATGGAAGCAGTATTACCCATTGAGGTAGAAATTCCTTCATTAAGGATATTATCCCAATTAAAATTCTCAGAAGTCGAATGGAGCCAACAAAGATATGAATAACTCAGCATGATTGATGAAAGAAGATTAAAAGCTATATGTCATGGATAGGCCTACCAGAAAAGAGTCACTAAATCTTTCAATAGAAAGGTTAAACCAAGGTGTTTCAAAACGGATGATCTAGTTGTGAAGAAGGTCATTCCCAATAATTCGGATCCACGTGGGAAATTCACTTCGAATTACGAGGGTCCATACATTGTCAAGAAGGTTCTTCCTAGAGGAGCACTAATTCTTGTAGATATGACAGGAACAAAACTAGCCTATCCTATAAATGCAGATGCTATCAAGATTTTCTACCCATGAAATGAAGACGGACATTCAAGAAAATTGGCACTAGTTATAACATGTGCATATCATGCATATCATGCATTCCATAGAACATGTTTGTTCATTTTGCAGGATATGATGAAAGGAAATTTGAGATGATTCAAGACCTCTAAAATCTTTCAATGAAGTTGGAAAACAAAAGGGATCTCATCAAACCGATCAGAAGCAAAATAATCAAGAGGGATATTGACAAGTTAATCAGGTAAGTATCCTTAACTTGTAAATTTGGAGTTTCGAAGAAGTTAATTTTTTGGAAAATGAAACTTCTTTTCCCCGAGCGAATTAACATGAAAAGGTTATTTCAAAAAGGTTTTGAAATACGCATTCTTTAAGCATGCATTATGCATCGGAATTCCTTAAAAAGGAAGTTTTGATGAAAGTCATGAAAAATTTCAAAGAAAAAGTTTGGATCAAATCAAATGGAAAGACCTTCAAATGATGAAAGGTAAGCCATATCTAAACACGTCCCCTATACACTCGAGTAAATGGAAGGATGAATATCAAAATGAGAGAAGACCTCATCCGTAGGAAATAGGGGATATTCGCAATGTTTACATGAATTGAAATGATGAAATGCATATCATTTCGCTACCCCAAACACATGATTATCCCTTGCAAACCAAATTTGAGCCTAAAATAGTGGAGAAATTTCCTAAAAACAACCCTGTTAAGAACCACCCCACACTGGGGCAAATTAGGAGGTTCACCATTGACATTTATGGAGAAAAGGATCAAGAAAGATTTTATTGCATATACTTGCATCAATCTTTCTGTGATAACCTTAGATGAATTCGTATAGAAGCTCACAACATCCCAAAAGGAAGAAGAGCATTTCATTTCGATATCCCAAACACATTTACCTTTAGCAAAGCCCAATTGAGCCTGAATATTCATTTCAGAACCCCAAATTGGTGATCATCTCTTTGCACTGGAGCATGAGCATATGATCCACCTCGATAAATAGAAAACAAAAGGGCAGAACATAGCAGTCCTTAAAATGCAACAAAATCAAAGTCAAAAGAGTCTAGGGCATGAAAAAGCAGTGTGCCTGATAAAAGCAAGGCCTATGCCCAGAAAAATGAGCAAAAGAAAAGAAAAAGCATTCAAAAAAAAGAATGACAGAAGTCAAGTCAAAGCAAAATCAAAAGTTGTGAAAAATCAAAAGTCACAATAAATCAGTGATTGAAAGTTTCAATGGAAGTCTAGGGGGCTCTCGTGTTCATGCTAAGAAAAGATCCTTAGTGGACAAAAGAAAAGGGGTGGTGATGCCAAGAAGATCACTAATTTTATGAAAATCCTGAATTTAAAACAAAACAATTAAGCCTTTTGAGCCTACCCAATACTAACATTATAACCTCTCCCCAAAGACTCTTCAGATTGGGATGTTGAAAGTGAAAATATGATTTCATAACAAAAGGTCATCACTCAAAGAAGTGTATGCAATATTATCTTGTCTTATCCTCGAGGTTCTTAACTTGTAGACCCGAAGTCAGACATGATGAAAACCTTTTCTTGGCCTCATAATGCCTATCCTTCGAATAGCCATTGACCAAGCCAACATTACAACCTTGTAAAAGACCTTATCGGATCAATTGGATTGTATACATTGCGAATATCTCCGAACATCTGAAGATTGGTTAGGAGAGACAAAATTGAGGGATATCAAATCAATCCCCTTTCAAATGAAGAAAAGACCAAATTCATATATCGAAACAAAGCCTTTCTAATGAAAGTCTTCTGATTGATTATTTCAAGCATTTCTTGAAATTTGCAAGCATTCTGCTCAGATACTTTCTTTAAAAGGAAATTTGATTGCCTGAAATGCATACAAGGAATGCATATTTCAAAATCAGGTTTCAAATAGTTTTGGTCAACTTAAAACTAAGTTTTCAAATAGTTTATGGTAAACTAGAAAGAAAAACCACATTTCAAACGGTTTTGATTAATTTCAAAACTATCTTTTCAAAATAGTTTTTGATCAACTAAAAAACCATGTCAAAGTTAGTGAAACCTAAAAATCTCAAAACAGACATTCGTTGTTGGAAGTCTTTTTAAAAAATCCTATTTGGTGAGGAACCATTAGGCAAAATTAAAGTCCTATTGGTAAAAAGCCTTTAGGCAATTTCAAAATCGTACGGGTAAATTACATGGCAAGTCTCCAAAATTTTAAGTCTAGTTGGTGAGAAGCCACAAGACAAGGCAGGTATTCTAAAGCAAATTGCACTTCGTAGCTTCTAAGTGATGATTCTCATAAGTGATTGCGATTTTGCAGCTTTAAATATGGTGATTTTTATGGTTTTGCCAAGTGTTCGCAGGTTTATAGCTTCGAAGCCATCACCCTTCGAGTGTTCGCAAAACCGTAGCTTTGGGTGACTTTTCTTTCTAGGCTTAAAAGCATGGCCTCATTATAGTTCTTTTGAGTGGTCGCGGATTTGTAACCTCGGAGAATTGACCCTCTGTAACTGATTACAAATCGTAACTTTAGAAAATTATTATTCAAATTCAACTCCTACTGGTGAGGAACCACTAGGTAAAACTCAAAATCCTATAGGCGATGAGCCCCTAGGCAAATTCAACTCCTACTGGTGAGGAACTACTAGGTAAAATCCAAATCCTACAGGCAAGAAGCCCCTAGGCAAATTCAACTCCTACTGGTGAGGAACCACTAGGTAAAACCCAAAATCCTACATGCGAGGAGCCCCTAGGCAAATTTAATTCTCACTGGTGAGAAACCATTAGATAAAATTCAAGGTCCTATTAGTAAAAAATCGCTAAGAAAAATCCAAATCCTACAGGCGAGGAGCCCCTAGGTAAATTCAATTCTTAATGGCAGGGAACCATTAAGTAAGACCCAAGTCCTACAGGCGATGAGCCCCTAGGCAAATTGAAGTCCTACAAGTGAGGAATCACTAGGCAAAATTCCAAAGTTTTAGCTAGCAAAGAACCATCAGATAAATATCCAAAGTCTTACTGGTGAGGAACCACTAAGCAAACTTAAGTCCTAAGGCGAGGAGCCGCAGGCATTCGAGATTTGTGAATTCATTCTCAAATCAAGAAATCAGAACAATCATTATCATCATCCATTCATATTCTTGGAGGAGCAAAAAAAAACTCTTACAAACAAGTAAGTTTCTCTCTCTCTCGAATCATTAAAAAACTCTTTCAAAATGTGTTCCAAAAAAAATCTTTGGATTAGATCACGAATCTCAAAAGCAAAGACCCTAATCAGTTGTTGTGAAATTTTCATTTTCATTTTCTTTAGTGAGTCGACTAAAAATTCAAGGTGTCACTCTGTCTTTGAGATTAACCTCTAATGAGCTCAATCTCAAAGAGGGGCAGTTGTTGACACCTAGTTTTTAGTTCATTTTTATCATATTTTCAAAAATTTCAAAATTAGGTCTAGGGATCTTGGCCAAGCTTGGAAACCTATTTTTAAACCAAAAAATAATTTTTTAGCATTTCTCTGTATTTTTCCTGAATTTCTTTTGGTCAAAATAAGCAAGAAAATCATGAAAAATAGTAAATGGAATTAGAAAATTCCATAAAAATAGTCAATAATTTTATTTTAAATCCAATTTCATAATTACACTATCAATTTTAGAAAATTTCAATCGGGTATATGTTTTTCCTAAAATAGGGCAAAATTAAACCCGAATTGAACCAAAAATGAACTTAAAGTTTTTCTAGATATTTTTAGGTCATAGTGTCTTCACAACAATTGATCCTAGGACCTTTAATTACACAATGGTCAGTCCAATTGCACAATTTAGTGCAAAAATCAAAAATCCCCAAAAATTGATTAAAAATTGAGAATTTTGAACCTAAATTGGGAATCGTGTCCAAAATGAAATTGCCGAAATATAAGATTATCATTTCTAGGGTTAATCAAGGGTGGGTAATGCAATTTTGGCATCAATTTTGCCTAATCAGGTCATTAAGACCTCAAATTGAACAAAACCCTATTAACCCGAATATAAAATTGAGGAAATTTTGGGCACAATTATAATAAAAATTGGGGCAAATTGTATGTTTGGGTTCGCAACATGCTGGGAAATACAATTTTGAGGTTTAATTTGAAAATTTTGGTCAAATTAAGGCCCAATTTGCATTTTCAATCAAAACCGGAACTGCCGGGTCGGGCGGGTCAACCCGACCCGACCCGCATAGTGTCTTCTTCCTCACCTGGCCATGACCCGCGCGAAATCCAGAAACAAAAACGGTTGAGCCCATGAGTTCATTGATCAATTCCAGTTAATATGCACGTTTTTAACTAGATTTTCCAGCTGGAAAATGTCTCGCTGGCTTCATTCAACAACCAAAACCGATTAGCATTCGGTTCTAACAGATTTTGGGCAGGGAATTGAAGAAACAAAAACCAGAAAAAATGGAGAGGAATGAGGAGAACCTGTTCGACGTTTTTCCCGAGAGAGATTAGAGAGAGAAAGAGAGCAAAACGTGTAGAAATCTAGAGAGAGAGAGAGGGTTTGAGGTCCCCACGTGAGTGATCGGTGCCGCCCTAGACGGCGGGGTGCCAGCGAATCACGAGTCAGACATGACCTCCCCTCGCTGGAAAAGCTTACCGCGAAGGTCTGAAAATTAGTTTCGGTCGGTGCATCTGGACCTAATCCGACGGATCCAAGTACACCAGGAGGAAGAGAAAGTGTTAGGGAACAATCTCCGGAGCTCAGATCACCTTGGAAATTTCATTAAGATGACGAACGAAGCAGGTAAATCCCCTTCGTGGTCACGGATTTCCAGATTTTTTCGGAATGTGTTTTGGTTTAAACTTGTACATTTCATCGATATTTTGTGATGTTTGATACTCAAAACGTATTCTGACTTTATCTTAAATGTTTGTTTGCATTTTGAACGATATAACTTGCATAAACCGAGTCGATAATGCACGGAAACCACCTCGCCGGAATTCGGAGGTCCTGGCCGAAACGTCACCGTAGCTTAAGGCCATTCAAGTCAGCCTCTCTGAACCTTGTTTGTCGATTTGTTAGTTGTGAGAATCGTGTTAGACGGCTAGGGCGAGTAGGATATCCATTTTAAATTCTGGAAAATGAAAATTTTAACCGATGAAAGTTAGGGTGTTTAGACCGGTGTTTCATCGGCCGGCGAATGTCCAGTGGTGATCCCAATAGGCTAGATTGAAACTAAAACATGTAAACTTGGTAATGGTGCAATCGGAACCGTGAAATAGTCGTCAGAAGGTCGCCGGCGGTGGACACAAAGTCGCGATCTTGAGAATGTTTAATACAAAATGTTGCACACCAAGTGTTCGCCGAAATACCCAAATGAAAATGGGCGAAACAACGGCATTTTGGGGCGTGCCGTGCCCGCCGGAGAGGAAGACTAGCGTCGGCGCCGGTGATGGTCGGTTCGGTCTTGATGGAACCGGTCTAAACCGATCCGGTCCGGTTCAATTCCTCGGTGGGAAAATATAAAAAATATAAAAAATTCAAAAATAAATAAAAATTACCAAAATATAAAAAAATTAGATTTTCTTGGAAAATTTTAAAAAAATCAGAAAATTCAGAAAAATTACAGAAAATTCAGAAAAAATAGAAAAATTCCTAGAAAATTCATAAAATTCCAAAAAAAATTTCAGAAAATAAAAAAATTGAAAATTCTGAAAAATCAAGAAAAATTTAAAAAAAATTGAAAAATTCATCAAAATTTCCAGAAAACCGTAAAGAACATTTTCTCAGTTTAAAAATTTTTGGAAAAAAAATAAGAAAAAAATCAAAATTTTTGAAAATCCACGGAATGATTAAAAATTATTGTGGCCAACCATAAAAAAATGAAATTGAAATTAAATGACACTAAAAAAAATCAAAAATTTGAAAATCCCTTGAATGATTAGAAATCATTGTGGCCAATCATTTAAAGTGAAATTTAGAGTTTCCAAAATGCACAAGTGGCATAATCTAGAAAATTCCAAATTTAAGGCCAAAACCCCTAAAAAAATCCTAAAAATGAAATGAACAAGCTATTAAAGCTTTGGTTAGGGTTTTGATAAATTTTTCATTTCTAGTGACCAAATTAGGGTTGCTGTGATTGATTTGTCATTGGATGGGCAATTGATTTTTGGATGCTTAATTATTTGTCCATGATTAGATTAGTAATTGAATTTAGGGATCCGTGTGACGCACTAGACATGTTATAATCGTTTTTAAGTACTGAAAGGGCATTAATGATTTCAATTTGGGATCATTAACGTAATCAAGTCCCTTACCTAGAATCTTTGGTTCGTAGGATTATGGTACTTCTCTCGTACCATAATTAGGTTTCTAGTCGACCTACCATAAATGACTAGTGGCGACTTCAAGTTTAATTTTAGATCAAATAAATCCCACTGTCACGTGAGGTATGGCCTAGGAGAGGCCCATATAGAAAAATACCTCCATTAGAAAAAGCACGCGAGAGCGTGGTGCGACAATATCTTGGCCATCATTTCCGTATGAAGGACCTCAGACCTCTTTTTCATTTTCTCGGTGTTCAAAAAACACATAATTCATAAGGCATACAACTCAATCAATTGAAGCATATTATGGATGATCTAAAGCGTGCAGATATGGACAAATATAAACCAGTCCCAATGCCTACCGTGTCTCAAAAACTTGGCCACGGTGATGGCCCTCCATTATCGGATCGCACTCTTTATCGGAGTCTTGTCGAAGCGCTGCAATATGTTACTTTGACGCGTCCTGACATTTCCTTTGCCGTCAATCAAGTTTACTAGTTCCTGAAGTCTCCCATCGAGGCTCATCTTGTGGCGATCAAATGAATTTTGCGTTATTTGAAAGGCACAATCACTCACAATCTCCACTTTCGTCCAAGCCAATACTAGCTCACTGCTTACTACGATGTTGACTGGGCAGGTTGCCCCATTGATCGACACTCTATTGGTGGGTTCTATGTTTTCTTTGGTTCTAACCCCATTTCTTGGAGTGTAAAGAAACAGGCCACAGTGGCACGTTCTTCATCTGAAGCTGAGTACCGGTGTCTCGCTCACACTGCAGCTGAATTAGTTTGGCTATGTCCCTTGTTACGTGAATTGCATTGCCCACTCCTTACACTACCCACCATCTGGTGTGATAACGTTTCCACAATCTCTCTCTCTCTTACAATCCAGTTTTCCATTCAAGAACGAAGCATGTCGCTATCGATTTTCATTATGTCAAGTAACTAGTTGGGTGTAAGATTCTCACTGTTCAGTTCATCTCTAGTAAAGATCAAGTTGCAGATTTGTTTACAAAAGGTCTAAGTTCTAATCGCATCAGATTTTTGCAGAGCAAACTTCACCTTCAACCAACCGTGCTCAGCTTGAGGGGGATGATAACATATTGTCCTAAAATCTTTTAGAATAATTTCCTTGATTTGAATTTAAAATTCTTTCCTCAATTTGATGATACTTTCCTTGATTTAATGAATCAATTTTGCCCTCATCATGTAATTATGTATCTATTTAACATATTGTGTACATCAATAGAAGAACAAGGAAAATAAAAAATTCAAAACTTCTTTTACTTTCTTTACATAGGTTGTATGCAAATCTACATCTATAATCGCAAGTTACAAGTTCTTCAGAAAGTGTTGTGTATGATGGCCCAAAATGGAAAACAACAATACCACAAAAGGTGAGGAGAAATCAAGCCCTTTCAGTATTGACAATCTAATCCAATCATACAACAAAAAATCGAAGTCACTTAGACCAAAACCATATAAGGTGGGAATGAATTGCCAAATTATACTTCAATCTTCCTAAACCCTCCACTCCTCAACAATACAAGGTGGGTCCCTCATCTTAAGCTAGAGGCCTGCTACTAACGAGTACATTACACTACAAAAAAACATCTTTTTTCCAATGAAATTTCCAATGAAAAATTCGAAAAAATTCTTTGGAAAACGAATTTCCAACGAATTTTCCAACGAAAAAAATTCGTCGGTAATTCTGCGTCGCAAATTTTTCCAACGAAAAATTTTAATTTTCGTTGGAAACTTGCGACGAAATTTTTTTCATTGGAAAATTCGTGGCTAAATTCGCTGGAAACACTACAAAAAAACAACCTTTTTCTAACGAAAAATTTGAAAATCCAACGAAATTTCTAACGAACAAAAATTCGTCGTCGCAAATTTTTCCGACAAAAAATATAAATTTTCGTTGGTAATTTCCGATGAAATTTTTTCGTCGCAAAATTCGTAACTAAATTCGTTGCAAAATTCGTCGTTAATTATTCGTTGCAAAAATGTGGCAAAAAAAAATTTTTTTGTCGAAAAATCGTGACAAAATTAGTTTCGTCGTGACAAAAATCGCCGCCGGCGAGGGCCAGGTCGCCCAGATCTGGGTGAGCCCTCGCAGGTCGCCCAGATCTGGGCGAGCTTGAGCTCGCCTAGATTTGGGCAACCTTGAGCTTACCGGCCATGGCGAACTCGGCCCTCGCCATGATCGGCGAAGGCTAGCCTCGTCGCCGGTGAGCTCGAGGTCGCCTAGATCTGGGCGAGCTCGAGCTCACCGGCGACGAGGCTAGCAGGTCGCCCAGATCTGGGCGACCTCGAGCTCGCCGGCCATGGCGAGCGTTCTGGGCGAGCTCGAGCTCGCTGGCCATGGCGAGGGCCGAGCTCACCATGGCCGGCGAGCTCGAGCTCGCCCAGATCTAGCCGAGTTCTGGGCAACCTCGAGCTTGCCGGCCATGGCGAGCTCAGCCCTCGCCATGGCCGGTGAAGCCCAGCCTTGTCGAACTCGGCGGCGGACAAGGAAGGAAAGGAAGTGGAGCATGAACCGGGGGCTCCCGCGACGGACGAGGTCGAACTCGGCGGACATAGACATGAACTCGGTGGCGGGGGAGCCGAGCGGGCCGGTGCCGGTCCTGACGGTGAGGGAGAAGGGGCTGGCGGAGTCGTTAGGGCGGTAGGAGAGGCGGAGGGAAGGGCCGGAGCAGAAGGAGGTGCCGAGGTGGAGGGCGAGCTCCCGGGGCTCGCCGGCGATGACGCGGGACTGGAAGGGGAGGCCGAGGATGCTAAGGGGGACCTTGGCGCGGATGAGGGGCTTCTGGTCCTCGTGGAACTTGAGGGAGGCCTTCATCCTCCGCTAGGGTTTCTGGGGAAGGAGGATGGAAAATGGGTGGGGGGATTTTGGGGGAGATGGGAATTCGATCTCGGGAGCGTCCAAGGGGGTTCGGGTTTCGAAATTCGAATGGAGAAAAAATTTGAGTTTTTCCTTTGGTGGGGTGATTTTTTCCTTCAGTGTGTACAATTTTCGTGGGAAAATTCGTTGGAAATTTCCAACAAATTTTCCCACGAATTTAAAAATGCCGAATAATACCGAGTTTTTTTTTAATTCATCGCAAAATTCGTTGGAACTTTCCAACGAAAAATTTTTCGTCGCTAATTTCCAACGAATTTGGCAACGAAAAATTTTTCGTTGGAAATTTCTAATAAATTTTGTGACGAATTAAAAAAAAACCCGGTATTGTTCGGCATTTTTTTAATTCGTGGGAAAATTCGTTGGAAATTTTCAACGAATTTTGCGACAAAATTAGTATAAGCGACATCTTCTAAATTCGTTGCAAAATTCGTGGGAAATTCCAACGAATTTTCTCACGAATTTCAATTTTCCGGGCAATTATTTCAGTGTGTATAATTTTCATTGCAAAATTTGTTGGAAATTTTCCACGAATTTAAAAAATGCTGAACAATACCGGTTTTTTGAATTCATCGCAAAATTCGTTGGAAATTTCCGACGAAAAACTTTTCGTCACTAATTTCCAACGAATTTTGCGACGAAAAATTTTTCGTTAGAAATTTCCAACGAATTTTGCGACGAAAAATTTTTCGTCGCTAATTTCCGACAAATTTTACTTTTCGTTGGAAAATTTGTCGTAAATTTGCGACGAAAATTTTTTCGTCGTAAATTTTCGTGGCAAAAATCCAGTTTTTTTTGTAGTGTTAGCTCTGACTTCTTAAATCCTAGACAACCATACAACCATATGCAAAATTTACGTTAAAATAAGAAAGAGAGAATCATTTGAAGAGCAGAAGACATACCTCTAAATATTCAATAATCTTATATTGTCCAAAAATCTATACATTTAATCCAAAAGAATTCATTATAGTTTGTATTTTAACAAATTATATAAATCTCCTTGGCAATTGGAGCAAAAAAAAACTATGTGATTTAAATATTTTAATAGTTCTTTTTTTCGTTCAAAACACAGCCCTTGAAAACAATGAATAAGAAAAGAGAATTTCTTTTCTTTCTTATTTTCTTTCTTTGTTGAGTTATACACATAATGTTCTTCCTATTCATTTTAATATTCAGTGCGGAATATAAAATAAGCTCTATTGTATCCTGGGAGGATAGCCGCTAGAGCCTTATGATGTGGCTAGTAGGGATCACCTAGAGGGGGGTGAATAGGTGACCTTGAACAGTTTTATAATATTTATGCGGAAATAAAACCAATCACAGAAGAGTCTGAATAAAATTCAGATTCAAGACATATTATATAGATGAAGCTCTTGATGTGCAGAAAGTAAAGTAAGAGATAAGAGATAGAGAATCTGTACACAAGTTTATAGTAGTTCGGCTTATAGCAAGCCTACATCTACTCTTCTACGCTTACAGCCTACTGGCTGGATTTCACCATATAATCAAGAGGAAGTTACAGATTTTAAGTGATATCACTCTTGTGTATGATAAGACTCTCTATCTCACACAGTCACTCTTACAAAGTAACTATCAAGATCTAAGTATTTTGGCTCAGAACAACAAGAGAAATGATTGGAGTATGCTCAGACTTTGGACTTATTGATTCTTGAATCTGTTATCTCCTTTTGCTGCTCGTTGATCTCCTTAAATACTCATCTACTCCCAAACTAGCCGTTAGACAGCTTTCAGAGAATCATCTTCCAATCTTCACCTTGGACAGATTTGTATAATAAGGATTGAGTAGTCGTTGGATGATAGATTCTGAATCTCGCTAATTCTGGTCGCTCATACAATCAGAATCTTGGTTTTCATAAGTAGAGCTTTGTCCGTTGTAATGCATTCTTGTCGTAATATTTGATTGTCAATCAATTTGATTAAGATTGAACCAATCAAAACTTTCATTCTGTAAAATCCATGCCAGATCACTAGCTGTTATGTTTCGTTCTGAATTCTGCGTCTGAATAATTTCTGCATCTGCATCTGAATAATTTCTGTATCTGCATCTGCGTCTGAATAACTTCTGCATCTGAATTTCAGAACTTAGATTTTATGGGTCTTCAAAAAACTTATTTTTCCAGCTTGTAAAGTCTGAATAACTTCCTTCTGAGCTTCCAGAATATATATATATATATATATATATATATTTCTGGAATAAAATAGTTCAGAATAAGTATCAGATTTTACAATTATCATAGAAGATTTTGTCAACTTCAAAATTAGTAGGAGTTTTCCTCAACAATCTCCCCCTTTTTTATGGTGATAAAACTTTCCTGCAGATTGAATCACTTTGAAATTAATTGGAAGTAAATATATATAGTGCATGGATCACAGATTAAAATTGAAAAAGCAAACTCTATTGATATCTGTGTCTTGGCTTCCTTTGTATATAACCTGCATATGATCTGCATCAAGTAAATTCTCCCCCTTTTTGTCATCAGCAAAAAGTCAATAATAGAGAGCATTTATATTGAATAATCAACTAGTCTAACAAGAAATGTTAGTTAAATTATAGACCAAATGAAAGAAATATGACTTTTGAGAGAAAAGTTTTAAAAAAAAATAGGCTATTTTTTTTAAGGAGTACGAATCAGTTGAAAATTTTCCAATATTGAGATAGCTTCATCAATCTTCAAACTGCATTTACCCATAGCCTTATCCATGTTGGATGAGCATAGAGTAATGGCTTTCTCAAGTTCTGCTTTGCCTGCTGCGGCTTGGAGTCGTTGAGTATTGTAGTTTTCCTCAACAATTTTCTGTAGATTTTTCATGTCTTGTTCTAGTGCAGCTTGCTTGTCCTTAATTTCGAGTAGAATAGAGAGGATGTTCTGATTTTTTGAAGGCTATTCTTAGAAATTAGCTGGCTCAGACTGATCGAACCCCATGGTTGCTTCTTTTGGATTCTCCCCCTAACAGGTGCTTGATCTTCAGAAATATGTTCTGTAGGTGTTGGTTCTGAAACCTTTAGAGTTGGTTTAGAAACATGTTCTAGAGTATCAGCATGGCCTGTATCAATATGTTCTGCTTCTGCTTCATCACTTTTATCACGTAGAAAAATTTTTCTTTTCTTGCTATACACCTTTAGTGGGATTAGAGAATCTATCTTCTGGCTTGCTGAACTTGCCCCCTTTCTCTGCCATGTCTTTCTGATACTTGACTTTTCAGCAGACCTTGCTTCAGACCGATGAGCCTCTTTTCCTTTGATTCTTTTCTTCACATCATCAAACTATTTCATTTTGGAGAGCATTCTTTCTCTAACAAACATACAGGGAACAAGATTCTGGCGCAATTAATCAAGAATCGATATTTGTAGAAACATGAAAATTCGAGAGATTAAAGCACCATATGGCAGTTGTCTCTTGTCTTTCTGTAATGTCCTGTACATATGGAAGATGATTATATGAGGAAGAGAAAAATGTTGACCTTTCAAGACAGCCTAGATAAGCTTGATTTCTGATTTGGATAGGTCAGTTTTGGAGGCTGCCTTGGGCTTCAAGTAATTGATAATGAGCTTGTGCAGAATCACTGATCTTCTGGATAAGTCAGAGTAGGAGAGATGTCGGTTTGATCCTAGAGCAAAGCTGGGATTTTCAGAAATCTTGGAAGCAACTTCAAGATTCACTGCCAGTGGAGTAAACTTGTAGTGTCGTGCTCCAATAATCCTTGCCAATACATCCGCTTTTAAATCGAATTTTTTCTCATCAACAGTGAATTGAATCAAGTTGGGCGACAAGATAGAGAGATTTGAATAGAAGTAGGCAGTTAATTCAGCATAAACATTTGCAGATTAAAGGCAAAATTCATAAATACCTAGCTTTTGAAACAGGTTCTTTACTGAAATATCAGCCTTCTCTAGATAGTCGAAATCCACAGTCCTGTGGTTCATGATCTCTCGAGCAAGCAACAACTTGTAATAGATATTATGCTCGGAGTTTCTGAATAATCCTCCTGTACCTGGCACACCATATGCTATTCCTACCTTCATTTCAAAAATCTCAAAAAATCAAGCATCATCATCAGGTATAACAAACTTTGTTGCACTAGTAGTTTTAGGGCTAATACGAGCAGAGGGTGCTGATGATTCTCCGACTTTTTCTTTGCCCTTTTTGGAAGAGGATTCTTTTGGTGTAGTACTGACCGGAACATTGTCAGAATCAACGTAAGCTTGAGAGTAGTTTTGCGTAAGATGTTTTTCAGAGGAGAACCCATTATCTCTCAGACAGTCACACAAAGTAGATGCAGAGACATTGTTTCTCTTCAACTTTAGATAAGCATTCCATATATGCTTAATGCTTTTAAAACGAAAATCAGTTTTACCATAAGCTTTGGGAGGTGACGACTTATGAGGTGGTGTCGCTTCGGCAGGTTCTTTATGATGTTGCGATTCTATATCTGAAATTTCTATAAACTCCACCGGTGCAGTAGATTTAGAGTCTAGGTTCAAAATGCGTGAGGATCTTCTTTTGAACGGCATTTTGATCACTTCTAGAGCAAAAAATTTCGATCTTTGGAGAAGGAAGACGAGGAAAGTCTCTAAATATCGAAAGGTTTTGAGGAAAAGAGAATCGTACTAATAGGGTTTTGAAAAGTGACGGACAGGTTTATAAACGAGGGGAACGAGTTTTAGAAACAAAAGGTTGTTTTTAGAAAGTAAAAAATAAACCCAAACAAGTTGGAAGGAAATATACTTTCTGAAGCATAAAAGATTAGGATAATATCATGATAATATTTTGAGCACAATTAATCAAATAAATTGGGATACGTACCTGATTTACTTCCTAAAATAACAAATGTGAAAATATCCTGCTAGAAATATTCCCGTCAAACTTTAAACTATGTACGTACTGTTCTTTGAGAGTCTGTAAATTGTTTAGACCGAGAGCACTTAAATCTGAAAAATTCCTGTCTGTCAAACACTTTAAGAGAATGGATAAGTAATGCACAGTTTGTTTCTAATATACTCAAATGAAGATTTGTCAAGAGGTTTTGTGAATATATTAGCTAATTGATTCTTAGAATCAATGAATTGAATATTCACATCGCCATTCTGAACATAATCTCTAATGAAATGATGCTTGATTTCAATATGCTTCGCTCGTGAATGAAGAATAGG
This sequence comes from Syzygium malaccense, assembly GCA_031216405.1. Classification (NCBI taxonomy): domain Eukaryota; kingdom Viridiplantae; phylum Streptophyta; class Magnoliopsida; order Myrtales; family Myrtaceae; genus Syzygium; species Syzygium malaccense. The sequence continues at coordinate 38,749,425 of CM062263.1, read as the reverse complement.
ATTTTTAGACAGATTAATAGCACTTGTGTTGTCACACTTGATTGGAACACTTGATTCTTCAACAGCAAAGTCTCGCAACTGCTGCTTCATTCACAGAATTTGTGCACAACAGCTTCCCAACGCTACATATTCTGCTTCTGCTGTAAAAAGTGCAACTGTATTTTGCTTCTATGAGTACCAAGATACCAACATATTTCCAAGCAGTTGACATGTAACTGTAGTACTTTTCTTGTCCACTTTACATCCAGCTAAATCAGTATCTGAATAATCAATAAGAGTAAAATCTGAATCTTTGGAATACCAAAGACCTAGCATTGGATAAGTTCCAATGTATTTGATTATTCTTTTTACTGCAGAGAGATGCAACTCTTTTGAGTCTGATTGAAATCTTACGCACATACAAACACTAAAAAGTATGTCAGGTCTAGATGCAATAAGATACAATAGTGAACCTATCATGCTTCTGTATACTTTCTGGTCCACCTTTTTACCGTGTTCATCCTTGTCCAGTTTGGACGTGGGGGACATTGGAGTGTCTGTTTTCTTACCGTTTTGCATTCCAAACTTCTTGATAATCTCCTTAGCATACTTCTCTTGGCAAATGAATGTACCATCTTTTATTTGTTTCACTTGTAAGCCAAGAAAGAATGTTGGTTCTCCCATCAAGCTCATCTCGAACTCGTTCTGCATATTCTTAGAGAATTCCTTACAAAGCAATTCATTTGAGGATTCAAAGATTATATCATCAACATAAATTTAAACAAGTAGAAAATCCTTACCCTTTTTCTTAACAAATAAAGTTACGTCGACCCTACCTTTGGTAAAATCATTTTGCAAAAGGAAGTTACTTAACCTTTCATACCATGCTCTAGGTGCCTGTTTCAGACCGTAAAGGACATTTTTGAGTCTGTAGATATAATCAGTCTTCCTTGGTTCTTCGAAACCAGGTGGTTGATCCACATATATTTCTTCTTTGATATATCCATTCAGGAAGGCACTTTTTACGTCCATCTAAAACAATTTAAAGTTATGAAAACAAGCATAAGCTAATAATAACCGAATGGCTTCTAACCTTGCAACTGGTGCATATGTTTCATCATAATCTATGCCTTCTTCTTGAGAACAGCCTTTTACAACTAGTCTTGCTTTGTTTCTTGTGACTTTCCCTTTGTCATCCAGTTTGTTTCTGAACACCCATTTTGTTCTAATTACTGGATGGTTTTTGGGTCTTGGCACAAGCTCCCATACTTCATTGATTCTGAACTGCTGAAGTTCCTCCTATATAGCTTCTATCCAGCTTTCATCTGATAAGGCTTCTCCAACTTCTTTTGGTTCTATTTCTAATATCAATGCCAAGTTGATGATGTTCTCCTTTTGTTTGGATCTAGTCTTGATATCATCTTCTATTTCTCCAATGATGAGGTTCTTCGGATAATTGGATTTATGTTTCCAGTTTCTGTCAAATCTTTCCTTCTGAATATCTGCATACTCTGAATTTTCTAATTAAGTCTGGATTGTATCCTTTTCCTTTTCTTTTGAGGATTCTACAATCTTTGAAGATTCTTGATGAGTCTCCGTTAACTCTTGAATGTTGGAAAGTAATTCAGATTCATCTTTGTGAGTCTGAATATTTTCTTCAAACCTTACATTCATTATTTCTTCCACAGTCCGAGAACTCTTATTGAAGACTCTGTATGCTTTACTTATAATAGAATATCCAAGGAGGAGTCCTTCATCTGCTTTCTCATCAAACTTTCCAGTGCGGTCATTTGGATTTTTGAGAATAAAGCATTTACAACCAAATACACGAAAATATGAGATACTGGGCTTTCTACCTTTGTAAAGCTCATAGGGGGTTTTCTCAAGAATAGGTCTGAGAAATACTCTGTTAATGATATAACATGCTGTAAAGACTGCATCTGCCTAGAAATGAAAAGGAATCTTGCTTTCAATCAACAGTGTTCTTGCCATTTCTTGTAAAGAACGATTTTTTCTTTCTACAATACTATTTTATTCTTATGTGTATGGAGTAGAAAAATTATGTTGAAAGCCATTTTTCTCAAAAAAATTTGAAAAACTTTGATTTTCAAATTCTCCCTCATGATCTGTTTTAATGTAGGAAATAGTATAGCTCTATTCATTCTGAACTCTTTTTGCAAATTTTGAAAAGTATGAAAATGCCTCATTTTTATGAGCAAAAAAGAACACCCAAGTAAATCTTGTGAAATCATCAACAATTACTAAACAATACTTCTTACCACCAATACTTTGTGTTCTGGTTGGTCCAAACAGATCCATATGAAGAAGCTGCAAAGCACGATTAGTAGAAACATGATGTATAGATTTAAAAGAGCTCCTTACTTGCTTTCTTAGGGTGCAGGCATTGCATAATTCTATTTTTCTGTATTTCAAGTCTGGCAAGCCTCGAACCAGTTTCTTATTTGAGATCTTTGAGATTTGTTTCATACTGATGTGTCCCACCTTCTGTGCGATAGATCTTCATCTTCTTTGATTGAGATCAGACAATGAGTGGAATTTGGATTTACATCAAGAAGATAAATATTGCCATGTCTTCTTCCTGTGAAAGTTTGAGAAGAGTCTTTGCTTATTCCTGAACATGTGTTTTCTTGAAAATTTATTATGAAATATGTATCACATAGTTGGCTTATACTTATCAGATTGTAGTTGAGTCCTTTTACCAATGAAATATCATTTATTGTAAGTCATCTAATTTCAACTGTTCTCTTGCCAATTATTTTTCCTTTGGTATTTCCTCCAAAGGAAACTTTTCCACCATTCAGACTGTATAGATCAACGAATATGCTTAGATCTCATGTCATATGTCTAGAGCATCTACTATCTAGGTACTACTTTCTTTTTCTCTTTGTGGTAACCTGCAAAGATCACAACCTCTCAAGTTTGTTTTGGTACCTAAATTTGTTTGGGTCCTTGAGCATTAGTATAGGCTGTCTTAACAAAATCTCTTCGAACAGGTCTCCAGACCTTAGGATATTCATTCTCAAAATGTTATGGATCTCTACAATTTAAGCATTTGAGAGCACTTTGCCCAACAGGTTTGACAAAATTTCTTTTAAAATGATTTTTATAAGCTTGTCGAGGAGGTCTTTGTCTTAATCTCTCCTTGAATTTTGGAAAATCAATCAAGCTGTCACTTTTCTTTATAAATCCTAGACCAGATTTGTTATATTAAGGAATTTGAATGGAAAGGATATGCTTCAAGGTTTCTGAACCTTTTGAAAACTTGGAAGTAATTTCTAAAATTTCCTTCTTCAAAACAGCATTTTCTTTGGAAAGAAAATCTCGACTGTCCTTGACTTGATAAAATTCTTTTTGAAGGAAATTAATCTTTTCTTTTTGTAAAATATCCTGTTGCCTCATAGAAGAATTTTCCTTTTTCAAAGAAGAGATTTTTTTAAGAGCAGTCTTAAATTCAAAGCATAATTCATCAATGTAATTCGATACTTCAATAGTCATTTCAGAAGGTTTTACCTTGATTTTCACTTTAGGATCAGAATCTGAATATGAATCTGACTTTGCCATTAGACAGAAATTTGAGATATCTTCATCACTATCTTCGCACTCTGTGTCACTCTAGGTTTCTGCCTTTAAGGCCTTCTTTGCTTTCTCAAATTTGATTTTCTTTTTTAGAAGTGGACAGTTAGGCTTGATATGTCCACGTTTCCTACAGTGAAAGCATATCACTTCCTTTGATCTCTCTGTCTCATCGATAGACCTCTTATTTTCAAAAGGCTTTTTCCCTTTGAGGTTTCTTCCTCTGATTTTCATTCTCTTATACTTCTTTATGAAGAGAGCTAATTCTTCATCATCAACATCTTCATTTTCAGAATCTGCATCAGAATCAATGTTAGTTTTCAATGCAATTGACTTATTACCTCTGGTTTCATTCTCCTCATTCTGTTTCTCAGTCTCATATGATTGAGGAGTTCCAATTAACTCATTCACTGATAGAGGCTTGATTCTTTGTGTCTCTTGAAGAGATGTTTTGATGTTATCCTATTCCTTTGTTAGTCCTCTCAGTAGTTTGTTGACTTTCAATGCATCTGGGACTGGTTGTCCTTGATATGCAAGATCATTTACTATGTCAGTAAACATATCATACATATCAACAATTGATTCTTCAGGCTTCAGTTTGAAGGATTCATATTGACCAAGCAGAAGATTGATTTGAGTTTCCTTGACTCGATCTATTCCTTCATAAGTAATATAAAGAGTATCCCAGATTTCCTTAGCAGATTCACAATCAGCAATTTTTTTATATTCAATAGGAGATAAAGCACAATAAAGAGAATAAATTGCTTTGGAATCTAAAGTTTTTCTTTTAGAAATCTCTACTTGAGATAGTGAAGGATCTGCTGATTTACTTGCATCTGCCTTTTCTTTTGAATCAGAAGATTTCGGTTTGACTCCTTTGATAATGACATCCCATTGCATATGATCAATTGACTTTATGAATGCCTTCATCTTATTCTTCCAGACGCTATATTCCTTGCCATCAAAATATGGTGGTCTGTTGTTGCTCTGACCTTCAATGAGCCCTGGAGCACCAAAGCTAGCCATGTAGATTGTTAGCTCAGAAGTAAAACACTTCAATAAAATGAGCAACTTGCTCTGATACCAATTGATGTGGTTAGCAGGGATCACCTAGAGGGGGATGAATAGGTGACCTTGAACAGTTTTATAATATTTATGCGGAAATAAAACCAATCACAGAAGAGTCTGAATAAAATTCAGATTCAAGATAGATTATATAGATGAAACTCTTGATGTGCAGAAAGTAAAGTTTATAGTGGTTCGGCTTATAGCAAGTCTACGTCCACTCTCCCATGCTTATAGCCTACTGGCTGGATTTTACTATGTAATCAAGAGGAAGTTACACATTTTGAGTGATATCACTCTTGTGTATGATAGGACTTTCTATCTCACACAGTCACTCTTACAAAGTAACCCTCAAGATCTAAGTATTTTGGCTCAGAACAACAAGAGAAATGATTGGAGTATGCTCAGACTTTGGACTTGTTGATTCTTGAATTTGTTATCTCCTTTTGCTGCTCGTTGATCTCCTTAAATACTCCTCTACTCTCAAACTAGCCGTTGGACAGCTTTCAGAGGATCATCTTCCAATCTTCACCTTGGACAGATTTGTATAATAAAGATTGAGTAGCCGTTGGACGACAGATTCTGAATCTCGCTGATTCTGATCGCCCACACAATTAGAATCTTAGTTTCCATAAGTAGAACTTTGTCCGTTGTAATACATTATTGTCCTAATATTTGATTGCCAATCAATTTGATTAAGATTGAACCAATCAAAACTTTCCTTCTGTGAAATCCATGTCAGATCACTAGCTGCTATGTTTCGTTCTGAATTCTGCGTCTGAATAATTTCTATATCTGCATCTGTGTCTGAATAATTTTTGCATCTGTATCTGCGTCTGAATAACTTCTGTATCTGAATCTCAGAACTTAGATTCTGTGGGTCTTCAAAGAACTTATTTTTCTAACTTGTAAAGTCTGAATAACTTCCTTCTGAGCTTCCAGAACATATATATATATATATATATATATATATATTCTTGAAATAAAATGGTTCAGAATAAGTATCAGATTTTACAATTATCCCAGAAGGTTTTGTCAACTTCAAAATTAGTAGGAGTTTTTCTCAATACCTTACACACCGAGTTTCTTACTTTAATGAGCGGAATTATCCTTGAGGACAATGTTTGCACGCCTTACACTGTTTATTTTATTTTTTCATCCTTTTCTATTGACTTCCAACAATTTTTGTCTTTTATATTATCTAACTTTTTTTAACACTACTTCTATCCTTCGTTTTGCTATCGACTATGAAGCAAAATAGAGGTTGAATTTTATGGTTATAAAAAAGCTAAGGAGTCATAAATGGGAGAATATAGGACACGCAAGTTTTCATGCTTAGGTACGAAGGGAAGAAACATAGGGTGGCATGAAGAAGATGAGAGTTACTAGAGTAGCGCCTATGCATCAATACCTTGTCGGTGGATCTAAAGTGATGATGTGTTTTACCTTCGATTCCATATTGAGGTGATAAGGGCGCAAGGGGGAAAATTATCAATTGAAAAAAAGGGTGTAAATCCATTGTACATGTGTTAATTCGGTCATAAATTTTTTAATTTGGTTAATTTTGTCGTTTAACCTTTTGAAAATTTACCAATATAATCCGTTCAGCCTATTTTGGTTGAAAATCGTTGACATGGATACCGGTCGTCTTATGTGGCATAACTGGCGCTGATTTGAATTATTTTTATTATTTTCTCTAAATTTTTTTTATTTCTTTTATTTTCTTTCCTTTTCTATTCTTTTCTTTCTTTGTTTTTCTTTTTTCATTCTTTTTCCATCAATCATCAGGCCACGGCAATGGCTGACAATAGGCAAGGATCGCCCTCATTGGGATTTGGTGAGGCTTGCCCTAGCCCGAAGCCAAGGAGGGTCAACCTTGCAAGCTTTGGGCAAGGCTCAACCTCGCCGGATCTGGTGAGGGGCGACCTTGCTGGCTTTGGGTGAGGCCGACCCTTGCTATCATTGCCTGTGACTAGTCGCCGTCATCACCGAGGCCCAACGATCAGGGGAGGAAGAAAGGAAAAAAAAAGAAAAAAGAAAAGAAAAAGTATTATAAAAATTCAAAAAAATTACAAAAATTGTCTAAATCAGTGCTGATGGCGCCACTTAGGACGTTTGGCATTCACGTCAGCGACTTTTAGCCAAAACTAGCTGAATGGACTACATTGAAAAATTATCAAAAGTTTAGGACTTAATTTGTTAAATTGAAAGTTTATGACTGAACTAGTACAAATGCAATAGATTTAACACTATTTTGATAATTTTCCCTGTACATAAGGTTAATATCATGGGAGGTTGGTCCGACAGCAAAACACTCCTTAGCATGGGAGGAAGGAGGAGATTCATCCCAAATGCTTTGCCAACTTCACTTTTCACTTTTCAGCACAATAGGAATCACCATCCCTTTTTACATTTTCAATTTATTTATGGTGTGTTTATTTGGAAGAAAACTTCGTGATAAAGAAAAATACTTTCTAGAAAATCATTTTTTAGGAAAATGCTTAGTTTTTCTTTGTTTGGTGATAAGTGACATCGCATTCGGAAAATGATTTCGATCTCATGACTTTATCTTAGGCAAAAAAAAATTCAAATTTTTTAATTATTTCATTTCTTTTTTTTTATTTTCTTTCTTTTTCTTTTTCCTCCGCTGATTGCCATGCCTCGGTGACAGTCGATGACATGCCATAATGAGGGTCCACTTGGCCGGCCTTAGGCAAGGCTCAAGCTCAACCTTGTCGACCCGCTCCTATGACTATTGCTGGCCATTGCCGAGGCCCAGCGACCAGTGGAAGAAGAAGAGAAAATAAAAATAGAAAAATTAAAAAAAAGAAAAAGAAAGAAAATAAAAAAAATAAATTAAATTAAAAATTAAAAATTCAAGAGGAGAAATTAAGGAAAGTGTTTTCAATTTCTTAGATTTAGGAATTCTCTTTCCTAATTTTATACATGAATATTTTTCTTAACCGGAAAGTATTTGCAGTTTACTAATCATTTTCTGCGAATCAAACGACTGAAAGTCCGAAAAACTAATTTTCTAAAAACACTTTCAGTCAAACAAACGCAAACCAAATTTATAGACAGTACACAATTATCATGTCTTTGTCTCACACTCGATATTCTGACCAATACAAAGAATTAAACAAAGACTTACACCGACAAAATTATTTTGTCAGTTTTTTTCTTGTTGCCACATTATAACCAACACAAGCTTATTAGCGATGTGTTTATTTTTATTTGCTAATATCTTTCCTGCGGAAAGGTAGTTAACTTTTGAGTTTCATTATGTCTAAGTGGTATCTATAGTACTAAATTAATTCAGTGAAGACAAGCATTTATGATCCACGCTTATTCAGCATGGGTTTGTAGTAGAAAAACCTATATATAGAAAGTTTTTTCATGCATTATATCCTCTGACAGGCTGTGAACTTAACCAACATAAAATTTCAAAGAAAAGTCATCTCGTCTTATTAATTAAAATTCCTTTCATTGTTTTAAATGTTGAAATCATAGGTACGCATAATGAACGATTGAGGAAAAAATATAAGCGAGATAAAAAGTCAAACAGAGGAAATCAAAAAGGAAATATGGGAAGATGGAAAAAATCCATAGACGGAGGAACAACTTCTGAGCGCCAACGCGCCAGTGTAATCATTCTGAACGGTGGTAATCCCACTCTGACCGTAATGTCTTACTCTCTCTCTCTCCCAACTTCCCAGTAAAACTCTTAGAAAATTAAAAACATAAAAGATACAGCTTTATTCACTTGTCTGAAAATCCCGACTCTTTTATTGCATGTGTGATGGGGGTCCTGAAGATGCCGACCCGATTGCAGGAAACCCTTTTCGACTTTTGGTGCGGGACAAAAGGATGTCGAAAAAGTTGCACATTATTACTAATAAGTTGTATGGTTATTGGCCAAAGCATCTGGACGGACGATTTGTATACACTCACAAAAGATGGTTAAGTTGAAAGTTTGAATATCTTGTGTTATGAAATAAATAAACCTTATACTTTGATTTCTATCTCACAAATATGTTCGCATGACATCATACACACAGGTTCAAAAAAGGAATGCCCTTTTGGAATCATGGCAAAATGGCTATTAAAGGACTTGTAAAATTACTGGTAGCCTGCTTTTGATCCGATCCTTGTGCCTATTTCCGGCAGGGACTAGATGGGAACTTCTTGTTTGTGTGAGTTATCTATTAAAACTAATTGGAGAAATTGTGGGGCTGATTAGTTGATAAACATGTATTGTATAATGTCCTTATTTTGAGGATAAGCCAGATTCTTAGCCTACAATAGTGTATAGCCTAGAATAGCTTTGGAATATATGTTTTTGTATACATTCGTAAAAGAAAAATAGAAGAGAGAAAAACATCTCTGTTGATCATTTCTCACCAAAAAAGGCATTCGAGGGTTAGTTGAGACCGAATTGTGGGTAGATCTCCGCCTCCATGTTCAAGAGGAGGACCATTAAACCTCCATAGATTTAGAAGAAGAGTGAATGCACTTGAGAACACGGCATGCGCAGAGATTTCTTCTCTCCTGTGGGGAGAGCCCAAGAGCAATTGGGCACACAAGAGCCAAAGAACTCGCAAATGGGCATCGAGGAACATCACATGCCAAGTTGAGGTACCTGAAAATATGTTACAGTGCGAACACTCTTAAGTAGACTTATGAAAATTTTCCACTAATAGAAGAAATGAGCAGACAATCGACCACTACAAGGTGGAATCACTCCTTAAGAAGATACACTCGAGAAAAGCAGTTAGTTGCCTCGCTTTTATAGACGGAGGGCATCCATCCAGGTAGCCAAAGCTTACCAATTCATGCAAGGAGAAAATATGAACACAATCGACAGTTGCTACTCCAACGACAAGCAAATTCAGCAGTGGAGCATATTACATCAAATGATTGTCATCCCCTTCATGATCAGCGGGTAGTGGAGGAGAAAGCAGTCCCGTAAAAAAAGGCACAGCATGCTCCTGCGCAGATTGAATCGTAACATGGCGTGCTTAGTAAAGCCGAACAAATGAGATGACAAGACAATATGAAAAAGGTAAACATTACATTGCATTCTAATTTAGTAATCATGGTACCTAAGAAATGCATCTTTATATAACTGCACCCCTGAATATTCCAACCTCCAAGTAAGGACGCTCCGCAGAGAATGGTAGTAGCTGATATCTTCTCTTCAGTCTCATCCTTTGAGGGCAATCTCATACACTTTCTCGACCTCTGCGGAACTTCCATTAAAACCATGAGCCAAATTCAGTCCTTTAGCCTTGATTAAGTTACAAGGAAAAGAATATGAATAAACAAGGACTGACAGAGGAGTAGATAGCACTTAAAAGTATGAAAGGCGCTAGTTAATCACGTAAACAATTCAATTAACCACAGTCGCGGTGCCATGAAGAAGAAATAAGAAACAAATTTATCAATTAATTTAGTCAAGACCATGACGAAGAAATAAGAAAAAAAAATTATTAGCTAATTTTAGTCTCAGTTGGCATCATAGTCATCATGTTTGGACATTTTATGTTGTGCAAGAAGGCCATATCATCGTTCTAGATGGTTCCCCAACCGCATTAGTGCAATGCCAACAATTTCCGTCAATAAATTTAAGGAAACTATGACATTGAGCCCAATTTAAAAATTTATGGTATTTGATTGAATAAACAAAAAGTTTAGGTACTTGATTGAAAAACGGATAAAGTCCACAAACTTGTTGTGTCATTATTTATTTAAAAAAAGAAGAAGACAGTTCTCCAATACTGCCCTTTTGGTACTAGGCTACTAGCCCCAGTGCCCTTAACAAAGATACGTGACTTGATTTTCCTTGTCCCAGCTTGACCCGACATTGATGGCATATGTAAGGGCATTGGAATAGAGTCCCTATCATACAACCCATTGTTCAAAATTGGTTTGACGGATGTTCACTTAATGCTTTGGGTGTACATGCCAAAAGAAAAATTTACGGAGACTCGAGGTTCCAATTGGAAGCAATTTCCTCAAATTCTTTCACATTTCGCCTGGCAATTGTCCCAGAAGGTCTCTATGCCAATTAGACGTCATCTTTAGGTTTACAGAGGCACTCACTAACTTGTGAGACGAAATATATGAGGTTGATGGTATTTAACTCATGATGTAGCAATAAAGTGGAGATAGCCTTCGATTCAAAACATGGGCACAGATGAAATCTTAAGTAATTCATTCATGTTGGAGAAAAAACATTAACATCTAGCGGCAAAAAAGGCCTTTTTTTTCTTTGCAGATTTGTTCACATGTGATGGGGTACAAGCTCTGACATGACAACACAATCAACCTCGCGCTAGCAACAGCCAAAGAAGTCATATAATTCGTGAACCTAAGGTATTGGAAATTTGACCAATGTGTCATGGCCGAGAACTTCCTTGTTGAGAACGAGTTCGTGCAGCAGTTAATGAGTCTGAATATCTAGTGCAAAGTATAATCCGACACCAACAATCAACAAGATACGATAGAGCTTGATTCCTGAACCAATCAATGTCTCCTGGACTCAAAGTAAAATGTCAAAAATTAAAGTCCCATCAAATCACAAGGTCTAATCAAAGAAGCGAAGACGGTGCAAGCCAATGCATTTTGGAGCCTTAGTTAACCCTATTTTGCTCTCTATGTGAGGGGCAGCAATACAGATGCCGAGAAATCCGTATGGCTGTACCAAAAACCCAGACTTTGTCGTGATGAGAAACAATGAATCATATAGGTCTAAAGAACAAAATACCTTCCCAAGGATGAGTTCCCAGAAGGAAGGATTTAGCTTTTTATCGTTGGACCATTTCGTCAAAATCATATGCTATATGGTTTGCAGTCTCATAAATCTCTTTGTTTTTAAGCCCACTTGTACTGTTGACACTGACCAGATCGCAATGTCCACTTGATTGAGGTATTTTCTTTTGGGTCACAATCAGAAAACCACATGTACGGAAATAATGGTGATGAAGCCAAGACAGCACATAAAACCACCTCCCACCGAAGTCAATTTATCCAAACAATTGTATGTGATCTAGGAGAAAAATAATCATTTCCATGGTGATAATAAGTGATTGAACATTTACTATGGTTTTCCAATACTACAACCATTTAATTCCCGCACATGAACTTTCCTTTCTTCCTTTTTTCCTTTTGCACCCACACTTATTCAACCATGTGTGACAAATCCTCCACGTTTCTCGAATATTTGTTTCCTTCCCCCCTTTTTCGCATGTGCAGCAGATTCCTTTCACTTGCACTGGCCGAGTTATTCTGCCTCATTTTTCTCTTAAGTTCACAAAAGGGGGCCGTGCCCGTGCAAGCTTGCACTCGGAAATTCAAACGAATTTATGGCTTATCTCGCTTGTCAGTCGACTTGAGTTCAATTCACAAATGGGAATTAATTTAATGCCCATCATGCGTAAGTGCAAATGCGAATTGCAAATTATATAATTTTGATATTTTGTTTAGTGATCGGGTTTTATCCCTAACTTTCTATGTTGAAAAAACTAAATGGGATTGTCAAAATTTAGGTGTCAATAATTATTTTAAAATGGTGCATATGTTTGCACCAAAAATTAACTAGGTCGTCGACACGAGCGGGCACATGACTAGAGTACAAGAGGTCATCAAATGTTGGAGCCATTGTCGACGATTGAAGAACTGTTGTCATTATTGATGTACATCAACCATCAATCGGCTGTCAATACACGATAGCTTATAGTTGACGATTCTCATAGCAGAGTTAGTCAGCAAGGACACCTATTAAAAGGATCAACAGATTACTGATTGAGTCACCAAGGAGGATTGAATAGCTAAAAGGAACCAAGACTGGGTTATAGCAAAGTTGAAATCACTGATGAATAACGCAACGAAGTCCGACAAATCGTGGAAGGAGAATAGACTTAGTGGCAAAGGGCACAGGGAATCATGGGGCGATTTTAAGGGAACAATCACTTGAAATAAGATGATGTCATCGTGAGAACATGGGACCAAGACTCAGATATGTGAAAGCATGACTGCAATAGCGAAAGAACTACTCCCCGGCGGTTATTCCGTAAGCACAGTAAATACCGATTGGAGACCCCAGCGCAAAAACAAAGAAACATGTTATCAATATAATTGTAGTTTCCAGATTCATGTCAAATTTCAGTGTGTTTCTTAGTTATAGTTTCCAGATCCGTGTCATCGGTTAAATTCCGGACATGAAATTTCACAAGTTTATAAGAAAACTGATAAATACACTTCAACAAAATTTAATCAATGTTTAAATATACAAGATAAAGATATAATATCAGAATTTAATCGACAACAAAGCATTGAGAATCTACAGCATAGATGCATGCCAGAATTCAATTGACGACAAGGTACCTAGAAACTACATCTAAAATACATGCCGGAATTTAATCGATGACCAGATATATGAAAACTAGAGCTATGTGCGGGGCTCTACTGGACACAAACATTAGCATTTACTATACTCATAATGTAACTGCCCATGAACAGTTCTTTAGAAGTTCTGGCCATGCTTTCATATCTCTGGAATTTCTCACATTGTCATGATCTCTCGTCCTTGGGTGGTTATTTTTTTTAAAATCGCGTCCTGATCCTCCACTTTTGCTCGTCACTGTTCGAATCCCGTCTGAATCGTTGCCTTTTCCAGCTCACTCTCTTCCTACGAATTGTTGTCCTTCGTTATCTTATCCGCAAGCAGTTTTAGGTTTGAATGCTACCCCACCTGGATTTTACACCCACTTTACTTGCCAAGCCGTTATCTTTCGAATGATTCTTCATTCGACTGTATATTTACACCTTTTATTCAGCATATTTTCTCAACCAGTTTTGCTAATTGGCAACCAACCACTATCGTGTGTCTGTAACCGACCATGGTCATCGATAGGCATAACAATCGACAGGAGTGCTTGCGATTGGTATGGCCATCAATAAGGGCTTTCACCAATGGCCACACTTTGTTCAAGTCATGTGTTTATATGAATCAGTATCATGCCGATAGCTTGGCTAATTTTTGGTGTAAAGAGGGCCAGAGTTGGCTCTCCATACCCGAGTCACGGGTACGGGTAGTATTCTTGAGCGACAAAGAGAAAAAAAACTCTAGACATCAAGAAGGCATTAAGAGATCCGTCATCAAGCCGTTGGTTGAAGTACGTTATGGGGTTGGAACTCTTACGTAGAGGTTTGGTCCTTTAGAGTGGATGGCAACCTTTGCTTTTGCCTCATGAAGAGTTGAAGCATCACCGAAGAGAGTGAAAAATATGCCTTCTCACGAGCAATCGTCATTCTATTTCGCGAGTAAATTCAAGAAATCTCTCCGAGTTAGGTAACTTTTTGTCGTGCATAATCTAGCTAAATTAATATTGGTTTTACATTCCTTAAAATTTTGGTCTCTGGGTAATTTTTTTTTTGTTTTTTGCTATTTAGGATTAGTTGTTGGAGTGTCATGGAGCAACCAAGTAATGGTGGTTGTGGCAGTATAAATGCATGCATCAATTGTGGTTTCGTGATTTACTTACGGAGGATTTTGTTATTCTTGGGGTTTTTTTTTTCGGTTATTTTTGTTGAATTCTGCGTTGGATATGTTCGATTGGCAAGTGTATATAGTGTTGTTTAATTGATGATCAATGAAACAGACATAGACACTAATGTTTCTATTTTCCAAGATTGAAATGAAGTTTTGATTAGTCGAGTCCGCAAGTATACCTTGAAATTTACTGCGCTCATGCACGCTGTGAATGTTCATATCTTGCAATCAAGTTGATTGCAACAGAATATGTTTTACCTCACATTAGGCCAAGAGACATAAAAAGAAAACGGAAAGAAGACTGATCATCCTGTGCCAGTGGATGTTTGGTATTTGTGATCATTTGGGTTGGTGTAAAACAAGCATTTCATTTCATGAAGTAGCTTGGAGAACCTCTTGCTGATAATTGTATTCGTCCAAATTAATTAGAACAATAAAATCAAGTATGTTGATGTTCGTGGATCTTGACTCCTATCAACTATGTATTTTGGTCTTGAGAAAGCTTACTATTGCTGATCCCAAGCTCATATTATGAGCAATAATCAGTAATGAGCCATTTGTCTCATGGTATAGTCAAATATTCTTCTTGATGATTAATTTTCTTTGGTAACCACATCTTAGTTACCACGTCTCATGGTGTAATCAATCTGCTCAAGTTTGGATTCATTTAGTCGTTACGTCCGTGGGGTCGATGATAAACTCTAGTTTTAGGAAGGGATCGACACGAGCCTTACTAGTTAAAAAAAAAAACAAACTTTTGAAGGAATTAATTAGTGATATTTCAGGTGGCTAAAAAATCAGGGGAAAATTATCTAGAAAGTCTTAAACCTATTGCCTGGTGGCCAATTCAGTCCTAAAGTTTTCACCTGTGCCAATTTAGTTTTAAATCTTTTAGCGATTTGCCAATTTAGTTATAAACTTTTTAACAATTTGTCAATGTAGTTCTTCTGACCAATTATCCAAACAATAAATTTAGGATTAAATTGATAAATTTTCAAGAGGTTTAGGACTAAATTGACATAATTGAAAGATTTGGGACTAAATTGGCAAATTGTTAAAAGATTTAGGATTGAATTGGCACAATTGAAAGGTTTAGGACTAAATTGGCTGCTGTACAATAAGTTGTGGAGTTTTTAGGCAAGTGCCCCAAAAAAATCCAAAATTAACTTTAGCAACTCATAAGCATGTGACGGCATGCGGAACGAGGACACTTGTGCAAATACTTGCTTTTGATAGCCGTCAATTGATGGCTAAGATAATGCCAAGAATCGAAATGAGGACTTAAGGGATCCACTCCATCCTATATATGAGAAGCAATGCAACTAGACCAATTTCTATCAATGAAGGGCGCATTAGGTAAGGATTTCAGGGAATATTTGTGGGGAAAAGCAAAAAATTCTAGGTAAAAGTGTTTTTGCTAAATACAAATAGCGTTTGGTGAAGTATAATTTAAAAGTGCATTAGGATGCAACTTTGCTTTAAAGGCTGTTCAGAAAAAAAACAACCCTTGTGAAAGGCTTTTGCCATGTTTTTTAAAAAGGAAAAAACCTCGGAGCTTCGTCGATGAGGCTCAGGTTGCCGGTGAGCCAAATTTGCTAGCAGGCAGCCTCGCTTGAGGTCACTGGCCACCAAATTTGGCCTTGCTGACGCTAGATCTGGCTCCCTGGCAATCGGTCTTGTCACGCCTTGAACCCTACGAGCATGCAACATTCCACTATGGTCGTTATGATGCGACATCCCAGGACTTATCGCCTATCCTTTCATTTTTATCTTTCTTTTTATTACGCATGCGGAAGCGATAATAACCAATACCCAGACGACAACAACAAATAGGGATATGTAGGGAAAACGATTCACAACAAACAAACAGCAATGCCATTTTAATATTCACTTGATTAACCCTGGGAAACGTTTCTTCACAAGCCCACTTCAGGCACTTTCACAAAAAGCCTACAAAAAGATACCAGGCTGGGGTCAATCTACTTCGCCATCAGTGAATCAGTCAAAAAGTCAACTTCCAGACAGGTCTCTTAGGAGCTATCTATGTAGAGGGTTGGTGAGTCAAAGTAGGATGAGTTAGGGTCGTACTCCGATGGCTCAAAATCTGATAGGTCCTCGGGAATAGGGTCGGGTTTGGGCTCAGGATCCTCTACTGACTCGTTAGGTTGGTCGATCTCCATAAGATCCCATATCTCGTGCCTAGGACCCTCTTCCGGAGGACCGTCAAACCCCTGATAGGCCTAAATAGATCCTCACCATCCCTAACAAACCAAGCTTGGAACTGGTGGGCAACCCAATGAGTCAATCCCTCATCCACCTAAACTATCGTCCGATGGCGCCTAAAAACGTACGGCTGGTTGGGGAACACGTGCGTGGAAACAACAGTCTCCATGTCCTGAGGTACGTCGAACCGTATTGGGTGTGTAGACATGTTAAAAGATTCTGAAAGAGGTTCAACAACAACAAATGAGATAAAATCTCAATAAGTTAACGGCTTAAGCCCTGCTTAGGAGGCCAACTCGCCTCGGGGTTCCTAGTCAGGCAACCACACATCATATACGGGTCAATCGCATGCCGAATAACAATCACAAGCATCCTTACCTCGCCTTGGCACACGTGACATGCATGAGACCAGTCAACAAACATCACAACCATACATACAGCATACCACGTACTCAACAGTTCCATTCACATGCTTGATAGAAACACATAATTATATTAAGTAATATCTAATGGAATTTATAAGCCAGCCATGGCAGGCACTTTATTATAACTCTTACTTTTTTTTGCGATGGTCAAAATCAACTGCGTATGTAACGTCCTCTCCATCCTTTGGTATTTTCCAGAGTGTACCTCCAAGGAGATGCCCAGCCATATGTGGAGAAATCACAATCCCCTCCTCTTTTTCTGATGAAGTCAATACACTGAGCACAATCAACGCAGAGACACAGGGTGATCACAGATGTATCCAGAATCAACACAAAGGAGATAAAACAAGGTTAGAGGGATATCCAGTCATGGTTAAAAAGGTTTGACAGAGGGCTCGGTCAAAGGTACTGCAGTTGAATGACAGAACAAATAGAGAAAAAATTAGACCAACGTCGATAAAAAATATTATAATTGTTCAAATGCCCACCGGACAGATGCTGGTTCTGAGAATATGTTAGCCTGGTCAGATTTTTATAAGGCTGAATCAATATTGTCCAATGAGAATAGATCAAACTCTGGTACTTGCTGTGGAAAAAAGGAGAGAGACATTTTCAGGATTCCGTAAGCTACGTGTCCGGTGCACGGAGAACTGCCTTCGGTCCCCCAAACTAACTTACTCATGGCAACCTTCCGGCCGCCCAACAACCTATAACGCTAGTTGTAATATATGGGTAAGCCCAACCCAGGCTTCAAAGCCCAGCCCATTTTCCTTCTTTATCAACAAATTGTGTGTTGGAAACATGAAGAAGGAAAAGAAGAAGACCAGAAGCGGTGGAATAAACGAAGAAAGAAGAAAACGTGCGACCGTGGAGAAGGAAAGAGGGAAAGAAGAAAGGAGAGAGAAATTTCGCCCGTTCACGATCCGAACATCTTGATAAGCTGAATCAACTATGTATTGCAATGCCGGGTAAGTATTCGAGTCGATTATTCGTCTAATCAGAGTAATTTTGGAAGTTAGGTCTTAAAATGGGAGTTGTGTAGATTTTGAGCTACGAGTTTCGATTGAAGAGTTTTTGAGCTGCAATTCTTGTGGAAATGGTAGCCTAGTGCGTTGTGGAGCGGTGGCACTTGATGAAACTCGATTTCGAAGTATGGGTTGTTTGGAATGAAATTCGGAAGTTTCTTTTGTGAGTTACGCATAACAGATAATACGCATAACGGAGAAAGGCGAATGTTTGTTATAAACGATCTTCTTAGTTAGTGTTTAGGAGTTGATTCGTTGATGGTGGAGCGTGGTTTAGTCGAGTTGCTCGTTGGAGTAGTGTTTTACTCAGATTTTGACATCGCTTTTCAATTAATTGATAGGAATTTGAGTGTGTCGGCTCGAGTAACCATAATAGGTTGGTTTTCGACTTTCCCAGGTGAGTGGTATTATTTCTTCTATGAATTTACAAACGCATATCTTGAAATAGTAGAGTTTTAATATAGTATGAGTTATTAAAAGCATGTTTCTTGCATAAATTGGATCGAACATTTACTACCATTTTAGTTGATTGAAAAGGGATTGAAAATGTTTTATGAAGTGGTCTAAATTGACCAATTGTGAATGTTTTGGTTATATGCTTAGTGAAAGGAATTTCCAAAAGTAGTTCGTATCGATTATGAATTGTTTTATGAAATGCATTTTAATTGATGAATTGAATTGTGAAAGGTTATGTAATTTGGTTTGTAAAACTGGTTTATGAAATAACTTTCTGGTGTTGATTGTGCATTATTGGAGAAATGTTTTGGTTGATATGGCTCATGTCGCTATGATGATAACCCATTGAGGGGGGAGTATGCATATTGTTAGGATGTCCTTTTGGGCCGAACCGCCGGCTAAGTGATAGATCTAGCCAAGGGGGGTAAACTTGATCGCCTTTATCACGATGTTAAACGTGACCATAGTTCTATGATGAGCATAAGATTAGCTGATGGAATGGATCATCAACGTCTGATTGATGAGATTAATTAATGGAATAGACCATTGATGGTTGTTTATTATTGTTGAATAAGTTTTGTTGACTAATCTTTTTTGTTTGGTCGAATTTGACTAATCTTGTACATATAAAGTTTTGTGGGAAAGTTATCATACATTTTCGATATTTTATGAGTATCGTCTATTGAATTTGAGATGATGAGATTGATATCATTTTATAACGATGCATAGTGATTATTCGATCCGCTTGGAAGGAATGTATTGCTTATTTGGCCGTAGTAGCTCATTCCTTTCATCTTTTGTGTTTTTCAGGTTCATCGGTTAGTGGCCGATAGTTCGAGAGCGCTTTTGATGGAGACTTTTGGGAGTTGATTTTTGGATATGATTTGAGATTACGTCCTTCGAGAGGAAGGACGGCCATGTCACTACCCACATTCCCGTAGGATTTGGGATGTGACACTAGTCACTACTCCCACTGGGGCTAGGAAATAAGCCCTACAACCCAAAGCGGCGAAGAACAAATAGAATTTGCTACAGAAGCCGGCTAACGGGGTATCCCGCATTACCTTCGTTGCTCAAAAGGCATATCCTGCTAAAGTAATAGCATACTGTGTGAACCAAAATAACAATGCAAAGGATACAGATGCAGGGGATGTACCCATTAAAATCACTTCTCTAGATTACAGATGTTTTGGGGATCAAAACATGAAAATATAAAGTTTCATTTGTTAACAGAGCACTAGCAGCTGGTGTGATGTAGGTAACACCAAGCACTGAATTATTAGTTGAACTGATTCTTAAGTGATACAGGTGGTACAGAAAGAAGGGAAAAATATGATCTGGGCTTATTTCTTTGCACATACTAAGTCAAGCTCAGTTTGCCCGCAAATTTACCAGTTATATTGCGCGATCTAAAGAATGTTCAAGTCAACAGGATAATCACCCCATCCAGGCCAAGCCATGTCGAGGCAGGAGATCAAATCACATAATTACACCACTTCAGTGGGGAAAGAGAAAAATGAAAAACTTGTCTGGCACGACTACTTACTTTCCGGGAGAGGTACTGATCGTACATAGTAAGAAGCTTGGGGGCATAAACAGGAGCAGAAAGCCCGAGCTGTTTCATGGCATAAGGTAGAGAGATCCAAAGTGGAGAGTGTCTGGATGCGACAGCGACATGGCATCCATAGTCGAACCTACTCCGCACACCATGACAAACTGACAGCAACCACTCACTCACATTTTGCATTGTTAACCTAAGAGAAGATACAGTGCAAATAGAGAGCAGGAAGCATGCTCTTGAAATGGTGAGCACAACGAGCCATGGCGTAGTCTTAGACATGACTGGTATTGCACAATTTTCTGAGCATCTTTCCTTTCATCAAATGATGACTAACGATTCATAGATTTGCAACTGTTTACTAGGTTGTTTTTCATTCGTCCTACGTCTCCAAAAATGCATAATCATCAATGGTCGCCACAAAAATAAAAATAAAACTTTGGCACCGTAGCGTGAGAACAAATTTTTATGGATTTAAAGCTAGTAGAATTGGTAATTCACACTCCTTTAGCTTTACGATGTCGTCATCCTCTCTTTTTTCCTGCAAAAGATGCAAAATAATTTAGCCCCAGAGTGTTAATAGACAAATCTGTGATCTAGGCCCCATAATGGAACGTAGATACCCGGTTCACTAAAGTCATTCCAATCCGCTTTTGCATGGCAAATCATGGCTTGCACAAGGTTGCATGGCAAGAAATTTGCTCGCCTAAAAGGGAAGGAGGATTAGGATTGCCTAATTTGAACATATGGAACAAAGTATTGCTAGGCCGCATGCTATGGAATCTCATCAATTGTCCATCCTCTTCCTTTTGGAGTATTTGGATTCACAACACCAAATGCAGAGACACCCCAATTATGCAGCTCGACATTAAGGGCAGTATGGCTTGGAGCTGGAGATGTCTCCTTAAACTACAACCCGTTCTAACGTCCATTATCCCGAGCTCATGGTACTGTTGCCAAGATATATATGATGAACTTAAACATGTGGGACTAGCTGTGGAGTGGTATAACCTAATTTGGATCAGCGACATTAGCAAACATAATTTTATTGGCTAGTTAGTTTGTGAGATAGACTACTAACAGCAGAGATCGTCACATAATGGATGCCTTCAGTTGATATCCAATGTAATTTCTGTAGGGCTGATATTGAAGACAGAACACATTTGTTTATCCGGTGCGAGTGGACAAGCAGTATATGACGTTGTACCCTAGCACAATATGGGATTAGGTGCCTTTTAGGAGGATGGAATGAAAAACTTCAATGGATGATTAGGGCAACTAAGGGCAAAGACTTGGCGGCAAAACTCCTCAAGTTGTCCTTCCTAGCAACCATATATTGTATTTGGATGGAGTGCAACGATAAATGATTTCAAAAAAAGTCAACTGACTTCCATATTCTTTTGGCTAAAGTACGTAAAAATGTCACAGCTAGAGTTTCGCTCTACAAAAAAAATTAGACATTCTCAGACAAATGTTGTATTGGCTACTATATGGAGACTTCCTACCTCCATCCTTTTGAATTATTAGCACTATTTGCAATGCTGGGAGATGCCCTTAAACTATTGTACTTCATCTGATTTATAATGCTTCCATTCACACCCAAAAAAAAAAAAAGTCATTCCAATCCAAGCTTTCCAAAATTGTCGTAAATGACCGTTGCTTCTAAATGCACGAGTGAGATTATATAATAATGAATAGCCCAAAGTTACGCTTAACCCAGTCATATTTAGAGCATCATGTCTGTTTGGACCCCATTCGTCAAATGATAATCTCTCGGTGACCTTATTTAGGGGCAGAGATGAGATTAGGCCAGGCTCCAGCATGTTGGGAAGAATTGTGAATATTGAGGGATCGTCATTAGGCTTCTAGTGAATATTAGTTTGACACAATTAATTTGTTCACACTGGATATCAGAATCGATGATGATTCTTATATAAGGAAAGAAGGAATTT
This sequence comes from Syzygium malaccense, assembly GCA_031216405.1. Taxonomy (NCBI): domain Eukaryota; kingdom Viridiplantae; phylum Streptophyta; class Magnoliopsida; order Myrtales; family Myrtaceae; genus Syzygium; species Syzygium malaccense. Next base: position 38,727,595 of record CM062263.1, on the reverse strand, counting down.
TTTGGTGACTAAACATTTAACATTCATTCAATTAGGTTTCATTGTTTTACAGAATCATACAATTTTCATATCGTGGTATTCTAGCGTGGACTAAAGTGGAAACATAAAATTATGGGATAAATGTATTAAAAGTCGTAAAACTTGTCATGAAGTGCAATTGAGTCATAGATGTTAGAGATACGATTTGATTTTGTTGAAGATATGATTTTGATTGTGTCATCGATCTCAATTACGGACTGATTGATCCAAAGGATCCGTGATTGATTTGGTAAATAGGAAATTATAATCCTTGTATATTATTTCCTGTTTTTTTCCTCATTTTCACATTATAAATAGGTCAATGTACATGTACACAAACCAGATCATTACAATACAATACAATACAATACAATTTTCTCAAATTCCTTTCGATTTCTGTCATGGTATTAGAGCAAGTCTTCCTGGCCTAGCTTCCGCAAACCATTGTATTGCCTGTTTTCTTTCGATTTGTTATTACAAATCAAACCCCTGCAAAATACACCCATATAGGAATTTGATTCAGAGATACCATCGCCAAAGACAATAATACAGCTACCAAAGAAAAATCTTCAATAGAAGAAACTCCAAACTTACCTTGTAACATGGTCTCAGATCACGTTAATCAAACTGAAGATCAGCGATCCACAGCTCAAGATCCTGCTCTTGCTCTAGTTCACGTTTCCGACCCAATCTAATGGCCGCCAATCCATTGGTTTCCAGTACAAGGCCCATGGGCCATTGGGCAAAATCAGTCATGAGCCCAATACGGCACATCTAGAGAAGAAGCACTCCTAAATCTTGGAGCCCAGTCCATTGAAGGTGGGCCAACCTCTTCCAACATAGGAATGGGCTGGACAAGTTCGGGCCATATACCCGGATCCATTCCACTAGGTCCAAGGACAAATCCCTACCTGATAATGGGACCCGGATTCAAGCCCTATGTAGTCGCAACTGGCGGCGGCGGCCTCGAGCTCGGCAACCCCCTCTACACGTCGTCGGCTATCACGACCCTCTTTTTCCATCGGGGGGAAAAAGGAACGGGTTGAGGTGGTATTGCCCAAAAAGGCGGACCGATGGCCCATCGATCTAGGTGCAAACTCTCCCCAAGTTCATACCCCGCACAACGTTGGATTTCGTTTTAAATTCTCAACAACTTAAGTATTTTTAGGAGTCACCACTAGCCTATTAGGATCAATTAGAAATCAATCAAGATGCAGGAGTGTCGTCTCGATTCCTACACGACCAGAGATTCTAGGGTCGGGGACTTTTTTACACTAACATTTCTATTAGCGCCCTTTCAGTATCTAGCTTGAGAGTGCATTATCTAAGTGGCCACACGATCTTGATTACCATTTATGGTCTTAGGCTACGTTTGGTCGTCCGAATTTTTAGCCAAAATAGGATTGGATAGGATAGGATATGAAATCTAAGGGATTTGCTATATCCTATCTATTATTTGGTAAATAATAGTAATAAAGCTAGATATTTTCATATATTATCATGTCTATTATTGCTATGAACGTTATATCAGTGTAAATGAACTTAAAAATTGCACAAATGGAGATGATAAAAATTTCTCACGACACTCTTGCCTATTTCATTTCTATTATTTTTCCCTCTCTTTTTTAATTATTTTCTTTTTTATTTCTTCCCCTTCCATCAATCTCTAATAAAATTTTATTAAATAGTAAACTATATAAATATGCCTAAAATATGTAATAAATATAAATACTAAATGTGTGTGTGTGTGTGTGTGTGTGTATATATATATATATATATATATATATATATGAAATTTATATCATAAGATAGAAATAAATTTGAATATATAAATAAAAATAAAAATAAATAAAAACGAATTTATTGTTGTCTTTTTATTTTTAATTTTTTATATTAAAATTCAAATATTATCTTAATTTTATTAATTTAACAAGTTTGTTATTCGAGAAAATTAACTTTTATATTATGAATATTAGAAATCCTATCTACCTTTATCCCACCTCCCCCATGAGATAATTTTATCCGGTCTATATTCCTTAGGGGTGAGCATGGTCCAGGTTGGGCCGGTCCACCCCCTAACCCTAGGACCAACCCGCATAGTGTTGGTCCTCAATTTTGGGACCGAGGACCGCCCGTCGGTTCCCTGGACCCGCCCAGGAACCGGATCGCCGGTCCGATCCGGTTCCTGGGCGGGTCCATGGAACCGGTCCCGCCAAGTTTTCCTAGACAAATAAAAAAAAATATGTGGACCAACATCGGATCAACGAACAAAAAGAAAAAAACATAACTTTCCATACAATTCATATATTATGATCAGTTCTATTAACCACATCATCCATAAATCAAGTAGATACCCATCAAATGAGTGTCCAGAGATAAGAGAGCAGAGAGTTATGAGTGTCTAGTTACGTTTATTTTTTTGGTCAGATTTTTTTAATGAAAATTTTAAAAAATAAATATATTATTATTATATTATCGGCCCGGTTCGGGTGGGCGGGTGGGCAATTCCACACCGGGAACCGGGAACTGGGAACCGGACCGATATCCATCAGTTCCAAAAAATTGGAACCGGGAACCGGACCGGTCCCCTTGGGAACCACCGGTTTCGGTCCGGTCCAGGGCAGTCCTGGGTGCTCCTGGGCTTTTTGCACACCCCTAATATCCCTCCTATGTCCGACTTTATCCTATCTTGAGTAGGCACCAAATACAGGATAAGATAAAATTTATCCTATCTCGAGTTTTATCCCGACTACCAAACATAGCCTTAAGGTATCAAAGCCGTAAATGTCAATGCAAATGTTTTTTGTAGGGCTATTTTCTCCAATATCACCTAATCTAGGAATGAAATTAACACTCAATTTATTGAAAAGTAGTACGATAAGTAAACAACTAAGAAGTTGAAATGACTTGAAAGTAAATGCGAGAAAGGAAAACCCGATACGAGTCAGGCAAAGAATATTACATGGCCTTTTTATTACACCTAGGGACAGGACCCCTGTGAGTGAAATGGGAATTTATATATGCATGAAATTACTCTAAAGGCATGTAAATACGATAGAAAATTCTAATATGCAAAAAAAAAAGATTATGTACAAAAATGGTTGTAAAAAACCAAAATAACACTAAATTAGGAAAATGACTTTAGAAAATTAGGGAAAGATTTAAAAGACCATTTTTTCCCCAACTTTAGCATTAATCTACATTTTAAAATTTTTTCGGAAAATTTCATGACTTTTTTTTTTCATTTTTTTAATTATATTTTTTTTTATAAAAAAATTTCACTAAACCGATATATGCTTGATTTGCATGAATATGGACCAAGCCAGAACATGAATATCAAAATAACCAAGCTCGAATCGACCGTATCAAGATCGGAATGTGGTTTGGGCATTTCGACCAACAGTTGGCGTGCATTTAAGCCACTCGAACAGCTTCGTCAAGCCATATTCGTGGTCTTCAATCTCAACCCATAAGCATTTATAAGAGGAACTAAAGCATCGAGGTTATACTGTTACATGCATAGAACATAATTAGCTAGAAATTAGATCCTAAAACACACAATAACACAACTGAAATTATCCCCAAATATGTGGGTCTGACCTGTTTTGCAAAATCTGGGTTTGAACCCAGGCCAAGCAAGCAGGTTGCTTGCCCAGATTCAATCCCTGACACTTATCACCTGCGAGACATACGGGAAAATCCACTATATCCACATGAAATTAGGTAACATGAACTTTCAATTTTGATGAACAACTCAGAGAATGATCAACTAACACATCAAACTAATCTCTCAAGGTAACCTTCATGCATGATCCGCGCTAGCCAGCCATGTACTGGTGTGGATCGGCTCAACTTTTTACAAGTTCTAAGTGATCTCAGGGTTCACACAACGGTTTAAGGACCAAACCAAGCTGACATATACATCATTTGGACTCACGTATAACATCCATCAAGCTTATGAAGACAAATAATGCAAACATGTGGAGGCCCTTGAAGAGATTTCAACACCGAAAAAATTTCAGCATCAGAAATCAGTTTTCTGAGCTGATTTTCTTCTCGATTTTCCATGGTCAGACCATAGTCCAAATTGAAAAAAAAATACATCTAGGGTCCTTAACTTGCTGCGTAGTTTCTTTTTGAGGTGGCTCTTAGCCGGGGAAGCCAAGGAATTATCCTCTGGAGGCGCCTGGAATTAGGCTCCTTCAAACTGGAAAATGAGATCTGCAACAAAACAACTGACAACGAAGGTTCTTTTTGGTCTCAAAGACCAGACTCAAGAACCTCTTTTTCCTACTAATTTGACACCAATGCCAATGAGGTGTATTCTAAAGGCACTGATTTATCAATCAAGGAAGAAAAATCTGGAGATTCTAGAGATATCAATCAAAATCACGAGATGATTCATGGAGATGCTAGAATCAAGTGATTGACAACTCTTGTAATATAATGTTTTTTTCATTTATTATTTTCCATTGTTGTATTATTTCCTTACGAAGTGTAACTTTTGTAATATCTATATATAATGAAAATAATCTCAACAATGGTACGTTGAGATCAAGAATCAAACTCCTTTGTTCTTTTATGGAATCAGAGCATATCTTCAAAAGAAATCGATCCTTAACCATGACTTCCACCAATCCTAAGTATCCATACCCCTCATCTTTGAACATTAACAATTTTGTGTCACTAAAACTGACACAAACAAACTATTCTTATTGGAAAGCCCAGATGCTTGCACTAATTGAAAGTCAAGATATGGTAGGATTCATTGATGGCGAGTACCAGATGCCGAGTCCAACAATAGCCACCCCCTCTAATTCTGGAAAAGAAGCTAGAGTCCTAGAGGAAGTGGCAAATTCGGATTTTTTACAATGGAGAAGGTCAGATCGTCTTCTGCGAGGATGGATCATTGCGATGCTCTCCGAAGAAGTTCTTGCTCAAGTAGTAGACTTGAAGACATCTGCTGAGGTGTGGTTAGCTTTACAAAATATTTTTGCCAAGGTATCTGAGGAACGTGAAGTTTCAATTTTTCTACAAATTCAAAAATGTCATAGAGATAATTTCTCATCTCTTCACGAGTATCTTGGTGCTTTTCAAAAATATTGTAATGAGTTATCTGCTATCGGATGTCCCCTTGAGGACAAAAAGAAGGGTCTCTTTGTTTTGAATGGCTTAGGTGATCAATATGATTCATTCACAACCTCCATGTTGAAGCCTCCAATGCCAATATTCTCTGACCTGGTTTCGCAACTGCAAAGTTTTGAGAGTTAGCTCATAAATAAAGGTTCCCTTGTAATTCAACACGGGACGGCTTTCTTTGGTCAAAGAAATAATTTTAAGAGCATCAAGAAGGGCAAACAATTCCAACATTCCAACAATTATTTTTCTTCATATGAAAGAGGGTTTTCTCACAATGGTCCAAGAATGAAAAATTCTCGGGCTGATTTTGTGCAATCGCAGGGTCACAAGCCACAATTTAATCAAAGCAAGATCGAGAAGCTTGTGAAAGGATCAGATAAAGTCGTTCTTGTCAAATATATAACAAGCAGGGACATGTTGCTTCATATTGCTTTAATCGATTTAAACAATCTTTCCTTTCATCGGATGTGCCAAAGGCATTTGCTACGCTTAATGTTGGAGATAGTCAGGATTCAAAATGGTTCATTGATACTGGAGCTTCAAATCACATGACCAGAGATGAAGGTAACCTTTTCAACTTATGACCATATATTGGGAAAGATAGCGTTATGATTGGAAATGGTGATTCGCTTAAAATTTCCCATACCGGTGATGCTCATATCAATTTGGGGCAAAATAGCATTGACTTAAAAAATGTTCTACTTGTTCCTCGTATGAAGAAGAATTTATTATTAGTGAGCCAATTTACAACTGACTATCCTCTAAATTTTGAGTTCTCTGCCACTGGTTTTGTGATAAAGGACAGGAAAACGGGAAAGGTTCTAATAGTTGGAAACCGTGAAGGTGATCTATATACCTTGAAGGCGCCAAAAGAAGCACTATTTTCGAATCGGTTCAGAAAAGCTGATGAAAACACTTGGCATCAAAGGTTGGGACATCCACGACCAATGACAATCCGTCATCTACAAAATAAAGGCGATATTATTGTTACTACTTGGAATAAACCTACTATGATATGTAGTAGTTGTCAAATGGGTCAAGTATCTAAACTTCCTTTTTTACCTTCCAAATCTAGTACTACTAAGCCTTTTGAAAAGATACTTTGTGATTTGTGGGGAAAGGCTCCAATAATCTCATTTCAAAGGTTTCAGTATTATGTTTGCTTTGTGGATAATTATATGTGATATACTTGGTTGTTTCCATTACGGCAAATATCCTACTTTTTTGCATGTTTCTCAATTTTGAGAAATATTTGGAAAGGCAATTTGGAGGGCATATTAAAATCTTTCAATTTGATGGAGGAGGAGAGTTTAATCGAGCAGATTTCTTAATTCATTTGCAAAATAATGGCATTATTAATCAAGTATCTTGCCCAAATACTCTGGAGCAGAATGGAGTTGCCGAGCGAAAACATAGGCACACATATGAAATTAGCTTGACTATACTCCATCAAAGTGGAATTCCTAAAAAATATTGGGTTGAAGGCTTCCAAACGGCAGTTTTTCTCTTGAATCGGCTTCCAACAAGGGTGTTGGGCATGAAATCACCTTATGAATTTTTATTTGGCAGAAAACCCGATTATAATTCTTTGCGAGTTTTTGGTTGTAGGTGCTTTCCTTATCTTAGGGACTACACCAAAAAAAAGTTCGATGCTCAATCTTTGCCATGCGTATTTCTCGGCTATAGTGATCGCCATAAAGGATAACGATGTCTCTATCCTCCAACTGGTCGAATCTATATATCACGACACGTCGTTTTTGATGAGACAATGTTTCCTTATATCGTGCCCAGCTCATTATTTCGAGATCAAAGTGATAAAGCAGAGATATCTGAATTTATAAGTTGGCTAAATCATGACACGACAACATCAGACTCAGAAATTTCACCTTTGTATTTGCAACAAGGTGCGTTGTCTGTTAATTCTGATCAACCACATGATGACTTATTAAATTCTGCTACTAATGATACTTCTCACGAAGACAACATTGAGGAAGGTGAAACACATGTTCATCAAAATCATGTTGAAAGTGGTGACTCATCGAGTGCTCTGCTTGATTCTCCATGCAATTTGTAAAATGAAGATTCCTCTATGGATGTCCTTCATGATTCTTCAATAGCACATTCATCCACTCAAAATCATGAGATGATTACTCGAGCACGTGCTGGTATTGTGAAGCCTAATCCAAAATATGCCAATTTACATATGATGGATTCTATACCGAAGGAGCCGAACAATGTATGTTATGCTTTGAAGCATCCAGGGTGGTTGGCAGCAATGAAAGAGGAACTCGAGGCACTACATCGGAATAAAACTTGGACTCTTGTTCCACATCCTTCAAATACTAATGTTGTGGGATGTAGATGGGTTTTTAAGTCTAAGTTAAAGGCCGATGGGACACTAGAAAGATTAAAAGCAAGATTGGTCGCCAAGGGATATACTCAAGTAGCAGGAGTAGATTTCCTCGAGACTTTCTGGCCAGTTGTTCGACCAGGACGTATAAGAACGGTCCTCACCATTGCTACTGTTAAAGGTTGGCCCATCAAACAATTAGACGTTAAAAATGCCTTCTTACATGGTTTTCTATCGCAACCTGTTTATATGGAGCAACCGCCAGGTTTTGAAGACAAAAATCACCCTTCTTATGTATGCAAACTGGAGAGAGCTTTATATGGTCTTAAACAAGCACCAAGAGCATGGTTTGATCGCTTTAGCTCATTTCTTTTGGCATCTGGTTTCTTTTGCAGCATTGTGGATCCTTCTTTATTTATTCAAAAATCAACTCATGGCATTTTAGCTCTACTTTTATATGTAGATGACATGATTGTTACTGGTGATGATCCAAAATTGCTTGATAAGTTCATCTCTACACTGAGTAGCGAATTTGCTATGAAGGATATGGGGCCATTACACTATTTTCTAGGTGTGGAGGTTAGGATATTCTCTGGTGGCCTTTATTTGTGCCAACAACAATATGCTTTGTCAATTCTCAAACGTGCACAAATGGAGGGATGCAAACTAGTTTCCACACCTATGGCTGCTAGTTCTCAATCTAGTTTAGATGCAAGATTATTTTCGGGTCCTACACTATATCGAAGTATCGTCAGAGCTCTTCAATATCTCACGATTACACGGCCGGATATTTCATATGCAGTCAATTTTGTCTGTCAATTCATGCATCAACCTACTATGAGTCAGTTTCAAATTGTGAAGCGCATTTTACGCTATGTCAGCGGCACAACATATCGAGGCATGCAAATCTTGTCCAAGTCAACCTTGGACTTATATGCTTTTTGTGATGTAGATTGGGTAGGTTGTCACTTGACTCGATGATCGACTACTGGATTTTGTACTTTCTTAGGTAGCAACTATATATCATGGAGTGCTAAAAAGCAACGAACAGTTGCTTGATCTAGTGCCGAGGCAGAGTATCGTGCAATGGCCTCGACAGCTGCAGACATTACATAGATATCATTCCTTTTAAGAGATTTGGGTATTCATCTCTCTAGTCCACCAATATTATTTTGTGATAATATCAGTGCACTTTACATGTCGATTAATCCAGTGTTTCATGCAAGAACTAAACATATCGAATTAGATTATCATTACGTGCACGAAAAGGTGGCTCTTAGAACACTTGTGACTAAGTATGTTCCGTCTATGCATCAAATTGCTGATCTCTTCACAAAATCATTGTCTAGAAATGCATTTGGAAATTTATGTCGCAAATTGGGAATTTGGGATTCTCCTATTCCCAATTTGAGGGGGAGTAAAGGCATTGATTTATCAATCAAGGAAGAAGAATCTGGAGATTCTAGAGATATCAATCAAAATCACGAGATGATTCATGGAGATACTAGAATCAAGGGATTAACAACTCTTGTAATATAATGTTTTTTTCATTTATTATTTTCCATTGTTGTATTGTTTCCTTACGAAGTGTAACTTTTGTAATATCTATATATAATGAAAATCATCTCAACAATGGTACGTTGAGATCAAGAATCAAACTCTTTTGTTCTTTTGTATTCTAGTTTAATTTCCGAGTCACGGTTTGTCTCAGCTGGTCTTCACCTTTTTAATAAACTCTCACTTTTGCTCACCAGTGACCATCTGACTTCAAGACTGGAAAATTTCTGGGCTTCTATCCTGACGAGCGAACGGGGTGATTTTCGAAGGGCTTCTGGGTGCCTTCCCGACATTCATTTGGGACGTTCAACCTATGGTTGGCAATATATTTGAATGGAGTTTCATTCACTAGTTGAAGGTTTTGGCTAATTTTGGCTTGAAGTTCGCGAAAATCTCATTTTTCTCTCAGAGGGTCAGTCTGGAATTTTTGGGCTGATCCTGTTCTTGAGTTGCCTTTGGGGGTGTATTTTTCTCTCAAAGGGCCCTTTTTTCATCCCTCCAAAGAACGTGCTTCAGAGAGTGTCGCGACCTGAAAATTTTTCCTTCTCAGGCTAATGGATTATTAGGACTAAACCTAACTCGAGCCCTCCCAAGCCCTACCAATTCGCAACTTAGGGTTTAAGTTTTTAACATGCAAATGTTTTCATACTTGGAGTCGCCACTAATCAATTTGTGGTAGGTCGATTAGAAACCTAAATAAAACATAGGGAGATATGCTTTATTCCTACGAACCAGAGATTCTAAACCCGGGGACTTGATTACGCTAGATCTAGTCTAACGCCCTTTCGGTACCTTTTCTTTTCAAAAATATTTTGACAAGCAGTTTGGATCCATTTTAACTTAGTCACTAACATATGAGGTGTTCATGCGGGTGCGCAAACCACCAATTTAACACTCAATAATCAAAACATTAAATAAATTGCAAGGTTGGGAGAATTACTTACCTCGAAGCAACGTAAGCATCTGCATGGTTAGCTAGAAAGTCACATCAACAACCTAATATGCTTTCTAATTAACAAGCAGTTCACTCAATATTTTTGGATTTTCGCTTATTTAAATGAAGCCTAGTCTACATGCAATGACGTGCAAAAATGACATGCAAGTAATGCAACCTAGCATGCAAACTATATGTCATGCAACGACGTGACCTAATTCTGATGACGGGTAAATGATTTATTTTTGGTATTTTCTAATGAAATTCGGAATAAAAATATGCCTAAATTAACGTGCAACCTATGATGACTTAACATATCCTAACATGACTTATTTTTGGGATTTTTGTTAAAATTCGAAATAATAAATTACTTAAATAAAGAATGCAATCTATCTTAATCCACCATAAAACAATTCATTCTTTTTTGGGGTTTTCATGAAAATTCGAAATTAAAATATAACCTAAATGATCTATTAAGATTAGAATATTACTTAATTTAAACTAGGAAATAGATTATCTCAAGTCCTAATTTAAATTAAATAATTACTCTATCTTCTAGATATATTTAGGATTCCTAAACATGCAAAACTCAAATTCAAATCCTAACTGATATTTTTTGAATTTTCTTTTTTTATTCGAAAAGGAAAAACAATTTAAACAGAGATAGCATCCACATTTAAAACAGCCACACGATCCGCAAGATTCGTTTCAAACTCGGATTAGGCACAAAAATCGAACTATCGGTCATATCTATAGGGTTACAGATATTAATGGAAAGTCGATCATTCAAATTTGGAAAGCAGATAAAAATCATTATCGTACCCAAGTGATTATGGATAGGATAATGATTTTCCGTATCGCCACGTATCATACCTTAGGGATAAGGTCGGATAATTGTCCAGATACGTTGCTGAATTAGGAAAGATTCCTAATTTTGAATATTTTCAAATATTGCGAACAAGGCAAACATTATCCTAAGATATCTAGCAATCCCCGCAATATTCACAGAATATTCAAACATTCAAAAATTAAGAGACGAAATATTCTAAAAATATTAGATAATGTTCAATTACCTAATTTGCGGATAATTTCCAAATTCGAACTTGCGGATCAGGACGAACGGTGAACGGCGGATTTGGCGGCGCGGTGACGGGAACGACAACGGAGCGGCGGCGACGGAATAGCAAGGCAGCGCCGGCGTGTGACGGCTCCGGCGAGGACGGCGGCAGCAGCGTCGGGCTCGGCGGGGACAGCGGCTGGGACGTCGGCAGGGCGCAGCGACGGAACAGCAAGGCAGCACCGGCGTACGACAGCTCCGGCGAGGACGGCAGCAGCAGCGTCGGGCTCGGCAGCAAGCAGCAGCGGCGTCGGCATTGGCGGGAAGGGCAGCGGCAGCAGCGGCGTCGGCGTCGGCCTGAGGAGCAGCGGCGAGCAGCAGCACCGGCGGTGTTGGCGTCGCGCGGCAGGAAGCAGCAGGCACGGCAGCAGCAAGCAACAGCGGCGGCGGCGTTGGCGGGAAGGGCAGCGGCAGCAGCAAGCAGCAGCGGCGTCGGCGTCGGCCTGAGGAGCAGCGGCGAGCAGCAGCACCGGCGGTGTCGGCGTCGCGCGGCAGGAAGCAGCAGGCACGGCAGCAGCAAGCAACAGCGGCGGCGACGGCGTGAGGATCAGCGGCAGCGGCAACGGCAGGCGCGGCTGTGTCGCGCGGCAGGGAGCAGCAGGCACGGCGTCGGCGGGAGAGGCTCTAGCGGCGGCGGCGGTGTGCCGGTCTTCTTCTCTCTCTCTCTTTCTCACTCTCTTTTTTCTCTCGCTCACGTGTGTCTCTCGTGCTCTCAAAAATTCTGATCTGAAAATTTTTTGTTCCTAAAATTCTGACCTAATAATGTATATATAGTATTAACCTAGGTCAATTAGATGGGCTTTTTAGTCCCAATGGGCTTAGGCTTGGGCTTTAATTTAAATGGGCTGAATTAATGGGCTGAATTAATGGGCCGAATTGATTAATGATAATGGGCTGAATTAATTAATGAGAATGGGCTGAATTAAGTTCAAATTAAAACAACTGAGCCCATTTGACTTGTAATTCCCGGCCCTTGCATTTCAAGCGAGCTGAGTCACATTCGATGAAATTTAAGCTCGTTCGTCACCGCCAGTCCGATGCAAAATGCAATGAATTTAAACTATATGTTATGCAATTTTAAATATTTTTGTTTAGGGGTTAACAATTTAATCCCTAATTTTCTATGCAAATTACACTAAATGGTTGCCAAAATTTAGGTGTCAACAGCTGCCCCTCTTTGAAGGTGAGCTCGCAGAGGTTGCATTCAAAGACTAAATGATACCTAAATTTCACTTATGCAAATGCAGTGAATGTTGTTTTTGTCGGGATTATGAGTCCCATTTTACGATGCATTAAGAAATGATGCAATGCTGACCTGAATAGAGAACATACCTGGAATTACTTACCTGACGATAGCGCAATTCGAGGCACAACCTTAACTTGTATGTTGTTTTGGCAAATGTATGGGCTCAGTTCCCATCGGTATTGCCTGATATATGTTGATGAACTTCGGTGATCTGCAGTCAAGTCAAAACACACGAAGAAAGCTCGACGTATCCAATCATCATCTGGATTCGTGAGAACAGTTCCGATCTTTACGAACTACCTATATATCTCCATAGGTGTTTGCAAAGATTTGGCCGCTTCACTTATACCTGCTCATAAGTGAATTGCGGGGGAAACTTTTGAAATCAAGAGGATATTCCGACCTTTACATATACCTGCTCATATGCAAAGGTTTGGCCGCCGCACTTATACCTGCTCATAAGTGAACTGCGGGGGAACACCTGGGGTTGAGAGAATATTCCGACCTTTACATATACCTGCTCATATGCAAAGATTTGGCCGCTTCACCTATACCTGTTCATAGGTGAGTAGCGGGGGAACACCTGAGATTTGGGAGAATATTCCGATCTTTACATATACCTGCTCATATGCAAAGATTTGGCCGCTTCACCTATACCTGTTCATAGGTGAGTAGCGGGGGAATACCTGAGATTTGGGAAGAATATTCCGACCTTTACATATACCTGCTCATATGTAAAGATTTGGCCGCTTCACCTATACCTGTTCATAGGTGAGTAGCGGGGGAATACCTGAGATTTGGGAAGAATATTCCGACCTTTACATATACCTGCTCATATGTAAAGATTTGGCCGTCATGCCTATATCTGCTCATAGTCATGTAACGGGGGAATCTTCTCGAGATTGTATAAAAATCTGTGATTTGATGAACAAAGGGGTTGGCCCAAGTGTTCAAGAGTTCCTTGACAAAGTACCTGGATATCATCAGAGGTACCTGAAAAGGTTTGATCAATAGATACCTGAACATAATCAAAGGCATCTAGAGATCGCCAAAATGATCAAATGTGGGACCTGACAATTGCTTGAACAGGTTAGGGATACCTAGATAGTCATAGATATCCTAGGGATAGAGACATACTTACCTGGTGATATCTCCAACTCTGAAGGTGTGTCTCCTGTTAGACACGATTTTAAGTAACATGTAATATGCATTCGCACACTGTCAAGAACACATATACACATGCACTATGATTTCAACTGATTTTCACGCACGATGGTTTTGTCAAATCGGCATTACAAACTTCGCTGGGGAAAAATCATGACAAGACAATCCGAACTCACAAGCGGATATCTTGAAAATGTCGAATGAGGGACTTCCGGTCCAAAAGGGCTTTCTCTCATTCTCATCGAAAGGCTGATTTATGGAGAATCGCTCCATCTCACCATCATCATGTTGACAAGGGTCCGAGTATTCTCGCAAGCAGTACGACTTTACCGATCTGAGAGGTCTTTGTTAGGACCGTAACATAGGCTTGGTCAAAGGCTTAGCAAAAGAGACTCTTCGAGTCGAGGCTACTGAAAGAAAACACTCTACAATCATCTTCAGGTTTACAAGTCAAGAACCCTGCAAAATGAGATAGAAATGGACTTGCTCGCACTTCTTCGAGCTAAGCTTATAAACATCAGAAACTCTACGTTAGTTCAAGTGCCATAATCTGGAGAGACTTTGCAAGGGACGTAACGCAGGCTAGGCTCATGGGTTGAGAAATGAATGGATCATAAGGCTCAAAATGTGTATAATTGGGGTGAGAGTTGGTGATCATCTCGGCATTGTTACCAGTCTTCTTCTTCACCAGGGGTTGTCTCTTCGGTAGATGTTCCATTGGCTTTGAGAGCTTATCACTTGACTCCTTAAGACTCTGGATATTTTTGTGACTTTGACACATCTCAACATTTTCTAAAGTCGTCACTTTTCTCCATTTTTTCACGGGCATTGGCCTTGCTTTTACCAGGCACACTGCTTTTTCATGCCCTCTAGTTTTTTTTTTTTTTTTTTTGACTCACACTGTCTACAATGCATACATTGGCCAGTCACACTTTGGCTTGTTTTGACCGAATGACTAACATCTGGACTCTCAGGGTCTTCGTCTTTTGTCGGCGCTCTGGATATGCTGCCTGAACAATGATGACTTTTGCCTTGCCCCAGTGTGGGGGATGATCACCAACTGGGTTTAAGAAATGAATTTGCAGGCTCAATTGGGCTTAGCAAAGGATAAAGTGTGTATAGGATAGAGAAAGAAATGCTCTTCGTCATCCTAAGGCACTTGAACTTCACGTGAATTCATCTGAAAAAGCAACACTCGAAGATTGATGCAAGTGAGAGCATGAAAATTTCTACTCATTTTTCACCTTATGACGCTGACTTACCTCCAGTTTGCCCCGATGTGGGGTGGTTCTTGACAGGGGTAATTTTGAATGAATTTCTCCAAGTGTTTAGGCTCAAAGTGGCGAAACAATGGATAACTTGTAGTGTTTGGGATAGAGAAATGAACTGCCTCTCGTCATTTCAGTTGCCGTACCTTTTGCGAGATAACCCTTCGCCTTGCCGACATGGAATTTTTCCACTCAACTCACTGGGGATTAGTGCATGGGACTGTGTATAGGATATGGCTTACCTTTCATCATCCCGATGTACCTCATTCAACACATTCAATTCATTCCTCATGAATTATCAGATTGTCCAAATAGATTTCCCCTTTTGAAATCGATAATGTAGACTGACAAAATAATCAAGTATAATTTAAGGCCAAGGCACATATTCCATCTTTAAATTGATCGAACCCATTTATTCATAAGTGAAATGTTTGCAATTTAGAATATAAAACCAAACACTTGAAAACTTTCGCCGCAAAAATGTTAGATCTTATCAGGGATAATAGATCTTCACAGCATCAGAATTAACAGGAGTGGAGAACTCACGACCATCCATTTCTGCGAGGATGAGGGCACCTCCGGGAAGCACCTTTTTAACCACATATGGACCAATGTAGTTTGGGGCAAATTTTCCTCCAGGAACAGGAAAGACTGGCAGTACCTTCCTTAGGACTAGATCATTTACCTCGAAGTGTCTTGGACGCACCTTTTGATTGAAAGATCTAGCTACCCTCTGCTGATAGGTTTGACCGTGGCAAATGGCTCTCAATCGCTTCTCATCAATTAGGTTTAACTGCTCATGCCTTTGTCGCATCCATTCTGCCTCGGACAACTCCACTTGAGACAATACTCGTAAGGAAGGGATCTCTACTTCGACGGGTAGGACTGCTTCCATGCCATACACCAATGAAAAAGGTGTTGCTCCGACAGAGGTTCGGATCGAAGTTCGATACGCCATTAGCGCAAATGGCAACCTTTCATGCCAGTCACGATAATTTTCAGCCGTTTTGGCCAAGATCTTCTTGATGTTCTTATTGGCGGCTTCAACTGCTCCATTCATCTGTGGACGATAGGGAGATGAATTCAGGTGCCGGATTTTGAACTCGTTGAACAACTGATCAATGAACTTGTTGTTCAAATTTGTCCCATTGTCAGTGACAATAGCCTCAGGGACACCATAGCGAGCGACTATGTCCCGCCTGATGAATTTTACAACATTCTTTGCGGTGACGTTTGCATAAGATGACGCCTCAATCCATTTAGAGAAATAGTCAATCGCGACCAAGATAAATCGATGTCCATTTGATGCCTTGGGATTAATCGGGCCAATCACATCGATGCCCCACATTGAAAAGGGCCATGGCTCAGACTGCTGATGTAATTCCGTCGGGGGAACGTTTATCTTATCCCCATGAACCTGACAGCGATGACATCTTCGAACATGTTGGATGCAGTCACTCTCAAGACTGAGCCAATAATAACCCAATCTCATAATCTTCTTAGCTAACATGTGACCATTCATGTGTGGGCCACATATCCCTTCGTGTACTTCTTGCATGATTTTGGTAGCTTCAGCCGCATCCACACACCTTAATAGGATTGAATCATACGATCTTTTGTACAGCTTTTCACCACTAACAAAGAATTTTGAAGCCATTTTCATTATGTACTTCCTGTCAGCCGGGGTGCTTCCCTCAGGAAATTCTTGTTTCTGGATGTAACTCATGATATCGTAATACCATGGCTTTTCGTCAGGCTCCCCAGTCACAACCATACAGTAGGCTGGCTTTGTCAGGACTCCAATCTTCAGGGGTTCTACCTCTAACCCATCAATCACTTGCAACATGGATGATAGCGTAGCTAGCGCATCAGCAAACTGATTATGAGACCTCGATAAGTACTCAAAAGAGATATCTTCGAATTCCTTTATGATTTCTTCGAGGTATTCATGGTACGGCACTAGCTTGGTGTCTCTTGTCTTCCACTCTCCCACAGTTTGGAGAATAATCAAAGCAGAATCACCAAACACTTTTAACTTGGTTATCCTCATTTCCACTGCGGCTTAGAGTCCGAGGATGCAAGCTTCGTACTCGGCTATGTTGTTGGTACAGGGGAACACCAACTTTGCTGCTACTGGATAATGTTGCCCATCTGGGGATATTAAAACTGCCCCAGTGCCGGAACCGGCCAAGTTTACAGCTCCATCGAAAAACATGGTCCACGTGTCTTCCTTTATTACCAAAATACGATCCTCTGGAAAATATCTATCATCATCAGGGACTCCAGGATTTTCAGCTAACACATCAGCAATTACTCGACCTTTAACTGACTTTTGTGGCTTCATCTGGATATCAAACTCTGAAATTAAAATCTGCCACTTGGCTAACTTTCCTACCAAAGCTGACTGATCAAGTAAATACTTAATGGGATCGTTCTCAGTCACAAGCAAAGTCTGGTGATGCAGTGTATATTGTCGCAGCCTATGGAGCACCCATACTAGCGCAGCGCAAGTCTTCTCGGCTTCAGAATAATTTAACTCCGAGACAGTGAACTTCTTGCTTAGGTAATAAATGGCTCGCTCTTTCCCATCTTCAGGACTTTCCTGGGCTAGCATCGCACCTAAAGATTCACTATGAATCGTGAGGTAAAGGATCAAAGGCTGGCCCGGCATTGGTGGGACTAGCACTGGTGGTTTCATCAAGTATTGCTTTAGTTCGTTAAACGCTTCCCGACAATCGTCATCCCATTTCACTTGAGCATTCTTCCTTAGAAGTTTGAAGAATGGCTTAGCAGTTGCTGAGAGTTGAGAAATAAAGCGGGCTATGTAGTTCAATCTACCCAGGAGACTTCGCACTTCTTTCACGGTCGACGGGGGTTGTAACTCACATATAGCCTTCACTTTGGAGGGGTCAATTTCAATGCCTTTACTGCTTACTATGAACCCAAGTAATTTGCCCGAGGTTGCTCCGAATACGCACTTGGCTGGATTGAGACGGAGTTTAAACTCACGGAGCCTCTCGAATAATTTCCTCAAGGTATCAACGTGACTCTTCCCAGGTCGAGACTTGGCGATCATGTCATCGACATAAACCTCAATCTCCTTATGCATCATATCATGGAAGAGCGTCACCATTGCCCGTTGATATGTTGCCCCGGCATTTTTAAGGCCGAAGGGCATGACCTTATAGTGGAATGTCCCCCAAGGAGTGATGAACGCCGTTTTCTCCTTATCATCGTCTTTCATTTTTATCTGATTATAGCCCGAAAAACCATCCATGAAGGAAAACAGCTCAAACCCTGCAGTACTGTCCACCAAAACGTCTATATGTGGCAATGGGAAATCATCTTTAGGGCTAGCCTTGTTTAAATCGCGATAGTCGATGCAAACCCGAACTCGACCATCCTTCTTCATGACTGGCACAATATTGGCCACCCAGTTGGGGTATTGGGTGACTTCGATGAATCCCACTTTCAAAAGTTTCATGACCTCCTCCTCTATTTTCTTGGAAAGTTCAGGCTTGGTCCTTCGCAACTTCTGTTTCTTGGGCGGCATGTCTGGATTAGTGGGTAGACTATGCTCCACGATAGAAGAATCTAGACCCGGCATATCGACATACGACCAGGCAAAGATATCCTGGTAATCCTTCAGCAATTGGACCAGGCGTTTAGCTTCACCTTCGGGAAGGGTTGCCCCTATCTTCACCTCTTTGGGTTCTCCGGAATCACTCAAGTTGACAGTGATAGTTTGGTCTACCGTTAGGACTTTAGGTCTTTCATGATGCTCTAGATCACGCTGGAGGTCCGAGGAATCTTCGAGTTCATTGGGGTCATCGAAATCAGGTTCGGTAGCACATAATTCATCAGATTGGACCGTTCCCATACCCTTACATGTCACAAAATTGCCCCTGAAACATAAAGTAGGGGGTTCAGTAGGACAAACAGGGCTAAACAGTGCATTTTGATTTTTTTTTTTGATAATTTTATTTATTTTGAAATTCTTTTCCAAAAGGTTTTAACAAGAGGAAGCATGAAGAAGCCCAGGCCTCAGAATTCTCCTTGGACTATATTTTTCTTTTATTGGTTGGATATCATCACCGGGCTGGTTTGATGTACCTCAACATGCCCTCAAAACGAAAACAACTTGTAATTTTATTGATTATCACCAAATGAATTACATTTATTGGAATGGAAATTGCAACAATCAAATCCTAGAAATGCAAAGTACTAAAAAGTAGCTCCCGAGACGGGGCAAGTCCTAAAAAGCAGTAAAAATTCCCGCGTAGGGGAATGTGCGAAAAAGGTAAATGTGTTACTCTTGCGGGCCAATGCCCATTCCCTTCAACGGTCCTTCCTCGATGGCTCCAATTAAGAAATTATCGAACAGGGCAGTGATTCCCTCCATTGCGTCATCCGAATCTCCTGTCGCTAGAGGTGTTGAATTATCCATACCTCCCCATCCATCCGGGACAATGTCACGGGGGTCAACATAAAAGCTCGGGGGTGCTGAGTATTTGACATAATAGTCGAACTTGCCGCTCGGCTGCCCCAGAGTGTCGATCACTTCCTTCTCTTCATGCATCATTCTTGCAGGGCTCGGGAATGTGGTACGGAGGTGTGGAGGCAACCTATCACGCCCTCGTTCTTCACCATTTGGCTCTTCTTCGGATCGTAATCTATTTTGACCATTTCTTCGACCACGTCCACGTCCACGTGCCACATTGTTCGGCTCACTCGACCCCAGGTATCCCAACCCAGTAATGCGGGGCCTCTGAGAAACTTCGACCGGTTGGCGGATACCTTGACCATTTCTACCAAGGCCTTCACCCGGAGAAAAGCCATGAGAGACCATTACCCTTCCAACCATGACTGCAGCATTTGACACCTCAGGAATAGGCGGTGATGATCCTCTTGACGCATGTATGGTTGATACGAGCTCGAGCGACTGATAGCTCGATTCTATTTTGTAATCCGGCTCAACATAGGGGATAGCCGTTGTGTGGTAGATTGGGTGCTCTTCTTCACCGTGGACCGTGACTAACTTTCTCTCCACGATGAACTTCACCATCTGATGTAGACTGGATGGCACAGCTCCAGCAGTATGAATCCATGGACGACCCAACAGAAAATTGAATGCAGTGGGAATGTCCATAACTTGAAATAGGACATTGAACATCGTTGGTCCTATCTGTATGTCAAGGTGTATTTCTCCCATCACTTCTTTTTTCGTTCCGTCAAAGGCTCGTACGGAGGTTCTTGCAGAACTTATCCTAGAAGGATCTATCTTAAGGCGGTGTAAAGTCGCCAAAGGACAGATGTTCAGGGCTGACCCGTTGTCAATGAGTACCCGGGCAACATGTGAGGCCTTGTATTTGACGGAAATATAGAGTGCCCTGGTATGCCCCCTCCCTTCTAGAGGGAACTCTTCATCTGAAAAGGCTATGAGGTCCTTGAGGAGTATAGAGCCCACAAATTCCTCTAATTTGTCATGATCGATCGTTTCTGGCACGTGGACTTCACTTAACACCTTCATTAAGGCCTTCTGATGCATGACAGATGTCTGGAGCAGCTCAAGCAGGGAGATTTGCGCGGGCAGCTTGCGCAATTGTTCAACTATGTTGTATTCGCTAGCCTTAATCACAGCTAGAAATTCTTTGGCTTCCTCATCAGTAACAGGTTTTGCAGGTTGAGCATTAGCTTGGCCATAGGAACGCCCGGATCTGGTAACCAAGTCGACATCGAGACTGTAGGACCAAGGGACTGCCTTATTATCACTGTACTCATACGGTTGAGGTATCTCGATCACTATCCCTTCATCAGTTGTAGGCGTGCTTACAATGATCTCCTCATTATCGGACACGTCTTCAAGCGGAGGCATGTCTTCAGGCAGAGGGTCGCCCTTGTCGCTCCTGATGTTCAATGTAGCAAACTCCTCTTCCCAATTAATAACCACTTCGGAGATAGTGGAAACGATGCCAGTGTGGTCAGCATAAACAATCATCCCAGCTTCTACCATTCTTGAGATTCTTTCTTTCATGAGAGCCGGGGGCAGGTCTTCATTACTTGGATAACAACCGGCTTTCACTAACTCACCGTAGACGTCAGTAGTACACACCTTAACATTCTTGATTCGACCAGCATTGAAGCTAAATATGGCATTCACATTGCCTGCGTGATCAGGGAGTGGGTTGCTCTGAACATTCGGCTTAGCAGGTTGAAATGAGAACGCCTTCGTGTCTAGGAGGTTTTGGATTTGGTGCCTGAGGGCATAGCAATCATCGGTTGAGTGTCCCAGCTCACCCATGTGATAATCACATTTCTTTGACGGGTCGAAGTTATAGAACCGCTCAGGATTGGGCCGCTTTGGCTCAGTAGTGAGCAAACCTTTCTTCTGGAGCACCGTCAACACTTGAGACAACGATCCGGGGAGGGGAGTGAATTGCCTCTTGTTGTTCCTCCTCTGAAAAGGTTGACGACTCGAGTTTTGTTGCTGAGCTTCTACTACTTGGATTGCTGGGGCGGAGTTAGCATTCCGCCGGCTCGGTTGGTTATAAGCCACATTCACTTCAGCCGCCGGTTCTTTCTCTTTTCTCGCACCAAATCTTCTGGTCGAGGAGGGCGGCTCGACAAACCATCCATCTTTCAGCCCTATTTCAATTTGTTCGCCCATGGGGATGAGTTGGTTGAAGTTGTCAGTCGGAATGGCAACCATCCGATTACGGTATTCGAACGGGAGAGTTTTCATGAACATCCTCTTTAACTCACTATCTATGGGTTCTGGGACAACTTGAGCAGCTAAATTTCTCCATCTGATAGCATAGTCTTTGAAGGACTCAGTCTTTTTCATCTGGGCGCGTTCGAGATCATCACGGGTAGGAATGATGTCTGTTATGAATCTGTACTGCTTCAAGAATGCTTCACTGGCTTCTTTCCAAGTTTTGAGGCCATTTATCTTCTTCATGAGATACCAGCTCAAAGCAGGACCCGTCAAACTTGCTTGAAAGGCATGGATCATCAGGAGTTCGTTATCGACGTACGAAGTCATTTGCACGTGATAGAGCTGTAGGTGGGCTTTTGGACATGTGGTGCCATTGTACTTGTCGAAATCCGGCATTTTGAACTTCTTTGGGATTTTGATCTGTGAGTAAAGGGACAGATCAATCGAAGGTGAATCCTGCGAACCTTCCAGCTGCTTCACTCTTTCTTCAAGTTTATTGACCTGTTCATCAGGTTTGTCCTTGTTGACGATGATCTGGACAGGGTCATCTTCTAAATCAGGAATATCATCATCTCCGTCAACATCGACACTTTTCCTGATTTTCTGCTTTGGGACAGACGCTTCGGGAGGTGTCGAAACAGGAACCGACCGGAGAGCTTTGATCTCAGCGGACATTTGTTGCATCGCGATGACAAGTTGCTTGATGTGGTCTTCCACACCAATAACACGTTCTTGCAAGTCGGTTTGATCGGCCATTCTGGCTCTTGACCGTGTACGAATGGGCGACCGTGATCGGTCCGTAGCTACCTAATTTCGAAATGAAACAGGCATACATTAGTGTTAAGCAAAATCATACGCCAATCCATGACATTGGTCTAACCGCTTCGAATTGAAAGGACCACTTTATTGAAATGACGAAAATTTTTACACCAATTAATGACTTGAAATTGAACTGAATATAAAGACAAATGACTCAATTCCTAAACAAACTTTAAAACTAAAACTGAAATAAGAAAAGAACTTCGAGCTTTTTTATTTAGCTTGATCTATAGACATATGGGAGGCGACTTCCTTCTTCAATTGCTCATAAGCTCGAGCTATCTTAGATGCCTTTTCTTCAGCTTCTTCGGCCTTCCTTTTGAGGCGATTGTTCTCTGAGCGATTGGCGGACTTTAGAGGCACCTTGGGTATCTTCGGGAGCAAATCCTGCGGGATTCTGTGCCGACGAATGTACTGGGCCGTCGCGAAATAGGACTTCTGCTCTCCCTTTAGTTCTCCTTCGGGTCGTGCTATCTTCAACACACGACACTTCCTCCACATCTTATTGAGCTGGGCTACGGTCGCTTCGTGGTCTTTATCATCATCGGCGAAATCAACTTGTAAGAGTTCTGGTTGTAACGCCGGAGGGAGTCCTTGGAGAATCTGATACTGACGAGACACTCTGGCGGGGTAGTATTCGATCGCACCAGTGAAACCTAATAGTGGAACCGGCCCGATACCATTACATGTAAGCCGAGCTTTCTCGACTTTGAACCAATTAGCATGCCATTGGAAACCTTGGGGTCTAGCATTTTTCATGAAAATGATCCATTCAGAGTAATGATAATCGGGTGCATCCCCTTGTTTTTCTTTGTACCTTAAAACTGGATGGCTAGAATCACTAAGCTCGGATATTGTGAGTAAATTGCCGCACCCTTTTATATGAGACAAAAACCAGATTTGCAAAAGTTCGAGGGGGGCATGAAAAGTTTTGTCAACATGTTGCTTAAATTTAGTGAGGGAAATGAAAGTCTCTGCTAAAATGATGTTGATAAAATTCTTTTCAAGACAGACCTGTTGGACCAACCAGGCGATTGACGGATTACATGCATTCTTACAGTAAGGAAAAATCACGAACCCGAAAAACGCTAGCAAAAAGATTCTGCCTTTTTGAAAAGATGTGGCTTTTTCAAAACACTGACTCAGGAATGAAAAAGGACATGTGCCACGATTTGCTTTTAAAACTTTTCCCAATTCATCTTTTCCGACATTAAAAAATTCAGCCAACATTAAAGTAGAATCAATTCCCAAAGGTGGTGTGACTAAATCCGACTCCAATGGTTTTCCAATGAGCACGCTATATTCTTCCAACGTCGGGGTGAGCTCGTGCTTACCGAATATAAAGGTAGAGGTCTCGGGACACCAGAAGTGCGCTAATGCTCGAACGAGGCCGGTACGGACTTTGACCTCCAGTAGGGGGAGGAGCCTCCCGATGTGGCCCTCAACTAGCTTGCGGTTGGTCGGACTGAGTAGATTCCACCAGGCACGGAGCTCGTCCTTAGGAGCATCAAGAATCCGGATGTCTGCCCCTCCCATAGTGTATAGACCAAGACTCGCGACCGACCTAATGTCATGGACCGACCAAAGAAAAAGACGAAAGATAAATAAATTGCGAGATAAAGGTTTAGAAATCTTACTTCACCCGGTAGAATGATGGCAATCACATAGACATGCGCATGAAACGTGAGGTTCGATTTCTACCTAGACTCTGGCTTGCAAAATGGAGACATGAGGATTACCGAGCTAAACCAGTCATGGTGGTGGTTAGGCTGAGATTCCCCTGACTCCGGCTTAGTCAAAGAGCCGACCCGGGTTGCAAAGGGCGCAACCGTGGCAGGTATTCAATGACACCACGAAAGAACTTTCGGGACCAAGAAAGGCGACCCATACCACGCGGGTGTGGTCGGGGTGTCCGTTTTCTCAGTACCATCCTAAACCTGTGCCGCCCAGGTCCGGCAGCGGGTAGTGTGTGCGGTGTAGTGTAAATGTAAGGCATGCACAACAGGTTATATCATACAGCGCTTCGTGCATAAACTAAACCATTCATTCAAACACCTCCCTGCAAAACAAGGGTTAACAATCACGCCTCCCCTTATACCTCCCATACTGCAAAAACATTTAACACCTAAAATGTTAGGGACGTACCTGGGATCCTCGCTGCCAAGCAAAAATATTTTTTGAAAAGAAAAACTGGCCTAAGTCCACTAAGAGTTTTAACACTAGTCCCCAGCGGAGTCGCCAAGCTGTCGCGACCTGAAAATTTTTCCTTCTCAGGCTAATGGATTATTAGGACTAAACCTAACTCGAGCCCTCCCAAGCCCTACCAATTCGCAACTTAGGGTTTAAGTTTTTAACATGCAAATGTTTTCATACTTGGAGTCGCCACTAATCAATTTGTGGTAGGTCGATTAGAAACCTAAATAAAACATAGGGAGATATGCTTTATTCCTACGAACCAGAGATTCTAAACCCGGGGACTTGATTACGCTAGATCTAGTCTAACGCCCTTTCGGTACCTTTTCTTTTCAAAAATATTTTGGCAAGCAGTTTGGATCCATTTTAACTTAGTCACTAACATATGAGGTGTTCATGCGGGTGCGCAAACCACCAATTTAACACTCAATAATCAAAACATTAAATAAATTGCAAGGTTGGGAGAATTACTTACCTCGAAGCAACGTAAGCATCTGCATGGTTAGCTAGAAAGTCACATCAACAACCTAATATGCTTTCTAATTAACAAGCAGTTCACTCAATATTTTTGGATTTTCGCTTATTTAAATGAAGCCTAGTCTACATGCAATGACGTGCAAAAATGACATGCAAGTAATGCAACCTAGCATGCAAACTATATGTCATGCAACGACGTGACCTAATTCTGATGACGGGTAAATGATTTATTTTTGGTATTTTCTAATGAAATTCGGAATAAAAATATGCCTAAATTAACGTGCAACCTATGATGACTTAACATATCCTAACATGACTTATTTTTGGGATTTTTGTTAAAATTCGAAATAATAAATTACTTAAATAAAGAATGCAATCTATCTTAATCCACCATAAAACAATTCATTCTTTTTTTGGGGTTTTCATGAAAATTCGAAATTAAAATATAACCTAAATGATCTATTAAGATTAGAATATTACTTAATTTAAACTAGGAAATAGATTATCTCAAGTCCTAATTTAAATTAAATAATTACTCTATCTTCTAGATATATTTAGGATTCCTAAACATGCAAAACTCAAATTCAAATCCTAACTGATATTTTTTGAATTTTCTTTTTTATTTGAAAAGGAAAAACAATTTAAACAGAGATAGCATCCACATTTAAAACAGCCACACGATCCGCAAGATTCGTTTCAAACTCGGATTAGGCACAAAAATCGAACTATCGGTCATATCTATAGGGTTACAGATATTAATGGAAAGTCGATCATTCAAATTTGGAAAGCAGATAAAAATCATTATCGTACCCAAGTGATTATGGATAGGATAATGATTTTCCGTATCGCCACGTATCATACCTTAGGGATAAGGTCGGATAATTGTCCAGATACGTTGCTGAATTAGGAAAGATTCCTAATTTTGAATATTTTCAAATATTGCGAACAAGGCAAACATTATCCTAAGATATCTAGCAATCCCCGCAATATTCACAGAATATTCAAACATTCAAAAATTAAGAGACGAAATATTCTAAAAATATTAGATAATGTTCAATTACCTAATTTGCGGATAATTTCCAAATTCGAACTTGCGGATCAGGACGAACGGTGAACGGCGGATTTGGCGGCGCGGTGACGGGAACGACAACGGAGCGGCGGCGACGGAATAGCAAGGCAGCGCCGGCGTGTGACGGCTCCGGCGAGGACGGCGGCAGCAGCGTCGGGCTCGGCGGGGACAGCGGCTGGGACGTCGGCAGGGCGCAGCGACGGAACAGCAAGGCAGCACCGGCGTACGACAGCTCCGGCGAGGACGGCAGCAGCAGCGTCGGGCTCGGCAGCAAGCAGCAGCGGCGTCGGCGTTGGCGGGAAGGGCAGCGGCAGCAGCAAGCAGCAGCGGCGTCGGCGTCGGCCTGAGGAGCAGCGGCGAGCAGCAGCACCGGCGGTGTCGGCGTCGCGCGGCAGGAAGCAGCAGGCACGGCAGCAGCAAGCAACAGCGGCGGCGGCGTTGGCGGGAAGGGCAGCGGCAGCAGCAAGCAGCAGCGGCGTCGGCGTCGGCCTGAGGAGCAGCGGCGAGCAGCAGCACCGGCGGTGTCGGCGTCGCGCGGCAGGAAGCAGCAGGCACGGCAGCAGCAAGCAACAGCGGCGGCGACGGCGTGAGGATCAGCGGCAGCGGCAACGGCAGGCGCGGCTGTGTCGCGCGGCAGGGAGCAGCAGGCACGGCGTCGGCGGGAGAGGCTCTAGCGGCGGCGGCGGTGTGCCGGTCTTCTTCTCTCTCTCTCTTTCTCACTCTCTTTTTTCTCTCGCTCACGTGTGTCTCTCGTGCTCTCAAAAATTCTGATCTGAAAATTTTTTGTTCCTAAAATTCTGACCTAATAATGTATATATAGTATTAACCTAGGTCAATTAGATGGGCTTTTTAGTCCCAATGGGCTTAGGCTTGGGCTTTAATTTAAATGGGCTGAATTAATGGGCCGAATTGATTAATGATAATGGGCTGAATTAATTAATGAGAATGGGCTGAATTAAGTTCAAATTAAAACAACTGAGCCCATTTGACTTGTAATTCCCGGCCCTTGCATTTCAAGCGAGCTGAGTCACATTCGATGAAATTTAAGCTCGTTCGTCACCGCCAGTCCGATGCAAAATGCAATGAATTTAAACTATATGTTATGCAATTTTAAATATTTTTGTTTAGGGGTTAACAATTTAATCCCTAATTTTCTATGCAAATTACACTAAATGGTTGCCAAAATTTAGGTGTCAACAGAGAGCTTATCCACTGAATCCAGCAAGATTTTTGGTTGGTCATTGCCCACCTACCAAGACTGCAAACTGAGCTTCTTCACCGACTCTCCGACTAAGCCAAATTTGTCCAACTTTTACAGCTGTTGAGTGAGCAGCTTTGGCTGAGATTTTCACATGCCTTCAGAGTTTATCCCCAGAAAATTTTTGTCCATTTGTGCTCTCAATTATGGTCTTCCACCTCGGCCAGATTTCAGGCTGATTGGGCAGCTGAGTAGAATATGGCGGGCCCACGAAGTTGACTACTCAGCAGCCTCGAATTGAGACCAAATCGTGGACTGGGTTTTGGCAGCCGGTTTAAGTCCTTTAATCCGACAATTTGGCTGATATTTTGATCAATTGGCAAGTGGATGTATATTACTTTTGGACTTTGATCATACTTTGCAATTATATCAGCCCGATATTGCAAGAAAGTCCCTCAAATTTGGCCATTTCCCTGCTCTAGAATGCCCAATTTGATTCAATTTGGTCCTTTTGGCTTGATTTGATCCATTAGACCTCACTCAAGTTCAATTTCAAGCTTGATTAAGGGTACAAACGATGATTTAAGGGCTTGGGGCAAATTTTACAAATTTTGCAATTCGGACCCCCAACTTTTGGAAATTGCATTTTGGTCCCAACTTGCTGGTTCATTTGCAAATTTGACCCCTCAAGTCTCGGCTAGCCACACTCAAATCCTTGGCCCTTGCTCTTTTTATTTTATTTTTAAAGTAGACTTCAAGAAGAATAATTCCATTTAAAAACTATGAAATATTTTCGTGGAAAAACAAGGTCCAATTTTTTGAAAATGATTTTTGGGCAAAAAATTTAGGTGTCAACATCGGCTGACAACCCAGAGTTGTGCCTCCTTAGCTTGCAGCAGGCCGGACCAGAAAACTACAATACCTGGGCTTGGGACTTCCGACGGACCTTGGTTACCAAGGACAAAGACGGGTTTCTCAACGAAACAGTACCCTTCCCATCCGATGACCACTTGCGACATCACTGGCACAAATGCAACCAACTCATGCAGACGTGGATCGGGAACTGTTTGGCTCCTGAGGTCGCTGCCAGATTCCTGCCAACCGAAGACTCAAAGACAATATGGGATAATATTCGTGAAATGTACGAAAAACTTGACCGGGCAAAAATCTTCTCGCTCACCCAGGCCTTGTCAGAGTTGAAGCAAGGGAACCTACCGGTTACTGCTCACTTCAATCGACTCTTGGCTCTATGGAACAAGCTCGAGGCAGCCGAGGAAAAGCTCAAAGGGCCCGACGAAATGCTCTGGCAATATAAAGCAATGCGAGAAAGGGAGAAGGCTACAAGATTTCTATTGATTTTGAATGAAAATTACTCACATTTTAGGTGGCAAATCCTTGCGATGGAACCCGCGCTAACGCTAAGCTGGATCTACCAGTTGGCCATCCGAGAGGAGAGCCACGAGATAGCCGCGACCGAACGTGAACGGGTGAGTGAAGGCGTTGCCCTTGCTGCCTTGTCACCTGGCTTCGCTCCAGCCAAATCGACGAACGAAGCCCTCATCGGAAGTCACAAAGCTCTCAGGAGATTAGGAACCCGAAGAGTGGCGGCTGCATCCAAAGAAAATGAAGGAAACCCTAGGGTTTCTCACACAAATGGCTATGATCAACGCGGAGGATCGGACGGCTCTTATTCAGCCATCAACTCAGCTGAATCTAACGGCTATCATCAGGCCACGATGGCACCAGCTTATAAGGGATCATACGACTCACGAAGTGCCACATCATCAAAGAAGGTTAGTGGGCAAAATTCAAAATTCAAAAATAAACATTGTGAGTACTACAAGCGCCACACCATACTATTGATACGTGCTAGAAACTACATGGGAAACCAAATGATAATGATAGAAAAGAGAGAATTTTCTGCTTACCAGGTTTTTGCACAAAGATTTGATGGGGCACGTGAAACAATTACTCAAGAACAGTACCAGAATATTATGAAAATGCTGAGTCAATTGAAGACCAATGACAAGAATGCAAGTTTCTCAAGTACTTTTATTTCCAAGGCAAATTCAATTTCAGTTGGTGCATGGACACTACAAAAAAACATGTTTTTCGCGACGGATTTTGCGACGAAAAAATCACAAAAATCCGTCGCAAAGAGTTTTTGCGACAAATTTAGCGACGGAAAAAATTCCGTCGCTACTAGGTCGTCGCAAATTTTTGCGATGGAAAAAAAATTCGTCGCAAATTAGCCATGAACACTATCCATTGCAAAGTTCGTCGCAAATATTTCGTCACAAAATTGGTCCCAAAAATTGTTGCAAATTAGCCACGAACACCATTCGTCGCAAGTTCGTCGCAAATAATTCATCGCAAAAAACGTCGCAAAAATCGTAGCAAAATTCGTGGCAAAATTCGTCGCAAATTTCGTCACAAAATTAGTGGCAAAATTCGTGGCAAAATTCGTCGCAAAATTCGTGGCAAAATTCGTCGCAAATTTCATCGCAAAATTCGTGGCAAAATTCGTCGCAAAATGTATTGGACGGAAATTAGGCACGAACTTGATTCGTCGCTACTTATTCGTCGCAAATAAGCCACGAACTATAATGGTCGCAAAATTCGTATGTAAATATTCGTCGCAAATTTTACAGCATTTCGGCCATCAAATCTTGTCCATATCAATTGCTACGCATTAATGAACATCATGTAATACATTGAAAACAATCAAAGGATACGAGAAAACCATAGATTCCGCTTCAAAAACGAAAAACGAACAAACCAGACACAATGCCATATAATTGAAAAATGTAACTGAAGGAAAGATGCTAGTCCGAAAAAAATAATGATATATGCAAAATTGCAAAGCCTGACACGATGATATTTGATATCCAATCTTATAATATATTCAAAACATTCATAGGAGGCGGGACAACCATAGATTCTGTTTAGAAAACGAAAAATCGACAAACCAGACACAAGATTGGGCAGCTGCAGTACTCGGCAGGACACCAAAAGCAGTCACTTTTGTCGACACCTGATGAAATGTAGATACATAAATAAAGATATTCAATCAGTCAAGAATATAAAAGAAGTGCTTATGCATGGATGTGAAACTAGGTATAAAAAAACAAGTAAGAGGGTTAACAAAAAAACATTTCAGGACGAACATCAATGTTCTTACATATGAGTATGAGTCAACTTTGACATCCACTGTAGTTTTTTCATCCTTATAAACTGTATTTCTGTCACATAGGAAAAATTAGATCCTTGAACCTATCAGTAAGAAAGTTGTGCACAAAAAGTAATTGTAGGGCAGGAACAAATTGGGTGAAACTACACTTATGTCATAAAAGATTGTGAAGCAAGCTTACCCTCGATTTTGGCAATTTTAACTAGAAATGACCGAGAAAATCATCAGCATCATCATCAATATCAGCATCATTGTGCTCATCACCTATTGGATTGGCAGGGGGTACAGGAGGAACCTCACCGCGATTGATATTGAAGTGTCGCATAACGATTTGCATTTGCTGTTTTAAGTCATTTATTTCTTCGTCCCTCTCTACAATTATATTTTTCAGTTGGTTCACTTCTTGGGTCAATTGCTTGTCATGTCGTGTCCTCCTTCGACCAGTCGCATTGGATGATGAAGTTCTAGCATAATTTGGCATGAACATCCTTGACAAGGATCCCATCCTAAATATTTTTCCTTTTTTTCACCCTACCCGTTGCCTCCACCCATAATGCCATACTGTCAACTGATGGCTCAGACGCACTTGCAGAACCATCACTACCACTAGCATTGCCCATTAAAAGTTCATCATATTTTTCCTACATTAACAATATAGATGAAAACAAAATAACTTCATATATATATATCTACCATAAATATTAAAAGCATTCACGGTTTTCATTCTAGTTTCCATAAAGCCCAAAGTATAACCTTACGTACCTTAATAGCTTTTGCTCGATCGCCAATCCACGTCTGATCTTTCTTTTGAAATGTGCATTCAAATGTAGCTGCAAATGTCGGTTCCGTCCCTAATTCTTGTGCCTACAAAATTTAAACATGAGTAATTGAATTAAATTAACTTAGAACTTATTTAACAGACTTACCAGTCGTTTGCGATGCTCGCCAATGTTGATACAGCCCCCAGCATATGTAGCGGACCCTTCACTAGAACTAGAAGATCGATTCTTTTTATTCTGCTGACTGATTTGCTGACTCTTCTCAGTTTCCCAAATTCTGTTAATTTCCGCCCAATGGTCAGCTGTAATGAAAGCCGGCTTCACTTTCCTGCTCTTCGCTCTATTCATCATATTTCGTATGTGATCATTGACTTTCTTTTGAAAAATTCTTCTCACTTCATTCTCTTGCTCGTCATCCCACATGAACTTTCGCTGCAATCAATACAAATCAATATACTACACCGAACTTAGTTGGTAAGAAAATAGAATATCTAAAACTTACCTTGAACTCGTTCCACCACAAATCTTTCACCTCTTGTGGAATACTTCTGTAATTAACATACTCCCCTGTCCAATAGTTTTTGACTATTTTATTCAGTTCCCTCACAACAAACGTAGCATCCATGAATCTGTAAACATACAGATATTGTGCAACATCGATAATTCAATTGACATCCATATCGAAAGCCATAAATATTACATATACTAAAAAAAAATTGAAGTACTTACGAATCTCCAAATGGGCATATCAGGAATTGGTTATCTTCTTCACCTTCATTTCCATCATTATGCGAATGTTGCGTTGAATAATAAGATGGAACGGAAGGAGAGGGAGCCAAAGGAGATGGAATTGGAGGAGATTGAGTTAGCATGTGGCCAAGTCCCATAACATATTCTTGAGCGTTGAAGGAAGGACCAACGTGTCCATATTATCCATTAGCATATTATGGTTGCGGGTTACATGAAGGGACAGGAGACGAGGAAAGGGCCGAGGACGACCCCGTTGAAGAGGCTGGTCTTCTATGCATGTGATCTCCACGTTTATACTGACAAGTAGGAAGGTTAGACAAATATGTAAAAAAATATGAACACATATTACGGACACATAATGACGTACATGACGAAGCTTACCATTTTGGTTAACAAGCAGAAAATGTTCCCTCTTAATTAGCCAATGCCGAGTGTTTATAACGTGCAATTACCTACGAACAAATATACTATGAATCGCACTCATTTTGATATCAAACATCAATATATGAGCACGATATGCCATGATAAGCCGACATTAGCCATAATTAACCACACGATCCATTGTCAAACCACACGATAATTTATCAAGTACAAGAACAACCATGAAACATCAATTTCAACCACATGATCTTCGTTCTTGGCCACACAATCATCAATCAAAGTGGTTAGCCACAGGCATTATAAGCCATTAATTCTTTTGGATATCTAAAAAAATTTAAATTTCACTCAAAGTTGGTGGCCATAGGTATTCAAAGCCATTATGTAAAGTTTTGAAAATTTGTTATTTCATTATTTTTTAATTTTTTTGGGCACCTAAAAAATGTAAATTTCACTAAAAGTGTGTGGCCACATGTATTATAAGCCATTTTGTGAAGCATTCAAATTTTTTATTTTTTTAATTTTTTTTGGGCACGTACAAAAATTGATGTATTTCACTCAAAGTGGCTGGCCACAAGTATTCTAAGCCATTCTGTAAAGTTTTATAATAAAATTAATTTAATTATTTTTGCAATTTTTTGGGCACTTAAAAAAATTTAAATGTCACTTATGTGTGTGGCCACGGGTATTCTAAGCCATTTTGTAAAGTTTTGAAATAATTTTTTTGTAATTTTTAATTTTTTTGGCAACGTAAAAAAAATTTAAATTTCACTCAAAGTGTGTGGCCACATGTATTATAAGCAATTCTGTGAAGTTTTCAAATTTTTTAAATATTTAATTTTTTTTGGCCACCTAAAAAAATTATTTTTCACTCAAAGTCGATAGCCACATGTATTCTAAGCCATTCTGTGAAGTTTTGCAATTGTTTATTTTATTATTATTTTTATATTTTTTGTGCACCTAAAAAATTTACAATTTCTCTCAAAATGAGTGGCCACGGGTATTTTAAGCTATTTTATAATATTTTGAAAATTTTGAATTTTTTAATATTATTCTTTTTTTGGGCACCTAAAAAAGAATAAATTTCACTCAAATTGGGTGGCCACAGTTATTTTTTGCCATTTTGTGATATTTTGAAATTTTGGTTTTTTTAATTTTACAAAAAACATTCACCAAATTTAATATTTTCCCAAAATATGACTTTATTAAATTTTCACAAAATTTTTCGAAATTTTCTAGAATTGTTCAATTTTAATGCATTTTCTAAATAAACGCTTAATCAATCACCAGATGATCATTAAACGCTCAATCGGCGATATAATGGATAAATTAACCAGTCGAATATCGATCAAAGCCACATGCAATCCTGAAATCAACCATAACTTAGCCAACCAATCAAACACTAAACAATCTTTAAACAAGTCCGATTAGTAAGTAGGATTTAGAGAGTTGCTTACTTGGTTTAAAGCCAAGAAAAACCCAACAATAATTAGATTTTAGCCTGGTTAATAGTGGCGGGCTCCGCACGGGCGTCGGCTGGCAGCGATGGCGGTGGCAGGGCGGCGGCGGCAGTTGGACGGCGGCGAGTTGGGCTACGACGGCCTCGGGCGGCGGTTAGGCGGCGACGGCGAGCTTAGCGAGGCTGGGCTGCTGCTGGGCGGCAACAGAATGGGCGGCAACTGGGCGGGGACGGCGAGCTCGGTGAGGTTGAGCGGCTGCTGGGCGGCGACAGTTGGGCTGCCGCTGGGCGGCGACGGCGAGCTCGGCGAGGTTGGGCGACGACGGCTTTAGGCGGCTACGAGGCGGGCCGGCGAGGCGCGCAGGCTAGCGAGGAGGCGGCGAGCGATGGTGGGCAGACGACAACGAGGATGGCGGCGACGGCGACGGCGATGGGGGCGGCGGAGACGATGGCTGCGGCGACGGCGAGCTCGGCGAGGCCGAGCGGCTGTTGGGCGGCGACGGACTTGGCAGTGGCTGGGCGGGGACGGTGAGCTCGGCAAGGCTGGGCGACTGCTGGGCAGCGACGGTTGGGCGGCCGCTGGGCGGCAACGGCAAGCTCGGCGAGGCTAGGCGATGACGGCTTCATGCGGCTGCCAGGCGGGCCGGCGAGGCACGCGGGCGAGCGAGGAGGCGGCGAGCGGCGACCCCATGCGTGGACAGACGACAACGGGGACGGCGGCAAGGGCGACGGGGGCGAGGGCGACGGCGAGCTCGGCGATGCTGGGCGATGGCGGCTTTAAGCGGTTGCGAGGCGGGCCGGCGAGGGGCGCGGGCGAGCGAGGAGGCGGCGAGCTGCAACCCCAGGCGCGGGCAGACGACGACAGCGACGGCGACGACGGTGACGGCAGCAGCGGCGACGGCGGTGACGGCAGCAGCGGCGACGGCGGTGACGGCAGCAGCGGCGACGACGGTGACGGCAGCAGCGGCGACGACGGTGACGGCAGCAGCGGCGACGGCGGATGTGGATCAGTGCACTCGGTGAAGACAACGGCAGAAACACGAAGAAGAAGAAGAAGAAGAAGAAGAAGAAGAGGACGAAAATAACAAAAAAATGTCAGAGAAGAAAAACTAACGGGGGCACGTGCGCGTGCAGACGAAAGAGAGATTGCGATGGATAATTTCGTCCGTTGCAAATTTGCGGCGGACCACTCTCGTCCGTTCCAAATTTGCGACGAACGCTTCGGAAATTTACGTCCATCGCAAATTTGTGACGGACGAAATATGTCCGTCGCAAATTTGCGACGGACTTTGTTGTGTCCATCGCAAATTTGCGACGAACGCACCGGAAATTTACGTCCGTCCCAAATTTGCAATGGACTTCGTATTGTCCGTCGCAAATTTGCGACGGGAATTTTATTTCCTGTCCCAAATTTGCGACGGACCTTTTTTCCGTTGCAAATTTGTGATGGACATGTTTTGGTCCGTCGCAAATTTGCGACGGATATTTTTCTCTGTTGCAAATTTGGGAAGGGAATTTTTTCCCATCTCAAATTTGCGACGGACTTTTTTTGTCCGTCGCAAATTTGGGACGGAAAAAAAAATTTGGGAAGGGAATTTTTTTCCGTCCCAAATTTGCGACGGACTTTTTTTGTCCAACATAAATTTGGGAGGGAATTTTTTTTTCCCGTCCCAAATTTGCGACGGACATGTTTTTGGTCCGTCGCAAATTTTTTCGTCCGTCGCAAATTTGGGAGGAAATTTTTTCCTCTCCCAAATTTGCGACGGACTTTTTTTGTCCGTGGCAAATTTGCGATTGACTTTGTTGTGTCATTTGCAAATTTGCGACGAACTTTTTTTGTCCGTCCCAAATTTGCGATGGAATTTTTTTTTTCCGTTGTAAATTTGCGACGAACATTTTTTTGTCCGTCGCAAATTTGGGAGGAAATTTTTCCCCGTCCCAAATTTACGACGGACTTTTTTCATCCGTCACAAATTTGCGACGGACTTTGTTGTGTCCGTCGCAAATTTGCAACGGACTTTTTTTGGTCCGTCGCAAATTTGCGACGGACATGCTATGATTCGTCGCAAATTTGCGACATATTTTTTTCCCATGCACAATTTCTAGCTAGACAATATTTTTCCGTTGCAAATTTTCAACGGATTTATTTCGGATTCCAAAAATAAAGGACATTTTCGAATCCATCGCAAATTTTGTGACGGATTCGAACAATTGCCTTGAATTTTTTGATCCGTCAATAATTCTTCAATATACAGTAGCCACGAATAAGTTATTGTCATAAAATAAGCGATGAAATTAGCGACGATCCAAATCCAATGGAAAATATAATATCGCAAATGTCATCGCACGAATAATATGTGACTTGTCGTCATCTAGCGACAAATTTTCCGATGATCAATTAAATTTACAAGAATAAGCAACAACAACAGTAATAACAACAACAATAATGTTCATAACAACAACAATAACAAGAACAATAATAATAATTATGACAACCAAAATAACACTTGTCGCAATAATAATTACACATCATTAGTGTTTTGTCACAAAAATTTTAATCTTCGTCTTCGTCTTCGTCTGCGTCTTCGTCTTCGTCTTCGTCTGCGTCTTCGTCTTCGTCTTCGTCTTCCAATTCGTTTTCGTCTTGCTCTTCGTCTTCATCATCTGTCTCAAAATCAAATTCTAAATAGTCTTGTACATGCAATTCGCAAATTTCTGTTGGATCCACATCTATCATAGCTCTACATGGATCTCGTAAAGTTGGAATGTTATATTCCTCAATTTCAACCGTGTTACAAACTTCCTCTTGTTGATAGGCTCTATCCTTCCGGTATTCCTCGATTTTTCTCCGTGCTTTGATTTTATACACAACCCACCAATAAGCTTTATCACGTTTCAAACTAGGATATGATGCATAACATACTTGAATTACTTGTTGTGCCAAGACAAATGGTTCATATTTCATATACATTTTCTTGTGATTTATTTCAACCAAATTAAACTTCGTATGCACCTTCATTCCTTTGACGGGGTCGAACCACTTGTACTTAAATAATACAACCCGCATCATTAATGGTCTAGGATACTCTATCTCTATGATTTCATCCAACAAGCCATAAAAATCATCTTTTGAACTGCCACTATTGGATGACCGAACAGACACACCACTATTCATTGTAGCTTTTCCCATTCCATATTCTTGTGTGTGAAATTTATATCCATTTATGAAATATGCTGGCCAACTCTACACTCTTAACTGTGGACCTCATGATAGATAATATAGCAATCCTTGCTCTTCAAGTTCATCATGATTATTATGAACCTAAGGTTGCACACGCAAAGTCAATAATATATATATTTCAATAAATGATGTATAAAATTAAAATAAGGCAAGTGAACGGTCCATAGGCAACTTACATATGTTTTAAACCATGCTGCAAATTGTTCGTTGCACATACGGTCAAACTTATTTTATGGTAGTCCATACATTGAAGTTTGGAAAATCCTAGTAATAAATACAATTTATATATTAGCAAATATTTGATACACAATACATATATTTGCAAATTTGTACTTACTCGAAGTATGGCTCGACTTCTGGGTAGTTTAGCAAAATATATGTATGGGCTGCATGCAATTCTTCTCCTGTTAGGTAACGAGACTGACATGCGCCGCTTGGTCGACCTACATAATTGAAAATAGAGAATGCTTTGCAATTGGGATCAATGGGGCCCTCATCATTTCTGCCTGCTCTTCGCCTCTTGCACTGCACGTGCGGCTCAAAATAATATGATGCAAATGTTGTCATTTCTTCCACAATATATGCATTACAAATTGAAGCTTTAACACGTGCCTTATTCTTCACTTTTTTCTTCAAATGATATAAGAATCTAGTTGTAATAGAAAGAAGTTTATCGGAACATAATATATAATAAAGTAATTTGAACTTTATTTAAAAAAAATTTACCTCTCAAATGGATACATCCATCGAAATTATATGGGATTTGCAACTTTGGCCTCATAAGGCAAATGAACTAAGAGATGCTCCATCGAATAAAAAAATGATGGAGGAAATATCCTTTCTAAGTTGCAAAGAATAATTAGAATATCTCTCTCTAATTTGTCCATGTGCGATGCTTTTAACACTGTTGAGCAAATATCATACAGGACATTACTTAACTCTGTAATGGAGCCCCATACAAAATTCGATAGAACTTCCTTGAAAGTTATTGGAATTAGTCTTTCCATCAAAATGTGACAATCATGACTCTTCAAACCTGTCAATTTGCATTCATTCATATCAACACATCTTCCGAGGTTCGAAGCATATCCATCAGGAAACCGCACAGATTTCAACCATTGACAAACAACTCGTCTCTACTCCTTATTCAATGTATAAACTGCTGTTGGTTTTGGTCCCTTGCTACTTGCATCCACATTTAGTGTTGGTCGATCACAAATATCTCTCATATCTTTTCTTGCGTTCAAGTTATCTTTTGTTTTTTTGGTGACATCCATCACAGTATTTATGATATTGTCGAAAACATTTTTTTCTATGTGCATGACATCAAGATTATGATGAATAAGATGGGCCTTCCAATATGGTAGATCCCAAAATATACTGCGTTTTGTCCACTTATGTGTACTTTCGTACTCAAAAATCGTGTCATGAGGGTTCTGAACAACAGTTGGAAAGTCCTACACCCGCTCCCAAATTTGATCGCCAGTCAACCTCAATGGTGGACGTGTTCTTTCAGTCCTATTCTTCATGAACTCTTTTTTATTCCTTCTGAATATATAATTTATCGATAAAAATTATCTGTGACAGTCAAAATAGCTGGGCTTCTTTCCATGTTTTAATCTAAATGATTTTGATCTCTCCAAACATATCGGACATCCTAAGATCCCAACTGTACTCCATCTAGATAACATTCCGTAAGCTGAAAAGTCATTTATCGTCCAAAGAAGAACAGCTTTTATTACAAATATTTGATCGGTAGAAACATCATATGTAAGGACACCTTCCTCCTATAGCCGTTGTAACTCTTCAATCAATGGTTGCTTATAAACATCTATTAACTTTTTCGGATTTTGCGGGCCAGGCACGATCAATGTCAAAAACATATAAAGTATCTTCATGCACATACCAAGTGGAAGATTGTACGGCGTTAAGATATCTGGCCAACATGAATAACTTTTTCCTAATTTCCCAAATGGGGTAAATCCATCAGCATAGAGACCTAACCTGATATTTCGAGGCTCTATCATAAACTCAAGGTACGTTCTATCAAAATGCTTCCATGCCTCTATATCTGAAGGATGACACATTAGATCCTCTTCTGTTTCATGATTTGCGTACCAAGTCATGTGTTCAGTTGTGGCTTGAGATGCATAAAGCCTTTGCAATCTGGGGATTAAGGGCAGATAAAACATTTGCTTGCATGATCTACGCTTCTGATTACGATCCTGCCTCCTGTTAATCTTGTACCTAGGTTGGCTACAGAATTTGCAAGATTCTGCATTTTCATCATCTCTCCAATATAACATACAACCCCTACTATATACACCAATCCTTACAACCGGAATACCTAAGTTATCCACTAGCTTTTTCATATCGTAACAATGATTTGGCATGCTGTTATTACAAGGCATTATTTCCCGCATTACTTCAACAAAAGAGTTGAAGCAATCTTGCGACACATTATGCTCTACCTTGATATTTAACAATCTTGCTGTCACTGATAACTTAGTATGGTTGTCACAACCTGGCCATAAAGGTTCATTTGCTGCTTTCAACACTTCCCATAACTGATTAGATGAAAAACCTCCATTACACACATTCTCATCAAAACTCGTTACTTCT
Organism: Syzygium malaccense; assembly: GCA_031216405.1. Taxonomy (NCBI): domain Eukaryota; kingdom Viridiplantae; phylum Streptophyta; class Magnoliopsida; order Myrtales; family Myrtaceae; genus Syzygium; species Syzygium malaccense. The sequence continues at coordinate 38,687,912 of CM062263.1, read as the reverse complement.
ATCTCTTCCATTTGTGATGCATGACTAGTACCTACTTGTTCATGTGTAGGAGTAAAATTAGTACTTGCATGGTTTGAATTTGAAACAAAATTCTGACCAGCTGCATCAATCATCATCCTCTCGTATGGGTTCAATTGGTCATAATAGCTACATTCTTCTCTAACTAAAAATTGGTCACTTCTTCGATATCCTTCATCAGATATAAATGGTTCACCATGGCAAGTCCAATTATAATAATTCGGAGTAAACCCAAATCTACAAAGATGTTCTTCAACTGTATCGCGCACATGAAATTTACAATTACTACACTTTCTACACGGACACCTTAACTTATTTCCATTCATGAACTCATATTTACTACAAGCAAAGTCTAAAAATAGTTCCAACCCAGTACGAAATTCATCGGTCAATCCTTGACATCCAAGTAAGTTCTTATTATACATCCAAGCCCTGTTTCTTTGCATTGTGTCTGTATTAAAATAAAAAAATCTCGTAAAACACTTAAAATATCATATCTACTGTTGTTAATTAAAAAAAATTGAAAATTAAAATTTTGTTTTTCACGCAACAATTACTTTGAAATTTTAAAAAATGAAAAAATTACCATATAAAGAAGACTTACCTAGATATTTGACTGAAATCTTGATAGCAGAAAGTAGTCAATTTGAAGAGAATTGCAAAGTTCACTTGGATTGCGCGATCTTCAATTGGACACGTACCTAAATAAAAGCAAAATCACTTAACATTCATTTTTAAATAATTTTTTATTTTTTCCGAATTATAAAAAAAATTTTTACAATTTTCTCCGGTCGCCGATGCCGGCGAGGTCGCTCGGCCTTGCCATGATCGCCGGTCAGACTGATATGGGCGAGGCCGAGCGGCCTGGCCATTACCGCCGGTCGACCTCGCCGTCGCCCAGCTGGGCGACGGCGAGGTCGACCGGCGGCCCCGATGAGGTCGCTCGGCCTCGCCTAGATCTAGGGGAGGCCAGGTTGGGCGACGGTGAGGTCGACCCGCTGCCATGGCCACCCCGCACGGCCTCGCCGGCCATAGGTCGAGGCCAGTCGGCCTCGCCCAGATCTGGGGGAGGCCAAGTTGGGTGACGGTGAGGTCGACCCGCTGCCATGGCCACCCCGCACGGCCTCGCCGGCCATAGGTCGAGGCCAGTCAGCCTTGCCTAGATCTGGGGGAGGCCGCACGGCCTCGCCATGGCCGCTGGTCTACCTCACCGTTGCCCAGATCTGGGCGATGGCCAGGTCGACCGGCGGCCATAGTGAGGCCGGTCGGCCTTCGCCAGACTGGGCGAGGCTGCCAGTGTTCGTCACAAATTTGTGACGGACGGTATTCCGTCGTAAATTTGCGATGGACGGTATTTGTCCGTCGCAAATTGGTGGCCGGTCGCCGGTACAACAAAAACAGAAAAAAATATCAAAAAAAAAAATTCGCATCCAACGATGAATCAGAAGGATAGAACCATATTAGTTGCATGTTTAGTCACGAAATTAGCTACGATACTTACCGGTGGAAAAGCTTCACCGAGATTGATTTCTGGACGCACGGATTATTGAGAGAAATGATAGAAAGAGAAGGTAAGAGAAAAGCGGGCGACCTGATAAATCACTATTGAGAGAGAGAGAGAAATTGACAGGTGGGGAGGGGTGCATATCACAAATTAGGGACGAATCCATTTTCGTCGCAAAATCCGTCGCAAATTTGCGACGGATAAAATATTCATCGCTACTGCGGTTGTAACGGAAAGCAAAATTCGTCGCAAATTTGCGACGGATTATTTTCGTCGCAAATTTGCGATGGATTTATAAATCCGTCACAAAGTTTATTGCAAATTAGCGACGAAAATAATCTGTCGCAAATTTCCGTCGCAATAATCATGTTTTTTTATAGTGGGATAATCGATTCAGGGGTTAGTGACCACATAATTTGCAATGAGCATTTATTTTCCCATGTTCATAAAGGCCCATAATCTTTCGTGCCAGTACGTCTTCCAAACGAGACTACCACCTATGTTACTAAAATTGACACTGTTCATCTTGGTCCAAACTTTATCCTAAAAAATGTCCTATACATTCCCAACTTTGAATTCAATCTTCCTTCTTTCTCAAAAGTCTGCGAGGATAATTCTTGTCGTGCCATATTCAATTCTAAAAATTGCTTCTTTCAGGACCATTCGACTGGCAAATTGATGGGCTTGGGTAATGTTGCACAAGGATTGCATTTCTGGATTGATTTCCTAGGAGATTTATATTCATTCAATAAGAGCGTTTTCTTGTAATGCTACCACTCGTAATAAAAATCTCCTTTTTCATAAACGTTTGGTTTATAGTGCACGTTTTCCCCATCCAAAATGTCCAATATGTCCAATATGTCCTCTAGCTAAACAGTCTCGAGTATCTTTTTCAATCAGTACATCTCGAGCTAACAATGCTTTTTCATTACTCCATATAGACATCTAGGGACCTTATCATACCCCTCATCGTGACGGATCCCTTTTTTTCCTTACAATTGTGGATGACTATACCCGCATCACTTGGGTACTCCTTATCCAATCAAAAAGCCAAACCTTTTCTCATTTGTCGAGTTTCCTTTCTATGATTAAAAATCAATTCAATAAACCTGTCCAAAGAATTCGTACAGACAATGGGCGCGAGTTCTTTACTTCTGATTGCATATCATTTCTATCTTCTCATGGGATACTTCGTGAAAGTTCTTACACCTATACTCCACAACAAAATGGAATTGTTGAACGCAAATATAGACATCTCTTGGAAATAGCTCGAGCATAAAAATACCAAGCTTCCATTCCGGAAAATCTTTGGGGAGATTGTGTGATCATGGCAACCTATTTGATTAATCGCGTGCCAACTCGAATTCTTGAAGGTAGGACTCCTTCTGAAATGTTTTATGGAAAACAGCCCGACATTAATCATCTTAAAGTATTTGGATGTTTATGTTGTGCAATGACTGTGGGCTCTCGGGATAAAATGGATCCCCGTGCCACTTAGTGTATTTTCATGGGATGTCCTCCTCTTCAGAAGGGATACCGAGTTATGGAGATCTCTACAGGGCATTTCTTTATAAGTAGGGATGCTATATTTCATGAGGATATATTCCCTTTTCAGAAGATGACATCTTCATCTCAATCATCCTCCTCATCACAAGACCACCATCAATTTTTATTCAATGATGACTTATCCATGGCTCCTCAATATGTTATTATTGCACTAGAACCATCTATGCCAGTTACAAGGGAATCCTTGAGCCAAGCAGATGAATCACCACTACTATCATCTGAGAACATTCATTCACCTATCTCATCCATGGCGACCTCATCTCCATCATAGCTTGCTCAAGAATCCCCCTCAAAAGAACCTAAACAAGTATAAACTGAGCAACCTCGACATTCTCGACGCAATATTCGTCCACCTACATGGACCAAAGACTACATATGCTCTACATTAAGTTCTCCACGTACACAATATCCTATATCTTCATATGTCTCATTTAGTAGACTCTTGCCAGAACATATGTGTTGCATTAGTCGCATTTCAGAAAAACAGGAGTCATCTTCACATCATGAAGCAGCATGTGACCCTCGATGGCAACACGCAATGACGGCTGAACTCAACACCCTCATTGAAAATCACATTTGGGATATTATTTCACTACCCCCACATTGAAAGCTGATTGGCTGCAAATGGGTATACAAAATCAAATTCAAGGCGGATGGTTCTGTTCAACGTTACAAAGCTCGTTTGGTTGCTAAAGGATTCATACAACGAGAAGGTTTTGATTATCATGAAACATTTTCTCCTGTTGCCAAAAAGGTAACTGTACGTTCCTTCTTGTCCATTATCGCCATTTGTAATTGGCTGCTGCATCATATGGATGTTTACAATGCATTTCTTCTTGGGGATCTGGATGAAAAAATTTAAATGGAACTTTCGCAGGGTTTACGCAGACAGGGAGAGTCTCAAGTATGTCATCTCCGCAAATCCCTACATGGGCTTAAATAGGCTTTTAGACAATGGTATGCCAAGTTCACTGCTGCATTTACAAGTGCAAGATTTCAGCATTCCAAACATGATTATGCTATATTCACATGGACTGTAGGTACTTCATTAATTTATTTGCTGATATATATTGATGATATACTTATCATGGGTGTTGACACCTAATTTTTAGCCGACACATCATTAAAAAAAAACTCGAGATTAGGGTTTCTGATCGCAACGGAACCCATTTCTTGAACAAAAAGTGTCGTTTTTTAATTCCATTTGTTGGCTTAGTTTTTGTAGATGATTTACCATACATTTCATGCAAAAACCTAAAAATTCAAACAGTTGACTTTCGGGTTAACTTTTTGTTCAACTCTTTGACTAAAAGTCAACCCTTGATCAAATTGGGGATTTTCGCATAAAAAGATTCATTTCAAGTCTAATTTCACTTTAGAAGTGGAAATTTCCGAAAAATTCAAAGATTTGATCACAAAATCAAACTCCTAGTGAAAAGTTAACTATGGTTTGACTTTTAGTCAAACCTTTGACCAAAAAAAATTAAAAAATGCAAAAATCCCAAAATCATCTTATTTTACATTCAATTTGACTTTAGCATTTGAAATTCTGCAAAAATCAGTTTAGAATTAATTTTTGGCAATTTGCAGAATTTGGTTTAAATCGATCAAAAATGAAATTTCTTCATTTCTAGTCATTTTTTAGGTTCGTTTCCTTCACGATATTTGATCTAGAGGTTGTATTACATTCAATTTTGGAATCAATTTTGTAATTCCAAGCCAAGTGCAAAAACCCCCCAATTTACGTCCTAATTAGTGATTTTGATCAATTCTTCATGATTTGTGCAATTAAGACACGAACGAGGCTAATTTCTTATATGAAATCCAAATTCGAAATCAATTTTGGAAGATTCATATGAACTTGAGCCAATATGATCAATTTAGTGATTCAATGATTGAGAAATCTAAGAGTAATTGATCCAATTAGTGTAATTCAACTTGACCCATTCTAGACTATCATCCAATTTGATGAATTGAGGCTCAATTTGGCTACTTGAACTTCAATTAAATTCATTAGTTTAGCTTGGTCCTGCAATTTAACTCAAATCAAAGAACAATTGAGCTAAACAAGTTAAATTGGATCAATTTATGCTTGAATTTCAAATTGGTTCAATCCAATTTAATTGAATTCAATATTAATTAGGTCAATCAATCATAATAAGGATTAAATTGCACAAAATTAGAACAAATTGGACCTAGAATTGAACCGATTCAACCCGATCAAACTCGGGTTAAACCGGTCCAATCAATTCAACCTGGTTTGACCCGAATTAAACCGGTCCGATCAGACCGTTCATTTTCCGATCGAAAATCCAGCGGCCAGCGGTCCATTCCGACTAGCCAAGGTCAGCCACATCCCTTTGAGCCCAAAATGACAAAAATGCCCTTAAATGAAAATTAAAAAAATGCCCCAAAAGTAAAATTACCAAAATACCCTTACTTAAGGATTAAGTAAATTACTTAGGGGTTAAGCAAATCAATCATGGCCATTCATTTAGATCAAATCATGACCATCCATAATGCCATGTCACCTATCCTTAGCCCTTAAGGAGTATTCTTAATCATTAAGGATGCATTCTAGGCCATTAGATCGATTTAAAGGCTATGATTCAAAGTTGGGGGGTATATAAGCTTTTTCTCTCCAAAATTGGAGGGGGACTCTCATTTTTCCAGATCTATTTTCTCTCTCATCTCTCTCCCTCTCTCTCTATCTCACGTTCTCTCCCTTTTCGCTCTTGGCCGTGAGCTTTCCTTGCTCACGCCGGCCAGTTACCAACCGATTTCCGGCACACCGTTGCCACTCCGTAGCTCTCCGGACACCCTAGAGCCAGTCACAAGGCTGGCCACAGCTACTGGTAGCCGAAGCACCTCTAATCAGCTCCATCTTTCTCTCGATTACATCACTGGCAACTGAGCCGGTGATTGATCCAACCGACTTCCGTGGTGATTCCGGCATCCTGGCTTTCTTCCTAGGTGGTCTGAGGCTTGCAATCAGCATCCTTAACTCCATCTCGAAGTTGTAGTGGCTGGTTTCCACCGGAAAAGCCATCGAAGTTCCACTTTAAGTTTCATTTTACTTCTTATTGTTTGGATTTTAATCTGATGTTGATTTTCTTACCTTGTGACGTAGATATCGGGAGCTATATTTGGCACCATTCTGGAGATCATTGGTGGCAAAAATAGCTCATTTGAGCTTAGTAACATCATTAAACAAGGTAGGTATACTTAGATCTTATCCTACGAAATCATTCACAAAGAGGTCTGCATGTTTAAAATGTTGATTTCATCTCGTAAATGTCGAAATCTGAAGAAGTGATCAGCTAGAGAATTGTAGGATATGTCGAGAGCTTCAATTTGATATGCTGTATGCCTCAATTGGACTTCGTTTGCTAGGTCAAAACTCCTTTGAAAGTCAAGATCAGAATCTAGAATGATAATGTTGTGTCCTATTCTTCTGTGATACTGAATAACCTTGTTCGGTTGGATGATTTTTCTGATTTTATGTGTTCATTATTTGAGAAAACTTTTTTCATGAAAGTTGTCTAGCACATTTAAATCTATTCACCGTAAAAATTTCATAAAATTCCAAGCATGGTAGGTTAGGATGATTAGCAACGTCATCTAGGCATTGTTCTGGTGACAGATGAGTTTCTGAATGACCTTCATGTGTTCTTCGATTTTTATAAATTTGTGTATTCAAAATCTAAAAACATTTTCCTATAAAAGTTTACATTGAGATTGAGAGCTTTCTAGTGACATGAATTTTATAAAAATCGGAGTTCATTTGTATTTTCAAAGGAATTTTTATGATTTAGTCAATATCTGTGTTCTGATTTGATTTTTCTTTCATTGAAATCCAAAATATGTTTCTCCGAATTTGATAAACTTTGAGTCCTCTTTTGCAAAAACTCAAAACTCCAAAGTTGTTCATTAGGCCCTTATTGTATAGATTGAAAATTTTGAGGGCCTAATAGCAATTGTTATGCGGTCAATTTGCTAAAAATCTCGATAAGGTCCTCTCGGGATTAAACTTGATTTGCAAACGAGTCCCTGGTGAAAACCGAATTTTATAAAAATTTGGAGGGCTTTTAAAGAAAAACTTAAAACATGAAAACTGTCACACACGGAGAATCCTAGCTGTTTAAAAATTTTGATGGGATTTTGATAACAATCACTATTTTTCCCGTAATTTTTTTAATTCAAATTCAAACCAGGTCCAGACTGTCATAAAGGGTAGAATTGTCTTTTTTCGTGAAAATCGATGGGGAACTAGGAAAAATGCTCTGCTTGACTTTTTATCCTCATGACATAAGCTTTCTAACGACACCTGAATCACTTCATTTTGATATCATTAGGTTGATTAATCATACTCAAACAGAATGGGTCCGAATTTAATAACTAATGATTGATTAAGTGGTCCTCTTATGAGGCCCACTTCCCATTGCTTGATTGGTTGAGAAACATGGCCCATGGGCCTCAATGCATGCTTTACTCATGGCTATGCATGTGTTTGTTAGATGTATATTAAGTCCGGTGCATGTTCGGCGGGTACCCCATTATGGTCACTTAGAACCTAACTTTAGGGGATAATCGGTATGAGTTGTCATTTTGTGAATACAAATGATATCCCGTTATCATTAACCATTGATCAAATAATGTTAGATGATTAAGTGGGTGGGTGAACCGAAATGCATGTAAAGCAAAGACCGATCCCGAGGCCCGTATTTGATTAGTGAATTGTTTGCATCATTACCTTTCTTTGGTTGTTCCTTTGTGCATTGTTTGTCATGAGTGTATCTTATGGATATAAACACCGACACCCGAGAGGTGGTCCATGGAAGGGATAGTACAAAAATTGTAGAAGACCAAAGCGATAGACCGATGATCAATCCGGTTTCAATTTGTATTCACTTGACGGTGGCGATAGACCGATGTCCAATCCGGTCTCAATTTATATTCAATTCATTCGTTCCCAAACATGTCTCAAGTTTTCAATTTGTGTGTAATAAAAACCCAACGAGTTGCGGGTTTTACTTTCTCGCACTTAGAATTAGCTCATCCTTTTAATACCTTGAGTGTTTACTCTGCACAATACTTTTCAATACAATTATTTATTTCTTTTATTTCAAGACTAAGATAGGATTAGTTTAGAATCTTAAATGAAAATTAAAAAAAAAATGCATGATCACCTGGTGGACTAAGACTTTGGCATGAAAAATGTAAAAAAATAAATGCATGACAATTTAGATAACAGCCATGTTAAGTTTAGCAGTACTGAAAGGGCATTAATAGAAATATTAACGTAAGCTAATCCTCGAACTCATGATCTCTGATTTTCGTAAAAATCGAAACGAAACTCCCTCATTTCGGTTGAGTATTCTAGCCGACCCCCGACCTAGGCTAGTGGCAACTCCTAAAAAGATAAAATTAATTAGTTGTCACGCGAGGTATGGATTTAGGAAAAATCCACATTCATGATCAATGGACCATATGGATGACGGGATAAGTACGGCGTAAGTACTATAACTTTTGTACGGAGGACACTTAAGTGCCATAACTTTTTTTTGGCTCACTTGAGTGCCATAACTTTCAAAAAAAAGATTACTTAAGTGCCACTTACGAGCTAGTCGCGAAGGCCCGAAATCGCGGCTTTTCCGGCCTAACAATGACCTTCATAGTGAGGCGAGCACCACCAGCTTGAAGAGGGGGCCGATAAATGTGTGACTACGAAGCATTTTTACCTTCGTCAACGGAGGCTAAAGCGGAAATTTCGATACGAACGGAGGCCATGGAATGATTCACCGACACCCCCTCTTCAAGCTGGTGGTGCTCACCTCGCCGGGAAGGTCACCGTTTGGCTGAAAAAGCCGCGGTTTCGCGCTCTTACGACCAACCCCTCTGACAAGCTAGTCGTGAGGGCCTGAAACCGCTGCTTTTTCAGTCGAACGGTGACCTTCCCGGTGAGGCAAGCACCACCAGCTTGAAGAGGGGGTGTCAGTGAATCATTCCATGGCCTCCGTTTGTCTCGAAATTTTCGTTTTAGCCTCCGTTGATGAAGATAAAAATGTTTCGTAGTCACACAAATCGGTTCGATAAATTGTGTGACTACGAAGCATTTTTACCTTTATCAACGGAGGCTAAAACGGAAATTTCGAGGCGAACGGAGGCCATTGAATGATTCACCGACACCCCTCTTAAAGCTGGTGGTGCTCACCTCGCCAGGAAGGTCACCATTCGGTCGGAAAAGCCGCGGTTTTGGGCTCTCACGACTAGCTCGTAAGTGGCACTTAAATGATTTGTTTTTTGGAAGTTATGGCACTCAAGTGAGCCAAAAAAAAGTTATAGCATTTAAGTGTCCTTCGTACAAAAGTTATGGCACTTGCGCTATACTTACTCCTATAGATGACTAAAAGATTGATGCTTTGGTAAGCCGTCTTTTATGATGTGGCAAATGGACCGTATGGATGACCAAAAGATCAACGTTTTGGTAAGCCGTCTTTTATAATATGTCACGTGGACCCTATGGATGACTAAAAGATCGACATTTCTGTAAAGCTATCTTTTATCATGTGCCATGTGGACCGTTTCATGAACACTTATCTCTAAACCCGCCTTATCGAGTTCGGCCCTCAAGAGATAGGTCGTGACAGGCTTGGCGACTCTGCTAGTGACTAGGTTACAAACCTAAGTGGATCAAAGCCGTAATAAACTTGTTGGTTGTTATCTCACTTGTCTACATTTTATAGTATCGATTGCATGTCAAAGTCGCGTGGAAAATGAGGTAAGTCGCTAATCAAGTGTTAACTATTTTTGTTGGTGGGAGTTATAAGGGGAGGCGTATGTGTCAACCCTTTGTTTTGCAGGTGGTGAAAGGATGTATGCGTGTATGTTGGGTTATATTAAAGTGTTGTTTGCTTTAAATTCAAACCCATGTTTACCCACTTTAACACGACATAATGCACTCACATCCCACTGTCTAAACCCTGGATCGCTTTTAGGATACCTTTAGGAGATATTAAGAGTGGAATCCACATGTGAATCCATGTGGTAATCCATTTTTCAATATCGCTCATCTTGGTTAGCAAGAAGTGCACCGACCGACGTTAGTAGCGGTGCGTAAACTCTTCTTATCTAATCAAGGTGGGGACCTTGAACTTTTAGAATCCTACCCTTAGGCGTCAAACCTCACATCTTCATGCAATCTGTCGATGTGTTTGCCATTCTCTTCGTTGTAAGGTTGATTGTATCGTTTTAATATTTTTATTGTAATTCCACTTACGTCATTTCAATTTCATGTTATATTTCTTTCTATAACGCGTGGTGATTAATCTCGATGCTCCAAATTAGGGTTAGTCAAGTAGATATGTTAGAGATTCGAGTCATCCCCATACCTAGAGCTCTCGTGGCCATACGGGAAAGCCTGAGCTAAAGCATAAGAATTACGTGAAAAAAAGGATTGGATATCTTCCTGCTCTTTTATACATCGAGCCTCGTGTCTCCATGATTAAGGCATTATCCCATTTTTGGAACTCAAAGACATCCACTTTTGTGTTTGGTCGAAATGAATTGACCCCTACAATTGAGGAGTACAATATTGCCATTGGAAGAGTCGGTTCTTTTGGTCTAGTTAGTCCTCCGATAGATATAGATCCTATAACTCTTTTGAGCCAATTCTTAGGAGTTGATATTCTCCAAATCAAAGGCGTTCTTAGAGGAAATTCCAATGCACTTCTTTTTGCATTCTAAGAACGACATTTTTCTAGCTTGCCAAAAGAACCGGGTAATTGAATTCCTCGCGTTTTTCTCTTAGCATTTCTTGGTTTTGTGGTCTTTCCATATACCAAAAAGACTATGGATTCTTTGGTAGTCCACATTGTCAATCAAGTGTATATGTTCAAAAGATTCTCTAATATGATCCTAGGTGAGACCTTCATATCACTCAATAGGTTTAAACAAAACAAAAATGGTACTTTTAGAGCCCCGATAGGTTTACTTCAAATTTGGTTGGTCTCTCACCTTAAAGATTTTGGTTTGAGCTTGAAAATCATAGGTGTATCAAAAGATTATCATCCTATCTCACTTTTCCAAGAAAAGGAAGAAATCTTTCCTTATTAGTCATTCTCAACTTGGTTTAATATTCTCAAGAACCTTGTTCCAAATCAAATCCAATAGCATGTTCGTTAGCTTGGAAATTCTGAGGTACGCCTTAATAACGGATCCGACAACCCAATCTCACTTTTGGGTCTCATGGAGTCTACGTCATATTACCCTTTTAGGGTGATCCATCAATATCGTATGCTTCTAAAGATTCCACCATTCCTCATGTTAGGGTTATATCGTTTTGACTATCGCAAAGATGTCATCCAAAAGGACCAAATGGTGGATTTGAAGGAAATGATCAAGTCCATCATTGATATGTGGTACAAATGCCACTCGGAGCCAATTCTCATTACCGACGAGTCAGAATTGGAAGGTGAAATGAAGATACACCATGCATTACTGGAATATATACATACCGTCGCCTCGGGCCCGAGCTTAAAGTGGATCTCCCTAATGTCCCTGAGAAGCCAACTCAACAGCAAGCTATAACCGCAAGAGCTCTTAGGGAAAGAGATGAGGCTTTAGCCGAGGTTGAACGTTTGACCCAAGAAAACAAACGAATTTGCCTCGTATCTAAAGAAGATCCATTAGGAGTTTGGCTATATTCCATGAGGAAATCTCCTTTCATGTAATTTTCATTTTATAGATTTGATGTATAGGGTTTCCTTTTTACTCATTTTAGTAATGATGTAATAGGATTCTCTTCTTGTTTTTAGATTGATCTATAGGGATTATATTTCATGAATTTTGTTGTTAATAGTGAAATTTTCCTTGTGTGTACTTTCTTCTTTTTTTTTCGAGATTCCAATGGAATATAGATGGAGCATCTTGATTAATCATCGCGTGTTACCCCTTCAATTGTATAATTTCTTTTGAAGAAATTTTGATAAGAGATTATTCACATGATATTGGGATCATGAGAATATTTCTTATCTCTATTTCATCCAAAGAAAATATAAAATTGAAGGGTTTTATATTTTCGTCTCAATTCATTTCCCGCGTCTATTTTTTAACACAAGGTACTAAAATATGGCTAAGACACGTTATATTATACGCACTCATCGCCAAGCAAGGATGGAAAACGAGGACACTCGTACCCGCATTATTACTATCAAGAATTAGATGGCGCAAATGATGATGCTCTTAACTGATCGTTCAAATTAAGTGAAGAACCTCACACTTGTGGCTCCTGTTGCTGCAGCTTCTACTTCCAATGCACCTACTAATGCACTGGTGGCAGATCCTACCAACAAAGGACCTGCTGAAGAGGTCCCCATTAATGCTACACCCACTGATGTTGATTTGGAAGCTTTACCTAAGGAGTCCCTTGCCGTTCACCTAGATGAAGAGAGTGCAAGATGTCTCGTAAAATTTGAAGAACGCCTGTGCATGCTGCAAGGTTACCAACTCCAAGGCTTCGATAAGCCATCACCTTTTACAAAAAGTGAAGGTTCCTGATTTTTACAAGGATCTTGAATTTTCAAGAAAGTACGATGGAACTGGGTGCCCAAAGACCCATTTGAGGTATTATTTGAGCAAAATGGCTCGTTACTCTGATAACACTCCGCTGTTAATCAGCACTTTTCAAGATAGCTTGACTAATTTTGCCTTAACGTGGTTCATCGAGTTGGATTTGGAGAAAATTTGCACCTGGGAAGACATCGCAGACGAATTCCTCCAACAATACAAGTTTAATACTGAAATTGCTCCAACCCGTGAAGAGCTAGCTCGAGTTGATAAAAGGAGAAATTAAACTTTTAGAGCATACGCCCAAAGGTGGAGAACCACGATGTCCAAAGTCAAACCTCTGCTATCTGAGAAAGAGATCATGCAATTGTTTCTTTGAGCTCTGCCTCGAGAATACTTTGAGAAGATGTTTAATAATACTTGCATCAATTTCCCCACAATGGTTGAACTGGGAGAACATATTAAAGGAATCATGCGAGAGGGTCGATTATTCGAGATGACGACTCGCAGATTTATCCCAAAGAAAGATAAGGAGCCAATGGTGGAGGTTGCTTACATTTAAAATCCTAATACTCAAAAGCCATTTAACACGCCAGTTCAAAGGTCCACTATGGAAGCAGGAGGCTCTTCCCGAAATTTTGATCAAAAAGGAAAAACTCCACAAAGACAATTCACTCGATTACCAAGACTTATGTCCCAGTTGCTTCTGGTGTTGATTGAATGAAGGCTTGTAGCAAAAGAAATCTTGAGAGACAACTCGCCACAGTTTGTTGGGTTTGACTTAACAAAAACTTGCGAGTATCACATCGGTGAAAAGGGCCATGACGTGGACAGCTGTTATGTTCTCAAGGTTAAGATTTAAAACCTACTGGATAAGGGAATCTTGACATTTAAGGATGCCACACCAAATGTTCAACAAAATCCACTCCCCCCAATCATATCGAAACTATTGATGTGATATTTAGATACGAGAATGAGAAACCTTTCTTGGTTGACGTGGCAAAGCTGGAGGAGTTATTGACCGTAACTGAATGTCAACCACAAGGAGGAGACATCTCCCGAGAGGAGAAAATGTATTGCCTAACCAAGATGGCTACTTTAAGCATAATTCAGCCATTTCAAGGAAGAAATTCGAAGGGTCAATCGAGATTGCTTTAATCGATTTGTCATCCGAAAATTTCTCTTGCAAGTTCACAGACGAAGTCTCATGCTCAAAGCCTAATGAGGATCGATACGAGCTAGATGTTGATGAACCTTAGAGTGACACATATTCCAATTTGGAATGTGAGAGCAAGAATGCCCATTGAGATCGTGAGTTTATGAAGAAGGCCTACGAGAAAGACTTGAAAGACATTGTTCCGACTGGATGGAACGATGAAGATGATATAGAAGTTCCTTCCGACGCTGATTCGGAATTTGAATGCCATACCTCCTACTAGGATCGAGAGTTCATTAGGAAGGCAATCGAAAAGGATGAAATTGTTGATGCCCTCGAGCAGCCAACTGGTCATTATGATTTCACGGTAAATACACTCCTCCTCCAAGCGCTTTTATTGACCCTAAGACTATCATCTCAAGTGGATGGGGGCTTGAATTTGAAGATGATGGCATGGTAGCCGTGATTAATCCCGTTGTGATTGAATTGAATACTATTTGTGAAATCTAAGCACATGTTGTGGAACTTGTGGTTATAGATTTAATGGCTGATGGCTTCAAGGACATAAAGATCTCAAATGAGGACTTTGAGCCTGTTGTGATCGAGCTGCCACTGAAAATAGATGAGAATTTGAAGGCAAGAACACCCCCTGTTTATGACTCCAAGGCAATTCCTTAGAATTATGAGTCTAATGAGATTGACGCTGTTACTCGATCAAGCCGATGTTTTTTATCTAGTGAAGGTATTGAGAAAAAGGCTGTAACCGAAGAAGAGGTGGAGCAACTCTTGAAGCAGAAGTGATCGAGCAGTTAAGAAAAATGTTGGCTCGGATCTCGTTACTTGAACTATTCAAGTCTTCCGAGAGGCATAGGAATGCTCTCTTAAAAATTCTTAATGAAGTACATGTACCCGAGACAATTGGAGAGGTACAATTGGAAGAGTTTGTAGATGCCATCCTTTGCAGGGATCAAATCTCCTTTTCTGAAAAAACTTACCGCCAGAAGGGCGAGCACACTCTAAGGCGTTATACATCTCTGTTCAACACTTCGATACGAGGTTATTGAGAGTACTCATCGATAATGGTTCAGCTCTTAACATTTGTCCGTTAGCAACCTTGCGCCGTCTGGCTGTGGGTATGGATAATGTTCATCCTTCTAACGCTCAAATCAGAGCCTTTGATGGCATGAAGAAGGAAGCTCTAGGGGAGATTGACCTGCAGCTGATGATTGGTCCAGTTATGTTCACCTAGAAATTTCAAGTGTTCAACATCCCAAGTAACTTTAGCTTGTTGCTGGGACGACCTTGGATTCACATTGCGGGTGTTATACCCTTAAGTTTGCATCAAATGATCTGTTTGGTTGTGTTTGGCGAGATTATAACTGTCTATTGTGAGAAGGACACCGAAACCTTCAACAATACTGTAATTCCCTATGTGGAGCCAGAAGTAAAAGGAGAATCAAGCTACCATTCGTTCGAGTTAGTGTTGGTGGCTCATGTGCCTGCAGGTACCATCATAAAGAAGCCTCATTATTCAAAGGTGGCCCTTATGTTTAGCAAAGTGTTAATCAAGCATGGATTCACTGTTGGCAAAGGATTGGGTAAGCTGTCCCATGGCATCCTCACACCCGTTGAGGTGACCAAGAGAAGGAAGTGAGAAGGCTTGGGTTACCAAGGCGATCAACAAGGTCAAGGTAATCGGAAAGGCCCAAACATCAAAGAAAAGAGTTATCGATGTATGCTCCCTCCTCCATTGAAAGATTTCTTCCCTGGACCACCGAAGTTGCTCTAAGATGAAGAAGTGGATATCTATGGTTTCGTCAACCTATTTGAAGAGAGCTTTGTGGGTGCCATTTCTGAAAGCTTTGAGGATGATTCACCTACCGATCCCGCTGTGTAAAGGATGTTCCCGTGTTCTACTTTATTTTTAGTTGTAATCCATCTAATTCTCCCCTGTGAGGGACTTTCATTTGTTTATTTCATATGTTGTAATAATTCGGATCACGAAGTTTATCCAAAATATTATATGACATTTACTGCATATCAATAAAAGCATTCTCATGTTTTGTTAATAGATCTGTGAAAGTATACTAAACCAGCCCTATGATGATGCTTTGAGGCCAGGGCTTTTGCACGATCTATAGTTTTCAAAACAATTCGTTGGAACGAGGATGTCCAACGTTATGAGGACGAGTTCCCCATGAAATTTTCGAAAGCTTGGAATTTGAAAAGTTTTTTTTCATCACATTTGTATGCATTACATTTATTATCTTCATATACTAACCATTTTTTGTTGCATCTCAAGCATAACAGTTTGCATAATCATGATAGTCATATGCATGGCTCGGATTCGTGTCCAAAAGACTCTTTGGAACTTGATTATTCTGATCCCGAAAATGAAGAAGATTTCAAGGTTATTCAAAGAAAATAGATCAGACATGAAGAATCCAAACCTCCCATGGAAGAACAAATTGTCATTATAAATTTGGGTGATTCTAAAAATCCCAAGGAAACAAAGATTAGGGCAAGTCTCTCTCAAACAGATGTCAATTGACTGATCGAACTCTTGAAAGAGTACCGAGATGTCTTTGCTTGGTCATATGCTGATATGCCGGGTCTGGACCCCAACATTGTAGAACACACATTGCCTCTTGATCCTGCCATTCTACCTAAGAAACAGAAGCTTAGGAGGACAAAGCCGAAATTATCCAAGAAGATTAAGGAAGAAGTCATGAAATTGTTGAAAGTTGGTTTCATTGAAGTTACTCACTATGTCGACTGGATTGCTAATATTGTCCTAGTCATGAAGAAGGATGGGCGAGTTCGAGTATATGTCGATTATTGCGACTTGAACAAAACAAGTCCCAAAGATGATTTTCCATTACCACATATTAACGTCTTGGTCGATAGCACGGCAGGATTCGAATTATTTTCCTTCATGGATGGTTTCTCTGGCTATAATCAAATCCAAATGAAAGAAAAAGACAAAACTAAAACATCTTTCATCACTCCATAGGGAACATTCTGTTATAAGGTTTTGCCCTTCGGCTTGAAGAACGCATGGGCAACTTACCAAAGAGCCATGGTAACACTATTCCATGACTTGATACATAAAGAGATTGAAGTTTACGTCAACAACATGATCGTTAAATCACGACAAGGTGAAAACCACATTGAAGTCTTGAGGAAACTATTTGATCGACTTAGAAAATTCAAGCCCCGCAAAATGTGTGTTTGGGGCAAAGTCTGGAAAGCTCCTCGGATTTATGGTTAGTAACAAGGGCATCGAGATTGATCCCTCGAAGGTGAAGGCCATTTGCGACTTGAAACCTCCTTCTACTGTTAAAGAGGTCCGAAGCTGGTTAGGAAGACTGAACTATGTTGCAAGATTTATTTTCCAGTTATCTAAAATAGCTAAACCATTCTTCATTGAAGAAGAATGCCAAAGTTGAATAGAACGAAGATTGTTAGAAATCCTTTGAACAATTGAAGCAGTATCTTTCACACCCACCAGTTTTGGTACCGCCTACTTCAGCTTTACCTTTGATCTTGTATTTCACCATTCACGATGAGTCTCTAGGAGCTATGTTAGCGCAGAAGGGACCGGAGGATGGAATGGAACATGCTATTTACTACCTCAGTAAGAAGTTTACCTATAGTGAAGCTTAATACCCTGAAGTTGCGAAAACATGAGTAGCCTTAATTTGGGTATGACACAGATTACGATAATACACTCTTCATCATCGTATTCTGCAAGTGAATGAAAATGACCCTATCAAGTATCTTTTGGAAAAGCCTGCACTGGTTGGAAGGCTTGCCAAATGGCAAATATTGCTCTTTGAATTTGATATCGAGAGCATGTCTCAGAAGTTCATCAAAGGGTAAGCTATAGTTGACATGTTAGCTAAGAGTCTCTTAAAGTCAGACGACAGGGATGAAATTGATGAAAGGATCCATTTGGTGTCACGTGACAAGTGGACCATGTATTTTGATGGAGCTGTTAACCTCTCCGGTTTTAGCACTTGAGTAGTCCTGATATCCCCAGCGGGTCAGCATTATCCGGTAGCTGCAAAGTTGGTATTTCCTTATACCAATAACATTTCAGAATATGAAGCTTGCATCCTTAGTCTCCAATTAGCCATCGACATGAAGGTTAAGAGATTACAAGTTTATGGTGATTCTGCGCTTATTATTCTCCAAACATGAGGTGAATGGCAAACTCATGATTCAAAACTAATTCCTTACCATGAGTATCTTAAGGATTTGGTGGAAGAATTTGAAGAGATCTCATTTGATTACTTACCAAGATCTCAGAATCAATTTGTTGATGCCTTGGTGACATTATCCTCAATGTTACAAGTAACTGATGGCTTGAATATTGATCCTTTACAAATCGATGTTTTAAAAGAGTCTGCGTATTACATGGTTATAGATGAAGAACTCGATGGTCAACCATGGTACTATGACATTATGAATTACCTTCGAGAAGGAAAATTTCCCCAAAGAAGTCAAGCCACTGATCGAAAATACTTGACTAAGTTAGCTTCCAAATTCTTCCTCAGCGGAGGTGCTTTATACAAAAGATCTTTTGATTCGGTCCTATTGAAGTGCGTAGACACCAAAGAGGCCAATTTATTAATGAAGGAGATACATGAAAGAGAATGTGGTCCTTCTATGAACGGCCATCTTCTAGCAAGGAAGATCATGAGGTTAGGCTACTACTGGTTAACCATGGAAGCCGATTGTATTTAACATGTTAAATGTTGCCATCAATGTCAAGTTTATGGAGACAAAATCATTGCTCCTCCCAATGAATTACATCAAATGTCCGAGGCATGGCCTTTCTCAATGGGGGACATTGACATTATCGGACCAACTAATCCTAAGGCTTCAAATGGACACCGTTTCATTCTAGTGGCTATTGATTACTTTACCAAATGGATCGAAGCCAATTCTTATGCCCACGTCACTACGAAAAGTGTGGTAAAGTTCATTCATCGTGACATTATCACTCAATATGGGGTTCCAGAAGCAATTATCACTGACAATGGATCACACCTGAATAACAAAGTAATGAATGAGCTACTCATTGAGTCTCACATTCATCACTTAAATTCTTCTCTTTACCACCCACAAATGAATGGAGCTGTGGAGGCGGTAAACAAGAACATCAAGAAGATTTTGTCCAAGATGGCAGAGAATTACCATGATTGGCATGATCGATTGCCGCACGCGTTAATGGCTTACCGAACTTCTATTCGCACTTCGACTGGGGCAACACCGTTTTCATTAGTGTATGGAATGGAAGCAATCTTACCTGTGGAAGTGGAAATTCCTTCATTAAGGGTACTTTCACAAGTAAAGCTTTTTGAAGTAGAATAGATTCAACAAAGATTTGAACAACTTAACATGATTGATGAAAAAAAGATAAAAGCCTTGTGCCATGGACAAAACTACCAAAAGAGAGTAGCTAAGTCATTCAATTGTAAGGTTCAACCCAGGCATTTTGAGGTCAATGACTTGAGTTTGAGGAAAGTCCTACCCATCATTCTCAATTATGAAGGACCATATGTCATCAAGAAGGTGTTACCCGGCGAAACATTGATTCTTGTAGAAATGGATGGCCGAGAGTTGCCAAAATCTATAAATGCTGATGTTGTCAAGAAATACTTTCCTTGAATAAAAAGCCTTTGAGCAGCTTTTGGATTGAATCTGAGCCACTTTAAGACATTTGCATCATGCATCTCATAGCATTTTTGCATATTTGTTCATTTTGCAGGTACTCAGCTATTTCCCAGGGAGGTTATTCCAAACCCCAAGGAGTCAACCTCGAGAAGGCAACTACATAAAATCAATCTTCTTCCTAGAACTTAGGAAGTAGATCCTATTTGTGAGGACCTTTTTTTGTCTAAAAGGTTTTTCAAGTTTGAGATGCTGTAAAAAAAAAATTCCCAGAGGAGTCAGTGAATCATTATTCCTAAAATCATTTCCAAACGTTTTGGTCTATCAAAATTCCCCACAGACGGGAGATTTAACCAAATGATCATTTGAAAAAACAAAAAAGGGATTTCTCAAAAGTGCCAAATGGAAATGCCTAGGATGATAAAAGGCAAGCCTTTAATCAAACATGTCCCTATACAGCGAAAAAACCATGTCCTAGGATGTAGGGTTCGTTCACATTGAATATATGGATTGAAGTGATAAAAGATATTTCATTTCTCTATCATAAATACTCATTTTATCATTTGTTTGCCACTTTGAGCCAAATAAGGAGAATTTTCAAAATACCCCTATCAAGAACCACCCCACAATGGGGTAAAATAGGAGTTTTTGGTTGATCATTTTTGGAGAAAAAGATTAAGAAAGATTCATTGCTTTCCCTTGCATTAATCTTTTTGTGCTAGCTCCAGGTGAATTTTGCCGGAAGCTCGAAGCATCCCAAAGTGAAGAAGAGCATTCATTTCTCTACCCAAACACAATTATCCCTTGCTTAGCCAATTTGAGCCCAATGCAATCCTTTTTGAAATCTGAGTGGTGATTATCTCCCCACATTGGGGCAATACATGTGATTTACCATCAAAGCAAAATTCTAGTAAAAAGATAGAGGCATCTCGAGAGTCTTAGATACTCAAAAGAAAAGCAAAAGAATTGAAAAAAATTAAAAAAAAGGGCTTACAAAAATAGTGTGCCTAGTAAAAGTAAGGCCTAAGCCCACGTAAAAATTACATCAAAAGCAAGAAAAGCATTGCAAGTTCAACAATATTCATTGCAACTACAAAAACATCCATTGCAAGTACGATCTTCTTTAGGAAAAAGAGCAAACCTCACATATGTATCGATTAAAGGACTCTCGAGATAAGTCAAATTTCAAGAGTCACACTATTATGAAGTTGTGTGATGGTAATGATGTCAAGATAATCACCAACTCCTCAAACCCTTTCCTCTATCAAAAATTTAAGCCTTTTAAGCCTCACCCGAACCGATATTGCAACCCACATCCGATAGTCTCTTCCGATTGGGACAGTTCGAATAGAAGTGAGAATCTCATGTAGGAGCTACCACTAGAAGGAGTGGAAGCAATCATATCTTGTCTTATCTTCAAGGTTCTTGACTTGTAAACCTACTGAAGATGTTGATGGTATATTTTTTTTATTAGCTTCAAAGAGAAAACCCTTTGTGTAAGCCCATGACCAAGCCTATATTACGGTCCTTTTCAAAGACCTTTTTGATAATTCAATTTATATTCAATGTAAACGTTTCCGAAAACCTTTTAAATAGGTTTGTGAGGCATCGCTAGTGAGAATTGAATAACTTTCTCACATCAATGGATGGGAATCAAAGCCTTTATGAGAGCCAGTACAAAAGATTTTTTTGATTAGGTTATTCCCAATTTGGCATTTTTGATCTTATCTTTAGGAGGTTATTCAAAGATCATTTTGTTAAAATTTCCTCTTAAGGCAGCGTCTTTTACCAAAATGTGAATAATTCCGCTTGATTTATTGTTAAATAATCTCGGAACTCCCTCTTTTTCAAAATAACTTTCTCCAGTGGATCAGTGTTTGGTCAGCCTAAACCATATCTTTCATTGTTTGGTTTTTGTATATCCTAAACCATGCATCGCTTTTGGTCTTATTACCATCCCCTTTGGTTTTTAAACCTTATCTTAAGTTCCAGGTTATCCTTATCGTGCCGCGCGTTTTTTTTTGGGACTTTCGGGGTTTGCGCGCTAAGGAGGTATTTCCGTGTAAGGGTTTCTCCTAGATCATACCTCACGTGACAGTGGATGGTAATTTTCCTATTTGATCTAAGTTTTCAATTTTGGAGTCGCCACTAGTCATTATTGGTAGGTTGACTAGAAACTTAATCGGGATATGGAAGAAATACCACGATTCTACGAATTAGAGATTCTGAGTATAGGGACTTGGTTGCGCTAATGATCCCGAATGGAGATCACTAACACCCTTTCGGTACCTAAGAACGATGCGATGTCTAACATGTCATGCAAGTTTCCGAGGCTTACCCACTAATTCTATCCATTGTAATCGCGGGGAAATCAATCAAGAATTAAATGCACAATCAATGCCAATCAAACTAAATAATCCTAAATTATCTCTAAAAATGAAAATCAATCAAAACATCCAAACCCTAGTAAAGCCCTAAAGGCTTATTCATTTTTTTAGGGTTTTAGAGCTTTTTAGGGGTTATAAACCCTGAATTTGAGATTTTCTAAAAATGCTACTTGAGCACTTTCAAAAATTCAAATTTCACTTTCTAAGGTTGGCCACAATATTTTTGAACCATTCTGTGAATTTTTGAAATTTTTGATTTTTTTTTCAAAAATTGAATTTTTGAGAATTTCATTAACCAAGAATTCGTTTTTATGAATTTTTGAAAAATTTTATGAATTTTCCAATTTTTCAATTTTTAGATTTTTTTGAATTTTTTTCACATTTTTTATTTGTATTTTATGAAATTTCTGAATTTTTATGGATTTTCTGAAAATTTGTGAGTTTTTTTATGAATTTTCTAAAAAAATTTATAATTTTTATGAATTATATATTTTCTGAAATTTTTTTATGTTTTTTTATTTCGCTGAAATTTTCCGAATTTCTAACAATTTTGTATTTTTTCTGATTTTTTATTTTTTATGAATTTTTCAAAAGTTTTATTGATTTTTATTGATTTTTTTGGATTATTATTATTATATATTTTTTAATTTTTCTCGCCGAAGTGGTGAACCGGACTGGCCTGGTTCAACCCGGTTCGGCTTGACTGAACCAGGCCTCGCCGGCGCCGGCACCGGTCGTCTTCTCCGGTGGGCACGATGCCAAAACGGTGCCGTTTTGCCCCTTGTTCATTGGGGCATTATGTCGAACAGGTGGTGTGCATAGTTCTGTATTCAACAATTTCAAGGCCGCCGGTTCGGGCCCATCACCGACGACCTTCCGACGAATGTTTTGCCATTTCTTTCGATCCATCACCAAGCTCATATGTTCTAATACTGATCCAGCCTAATTAGAGTGCCGCCGAATGCTCGCCGGCCGGCGAAAATGACCTAACTTGTAAACTGTTCTAACATAAACTTTCCAGAATGCTAATCCTAATTCCAACCACCCTAGCCATCTAGATCGTTCAAAACAAATATCAAGTCATCATACAAGGTAAAGGAATGCTAACTTGACTGGTCTATGGCCACGGTGATGCTCCGGCGAGGACCTCCGAGCTCCGGTGAAGTGATTTTCATGCATGGCCAACTCGGTTTATGCATATTTTCAATCAACAATGCAATCAAACGATACAAAATGTGATTAGAAACCAGTTTTGAACATTCAGAAATACAAAATTACAATCATAATGACATGAACAACAAGATTGAGTCAAATCAAATATTCTGGAATTCTGGAAAAACCGTGACTATGAGAGGATTTTACCTTCTTTGTTTGATGATCAAAAGACGTTTCCAGGACAATCCCCAATCATGAAGCTCTTCCTAGACACTTCGGCTTCAAGATGATGGCTTTGGATTTGCCGGAATGGCTCGAGGCATGTTGATTGAGACCAATTTTCAGGCTTTGGCAAGCAACTTCGTTTATGGATTCTCAGGTATGGAAGATCACACTCCGAACCGTTTTGCCGGAGTTTCCTTGCCGGAAGAAACGTCAAACGCTCAGTTCCGGGATCCTTTGCATGCCTCTCGCACCTTTCTTCTCTTTTTCGTGTGCATTCTCTCTCTTTTCTCTCTCTGGAATTTCCTCGAGCAGCTTCTATCCTTCATGGTCAAATTTTCTCCCCTTTTTGTTCATTGATTTTTCCCACCTAAAGTTCGTTCCAACAACTTCCGATCGATTGGATCAAATATCTGGTGCTAGCTGGAGATTCTCCAACTGGCCAAGTCGATTTTCACGTGCTTAATTAACCGGGGAAGATTCACGAAGTCGTGGGTTTGAGTTAGAATTTTTTGGGTTTGGCACATTCAAGGGCGAGTCGGGAAAGGAAGAAGGGTTCCCAGGTTGGGTCGGGTCGACCCGGCTGACCCGGCAGGCCTGATTTTGTTTAAAAATCCAAATTAAGCCCAATTTCAACCAAATTTTCAAAATTAAACCCCAAAATTGAATTCCTCATCATATTTTGAACCCAAATACGTGATTTTCCCCAATTTTTGTTATAATCATGTCCAAAATTTTTAAATTTTTGTATTCGAATTATTAGGGTTTTATTCAATTCAATGTCTTAATGACCTAATTAGACAAAATTGATGTCGAAATTGAATTACCAACATATGATTAACCCTAGAAATGATGGTCTCATGGTTCGACAATTTCGTATTGGGCACGATTCCCAATTTGGACTCAAAATTTCAATTTTTAATAGAATTTTGGGGTTTTCTGATTTCTTTGACAAATTGTGCAATTGGACTGACCATTATGTAATTCAAGGTACCAGAATCATTTGTTGTGAAGACACTATAACTTAAAAATGACTAGAAAAGATTTAATTGCATTTTTTGTTCAAATCGAGTTTGATTTTGCCCAATTTTGGGAAAAACACATATCTGATTGAAATTTTTCAAAATTGATGATGCATTAATGAATTTGGATTTAAAAGAAGACTAATGACTATTTTTATGGAATTTTCTGATTCCATTTGCTATTTTTCTTGATTTTCTCACTTATTTTGACTAAAAGAAATTAAAGGAAAATGCCGGAAAATGCTAAAAAATTTATTTTTGGTTTAGAAATAGGTTTCTAGGCTTGGCCAAGATTCCTAGTCCTAATTTTGATATTTTTTGAAAATATGAAAAAAAATGAGTTAAAAATCACGTATCAACAACTGCCCCTCTTTGAGATTGACCTCGTTAGAGGTTGATCTCAAAGACAAGGTGATATCTGAATTTTTTAGTTGAATCAATGAACAAGATAAGATGGAAATTTCATAACAATTGATTAGGAATCTTGCTTTTGAAATTCGTGATCTAATCTAATGGTTCTTTTTTCAGAACATATTTTGGAGAGAAACTTACCTGTTTGTGAGCGTCTCTTTGTTGCTTATCCAAGAGTATGAATTGATGGCAGTGATGATTATGATGATTATGATGATTTCGTGGTTTAAGGACGAACCCACGAACCATGAACACCTGAGGCTCCTTGCCTAAGAATTTTAGAAATTTGCCTAGTGGTTCCTCACCGGTAGGACTTCAAAATTTGCCTAGTGACTCTTCGTCAGTAGGACTTTTGGAAATTGCTTAGGGGCTCCTCGCCTGTAGAATTTTAGAAATTGCCTAGGGGCTCCTCACCTCTAGGACTTTGAAAATTGCCTAGCGGCTCCTCACCTGTAGAATTTGAATTTGCCTAAGGGCTCCTCGCCTGTAGGACTTTGAATTTACCTAGGGGCTCTTTACTTGTAGTATTTGAATTTGTCTAGGGGCTCCTTGCTTGTAGGACTTGAATTTGCCTAGGGGCTCCTCGCTTGTAGGATTTGAATTTGCCTAGGGGCTCCTCGCTTGTAGGACTTGAATTTGCCTAGTGGTTCCTCGCCAGTAGGACTTGAATTTGCCTAAGGGCTCCTCGCCTATAGGACTTTGAATTTGCCTAAGGGCTTCTCGCTTGTAGGACATTGAATTTGCCTAGGGGCTCCTTACCTGTAGGACTTGAATTTGCCTAGGGGTTCCTCGCCTGTAGGACTTTTAATTTGCCTAGAGGCTCCTCACCTGTAGAACTTGAATTTGCTTAGGGGCTCATCGCTATAGGACTTTGAATTTGTCTAGTGGTTTCTTTCTAGTGGGACTTGAATTTTCCTAGAGGCTCATCGCCTGTATGACTTGAATTTGCCTAAGGTTCCTCGGCTGTAGGACTTAAATTTACCTAGGGACTCTGTAATGCCCCCACCTCGGGGTTATTCATGTGACGTCCTGTTCATTGTTATCTTTCTTTATAATAAACGAAAGCATAATTTCGGGACAATCACAACAGTACACACAGTGGAATTTCGACAAGCATCATGAGCAAATCTTATATTTACAATTCATGCGAACAGGTTTTAACAAGCCCTTCGAGCAATCTCAAACAACACATATTTCATAGCCAACTATGAACAGCAAAACTTGACTTAGGTTATCCTATACCCACTATGACTTCTCGTTCCTCGCTTCTTCATCTCCACCCCAGTCTCGTCCGCCTGGCCATCTCACATCTCACCTGTAGCTTTATCCTGGAGCCAGCCCACCCATACCGCCAAAGCACCTTGAACCTACATAGGGATCCAACCCATTCTCCATTCGCATAGCGATACCACGCCATGTATGGATGAGGCACCAAGTCCGTTGGGCCCTCATCGAACATCACAAGCGTCGTGATTCAGCGATAGGTGCAGTCTTTTTTGACATCTATCACGGTGAGCACTTTGGCTCTCTGCTCCACAGGATTACCAACGCGGGTTAGGGGAGATGCCATCCTACGGACCTGAAAAGGGGGAAACAATGAGAGATGAGTCGAGAAGACTCAACAAGTGAAAATAATAATATCAAGTGAGGATATATCGATCGCTATTAACATAAGTTGAACCTTATCGTACCCGCATCGATGGCAAATCAATAGCAAAGTTCAAACAAGAGAACATCACGCATGACCACATCATGTACACTTTACCAACCAAGGCTCGGTTCTATCTCAAAACAATATCAAACATGAAACATGATCAAACTAAGAAAATGAATCAACTACGACCAACCAAACTATCGAGAAACAGTCCAAGCAAATCACGTCACAACGCATCTCAATATCCTTTCCCGATATTAGGGAATTCACTTACACAACAAATAAAACTAGAACAAGAAAGGAACACGGGAGTCTCAGCGATTCTCGGGCTTGAACACGTGAGCAAACGGATTTTAGCAAATCTCGGGTGATTATTCCTCTCCCATTCTTTCTCTTTGGTGTGAACCAAGAAGCAAGAAAGCAAGAACCAAGATGGTGGTGGCGTGAAGATGAGGAGAGAGTGGCGTGAGAATGGAGAAGAAGTGGCGTGAGAGCTCTTTCTCCCTATTTATAATAGCCCAAGCAAAAAAGAGACAATAGCATCATTACAAAATCTTCCTAGATTTTGCCATCATTAGCAAATCTTCTTAAAGATCTTGGCCATTAATGAAATGATCTTGAAAATCTTTGCATTAATGAATAAGAGCCAAAATATCATCATGAAATGCCATTAATAACTTGATATTGGAAATCTTTACATTAATGGACAATGGACAAAATAACATGATGAGATGCCCCTAAAGTCTTATGACCATTAATGTATGTCATGATAGTGGTGCCTCCAAAGTCCAAGTAATTAATGCAAGTCATGATGAAGGGGCCCTCAAAGTCTTCGTTCATTAATGCATGTCTTCATGAACCTTAATAAATGAAGCTTGAAGGAGAAGCTTTGACCGTGTCAAAGCCTTATCTTCTAGTTTCTTCCCAACAAAACCAACGCGGAGCCTATTTTGGCCTACTAGAAATGTTGGTTTGGCTCACAATAACTCAACACCATTAGGTTGCACAATAACAACTAATCGACATTTAAGTCGCAAACCCACATCTTAATCAATTCCATGATTTCCGAGGGTTTTCCACGATAAAACATGTATAATAATATTGTTCAACCCGAGGTTTGATCCGGGAATGTCCTCAAATATTACCAAAAGATATCAAGTTGGGATTCCAATGTTCTCATATAGAAATTGATAAATCTTTGAAATCTGACAAAACCAAATGCTTTGCACTGTTCACGAAATCGGACTTGAAAACATAGTAAATTGACTCCAAAAATTCTCAAATTTGAATATGTCATAAACAAGGCCTTAACAAACATTTTTTTATGAAGAACACAAAATCGGAATCTTTCTATAAACACCATTTTTAGTAGCTCAAAGACAAACTAAAAACAGTTCACTGGAACAGAATTCTTGTTTCTCAAAGTAGGCTCTTTCCAGAATCCAAATCATCTCGAAAAATTCCCAAATTTATATATGTTATAGAAAAGGAAGTTCTCGACAACTTTTGTATAGGAAACTTTTCCAAAATCGGCCCAGAGTAGCTTGTAGAAAATAAAGGAAAGGTGAACATCACCAAAATACTCATTCTGGGCAGTTTCACACGGTTCGAAAATTAGGCCATCGTACCACTCATATCAAGTCCAAAATTTAAAGTATGTAAAAATTCAAGATGTTTGGAGAAACTTTTGAGAAGAAAGTGTTTGGAAATTCAGATCACAAAAGTCTCCACAAAAATAACAAAATGAGAGGGTACAAAGAATCTAAAATTGGGTTTTCCAGAATAAGAGTAAAACCTGGATCCAATTGGAAAACTATCAAACTTAAACCATAGCCATTTCCTAGGGATTGAAATTGAGGATGTTATAGGCTCCTTGCTTGTAGGACTTTGAATTTGCCTAGTGGTTCCTCATATGTAGGACTTGAATTTCCTTGGGGGCTCCTCGCCTATAGGACTTGAATTTGCCTAGTGGTTCCTCACTAGTAGGACTTAAATTTGCCTAGGGCCTCCTCACCTATAGGACTTTGGAAAGACTTCAAATAATGAATGCCTTGACCATGAGTTATGTGATTTTGAGGTTTCATTAACCTTTGTATGGTTTTAGTTGACCAAACACTATTTTGAAAAGTAGTTTTGAAATTAATCAAAACTATTTGAAGCGTGGTTTTTTTTCTTAGCTTATCACAAACTATTTGAAAACTTGATTTTAGGTTGACCAAAAACTTTTGAAACCTGGTCTGGAAACATGCATTCTTTGTATTAATGCATTTCAGACAATCAAATTTCCTTTTCGAGGAATTATTTGAATAAAATACTTGCAATCTTTCAAGAAATGCTTGAAATGATCGTTTAGAAGATCATCATTAGAAAGGATTTGTTTCAATCTACGAGCTTGGTCTTCTTTTTATTTGATTGAAATGGGACTTATCTGATATCCCTCAATTTTATCTCTCTTAACCAATCCTTAGGTGTTCGGAGATGTTCGCAATGTACACAATCCAATTGATCCGATAAGGTCTTTCAAAAGATTGTAATATTGGCTTGGTCAATGACTATTCAAAGGATAGGTATTTTGAGGCAAAAAAAAAAGGATTTCATCATATTTGATTTCGGGTCTATAAATTAAGAACTTCGAGAACAAAACAAGATATTATTGCATATACTTCTTTGAGTGATGACTTCTTGTCATAAAGTCATGTTTCTACTCTCAATATCCCAATCTGAAGAGTCTTTGGGGAGATGTTGTATTGTTGGTATTGGGTAGACTCAAAAGGTTGATTTGTTTGAATTCATAATTTTTATGAAATTGGTGATCTTCTTGGCATCACTACCCTTTTTCTTTTTTTTGCTCACTAGGGATCTTTCTTTTATGAACATTAGAGTCTCCTAGACATTCATTACAATCTCTTTTCTTTTGCTTATTCTCGCTTGTTGTTGTCTATGATCTCTCATGATCTTGGCTCTGCTTTATCATGACTTTTTTTGTTATTTTAAGCTTTCCTTTGAACTCTCTTTCCTTTTCATTTTTCTTGGACATTTGACCTTGCTTTTACCAGGCACATTGCTTTTTCATGCCCCTGATTCTTTTGCCTTTCACCTTTTTGAGTTCTAAGGACTCTGTATCATGCCCTTTTGTTTCTTATCTATTCAAAGCGGATCATATGCTCATACTCCAGTGTGAAGAGATGATCACTAATTTAGGGTTCTAATATGAATATTCAGGTTCAATTGGGCTTTGCCAAAGGTAATATGTTTGGGTATAAGAAATGAAGTGCTCTTCTTCCTCTTGGGATATCTTGAGCTCTCATATGACTTCATATGAAGTTATCATATAAAGATTGATGCAAGAGTATACAATAGAATCTTTCTTGATCTTATCCTCCATAACTGTTAACTACAAACCTCCTGGTTTGCCCCAATGTGGGGTGGTTCTTAACAGGGTTGTTTTGGAAAAACTTCTCCGCTATTTCAGCTCAAATTTGGTTTGCAATGGATTAGCTTGTGTTTGGGATAGTGAAATCACTGCCTTTCATCATTTCAATCCATGTAATCATTACGAACACCCCCTATTTCCTTTGGATGAGTTTTTTTTTCTCACACACTTCTTTAGTTTGACTTTAAGTGTATAGAGGACGTGTTTGGATACGGCTTACCTTTTATCATTTAAAGGTCTTTCCATTCAATTTGATCCAAACTTTTTCTTTGAAATTTTTCAAAGCCTTTTATCAAATTATCTCTTTTAGGGAATTTTAGTACTTAATGCATTCTCAAAGAAAGGTGTTTCAAAACTTTTGATTTGAAACATTTTTGAGGTATTTTCTTTTCAAAACAATGTGTTTTGTTTTGCTCAGTCTTAGTGTCATTCCGCTTGGGGAAGAAAAAGTTCGATTTTCTCTTAAAAAGACAACTTCTTCAACACATGCACTCACGATTTAGGGATACCTGTCTGATCAACTTACCAAGATCCCTCTTATTTGCATGTTTTTACTTTGGTTCCACTGGGGATTCTTCCTTTTGTTGCTCCCTTTTCTTTGTCTCCCTGGGGATGATAAAAAGAAAAACACATTAGGGAATATCAACGGAAAATTGAATTGGAAATAATACTTCCTTCTATTAGTTGACAACTTCATTGGGATTTTTGAAACCATTGATTGGTTTGGACTCCTTTTGCTTTCTTCTGTAAAACAGATAAACATATTCATAAAATGTGTGGTATGCATGATATGCATGATATGCACATGTTTTAAAGTAACCCAAATCTCTTCTTGAATGCTCGTCTTCATTTTATGGGTAGAAAATCTTGATATCATCTGCATTTACAGGATAGCCCAATTCTTTTTTTTTTGGTAAGGTAAGAGTATGTATAACTTTTCAAAACACCAAGTACAAACTAAGCCCCAACCAACACCTGACCGTATAAGAACATAGAGATGTCCCTAGAAGGTCAAGCGGGTCCGGCAGGAACTATACAACCAGCCTAAGAACAGCTCCTAAGCAGTAAAGACAAAAAGAGTGACAATACAAGCAAGCCAGCCGCAAAGGGTGAGCGACAGCAAAAGACTAAGAAAGACCGGTCTCCTCGAAGATGGATGGAGGGAGATCCCAGTTCCTTTGTAATCTCCGGTTTCTATGAGTATCAGCAATTCTTCCAAGAGAAATAGCTTTGTCCTTCACTACTTTGATGAGGTGCT
Organism: Syzygium malaccense; assembly: GCA_031216405.1. Classification (NCBI taxonomy): domain Eukaryota; kingdom Viridiplantae; phylum Streptophyta; class Magnoliopsida; order Myrtales; family Myrtaceae; genus Syzygium; species Syzygium malaccense. The sequence continues at coordinate 38,656,880 of CM062263.1, read as the reverse complement.
TACGCATACCCGGGATGTGAATGCTCTTGTTCCTGAAGATAGCGTTGTTTCTTTCAGTCCAAATGATGTGGCAAAGAGCTCCAAATGAGAATCTCGAGAGTCGGTGTGCAAAGGAGGAGCCTCCGCAGAACTTCATGGCCCATGTTAGCTGGTCATGCCAGGGTCTATTACGCCACGGGAGGTAACATTTTGTAGCCCAAAAGGATGCTAGTCTATTTGTGGAAGGGCAATCAAAGTAGAGGTGGTTGACTTAGTCCGGGGTAGTCCCATAGAAGGCACAGTTTCCATCAGGGATCCTGCGATTCTGAAGAAGGTATACCTGGGTAGGTAGACGGTTTAATGTGACGAGCCACAGAAGGAAGCCATGGCGAGGGGCAACATGAGAATCCCAAACGAAGGTGTGCCAAGGGGCTGGAAGTCCTTTTATCCTGATGTGGTTCCAAGCATGCGCCACCGAGAAAGATCCAGAAGAATGTGGCGTCCAGATGAAGGAGTCCGGGGAATTGTCCTCAAAAGATGGCGATTCATCCGTCCATCCCAAGATTGAGGTCAGAGTGCTAGAAGCCTGCCAGGTATTGTCGTAGAAGTCTCGGACAGTAATGTCCCGAGGAATCCTCGACCTATAAATGTCCATATTATTGAAAAGAAGAAAGAGTGGACCTTTGTTGTGCCACCAATCAAACCAAAAGGAAATCGAGCGCCCATTTCCTATTTTCCATCTGAAGAGAGCATGGCCTGAGGATCTCAAATCCAGAATTTTCTTCCAAGTCTAGGAGGAAAAAGTAGGTTTAGGTGCAATCCAAAAGTTGGATCTTTTCAAGAAGTTGGAGTGTATCCATTTGCACCATAATGATTCCTTGTCGGTGAACAGTAGCCAGATATGTTTAAGGATGAGTGCTTTATTGTAATCAACAAGCCTTCTTATCCCGAGGCCTCCCTCCGCTTTAGGTAGACAAACCGAATCCCATGCTACCTTAGCTCGTCCGAAGCCTAGGTCCGGTCCTCTCCATAAGAATTGCCGAAGTACAGTCTCGATGCTATGAAGAACAGATTTCGGCAAAGAGAATATTGTGGCCCAATATACTTGTATGGAGGTTAGGACTGAATTGATAAGTTGCAGACGGCCAGCAAAGGAAAGAAATCTTTATGACCATGAGCGTGCTCTAGCCGTGATGGTGTCAACTAAGTTCTTACAATCCTCTTTGCGAAGTCTAGAGGAGACAATAGGCACCCCAAGATAGCGAAAGGGGAGGGTTCCTTGTTGAAAGCCAAGCCTGCGCGTAAGAAGTTCATGAAGTGCCGGGGATCCTCCTGAAAGGAATATGTTACTTTTACTTGTATTCGGTTTGAGTCCAGACCATTCTGAGAACAGATTAAGTGAATCTTTGAGGAGTTCAATTGACCTCAGGTGGGCTTGAGCAAAGAGGAGCACATCGTCCGCAAAGAAAAGATGAGAGATCCTGCTATTTTTGCACCGCCAGAACCAGCGAAAGCTGGGGTCCTCGGTTTTAGCCTAGATGATCCCGGATAAGACTTCCATAACTAGGATGAAGAGATACGGCGAGAGGGGGTCACCTTGTCTGATGCCTCGGCTACTCGAGAAGTATCCATGAAGAGCTCCGTTAATGAAGACTGAGAATTTGGCCGAGGAAACACAGGCCATTATCTGCTTAATGAAGAAATCGGGAAAGTTGAAGGCCTTTAGGGCCTCTTCGATGAAGTTCCAGTCGACTGTGTCAAATGCCTTCTAGAAATCTACTTTGATGGCACATTTTGGAAGGTATGCGTCATGGTGGAAATCCGTGAAGAGCTCCTGGGCGATCATAATATTGTCACTTATCCTTCTCCCTTTGACAAAAGCTATTTGGGAGGGGCTGATGATGGATGGAAGAACCCGCGCAATGCGTCTGGCTAGAATTTTTTAGATGCATTTGTAGAGGGTGTTGCAACAAGCGATCGGTCGAAAATCACCCATAGCCGTAGCATTTGGGGTCTTCGGAACTAGGGTCAAGATGGTAGAGTTTAATTCCTGAAGCAACCGTCCAGTATTAAAGAAGTCTCTAACCGCCATAAGGATGGAAGGTCCGATGATTGCCCAAGAGGACTTGAAAAAGTCGACATTGTATCCATCCGGTCCCGGTGCCTTGCCTTTAGCCAAGGAAAATAAGGTGGATTGTATTTCCTCATCCAGAACTGGCTGGGCTAGAAGGATCCGCTGGTCCTCATTTAGAGCTCGGCCAACATATAACCTGATCTCCTGAGAAGAGGCCTGAATAGGGGGGGACTGCCATTGAGTAGCTCTTTGAAGTGAGTAACTATAAGGTTACTTACTGCAGGAGGGTCAGTTAGTAAGACACCATCCTCCGTGGATACTGTGAGAATGCGGTTGAGAAGTCGTCTCTTGTTGACAAAATGATGGAAGTACTTGGTGTTGAGATCCCCCTCCTTAAGCCATCTGATTCTGGCTTTCTGTCGGAAGAAGGATTCCTCTTGGCTTCTTAGAGCGGAGAAAGAACGTGAGAGTTCTAGTTCTCTTTGAGTCAGGTTCTGGTCAAAGGGGTGAATTTCTAAGGCTGCCTGAACATCATATAAGTCTGATCTTGCCTTTTCGGTCCTGGTAGAAATATCAGAGAAATAGTTTCTGTTCAAGTTTTTCAACTTGCCTTTGAGGATTTTGAGTTTGGAGCATATCTTGTACATGGGCGAGCCCACAATCTGAGAAGTCCAAGATTGCGCAACTAGCTCCATAAAGGACGGATGGGAGGTCCAGAAGTTGAAAAACTTAAAAGGTTTGTTGTAGTTATGAGCTGGTAGGATTTTAATCACCATAGGAGTGTGATCAGAGATACCAGGTGCAAGGAAGAGAGCTTCAGAAAAGGAGAATTGCTGGTACCATAGATCGTTGATGAGGACTCTGTCTATCTTGCGAAGTTTCCTGTTGTCCCCTGAAGAGTGGGACCAGGTGTATCTATGTCCCACATAATGTAGATCATCCAGCCCAGCTTGGTTTAGGCAAGCACTAAAATCATCAAATATCGGAATCCACTGTGTAGAGCTGCCCACCCTATCATTCGGGTCTCTAATAGCATTAAAATCACCGGCAACAATCCAGGGTACGTCACACGAGGACAGCCGGATAAAGTCATTCCAAAGGGGCCGTCGTTTCCCAAAAGTGTGTTCACCGTAAACAATAGTAAGAAGACAGGATTTGTGCATCGCCAATAGCTTAGCTTGAGTGTGAATCATTTGGGAAGAAGAGTAGATGAGGGTGATCTCAACCTCACTAGGGTCCCATCCGAACCAGATTCGGCCAAAAGGAGAGTGATCATAGTTGGAAATCCAATTCCAATTAGCATTTAGGCCTCTAGAAATGTCATCAAAAAAGGAAGCTTTGGCTTTTGTCTCAACTAGGCCAACACAAGAGAGCCGATTCATTCTAATGAAGGCCCGGATTTCAGCTTGTCGAAGGGGACCAACTAGTCCTCTAATGTTCCAAATACCAAAAAACATACCAAAGATGAGAGAAATTATCTCTGTGATCTGCTAGCCCTCCTCTTCTTATCTTTCTTCCTTGAGGAGGACGGCCCGGGGATCGTACCATGACAGCTTGTATTAGGGATTAGCCCCAAGGTGGCCTTGGAAGGATCCTCTGTAGATTGTGAGGCCAAAGTTCGGGAACGTGTATTTGAGGGGGAAATAAATAGTTCTCCCCCCACTTGCTCTTCCAAATCACTATTTCCTCCCCCGGCATGTAAGCTAGAAGAACCTGCAGAGGACGATGGAGAGTTAGTATCGGAGTCCTCAAGTTGCTGTTGAAGACGTCCTTGAAGATCATAGTCAGCCAAGGGTAGTGTCACTGGGTCAGGTCCTTCCGGGAAGTTGAGCCCAGGTCTAAGCAAATCCTTGTCTGAAACGGGTTGCCGATCGTGCACCAGAGGGACATCAGGGCTTACTGATCGCTGGACAGGGGAGGAGTGCACAACCTGCTGAACCTGAGTGCTTGCTGGACACCGGGAGGGAGAAGAGCTAGGGCCTATCTCAATGATCCTGGAGTTGTGCAATTCGAAGCTTCCTGGGTCTGGTTCAAAAACCGAGTCCACACCAGATGGCAAGGGGGCTTTCGGCCTGGAACTAGTAGTCAAAGGAGCCTCTACTTCCCTGTTATATTCCAGGTTAGGAGCTAAAGGGTGATGCCGCTATTCTGTAGGCGTAACAGAGGATGCATTACCTTTTTTCTTCCTGACTACAGTCTAGTCATCTGCTGCTTGAGTCCGAGAGGCTGGCTCAGATCGGATTTCAGTCTGTATATGGGCACAATCAAAGCCCTTTGTTCCCTGCTTGTGTCCAAAAATGCCGCAAGATGGGCAAACAAGTGGTTTCCATTCATACTCAACACTTATCGAGTTAACTTCACCATCCCACCTGAACTTGACGAATTCCAATCGAGGACTAGTGGCTGAGATCTCTATGCATACTCGGGCATAGGATATTCTGGACAGCTGCTCGGTTTGTGTATCCACATATAGCGGTTTACCAATTGCACTAGCAATGCGTCCAATACCCGCCGGAGACCAGAGGGAGAAGGGGATATCCCTAAGTTTTACCCAGACCGGGATTGACTCCAACTTGCCCTTCTTAAGTGTCATTTTTGAATGCCACTGTTGAAGAACTAAAGTGCAGCTAAAGATGGATATCGGTCCCATATCAAGGATCCTCTTTCGGAAATCAGCATTAGGAACATGGAAAAAGAAGAACCCATTCTCATGCAATTTAACATCGACTACTTGGTCGCCCCAGGACTTTTTAACAGCCTCTTCAGTCAACTTAAAAGGAGCTTTCTTACCTAAGTAGTGTCCAACTAAGCATTCCAGCCACCTAGGACTCTCTGCGGCAGCAACCTCAGGAGTTATGTCGACAATGGTCTCACCGTTTTCAATCAAGGGAGGAACAAATTCCAGGTTGTATCCTTTTGTCAAGGCTTTGGCTACATTTGCCTAAGATCTGGCTGCCTGAACAGGAGCAGGAAGAGTGCGTGAGCTTGGTCTCCCCTTGTTGGCAATTCCAGTTGCCGAGGTTCTAAGATCAGACCCAAGAGGTGGGCTAACAATGTGAGCATGTCTATGGACAGAATGCCTACTCTTCGACCGACCTCTGCTGCGACTACGCGTAGCATTTCCTTTGTGGTCAGGTCGGGGTCTAGGGAGGGGGCTCTTCTTATAGAAAGCAATCGATTTTCCCCTAACCTCAGCTGTCTTACTGGAAGCAGCATTATGTATTCTGTTATCTCCAAAACCTATAGCCAACTGATGACCTTCCTCAGCAGGGGGTTCAATTGTTGTCCGAAGGGAATGGCTAGGAAAAGTGGTGACTAAAGCTTCTGCCATATGGACAAATACTCAAGCACCTAATAGACAGCACTCCATCTCCTAAGCCACGATCAGGGAATGTAACAGGGGAACTCCCAGCTACCAGTCAACCCACAATAATGCAGCTGCAGGACACTAATGTATATACAACCACAGTCACCAGCCCAATCAGTAGGATTAAGTGCCCGCTACTAATCAGACTAACAGCCACAACAGTCCAGAACAGGGGATCACGCCAGAAGGAACGAGCACACCTCAGTACAGAAGGAGGATGTGGTCTCCGGGGGAGGAATATGTGGTCTTACCTTCAGAACCAGCTCCAATCACTCCCAAAAAATCGCCGGAATTTGTCACCGTTCGTCGGGTGTACAGTGGCCGCGTAAGAGGCCGCACCAGCAGGATGAATCCAGATCTGGTATTTCTCCGACAATACTGGATAGGAAACGAATTCCTTTGGAGATGAGGAAGAAGGGAGCCCAGAGTGCCTTGCTTCCAAAAATCAGCTCCAATTTCCCCCAGAATCGGCCGGAATCCGCCTCTCTCTGACGGATGAACGGTACCCGCGAAGAACACACTCCAGTAGATCAACCGCAGATCTAAAAATCCTCCCTCTGGACAGAGAGATGAAGGAATTCCGGTGGAGAGGAGGCAGGGGACACCACGAGAGGCCTTGACACCGACTCCCAGCTCCAGACGTCGCCGGAAATGGCCGGAAAATGGCCTCACTCCGACGGGTGAACAGTACCCGCAAGCGCACCCGAACCAGAGAGCATCTGCTAGTCAAGTTATTTATTGCATATCTACAAGAATCAATGTTGCTCCAGGAAGAACTTTCTTGATAATATATGGACCTTCATAATTCGAAGTGAAATTGCCACGAGGATCTGAATTATTGAAGATGACTTTCTTCACTACTAAATCCTTTGTTTTGAAATGCCTTGATTTCATCTTTTTGTTATAGGATTTAGCTACTCTTCTATGATAGGCTTGCCCATGACATATAGCTCTTAATTTCTTTTCATCGATCATGTTGAGTTGTTCATATCTTTGTTGAATCCACTCAGCTTCTAAAAGCTTCAATTGGGATAGTATCCTTAATGAAGGAATTTCTGCTTCAACAGGTAGCACTGCTTCCATTCCATAAATTAAGGAAAATGGGGTTGCTCCAGTTGATGTTCGAATTGAAGTTCGGTATGCCATGAGAGCATACGGTAACCTTTCATACCAATCACGATAATTTTCCGCTGTCTTGGCCAATATCTTCTTGATATTCTTATTTACCGCTTCAATTGCTCCATTCATTTGTGGACGATATGAGGATGAATTTAGATGTCGGATATGGAAGTGTTCGAGTAAATCATCTACAATCTTGTTGTTTAGATTTGAGCCATTATCCGTAATTATTGCTTCTGAAACTCCATACCTAGCAATGATGTCCCGCCGAATGAATCTTATAACATTCTTGGCGATAACATTCGTGTAGGAGTTTGCTTCAATCCATTTAGTGAAATAATCAATAGTAACCAGGATAAATCGGTGCCTATTTAAGGCCTTGGGATTGATTGGACCAATCATATCAATGCCCTCTATTGAAAATGGCCATGGCTCAGACATTTGATGTAGCTCATTTGGCGATGCATTGATTCTATCTTCATAAACTTGACATTGATGGCAACATCTCACATGTTGGATGTAATCTATTTTCATTGTCATTCAATAATATCCTAACCTCATAATCTTTCGAGCTAGAAGATGTCTATTCATATGTGATCTACATTCACCCTCATGAATCTCTTTCATGATCTGTTCAGCTTTTGTAGCATCCACACGTCTTAGTAAGGTTGAATCAAATGACTTCTTGTAAAGGGTTTAACCACTGAGGAAGAATTTGTTGGCTATCTTTCTTATAAATTTCTTATTATCTGGTTGGCTTTCTTTAGAAAGTTCTTTCGATTGAAGATACCTTTTGATGTCATGAAATCATGATTCGTTGTCAAACTGTGCCTGGACCATCATGCAATGAGCTGGTTGTTCAAGAATATTAATTCTTAATGGTTTTATATTCATACCATCTTCAGCTTGTAGTAAGGATGACAAAGTTACAAAAGCATCTGCAAAATGATTCTGAGCTCTTGGGAGATAATTGAATGTTACTTCTTTGAAGTTTTCTATCATCTCTTCTAAGTATCTATGATAAGGAATTAGTTTGGCATCTCGAGTTTGCCATTCACCAGTTATTTACAATATGATGAGCATAAAATCTCCATATACTTGCAACCTCTTTACTTTCATTAAAAAGGCCAATTGCAAGTTGAGAATGCATGCTTCGTATTCAGCGACGTTATTGATGCACGAAAATACCTGTTTTGCAGCTACAAGATAGTGTTGGCCTTTTGGGAAGATCAGTACTGCCCCAGTTCCTGATCCAGATAAGTTGATTGCACCATCAAAATAGATGGTCTATTTATCATCGACCAATGTTAATATATGATTATCAATTTGTTCTTCAGGATTGGCGATATTCTACAAATTTTCTGCCAACACGTCTACTATTGCTCGTCCTTTGACTGACTTTTGGGATGAACTTTTGATGTCACATTCAGATAACAAGACTTGCCACTTTGCTCATTTCCTGACCAAAGAGGATTTCTCAAGAAGGTACTTGATCGGATCATTTTCAGTTACCAGTAAAATTTGATGATGAAGGGTGTATTGCCTTAATCTGTGTAATATCCAAATCAATGCAACGAACGTCTTTTCGACTGCCAGATAATTCATTTATGATGTTGTGAACTTCTTACTCAAGTAATAAATGGCTTGTTCTTTACCATCATTTGGTCTTCTTTGTACAAGCACTGCTCCTAACGACTCATAGTGAATCGTCAAATATAAGATCAGCGGAACCCCAGGGATTGATGGTACCAACACTGGTGGGTATACCAAATATTCTTTAATCTTATCAAAGGCTTGTTGACATTCTACATCCCACTTCACCTTGGCAAGCAGTCTCAGAAAAGCTAATAGATGAAATGAGTAATGTAGTTTAACCGCCCCAATAGGCTTCTTACTTCTTTTACCATAGGAGTCTTTAAGTCATATATTGCCTTGATCTTGGAGAGATCTATTTCGATGCCTCTGCTACTGACCACAAATCCTAGCAGTTTACCAGATTTTGCCGCAAATATACACTTGTTAGGGTTCAATCGTAACTTGTATTTTTTGAGTCTTTCGAACAACTTGGGAAGCACCTCAACATGATCTTCTCCTTGTTTGGATTTTGCGATCATGTCGTCCACATATACTTTGATTTCTTTTTGCATCATGTCATGAAACAAAGTTACCATTGCCCTTTGATATATGGCGCCAGCATTTTTCAAACCGAAATGCATCACCTTGTAACAAAATGTGCCACATGGTGTTATGAAGGATGTCTTCGCCTTATCCTCTTTCTTCATGAGGATTTGATTATATTCTAAGAAATCATCTATAAATGAAAATGTTTCGAACCCAGCAGTGCTATCCACTAATACATCAATAAATGGAAGCGGAAAATCATCCTTAAAGCTTGCTTTATTTAGGTTGCGATAATCAACGCACACCCATACTCGACCATCTTTCTTCATTATGGGTACTATGTTAGCAACCCATTTTGGATATGGTACTACTTTGATGAAATTGATTTTGAGCAATTTCATAACTTCTTCTTCTATTTTCTTTGCCAAATCCGGCTTCGTTTGCCTAAGTTTTTGCTTCTTTGGCGGAATGCTTGGATCGATTGGCAAAGCATGTTCAACTATGCTCGGATTAAGGCCTGACATGTCAGCATAAGACTATGCGAATACATCTTGATATTCTCTGAGCAATTTATGATTCTTTCTGCTCTGCTGAGGGAAGACTTTCCCCAATCTTAACTTCATTGGGATTCTTTTTATCACCCAGATTAACAGTGATCATTTTCTTTAATGCGAGTGGCTTTGATTCTTCATGACGAATACATTCCTTTCTGACCCATTCATCATCTTCGTTATCTTCTTCAATGTCACAAGCGATCTCCTCGGAAAGATTTGGGCTACATAAGAACTTATTATGGATATGCGAATGCTCATGCCTGACATATAACAAACATGATTAGTAATCGCATACAAAGTAAATAATCACGTGGTCCTATGAAAAACCTTTTGGAAATTCATTTTAAAATTTATTTTGAAAAAATGTAAAGACAGAGCTAGTCCTCATATCATCAAACTTCCTTACTCTTAAAATCATTTTCGCAATGAAGAGCAATATAGAAACCCAAAGCCTTAAGCCTCACAAATGAGGATAATGTTCATCATAGGTTTGGTTTTGTTTTTACATGTCCTTAACAAAATATTTGATCACTTTTATTGAATTGAAAAACGTGATTACATTTATATCAATATGAATGTAAATTGCAACTGAACTAAAATTGTAAATGAAATCACAAGAAATTTAAAATTGTAATCAATAAAATGCAATGGAAAAGGGTAGTAGCAAAAGTTTAAGAGAATCTTTCTACTTTAGTACGTAGGTATCTTCTGTTTCGGTTATGATGACGTTGATGATATTCTCTTCGAATAAACCAAGCAGAATAGATTCTTTCTCTGCATGTAAGTCTTCTTCTTGAAGCAGCTTGAAAGGTCTAGGAAAAGTTTCCTTGATGTGAATATGATGATAAGGAAGCTCTTTAACTTTATCCTTCTATACGGATGGATTAATGATACGATCACCTCGGCTTCCATAGCTTCCATGGTTCTTTCGACCTCGGCCTTGGCCTCCATGGTGATCTTTAAAGCTATATGGAATATAACCTACTCCGTGTTTCATTTTTGTGGCAAGCGGAGTGATAAGTTCCTTGATTCCTTGGGATTTCAATCCAAGACCATTACCGGGAGTAAATCCATACTGGCACAGTACCCTTCCGGACATAACGGACGATAATTAAGAACTCTGGGGATTTTATGATGCAACCGGCAAGGATTTGCACCATTGAGATTATTTTAAAGGAATGATAACTTAGTTCTTCTTTCACTTTGGGTTCGACGTACGGTATTGCACTCTCTTTGTAAGTGGTGAAATCCGTTTCTCTATGTACGGTGATCATCTTGCCATTAATGACGAACCCGACCTTTTGATGGAGACTCGAAGGAATAGCACTAGCCATATGAATTCAAGGTCTTCCGAGTAACAAGTTGAAAGTTCTCGGAATATTCACTACTTGGAAGTCAATTAGGAAAGGCATAGGGTCTATGTTCACCTCAAGCTCGATATCGCCAATAACGTATTTCTTCATTCCATCAAATGAACGTACAGTTACCTTAAATGGTTTGATGAGCTCTTCGCTAATTCCCAAGCGATGCAGTGTGCTTAATAGACACAAATTAAGTGCAGAACCATTATCGATCTCTTTGCCCCGGCATTTGACGGCAATATATAGAGCCTTATTATGGGAACGCCTGTCAATTAGGAAATCTTCATCGGATAAGGCAATTTGATCTTTCAGAAGAATAGTACCAATAAAGTCTTCTAATTATACTTCATTAATTGTTTCCGAGACGTGCACTTCATTGAGAAGCTTCATAAGTACCATTTTGTGGCTTTCTGAAGTCTTGAAGAGATCCAATAGAGAAATTTGTACCAGCATCTTTCTTAGCTATTCAATTACCTCAAATTCGCTCGTCTTCATGACTGAAAGTAATTATTTGACATCTTATTCGGTTACTCCTTTCTTTTCGTGCTCACCTTCTTTCGGGACATAGCATCTCCCTGATTAGGTTATGGCATCAACTTCTTTAGGAGAGTAATCCCAAGGTACATACCTAGTATCAAACTTTTTTTTTAGGGAGAGTGATGATCACAGGCTGTGTTTCTTCTCCTTCAATCCTTAGTTGATCAATGGGAAGTTGAATAGTGATTGGTTTGACAGGATCTTCTTCCTTCTTATATTTATGTACCTCATCAAGCTTGATCAGAAATGGTGTAATCATGGATATCATGCTTCTATTGGCTTCGTCAGCATCCATTCCACCTCAGCCATCAGGTGTAATAATTTCATTCTTGAATGCCCACAGAGGAGGTGTATATTTGACACGATAATTATATCGGCTACTATCTTGACCCAGAAAATCAACAACTTCACATTGTTTTCGTGCTTTACGAGCAAATCGCCTTTCACCTCAATGAGTCTTTTTCTTCTTTTTCTCTTCTCGATCTTCATACTCTTCGAGATTTAGTTGACTGATCGGGACCTCATCCATACCACCTCATCCATCCAGTACAATGTCTTCATTTTTAAACACCCATGATGGTGGAGTATATTTAACACGGTAATTGTATTTACCGCTGTCTTGACCGAGTAAGTCTACGGTTTCGCCTTCCCTGGATGATTTCTGGGTGAAACGCCTTTCACCCTGTCGGACTTTTTCCTTCTCCTTTTCATCATTATCTATTTCATCTCGAAACATTTCCTTCTTAGATGGAGCCTTCTCCTCATGACCAATTTCGTCATTTATACCACCCTAGCCATCAGGCATAATTACTTCATTTTTGAATACCTATGGTGGTGAGATATATTTTACTTGGAAGTTATATTTTCTGGAGTCTTCTCCCAAGTTGTCTACAATTTCGTCTTTGAGGAGTGCTTCTTGACAAAAGCGGGCATCTCCTAATCGAGAAGTTTTAATTTTGACCTTATATTCATCTTTATCATCAGACTTGATCATTGTTTCTTCATCTTTGATCATGTTTACTGTATTGTGCTCAGGAAGAGGATTCTGATATACAATTGGCTCGGGCTCTTAGAAATTCAGTATCTTCTTATCAATGAGCTGTTGAACCTTGTACTTTAGAGTGAGATAATTATCTACATCATTTCTTCTTTCTCCCAAGTGATAAGTGCAGGTTTTTTATTCATCGTACCAAGAAAATCTTGCAGGATTGTCCCTTGGCACTTCTTTGGCCACCAAATGCTTTTTCTAGAAACATTGATAATAGCTTTGACAGGGGTCGGGGCAATGATGTGTATTGCCTCACGGGCCTTTTATTTGGCTCGAACTACCTTGGGTTTTTACAAGCGACATTTGATTGCTTTGGAATGATGCTTGATAAGTATTCGGGCTAGTCACTTCTCGGATGGGCTCTTTGTCTTTTTTCCCGGGGTAAGGTCTTCATGCTGCTGTTTCTTGAGCATTCGTCTCTTTCAATCCCCATTCAATTCTCTCGCCAACATTTACCAACATGGTGAATGTTTGACAGCCTGATACATGAAGCTTGTCATAATACTCGATTGACAATGATTTTAGAAAGAGCTCAATGAGCTCATCCTCACTTATGGCAGGCTTTGCTTGTAAGGTAATAGCTTTTCATCTCTAAGCATAGGCTCTAAACCCTTCATTCTTCGGTTTTCGGTTCTGACGAGATCTTCTCTAGTTTGGAGTACTTTAACATTAAACTTGTACTAGTGAAGAAATTCTCCCGCCAAATGGTCCTATTCAGTGAAGTCTTCTATGTCGAGGGCGGTGTACCATGCGAAGGCCGCTCCTCTCAAACTATCTTGAAATATGCTAATAAGAAGTGGCGTGTTATCTGAATATCTCGCCATCTTACGGAGATAATATTTCAAATGGCTTTTGGAACAACTAGTGCCATCATACTTGCTCACGAACTCTTATTCTTTATAATTTTCTAGAACAACCGCCATCGCATATGGCGAGAATTTGTCAAACCTTTAAAGATCATAACCTTGACTTGCTAATCACTCTTCAATTTTGGCCAATCTCTTGGCCTCTTCTTCATCCTTTGTTTTGGATGTTTTCTTGGTTTGATCATCCTCTTCCAAATTTACTACCTCAAGTGTAGCTTTTGGAGAATTTCCTTGAATAGGTTCTTTGTTTCTGATTGGGTCTTCAATCGGTGTTTCAGTAGCATTTAAAGTTCCCACATTTGGAGTAGTAGGATGCTGTCCTCGGGATGCAAGAATAAAAGCCTTCAATTTGCTATCATGGTGGCCATCTGAGTCATTTGATTCTCAACTTCAACTAGTCGAGCACGGGTTTCTTCTTCTGCCATTCTAACTTATAAGCGTGTTCGAGGTCTTTTGCCTTCCGTTGCTAGAAAACCTGTCTCGTAAAAAGACCCGATGTTAGCATAGTAAAATGATCATGAAACCCTACATCATTTTAATTGTATGGTTTCATGCGATTGTCAAGGATAAGAAATTTCATACAAGCCTTAGCCTTGTATAAAATTGTTCGTCAATGTCTTTCTCAAGGAATTATACAATTTAAAGAATTGTAATCCATGGTGATTCCTTTATGTTCTGAAATCATGTTATGAAATTATCTATGCATGTTTGAGAGTGATCAACCCATCATTGCATATAAAATTTGAAATTGTTTAACATCATGATTTTAAACTCGAATGGGAATCTAAATCATCCAATCTTAGGCTTATTGCTAGCTAAGGTAGCTTCCGCCTTTTGATATTCCTCTCATTCCTTAGCTCGAGATTCCCATTCTTCGACATCGATCATGACCTCTTCAGGGATATAAGGTTCCACTCAGGCATGCTTGGAATAATGTATTCTAGGACATATTCATCTACAGGATCCGGTACAATGCTCAATGGGACATATGACTCGACATCAATTGGACACTTATTTTCTATCCTTTTGATGTATTCTTTGGAGGCCATGCAAATCTTCATATCTTCTTCTAAGCTTTTTGGCCATTCGATTATTTATTCAAATGGGTTATTCAAAGATAGGATGATCTTGTAAATTTTGACTTGAAGGCTATTCTTCTCCTCTTCGGCTATAGTTCCACTTGGGATGTCAAAGGTGAATTCTTCGGGATTCCATGCCGGAGGCACTTGCTGAAGTATCCCGAATTATTTAATAACCCTTAGAGAGCAATAAACTGATCCTCCACTCAAACTAAGTAATGGTTGTTGACACTTAATTTTTAGCCGACGCGTCATTAAAAGTAGAAAATTCGAGATTATGGTTTCCGATCGCGACGGAACCCGTTTCTTGAACAAAAAGCATCGTATTTTTGTTTAATTTTGTCTGTTGGCCTAGCTTCTGTAAACATTTTTCTATTCATTTCATGCAAAAACCCGAAAAGTCATATGGTTAACTTTCGCGTTGACTTTTTGGTCAACCCTTTGATCAAAAGTCAATCCCGGGTCAATTTAGGGCTTTTCACATAAAAAGATTCCTTTCAAGTTTAATTTCACTTTAGAAGTGGAAATTTCAGAAAAATTCAAAGATTTGATCATAAAATTAAACTCCCAATTGAAAAGTCAACTAGGATTTGACTTTTGGTCAAACCTTTGACCAAAAAATTGAAAAATATAAAAATCCAAAAATCATCTTATTTTGCATCCAATTTACCTTTGGCATTTGAAATTTTGCAAAAATCAATTTAGAATCAACTTTTTCCTAATTTGCAGAATTTGGTTCAAATCGGCCAAAAATGAAATTACTTCATTCCTAGTCATTTTTTAGGTTAGTTTTCTTCACGACATTTGATCTAGAGGTCATCTTATATTCAAACTTGGAAAAAATTTTGTAATTCCAAGCCAAACACAAAAACCCCAAATTTTGGCCATAATCAGTGATTTGGACCGATTCTTCATGATTTGCGCAATTGAGACACGAATGAGCCTAATTTCTTATATGAAATCCAAATTCAAAATCAATTTTGGAAGATTCACATGAATTTGAGTCAATTTGATCAATTTAGTGATCCAATGATTAAGAAGTCTAAAAGTAATTGGCCCAATTAGTGCAATTTAACTTGACCCACTCTAGACTAATATTCAATTTGATGAATTGAGACTCAATTTGGCTAATTGGACTTCAATTAAATTTGTTAGTCTAGCTTGGCCACGCAATTATCCAAATTCAAGAGCAATTGAGACAAACAAGCTAAATTGGATCGATTTGTGCATGAATTTCAAATCGGTTCAATCCAATTTGATTGAATTCGATATTAATGGGGTCAATTAATCATGATAGAGATCAATTGTACCAAATTGGAATAAAAGGAATCAAGGATTGAACCAGTTCAATCAAGCCAAATTCGGGACTAACCGGCTCAACCCGGTTTTATTCAAATTGAACCGATCTGATTGGACTAGCCATTTCCCAGTCAAAAGTTCGGCGATCGACTGTCCATTCTGACCAGCCAAGGCTGGCCACATCCTTTTGAGCCCAAAAATGACAAAAATTCCCTTAATTGAAAATTACAAAAATGCCCCTAAGCGAAATTACTAAAATGCCCTTTTTTTAAGGATTAAGCAAATTAATTAGGGGATAAGCAAATCAATCATGGCCATTCATTTAGAATTGATCATGTCCATCCATGATGCCATGTCACCAATCCTTAACCCTTAAAGAATATTCTTAATCATTAAGGATGCATTTTAGGCCATTGGATTAATCTAAGGGCTAGGATTCAAAGTTGAAGGGAGTATATAGTATTTTTTCCCTCCAAAATTGGGGAGGACTCTCATTTTCAGATCTGAATTCTCTCTCTCTCTCTCTCTCTCTCTCTCTCTCTCTCTCTCTCTCTCTCTCTCTCTCTCTCTCTCTCTCTCTCGCTCTCTCTCTCTAAGCTCACGTAACTCTCTCTCTCACCCTCTCTCGGCCACCGGCCATCTCATCTCCTCGCCAGCTATTTTCCGGCAGATCATCACCTCACCGACGTCCCCTACAGTGCCATGAAGCCAGTCGCAAGGTCAGCCGAGCTTGCTGGTGGCCGGAGATTCACATTCCGGCGAGATTTCTTCCACGACAGCATCACTGGCATTGCCGCCGGTGATTTGATCAGCCGGTTCAAGTGGCTGAACCGGCCGATCGGTGTTCCCTCCGGCGATCCCGAACCTCCAGCAACGTTCTTCGGCGTCTTCATGCGGCTGTGGTGGCCGACTTCTCATTGAACAGCCACCGAATCGTTTATTTTGACTTGATTCTCCGTTATTAGTTCACTAGTGTGAGATCGAATCGATTCTCACTATAGTTTATGCAATCTCTTCTCATAGGTTGCCGAGCTTTCCGAGACTTCTCTGTGCTGCTTTTGATTCGAATACGGAGGTCGGATCGCTCGATTGCGCGTTGGAGTATCGTTAAACAAGGTAAGTGCACTTGGATGTTGTTCTGCAAATTCATGTACAGAGAAACCTGCATGTTTGAGATGCCGATTTCAGCTCGTTAATGTCGAAATCTTGCGAAGTGATGAACTAAGGAATCGTAAAAACATCTCAAGCTTCGATTTGATATATTGCATGCCTCAATTGGACTTAGTTTGCTATGTCAAAACTCTTTCGAAAGTTAGGATCAAAATCTGGAATGTGATGTTCAAGTCTGTTCTAATGATTTCCTACTTGACGTTGTGCTGTTTGATGATTTTTCTGATTTTCTACAATCATTTTTTGAAAAAACTCCCTAACGAAAATCGTAAAGCACATCTTAATCTGTTCATCATAAAATTTTCATAAAATTCCAAGCATGTTAGCATTGTATGATCTGCAACGTCATATGCATAAATCTGGTGACATACTGGTTTCTGACTGACCTTCGTGTGTTCTTCGATTTTCATAAATTCATGTGTTCAAAATATGAAAAAGTTTTCTTCACAAAAGTTCACACTGAAATCGAGATCTTTCCATTGATACTAATTTCATCAAAATCGGAATTCATTTGAATTTTCAAAAGAAATTTTCATGATCTAATCAGTATCTGTGTTTAGATCTGATTTTCATTCCTTTGGAATCCAAAAGATGTTTTTCCGAATTTGATAAAGTTAGAGTCCTCTTTTGCAAAAAATCAAAATCACAAAGTTGTTCATTGGGATCTTATTATGTTGACTGAAAATTTTGAGGGCCTAATAGCAATTTTGGAGGGCCAATTTGCTTAAAATTTCATATAAGGCCTTCACGGGTTAAAATTTGATTTGCAGTTGAGTCCTTCACGAAAACCGAATTTTATAGAAATTTAGAGGACTTTTTAGCAAAAACTCAAAACATGAAAGTTGTTACACATGGAGAATCCTAACTGCCTAAAACTTTTCACGTGGTTTTGGTGAGGTTTGTTATTTTTCCCGCCATTATTTTGAAATCCTTAACAGAATCGAGTCCAGCCTGTCACTGAGATCAAATTTGATATTTTCGAGAAAATGGTGACGATTTAGAAAAAATTGTCTGCTTGACTTTTGATCCTCATGTCATAAGCTTTCTAATAACACCTGAATCGCTTCATTTGGACGTCAATAGGGTAGTTAATCACATCTGAACAGAAGCAATCCGAATTAAATAATAACTGAATTAGTGGTTTCCTTATGAAGCTCACTTCTCATTGTTTAATTGGCTTTGAAATAAGGCCCATGGGCCTAAATGCATGCTTATTTCATTGTTATGCATGTGTTTGTTAGATGAATGTTAGGCCCGGTGCATGTTCGGCGGGTAGCCCATTATGGTCATTTAGAACCCGACTCTAAGGGTTAATTGATATGAGTTGCCATTTTGTGAGTAGAAATGGTAGCCCATTATCGTTAACCATTGATCAAATAATGTTAGATGATTAGGTGGGTGGTGAATCGAAATGCATGAAAAACAAAGGCCAATCCCGAGGCCCGTGTTTGATTAGTGAATTGTTTGCACCATTGTTTTTCTTTGGTTGTTCTTTTGGATATTGTTTGTCATAAATGAATGTTGTGGATATAAACACCGACACTCGAGAGGCGGTCCATGGGAGATAATCCAAAATTGAAAAAGGTCAAGGCGTTCGATCGATGTCCAATCCGATCTCAATTTATATTCACTTAATGGTGGCGATAAACCGATGTCCAATCCGTTTTCAATTCATATTCAATTCATTCATCCCCGATCATGTCTCGGATTTTCAATTTGTGTTGTAATAAACACCCGATGAGTTATGGGTTTTTACTTTTTCGCACTTAGAATTAGCTCGTCTTTTCAATACTCTAAGAGTTTACTTTACGAAATGTCTTTCAATACAATTGATTGTTTCTTTATTTTTCTAGACTAAGATAGGATTAGTTTAGAATCTTAAATGAAAATACAAAAACAAGATGCATGATCACCTAGTGGACTAAGACTTCAACATAAAAATGGTAAAGAACAAATGCATGACAACTTAGATAACAACCATGTTAAGTTTAGCGGTACCGAAAGGGCATTAATAGAAATATTAACATAAGCTAGTCCCCGAACCTTTGATCTCTGGTTTTCGTAGAAACCGAAATGAAATTCCCGCGTTTCGATTGGGTATTCTAGCCAACCCCTGACCTAAGCTAGTGGCGACTCCTAAAAAAAGATAAAATCAATCCACTGTCACGCGAGATATGGATTTAGGGAAAATCCACATTCATGATCAATGGGCCATATGGATAACCAAAAGATTTATACTTCAGTAAAATCATTTTTTATCATGTGCCATATGAATCGTTTAATGAACTCTTATCTTTAAACTCGCCTCATCGAGTTCGGCCCTCGAGGAGTAGGTCGCGACTGGCTTGGCGACTCCGCTGGGGACTAGGTTACAAACCTAAGTGGATTAAAGCCGTAATAAACTTGTTGGTTGTTATCTCACTTATTTACATTTTGTAGCATCAACTGCATGTCGAAGTTGCATGGAAAATGAGGTTAGTCCACTAATCATGTGTTAAATGATTTTGTAGGTGGGAGATATAAGGGGTGGAGTGAGTGCAAATCCCTTGTTCTGTAGTTGGCGTTTGGATGTATGTCGAATGTATGAGATTATATTGAAGTGTTGTTTGTTTTAGATTAAAACGTATGTTTACTTGCTTTAGCATGACACAATACACCCATGTCCCACGGTCTAAAATCCCGGATCTCTTTTAGGGCACCTTTAGGAGGTATTAAGAGTGGAATCCGCTGTGAATGCATGTGGTAATCCATTCTTCAATATTGCTCATCTTGATTATTAAGAAGTGCACCAACCGATGTTAGTAGCGGTGGGTAAACTCTTCTTATCTAATTAAGGTGGGGACCTTAAACCTTTATAATCCTACCCTTAGATGTCAAAACTCGCATGTCCTCATGCGATGTGTCGATGTGTTTGCCATTTTCTCTTCGTGGTAAGGTTGATTATATCGTTCTACAATTTCAATTATGCCATTTCAATTCCACGTTATATTTCTTTCTATAATGCGTGGTGATTAATCTCGATGCCCCAAATTAGGGTTAGTCAAAATGGATATGTCGGAGATTCGAATCATCCCCATACCAAGAGCTTTTGTGACCATGTGGGAAAGTCTCGAGTCAAAGCATAAGGACTATGTGGAAAAGAGGATTTGATATATTCCCGCTCTTTTATACGTCAAGCCTCGTGTTGCTATGATCAAAGCGTTGTCCCATTTTTGGAACCCAAAGACATCCACTTTTGTGTTTGGTCGAAATGAGTTGACCCCTACAATTGAGGAGTACGATATTGTCATTGGTAGAGTCGGGTCTTTTGGTCTAGTTAGCCCTTCGATAGATATAGATCCTATAATTCTTTTGAGCCAATTCTTAGGAGTTGACATTCTCCAAATCAAAGGCGTTCTTAGAGGAAATTCCAATGCACTCTCCTTCACATTCTTAGAACGACATTTTTCTAGCTTGCCAAAAGAATCGGATAATCAAATTCCTCGAGTCTTTCTCTTAGCATTCTTTGGTTTTGTGGTTTTTCCATTCACCAAAAAGACCATGGATCCTTTGGTAGTTCACATTGTAATCAAGTGTGTATGTTCAAAAGATTCCCCAATATGATCTTAGGCGAGACCTTCGTATCACTCAATAAGTTCAAACAAAACAGAAATGGTATCTTTAGAGCCCCAATAGGTTTACTCCAAATTTGATTGGTCTCTCACCTCAAAGATTTCGATTTGAGCTTGAAAATCATAGATGTGTCCAAAGATTATCATCCTATCTCGCTCTTCCGAGAAAAGGAAGAAATCTTTCCCTATTGGTCATTCTCAACTTGGTTTAATTTTTTCAAAAACCTTATTCCAAATCAAATCCAATGGCATGTTCGTTGGCTTGGAAATCCTGAGGTGCGCCTTAATAACGGATCTGACAACCCAATCCCACTTTTGGGTCTCACGGGGTCTACATCATATTACCCTTTTAGGGTGATCCGTCAATATCGTGCGTTTCAAAAGATTCCGCCATTCCTCAAGCTGGGGTTATATCATTTTGACTATCGCAAAGATGTCACCCAAAAGAACCAAATGACGGATTTGAAAGAAATGATCAAATCTATCATTGATATGTGGTACAAATGCCACCCAGAGCCGATTTTCATTACCAATGAGTCAGAATTGGAAGGGGAAATGAAGATACATCACACATTGCCGGAGTACATACACCGTCGTCTCAAGCCCGAGCTTAAAGTGGATCTCCCTAATGTCCTCGAGAAGCCAACTCAACAACAAGCTATAGCCGCAAGAGCTCTTAGGGAAAAGGACGAGGCTTTAGCCGAGGTTGAACATTTGACCCAAGAAAACAAATGAATTCGCCTCGCATCTAAAGAAGATCCATTATGATTTTGGCTATATTCCATGAGGAAATCTCCTTTCAGATTGATCTATAGGATTTCCTTTTTACTTATTTTAGTAATGATGTAATAGGATTCTCTTCTTATTTTTAGATTGATCTATAGGGATTGTATTTCACGAATTTTGTTGTTAATAGTGAAATTTCCCTTTGTGTGTATTTTCTCTTTCGAGATTTCAATGGAATATAGATGTGGCATCTTGATTAATCATCACGTGTTACCCCTTTAATTGTATAATTTCTTGTGAAGAAATTGTGATAAGAGATTATTCACATGATATTGGGATCATGAGAATATTTCTTATCTCTATTTCATCCAAAGAAATTATAAAATTGAAGGGTTTTATATTTTCATCTCAATTCATTTTCCGCATACTAACTTGATTTCTGTTTTTTTTTCACACAAGGTACTAAAATACGGCTGAGACGCGTCCTATTATACGCACCCGTCGCCAAGCAAGGATGGAAAACGAGGACACTCATGCTCGTGTTATTACCATTGAGAATCAGATGGCGCAAATGATGGCGCTCTTAATTGATCTTGCAAATCAAGTAAAGAACTTCACGCCTGTGGCTCCTGCTGCTGCAGCTTCTACTCTTAATGCGCCTGCTAACGCACCAGTGATAGACCCTATCGATAAAGCACCAGCTGAAGAGGTCCCCGTTAATGCTATTCCGCCATCATTGATTTGGAAGCTCCACCTAAGGAGTCGCCTGTTGTTCATATGGATGAAGAGAGTGCGAGACGTCTCGCAAAATTGGAAGAACGCTTGTGTATGTTGCAAGGTTACCAAGTCCGAGGTTGTGATAAGCTGTCGCCTTTTACAAAGGTGAAAGTCCCTGATTTTTATAAGGAGCCCGAATTCTCAAGGAAGTACGATGGAACTGGGTGCCCTAAGACCCACTTGAAATATTATTTGAATAAGATGGCTCATTACTCCGATAACACTCCGCTGGTGATCAACAATTTTCAAGATAGCTTGGCTGATTCCGCCTTAATGTGATTCATCGAGTTGGATTTGGAGAAAATTTGCACCTGGGAAGATCTCGTAGATGAATTCCTCCAACAATACAAGTTTAATACTAAAATTGCTCCAACCCATGAAGAGCTGGTTCGGGTTGATAAAAGGAGAAATGAAACTTTTAGAGCATATGCCCAAAGGTGGAGAACTACGGCTTCCCAAGTTAAACCTCCGCTGTCCGAGAAAGAGATCATGCAACTATTTCTTCGAGCTCTACCTCGAGAATACTTCGATAAGATGTTTAATAACACTTGCATCAATTTCCCCGCAATGGTTGAACCGGGAGAACCTATCGAAGGAATCATGCGAGAGGGTCGATTATCCAAGATGACGACTCGCAGACTTACCTCAAAGAAGGATAAGGAGCCAATGGTGGAGGTTGCCTATATTCAAAATCCTCATACTCAAAAGCCATTAAATTCACCGGTTCAAAGGTCTGCCATGGAAGCACGGGGCTATTCGCGAAATTTTGATCGAAAAGGAAAAGCTCCGCAAAGACAATTCACTTCGTTGCCAAGACCTATGTCTCAGTTGTTGCCGATGTTGATTGAACAAAGACTCATGGCAAAAGAAATCCCAAGAGACAACCCACCAAAGTTTGCTTGATTTGATTTAGCAAAATCTTGCGTGTACCACATGGGTGAGAAGGGCCATGATGTGGATAACCGTTACACTCTAAAGGTCAAGATTCAGAACCTGCTGGATAAGAAGATCTTGTCATTTAAAGATGCTACGCCAAATGTTGAACAAAATCCACTCCCCAATCATACCGAAGCCGTTAATGTGATATTTGGAGATGAGAATGAGAAACCCTTTTTGTTCAATATCGTGAAGTTGGAAGAGCTATTGACTATAGCTAGAGACCAACCGAAAGAAGGAAATATATCCCAAGAGGAGAAAATGTATTGCCTAGCCAAGATGGCTGCTTTAGGCATAATTCTGCCATGTCAAGGAAAGAAACCCGAAGGGTCCATCGAGACTGTTGTAATCGACTTGTTATCCAAAAATTTCTCTTACAAGTTTGTAAGCCAGGTCTCATGCTCTAAGTCAAACGATGATGGATACGAGCCAGACTTTGACGAACCTTGGAGTGACACATATTCCGATGGTGATTTGGAATGTGAGAGAAAGAATACTTGTTGAGGTCGTGAATTTATGAAGAAAGCCCACGAGAAAGACTTAAAAGACATTGTTCCAACTGAATGGAACGACAAAGATAATAGAGAGGTTCTTTCCAATGCTGATTCGGAATTTGAACGCCATACCTCCCATTGGGATCGAGAGTTCGTTAGGAAGGCAATCGAAAAAGGTGAAATTGTTGATACTCTCGGACAGCCGAGTGGTAAATGACTTCATGGTAAAATATACTCCTCCTCCAAGCGCTTTTATCGACCCTAAGACTATCGTCCCAAGTGGAT
Source organism: Syzygium malaccense (assembly GCA_031216405.1). Lineage (NCBI taxonomy): Eukaryota > Viridiplantae > Streptophyta > Magnoliopsida > Myrtales > Myrtaceae > Syzygium > Syzygium malaccense. The sequence goes on along the minus strand of CM062263.1, from coordinate 38,633,477 downwards.
GGGGGTCAGAATTTGAAGATGATGGCATAGTAGCCATGATCAATCCTATAGCGTAAGGGATGTTTCTGTGTTCTACTTTTCTTTCGGTTGTAATCCACCTAATTCTCCCCTGCGAGGGACTTCCATTTGTTCATTTCATATGTTGTAATAATTCGGATCACAAACTTTGGATCCAAAACGTTATATGCTGTATGACATTTACTGCATATCAATAAAAGCATTCTCATGTTTTGTTAATAGACGTGTGAAAGTATACCAAACCAGCCCTATGATGATGCTTTGAGGCCTGGGCTTTTACACAATCTATAGTTTTCAAAACAATCCTTTGGAACAAGGATGTCCAATGATACGAGGACGAGTTCCCCATGAAATTTTCGAAAATCTGGAATTTGAAAAGTTTTTTTTCATCACATCTTCATGCATTGCATTTCTTATCTTCATATACTAACCATTTTTTGTTGCATCTCAGGCATGACACTTGCATAATCATGATAGTCATATGCATGGCTTGGATTTATGTCCAAAAAACTCTTACGAACCCGATTATTCTGATCCCAAAAATGAAGAAGATTCTCAGGTTATTAAAAAAGAATGGATCCGACATTAAGAATCTAAACCTCCCACGGAAGAACAAACTATCATTATAAATTTGGGTGATTCAGAAAATCCCAAGGAAACAAAAATTGGGGCAGATCTCTCTCAAATAGATATTGATCGACTGATCAAACTCTTGAAGGAGTATCGAGATGTCTTTGCTTAGTCTTATGCTGATATGCCGAGTCTGGACCCCAACATTGTAGAACACACATTACCACTCGATCCTGCCATTTCTCCTAAGAAACAGAACCTTAGGAGGACAGAGCTAGAATTATCCAAGAGGATTGAAGAAGAAGTCATGAAACTGTTGAAAGTTGATTTCATTGAAGTTACTCATTATACCGACTGGATTGCTAATATTGTCCCAGTTATGAAGAAGGATAGGCGAGTTCGGGTATGTGTCGATTACCGCGACTTGAACAAAGCAAGTCCCAAAGATGATTTTCCATTACCATATATTGACGTCTTGGTCGACAGCACGGCAGGATTCGAATTATTTTCCTTCATGGATGGTTTCTCTGGCTATAACCAAATTCGAATGAAAGAAGAAGACAAGACTAAAACATCTTTCATCACTCCATAGGGAACATTTTGTTACAAGGTTATGCCCTTCGGCTTGAAGAACACAGGGGTAACTTACCAAAGAGCCATGGTAACACTATTCCATGACATGATCCATAAAGAGATTGAAGTGTACGTCGACGACATGATCACTAAATCACGACAAGGTGAAGATCACATTGAAGTCTTGAGGAAACTGTTTGATTGACTTGGAAAGTTCAAGCTAAGACTTAACCCCGCTAAATGCGTGTTTGGGGCAAAATCTGGAAAGCTCCTTGGATTTATGGTTAGTAACAAGGGCATCGAGATTGATCCCTCAAAGGTGAAGGCCATTTGCGATTTGAAATCTCCTTCTACTGTCAAGGAGGTCCGAAGCTTGTTGGGAAGACTGAATTATGTCGCAAGATTTATTTCCTAGTTATCTAAAATAGCCAAGCCATTCTTCAAGCTATTGAAAAAGAATGCGAAAGTTGAATGGAACGAAGATTGTTAAAAATCTTTTGAACAATTGAAACAGTATCTTTCACAACCACCAGTTTTAGTACCGCCTATTTCGGGTATACCTTTGATCTTGTATCTCACCATTCACGATGAGTCTTTAGGAGCTATGTTAGCGTAGAAGAGATCGGAGAATGGAATGGAACGGAACGTGCTATTTACTACCTCAGCAAGAAGTTTACTTCTAGTGAAGTTCGATACCTGAAGTTGAGAAAGCATGTGTAGCCTTAATTTGGGTATTACACAGCTTACGGCAATATACTCTTCACTATCGTATCCTACTTGTGAATGAAAACAATCCTATTAAGTATCTTTTGGAAAAGCCTGCACTGGTTGGAAGGCTTGCCAAATGGCAAATATTGCTCTCCGAATTTGATATCCAGAGCATGTCTCAGAAGTCCGTCAAAGGGCAAGCCATAGCCGACATGTTAGCTTAAAGTCCCTTAAAGTCAAATGACTGGTATGAAATTGATGAAAGAATCCATTTGGTGTCACAAGACAAGTGGACTATATATTTTGATGGAGTTGTTAACCTCTCCGATTTGGCACTGGAGCAGTCCTAATATCCCCAGCGGGTCAACATTATCCAATAGCTGCAAAGTTGGTATTTTCTTGTACCAATAACATTTCAAAATATGAAGCTTGCATCCTTGGTCTCTAATTGGCCATTGATATGAAGGTTAAGAGATTACAAGTATATGGTGATTCCGCGCTTATTGTTCTCTAAATAGGAGGTGAATGGCAAACTCGTGATTCAAAACTGATTCCTTACCATGAGTATCTTAAAGATACGATGGAAGAATTCGAAGAAATCTCATTTGATTATTTGCCAAGATCTCATAATCAATTTGCTGATGCCTTGGCAATATTATCCTCAATGTTACAAGTCACCGATAGTTTGAATATTGATCCTTTGCAAATCGATGTTTTAAAAGAGCCTGCGTATTGCATGGTTATAGAAGAAGAACTCGATGGTCAACCATGGTACTATGACATCATAAATTACCTTCAAGAAGGAAAATTTTCCCAAGAAAGTCGAGCTACTGATCGGAAATATTTGACTAAGTTAGCTTCCAAATTCTTTCTTAGCGGAGGTGCTTTGTACAAGAGATCTTTTGATTCGGTCCTGCTGAAGTGCGTAGACACCAAAGAGGCCAATTTATTAATGAAAGAGATACATGAAGAAGAATGTGGTCCTCATATGAATGGTCATCTTCTAGCAAGGAAGATCATGAGGCTAGGTTATTACTGGTTAACCATGGAAGCCGATTGTATTCAACATGTTAGATGTTGCCATTATTGTCAAGTTTATGAAGACAAAATCAATGCTCCTCCAAATGAATTACATCAAATGTCCGAGGCATGGCCTTTTTCAATATGGGGCATTGACATTATCGGACCAATTAATCCTAAAGCATCAAATGGACACCGTTTCATTCTAGTGGCTATTGATTACTTCACCAAATGGATCGAAGCCAATTCTTATGCCCACGTCACTGCGAAAAGTGTGGTAAAATTCATTCGTCGAGATGTTATCACTCAATATGGGATTCCAGAAGCAATTATCATTGATAACGGGTCAAACCTGAATAACAAAGTAGTGGATGAGCTACTCAATAAGTTTCACATCCGCCACTTGAATTCTTCTCCTTACCGCCCACAAATGAATAGAGCTGTAGAGGCGGCAAACAAGAACATAAAGAAGATTATGTCCAAGACAGCAGAGAATTACCGAGATTGGCATGATCGGTTGCTGTATGCGTTAATGGCTTACCGAATTTCTATTCGCACTTCAACTGGGACAACACCATTCTCATTAGTATATGGAATGGAGGCAGTTTTACCTATGGAAGTGGAAATTCCTTCATTAAGGATACTTTCGCAAATAAAGCTTTCTGAAGCAGAATGGATTCAACAAAGATTTGAACAGCTTAACATGATTGATGAAAAAAAAGGGTAAAGGCCTTGTGCCATCGACAAAGCTACCAAAAACGAGTGGCTAAGTCATTCAATTGTAAGGTTCGACCCAGGCATTTTAAAGTCAATGACCTAGTTTTGAGAAAAGTCTTACCCATTATTCCAGATCGTGGGAAGTTCACCCCCAATTATGAAGGACCGTATGTCATCAAGAAAGTGCTACCTGGCGGAGCATTGATTCTTATAGAAATGGATGGCCGAGAGTTGCCAAAACTTGTAAATACTGATGCTGTCAAGAAATATTTTCCCTGAGTAAAAAGTTTTGAGCTGTTTTTGGATTGAATCCAAGTCACTTTAGGACATTTGCATCATGCATCTCATGCATACATGGCATTTTTGCATATTTGTTCATTTTATAGGTACTCAATTGTTCTCCAGGGAAGCTATTCCAAACCTCAAGGAGTCAAGCTCGAGGAAGTAGCTATATAAAAAAAAAATCTTCTCCCTAGAGCTTAGGAAGTAGATCCTATGTGTAAGGACCTTTTCTGTCCAAAAGGTTTTTCAAGTTTGAAATTTTATTTAAAAAAAGAAAACAACCCCAGAGGAGTCAAAAAAATTTAAAAAATTAACATTTCAAATGTTTTGATTTATCAAAATTGCCCACAAATGGGAGATTTAACCAAATGATCCTTTGAAAAAACAAAAAAAGGGGATTTCTCAAAAATGCCAAATGGAAATGCCTAGGATGATAAAAGGCAAACCTTTGATCAAACACGTCCCTATATACATTTTGAGAGAATTAAGCCAAAAAACCATGTCCTAGGACGTAGGATTCATTCACATTGAATACATGGATTGAAGTGATAAAAGGCATTTCATTTCTCTATCTTAAACACTCGCTTTATCTTTTGCTAGCCACTTTGAGCCAAATAAGGAGAACTTTCAAAATACCCTTGTCAAGAACCACCCTACATTGGGGCAAGTTAAGAAGTTGTGGTTGATTATTTTTGGAGCAAAAAAATTAAGAAAGATTTTATTGCTTTCACTTGCATCAACCTTCTTGCAGTAATTTCAAGTAGATCTTTATGGAAGCTTGAAACATCCCAAAGTGAAGAAGAGCATTCTTTTCCTCTATCTAAACACAGTTATCCCTTGCTTAGCCAAATTGAGCCTTAAGCATGTTTATTTCAAATCCCAAAATGTTGATTATCTCCCTATATTGGGGCAATGCATATGATTTACCAAAAAAATTTGGAAAAATTGGTGAATATGTATAGAGTGTCTCGAGAGTCCAAAGAGCTCAAAAGATAAATATTAAGGAGCATGAAAAAGCAGTGTGCCTGGTAAAAGCAAGGCCGATGCCCATGAAAAGAAAATGTGTCAAAAGCAAAAGTAAAAGCAAAAAGCAACATGCTTATGATGAAAACAAAATTCCCATTGCAAAAGATGGTTAGAAAGAGCAAAGCTCTTATGTTGCAAGAAAATTGGACTCTCGAGACAATTTGGTTTTCAAGAGTCAAATGATGTCAAATTTGGATGATGTGATAATGATGCCAAGATAATCATCATTCCTCTTTCAAACCCCTTCTACAAAATTTCAAGCCTTTTGAGCCTAACCCGAACCGACATTACAATCCTCTCCGAAGTCTCTTCCGATTGGGATGGTTTGAGTCGACGTAAAGATTTCACAAAGAAGCTACCGCTAGAAGGAGTGGAAGTAATCCTATCTTATCTTATCTTCAAGGTTCTTAACTTGTAAACCCGCTAAAGATGTCGATGGTATATTTCTTTTCTTGGCCTCAAAGCAAATACCCTTTGTGTAAGCCCATGGCCAAGCCTATATTACGGTCATTTTGAAAGACCTTTCTGATCAATCAATTTGTATTCAATGTGAATGTTTCCGAAACCCCTTGACATAGGTTTGTGAGGTATCACCAGTGAGAATTGAATAGCTTTCCCACATCAATGGATGGGAATCAAAGCCTTTATGAGAGCTAGTGCAAAAGACCTTTTTGATTAGGTTATTTCCAATTTAGCATTTTTTTATCTAACCTCTTTAGATGGTTATTCAAAGATCATTTTGTTAAAATTTCCTCTTAAGGATTTTGATAGTCAGTGCCTTTTACCAAAATGTGAATAATTCCGTTTGATTTGTCGTTAAATAATCTCAGAACTTCTTTCAAAATATCTTTCCCAAGTGGATCGGTTTTTGGTTAGCCTAAACCATACCCCCTATTTTCAAGTTTTGTCAGCCTAAACCATACCCCTCATTTTCGATTTTTGATCAGCCTAAACCATATCCCCCATTTTCGGTTTTTGGTCATCCTTAAACCTTGTCTTAGGTTCCTGGTCATTCTTAAACCTTGTCCTTAGGTTCTAGGTCATCCTTAAACCTTGTCCTTAGGTTCTAGGTCATCCTTAAACCTTGTCCTTAGGTTCCTGGTCATCCTTAAACCTTGTCCTTAGGTTCCTGGTCATCCTTAAACCTTGTCCTTAGGTTCCTGGTCATCCTTAAACCTTGTCCTTAGGTTTCTGGTCATCCTTAAACCTTGTCCTTAGGTTCGAGATCATTCTTAAATCTTGTTCTTAAGTTTTAGGTCATCCTTAAACCTTGTCCTTAGGTTTTTGATTATCCTTAAACCATAGATTTCCTATAAAACCATTTCTCTTTCTTTTCTTCCTTCATTCCACCACACGAGAGAAAGAAGAGAAAAACGCATGAATGAGCTGACAATTCAAATGGTCAATAGTAAGTGCTTCAGGTAAGACTCTGATTAAATGTCTTTGTCTTTAGTTTTTTTTATTTCCCAAGTGGAATCGACTAAAAATTTACAGGTGCTAATTGGTCTTTAAGCGGAACCTCTTCGAACTCCCACTCAAAGAGGGGCAACTGTTGATACCTAATTTTTAGCCAACACGTCATTAAAAGTAGAAAATTCGAGATTATGATTTCCGATCGCGACGGAACCCGTTTCTTGAATAAAAAGTATCATTTTTAATTCTGTCTGTTGGCCTAGCTTCTGTAAACATTTTTCTATTCATTTCATGCAAAAACCCGAAAAGTCAAATAGTTGACTTTCGCGTTGACTTTTTGTTCAACCCTTTGACCAAAAGTCAATCTCGGGTCAAATTGGAACTTTTCACATAAAAAGATTTCTTTCAAGTTTAATTTCACTTTAGAAGTGGAAATTCCAAAAAAATTCAAAGATTTGATCATAAAATCAAACTCCTAGTAAAAAGTCAACTAGGGTTTGACTTTTGATCAAACCTTTGACCAAAAAATTAAAAAATACAAAAATTCAAAAATCATCTTATTTTGCATCCAATTTACCTTTGGCATTTGAAATTTTGCAAAAATCGATGTAGAATCAACTTATTTCCAATTTGCGGAATTTGATTCAAATCAGTCAAAAATGAAATTACTTCATTTCTAGTCATTTTTTATGTTAGTTTTCTTCACGAAATTTGATCTAGAGGTCATCTTATATTCAATTTTGGAACAAATTTTGTAATTCCAAGCCAAACAAAAAAAACCCCTAATTTTGGCCCTAATCAGTGATTTGGATCGATTCTTCATGATTTGCGCAATTGAGACACGAATGAGCCTAATTTCTTATATGAAATCCAAATTCAAAATCAATTTTGGAAGATTCACATGAATTTGAGTCAATTTGATCAATTTAGTGATCCAATGATTAAGAAGCCTAAGAGTAATTGGCCCAATTAGTGCAATTTAACTTGATCCACTCTAGACTAATATTCAATTTGATGAATTGAGATTCAATTTGACTAATTGGACTTCAATTAAATTTTTTATTCTAGTTTGGCCATGCAATTACCCAAATTCAAGAGCAATTGAGACAAACAAGTTAAATTGGATCGATTTGTGCATGAATTTCAAATCGGTTCAATCCAATCTGATTGAATTCGATATTAATGGGGTCAATTAATCATGATAGAGATCAAATTGTACCAAATTGGAACAAAAGAAATCAAGGATTGAACCAGTTCAATTAGGCCAAATTCGGTACTAATCGGCTCAACCCGGTTTGATTCAAATTGAACCGGTCTAATCAGACTAGCCATTTTCCAGTCAAAAGTTCGGCGATCAATGGTCTATTTCGACCAGCCAAGGCCGGCCACATCCTTTTGAGCCCAAAAATGACAAAAATTCCCTTAATTGAAAATTACAAAAATGCCTTTAAGCGAAATTGCTAAAATGCGCCTAAGCAAAAATTACTAAAATGCCCTTTTTTTAAGGATTAAGCAAATTAATTAGGGGATAAGCAAATCAATCATGGCCATTCATTTAGAATTGATCATGTCCATCCATGATGCCATGTCACCAATCCTTAGCCCTTAAAGAATATTCTTAATCATTAAGGATGCATTTTAGGCCATTGGATTAATCTAAGGGCTAGGATTCAAAGTTGAGGGGAGTATATAGTGTTTTTTCCCTCCAAAATTGAGAAGGACTCTCATTTTCAAATCTGAATTCTCTCTCTCTCTCTCTCTCTCTCTCTCTCTCTCTCTCTCTCTCTCTCTCTCTCTCTCTCTCTCTCTGTCTCTCTCTCACCCTCTCTCGGCCGCCGGCCAGGTCATCTCCTCGTCGGCTATTTTCCGACAGATCATCACCTCACCGACGTCCCCCACGGTGCCACAAAGCCAGTCGCAAGGTCAGCCAAGCTTGCTGGTGGCCCGAGATTCACATTCCGGCGAGATTTCTTCCACGGCAGCATCACCGGCATTGCCACCGGTGATTTGATCAACTGGTTCAAGCGGCTGAACCGGCCGATAGGCGTTCCCTTTGGTGACCCCAAACCTCCAGCAACGTTCTTCGGCGTCTTCATGTGGCTGTGGTGGCCGGCTTCTCGTTCAACAGCCACCGAATCGTTTATTTTGACTTTATTTTCCGTTATTAGTTCACTAGTGTGAGATCGAATCGATTCTCACTATAGTTTATGCAATATCTTCTCATAGGTTGTCGAGCTTTCCGAGACTTCTCCGTGCTGCTTTTGATCTGAATACAGAGGCCGGATCACTCGATTGTGCGTTGGAGCATCATTAAACAAGGTAAGTGCACTTGGATGTTGTTCTGCAAATTCGTGTATAGAGAAACCTGCATGTTTGAGATGCCAATTTCAGCTCGTTAATGTCGAAATCTTGCAAAGTGATGAACTAGAGAATCGTAAAACACGTCTCAAGCTTCGATTTGATATATTACATGTCTCAATCAAACTTAGTTTGCTATGTCAAAACTCTTTCGAAAGTTAGGATCAGAATCTGGAATGTGATGTTCAAGTCTGTTCTGATGATTTGCTGCTTGACGTTGTGCTGTTTGATGATTTTTATGATTTTCTACAATCATTTTTTGAAAAAAAAATCCCTTCACGAAAATCATAAAGCACATCTTAATCTATTCATCATAAAATTTTCATAAAATTCTAAGCATGTTAGCATTGTACGATCTGCAACGTCATCTATGCATAAATCTGGTGACATACTAGTTTCTGACTGACCTTCGTGTGTTGTTCGATTTTCATAAATTTGTGTGTTCAAAATATGAAAAAGTTTTCTTCACAAAAGTTTACACTGAGATCGAAATCTTTCCATTGATACTAACTTCATCAAAATTGGAATTCATTTGAAATTTCAAAAGGAATTTCATGATCTAATCAGTATTGGTGTTCAGATCTGATTTTCATTGCTTTGGAATCCAAAAGATGTTTTTCCGAATTTGATAAAGTTAGAGTCATCTTTTACAAAAAATCAAAATTACAAAGTTGTTCATTGGGGTCTCATTATGTTGACTGAAAATTTTGAGGGCCTAATAGCAATTTTTGGAGGGTCAATTTGCTCAAAATTTCATATAAGGCCTTCATGGGTTAAAATTTGATTTGCAGTTGAGTCCTTCGCAAATACCGAATTTTATAAAAATTGGGAGGACTTTTTAGCAAAAACTCAAAACATGAAAGTTGTTGCACATGGAGAATCATAATTGCCTAAAACATTTCACGTTGTTTTGATAAGATTTGTTATTTTTCCTGCCATTATTTTGAAATCCTTAACAGAATCGAGTCCAGCCTGTCACTGAGATCAAATTTGATATTTTCGAGAAAATTGGTGACGATTTAGAAACAATGGTCTGCTTGACTTTTGATCCTCATGTCATAAGCTTTCTAATGACACCTGAATTGCTTCATTTGGACATCATTAGGGTAGTTAATCACATCTAAACAGAAGCAATCCAAATTAAATAATAACTGAATTAGTGGTTTCCTTATGAAGCCTACTTCTCATTGTTTAATTGGCTTCGAAATAAGGCCCATGGGCCTAAATGTATGCTTATTTCATTGTTATGCATGTGTTTGTTTGATGAATGTTAGGCCCGGTGTATGTTCGGCGGGTAGCCCATTATGGTCATTTAGAACCCGACTCTAGGGGTTAATTGATATGAGTTGCCATTTTGTGAATGCAAATGGTAGCCCATTATCGTTAACCATTGATCAAATAATGTTAGATGATTAGGTGAGTGGTGAATCGAAATGCATGAAAAACAAAGGCCGATCCCGAGGCCCGTGTTTGATTAGTGAATTGTTTGCACCATTGTTTTTCTTTGGTTATTCTTTTGGATATTGTTTGTCGTGAATGAATGTTGTGGATGTAAACATCAACACTCGAGAGGCGGTCCATGGGAGATAATCCAAAATTGAAAAAGGCCAAGGCGATTGACCGATGTCCAATCCGGTCTCAATTTGTATTCACTTAATGGTGGCGATAGACTGATGTCCAATCTGATTTCAATTCATATTCAATTCATTCATCCGCGATCATGTCTCGGGTTTTCAATTTGTGTTGTAATAAACACTCGACGAGTTGCGGGTTTTTACTTTTTCGCACTTAAAATTAGCTCGTCTTTTCAATACTTTGAGTGTTTACTTTACGAAATGTCTTTCAATACAATTGATTGTTTCTTTATTTTTCTAGACTAAGATAGGATTAGTTTAGAATCTTAAATGAAAATATAAAAACAAGATGCATGATCACCTAGTGGACTAAGACTTTAACATAAAAATGGTAAAGAACAAATGCATGACAACTTAGATAACAACCATGTTAAGTTTAGCGGTATCGAAAGGGCGTTAATAGAAATATTAACGTAAGCTAGTCCTCGAACCTTTGATCTCTGGTTTTCGTAGAAATCGAAACAAAATTCCCGCGTTTCGATTGGGTATTCTAGCCGACCCCCGACCTAGGCTAGTGGCGACTCCTAAAAAAAGATAAAATCGATCCACTGTCATGCGAGATATGGATTTAGGAAAAATCCACGTTCATGATCAATGGGCCATATGGATAACCAAAAGATTTATACTTCAGTAAAATTATTTTTTATGATGTGCCATATGCACCGTTTCATGAACTTTTATCTCTAAATCCGCCTCATCGAGTTTGGCCCTCGAGGGGTAGGTCGCGACAATGGTACCGCATTCCCCTCTCAGCTTATAATCTTCGCCTTGTTAATCTTTGGCCTGTTGATCTGCCATTGGATTTGATCAGGAGTTAGGGTTCAAATGAAATTGGCCCAATCTAAGAAAGATTGTTTGGGTAATTTGCTTTGGAGACGAATATATCGTTCAATTGGATTTATCGTTGAACAAATTTTTGCGAATGTTCATGAAACGACACCATGGTCAAATGTGTGAGATGAACCATAATGACAAAAGACCAGTAGAAGCTTGAAAGATACCCCTCCCACGATTTTGGTATGTGTTTAAGAAAATGATAGTTTGGGCAAGAAGCATATTAGAGAAGTCCTACTCAAGACATGCTTGTCTCGCAATTACAGCGACTAAGGGGTCTAATCCCGTTTTAGACACGGGGAATAGAATAAAGCCGAAGAAAGCTAGAATGAATACCCGAGCTGAAGTGTTTCTCATTTCCCTAGGAAGTCTTGAAACGTTGGTTACTAGGAAGGATAATGGAAATCTACTCGTGTTTGATTTTATTAGCTTTTCGATTTTGGAAGTTTTGAGGTTAAAGAATTCAGCTAGAAGGCTTACAGGATTAAGTCCAATGGATAGCTCTATGACCCTAGGCTTAAAATTAATTCCAATGGCGGCTTGATATTCTTCTAATGTTGGTACCAATTCATGTTCTCCAAGTTAGAATGTGGCGGTGGAAACCTCCCAAAAAATGTGCCAAAGCTTGGACTAAACTGACTTGATGTTATACATGCATGAGCACGAGAAGATATCCAAGCCTTTCTTGGACATAAGTTTGGCTATCCTTGGACATGCCTTTCCACTAAGCAACGAGTTTCTTCCGAAGAATGGGAATTACTTGGATGTGTAGTTTTCCCATTAAGTCTAATTATGCAAAAAGATTTGTTATTAATTACCATGGATTACGAATCAATCTTAATGTCTCCATTTTAATTATATGTCCTTTTGAGGTAAGACGGAAGTAAAATATACTTGCATGTCTAGAAAGTAATGCAAATATCACTTTAAGTCCGTTTAGACCTTAAAAGAGCATATACTTGAAATCATGAACAAATTCAATGTGTGATATAAATGCCCATTCTGTCATACTCCATTTAGACCATAAAGTTCTAAACTATGGTTTACAACTTCGAATACATTGAAATGAATGAATAAGCACTTGAATTACATGGAAAATCTGCCATGGACCTATATATTTCATCTAAAAATAAAAGAATGGTCAAATGGAGTATAACATTCTAATCATGCATTCTAATATGAAAGGGCATTTAGACCAAACATTGAATGTCATTTAGGCATTTTTTTTTGAAAATGTGCCAACTAACTTGCATAATTGTAAAAAAATGGAATGGAACGATACTTGCTTACCAGAATGTTTTTGTTTGGTTTTAGGTATACCAACCACAAAGACAAGCGAATGCAATCAGTGAAGTTTTGATGCCTAAAAGGGTAGGATATGTAAAGGCTCAAGGTTACCACCTTAATGGACAAGAGATCCATTTCAATAGGCAATCGGTCTAAAGTAATCGAATATTATTCCACCTCGGTGATCGGTATTGCATTTAAACAATCCCATGAGCAATCGGCTCATAGTTTCGCTTAAACACATACCTCCTACGGGTAATCCTAAATGTAGCCGGGGTTAGGCCATGGGTGGTGTGTGCTAATAGTGTAGTGCTAAAGCAATTTAAAGACATGCATAGCAATTAATGATAAAACAACACTTCTAAAATTCATTCAAACCACATTTAGTCTCAACACCATCCTACAAAACAAGGGTTAGTAAAGACTACACCCCTTATATCACCCACCTGCAAAACCATTTAACACTTTCATTAGCAGGACGCGCTTGGGATCCTTGCAAGCACAAAACACAAGCGTAGCGTTCTATCTAGGCGTAAGTCCACTTAGAAAAGGTAACTTCCTAGTGGAGTCGCCAAGCCTATCGCACCATGGCTTTTTGTTTTGGGACATTCGGGGTTTACGCGCTAATGAGGTATTTCTGTGCAAGAGTCTCTCCCAGACCGTACCTCACATGACAGTGAATGGTAATTTTCCTATTTGATCTAGGTTTTCGATTTTGGAATCGCCACTAGTCATTATTGGTAGGTTGACTAGAAACTTAATCGGGCTACGGGACAAATATCACGATTCTACAAACTAGATATTTTGAGTATGGGGACTTGGTTACGCTAATGATCCCGAATGGAGATCCTTAACGCCCTTTCGGTACCCAAGTACGATACGATGTCTAACGTGTCATGCAAGTTTTCAAGGCTTATCCACTAATTCTATCCATTATAATCGCGGGAAAAATCAATCAAGAATTAAATGTGCAATCAATGTCAATCAAATCAAATAATCCTAAATTGTCTCTAAAAATGAAAATCAATCAAAACATCCAAACCCTAGTGAAGCCCTAAATGCTTATTCATTTCATGATTTGTGTCTTTTTAGGATTTTAGGGGTTATAATCCCTAAATTTGAGGTTTTCTAAAAATGCCACTTGGGCACTTCCAAAAATTCAAATTTCACTTTTTAAGGTTGGCCACAGTGTTTTTGAACCATTCTGTGAATTTTTAAAATTTTTGATTTTTTTTTGGAAATTGAATTTATGAGAATTTCATTAACCGAGAATTGGTTTTTATGAATTTTTGAAAAATTTATGAATTTTCCAATTTTTTTGATTTTTCTGAATTTTTCACATTTTTTATTTGTATTTTCTGAATTTTCTGAATTTTTTATGGATTTTCTGAAAATTTTTGAATTTTTTCTGAATTTTCTGAAAAATTTTATATTTTTTTTTAATTTTATATTTTTCTGAATTTTTTTATGTTTTTTATTTTGCTGAAATTTTTCGAATTTCTAAAAATTTTGTATTTTTTCTGGTTTTTTATTTTTTATTTTTTGAATTTTTCAAAATCTTTATTGATTTTTATTGGATTTTTTTATTATTATATATATTTTAATTTTTCCCGTTGAAGTGGTGAATCGAACCGGCCCAGTTCAACCCAGTTCGGCTTGACCGAACCAAGCTCGCCTGCGCCGATGCCGGTCGTCTTCTCTAGTGGGCACAACGCCAAAACGGCGCAGTTTTGCCCCCTGTTCATTTTTGCATTATGTCGAACAGGTGGTGTGCATAGTTCTATATTCAACATTTTCAAGGCCGCCGGTTCAAGCCCGTCGCCGATGACCTTCCGACAAATGTTTTGCCATTTCTTTCGATCCATTACTAAGCTCATATTTTCTAATACTGATCCAACCTAATCAGAGTGCCGTCGAACGCTCGCCGGCCGACGAAAAATCGGTCTAAATGACTTAACATGTAAACTGTTCTAACATAAACTTTCTAGAATGCTAATCTTAATTCCAACCGCCCTAACCGTCTAGATCGTTCAAAACAAATATCAAGTCATCATACAAGGTAAAGGAATGCTAACTTAACTGGTCTATGGCCACGGTGACGCTCCGGCAAGGACCTTCAAGCTCCGGCGAAGTGATTTTCATGCATGGCCGACTCAGTTTATGCATATTTTCAATCAACAATGCAATCAAACGATACAAAATGTGATTAGAAACTAGTCTTGAACATCCAGAAATACAAAATTACAATCATAATGACATGAACAACAAGATTGAGTCAAATTGAGTATTCTAGAATTCTGGAAAAACTGTGACTATGAGAGGATTTTACCTTTTTCGTTTGATGATCAAAAGACGTTTCCAGGACAATCCCCAATCATGAAGCTCTTCCTGGACACTTTGGCTTCAAGATGATGGCTTTGGATTCACCGGAATGGCTCGAGGCACGTCGACCGAGCCCGATTTTCAGGCCTTGGCAAGCAACTTCGTTTATGGATTCTCAGGTATGGAAGATCACACTCCGAACCGATTTGCCAGAGTTTCCTTGTGGGAAGAAACGTCGAACGCACAGTTCCGAGATCCTCTGCATGCCTCTCGCACCTTTCTTCTCTCTTTCGTATGCATTCTCTCTCTTTTCTCTCTCTGGAATTTCCTCGAACAGCTTCTATCCTTCGTGATCAGTTTTTCTCCCTTTTTTGTTCATTGATTTTTCTCGCCCAAAGTTCGTTCCAACGACTTTCGATCGGTTGGATCGAATATCTGGTGCCAGCTGGAGATTCTCTAGCTGGCCAAGTCGATTTTCACGTGCTAAATTAACCGGGGAAGATTCATGAAGTCGCTGGTTTGAGTTAGAATTTTTTGGGTTTGGCACGTTCTGGGGAGAGTCGGGTAAGTAGTGGTGGCCACGGTTCAGAACCAATCGGTTCCGGTTCGGAACCGGCTGTTCTGGTTCGTGGCCAAGTGTGAACCGGAACCGGAACCTCCTCTGGCGGTTTCGGTTCTGGGTCGGAATCGACCGGTTCAGGGCCGGTTCCGGTTCGGAACCGGTTCCGGGCCGGTTTCGATTCGGAACCGGTTCCGGGCCGGTTCCGATTTTTTTTTCTATTTTTTTTCTTTTCCTTTTCCTTTTCTTTTTTTTTCTTCCTCCGCGGCCGGCCATGGCCGGGGCCGGCGCGGAGGTCGCCGGCGTCGGGCGAGGGCCGCCCTCGCTCGCCTGACGCCGGCGACCTCCGCGCCGGCCCCGGCCATGGCCGGCCGCGAAGGAAGGAAAAAAAATTAAAATAGAAATTATAATTTTAAAAAACAGAAACAAGGAAAAAAGACAAAAGAGAAAAAGGAAAAACAGAAAAGGAAAAGGAAAAGAAAAAGAAGAAAAACAGAAAAGGAAAAACAGAAATGAAAATAAAAAAAATTAAAAAAATACTATTCTTGTGATAAAACATTATTCAATATAAATTGTGATTAAAATGTAAATTGTACTCAAATTTGGGGACAAAAAGACAAGAGAGAAAGAGAGGGCTTCAACTTAATAAATTATCATTAAGCACATTACAATTCGTTACAACGATCTTAAAAAAAAAGGAGTACAATATATATACCCTAAAATTATCCCAAAACCTAAGCATTCCGTGCGCAGGGGACCAGAGGTCACATATCGTCGGATTATATTTCGGTTTCCCTAAGCTCACGTGGGCGTACCCGGTATGAGAAACAAGAGTTCCCGAAATATTTGCCAACTCCAATAGTTCTTTTACCCTTAATCGTCACTACCCGTTCCAGTACCGATACTGGTAGCGGTAGTATCTCCGTCGTTAAAGAATTCGAATTCATTATTCCGATCTATCTCTTATTGCCGATATTGAGCCTTCGTCCAATCAGCAGCACAAGCTTGCATCTCCACTGATTCTGGATCTAATCTTGAACGATGTTCGTTCAAAATATTACCTCCGGCACTGAATGCTTTTTCGACTGCAACTGTGGAACAAGGAGTTGAAAAAATCTATTTTGCAATAAGAGAAAGGATTGGGTATTGGCTTGCGTGCCTCTTCCACCAATCCAAAATTAAAAAATCTGTACCACCTTCGGCTTCAGTAAACTCAAATAAAATGGTTAGATAACTCTCTAATTCAGAAATATTTCCCATTACTCTCTTTTGTTTTTTTTGTCTATGTAATAAAAGTTTGTACCCTCTACTAATTTTACCTGTATTGTCATTTTGTATCTCCGTAGATTGAGAAGATCCAATATCACCTAAATTATATTTAGTAAAATATTCATTATATAATTCTATTATTACGTTTTTAATCTCACGTACTATGGTTGTAACATTTGTCACGTCATAATGTAAACATTGATAATATACACGCAAAAAATCATTTAAGCCATCCAATTTGCAACGTGGATAAAAAACACAAGCAACTAAATAAATCATGAGAATTTCACTATAATAATGAAGCCATTTCATTTTCATTGCAACTATAGTATGTTGTAATTCAACATCATTTTCATATTCATCAAAAGTTCCGACAATATTAGTACACTCTACTAAAAATAAATGCATAGTAGGATAATAAACACTGGACAAAGTATAAGTTGCATCATTAAAAACCTTTAAAACATCTAAATTTTTTTGGCAAATATGCCATTCTTGTGGGTATAAATTAATCTGAGGTATATTATTAGAAATGAATGCACATAATGAATCTTTATATGGTAAAGATTCATTAAGCAAGTGGAAAGTAGAATTCCAACGAGTTGGAACATCTCTTGGAAATTTTTTTGGCTTTACGCGATTTTCTCTACAAAATTTACCCCATTCTTTCATTTTTTTGGGATGTTTCCATAAAAATTGAATCGTCGTTTTTATTGGTTGAAGAAAAATATCAAGAGTTTTCAAACCATCTTGTACACATAAATTTAAAACATGACAAGCACATCTAATATGAAAATTTTTTTCACCAAAAGCAGGTTTACAAATATTTTCTAACTCGGCAATTGAAGCGGTATTTGCTGCGGCATTATCAAAACCAATTGAAAAAATTTTGTTAAGCAAATAATATTCTTCTAAAACTTGCCTAATTATTCGATAAATATTATTTGCCGTATGATGATCATCGAAAACTCTAAATGCAATAAATCTTTTTTGAATAGTCCACTCGTCATCTATCCAATGACATGTTATGCCCATGTAAGAATGATTTTGCCAATGATCACTCCAAATATCACTACCTATATGCACGCATCCATTAAATTGCATAAAAAAACTTTGTAAATCTTTTTTTCCATTTTTGTAAAGATCTTTAATTACTCGTTTAATTGAATTTCTAGGAACACATTTTGCTTGTGGAGCACATGCTTTTTGTACAAATTCATTAAAACAAAATCTTTCTCTAAAATTAAATGCTAAATGCTCAACGGAAATAAATTTGCCTAATTCTTCTTTATAAGTTTTTTCATTAAAACGAAATAAAGGGGAAGTGTTAGGATTGACGTACCCGGAAATTTGTTGTTGCCCGATATCAATTCCCGTTTCGGTTGGATGTTTGCTCCTAAGATGTCGTTTAAATGTTCCATATCCTTGTCCACCTGTATATTTATATATTTTTCCACAATATTTACAAGTTATATCATACCTTTTTTGACCGATATCAAACCTTTCCATTTTCATGAAGTGATTCCAAATGTCAGATGTAAATTCCCATTCCGCTTCCTTTGTTGTAGATATTTCAGCAGGAGGATAAAAACTTTCTTGCGTCGGGACGCGCTCCACATCGGAAAAAATATTGATTTCATCATCTTGAAAATCTGCATATTCACGAGGATCAAAAGAATGATGGAATTCCGTCGCGATATTCTTACCTTTGCCAATTGGCACTCGACTTCCACTTGCCATTTTTCGAATGGATTGAGAGAATTGAGCAGATTAATTGGGAGAATTAAGAAAGAATTGCGTGAATTGAGAAAATTGAGAAAATTTCAGAGAATTTGAGAGAATTTCGAGTATTGAGAAAATTTGAGACTTGAGAGAAGAGAATTTGAGAGAATTGTGTGTGTATTGTGGGAATTTGAGAGAATTTATAGGAAAACAAAAGAAGAAAATTTAGATTTAAAAAAAATAAAACATAACCGTTGCAAAATTGCAACGATTATGTGTTTTTTTTTTTATAAAAACGCCCGTTGGGGCGTAGCCGTTGCCGGTTGCCCCAACGGGCCGCAGCAGGGCCTGCACGTCTGCAGGCCCTGCTGCGGATAAATTTTTTTTTTTTTTTTTGGTTTGGCCGTTGCCAGGGAGGGGCCTGGCAACGGCCTGCTGCTGCAGCATGGCCTGTAATGCAGGCTGTGCTGCAGCCTGCCTGCAGCTTCTTCTTCTTCTTCCTTTTTTTTTTAAACTTAATTTAATTTAATTTATTTTCGCAGAACCCGCCCGGAACCGGCAAATTTTCCTGGAACCGGAACCGGGCCCATATGCCACGGGCCGGTTCCGGTTCTGAACCGCGGGACCGGTCAACGGGCCGGGCTCGGGTTTGACCGGGCCGGTTCCGGGCCAAAACCGGCCCGTGGCCACCTCTACGGGTAAGGAAGAAGAGTTCTCGGGTCGACCCGGCAGACCCGGCAGGCCTGATTTTGTTTAAAAATCCAAATTAAGCCCAATTTCAATTGAATTTTCAAAATTAAACTCCAAAATTGAATTTCTCATCATATTTTGAACCCAAATATGTGATTTTCCCCAATTTTTGTCATAATCATGTCTAAAATTTTTAAATTTTTGTATTCGGGTTATTAGGGTTTTATTCAATTCGATGTCTTAATGACCTGATTAGGCAAAATTGGTGCCAAAATTGAATTACCCACATATGATTAACCCTAGAAATGATGGTCTTATGGTTCGACAATTTCGTATTGGGCACGATTCCCAATTTGGACTCAATATTTCTAATTTTTAATTGAATTTGGGGTTTTCTAATTTCTTTGACAAATTATGCAATTGGACCAACCATTATGTAATTCAAGGTCCCACAATCATTTGTTGTGAAGACACTATGACTTAAAAATGACTAGAAAAGATTTAATTGCATTTTTGGTTCAATTCGGGTTTGATTTTGCCCAATTTTGGGACAAACACATACCCAATTGAAATTTTTCAAAATTGATGATGCATTAATGAAATTGGATTTAAAATAAGACTAATGACTAATTTTATGGAATTTTTTGATTCCATTTGCTATTTTTCTTGATTTTCTCACTTATTTTTACTAAAAGAAATTAAAGGAAAATGCAGGAAAATGCTAAAAAAAATTTATTTTTGGTTTAGAAGTAGGTTTCTAGACTTGTCCAAGATTCCTAGTCCTAATTTTGATATTTTTTGAAAATATAAAAAAAAAATGAGCTAAAAATCAGGTGTCAACAATCCTTAAAGCTTATCTTTTGATTCTTGGTCATCCTTAAACCTTGGCATAGATTTTAGGTCATCCTTAAATCTTGCCTTAGATTCTAGGTCATCCTTAAATCTTGCCTTAGGTTTTAGTTCATCCTTAACCCTTGTCTTAGGTTATAGATCATCTTTAAACCTTGTCTTAGATTCCTGGTCATTCTTAAACCTTGTCCTTAGGTTCCTGGTCATCCTTAAACCTTATCTAAGGTTCCTGATCATCCTTAAACCTTGTCTTAAGTTCCTAATCATCCTTAAATGTTGCCCTTTAGGTTTTTAGTTATTCTTAAACCATAGATTTCCTATAAAACCCTTTCTTTTTCTGTTCTTCCTTTATTCCACCATATGAGAAAGAGAAGAGAAAAACACATAAATGAGCTAACAATCCAAATGGTCAACGGTAAATGCTTCATGTAAGACTTTGATCAAAAGTCTTTATCTTTATTTTCTTTCACTTCCTAAGTCGCGTCAACTAAAAAATTGCTGGTGCCAATTGATCTTTGAGCAAAACCTCTTCGAACTCCCACTCAAAGAGGGGCAGCTCTTGATACCTAACTTTTAGCTGACGCGTCATTAAAAAAGAAACTCGAGATTAGGGTTTTTGATCGTAATGGAACCCATTTCTTGAATAAAAAGTGTCGTTTTTTAATTCCGTTTGTTGGCTTAGTTTCTGTAGATGATTTACCATTCATTTCATATAAAAACCCGAAAATTCAAACGGTTGACTTTCGAGTTGACTTTTTGATCAACCCTTTGACCAAAAGTCAACCCCTAATCAAGTTAAGGCTTTTCATATAACAAGATTCCTTTCAAGTCTAATTTCACTTTAGAAGTGGAAATTTTAGAAAAATTCAAAGATTTGATCACAAAATCAAACTCTTAGTGAAAAGTCAACTAGGATTTGACTTTTAGTCAAACCTTTGATCAAAAAAATTAAAAAATACAAAAATCCAAAAATCATCTTATTTTACGTTCAATTTGACTTTAGCATTAGAAATTCTGCAAAAATCAGTTTAGAATCAATTTTTCCCAATTTGCAGAATTTTGTCCAAATCTGCCAAAAATGAAATTTCTTCATTTTTGGTCATTTTTTAGGTTAGTTTCCTTCACAACATTTGATCTAGAAGTTGTATTATATTCAATTTTGGAATTAATCTTGTAACTCCAAGCCAAGTGCAAAAACCCCTAATTTGAGCCCTAATCAGTGATTTTAATCAATTCTTCATGATTTGTGCAATTAAGACGCGAATGAGGCTAATTTCTTATATGAAATCCAAATTCGAAATTAGTTTTGAAAGATTCACATGAATTTGAACCACTATAATCAATTTAGTGATCTAATGATTGAGAAATCTAAGAGTAATTGGTCCAATTAGTACAATTCAACGTGACCCATTCTAGACTAACATCCAATTTGATGAATTGAGGCTCAATTTGGCCAATTGGACTTCAATTAAATTCATTAGTTTAGCTTGGTTCTACAATTTAACTCAAATCAAAGAACAATTAGGCTAAACAAGTTAAATTGGATCAATTTGTACGTAAATTTCAAATTGGTTCAATTCAATTTAATCGAATTCAATATTAATTAGGTCAATCAATCATGATAGGGATTAAATTGCACAAAATTAGAACAAATTGGGTCGAGAATTGAATCAGTTCAACCTAGTCAAACTCGGGTTAAAACGGTCCAACCGGTTCAACCTAGTTTGACCCCGAATTGAACAGGTTTGATTGGACCGGCCATTCTCCGATCGAAAATCCAGCTGCCGGCGGTCCATTCCGACTAGCCAAGGTTGGCCACATCTCTTTGAGCCCAAAATGACAAAAATGCCCTTAAATGAAAATTACAAAAATGTCCTAAAAGCAAAATTACCAAAATTCTCTTACTGAAGGATTAAGCAAATTACTTAAGGGTTAAGCAAATCAATCATGACCAATCATTTAGAATAGATCATGACCATCCATAATGCCATGTCACCTATACTTAGCCCATAAGGAATATTCTTAATCATTAAGGATGCATTCTAGGCCATTAGATCGATTTAAGTGCTAGGATTCAAAGTTGGGGGGTATATAAGCTTTTTCCCTCCAAAATTAGAGAGGGACTCTCATTTTTTCAGATCTGTTTTCTCTCTCATCTCTCTCCCTCTCTCTCTATCTCATGTTCTCTCCCTTTCCTCTCTTGGCCGTAAGCTTTCCTTACTCATGCCGGCCACTTGCCAGCCGATTTTCGGCACGTCGCTGCCACTCTGGCAGCCCTCTAGACATCCTAGAGCTAGTCACAAGGTTGGCCACAACTACTGGTAGTCAGAGCACCTCCAATAACCTCTATCTTTCTCTCGGTTACGTCACCGGTAACTGAGCCGGTAATTGATCCAGCCGGCTTCTGTGGTGATTCCGGCATCCCAGCGTTCTTCCTAGGTGGTCTGAGGCTTACGATTAGCATCCTCAACTTCATCTCGAACTTGTGGTGGCTGGTTTCCATCGGAAAGGCCACCGGAGTTCCACTTTAAGCTTGATTTTACTTCTTATTCTGTATATCGTAATCTCACGTTGATTTTCTTTCCTTGTGCCATAGATATCAGGAGTTCTATTTGGCGCCATTCCGAAGATCATTGGTGGCCAAAATAGGTCATTTGAGCTCAGCAACATCAATGAACAAGGTAGGTATACTTAGATCTTATCCTGTGAAATCGTGCACAGAGAGGTCTGCATGTTTAAAATGCTGATTTAATCTCGTAAATGTCAAAATCTGAAGAAGTGATCAACTAGAGAATCGTAGGACATGTCGAGAGCTTCAATTTGATATGTTCTATGCCTCAATTGGACTTCGTTTGCTAGGTCAAAACTCCTTTGAAAGTCGAGATCAGAATCTGGAATTATAATATTGTGTCCTATTCTTCTGTGATACTGAATGACCTTGTTTGGTTGGATGATTTTTCTGATTTTATGTGTTCATTATTTGAGAAAACTTTCTTCATGAAAGTTGTCTAGCACATTTAGATCTATTCACTGTAAAAATTTCATAAAATTCCAAGCATGTTAGGTTAGGACGATTAGCAACGTTATCTAGGCATAGTTCTGGTGACAGATAAGTTTCTGAATGACCTTCATGTGTTCTTCGATTTTTATAAATTCATGCATTTAAAATCTAAAAGCATGTTCTTCATAAAATTTTACACTGAGATCGAGAGCTTTCTAGTGACACAAATTTTATAAAAATCGGAGTTCATTTGGATTTTCAAAGGAATTTTTATGATTTAGTCAATATCTGTGTTCTGATTTGATTTTTCTTTCTTTGAAATCCAAAATATGTTTCTACTAATTTGATAAACTTTGAGTCCTCTTTTGTGAAAACTCAAAACTACAAAGTTGTTCATTAGGGCCTTATTATTTAGACTGGAAATTTTGAGGGCCTAATACCAATTTTTATGGGGTTCATTTGCTAAAAATCTCAGATAAGGTCCTCTCCAGCTTAAACTTGATTTGCTAACGAGTCCTTGGTGAAAACCGAATTTTATGAAAATTTGGAGGGCTTTTTAGAAAAAATCAAAACTTGAAAACTGTCACACATGGAGAATCTAACTGTCTAAAAATTTTGACGGGATTTTGATAAAAGTCACTATTTTTCCCCTAATTTTTTTTATTCAAATTCAAACCGGGTCCAGACTGTCACAGAGGGTAGAATTATCTTTTTTTGTGAAAATCGGTGGGGAACTAGAAAAAGTGATCTTCTTGACTTTTTATCCTCATGACATAAGCTTTCTAACGACACCCGAATCACTTCATTTTGACATCATTAGGTTGATTAATCATACTCAAACAGAATGGGTTTGAATTTAGTAACTAATGATTGATTAAGTGGTCCTCTTACGAGGCCTACTTCCCATTGCTTGATTGATTGAGAAAGAAGGCCCATGGGCCTGAATGCATGCTTCGCTCATTGCTATGCATGTGTTTGTTAGATGTATATTAAGTCCAGTGCATGTTCGGCGGGTAGCCCATTATGGTCACTTAGAACTCGACTTTAGGGGTTAAACTATATGAGTTGCCATTTTATGAATGCAAATGATAGCCCGTTATCATTAACAATTAATCAAATAATGTTAGATGATTAAGTGCGTGGGTGAATCGAAATGCATGTAAAGCAAAGACCGATCCCAAGGCCCATATTTGATTAGTGAATTATTTGCATCATTACCTTTCTTTGGTTGTTCCTTTGTGCATTGTTTGTCGTGAGTGTATCTTATGGATATAAACACCGACACCCGAAAGCCGATCCATGGAGGGGATAGTCCAAAACTGTAGAAGACCAAGGCGATAGACCGATGTCCAATCCGATTTTAATTTGTATTCACTTGACAGTGGCGATAGACCGATGTCCAATTCGATTTCAATTTGTATTCAATTCATTCGTTCCCAATCATGTCTCGGGTTTTCAATTTGTATTGTAATAAAAACCCGACGAGTTGCGGGTTTTACTTTCTCGCACTTAGAATTAGCTCGTCCTTTTAATACCTTGAGTGTTTACTTTGCGCAATGCTTTTCAATACAGTTGCTTGTTTCTTTTCTTCTAGACTAAGATAGAATTAGTTTATAATCTTAAATGAAAGCACAAAAATAAAATGCATGATCACCTAGTAGACTAAGACTTTGGCATGAAAAATGGAAAAAAAATAAATGCATGACAATTTAGATAGCAGCCATGTTAAGTTTAGTGGTACCAAAATGGCATTAATAGAAATATTAACATAAGCTAGTCCCCGAACTCATGATCTCTGGTTTTCGTAGAAACCTAAACGAAACTCCCACATTTCGGTTGGGTATTCTAGCCAACCCCCGACTGTCACGCCATGCTTTAGCGTGCTTAGGATGGAGCTATTTTTCTATACGAGCCTCTCCCAGACTATACCTCACGTGTCAGCAGGGTTTGTTTGATCTAAACTTAAACTTAGAGTCGCCACTAGTCATTTACGGTAGGTCGACAAGAAACCTAATTGTGGTACAGGAGAAGTATCGCAATCCTACGAACCAAAGATTTTGGATAAGAGACTTAGTTACGTTAACGATCCCAAATTGAGACCATTAGTGCTTTTTCGGTACCTAAGAACGATATGGCATGTCTAGTGTATCATACGGGTCCCTAAGGTCACTTCACTAATCTAATCATGGACAGACAATTAAGCATCCAAAACTCAAATGTACATCCAATGGCAAATCAATCACAGCAACCCTAATTTGATCACTAGAACTGAAAACCTACCCAAACCTTAACAGAGCTCTAACAGCTTGTTCATTTCATTTTTTAGGATTTAAGGTTTTTTAAGGGTTTTGGCCTTAAATTTGAAATTTTCCAAATTATGCCACTTGGGTATTTTGGAAAATCTAAATTTCACTTTTATGATTGGCCACAATGATTTTTAATCATTTTGTGGATTTTCAAAATTTTTTGATTTTTTTAGTGCCATTTGGACACTTAAAAAATTCTAATTTCATCTTTTATGGCTGGCCACAATGATTTTGGACCTTTTTGTGAATTTTTTGATATTTTTTTTCGGAAAAGATTTTTAAATCGAGAAATGATTTTCTTATAGTTTTCTGGAAAATTTTGTGAATTTTCTCATTTTTCAATTTTTACTGATTTTCTAAAATTTTCAAAATTTTTTATTTGTATTTTCAAAATCTTTGAAATTTTTATGAATTTTTTTGTATTTTTCTGAATTTTCTGTAAATTTTCTGAATTTTTGTAAATTTTCTGATTTTTCCTAATTTTCTAAGAAAATCTAATTTATTATGATTTTTTTTGTAATTTTTTTCTTTTTTTCTGGAATTTTTTCATTTTTTATTGATTTTTTTTATTTTCTATATATTTTTTTGAATTTTCCCGCCGAGGGGAATGAATCGGATCAGACCGGTTCGGTCGAGACCGAATCGGCTGTCGCCGGTGCCAGCATCGGTGCCGACGTCGGTCGCCTTCTCCGGCAGGCACAGCACGCCCAAAACGGTGCCGTTTTGCCCATTTTCATTGGGGCATTTTTACAAACACTTGGTGTGCATAATTTCTCCTTTTTTGTTCTTAAGACCGCCGGTTTGAACCTTTCACCAGCGACCTTCTGGCGGCATTTTGGTCACTCCGATTGCATCATTAGCAAGCCTACATATTCTATTTTCTATCTAGCCTATTCCGGTTGCCGTCGGATCTTCGCTGGCCGGCGAAAAAAACCGGTCAAAAAACCTAACTTCCAATGACTAATTTTTATTTTCAGAACTTGAATTCCTAATCTACACCGCCCTAGCCGTCTAGATCGAGTCTAACAACTAACAAACCAACAAACAAAGTTTAGAGAGACTAACTTGAAGGGCCTGAAGCCACGGTGATGCTCCAGTGAAGCTCAACAATGATGTCCGAGAAGGTTTTATGTAGTTTTTATGACCAAAATACAATCAAGGAACATAAAACATGATCAGAAACTAGCTTCAAACATTCACAAGTCTAAAATCGTAAGGAAAATCGCATGAACATCAAAACTTGTGTTCTGGAATTTTTCGAAAAAATAGGGCAATGAACGATCTTTACCGCTTTCGTTTGATGATTGGACAAGGTTCTGAGACCAGGGATGGTCACAAAGTTCTTCCTTGACACCTTAGCTTCAAGACTGTAGCTCTGGAATCGCCGGAATGCCTTTAGAATTGCCAGCCAAGGCTTGTTTTCAAACCTTCGCAGATTGGCTTCGTCACCGGCTCGCCCGACATGGAAGATCACAATCAAAGCCGATTCGCCGGCGTTTTCTCATCGGAGAAAACACCGATCACTCGGTCTTTGAATCCTCTACACATCTCTAACACTCTTTCTCTCTCTGTCTCGCTCTTTCTCTCTCTTCTCTCTCTCGAGAATCTCCTTGAGCACCCTCTGTTCTTCTTCTTCAGTTTTTTCTGTTTTTCATCCTTGATTTCTAGCTCAAAATTCGGTTGGAACCGAATACTAAACGGTTTCGGTTGTTGACCGATACCAGCTGGATAATATCCAGCTGGAAAAACTAATTAAAACATGCTCAATTGATCGGGATAAGTTGGCAAAGTCATAGGCACACGTGCGGGAAATTCTAGGTTTTTACGTTTTGGCCGAGTTGGGTGAGGAGGAAGGACTGTTCGGGTCAGGTCGGGTCGGGTTGACCCGCCCGACCCGGCAGTTCCGGTTTTGTATAAAATTGCAAACTAAGTCTAATTTTGACCGAATTTTCGAAATTTGACCCTAAAATTGAATTTCCCAGCATGTTCCGAACCCAAACATACAATTTTCCCCAATTTTGATTATAATTGTATCCAAAATTTTCTCATTTTTATATTCGTGTTAATGGGGTTTTGTTTAATTCGAGGTCTTAATGGCCTGATTAGATAAAATTGATGCCAAAATTGCATTACCCACGCCTGATTAACCCTAAAAATGATAATCTCACATTTCGAAAATTTCATTTTGGGCACGATTCCCAATTTAGGTTCAAAATTATTAATTTTCAATCAATTTTTGGGGATTTTTTTTATTTTTTCATGAAATTTTGCAATTGGACTGACCATGATGCAATTAAAGGTCCTAGAATCAATTGTTGTGAAGACACTATGACCTAAAAATGTATAGAAAAAATTTAATTTCATTTTTTGTTCAATTCGGGTTTAATTTTGCCCAATTTTGGAAAAAACATACACTCGATTGAGATTTTCTAAAATTGACAGTGTATTTATGAAATTGGATTTAAAAGAAGATTATTGACTATTTTTGTGGAATTTTCTGATTCCATGTACTATTTTTCTTGATTTTCTAGCTTATTTTGACTAAAAGAAATTTAGAAAAAAAATGCAGAAAAATGCTAAAAAATTATTTTTTGTTTAGAAATAGGTTTCCAGGCTTGGCCAAGATTCCTAGACCTAATTTTGAAATTTTTAAAAAATATGACAAAAATGAGCTAAAAATTAGGTGTCAATAGTTGGCCCTCTTTGAAATTGAGCTCGATAGAAGTTGATCTTAAAGATAAGGTGACACCTTGAATTTTTAGTCGACTCACTAAACAAAATGGAAATAGAAATTTCATAATAACTTATTAGGGTCTTTACTTTTTGAGATTCGTGATCTAATCTAAAGGTTCTTTTTGGAACATATTTTGAAAGTATTCTTAATGATACGAGAGAGAGAGAGAGAGAGAGAGAGAGAGAGAGGGAGAGAGAGAGGGAGAGAGGGAGAGGGAGAGGGAGAGGGAGAGGGAGAGGGAGAGAGAGAGAGAGAGAGAGAGAGAGAGAGAGAGAGAGAGAGAGAGAGAGAGAAACTTACTTGTTTGTGAAAGTTTCTTTATTGCCCGTCCAAGGGTATGAATGGATGATAGTGATGATTATGATGATTGTTCTAATTTCTTGGTTTAAAAGCGAATTCACAAACCATGAATGTCCGCGGCTCCTCACCTTAGGATCTGAATTTGCTTAGTGGTTCATCAGTAGTAAGACTTTGGATATTTGTCTAGTGGCTCTTTGTCAAATAAGACTAGAAATTTGCCTAGTGGTTCATCACCTATAGGACTTTGGATTTGCTTAGGGGCTCCTCACCTGTAGGACTTTGAATTTTACCTAGTTGTTTCTCACTAGTAGGACTTTGAATTTTACCTAGTGGTTTCTCACCAGTATGACTTTGAATTTTACCTAGTGATTTCTTACCGGTAGGACTTGGGTTTTATCAGTAAAAATTGAATTTGCCTAGGGGCTCCTCTCCTGTAGGATTTGGATTTTACCTAGTGATTCCTCACCATTAGGAATTGAATTTGCCTAGGGGCTCATCGCCTGTAGGACTTAGGTTTTACCTAGCGGTTACTCGTTAGTAGGAATTGAATTTGCCTAGGGGCTCCTCACCTATAGGATTTGGGTTTTACCTAGTGGTTCTTCGCCAGTAGGAATTGAATTTGCCTAGGGGTTTGTGATCACTCGAAAGGTGATGGCTCCGAAGCTACAATTTGCGAATACTTGGCAAGACTATAAAAATCATCATATTCAAAGCTGCAAAATCGCAACTACTCATGAGAATCATCACTCAGAAGCTACAAAAATGCAATTTGCCTTAGAATACCTATTTTGTCTAGTGGCTCCTCACCAAACAGACTTGAAATTTACCTAGTGACTCCTCGTCAAATAGGACTTGAATTTTGAAAAGTTTCCATGTAAAAATTGCCTAAAGGCTTCTTTGCCAATAGGATTTGGATTTTGCCTAATGGTTCCTCACCAAATAGGATTTTTTAGAAAGACTTCAAACAATGAATGTCTGTTTTGTGATTTTAAGGTTTCACTAATCTTGACATGATTTTTTTAGTTGACCAAAAACTATTTTGAAAAGGTAGTTTTGAAATTAATCAAAACCGTTTGAAATGTGATTTTCCTTTTTAGTTTACCACAAACTATTTGAAAACTTGATTTTGAGTTGACCAAAAACTATTTGAAACTTGATTTTGAAATATGCATTCTTTGTATGCATTTCAAGCAATTAAATTTCCTTTTAAAGGAAGTATTTGAGCAAAATGCTTGAAATTTTCAAGAAATGCTTGAAATAATCATTCGAAAGACCTTCTTAGAAAGGATTTGTTTCGATCTATGAATTTGGTCTTTTCTTCATTTGATTAAAAGGGGATTGATATGATATCCCTCCATTTTATTTCTCCTAATTAATTCTTAGGTGTTTGGAGATATTCGCAATGTATACAACCCAATTGATCCGATAAGATCTTTCAAAAGGTTGTAATGTTAGCTTGGTCAATGGCTATTCAAAGGATAGGCATTCTGAGGTCAAGAAAAGGATTTCATCATGTCTGACTTCGAGTCTACAAGTTAAGAACCTTAAGGATAAGACAAAACAATATTGCATACACTTCTTTGAGTGATGACCTCTTGTCATGAAATCATATTTTCAATCTCAACATCCCAATCTGAAGTCTTTGGGGGAAAGGTTGTAATGTCGGTATTGGGTAGGCTAAAAAAGGCTCAATTGTTTTAGAATTCAGGGTTTTTGTGAAATTGGTGATCTTCTTAGCATCACCACCCTTTTCTTTCATCCACTAGTGATCTTTTCTTAACATGAACACAAAAGTCCCCTAAACTCTCATCAAGATTTTCAATCACTGATTTATTGTGTCTTTTGATTGTTCACAACTTTTACTTTTCTTTTGTCTTGACTTCTGCCATTCTTTCTTTTGAATGCTTTTTTTCTTTTCTTTTACTCATTTTCCTGGGCATTGGCTTTGCTTTTACCAGGCATACTGCTTTTTCATGCTCTGGACTCCTTCGTCCTTGATCTTTTTGCATTCTATGGACTATATGTTCTGCCCTTTTGCTTTCTATTTATCAAAGTGGATCATATGCTCATGCTTCGGTGCGAAGATATGATCACCAACTTGGGGTTCTGAAATGAACATTCAGGCTCAATTGGGCTTTGTCAAAGGTAAGTGTGTTTGGGATATGGAAACGAAATGCTCTTCTTCCTCTTGGGATGTTGTGAACTTCCATATGAATTCATCTGAGGTTATTACATAAAGATTAATGCTAGTATATGCAATAAAATCTTTCTTGATCCTATTCTCCATAAATGTCAACTGTGAACTTCCTAATTTGCCCCAGTGTGGGGTGGTTCTCAACAGGGTTGTTTTTTTTTTTTAAAATTTATCCATTGTTTAGGCTCAAATTTGATTTGCAAGGGATAATCATGTGTTTGGAATAGTGAAATGATTGCCTTTCATTATTTCAATCCATGTAATCATTGCGAATATCCCTTATTTCCTTTAGATGAGGTCTTCTCTTATTCTGATACTCATCCTTCCATTCACTCGAGTGTATAGGGGACGTGTTTGGATATGGCTTACTTTTCATCATTTGAAGGTCTTTCCATTTGATTTAATCCAAACTTTTTCTATGAAATTTTTCATGACCTTCGTCAAAACTTCCTTCTTTTCTAAGGAATTCTGATACATAATGCATACTCAAAGAATGCGTATTTCAAAACTCTTTGAAATAACCTTTTCATGTTAATCTGCTTGAGGAAAAGAAGTTTCATTTTCTAGAAAATTAACCTCTTCGAGACCCAAATTTACGAGTTAGGGATACTTATCTGATTGGCTTGTCAATATCCCTCTTGATTGTTTTGCTTCTGCACTAATTCATTCCATTAGAGATTTGAAAATGAGATGTTCGAGCTCAAATTCATGGATTAGGGATACTTACCTGATCGGTTTGGTGAGATCCCTTTTGTTTTCCAACTCCGTTGAAAGATTTTAGAAGTCTTGAGCAATCTCAGATTTCCTTTTGTCATATCCTGCAAAATAAACAAACATGTTCTATGGAATGCATGATATGCACATGTTGTAACTAGTGCCAATTTTCCTTGAATGTTCGTCTTCATTTCATGGGTAGAAAATCTTTATAGCATCTGCATTTACAGGATAAGCTAGTTCTGTTCCTGTCATATCTACAAGAATTAGTGCTCCTCCAAGAAGAACCTTCTTGACAATATATGGACCCTCGTAATTCGGAGTGAACTTCCTACATGGATCTGAATTATTGGGAATGACCTTCTTCACTACTAGAACATCCATTTCAAAACGTCTTGGTTTCACTTTTCTATTAAAAGATTTAGTAACTCTTTTCTGGTAAGCTTGTCCATGACATATAGCCTTTAATTTCCTCTCATCAATCATATTAAGCTGTTCATATCTTTGTTGGCTCTATTCAGCTTTTGAGAGTTTTAATTGGGATAATATCCTTAATGAAGGAATTTCTACCTCGATGGGTAATACCGCTTCCATCCCATAAACTAAGGAAAATGGAGTTGCCCCAGTTGATGTTCGAATTGAAGTTCGGTATGCCATCAGGGCATGTGGCAATCTTTCGTGCCAGTCACGATAATTCTCAGCAGTCTTGGACAATATCTTCTTGATATTCTTATTTGCCGCTTCCACTGCTCCATTCATTTGTGGGCGATATGGAGATGAATTCAAGTGTCGAATGTTGAAGTGTTTAAGCAAATCATTTACGATTTTGTTGTTCAAATTTGAACCATTGTCAGTAATGATTGCTTTTGGAACTCCGCACCTAGCAATGATGTCCCGTCTGATGAACTTTGCTAAGTTCTTGACGGTGACACTTGTATATGAATTTGCTTCAATCCATTTGGTGAAGTAATAAATTGCCACCAAGATAAAGCGATGTCCATTTGAGGCTTTTGGGTTAATTGGGCTAATCATATCAATTCCCTACTTTGAAAATGGCCAAGGTTTTGACATTTGATGCAGTTCATTTGGCGGTGCATTGATTTTGTCTCCATAGATTTGACATTGGTGATAACACCTCACATGTTGAATGCAATCTGTTTCCATCGTCATCCAGTAATATCCCAATCGCATGATTTTACGGGCTAAGAGATGGCCATTCATATGCGGACCACATTCGCCCTCATGGATTTCTTTCATGATTTGTTCAGCTTCTTTACTATCAACGCATCTTAACAGAATCGAATCGAATGATTTCTTATAAAGAACCTGCCCGTTGAGAAAGAACTTGTTGGCTATCTTTCTAATAAATTTCCTATCGCCTGACTAGCTTCCTTCAGGAAATTCTCCTTTTTGTAAGTACTTCTTGATATCATGAAACCATGGTTCATTGTCAAATTTTGCATGAACTACCATGCAGTGTGCTGGTCGTTCGAGAATATTGATTCTCAATGGTTTTATATCCATACCATCTTCAGCTTGGAGTAAGGATGATAAGGTTGCAACAGTATCTGCGAAATGATTATAAGCTCTTGGAAGATAATCAAATGCTATTTCTTCGAATTCCTCCATCATTCCTTTTAGGTATTTGTGATAAGAAATCAGCTTTGCATCCCGAGTTTGCCATTCCTCGATTGTTTGCAATATAATGAGCATAGAATCTCCATATACTTACAATCTTTTTTACCTTCATTGAAAGGGCTAACTGTAAGCCCATAATGCACGCCTCATACTCTGCGACGTTATTGGTGCATAGGAATACAAGTTTTGTAGATACTAGACAGTGTTGGCCTTCTGGGAAAATTAGTACTGCCTCAGTTTCTGATCCAGATAGGTTGGTTGCGCCATCAAAATACATGATCCATCTGTCATCAACCAATGTCAATATGTGGTCATCAAGTCGTTCTTTAGAATTGGCGATATCTTGCGAATTTTCTGCAAGCATGTTTGCTATTGCTTGCCCTTTGACTGACTTTTGGGATGAACTTCTGATGTCAAACTCAGACAATAAGACTTGCCATTTGGCTAATTTTCCGACCAAGGAGGATTTCTCAAGAAGATACTTGATCGAATCATTCTCAGTCACTAGCAAAATTTGGTGATGAAGGATGTACTGCCGTAATCTATGTAACACCCAAATTAATGCAATGCATGTCTTCTCAACTGCTGAGCAATTCACTTTTGATGTTGTGAATTTCTTGCTCAAGTAATAAATGGCTTGTTCTTTACCGTAATTTGGTCTTCTTTATACCAGTACTGCTCCTAATGATTCATGGTGAATCGTCAAATATAGGATCAGCGGGATTCGGGAATTGGTGGTACCAATATCGACGGGCATACCAAATATTCTTTGATTTTATCAAAGGCTTATTGACATTCTTTATCCCATTTTACTTCAGCATTCTTTTTCAACAGTTTAAAGAATAGTTTAGTAGTCTTAGAAAGCTGATAGATGAAGTGGGCAATGTAGTTTAATCGCCCCAACAAGCTTCTCACTTCTTTTACCGTAGAAGGAGTCTTCAAGTCATGTATTACCTTGATCTTGGAAGGATCAATTTTGATTCCCTTGTTGCTGACCACAAATCCTAGTAGTTTGCTAGATTTTGCCCTAAATACACACTTATTGGGATTCAGTCGCAATTTGTACTTTCTGAGTCTTTTGAATAATTTGCGAAGCACTTCAACATGATTTTCTCCTTGTTTGGATTTTACGATCATATCATCCACGTATACCTCAATTTCTTTGTGCATCATATCATGGAACAGAGTTACCATTGCCCTTTGATATGTGGCACCAGCATTTTTCAGATCGAAAGGCATCACCTTATAACAAAATGTGCCCCATGGTGTTATGAAGGACGTTTTCGCCTTATCCTCTTTCTTCATGAGGATTTGATTATATCCTGAGAAACCATCCATGAATGAGAATGTTTTGAACCCAGCAGTGCTATCCACTAATACATCAATATGTAGAAGCGGGAAATCATCCTTTGAGCTTGCTTTATTTAGGTCGTAATAATCAACACATACTCGCACCCGACCATCATTCTTCATTACGGGTACTATGTTGGCAACCCATTCTGGATACGGCACTACTTTGATGAAATCGATTTTGAGTAATTTCATCACTTCTTTTTCTATTTTCTTTGTCAATTCTGGCTTCGTTCACCTCAATTTTTGCTTCTTCGGTGGAATACTTGGATTAATTGGCAAAGCACGTTCAACTATACTTGGATCAAGGCCTGACATGTCAGCATAGGACCATACGAATATATCTTGATATTCCTTGAGCAAGTCTGTTATTCTTTCTGATTCTGCTGAAGGAAGACTTTCTCCAATCTTAACCTCTTTGGGGTTCTCCTTATCACCCAAATTAATAATAATCATTTTCTCTAATGTGAGTGGCTTTGATTCTTCATTACGGATCCATTCTCTTCTTATCCATTCCTCATCTTCATTATCCCCTTCAATATCATAAGTGATCTCCTCGGAGAGATTTGAGTCACATATGAACTTATTATGGGTGTGTGAATGCTCATGCTCCAACGTGTAGGTGTCTTCATTTTCAGTTATAATGACATTAATAATGTCTTCTTCGAATAAACCCAGCGTGTCAGGCTCGATCTTTACACTTAATTTTTCTTCCAAAAGCAGTTTGGGAGGCCCAGGAAAGTTTTCTCTGATATAAATCTGATAATAAGGTAACTCTCTAGCCTTACCCTTCCATATCGATGGGCTAATGGTTCGATCACCTCGGCTTCCACGGCTTTCATGATTCTTTTGACCTTGGCCTCGGCCTCCATGGTGATTACTAATGACTTCATACCCTACTCCATACTTCTTCTTTATGCCAAATGGGACAATGGGTTCTTTAATTCCTTGCGCTTTTATCCCAAGCCCATCATTATGGTTAATTTCATATTGGCATAACACTTTTCCAGACATAATAGACGATGCCGAAAATTCTGGAGTCTTCATGACACTACCAGTGAGAATTTGTATCATGGAAATGATCTCAAAGGAATGATAACTGGGCTCTTCTTTTATCTCCGGCTTGACATAAGGTATGGCACTTTCCTTGTAAGTGGCAAAGTCCGTCTCCTCGTGCACGGTAATTATTTTATCATCAATAACAAATCGAACCTTTTGATGGAGACTAGAAGGAATGGCGCCAGCCATATGAATCCAAGGCCTCCCTAGCAGCAGGTTGAAGGTCCTTAGAATGTCTACCACTTGAAAATCAATCAGAAAAGGCACAGGGCCTATGTTTACTTCCAGCTCGATGTCATCGATAACATCCTTCTTCATCCTGTCGAATGAACGTATGGTCACCTTTGAAGATTTGATCAATTCTTCACTAATCCCCAAGCAATGCAACGTGCTTAGTGGACACAAATTAAGTGCGGAACCATTATCGATCAGCACCCGTGACACTTCCTTGTCCCGACATTTGACGGCAATATACAGGGCTTTATTATGGAAACATCCATCAATTGAGAAATCTTCATCAGAGAAGGCAATCTGATCCTTTAGAAGAATGGCACCAACAAAGTCTTCCAATTATACCTCATTAATCATCTCCGGGACGTGCACCTCATTAAGAAGCTTCATAAGCACCATTTTATGGCTTTCTAAAGTCTTGAAAAGATCCAGAAGGAAATCTGTGTCGGCATCTTTTTTAATTACTCAATTACTTCGTATTCACTTGTCCTCATAACTGACAGCAATTGCTTGACATCCTCTTTAGTTACTCCCTTCTTTTCATGCTCGCCTTCTTTTAGGATATAATATCTTCCTGATCTGGTTACTGCATCAACTTATTTAGGTGTGTAATCCCATGGTACACATTTGGTATCAAATTTCTCCTTTGGAGGCAAAGTGATGATCACAGGCTACACCTCCTTCTCTTCGATTTTTAGTTGACCAATTAGGAGCTCAATGGTAATTGGTTCAACATGATACTTTTCTTTATCAAGTCTATCCACTTCATCAAGATTAATCAATAGTGGTGTAATCATGGACACCATGCTTTTGTTAGCTTCGATAGTATCCATTTCACCCCAACCGTCAGGTATGATATTTTCCTCTTTAGATACCCATGAGGGTGGTGTGTATTTGACACGGTAGTTATACCGACCACTATCTTGTCCCAGGTAATCTACAATTTTCTCGTTTTCGTGCTTTACGAACAAATCACCTGTCTCCTTGGCGAGCCTTTTTCTTCATTTTCTCATTTTGATCTTCTTTCTCCTCAAGACTTAATTTATTGATTGGGATTTCATCCATGCCTCCCCATCCGTTGGGCACAATAGTTTCATTTTTGAAAGCCCAGGGTGGAGGTGTGTACTTAATACCGAAGTTGTATTTTCTACTGTCTTGATCAAGGAGGTCTACAGTGTCACCTTGCTCAAATGAAGTTTGGGTAAATCGCCTTTCACCCTACCGAATCCTTCTTTTTGTTCTTCAAATTGATCCTTCTCATCATAAGATGGAATCTCTTTTTGTTTACTGAGCTTATCGTCCATACCGCCCCAATCATCAGGCACAATCACTTCACTTTTAAAAGCCCACGGCGGTGGAGTATACTTTACTTGGAAGTTATATTTGCCAAAATCTTCTCCCAAATTGTTTATAACTTCCCCTTTTAAGAATGCTTTGCGGCGAAAGCGAGCATCTCCTTGTCGGTTTGACTTTAATTTGGCCTCATATTCATCTTCTTCATCATGCCTTAGTATTTCTTCCTTTGTAAGGACCATATTCACCACATTATGCTCAGGAAGAGGGTTTTGATGCACATTTGGCTCTGGCTCTTGAAAGCTTAGTATCTTCTTGTCTATGAATTGCTAGACTTTGTATTTCAAGATTGTACAGTTATCCACATCGTGCCCTCTTTCTCCCATATGGTATGTGCAAGTCTTCGACTCATCGTACAAGGGAAACCTTGTAGGATTATCTCTTGACACTTCTTTAGCCACCAAATGTCTTTTTAATAGCATCGGTAATAATTTCGACAAGGGCCGTGGCAACGGGGTGAATTGCCTTACAGGTTTTTTCTTTGGCTCGAATGGTTTTAGATTTCTCTAAGGAACATTGGACTGCTTTGGGAATGAAGCTTGATTAACGTTAGGGCTAGATACCATAGCCACGTCACGTATAGATTCTTTATCCCTTCTTCCAGGATACGATCTTCGTGCTATTGCCTCCTGAGATTTCTTCTCTTTTAATGATCATTCGATTCTTTTACCAACCTTTACCAACATGGTAAATATTTGATAGCCCGATATATGCAACTTGTCGTAATACTCAGTTGGTAACGACTTCAAGAAGAGTTCAATAAGCTCGTCCTCACTTATAGCCGGTTTGACTTGTGAGGCTACAGCTTTCCACCTTTGAGCATAGGCTCTGAATCATTCGCTTCTTCATTTCTCGATTCTGATTAAGTTCTCCCGGGTCGGAAGTACTTCGATATTGAATTTGTATTGGCGAAGGAATTCTCTTGCCAAATGGTCCATTCGGTAATGTCTTCTATATTAAGAGCGGTATACCATGCCAAGGTTGCTTCCTTCAAGCTATCTTGAAATGTACTGATAAGGAGTGGCATATTATCTGAATATCTCGCCATTTTGTGGAGATAATATTTCAAATGGCTTTTAGGATAGCCGGTTCCATCATACTTGCTCACGAACTCTGGTTCTTTGTAGTTTTATGGAACAACCACCTTTGCATATGGCAAGAACTTGTCGAATCTCTGAAGCTTATAGCCATGACTTGTTAAGCATTCTTCAATTTTAGCCAATCATTTGGCCTCCTCTTCATCCTTGGATGTTTTTTTAACCTGAATGTTTTCTTCCAGATCTACTATTTCCGGTGCAGATTTTGGAGGGTTCTCCTGAATTGATTCTTTGCTTCTCATTATCTCTTCAATAGGTACCTCAGTGGTATTTACAGATCCTAGATTTGAAACTGTAGGATAAGATCCTTTCGCAGCCATAATGAAGGTCTTCATTTCTGCCATCATGGCAGCCATTTGTGTCATCTGGTTCTCCACTTCAGCTAATCGAGTGCAAGTCTCTTCCTCAGCCATTTTTATTTGCAAGCGAGTTCTAAGTCTTCTACCTTCTGTTGCTGAACAACCTGCTTTACATGAAAGCTATCAAGATATTAGAATTGATGAAATGAATATGAAGACTTATATTCTTTCAATGGTATGTTTTCTTGTGGTTAACAAGGATAAGAATTTTTACACAAGCCTTAACCTTGTATAAAACTTCTCATCAATATTTTTATCAAGGAATCATACAATTCAAAGAATTGTAATCCATGGTGATTGTTTCTTTTATGCAAAATGTGCTTTAAAACTTCATCAAACAATCATGCATCAAGTAATTGTTTTAATTTTGAAAATTCATATTACAATGCTTTACATAAAAATGGGGGAACACTAGCTTAAACAAGTCTAGGCTTCTTGCTAGCTAAGGTAACTTTAGACTCTTCATATTTTTTGACTTGTGTCTCCTATTCCTCCACGTCAATCGTAACCTCTTCGGGAACATATGGCTCGACACCTGGTGTGTTCGGCACGATGTACTTTGGAATGTATTGCTCATCAAGATGGATAATAATACTTAAAGGTACATATGATTCGACATCAATCGGTCTTTTAGCCTTTAACCATTCTATGTACTCTTTGGATGTCAAGAAGAGCTTCATTTCTCCTTGTAAATCTTCAGACCATTGCATTATTTACTTGGTTGATTTCGTCAAGGAATACATGATCTTCTAAACCTTTATTTACAACTCCTTATTTTCTTTCTCCGATTGGAATTTTTGTGGTATATCAAATGTGAATTCCTCAGGATGCCAAGTAGGTGGAACTTGTTGAATTATTCCAAATTGTCGTACCACTCTTAATGGGCAATAAGCGGTTCCACTATTCAATCCAAGCAATGACACTAAGTTATCTTCTTGACAAGTAATTTGAGCTGTCACTATCTTTGACCATTGAATTCTCCATTGGAATTGGTCGGGAATCAATGCCCTAATGAAATTTGTCCACTCATGAA
Source organism: Syzygium malaccense (assembly GCA_031216405.1). Lineage (NCBI taxonomy): Eukaryota > Viridiplantae > Streptophyta > Magnoliopsida > Myrtales > Myrtaceae > Syzygium > Syzygium malaccense. Next base: position 38,594,257 of record CM062263.1, on the reverse strand, counting down.
AAGAATATTTTGGCAATTTATCTTGGAGGTTCAAATACCTTTCAATGGGGTTGGTAGATGAGTCAATCTCTCTAATGCACATATGATGTTCCCAAGGTCAGATATGGGAAATGAACCATACAAAAAATAACCCGACTGAGGCTTGAAGTACACTTTTTTGGTGACATTGGTATTTATTCAAAGAAATGATGGTTTCTGCTAAAAGCATATTGGAAAAATCCCACTTTAGGCAAGCTTGCCTAGCAATCACCGCAACAAGAGGATTCAATCCGGTCCTTGATGTAGGGAATAAGACGAACCCGAAGAAAGCAAGGATGAAGACTCTCGCGAAAGTATTTCCAGTTTCCTTTGGCAATTTGGAGTAATTAGCCACCAAGTAGGATAAAGAAAACTTTCCGGTGTTCAACTTGATCAGCTTTTCCACTTGAGAAGTCTTTAAGTTAAAAAATTCGGCTATAACACTCGTGGATTTTAATCCAATTGGGGGCTCAACGATTCTTGATTTGAAATCAATCCCAATGGTCGCCTTATACTCTTCTAATATAGGTACCATCTCATGCTCGTCTAATGGGAATGTGGCGGTGGTAACTTCCCAAAAATGGGATAACGCTTGAATCAAGCTCACTCGGTACTCTAGAATGATGAGTTTGAACAAATATCCTAATCTTTCCCTCACGTAGGCTTTGTTGTCGTTAGTCATGGTCATCCACCATGCCAAAAGCTCTTTCCTTGGAACCGGGATGACTTGTATGTCTAGTTTCCTCATTTCGATCTAATCATGCAAAAAGCTCATTATTAGTCATCATGGATTAATTTTAAATGCCCCCATTTTAATTATATGTCCTTTTATGGACAAAATAGAGGTAAAGTACATTTGCATTCTTATGACGTAATACAAATGCCACTTCTAACCCATTTATGCCTTAAAAGAGCATATACTTGAAAATGTGAATGAAATCAATGTTTAAAGCAAATACCTTTTGACATGCTCCATTTCGACTATAAAGTACTACTCTATGATTTACAACTTCGAATACATCAAAAATAGACTTTTGGCAAATAGGATTATATATATCACATCTTGAGCATTCAATCTATTTGAATTACATTGAAAATCATCATGGATCTATACATTCCATCTAAAAATACAAAATGTGACCAAATGGAGTATGTCACTCTATTCATTTATTCTAGTGTGAGAAGGTTTTTTGTCCAAACATTAATTGTCATTTGGGCATTTTTTAACAAAATTGTGTCAACTAACTTTGCATAATTGAAAAGATGAGAGAAGTGGAACGACACTTACTTACCGACACCTTTTGCTTGGTTTTAGGTGTACCAACCACAAAGACAAACATATGTAACAAGTGAGGTTTTGATACCTAAAAGGGTGGGGATATACTAAAGGTTCAAGGTCATCACCGTAATGGACAAGGGATTCCATTCCAATAGGCAATCGGCCTAAAGTAATGGAATATTATTCCATTTCGATGATCGGTATTGTATTTAAATGATCCCATGAGCAATCGGCTCATAATTTCGCCTAAACACATACCTCCTAATGGTGATAATAAATGTAGCTGGGGTTGGGCCACGGGTAGTGTGTGCGAAAAGTGAAGTACTAAAGCAATTTAAAGGCAAGCACAACAATTTATAACCAAACAACACTTCTAAAACTTGGTCAAAATCACATTCAATTCCAACACCATCCTGTAAAACAAAGGTAAGCATAGACTACACCCCTTATACCTCCCATCTACATCACCATTTAACACGTCATTAATGGAACGTACCCGGGATCCTTGTGAGCATAAACACATGCATATCGTTCTATTAAGGCTTAAGTCCACTTAGAAATTTAAGATTTCCCCAGTGGAGTCACCAAGCCTATCACGCCACGCTCTTGCGTGCTTAGGATGGAGGTATTTTTCTATACAGGCCTCTCCCAGACCATACGACAGCGGGGTTTGTTTGATCTAAACTTAAACTTGGAGTCACCACTAGTCATTTACAATAAGTCGACTAGAAACCTAATTGTGGTATGGGAAAAGTACCGCATTTTTACGAACCAAAGATTCTGGATAAGAGACTTGGTTACGTTAACGATCCCAAATTGAGACCATTAACACCCTTTCGGTATCTAAGAATGATATGGCATGTCTAGCGTATCATACGGATCCCTAAGGTCACTTCACTAATCTAATCATGGACAGATAATTAAGCATCCAAGAATCAAATGTACATTTAATGGCAAATCAATCACAGCAACCCTAATTTGGTCACTAGAACTGAAAACCTACCCAAACCCTAAAAGAGCTTTAATAGCTTGTTCGTTTTATTTTTTAGGGTTTAAGGTTTTTTAGGGATTTTGGTCTTAAATTTGAAATTTCTAAATTTTGCCACTTGGGTATTTTGGAAAATCTAAATTTCACTTTTATGATTGGCCACAATGATTTTTAATCATTCTGTGGATTTTCAAAATTTTTTGATTTTTTTTAGTGCCATTTGGACACTTCAAAAATTCCAATTTCATCTTTTATGGCTCGCCACGATGATTTTGGACCTTTTTGTGAATTTTTTGATTTTTTTCGGAAAAGATTTTTAAATCGAGAAATGATTTTTTTATAGTTTTCTGGAAATTTTTGTGAATTTTCCCATTTTTCAATTTTTTTATTGATTTTCTAAAATTTTCAAATTTTTTATTTGTATTTTCTGAATTTTTAAAATTTTTATGAATTTTATGAATTTTTTGTATTTTTCTGAATTTTCTATAATTTTTCTGAATTTTTGTAAATTTTCTGATTTTTCCTAATTTTCTAAGAAAATCTAAAATTTTATGATTTTTTTGTAATATTTTTAATTTTTTTTCTGGAATTTTTTTATTTTTTATTGCTTTTTTTTATTTTCTATATTTTTTTTGAATTTTCTCGCCGAGGGGAATGAATCGGACGGGACCGGTTCGCACAGGTTCGGCCGAGACCGAACCGGCCGTCGCCGGTGTCGGTCGCCTTCTTCGGCGGGCACAGCACGCCCAAAACGGTGCCGTTTTGCCCATTTTCATTGGGGCATTTTTACAAACACTTTGTGTGCATAATTTCTCCTTTTTTTGTTCTCAAGACCGCCGGCTTGAACCTTTCACCGGCGACCTTTCGGCGGCATTTTGGTCACTCCGATTGCACCATTAGCAATCCTACATATTCTATTTTTTATTTAGCCTATTCCGGTTGCCGTCGGACCTTCGTCGGCCGATGAAAAAAACCGGTCAAAAAACCAAACTTCTATTGACTAAATTTCATTTCCAGAACTTGAATTCCTAATCTACACCGCCCTAGCCGTCTAGATCGAGCCTAACAACTAACAAACCAACAAACAAAGTTTAGAGAGACTGACTTGAAGGGCTTGAAGCCACGGTGATGCTCCGACAAAGCTTCAAGTTTTCCGGCGAAGCTCAACAATGATGTCCGAGAAGGTTTTATGCAGTTTTTATGACAAAAATACAATTAAGGAACATAAAACATGATCAGAAACTAGCTTCAAACATTCACTAGTCTAAAATCATAAGGAAAATCGCATGAACATCAAAACTTGTGTTTTGGAATTTTTCGAAAAAATAGGGCAATGAACGATCTTTACCACTTTCGTTTGATGATCCAACGAGGTTTTGAGACCAGGGATGGTCACAAAGTTCTTCCTTGACACCTTGGCTTCAAGACTGTAGCTCTGGAATCGTCGAAATGCCTTTAGAATTGCCGGTCGATGCTTGTTTTCAGACCTTCGCGGACTGGCTTCGTCACTGGCTCGCCGGACGTGGAAGATCACAATCAGAGCCAATTCGCCAGCGTTTTCTCATCGGAGAAAACATCGATCACTCGGTCTTTGAATCCTGTACACATCTCTAACACTCTTTCTCTCTCTGTCTCGCTCTTTCTCTCTCTTCTCTCTCTTCTCTCTCTCGGGAATTTTCTCGAGCACCCTCTGTTCTTCTTCTTCTTCAGTTTTTTCTATTTTTCATCCTTGATTTCCTGCTCAAAATTCCGTTGGAACCGAATACTAAACGGTTTCGGTTGTTGATCGATACCAGCTGGATCATATCCAGCTGGAAAAACTAATTAAAACGTGCTCAATTGATCGGGACAAGTTGGCAAAGTCATAGGCACACGTGCGGGAAATTCTAGGTTTTTGCGTTTTGGCCGAGTCGGGTGAGGAAGAAGGACTGTTTGGTTCAGGTCGGGTCGGGTTTACCCGCCAGACCCGGCAGTTCCGGTTTTGCATAAAATTGCAAACTAAGTCTAATTTTGATCGAATTTTCGAAATTTGACCCTAAAATTGAATTTCCCAGCATGTTTCAAACCCAAACATACAATTTTCCCAATTTTGATTATAATTGTACTCAAAATTTTTCTCATTTTTATATTCGGGTTAATGGGGTTTTGTTCAATTCGAGGTCTTAATGACCTAATTAGACAAAATTGATGCCAAAATTGCATTACCCACCCTTGATTAACCCTAAAAATGATAATCTCACATTTCGAAAATTTCATTTTGGGCACGATTCCCAATTTAGGTTCAAAATTCTTAATTTTCAATCAATTTTTGGGGATTTTTTTATTTTTTTCATGAAATTGTGCAATTGGACTGACCATGATGCAATTAAAGGTCCCAAAATCAATTGTTGTGAAGACACTATGATCTAAAAATGTATAGAAAAAATTTAATTTCATATTTGGTTCAATTCGGGTTTAATTTTGCCCAATTTTGGGAAAAACATACACCCGATTGAGATTTTCTAAAATTGATAGTGTATTTATGAAATTGGATTTAAAAGAAGATTATTGACTATTTTTATGGAATTTTCTGATTCCATTTACTATTTTTCTTGATTTTCTTACTTATTTTGACTAAAAGAAATTTAGAAAAAAAATGCAGAAAAATGCTAAAAAATTATTTTTTGTTTAGAAATAGGTTTCCAGGCTTGGCCAAGATCCCTAGACCTAATTTTGAAATTTTCAAAAAATATGACAAAAATGAGCTAAAAATTAGGTGTCAACACCGACCTAGGCTAGTGGCGGCTCCTAAGAAGATAAAATCAATCTGCTGTCACACGAGGAATGGATTTAGGGAAAATCCATGTTCATGATCAATGGACCGTATGGATGACTAAAAGATCGATGCTTTGGTAAGCCGTCTTTTATGATGTGCTAAATGGACCGTATGGATGACCAAAAGATCGACGCTTTGATAAGCCGTCTTTTATGATATGCCACATGGACCGTATAGATGACTAAAAGATTGATGATTCTATAAAGTTGTATTTTATGATGTGCCATATGGACCGTTTCATGAACACTTACTTATAAACCCACCTTATCAAGTTTGGCCCTCGAGAGGTAGGTCGCGACAATGGGGAATAATGATTCTCATGTTGTGAAATTCAAAGAATATTTGTACTCCACATTCCACATTAAGGACTTGGGACCTCCCAAATATTTTCTTGGGATTGAAATCGCTCAATTCGACAAAGGAATCAACCTTAGTCAACGAAAATTCATCTTGGAAATTGTTTTAGAAGTAGGAATGTTAGGATGCAAACCAGCTGTTATGCCAATTGAATAGAATGCCAAGCTGACGACACATGAATATGATAAGAGTTCATCTTCATCCATCGCAGATCCATTGCTTAAGGATCCACCTAGATATGAACGGCCTGTTGGAAAATTGATATATCTTATCATGACAAGACCTGACATATGTTATGCAGTGCAAATACTTAGCTAGTTCATGCATAGCCCGAAACAGTCCCATATGAATTAGCATTAAAGGTAGCAAAATATTTGAAGGGATGTCCAGGACTTGGTATATTCATGTCTCGTGACTACAACATGAAGATGACAGCTTATTGTGACACAGACTATGTTACTTGCCCAATGACTAGAAGATCCATCACTGTTTTTTGCGTCAAATTGGGAAGATCATTAATTTCATGGAAAGCGAAGAAACAGTTAACCGTATTATTATCATTAGCCGAATCAGAGTACTAAGCCTTGGCAAAAACTGTTTGCGAAATAGTTTGGCTACGAGGACTACTCTCAGACCTTGGAGTACAAGTCGATGGATCGAGTGAATTGTTTTGTGACAATGATGCCGCATTCAAACTAGTGGCAAATTCAGTTTTCCATGAGAGAACAACATATATAGAAGTTGATTGTCAACTTGAGGGGCAATGTGACATCCCAAAAATCTTGTCTACTAGTTTAACGAGCGTACGTAACGGAACATTACATGGGAATTTAAATAACCGTCGACGAGCTATGGAAGTGTGAACTTTGAAAGACTCGGATATTATTACGAAACCACCGTACCATCACCTTGTCAACCACCACATGACCATTCTATGATCACCTATCATTTCGCACTTTTTCGTCGTCTTACGAAGTAACTATTCTAACTTCGCAATGTCCCTTGTTCGCATTATAAATTTACATGTATTCCACCATGCAAAATTCATGCACGTCAATCCCATTTATGCCGAATTCATGATGCTAATACCTTCTTTCCACCATTTGAACGCGCCATTATCTTTCCACTGTCTTCCACTTTCCCTTCCATCCTTCTGCCATGCCACTAATTCCACCAACATCACACTTGCGGCCACCTCTCTTCTTTCCGTTGCATGCCAAGCCTTAGTCATTACCATCGCCAGCTGTCCATTTCTTTCTTCGGTCAACAACTTCAGCTTCTTCTTCAAGCCATCAAGGGGACATGTGGCGCCTCAATCGTGCTGCAGCAAATAGAAAGGGGAAAAGAGAGAAAAATCTGGATTCCTCTCCAAGCCTCTGATTTTTCTTCCCTCAGCCTACTTCTTCTTCTTCCTCTCCACTTCTGCTCTGTTGTTCGGTCATCTACTGTAGTCGACCCCTCTCCATTTTTCTTTGCTGTTCGGTTTGTCTTGACAAGCCAGAGTCGCTCAGCGACTCTGCCCGACCGATCAAGCTGTCGTGACATAGAAAAGAAAGCCCCTCGTGCCAACGAATCTTGCAAGCCATGGACCGAGAATAGCGGCCAGAGAGCCAAAAAGGTCGACAATGCTACTATCATCCCCGAAACCGTTTATCATGTGCCAACATTAAGGCAAGTGAAATTCTGCCTACCTATATTAGATCGGAATAGGTTGCACGTTGTGTCGGGCTTAGGTTTACGATATTGATGGAAAGGGATGGTGGTGATGGAAGTTAATTTCTGGTTTTGGGTGTATTTGAACACCAAATTCATGTAGATCAAGTTTTGAGTTGTTCTTGAACTTGAGTTGTGATTTCCAAATTCAGTTTCTGCTGGACCTTTACCACTTCCTACTTTTGTAGAGATTTTTTTGGTTCCAATCTTGCAAGACTTTCTTCATGAAAGTTGCTCAAAAAATCTGCTAGTATAACATATTTTAATTTCATAATTTTGGGAGTTGTTTTGGGTAGCACGAACGCCAAATCTCCAACCCATGCTATACTACCTGGGTGCTCTATTTCAGTGACATTTCCACATTCTTGATTTTTATAAAATTTTATTGAATGATTCTGAACAAACTTTCTTCACAAAATTTCTTGAGAACTTATTCCTCTACAACATATTTAAATTTTAGAATTTTTGGAGATGATTTAGTTACTGAAATGAGCTCATGTTGAGAAGCAAGAATTCTGTTCCAATAAACAGTTTTTAGTCTGACTTGAAGCTCCCGAACGAGGTATTTATAGAAATAACTAGACTTTTAATCCTTCATGAAAATTGTTTATCAAGGTGCTCTCTGTGACATATTTAAATTCCAGAATTTTTGGTGTTCATTCACTAATTATTTTAAGCTGATTTCAAAACTGGTGCAAAACTGCCAGTTTTACCTTTTTTTTTACAAAGATTCACTATTTTCTAAGTGAAAACGTGGGAATCTCGAGATGGTATCTTCTGGAGTTAGAGTCTAAATATTTTGAGCTTTCAAATAAGTTATTATAGACCTTGATTGGATGTCAAATGATGGGGCAAGCAAGGCCAAGTTCATAACAAGCTTGGAATTGGCAAGCATTGCTAGAAAGATTCAATTGTTGTGTTGTTGTCTCTGTGGCACTGAAAAAGATAGATTATTGTTGGTGATCTGTGCACTATATGAGTTGATTATGCGTGTGGGCTTGCTGGGTTGCTGAATACCATGGGTCAGTGAACCGACGATGCCCTGAGGAGCTGTAGGGAATGTAGGATGCCGCGATCAGTGGACTACGATGCCTAGGATGAGAATGCCCTAAATGTCCCGGGAGTTTGATCGGCATACCGTGGTCAGTGGATCACGAAGCCTGCGCAGGCCATTAAGAATTTCGACGTACACCGCGGCGAATCGAAGTGCGCATCGAACCCTGCCAAACAGGAGTTTTCCTCCTTGCGTGTCCAGTGAGCACACCGGATATGTGACTTGGAGTGAGATAATGATACCAAGCAAGAGTGAAGTTGTGTGTGTATGTTTGAATTGTGCTATTGATTGTGATTGCTGAGTTAAAGTATCACACTTGAGATGATTACTAGCATGGGCACAACAAAATATGATTCTTGTGATTAGTAAGTCTTGCTAGAAGGCCGTTATACCTATGCCTATTGATATGCATTCTATTCTTGTTTGGTATAGGTTGACAGACATTTTACTTGTTGAGCCTAGCTCACTGTTGTTGTGACAAACTTTTACAAATCTGTACCCATGCCGATACTTTCCTTATCGACCTCCATTAGTTATGGAGCACCTGTTGATTTTGAGAGTCATCTGTTTGAGTTTGTGGACCTTGACCTTCTGGGGATGGTTTTTGTTAGATGTATTTCCATTCTGACTATGGACACTGGGTCCCCAGTGGGACCCATATTATTGGGGTTCGTAGCCGTATATGTTCGTACCGGAGGCAGCTAGTGGGACCTCTTCCACACCCGGGGGAGGATGGGGCAGATGACGATGCTAGTAGCAGGATCGAGTGAGGCTAGTGATGAGGAGTTGGGGGATGGACCATTTTTGGGAAGACGTGACTGGCACTTTTTGAGACAGAGTCGTGTGCTCGGGTGATAAAGTTTTGAAGCTTATTATGGTAGGTAAGTAGATGTGGATAGTTTGGGTTGGAGTAGTCCTTATATACAGTCTCCCCTAATGTAAACTCACCATTGTATCACCCTGTGTTTATAAATAAGAAGAAACTTGAAGTTTAATTTCTGTGCAGTCAATTATAGTAGTAGACTTTCCTTATTTATAATTCATGTTATAAATGATGTCCTTAAGGAGAAGCGTCTTCCGCATGCGAATTCTTATGTACTCGTAAAGTCAGAGTGACTCTTAGGAAGGGGCGTGCTTGGGATGCCACAAGCAATGTTGGAGATACGATTTGATATTATTGAAGACATGATTCTGATTGTGACATCGATCTCGATTATGGACTGATTGATCCAGAGGATTTGTGATTGATTTGGTAAATAGGAAATTGTAATCCTTGTATATTATTTCCTATTATTTCCTCATTTTTACATTATAAATAGGTCAATGTACATGTACACAAATCATATCAATACAATACAATTTTCTCCAATTCCTTTCGATTTATGTCACTAAAACTTTTAAAAAGTACAATTAAGTCCTAAAACTTTCTAAAAGTGCAATCAAGCTCTAAAATTTGTCACGAAAGTCCAATCGAGTCCTAAAACTTTCAAAGGATGCAATCAATGAGTACTTGATTGTACTTTTTGAAAATTTTAGGATTTGATTGCACTTGTGTGACAAGTTTTAGGACTTGATTTCACTTTTTGAAAATTTTAGGACTCAATTATACTTTTGCGACAAGTTTTAAGACTTCTAATGTACTCATCCCTAAAAATCATTTTTGTCCAATCTTACGTTGTACTCATGTTTAATCACTTACTGGTGACTAATGAATTGATAGAGTGCCTTAGTGCCATTTTGCAATTCACGTGCTAGTTCTCTATTTTGCGTGAATTTTGCGTTCTTCTCATTCCTCTGCTAGGCCACATTTAGCAGCACCTTCCCAAACAATAACAAAGTGAATTCTATCACACCTCGAAAACAACTAGAAAAGGGGGATGACATGAGTGTTCTTTCACATGAAGGACGCAGCCTCAACAATAATCAACAACTTGTTATCAACATATATATATATATATATATATATATCTCAAATCACATATATAATGGATAAACCAACAAGTTGGTTACGACATCAGAGTTTCTATAATCTATCAAAAGAACATGTACATCAAGAACTCTGCCAACTCAACGAACTATCAACAATCTTACAAACAACTCCAAAAAACTCATACCCAAAATCTATCTCCCAAACGTTCCCGCGATAACGCTCTCGTATTAACGGCCACTAGCTAAGGAACCTGAAAAATTTGGGAAAGAGAGGGGTGAGCAACTACAGCTCAGTGAATAGTACATATTTTAAAAGTAGGTCGAGCAATCACTATGCATGTGTACAAAGCAATACCAGAACTTCAGAAGCCAAACTCAAGGTTTAAAATACATATAGAATCACATAAGAGTTGTTTCATTTCATCAAAGTTTTGTACAAGTCACAAATACACATTTAAATCCACCATCACAATTCAAACTATCAATGGTCAAGTCCATTGATCAATCTCTATAAAAACCACATCAATGGTCCATTCCATTGACTAATCTCAAGTCACACATCAATGGTCTATTCTATTGATGAATCTCATATCACATCACACGTCGATGGTCCATTCCATCTACCAATCTATTGCTCAATATCAAATCATGGTCACGACACAAAGTCTTGTGACAAGGCTATCAAGTTTCCCCCCTTGGCTAGGTCTTCACCTATAAAGCTGGTAACTCGGCCTAGAAGGATATCCTAAATCCAATATGCATACCCCAAACCCCTCAATGGATTCACAATCATATTGAGCATCAAACAGTCATCATTCAATATCAGAAATCCAATCCATAATATATTTCACAAACCAAACAAATAACTTTCTTGCAACAAGGCTCATCCACCAGAAATACATTTCGTAGAGCATTTCTTGAATCATTTCTGAACTCATTTCATAAACTAGTTCGTAACGCAATACACCTATGTATCTTTTTACAATATATTTCTTAAAACAATTCTCAAATCATTCTCAAATACTAAAAAGTAGCAAATGCTTGATCCCAATTATGCAACGGAATACTCTTTTAAGTTCAATATATATATATATATATCGAATCATAATTCCTTCAAGACATGGGTTTTACACAACCAAAGAAGAGATAGTATCACTCACCTCGGAATACCAGAAACCAACAACACGCAGTTAAACAAGTCGACCATCTTGTAATTCTAACAATTAAATGAAAATCGTGTCAAAACAAAGTAAAATACCATGATAACTACGCAACGGCTATAATAAGCTTAAACACTAACTAAAAGACTCCTACATGCTAACAAAACTCACAACATAAACGGCTATTCAAAATTATCCGCAATGCGAAACTTGAACGTGAAACTTGATTGCGTCATAACATTCTCCATCGATCTCCGATCCTAGCAAACTTATAGTCAAAAGAGAGCCCGTTCAGAGTATTACAAAAGCCCTAGCTTGGCCACCCCAAAATCGAGCAAAAAACCGACAAAATATGCTCTGAAGGCTGCTGGATGTGTACTGTTCACTTCACGTAGAAAACTTCAAAAATTCATTTCGGGCAAATGGTAAGTCTAAATCAAGATCTGTAAAATCCCACGACTCTACGACACCCTAAACTGTGACATTCCAAATTTCGACCCACTTGGTATTTATGAAATGCATGATTTCAATAACGCACTTGTAGCAAATCTCGCCCAGACCTGATCACTCTTGGGATACTAACCAGTAGGGAAAGACTAATTAGGGAATTTAACTCGCGCGGCCATAGAACCTAACCATGGACTGACTTTCGACCATAAGGATTGTCAATGTGATATTTTGGGCCAACATAGGTTGATCTAGGGATGGTCACGGATCGATTTGCCAATGTCATACGAATGGGTGGCGGGTGATTCCGCTTGACCATGAGATGAATTGCGAACGATCTTAAACCTATTCTGAATGATCACACCTCTTGGAACTAATGATTGATCCTCCCAATTACATGACAATCGAGGTCGCTATGGCTCGAGTGAACTTAAACATGGCTCGATTTAGTATCGACCACGGGTCGAATACACGAATTTTCCCAGGAGCCGCCCGTTAGCTTGAGATAAGCTCAAGTTGTGTTTATTTGAGTTTGGCTATTAAATAGAGACCGAGTTTGGGTATTGAAAATTTCGATAGTCATGATATAGTATTTGGACGACGTCAAAAGTACCGCGGTCAGTTTTGAATTTGCTCGAATTTGTCATAAAATTGGAATTTTGGAAGAAAATGAAAAATGACCGTTTTCCCCTTGAGATTTTATGAAGGCCAAGTATAAATGAGAGGGGCATTTTGGTCATTTCACACCAACTTTAGAAATATAAATTTTTGGACCATTTTGCCTCTACACTTTCTGTGAAATTCCCGTTTTACCCTTGGATATTTTTGGGTAAGGTTTGATCTTGGCCATTGATCCTTGGATAAGAACAAATCTTGGCCGTCGGATGGAAAGTAAAGAGAGAGGCAAGATGGTAATTTTCCTTGGGGGAAGGACACCAATTATTGGTGCCTTAGTACATATATTTCCTTCTCTCTCTCTCTCCCCCTCATTCCTACGTTTTCCCTCTCCTTCACCCCTCTCTCGGCCGGCTTCCCTTTTTCCCCTCCTCCCGTAACCGTGGCCAACTGGCCAAGCCCGTCGTCGCCACCATTCAGCCGCCGTGCGTTGTCACCGCTCGCCGGAGTTGCTGCCTTGCCGAGGCCTTTGCTGCTGCTTGTTGGGCTTTTCTTGCTTAGGTGTAAGGCAAGTTTCTCTCTAAACCTTGGGTAGGATGATGGGTTGTTAATGGATTGATTTAGGGGTTGAGGGAAGTGATTATAGATGGATTAGAGGAGAGCTTGATCTCTTGTTGTGTTCATGGATGTTCATGTGGCTGTTGGATGATAGTTTGGAAATGGTGGAATGAGTTTTGGCTGTTGAAATTTGGTAGAAATCAATTAGGGTTTGAATCCTTGAGATTTGGTGTGATTCTCGGATTCGCTGTTACTGTACCCGTCCGGTTTACTATTTTTGTGGAGAATTGTGTGAGCCGAATTTGAGGAAATTTTCTTCATGAAAGTTGCTTCGAACATCTTGAAGTATAACATATTTTAAATTTAGAATTTTTGGAGGCCATTTGGGTAGCACGAAAACCCTTTTTCAGACCGTTTTAAAACTGCCCGGAACATTGTTCATCCCGACCTTCTTGTCTTGCCGAATTTTTACAAACTTTTACAGATCTATTTTCATTAAACTTCCTTCACAAAAGTTGTTGGTGACTTTCCTTTCTATGACATATAAAAATTTCAAAGCTTTGCAAGGTGATTTGGGGGTTGAAAGAAATGTATTTTGAGGACAAAACAAGTTGTTAGAACGAACTGATTCTGGTCTGGATTTGAGGGACGAAAAAGCATGGTTGCAGATTAGACTGGATTTCGTGTTCTTCATAAGAAATGTTTATCAAGATGTTTTTTATGATATATCCAAAATTTAGAATTTTTGGAGTTCGTTTACTATTTATTTTGATGGGATTTCGGTCATTGTGTAAACTGCTCAGATTTACCTTGATTCTATGGATGTTCATTGTTATGAGCGGAATGGTGGGGGTGTCGAGGTTGAATAGTTGCTGTCCTCGTGACTGGCATTGATGTTTGAATGTGTGTTGTATGAGTTGAATTGAGGGTGGTTGGTGATTACCTAATTGTGACCGTGTGCGTGGAAGGGCTTATGGATTTAATTGAGGGGAAGTGGCTTATTCAGCATGTGCATATGGATTGATCAGTTTTGTAGCTGAATGGTGCTTGATTGATGGCCTAAATGGTGCTTATGCACGTGTGACTTGATATTGAATACTCGGTGTCCATGTTGATTGATTGGTTGAGTTGTAATAATTGATGTTATCGAAACCGAGAATGATTTGGTGGTGATCATAGGTTGCGATTGAGTTGGCATGCATTATGTGAGCATGTGGTGTGATTAACACGTGAAGTGAATGCATTGCATGGCATGAGGGATCACTAAAAGCCTTGAGGGGCAAAGATAAAAAGTAGCATGTGATGGTGTGGCCGAGTGCTATGTGTGGCTGTGTGGTACATGTGGAACGATGGTACGAGATGATTTGAATGGTTGGAAAAGTGGTACCCTGAGGTATGTTGACACGCGATAGGTTCCGTCCTGAGGCGTCTTACGTAGGACGATGCCGTCCCTGACGAGGTGATGATGTCATCAATGTCAGGGTGACGATACCTGACATGATCAGAAGACCATTAGCCTGATGCGTTTTTACGCGGGCGCGATAGTGATGGAAAGTTGGGGGTGGGCTGGACTCGATTTAATGTTCGAGACTTGTGAAAGTTGACATATGGCATGAGTTAGTGCACGAATGTGATTTGCATCGCGTGATATAGTGCTTGATTATGGGATAAAAACTGCTAGGTATGGTATGGGACATGCCCAAGTGGGTTTTGCCTTATAATCGAGGTACGCACGACTATGATGCATTGATGCATGTGAATTCTTATTACATGCTTTGATTTTGGGATATGGTTGATGCATCATTGTGGCATATATGTGTGTCTAAGCTAGGTAGGAATGCCTATGATTGTATTATGGCACGTTTATTTCAGTAGACTTGTATGTTTAGGATGATCCGGAGGCAACGTATTCTCCTAAACGAGATTTAGGGAGCTTACTTGCTAAGTTATCTCACCCCCCGTGGTTAAACATTTTCAGGTTTGGGGTGACAAATAGATGTCACATAAGGATCGGAGACCAGGGTTGATGTGGGGATGGGATGAACTTTCTGCTTTTGGATGCCTTGCTATAGAGAAGTTTAGATTAACCCAATCCTTCTGTATGTGCGGTTGGTGGCAAGTTGCCCTCAAGTTGGGCTTGTAAATTGTACCGAACTTGGGTTAACAGTATGTTTATGAAAGTTGTTTTGTTGATGTGTATTCTTGCTATCTCCTTGGCTGCCCCGAGTTATATGTAATGTTGATAGGGTGTTATAGTTCGCTTCAGCATGTGTATGGTCGTTAGTGAATCGATCGGATCGGCGATGCGTCTTGGGACATCGCACTCTTAACGACCGTCGTGGGATGTTCGCGTGCTTGCCGGGTTCGGGGCATGACATCCCCATTGATTTGGCATCAAAGCAAGGTCAGCTCGATCCGAGTTGGTCGAAGCCTGGAGTAATAAGGAGCGATGACCTTTGGGGTAGATGACTAGGGAGGCCTTAGCGAGTCATAGGTGTGAACGTGCTACGTGTGCCTCCAGATTGTTTGTTGTGATCGTTGGGTGAATTGAGTGTCCTAACAATTGAGTTACAGGTGCATTTGGACCTGAGGTAAGTACACGCACCCTGCTGATTGTGATCCTATGCTGCTTGTAATTGATTGCTTGCTAATTGAATTATTGTGGTAATTCACTGCCTAGGACTAAACTGGTATAGTTGGCCTAGGTCTCTAATTCTTTAGTGGAATTATAGCAAGTAGGTGAGTGATAGAAACTTGTAAGGATGAGCTTGAGAGGTAGGGGTATAAGGGGCCATTCAAGTTCTGAGGGCCAAGCAGCAATGGACTCGCGAGTGGATAGGGTCGTGAGGACACTTGAGGAAATTGGTAATCTTATAGGTAGGCAGACTTAGGAGCGAGCTGCCACTATAGCTCAAGCTATTGAGGCCGCTGCTGTTAATAGTAATAATGAAAATCATGATTAAAGACAAGGAAATGCGAATAGATAGATATATCAGTTGGTTGAACAGTTTTTAAAGTTGAAGCCCCTTAAGTTTGATGAAAAAGGTGATCTTGAGGTTGCGTCACTTTCGGTAGAGGAATTGGAAAAAAAGACTTTTGAGGTATTAGGGTGCATGGATGAGGAGGATGTGACCATAGCAGTATACCAACTACAAGGAAATGCAAGTGATTGATGGAAAGCCACTAGAGGAAGAGTGTTCCCTGTTGGTACCGCTCAGATTTGGATTGTGTTTGTTGAGGCCTTCAAAAGCAAGTACTTCCCCGAGAGTGCACGAAAACGGAAGTTGGCTAAATTTATGAGGTTCCATCAAGGACAGATAACAGTGGACTAGTATAAAGCTGAGTTTGCTAGGTTATCTAAGTTTGCCCCAAAAATGGTGAATGACCCATTGGATGGGGCTCGAAGGTTCCGAGATGGATTGAAGCCGGACCTCCGTAGTCAGATGATATCGCTGAATTTGAGGGACTATAATGAGATTTATGAACGGGTCTAAGCAATTGAACATGATGTGATAGGAACGGCTACCGCTTTTTGTGATTGGTGATAGGGAAGAAAGGATAGACCTAGTTGTCCTGGCAGTGTATGATTTTGATGTAATTATGGGTATGGATTGGTTGACTAAGCATAGGGCCGTAATGGATTGTAGTAGCAGGGTGATCCAATTTAATCCAGTTGAACATCCTAGATTCAAATTTGTGAGAAATTGAGGAGGAACCTTGATTCTTTGGATTTTGTCACTGGAAGTGACTAAGTTGTTGGACAAAGGGTGCGAAGGGTTTTTAGCGGTAGTAGTTGATTCGACAATTGAGGAACCAAGGTTAGAGGACATAGCCGTGGTGCGCAACTTTCCCGATGTCTTTTCTCAGGAACTACCGAGATTGCCACCAGAAAGAGAAGTAGAGTTTATAATCAAATTGGCCCCTGGGACAGAGCCAATTTCGAAAGCACCCTATAAGATGTCACTGTCTGAGTTAAAAGAATTGAAAATTCATATGCAAGAATTGTTGAACAACGGTCTTATTCGTCCAAGTGCGTCCCTATGGGGAGCGCTAGTATTGTTTGTAAGGAAGAAAGATGGGTCGTTGAGGTTGTGTATCGATTATAGGTAGTTGAATCAAGTAACCATCAAGAATAAATATCCCCTACCAAGGATAGATGATTTATTTGATCAGTTACAAAGGGCTTCGATAGTTTCTAAGATTGATTTGAGGATGGAATATCATCAATTGAAGATTATGAAGGAAGACATCGAAAACGGCATTCAGGACGAGATATGAGCATTATGAGTTTATAGTAATGCCGTTTGGGTTGATTAATGCCCCTACTGCCTTTATGGATTTGATGAATCATGTGTTTAAGGGATTCTTGGATCAATTTATTATAGTTTTTATAGATGATATATTGGTGTACTCGAAGAGCCCGGAGGAGCATGAGTTCCATCTAAATAAAGTTCTGCAGACCTTAAGGGAGCATGCACTTTACGCCAAGTTTAGTAAGCACGAGTTCTGGCTTAATCATGTGCCGTTCCTTAGACATGTGATTTTTGGGAATGAAATTTCAGTAGATCCGACAAAGATTAAAGCCATGGTAAATTGGCCGAGACCAACAACGGTAACAGAGGTCCGTAGTTTCTTGGGGTTGGCAGGGTATTATCGATGTTTTGTGAAAGGATTAGGATGCATGCTTATGTAACATGGTCGAGTAATAGCGTACGCATCAAGGCAATTGAGGCCGAATGAGTTAAATTACTGACGCATGATTTGGAATTGGCCATAATCATTTTCGCTCTTAAAATCTGGAGACATTACTTGTGCAGGGAAAGATTTCAAATCGATACGGATCATTAGAGTCTCAAATGTTTGTTTTCTGAGAAGGAGTTAAACATGAGGCATCGTCGTTGGATGGAATTGTTGAAGGACTATGATTGTGATATTTTATATCACCCTGGAAAGGCTAACCGAGTAGCGGATGCATTGAGTCGAAAGTCAAGCATCGCGTACATTATGGTCAAAGAATGGACATTATTGGAAGGAATAAGAGAGTCGGAGTTTAAGTTTAAGATAGGTCAAGTCTCGAATTTGCTCACTACATTAAGGATAGAACCGGAAATCCAGACTAGGATTAAGGCCTTGCAATCTATGGACCAAGAGATTCATAAGATTTTGGAAATGGACACTACCAAGAGAAAACCGGGCTTTCAAGTATCCGAGGATGGGATCTTGAAGTTCCTTGGACGATTGTACGTGCTCGACGATGTAGAACTTAAGGAAGAAATTTTGCCAGAAGCATACCGTAGTAATTATAGTATCCATATGGGGAGTACGAAAATGTATTAAAACTTGAGACAGTATTATTGGTGGAATGGCATGAAGGTGGACATAACCAGGCATGTGGCTAAGTGTTTATAATGCCAGCAAGTGAAAGCGCAACATTGCAAGCCGGAGGATTGTTGCGACCTTTAGAAATCTCGGAATGGAAATGGGAACATATTATTATGGATTTTGTAATGGGATTACCAAGGAGCCAAAGAGGCCATGATTCTATTTGGGTGATTGTTGATAGATAACAAAGTCAGCGCACTTCTTGATCGTGCGAAAGAACTTCACGTTGGATCGATATGCTGAATTGTACATACAACAGATAGTCCGTTTGCATGTGCTGCCTGTAACAATTACCTCAGATCGTGATCCTAGGTTTATCGTTAACTTTTGGAAAAGTCTGTAGACAGCATTAGGGTTAACGCTGTAGTTTAGTACAGCTTACCATCCATAAATGGATAGCCAGTCTGAAAGGACGATTCAGACTCTAGAGGATATGCTTCGGGCATATGTGTTGGATTTTCAGGGTAAGTGGGAAGAATAATTGCCCTTAGCGGAATTTGCGTATAATAATAGTTTTCAACAGAGCATTGGAATGTCGCCATTTGAAGCGTTGTATGGCAGGGCTTGTAGAACGCCTGTATGTTGAGACAAAGTTGGAGAAAGAAGTGTAACCGGGCTAGAATTAGTTCAGCAGTCAGTTGAGGTGGTTAAGATCATTCGTGAAAGGTTGAAAATAGCGCAAAGCCGTCAAAAGAGTTATGCAGACAAAAGGCGAAGACCTTTGGAATTTCAAGTAAGGGATTACGTATTCCTCAAGGTATTGCCAATGAAAGGATTGTCCCAATTTGGTAAGAAAAGGAAATTAAGTCCACGGTTTGTGGGACCCTTTTAGGTGTTGGAAAGGATTGGAGAATTAGCATATTGACTCGCCTTACCACCAAACTTATCTCAGGTGCACAATGTATTCCACATGTCGATGTTGAGAAAGTATGAACCGGATCCGACTCACGTGCTGAATTATGAAGAAATAGACGTGAACGATAGGGTGTCGTATGGGAATGTCACGCCCCGAATCCGGCGAGCATACGAACATCCTACTACGGTCGTTACAAGTGCGATGTCCTAGGACGCATCATCGACCCGAACAATTCACTAATGATCATACGCATACGGAAACGAACTATAATACCCTATCAACATCACATATAACTCGAGGCAGCCAAGGAGATAGCAAGAATACACATCAACAAAACAACTTTTATAAACACACTGTTAACCCAAGTTCGGTACAATTTACAAGCCCAACCTAAGGGCGACTTGCCACCAACCGCACATACAGAGGGATTGGGTTAACCTAAACTCCTCTATAGCAAGGCATCCAAAAGCGGAAAGTTCATCCCATCCCCCCCCCCCCAATCGACCCTGGTCTCCGATCCTTACCCTTACGTGATGTCTATTTGTCACCCCAAACCTAAAAATGTTTAACCACGGGGGGTGAGATAACTCAGCAAGTAAGTTCCCTAAATCTCGTTTAGGAGAATACGTTGCCTCCGGATCGTCCTAAACATACCAGTCTAGTGAAATAAACTTGCCATAATACAATCACAGGCATTCTTACCTGGCTTAGATACACATATATTCCACAATGATGCATCAACCATATCACAAAACCAAGGCATGTAATAAGAATTCATATGCATCAATGCATCAAAGTCGCACGTGCCTCGATTATAAGGCAAAACTCACTTAGGCACATCCCATACCATGCCTAGCAGTTTTTATCCCATAATCAAACATTACATCACGCGATGCAAACCACACTCGCACATTAACTCATGCCATGCATCAACTTTCACAAGTCTCGTGCATTAAATCGAGTCCAGCTTACTTCTAACTTTCCATCACTACTACGCCCGCGTAAAAACCCATCAGGCAAACGGTCTTCTAACCTTGTCAGGCATCGTCACCCTATCGGGCCAGACATTGTCACCTCATCAGGGATGGTATCGTCCCGCGTAACACGCCTCAGGGTACCATTTTTCCAACCATTCAAATCATCTCGTACCATTATTCCACATGTACTACACAGCCACACATAGCACTCGGCCACACCATCACATGCTAATTTTTATCTTCACCCCTCAGGGCTTTTAGTGATCATTCATGCCATGCAATACATTCACTTCGCGTGTTAATCACACAACATGCTCACATAATGCATGTCACTCAATCGCAACCCACGATCACCACCAATTCATTCTCAGTCTCGACAACATCAATCATTACAAATCAACCAATCAATCAACATGGACACCGAGTATTCAATATCAAGTCACACGTGCATAAGCACCATTTAGACCATCAATCAAGCACCATTCAGCCATGAAACTGATCAATCCACACGCACATGCCGAATAAGCCACTTCCCCCCAATTAAATTCACAAGCCCTTCCACGCAAACGGTCACAATTAGGTAATCACCAACCACCCTCAAATCAACTCATACAACACACAATCAAGCATCAATTCTAGTCACGAGGGTAGCAACTATTTAACCTTGACACCCCCACCATTCCGCTCATAAAAATGAACATCCATAAAATTAGGGTAAATTTGGGCAGTTTACACAATGACCAAAATCCCATCAAAATAAATGGTAAACGAACTCCAAAAATTCTAAATTTTGGAGATATCATAAAAACATCTTGATAAACATTTCCTATGAAGAACCCAAAATACTGTTCAATCTGCAACCATGCCTTTTTGTCCCTTGAAATCAGACCAGAATTAGTTCGCTCTAACAGACTTTTTTGTCCTCAAAATAAATTTCTTTCAATACCCAAATCACCTTAAAAATATTTAAAATTTTTATATGGCATAGAAAGGAAAGTCGCCAACAACTTTTGTGAAGGAAGTTTATTGAAAATAGATCTGGAAAATTTTATAAAAATTCGGCAAGACAAGAAGATTGGGATGAACAGTGTTCCGGACATTTTTAAAATGGTCTGAAAATGGGTTTTCGTGCAACCCAAATGGCCTCTAAAAATTCCAAATTTAAAATATGTTATACTTCAAGATGTTTGGAGCAACTTTCATGAGGAAAACTTCCTCAAATTTAGCCCACACAATTCTCCACAAAAATAGCAAACCAGACGGTTACAGTAACCGCGAATCCGAGAATCACACCAAACCTCAAGGATTCAAACCCTAATTGATTTCTACCGAATTTCAACTGCCAAAACTCATCCCACCATGTCCAAACTATCATCCAACAGCCACATGAACATCCATGAACACAACAAGGGATCAAGCTCTCCTCTAATCCATCTATAATCACTTCCATCAACCCCTAAATCAATCCATTAACAACCCATCATCCTACCCAAGGTTTAGAGAGAAACTTGCCTTAAACCTAAGCAAGAAAAGCCCAACACGCAGCAGCAAAGGCCTCGCCAAGGCAGCAACTCTGGTGAGCGGCAGCGGCAATGCACGACATTTGAACGGTGGCGACGGCGAGCTTGGCCGGTTGGCCACGGTCACGGGAGGAGGGGAAAAAGGGAAGCCGGCCGAGAGAGGGGTGAGGGAGAGGGAAAACGTGGGAACGAGGGGGAGAGAGAGAAGAAAATATATATATACTAAGACACCAATAATTGGTGTCCTTCCCCCAAGGAAAATTACCATCTTGCCCCTCTCTACTTTCCATCCGATGGCCAAGATTTGTTCTTATCCAAGGATCAACAGCCAAGATCAATCCTTACCCAAAAATATCCAAGGGTAAAACGGGAATTTCACAAAAAGTTCAGTGGCAAAATCATCCAAAAATTTATATTTCTAAAGTTGGTGTGAAATGACCGAAATGCCCCTCTCATTTATACTTGGCCTTCATAAAATCTCAAGGGCAAAACGATCATTTTCCATTTCCTTCCAAAATTCCAATTTTCTGACAAATTTGAGCAAATTCAAAACTGACCACGATACTTCTGACGTAGTCTAGATATTGTATCATGACTATCGAAATTTTCGATGCCCAAACTCGGTCTCTATTTAATAGCCAAACTCAAATAAACAAAACTTTAGCTTTTCTCAAACTAACGGGCGGCTCCCGGGAAAATTCGTGTATTTGACCTGTGGTCGATACTAAATCGAACCACGTTTAAGCTCACTTGAGTCATGGCGACTTCGATTATCATATAATTGCAAGGATCAATCACTAGTTCTAAAGATCACGATCGTTTAGAACAGGTTTGGGATCGTTCGCAATTTCATATCTTGGCGAGGCGGAATCAGCCGCGATCCAGTTATATGGCATTCGCAAATCGATCGATGACCAACCTTAGATCGATTTGTATTAGCCCAAAATATCACCTTGACACTCCTTATGATCGAAAGTCAGTCCATGATCAAGTTCTATGGCCGCATGAATTAAATTCCCTAATTAGCCTTTCCTTACTGGTTAGTAT
Source organism: Syzygium malaccense (assembly GCA_031216405.1). Lineage (NCBI taxonomy): Eukaryota > Viridiplantae > Streptophyta > Magnoliopsida > Myrtales > Myrtaceae > Syzygium > Syzygium malaccense. The sequence goes on along the minus strand of CM062263.1, from coordinate 38,571,542 downwards.
TTCAAGAGTGATCAAGTTTGGGCGAGATTTGCTACAAGTGCGTTATTAAAATCATGCATTTCATAAATACCAAGTGGGTCGAAATTTGGAATGTCACATGGAAAGATCGGTGTGGATCAAGGATAGGAAGGAACAAGTCTTAAGGACCAAGACGATCTCGTTGGTCAAGGTGATTTAGGAACATCACGGGACCGAAGGCGCTACTTGAGAAAGTGAAGAACTGATGAAACGTTATTACCCCCGTTGTTTGATTAGTTTGGATTTTAATTGCAAATTTCGAGGAAGAAATTTTTATAAGGGGGAAGAGTTGTGACATTCCAAATTTTGACCCACTTGGTATTTATGAAATGCATGATTTCAATAACGCACTTGTAGCAAATCTCGCCCAGACTTGATCACTCTTGGGATACTAACTAGTAGGGAAATGCTAATTAGGGAATTTAATTCGCGCAGCCATAGAACTTGACCATGGACTAACTTTTGACCATAAAGAATGTCAAGGTGATATTTTGGGCCAACATAGGTTGATCCAGGGATGGTCACGGATTGATTTGCCAATGTCATACGAATGGGTCGTAGGTGATTCTGCTTGACCATGAGATGAATTGCGAACGATCTTAAACTTATTCTGAACGATCACACCTCTCGGAACTAATGATTGATCTTCGTAATTACATGACAATCGAGGTCGCCATGGCTCAAGCGAATTTAAACGTGGCTCGATTTAGTATTGACCACGAGTCGAATACACGAATTTTCTCGGGAGCTGCCCGTTAGTTTGAGATAAGCTCAAATTGTGTTTATTTGAGTTTGGCTATTAAATAGAGACCGAGTTTAGGCATCGAAAATTTTGATAGTCATGATACAGTATTTGGACGACGTCAGAAGTACCGCAATCAGTTTTGAATTTGCTCGAATTTGTCATGAAATTGGAATTTTGGAAGAAAATGGAAAATGACCGTTTTCCCCTTGAGATTTTATGAAGGCCAAGTATAAATGAGAGGGGCATTTTGGTCATTTCACACCAACTTTAGAAATATAAATTTTTGGACCATTTTGCCCCTATGCTTTTTGTGAAATTCCCGTTTTACCCTTGGATATTTTTGGGTAAGGATTGATCTTGGCCGTTGACCCTTGGATAATAACAAATCTTGGCCGTCGGATGGAAAGTAGAGAGAGGGGCAAGATGGTAATTTTCCTTGGGGGAAGGACACCAATTATTGGTGCCTTAGTACATATATTTCCTTCTCTCTCTCTCTCCCCCTCATTCCCACGTTTTCCCTCTCCTTCACCCCTCTCTCGGCCGGCTTCCCTTTTTCCCCTCCTCCCGTGACCATGGCCAACTGGCCAAGCCCGTTGTCGCTGCCGTTCAGCCGCCGTGCATTGCCACCGCTGCTCGCCGGAGTTGCTGCCTTGCTGAGGCCTTTGTTGCTGCTTGTTGGGCTTTTCTTGCTTAGGTTTAAGGCAAGTTTCTCTCTAAACCTTGGGTAGGATGATGGGTTGTTAATGGATTGATTTAGGGGTTGATGGAAGTGATTATAGATGGATTAGAGGAGAGCTTGATCCCTTGTTGTGTTTATGGATGTTCATGTGGCTGTTGAATGATAGTTTGGACATGGTGGAATGAGTTTTGGCTGTTGAAATTTGGTAGAAATCAGTTAGGGTTTGAATCCTTGAGATTTGGTGTGATTTTCGGATTCGCGGTTACTGTATCCGTCCGGCTTGCTATTTTTGTGGAGAATTTTGTGGGCCGAATTTAAAGAAATTTTCTTCATGAAAGTTGCTCCTAACATCTTGAAATATAACATATTTTACATTTAGAATTTGTGTAGGCCATTTAGGTAGTACGAAAACCCATTTTCAGACTGTCTTAAAACTGCCCGGAACACTGTTCATCCCGACCTTCTTGTCTTGTCGAATTTTTCTAAAATTTTACAGATCTATTTTCATTAAACTTCCTTCACAAAAGTTGTTGGTTACTTTCCTTTCTATGACATATAAAAATTTCAAAGTTTTGCAAGGTGATTTGGGGGTTGAAAGAAATGTATTTTGAGGACAAAACAAGTTGTTAGAACGAACTGATTCTGGTCTGGATTTGAGGGACGAAAAAGCATGGTTGCAAATTAGACTGGATTTCGTGTTCTTCATAAGAAATGTTTACCAAGATGTTTTTTATGATATGTCTAAAATTTAGAATTTTTGGAGTTCGTTTATTATTTATTTTGATGGGATTTCGGTCATTGTGTAAACTGCTCAGATTTAGCCTGATTCTATGGATGTTTATTTTCATGAGCGGAATGGTGGGGGTGTCGAGGTTGAATAGTTGCTGCCCTCATGACTGGAATTGATGCTTGAATGTGTGTTGTATGAGTTGAATTGAGGGTGGTTGGTGATTACCTAATTGTGACTGTGTGCGTGGAAGGGCTTGTGGATTTAATTGAGGGGAAGTAGCTTATTCGGCATGTACGTGTGGATTGATTAGTTTCGTGGCTGAATGGTGCTTGATTGACGGCCTAAATGGTGCTTATGCACGTGTGACTTGATATTGAATACTCGGTGTCCATGTTGATTGATTGGTTGAGTTGTAATGATTGATGTTGTCAAAACCGAGAATGATTTGGTTGTGATCATGGGTTGCGATTGAGTTGACATGCATTATGTGAGCATGTGGTGTGATTAACACGCGAAGTGAATGCATTGCATGGCATGAGCGATCACTAAAAGCCTTGAGGGGCAAAGATAAAAAGTAGCATGTGATAGTGTGGCCGAGTGATATGTGTGGCCGTGTGATACATGTGGAACGATGGTACGAGATGATTTGAATGGTTGGAAAAGTGGTACCCTGAGGCGTATTGATGCGGGGTAGGTTTCGTCCTGAGGCGTGTTACGTGGGACGATGATGTCCCTGACGAGGTGACGATATCCGGCTCGACGGGATGACGATGCCTGACAAGGTCGGAAGACCGTTAGCCTGATGCGTTTTTACGCGGGCGCGATAGTGATGGAAAGTTGGGAGTGGGCTGGACTCGATTTAATGTACGAGACTTGTGAAAGTTGACGCATGGCGTGAGTTAGTGTGCGAGTGTGGTTTTCATCGCGTGATGTAGTGCTTGATTATGAGGTAAAAATTGCTAAGCATGGTATGGACGTGCCCAAGTGGGTTTTATCTCATAATCGAGACACGCGTGACTATGATGCATTGATGCATGTGAATTCTTATTACATGCTTTGGTTTTGGGATATGGTTGTTGCATCATTGTGGCATATATGTGTGTCTAAGCTAGTTAGGAATGCCTATGATTGTATTATGGCACATTTATTTCAATAGACTTGTATGTTTAGGACGATCCGGAGGCAACGTATTCTCCTAAACGAGATTTAGGGAGCGTACTTGCTGAGTTATGTCACCCCCCGTGGTTAAACATTTTCAGGTCTGGGGTGACAAATAGATGTCACATAAGGATCAGAGACCGGGGTTGATGTGGGGATGGGATGAACTTTCTGCTTTTGGATGCCTTGCTATAGAAGAGTTTAGGTTAACCCAATCCTTCTGTATGTGCGGTTGGTGGCAAGTCGCCCTCAGGTTGGGCTTGTAAATTGTACCGAACTTGGGTTAACAGTGTGTTTATGAAAGTTGTTTTGTTGATGTATATTCCTACTGTCTCATTGGCTGCCCCGAGTTATATGTGATGTTGATAGGGTGTTATAGTTCGCTTCAACATGTGTATGATCGTTAGTGAAGCGATCGGATCGGCGATGCGTCCTGGGACATTGCACTCTTAACGACCGTTGTGGGATGTTCGCATGCTCGCCTGGTTTGGGGCGTGACATAAACTACCAATTCTATATATATACATAGCTCAACGACTTAAAAATTAGACTTTGTGGCTTGAATGTCACACCCCGAATCCCATCGAGCTCGCGACATCCCACTCTGATCAAATTATTGCGACGTCCCAGGAACTTCGCCGACCCAATCCAAACATCAGAGACACATGCGAAAACAAATATAAAAACCCCAGACTAAAAAGATGACGACGGGGTAGATCATCAGAACAGTCAAAGAACAACAACATTCATTTTTATACGATGCCATTGCACTGAGCATACAAATATCATATTACAGACATATATAACAAATAAGCATTCACAGCCACCGACTTAACAAAAGGATCGGGGGTCTGGTTAACTTAACTTCACTATAGGATGATCTATCCAGCAAAAAGGTAAGTGGTCAGACCTATTCTACACAACCCCTAAAATGCCCTAGGGAAAACCTAATGGTCGCCCTCCTCCATTCTACTCCTGAGTCTTCTGGCTCATGCCCCTGGAAAATCACTTGGACATCACCTGTAACAGTTGCACGGCCCGCGACTCCACTGGGCACCATGGGCGACTTCTCATACTCCAAAAAGAGGAGGCGAGCCTCCTGGGTTTAAGGCTGAGGGTCTGAAATTGGTGGTTATATAACCATGAGACGAATCTCAATAAGTACATAACCCCAAACCCCACATAGGCTCTCACGTACCGCCAGACGAAACACGCATAACACACAACGATCAACCATACTAACAATCACATACGATCCTACTTGGGATCCATCATGTACGTCCCTACATGTCAGATAATAATACAGCCAACATGCCACAACAATACATCATCCATATCACCAAAACCAAAATATGTAATAGGAATTCTCAGGCATCAAAGTGTCACAGTCGCGCGTGCCTCGATTATAAGACAAAACCCACTTGGGCACGTCCCATACCATACCTAGCAGTTTTTACCCTATAATCAAGCACTACATCACATGATACAAACCACACTCACCCACCAACTCACGCCATGCGTCAACTTTCTCAATTCACACACGTCACGCCAGGTCCAACTCATTCCCAACTTTTTCACCACTACCGCGCCCGCGTAAAACGCATCAGGTCAACGGTCTTCTGACCTCGTCAGGTATCGTCACCCCGTCGGGCCGAGCATTATCACCTCGTCAGGGATGGCATCATCCCGCGTAAACGAATACGCCTCAGGATGGAATCCTACATTCTCAACTTTCCTTCTCTACCGCGCCCGCGTAAAACGCATCAAGCCAACAGTCTTCTGACCTCATTAGGCATCGTCACCCCGTCGGGTCGGGCATTGTCACCTCCTCAGGGACGGTATCGTCCCGCATAAACGAACACGCCTCAAGACGAAACCTACCCCGCATAAACGAACACGCCTTAGGATATCACTTTTCCAATCAATCCAACATTCCCGTACCTTCGTCCCACACATACCACACATACCACATGACCACACATATACACGGTCACACGTAATCTCACACCTCACCTACACTTTGCAAATGCACGTCCTTGTCGCACGAACATACCGCATAGCTACACACACTTAGCACGCGAATTCATTGCACAATCACACCACCACACCTCATGGCCACACACACATGGCACACGGCCAAACCACACTCAGCCCGAAACACGTTCCCAAACCAGCCAATAATCACAAGCCATCCAATCATTCAATTAAACTCATTCAAGCCATAAAACTACCGATCAAACACACAATTCAGTCGCGATCATTCCACATCACCTCAACCCTATCCGAACCTATCAAACCACATATATTCAATCACTAAATCAGTCCATAACGACCAAACATCCAGCCTTGATCTACGCTCCAAAACTGCCACACATATCACCTAAACCGAGTCCTAAACGCGTCTGACAATACCCGAGGTCCTAGGTAACATTTGGGAAAGTCACTTACCTTAAAAAAATGTGACAAACTGGTTGGACAAGGGGTTGGAACAGTCAGCCTAGCAGCAGTAGCTAAGCAGCGGAGCCGGTGGCCAGGCGGACGAGCGGCGGCACCACCATGGACGGGTGGCTGGCGGGCGGTGATCGGCCTGCTGGGGGCGGTGGTTAGGTTGTATGGACTAGGGGAGGGTGGCCTGGGGTGGCTCGGCGGTGGCAAGGCTGAATGGAACAGCGAAAGAGAGAGAGAGAAATAGGCGGACGGTAAGGCACAGCCGGAAAGAGAAGAAGCGGCGGTGGTGAACGACGGAGGGGCGGCGACCAGGCGGCAGCGAGCTAGTGGCCGGCCTAGCTAGGCTCATGCATAAGGGAGAGGAGAGAGAGAGAGCCGATCGGTGGGGGGGTGAGGAGAGAGAAAGAGAGAGAAATGGATATTTATATTCTACCCCCAATAATTGACTCTAAAACCCCACCGGAAATTACCAAAATACTTCTCAATTATCCCTCCAATCCAATGGCCAAGATTTGATCTTATCCAAAATCCAACGGTCCACATTTAACCTTATCTAATAATTTAAAGGGCAAAAGAGTAATTACTCAAGGAAGGAAAGGAGCATTCTGGTCCCTCTAATTTCAGCCATACAAGGTAATTCTCAATCCCCCGACTTAATCTAGTCCTCAAAATTCGTTCGCGGTCCCATGAGCAAAATAATCATTTTTTCGATCCTCGAATCGAAATCCATTTTTTTACAGAAACGGGTGGCCCCAAGGTTGGCCACACCAAAAAAGCGATCGGCCACTAAAAATTGTCACTTTCAAAATTCTCGACTCCCGGGCCCGAATTCTAAGAAATGACTAGAATCGAACAATCGCGACTTAAGCTTATCTCTGGCTAACGGGTGGCTCATTAGGATTACGCCCCCTCGACCCGTGACCGACACTGAGTTAAATCACGTTTAAGTTTACTCTAACCAGGATGACCTCGATTGTCATATAATTGCGAGGGTCTGTCACTAGTTCCCTTCGGACACGATCAATCAAATAGATCGGTCTCTGTTGGCCCAAAACATTCTCTCGTCAATCCTTATGGTGGAAGGTCGAACCAAGGTTGAGTCTTTTGATTGTGCCAACTCAATCCCGTAATGGCTTTACCCCTAAGGTTAGCATCCCGAGAATGCGCGGTTCCGAGTGAGATCTCACTATAAGTGCATTGGCCAAAATATTCATTTCATAAATCTCGGGAAAGGATCGAAAATTCAGAATGTTACATTGAATTTCCCAAAATTTCGAATTTAAATCCTAAATTTGAAAACTTCACCGATCGGACGAACGAGGGGCGCGAGTACTTACTGAGCGTTGAAATATGAAGTCGAATCGGCTAGGCGAGGTTCGTGAGGCGCAAAACCTCTTTTCTCTTTCCTCTTCTTCTCTTTTCCCCTTTTTCCTCTTCCCTTTTTTGTTTCTATTCTTAGCAAGGAGTTCTCGGTTTCCTTTTAACTTAGCCGAGCCATTGTAGCTGCTTTTGACTTTTTGACCTTTTTTTTTAATACCCGAATATTACAAATTCAACATGCAAATATACATAAGAACTATACACAAGGCCAAAATTTTCATCTCCTGCTCCATCTCATCACCATGTATGCCGATGATCTCATTAAAATTTTGTGTTATAATAAATCGTGAATACATAAGTTACAATGTATACTTGGCAGCTCAGTTAATAGACCCTATGTATACCCCTAACATTGCTATTGACAAGTACATGAGATTCTATGTTATTAATAATAGACATTATTGTTCTTCAACCTAAAGTAGTATTATTGCTGACCATCTTAAAGAGGTTTGACTATGAGAGGCGAGCCTCTAGAAGGTCAAAGAGAGTGCAAAATCGACAGAGTGTCACTAGCTCGGTGAAACAAACAAGGAGAAGTTAGGAGAGAAGTAGGGTTAAAGACAATCTTGTACTCATCATAGGTTCAAGTTTTGACCATCGCACATTCTCCCTCCAAAGGAAAATGGCAAAAATCCGATCTTGCGCTTGCACCTGCCAAAGGGTGCGTCCTCCTTGAACCGGTCTGGTTTGAATTGGTTCATGTAGTGTCACACCCCGAAACCTACCAGGACGAGGGATGACACGGCCGTCCTTCTTCTCGAAGGACGTAGCCTAAAACCATAACCAAAGAACAAACTCCCAAAAGATCTTGTTGATATCACTCTCGCTTTAATGACTCCTAAACAAGAAACCTGAAAAGATTGGGGAAAGAAAGGGGTGAGCAACTACAGCTTAATAAGTAGTGCGTATCTCTTCTAAGGAAATCAAACAATCACTATGCATATATAAAGCAATACCAAAAACTCATAATTCAAACCCATAATATCATATACATATCATATCAAATATGAGTTACTTTCCTTTTACAAAACTTGATACAAACCAAAAAATACTCATTTGAGACATCATCACAATTCAATCATCAATGGTCAAGTCCATTGATTAATCTCGTCAAATCACATGTCAATGATCCAATTTATTGACCAATCTCAATCACACATCAATGGTCTACTCCATTAATAAATCTCATATCACATCATATGTCGATGGTTCATTCCATCAATCAATCTATTGTTCAATATCAAACCATGATTACCCATCTCGCCCCATGATAAGGCGACCAAGATTCCCCCCTTGGCAAGGTCTCCACCTACTATAAGCCGGTGGCTCGACTCACAAGGATATCCTAAACTAGTATGCACATGACCACAAGCCCCTCAATGGACTCACAGCGATATTGAGCACCAACACAAACTCACAATAATATTTTTCACAATTCACAAAGCCAATCCAGAATAAATATAACATTTTGGTTTTACAAACCAAAACATTTTATCTTCAAAATTCATTTCACAAGGCATTTCTCAAATACTTTCTGAGCTCTTCATAAACTAGTTGGTAAAATAGTTCATATATATAACTTTCTCAACACTTTTCATAATATGTTTCGTAAAATCATTCTCAAATACAAAATGATAGTAATTACCCGATCCATATTTCATGCAACAAATATGCTTTGATACCCAAATCTCTATTACTTTCAAGACATGAGTTTACAAATTCATAGAAGAGATAACACTATTCACCTGAGAATGCCTACGATCAAACGCCAAAGATTACTCGATCCGTCAAACTCGCAATCCTAACAAATAAGTGAGAACGTTAAAATCGAGTAAAACGCTACCTCAACTACGACTTGGCTAAACTAAGCTTAACCACTAACAAATGAATCAAAGGAGCTCACAAATCGCTCATCTAAAATGATTATCCAAAACCATCCGTAACGTGAAGCTTGAACGCGAAATTTGATCGCGCCAGAACTCTCTCCGCCGAACCCCGTTCTAAGCGAGCTTATAGTTAAAATGAAGATCTTTCAAAGTACTAGAAGACCCACCACTTGGCCATCCCAAAATCAAGCCGAAAACTAACGAAAATGGGCCTAAAAGCCACTGGTCGCGCACTATTCATCACACGCACTCAACTTCAAAAAATCGTTTTAGGCAAATGGTAAGTCCAAATCGAGATTCGTAAAATCCCACGGCTCCACCACACCTTAAACTACCAATTATATATATATATATATATATATATATATATATATAGACACACACAAATCAACGATTGAAAAATCGGAATTTGCGGCTCGAATTTCCCAATATTCCGAATTTAAACCCTAAATCTGAAAACTTCTCCGATTCGACGAACGAGGGGCCTAGATACTTACCGGGCATTGCAATACGTAGTAAATCTGACTCCCCGAGGTGTCCGTGGCAAGAACCCCCTCTCCTTTCTGTTCTTCTTTCCTCTTTGTTTTTCTTCTTTCCTCTCTCTTTTCTTCTTTTCTAGCGCAAGCTCTCGGTCCCCTTTTTTTTCTGAAGATGTCTACTGTTTGCTTCTTTGTTGACATTTCAAACCCTTCTTTTTTTTAAAAAAATCCAAATATTACATTCCACCCTCTTTACAAAAATTTCATCCTCAAAATTTAAACTTACCTCCGCTTTCAAACAAATAAGGATATGTCACTAATGATGCATCTGAATATGCCAAGGACAAGAAACATCAACGCCCAAAACTTAGAATCCTTTCTAAGTTCATCTGGTGGTTCATAAACTGTCTTGATAACACTGGATCTAAGTATGCCAAAATCAGAAGTATCATGCCATTAACAACTGCAGCGACACTCACAATTAGCAAGACAAGAAATTCCGGTTTAGTGAGATGAGCAAGCCAACATTGGGCCAACATTGGGAGATCTTTGGTGATTTTTTTTTCTCCTCCCAGGAGCAGGGGATTGTAATCCAGCCAAGGTATTATCACCAATGTTAAGTCTAGTGGGAAGACCAAAGGAGACTAAGAACGAGTTATAGCCGCTATTCCCTAAAGATGATCCCCCACTAATGGATCATTTGTATGACATTCTGTAACCGGAGTGTCTATTATATTCAATAATCTCTTACCTGATTTGGTCTTCCGGTACTTTTTCGGATTCTATGTCCACTTCCAGCAGGTATATAAGTTAAGAATATGCACTGTCTGAATCTTTGAGCACTTCAGAGTGGAAACACTCCTCCTACTCAAACGTTCCCTGAGCTCCATGTTGTTATCATCACCATAAGGATGGAATCTATTTACATTTTGAGAGGACCAGCACGTTGTGCTCTAGGAGGACCAGTAGACCCTTCCGGCCACATTCCTACTGCTTTGTGAGGGCCACCATCATTATTGCATATGCCCTGAATCTGCTATAGGTATTGTTCCCTCAAAATTGTTGGAGCTCCAAGGGCCCAGTCATTGGCTGAATTTGTGGGCCAATTGCCTTCCATAATAGCTATATTATCATCCCTAAACTTCATTAAACTGTGCAACAGTTTGCTGTTGCGCTTCTCCCCTCTTGCCAGCCACATTTTGTTCCCAGTTTCCACCTTCATTAGATGTATCTTGCCAATTCACACTTTCAGCACCTACATTGTTTTTGTTGTTTATTACTCGATCCCATGGACAGTCGCTATCATTTGCTTGGCTAGTAAATTGTAACGGTTCGTGGCTTTCTTGTTTAACATCAATGAAGTTCTGGGAGTCCTGACATTTCTAGACTCATTGTCAACATCAACAGATGCAAAATTAGACTGCATATTAGCCTAAACGTAAATAAAAGTTTCTAGTTTGGAACGGAATCCTTCCCCTTAAACTAGAAACAGTATGTTATTCCCGCAATTGAACCAATTCACTTATTACTATAGAAGAAGGCCTTTCTTCTTCAACTGTTCTTTCATTTCGCGAAAAAATTCACCCTCATACACAAAAACAAAGTATGTCCCGCTGAATATGCTCTAATTGACCATCCTTGGTGTCAGCAACAAAATCTTCATAAACTCCATCACCTTGAGCACCTAAGCACCTTGTCTTGCTGCCTTCCTATGAGTCAGGACTTAGATCATCTTTATCTCCTTGTCAACACCGCACCTCGAGAACCTTAAGATACATTTCTAGTATCACAGGTACTAACTCGCTTGCCTTATCCTTTACAAGGCGAAGCATACTTCGCTGAATTAGAACCGACGATCACTTACATCCCAAAAGAGACATGCACCCCTGTAGTTTATAAAAGACTAACACACTATAAACTAACACACAACCTCACAACGTCCCATAAAATCTACACCCAAACGGATCACAACCTAAGCTCTGATACCACAAGATTTCACACCCAAAACCTACTAGGATGGGGGATAACACAGTCGTCCTTCCACCCAAAGGATGTAGCCTCAAACCATCCAAAAGTCCCTGCGATATCGCTCTTGCTCTATTGGCTACTAACTAAAGAACCTGAAAAGATTGAGGAAAGAGAGGGGCAAGCAAGCTCAGTAAGTAGTATTTATCTCTTCTAAGTAGATTGAGTAACCACTATGCATGTATACATAAAGCCATACGAGAATTTCAGAAGTCAAAATCAAGATATAAAAATACATATCGAGCCACATAAGAGTTGTTTCGTTTCAACAAGTTTTACACAATTTAGAAATACTTATTTAAATAATCATAAACATAAATGGTCAAGTCCATTAATCAATCTCTATTAAAAATCACGTCAATCGTCCATTCCATTGACTAATCTCAAATCACACATCAATGATCTATTCCATTGATGAATCTCATATCACATCACATGTTGATGGTCCATTCCATTGATCAATCTATTATTCAATATCTAATCATGGTCACGACACAAAGTCTTGTGACAAGGCTACCAAGATTCCTCCCTTGGTAAGGTCTCCACTTACAAAGCCAGTGGCTCAGCCTAGAAGGATATCCTAAATCGGTATGCACACCCCTGTTGACACCTAATTTTAGATCATTTTTTTTAATATTTATAAAAATTTCAAAATTAGGTCTAGGAATCTCGACCAAGCCCAGAAACCTATTTCTAAACCAAAAAATAATTTTTTTTATCATTTTTCTGCATTTTTCCTTAATTTCTTTTAGTCAAAATAGACGAGAAAATCAACAAAAATAGCAAATGGAATCAGAAAATTCCATAAAAATAGTCATTAGTCTTATTTTAAATCCAATTTCACAAATACATTGTCAATTTTGAAAATTCTCAATCGGGTATATGTTTTTCCCAAAATTGGGCAAAATTAAACCTGAATTGAACCAAAAATGCAATTAATTTTTTTTCTAGTCATTTTTAAATCATAGTGTCTTCACATCAGATGATTTTGGGACCTTGAATTGCATAAGGGTCGGTCCAATTGCACAATTTGACATAAAAATCAAAAATCCCCAAAATTTGATTGAAAATTAATAATTTTGAACCCAAATTGGGAATCGTGCCCAATATGAAATTGCCGAAATGTGAGACCATCATTTTTAGGGTTAATGAGATGTGGGTAATTCAATTTTGGCTTTTTCTTAATTAGGTCATTAGAACATCAAATTGAACAAAACCCTATTAACCCGAGTACAAAAATGAGAAAATCTTGGACTCAATCACAATAAAAATTGGGGAAAATTATATATTTGGGTTATGAATATGATGGGGAATTCAATTTTGGGGTTTAATTTGAAAAAATAGATTGAAATTGAGTCCAATTTGAGTATTTACTCAAAACTGGGTCTGCCAGGTCGGTCGGGTCAACCCAACCCGACCCAGGTAAGTCATCTTCTTCACTCGGATCTCCAACATGTGCACAATAAACCCAGAAAACCGAATTAAACCCGCCACTTTACCAATCATTTTCATCTATTTTGGCACGTTTTAATCAATTGTACCAGCTGGAAAATGTTTAGCTGGCACCAGTTAACCACCCCAACCGATCGGAATTCGGTTCCAACAATTTTTGAGCGGGAAATCGATCAGCAAAAAAGGAAGAAAAACTGACTGGAGAAGGAGGAAGGTATTCGACGAAATTCCGAAGAGAGAGAGGAGAGAGAACAGAGCAAAACCAAAGAGAGAGAATCAGAGAAAGAGGGTTGTAAGTCCTCCCACGAGTGTCCGACGCCGCCCTAGACGGTGGAGCGCCGGCGAATCATGAGTTGATCTAGACCTCCCCTCACTATTCCAGTCGGGAAAGTCTGACCGTGAGGGCCTGAAACCAGGCATTTTCCGGCGCATCTAGACTTGTTCTGATGAAGCCACGACCACCAGAGTGAAGATCAAGTGTCAAGGAACAACGCTGCAGGCACGAATCACGTCAACAATTTCGTTTAATCATCGGACGAAGAAGGTAAATATCACTCGCGGTCATTTTTTTCCAAAAATTCCAGAATAGTGTTTTTGTTTGTTTGTGCATGTTTTTCTATGATTTTACCGTATCATATGCCTAAAATGTGTGCTAATTAGGTTTTATTTTGTTTGATTGCATTTTTTATTGAAAAATATGCATAAACCACCTCGGTCGTTCATTAAATCCCTTCGCTAGAAACCTCAAAGCTTCGCCGAAGAACCACCCGCGGCAAATGGCCGCTCAAGTTAGCTTTTCTCAACTTTTTTTGATGTTTTTTATAATCATTAGACTCGATATAGACTGCTAGGTCGATTAGGATCGAGATTTGTATTCTGGAAAATCTTGTTTGCATAGTTTACAAATTAGGTTGTTTAGACCGGTGTTTCGCTGGCCGGCGAATGTTCGGTGGCGATCCAATTGGGCTAGATTGATACTATAACATATGAACTTGATAATGGTGTAATCGGAACGGCAATATAGTCACTGGAAGGTCACTGACGGTGGACACAAAGTTGCGGCCTCGAGAACGTTTAATATTGAATAATGCCCACTAGGTGTTTGTAAAAATGCCCTAATGAAAAAACATCCAAAACGACACGGTTTTGGTGTCGTGCCCGCCGAAAGGGATGCCGACGACCAGTGCTAGTGACGCCCAGTTCGGCCAAGCCAAACCGGGTCAAACCAGGCCGGTCAGTTCATTTTCCCTCGCGGGAAAATTAAAAAAAATAAAAAAACAGAAAATTCTAAAAATAATAATAAATCACGAAAATCATAAAAAAATTAGAAATTTTTTTTAGAAAATCAGAAAATTCGAAAAATTTTAAAAAATCAAAAATAAAAAAATTCACTAAAATTGAGAAAATTCACAAAAATTCATAAAAACTCAGAAAATTAAAAAAAAGATTGGAAAATCAATAAAAAAATTGAAAATTTGGAAAATTCATAAAAATTTTCAGAAATCCATAAAAAATCAATTCTCGATTTAAAAAGTTTTTCGAAAAAAATCAAAAATTTCGAAAATTCATAGGATGGTCCAAAATCATCGTGGCCAGCCATAAAAAGTAAATTTTGAATTTTTGGAAGTGCCCACATGGCATTTTTAGAAGATTCCAAATTCAGAGGTTATAACCCCTAAAAAACCCTAAAACCCTAAAAATGTGTGAATCATGAAATGAACAAGCTATTAGAGCTTCATTAGGGCTTGGGTTGTTTTGATTGATTTTTATTTTAGAGACCACTTAGGGTTGATTGATTGATTGATTTTGATTGCGCATTTAATACTTGTTTGGTCTTTCCTACAATTAGAACGGATAGGATTAGTGAGTAAGCCTCGAAAATTTGCATGACACGTTAGATATTATATCGTTCTTAGGTACCAAAAGGGCGTTAGGGATCTTAATTCGGGATCAATAATGTAACCAAGTCCCCATACTCAGAATCTCTAGTTCATAGGATCGGGATATTTCTCCCATACCTCGATTAGGTTTCTAGTCTACCTACCGATAATGACTAGTGGCGACTCCAAAATCACAAATTTAGAAATTACCTTCCACTGTCATGTGAGGTATGGTCTGGGAGAAACCCTTATACAGAAATACCTCTTTAGCGCGTAAATCCCGAAAAAACCCCCAAAAGCACGACGCGACAGGCTTGGCGACTCCACTAGGGAAGAAAAAGTTTTTCTAAGTGGACTTAGGCCTAGATAGAAGGATATGCTTGTGTTTTGTGCTTGCAAGGATCCTAGGTACATCCTGCTAATGATAGTGTTAAATGATTTTGTATGCGGGTGTTATAAGGGGTGTTGTCTTTGTTAACCTTTGTTTTGCAGGTTGGTGTTGGGATTGAATGTGTTTTGAATGAATTTTAGAAGTGTTGTTTGGTCATTAATTGCTATGCATGTTTTTAAATTGCTTTAGCACTATGCCATTAGCACACACCACCCGTGGCCTAACCTCGGCTACATTTAGGATTACCTTTATGAGGTATGTGTTTAGGTGGAGCTATGAGCTGATTGCTCATGGGATCGTTTAAATATAATGTCGATCACCGAGGTGGAATAATATTTCATTACTTTAGGCCGATTGCCTATTGGAATGGAATCCCTTGTCCATTAAAGTGATGACCTTGAGCCTTTAGTATATCGTATCCTTTTTAGGCGTCAAAACTTCACCGGTTGCATTCGCTTGTCTTTGTGATTGGTATACCTAAAACCAAACTAAAATATCATGGTAAGCAAGTATCGTTCCATTCCATTCTTTTACAATTGTGCAATGCTAGTTGACACATTCTTAAAAATGCCTAAATGACATTGAATGCTTGGTCTAAATGCCCTTCATTTTGGAATGCATGATTAGGGCGTCATATTCCATTTGACCATTTTTTTTCATTTTTAGATGAAATGTATAGGTCTATGGCGGATTTCTCATGTAATTCAAATGCTTATTTCAATATGTTTGAAGTTGCAACCCATAGTTTAGGACTTTATGGTCTAAATGGAGTATGAGAAATGGGCATTTACATCACACATTGAATTTGTCCATAATCTCAACTATATGCTCCTTTAAGGTTTGAATAGACTTAAAATGACATTTGTATTACTTTCGAGGTATGCAAGCGTACTTTATCTCCTTTTCACCTCAAAAGAACATATAATTGAAATGGGGGCATTAAAATTGATTCGCAATCCATGGTGACTAATGACAAATCTTTTTGCATAATTAGGCTCAATGGGAAAACTAGATATCCAAGTAATTCCCATTCCTCGCAAGGAACTTGTTGCTTGGTGGAAAGGCATGTCCAAAGACAACCAAACTTATGTCCAAGAAAGGCTTAGATACCTTCTCGAACTTATGCATATGAAACATCAAGTCAGTTTAGTCCAAGCTTTGGCGCATTTTTGGGAGGTTTCCACCGCCATATTTCATCTTGGAGAACATGAATTAGTACCAACATTAGAAGAATATCAAGCCACCATTGGAATTAATTCTAAACCTAGGGTTGTAGAGCCACCCGTTGGACTTAATCCTATGAGCTTTTTAGCCGAATTTCTTAACCTCAAAACTTCCAAAATCAAAAAGTTAGTTAAATAAAACACGGGTAGATTTCCATTATCCTTCCTAATGGACAACTTTTCAAAACCTCCTAGGGAAACGGGAAACACTTCAGCCCGGGTATTCGTTCTAGCTTTCTTCGGCTTTGTTCTATTCTCCGTGTCTAGAACGAGATTAGACCCTTTAGTAGCTATGATCGCAAGACAAGCATGTCTTAAATAGGACTTCTCTAATATGTTCCTTGCCCAAACCGTCATTTCCTTAAACACATACCAAAATCATGGGAAGGGTATCCTTCAAGCTTCTACTGGTCTTTTGTCATTATGGTTCATCTCACATATTCGACCTTGGCGTCGTTTCATGAACATTCGCGAAATTTGTCCGGCAATAAATCTAATTGAACGATACATTCGTATCCAAAACAAATTACCCAAACAATATTTCTTAGATTGGGCCAATTTCATTAGAGCTTTAACTCCTAATCAAATCCAATGACAGATCAATTGGCTAAAGATTAGCAAGGCGAAGATCACAAGTCGAGAGGCAAATGTGGTACCATTGCTCAGTTTGAGGGGAGGAGCAGCTTATTGTCCTCTAAGGGTCAGAAGACAATTTGGGATACTTCAGTAAGTACCACCAGTATGAAATCCTGAAGAGTTTGTCTTTGACATCCCAAGTGGGATTATACCCAAAGAGAAGAAGAATAGTCTTCAAGCCAAAATCCATAAGATCATCCTATCATTGAATAACCCACTTGAACAAATAATCGAGTGGCCAAAAAACTTGGAAAAAGACATGAAGATTTGCATGGCCTCTAAAGAATACGTCAAATGGATAGAAAATAAACGTCCAATTGATATCGAGCTATATGTCCCATTGAGCATAATACCAGATCCCATGGAGGAGTACGTTTCGGAATACATTGTTCCAAGCATGCCTAGAGTGGAACCCTATATCCCAGAAGAGGTCGTGATCGATGTGGAAGAATGGGAGTCTCGAGCCAAGGAATGGGAAGAATACCAAAAGGCAAAAGCTATCTTAGCTAGCAAGAAGCCTAGGATTAGATGATTTAGATTCCCATTTGAGTTTAAAAACATGATGTCAAACAATTTCAAATTTTATATGCAATGACGGATTGATCATTTTCTAAACACGATTTCAAAATATAAAGGAATCACCATGGATTGCAATTCTTTGATTTGCATGACTCCTTGAGAAAGACATTGATGAAGAATTTTATACAAGGCCAAGACTTGTATAGAATTTCTTATCCTTAACAATCTCATGAAATGATACAATTAAAGAATGTAGGGTTTCAAGATCACTTTACTATGCTGATATTGGGTCTCTTTATAAATAAGCAGGTTGTTTAGCAACGAAAGGTAAAAAACTTCGAACTCGCCTATAAGTTAGAATGGCGGAAGAAGAAACCCGTGCTCGACTAGCTGAAGTCAAGAATCAAATGACCCAAATGGTTACAATGATGGCGGAAATGAAGGCCTTTATTCTCGCATCTCGAGGATCTTATGCTACTACTCCAAATGTGAGAGTTTCAAACGCTACCGAAACACCGATTGAAGACCCAGTCAGAAACAAAGAACCGGTTCAAGAAAATCCTCCAAAGACTACACCTGAGGTAGTGAATTTAGAAGAGAATGATCAAGTCAAGAAGGCATCTAAAACAAAGTATGAGGAAGAAGCCAAGAGATTGGCCAAAATTGAAGAATGCCTAGCAAGTCAGGGCTATGAGCTTCAAAGGTTCGACAAGTTCTCGCCATATGCGAAGGTGGTTGTTCCAGCAAACTATAACGAACCAGAGTTCGTGAGCAAGTATGATGGCACTGGTTGTCCCAAAAGCCATTTAAAATATTATCTCCGTAAGATGGCAAGATATTCAGATAACACGCCACTTCTTATCAGCACATTTCAAGATAGTTTGAGAGGGGCAGCCCTGGCATGGTATACCGCTCTCGACATAGAAGATTTTACCGAATGGGACCATTTGGCCGGAGAATTCCTTCGTCAATACAAATTCAATGTCGAAGTACTTCCAACTCAGGTGGATTTAGTCAGAATCGAGAAACGGAGAAGTGAAGGATTCAGAGCCTATGCTCAAAGGTAGAAAGCTGTAGCCTCACAAGTTAAACCGGCTATAAATGAGGATGAGCTTATTGAGCTTTTCTTGAAGTCGTTATCAATTGAGTATTACGACAAACTACATATATTGGGCTGCCAAACACTCACCATGTTGGTAAAAGTCGGTGAAAGAATCGAATGGTCGTTGAAGGAAAAGAAATCTTACGAAGTGACAGCACGAAGACCTTATCTTGGAAGAAAGGATAAAGAACCTATACGTGACGTGGCTATGGTGTCTAGCCCCAATGTTAATTAGGCTTCATTCCTAAAACAGTCTAACATCACTTGGAGAAATCTAAAATAGTTTGACCCGAAGAAAAAGCCCGTAAGGCAATTCACTCCGTTGCTGCGGCCCCTATCAAAGTTACTACCAATGCTGTTCGAAAGACATTTGGTGGCCAAAGAAGTGCCAAGAGACAATCCTACAAAGTTCCCCTCGTACGATGAGTCAAAGACTTACACATATCACATGGGAGAAAGAGGACACGATATAGACAATTGTCTAGTCTTGAAATATAAAGTTCAACAGCTCATCGACAAGAAGATCTTAAGCTTTTAAGAGCCAGAGCCAAATGTGCATCAGAATCCTCTTCCTGAGCACAATGTAGTAAATATGGTCCTTACAAAAGGAGAAATGATAAGGCTTGATGACGAATATGAAGTCAAGATTAAAGCTTCTCGATTAGGAGATGCTCACTTTCGTCAAGAAGCACTCCTAAAAGGTGAGATTGTAGACAACTTGGGACAAGACTCCGGAAAATATAACTTCCAAGTGAAATATACCCCACCGCCATAGGCGTTCAAAAACGAAGTAATTGTGCCTGATGACCGGGGTGGTATAGACGATGAAACTAGTCCTCAGGAGAAAAATATACCCAAGAAAGAAATGCTTCAAGATGAAGTAGATCCAGATAAAGAGGAGAAAGAAAAAGCCTGTTAGGGTGAAAGGCGTTTCATCCAGAAAGCAGCCAGGGAATGCGAAACTGTAGACCTACTCAGTCAAGACAGTGGTAAATATAATTACTGTATCAAATATACACTACCACCATGGACGTTCAAAAATGAAGTCATTGTACCGAACGGTGGGGTGGCATGGATGAGGTCCCGATCAGCCAATTGAATCTCGAGGAGAATGAAGATCAGGAAGAGAAAAAGAAGAAAAAGGCTCGCCGAGGTGATAGGCGATTTGTTCGAAAAGCATGAAGACAAGGTGAAGTTGTTGATTATTTGGGTCAAGACAGCAGTAAATATAATTACCGTGTCAAATATACACCTCCTTCAAGGGCATTCAAAAATGAAATGATCACACCTGATGGTTGGGATGGAATGGATGCTGACTAAGCCAACAGAAGCATGGTATCCATGATTACACCATTTCTAATCAAGCTTGATGAGGTAAATAAATATAAGGAGGAAGAAGGTCCCGTCACACCAGTCACTATTCAATTCCCTATTGATCAGCTAAGGATCAAAGAAGAAGAAACGCAGCATGTGATCATTACTCTCCCTCCAAAAGAAAAGTTTGACACTAAGTGTGTACCTTGGGATTACTATCCCAAAAAAGTCGATGCCATAACCCGATCGGGAAGATGCAATATCCGAAAGGAAAGTGAACACGAAAAGAAAGGAGTGACTGAAGAAGATGTTAAATAATTACTCTCAGTCATGGAGACAAGCGAATTTGAGGTAATTGAATGGTTAAGAAAGATGCCGGCATGGATCTCTCTGTTGAATCTCTTCAAGACTTCAGAAAATCACAAAATAGTGCTTATGAAACTTCTCAATGAGGTGCACGTCCTGGAGTCGATTAATGAAGTATAATTGGAAGACTTTGTTGGTATCATTCTTCTAAAGGATCAAATTGCCTTCTCTGATGAAGATTTTCCAATTGACGGGCGTTCCTACAATAAAGCCCTATATATTGTGGTCAAATGCCGGGGTAAGGAGGTGTCACGGGTGCTGATCGATAATGGTTCCGCACTTAACTTGTGTCCACTAAGCATACTGCATCGCTTGGAGATTAGTGAGGAGCTCATCAAACCTTCTAAGGTAACCATGCGCTCGTTTGATGGAATGAAGAAGGACATTATTGGTGATATCGAGCTCGAGGTGGACATAGGCCCTGTGCCTTTTCTAATCGACTTCCAAGTAGTGGATATTTCAAGGACTTTCAACTTGTTACTCGGAAGACCTTGGATTCATATGGCTGACGCCATTCCTTCAAGTCTCCATCAAAAGGTCAGATTTGTCATTAATGGCAAGATGATCACCATACATAGGGAGACAGATTTCACCACCTGCAAGGAGAGTGCAATACCATATGTCAAACTCGAAGTGAAAGAAGAACCAAGTTATCATTCATTCGAAATGATCTCAATGATGCAAATTCCTGTCGATTGTATCACAAAGTCCCCAGAGTTCTCAAAGTCATCTATTATGTCTGGAAGAATGTTATGCCAATATAGATTTACTCTCGGTAATGGTCTTGGATCAAAGTCTCAAGGAATCAAAGAACCTATCACTCCTCTCGCTACAAGAACGAAGCACGGGGTAGGATATACTCCAAATAACTCTAAAGATCACCATGGAAGCCAAGGCCAAGGTAGAAAGAATCGCGGAGGCTGTAGAGGCCGGGGTGATCGCCTCATTAATCCATCCATATGGAAGGGCAAAGCTAGAGAGCTTCCCTATCATCAGATCCATATCAAGGAAACTTTTCTAAGACCTTCCAAGTTACTTCAAGAAGAAGACTTACATACAGAGGAAGAATCTATTCTGCCAAGCTTATTCGAGGAGAATACCATCAACGTTATCATAACTGAGGTAGAAAATACCTACACACTAGAGTAGGAAGATTATCTTGAACTTTTGCTACTAGCTTTTTCCATTGCATTTTGATTGCCATTTCAAATTTTCTATGATTTCATTTGCAATTTCAATTCAGTTGCAATTCACATTCATTTTGATATAGATGTAACCACATTTTCAATTCAATAAAAGTGATCAAATGTTTTGTTAAGGACATGTAGAAATAAAATCAAACCTATGATGAACATTATCCTCATTTATGAGGCTTGAGGCTTTGGGTTTCTATATTGCTCCTCATTGTTAAAATAATTTTAAGAGCAAGGAAGTCTGATGATATGAGGACTAGCTCTGTCTTTATGTTCTTTCAAAACAAGTTTCAAAATGAATTTCCAAAAAAGTTCTTCATAGGACCATGTGTGCCTTACTTTGTATGCAATTACTAATCATGTTTGTTACATATCAGGCATGAGCATTCACACATCCATAATAAGTTCGTATGCGACCCAAATCTTTCTGAGGAGGTCACTTGCGACATTGAAGTGGATAATGAAGATGAGGAATGGATCAGAAGAGAGTAGATCCGTCATGAAGAATCAAAGCCACTCACGTTAGAAAAAATGATTACTGTTAATCTGGGTGATAAAGAGAATCCCAAAAAGGTTAAGATTGGAGAAAATCTTCCCTCAACAGAGGCAGAAAGAATCACAGATTTGCTCAAGTAATATCAAGATATATTCGCATGGTCTTATGCTGACATGCCAGGCCTTGATCCAGGTATAGTTGAACATGCTTTGCTAATTGATCCAAGTATTCCACCAAAGAAGCAAAAACCGAGGCCAACAAAGCTAAAATCGGTGAAGAAAATAGAAGAAGAAGTGATGAAATGCTTAAGATCGGTTTTATCGAAGTAGTGCTATATCCAGAATGGGTTGCCAATATAGTACCCGTAATAAAGAAAGATGGACGAATACGGGTGTACGTTGATTATCGCAATCTAAATTAAGCAAGCCCTAAGGATGATTTCTCACTTCCACATATTGATGTATTAGTGGATAGCACTACTAGGTTTGAAACATTTTTATTCATGGATGGCTTCTCAGGATATAATCAAATCCTCATGAAGAAAGAGGATAAAGCGAAAACATCCTTCATAACACCATGTGGCACATTTTATTATAAGGTGATGCCTTTCGGCCTGAAAAATGCTAGTGCCACGTATCAAAGGGCAATGGTAACTCTGTTCTATGATATGGTGCACAAAGAAATCGAGGTATATGTGGATGACATGATTGCAAAATCCAAACAAGGAGAAGATCATGTTGCGGTGCTTCACAAATTGTTCGAAAGACTTAGAAAGTATAAGTTGCGGCTGAACTCCAACAAGTGTGTATTTAGGGCAAAATCTGGCAAACTGCTAGGATTTGTGGTCAGTAACAGGGGAATCAAAATTGATCCTTCTAAGATCAAGGCAATATATGACTTAAAGACTCCTTCTATGGTAAAGGAAGTGAGAAGCTTGTTGAGGCGATTAAACTACATTACCCGTTTCATCTATCAGCTTTTCGAGACTGCTAAACCATTCTTCAAACTGTTGAAGAAAAATGCCAAAGTAAAATGGGATGCAGAATGTCAACAAGCCTTTGACAAGATCAAAGAATATCTGGTATGCCTACCAGTATTGGTACCACTAATTCCTAGAGTCCTGCTGATCTTATATTTGACAATTCACTATGAGTCGCTAGGAGCGGTGCTTGTACAAAAAAGACCAAATGATGGTAAAGAACAAGTCATTTATTACTTGAACAAGAAATTCACAATATCATAAGTGAATTACCCAGCAGTTGAGAAGATATGCGTTGCATTGATTTGGATATTATACAGATTAAGACAGTACACCATTCATCACCAAATCTTGCTAGTGACTGAGAATGATCCGATCAAGTACCTTCTTGAGAAATTAGCAAAATGGCAAGTCTTGTTATCTGAGTTTGACATCAGAAGTTCATCCCAAAAGTCAGTCAAAGGATGAGCAATAGCAGACATGCTAGCAGAAAATTCGCAGAATATTACCAGTTTTGAAGAACGACTTGATGATCACATATTGACATTAGTCGACGATAAGTGGACTATGTATTTTGATGGTGCAACCAACTTATCTAGATCAGGAATTGGGGCAACACTGATTTCCCCAAAAGGCCAACACTATCTGGTATCTGCGAAATTGGTATTTCCATGCATCAATAATGTTGTTGAATATGAAACATGCATTCTCGACTTACAATTAGCTCTTTCAATGAAGGTAAAAAGGTTACAAGTATGTGGAGATTCTATGCTCATCACATTACAAACAACTGGTGAATGGCAAACTCGAGATGCAAAGCCGATTCCTTATCACAGATATTTAGAAGAGATGATAGGAAGTTTCAAAGAGGTAACATTTGATTATCTTCTAAGAGCTCAGAATCATTTTGTGGATGCTCTTAAAACTTTGTCATCCTTACTACAAGCTGAAGATGATATGGATATAAAACCATTGAGAATCAATATTCTCGAACAACCAGCTCATTGTATGATGGTCCAAGCAGAGTTTGACAACGAACCATGGTATTATGATATCAAGAGGTATCTTTAGTCAGGGGAATTTCCTGAAGAAAGCCAACCAGGTGACAGGAAGTTTATAAGGAAGATAGCCAATAAATTCTTGCTCAGTGGTTAAACCCTCTACAAGAAATCGTTCGATTAAACTCTATTAAGATGTGTGGATACTACAGAAGTTGAAGAGATCATGAAAGAAATTCACGAAAGTGAATGTAGACCGCACATGAATGGACATCTTCTAGCTCGAAAGATTATGAGATTGGGATACTACTGGATGACAATGGAAACAGATTACATCCAACACGTGAGATGCTGTCATTAATGTCAGGTTTATGGAGATAAAATCAATGCACCGCCAAATGAGTTACATCAAATGTCTGAGCCATGGCCATTTTCAATGTGAGGCATTGATATGATTGGTCCAATCAACCCCAAGGCCTTGAATGGACACCGATTCATCCTAGTTGCTATTGACTATTTCACTAAATGGATTGAAGCAAACTCCTACACAAATGTTACTGCCAAGAATATTGCAAGATTCATCAGGCAGGATATTATTGCTAGGTATGGAGTTCTAGAAGCAATAATTATATACAATGGCTCAAATCTAAACAACAGAATTGTAGATGATTTACTTGAGCATTTCCATATTCGACATCTGAACTCATCTCCATATCGTCCACAAATGAATAGAGCAATTGAAGCGGCAAATAAGAATATCAAGAAGATACTAACCAAGATAGCCGAAAATTATCGTGATTGACACGAAAGGTTGTCGTATGCTCTGATGGCATACTGGACTTCAATTCGAACATCAACTGGAGCAACCCCATTTTCTTTGGTTTACGGAATGGAAGTAGTGTTACCTATCGAAGTGAAAATTCCTTCATTAAGGATACTATCTCAGTTAAAACTTTCAGAAGCTGAGTGGAACCAACAAAGGTATGAACAACTCAATATGATTGATGAAAAGATATTAAGAGCTATATGCCATGGGTAAGCCTATCAAAGACGAGTGGCTAAATTCTTTAATCGAAAGGTGAAACCGAGAAATTTCAAAATAGAGGATTTAGTAGTGAGGAAAATCATCTTCAACAATTCAAATCCTCGGGGCAAATTCACTTCGAAGCATGAGGGTCCATACATTGTCAAGAAGGTTTTACCTGGAGGAGCATTGATTCTTGTAGATATGACAGGAACAGAACTTGTCTATCCTGTAAATGCAGATGCTGTCAAGATTTTCTACTCATGAAATGAAGACAAGCATTCAAGAAAAAATTCGGATCACTTTAGAATATGTGCATATCATGCATATCATGCATGCCATATATTTCATGAACATGTTTATCTGTTTTGCAGAAGAAAGCAAAAAGAATCTAAACCAATTAACAATTTCAGAATTCCCAATGGAGTTATCAAATAGTAGAGAAAAGTATCATTTCCAATTCCATTTTCCATTGATATCCCCTAATGTGCTTTTTTTTTTATCATCCCTAGAGAGACAAAGAAAGGGAGCAACAACATAAGAATACCCAGTGTAACCAAAGCAAAAGCATGCAAATAAGAGAGATCTTGGTAAGATTGATCAGATAGATATCCCTAAATTATGAAGGCATGTGCTAAAGAGGTTACCTTTCTAAGGAAAAAAATTAAACTTTTTCTTCCCCAAGCGACAAAAAAAAACAAACTGTTTTGAAAAGGAAAATACCTCAGAAATGTTTCAATCAAAGATTTTGAAACACTCTTTCTTTGGAAATGCACTAAACATCAAAGTTCCCTAAAAGGGATAATTTGACAAACAGGCTTCGAAAATTTTCATAGAAAAAGTTTGGATCAAATCAAATGGAAAGACCTTCAAATGATGAAAGGTAAGCCATATCTAAACACGTCCCCTATACACTCAAAGTCAAAGTGTTGAAGTGAGTGAGAAAAATTCATCCAAAGAAAATAGGGGATATTCGCAATGATTACATGGATTGAAATGATGAAAAGGCAATCATTTCACTATCTCAAATACATGTTTATCCCTTGCAAACCAAATTTGAGCCAAAAGCAGTGGAGAAGTTGCCCCAAAACAACCCTGTTAAGAACTACACATTGGGGCAAATAAGGAGATTTGTGGATTGACAACTATGGAGAATAGGACCAAGAAAGATTTTATTGCATACTCTTGCATTAATCTTTCTGTGATAACTTCATATGAAGTCATATGGAAGCTCAAAACATCTCAAGAGGAAGAAGAGCACTTCATTTCTTATACTCAAACACATTACCTTTGACAAAGCCTAATTGAGCCTGAATATTCATTTCAGAACCCCAAGTTGGTGATCATCTCTTCGCATTGGAGCATGAGCATATGATCCACTTTAATAAATAGAAAACAAAAGGGTAGAACACAGAGTCCTTAGAATGCAAAAAGATCATAGACAAAGGAGTCCGGGGCATAAAAAAGCAGTGTGCCTGGTAAAAGCAAGGTCAATGCCCAGAAAATTGAACAAAAGAAAAGAAAGAAAAACATTCAAAAGAAAGGAAAGTAAAAGTTTTGAAAAATCAAAAGTCACAATAAATCAGTGATTGAAAAGATCTTGATGAAAATTTAGGGGATTCTTGTGTTCATGATAAGAAAAGATCCCCAGTGGACAAAGAAAAAGGGTGGTGATGCCAAGAAGATCACCAGTTTTCACAAAAACCCTGAATTCAAAAAACAATTGAGCCTTTTGAGCCTACCTAATACCAACATTACAACCTCTCCCCAAAGACTCTTCATATTGAGATGTTGAGAGTAAAAATATGATTTCATGACAGAAGCCATCACTTAAAGAAGTGTGTGCAATATTGTCTTATCTTATCCTCCAGGTTCTTAACTTCAAGACCCGAAGTGAGTTGAAAGATGATAAGTGTCGCGCCACGCTCTCGCATGCTAGAATGGAGGTATTTCCCTACACGGATCTCTCCCAGGCCATACCTCATGTGACAGCGGGGTTTATTTAATTCTAAATTTGAACTTGAAGTCACCACTAGTCATTTATGGTAGGTTGACTAAAAACCTAATCGAGGTACGGGAGAAATACCACGATCTTATGAACTAGAGATTCTGAATAAGGGACTTGGTTATGTTAACGATCTCAAATTGAGACCATTAACGCCCTTTTGGTACCTAAGAACGATATGGCATGTCTAACGTGTCACACGGATTCCTAAGGTCAATTAATCATTCTAATCATGAACAAACAATTAAGCATCCAAGAATTAAATGTACAATCAATAGTAAATCAATCATAGCAACCCTAATTTGGCCACTAAAAATGAAAATCAAGCAAAACACCCAAACCTTAATGAAGCCCTAAAGGCTTACTCATTTAAAGGTGCATTTTTGGATTTAGGGTTTTTTAGGGGTTTTTACCCTTAAATTTGGAATTTTCCAAAAATGCCACTTGGGCATTTTTGAAAATTCAAATTTCACTTTTTGTGGCGAGCCACGATTATTTTGAATCATTCTGTGGATTTTCAAAAATTTTTATTTTTTTAATTTTTTTTAAAATGCCAATTTGAGCACTTCCAAAAATTCAAATTTCACTTTTTATGACTGGCCTCGATGATTTTGGACCTTTCTGTGAATTTTCAAATTTTTTGAGTTTTTGAAAAAAAATTTTCGGAAAAATTTTTAAACCAAGAATTGATTTTTTTATGATTTTCTGATTTTTTTGAAAATTTTTATCAATTTTCTGATTTTTTCAATTTTCTTTAAATTTTTCGATTTTTTGAATTTTTTATGAATTTTCTAAAATTTTTAAATTTTTATGAATTTCTTAATTTTTTTCTTTTCTTTTCTCTTTTTTTTTATTTTTTGATTTTTGATTTTTTATTGAATTTTCCTGCCGGGGAACGAATCGGACCAGACCGATTCGACCCGGTTCGGCTTGGCCAAACCGAACGTTGACGGTGCCGGTCGCCGGTCGTCTTCTCTTGCGAGACCAGGGCTAAAAACAGCGTCGTTTGGCCTGTTTTTCATTTGGGCATTTTAACAAACAATTGGTAGGCACCATTTTCAGTCTAAAGTTTTCGAGGCCGCCGATTTGAACCCACCGTCGACGTCCTTCCGGCGACTATTTCGCCGTTCCGTTTGCACCATCATCAAGTCCACATATTCTAGTATCAGTTTAGTCCCATTAGGTCACTGTCGGACGTTCGCCGGCCGGCGAAAAACCCATAGAAAATCCTAATATAACACTAACCTAAACACAATTTTCCAAAACATTAATCCTAATACTAGCCACCCTAGCCGTCTAAATCGGTTCAAACAATCATTAAAATATTAGACAAGGTCAGGGAGACTAACTTGAATGGCCCTACGGCCATGGCAATGCTTCGGCATGGTCATCGGAGCTCCGGCGAAGTTTTTTAGAAATGGCCGATTCGGATCATGCGTTTTTTAACGCCCAAAATGCAATCAAACCACATCAAAAATGATTAGAAACTAATAATGAACATTAAAATGCCAAGATTCATCAATGAAATCACTCAAACATGCACATTGAGACCAAAACCAAAATCTGGAAAATTTTTGAAAAAACCGATCGTGAACGGTTTTTTACCTGCTTCTTTTGATGATCAAACAAAATTTTCGAACTGATCAGTGCCCCGAGGGTTGTTCTCTGACACTCGGTCTTCACTCCGGTGGCCTTGGATTTGCCGAAACAGGTCTGAATCGGCCGGACCGAGCTTGTTTTCAGGCGTTCCCGGTCAGCCTCTTCCTGGTTCACCTAAGGAGGAAATCCTCCCAAAACGGTCGATTCGCCGGCGCCGTTCAATCAACCGGCGCCGATCACTCGACCTGGGGGATCTCTACTCCTTTCTCTCTTTAGATTTCAAGCATTTTCTCTCTATTTCTCTCTCCTCTCCCTCTTCAGAATTTCCTCGAATAGGTTCCCCCCTTCTTCGGTTAGTTTTTTTTTTATTTTTGTTAATCAATTTCGTGCTCAAAATCAGTTGGAATCGAATTCTAATCCGTTGGGGTCGTTAACCGGTGCCAGGTGGACATTTTCCAGGTGGCAAAATCAATGAGAACATGTTCAAATAACTGGAAATGATTGATGAAGTCATGGGTTTAAGTCGGCTTTTTTCTGGGTTTAGTTTGGTCTTGGCAAAGTCGGGTAAGGATGATGAACTGTTCGGGTCGGGTCGGGTTGACCCGTCTGACCCGGTAGTTCCGGTTTTAACCAAACACTCAAATTGGACTCAATTTCAACTAATTTTTTCAAATTAAACCCCAAAATTGGATTTCCCATCATATTCTGAACCCAAAGATATAATTTTCCTCAATTTTTATTGTAATTGAGCCTAAGATTTTCTCATTTTTGTACTCGGGTTAATAGGGTTTTGTTCAATTTAATGTCCTAATGACCTGATTAAGCAAAATTGATGCCAAAATTGAATTACCCACACCTGATTAACCCTATAAATGATGGTCTCACATTTCGACAATTTTATATTGGGCATGATTCCCAATTTAGGTTCAAAATTCTTAATTTTCAATCAAATTTTGGGGATTTTTTATTTTTATGTCAAATTGTGCAATTGGATTGACCATTATGTAATTCAAGGTCGCTGAATCAATTGTTGTGAAGACACTATGACCTAAAAATGACTAGAAAAAAATTAATTTCATTTTTGATTCAATTCGGGTTTAATTTTGCCCAATTTTGGGAAAAACATATACCCGATTGAGATTTTTAAAAATTGACAATGTATTTATGAAATTGGATTTAAAATAATACTAATGACTGTTTTTATGGAATTTTCTGTTTCCATTTACTATTTTTCTTGATTTTCTTGCTTATTTTGAATAAAAGAAATTAAAAAAATGCTAAAAAATTAATTTTTGGTTTAGAAATAGGTTTTTAGGCTTGGCCAAGATCCCTAGACCTAATTTTAAAATTTTTTAAAATATAACAAAAATGAGCTAAAAATTAGGTATCAATAGCTGCCTTTCTTTGAGATTGAGCTTGTTAGAGGTTGATCTCAAAGACAAGATAACATCTGAATTTTTAGTCAACTCACTAAACAAGATAAAATAGAAATTTCATAACAATTGATTAGGATCTTTGCTTTTGAAATTCGTGATCTAATCCAAAGGTTCTCTTTTTTGGAACACATTTTGAAAGGTTCTTAATGATTGAGGGAGAGAAACTTACCTGTTTGTGAGAGTTTCTTTGTTGCTCATCCAAAGGCATGAATTGATGGTAGTGACGATTATGATGATTATTCTGATTTTGCGGTTTAAGGACGAACTCACGAACCATGAACGCTCGCAGCTCTTCGCTTGAGGACTTGAATTTGCCTAGTGGTTCCTCACCAGTAGGACTTTAGATTTTACCTAGGGGCTCCTTGCCTATAGGACTTGAATTTGTCTAGGAGCTCCTCGCCTGTAGGACTTGAATTTGCCTAGGGGTTCCTTACCTTTAGGACTTTGAAATTTGCCTAGTGGCTCTTCGCCAACTAGGACTTGAAATTTGCCTAGTGGCTCCTCACCTGTAAAACTTTAATTTGCCTAGTGATTCCTTACCGGTAGGACTTGAAATTGCCTAGGAGCTCCTCACTTGTAGGACTTTGAATTTTCTTAGTGGTTCCTCACCAGTAAGACTTTGGATTTGCCTAGGGGCTCCTCGCCTGTAGGACTTTGAATTTACCTAGGAGCTCTTCGCTTGTAGGACTTGAATTTTTCTAGGGGCTCCTCACCTGTAGGACTTTGAATTTTGCCTAGTAGTTCCTCACCAGTAGGACTTGAATTTATCTAGGGGCTCCTCACCTGTAGAACTTGTGTAATAGTTTTTTGAAGCTACGATTTGTGATCACTTACAGAGAGTCAATTCTCCGAGGCTACAAATCTGCGATCACTCAGAAGAACTATAACGAGGCCATGCTTTAGGCACAAAAAGTTATCCAAAGCTACAGGTTGCGAACACTCGGAGGGTGATGGCTCCAAAGCTATAAACCCGTGAACACTTGGCAAGACCATAAAAATCACCATGTATAGACCGTTCAATGGGCCAAAAAAGTCATCCAAAGCTACATGTTGCGAACACTCGGAGGGTGATAGCTCCGAAGTTGTAACTTGCGAACACTTGGCAAAACTATAAAAATCACCATATTCAAAGCTGCAAAATCGCAATCACTCATGAGAATCATCACTCAGAGGCTACGAAGTGCAATTTGCTTTAGAATATCTATTTTGCCTAGTGGCTTCTCGCTAAATAGACTTGAAATTTGCCTAGTGGCTCCTCGCCAAATAAGACTTGAATTTTAGAGACTTGCCATATAATTCCTCACTCGTAGGATTTTGGAAATTGCCTAAAGGCTCCTTACCAATAGGACTTGGATTTTGCCTAGTGGTTCCTCACTAGTAGGACCTTAGAAAGACTTTAATGAATGCCTTAACTGTGAGTTTTTGTGATTTTGAGGTTTCACTAACCTTGATATGATTTTTAGTTGACCAAAAACTATTTTGAAAAGTAGTTTTGAAATTAATCAAAACCGTTTGAAATGTGGTTTTTCTTTTAGCTTACCACAAATTATTTGAAAACTTGGTTTTAAGTTGACCAAAAACTATTTGAAACCTGATTTTGAAATATGCATTCTTTGTATTAAATGCATTTCAGGCAATCAAATTTCCTTTTAAAGAAAGTATTTGAGCAAATAACTCGAAATCTTTTGAGAAATGTTTTGAATGATCATTTAGAAGACCTTCGTTAGAAAGGATTTATCTCGATCTATGAATTTGGTCTTTTCCTCACTGGTTGAAATGGATATCTTCTTAGAACCATCAATTCATCTCTCTTAATCAATCCTTAGGTGTTCAGAGATGTTCGCAATGTATACAATCCGATTGATCCGATAAGGTCTTTTAAAGGACTGTAATGTCGGCTTGGTTAATGGTTATTCAAAGGATAGGCATTCTAAAGCTAAGAAAAGGATTTCATTATTCAACTCACTCCGGGTCTTCAAGTTAAGAACCTGGAAGATAAGATAAGACAATATTGCACACACTTCTTTAAGTGATGGCTTCTAACACGAAATCATATTTTAACTCTCAACATTCCAATCTGAAGAGTCTTTGGAGAGATGTTGTAATGTTGGTATTAGAAAGGCTCAAAAGGCTCAATTATTTTTTTTTGAATTCAGGGTTTTTGCGAAACTAGTGATCTTCTTGGCATCACCACCTTTTTTCTTTGTCTACTGGGGATCTTTTCTTATCATGAACACAAGAGTCCCCTAAATTTCCATCGAGATCTTTTCAATCACTGATTTGTCGTGACTTTTGATTTTTTCACAACTTTTGCTTTGCTTTTGACTTGACTTTTGTCATTCTTTCTTTTGAATGTTTTTTTTTCTTTCTTTTCTTTTGCTCATTTTTCTCGGCATTGGCCTTGCTTTTACCAGGTACACTGCTTTTTCATACCCCTGACTTTTTGTTACATCTTCTTTAATTTTTGACATTTTGAGTTTCTAAGGACTTTGTGACATGCTTTTTATTTTTAGAGCGGTTCATACGCTCATGCTCCAGTGCGAAGAGATGATCACCAATTTAGGGTTCTGAAATAAATATCCAGGCTCAATTGGGCTTTGCCAAAGATAGTGTGTTTGGGGATAAGAAATGAAATGCTCTTCTTCCTCTTAGGATGTCGTGAGCTTCCATACAAATTCACACAAAGTTATCATAGAAAGATTGATGCAAGAGTATGCAATAAAGTCTTTCTTGGTCCTATTCTCTATAGTGGTCAATCCACAAATCTCCTGATTTACCCCAATATGGGGTGGTTTTTAACAGGGTTATTCTGGGAAAACTTCTCCATTATTTTGGCTCAAATTTGGTTTGCAAGAGATAAGCTTTGTGTTTGGGATAGTGAAATGATTGCCTTTCATCATTTCAATCCATGAAATCATTGCAAATAGCCCCTATTTCCTTCGGATGAGTTTTTCTCACTCACTTCAACACTTTGACTTTGAGTGTATAGGTGACGTGTTTGGATATGGCTTACCTTTCATCATTTGAAGGTCTTTCCATTTGATTTGATCTAAACTTTTTCTATGAAATTTTTCAAAGCCTTTTGTCAAATTATCCCTTTTAGGGAATTTTGATGCTTATTGCATTTTCAAAGAAAGCGTGTTTCAAAATCTTTGATTGAAATATTTTTTAAGTATTTTTCTTTGCAAAACACTTTGTTTTGTTTTGTTTAGCCTTAGTATCATCCCGCTTGGGGAAGAAAAAGGTTTGATTTTTCTCTTAGAAAGGCAACCTCACATGCCCTCACAATTTAGGGATACCTGTCTAATCAATTTATTAAGATCCCTCTTATTTGCATGCCTTTGCTTTGGTTACGCTGTGGATTCTTCTGTTGTTGCTCCCTTTCTTTGTCTCTCTGGGCATGGTAAAAAGGAAAGCACATTAGAGGATATCAATGGAAAATAGAATTGAGAAATGATACTTCCCTCTACTATTTGATAACTCCATTGAGAATTCTGAAATTGTCAACTAGTTCAGATTCAAACTTGCTCTCTTCTGCAAAATAGATAAACATGTTCATGAAATATATGACATGCATGATATGCATGATATACACATGTTCTAAAGTGACCCGAATCTTTTCTTGAATGTTCGTCTTCATTTCATGGGTAGAAAATCTTGACAACATCTGGAATGAATTTGATGCATGAGGTTTTATAAAAAACCATTTTGAAAAATTATTTTGAAATCAATTTTGAAAAGGCCAAGAGCATAGAGCTAGTCCTCATATCCTTGGACATCATTGCTCTCAAAACCGTTTTCACAATTAGAAGTCATATAGAAACCCAAAGCCTCACGCCTCACGAGTGAGAACGATATTCATCATCGGTTTGGTTTTATTTCCATATGTCCTTAACAAAACATCAAACACTTTTATTGAATTGAAAAGCTTGATCGCAACTATATTGACAAGAATGAAAATTGCAACTAAGCCAAAATTGCAAACAACATCAATACGAACTAGAAAAATTGTAAAAGCAACAATAAGGAAAGGGTTTAAGAGAATCTTCCTACTCTAGTGCGTAGGTATCTTTATCTTCAGTTATAACGACGTTGATAATGTTTTCTTCAAATAAGCCCAGCAAGATAGACTCTTCTTCTCCATGTAAATTTTCTTCTGAAAGCAGTTTGGAAGGTCTAAGAAAGTTTTCCCTGATATGAATCTGATGATTGGGTAACTTTCTAGCCTTACCCTTCCACGTTGATGGGTTAAAGGTTCGATCACCTCGACTTCTACAGCCTTCACGATTCTTTTGACCTTGGCCTCGGCTTCCACCGTGATTGCTAGTGACTTTATACCCCACCCCATATTTTTTCTTTGTGCCAAATGGGATAATGGGTTCTTTGATTCCTTACGCTTTTGTTCCAAGTCCACCATCAAGGTTGAATCCGTATTGGCATAATACTTTTCCAGACATAATCGACAATGCCGAAAGTTCCGGAGACTTCATGACACTACCATCGGGAATTTGTATCATAGAAATCATCTCAAAGGAATAATAGCTGGGCTCTTCTTTAATCTCAGGCTCGACATAAGATATGGCACTTTCCTTGTAAGTGGTGAAGTCCGTTTCACCATGCACGATAATCATTTTACCATTAATGACGAATCTAACTTTTTGATGAAGACTAGAAGGAATGGCGCCAGCCATATGAATCCAAGGCCTCCCCAGCAGTAGGTTAAAAGTTCTTGAAATGTCTACCACTTGAAAATCAATCAGGAAAGGCACAGGGCCTATATTTACTTCCAGCTCGATGTCACCGATAACATCTTTCTTCATCCCATTGAAAGAACGTACAGTCACCTTTGAAGGCTTGACGAACTCTTCATTAATTCCTAGACGATGCAACGTGCTTGATGGACACAAATTAAGCGTAGAGCCATTATCAATCAGCGCGCGGGATACTTCCTTGCCCCGGCATTTGATGGCAATATATAAGGCATTGTTATGCAAACAGCCATCCATTGAAAAGTTTTTGTTAGAAAAGGCTATTTGATCTTTCAAAAGAATAGCCCCAATGAAATCTTCTAGTTGTACCTCATTGATCGTTTCGAGAACATGTACTTTATTAAGAAGCTTCATAAGCACCATCTTGTGGCTTTCTGAGGTTTTGAAAAGATCTAGCAATGAAATTTGTGTTGACATCTTCCTCAATCGCTCACTTACCTCATATTCACTTGTCCTCATGACTGACAATAACTGCTTGACATTTTCTTCAGTTACTCCTTTATTTTTGTGCTCACCTTCTTTTGGGACATAATATCTTTCCGATCTAATTATTACATCAACTTCTTTAGGCGTGTAGTCCCATGGTACATATCTGCATCAAATTTCTCTTTTGAAGGCAAAGTGATGATCACAAGCTCAACCTCTTTCTCTTCGATATTTAGTTGACCAATTGGGAGCTCAATGGTAATTGGTTCAACATGATCATTCTCTTTCTCAAGCCTATCCACTTCATTGAGATTAATCAATAGTAGTGTAATCATGGACACCATACTTTTGTCAGCTTCAATAGTATCCATTCCACCCCAACCGTCAAGCACGATATTTTCATCTTTGGATGCCCATGAAGGTGGTGTGTATTTGACACAGTAGTTATACCGGCCACTGTCTTGTCCCAGATAATCCACAATTTCGCCTTGTTTTCGTACTTTGCGAACAAATCATTTGTCTCCTTGGCGAGCCTTTTTCTTCATTTTCTCGTTTTGATCTTCTTTCTCCTCAAGACTTAATTCGTTAATTGGGATTTCATCTATGCCTTCTCATCCATCAGGCACAATAGTTTCATATTTAAAAGCCCAGGGCGGAGGTATGTACTTAACACGGAAGTTATATTTTCTACTGTCTTGACCAATGAGGTCTACAATGTCACCTTGCTCAAGTGATATTTGGGTAAATTGCCTTTCACCCCATCGAATCCTTTCTTTTTGTTCTTCAAATTGATCCACTTCATCACCAGATGGAGTCTCATTTTGTCTGCTGAGCTCATCGTCCATGCCACTCCAACCATCGGGTCCGATCACATCACTTTTAAAAGCCCACGGTAGTGGAGTATACTTTACTTGGAAATTGTATTTGCCAGAATCTTCTCTCAAGTTGTCTATAATTTCCCCTTTTAAGAATGATTCATGACGAAAGCGAGCATCTCCTTGTCGAGCGGTCTTTAATTTAGCCTCATATTCATCTTCATCATCAGGCCTTATTATTTCTCCTTATGTAAGGACTATATTTACCACATTGTGCTCAGGAAGACGGTTCTGATGTATATTTGGCTCTGGCTCTTGAAAACTTAATATCTTCTTATCTATGAGTTGCTGAACTTTGTATTTCAAGACTATACAATTGTTCACATCGTGTCCTCTTTCTCCCATGTGATATGTGCAAGTCTTTGACTTATCGTACTAAGAGAACCTTGCAGGATTATCTCTTGGCACTTCTTTGGCCACCAAATGCTTTTCCAATAGCATCGATAGTAATTTCAACAGGGGTCGTGGCAACAGAGTGAATTGCCTTACGGTTCTTTTCTTCGGCTTAAACTATTTTGAATTTCTCCAAGGGACGTTAGACTGTTTTGGGAATAAAGCCTGATTAACATTGGGGCTAGACACCATAGCCACATTACGCACAGGTTTTTTTTATCCTTTTTCCCAAGATAAGGTCTTCGCATTGTCATTTCTTGAGATTTCTCTTCTTTCAACGACTATTCAACTCTTTCACCGTCCTTCACCAACATGGTGAACCTTTGAAGCTCATATCCTTAGCTTGCAAGGCATTCTTCAATTTTAGCCAATCTTTTGGCCTCCTCTTCATCTTTACATGTCTTTTTTACTCGAATGTCTTTTTTCAGATCCATTATTTCAGGTGCAGCTTTTGAATTTGAGACAGTAGAATAGGATCCCTTCGCAGCTATAATGAAGGCCTTCATTTCTACCATCATGGCAGCCATTTACGTCATCTGGTTCTCGACTTCAGCTAGTCGAATGCGAGTTTCTTCCTCAGCTATTTTAATTTGTAAATGGGTTCGGGGTCTATTGTCTTCCGCTGCTAGAAAACCTGCTTCGTGAAAACGATCAGGATATTAGAATTGGTGAAATGACTATGAAAACCTACATTCTTTCAATTGTATGGTTTTTGTGATTAACAAGGATAAGAACTTTTATACAAGCCTTAGCCTTGCATAAAACTTTTCATCAATGTTTTTCTCAAGCGATCATACAATTCAAAGAATCGTAATCCATGGTGATCCTTTTTTTTAATCATGTTTTGAATTTATCCAAACAGATTTTGAAAATGAGCATTTCATATAAAATTTGAGATTGTTTCACACAATGATTTTAAACTCAAATGGGAATTCTAAATCATCCATTTCTAGGCTTCTCGCTGACTAAGGTAGCTTCCGCTCGTTGTAATCCTCCCATTCCTTGGCTTGAGATTCCCATTCTTTAATGTTGATCACGACTTCTTCGAGGATGTAAGGCTCAACTCCAAGCACGTGTGGGATAATGTATTCTGGGACATAGTCCTTCTCGGGATCTGTTATAATGCTCAATGGAACGTATGGCTCCACATCAATTGGTCGTTTACTTTCCATCCACTTGATGTATTCCTTGGATGCCATATAAATCTCCATGTCTCCTTCCAAGTTCTTTGCCCATTCCACTACTTGTGAAGGTGAATTATCCAAAGAAAGGATAATTTTGTGAACCTTGGCTTGAAGGTCATTCTTCTCTTCTTCGGGTATAATTCCACTTGGGATGTCAAAGGCAAACTCCTCAGGGTCCCATGCCGGTGGGAGTTGTTGAAGCATCCTAAATTGTTTGACAACTCTCAAGGGACAATAGGCGGCTCCCCCATTCAGCCCGAGTAATGGTACCGCGTTCCCTTCTTGGCTTGTAATCCTTGCCTTGTCAATCTTTGGCCATTTAATCCGCCATTAGATTTGTTGGAGGGAAATAGTATAAAGGAAATTAGCCCAATCTAAGAAAGATTGCTTGGGTAATTTTTGTTGAATACGAAGGTATCGTTCTATGGGATTTATCGTTAGGCAAATCTCACGAATACTCATGGAATGGCGCCATGGTCGAATATGTGAGATGAACCACAGAGATAGGAGACCCTAGAAGCTTGAAAGATTCCCTTTCCACGATTTTGATATGTGTTCAAGGAAATGATGATTTGGGTAAGAAGCATATTAGAGAAATCCCATTTGAGACACGCTTGCCTCGCGATTATTGCAACTAAAGGGTTAAATCTCGTTCTAGATACGGGGAATAGAACGAAGCCAAAGAAGGCTAGAATGAAAACTCAAGCCGAAGTGTTTCCCATTTCCCTAGGAAGTTTGGAAAAATTGGCTATTAGAAAGGATAATGAAAACCTACCAGTGTTTGAGTTGATTAACTTTTTGATTTTGGAAGCTTTGAGGCTAAGGAATTCCATAAGAATGCTTATGGGATTAAATCCAACGGGTGGCTCTATGACCCTAGGCTTAGAATCAATTTCAAAGGCGGCTTGGTACTCTTCCAAGGTTGGTACCAATTCATGTTCTCCAAATTGAAAGGTGGCGATGGAAACTTCCCAAAAATGCGCCAATGCTTGAATCAAACTGACTTGATATTCCACATGGATCAAGTCTAGAAGGTATCCCAATCTATCTCGAGCATAAACTTGGTTATCTTTTGTCATGTCCTTCCACCAAGCCATGAGCTCTTTTCGTGGAATGGGAACCACTTTGATCTCTAGTTTTCCTATCGAGCCTATTTATGCAAAAAAGTTCGTTATTAATCACCATGGATTACACATCAATTTTAAATGCCCCATTTTAATTATATGTCCTTTTATGGAAAAAATGGAGGTAAAGTACATTTACATACTTATGACGTAATACGAATGCCACTTCTAATCTAATTGTGCCTTAAAAGAGCATATACTTGAAAATGTGAATAAAATCAATGTTTAATACAAATGCCTTTTGCCATGCTCCATTTTGACCATAAAGTCCTATCCTATGGTTTACAACTTCGACATTGAAAATAGACTTTCGGCAAATGGGATTGTACTTGTCACATCTTGAGCATTCAATCTACTTGAATTACATTGAAAATCACCATGGACCTATACATTCCATCTAGAAATGAAAAATATGACCAAATGGAGCATATCACCCTATTCATTCATTCTAGTATAAAAAGGCATTTTGATCAAACATTGATTGTAATTTGGGTATTTTTTTAACAAAATTGTGTCAACTAACTTTGCATAATTAAAAAGATGAGAGAAGTAGAACGACACTTACTTACCGACACATTTTTGCTTGGTTTTAGGTATACCAACCACCAAGACAAACATATGCAACAAGTGAGGTTTTGACACCTAAAAGGGTGGGATATACTAAAGGCTCAAGGTCACCACCTTAATGGACAAGGGATTTCATTCCAATAGGCGATCGGCCTAAAGTAATGGAATATTATTCCATCTCGGTGATTGGTATTGTATTTAAACGATCCCATGAGCAATCGGCTCACAGTTTCGCCTAAACACATACCTCCTAAGGGTGATCCTAAATGTAGCCGGGGTTGGGTCACGGGTGGTGTGTGTGAAAAGTGTAGTGCTAAAGCAATTTAAAGGCAAGCACAACAATTTATAACCAAACAACATTTCTAAAATTTGATGGAATCACATTTAATCCCAACACCATCCTGCAAAACAAAGGTAAGCACAAACTACACCCCTTATACCTTCCACCTGCATCACCATTTAACACGTCATTATTGGAACGTACTTGGGATCCTTGCGAGCACAAACACATGCATATCGTTGTATTCTAGGCTTAAGTCCACTTAGAAACCCAAGGTTCCCTAGCGGAGTCGCCAAGCCTATCGCGCCACGCTCTCGCGTGCTAGAATGGAGGTATTTTCCTACACGGGTCTCTCCCAAATCATACCTCATGGGACAGTGGGGTTTATTTAATTCTAAATTTGAACTTGGAGTCGCCACTAGTTATTTATGGTAGGTTGACTAGAAACCTAATCGAGGTACGGGAGAAATACCATATTCCTACGAATCAGAGATTCTGAATAAGAGACTTGGTTACGTTAACGATCTCAAATTGAGACCATTAACGCCCTTTCGGTACCTAAAAACGATATGGCATATCTAACATGTCACAAAGATTCCTAAGGTCAATTAACTAATCTAATCATGAGCAAACAATTAAGCACCCAAGAATTAAATGTACAATCAATGGCAAATCAATCATAGTAACTCCAATTTGGCCACTAAAAATGAAAATCAAGCAAAACACCCAAACCTTAATGAAGCCCTAGAGGCTTACTCATTTAAAGGTGCATTTTTGAGTTTATGGTTTTTTAGGGGTTTTTACCCTTAAATTTGGAATTTTCCAAAAATGCCACTTGAGCATTTTCGAAAATTCAAATTTCACTTTTTGTGGCTGGCCATGATGATTTTGAATCATTCTGTGGATTTTCAAAATTATTTATTTTTTTTAATTTTTTTAAAATGCCATTTGGGCACTTCCAAAAATTCAAATTTCACTTTTTATGATTAGCCACGATGATTTTGGACCTTTCTGTGAATTTTCAAATTTTTTGAATTTTTGAAATTTTTTTTTTGGAAAATTTTTTAAATCGAGAATTGATTTTTTTTATGATTTTATGATTTTTCTGAAAATTTTTATGGATTTTTCGATTTTTTCAATTTTCTTTAAATTTTTCCAAATTTTTTGAATTTTTTATGAATTTTCTGAAATTTTTGAATTTTTATGAATTTCTTAATTTTTTTCTTTTCTTTTCTCTTTTTTTTTTATTTTTTGATTTTTGATTTTTTATTGAATTTTCCCGCCAGGGAACGAACTAGACTGGACCGGTTCGACTCGGTTCGGCTTGGCCAAACCAGACGTCGACGGCACCGGTTGCCGGTCGTCTTCTCCGGCGAGACCAAGGCCAAAAACAGCGTCGTTTGGCCTTTTTTCATTTAGGCATTTTAACGAACAATTGGTAGGCACCATTTTCAATCTAAAGTTTTCGAGGTCGTTGGTTTGAACCCACCGCCGACGTCCTTCCGGCGACTATTTCGCCGTTCCGTTTGCACCATCATCAAGTCCACATATTCTAGTATCAGTTTAGTCCCATTAGGTCGCCGTCGGACGTTCGCCAGCCGGCGAAAAACCCATTAGAAATCCTAATATATCACTAACCTAAACAAAATTTTCCAGAACATTAATCCTAACACTAGCCGCCCTAGCTGTCTAAATCGGTTCAAACAACCATCAAAACATCAAACAAGGTCAGGGAGACTAACTTGAATGGCCCTACGGCCATGGCAATGCTCCGGCGAGGTCATCGGAGCTCCGGCGAAGTTTTTCAAAAATGGCCGATTCGGATCATGCATTTTTTAACGCCCAAAATGCAATCAAACCACGTCAAAAATGATTAGAAACTAATAATGAACATCAAAATGCCAAGATTTGTCAATGAAATCACTTAAATATGCACATTGAGACCAAAACCAAAATTTGGAAAATTTTTTAAAAAACTGATCGTGAACGGTTTTTTACCTGCTTTGTTCGACGATCAAACAAAATTTTCGAACTGATCGGTGCCCCGAGGGTTGTTCTCTGACACTCGGTCTTCACCCTGGTGGCCTTGGATTCGCCGGAACAGGTCTGATCGGGCGAACCAAGCTTGTTTTTAGGCGTTCTCGGTCAGCCTCTTCCTGGTTCACCCGAGGAGGAAATCCTCCCAAAACAGTCGATTCGCCGGCACCGTTCAATCAACCAGCGCCGATCATTCGACTTGGGGGATCTCTATTCTTTTCTCTCTCTAGATTTCAAGCGTTTTCTCTTTGTTTCTCTCTCCTTTCCCTCTTCGGAATTTCGCCAAACAAGTTCCCCCCTTCTCCGGTCAATTTTTTTTTTGTTAATCGATTTCGCGCTCAAAATCGGTTGGAACCGAATTCCAATCGGTTGGGGTCATTAAACGGTGCTAGCTGGACATTTTCCTGCTGGCAAAATCAATCAGAATATGCTCAAATAATTGGAAATGATTGACGAAGCCGTGGGTTTGAGTCGGCTTTTTTCTTGGTTTAGTTTGGTCTTGGCAAAGTCGGGTAAGGAAGATGAACTGTTCGGGTCAGGTCAGGTTGACCCGTCCGACC
Source organism: Syzygium malaccense (assembly GCA_031216405.1). Classification (NCBI taxonomy): domain Eukaryota; kingdom Viridiplantae; phylum Streptophyta; class Magnoliopsida; order Myrtales; family Myrtaceae; genus Syzygium; species Syzygium malaccense. The sequence goes on along the minus strand of CM062263.1, from coordinate 38,529,166 downwards.
CGGCAGTTTCGGTTTTAACCAAACACTCAAATTGGACTCAATTTCAATCGATTTTTTCAAATTAAACCCCAAAATTGGATTCCCCATCATATTCTGAACCCAAAGATATAATTTTCCCCAAATTTTATTGTAATTGAGCCCAAGATTTTCTCATTTTTGTATTCGGGTTAATAAGGTTTTGTTCAATTTAATGTCCTAATGACCTGATTAGGCAAAATTGATGCCAAAATTGAATTACCCACACCTGATTAACCCTAGAAATAATGGTCTCATATTTCGACAATTTCATATTGGGCACGATTCCCAATTTAGGTTTAAAATTCTTAATTTTCAATCAAATTTTGGGGATTTTTTATTTTTATGTCAAATTATGCAATTGGACTGACCATTATGCAATTCAAGGTCGCTGAATCAAATGTATTGAGGACACTATGACCTAAAAATGACTAGAAAAAATTTAATTTCATTTTTGGTTCAATTCGAGTTTAATTTGCCCAATTTTGGGAAAAACATATATTCGATTGAGATTTTTCAAAATTGATAATGTATTTATGAAATTGGATTTAAAATAAGACTAATGACTATTTTTATGGAATTTTCTGATTCCATTTACTATTTTTCTTGATTTTCTTGCTTATTTTGACTAAAAGAAATTAAAAAATGCAGAAAATTGCTAAAAAATTATTTTTTGGTTTAGAAATAGGTTTCTAGTCTTAGACAAGATCCCTAGATCTAATTTTGAAAATTTTGAAAATATGACAAAAATGAGCTAAAAATTAGGTGTCAACAATAAAATCTTTTCTTGGCCACAGAATACTTATCCTTTAAATAACCATTAACCAAGCTGACATTATAGTCCTTTGAAAGACCTTATTAGATTAATCGGATTGTATACATTGCAAATATCTCTGAACACCTAAGGATTGGTTAAGAGAGATGAATTGAGGGTTCTAAGATGATACCCATTCCAACCGGTGAAGAAAAGACCAAATTCATAGATCGAGACAAATCCTTTCTAATGAAGGTCTTCTAAATGATCGGTCAAAACATTTCTCGAAAGATTTCGAGTTATTTGCTCAAATACTTCCTTTAAAAGGAAATTTGATTGCCTGAAATGTATTTAATACAAAGAATGCATATTTCAAAATCAGGTTTCAAATAGTTTTTGGTCAACTTAAAATCAAGTTTTCAAAAATTTTGTGGTAATCTAAAAAAAACCACGTTTCAAAATAGTTTTTGGTTAGTTTAAAAACCATATAAAAGTTTTGTGAAATTATCCTTAAAATCACATTTTTTAACAGATATTCCAAAGCAAATTGCACTTCGTAGCCTCTGAGTGATGATTCTCATGAGTGATCACGATTTTGCAGCTTTGAAATATGGTGATCTTTACAGTTTTCTCAAGTGAACGTAGGATTGTAGCTTCGGAGTTATCACCCTCTGAGTGTTCACAACCTGTAGCCTTGGATAACTTTTTTGGCCCATAGAATGGCATCTTCATGGTGATTTTTATGGTCTTGTCAAGTGTTCGCAGGTTTGTAGCTTCGAAGCCATCACCCTTCGAGTGTTCACAACATGTAGCTTTGGATGACTTTTTGGGCCTAAAGCATGGCCTCGTTATAGTTCTTCTGAGTGATTCTGAATTTGTAGCCTTGGAGAATTGACCCTCCATAAGTGATCGCAAACCGTAACTTCATAAAACTATTACAAAAGTCCTACTGGTAAGGAGCCACTAGGCAAATTTCAAAGTCCTATTTGACGAGGAGTCACTAGGCAAATTCCAAAAGTCCTATTTGACGAGGAGTCACTTGGCAATTTCCAAAGTCCTATTTGACAAGGAGCCACTAGGCGATTTTAAAGTCATACTGATAAGGAGCCACTAGGCAATTTCAAGTCCTATTTGATGATGAGTCACTAGACAAATTCCAAAGTCCTATTTGGCGAGGAGCCACTAGGCAATTTCAAGTCCTATTTAACGAGGAGTCACTAGATAAATTCCAAAGTCCTATTTGACGAGGAGTCACTAGGCAATTTCAAAGTCCTATTTAGCAAGGAGCCACTAGGCAATTTCAAGTCCTATTTGACGAGAAGTCACTAGGCAAATTTCAAAATTCTATTTGGCGAGAAGCTACTAGACAATTTCAAGTCCTACTGACGAGGAGTCACTAGGCAATCCCAAGTCCTACTGGCGAGGAGCCCCTAGGCAAATTCAAAGTCCTACTGGTGAGGAACCACTAGGTAAATTCAAGTTCTCAGGCATAGAGCCTCGGGCGTTCATGATTCGTGAGTTCGTCTTTAAACCACGAAATCAGAATAATCATCATAATCACCACCACCATCAATTCATGCCCTTGGATGAGCAACAAAGAAACTCTCACAAACAGGTAAGTTTCTCTCCCTCAATCATTAAGAACCTTTCAAAATGTGTTCTGAAAAGAGAACTGTTAGATTAGATCACAAATTTCAAAGCAAGAACTCTAATCAGTTGTTATGAAATTTCCATCTTATCTTATTTAGTGAGTTGACTAAAACTTCTAGTGTCATCTTGTTTTTGAGATTAACCTCTAACGAGCTCAATCTAAAAAAGGGGCAGCTGTTGATACCTAATTTTTAAATCATTTTTTTTCATATTTTCAAAAATTTCAAAATTAGGTCTAGGAATCTTGGCTAAGCCTAGAAACATATTTCCAAACCAAAAAATAATTTTTTAACATTTTTTGCATTTTTCCTTAATTTCTTTTAGTCAAAATAGATGAGAAAATCAACAAAAACAGCAAATGGAATCAGAAAATTCCATAAAAATAGTCATTAGTCTTATTTTAAATCCAATTTCACAAATACATTGTCAATTTTGAAAATTCTCAATCGGGTATATGTTTTTCCCAAAATTGGGCAAAATTAAACCCGAATTGAACCAAAAATGCAATTAATTTTTTTTCTAGTCATTTTAAAATCATAGTATCTTCATAACAATTGATTTTGGGACCTTGTATTGCATAAGGGTTGGTCCAATTGCATAATTTGATATAAAAATAAAAAATCCCAAAAATTTGATTGAAAATTAAGAATTTTGAACCCAAATTGGGAATCGTGCCCAATATGAAATTGTCGAAATGTGAGACCATCATTTTTAGGATTAATGAGATGTGGATAATTTAATTTTGGCTTCAATTTTTCCTAATTAGGTCATTAGGACATCAAATTGAACAAAACCCTATTAAACTGAGTACAAAAATGAGAAATTTTAGGCTCAATTACAATAAAAATTGGGGAAAATTATATATTTGGATTCGGAATATGATGGGGAATTCAATTTTGGGTTTAATTTGAAAAAATTGATTGAAATTGAGTCCAATTTGAGTATTTACTCAAAACCGGGTCTGCCGGGTCAGTCAGGTCAACTCGACCCGACTCGGGTAAGTCATCTTCTTCACCCAAATCTCCAACATGTGCACAATAAACCCAGAAAACCGAATTAAACCCACCACTTCACCAGTCATTTCCAGCTATTTTGGCACGTTTTAATCGATTGTGCCAACTGGAAAATGTCCAGCTGGCACCAGTTAACCACCTCAACAGATCGGAATTCGGTTCCAACAATTTTTGAGAGGGAAATCAATCAGCAAAAAAGGAAGAAAAACTGACTGGAGAAGGAGGAAGGTATTCGACGAAATTTCGAAGAGAGAGAGGAGATAGAACGGAGCAAAACCAAAGAGAGAGAATCAGAGAAAGAGGGTTGTAGGTCCTCCCACGAGTGTCTGGCACCGCCCTAGACGGCAGAGCGCCGGTGAATCGTGAGTTGATCGAGACCTCCCCTCACTGTTCCAATCAGGAAATTCTGACCGTGAAGGCCTGAAACCAAGCGTTTTTCGGCTCATTCAGACCTGTTCCGGCGAAACCACGGCCACCAGAGTGAAGATCAAGTGTCAAGGAACAACACTGTAGATGCAAATCACTTCGATAATTTCGTTTAATTATCGGACGAAGAAGGTAAATATCACTTGCAGTCATTTTTTTCCAGAAATTCCATAATAGTGTTTTTGTTTTTTTGTGCATGTTTTTCTATGATTTTACTATATCAGATGTCTAAAATGTGTGCTAATCAGGTTTTATTTTGTTTGATTGCATTTTTGATTGAAAAATATGCATAAGCCACCTCGGTCGCCCATTAAATCCCTTCGCTAGAAACCTCGAAGCTTCGCCGGAGCACTACCCGCGGCAAATGGCCGCTCAAGCTAGCTTTTCTCAACTTTTTTTGATGTTTTTGATAATCATTAGACTTGATATAGATGGCTAGGGCGATCAGGATCAAGATTTGTATTCTGGAAAATCTTGTTTGCACAGTTTACAAATTAGGTTGTTTAGACCGGTGTTTCGTTGGCCGACGAATGTCCGGTGGTGATCCAATTGGGCTAGATTGATTCTACAACCTATGAACTTGATAATGGTGTAATCGGAACGGCAATACAGTCACCGGAAGGTCGCCAGTGGTGGGCATAAAGTTGCGGCCTCGAGAACGATTAATATTGAATAATGCCCACCAGGTATTTGTAAAAATGCCCAAATGAAAAAAATAGCCAAAATGGCGCCGTTTTGGCTTCGTGCCCACCGGAAGGGACGCTGGCGACGTCTGGTTTGGCCAAGCCGAACCGGGTCGAACCGGGCCGATCCGGTTCATTTTCCCCGGCGGGAAAATAAAAAAAATCAAAAAAATCAAAAAAATTCTAAAAAAAATAATAAATCACGAAAATCATAAAAGAAATTAGAATTTTTTTTTAGAAAAATAGAAAATTCGAAAAATTTTAAAAAAAATCAAAAAATAAAAAAATTTACAAAAATTCATAAAATTCATAAAAATTCAAAATATTAAAAAAAATAAAAAGATTGGAAAATCAATAAAAAAAATTTGAAAAATTGGAAAATTCATAAAAATTTTCAGAAAACCATAAAAAATCAATTCTCGGTTTAAAAAATTTTTGAAAAAAAATCAAAAATTTTGAAAATTCACAGAATGGTCCAAAATCATCGTGGCCAGCCATAAAAAGTGAAATTTGAATTTTTGGAAGTGCCCACGTGGCATTTTTAGAAAATTCCAAATTCACGGGTTATAACCCTTAAAAAACCCTAAAAATGTGTAAATTATGAAATGAACAAGCTATTAGAGTTTCATTAGGGTTTGGATTATTTTGATTATTTTTTTTTAGAGACCACTTTGGGTTGATTGATTTGATTGATTTTGATTGTGTATTTAATACTTGTTTGGTCTTTCCTGCGATTAGAACGGATATGATTAGTGGGTAAGCCTCGAAAATTTGCATGACACGTTAGACATCATATCGTTCTTAGGTATCAAAAGGGCGTTAGGGATCTCAATTTGGGATCAATAACGTAACCAAGTCTCCGTACTCAGAATCTCTTATTCGTAGGATCGGGGTATTTCTCCCGTACCTCGATTAGGTTTCTAGTTTACCTATCAATAATGACTAGTGGCGACTCCAAAATCACAAATTTAGAAATTACCTTCCACTGTCATGTGAGGTATGATTTGGGAAAAACCCTTATACGGAAATACCTCATTAACGCGCAAATCCCGAAAAAACCACCAAAAGCGCGGCGCGACAACCCCCAGACCCTTCAATGGGTTCATAGTAATATTGAGCATCAAACAATCATCACCGAATATAAAAAATTGAATCTAGAATACATTTCACAAACCAAACAAATAACTTTCTTGCAACACGACTCATTAGCCAAAAATACATTTCATAGAGCATTTCTTGAATCATTTCCGAACTCATTTCATAAACTAGTTCATAACCTGATACACATATATATCCTTTCAAAATACATTTCCAAAACAATTCCCAAATCATTCTCAAATACTAAAAAGTAGTAAATGCTCGATCCCGATTTATGCAACAAAATACTATTTTAAGTTCAATATATATATATATATATATATATATCGAATCATAATTTCTTCGAGACATGATTTTTACAAAACCAAAAAAGAGATAGTACAACTCACTTGGAATCCCCAAAAATCAAATAACATTGCTCAGTTGAACCAAGGATCTCATAATCCTAACAATTAAACGAGAATCGACATCAAAACCAAGTAAAATACTATGATAACTATGAAATGGCTAAACGACGCTTAAACACTAACGGGACAACTCAAAGGCGCCCACTAATTACTTATCCAAAGCGATTATCCAAACCGTCCACAACGCGGAACTTGAGCACAAAACTTGATCGCGCCAAAACTCGTTCCATTGAACTCCGATCCTAGTAAACTTATAGTCAAAAGAAAACCCATTTAGAGTGTTACAAAAGCACCAGCTTGGCCGCCCCAAAATCAAGCCAAAAATCGACGAAATATGGCCTGAATTTTGCCGGACATGTACTGTTCACCTATTGTGAAAAACTTCAAAAATTCGTTTCGAGCAAATGGTAAGTCCAAATCGAAATCCGTATATTCCCACAGCTCCACGATATCCTAAACTACCAATTCTTTATATATACGTAGCTCAACTACTCAAAAATCGGACTTCACGGCTTGAATTTCCCAAAATTCCGAATTTAAACCCTAAATCTGAATATTTCTTCGATTGGACGAATGAGGGGCGCGAATGCTTACTGGGTGTTGAAATACGAAGTTGATCCAAGTTGGCGAGGCTCCGGTGACGTGAGCCTTTCCTCTTTCTTCTTCTTTCTTTTCTTTCCCTTTCTCTCTTTTTCTTCCTTCTCTTCTTTTCCCTGCTCTGCGCAAGCTCTCGGTTAAGAAAAGAAGAGCCAAGCATCCACTATAGCTGCTTTTTGACTTTTTGACCTTTTTTTAAACCCAAATATTACACTTTCTCCACCATTTTTCCATGATGAATAACGGCGATCATATCGTTATTCTTAACCATGCTCAAATATTAATCTTGTCCAAGGCCTCTTGGACTATCCTCTCATATTCCGCATGTAATGCACTTGAGGCTTCATCCGGGAGCAAAATACGATGATATTCAAGAATCTCTATTGCTATGGCTACTCTTTGCTTTTTGAAGCTTACCAGCACATGCCAAAGGTCCACCAAGCTTATGCTACGCCTCTGATCCAAAAGTCTATTTTGCTTTTATCGAAAACACATTCTTAAAAATAATTCACGAAACGCGGAAAAATGTGCCCATTCTGTACTTGAATCACCGATTGAGCGAGACATATCACGTAAACGAATATATCTCTTTGCCGCAGATTAAATGTTTGTCAATTTGTAGCCTTGAGAGATCGTTCCAATTTTGGGAGTTTTTCTACAGGGTGTCGTTCTCTGGAAATGTAACGTGAAGAAGAAGATAACTAAATCTTTTCATAATCACATTCTTAAAAAATAACTTCCATCTTATTTTCTCTTTGAATTCCCATTGTAGATGGGCCCGCATAATGGATCATGGGCTGGGTTAGCCCAACGTGGGCAGCCCATATATAATATCTATCAGCTTTCTTTTCTATTTCAGGTATATCACATTCACCTTATAAAGGACCTTTGCTTATCTCACCTCATCGGCAACTTGATATAATCGTTTCCCTCTTAAGTCCATGCTCATGGAAAAATTCTCATAACATATTCAAGCTGTCCGTAAAAAAATAAAATTTCTCAATGTTCCATCCCCTTGCAAAATTTTGAGTAACCTCTTTGACAAGTCCAAACATCTCAAAAGGATGATTGTATGCAACACAATGAAATTGTATCTCTATCATTCCCTGGGTGCCAGCTGCACTATGTCCATTCCTAATATAAGATTTCCTTATGGCACACTCCACACGACACGAAGACAAACATCACAATCAACCCATCGACATGTGTTCATGTTAAACTTAGAGCATATTAGGCACATACAATCACTGCAAAAGCCATTCTTTACACGAACCTTGCAGTCACACTCATTAACAGGTAAAGAATTTCGACAAGAAACATTTTTGCATCTTAAGTTTAGAAAATCTCAGTCAAATCGGACAATGGAAGAGTAGATGAAAGTTGAAGATAGCCTAACAGACCAAATTCCAAGATCTCCAGTTGAGCTTGATGGCACTACATAGCATCTCAATAGTTATTTCTAGTCTGTTCTGCAGTACTTCTCAAAAAGCCAATAGTTGTCGATGCTTATCTTTATTAATCACTAAATCCCAGATACTCTCTTCAAAACATGCCAAAGATTCCTCTCTCATCTTGCAGAATTTCCTTGTAAGTTCATACGATGGTTCTGAAACTATCTTCCCAATGAGCGACTCAACAAATTCAGTTCAACTTCCACCCATCAACATTTGACAGAACTACTTTTGGCTACCGCTCCTATATGAGCTACTACCATGTTTCTCTCTCGTTGCTCATTTCTTATCGAAGCCCAAACTTGTCCCCTAATCATGAGATCCAACACTCTGTGAAGGGAACTCGGCATCATTATGATGCTTTGTCTGCCCTCCCAACAACTGTTTGTTAAAACCCAGTTCCTTGTTCAGTCCATTGAGCACTTTAATGCTTCTCTTTGATATGCTAATACTCGGTACTTGGACGAGTTCACCATTTGAATTACCCTGTACCGTTTGAGACTAGCAAAGAGAGCTATTTCCATTGCTAAGAGATCCCTTGATACACCGGAGCTTCTTAGGCTTCACCTGGATTATCTTATTTTTCTGCCTTCCTAACAAAAGAGCTCGAGAACTGTTGTTCGGTATTGTAGTTCGGCTAAGTTCGTATACAAGAAATTAAAAACAAACGTGAAGAAAACAAACCTGAAAGCAACACAACCAAATAAGCAAAATGTTGATCCGAGCCCAACGAAGTAACGTCGTGTCCTTAAGACGAATTTGGCCCCTCAATCAGTACCCGAGGATATTGGACAATCGTCTCCTAGGATAGAACGGATCTCATTCCTCCGAAGCGGTACGTATTCGGAGGACTCCAACGAACGCAATTTTGTAGAACAATCGCACCAAATGATAATGACGAAGTGAATGTACGTAGAGCGCGTCGGAAAAATGCCGATGTCACGAAGTATTTCTTTCCCGAACTATACTGTTCGGTTATATTGAAGTGGCGAAGAATGAAGAGTTGCGAGGGTTCGTGAAAAGCAACGATTCTAAACAATGTGTCTGTTCGAAAAATAAAAAAATAAAAAACTGATAGAGCGTGGACCCGGAACCGAACCAAGTCGGCCGGACGGACGGCGGCGGCGGCGCGCGCGGGTGGACCGACCTAGAACAATGTGTCTGTTCGAAAAATAAAAAAATAAAAAACCGATAGAGCGTGGACCCGGAATCGAACCGAGTCGGCCGGACGGACGGCGGCGGCGCGCACGGGAGGTGGACCGACCTAGCTTGACGTAGGTCCTCTCTCTTCCACAAAAGTGGGGTACCCCTTGGGGCCCAAACTCATTTGTGAGGCTCAACTATTTGAACCTATTTCCCATCATCCTCTTCTCCTATGTAGGACACTTTCAACCACACACTTCTCATTCAATTCTATGGGATTTTGGTGCCAAAATCCCAACAATCCCCCACATGAATAAGAAGTTCAGATATCATGACTCTTCGTGTATGCATGAGATGCAATGTGTGATTATTCCATGAGAAAACGTTGCATCAGGATAAGTAGTCTGAGACTTTGAACTTTCCTTAGTGAAACCTATCGGACTTACTCAGTCAATCAGTAGACTTGATGTCTTTGAACTGTCGACCTTTGGTGTAAGCCTAGACAATGGAAATCACACAACTGTTTCTTGAACAAAATTGGTTCTCACTGTTGTGTTCGTTTTGGCCATGAACACCGCTTGGTCTCATGAGTATTTTAGAGAATTCGGCCTTATCAATTCTCACAGAAGCGGCCCTCACTTCACACTCACATAGGTGATTTCTAAACATATAGTATATCACATACTCAATTCAGAATCATTAAAAGCTTTGCTTAACCTTCACATATTAGTACTGTCTTCGTCCGGAATGAGTCAAGAATTTGACAGTACTCTATACTGTCTTCATAACTTAGTTGTCCCTTTGAATCTAGATCTTGGGATCTCCAGTCAACTAGGTAGGGTTTCCGCTATGATGACTTGTTTATAGGCCTTAAACCCATTCCCCTTGATGTTTTCGTAACCATCTCTCTAGTTAGGCCTTTTGTCAATAGATCCGCAACATTATCTTTTGACTTCACATAGTCAATGGTGATAATTCCACTAGAAAGAAGTTGTCTTACCGTGTCATGTCTTCGACGTATGTGTCGATACTTACCATTGTACATGACATTCCTTGCCCTTCTTATTGCCGCTTGACTGTCACAATGTATACAAACAGCGGGCACTGGTTTAGGCCAATTAGGAATATCTTCCAAGAAATTTCGAAGCCATTCTGCTTCTTCACCGGCTTTATCCAAAGCAATAAATTCTGATTCCATAGTGGATCTAGCAATACAAGTTTGTTTGGATGATTTCCAAGACACTGCCGCTCCTCCAAGTGTGAATACATATCCACTTGTCGATTTTGTGTCTTTAGTGCCGGTTATCTAATTTGCATCACAATATCCTTCAAGTACCGCCGGATATTCTGTGTAATGCAAAGCATAATCTTGAATATATTTTAAGTAGCCCAATAAACGTTTCATAGCTTTCCAATGATTTTCATTTGGACTAACTATAAATCGATTTAGCTTGCTCATAGCACAAGCTATGTCCGGCCTAGTAGAGTTCATGACATACATTAAACTACCTAGTATACTAGCATACTCATTTTGAGCCTTACTTTCACCAGTATTCTTTGAAAGATGTAAATTAACATCTATCGGAGTCTTTACTGGCATAATATCTAGATTCTTGCACTTTCCAAGAATCGTCTTAATATAATGGGATTGTGATAGAGCTAATCCTCCAGATGTCTTATGGATTTTAACTCCTAAAATAACATCTGCAACCCCCATATCTTTCATATCAAATTTACTTGTGAGCATGCGTTTGGTCGCCTTAACAACCTCACTATCGCTGTCCATAATAAGCATGTCGTCTACATATAAGCACAGAATTGCAAAACCATTATGAGTGTTCTTAACATATACACATTTATCACACTTATTAATCTTAAAACCATTTGACAACATGACTTGGTCGAATTTAGCATGCCATTGTTTCGGTGCTTGTTTCAATCCATAGAGCGACTTGATAAGCCGACATACTTTCTTCTCTTGTCCTGGAACAATAAACCCTTCGGGTTGTTCCAAATATATTTCTTCTTCCAAATCCCCGTTTAAGAAGGCCGTCTTAACATCCATTTGATGGATTTCAAGCTTATACACCGCTGCTATGGCAATTAGCATCCTTATAGATGTAATTCTAGTAACAAGTGAATAAGTATCAAAATAATCAAGACCTTCTCGTTGCTTGTATCCTTTTACTACAAGCCTAGCCTTGTATTTATCAATAGTACCATCCGCTTTCATTTTCCTCTTGAAAATCCACTTACACTGTAGTGGTTTATTACCAGGAGGAAGGTCAACCAATTTCCATGTATGGTTTGACAAGATGGATTCAACTTCACTATTGATGGCTTCTTTCCAAAACGGGGCTTCTGGCGAAGTCACAGCTTCTTTGAATGTCCGAGGCTCATTCTCTAACAAATACGTTAAGAAATCATGTCCAAAAGACGTGGAAGTCCTTTGTCTTTTACTACGTCTAGGTTAATCCTCCATTGGATCACTTCTAGATATAGTATCTCGAGGCCTCTTATTATTATCAATTGGCTCATATACTATGTTATACGGAAATATATTTTCAAAGAACGAAGCGTTCCTTGATTCAATGATCGTATTAACATGTATATCTGGGATCTCTGACTTGTGAACAAGAAAACGGTATGCATTACTATTCTGAGCATGTCCGATAAAAACACAGTCAACAGGCTTTGGTTCTATCTTAACCTTTTTAGGCTTAGGAACCGCAACCTTAGCCAAACACCCCCACACTTTGAGATAATTTAAGTTCGGCATTCTGCCTTTCCATTTCTCATAGGGAGTTTGTTGTGTTTTTCTGTGGGGCACTCTATTTAAAATAAAATTCGCCGTCAAAATAGCTTCCCCCCACAAATTCTGTGGTAAACCGGAACTATTCAACAATGCATTCATTGTTTCCTTTAAAGACCGGTTTTTCCTTTCCGCCACTCCATTAGATTGCGGCGTATAAGGAGGAGTCATTTGGTGAACGATACCAAACTCGGTACAAATTTCCTTAAAAGGAAATTCATATTCACCTCCTCTGTCACTCCTTATTATTTTAATTTTCTTATTCAACTGAATTTCAACTTCGGACTTATAAGTTCTAAAAGCATTCACAGCCTCATCTTTGCTACTAAGCAAATAAACATAACAATACCTCGAGCAGTCATCTATAAATGTGATAAAATACTTATTACCACCTCTTGACGGTATTGATTTCATATCGCATATATATGTGTGTATTAAATCTAAAGGTTCTGAAACTCTATTATCTACAGAATGGAAAGGAGGCTTAGAAAATTTAGATTCAACACACACTTGGCATTTCTCACTTGAACAATCGAATTTTGACAATAACCCCATGTTCATTAATTTCTTTAGCGACTTATAGTTAATGTGTCCTAATCTAGCATGCCATAAATTAGGAGACTCAAGCACGTAAGCAGAAACAACTTTATTCATAATATCATTAGGTACAACAGTCATTACATTCAACTTGAAAAGACCATCACTAAGGTAACCCTTTTCTACATACATCTCATTCTTGGAGAGTACAAACTTATCGAATACCAAAACCAACTTGAAGCCATTCTTGCTAAAGAGAGATCCAGACACTAAATTCTTACGAATATCTGGCACATGCAAAACATTATTTAGTCTCACAATCTTTTCGGATGTCATCTTTAGAGCAATCTTTCCGACCCCTTCAACCTTAGAGGTTGATGAATTACCCATATAAAGTTTTTCATCACCTCCCACAGTTGTATAGGTCGAAAACATCAATCTGTTTGCACAGATATGACGAGTTGCTCCAGTATCAATCCACCACTCCTTGGGGTTTCCCACCATATTACACTCGGATATTATAGCAGTCAGATTGATATCATCAACACCATTGGAAATATCTTCCATCACATTAGCCTGAGTTTTCTGTCTTTTCTTAGCTCTGCAGTCTTTGGCTCGATGTCCAGACTTGCCACAGTTGAAGCACTTGCCAACAAACTTCTTCAAGCCTTGGGTGAATCCCTCTCCAGACTTGGTAGGCATTTTCCTCATCTTATTGGGTTTCGATCCTCCTTCAACAACATTAGCTCTTGAGACCGCCAAATTGCTGCCAACTTTCTTCTCGGAATTCCTATTATCTTCCTCGATCCTCAACCGAACAATCAAGTCTTCAAGTGACAACTCCTTTCTCTTGTGTTTGAGATAATTTTTGAAATCTCTCCAGGATGGTGGCAGTTTTTCAATGAAGGCAGCCACTTGAAATGACTCACTTAGAGTCATTCATTCAGCATGAATATCATGCATAATCACTTGAAGCTCTTGAACCTGACTTAAGACGGTCCTTGAATCAACCATCTTGAAGTCCAGAAATTTACCGACAATGAATTTCTTCAATCCAGCATCTTCGATTTTGTATTTCTTGTCCAGACTATCCCATAACTCTTTAGCCGTTTTTAGCGGACTATAGACGTTATAGAGAGTATTGTCCAGACCGTTAAGGACATAGTTGCGACATAGGAAGTCAGAATGATTCCATGCATCAACAGCAGCAACTTTTTCTTTATTTGTCTCTCCAACGTCCAATTTAGGACCATCCTCATTGAGGAATCTAGCCAAGTTCAAGGTCGTGAGATAGAACAATATCTTTTGTTGCCATCTCTTGAAATCCGTACCATTGAACTTTTCTGGCTTTTCTCCGTGATTCGGAATAGGGTTAACCGCAGTGGAAGCCGAAGCCATTTCTGAAATATAAAAACAGAACATATTCACGACCAGAACTGGAATTATATGACTACGAACAAAATAGAAAATTTATAACGTGAACAGAAACGGAAAAATTTTTCACGAACAGAATTTAAAATTTTTAAAATAAACAGAAACAAAAAAGCTGTTCACGAAGGAATTGAAAAATTATAATGAGAAGTTGTATGAACAGAATATACGAACAACAAACGGTCGACTTAAAGGAACGGCAATCCGATATTTGATAGAAAAACACAACGAACAGCACATAAGAGTATACGAACAGAACCGAAACAAATTCGTCTTAAGATTGTTGTTCGGTATTGTAGTTCGGCTAAGTTCATATACAAAAAATTAAAAACAAACGTGAAGAAAACAAACCTGAGAGCAGCACAACCAAATAAGCAAAATGTTGATCCGAGCCCAACGAAGTAACGTCGTATCCTTAAGTCGAATTTGGCCCCTCAATCAGTACCCGAGGATATTAGACAATCGTCTCCCAGGATAGAACGGATCTCGTTCCTCCGAAGCGGTACGTATTCAGAGGACTCCAACGAACGCAATTTTGTAGAACAATCGCACCAAATGATAATGACGAAGTGAATGTATGTAGAGCGCGTCGGAAAAATGCCGATGTCACGAAGTATTTCTTTCCCGAACTATACTGTTCGGTTATATTGAAGTGGCGAAGAATGAAGAGTTGCGAGGGTTCGTGAAGAGCAGCGAAGGTCTACTTGAATCGGTTTGCGAAGGGCTTCGGTTTTCGTTCGGGCGAACCGAACCTCACGAACAGACATGTTTGTTCGTCAAAAAATAAATAAAAAACCGATAGAGCGTGGACCCGAAATCGAGCCGGCGCGCGCGGGGGGTGGACCGGCCTAGCTTGGCGTAGGTCCTCTCTCTTCCACAAAAGTGGGGTACCCCTTGGGGCCCAAACCCATTTGTGAGGCTCAACTATTTGAACCCATTTCCCATCACCTCTTCTCCTATGTGGGACACTTTCAACCACACACTTCTCATTCAATTCTATGGGATTTTGGTGCCAAAATCCTAACAAGAACAACTCGAAACCTCTAGTGCTTGGACCCTCCATGTCCATGTCCCTGTTACTCACAATATCTCTAAATTCTCTTTCAACCCATACACGTTCTTCAGCAACTTCAACGACTTCAGTTGGCATAAAAGCAACACTCTTGCCCTTGTCCTTGAAGAAATGCACAAGCCTTTTCTCCAACCAAGCCGATTTTATCTTCAAGCAATACAGACTCAGCTTGAATGGTTTGTAGATGAATCCTACTTTCTTCCAGTTTTAACTCTTGCGATTCTGCACCATCTTTGAGTTCAAAATTAATACCCTTGTCTTGTTTAGGAGGTTCCTCATTGTGTAAGTGCTTCCCAAGAATTCTATAATGAACAACTTCCTCTACAGACTCCAAGCGACCTCCCCAACTTTCTTTCCCCCTTTCAAAATCTCTCGATCCTTAACAATTGCACTGTTAGATTCAATTTTCATTTCCTCATCTTTACTCCCACTCATCTCGCCATTTGAAATCTCTCAATGATCTTGGAAGGCCTCATCTATGTGTTCCCTCTTCTCCTCAAGTGGACTTTCTTTAGGGCACTCCTTCCCTTCTTCACAAAGTGACTTCCCCAACTTCCTTAGCAACCTCAACTCTACCGTCACTCTCTACAACTTTCATATGATCAAACTCCAACTGAGCAACCTTTTTAGGGCTTCCTTTATTCCCAACTTCAGGAGCCAATCCAAGTTCATCAATCACCTTCGGTTCCAGCTCTCCTTCACTTGCTTTACAAGACTAGCATCAGTATGTTTATTTCCGTCCTTGAACTCAGCACTTCTTGCGACGGTAACACCATCCCTTATCACCATTGGTATACCAAAGCTTTACTCAATCACCACATTACGACCACTACAAAAAAATCGGTTTTTTGCCACGAAAATTTAAGACGAAAAAATTTTCGTCGCAAATTTGCAACAACTTTTCCAACGAATCCAAATGTTCGTTGGAAATTAGCGACGAAAAATTTTTCGTCGCAAAAGTCGTCGGAAATTAGCGACAAAAATTTTTCGTCGCAAAATTCGTTGGAAATTAGCGACGACAAATTTTGCGACGCAAAATTTGTCGGAAATTTGCGACTAAAATATTTTTCGTTGCAAAATTCGTTGGAAATTTCCAATGAAATTTCCAACGAATTCAAAAAAGGCACAATTGTTCGGCTTATTGGAAATTTGTTGCAAAATTCGTTGGAAAGTTCCAACGAATTTTGCAACGAATTCAAAAAGATGAATAATTGTTCGGAATATTTGAAATTCGTTGCAAACTGCGTTGGAACTTTTCAACGAATTTTGCAACGAAATCAAAGGACATATCACTTTTCGGCATATTTGAAAATTCGTTGCAAAATTCATTGGAAAATTCCAACGAATTTTGAAACGAATTTATAGCAAACCTTATTTTTCCGCATATTTGCAATTTGTTGGAAAATTCGTTGGAATTTTCCAACGATTTTTGCAACGAATTTGAATTTGTTCAAGCTATTTGAAATTCGTTGCAAAATTCCAAAGAATTTTGCAACGAATTTATAGCAAACCTTATTTTTCCGCATATTTGAAAATCGTTGCAAAATTCGTTGGAATTTTCCAACAAATTTTGCAACGAAATCAAAGGACACATCACTTTTCGGCATATTTGAAAATTCGTTACAAAATTCGTTGGAAATTTCCAACGATTTTTGCAACGAATTTCGAATTTGTTCAAGCTATTTGAAATTCGTTGCAAAATTCGTTGGAAATTTCCAACAAATTTTGCAACGAATTTCAAATAGCCAAATTTCCAATGAATTTTACAACGAATTTATAAATATGCCAAAAAGTGATGTGTCCTTTGATTTCGTTGCAAAATTCGTTGGAAAATTCCAACGAATTTTGCAACGAATTTCAAATATGCGGAAAAATAAGGTTTGCTATAAATTCGTTGCAAAATTCGTTGGAAATTTCCAACGAATTTTGCAATGAATTTCAAATAGCTCGAACAAATTCAAATTCATTGCAAAAATCGTTGGAAAATTCCAACAAATTTTCCAACGAATATCAAATATGCGGAAAAATAAGGTTTGCTATAAATTCGTTGCAAAATTCGTTGGAAATTTTCAACGAATTTTGCAACGAATTTTCAAATATGCCGAAAAGTGATGTGTCCTTTGATTTCGTTGCAAAATTCGTTGGAAAGTTCCAACGAATTTTGCAACGAATTTCGAATAGCTCGAACAAATCCGAAATTCGTTGTAAAAATAGTTGGAAATTTCCAACGAATTTTGTAACGAATTGTCAAACATGCCGAAAAGTGATGTTTTCTTTGATTTCGTTGCAAAATTCGTTAGAAAATTCCAACGAATTTTGCAACAAATTTCAAATATGCGGAAAAATAAGGTTTGCTATAAATTGGTTGCAAAATTCGTAGGAATTTTCTAACGAATGTTGCAAGGAAATCAAAGAGCACATCACTTTTCGGCATTTTTGAAAATTCGTTGCAAAATTCGTTGGAAATTTCCAACGAATTTTGCAACGAATTTCAAATATGCGGAAAAATAAGGTTTGCTATAAATTCGTTGCAAAATTCGTTGGAAATTTCCAACGAATTTTGCAACGAATTTTCAAATATGCCGAAAAATGATGTGTCCTTTGATTTCGTTGTAAAATTCGTTGGAAAGTTCCAACGAATTTCGAATAGCTCGAACAAATTCGAAATTCGTTGCAAAAATCGTTGGAAATTTCCAATGAATTTTGTAACGAATTGTCAAATATGCCGAAAAGTGATGTGTTCTTTGATTTAGTTGCAAAATTCGTTGGAAAATTCCAACGAATTTTGCAACAAATTTCAAATATGCGGAAAAATAAGGTTTGCTATAAATTCGTTGCAAAATTCGTTGGAAAATTCCAACGAATTTTGCAGCCAATTTTAAATATGCGGAAAAATTCGAAATTCGTTGCGAAATTCGTTAGAAATTTCCAACGAATTTTGCAACGAATTTTCAAATATGCCGAAAAGTGATGTGTTCTTTGATTTCGTTGCAAAATTCATTGGAAAATTCCAACGAATTTTGCAGCCAATTTCAAATATGCGAAAAAATTCGAAATTCATTGCAAAATTCGTTGGAAATTTCCAACGAATTTTGCAACGAATTTTCAAATATGCCGAAAAGTGATGTGTTCTTTGATTTCTTTCTAACGAATTTTGCAACGAATTTCAAATATGCGGAAAAATTCGAAATTCGTTGCAAAATTTGTTGGAAATTTCCAACGAATTTTGCAACGAATTTTAAAATATGCCGAAAAGTGATGTGTTCTTTTATTTCGTTGCAAAATTCATTGGAAATCTCCAACGAATTTTGCAACGAATTTCAAATATGTAGAAAAATAATGTTTGCTATAAATTCGACCTACTTTTCCACTTCTTCCTCTTCTGCTTCTTCTTCTTCTTCGCTCTACTCTTCCGGTTGCAGAAAGAGCACCCAGACCATCAAGGACGTCATTGACATCGCCAAGCAGTGGCGACCCAAGAAGCCCAGGCCCGCGCCCGTGCCCGCGCCCGCGCCAAGGCTTCCGCAAAGGACGACGGCGTAGGTGGAGGAGGCGCGCCCGGGCGCGACACCCCGGGCTCGAACGGGCGCCGCGATGGAGCCCGCGTACCCGGTGCTGACCGAGCTGCCGGAGGGCCATCTGTCGCGCAAAGTGGTGGAGATCATCTTCCACACGAGCTGGGGGCCGAAGCCGTTCGCCGGCCGGGTCGACGTGATCCTCAAGGTGCAGAACGGGCAGCGGACGACGGCCCGGTTCAAGGAGTACTGGGACTTGGTGAAGTCACGGGCCGAGTCGGGCGGCCCCCGGGACGAGGACGCGCAGTGCGCCGCGGACGGGAACGAGGTGATGCAGCTTCGCTGCATGGGCTCCACGGCGCGCGAGGGGCCCCCGTGGGATGCGGTGGGGAGTGGGGGGTCGGGCCGTCGGCGACGGCGACAAGGGGGCGGCGATCTGCACGTTCGACAGCAGCGGCAACGTCCACGAGAGCGTTGGGGGAGGTAGGGGGAGGAGGGCAATGCTAATGTGCCGGGTCATCGCGGGCTGGGCCTCTAAGAAGCTCGGCCTCGACCACCCGTTCCTGGGCGGCGGCGGCGGGGTCACGTACGACTACGTGAGCGGGGACGACGGCGAGTTGCTAGTGTTCGATCCTCGGGCGGTGTTGCCCTGTTTCCTCATCATCTATAGGTTGTTAAAAAATCAGCATGTCCCGCAAATTTTTTCGCTATGTAAAATTGATTTTTCTTAATTGCATTCCATGTTTCTCCTATCATTATTGCCAAGGGAAGTTCTTGATTTTCAACGAATTCTTACCAACGAATTTTCCCACAAACTTACCAACAAATTATTACCAACGAAAATTCAAAATTTTTTTGCCAAAATATTGAGACAATAATTTGTGGCAGGAATTTCCTTTTCCAACGAACTTTCCCGCGGAAAATTCACAACAAACTTTGCCACGATTTTTCCAACGAATAATTTACGATGAATTTTCCAACGAATTTAGCAACAAAATTATCTACGAATTTTGCCACGACTCTATTTTTGTCGCAAATTTTCACGATTTTGTTGTCCCAAAAATTTTCCCGCGCTGAATTGGCCACGATTTTTTTTTCGTTGGAAATTCTGTTTCGCACAATTTTTACGACGAAAAATTACCGACGAATTTTTCCACGACTTTTTCAACGAATAATTAGTGACGAAATTTGCAACAAAATTTCCAAGGAATTTATCCACGAATTTACCCACGAAAAATTACCAATGAATTTTGCCACGAGTTTTCCAACGAATAATTAGCGACGAATTTTCCAACGAACTTTCCAAGGAATTTAGCCACTAATTTACCCACGAAGTTTCCAACGAAATTTCCAACGAAAAATTTTCGTCGCAAATTTCCAACGAAAATTAAAATTTTTTGTTGGAAAATTTTCCGACGACGAATTACCCACGAATTTTTTTTCGTTGGAAAATTTGTTGGAAATTCGTTTTCCAACAAATTTTTCAGAATTTTTCGTTGGAAATTTCTTCGGAAAAAACATGTTTTTTTTGTAGTGGACCCTTTGAGCCCCTAGTGACTTTCACAGCATCTACCAGGTCTTCCACACCCTTAAGCATCACAACACACACCTCGACCTCAAATTTGATATCTTTGGCAACATACTCCTTGTCTAGCTTGCTCTACTCCCTAAAAGTCAAACTTAGATCATAATGACCTTCTTTATCTCCTCGTCAAAATTGCTCCTCAAGAATCTTAAGATACATTCCCGCTATTAAAGGTAACAACTCGTTTGCCTTTATTATCTCTTACAAGGCGAAGCACGCTTCTTTGAGTCAAAATTGATAGTCATCTCGACCCCAAATGAGATATACACCCTAGTACTTAACAAAAGATTCATGCGCTATAAATTAACACACAAGCTCACAACGTCCCATAAACTCTATATCCCAAAAATCATAACCTAAGCTCTGATATCACAAGATGACACACCCCGAAACCTACCAAGACAAAGGATGACACGGCCGTCCTTCCTCCCGAAGGACACAGTCTAAAACCACAATCAAAGAACAAACTCCAAAAAGATCCTATTGATATCGCTTTCACTCTAATGGCTACTAATCAAGGAACTTGAAAAGATTGAGGAAAGAGAGGGGTGAGCAACCATAGCTCAGTAAGTAATGCGTATCTCTTCTAAGCAAATCAAATTGCCACTATGCATATATAAAACAATACCAAAAACTCATAATTCAAACCCACAATATCATATACATATCTTATCAAATATGAGTTATTTTCCTTTCACAAAACTTGATACAAACCAGAAAATACTCATTTGATACACCATCACAATTCAATTTAGATATCCTTGAAAGTTCGATATCCAAGTTCGGATTCCAATTCATGGCCAAAATCGATCAATTGCGACTTTAGTTTATCTCAAACTAATGGGTGGCTTTTAGGTGTTACGCGTATGCAACCCATGACTGATTCAATATCAAGCCACGTTTAAGTTTACTCAAACCATGGTGACTTCGGTTGTCATGTAATTGTAAGGGTCAATCACTAGTTCTGAAGGACATGATCGTTAGAAATTGGTTTAGGAATGATCGTAATTCAAACATGGTCAAACGGAATCACCCGCGACCCAATTGTATAACATTGGTAAATCATTCCATAACCATCCTTAGATCGGTCTATAATAGCCTAAAATATCTTCTCGTCAATTCTTTTGGTCGAAATGTCAATCCAAGGTCGAGTTCTTAGGTCGTGCATACTTAATTTCTAACTAGCCATTTCCTAATGGTTATTCTTCTCATGAGTGATCAATTTAGAGCGAGATTTAACTGAAAGTGCATCGATGAGATAATCATTTCATAAATCTCGAAGATGGGTCGAAATTCAGAATGTCACAACTCCTTCCCCTTACAAAAATTTCGTTCTCGAAATTTACAACTGACTCAAACTATTTAAACAAATGGGAGTGCTGACGCCTCACGATTTCTTCGCTTTGCCATGTGGCTCCTTCTGTTCCGTGATGCTGCCAGATTACTTTAACCAACGGAATTGTCTTGTTTCGTAAAACTTGTTCTTTTCTATTCTCTATCCAAATAGGTCTCTCCATGTGCGACACCCTATCGTCCACGTCTAATTCTTCATAGTTCAGCACGTGAGTTGGATTCGACTCATACTTCCTTAGCATGGACACGTGAAAGACATTGTGAACTTGAGACAAATTCGTCGGCAAAGCGAGTCGATAGGCTAGAATTCCAATTCATTCTAAGATTTCAAATGGACCTACGTACCTTGAACTCAACTTTCCTTTCTTGCTAAATGTAGATGTTCCTCGCATTGGTGGCACCTTGAGGATGACACGATCTCCCACTTGAAATTCCAAAGGTCTACATCGCTTATCTGTATAACTTTTCTGATGACTCTGAGCGGTCTTAAGCCTTTCTCGAATGATCTTAACCGGATTGACTGATTGTTATATCAATTCTGGACTCGTTATGCTTTGTTCCCCAACTTTATCTCAGCACACTGGAGTTCTGCAAGTTCTGCCATGCAACGCTTCAAATGGTGCCATTCTGATATTCTGCTGATAACTATTATTGTATGCAAATTCTACTAAGTGTAACTGTTCTTCCCAACTTCCTTTAAAGTCTATCACACAAGCTCGTAACATGTCCTCGAGTGTCTAAATTGTCCTTTTAGATTGGGCATCTATCTGCGAATGATAGGTCGTGTTATATTACTCTGTCCGACGTGATTGTAACTAGCACTCCATGAAGACGGACCATTTATCGTATATACAGCTCGGCATACCTATCCATTGTGAAATCCTTTCGCATTGCCAGAAAATGCGCTGACTTAGTCAACCTGTCGACTATAACCCAAATGGAATCATGGCCTCTCTAGCTACTTGGCAAACCCATAACAAAATCCATAGTGATATGTTCCCATTTCCATTATGGGATTTCCAATGGTCGCAACAGTGCACCAGGCTTACAATGTTGCACCTTCACTTGTTGGCACGTTAGGCACTTAGTTGCGTGCTTGGCTACATCCACTTTCATTCCGTTCCGCCAATAGTGCTAGCATAAGTTCTGATACATCTTGGTGCTGCCTGGATGAGTACTGTAGTTACTACATTGAGCTTATACCAAGATTTCCTCAAGCTCAACGTCATTGAGAACGCATAATTGTCCACGGAACTTCAACATCCCGTCCTCGGATACTTGAAAGTCTGGCTTTCTCTTACTTGTATCCATACTCAAAATCTTTTGAATTTCAGGGTCTATAGATTATAATGCCTTAATCTTAGCCTGAATCTCTGGTTTGGTCCTTAAGGTGGCTAACGAGCTCGAGAGGTGACTTACCTCAAACTTGAACTCCGAATTACATACTCCTTCCAGTAAAATCCATTCCTTAATCATCATATATGCGATGCTTGATTTCTAACTAAGTGCATTCGCTACTTTGTTAGCCTTCCCAGGATGATACAGAATGTCACAGTCGTAATCCTTTAGAAGTTCCGTCCACCGACACTGTCTCATGTTCAACTCCTTTTAGGAAAACAAGTACTTAAAACTCTGATGGTCCGTATAGATTTGAAACCTTTCTCCGCACAAGTAGTGACTCCAAATCTTCAGTGCAAAGATGATAGCTGCTAGTTCCAAATCATGAGTCGAGTAGTTTAGCTCGTGAGGTCTCAACTATCGCGATGCGTATGCAACAACTCTTCCATACTGCATTAAAACACATCCTAATCCCTTTAGCGACGCATCGCTATAAATCTCGTATCCTCTAGGACCTGATGGTATTATCAACACAGGGGCGGTCATCAACTTATGCTTAAGCTCTTGGAAACTCCTCTCACACTTATCCGTCCACTCAAACCTTGTTTCCTTCTTTAGTAAACGAGTCAAAAGAGTGGCTATTGCGAAGAACCTTTCCACGAATCGTCTATAATAGCCTGCAAGTCCTAAGAAACTCTGAACTTCCGTCACTATCGTAGGTCTTGGCTAATTCATAGCTGCTTCAATCTTAGTTGGATCCACCGAGATTCCATCCCTGGAGATCACGTGTCCAAGAAACGCTACCCAATTGAGCCACAGATCGCACTTACTAAACTTGGTGTAAAGTGCATGTTCTCTCAAGGTCCATAGAACCATTCTCAAATGTTGTTCATGCTCTTCAAAGCTCTTCGAATATACCAAAATATCATCGATAAACACAATGACGAACTGATCGAAGAACTCCTTGAATACCCGATTTATCGAATCCATAAAAATAGCTGGTGTGTTAGTCAATCCAAATGGCATGACGGTAAACTCGTAATGTCTATATCTTGTACGAAACGCCATCTTCGGTATATCCTCCTTCTTGATCCTTAGTTGATGGTAGCTCGTTCTTAAGTCTATCTTGGAGAATACCGATGCCCCTTGTTGGTGATCGAATAAGTCATCTATTCTTAGTAATGGATACTTGTTCTTGATGTTTACCTGGTTCAACTGTCGATAGTCAATGCATAAACGCAATGACCCATTTTTCTTTCTTACAAACAACACTGGTGCTCCCCACAGCGACGCACTTGAACAAATGAACCCCTTATTAAGCAACTTTTGCATATGAACCTTTAATTCTTTTAACTCTAACAATGCTATTCTGTAGGGTGCTCTAAATATTGGCTCCGTCCCAAGGGCCAACTCAATTAGAAATTCCACTTCCCTATCATGTGGTAATCTCGACAATTCCTATAGAAAGACTTCGGGAAAGTTACACACCTCGGCTATATCCTCTAGCCTTGGCTCCTCAACCAACGAGTCAACCACAATCGCTAGGTAACCTTGGCATCCTTCATCTAGCAGCTTAGTCACCTCAAACGACGAAATCCAAGGGATCGAGATTCCTCCTCGACTTCCCACTAACTCATATCTAGGATGACCAATCAGATTAAATTGGATCACCCTGCTACTACAGTCTATCATAGCTTTCTGCTTAACAAGCCAATCCATCTCCACAATAACATCAAAATCAAACATAGTCAATCCCAGTCAATCTAACAAACTGTGCTGACACAAAAGAATGCGATGCTCCTGGATCAAATAAAGCATAGGTAGCATGATCACATAAAGAGACTATACCTATGACCACGCCAAGCGCATCCTCCGCCTCGTTCCTTGCCATCGCATATACTCTTTCTTACGCCTGCGGTCTATTTTGATTGTTCTGCGGAGCATTCCCAGTTTGTCCCACCCTGGGTTGTTGCGATTGCATTGGTGGCCTAGCTTGTCGATTCGGGTAATTCTTCACTTGGTGACCATGTTGGCCACATCCATAACACGCTCCATTCCTGCCAAGGTAAGGGCCATTCCCTTGCCTCCTCTCACAAGATTAACGCAGGGCATTAGAGTAGAATGTCGGCTTCCCAATATTCTTTCTGATAAGAAGGACAAATCGTCTATTGCCAATCATAGGCTTCTTTCCAAAATTATGATTGTACCTAGCCGGTGCGTACCGCGATCCAGATGTGGCAGCCTTTTCCGTTATATCCCTCTCAACTATTTGAGCCCACTCATAAAGCTCATTGTAATCCCTTAGGTTTAGGAGTATCAACTGACTACGGAGCTCCGATTTCATACTATCCTGGAATCTCTTTGCCTTGTCTATAAGGTTCTCGACCATTCTTGGTGCGACCATTCCTGGTGGCCTAGCTTGTCGATTCAGGTAATTCTTCACTTGGTGACCATGTTGGCCACATCCATAACACGCTCCATTCCTGCCAAGGTAAGGGCCATTCCCTTGCCTCCTCTCACAAGATTGACACAGGGCATTAGAGTAGAATGTCGGCTTCCCAATATTCTTTCTGATAAGAAGGACAAATCGTCTATTGCCAATCATAGGCTTCTTTCCAAAATTATGATTGTACCTAGCCAGTGCGTACCACGATCCAGATGTGGCAACCTTTTTCGTTATATCCCTCTCAACTATTTGAGCCCGCTCATAAAGCTCATTGTAATCTCTTAGGTTCAGGAGTATCGACTGACAACGGAGCTCCGGTTTTAGACCATCTCGGAATCTCCTTGCCTTGTCTATAAGGTTCTCGACCATTCTTGGTGTGAACTTAGATAGCCTTGCAAACTCTGCCTCATACTGATCGACGGTCATCTGATTCTGACAAAGTCGTAGAAATTCTGCCATTTTCTTTTCTTGTACATTCTCAGAGAAGTACTTCCCGTTGAAGGCCTCGACAAAGGCATCCTAGTTCTGAACCATGCCTTCCGAAAAGATTCTACCTCGGGTGGTGTTCCACCAATCACTTGCATTGCCTTGGAGTTGATACACTGCCAGGGCCACCTTTTCCTCCTCCGTGCACCCTAGAAGTTTAAAAACCTTTTCCAACTCTTCCACCCAAAGGGTGGCAGCCTCGGGATCACCCTTCCTATCGAACTTGGGCGGCTTAAGTTTCAGAAACTATTCTACCACTTGATGCATCTGACGATTTCCATTCCCATTCCCCAGATTATCATGAGCGGCAACGGCAGCAGCCTCAATAGCCTCGGTAACAGCAACTACAGCAGCAGGTCATTCTTGAGCCTACTGTCCCATTAACTGTCCAATCACCTTAAGGGCTCTCAAGACTCCATCCACTCTGGGATCCTCCATTGGTCTTGCTTGAGAACTCGACTAGCCTCTGGTCCCTTTATCCCGGTTGTTCATTCTACTTCAATCTCACATAGTCATCTATAATTCCACCGAGGAATTAGAGACCTAAACCAACTACTCGAGCTTAAACAACTCTAAGCAACAAACCACAACAAGTAATCACCAAAACAAGTATCACAAGTACACAATTAGCAAGGTTCTAGCTCTTACTTTTTAGTGCCTGCAATGTTAGTAATCCAAAATAATAACACGAAAACACCCGGCAACCACAAGCACATGCTCTCAGGACATGCATTAAACATTCTAAACTTGCGACCAAGGCAAGTCTCCCTAACTAACTATACCAAAAGCCATCGCTCTTTATCACTCTAGGTCTCAACTGAACTTGGATCGAGCTAACCTTGCTCTGATATTAATTAAACAGGGATGTCATGCCCCACACCTTACGAGCTCGTAACATCCTATTTGGTTGTTAAGAATGCGACATCCCAAGATTTGTCACTGACCCAAACTAACGAACTAAAGAGCAGCACACGCGGAAGCAATATCGAACTCTCCATACAACAAACAATTAAATGGGTAGTAAGGAGACAACGAAACACATCAACAAAGCACTTTTATAAACACTTCATCAAATACAAATGCATAATTACAAGCCTTACTAGAGGCCACTATACAAGAACCACGCACCACAAAAAGAATCGATGGTTGGTTAGCCTAGCTTCTCTACCAAAAGGAGTACTCAAAAGACGAGGTAACTAGGCCTATCACAAGTCTCCACGGTACCATGGCGGCGTCTCCGGATCCACTGGTCCACATCTATGGGTATCCCAAAACGTCTAAGAGGATCATTCGGGTTCATAGTCGGGGTTCTGAAAGGTTTTGGGATACAATAATGAGAATAAATCTCAATAAGTAAACTCCCTAAGCCTCGCTTAGGGTAACACGTATCTCTGGATCACCCTAATCATGCAATCCTATCTATCGTGGTAAAACCCTTCCTTGGCACAACCAATTTGCAAATCATAATATATTTTCTAATAAACACTCAACGGTATCACCATACCACATGTACTCACCAAACACAAACAAATCACGGCATTGCATAAACATGCATATCGATAGTTAATAATCTAGACATGCTCAAATATCACTCTTGAACACAAAAGCATTCCCCTATGCGAATAACACTCGTAGTTGTCCATACTATTAACGACCCCTTGGGCCACACCAAACTCCCGCTGGTCTTCCGGTCTAGCCGGGTATCATCCCGCTACTTCGGGCACGATAATGTTGGAGATCGAGCACCCCTGGCAAGCCGGGTACCCAACAACATTTCAATAAGGAGCATCGATTCAGCCTCCATCGCGATCGGCAACATCTAGAATCCCCGCCTAGATGACATCCCAACACTCGTCGGGCATTGTCTAAAACTCCCGCCTAGACGGAACTTGTCATGACCATGCACGCAAACAATCACTCATTGTCAATTTTCATCTTTCTTAATTAGCCAATGCAGAGTGTTTATGATGTGCATTTCCCTACAAACGAACATGTCATGAATCGCAACCATAACCATATCAAACATCATTATCTAGTCACAAATCGCCATGATACACTAAGATTAGCCATGATTAACCACGCGATCCATTATCAAGCCACAAGATCGATGTTCAAGCATAAGATCCACCATTGATCATCCATTTCGACCACATGATTATCATCACAACCACATGATCAACATTAATCACTTAATCAATCATGATTAAAATAATTAAACACATGATCATCAATCACAACCACACGATCAACACTAGTTACACAATTAGCCCCATGATTAGCATTTGCACCACATAATCAAACAATTAGGACATGATCAATCAATCTAAGCCACACGATTAACTATGATCACATGATCAGCCAATCCAAACCACATGATCAACTATTGAACCACATGATTAACAATCCAACACATGATCAGCCATGATCAAACCATTCTAGCCACGTGATTGTTGATTAGATCAGTTGATTAGCACAAGATCAATCAATCTAAGCCACATGATTACCCTAAACACCTTATCAGCCACATAAGCCATATGATTAACATTAAACCACATGATTAACCACTAATCAGCCATACACTAATCAAACCTAAGTCAGCCACAATCAGCCACTCATTAGCCCATAATTAACCACTAATTAGCCATACACTAATTAGCCCTAAGTCAGCCCACAATCAGCCAGTAATTAGCCCACAATTAACCACTAATCAACCCCTAAATTAGTCCATTAGTCACCCATCAACCTAATCAAGGTTAAGGAAATTACTTACCACTAATCCTAAGCCCAAAGTTTCACTAAACCTGCAGCTAATGATCCGACGTGCAGCAGCTACCTCGACCACGATGAACGATGGTAACGGCTGCTAGTCACAGCTTGAACGGTGGCTAGGGGTGGTGGTTTACATGAGGTGGAGCTGGTGGCAGCGTGAGGATGATGGCTAGTTAGTGACGGTGGTGGAAGATGGCTTGGCCAAACCAAAAAGGGAGAGTGAGAGAGTGAGTGAGTGATAGAAATGGCCGATCTGAAAAATGATGGGGGAGAGAGAGAATGGCTAAACAACATCATCCAAATGAAGGGTTGAGATCACTCCTTGATCTCCAAGTCAAGATCCAAAGGCTAGGGTTGATTTGTCACGTCCCAAACCCCATCGAGCTCGTGACACATTTCTCTGGTCGATTAATGCAACATCCCAAGGTATCACCGACCTCACTTATAATTATCAGAGATTTAAACAATCAGCGGAAACCACAAATACCCGGACAATTAGAACTGGGGTAATTAAGGAGAATAAAAATACTCGTTTCTCATTCAAACTTATATAATATTCATAATTTACAAACCACCAATATACATATGCACACCGTACTATAAATCACCGATATAAAAAAGGATCGATAGCATGGGTATTCTATCGCCAAAAATGGAACACCTCAAGTTTGCCTATTCTCAACCCCTAAACCTAGCCCCTACGCCCTCTGCTTAGCGTCCACTTTGAGTCTGATTCTTCGTTCTCTGAATCTGAGTCCCCCTGGATTGTCTGCTCCTCTGAGGTCTTCGGGTCAGCCTCAATCTCGATCGGATGGTTTATATCACCCGACTCTGCTGGAACCTCGCCCCGCTCCTCCTCAGCTGGCTCCTCATCAGACTCGTCCTCTGGCACAAATTCGGGGTCAATCCACTACTCATACGGGGGTATATATTCCGATTCTTCTTCCGGCTCAGTGGGCTCAACAGGTTCATCCTCAAGTTCTGCCTCGGGTTCTTCTTCTTCCGATTCTTCCTCGGGAATCACCTCAAGATCTACATCCATTGGATCATATCTTGCCTGTGATTCCTTCGGCTCTGGTTTATGCTCGGCCCCCGAGGGCTCAGGTGCTGTAGGCGCTGGCTGCAGTCCAGACTACGCCAAACTAGTCATCTCGCCATCGAGCGGAGGTATAGCAGACGGGTCCCAATCCTTAACTCCATCAAAGGGGACGTCAAATCCACAGACGAAACCGAACTCATCTACCCCGTCTCGAAAGAACCACGCAGTGTAAGTATGAGACTGCTAGAGGGGTAGTCCTATGTCTACCCAAACTATCGTCGTATGCTTAACCTAGGTCATATTTTCATTTAAGGGAAATTCTACAACATTGTGGTCGGTGTGCATCGGAACTCCAAAACGCTCAGGTGGCGGTGGCGGAGGATTCATTGCTCAGGCCAGGGTTCTAAAATTGTTGGTTAAAATAACCATGAGAATATATCTCAACAAGCACACACCATAAATCCCACCTAGGCTATCACGTACTTCCAGACAATCACAAACACAATCACACACTCAACTATCATATAGCAGGCACATAATTATGCTTACCTGGGCCTTTCTAGCATACAACCTGCACGTTAGTCACAACCACACCATTCCACTCACATGCATGTTTTAATTACATTTTATGTATTCGTTCCAATCTCATCACATCTGTTCCACACCCCTCGCCAGTGACTAGCGTAATGGTACCGTCTCAAGTTCACTGCGACCATCTCACACTTGCCTCGCTAGTGGCGCGCGTAATAGTACCGCCTCAGGCGCACTGTGACCAACTCATTCTCAACTCGCCAGTGACCCGCGTAATGATACCACCTCAGGTTCACTACGACTAACTCACAATAACACTTCAAAGCCTACGTAATAGTACTGCCTCAGATCATGTATCTTGCCTGCGTAGTGGTACTGCCTCAGGCTCAACACCTACCATCTACAACACAACCCGCGTAATAGTACCGCCTCAATTTGGCCGTCCTCCGGTAATACCGGGCATCGTTCCGCATAGTCATACCGCCTTAGGACGGATAAATATCCCCACGTAATGGTACTACCTTAGGGATTTAGTGATCATACGAACATATGCGCATACCATATATTTTATCTGTACCTGTGTAAACACGCCTCAGGGCCTTTTAGTGATCACACGCACATCGCACGCCTCAACTCTCACACGTGCGCACACTCGGGCATCAATCAATTGCACATTAATGCACCCAATTTCATCACCACAACTCAGCCACATTACAAACACACAATCAACATACAAATTGCCATTTTTCCACATCCAAACTACGGCAAATCAATTCGAGCCCTTCACGACATTTTCACACAATTAATCGCCAAATCTAAATACCCAATTTACATACCGGACAACACATTACAGCACACATTTCAGCCACTCACAACCCACCTTTGGCCTCAATTTTTTCATCAAAATCTCCCAAATTTATTCCTAAGGCCCGCTAATCAATTCCGCCCCTAAAACCATATTAATCTGCGTCTAATTAAACCCAATTCCACCCATAATTTTGTCCGTCGATACCCAAAGTCCTAAATAGAGTTTAGGGCGTGACTTACCCGAACTCTAGACTAACTCGGCTAGAGCGGAAAACGGGTAACGGTCAACGGTGAGCGGCAATGAGCGGCTCGGCGATGGCGGGTGGGCTGGACGGCGTGCAGCAGCGACGGCCTCCTTGGCCGTGGATCACGGCCACACGAGGGAGAGAGAGAAAGGAAGGAATGGCAGCGTGAGGGTGGTGGCGACTCGGTGGGGGAACGGCGGTGGCGAGCGGCATACGGCGCAGCGGACGGTGGCCAAGGGGGAGATAGAGAGCTCTCGGTGAGGGAGGGGAGAGGAGAGAGAGAGTGAGTCGTGGGGGAGGGGAAAGAAATGAGGAGAGAGAGAGAGAAAAAAAATTGGACTTAAATCTAATAATTGAGCCCCTTTTTGACAAATTACCATCTTGCCTTTCTCTCACAAATCCAATCGATGGCCGAGATTCATTCTTATCCTCAGATCGGCGGCCCATATCAAATCTTTTCTAAGATATCCAAGGGCAATTTGGGAATTTCATAAAATTCCAAGGGCAAAATTGTCCAACTCAAAAGTTAGGGCAAAATGACCAAAATGCCCTTCCTCTTTAACACTTGCTCTTTATAAACCTCAAAGGGTAAAATGGTCACTTTTCCATTTTCTTGCTAAATTTGAATTTTTTTGAAGGATTCGGGAACATCTAAAACTGTATGTTCTAACCACAACGTCGTCCTAACATCCCGTCGTGACTTCCTAATTTTTTAATGTCGAATTTGAGCTCTAATTAATAATTAAATTTTATTAAGCGTAACTCAAGCATTTCTCAAACTAATGGGCGGCTTTTTGGGAAATTCGCATATTCGACTCGTGACTGATAATAAATCGAGTCACGTGCAAGTTCATTCAGTTCGTGACGACTTCCGTTGTTAAGAAATCGCGAGGTTCGACCGCTAGTTCCGTCGGGCACGATCGTTCGATATAGGTTCTGGATCATTCGTCAATTCATTTCGTGGTCAAATCCGTGATCCACTCGTATGACAATGACGAATCGGCCCACAACTACCCTAAGATCTGCCTACATTGGCTCAAAATATCACCTCAACGATTCTATAGTCGAAAATCGATTCACAATCAAATTTTCTTTAGTCGCACGAATTTAAATCCCTAATTAGCCTTTCCTTAATGGTTAGTATCCTAGGAATGATTAGTTCCGGGCGAGAACTAACTACGAGTACGTTCATAAAACCAAGCATTTCATAAATCCCAAATGGGTAAATTTTAGGATGTCATATGATTCTTGAAAAGGTTTCTAGAAAGGGCAATTAGAAAAATAACCAAAAAATGAAGGGCAAATCTGTCCAATGAAATTTGGAATCACTAGGGGGTACAAAGACCAATATGCCCTTTCACTCAACCAAGAAGTCCTAGAACACTAAGGGGTGAAAGGGTCATTTCCAATTTCCGAGCCAAAGTTCACTTTTCCAAGAATTTCCGAGCAAACCGATAACTAAGCAAGCTTAATGAGGCAATGTCCAATATAATAGTTTTGATATCCTTAAAAGTTCAATACCTAAGTTCGGATTCCAATTCATGACCAAAATCGATCAATTGCGACATTAGTGTATCTCAAACTAACGGGCGATTTTTAAGTGTTGCGCATATTCAACCTGTGGTTGATTCGATATCAAGCCAGGTTTAAGTTTACTCAAACCATGGTGACCTCGGTTGTCATGTAATTGCGAGGGTCAATCACTAGTTCCAAAGGACACGATCGTTAGAAATTGGTTTAGGAATGTTCGTAATTCAAACAATGGCCAAACGGAATCACCTGCGACCCAATTGTATAACATTGGCAAATCATTCCATAACCATGTCACGACCTAAAAAATCGGGTTTTTCGATCTTAGGCTAATGGATTACTAGATCAATTAAATTAACTAACTTAGCTCGAGTTCTCCCAAACTCTACCAATTCGCAACTTAGGTCCAATTATGAACATGCAAATATTTTCAACGGAAATCGCTACTAATCATTTTAAGGTAGGTTGATTAGAAACCTAAATAAAATAGCGGGAGTACTATTTTATTCCTGCGAATCAAAAATTATAAATCCGGGAATTTAGTTATGCTAGATTACCCTAACGCCCTTTCAGTACCAATTTCAAGAAAAATGTTCAATTTGACAATTTTGATAAATCCTGACTTAGAGTTCAAAGGTGCAAAAATTTTTTGATTTTTACTTTTTTAAATGAAAGCTAACCTATATATAATGACATGCAAAAATTGACATGCGATTAATGCAACCTAACATGCAAACTATATGTCATGCGACGACGTGACCTATTTCTAATGACGGGCATATTATTTTTTGTATTTTTCCAAATGAAATTCGGAATTAAAATGCCAATTATCTAAACATGCAATTTTAAACTAAAGAAATTGACCTATTCTAAAGCAGTCTTTTTGGTATTTTTTTTTCGAAATTCGAAATTAAAATCAAGTAAAAAAATATAATCACGAAATCTTTCGAATTAAGTTTCGATCTGAAGCCTAACAGATCGACCCTAAAATTTGAAATACCCGCTATGAAAATAATTTTATCTAAAGCCTGATAGATAGATTTATTTCCATGTGTGCGGTTGCGGACTAGGAGATTTTCCTAACCAATCACATTTTGAAAAAAATTTGATATCTTAAATATCTTGGATATATTCAAAAGATTTTGAAATTTTGAAATTCTATCCAAATTTAACAAATAATAGATATCCAAGATTTCCAAAGAGTAAATAAATCCTAATTGAAATAATGCCTATTGCTCAAATATGCAAAGTTAGATAACAATATAGAATAAGCAATAAAATATCCAAATTGATTCGGATGAGATATTTACCTAAATGCGCAGATAACTTTCCAAATTTGAATCGTCGGCGGATCGGGAGTACGGATCAGAAGACCGACGGTGGGTGATCGATGACAGACGTGGCGGCGATGATGAGAGGTGGCGGCGATGGAGGAAGGGGGGCACGGGACTCACGGCTGACTGAGTTTGTAGATTTTGTCGGTCCTGGACACTTGCGTTCTTCTTATTTGTGAATGATTCAATGATGCACTCCTTCATAAACTTTCTCGCCACCTCACCCACGAGTCATCACATGCAAATAAAATATTTTTTCTCTTTCTACCTTGGCAACAACTTTCCAGCGGACACAGCGCCCAAGGATCTCAACCACAGCAACGTGTAACTAGACTTGTCCTAAAGATCGGTTTAGTGAAGACAAGTGGTCGTCTTGATGGACTTGTCGCGGACTAACTTCTCGGAACACTGCTAGCCTGAGGACGTCGCCAGGGATGCGAGGATCACTTGATGGTGGTCTCGTCACAGCAAGCACGACTAGAACAAAAAAGGGTAAGAATAAAACCACAAGAGCTCGTTGGGTGAGCCGGTGTTGTTGGGATTTTTTGGAAGGAGCTGGACACCAAGCAGTGGCTGTTGTCGGGACTGCTCTGCAAAATTGAGATCTCGCTTGAAAGTGCTCACTGGAAGCGTCGGCCCGCTGTGAAGGTACCGAAATTATAACGAGTCGTCGAGTGCATTGAATGCGGCTGGTCTTTGGCGTGGGCAGGTAATGCCAAGACAAAGAAAGCAGCGTCGTGATATTCGTGCAGGTGCTTCGTTGGGCTTCGTCGGTGCTGGCGAGTTGTAAATCGAAGCTCCAAGCGGGAATGCCAAAGGAAGAAGATGACACTTTCCCTTTTCTCACTTTTCTGTATTGTCTTTTGCTCTTTTTTTTTTCTTTTTCTTTTGGCTTCTCTGTGAGTGCAAAACGTGGAGACGTTTTGCTCTCCACCTTGACCCTCGTGAGTTGAGCCTCCTGCGGAAAGAACAGAAACAATCTCTCTCTCTCTCTCTCTCTTTGATTTTTCTTTCTCACTTTCTTGTGACCGTATGTTCTACTCTGTGTTTCCAGGAATTGTGTTCTCTGAAAGCTATGAGAGCCCCCCCTTAATTATGACACATAACGATGTATTTATAATGTAAACCTAGGTCAATTAGCCGGACTTTCTAGTCCTAATGGGCTTAGGCTTGGGCTTAGGCTTTAATCATCATTTAATTTCAAGTGGGCTGAATTAATGTGGGCTTTTATTTAATTAAGCTTGATGGGCTAATTTAAGCTCAAATTAAGACAACTACGCTCTTTTACATGTGATTTTTGGCCCTTGCCTTCCGAGTGAGCCGAGTCTCGTTCGGTGCCCGAGCTCGATTTACGTGATGAATTTTAAGCTCGCTTGCCACCGCCGATCCGATGCGGAATGCAATTAATCTATATGAACCTAAACTATATGCTATGCAATTTTAATATTTTTGTTTAGAGGTTAACAATTTAATCCCTAATTTTCTATGCAATTAACACTAAATGATGAGCCAAAATTTAGGTGTCAACAGCTGCCCCTCTTTGAGTGGAGGCTCGCAGAGGTTTCGCTCAAAGACTGAGATCTAAATTTAAACTATGAAAAATGTTGAATGATAATTTTTTTTAATGATGCATGATGTGCAATCAATAAGGAACGTATGCTAAGGCTTCTCACTTCATGCGGAGCGGTGAAAGAGTCTTACATACGGATCGCACAAAAAGCATCCAAGTGGGGGAAAGCTTTATAATGCTTTGAATTCTCTCGATCTCCAAACTTCTAGTCTATTGGGAGTAAGGTTCTCAAGGTACAGGATTGCCTATCTGTTACCTGTAGTTTCCTACAGATGCGAAATAGCGCATGATATGAAGAAAGAATGGGATGTATTACCTCTACCACTGGGCAATCACGAAAAGGATCATGTCACCTCTTCCATTAAGTGAGCATGAAATGGGGTGTGCTTCGTACTCCACTTAGTAACACCAAGAGAGAAATTATGTTGCCTGTCCTACTGGACAAATATGAGATGGGGTGTGCTTCGTACTCCACTTAGCAATACCAAGAGAGAAATTATGTCGCCTATCCTACTGGGCGAACATGAGAATACGGTGTGCCGCGTACTCTACTTAACAACACCAAATGTCACCTGTTCCATTTAGTGAACATATGAGAGAGATAATTTCTCCTATTCCGGAGAGAGAAACAATGAAGAATAATTAGCAGACGTACCTGAATTCTTCTTATCACGGAGCCAATGGCATCACTCCTATTTTTACTTGAGAAAAGGTTAAAATAACACATGCGCAGAGGCAGAGAAAACATAATTCATGAATCTGCTTGCATTACCAAGCTTTACTAGGGAATTTATTAATAAGAACAACCATTTCGTCCTTTTGACATTTTGATCATATTAAATGAGAGACCTTTAATCAGAAAGGACTTTCCACTCACTCTCAATGAAAGGCTTTTGACCCGACCTTTGATGCGGGTATAAGAATCACTCAAACTCTCTTCATCGTGCTTGACAAGGGTTCGAATATTCTCAAAATCAGTATGACTTGGCCAATCTGAGAGGTCTTTATAAGGACTAAAATGCAGGCTTGGTCAAAGGTTTCACAACGGGGACTCATGAGAGTTATAGCTTCAAAAGAATTGATATTATCCGCTACTCCGGGTTTACAAGTCAGGAATGCTGCAAAAATGAGATAGAAAAATCTTGCTTGCACTTCTTCGAGCAACATTTATGAGCATTTGAAATTCTACGTTAACTCAAGTGCCCTATTCTGAAGAGACTTTGGTAATGGTTGTAACGTAGATTCGGGTAGGCTTGAAATGAATGGCCTATTTCCATCAAAAGGGGTAATATGAACATGGAGATTGGTGATCATCCCATCTAGTAATTGCTCCACAAATGAACCTTCAAATGGTCTTTTTCTTAAAGAATGATCTTGCATATCGACTCAGTTCTTGCTGAAGCTTTTCCCTTTCTCTTTTCTCTTTTTTTTGAGAGAGAGATTTTCTTTTCTTCCAGAGATTTTTCCGAGAGAGAGAATTTCGATTTGATGGAGTCCTTTTGCATCCTTTCTGATGAATTTTCTTTCGAGCTCCCATTTGCCCTAAGTCACCTTGAACTTGTCTTGAGATGATTCCATTTGTTTTTTTTTTTTTGGTAAGGTAAGAATATGTATTACTTTCCAAACACCAATTACAAAGGAACACCTGAGACAACCCCGAACCGATTAAGACATAGGAATGTCCGAATAGGGTCAAGGATGACTTAGGCGGAACTATACAAAAGCAAGCAGCTAGCTATACAAGACAGACAGGACTAGTATAGCAAAAACTAATTATGACCGGGCTCTTCGAAGATGGATGGATGGAGACCCCAGTTTCTTTGAATTCTCCGGTTTCTTTGTGTGTCAGCAACTCTTCCAAGAGAAATTGCTTTGTCCTTCGCCACTTTGATGAGATGCTTGCGCATGCCCGGGATATAAATACTCTTGTTCCTGAAGAGGGCGTTGTTTCGTTCAGTCCATATGATGTGACACAAGGCACCAAATGAGAAACTGGAGAGGCGGTGCGCAAAAGAGGAGCCCCCGCATACTCTCATTGCCCATGTGATATGGTCATGCCAGGGTCTATTACGCCACGGGAGGTTACATCTTGTTGCCCAAAAAGTTGCCAGACTATTTGTCAAAGAGCAATCAAAGAAAAGGTGATTCACCGAATCCGGTGTGTTCCCACAAAAAGCACAAATACCAGCAAGGATCCTGCGGGTTTGGAGAAGATATACCTGGGAAGGTAAAAGGTTTACGGATACTACCCAAAGAAGGAAAGCATGGCGTGGGGCTACGTGGCGGCCCCAGACAAAGGAGGACCATGGGGCTGGTTATCCTATAATTCTGATGTGATTCCATGCATGCGCCACCGAGAAAGATCCAGCTGAGTGCGGCGTCCAAATAAAAGAGTCCGGAGTGTTGTCCTCAAAAAATGGAGGTGCTTCCGCCCAATCCAAGAGGGTGGACAGTATGCTAGATTCCTGCCATGTGTTATCATAGAAGTCTCGGACAAATATGTCCCGGGGAATCCTCGATCTATATATGTCAGTGTTACCGAAAATAAGGTATAGAGGACCTTTGTTGTGCCACCAGTCAAACCAGAAGGAGACCGAGCGACCATCTCCTATTTTCCATCTGAAAAGAGTTTGGGCTGAGATTCGCAAATCCAGTATTTTCTTCCAAGTCCAGGAGCCAAGGGTGGGCTTAGTTGCAATCCAGAAGTTAGACTTTTTCAAGAAATTGGAGTGTATCCATTTGCACCACAAAGACTCCTTATCAGTGAAGAGGAGCCAAATGTGTTTAAGAGTGAGAGCCCTATTATAGTCTACAAGTCTCCGAATTCCTAGACCACCTTCTTCTTTAGGTAGACAAACAGAGTTCCATGCTACCTTGGCTCCTCCAAAACCTAGATCAGGTCCTTTCCATAGAAATTGTCGCAAGATAGCCTCTATTCTATTTAGAACAGATCTCGACAGAGAGAAGATGGTGGCCCAGTACACTTGGATAGAGTATAGCACAGATTGGATGAGTTGCAATCTCCCAGCAAAGGACAGGAAACGCTGTGTCCATGAGCGGGCCCGTGCAGTAATAGCATCAACTAATATCTTACAGTCCTCTTTGCGCATTCTAGTGGAGATGATAGGCACATCGAGATAACGAAAGGGGAGAGTACCTTGTTGAAATTCAAGGCATTATAGTAACTGCCTATGCAATGCCAGGGTCCCTCCAGAGAGGAATATATTGCTTTTCCTGCTATTAGGTCTAAGACCAGACCAGTTGGAAAATAGTTGTAGAGATTCCTTGATTATCTCAATCGACTTCAAGTGAGCTTCATAAAAGAGTAGCACATCATCCGCAAAGAATAGATGAGATAATCGGGTTCTTTTGCATCGCCAAAACCAGCGGAATTCCGGGGACTCAGTCTTAGTCTTGAGAATACCCGAAAGGACTTCCATAACTAGTATGAAAAGATATGGCGATAGCGGATCTCCTTGCCGAATTCCTCGGCTACTGGCAAAGAACCCATGTAGTTCTCCGGTGATCGAAACCGAGAATTTGGCTGAAGACACGCAAGCCATAATCAACCTGATAAAGGAGACCGGGAATTTAAAGGCCAAAAGTGTCTTTTCAATGAACTTCCAGTCTACTATGTCGAAAGCCTTCTGGAAATCCACTTTGATGGCACACTTTAGCAGGTAAGCCTCGTGGTGAAAGTCCACAAACAACTCTTGTGCTATCATGATGTTGTCACTAATCCTGCGCCCTCGGACAAAAGCTGTTTGAGAAGGGCTAATCAGAGAGGGAAGAACATGTGCAATACGCCTAGCCAAAATTTTAAAAATGCATTTATAGAGGGTATTGCAACATGCAATTGGACGGAAGTCAGTCATGGCTAAGGCATTGGGGGACTTCGGCACTAGGGTGAGGATGGTATTATTTAACTGCTTGAGCATACGTCCAAACTGAAAGAAGTCTCTTACCGCCATAAGAATGGAGGGCCCAATGATCTCCCAAGAAGTTTTAAAGAAATCCACATTGTACCCATCCGGCCCAGGGGCTTTTGCCTTTAGCGAGCGAGAATAGAGTAGATTTAATTTCTTCATCAGACACCGGTTGCTCAAGGAAATATCTTTGAGTATCATCTAGATCCCGGCCAATGAAATCACCTATCTCCTGTATAGATGGCTGAACTGAAGTAGAGTTGCCATTGAGTAGCGTCTGGAAGTGGCAAATAATGTGGTTCCTGACCGCTTGTGGTTCAGTTAAGAGAACACCATCCTCTGTGGCAACTGAGAGAATGCAATTTTGCAATCGACATTTGGTGACAAAATGATGAAAGAATTTTGTATTCTGGTCCCCTTCTTTAAGCCATCTAATTCTGGATTTCTGCCTGAAGGAGGATTCTTCTTGGAGTCTCAGAGTAGAAAATGTTCTTAAGAGTTCCACCTCATTTTCGAGCAGTCTCTGGTCGAAGGGATGGAGTTCTAAAGCTTCCTGGACTAAATAAAGGTCAGCTCTGGCTTGTTCAGTTCTTTCGGAAATAGCCGAGAAAGAACTCCTGTTTAGGTGTTTCAGTTTCTCTTTAAGCAATTTTAGTTTGCAACAGATCTGGAACATAGGGATGCCCACCACGCGAGTATCCCAGGCTTAGGCTACTAATTCCAAGAAATTCGGGTGAGTAGTCCAAAAGTTAAAAAACTTGAAAGGTTTCTTTGAGCAGCCGGGTGAAAGAATTTTAATCACCATGGGGGAGTGATCCGAAATACCTGGTGCAAGGAAGGAGGCTTCCGAGTAGGAGAAGAACTGGTTCCAAAGGTTGTTGATGAGGACACCGATCAATCTTTCGGAGTTTCCTGTTATCACCAGAGGAATGCGACCATGTGTATCTATAGCCCACATACCGGAGGTCTTCCAGTCCCGACTGGTTGAGGCAATCCCCAAATTCATCAAAAAATGGTATCCAAGGGGTTGTGCTACCCACTCTATCCTGCAGGTCTCTAATGGCATTAAAATCACCAGCCACAATCCATGGCAAGTCACTCAAAGAGAGCCGAATAAGGTCAACCCATAGTGCGCGCCGGAGCGTAAAGGAATGTTCGCCATAAACAATAGTGAGAAGGCAAGATTTATGCAAATTCAGAAGATTAATTTGGGTATGAATCATTTGGCCAGAAGAGGAAATGAGACTCATCTCGATCTCACTTGGGTCCCATCCGAACCAAATTCTTCCAAGGGGGGAGAAATCATAGTTGGATATCCACCTCCAGTTATCATATAAGCTTCCAGAAATCTCAGCAAAATGGGAAACTTTGACTTTTGTTTCGACAATGCCAATGCACGAGAGGCGATGCGTCCTGATGAAGGAACAAATTTCTGCTTGTCTAAGGGGATTTACTAGTCCCTTTATGTTCCATATACCAAAAAACATCACAAAAGGTGGGTAGAGTTACCTCTGAGAAGTCCTAGGTCTCCTCCTCTTTGTTTTTTTCTTTGAGGAGGATGGACCAGGTGTCTTGGAAGGATGGGTTGAGATAGGCGTTGATCCAGGGGAAGGTTTAGTTACCTCTCCTGTGGTGCTGGTTGCCATGGTTCTAGACCGGGTGTTGGAGGGGAGAAACCAGCAGGGTCTAGCTCCCCCAATTCGTCTGGAGCATTAGAATTATCCAATGCTAGGCGAGAGTCAAAGGAGTCCTCTGTCAAGGAGTGGGAGTTAAGAGAGGAATCCTCTTCCTGCTGTTCCAGCGAGCCTATAGGACACGGTGCAGGGGAGGGGCTTGGAACAGTGGTTGATAGATTGTGCTGAGATGTATCAGAGCCCATCAGGACAGGATCAGTAACAGAGTTCAACGCAGGAGGCTGGGGTTCAACTTCCTCCAAGTTTGAGACCAGTTAAAGATCTGGGGTTAGTGCAGTACCTTCCAGGATAGGTTCAACATCAAAATTAAGAGCAGGAGGCAGGGGTTCATCTTCTCTCAAGTTGCGATCCAGTTGAAGGTCTGGAGTAGGTAGCAGCTAGTTTGATGGGTTGACAGAAGGAGCATTGCTTTTTCTTCGGTTGACTTGAGTCCAGCCATTAGTATCTTGAGGCCGAGAAGAATCCTCCCCTCTATGTTCAGGACAAGCAGCGTAGCAGTCAAATCCCCTGGTTCCCACTTTGTGTCCAAAAATACAATAGGAGGAGCACACAAGTGGTTTCCATTCATATTCAATGCTGATATGGCTCATCTCACCATCCCACCTGATCTTTACAGAATCCACTCGAGGATTAGTGGCTTTGATCTCCACATAAACACGCGTATAGGATATTCTAGTCAACTGTTCAGTCTGAACATCCACATAAAGTGGTTTTCCAATGGCACTAGCTATACGACCAATACCTGCCGGAGACCATAATGAGAATGGAATATCCCTCAGTCTAACCCAGATCGGGAGAGAGTCAAGCTTGCCCTTCTTGAGTTTCATTTTTGGATGCCATTGTTGTAGCATCATTGTGCTACTAAAGATGGAAATAGGTCCCAAGTCGATGATCTTCCTGCGAAACTCGGCATTTGGGACTCGAAAGAAGTAGAAACCATTGTCATGTAGTTTTACATCAACCACTTGGTCGGCCCAAGATTTCTTAATAGCTTCCTCAGTAAGCTTAAAGGGAACTTTCTTACCAATATAGTGTCTTACTATACATTCTAGCCAACGTGGGTTCTCATCAGCAGCAACCTCAGGGGTAATGTCAACAATAGGTTCTCCATTCTCCATCAAAGGTGGAACAAAAGTAAGATTATACCCTTTAGTCAAGGCCTTTTCAACATTAGCCCAAGATCTGGACACAGGTGCCGGATTAGGCTGGCGACTAGTGCTCTGTCTCCCCCTAAAAGCTTGGCTGTTTATTAGAAGAATGATCACCAATTGGGTTGAAATGAATTCACTGCTCAAATTGGGTATGCAAAGGGTATAATGTGTAGGATATAGAAAGAAATG
This sequence comes from Syzygium malaccense, assembly GCA_031216405.1. NCBI lineage: Eukaryota > Viridiplantae > Streptophyta > Magnoliopsida > Myrtales > Myrtaceae > Syzygium > Syzygium malaccense. Next base: position 38,486,569 of record CM062263.1, on the reverse strand, counting down.
CTCTTCGTCATATCTAAGGCACTCGAGCTAACACAGAACTTGCATGCAATAAATATACTTGAAGATTGATGCAAGTGAAAGCAAGAAAATTCTAACCATTTTGAACTTTCTAAGAAATTACCTCGGTATGGGATTATTCCTGATAGGGGTAAGAAATGAAACTCCGTTCAAAGGGGTTAAGCAAATGATAACATGTAGTGTTTAGATATAGGAAATGAATGCCTCTCATCATTTTGATCGTCATACTTTTCGTGAGATAATCCTTTACCTTGTCAGCACGAAATTTTCACTCAACTCGCACTAGGGATTATTATTCAGGACGTGTATGGAAATGTCTTGCTTTTCGTCGTCTTGAAGTCTCTCATGCAATATGATCGCTTTATTAGGACAGAAACAGATTGCCAAATCAAAAGCCTTCCTCAAACAAAGCTTAGTAACATCAATTGATTCATAAAATTCAACTTGATACTTGATAGAAACAAAGTTAGAATGAGTATAAATCAAGTGTAATACTTCTTCACAGAATTAGAATTAACAGGACTGGAAAAAACACGACCATCTATCTCGGCCAAAATCAAAGCACCTCCTAGAAGGACTTTCTTCATAATGTACGGGCTGCCATAGTTTGGGGCAAATTTTCCTTCTGCAAGAGGAACTATCAGCAATAACTTCTGCAGGACAAGATCACCTACCTGAAAATATCAAGGCTTGACTTTCTTGTTGAAAGATTTAGCAACTCGTTGTTGGTAGCACTGGCCATGACATAGAGCTCTAAGCCTTCTCTCATCAATCATGTTCAACTGGTCAAATCTCTGTTGGATCCAATCTGCTTCTAATAATTATACCTGTGAAAGAATACGTAATGAAGGAATTTCAACCTCAACAGGTAGAACTGCTTCCATACCGTACACAAGAGAATATGGAGTTGCCCCTGTAGATGTCCGGATAGAAGTCCGATATGCCATAAGTGCAAAAGGTAATCTCTCATGCCAATCACAATAGTTTTCGGCTGTTTTAGCCAAAATTTTCTTGATATTCTTGTTGGCTGCTTCAACCGCTCCGTTCATCTACGGACGGTATAGGGAGGAATTCAGATGTTTGATTTTGAACTCCTTGAATAGGTTATCCACCAATTTATTATTTAGATTCGACCCATTGTTAGTAATTATGGTCTCAGGTGTACCATATCGAGCAATGATGTCTCGACGAATGAACTTCACCACATTCCTGGCCATCACTGTCGTATAAGACATAGCTTCGATCCACTTCGAAAAATAATCGATAGCGACCAGGATAAACCGATGTCCATTTGACGCTTTAGGATTGATTGGGCCAATCACATCAATGTCCCACATAGAAAATGGCCATGGTTCAGACATCTGATGCAATTCATTCGGGAGAATATTAATCTTGTCACCATGGATCTGGCATTTGTGACAACTCCGGACATGCTGAATGTAATCACTTTCTAAAGTGAGCCAGTAATAACCCATCATCATTATCTTCCTTGCCAGCATATGACCATTCATGTGCGGACCACATACTCCCTCATGCACTTCTAGCATCAAGCGAACAGCCTCGGTTGAATCAACACACTTTAATAAAATCTAATCACAGGACCGCTTGCATAGGCATTCTCCGTTCAAGAAGAACTTCGACGCCATTTTCCTAATATACTTTTGATCAGATGCGGTACTTTTCTCAGGAAACTCCTGTGTTTGAAGATATGCCTTGATATCATGATATCACGGCTTGCCGTCAGGCTCTTCTGTCGTGGCCATGCAATAAGCTAATTTCTGTAAGACCTCTATCTTCAAAGGTTCAACTTCTAAACTACTTGTCGCGACCTAAAGTTTTCCTCCTCAGGCTAATGGATTATTAGGACTAAACCTAACTCGGGCCCTCCCAAGCCCTACCAATTCGCAACTTTGGGTTTAAGTTTTTAACATGCAAATGTTTTTATGCTTGGAGTCGCCACTAATCAATTTGTGGTAGGTCGATTAGAAACCTAAATAAAACATAGGGAGATATGTTTTATTCCTACGAACCAGAGATTCTAAGCCCGGGGACTTGATTACGCTAGATCTAGTCTAACGCCCTTTCGGTACCTTTTCTTTTCAAAAATATTTTGGCAAACAGTTTGGATCCATTTTAACTTAGTCACTAACATATGAGGTGTTCATGCGGGTGCGCAAACCACCAATTTAACACTCAAGAAAGCATTAAATAAATTGCAAGATTAGGAGAATTACTTACCTCGAAGCAACGTAAGCATCTGCATGGTTAGCTAGAAAATCACATCAACCATCCTAATATGATTTCTAATTAACAAGCAGTTCACTCAATATTTTTGGATTTTCGCTTATTTAAATGAAAGCTAACCTACATGCAATGACGTGCAAAAATGACATGCAAGTAATGCGACCTAGCATGCAAACTATATGTCATGCGACGACGTGACTTAATTCTGATGACGAGCAAATGATTTATTTTTGGTATTTTCTGGTGAAATTCGGAATAAAAATATGCCTAAATTAACGTGCAACCTATGATGACCTAATATGTCCTAACATGATTTATTTTTGGGATTTTTGTTAAAATTCGAAATAATAAATTACTCAAATTAAGAATGCAATCTATCCTAATCTACCATAAAACAATTCATTCTTTTTTTGGGGTTTTCATGAAAATTCAGAATTAAAAATAACCTAAATAATCTATTAAAGTTAGAAAATTACTTAATTTAAACTAGGAAATAGATTATCTCAAGTCCTAATTTAAATTAAATAATTACTCTATCATCTAGATATATTTAGGATTCCTAAGCATGCAAAACTCAAATTCAAATCCTAACTAATTTTTTTGAATTTTCTTTTTATTTGAAAAGGAAAATAATCTAAACAGAGATAGCATCCACATTTAAAGCAACCACGCAATCCACAAGATTCGTTTCAAATTCGGATTAGGCACAAAAATCGAGCTATCAGTCATATCTATAGAGTTATAGATATTGACGGAAAGTCGATCGTTCAAATTTGGAAAGCAGATAAAAATCATTATCGTATCCAAGGGATTATGGATAGGATAATGATCTTCCGTATCGCCACGTATCATACCTTAGGGATAAGGTCGGATAGTTGTCCAGATACGTTGCTGAATTAGGAAAGATTCCTAATTTTGAATATTTTAAAATATTGCGAACAAGGCAAACATTATCCTAAGATATCTAGCAATCCACGCAATATTCACAGAATATTCAAACATTCAAAAATTAAGAAACGAAATATTCTAAAAATATTGGATAATGTTCAATTACCTAATTTGCGGATAATTTCCAAATTCGAACTTGCGGATCGGGATGAACGGCGAACGGTGGATCGGCGGTGGCGCACGGCGGTAGGGAACGGCGACGGAACAGCAAGGCAGCGCCGGCGTGTGACGGCTCCGGCGAGGACGGCGGCAGCAGCGTCGGGCTCGGCGGAGACAGCGGCGTCGGCGTGAGGCACGGCGTCAGCGGGAGAGGCGGCGATGTAGGGAACGGCGACGGAACAGCAAGGCAGCGCCGACGTGTGACGGCTCCGGCGAGGACAGCGGCAGCAGCGTCGGGCTCGGCGGGGACAGCGGCGTCGGCGTGAGGCACGGCGTCAGCGGGAGAGGCGGCGGTGTAGAGCGCGGCAGCAGCAGCACGGCAGCGTCGGCGTGAGCGGGAAGCAGCAGCGCGGCAGCAACGGCGACGTCAGCAGGAAGCGCGGCAGCGACGACGTCGGCGGCGTGAGGCACGGCACGGCGGTACGTCGGTGGGAAGCGGCAGCAGCGGCATCGGCAGGGAGCGGCGGCAGCAGCAGCGTCGGCAGGGAGCGGCGCACGGCAGGTGCGACGTCAGCAGCAGCGTCGGCGTGAGGCGCGGCGTCGGCGGTGCTACAGCATCGGCGTGAGGAGGAAGCAGCAACGGCGATGTCACACGGCAGCAGCAGCGCCGGCGGGAGGAGGCAGCGGCAGGCGTGGCGGCGGCGGTGACAGCGGCGTCCGGCGTGCGGCAACGCGAAGGGCGCGGTTCTGGCCGTGTCGGGGGTGCTCCGGCCGGTCTCCTTCTCTCTCTTTCTTTCTCACTCTCACACTTTGAAAATTCTGATCTGAAATTTTTTGTGTGTCCCCCTTTAAAATTCTGACCTAATAATGTATATATAGTATTAACCTAGGTCAATTAGATGGGCTTTTTAGTCCTAATGGGCTTAGGCTTGGGCTTTAATTTAAATGGGCTGAATTAATTAATGATAATGGGTTGAATTAATGTTCAAATTAAAACAACCGAGCCCGTTTGACTTATAATTCCCGGCCTTTGCATTTCAAGCGAGCCGAGTCCCATTCGATGAAATTTAAGCTCGTTCGTCACCGCCAGTCCGATGCAAAATGCAATTAATCTAAAATGAATTTAAACTATATGTTATGCAATTTAAATATTTTTGTTTAGGGGTTAAAAATTTAATCCCTAATTTTCTATGCAAATTACACAAAGTGGTGCGCCAAAATTTAGGTGTCAACACTACTTGTCACTCGTAGCATTACCGATAACGTAGCCAGAGTATCGGCAAAATAGTTTTGAGTCCTTAGCAAGTATTCAAACGAAATGTCTTCAAACTCTTCCACCAACTCCTCTAAATAGATGTGATAGGGCTACAACTTAGCATCTTTAGTTTGCCATTTACCAACGGTACGAAGAATAATGAGGGCTGAATCGCCGAACACCTTAAGTCGAGCTACTCCTATTTCGATTGTAGCTTGTAACTCGAGGATGCATGCTTCATATTCAGCGATATTGTTCGTGCAAGGAAATATCAGTTTCGCTGCGATCGGATAATGTTGTCCGCCTGGGAATATTAAGACTGCCCCGATACCTGACCCTGACAAGTTTACGGCCCCATCAAAGTACATGATCCATACATACTCATCAATTGGCATGATTCTATCCTCTAGCGGATCCAGATCCTCATTTTTCCCAGGATTTTCGGCCAAGACATCAGCAATTACTCGTCCTTTGACTGATTTTCTGAGACATGAATTGAACATTAAATTCTGAGATGAGAATCTGCCATTTTGCCAGTTTTCCAACCAAAGCGGGTTGATTGAGCAAGTATTTGATTAGATCACACTCTGTTACAAGCAATATCTGATAGTGCAAAGTGTATTGCCTCAATCTGTGTAGCACCCAGACCAGTGCTGCGCACGTTCTTTCTGCCTCGGAATAGTTCATCTCAGAGGCGGTGAACTTCTTACTTAAATAATAAATCGCACGTTCTTTTCCATCCTCTTCACCTTTCTGAGCAAGCATGGCACCTAAGGACTCACTGTGGATTGTGAGGTACAGGATCAGAGGTTGCCCCTGCGTTGGTGGAACAAGCACCGGCGGATTCATCAAGTAGTGTTTAATCTTATCGAACGCCAGTTCACACTCTTCATCCCATCTGACTAGCGCATTCTTCTTGAGGAGTTTAAAGAAAGGCTTCGCTATCTCATATAGCTGAGAAATAAATCTGGCTATATAGTTCAGTCTACCCATTAAGCTACGAACTTCCTTAACCGAAGAGGGAGATTTTATTTCACAAATAGCCTTCACTTTCGACGGGTCAATCTCAATCCCTTTGTTGCTAACAATGAATCCAAGTAATTTGCCAGAGACTGCCCCGAACACGCATTTTGCCGAATTGAGGCGTAATTTGAACTTGCGTAGCCTGTCGAATAATTTCGTCAAGGTTTCTATGTGATTTTCTCCATGCCGAGTCTTTGCAATCATGTCGTCAACATAAACCTCAATCTCATTATGCATTATTTCATAGAACAACGTGACCATTGCCCGCTGGTAAGTTGCCCCAGCATTTTTAAGACCAAAGGGCATCACCTTATAATGAAATGTCCCCCATGGAGTGGTAAATGCCATTTTCAACTTATCATCCTCGTTCATCAAGATCTGGTTATAACCTGAGAAACCATCCATGAAGGAGAATAGTTCGAACCCAGCTGTACTGTTCACAAGTACATCAATATACGGGAGTGGAAAATCATCTTTGGGACTAGCTTTGTTCTGATCTCGGTAGTCAACACACACTCGAACCCGACCGTCTTTCTTTAACATCGGGACTATATTAGCGACCCATTCTGAGTATTGGGTAGTCTCAATAAATCCCACGTCAAGAAGTTTCATGACCTCTTCCTTGATCTTCTTTGCCAGTTCTGGCTTAGCTCTTCGCGGCCTTTGCTTCACAGGCTCAACCAAAGGATCAGTTGGTAGACAATGTTTGACAATCGATCGATCGAGACCCGGCATGTCAGCATAAGACCAGGCAAAGATGTATTGATAATCCTTCAACAACTGGGTTAAGCATTTGGCCACATCTTCAGGGAGACATGCCCCAATCTTCACCTCTTTAGGATTCTCCGTGTCGCCAAGATTGATCACTATGGTTTCTTTAACAGTCAGAGGCTTAGATTTCTCATGGATTTCCAAGTTCCGTCGTATCTCTTCATCATTCGAATTAGAATCGTCTGAGTCATCGGATTGACTTGCATCACATATATGAGGATCCACGATTCCCGTCCCTTCACATGTCTCGAGATTAATACTAAAATATGAAAGAAAGAGATCAAAAAGACAAGACAGGGCTTCACTACATGCAATTTTCGAAAATTGATCCTTGTTTTTTTTTTTGAAATTCATTTTGCTTTCGAAGACCTTGAAACGAGAATTCTTGAGAAGCCCAACCCTCAGTTCTTACCGCAGATGACAAATTTTTCTAATCGTTGGTTATCGTCATTGGGTTGGTTTGGGGCACTTCAACAAGATTCAAAATGATAAAAACCGCTGTAATTTTATTGATATTGGATCAATGAATTACATCTTATTGAATTGAAAAACCTAAGTGCAACATGAATTGGAAAAAAGCAATAAAGATTCCCACGCAGGGGAGATACAAAAACTAGAAATGATTACTCTTGAGGGCCAGTGCCCATCCCTTCAAGTGGTCCTTCAGTGATTGCACCAACGGAGGTCTCAGCAAACCAACCAGTGAGGTAGGATATACCATCATTAAAGTCAAAGTCCACCACCCTCGACTCTGGCTTCTTGAAAGTACAGGGTGGCTGGTCATCCTCGGAATCGTCAGACGAATTGACCAAAATCGTTTTACCATGCTTCTTAGGTGATTCAGTTAGGGCTTATGGCGACTCAGGAAAGATAAGCCCAAGATCATCCTCAGTCAAGCTCAGCTTTAAATTCTCATATCCCCCCACTACTCCAGCCGAGTGAAAGATGTGGTCAATGGGAGGTGGTAAGGGACTTCGGCCTCTGTAGCAATCGTAGCCTTGTTCGCGGCTTCCCGACCCCTGATATCCTAAACCAGCCTTGTGAGATTGTCCATTTGTCTTAATCGGGGCATGAATGCCTTGGCCTTCCTTCCCAAGACCCTGACCTGGCTCAAAACCATTACCAACCATGACCTTAGCCACCATGATAGCTGCATTAGAAACTTCAGGAACGGGCAGTGGTATATCAGAGGAAGCCTGAACAACTTGAACTATCTCAAATGAATGATAGCTATCCTCCTCAACATGATCGGGCTCTATGTATGGGACTGATGTTGCATTGAAGATTCAGTGATCTTCCTCTGCATAAATTATAACCAGCTTTGCTTCAACCATAAACTTGATCTTCTGATGCAAACTGGAGGGCATTACGCCTGCATTGTGGATCTATGGCCGTCCCAGCAAGAAACTAAAAGCAGAAGGGATATCCAGCACTTGAAAAAGAATATCGAACACTGAAGGTCCGATCTACAGCTCTAAGTTAATCTGGCCTATCACATCCTTCTTTACTCCATCAAAGGCTCGAACAGAAGTCTTAGCTGCTTGCATGGTAGATGGAGGAATGCCCAACCTTTTTAGAGTAGCCAACGGGCATAAATTCAGAGCTGACCTGTTATCAACAAGCACCCTAGCCATGTGTGTCTCTTTGTACTTCACAGATATGTGAAGCGCCTTATTATGACCATGTCCTTCAACTGGGATTTCCTCATCAGAAAATGTTACTTGATCTTTGAGGAGGATCCCCCAGACAAACCCTTCTAGCTTATCTTTTTCAATAGTCTCAAACACATGAATCTCACTCAAAACCTTCATTAGAGCACTTCGATGCTTATCTGATGTCTAGAGAAGTTCCAATAACGAGACTTGTGCAGGTAACTTTCTCAGCTGATCAACCACGCTATATTCACTAGCCTTAATCACATCTAGGAATTCCTTCGCTTCTTTCTCAGCCACTAGCTTGGCCGGTTAATTATCAGCATAAGTTCGCCCTGACCTTGTTATCAGATCAACGTCGTATGACCATGGCACCGTCTTGTCATTCTCATAAGCGTAGGGCTGAGGTGATACCAAGATCAATACTTCCGGAGTGTCGGGTATAATGATCCCGAGGTCATCGTCAGAGGCATCCTTGAGAACGGGCATGTCAAGATCCAACTTCACTTGTTGATCGGTCATCCTTGCGAGTTCTTCATTCCAATCAATGATGACTTGAGATATAGCAGCCACTACCCCGAATTCATCCGATGTCCCAATTATTCCTTTTCTCACCAACTCATCCACTTTCTTTCTTATGTCACCGAGTGACACCACCTCACCAGTCGAAATATAACCAGCTCGGACTAAAGCAACGAACATATCTTCGAGAGGGACCTTGAAGCCTTGAACCTGCTTGACTCCTGGACCAAGGACAACATTTGCACTACTCGAATGATCAGAGAGTGGATTGTTCTGCACATTGGGCTTACCGGCTGGCTGTAGCGTAAACGCTCCAGTCTCGAGTAGATCCTGCACTCAATGTTTGAGTACTTGGCAATCATCTGTCGAATGCCCAACTTCACCTCTATGGTAATCGCATTTTTTCTACGGATCATATCTTGCATAGCCAGCAGCATTAGATCTTTGTGGCTCTGAATTCAGCAAGTTCTTCTTCCTTAGCACCGCTAGTACCTGAGATAACGTCCTAGGAAGTGGAGTAAACTGGCGAGTTTTGTGCTACTGACGTGAGTCCTGTTGGCCTTACTGCCCATAAGAGGTTGTTTACTGGGTGCTAAATTGTAGCTTCGGGGCCTGAGCTGGCGTCTTCTGTACATAAGTCACGTTGACTTCGAGGACATGCTCTTTATCCTTCTTACTAGTAAATCTCTTGCCCGATGAACCTGACTCACTGTACCATCCCTTCTTGAGCCCGGTCTCAATCTCCTCACCCATGGCTATCAGTTGGCCAAAAGATTGGGCGGCCGTCACTAACATTCGTGAACGAACCGGCTGCGGTAGAATGGACACGAACAACTTCATTAAGTCACGTTCTGAGGGTTCAAGCATGATCTGTCCCGCCATGTTCCTCCAGCGAGTGGCATACTCCTTTAGAGTCTCGCCCTTTTTCTGCTCAGCTCTCTCCAGGTCTTTCCTTGTAATGGTGACATCGAGATTGAACTTGAAGTGCTTGACGAAAAGGTTTACCACCTCTTCTCACGAGTCTTTTCGTTTGATCTGGTGGTTGGTATACCACCTCATCGCAGCATCCTTCAAGCTCGCTTGGAAGGCTTGGATCATTAGAGGTCCGTTAGAAACATATCTATTCATGAGCCCTTGGTACATCTTGATGTGCTGAATTGGGTTTGAGGTGCCGTCATACTTCTCGAAAGCTGGCATCTTGAATTTTTCGAGCACTTGAACCCGAGCAAAAATAGACAGATCAACAGCCGGAACACTTTAAGTTCCCTCCACTTCACATAATCTCTGGTCGAGCTTAGCCAACAACTTGGCATTCTCATCGTTGGGGGGTGAATGCAGAATAGGGGTTGTCGGAGACGCACTAGTGTCAGTCAAAATGACATCATCCAGTTGAAAGATTGGATTAGTATTTACTGCAGGAGTTTTGTCAAGGCAGAGGCCTTGACGGGTTGGAGGTGGAATCTCCGATTGAGAGGCAACATTGATCTGCTACTGCTTGGCCATGAGATCACTCATCATTTTGGACATGGCAGCCGTGATCTATTCATTGATTGTATTCATATGTTCTTTCAGCTTTTCGTCAATCATGGCTGCAATCTCGGCTTGATTGGTCATCCTTCTTTTGGTCACCGATCGAGTATTATGAGGATGAAGGGGATCTGTGGCAAATTACCTGCAAAAGTAACGATGGAATAAATACAGCAAGTAAGAACAGCGAGTCAGTCCATGACATCCTCTAGACCCTCAAGATGAAATTTCTTTCGAAAGACCGATTCGTCTAGTAAATCTCGAAATTCCAAATTTCTTTATTCAATAAAAACCTAGACTAATTTCAAAATTTACAAATTATAGCTTAATGTTTCTCATTGAATTACTCAAAATGGAAGATGTCTCAAAAGAATTCTTAGAAAGATCGTCCAGCAACATCTATTACCAGAAAATATCAATAGCATGAAGTACAAATGTAAGCTAACATTCCATCCTAAAAAGAAAGAAAAACTCCCTAAACCAAACAAGAAATCAAACGGTCTTCCTTTTTTAGAGGCCACGTGCCAAATGACTCAACCTAAATCATGGACTGACTCAAAATAAGATGAAGAAAACTAAAGATAAAGCTCGAGAAATTACCGTCTTTGGGAAGAAAATGTCAATCGCAGAGACATGCACATGAATCGTGAGTTTAAATCTTAATCTATCTATCCTAATGGCTTTTGCAAAGTGAAATGATGAACGGAACGACACGTCGCAGCCTCGCGCACAATCATCATGACTAGTCGCAGCCTCGCATACAATAGTCATGACTAGTCGGGTCCAATTACTTCGGCTTGGTTCGATCAACAAGGGTAACCTCCATGCGTAGTAGCCTCACGTGCATGAGGACGACCCATGAGCCATTTTATTTGAAAAATTTTTGAGATCCAAATAGGATAACCTTTAGCGAAGTCTTACCGCCAAAGTTAAAGAACCATCTAAATACCATCTTAGAACTATGGGTGTGACCCAGGTCCGGTCATAGGTTATGTGTGGTGTAGTGCAAATACTGTAAATCATGCACAACAGTTATATGCAAACACCGCTTCAATAGTGCAAAAATTAAATCACAATTCCACTCCACCAAACCTACAAAACAAAGGGTTAGCCAATCACTACTCCCCTTATAACTCCCATCCTGCAAAAACATTTAACACCTAAGAATGAGAATTCAATCAAATTTTGCTAAATCAAGTGATTTTTCAATGAAAATTTTCTGGCCTAAGTCCTCCTTAAATTTTCAAAAAAAAATCAAGTTCTCCCCAGTGAAGTCGCCAAGCTGTCGTGACCTAAAAAATCGGATTTTCCGATCTTAGACTAATGGATTATTAGACCAATTAAATTAACTAACCTAGCTCGAGTTCTCCCAAACTCTACCAATTCGCAACTTAGGTCCAATTATGAACATGCAAATATTTTCAACGGGAGTCGCCACTAATCATTTAAGGTAGGTTGATTAGAAACCTAAATAAAATAGCGGGAGTACTATTTTATTCCTGCGAACCAAAAATTATAAATCCGGGGACTTGGTTATGCTAGATTACCCTAATGCCCTTTCAGTACCAATTTCAAGAAAAATGCTCAATTTGACAACTTTGATAAATCCTGACTTAGAGTTCAAAGGTGCAGAAATTTTTTGATTTTTACTTTTTTAAATGAAAGCTAACCTATATGTAATGACATACAAAAATTGACATGCGATTAATGCAACCTAACATGCAAACTATATGTCATGCGACGACGTGACCTATTTCTAATGGCGGACATATTATTTTTTGTATTTTTCCAAATGAAATTTGGAATTAAAATGCCAATTATCTAAACATACAATTTTAAACTAAAGAAATTGACCTATTCTAAAGCAGTCTTTTTGGTATTTTTTTTTGAAATTCGAAATTAAAATCAAGTAAAAAAATATAACCGCGAAATCTTTCGAATTAAGTTTCGATCTGAAGCCTGACAGATCGACCCTAAAATTTGAAATACCCGCTATGGAAATAATTCTATCTAAAGCCTGATAGATAGATTTATTTCTATGTGTGCGGTTGCGGACTAGGAGATTTTCCTAACCGATCACATTTTGAAAAAAATTTGATATCTTAAATATCTTGGATATATTCAAAAGATTTTGAAATTTTGAAATTCTATCCAAATTTGACAAATAATAGATATCCAAGATTTCCAAAGAGTAAATAAATCCTAATTGAAATAATGCCTATTGCTCAAATATGCAAAGTTAGATAACAATATGGAATAAGCAATAAAATATCCAAATTGATTCGGATGAGATATTTACCTAAATGCGCAGATAACTTTCCAACTTTGAATCGCCAGCGGATCGGGAGTACGGATTAGAAAATCGACCGTGGGTGATCGACAACAGACGCGGCGGCGATGATGAGAGGTGGCGGCGATGGAGGAAGGGGGGCACGGGACTCACGGCTGACTGAGTTTGTAGATGTTGTCGGTCCTGGACACTTGCGTTCTTCTTATTTGTGAATGATTCAATGATGCACTCCTTCATAAACTTTCTCGCCACCTCACCCACGAGTCATCACATGCAAATAAAATATTTTTTCTCTTTCTACCTTGGCAACAACTTTCTAGCGGACACAGCACCCAAGGATCTCAACCACAGCAACGTGTAACTAGACTTGTCCCAAAGATCGGTTCAGTGAAGACAAGTGGTCGTCTTGATGGACTTGTGGCGGACTGACTTCTCGGAACACTGCTGGCCTAAGGACGTCGCCAGGGATGCGAGGATCACTCGATGGTGGTCTCGTCACAGCAAGCACAACTAGAACAAAAAAGGGTAAGAACAAAACCACAAGAGCTCGTTGGGTGAGCCAGTGTTGCTGGGATTTTTTGGAAGGAACTTGACACCGAGCAGTGGCTATTGTGGGGACTACTCTGCAAAATTGAGATCTTGCCTGAAAGTGGTCACTGGAAGCGTCGGCCTGCTGTGAAGGTGCCGAAATTACAACGAGTCGTCGAGTGCATCGAATGTGGCTGGTCTTTGGCGTGGGCAGGTAACGCCAAGACAAAGAAAGCAGCGTCGCGATATTCATGCAGGTGCTCCGTTGGGCTTCGTCGGTGCTGGTGAGTTGCAAATCGAAGCTCCAAGCGGGAACGCCAAAGGAAGAAGATGACACTTTCCCTTTTCTCACTTTCCTGTATTGTCTTTTGCTCTTTTTTTTTTCTTTTTCTTTTGGCTTCTCTGTGAGTGCAGAACGTGGAGACGTTTTGCTCTCCACCTTGACCCTCGTGAGTTGAGCCTCCTACGGAAAGAACAGAAACAATCTCTCTCTCTCTCTTTGATTTTTCTTTCTTGCTTTCTTGTGACCGTGTGTTCTACTCTGTGGCTCCAGGAATTGTGTTCTCTGAAAACTATGAGAGCCCCCCCTTAATTATGACACATAATGATATATTTTTAATGTAAACCTAGTTCAATTAGCCGGGCTTTCTAGTCCTAATGGGCTTAGGCTTGGGCTTAGGCTTGGGCTTAGGCTTTAATCATCATTTAATTTCAAGTGGGCTGAATTAATGTGGGCTTTTATTTAATTAAGCTTGATGGGCTAATCTAAGCTCAAATTAAGACAACCAAGCTCTTTTACGTGTGATTTTCGGCCCTTGCCTTCCGAGTGAGCCGAGTCTCGTTCGGTACCCGAGCTCGATTTACTTGATGAATTTTAAGCTCGCTTGCCACCGCCGATCCGATGCTAAATGCAATTAATCTATATGAACCTAAACTATATGCTATGCAATTTTAATATTTTTGTTCAGGGGTTAAAAATTTAATCCGTAATTTTCTATGCAATTAACACTAAATGATGCGCCAAAATTTAGGTGTCAACAAACCATCCTTGGATCGGTCTATAATGGCCCAAAATATCTCCTCATCAATCTTTTTGGTCGAAGTATCAATCCAGGGTCGAGTTCTTAGGTCGTGCGTACTTAATTCCTAACTAGCCATTCCCTAACGGTTAGTCTTCTCATGAGTGATCAATTCATAGTGAGATTTAACTGAAAGTGCATCGATGAGATAATCATTTCATAAATCCCGAAAATGGATCAAAATTTAGAATGTCACACAGGGCATGACATTCCTATTTATTTGGTATCGGAGAAAGGTTAGCTCGATCCAAGTTCAGTTAAGACCTAAAGTGATAAGGAGCGATGGCTTTTGGGATAGTTAGTTAGGGAGACTTACCTTGATCACAAGTTTAGAATGTTTAATGCATGTCCTGAGAGCATGTGCTTGCGGTTGCCGGGTGTTTTCGTGTTATTATTTTGGATTACTAACGTTGTAGGCGCAAAAAGGTAAGAGCTAAAACCTTGCTAATTGTGTACTTATGATACTTGTTTTGGTGATTACTTGCTTGTTATTACTTATTGTGGTTTGCTGCTTAGAGTTGTTTAAGCTCGAGTAGTTGGTTTATGTCTTTAATTTGTCAGTGGAATTATAGCTGGCTGTGTGAGATTGGAGTAGAATGAATAGCCGGGATAAAGGGACCAGAGGCTAGTCGAGTTCTCAAGCAAGACCAATAGAGGATCCCAGAGTGGATGGAGTCTTGAGAGCCCTTGAGGCAATTGGACATTTAATGGGACAGCAGGCTCAAGAACGAGCTGCTGCTACGGTTGCAACCATCGAGGCTGCTAAGGCTGCTGCTGTCGCCGCTCATGATAATCCAGGGAATAGGAATGGAAATCATCAAATGCATCAAGTGGAAGAATAGTTTTTGAAATTTAAGCCACCCAAGTTTGATGGGAAGGGTGATCCCGAGGCTACCACCCTTTGGGTTGAGGAGTTGGAAAAGGCTTTTGAACTTTTAGGGTGCACGGAGGAGGAAAAGGTGACCCTAGCAATGTATCAACTCCAAGGTAATGCATGTGATTGGTGGAAGGCCACCTGTGGTAGAATCTTTCTAGGAGGCATGGTTCAGAACTGGGATGCCTTTGTCGAGGCCTTTAACGAGAAGTACTTCTCTGAGAATGCACAAGAAAAGAAAATGGCAAAATTTCTACGGCTTCATCAAAATCAGATGACCGTAGATCAATATGAGGCAGAGTTTGCAAGGCTATCTAAGTTCGCCCCGAGAATGGTCGAGAACCCTGTAGACAAGGCAAGGAGATTCCGGGATGGTTTGAACCGGAGCTTCGTAGTCAGTTGATACTTCTGAACCTAAGGGATTATAATGAGCTTTATGAGCGAGCTCAAATAATTGAGAGGGATATGACTAAAAGGGCTACTGCATATGGATCGCAGTACGCACCGGCTAGGGATGATCGTAATTTTAGAAAGAAGCCTATGATTGGCAATAGACGATTTGTCCCTCCTATCAGAAAGAATATTGGGAAGCCGACATTCTACTCTAGTGCCCTATGTTGATCTTGTGGGAGGAGGCATGGGAATAGCCCTTGCCCCAGCAGGAATGGAGCGTGTTATGGATGTGGCCAACATGGTCACCAAGTGAAGGATTGCCCGAATTGACAAGCTAGGTCACCAATGCAATCGCAACAATCTAGGGTGGGACAAACTGGGAATGCTCGCAAAACAATCAGAATAGACCGCAGGCGCAAGGAAGAGTATATGCGATGGCAAGGAAGGAGGCGGAGGATGCGCCTGACGTGATCATAGGTACGGTCTCTTTATATGATCATGCTGCCTATGCTTTATTTGATTCAGGAGCATCGCATTCTTTTGTGTCAGAACAGTTTATTAGATTGACTGGGATTGAACCGAAACAATTACGAGTAATTCTGCATATTACCACCCCTCTAAAAGATGAAGTGCCAATTTCAGTAGGATGTTCGGATTGTAAGATAGTTATTGATAGTAGGGAAGAAAGGATAGATATGGTAGTGTTTACTATGTTTGATTTTGATGTTATTGTGGGGATGGATTGGCTTGTTAAGTAGAAAGCTATGATGGACTATAGTAGCAGGGTGATCCAATTTAATCCAATTGGTCATCCTAGATATGAGTTTGTGGGAAGTTGAGGAGGAACCTCGATCCTTTGGATTTCGTCGTTTGAGGTGACTAAACTGCTGGATGATGGATGCCAAGGTTACCTAGTGATCGTGGTTGACTCGTTGGTTGAGGAGCCGTGGTTAAAGGACATAGCCGAGATGTGTAACTTTCTCAAAGTCTTTCCATAGGAATTGTCAGGATTACCACCTGATAGGGAAGTGGAATTTGTAGTTGAGTTGGCCCCTAGGACGGAGCTAATCTCTAGAGCGCCCTACAGAATGGCATTATTACAGTTAAAGAAATTGAAGGTTCAGATGCAAAAGCTGCTTGATAAGCATTCGTCCGAGTCCGTCACCGTGAGGAGCACCAGTGTTGTTTGTGAGAAAGAAAAATGGGTCATTGCGTTTATGCATTGACTGTCGGTAGTTGAACCAAGTAACCATCAAAAACAAGTATCCATTACCAAGAATAGATGACTTGTTCGATCAACTGCAAGGGGCATCGATATTCTCCAAGATAAACTTAAGAACGGGCTACCATCAACTAAGGATCAAGAAGAAGGATATATCGAAGACGGCATTTCATACAAGATATGGACATTACAAGTTTACCATTATACCATTTGGATTGAACTAACGCCCCAGCTATTTTTATGGATTTGATGAATCGAGTATTCAAGGAGTTCTTGGATCAGTTCGTCATCGTGTTTATCGACGACATTTTGGTATACTCGAAGAGCTTTGAAGAGCATGAGCAACATTTGAGAATGGATCTACAGACCTTGAGAGAACACGCACTCTATGCCAAGTTTAGTAAGTGCAAGTTCTTGCTCAATCAGATATCATTTCATGGACATGTAATCTTCGGGGATAGAATCTCGATGGATCCAACTAAGATTGAAGCAGTTACGAATTGGCCAAGACCTACGACAATGACGGAAGTTCGAAGTTTCCTAGGACTTGCAGACTATTATAGACGATTTGTGTGACATTCTAAATTTCGACCCACTTAGTATTTATAAAATGCATAATTTCAATAACGCACTTGTAGTAAATCTTGCCCAGACTTGATCACTCTTAGGATACTAACCAGTAGGGAAAGGCTAATTAGGGATCTAGATTCGTGCGACCGTAGAACCTGACCATGGACTGACTTTCGACCATAAGAATTGTTGAGGTGATATTTTGGGCTAATATAGACCGATCTAAGGATGGTCATGGATCGATTTGCGAATGTAGTATATTGGATCGCGAGTGATTCTGCCTCGCCAAAATACGAAATTTGCAAACGATCTCAAACCTACTCCAAATGATTGCATTCTTTAGAACTAGTGATTGATCCTCGCAATTATATAACAATCAAGGTCACCATGGCTCGAGTGAACTTAAACATGGCTCGATTTAGTATCGACCACGGGTCGAATATACGAATTTTTTCGAAAGCTGCCTGTTAGTTTGAGATAAGTTCAAGTCGTGTTTATTTGAGTTTTATCATTAAATAGAGACTGAGTTGGGTGTTGAAGATTTTGAAAGTCAGACAGAGTAGTTGGATGACATCGTTATTATCGTGGACAGCCTCAAATTTGTCCAGATTCGTTAGAAAACTGAAATTTTGACAGGAAGTGGAAAATGACCGTTTTGCCCCTGGGATTTTGTGAAGGCTAAGTATAAAAGTGGAAGGGCATTTTGGTCATTTCACCCCCACTTTAGAGATATAAATTTTTGGACGATTTTGCCCCTGCACTTTTTGTGAAATTTGAATTTTACCCTTGGATATTTTTTGTGATAGTTGGTCTTGGCCGTCGATTTTTGGATAAGATCGAATCGTGGCCTTCGGATGGAAAGTAGAGAGAGGGACAAGATGGTAATTTCTTAGGGGTAGGCTTAGACTAGCCTTTTTCCCTTCTATTTATCTCTTTTCTCTCTCTCTCTCCCCCCTCATTGTTGCTCACACCCACACCCTCACCTTCTCCTCTTGGCCGAACCAACTCTCTCTTTCCCTTGGCCATGTATTGGCCGGAGCCATGCCGGATCGCCGCGCGCTCGCCATCCAACCGCCGGACCACCGTGCATCCAACCGCCGAACCGCCGTGGCCGCCGCGTCCCTGCCGCCCCCTTGCTAGATTTTTTTTGCTTGGAAATCCTAAGTGATATCCTAAACTTCGCCTAGGCTAACGGGTGATTTCGGGTTAGTTTGGGGCCGTTTTAGCAAGTTTTAGGGGTTATTCCTATAGAAATTGGTAGGCTGAGTTGTGGGCTGATCTTGGCTGATTAGTGGATGAAATTGTGATGGTTTAGGGGTTGATTTAGGAGCTGATTGTTGCTGGTTGTTGTGGACTAATTTGGTAAAAGTATGACTTAGCAATGTATTAAGCTAGATATTAATGCCATGACTAATTGTGGTACCATATGGACTGAGTTGGCTGAGTTGTTTGGATGGATTTGTGATAATTTTAGAGGTGGAATTGAGGTTAGAATTGATTAAGTTGGTGATCGGGATGATTATGGGTGATTATCGTGTTTTATTGCATGAAAAATGGGCCTAAATGTGGCGTTTTAGTGATTTTTTCTGTGGTGGCCGAGTTGACGTGCTTATGGTGGCTGATTTGCGGCGTGCTTATGTTTGAATTACTATATGTGGTGAATCGGGATTTGTGGCGTGAGTGCGACGCCCTTAATTGGTGAAAATTGGCCTAGATTATGGAAATTGTGCTAAATTGAGCCTGTGCGAATGGAATTGATGAATTTGTGGGTTAATGTGGCTTATGGGTGATTTGAATACTTTGAGTGTCATGTGCAAGTTGATCGTATGAAATTGGCATGTGATGTGGCGTGCGCGTGATCACTAAAAATCCTGAGATGTGTACTGTAACACGAAGTCCATATAAAACGTGATTTGTTGACATGCTCGCATGATCACATAATCCCTGAGGCATGTACTGTAACGCGGGGAATTGAACCTATCTTGAGGCGTGTACTGTAATGCGGGACGATGCCCGGTATTACCGAAAGATCGCCAACTTGAGGCGTGTTCGTTTATGTGGGTTGTGCCATAGGTGGAAGATGTTGAGCCTGAGGTGTGTACTGTAACGCGGGCAAGAGACATAGCTTGAGGAGCGTACTGTAACGCAGGCTAAGGAGTGTTATGAAAATGAGACGGTAATTACAGCTACACCGTGGTAGAAGATGTTGAGCCTGAGGCGTGTACTGTAATGCGGGCAAGAGATATAGCCTGAGGCATGTACTGTAACGTGGGCTAAGGAGTGTTGTGAAATTGAGATGGTTGTACGTGGATCGTGGATTGAAAGTAGACCTAAGGCGTGTACTGTAACGCGGGTCAGAAATGAATTGGATGCGTGTGCTCGAGTGAAATAGGAATCGTATGATGTTGTGTTTGTTAGGCGAATGTGAGAATGGAAAGTGTTCAGTCTATCGATGATACATGTGCGTATATTGGCCATGTTATGAGGATGAGTGTTGTTGTGGTGACTGTTTTGTTGTAACGATTGGACTAACATACAGGGTTATGCCGAGGTAAGGTCAGTGTGCTTGTGAATGTTATAACATGTCAATTGCTGATTGATTGTGTGCTTGATCATGCCTAGAGATACGTGTTAGCCTAGGTAGGGTTTAGGGTGTTGCGTACTGAGAAGTGTTCTCACGATTTTATTTAAAACCATTTAGTCGATTGAAGTTGCAGTGGAGTCGGGAGAGGAGGACAATCTGATTGAGGTCAATACTGAGCCCAAGTCTTCAGAGGAGCAGACTGGCATCGTCAAGACTGATTCTGAGTGGACCATCGTCTAGAGGTCGTAGGGGTTAGTTAGGGGTCGAGAAACTCTTTTTGAAGTGCCCCTTATTGGAGTTAGTATTTACCCAGACTACTGGTTCCTTTTGATGTTGGTGGTGTGAATTTTAGAAGCCGGTTTGCAAGTATAATATGTTTATGGTGAATATGGTGGGTGTAATGAAGTGGTTGGTCATTGGTTGTGATGGATTGTAATGGATATTGTATATATATCGCGGTGTATTATAGTGCTCGGTGGATTGGTGATTTGTCTCTCGCTATTACCCCATGAGTTTATTGTTAGGGTTTGTGTTCTCGTTTCTACCGTGTTCAAATTTTGATGTGTTGGTTTGGCTCGACGACGTTTCCTAGGACGTCGCACTAATTCGACCGAGCTTGGGGTGTCGCGCACTCGACGGGATTCGGGGCGTGACATCCTTGTTGATTTGGTATCAAAGCAAGGTCAACTCGATTCAAGTCGGTCGAAGCCTAGAGTGATAAAGAGTGGAGACCCCGAGGTAGCTATAGCTATTTAGGGAGACCTTAGTGAGTCATAGGTGTGTCTAGCGCTACACATATCTCTGGATTGTTTGTTATGATTGATGGGTGAATTGAGTGTTTTAACGGTTGAGTTGCAGGTGCGTCTGGACCTGAGGTACGTGCACGAAACGTATTAATTGTAATCTCGTGTTGTGGTGGTTGATTACCTGCTAAGTGAATTATCGAGATAATTCACTGCCTAGGACTAGACTGGTATAGTAGACCTAGGTCTTTGATTCCATAATGGAATTATAGCAGGTGGGTGAGTGATAGAAAACTATGAGGATGAGCTCGAGAGGTAGAGGGATAAGAGGCCAATCAAGTTCGCAAGCTCAACCTGTAGGAGATTCAAGAATGGATGCGGTCATGGGGACCCTAGAAGAGATTGGAAATATGATGGGATGACAGGCTCAGGAACGAGCTGCCACTATTGCCCAAGCTACTGAGGCCACTGCAGCCGCTGCCATCAATGGTAACGATGAGAATCAAGGGCAAGGGCAAGTGAATGCGAATCATCAGATGCATCAGTTGGTGGAACAATTCTTGAAATTAAAGCCCCCTAAGTTTGATGGTAAAGGCGACCCCGAGGCTGCATCGCTTTGGGCAGAGGAATTAGAAATGGCTTTTGAGGTTTTGGGGTGTACGGATGAAGAGAAAGTGACTTTAGCAGTGTATCAATTGCAAGGAAATGCAAGTGATTGATGGAAAGCCACCAGAGGAAAGGTGTTCCCTGTTAGTGCCGCCCAGACTTGGGCAATGTTTGTGGAAGTCTTAAATGGTAAGTATTTTTCGAAGAGTGCCCGGGAGCAAAAATTGGCTGAATTTATGAGATTGCGTCAGTGACAAATGTCTATGGATAAATACAAGGCAGAATTTTCTAGATTATCTAAGTTTGCCCAGAGGATGGTAGAGGATCCTTTGGACAAGGCCCGAAGGTTCCGAGATGGGTTGAAACCGAACCTTCGTAGCTAAATGATATCATTGAACTTAAGAGATTATAATGAAATTTATGAGCGGGCATAGGCGATTGAGCGTGACTTAACGGATAGGGCTGCCTTTTCTAGATCAAGATTTGCCCCGGCTAGGGACAATCGCCGCTTTGGGAAGAAGCCAATAGCTGGTAATCTACGTTTCGTCCCTCCTGTTAGAAGGAATATTAGGAAATTGAACCGTTTTCAGAATGGTCCATATAGGATGTGTGGGGAAAGACATGAAAATGGACCTTGTCCGAACAGGGGCGGAGCATATTTCGGATGTGGCAGGTTTGGCCATCAAATAAGGACTTGCCCTAACATAAGGCAGAATAGGTCGCCTGCGTTGCCGCCACCCCGAAACGGGAACCAAATTGGAGCTACTCGTCGGCTAATCAAAATAGGCCACCGGCCCAAGGACTGGTGTACGCAATGGCAAAAACAGAGGTTGAGAACGCGGCAGGCATGGTCACAGGTACGGTTTCTCTATGCGATCATGCTACATATGCTTTATTTGACCCTGGGGCGTCACATTTATTTGTGTCTGAGCAATTCGTTGGATTGACTGGGATAAAACCAAGACCGCTTAATATTGTGCTATATGTTGCTACTCCGTTGAATGATAAAGTGCTAGTTTCGTTAGGATGTTCGAATTGCAAAATTGTGATTAGTGGTGTAGAAAAAAGAATAGATTTGGTTGTTCTACCTATGCTTGATTTCGATGTGATTGTTGGTATGGATTGGTTAACTAGGCAGAAGGCCGTAATGGATTATAGTAGCAGGGTGATCCAATTTAATCCAGTTGGACATCTTAGATTCGAATTTGTGGGAAATCGAAGAGGAACCTCGATTCTTTGGATTTCGTCACTGGAAGTGACTAAGTATTGGACGAAGGGTGCGAAGGGTTTTTAGCGGTAGTAGTTGATTCGACAAGTGAGGAACCAAGGCTAGAGGATATAGCCGTAGGTTGCAACTTTTCTGATGTCTTTCCTTAGGAACTACCGGGATTGCCACTAGAAAGAGAAGTAGAATTTGTAATCGAATTGGCCCCTGGGACAGAGCCAATTTCGAAAGCACCCTATAGGATGTCACTGTATGAGTTAAAATAATTGAAAGTTCAGATGCAAAAATTGTTGGACAAAGGTTTTATTCGTCCAAGTGCGTCCCCATAGGGAACGCTAGTGTTGTTTGTAAGGAAGAAAGATGGGTCGTTAAGGTTATGTATCGATTTTAGGCAATTGAATCAAGTGACGATCAAGAATAAATATCCCCGGCCAAGGATAGATGATTTGTTTGATTAGTTACAAGGGGTTTCGGTATTTTTTAATATTGATTTGAGAACGGAATATCATTAGTTGAGGATTAGGAAGGAGAACATACCGAAAACGGCGTTTAGGACGAGGTATGGACACTATGAATTTACGGTAATGCCGTTTGGGTTGACTAATGCTCCTACTGCCTTTATGGATTTAATGAATCGAGTGTTTAAGGAATTCTTGGATTAATTTGTGATAGTCTTTATAGACGATATATTGGTGTACTCAAAGAGCTCGGAAGAGCATGAGATACATTTAAGTAAAGTTCTATGGACCATCAAAGTCTCAAATATCTGTTTTCTCAAAAAGAGCTTAATATGAGACAATGTCGTTGGATAGAGCTACTTAAGGACTACGATTGTGATATTTTGTATCACCCCGGAAAGGCCAACTGGATAGCTGACGCGTTAAGTTGGAAGTTGAGCATCGCATACTTGTTAGTTAAGGAATGGACCTTATTGGAAAAGGTGCGAGACTCGGAATTTAGACTTGAAGTAAGTCAAGTCTCGAGTTTGTTAGCCACACTAAGGATTGAACCAGAAATCCAGACTAAGATTAAGGCTTTACAATCTACGGACCTAGAAAATTCAGAAAATTCTGGAAATGGATGTTACTAAGAGGATAGCAAACTTTTAAGTATCCGAAGATGGGATCTTGAAGTTCCGAGGAAGGTTGTGTATGTCCGATGACACGAACCTTAAGGAAGAGATTTTGACAGAAGCACATCAAAGTAATTATAGTATCCATCCGGGGAGTACGAAAATATACCATAATTTGAGACAGTATTATTAGTGGAATGGCATGAAAGTAGATGTAGCTAAACACGTAGCTAAGTGTTTGACCTGCCAGCAAGTAAAAGCGCAATATTGTAAACCCGGAGGATTGTTACGACCATTGGAAATCCCTGAATGTAAGTGGGAGCACATCACTATAGATTTTGTAATGGGATTACTAAGGAGCCAAAAGGGCCATGATTCTATTTGGGCGATAGTGGACAGATTAACCAAGTCGGCACATTTCCTAGCGGTGCGAAAGGATTTTGACTTGGAAAGGTATACTGAATTGTATGTAAGATAAATAGTTCATTTACATGGAGTACCGATGATGATTACTTCGGATCGTGATCCCAGGTTTACCGCCAACTTTTGGAAAAGTCTGCAGACGGCATTAGGATTTAAAATGCAGTTTAGTACAACTTATCATCCACAAATGGATGGCCAGTCTGAGAGGACAATTCAGACTCTAGAAATTATGCTTCAGGCATGTGTATTAGATTTTCAAGGCAAGTGGGAAGAACAATTACCCTTAGTGGAATTCGCATATCATAATAGCTTTCAGCAGTGTATAGGAATAGTGCCATTTGAAGCGCTATATGGCAGAGCATGTAGGACGCTCGTACGTTGAGACGAAGTTAGAGAAAGGAGTATAACCAGGCCAAAATTAGTATAGCAGTCAATTGAGGCAGTTAAGATCATTCGCAAAAGGTTAAAAACGGCGCAAAGCCGTCAAAAGAGTTATGTAGATGGAAGGCAAAGACTTTTGAAATTTCAAGTAGAGGATCACGTAGTCCTCAAGGTATCACCAATAAAAGGATTGTCCCGATTTAGTAAGAAAGGGAAGTTAAGTCCACGGTTGGTGGGACCATTTGAGATGTTGGAAAGGATTGGAGATTTAGCGTATCGACTGGCCTTACTGCCAAACTTATCTTAGGTGCATAATGTATTCCACGTGTCAATGTTGAGGATGTATAAACCGGATCCAACTCATGTGCTTAATCATGAGGAGATAGAAATGGATGACAAAGTGTCGTACATGGAAAGACCAGTGTGGATCGAGGATAGGAAGGAACAAGTCTTAAGGAGCAAGACAATTCCACTGGTCAAGGTGATTTGGGAACATCACGGGACCGAAAGTGTTACTTGGGAAAGCGAGGAATTGATGAGACGTCATTACCCCCAGTTGTTTGAATAGTTTGGTTTTGATTGTAAATTGCGAGGATGAAATTTTTATAAGGGGGGAAGGGTTGTGACATTCTAAATTTCGACCCACTTAGTATTTATAAAATGCATAATTTCAATAACGCACTTGTAGTAAATCTCGCTCAGACTTGATCACTCTTGGGACACTAACCAGTAGGGAAATGCTAATTAGGGATTTAGATTCATGCGACCATAGAACCTGACCATGGACTGACTTTCAATCATAAGGATTATCGAGGTAATATTTTGGGCTAATATAGATCGATCTAAGGATGGTCATGGATTGATTTGCGAATGTAGTATAATTGGATCGTGAGTGATTCCGCCTCGCCAGATTACGAAATTTGCAACGATCTCAAACCTATTCCAAACGATCGCGTTCTTTAGAATTAGTGATTGATCATCGCAATTATATAATAATCAAGGTCGCCATGGCTCAAGTGAACTTAAATGTGGCTCGATTTAGTATCGACCACGGGTCGAATATGCGAATTTTCTCGAAAGCCGCCCGTTAGTTTGAGATAAGCTCAAGTCGCGTTTATTTGAGTTTGGTCATTAAATAGAGACTGAGTTTGGGTGTTGAAGATTTTGAAAGTCATGATAGAGTAGTTGGATGAGATCGTTATTATCGTAGACAGCCTCGGATTTGTCCGGATTCGTCAGAAAACTGAAATTTTGATAGGAAGTGAAAAATGACCATTTTGCCCCTGGGATTTTGTGAAGGCTAAGTATAAAAGTGGAAGGGCATTTTGGTCATTTCACCCCCACTTTATAGATATAAATTTTTGGACAATTTTGCCCCTGCACTTTTTGTGAAATTCCAATTTTACCCTTGGATATTTTTTGTGAGAGTTGATCTTGGCCATTGATTTTTGGATAAGATCGAATCGTGGCCATCGGATGAAAAGTAGAGAGAGGGGCAAGATGATAATTTCTTAGGGGTAGGCTTAGACTAGCCTTTTTCCCTTCTATTTATCTCTTTTCTCTCTCCCCCCCCCCCTCATTTTTGCTCACGCACACACCTTCACCTTCTCCTCTTGGCCAAACCAACTCTCTCTCTTCCCCTTGGTCATTTGTTGGCTAGAGCCGTGCTGGATCGTCGCGCGCTTGCCGTCCGCCTTGTGTCCAACCGCCGGACCGCCGTGGCTGCCGCGTCCTTGCCGCCCCCTTGCTAGATTGTTTTTGCTTGGAAATCCCAAGTAAGTGATATCCTAAACTTCGCCTAGGATAACGGGTGATTTCGGGTTAGTTCGGGGCCGTTTTAGCAAGTTTTAGGGGTTATTCCTATAGAAATTGGTAGGTTGAGTTGTGGGCTGATCTTGGCTGATTAGTGGATGAAATTGTGATGGTTTAGGGGTTGATTTAGGGGCTGATTGTTGCTGGATTGAGTGCTGGTTGTTGTTTACTGATTTGGTAAAAGTATGACTTAGCAATGTATTAAGCTAGATATTAATGCCATGACTAATTGTGGTACCTTATGGACTGAGTTGGCTGAGTTGTTTGGATGGATTTGTGATAATTTTAGAGGTGGAATTGAGGTTAGAATTGATTAAGTTGGTGATCGGGATGATTACGAGTAATTATCGTGATTTATTGCGTGAAAAAGGGCCTAAATGTAGTGTTTTAGTGATTTTTTCTGTGGTCGCTGAGTTGACGTGCTTATGGTGGCTGATTTGCGGCGTGCTTATGTTTGAATTACTATATGTGGTGAATCGGGATTTGTGGCATGAGTGCGACACCCTTGATTGGTGAAAATTGGCCTAGATTATGGAAATTGTGTTAAATTGAGCTTGTGCAAGTGGAATTGATGAATTTGTGGGTTAATGTGGTTTGTGGGTGATTTGAATACTTTGAGTGTGATGTGCAAGTTGATCGTATGAAATTGGCATGTGATGTGGCATGCGTATGATCACTAAAAACCCTGAGGCGTGTACTTTAACGCGGGGTCCAAATAAAACGTGGTTTGTTGACGTGCTCGCATGATCACATAATCCATGAGGAATATGTACTCTAACATGGGGAATTGAACCCGTCCTAAGGCGTGTACTATAACGCGGGACGATGCCCGGTATTACCGGAAGACTGCCAACCTGAGGCGTGTTCATTTACGCGGGTTGTGCCATAGGTGGAAGATGTTGAGCCTGAGGTGTGTACTGTAACGCGAGCAAGAGACATAGCTTGAGGCGTGTACTGTAACACGGGCTAAGGAGTGTTGTGAAAATGAGACGGAAATTACGGCTGTGTCGTAGGTGGAAGATGTTGAGCCCGAGACGTGTACTGTAATGCGAGCAAGAGACATAGCCTGAAGCATGTACTATAACGCGGGCTAAGGAGTGTTGTGAAATTGAGATGGTTGTACGTGGATCGTGGATTGAAAGTGGACCTAAGGCGCGTACTGTAATGCGGGTCAGAAATGAATTGGATGCGTGTGCTAGAGTGAAATGGGAATCGTATGATGTTGTGCTTGTTAGGCGAATGTGAGAATGGAAAGTGTTCGGTCTATCGATGATACATGTGCGTATATTGGCCATGTTATGAGGATGAGTGTTTTTGTGGTTACTATTTTGCTATAACGATTGGACTAATGTGCAGGGTGGTGCATGTGCCGAGGTAAGATCAGTGTGCTTGTGAATGTTATAACATGTCAATTACTGATTGATTGTGTGCTTGATCATGCCCAGAAATACGTGTTAGCCTAGGTAGGGTTTAGGGTGTTGCGTACTAAGAAGTATTCTCACGGTTTTATTTAAAACCATTTAGCCGATCGAAGTTGCAGTGGAGTCAGGAGAGAAGGACAATCCGATTAAGGTCAATGCTGAGCCCAAGTCTTCAGAGGAGCAAACTGGTATCGTCAAGACTGATTCTGAGTGGACCACCGTCTAGAGGTCGTAGGGGTTAGTTAGGGGTAGGGTAACTCTTTTTGAAGTGCCCCTTTTTGGAGTTAGTATTTACCCAGACTACTGGTCCCTTTTGATGTTGGTGGTGTGAATTTTAGAAGCCGGTTTGTGAGTATAATATGTTTATGGTGAATATGGTGGGTGTAATGAAGTGGTTGGTTGTTGTTTGTGATGGATTGTAATGGATATTGTATATATATCGCGGTGTATTATAGTGCTCGGTGGATTGGTGATTTGTCTCTCCCTATTACCCCATGAGTTTATTGTCAGGGTTTGTGTTCTCGTTTCCACCGTGTTCAAACTCTGATGTGTTGGTTTGGGTCGGCGACGTTTCTTGGGACGTCACACTAATTCGACCGAGCTTGGGGTGTCGTGCGCTCGACGGGGTTCGGGGCGTGACAATTCGTGGAAAGGTTCTCCGAAATAGCCACTCCTTTGACCCGTTTACTAAAGAAGGAAATAAGGTTTGAGTGGACGGATATGTGCAAGAGGAGTTTCCAAGAGCTTAAGCATAAGTTGACGACTGCCCCTGTGTTGACAATACCATCAGGTCCTAGCGGATACAAGATTTATAGCAATGCGTTGCTAAAGGGATTAGGATGTGGTTTAATGTAGCATGGAAGAGTTGTTACATACGCATCGCGGCAGTTGAGACCTCACGAGCTAAACTACCCAACTCACAATTTAGAATTAGCGGCTATCATCTTTGCACTGAAGATTTGGAGGCACTACTTATGCAGAGAAAGGTTTCAAATCTACACGGGCCATCAAAGTTTGAAGTACTTGTTCTTCCAAAAGGAGTTGAACATGAGACAATGCTAGTGAATGGAACTTTTGACGGATTACAACTACGACATTTTGTATCACCCTGGGAAGGCTAACAAAGTAGCAAATGCACTTAGTCAGAAATCGAGCATCATGTAAACAATGGTTAAGGAATGGATTCTACTGAAAGGAGTACGTGATTCGGAGTTCAAGTTTGAGGTAGGTCACCTCTCGAGTTTGTTAGCCACCTTAAGGATCGAATCGGAGATTCAAGCTAAGATTAAGGCACTATAATCTACGGACCCTGAAATTCAAAAGATTCTGAGTACGGCTATAAGTAAGAGAAAACTAAACGTTCAAGTATCCGAGGACGGGATCTTGAAGTTCCATGGACGATTATGCGTTCCAAATGACGTTGAGCTTAAGGAGGAAATCTTGGTTGAAGCTCATAGTAGTAACTACAGTATTTATCCGGGCAACACCAAGATGTATCAGTACTTACGCCAGCACTATTGGCAGAACGGAATGAAAGTGGATGTAGCCAAGCACATAGCTAAGTGCCTAACGTGCCAACAAGTGAAGGTGCAACCTTGTAAGCCTGGTGGACTATTGCGACTATTGGAAATTCCAAAACAGAAATGGGAATATATCACCATGGACTTTGTTATGGGTTTGCTAAGGAGTCAGAGAGGCCATGATTCTATTTGGGTTATAGTCGACAGGTTGACTAAGTCAGCACATTTTTTTGCAGTATGAAAGGATTTTACAATGGATAGATATGTCGAGCTATATATGCGACAAATAATCCGTCTTCTTGGAGTGCCAGTTACGATCACATTGGACAGAGACCCCAAGTTTACCGTAACCTTTTGGAAAAGTCTTCAAATGGCTATAGGGACGAAGTTGCAATATAGCACGACCTATCATCCGCAGACAGATGGCTAGTCTTAAAGGACAATTCAGATACTCGAGGACATG
Organism: Syzygium malaccense; assembly: GCA_031216405.1. NCBI lineage: Eukaryota > Viridiplantae > Streptophyta > Magnoliopsida > Myrtales > Myrtaceae > Syzygium > Syzygium malaccense. The sequence goes on along the minus strand of CM062263.1, from coordinate 38,457,304 downwards.
TTACGAGCTTGTGTGATAGACTTTAAAGGAAGTTGGGAAGAATAGTTACACTTGATAGAATTTGCATACAACAACGGTTATCAGCAGAATATCAGAATAGCACCATTTGAAACGTTGTATGGCAGAACTTGCAAAACTCCAGTGTGCTTGGATGAAGTTGGAGAACGGAGCATAATAGGTCCGAAATTGGTACAACAATCAGTCGATGCGGTTAATATCATTCGAGAAAGGCTTAAGACCCTCATAGTCATAAGAAAAGTTATGCAGATAAGCGACGTAAGCCTTTGGAATTTCAAGTGGGAGATCATGTCTTTCTCAAGGTGTCATCAATTCGAGGAACATCTCGATTTGGCAAGAAAGAAAAGTTGAGTCCAAGGTACATAGGTCCATTTAAAATCTTGGAATGAATTGGAATCCTAGCCTATCGACTCGCCTTGCCACCGAATTTATCTCAAGTTCACAACGTCTTCCACGTGTCCATGCTAAGGAAGTATGAGCCGGATCCAACCCACGTGCTAAATTATAAAGAATTAGATGTGGACAACAGGGTGTCATATGTGCAGAGACCTATTTGGATAGAGGATAGAAAAGAATAGGTTTTACGAAACAAAACGATTCCGTTGGTGAAAGTAATCTGGCAGCATCACGGAACAGAAGTAGCCACGTGGGAAAGCGAAGAAATCATGAGGCGTCAGCACCCCCATTTGTTTGAATACTTTGAGTTGGTTGTAAATTTCGGGGACAGAATTTTTGTAAGGGGGAAGAGTTGTGATATTTTGAATTTCGATCCATCTTCGAGATTTATGAAATGTCACGCCCCGAACCCCCGTCGAGCACGCGACATCCCGCCTCCGGTCGAACAGTTGCGACATTCCAGGTTATCGCCGACCTCAACTAAACATTAGAGATTTAATCGCGCAAACGGAAACCATAAAACACCCGGACAGATTAAACTGGAGAGAATTGGGAGAATATACATTTCCATTACTCGATCAAACTTATTCCACCATATTTACAATAGAACAAACCTTAATTTACCAGTACACACATTCCTAAAGCCTTCGAAAGTGAGAACAAAAACAGACGACCTGGCATACTAACTTCCAAAAATGTTAGCCTTATGAAAACCCATCGGAAACTCTGCCACATCGTACTTTGTGTGCACTGATATCCCAAAACGTACTGGCGGCGATGGTGGAGGGTTCATGGGTCCTATCGGTATTCTGAAATTGTTGGTTGAAACAACCGTGAGAACACTTCTCAGTAAGTACACCCCTAAACCCAACCTAGGCTATCACGTACCTCTAGACAATCTAGCAAGCACACACACATTCACGTACGTCAAGTAATCACAAAGCAGGCACATCAATTAATATAGCCAAGCTCAATCACAATCACACTGTATGCAAACACGCGCATGAAACATTTTCCTTTCTCTGATCCTTTCATTTTCATTTCCTCTTTCACATCCCTTGCCAGTGACCCGCGTAAACGTACACGCCTCAGGTACACTGCGATCACTAATCACTTTCCACAACACTCGCCAATGACCCGCGTTGAAGTACACGCCTCAGGCACACTGCGATCATTAATCACTTTCCACAACACTCGCCAGTGACCCACATTGAAGTACACGCCTCAGGCACACTGCGATTACTAATCACTTTCCACAACACTCGCCAGTGACCCGCGTTGAAGTACACGCCTCAGGCACACTGCGATCATTCACCACATCCGGCCCACGTACCAGTTCACGCCTCAGGCCCCAATCGCGACCTGAGCATCACACGCCCCAGGCCCGATCCCAACTCAGCCCGCGCCAAATGCGACAGGCCTACATTATTGGAACCCGAGCTTATGATGCCTCAGTCCAATCCCGATCTCACCCGAGCTGATCGTGCCTCGGACCAATTCTCATATTTGCTTTTTCAAGCCTTAGCCTGTGCCAAATGCATCAGACCTACGTGATCACTGTCCGAGTTTATGATACTCGGCCCAATCCCAACCTCGCACTTTCACCCTTTCACATACTTTTCACAATCACTTGCCACACCGCAATTTCCCTTCTACTCAAGTCCATGCTCAACATGCGTTTACCACACACAACTGGCCCAACACACGGGGTCCGTGCACACATCATTTCACACATAAAACATGCTCACTCAGCAGATCACATGACCAATGTCAATAAATAATTCAATCTAGCCCACGTGTGCACCAAACAAGCATATTCAATCACTTAATTGCACAGCAACATACTCAATTTAATCACCACAATTTACTAATAATTTAAAAATATACGTCCAACACGTAAATTCTCATTTTTCTCCCACCAAATGGCGTCAGATTAGTTCCGATCCTTCACGGGACTTTCTTGCCATTAAATACCGGTTCTAAAAATCCAACTTGCGTCCAGAACAAGTCATCACAGCCCCATGAACAGTAATTCGCAGCTTGTGAACAGTAACTCGCAGCTTATAATTCACCTCAAATTGCTCTCCAAAAATTCCAAAAATAATTCTCAAGGCCCGCCAAACAATTCCAATCATAAACCCCAATTTTTCGCACCCGCATATTGTAAATTTCACCATCCCAACTCAATTATAATTACAACACACGTAAAACACATAAATTTCTATTTTTCTCCCGCCAAACAACGCCAAATTGATTCCGGTCCTTCACGGAACTTTCTCACCATTAAATTTCGGTTCTAGAAATCCAACTTGCGTCCCAATCGGACCATCACAGCCCTGTGAACAGTAAATCACAGCTCGTGAACAGTAATTCGCAGCCCCTATTTTTCTGAATTTCCAATAATTAATGCCCGAATTAAATCGCAAGGCCTGCCATAAAATTTCCACTACCAATTCATACAATTCCACACCTAACTTTATACAGATTTCGCCCAAAATCGCCCGTCGATACCCGAAGTCCTAAATTGGGTTTAGAGCGCGACTTACCCGCGTTCTAGACTATCGCGGCTAGAACGAAGAGCGGTGGCACTAAATCGGGGACGGCGGCGATGACGTACAGCTCCCGAGTGGCAACAATCGGCTTGGGTGGCGACGACTCGGCTTAGGGGCTCACGGCCAAGAGAGAAAGACCGAGAGGGAGAGAGAAAGAGAACGGCGGCTTCGAGGCAACGTGGTGTGGTTTGGCGAGCGGACAGCAGCGGCTTGCGGGCGTGACCGGCGATCGGCGGTCCTGCGCGGCGGCGACGGCAAAGGGAGAGGGAGAGTGATCGGTGGAGGGGGAGAGGTCTCACGGTGAGGGGGGGGGGATTTCACGACGGGGGAGAGAGAAGAAAATGGAGGAGAGAGAAAAGGTCTTCTTGACCTAACTAGTAATTTTGTTGACCCAAATTGGCATTTTACCCAAAATGCCCCTCTCTCACAAATTCGATCCGACGGCCAAGATTCGATCCAATCTAGAAATCAACGGCTAGGATTGAATCTTACTTAAAAATATCCAAGGGTAATTATGTCTTTTCCAACTTTGGGCCTAAAATGACCAAAATGCCATTGTCCAACAAAACTAACCCTTTATTAACTCTTAGGGGTATTTTGGTCACTTTCCCCATTTCTCGTCGAAATCAAATTTTTCCGAAGGAATTAAGCGCACCAAAAATTCACACATGTCACGTGCAACGTCGTCCTAGTGTTCCGGCATGATTTCCTAATTTTCCGGTGTCCAATTTGGACAAAAATTCAATAATTAAATTCTATTAAACGCATCTCGAGCGTTTCTCGAGCTAACGGGCGGCTTGCTGGAGAAATTCGCTGAATCGACTCATGACTAATACTGAATCGAGTCACATGCAAGTCCGTTCGGTGCGTGACGACATCGGTTGTCATTAAAATCGCGAAGATCAATCACTTGATCCGAGGGGTACGATCGTTCGGTATAATTTCAGAATCATTCGTCAAGTCGTTTCGTGGTCCAACGGAATCACCCGCGATCCACTACTAGGACAGTGGCGAACTGACCCCTAACTATCCTTGGATCGGCCAACAGTGGCTCAAAATATCACTTACGCGATTTAATGGTTGAAATCCATTCACGATCGAATTTTCCTTTAGCCGCGCGAATTTAATTCCCTCTAATAGCCTTTCCCTAATGGTTAGCATTCCCAGGAATGATCAGTTCCGAGCGAAAATTTATTGCGAGCCCATTTCATAAAACTCAGTTATTTCATAATTTCCAATTGGTGGAATTTCGGAATGTCACATGAAATGATTATCTCATCGATACACTTTCAGTTGATTCTCGCCCTGAATTGATCACTCATGAGAAGACTATCCATTAGGAAATGGTTAGTTAGGAATTAAGTACGCACGACCTAAAAACTCAACCCTAGATTGACACTTCGACCAAGAGGATTGACGAGGAGATATTTTGGGTCATCACAAACCGATCCAAGGATGGTTATGGAATGATTTGCCAATGTTATATAATTGGGTCGCAGGTGATTCCGTTTGGCCATTGTTTAAATTACGAACATTCCTAAACCAATTTCTAATGATCGTGTTCTTCAAAACTAGTGATTGACCCTCGCAATTACATGACAACCGTGGTCACCATAGTTTGAGTAAACTTAAACATGGCTTGGTATCAAATCAACCACAGGTTGAATACGCACAACACCTAAAAGCCGCTCGTTAATTTGAGATACACTAAAGTCGCAATTGATCGATTTTGGTCATGAATTGAAATCCGAACTTGGGTATCGAATGTTCAAGGATATCAAAACTATTATATTGGACATTGCCTCATTAAGCTCGCTTAGTTATCGGTTTGCTCAGAAATTCTTGAAAAAGTGAATTTTGGCTCGGAAATTGAAAAAGACCTTTTCACCCCTTAGTGTTCTAGGACTTCTTGGTTGAGTGGAAGGACATGTTGGTCTTTGTACCCCTCAGTGATTCCGAATTTCATTAGATAGATTTGCCTTCTTGTTTTGGTTATTTTCCTAATTGCCCTTCCTATAAACCTTTTCAAGAATCAACCCTAGCCTTTGGATCTTGACTTGAGGACCAAGGAGTGATCTCAACCCTTCATTTGGATAATTAATTCTTGTCTAGGGGTTTGTGGCTTTCGCTGATGTTTTAAATCTCTGATAAGTTGAATTGGGTCGGCGATATTCTGGGACGTCGCATTATTCGACCAGAGAAGTATGTCACGTGCTCGATGGGGTTCGGGGCGTGACAAATAAATAATTGAGTTCTTGCAAACATGATTCACAGATAATGGAAGTGTTTTGCTAAAAAGTGTGCACTTTTCGAAATCCAATTGACAAAGGGTATGAGAGGTCCTTTGCTGATTCTTGGACATGAAATAAATTCACTATAAAATTAAAATTACTAATATTGGAGGCAATCACGATCAACCATATAAAGGCACAAGAAATTTAAAGGTAAATTGGGAGATAAAAGTGAATAGTGATTGGCGGTCTATCTACAAATTATGAATCATATATTTATACTACTACACACAGTTAACAACCAATCATATATTTATACTACTACACAGTTAACAACCGTTACAAAGACAACAAACACATTCTAGTTACTCCTAAAATTCAGCCATGTGTATTACAAATGGCTACCAAGCACACCCACTACTATTTACAAATGGCTATCAAGCACACCCACTACTTGACAGTCGTGGCTTCTCCACTCTTTCATGTCAAGCATTGACAGTTATCTCTGCAGTTCGTTGCTCCACTCCCCAACTGTTACAACAGCCCATGCTTTTTGGTCTTCATGGTTAATGCCTCCCGAGATCTACGCTTTCACAATATGATGACTGCGTTGGTTCTGTAGTTGAGCTGATCTTCATGATTGCAACCAAAATTGTCAACTTCATAACTTTGGTAACTGCAGCTTTAGTTCTTTCCTTGGCCAAACCAAGCCTAGTTTACTGACTCAAGTCCCAACAATCAATGTTTCCCTTATATCTCTTGTTGGCAATTACTCGTCATCTTGCCAACCGCCCATAGTTGCCGACCAAGAGGTCTTGAAACCTAGTGAATTTTAATTCTGCCATGATGTTGCTCGGCCTCGTCTAGTTTGAGCCAACCTCAAGGACTTGGGCATTTTTTTTGTGTCAACAGGAAGCAATGGTTGCAAATGATGGAGTTTGAAGGGAGTAGAGTTTGCAAATTTGAAAATTAAGATGAATTGTTGAGAACTGCTAGTGATGTGTGTTAGGATATTTAAATAATAAATCACGCTTTCATGTAATAGTTTAAGGTTTTAAAACAGTTGGTAGTGGTTTCACAAAATCTCACATGATATCAGAGAAGGAAGATTGAATTTAAATTTTGCAAGCCCATTTTTTGCCTCCTTAATTACATATTTCCATACTTTAAGTTAAGATCAAAGTGCAGCCTACGCTTACCATGATGGGCAAATTGTCTTTTTTGATGAGAGATCAAATTGGAAATCTCGAACTTAAAAAGTAGTGTGTATATATAAAGTGCATGCATATGATTAGGTAATTATGCATTTTGGAAAAACTTTCTAATAGATTTTGAAGTTAACAAAACTGTTCATGAGAATTTTGTAAGTCTGACAAATGCTTTACAATATTTTAAATCTAGGAAGTTATATTCTGGAGATAGCAAACTTTTACTTCAAGAAGTCCAGACTTTATATGAATCAGAAGGAGAAGTTCAGATTCTATATGGACAAAGTTCAGACTTTATATACGGTAGATGAAGAACTTCAGATTTTATGTTGGAATCGAATGGTTCATACTTTATAGAACAACCCATCTTGACTTAAGTTATGAATGCGAGACAAGAACCAAACTTTATCCAGATTTCGATGCAAACTCAGAACGAATACAATGGCTAGTAATCTGGCTTAGATTTCACAAAAGGAAAATCTTGATTGATTCGATCTTAAAGGCTATTTTGCAAGGGATATTTATATCGCAAAATATCTTAAATTGATTAACAATCAACCCTAAGACAAGTTTCTTTATGAATGGAGAGGCTTTATTTATTGGTTATATGGACAACCAGATTCAACGAAATTTAGATTTTGTCACTCAAATGCCTACTCAATCCTTTTTATACAAATCTGTTCAAGATGGAGATTGGAAGCTAATCATCTTAAGATTGTCTAGCGGTTAGTTTGGAAGTGGAAGAATATAAAAGGAGACAACTTGTTGAGGACCAGAACAAGAGAGACGATATCCAAAATCATCATTTCCACAGCATAATCCGATCAATGTTACTTGTCTTTCTTGAGCCAAAACCTATGATCTTGAGAAATTTACTATAAGAGTGATTAAGTGAGATAGAGTGGCCTATCTTTCACAAGAGTTATCACTCAAAATTTATAATTTATTGATTGATCATATAGTGAACTTCAACTAGTAGACTGTTAAGGTGGGAGAGTGGACGTATGCTTGATCTAAGCCAAATCACTATACATCTTGTGCAATTTTTTTTATCCCTAAATCTCCTTTCATTTACTTAATTGCTATTCAAAACTATTCAAAATCTAAACATTGTTCAGACTTTGTCCTTGATCTATTAATTTCACTTTAAATTGATAAAATAATTATTAAAATCACTTATTCACCCTCCTCTAGGTGATCCTGGTCACCTCAATGCATACACAAAAAAAGTAGGTATATAAAATAGATGGGCATAAGGTAAAAAGAGAGAGAGAGAGGCTAATTTAGGAAATCAAATAGTGAAGAGAGAGAGAGAGAGAGAGAGATCACTATCTACACGTAAATTCAAGTTACCACATACCTCATGAATTTCTTATTTTTTAGATCTTACATCAATTTAAATTTATATTTTAAAATAAACCAATTTCTCAAACATTGTTTATCTTTATCTAATTTATTTGTCTCATCACTTTCCTTCGTGCACAATGAATGTCCCACAAGAAAATGAAGTTAGTCGGTTGATCATTCCGTTCTATCTAGGTAGATTTTATTGGTGATCAATTACTTAAATGGTAATTATACTTTAACAGCCCTTAATAAGGACGTCTTGAAAGTGTCATTTGTGATAAGGAAATATATAGGTTATATCACTATAAAAATTTAGCCGAATCAGATTTTATGTGGCCAAGCATTAATTTGTAAGGATAATGATAGAATGAAAAAGTCAAGTGGATGTTCCCTTAACTAATTACCCTTCACAATGCCAAGAAATTTGTCTATTTTGACCCATTTATGTGGTTGATGGTCAATCCATTTAGATGAATAAAAAAGTTATTATATGATCTACACCGGTGATTATCGAGGCCCGACAATGGGCCTTACATAACTAACGGTTCAAATAGATTTAACCACGTAATCTATGTAAAATGTAATAATTTCTCCAGGTAGATAATCGAGAAACAAAAAGTGAGGAGAAAAGCCTCCTTAATATCCAAACTAGAATATTATAGGCAGGAGATTCCGAGTTGGTAACATTTCCTGCCTAAAGAAAGGTGGAAGAGTATTTTCCTTTGTCCCTTCACCGAGCAGTGTACCAGGTTGATCTCAGTCCCACAGATATCCTAGGAGGATGCATGGAAGATAAATATGGCCGTCCACGCCGTCAATTCGCTCGTGTCCCTTCTCTCCACGGCCGTCAGCTCGCTCCTCCCGTCGGCCGAGCCACGCATGCTCACATCATCAAGACTTTTCGCCACCCATATCCTGCTTTTTGGTCGACGACCACCTCACGAACATGTACTCCAAACTGAACCTTCCGGGCTCGGCTTAACTCATCCTCCAGCTCAACTCTACTCGCTCCGTTGTCCCCCTGACCTCACTTATCTCTGGGTCTGTCCAAAAAGGCCACTTTAGCTTATCTCTGCTTATGTTCATTGACATGCTGAAGGAGTGCATTCGGCCTAATGATTTCACTTTCCCCTGAGCGTTCAGGCCTCTGGTGTCTTTGTATGCCCGTTACTGGGAAGCAGATTCATGGGATTGCCATTAAGGTCGGTGAATTGTTGATGTATTCGTTGGTTGCAGTTCCTTTGATATGTTCTGTTAAACGGGGCTAAAAGATGATGCAAGGAAGTTGTTCGATGAAATGCCCCAGAAGAACAGAGTAGCCTTTAATGCGTACATCTCTAAAGCTGTGCTGGATGGATACCCCAGGATGGTATTAGCGCATTTATTAACTTTAGGAAAGTGGTTAGTGTTCCTGACTATATAACATTGTGCGCATTTCTCAATGCCTGTTCGGACACAGCAAATTCAAAGCTTGGTCACTAGCGCCAGGGGTATGTTTTTAGGAGTGGGTTTGTGGCGGACATCTCGGTAGTGAATGGATTGGTTGATTTCTAGGAGAAATGTCGGGAGATTGGTTGTTCTGTGATGGTGTTTGATGATATTAGCAAGCCAAATGACTTTTTTTTGGTGCTCACTAATATCTCCATCCGTGCAGAATTATGAGCAATAAAAGGCTTGCATAATTTTCTTAATGGCTAGGTATGAAGGGATTCAGCCAACAGATTTATTGGTTTCCTATGTGCTCCATGCCTGTGCTGGCTTAGCAGCGCTTGAGCTTGGTTGGTCAGTTCATGCACTTGCTATTATGGCATGCCTGATGGGAAATATTTTTGTCGGCACTGCACTGGTTGACATGTATGAAAAATGTGAATGTATTGAGGATGCGGAAGGGGTCTTCTATAACATGCCACAAAGAAGTCTAATTACTTGCAATTTGTTGATTGGTGGTTATGCATATCAAGGGCTTGCCGATATGGCTGTTTCCGTGTTCGAGACAATACTGTCAGATTGGAGTGAGATAATACCAAATAATGTGACCTTTGTTGTCTATTGGCAGCTTGTAGTCAAGCACGAAACATAGAGCTCGGTGTGGATGTCTTCATGTCAATGAGAAGAAGATATGTGATTGAACCTAGGCCAGAGCATTACACATGTATTGTCGACCTGCTGGGGCGGACTGGGATATTAGAGCAGGCATATGACTTCATAAAGAAAAAGCCATTTTGACCATGATATCAATATGGGGAGCTCGCTTAGGAGCTTGTAGGATCCAAAGGAGTCCAGAACTTGGTAGAATTGCAGCTGAAAACTTATTACAACTTGATCCAAAAGACTCCAGCAATTTCGTGTTTCTTTCAAATTTATCTGCAGCTACTGGAAGGTAATCTTATCATTTTAAAATGGTGGATGAGCTGTTCTATTTTTCTTATTATTTCTCGGTAAGTGTTTTTATAAATGTTTATAAACGCTCATATGCATTCATGTATGAAGCAGATAGAATTATGGGCTGTCTCTTGTGAAGATTCCTCTCTTTTGTCATGCGCAAAAGCTTCAGGATAAGTGGCAAACTATGAAGTTTATCCCTAGTGAAGATTTAGAATCCTGTCAGCTATTTTCCCACTTCGTGTTATATACATATATATCTCTGCTTGAGGTTTTGATGGTGGTTGGAAGATTGAATTTCTCTGTATGCAATATCAACGTGGGCGCATTTTCTTTCATCAGAACAGCTATCTTGTTTGTCCTTCTTACTCGATCACCATTTCTCCTCACTAAAGAAATGGTTGAATATGTTTAGCTAGTGGCTCAACTTTTATCGAATAATGCAGATGGGAAGAAGCCACCACTGTGAGGATAGAGATAATTAAAAGACATATAGGCCTGAAAATGGTTACCGGCTGCCGCTGGATTAATGTGAAGAATGAAGTTCATGTTTTCCAAGCGAAGGATACTTCTCACTAAAGAAAGATTTCCCTTGCCTTTGAACTCCGAATTTGAAGTGTCGTTGTCTCCTGGACCCGGCTGATCTCTGTGTCTGTCCCAAACGGCCACTTTAGCTTCTCTTTTCCATGTCTTGCGAGAATCCTCCGACATCCGACGCTTAGCCGAGTTCTACAATGAGTCTCTCTTTCCCTTACCCCCACCGATCAGGTTTCTCACTTTTTTTGGGGTCCTAAATTACTCTTTTGCTGATTGCAGATTCTGGGGTTCGAGGGGTTGCATGGAGAACCACCCCAAGTTTGAGTTCATGGCGATATGGCTGAGGTTGCCTTCCTCAATGAGCTTCTTCCTCCAACCTCATCAAGCCGTTGCCGGAGACCAGGCTCTCGAGGGCCCGTACAGCGCGAGCTTGCCCAACCGTCCATCCCAAGTACCTTCCCCGAGGCCACCATGTCTGCTTAACCATCTCCTGATTCTTTCGTGCAAACTCTCAAGGTAAACTCTTTCTTTTGTTTGGTTGAGACTTGAGAGGATGTTCCATTTGTTATGTGAGGGGGTTTGGTTTGATGAAACTGGGGTGGTCGCATCATTTAGGAGGTCTAGTCATTGTAGCACCGTGAAATTGATTGAGTTTGCTATTTCGTGGTAATATGAAATGCACATGCTATTTTGTAGTAATATGGATTGTGGGCTTAATGGCTCTTGCCTCCATTGTCAGTTTCACAGGGGTATCCATGTCGTAAGAGATGTTTAATAGTTGAGGGACATCCTTTGTCTTGTCATTTCATTTTTCCTTTTTCATGATCAGTTTGGGAAGGTCGTTTCGATATATGTTGTACTTCATCTTGCAAAGGCTTTGCATTGATGGCCCGTTCGTGGAGATGAGTAATTCAATTTGCTGACAATGAGAATATCAGGAGTTATACTCAGATAGGCAATATGTCGATATGAATTACTAATTGATTGTAAGTTTGATGAATGAAGTGCTTGTAAGTCAGATTATGCCAAATTAGTAGAGAAATCTCAATGTTGGATAGTTTGGTACAACTACTCGGGGAACACGACCAAGTGTATGTTTTGTGATGTTTATGTTCGAGTTGAGTATATTCTTTCCTTACTCATTCCAACAAAATTCATTTAGCAATCCATGGTTTCGCAAGAAAAAGGGATCAAAACTTTTCCCGAATGGCAAGGTTAAGCAGATCTTCTACTTCGATCCGGATGGTAATCTCTTCTAGCTGCATTGTCACTTAGTGTCACTTGATTGACCTCTCAGCTTCTTCTCTCTCTGAAACTGTTTTCTAGTGGATGATGGGATCTGTGAGATGGTGCATTCCTGTTAAGGAAAAAAGTTTTGATATACTTGCTGATGTGCAGGGTAATGGTTTTGGAGGTGGCGAGCACGGAGTGTCCTTGATTCAATGAAGTTGATTGATGGTGGTTAGTATGTAAGCAACCGGTACAAGACTTTGTGAAATTATGAGGTTGAATGGATTCTCTTCCGTGAATGAAGGGATGGTATGTCAATTAATGTAGTTTCTCATCGCTTCTTAACATCTCAGTTTAGCTGCGTTGAGTCGAGTAGAATGGATAATTTCGCACAAATTACTCAACATGCTCTATTCTAGGCTAAACTAGGCCATTACCTAAAACGGTCGAGCTTTAGACTGCTACTGATTTTCCACCTTTACGATGACCATTTCGGTAACAAAGCATCAAAATCTATCACATCCCAGGCGTTAGCTGAAACATCGTCCTGTGAACAACGATCTGGTATATGTAATTCGCCACAAATTTGGTGCGCGAAATTGCATGGAGTGGACGTCTGGTTCAACTGAACCAAGCGCTCTGTTCTGTGTCTTTGTTTAAGAACCGGCTTTGTCCTTGACTTGGGGTTTGACACATTCATTCTCGAAGGTCACAACATGCTTCAATTCGAGTAAAGAAAAAATCTAAAAATATTTTCCGAACCTAATATCAAAAGTAACTTGAGCAAGGACTGTTAGCCATCGAAACACAAGACTAGATTCGACGAATTTCTTCTTTTTGATAATGGCAATATAACACTCGCAAAATGCATCTCTAAAAATCAATATTATATTTTAAGATGCTGATTTATCGAGAATATCAAAGTTCAAAAAATTTTGCCAGGATTGAATGATGAACAACATTGCAGCTCCCATGTGTGGGGTTGGAGCGGAGGAATTGTAATTTACGATAAACCTCATCAAACAATACTATCAACACTATATGAAATCGGCCTTCTCTATCCTACACTAAAGTTAAAGGAGAAAGATCATGCATAATCACCATCCTCGATAGCTTAAATGCGTTGCACTTGTGTAAAGAATAAAATAGATTTATTAATTAAGTTAAACGGTGGAGAAAGATAGTGTCCTATATTGGATGAGATGGCTGGTGGCCTTGTGCGCTTTAGAATGACATGAAGTAGTTACTGTTCTCTAAATTAGCAACGCAAGAGTACGTATCAAACAAGTAATAAAGTGATGAATTAAAGTATCGTTCCCACAGAGATTGTAGACAAATCAATCAAATTACTTACTAAAGGTGAACAATTCTCAACTTTATCTAATCAATTAAAGATTTAATAAAACAATCGAAATTCTAAAGAAAACTAAATTAACCTATTACAACTGAAATTTCCGAAAGCTAAATTAACCAAGGCAGCAAACCAAAATCAAAAATAGAAATTCACAAACTAAACCTAGAAATTTCGAACATAAAGAAGCAAGAAGCAAGGGACTTTGATCAAGAATTAAAAACGTTAGAGCATCCGATTTCACTTAACCAATCAAGATTAATTAACCAAGCTCGTCATGCAGTCAAATTGAAATCATAGTGTGATGGTAGAACTTCCTAATTTAAATTACTATCCTTGGTCCGGTATTGCAACCCTACTTAGATTTAGCAACCCACACTTGGTCCATGTGAATTTAAGTAAACCTAAGTGCATTAAAATCTATGAATGTTCCCGGATTCAATAAACCACCCTCGATTTACTTACTACCGAAACCACACAAACAACCGAGTATATCTTTATCTAAGTTAAATTCATGGCTATATATCATAAAGCACTCGCATGAAATCTCCTTTCGGTTTCATCATGCAACAAAAATCATTCAAGTGGTAATCAAGCACTTAAAAGCATTAAGTACATGTTATATAACTCACACATGAGATCTGAAACTGCATAAACAAGTCTTGAAAATTAATCAATCATAGTTAAGTTACATCGTAGCTCTAACAACAAGTAGTCTAGAACATAATGAACATTAAACTAAAAACAATAACTAAACTAAACATGATGAAGAACTAGAACAAATTCACCAAGAATAATCAAAATGCTTGATTTTCTTATCGCCTCCTCCTTCTTCTTCCTCTTTTTCTCTCTTCTGAAATCACGTTTTTATACCTCCTCTTGTTTTCCAAGAAACCTTAATCACAATAGGATTGCAATTAAAGATTCTTCCAAATTAGGACTCCTCTCAATAATAAAACTCCTTTTTTAGCTTGGACTTTGATTTTCTTCCCAAAATAGGCTTGATTCTTCTTGATTTCAGATTTGCATAGCTTTGATCTGCAATTTGGGAAGCTTCTACACGATTTAGGAACAATTGGATTGTTATGGATACTTTCACGCAGCTTAAGAGGACAAAACGCGTGGAAAGCCGGCAAATTACAAAATTAGTCCCCGAGCTTCATTTAACTTCAATTACCTACAAAAATTAATTAAAATAAATAAAGGAGGCATCAAATTCAATTAAAACTAAGCAACTATTAAGCTAAAATAATAAATAAACTCTATATAAATTAGAATTATCAAATACCCCCAAACTTAACATTTTGCTAGTCCTCGAGCAAAACCAAAACTAAAAATACAAATCCAAACTCAACCATAGTTGCTCGAATTCTCAGTGAAAAACATTAGACTCAATGCATAAGTTAAGTCTAACCCTAAACATGCAATCCGTGTGTGTGTGTAATCCTCAACTCCTCAACTTATATGCAACCTAGATAAATCCACATTGATATGTAAGCCCCCAAACTCTAAGTCCACTTAACCAAATCTCATAAGTTTGCCATTCATTCCTCTCTCCACTAATGTAGACCATAAGCTCAACCAAGAATCAATAGGTCTTAATAAGTTTATAATGTGGCTTGGCTAAGGGTTTGACAAAGATATGTTTAAGCTCAATTTATCCTACAAACACATCAATTCCATAGCTCAATTTGTTTTTTGGATTCAACAACAGTACAAACCTTCTCTCTCTTTTTTTTTTCATTGCTTCTTGTTCCATGCTTTACCGCGAAGTTCCTCCCTAAGTCCCTCCTTTTATAGTGCAATTCCAACCCATTGAGTATCCAAAAGGCTCACTCAAGTTGAAAGTTGGATATGGGGATCCGTATAAGCAATACTAAAGATACAATATTTCCTAACTATACACATATTTCTTTTTCAAACACTTTTCTCCTTTTTTTTCTTTTGCATCAAGAATCCGTGTCTGTAGGGTATAGGGAAAACTGATGTCAATAAGCTCAGGCTATATTATAACGGTATCCAAAGAAATTTAGGCAATATAAGGCTCAATGGGGTGACTAAGGATAAATAAACAAGGTTGACTTGAAAGGCTCAAATGATCCAACGAATGCCTAAATCATTTTCTTAATTGAGTTTAGCCTAGAATTTCGCCGCGAGAGAAAATCAGACAAATTCTAAGATCTGGGTGAGTTATAAGAGACTCACATACTTCACATAAATCTTCTCTAGGTACACATAACTCAAAGAGTAAGGACTAGTGCTCGAAATATGGACTACATGCTCAGGATCAAGACTAACTCACACATCAATCCCAATTTTAAACAACATTTTTCGAAAATTGCATCCAAATTTCAAATTAATCAAAGATTTCACGAAAATTTTCCAGCAAAAATTTTACTGCAAAAATTTTATCTCCCACCCCCAAACTCTAATGGAGCAGTGTCCTCAATGCTAGAAAAAAAATAAAGATAGAGAAACTCCCCTGGAATATGATGAACGCATGCCATAGGGGTATTTGGGGTAGAAAGCTTGGAGAAAACTTGAAGATAGGTCCCTACAAAAATAAACCAGGTAATTAGGGAAAACTATTATTAGGAGGATTCGATTTTTTTTTTCTCGAATGCAGTAAATAAATAAAGCTAAAATGCGAAAAATTAAAATGCTTGGGTTACCTCCTAAGAAGCGCTTGCTTTATAGTTTGCAGCCAAACTCTTCCAACTCTTCTAGGCAGGCGAAAGCAAAGCAATGGTGGCTGTCTGGGAGTCGAAACCACCTCCAAAGTAGGGCTTGAGACGTTGACTGTTCACTTTAAAGGTTTCCTCCTTATCATTAACAACTTCAACTGTTCCATAAGGGAAGATCTTGGTGACAATGAAAGGTCTAGACCATCTTGACTTCAACTTACCTGGGAAAAGACGAAGACGTGAATTATATAATAAACCTCTTTGGCCTATATGAAACTCCTTTCTTAAGATGTGCCTATCATGCCATCTCTTGGTCCTCTCCTTATAGATCTTGGCATTCTCATATGCTTCATTGTGGAACTCATCCAACTCATTCAATTGCAACAATCTCTTCTCACTAGCTGCCTGCATATCAAAGTTAAGAAAACGTACTGCCCAATATGCTTTATGCTCTAACTCAATAGGCAAATGACATGCTTTTCCATAAACAAGTCGAAAAGGTGACATACCAATAGGAGTTTTATAAGCAGTTCTATAAGCCCACAATGCATCATCAAGTTTAATTGCACAATCTTTCCTATTATAATTCACTGTCTTTTCCAATATTCTCTTTATCTCCTTATTAGAAATTTCAGCTTGACCACTAGTTTGAGGGTGATAAGCAGCAGCTACTTTATGTGTCACACCATATTTATGCAAAAGTGATTCAAATTGCTTATTCAAAAAGTGTGTACCTTGATCACTTATAATAGCCCTAGGCGTGCCAAACCTGGTGAAGATATTCTTTTTCAAAAATTTAACCACAACTCTAGCATCATTAGAAGGCAAAGCTACGGCCTCAATCCATTTAGAAACATATTCCACAGCAACCAAGATATAAGTATTACCATATGAAGGTGGAAAGGGTCCCATGAAATCCATACCCCAAACATCAAATAATTCACAGATTAAGATATTGTTTAAAGGCATTTCATGTCTTCTAGATATATTACCAGTTAGTTCTTTGACACTTATCACATGCAGCAATATAAGAATATGCATCTCTAAATAGTGTAGGCCAATAAAAACCAGACTGTAGAACCTTAGCTGTAGTCTTGGAGGCACCAAAGTGACCACCTGCCTGTCCATCATGACAATGAAAAAGAATGTTAGGTATTTCTTCATTGGGAACATATCGCCTAATAACTTGATCAGCACATACCTTAAACAAGAAAGGATCCTCCCAAAAATAGTGTTTAACATCATAAAAGAATTTCTTCCTTTGTTGATAAGTCAATTTAGAAGGGAGAACCTTACTTACCAAGAAATTAACATAATCAGCATACCAAGGGGTTTCGATTTTGACAGAGAAAAGTGCCTCATTAGGAAATTCATGTAGGATTGGTCTTTCTTCCACAGGGGCATTCGGCAATCTAGAGAGATGGTCGGCCACTAAGTTTTCTTTCCCTTTCTTGTCTTTGATTTCCAAGTCAAACTCTTGCAGCAGTAAGATCCACCTAATCAACCTAGGTTTTGAATCTTTCTTTTCAAGCAAATACTTAAGAGCAGAGTAGTCAGTGTAAACAATGACTTTGGAACCAATCAAATAAGAGCGAAATTTATCAAAAGCAAACACTACCGCTAAAAACTCCTTTTCAGTTGTGGCATAATTCAATTGAGCTCTAGATAGGGTGCGACGTGCATAGTATATGGTTCGAAAAATTCCATCCTTTCTTTGTCCAAGTACGGCTCCAACAGCCGAGTCACTAGCGTCACACATCAACTCGAAAGGCAAATGCCAAGTAGGCTTTGTCATGATGGGGGCCGAAATTAACTTCTCCTTCAGTGTGTTGAATGCCTGCAAACAATCATCAAAGAAGTCAAATTTAGAATCTTTTTCCAACAATTTAGAAAAGGGTCTAGTAATCTTAGAAAAATCTTTAATGAAACGTCTATAAAATCCTGCATGTCCCAAAAATCCTCGAACATGCTTCACAGAGGTAGGAGGCGGTAGTTTTGAAATAACTTCAATCTTAGCTCGATCCATCTCAATTCTTCTTATAAAGATCTTATGGCCTAACACAATCCCTTCCTGCACCATAAAGTGACACTTCTCCCAATTCAAGACAAGGTTAGTCTCCTCACATCTTTGTAACACCAAAGCTAAATTATTCAAGCATGAATCAAAAGATGAGCCAAAAACAGAAAAATCATCCATAAATATCTCAATATATTTTTCCATCATGTCAGAAAAAATAGTCATCATGCATCTTTGAAAAGTAGCAGGCGCATTACAAAGACCAAAAGGCATCCTCCTATAGGCAAAAGTACCATAGGGACAAGTAAAAGAAGTTTTTTCTTGATCCTCAGGTGCAATAGGGATTTGATTATAACCAGAATATCCATCTAAAAAGCAGTAAAACTCATGCCCTGCAAGTCTCTCCAATAATTGATCAATAAAAGGCAAAGGAAAGTGATATTTACAGGTGGCATCATTCAATTAGCTTAATTACCTCAGCCGTCACCACCTCCTGCATTTTTGGATTAAGCCTCCTTTAGGGTTGGATGATCGGTTTGAATTTCTCTTCCATCAATATTTTATGCATGCATATCGAGGGGCTTGTTCCTTTAATATCTGCAATGGTTCATCCTATTGCTCCTTTATGATCTCTCAAGACTCGGAGTAACTTTTCCTCCATCACACCTGTCAAAGAAGAAGAAATAATTACTGGAATAGAGGACACTCTATCAAGAAAAGCATATTTAAGATGAGATGGTAAAGATTTGAGTTCTAGAATTAGTGGTTCTTCAGTAGAGGGTTTCGATTTCTTCAAATTCGATCCCAATTTTTCGAATTTCGGTGGTCTAAATCTCGGAAGAGGTGGATTTGCTTCCAAAAATTTCATGTACTGCTCGACCTCTACAGCTTTGGCTTCTTCTTTGCTTGGCCAAACCAAGCATGCCTCCAACGAGTCTTCAATTGTGGCTTTACTAAAAATTGATTCCACAAGCCTATCAACTGCATCGACTCTTAAACATTCATTCGACTCAGCAGGATATTTCATGGCTTTGAACACATCAAAGGTGACTCTGTCATCTTGAACTCTAAGAATTAATTTTCCTTGTTGCACATCAATTAGAGCTCTCCCTGTTGCTAGAAAAGGTCGGCCTAGGATGATCGGGACCTCGAAATCCTCCTCCATCTCTAAGACAATAAAATCTGCAGGGAAAATAAACTTGTCAACCTTAACTAGAATATCCTCCACTATGCCTCTCGGGTATTTGATCGATTGATCAGCTACCTGAAGAGATACGGTGGTAGCTTTTGCTTCCCCTAAACCTAATTTCCTAAAAACAGAATAAGGCATTAGATTAATACTTGCACCTAAATCACACAATGGCTTATCAAAATAAGAATTACCAATAGTATAAGGAATAGTAAAACTCCATGGATCTTTCAACTTTGGTGGTAACTTATTTTGCAAAATAGCTGAACATTCCTCATTAAGCTTCACAGTCTCTTAATCTTCCAATTTTCGTTTGTTTGCCAAAATTTCCTTCAAAAATTTCACATAACTAGGCATCTGGGCTAAGGCATCTGCAAAAGGAATATTAATGTGTAATTTCTTAAAAACACCAAGGAATTTAGAGAACTGCTTATCTATTTTGTGTTGCTGAAGTCTTTCCGGGTATGGAATTGGCAGCACATATGGCTATAGATTGTCCAAAAATAACTTGCTTCGAGATGGATCAGCTTTAGAGGGTTCAATTTCGGGGGTGTGTCGGCTCCGAATAGTTCAATTTCTTTCTTCTTTCTTGCTGCTTCATTAGACAAATTTCTGCTAACTTCTTTTCCACTCCTCAAAGTAATTGCTTTTGCATTCTCAACTGGATTCTTCTTAGTGTTGCTCGGAAGGGTACCATACGGTCTTTCAGACAAATGGTTAGGTAACTTGCCAACCTGCTTCTCCAAATTTCAAATGGATGCCTCCTGATTTTGGAACCTCACATCAGCACTTTTAATGAAGTCTTGAGTTGTTTGAGCTAGCTTAGTAACCATCTCCTCAAGGTGATTATGCTGTTTCTCCTCAAGCGGCCTAAATGATGGTGGTGGTGGTCTCCGCCCTTGCTGATTTTGGTTGCTCGAGGAGAAATTCGGGTGGTTTCGCCATCCAGGATTATAGGTGTTTGAATATGGATTGTTATAGGGAGGCCTGCAAAAATTTCCAACAAAGTTAATATTTTCAGGAGGATGTGTGAAAGGATTACCTACCTGACATTCGGTGCTAGCATGGTTTCCATTGGAAAATTCACAAGTTGGGCCTTGAATCTTCAACACTGAGTCAATCTTTTTGTTTAAAGCAGCAAACTGTGCGGCAATGGTAGTATTAACATCGACTTCATGAATTCCACTTGACTTTCTAGCAGATAGCCTCTCAATCGGCCATTGGTAGCTATTAGCCGCCATCTCCTCCAAAAGATCAAAGGCTTCCTCAGGCGATTTATTGTTCAACGTCCCTCCAGCTGCGGCATCAATGGTAGACCTCAAATTCGGTATCACTCCATTGTAGAATGTATGCACTTGCATCCAAACTGGTAGGCCATGATGCGGACAACGCCTTAGTAGTTCTTTAAACCTCTCCCATGCTTCGTACAGAGATTCACCATCCATCTATACAAAAGAAGTAAGATCGTTACGCATCTTGGCAGACTTAGTAGGAGGAAAGTACTTACTAAGGAATTTTTGAGCCATGTCATTTCAAGTCGTGATAGATCCTGCAGGAAGAAAAGTTAACCATGTCTTAGCTTTATCACGCAAGGAAAAAGGGAATAATCTCAATCTAATGGCATCATCAGTGATGCCATTATATTTTATAGTGTCACAAATTTCAAGAAAAGCATCTAAATGGATATTAGGATCATCATTCGGCATTCCACTGAATTGGACTGCGTTTTGAAGCATCTGAATTAAGGAAGGCTTAATTTTGAAATTGTTAGCTTGTATGATTGGCCTTCTAATACTCGATGTTGATCCTTGGACAGTAGGCGCGGCATAATCCTTCAAAGTCCTCCTTGGATTTTCTTCTCCCTGTTGGTTTTCAGCCATGGTGTTGTTGGTCGCCTTAGAAAAGTGTGCTCAATTTCAAGATCAAGCTTCTCAAGTTCTCCTTGTTGGCTTCGAGTCATGCAATATTCCACCCAATTCATGTACAGAGCCGAATTCCTTCTTTTATTTTTCTTTTGTAAAATCAAACAAATAAAAATAAAATAAAATAAAGCTAGACTAAACCAAGAATTGCTTGGTATTAATAGTAATTGTTAATTATCAAATCAATCACCGACAACGATGCCAAAAACTTGTTCTCTAAATTAGCAACGCAAGTGTACGTATCGAACAAGTAATAAAGTGATGAATTAAAGTATCATTCCCACAAAGATTGTAGACAAATCAATCAAATTACTTACTAAAGGTGAACAATTCTCAACTTTATCTAACCAATTAAATATTTAATAAAACAATCGAAATTCTAAAGAAAACTAAACTAACCTATTACGATTGAAATTTCCGAAAGCTAAATTAACCAAGGCAGCAAACCAAAATCAAAAATAGAAATTCACAAACTAAACCTAGAAATTTCAAACATAAAGAAGAAAGAAGGAAATGACTTTGATCAAGAATTAAAAATGTTAGAACATCCGATTTCACTTAACCAATCAAAATTAATTAACCAAGCTCGTCATGCAGTCAAACTGAAATCTTAGTGTGATGGTAGAACTTTCTAATTTAAATTACTATCCTTGGTCCGGTATAGCAACCCTACTTAGATTTAGCAATCCACACTTGGTCCATGTGAATTTAAGTAAACCTAAGTGCATTAAAATCTATGAATGTTCCCGGATTCAATAAACCACCCTCGATTTACTTACTACCGAAACCACACAAACAACCTAGTATATCTTTATCTAAGTTAAATTCATGGCTATATATCATAAAGCACTAGCATAGAATCTCCTTTCGGTTTCATCATGCAACAAAAATCATTCAAGTGGTAATCAAGCACTTAAAAGCATTAAGTACATGATATATAACTCACACATATGAGATCTGAAATTGCATAATAAATCTTGAAAATTAATCAATCATAGTTAAGCTACATCGTAGCTCTAACAACAAGTAGTCTAGAACATAATGAACATTAAACTAAAAACAATAACTAAACTAAGCATGATGAAGAACTAGAACAGATTCACCAAGAATAATCAAAATGCTTGATTTTTTTATCGCCTCCTCCTTCTTCTTCCTCTTTTTCTCTCTTCTGAAATCACGTTTTTATACCTCCTCTTGTTTTCCAAGAAACCTTAATCACAATAGGATTGCAATTAAAGATTCTTCCAAATTAGGACTCCTCTCAATAATAAAACTCCTTTTTTAGCTTGGACTTTGATTTTCTTCCCAAAAAAGGCTTGATTCTTCTTGATTTCAGATTTGCATAGCCTTGATCTGTAATTTGGGAAGCTTCTACACAATTTAGGAATAATTGGATTGTTATGGATACTTTCACGCAGCTTAGGAGGACAAAACGCGTGGAAAGCCGGCAAATTTCAAAATTAGTCCCTGAGCTTCCTTTAACTTCAATTACCTACAAAAATTAATTAAAATAAATAAAGTAGGCATCAAATTCAATTAAAACTAAGCAAATATTAAGTTAATATAATAAATAAACTCTATATAAAATAGAATTATCATTTACCATGTTGATGTTTTGTCACAATAAATTATTAGTTCGTAATTCAAACTTTCCTAAACTTAATCATTGTAAAATCAAACGATAATGCTGCATAATTGAGGATGCTTATTATAAACTTGAAAACATGAAATAGCAAGATTAAAAAGGGAAATATCATGGATAACTTTTGAACCCTAAAATCGAAAGATACATGTTAGGGTTGTAACTAGAGTGGCGCCGCCCTTTGAGAAAAGGTATAACACAACGAAAGATCAATGTTAATTACTTTGATTGCACTGGTTTCGAACATACCCAGTAAAGCATCGCTCTCTTCATATATTTTTATTCTTTCTTTTTGTTTTTTTCTTAATTTCATCACTATGATGATTTTAATTTCCAACTGCTGAGGATAGATAAGGAGAGAGAGAGAGAGAGAGAGAGAGAGAGAGAGAGAGAGAGAGAGAGAGAGAGAGAGAGAGAGAGAGCTCTTATACATACTCTTGTGACCTTCCCTTCTTCTATACTACAGACACTTTTAATCCTATCAATGTAGATGCTTATGAAATGAAATGAGGCAAGCAAGTCCTCCACTTGTGACTTAAATTGAAGAAAAAAAGTGTGTGAAATGATAAGCGTTTGTGTCCTTTAATCATTTCACAGATGAGTATAAATTCAATTGGATGAGAATTAGCCACATCATTGTTTTATTTTTCTCCATTTGACTTTGGGTAATAATAGAGAACTATATTGTTCCGAGTATGTGGCGTGTGTTCATGAGTCTCTTTTATGTCTGGTACTGTTGTGGTAGAACATGGCATGGACTTTAGAGTTCAACTTATCGATCCCTTGCCTTTTATGGAATGTAGATGGATCATTGAAATCACAGAGAGTATTATTTAGGATCTCATCGCTTTTGTGACATTAATCTTGCTTGTGTTTTGTGATTGAAAAGTGCTCATTGGGTGTTCTTTCAATAGTGCTTAGTATAGGAAGGAGCCCTCAAGATGCTAAATAGTGGGAAGAATTAATTAGAGGCTCAATTTTTTTTTAAAAGAGCACGTATTTCGTGGGACAATATGCTACATAGTGGGAAGAATTAATTAGAAGCTCAACATGCCGTCTCTAGACTTTTAATTTGTTTAACACGATCCCTAAATTTTTTGTACACACGCTCAATTTAGTACGAAAATGTCTAATATTGTCCTTCAATTAATTAAAGTTCAGGGGCAATATTGAACATTTTCATATAATTCAGGGACTAAATTAATTATGTGCCGATAGTTTAGGGATCACATTTAATAAATTTAACCTTTAGGGAAGGCATTGCGCATTGGTGTAATTATTCCTATTTAAGTATAAAAAAACAAATTTATGTCATAATCCATTATTTTTCTTTCTTTTCTACCACTGGTAGGTAACAACATTATAACTCAATGTCTTTAAATTCTGCGCCTTCTTTCCTTTCGTAATTATTGAGATCCATTCATTCATTACGGAATAACTACTGCCAAAGTGATATTATTCTTCCCCAGAAATACTCTTCCCTTTGTAGTTCAAGGTGAAAAGCGGATGACATTAAGTGTCATAATTAAATTAAGGGAATTGCTATTACTAAGGGGTGTCAGCGGTTCGGTTTGATTCGGATTTTTAGGAAAATCGAATCGAATCGGACCGTTTGGAGGTGTGCTTTGATCCGAACGGAAAGGCACACGAACCTGATATGATCTGAACCAAAAATGCAGTTCGGATCGGTTCAATTTTCGATTTCCCTCTTTTTTTCCTTTTTTGCACTTCTTCCCTTTGCACCCTCCCCTCGTTGACCCAGACCGTCGACATGGCCACGTGGAGCTCGCCGTCGTCCCTCGCTGCAATCGCGAGCTTCCCCGAGTACAAGGACAAAGACGATTCTAGAGGCCTTTGAGATCTCGGCCATGCTGGACGACCTCAAGCTCCACCGCGGCGTGGAGCTCGAGGCCCGAGATCAGGAGGGCTTGAGCTCTGTCGTGGTATCCGATGGCTCAAGATCCACTGCACCATGTAGAGATGATTGCTAGGTATTTTAAGGTAGATAATCGTTTTTTGCACGACGATCCTCGAGACCCAGAACCTCTCAAATCTGTCAGTTCTCGAAATTTCATACCTTTGCTCATCGGGAAGAAGATGGACAGTACCAAGACGGGATATAAATATTGAACTATTTCTTTTATCTTGAAGAAGATGTTCGGCATGGTGGAGCCGTTCGACGTCGAAGGAGGAGGATGGTCGCGATGAGCCTGAAAGAAGGGAAGCCTTTCTGTGCTTGGCATTGAGCTCCTTGGAGACGTTGGCCTTCTCATTCAGTGATGATCCACCAAAACGAGATCGAAGAAGGAAAGGGGAAGGATGAGACATTGGCCTTTGAGCCAGATGATTGAATCTGGGAGAGATGGAAATTGAGTTTTGCGAAGATAGAGGAGGACAGAGGAGAGCAGAAAAGCGAAAGAGAGAGAAAGCAAAGAGAGTGAAAGAAAAGCAATAATGAACGGTCAGAATCAGAAGAAAAAATAAAATGAAACCAAAATTCGATCCGATCCGAATTGAACCGAACCGAACTAATCCAAATTATCAACTAACCAAATTTTTTTACTTATTATCCGAATCGAAATCGAATCGAACTGAAAATGCAAGAATTTTCGGTTTCGATTCGATTTTCGATTCGGTTTCTGACACTTCTAATTATTAATTCATGGATCAAGAGAAAAAAATCACATACGCCATCTCGAAGTGTGGTGTGGGCCCGTACTTTTTGAAAATGAAAGGCAATTTCTTTTATTCGACAAAAAGGATAAAAAGAGTGAAAGAAAGAAGGAAAGAGGAACTGAAAGTCAATGGGAAGAAGGAACTGGTGTTACTCTCGAGCGAGAGGCGCAGACTTTCAAGCGGGACTCAAGTCACAGATGGGACGCACATAGGACCCCCCAGTATGCCGCGACAGCTAACTGTAAGTACTGGTCAAATTCGCAAGTGGGTGGTAGTCTTACACGAGATTTAATAGTCTTGCGTACTCCCACTGATTGAACAACAATAAAACAGTAAGAGGTGCCGGTATGTGTATTAATGGTAAATTTACCCTTTATTAATTTTTTTAAAATTTTATTATCAATTTACTGAGTTGAATGATACATGGACAATTGATAGGTATACCGCTTTGAGATTTTACCTTTCAATTGTCATAGGACTTTGAGATTTTTTGTAATATTAATTCAATTTAACGGAAATTAATGAGGGGTAAATTTATCATATGTGTACCAGTTTATGATTTTTTATGATCAAAAAATTAATTTAGGGTAAATTTATCACAGATGTATCAGTTTATGATTTTTTATGATAAAAAAATTAATTTAAGGTAAATTTATTATATGTATATCAATTTGGAGTTTTACATGATATTAACCCAAAAATCAATAACGATAGAAGGGGGTGATCGATGTGACTTTGACTTCGATTTTTGCCCTTTGCCCTTTCGCCATGCCCAATTTCACATGGGAATTCCCTAGGGCCACTGTAATCGGGTAGGGTGCGGCTGGTGTGGTAGGATTACAAAGCTGCGGTGTAAATTGGTGGCCCGCGTATCTTGAACGTGAGTTACCACCGCATATCTTGCAAATTACTACACATTTGAAGAATGAATTCCTATTACTTAAAGTAAGAATAGTAACGCATGCAATTACTTTTAACAAAGATTAAAAAATGCACCACGCATCATTTAATCCATTAAAAGTTCAGCGATGAAAACGGTTCGTTATGAATTCGTTAATTATTAATATGAATGACTTGTCTCTTGGTCAGATTTAAAAGAGAAATTTTTTTTGGTGTATATAAACTTCAAGATAAGCTTTTGATTAATGTACCAATTACTTGAATATTGGAGCAACGATGAGATAATGTGATTATGGTAAATCCAATTAGATCTGTCAAACGGATAGATCGGGTCGGGTTGGATAATATATGGTTCGATCCAAATTGACCCATTAACCTATTTTTGAGTAATTTATTTGTAATGTAAATTTCTCAACCCATACCCTACCCGACCTATACTTAATCCATACCCGACTTGATCCCTATTAATAAAACACTCCAATATTTTACTCAATCTAGGAAATCTTGTTTCTTATAATTTTTTAAATAAAAATTATTGCTAAAATATTTTCATGTATGTTGACACCTAAATTTTGCTTATTCATTTAGGGTTTAATTGCATGAAAAATTAGGGATTGATTTTTAACCCCTAAACAAAAATATTTTCATTAAATCGTGTGGCATGTAAACATTAGGCGCATTTGCATGAATAGATTTAGTGAAACATATTTTCGCTTTATTTTACTTCTTTTTTATTTTTATTTATTTAAAATTATTATAAAAAATTTTAAAAAATAATTAATTAATTAAAAAAAAAAAAGAGAAGACAAAGGGGAGCTCTTCCCCGTGACTCTCCCTCTGACACTTGCGAAAAAGAAGAAAGGGGGAAAGGACACAGAAGAAAGGAGTCTCACAGGAGACAAAAAGAGGACTCTGCCCTCTTCTTTTATGGGGATGAAGGCACGTCCAGAAGAAAACAGAGGCACGGAGGGAGAGAGTTCGAGAGAGCTAAAGGGGAGAAAAAACAGAATCGAGGAAAAGAGGAACTGGGAGTGGAACGAGAGAACATAGAGAGAAAGAGGAGGTTTTTGGGTGGCTGGAACAGGGAGATCTTTTGGGGGGTGAGTCTGAAAAACTGAGAGTTCTCGGGGAGAAAGTGAGACGGAGAGCGCGAGAGAACTGGAGAGAACATCGGAGAGAACTTGAGGGCGAGATCAGAGACTGAGAGCTTCGTTCGCTCGCCGGAGCGCGGCCCGAGCAGCTGCCGAACCCTCCAGCCGTCGCGCCTCGCTCTGGTCAGCCCCGAACTAGGTGGGTTCTCATCCTTGTCTTCCCCTGTTTTCGCCCCCCTTCCCCTGCCTCTCGGGTGCCGGGCACACCGAGCCTATTCGGTGGTCGCCCGGCTCCGTCCATGGAGGCTTACACTTGTTTCATGCTCGAATAAGTCGATTTAAACATTATAGCTCGAAAGTAGGCCCTGAGCTCTCTCAAAATTGAACCTGTAGTTCGGTTTCTCAGTCGCCTGCCACGTTCGATAAAATACCTCACCGAAACCTTATGAGCTTACAATGTAAAATCTGTTCGTGTTGATTTTTAGAGTTTCTTTGTAAACTGTAATGGATTTGTGGTGTAGTGAGGTTGTTTATAGTTTTACTCATCACATCTGAGCCAAAAATCACATTCAAGACCAATCTTAAGTCTCTACTCGACCTCGCCTACTGCCTTTTTGACAAAATGCTTGAGAGAGCTCCGAGTTTGTTTCTGCAAAACCGGCACCCCAAAACTTTGTTATATGCTGGATTGGTTTTAATATGGTTACTGATATCGAGTTTTTTTTTTGTGACTTTCATATGTTTTACGGCACTCACGTGAGTCAGTCATGGTTGGTAGTGTCGCCGGAGGTGCTACCCCCTTTTACCGGAGCGATGCCCACGGTTGAGGCCGCGACCTTTAACCCTCTATCCCCATTTCGTGTGCGTTTATGCTTGT
Organism: Syzygium malaccense; assembly: GCA_031216405.1. Lineage (NCBI taxonomy): Eukaryota > Viridiplantae > Streptophyta > Magnoliopsida > Myrtales > Myrtaceae > Syzygium > Syzygium malaccense. The sequence continues at coordinate 38,429,054 of CM062263.1, read as the reverse complement.
TTGTTCAATCGTAAGGTCTGTTGTTGGGGTCGGGAGTTTGAGGGCCGGAAATAGGGTTTTTGTTCGTCGGTGTCGTTTCCGTGGCCGGAATTGGTCGCCGGGACGTTGGTCGACGGCAGCGGCGTAAGGCCACCGTCCGCTGGCGGCGCTAGCGGCCCAAGTCGACGGTCGGCGGTGGGGCGCTCCCGGCGAAGTCACGGTGATGGCATGAAGAGTTCTTGGTGAAGGGCCACGGAAGAAGATCACGTGCATGGGCAAAAGGCACGTAGCGGAGGAGTTCTGGGAAAGACACGAAGAAGGAGATGAAGACCAGAAAAGACAAAATGGAAAAGAGAAAAAGAAACCCCAAAAAAAAAGAAGAAAAAAAAGAAAAGAAACGGAATTTAAAAAAAATCAGAAAAGAAATAGAGAAAAGAGGTTCCGGGCGGGTTTGAGAATCGGGTCAGAAGCCGGGTCGGGGGACCTAGTTCGGATTTTTTTTTAAAAATAAAAATATTCGAAAATTCAAAAATTTAAAAAATATATATAAATATTAAAAATGCCAAAAAAATTCGAAAATGTTTTAAAATCCCAAAAAAGTAATTAAATAAAAATTATTAAAAAAATCAGAAAATTTAAAAATTTTAAAAAAATTCAGAAAAATTCAGAAAAATTCCAAAAAAATCAGAAAATTAGGAAATGTCTAGAAATCAGTTTTGGGCTTAATTTCACTAGATTTTAGGTTAAAAAACTCAAAAAAATGAAAAATGAGAAAAATCCTCTAAAAAATTCTCAAAAATCGGATAAGCCATTAGGGCTTTTGATTGCACTTTCTTTTTAGAGACGACGAGGTCTCGCCTCGCCCAGCAAAGGCGAGGCCAACCTCGCCATCGCCTTGGTCGAGGTGACGATGAGATCGGCCTCGCTTTTGCCGAGCGAAAGGAGACCTCGCCATCACGACCCAGGCGACGGCGAAGTCGGCCTCGCCTTTGCTGGGCGAAGTCGGCCTCGCCTTTGCTGGGCGAGGCGAGACCTCGTTGTCGTGACCCAGGTGATGGCGAGATCGGCCTCGCTAGATCTGGCGAAGCTCGCCCCACCAGCCACCGTTGAGCTTGGCTAGATCTGGCGAGGCCGACCTCGTCGTCGCTTGGGTCATGACGGCGAGGTCTCCCTCACCCAGCCAGGGGTCGACGAGGCTTGCCCTCGCCGGTGACCGACATAGCGAGCTTTGCCAGAGGCCGACGAGGTCGGCCTCGCCGGCCCTCCCCTCTGGCCGGTTGCCAGTCGTCGAACCGGCGACCGGGAAAAAGTTAGGAAAAAAAAAGATTAAAAAATTCGAAAAAAAGCCACATAATTTTTACGTGTACAAGTGAGATCATTTTTTTAAATATAAATGTCACATCCGGAGTCACTAAAGTGATCTATTTTCTTCCGATTTGGCACTAAAGTGATCCGCAAAAAAGTTATGGCACTAAAGTGATCTCCGTACACAATTTATGGCACTTCTGTTGTTCTTTTGCCCATCTAATTCATTGTCGCAGTTCTCATTGATGGAAATCTAAATCCATGAAAGCATGACCTGCGAATTCCTTGCAAAATTTATCGCTAAAATCCTCACTAACAAAAATCTCCGAGGAGTAAATTAATTCCTTATCAAAATTAATGCAGGTGTCGTATCACCGAAAAACCCAGCAAAGCAAACACTCCCCAAGAGAACCATGGATTTAGGCACAATCCCACGAAAGGAATTCTAGACGTCCTTCGATGGTGTTTTCTCTTGTTTCAGATTAACATGACACAAGAAAGTTTTATCACACTGTTTAGTGTGGTGAATTATGTTGGGAAATGCTCGTTTTAAAAAAGGTTGTTTTTTTTGGTCGAATCGTTTTAAAAAGTTGATGATGCTACGATGTTGTCTCTTCGGGATGGAGAAATTTAGGTTTATGATATTTAATTATCATAATCTAATATAGAGCTACGTTTCACATGCAATTTGAGTTTCACGGAATCGGTGGACGACAAATGGTGTTACTGAGAACCAAGCACAATATACTATTTCTTTAAATCATAATGAATTTTATTGCTATTTTCCAGCTGGGTGTGCTCAAATATCTCTCTGCATAAGTTTTGATAGGGAAAAGAGGAAAAAGAAGGAATTTTCCAGGCAAACTTTTTGCGGAGAATCTTGATAGAGAAAACAAAAAAGGAGAAGCTCAGCCCTTTTTTATCACGGCGGTACCTGAGAATGCTGGAATGAACATTGGATCATCAAACCAAATTCCGGACACAAGTGCTAAGCCATCGGACTCGAAAGATTTAGACAAACCGAAATCCAGAAATGATGTTACGTTGAAACCGGCGATTGTGTTCATGTTTCTAACTTTTTGACAAATGATCGAGTCAGTTGCGAGGGATGTTTCTTTCAAAGGCGAGAGTCAAGTGAGTCAGATGAGAAATAGGACGAAAGGTAAAGTCAAGAACCGGCAGATGGCTATCAAAGGTGGTGGATATGCAAAGGGGACTAAGTTTGGATCGACTATTGTGGATAGTGATGTTCAGAAGCTGGTTGAGATTCATCAAAGATGAATCCTATGGCTGAGAGTTTGTGGCTAATGCTAACGGATATCCGCCCAAAAGCGTATGCTTGGTGGTCATTCCGTGCTTCATGTCAGCACATTTTGTCCACAATTGTTCGTTTAAGAAATGGTTTCGGTTGTTGAGTGAATTCCGAGGAACTAAAAATAGAACAAAACAAACCTGAAGCCATGCTTTTCTTATAATTTGGGTGTTGGATAACCTCAATTTTCAAGAGGCTCTTCATTTTATACTGGTAGTATCTTCATTTTATGCCTGCCCTTGGATGAATGCAGCTGAATATCACTCTTTACTCCTGCCGGCGTTCCTTCCAATTGACAACTTTTGGTTTATTCTCGACCGTTCAGTATAGCTTCACTGTCTGCTATTACTTATCATTGCACTATGATGCTCCTTTTCCAGAGAAGGAATATCTGTAGCAATGGTAGGCAAAGGATGAACAACTGAACTAGCATAGCGGAGCGTGAAGAGTTAATTAGGGGGACCAAGTATGTCTCCGACATAGATCAACAGGTAAGGAGCCCCCTGGTCGTCTTCCGGTTCGTATCCTTTCTGCGGAGAATGCTGCTTGATATTTGGATAGTTTTCCTTTGCTTTGAGAATGACCATATGATGATGTGCTTATGTTTTCTTACACTTAGGTTACTGAAGAACAACTTGCTTCCCGCTTTAATAGTTGTGGACAGGTAAGACTTCCCCAGTTATTATTCATATTTGGTCCACGCATGGCGGATCACACTTCATATCGTTCTTTCCTTTGTTTTTGAAGGTTGTTGACTGCTCGCGTGTGCGTTGATCCCAATTCCAGTCTTCGTTTTGCTTTTGTGGAGTTTACTGACGAAGGTAACATCATCACCATGAATGCTTTTTGTCTATTCATGGACTCATGTTTTAATGGTTTGATACGAGTTAAATTGACGCATGCAGAAGGCGAACAGGCTGCCTTGAATCTGGCTGGAATGATGCTGACGGTGATGCCTTCAAAAACTGCAACTGCACCTGTTAACCCAACATTCTTTTCCGAGGGTGGGAATTCTATCTTCTTTTTTTCCCCAAATATGATGCTTTCACTTTTTTTTTAGTGTAAAATGAAAGTATTATGAAGCAGATGAAGAACAGCAACTTAGAGTATATTCCCAGCATTACAATAGAGCTAATAGTTCAAAAAGACGGAGGTAGGAAGCCTCTATATATTAGCCAAATATACATTTTTCTAGGAAGGTCTAATTCTTTGCTCTTCCTCTTACATTTTTATGCACGTTAGCGAAAATAATATGGATATCAGATGACTTCTTTTGAAATCGCCTACTATTGCGCTCCATCCAAATGCCATATATGGTTGCTAGAAAGGATACTTTGAGGAGTTTTGTCGCAAAATCTTTACCTTTTGTTACCCTAATCATCCATTGAAGTTCCTTGTTCCATCCTTCTAAAGGACGCTTAATCCCATGTTGTGTAAGGATATTACACTAAATGATGCATGTCCACTCACATTGGAAGAATAAATGTGTTCTATCTTCTATTCTGGCTCTACAGAAGTTACATTGGATATCAATGAAGTCATCTATTTGCTGATAATCTTTGCTGTCGGTATTTTGTTTCTACAAACAAGTCAGCTAATAAAATTGTGTTTGGTAATTCCACTTGTCCAAATTAGGTTATACCTAGTCATGGCCACGGTTCGGAACCGGCGGTTCCGGTTCCGGTCTGGCCGGTTCTGATTCGTAATTTAAAAATTTTAAAAATAAATTATGAAATAAAAAATAAATAATTATAAAAATATGAAATAATGAATTATTCAATATAAATTATAATCAAAATGAAAATTGTAGGGGTGATCGGTTCCCGATCGGAACCGGGAACCGAGCCGGTAAGACCGGTCTTTTAATTTTAGAACTAAGAACCGGACCGGTAAACCATAGAACCGAGAACCGGACCAATGGTCCGATTCTAGTCGGTCCCATGGAACCCTTTGCTCTTAACTAGCAAAGGATTGTAGCCACAAAAGGCATACAACTTCACATGCTCATAGCTTGGCTTGGATTTTATAAACAATTCCTTTGATGGTCTCTTCATTCCCATTCGATGTGGGACTCTTGGCATTTGCATGAAGACAAGCCAAGAGTTTCATATTGAAGGCGTTCAAGGCAAACCGAGAGTCCCACATCGAATGGGAATAAAGAGACCATCAAAGGGGTTGTTTATAAAACCCAAGCCAAGCCTTGTAATTAGAGTTCAATACACCCAAGCCAAGCATTGCAATTGGAGATCAATGCACTTACAATGCATGGCAATTAAAGTTCAATTTGTTTTATAAAAAAAAATTAAATAATGAAATTTTTTTAAAAAAAATTTCATTATTATTATTATTATTAAATAATTTGGAACCGTAACTGGAACCGAACCGCCGGTTCCGGTTCCAAAATTATGAAATAGGAACCGGGCCCGTAGGCCACGGGCCGGTTTCGGTTCCGAACCGCGGGCCCAGTCAATGGGCCCGGGCCTGGGTTTGACCGGGCCAGTTCTGGGCCAAAACCGGTCCGTGGCCATGACTAGTTATACCACTCCACAGCTGGTCCCACATGTCTGAGTTCATCATAAATCTCTGCAACAGTACCCTAAGCTATGGATAACCGAAGTTAGAATAGGTCGCAATTTAAGGAGACAGCGCCAACTCCAAGCCGTACTACCCCTAATGTTGATTTGCATAATTGGAGTGCCTCTGCATTTGATATTATGAACCCATATACTCCAAAAGGAAGAGGATGGCCGATTGACGAGGTTCCAAAGCATGCGGCCTAGTAATACTTTGTTTCATAAGTTCAAATCAAGCAATTCTAATCCTCCTTCCCTTTTACGTGAGCAAACGACTTGTCATGCCACCATGTGCGGTCCATGATTTATTGTATTTCCTGCCCACAAAAATTGATGGATCTTCTTCTCAACCTCGTATATGGTTTGCTTTGAAAGTAAGAACATTTGCATCCAATAGGTACGAATGGAGATGAGGACTGCTTTTGCTAACTTTAGACGCCCTGCATAACTCATATGCTTCATGCCCCAACTTTTAATTTTCTTAAAGATCTTGTCAGTAAGACTCTTACAGTCTATGTGAGTGAGTCTCCTAGAAACAAGGGGAATACCCAGGTATCTGATAGGGAGGGTACCTGTGGAAAAATGTGTGTGGTCCAGTATAAGAAGCTTCTCATCCTCATTTAGCCTAGAGAAAGAAATTTAGCATTTGTCAGGGTTAAACCGTAGTCCCGCGAGAACTGCAAATTCGTCAAGGGCATCAACAAGGCAAAGTAAAGAGTCTACATCTCCATGGGCAAATAAGAACATATTGTTGGCAAAGCATAAGTGGGTAATCCGTTACGTTTTGCAACGCCAGTCATACTTGAAAGCAAAAGCAACAACTTTCGCACTAACAATTCTAGGGAAAAGTGCCAAAAAAGTCATAAACCTTTTGCATTAATGCCAATTCAGTCTTAAACCTTTTTTTGGTGCCAATTCAGTCCTAAACCTTTTTAATTAGTGCCAATTCAGTTATAAACCTTTTATTTTTGTGTCAATTTAGTCCTTCCGATCAATTTTGACCGGAAATTGCCAACGTGGACGCCTGCTGGCCGGTGGCCAGTCACCGGCGCCGACGTGGACAACTTTAATAATATATTTAATATTTTTTTGAATTTTTATTTTTTTCCTTTTTTTTCTTTTTTTTTTCCACGTTTTTTTTTTGCTCTCCCTCCTTCCTTTGGCCGGTCGCCGGTCCGGTGACCGGCCAGAGGCCAGAGGCCGGCGAGCTCGACCTCGCCGACCACTGGCAAGGGCGGCCTCGCCCGGCGTGGGCAAGCCTCGCCTTTGTCAGGCGAGGCTCGACCCCGCCAAATCCGGCAAGGCTCGACCCCGCCAAATCCAATGAGGTCGGGCCTCGCCCGACCATGGCGAGGCCCGACCTTGTCAGTCGCGGCGAGGGCTCGAGCCTCGCCTTGGTCGGGCGAGGCTCGAGCCCTCGCCAGAGGCCGCGGCGAGGGCGAGCCTCGCCATGGTCGAGCCTCGAGCCTTGCCGGATCTGCCGAGGTTGAGCCTCGCCCAGCAACCTCGCCAGATCCGGCGAGGTCGGGCCTCGCCCGACCATGGCGAGGCTCGCCCTCGCCGCGGCCTCTGGCGAGGGCTCGAGCCTCGCCTTGGTCGGGCGAGGCTCAACTTTGCCATATTCGGCAAGGTTGGGCCTCGCTAGACAATGGCGAGGCTCCAGCCCTTACTGGGTGGGGCTGCCCTCGCCAGTGGCCGGCGAGGTCGAGCTCGTTGGCCTCTGGCCTCTGGCAGGTCGCCGGACAGGCGACCGGCCAGAGGAAGGAGGGAGAGCAAAAAAAAAGTGGAAAAAAAAATAAAAATTCAAAAAAATATTAAAATACTGTTAAAGTTGTTCACGTCGGTGCCGGTGACCGGCCACCGGCCGATAGGCATCCACGTCGGCAAATTCCCGTCAAAATTGGCCAGAAGGACTAAATTGACACAAAAACAAAAGGTTTAGGACTGAATTGACACCAATTAAAAAGGTTTAGAACTGAATTGGCACCAAAAAAAGCTTTAGGACTAAATTGGCACCAATGCAAAAGGTTTAGAACTGAATTGACACAAAAAAAAGATTTAGGATTAAATTGGCACTAATGCAAAATGTTTAGGACTTTTTTGGCACTTTTCCCAACAATTCTATTAAGAAGTTTCATAATCAGGACGAAGAGGTATGGAGAAAGAGAATTACCTTGTCGTAGCCCATTAGTACTATTAAAATAGCTCACTATTTAGAAAATGATGCTTTCACTTTCCTAGTCTTAAAATAGGCAAATGAGGAAGGATATGTTTTTTGACATCGCTAATCTAAGTTGCTGTTACCGAGCTGTTAATCTTTCTCTGTCTTAGTATGACGATGAACGTGAGATGTGCTGGAGATCTGTTTACTAAACAAATATCGACAATAAGGTAGTCAAGGATTTCCACATAATTTGCGATACCCATTGAGATTTTTCAGGTTTCTCATCGAAAGGTCAGGCTCTACTTTCAACTATTGTGTGGAGAGGTAAGATTCATTTTACCTAGACATTTCGTTTGATTAATACATATTTTTTTATGCAGATAAAAATCCTATTTTCTTTTTTACTGGGGCTTCTTCTTCTTCTTCTTCAAGTTCAATGACTCTTGGATGGTAATTGGAATAAAGGGTAGACAAAACCATTAGCATTGTTCAAGGTTCATAAAAGATTAATCCATTAATTTAGTAACATTGTTTGGTGACCTTATGTACAGCAAAACTTGATTTAGTAGTTATAGCATTCGCATTGAAAAATTCTCCCGCCAAGTCTAAATCCTAACTCCATCACTATTCGACATCGGCTATCCTTTATCTTCTTTCTCTTACACTCTCCCTTCCTCTCTGCGGCTCAGTCCCCTTCAACCTTCACAAGAAGAGTTTACTGTAGTCCCCCATCGAGCCGAATTCTATTTTTCCATGTTCAGAATTATACTTCTTATGTTGGTAAATTTTATAATTATTGATAAATATAAAAAAAAACTGCTGGTAAGAGAGAATTACCGAAGACTACTTTTCTGGATAAATTTTTAGTAACATACCAATTCTTTTTGAAGGTATTATTATAAATAGGAAAATTCCAAAAAAGTCATAAACATATTATGTATAGATGTCAATTCAATCTTAAACATTTTAACGATTTGCCAATGTAATCATTCCAGTTAATTTTGGCCAAAATCCCTTGCATGGATGCTGGCCCGTCCTACGTGGTACGGCTTGGTTCTGACGTACACAATTTTTTTTTCATTTTCTTGATTTTTGTTATTTTATTTATTTATCTTTTTTTCTTTTTCTTTTCTTTTCTTTTCCTTCTTCCTCAGTTGATCGCTGGGCCTCGGCAATGGCTAGTCACTGGCCAAAGGTGAGGGCTAGTGAGGGTTGAGCCTCGTCAGCCACTCACAAGGCTCGATGGATGAGGCACGACCTCGCCAGTGGCGGGCGGGGCTCACCTCGCCCTCATTGGCCATCACTGAGGCCTAGAGAATGAAGGAGGAAGAAAGGAAAAAAAGAAAGAAAGAAAGGAAAGAAAAGAAAAGGAAATGAAAAATACAAAAAAAAATACAAAAAATACAGAAAAAATGTCCACATTATTAATTTCCAGTTAAAATTGGCCAAAATGACTATATTGCCACATCATCAAAAGATCTAGGATTAATTATCCAAATTAAAAGTTTTAAGAATAAATTGGCATTCGTATAATAGGTTGAAGACTTTTTGGTAATTATACCTGACATAGATGTACAAAATTGATTGAAATCAATGGACACGATAAAGTTTCATTAGTTATTATGATGTGATTTATTTATTTAATTCTTCATTTAAATTGTGGAGACAGAAGGTAATATCATACAATGTCCAACTAGGCTATTATCGACCCGAGATCATTAAATCAAAGAATTTTATTTGGTATACAATCTGTTAGCCGCCTCATCACTGTTAGTTGGGATGCTATATGAAATGTACTTGCATAAAATGAAACGCTAGTGTTGCATAAATATGTGATGTGATTCATAAAGACAATTACCCAGTAAATGAGCGCTAAATTTACTGTCATGATGAATCGATTAAGTTTTCGATTCTTATTCACTTGATTAAATTTTCTGTGGTCATTGCTCCTGATTATCAGAGAATATTTACAATGCCAAGAAGATTAACATGGCTAGCATACACTTACCCATTTATTTTTCAATTTTTTGCTCTTACTTCAGGAATCACTGCTATCGTATTATTCGCACTGTGGCCTTTTGAATGGCTAAACTGAAAATGCTCTTATTTGAGAGGATCTCTATCAATTTTGTGGTCTTTACATAAGTTCTGCATTCGGTTTTTCGAGCTCATTTAAACATTTAAGTGGTGCATTATCCAACCATTTAAACTTTTTTAAATAAAACGAAAGGTCCATGAATTTTAGGATGTATCAAAATTAGAGGTCTTACATGTAGGTCTCCTCGTCCTTTTTTAACTATAGTACAATGTGACTTTAAAACTTCAACACGAGACTCTATTCTATTCACATCCTATACCGTGAGGGATGTGTTGGAAAATTTATGTCATAAATTCTCAAATAAACTGACAATCATCCTGTAATGCTCCATTCTAGCAACTGCTATTAGTAAAACAACTTTAACAAAAAAATATAGAATTAAAGATTTAAACGAAATGTTGGTGGTGAATGATATTTCGAGAAGCATGCATATGATGAATTAGGAAGATCTGGATTTGAAACTGCAGTTTTAAAATGTGCACTTTCTAGACTTCATTAAAGCATTTGATGATTTGGATTGTCAAAATGATCTGCAAAGCCTATGTTTTTGTTGGCTTAGGCTATATTTGTGTGATTACACATGTCCAGTTTTTGGAGCATCAGGGTCCAATTTGGGCTTCATGCATTCGGTCAGCATAACACCACATAAGAGATTGTACTATGTCAAAAGGGAATCAACGATTGTAAAGAGAGAAGCTAAATTATTTAGGGTGAGGCAAACAAGCCTTACTTAGACCAAACAAACCATTCAAAGGTCTAAGTGTCGTGCAATTAGCCATCTCAAGTATCAATCCGTGAAAATAGTATGTGAAGTTTAGAATGCTTCCTGCATGAAACACACATGCAATACAATGTGTGTAAGAAAAGATATGCAGGGAACAAAGTTTCCCTAATTGGGTGTGTTCCGGTAAATTAATCTAACAATGACCAAACACGTAATTAATCACCCACCTCAAAATTCTTTTACATTGACGTCACATTTGTTCTATCACCCGAAAAAAAGATTAGACTCAGACGAAGTAGCCCAAGCGTCAAAGCATTCCCAAACTCCTCAATTCAAATCTCTCTCAACTCTAAAGGTCAAACTGCCGTCATGTAATTAAATCACCCATCCCCTGTTTGTTCAGTTTCCTAGCAAAAACTCGCAAATTTTCCTCTCTTCGTGATCATTCCTTTGCGATTTTTCCACACTTCTTGCAATCTTCACCTGCAATGGATGCATCATCCGCGGATTTACCCTCTTTTGAAACAAAAAAGGAATGCACTGTTTAGCTGATAGAAATTTCTGGCATTGATATTTCAAGGATGCCCTACTATACAAATACTTTTTATCCTAGTCAACCCCCAAAAATCCAGGTCAAATAGCTAGAATCATCCTCTCGTCTATACTCTGATCCCAAAATATAATAAAAAACAAACATGAGCATTAATTAACTGATTTATGCAAAGTCTAAAAACAAAACCGAAGACCTATTCATCAATCAATCAGCTCAAAATGAAGAATGCCAATCGATTTACGCAAAGGCGCCAAACACATCGCAAACTATCCATTGATTTTTAGATCCTGGAAGCCCACCATCCTTCTCTAACGGCTCTTTTCGAAACTTCTCTCTGTTCTCTTCATGAGAAACAAAGAACTTCACGGTTTGTCCACATACCGATAGGATCAAATCGAATCGATCTAAACCTATGATAATCAGGTACCGTTTGCTGTTTGTTCTTGATCGATAGGCATTTGGAAGCGGAAATTTCATACTTTGGTATGAATGCCAATTGGCATTTTATATATAGCTCTAGCAGAATGAAATGCCAATTGGTATTTTATATATAGCTCTGGCAGAACAGCCAAAGTATGAAATTTCCGCTTCCAAATGCCTATCGATCAAGAACAAACAGCAAACAGTACTTGATTATCATAGGTTTAGATCAATTTGATTTGATCCTATCGGTATGTGGACAAACCGTGAAGTTCTTTGTTTCTCATGAAGAGAATAGAGAGAAGTTTTGAAAAGAGCCGTTAGAGAGGGATGGTGGGCTTCGAGGATCTAAAAATAAATGTATAGTTTGCGATGTGTTTGGCGCCTTTACGTAAATCGGTTGGCATTCTTCATTTTGAGCTGATTGATTGATGAATAGGCCTTTGGTTTTGTTTTCAGACTTTGCATAAATCAGTTAATTAATGCTCATGTTTGTTTTTTATTATATTTTGGGATCAGAGTATAGACGAGAGGATGATTCTAGATGTTTGACCTTGGATTTTTAGGGATTGACTAGGATAAAAAGTATTTGCATAGTAGGTAGGGGTGTCAGAACCGAATCGGAAAATCGAACTGAGATACAAACCGAACCGAACCGAACCGAACCGAAAATTTCGTGTATTTCGGTTCGATTTCGGTTTCGGTTTGGATCATCAAAATTAACTTTTTTTTTTCGGTTCGGTTTATTTCAGTTTAGTTCGGATCAGTTCGTGTCACGCCCCGAACCCCATCAAGCGCACGACACCCTCCACTGGTCGATTAGTGCGATATCTCAGGGTATCACCGACCTCAATTTTCCATCAGAGATTTACTTCCACAGTGGAAATAACAAATCACCCGGACAATTTAAATCTGGGGAACATTCAGGGAAAATATACACATATCCATTTCCATTATCAAACTTATAAAATATTTACAATTCATAACCATCATAAGCACGTGCACACCGTACTGAAAACCATCGATACACAACAAGATTAGTGACCTGATATTCTAACCACAAAAATGGTACTTTTCCAAAAACTTATTCTGAACCCCTATACTAGCCTTGTCAACCTCTGCTCGACGTCCATTCTGAATCCGATTTCTCGTCATCCGAATATGAACTCCCGTGAGTAGTCTGCTCCTCTGAGGACTTCGGTTCTACCTCAATCTCAGTCGGGTGATTGATGTCACCCGACTCAGTTGGAACATCATTCTGATCCTGTTCCTCCTCAGCTAATACATCGAAGAAATTGAACTCAGGAACAAAGTTGGGATCCATGTAATGCTCAAATGGGAGTATATAATCCAGTTCCTCCTTAGGCTCCTCAGACTCGTCAGGCTTAATCACAAGTTTTGCTTCAGGCTCTACCCCCTCTGGTTCCTCCTCGGGTATTGGTTCTAAATCTAAATCCATCGGATCGTCCTCAGCCTGAGATGCTTCAGGTTCTGGTTCATGCTCAGCCCCTGACAATACTTGCACGGCCGACGCCGGATGCATTCCTGATTGGGCTAGATTTGTCTCCACGCTGGTCAACTCACCGTCAATAGGGGGTATTGCAGACGGGTCCCAATCACCAACTAAGTCAAACGGGACATCAAAACCTCTAACGAGCCCAAACTCATCCCCGTCTGCATCCAGGAAGAACCAGGCCGTATATACATAGGTCTCCCACAGAGGTAGTCCTACATCTACAAAAATAGTGATAGTATGCCTAATCCAAGTCACGTTATCTGGCATAGGGAATTCTGCAACATCATTCTCGGTGTGTACTAGTACTCCAAAACGTACTGGGGGCGGTAGCGGAGGATTCATGAGTCCTGTCGGGGTTCTGAAAATATTAATTGAAATAACCATGAGACTACATCTCAGTAAGTACACTCCTAAACCCCACTTAAGTTATCACATACCTCCAGACAATTATACAAACAACACAATCACATATGCGCAATCATTAGCAGGCACAACTCTCGTCACAGATATTCATTTCATTCTCATCATTTCTTTTCCACATTCCTCGCCGGTGACCCGCGTTGAAGTACACGCTTCAGGTACACTGCGACCACTTTTCTCAACACTTCAGGGCACGCGTTAACGTACACGCCTCAGGTCATGTTTCTTGCCCGCGTTGAAGTACACGCCTCAAGCTCAACACCTACCGCCTTCTGCGCAACCCGCGTTGAAGTACACGCCTCAGGCTGGCAGTCCTCCGGTAATACCGGGTATCGTCCCGCGTTGAAGTACACGCCTCAGGACGGCATAAATTCCACGAACACGTGTCATACCACAATTCTTTCTCATTCATGCACATGCTCCACAAGCATTTACCACGCTCAACTGGCCAATCACACGTGGCCCGTGCACGCATCATTTCACACACAAAACATGCTCACTTAGCATTGACACGGCCAATTTTGACAATTAAATCAATTTGGCCCAAACGTGCACACACAGGCATATTTCAAACATATAATTTCACAACCATGCACTCAATTTCATCGTCCCAACCCAGTCGCAGTTCAAATATGCAATAAACGCACGATAAGTCATTTTTCTCCCACCAAACGACTTCGGAACAATCCTGGTCCTTCACGACACTTTCTCACAATTAATTGCCGGTTCTAAAAATCCAATTTTCGTCCCGATCGGCCCATCACAGCCCCATGAACAGTCATCCACAGCCCACTGTTGTCCTCAAATATTCCACCAAAAATTTCCGAATTCAATCCTAAGGCTCGCCACCTAATTCCACTCCTCAATTATGAGAATTTGCACATAATTTAAACTCGATTTCACCCAAAAATCACCCGTCGATACCCGAAGTCCTAAATGGGGTTTAGGCGAGACTTACCGAGTTCTAGACTCACACGGCTAGAACAGAAAGCGGCGGCACTCAATCGGGAACGACGGCGAGCGGCGGCGATGGCGTACGGCTCTTGGCGAGCGGCGATCGACTTGGGGTGGACGGTGGCTGTTCACGGTGGGGTGTTTTGGTCCACGGCCGAGAGAGAGAGGAGAGGGAAACCGAGAGAGAGATGGCGTGGGTGGTGGTGCAGCGGCGAGGACGGCGCGGCGCGGCGGCGGTCCGGGCGGCGGCGCGGTGACGGTCGACCAAGGGGTGGCGTTCGGCGGGGGAGAGAGGCTCATGGTGGGGGGGTTTCACGGGGGAGAGAGAGAGAAATGGAAGAGAGAGAAGGGTCTTTGTGGACCTAAATAGTGCCCTTTTGACCCAATTTGGCTAATTACCAAAATACCCCTCTCTCACATTTTTGATCCGACGGTCCAGATTCGATCTAATATTGAAACCAACGGCCCAGATCGAATCTTACCATAAATATCCAAGTATACTTGTAATTTCTCAAAAAGTTCAAGGGCAAAATTGTCTTTTCCAAATTTTAGGGCAAAATTACCAAAATGCCCTTGCCCTTTATAACTAACCCTTTAATAAATTCCAAGGGTAAAATGGTCAGTTTCTCCGTTTCTAGCCTGAATTGAATTTTTCTGAACAATTCGGGCACATCTAAAATTGCACGTTCCATCTGCAACGTCATCCTAACGTCCCGTTGTGACTTTCTAATTTTCCCGGTGTCTGATTTGGGCTAAATTAAATAATTAAATTTTATTAAACGTAACTCGAGCGTTTCTCAGGCTAACGGGTGGCTTGTTAGGAAAATTCGCATGTTCGACCCATGACTAATATTAAATCGAGTCACGTGCAATTTATTCAAACCGTAACGATTTCGGTTGTCAATAAAATCGCAAGGATCAATTATTAGATCCGTGGGGTACGATCGTTTGGTATAGGTTTAGGATCATTCGTCAATTCATTTCGTGGTCCAGCGGTATCACCCGTGATCCACTATTGTGACAGTGGCGAACTGACCCCTAACTATCCTTGGATTGGCCAACAGTGGCTCAAAATATCACCTCGATAATTTAATGGTCGAAAGTCAATTCACGATCGAATTACCATTTAGTCGTGCGAATTTAATTCCTCGATTAGCCTTTCCCTAATGGTTAGCATCCCAGGAATGATCAGTTCCAGGCGAGAACTAACTACGAGTACATTCATAAAACTCAGTATTTTATAAATCCCAAATAGACTATTTTTCAGGATGTCACAGTTCGGATTGAACCGAACTGAAATAAACACTCTTCCTCTCATCGAGACCATCCTCATTCCTCACGGCCCTCCACACTCTTCCTCTCGCCGCCGTCCCTACTCTTCTTCTTCTTCCTCCCCATCGACTCGCCGCCACCGCCGTCGCCGCTGTTGCCGGTGACGACACTCATCTCTCTCGAACCCTAAATGCGGAAAAGCCCCCAAATCATCAAACCCCACGAGGAGGCCTAGGAACCCCACCGCCCCCACTCCAATTCGGAACTGCGAGGATCACAACCGCCGGCCCTCGAGAGCGTCGAGCTTGTCGCCGCTGGCGCGGGGCACCCGAAGCGTCGTGCAGCCGACCACAGAGCAGTGAACCCAACCGTACGTCGAGCACTGCAAGGGCGTCAATGGCCTCGAGAAGGTCGTCCTTCGAGAAGTCCGTGGCTGTTCTGCCAAGGCATCCGATCGATTTGCCCCCTGCCCCCCTCCACCCCATCGCTCGCAGATTGCGCACGGTCGTGTCTTGATTCTGCGTGTTCTTTTGGTTTTTTCTTTTTTTTTTGTATTGATGATCCTCTGTGGTTGTGCTGTACGATTTGATTTCCGGCGCGTTCGAGGCGGGGCCGTTCCCTTGTGTAGTAGTAATTCAACTATTATCGACCTTTGACTGTAATTGCTCTTCCCTTTGCCGCTAGTTGTCTTTGCGTGATGATCAATGGGATCGGCGTGGATTTCTGTTTCTTGGCAAAGTGGGGATTTGAGAGGCGCGGAGAAGGTGCTTGTCGAAATGGCCGAGAGGGACGTCATTTCGTGGAGTACTATTAATGGAGTCTTTTCAGTAAATGGTTTGTATGAGGAGGCGTTTGTGTTTTTCAACAACATGAATTCAAGGTCTGGTACGAGGCCTAATACGCTGAGCGTTATTAGTGTTTTGCCAGTATGCGCTGGGCTCGAGGATGAAGTCATGGCGTCTCAGATTCATGCTTACACGTCTCATAAAAAGAGAATTTGAATCAAATTTACTCCATGAAACTTGAACTTGATTCATTCGCCGAACTGATTGGGTTCTGAAAGACCCTTTTGTCTTTTTTTCCAGAACATGTGAATTGGTCTCTGCAGCTCACAATGATTGATGGTGGTTGTTTAAAAAATTCAATCATGTGGATGCAATAACAAGAAGAGCACAAAAAATTCAACCTAATTTTTTATCACAAAAAATTATCATAAAATTATCATAAACACATATTATTATAAAAAAATTATCATGAAATTGTTTTCATAAAAACAGAAAACCGAGCCATGAATAAAAAAGCAAAAACAAAAAAACAAAAAAGAAGAAGAAACCGAAAATCAAACCAAACCAAACCGAACCAAATCGGCTTATTCGTTCGGTTCCAATTCGGTTCGGTACCTATTTGGTTCGGTTCAAGGAGGAACCCTTAACGGTTCGGTTCGGTTCGGTTTTTCAAGAAAACCGAACCGAACTGTTTACACCCCTAATAGTAGGGCATCCTTGAAAAATCAATGCCAGAAATTTCTAGCATCCAAACAATGCATTCCTTTTTTATTTCAAAAGAGAGTAAATACGCGGATGATGCATCCATTGCAGGTGAAGATTGCAGGAAGTGTGGAAAAATCGCAAAGGAATGATCACGAAGAGAGGAAAATTTGCGAGTTTTTGCTAGGAAATTGAACAAACAGGGGATGGGTGATTTAATTACGTGATAGCAGTTTGGCCTTTAGAGTTGAGAGAGATTTGAATTGAGGAGTTTGGGAGTGCTTTGATGCTTGGGCTACTTCGTCTGAGTCTAATCTTTTTTTCGGGTTCTAGAACAAATGTGACGTTAATGCAAAATAATTTTGAGGTGGGTGATTTAATTATGTGTTTGGTCAGTGTTAGATTAATTTACCGGAACACACCCAATTAGGGAAACTTTGTTCCCCGCATATCTTTTCTTATAAATTATTGCTTGTGTTTCATGCAGGAAGCATTTTAAACTTCACATACTACTTTCACGGGTTGATAATTGAGATGGCTAACCATACGATACTTAGACCTTTGAATGGCGTTGTTTGGTCTAAGTAAGGCTTGTTTGCCTCACCCTTACTTCCAACTCAAGGAAATGAATTCCAGATATAGAAAGTGTTTGGAGAGAGAAGAGCTCAAGAATACATGTATTGCTCAATTCTTGGATTATCGAAATGAGGGAAGGGCACTCCTATTTATATTTAAGCTTCTCTCTTTACAACCATTGATTCCCTTTTGACATGGTACAATCTCTTATGCGGTGTTATCTGACATACTTGCCGAATGCATGAACCCCAAATTGGACCATGATGCTCCAAAAACTTGACATGTGTAATCACACAAATATAGCCTAAGCCAACAAAAACATAGGCTTTGCAGATCATTTTGACAATCCAAATTATCAAATGCTTTAATGAAGTCTAGAAAGTGCACTTTTTAAAACTGTAGTTTCAAATCTAGATCTGCCCAATTCATCATATGCATGCTTCTCGAAATATCATTCACCACCAACATTTCGTTTAAATCTTTAATTCTATTTTTTTTAAACGTTGTTTTACTAATAGCAGTTGCTAGAATGGAGCCTTACAGGATGATTGTCAGTTTATTTTATAATTTATGACGTAAATTTTCCAACGTATCCCTCGCCGTATAGGATGTGAGTAGAATAGGGTCTCGTGTTGAAGTTTTAAAGTCACATTGTACTATAGTTTATAAAGGCCGAGGAGACCTACATGTAAGACCTCTAATTTTGATACATCCTAAAATTCATGGACCTTTCGTTTTATTTAAAAAAGTTTAAACGGTTAGATAATGCACCACTTAAATGCTTAAATGAGCTCGAAAAACCTAATGCATAACTTATGTAAAGACCACAAAATTGATAGAGATCCTCTCAAACAAGAGCATTTTCAATTTAGCCATTCAAAAGGCCAAAGTGCGAATAATACGTTATCAGTGGTTCCTGAAGTAAGAGCGGTAAATTGAAAAATAAAAGGGTAAGTGTATGCTAGCCACGTTAATCCTCTTGGCATTGTAAATATTCTCTGATCAGGGGCAATGACCACAGAAAATTTAATCAAGTGAAAAAGAATCGAAAACTTAATCGATTCACCGTGACAGTAAATTTAGCACCAATTTACTGGGTTTTGTCTTTATGAATCACATCACATATTTATGCAACACTAGCGGTTCAATTTATGCAAGTACATTTCATATAGCATCCCAATCAACAGTGATGAGGCGGCTAACAGACTGTATACCAACAGCCCTAGATTTCTCCATTCTTTTAAAAAATGGCACATCTAACTTTGTAGTTTGGAAAGCCAACAGCCCTAGATTTAATTTTCTCCATTCTTTTAATCAAGAAAGGAAAATGAAATGTGTTAATTTTGCCCCTTCCTTGATTGTTGTCTGATTATGGGAATGATTAGACAGTTCAAAATTATATCATCTAGTCCGGAAAGAATTCTATTCTGGACTCGAGAGGCCTTGCAGCATATTACATGCGAAAGAAACCCTCTGGCTAAAGCAGTTGTTAAACATGCTTGACGAGAAAAATTTTTATTTTTAAAATATCGATCGTGCATATTAACCGAATAATAGGTGCATTGAATTTGTTAATGTTTGCTCATTCCGTTACTTGAATAACCTTTATAGTTGAGTCCTTTCTAAATTCACTAGAGCTAATTTTTTATAGGAGCTTTTTTGTAGCGGCAAATTAAGCTTGTTTGAGCGAAGGCGATGGGCGATAGACTGGTATTTATGAGAGGGATAACGACACAAACAGTGCCTAAACTTTGGTTCAATGTGTAATTTGGTCAATGAACTTTTAATTTGTTCAATGAAATCCCTAAACTTTAACTTAATGTTCAATGTTATCCCTCAACTTTTAATTTTTTCAATATGGTCCTTGAACTTTAGGTACATGTTCAATTTAGTCCCTGAACTATCAAAATGTACAATATAGTCCCTGAATTTGAATTAATGGAAGTTCAGGGACTATGGTGAACATGTACTAAAAGTTCAGGGACTACATTGAATAAATTGAAAGTTTAGGAACTATATTGAACATTGAATTAAAGTTCAGGAACTATATTGAATAAATTAAAAGTTCATGGACTAAATTGCATATTAAGTCAAAGTTTATGAATTGTTTGTGTCATTTTGCCTTTATCAGAGGAGGGGACAAGAGGGTTGCACAAAGTGACCAAACACAAGTCAGATTCTCAGTCTTCGAGCCTTAGAGCTAACTTTCCAAGCTACCCCCATGGAGATCCATTAATTACAAGATCTAGACTGGGAGTCAATGCTAATTCACACTTTGCGACAATCAAGAGGACGATAATTTAAAGAAATGTCAGACATATTGAATTATTAATTTCCTTATGTTTATTTACTTAGTCATGACATTGGATTTACACTAAAAGATTTCTTGCCCAATTTCATTCAAACTAATGTTGAGTTTACAGAGATGGAGGATGAAAACTGTTATAGGTGGATGAAATCCGGAAATTTAATGGTATTAAATATATTATGGGGGAGTGAAAGTGGGAAGGTGAACAAACTTTGTACGCAGGCGCTTTGTGGTAATTACGTAGCATTGCTTTGGTAGATTCTGTAATGAGAAAAGCGGTCCCTACCTTTAGGGATGACCATTTGGGTTTCTTTTCGCTGCTTTACGAGGCATTGGACCGTAAAAAGAATTTCTGTTTTGTTCTCTAATTTGCACGCAGTGATCCTCACGCGACTTATTTTGCTCCCGATTTTTTACAATGGAAATCACTAATGCATCAGATTATTCTTTAACCACTGGGGTGACACCCTTCTTATTTGGAAGGGAGGAGATAGGGAGTTCGATTCCTTACCTTCTCAGTGGGACTAAGGGTGAAGATATTTAGTTTCAAATGTAGGTTTTAATTCTCACACTCTGCAATGAGGCATGGCAAAAGTCTAAGAGTAAGGTGATCGTTATAGTAGGACAAAAAAAATGAGATAGTCCTTCGTGAATGTACTTTGAAGAGAAAAATTACTATTCTAATTAAAAGCCATCTCGAAAATATTATTGTAAAATCATAACAGGCTCGGATCCCGATTATTTACAATAAACTCGGTGGGCTTTTCCTCTCTTTTTTTCTTTTTTATATCGTTGTGCCTATCTTAAATGAAATTATCAATCCGAGACACATAAAAACGGTGAAGATATATGTACGGTGATCGCATGATGTAGTTCTAGTAATTTATGAGTATCTTTGTCCGCTTTATTGTTTTTCAAATACCAAATTCCTAAAATCCAATAAGATTCTCTCTCTCTCTCTCTAACATTATTAGATAGTTGATTAACATAAATTTGTCCAGGAAGTTGAGTTGAGTCCCTGGCTTTTTAAGTATGATTGGAGGAATACCTCCATTTTATGTCCAGAGATTATAAACCAAGCACTAGGAATGGGGAAAAAGCGGACTAGGTCTCGTAAACGGAAATCTAATTTATTGGAGTCGGTGCATTCTCATTTCATCTTATTTTGAATAATGTTGGATATTAAGACTAACTCAAAAAAAAAAATTGTATTGCTAACTATGACGGCCCGATTTATTGGTTGTTACTCATGGTGACGGCAATCTCAGTCTCAAGAAAGAAAAATGCGAAGAATAGTAAAGATGTAAATAGAAATGAGGATCAGTTTGCAAATAAAGGTATAACATTAGGAATAAATATCCTTATTCATGTAAATTGCTCAAATTAGCATCTTGTTAAGTTGCTATCTGTAAATGGACACATATTAGTGCTCGTAGGTTAACGTAACTTACGTATTTTAGACAAAGATAAGCCAATTTCAAGGCAAGAGGTTGCCGTGACGTTTAATGCACATTTTTTTTTCACACATTGACTGCCAAAGTATCATATAAAAAAAAACAAGCCAGATGTACCGTTGTTTACAATTCCAAAGGCAACTGATTCATCGAGTCCTGAATTTCCAATGCATGTAGTGCAACACTACGTGATACGCTCAACTAGCTATTGGATTATAAGAAGAAATATCTAGCACACCTCTCGAGCAGGTGCTTTGTAACAACTCCAGATCCTCGCGCAAGACTTGTTTTAGTACATGGTTTAACCTTAGACACGCTTGTTCTTGTTAATCTCTTCCCTAACTAAGTTTACGAGGCAAATCTCAATTCCAGAGGCCACCAGAAAAATCCAAAGAGGTCAAAACATTGGAGAATCTAAAACCAACCTCCAAACCAAATTCGAGGAGGAAGCCGTTAAGTGGCAATGGCAAAACAACCGGGTCAAGTGCAAGCCGAAGAGAGTGTTATGAGAAAGTAGAGGACTTCTTGTGGTGGCGCTATCTATGGACAGCTGACCCCATTCAAAGGCCACTTCCTACCGATTTGTTGGTGACTCTGAGCTCATGCACATCTCATCTCTTTTGGACTCATTTGCAGGAACAAGGCAGCCATCGTCAAAGGTCAAAGTAGCTGCAGCTTTTGTCTTGAATGCACAGCATGTTATTTTTCTTCGTCAATCAGAATTTACATGTAGATTTCTGCTCTGGAAATCTACATGAGAAGAGATCAGCAGGAAAAGAGGTGACGTCCATTTTTATCACAGAGAGAGAGAGAGAGAGAGGACTTGCACCAAAGGGGGAAGAGGACAAAATTGAGGAATTTGGTTTGGATTAAAAGAGAAAAAGACAAAAGAGACAGCGCTCTCTCCTTTGCAACTTCCAGTCACGCCTTGTCTCCCACCGCCGTCCTGTCGTCCTGTTCTTCACGTCCGCCTCGCTGCCACACCAGCAACCGGGTGCCGAAACAATGACCAATTCAATGAATATTGGCAACCCTTCCTCACTTGGTAACACCATTGACAAATTCCTTCTATGTCGTCAATGTTATTATTACTATTATCCAAACCTCACAAGGTATCGTGTCAAGTATGAACCCTTTGAGCATGTCCTCGTTGAACAAGTAACATGGGCTCGTTTTCAAACCATGCTTACCTTAGTTGCTTTGATATTACGAGCTCATGTTGCTCTCTCTGCTGTTTGGCGAGGTTCTGAGCTTCAAAAGAGAAAGAGGGAAGCATTCTCTAGCTACCAGGAAGCAAGTTCGTAATCAAGGCCACACCATTTACAAGCCATTTTTAATGGCACATTGACATGGCAGTGCCTTCCTCCTGTCCATCACATTCACTATAAAATTGAGGAGAAGCTATTATTGTAGCGTGCATACTGACCCCAGCTAAACCGACTGGAGGTTTTCCTCTCTTCATTGGAAGAGCTCTTTCTCTATCCCCATGGATAGCTTCTCCAAAACGCTGCTGGTTGCTCACTCCTCCTCGTCAAGTTGGAGGTTTTCCTCTCTTCATTGGAAGAGCTCCTTCTCTAAACCCAGGTATAGCTTCTCAAAATCCCTACATTTTCCCTAAACCCTAATCCCCATCCAGTCCCAAACCCCAAAATCCATAAACCCTAGCTTTTTGTCCCCTTTTCCTACTTTCCATACCTTCACCTTCAATTTCTCAACCGTTCCCTGTCTTGGTCTCTCTCTCGGAACTTCTTCCCCTGTAGACCTAACCTCCAGCATTTGCTGGGACCAAACCATTTCTTTTATTAGGTCCCAGCTCGTTAGGCCCTCTCATTCTACCTGAGCCCCCTTCAATCCAGATTTTAACCCATTATCCATTCACCCTACCCTCATCCAATCTCAGTCAATTTCACCTTATTTCAGATTGTATCTCTAGCGAAGTGTTTTCTCTCATTCTGCGGAGTGCTCTCTTTTGTTGCTTCTGGCTTGGAGACTAGTTCGCCCATGGTAATCACAGCTGATTTGGTCTGAGCAGAGAACATCACAGATTGCAGCATAGGGGCGAAATCCTTTTTTCTGCTAGCCGTTCCCTGTTTTGGAGAAAAGAGAAAGAATGGAAGCTCTATTCAGTTAATAGGTTACAATTACAAATGAAGGTAATATGTTGGAATTGTCAGGGGTTGGGCACACCCTTAACAATTTAGGCCATTAGAGCCCTTGTGGCTCAAGAAAGGCCCACTATTCTGTTCTTAATGGAAACAAAAAACAAAGAGGAGGTCCTAAAGAGGTTGCAGTGAAGATTGCAATTTCAGAACAGTTTCATGGTAAACCCAAGAGGAATAGCGGGGGGACTAGCAGTGTTTTGGAATGAACAGGTATCTATAGCTATTGAGTCAAGTTCCATGTATTTCGTTGATTTGATATGTGTCTATGAGGAGAACAAACAGAAAATGCGGATAACTTTCATTCATGCACCAAATGAATTTCAAGAGAGAATCGCGTTGTGGAACCAAATTCGGCATATCAGCAGTTTAAACTGGATCCTTGGGTTTGTGTTGGTGACTTTAATGAGATATTGTATCACTGGGAGAAAGTTGGGAAGAGGTTGGCTGATAACTATAGACTTAAATCATTTCAAGATTTCTTGGATGCGTGTGCTCTTATGGATATGAATTGCAAGGGTTGTGCTTATACGTGGGCCAACAATAGGGAAGGGGATGCTTTCGTAAAGGAGAGATTGGATAGAGCCTTGTGCAATGTTGATTGGAGAGCTTCTTTCCCTAATGCGGAAGCCTTTGCTTTGCCCACAATTGGATCAGACCATAGCCCAATCTTGTTGATCATATTCCCAGAACCAGTACGGCGTAATAGGGAGTTTAAATTTGAAACATTTTGGCTAGAGGATGAAGAAAACGAACAGATAGTGATGAATTCTTGGAACTCTTCTCCAGGGGTTATATTAGCCCTTCCTGATAAGTTGAGAAACATGGCCAAAAAATTAACTGTCTGGAGTAGGAGAAGATTCTCAAATGAAAGGAGGACAATTAATGCCCTGAAAAGAGAGATGCAGGCACTAACGAACAGGCCAAACCTGCACTTTGAAAAAGAGAGAATGCTATGGCTGAATAATGAGGTAGAAAAACTGTGGAGACAGGAGGAGTTATACTGGGGAATGGGGTCCAGGATTAACTGGCTTAAATGGGGAGACAAAAGCACGACGTATTTTCATGCCACTACAGTACAAAGAAGACAGAGGAATAGAGTTTCCATGCTGAAAACTATAAATGAAGAGTGGTGCCAAGAACCAACTCAACTGAAGCAAATGACCATCGACTTCTTCGGAAACCTATACACCGCAGAAGGTTTTAGAGATTTTCAACTGATATTGGATCAGTTACCTTGCCTAGTTGGGGGGAACATAAACCAGGCTTTCACTGCGGAACTGACTCTAGAAGAGGTGACACAAGCTACCTTCCAATTGGGTGCTTCAAAATCCCCTGGGCCAGACAGTTTAAACGGACAATTCTACCAACATCACTGGAAGGACATCCAAGGAGATGTATTCAGGGAGGTAAAGCTCTTTTTTAACTCGGTGCAACTCAATCCAAAGCTAAACAAAACTTTTATCACCCTCGTTTCAAAAAATCCCAATCCACAGAAGTTAGAGCAATTTCGGCCTATAAGTTTGTGTAATTTTGCATACAAAATCATCTCAAAGGTTGTGGCGAACAGGCTAAAAATTTGGCTACCTGAGTTGATAGCCACAGAGTAGAGTGCTTCTGTTAGTGGGCGACAAATCCAGGATAATATTATGATTGTCCAGGAGGTGCTCCACCAGCTGAGAATTCGAAAAAGAAAGAAAAAATTCCAAGCGTTGCTTAAACTTGACATGAAAAAAGCGTATGATGGGGTGGAATGGGATTTTCTAGAAGCGAGCATGCTTAAAATGGGGTTTAGCACTATATGGGTCTCATGGATTATGCAATGTGTCTCTACAGTCTCATTCAGTGTCAAATTAAATGGGGAACCTTTACCCTACTTTCAACCATCCCAAGGTAATCGACAAGGTGACCCCTTTCCCCTTACCTTCTTATCCTTGTGGTAAACGTTCTTTCCTTTATGTTGAAGAGAGCGGAGGAGGAAGGAAGTATAAATGGGATTAAGCTAAATAAATACTGTCCAACCCTATCCCATCTGCTTTTTGCGGATGATTTAGTACTCATTCTTGAGGGGAAAATTACTGAATGTCAGAATGTCGCTGCTATATTGAACCAATATTGTTTTGCCTCTGGACAAGCCATTAATTTGAACAAGTCGGGGATGTTTTTTAGTAAAAGCTGCCCGCAGTCATTAAGAAGAAATATGACATATGAGATGCAAGTCCCTGAGATAGAGAAGACTGGTAAGTATTTGGGTATACCGTCAGATTGCGGTGCTTCAAAAAAGAAAATGTTTGATTGGATTCTTGCTAGAGTCAATATGAAACTTGAGGGCTGGAAAGAAAAGTTACTGTGAAAGGCAGGGAAGGAAACTCTATTAAAAGCAGTGGTGCAAGCTTTACCGCAATAAGCAATGTCTATCTTCAAAATTCTTCTCTCCATATGTAGAGCCATTGAACAAAAGATTGCTGCGTTTTGGTGGAAAAACAGTGAGAAGAAGGCTGGGTTACATTGGAGAAAATGGGAAGTCCTTGAAACTAGAAAGGGTGAGGGAGGCCCAGGATTTAGGGACTTAATCACTTTTAATGAGGCAATGTTGGGGAAGCAAGCTTGGAGGTTGTCCCAAAATCCCCAATCCTTATGGAACCAAGTACTTAAAGGCTTATACTTTCCTCACAGTGACCTATTGCATGCTGGAAAGGGTTCTCGGCCTTCGTGGGTTGGCAAAGCCTAATCTTGGGCAGGAATGTTATCTATCCCTCAATCAAATGGGTGGTTGGAAACGGTGAAAAAAATCAATATACGAGAAGATAAATGATTGCCAAGAGGCTTAATAGGGGGCCCTGCAAATAGAGATGACCCCACACTAGTTTCAGAGCTGTTAGTAAGGGAGGAAGCAAAATGGAATGAAGAAAAACTGAGTGAGTTGTTCGATTGTGAAACTACTCGCGAGATTCTAGCAATCCCTTTAAACCAACAACTACTGGCAAACAAGTTAGTGTGGACTCCAACCAAGGCAGGAATTTTCACGGTGAAAAGTGCTTACAATCGTCTTCGAGAGAAGACTATCACTTCAAATCAAAATCAAGCATCATCATCGTTTCAAGCCCCTAAAGTGTTATGGAACAAAATATGGCAGGCCAACACACAACCCAAAATCAGGATTTTCTTGTGGCAATTATGCCAAAATGGACTGGCAACCAAGGAGAATTTGTTTAAAAGGAGAATCGTACCAGAGCCTACTTGTGCGATTTGCAATCAACAACCAAAAACAAGTGAACACCTCTTCCTCCTGTGCCCCTGGACAAAACAGATTTGGGACAAACCGTCCATAAATATTAGGGTCGATAAGATATTTAGAGTGATCATTGGCAAATTCATTCTTACATGGGCATAATATGTCATTGGATAGATGACGATTTGAATATTAAAAAAGGAATTATTGTATTTAGAGTTTTTGATGGTAAGCATACGGAAAATAATATTTATTAAATAATTAGGCAAATTTTAGAAGAATATTATTTGCTTAACAAAATTTTTTCAATTGGTTTTGATAATGCCGCGGCATACCGCTTCAATTGCCGATTTAGAAAATGTTTGTAAACCCGCTTTTGGCGAAAAAATTTTTCACGTTAGATGTACTTGTCATGTTTTAAATTTATGTGTACAAGATGGTTTGAAAACTCTTGATATTTTTCTTGAACCAATAAAAACGGCGATTCAATTTTTATGGAAACATCCCCAAAAAATGAAAGAATGGGGTAGATTTTATAAAGCAAATTACAAAAAGCCAAAAAGATTTCCAAGAGATGTTCCAACTCGTTGGAATTCTAATTTCCACTTGCTTAGTGAATCTTTTGCATATAAAGATTTATTATGTGCATTCATTTTTAATAATATACCTCGGATTAATTTATACCCACAAGAGTGGGATATTTGCAAAAAAAATTTAGATATTTTAAAGGTTTTTAATGATGCAACTTATACTTTATCCGGTGTTTATTATCCTACTACGCATTTATTTTTAGTAGAGTGTATTAATATTGTCGGAGTTTTTGAGGAATATGAAAATGATGTTGAATTACAAAATACTATAGTAACAATGAAAATGAAGTGGCTACATTATTATAGCGAAATTCTCATTATTTATTTAGGTGCTTGTGTTTTTTATCCGCATTGAAAATTAGATGGTTTAAGTGATTATTTGCATATGTATTATCCATGTTTACATTATGATACAGTAAATGATACAATCATACTAAGTGAAGTTAAAAACGTAGTAATAGAATTATAAAATGAATTGTATACTAAATATAATTTAGGTGATATTGGATCTTCTCAATTTATCGAGACACAAAGTGAGAGTACAAGTAAAATTAGTAGAGGGTACTAACTTTTATTACATAGACAAAAAAAGCAAAAGGGAGCAATATGAAATATTTTTGAATTAGAGATTTATCTAACCGTTTCCTTTGAGTTTACTGAATTCGAAAGTAGTATAAGTTTTTTAATTTTGGATTGGTGGAAGAGGCACGCAAGCCAATACCCAATCCTTTCTCTTATTGTAAAATAAATTTTTGCAACCCCTTATTCCACAGTTGCGGTCGAATAAGCATTTAGTGCCGGAGGTAATATTTTGGATGAGCATCGTTTAAGATTAGTTCCAAAATCAGTGGAGGCTTAAGCTTGTGTTGATGATTGGACGAAGGCTCAATACCGACAACAAGAGATAGATCGGAATAATGAATCCGAATTCTTTAACAACGGAGATACCACCGCTACTGGTACCGGTACCTGAACGGGTAGCGACGACTAATGGTAAAAGAACTGTTAGAGTTGGCAAATATTTCGAGGACCATTGTTTCTCATACCGGGCATGCCCACATGAGCTTAGGAAAACCGAAGTATAATCCGACAACATGTGACCCCTGTGCACGGAATGCGAGGGTTCGAATAGGCTTAGGTTTTGGGGTCATTTTAGGGCATATATATTGTGTTCCTTTTTTTTTTATAGATCATTAACGAATTGTAAGGCGCTTAATGATAATTTATTAAGTTCAAACCCCCTCTCTCTTTTTTTTCCCAAATTTAATTACAATTTACATTTTGATTACAATTTATATTAAATAATTCATTATTTCATAATTTCATAATTCATTATTTTTTTATTTCATAATTTATTTTTTAAAATTTTAAATTATGAACCAGAACCGGCCGGAACCGGCTCGAGACCGGCAGGAATCGGAACCGGACC
Source organism: Syzygium malaccense (assembly GCA_031216405.1). Lineage (NCBI taxonomy): Eukaryota > Viridiplantae > Streptophyta > Magnoliopsida > Myrtales > Myrtaceae > Syzygium > Syzygium malaccense. The sequence goes on along the minus strand of CM062263.1, from coordinate 38,400,529 downwards.
GAAAGCGGCCCGGAACTAGCCGGTTCCGATTCATACATGGCCACGAACCAGAACCGACCGGTTTCAAACCATGGCCATGACTACCTGGAAGTAATTTCCTTGAGTGTAATTGCTTTACACCCTTTTCACCAAGATGTCCCAAACGATAATACCAAAGAGTAGACAAATTACCTGTAGCCATTGTAGTTGCAACCATATCACTGATATTGTCTCCCTGGAGAAGGTAAAGTGTACCCATGCACTTTCCCTTTGCTACTACTTTTGCCCTTGAGGTTATCTTCTACTCTCCACATTCAAAAGTTGTTACCAAACCTTCTTGGTCAAGTTTACTAATTGAGATCATATTTTTCTTTAATTTTGGAATATGTCTAGTTTCACACAAAACTAAACGTCCTCCACCTGAGATGTTCACAATCACAGTTCCTTTTTCTAATAATCGGACACATGTGGCCGTTTCCCATATCCACTGGCCCAAAATCTCCACTGGCATAATCAGTAAATATGTCTCTTTGCAAGGTGCAATGGGAAGAACTACCGGAGTCAATAAACCACTTGTCTGGCATCAAGTCATACCCTGCAGATAAACACAAGTTCTCTAGCGAAGGTTCATCGCTAATTACATTAGCTCCTTGATTCTCATCCTGCTACTTCTTTTTGTAAGCTTCACACTGAAACCTCCGATGTCCAGTCTGGTGACAAAACCAACACTCATATTTTGCAATCTCTCTTTTTCCCTTTAATTGTGACCTGCCACGCCTATTGAACTTTCCTTTGCTTTTACTTCTCCCACAATTCTCCACAGCTGGTGCTGTGGAAGTTGTAGATGGCAAAAAATTACTTCCGCCTAAAACTTTTCTTCGCATCTCTTCATCCATGATGCTGCTCACAACATCATCCAAAGTTAAATCATCCTTGTTGACACCTAAATTTTAGCAACCATTTAGTGTAATTTGCATAGAAAATTAGGGATTAAATTTTTAACCCCTAAACAAAAAATATTTAAATTGCATAACATATAGTTTAAATTCATTTTAGATTAATTGCATTTTGCATCGGACTGGCGGTGACGAACGAGCTTAAATTTCATTGAATGGGACTCGGCTCGCTTGTAATGCAAGGGCCGGGAATTACAAGTCAAACGGGCTCGGTTGTTTTAATTTGAACTTAATTCAGCCCATTGTCATTAATTAATTCAGCCCATTTAAATTAAAGCCCAAGCCTAAGCCCATTAGGACTAGAAAGCCCATCTAATTGACCTAGATTAATACTATATATACATTATTAGGTCAGGATTTTGGGAGGGGGGACACACAATTTTCAGATCAAAATTTCCAGAGAGTGAGAGTGAGAAAGAGAGAGAGAGAAGGAGGCCGGCCGGAGCATCCCCCTACACGGCCAGAACCGCGCCTGTCGCTGCTCCTCCCGCCGACGCCGCGCCTGTCGCCGCTGCTCCGCCTGCTGCCGCTGCTCCGCCTGCTGCCGCCACTCCCCACCGCACCTGCTTCCGCGTGACGCTGCCGCTGCTCCTCCCGCCGACGCCGCGCCTGTCGTTGCTGCTTCGCGAACGACGCCGCCGCTGCTCCGCCTGCTGCCGCCTTCCGCCGACGCCGCTGCTGCCGTGCGACGTCGCGGCTGCTGCTTCCTGCTGCCGCCTCTCCCGCCGACGCCGTGCCTCACGCCGACGCTGCTGCTGCCGCCGCGCCTGCCGCTGCCGCCTCCCGCCGATGCCGCTGCTGCCGTGCGACGCCGCTGCTGCTGCCTCCTGCTGCCGCGTCCTGCCGCCTCTCCCGCCGACACCGTGCCTCACGCCGACGCCGCTGCCGCCGCCGCTCCCTGCCGGGCTTGCTGCTGCCGCGTGCTGCCGCCTCTCCCGCCAACGCCGTGCCTCACTCCGACGCCGCTGCTGCCGCCGCTCCCTGCCGGACTTGCTGCCGCCGCTGCTTCCCGCCGACGCCGCTGCCGTCATCCCCGACACCGCGCCGCCGGTCTGCCGTTCGTCGTTCATCCTGATCCGCAAGTTCAAATTTGGAAATTATCTGCAAATTAGGTAATTGAACATTATCTGATATTTTTTTAGAATATCTAATTTACTAATTTGGGTGTTTGAATATTACGTGAATATCGTGCGGAATATTAGATATATTAGGATGATTATCTGATATCTGCAATATTTTTAAAATATTCAGAATTAGGAAAACTTTCCTAATTCAGCAACGTATCTGGACAACTATCCGACCTTATCCCTAAGGTATGATACGTGGCGATACGGAGAATCATTATCTTACCCATATTCACTTGGGTACGACAATGAATCTTATCTGCTTTCCAAATTTGAATGATCGAATTTCCGTCAATATCTATAACCCTATAGATATGACTGATAATTCGATTTTTGCGCCTAATCCGAGTTTGAAATGAATTTTGCGGATCGCGTGGTTGTTTTAAATGCGAATGCTATCTCTGTTTAAATTGTTTTTCCTTTTCAAATAAAAAAAGAAAATTCAAAAAATATCAGTTAGTATTTGAATTTGAGTTTTGCATGTTTAGGAATCCTAAATATATCTAGACGATAGAGTAATTATTTAATTTAAATTAGGACTTGAGATAATCTATTTCCTAGTTTAAATTAAGTAATTTTCTAATCTTAATAGATTATTTAGGTTATTTTTTAATTCCGAATTTTCATGAAAACCCAAAAAAAGAATGAATTGTTTTATGGTAGATTAGGATAGATTGCATTCTTAATTTAAGTAATTTATTATTTCGAATTTTAACAAAAATCCCAAAAATAAATCATGTTAGGACATATTAGGTCATCATAGGTTGCACCTTAATTTAGGCATATTTTTATTCCGAATTTCATCAAAAAAAATACTAAAAATAAATCATTTACCCGTCATCAGAATTAGGTCACGTCGTCGCATGACATATAGTTTGCATGCTCGGTTGCATTACTTGCATCTCATTTTTTGCACGTCATTGCATGTAGACTAGGTTTCATTTAAATAAGCGAAAAGCCAAAAATTGAGTGAATTCCTTGTTAATTAGAAATCATATTAGGTTGTTGATGTGATTTTCTAGCTAACGATGCAGATGCTTACGTTGCTTTGAGGTAAGTAATTCTCCCAACTTGTAATTTATTTAATGCTTTCTTGAGTGTTAAATTGGTGGTTTGCGCACCCGCATGAACACCTCATATGTTAGTGACTAAGTTAAAATGGATCCAGACTGCTTGCCAAAATATTTTTGAAAAGAAAAGGTACCAAAAGGGCGTTAGACTAGATCTAGCGTAATCAAGTCCCCGGGCTTAGAATATCTGGTTCGTAGGAATAAAACATATCTCCCTATGTTTTATTTAGGTTTCTAATCGACCTACCACAAATTGATTAGTGGCGACTCCAAGTATGAAAACATTTGCATGTTAAAAATTTAAACCCAAAGTTGCGAATTGGTAGGGCTTGGGAGGGCTCGAGTTAGGTTTAGTCCTAATAATCCATTAGCCTGAGAGGGAAATTTTAGGTCGCGACAGCTTGGCGACTCCGCTGGGGAATTGAGTTAAAACTCTTAGTAGACTTAGGCCAGTTTTTCTTTTTAGAAAAAATATTTTTGCTTGGCAGTGAGGATCCCAGGTACGTCCCTAACATTTTAGGTGTTAAATGTTTTTGCAGAATGGGAGGTATAAGGGGAGGCGTGATTGTTAACCCTTATTTTGCAGGGAGGCGTTTGAATGAATGGTTTATTTTATGCACGAAGCGCTGTATGATATAACTTGTTATGCATGCCTTGCATTTACACTACACCGCACACACTTCCCGCTGCCGGACCTGGGCGGCACAGGTTTAGGATGGTACTGAGAAAACGGACACCCCGACCACACCCGCGTGGTATGGGTCGCCTTTCTTGGTCCCGAAAGTTCTTTCATGGTGTCATTGATACCTACCACGGTTGCACCCTTTGCAACCCGGGTCAGCTCTTTGACTAAGCCGGAGTCAGGGGAATCCCAGCCTAACCACCACCATGACTGGTTTAGCTCGGTAATCCTCATGTTTCCATTTTGCAAGCCAGAGTCTAGGTAGAAATCGAACCTCACGTTTCATGCGCATGTCTATGTGATTGCCATCATTCTACCGGGTGAAGTAAGATTTCTAAACCTTTATCTCGCAATTTATTTATGTTTCGTCTTTTTCTTTGGTCGGTCCATGACATTAGGTCGGTCGTGAGTCTTGGTCTATACACTATGGGAGGGGCAGACATCCGGATTCTTGATGCTCCTAAGGACGAGCTCCGTGCCTGGTGGAATCTACTCAGTCCGACCAACCGCAAGCTAGTTGAGGGCCACATCGGGAGGCTGCTCCCCCTACTGGAGGTCAAAGTCCGTACCGGCCTCGTTCGAGCATTAGCGCACTTCTGGTGTCCTGAGACTTCTACCTTTATATTCGGTAAGCACGAGCTCACCCCGACCTTGGAAGAATATAGCGTGCTCATTGGAAAACCATTGGAGTCGGAGTTAGTCACACCACCTTTGGGAATTGATTCTACTTTAATGTTGGCTGAATTTTTGAATGTCGGAAAAGATGAATTGGGAAAAGTGTTAAAAGCAAATCGTGGCACATGTCCATTTTCATTCCTGAGTCAGTGTTTTGAAAAAGCCACATCTTTTCAAAAGGGCAGAATCTTTTTGCTAGCGTTTTTCGGGTTCGTGATTTTTCCTTACTGTAAGAATGCATGTAATCCGTCAATCGCATGGTTGGTCCAACAGGTCTGTCTTGAAAAGAATTTTATCAACATCATTTTAGCAGAGACTTTCATTTCCCTCACTAAATTTAAGCAACATGTTGACAAAACTTTTCATGCCCCCCTCGAACTTTTGCAAATCTGGTTTTTGTCTCACATAAAAGGGTGTGGCGATTTACTCACAATATCCGAGCTTAGTGATTCTAGCCATCCTGTCCTGAGGTATAAAGAAAAAAAAGGGGATGCACCCGATTATCATTACTCTGAATGGATCATTTTCATGAAAAACGCCAGACCCCAAGGTTTCCAATGGCATGCTAATTGGTTCAAAGTCGAGGAAGCTCGGCTTACATGTAATGGTATTGGACCGGTTCCGCTATTGGGTTTCACCGGCGCGATCGAATACTACCCCGCCAGAGTGTCTCGTCAGTATCAGATTCTCCAAGGGCTCCCTCCAGCGTTACAACCAGAACTCCTCTAAGTCGACTTCGCCGATGATGATAAAGACCACGAAGCGACCGTAGCTCAGCTCAATAAGATGTGGAGGAAGTGCCGTGTGTTGAAGATAGCTCGGCCCGAAGGAGAACTAAAGGGAGAGCAGAAGTCCTATTTTGCGACAACCCAGTACATTCGAAGGCACAGAATCCCGCAGGATTTGCTCCCGAAGATACCCAAGGTGCCTCTCAAGTCCGCCAATCGCTCAGAGAACAATCGCCTCAAAAGGAAGGCCGAAGAAGCTGAAGAAAATGCATCCAAGATAGCTCGAGCTTATGAGCAATTGAAGAAGGAAGTCGCCTCCCATATGTCTATAGATCAAGCTAAATAAAAAGCTCGAAGTTCTTTTCTCATTTCAGTTTCAGTTTTTAAAATTTGTTTAGGAATTGAGTCATTTGTCTTTATATTCAGTTCAATTTCAAATCATTAATTGGTGTAAAAATTTTTGCCATTTCAATAAAGAGGTCCTTTCAATTCAAAACGGTTAGACCAATGTCATGGATTGACGTATGATTTTGCTTAACACTCATGTATGCCTGTTTCGTTCCAAAATTAGGTAGCTACGGACCGATCACGATCACCCATTCGTACACGGTCGAGAGCCAGAATGGCCGATCAAACCGACTTGCAAGAGCGTGTTGTTGGTGTGGAAGACCAAATCAAGCAACTTGTCATCGCAATGCAACAAATGTCCGCTGAGATCAAAGCTCTTCGGTCGGTTCCTGTTTCGGCACCCCACGAAACGTCAGTCCCAAAGCAGAAAATCAGAAAAAGTGTCGATGTTGACGGAGATGACGATATTCCTGATTTGGAAGATGACCCCGTCCAGATCATCGTCAACAAGAACAAACCTGATGAACAGGTCAATAAACTTGAAGAAAGAGTGAAACAGCTGGAAGGTTCGCAGGATTCACCTTCGATCGATCTGTCCCTATACTCACAGATCAAAATCCCAAAGAAGTTCAAAATGCCGGATTTCGACAAGTACAATGGCACCACATGTCCAAAAGCCCACATACAGCTCTATCACGTACAAATGACTTCGTACGTTGATAACGAACTCCTGATGATCCATGCCTTTCAAGCAAGTTTGACGGGTCCTGCTTTGAGCTGGTATCTCATGAAGAAGATAAATGGCCTCAAAACTTGGAAGGAAGCCAGTGAAGCATTCTTAAAGCAGTACAGATTCATAACGGACATCATTCCTACCCGTGATGATCTCGAACGTGCTCAGATGAAAAAGACTGAGTCCTTCAAAGACTATGCTATCAGATGGAGGAATTTAGCTGCTCAGGTTGTCCCAGAACCCATAGACAGTGAGTTAAAGAGGATGTTCGTGAAAACTCTCACGTTTGAATACCGTAATCGGATGGTTGCCATTCCGGCTGACAACTTCAACCAACTCATCCCCATGGGCGAACAAATTGAAATAGGGCTGAAAGATGGATGGTTTGTCGAGCCGTCCTCCTCGACCAGAAGATTTGGTGCGAGAAAAGAGAAAGAACCGGTAGCTGAAGTGAATATGGCTTATAACCAGCCAAGCCGGCGGAATGTTAACTCCGCCCCAGCAATCCAAGTAGTAGAAGCTCAGCAACAAAACTCGGGTCGCCAACCTTTCCAGAGGAAGAACAACAGGAGGCAATTCACCCCCCTCCCCGGATCATTGTCTCAAGTACTGACAGTGCTCCAGAAGAAAGGCTTGCTTACTACTGAGCCAAAGCGGCCCAATCCTGAGCGGTTCTATAACTTCGACCCTTCAAAGAAATGTGATTATCACATGGGTGAGCTGGGACACTCAACCGATGATTGCTATGCCCTCAAGCACCGAGTCCAAAACCTCCTAGACACGAAGGCTTTCTCATTTCAAACTGCTAAGCCGAATGTTCAGAGCAACCCACTCCCTGATCACGCAGGCAATGTGAATGCCATATTTAGCTTCGACGCTGGTCGAATCAAGAATGTTAAGGTGTATACTACTGATGTCTACGGTGAGTTAGTGAAAGCCGGTTGTTACCCGAGTAATGAAGACCTTCCCCTTGCCATCATGAGAGAAAGAATCTCAAGAATGGTAGAAGCTGAGATGATCGTTTATGCTGACCACACTGGCATCGTTTCTACTATCTCTCAAGTGGTTATTAATTGGGAGGAGGAGTTTGCTTCGTTGAACACCGGGAGCGACAAGGGCGACCCTCTGCTTGAAGACATGCCTCCGCTTGAAGACGCGTCCGATAATGAGGAGATCATTGTAAGTACGCCTACAACTGATGAAGGGATAGTGATCGAGATACCTCAACCGTATGAGTACAGTGATAATAGGGCGGTTCCTTGGTCCTACAGTCTCGATGTCGACTTAGTTACCAGATCTGGGCGTTCCTACGGCCAAGCTAATGCTCAACCTGCAAAACCTGTTACCGATGAAGAAGCCAAGCAGTTCCTAGCCGTGATTAAGGCTAGCAAATACAACATAGTTGAACAATTGCGCAAGCTGCCCGTGCAAATCTCTCTGCTTGAGCTGCTCCAGACATCTGTCAAGCATCAGAAGGCCTTAATGAAGGTGTTAAGTGAAGTCCACGTGCCAGAAACGATCGATCATGACAAACTGGAGGAATTTGTGGGTTCTATACTCCTCAAGGACCTCATAGCCTTTTCAGATGAAGAATTCCCTCTGGAAGGGAGGGGGCATACCAAAGCACTCTATATTTCCGTCAAATACAAGGCCTCACATGTTGCCCGGGTACTCATTGACAACGGATCAACCTTGAACATCTGTCCTTTGGCGACTTTACACCGCCTTAAGATAGATCCTTCTAGGATAAGTTCTGCAAAAACCTCCGTACGAGCCTTTGATGGAACGAAGAAAGAAGTGATGGGAGAAATCTACCTTGACATCCAGATCGGACCAATTGTGTTCAATGTCCTATTTCAAGTTATGGACATTCCCACTGCATTCAATTTTCTGTTGGGTCGTCCATGGATTCATACTGCCGGAGCTGTGCCATCCAGTCTACATCAGATGGTGAAGTTCGTCGTGGAGAGAAAGTTAATCACAGTTCACGGTGAAGAAGAGCACCCAATCTACCACGCAACGGCTATCCCCTATGTTGAGCCTGATTGCAAGATAGAATCGAGCTATCAGTCGCTCGAGCTCGTATCAACCATACACGCGTCTAGAGGATCAGCACCGCCTATTCCCGAGGTGTCAAATGCTGCAGTCATGGTTGGAAGGGTAATGGTCTCTCATGGCTTTACTCCGGGTGAAGGCCTTGGTAAAAATGGTCAAGGTATCCGCCAACCAGTGGAAGTTTCTCAGAGGCCCCGCATTACTGGGTTGGAATACCTGGGGTCAAGTGAGCCAAATAATGTGGCACGTGGACGTGGATGTGGTCGAGGTCAAGGTCGAAGAAATGGACAGAATAGATTGCGATCCGAAGAGGAGCCGAATGGTGAAGAACGTGGGCGTGGTAGGTCGCTTCCACACATCCGCACCACATTTCCGGGCCCCGCAAGAATGATGCATGAAGAGAAGGAAGTGATCGACACTCTGGGGCAACCAAGCGGCAAGTTCGATTATTATGTGAAATACTCAGCACCCCCGAGTTTCTATGTTGACCCCCGTGACATTGTCCCGGATGGATGGGGAGGTATGGATGATTCAACACCTCTAGTGACAGAAGATTATGATGATGCAATGGAGGGAATCACTGCCCTGTTCGATAATTTCTTAATTGGAGCCATCGAGGAAGGACCGTTGAAGGGAATGGGCATTGGCCCGCAAGAGTAACACATTTACCTTTTTCGCACACTCCCCTACGCGGGAATTTTTACTGCTTTTTAGGACTTGCCCCGTCTCGGGAGCTGCTTTTTAGTACTTTTCATTTCTAGGATTTGATTGTTGCAATTTCCATTCCAATAAATGTAATTCATTTGGTGATAATCAATGAAATTACAAGTTATTTTCGTTTTGAGGGCATGTTGAGGTACATCAAACCAGCCCGGTGATGATATCTAACCGATAAAATAAAATATAGTCCAAGGAGAATTCTGAGGCCTGGGCTTCTTCATGCTTCCTCGTGTTAAAACCTTTTTGAAAAGAATTTCAAAATAAATAAAATCATCAAAAGAAATAAAAATACACTGTTTAGCCCTGTTTGTCCTACTGAACCCCCTACTTTATGTTTCGGGGGCAATTTTGTGACATGTGAAGGGTATGGGAACGGTCCAATCTGATGAATTATGTGCCACCGAACCTGATCTCGATGACACCAATGAACTCGAAGATTCCTCGGACCTCCAGCGTGATCTAGAGCATCATGAAAGACCTAAAGTCCTAACGGTAGACCAAACTATCACTGTCAACTTAAGCGATTCCGGAGAACCCAAAGAGGTGAAGATAGGGGCAACCCTTCCCGAAGGTGAAGCTAAACGCCTGGTCCAACTGCTGAAGGATTACCGGGATATCTTTGCCTGGTCGTATGTCGATATGCCGGGTCTAGACCCTTCTATCGTGGAGCATAGTCTACTCACTAATCCAGACATGCCGCCCAAGAAACAAAAGTTGCGAAGGACCAAGCCTTAAATTTCCAAGAAAATAGAGGAGGAGGTCATGAAGCTCTTGAAAGTGGGATTCATCGAAGTCACCCAATACCCCAGCTGGGTGGCTAATATTGTGCCAGTCATGAAGAAGGATGGTCGAGTTCGGGTTTGCATTGACTATCGCGATCTAAACAAGGCCAGTCCTAAAGACGATTTCCCATTGCCACATATAGACGTTTTGGTGGACAGTACTGCAGAGTTCGAGCTGTTTTCCTTCATGGATGGTTTCTCGGGTTATAATCAGATAAAAATGAAGGACGATGATAAGGAGAAAACGGCGTTCATCACTCCTTGGGGGACATTCCACTATAAGGTCATGCCCTTCGGCCTTAAAAATGCCGGGGCAACATATCAACGGGCAATGGTGACGCTCTTCCATGATATGATTCATAAGGAGATTGAGGTTTATGTCGATGACATGATCGCCAAGTCTCGACCTGGGAAGAGTCACGTCGATACTTTGAAGAAATTATTCGAGAGGCTCCGTGAGTTTAAGCTCCGTCTCAATCCGGCCAAGTGCGTATTCGGAGCAACTTCGGGTAAATTACTTGGGTTCATAGTAAGCAGTAAAGGCATTGAAATTGACCCCTCCAAAGTGAAGGCTATATGTGAGTTACAACCCCCATCGACCGTGAAAGAAGTGCGAAGTCTCCTGGGTAGATTGAACTACATAGCCCGTTTTATTTCTCAGCTCTCAGCAACTGCTAAGCCATTCTTCAAACTTCTAAGGAAGAATGCTCAAGTGAAATGGGACGATGATTGTCGGGAAGCGTTTAACGAACTAAAGCAATACCTGATGAAACCGCCAGTGCTAGTCCCACCAATGCCGGGCCAGCCTTTGATCCTTTACCTCACGATTCATAGTGAGTCTTTAGGTGCGATGCTAGCCCAGAAAAGTCCTGAAGATGGAAAAGAGCGAGCCATTTATTACCTAAGCCAGAAGTTCACTGTCTCGGAGTTGAATTATTCTGAAGCCGAGAAGACTTGCGCTGCGCTAGTATGGGTGCTCCATAGGCTGCGACAATATACACTGCATCACCAGACTTTGCTTGTGACTGAGAACGATCCCATTAAGTATTTACTTGATCAGCCAGCTTTGGTAGGGAAGTTAGCCAAGTGGCAGATTTTAATTTCAGAGTTTGATATCCAGATGAAGCCACAGAAGTCAGTTAAAGGTCGAGTAATTGCTGATGTGTTAGCTAAAAATCCTGGAGTCCCTGATGATGATAGATATTCTCCAAAAGATCGCATTTTGGTAATAAAGGAAGATACATGGACCATGTTTTTCAATGGAGCTGTAAACCTGGCTGGTTCCAGCACTGGGGCAGTTTTAATATCCCCAGATAGGCAACATTATCCAGTAGCAGCAAAGTTGGTGTTCCCCTGTACCAACAACATAGCCGAGTACGAGGCTTGCATCCTCGGACTCCAAGCCGTAGTGGAAATGGGAATAACCAAGTTGAAAGTGTTTGGTGATTCTGCTTTGATTATTCTCCAAACTGTGGGAGAGTGGAAGACGAGCACCAAACTAGTGCTGTACCATGAATACCTCGAAGAACTCATAAAGAAATTCGAAGATATCTCTTTTGAGTACTTATCGAGGTCTCATAATCAGTTTGCTGATGCGCTAGCTACGTTATCATCCATGTTGCAAGTGATTGATGGGTTAGAGGTAGAACCCCTGAAGATTGAAGTCCTGACAAAGCCAGCCTACTGTATGGTTGTGACCGGAGAACCTGACGAAAAGCCATGGTATTACGATATCATGAGTTACATTCAGAAACAAGAATTTCCTGAGGGAAGCACCCCGGCTGACAGGAAGTACATAATGAAAATGGCTTCGAAATTCTTTATTAGTGGTGAAAAGCTATACAAAAGATCATATGATTCGATCCTATTAAGGTGTGTGGATGCGGCTGAAGCTACCAGAATCATGCAAGAAGTACACGAAGGGATATGTGGTCCACACATGAATGGCCACATGTTAGCTAAAAAGATTATGAGGTTGGGTTATTACTGGCTTAGTCTTGAGAGTGACTGCATCCAACATGTTCGAAGATGTCATCGTTGTCAGGTTCATAGGGATAAAATAAATGTTCCCCCGACAGAATTACATCAGCAGTCTGAGCCATGGCCCTTTTCAATGTGGGGCATCGATGTGATTGGCCCGATTAATCCCAAGGCATCAAATGGACACCGATTTATCTTGGTCGCGATTGACTATTTCTCTAAGTGGATTGAGGCGTCATCTTATGCAAACGTCACTGCAAGGAATGTTGTAAAATTCATCAGGCGAGACATAATTGCTCGTTATGGTGTCCCTGAGGCTATCGTCACTGACAATGGGACAAATTTGAACAACAAGTTCATTGATCAGTTGTTCAACGAGTTCAAAATCCGGTACCTGAATTCATCTCCCTATCGTCCACAGATGAATGGAGCAGTTGAAGCTGCCAACAAGAACATCAAGAAGATCTTAGCCAAAACGGCTGAAAACTATCGTGACTGGCATGAAAGGTTGCCATTTGCACTAATGGCATATCGAACTTCGATCCGAACCTCTGTCGGAGCAACCCCTTTTTCCTTGGTGTATGGCATGGAAGCAGTTCTACCTGTCGAAGTAGAGATCCCTTCCTTGCGAGTATTATCTCAAGTGGAGTTGTCCGAGGCAGAATGGATGCGACAAAGGCATGAGCAGTTAAACCTAATTGATGAGAAGCGATTGAGAGCCATTTGCCACGGTCAAACCTATCAGCAGAGGATAGCTAGATCCTTCAATCAAAAGGTGCATCCAAGACACTTCGAGGTAAATGATCTAGTCCTAAGGAAGGTACTACCAGTCTTTCCTGTTCCTGGAGGAAAATTTGCCCCAAACTACATTGGTCCGTATGTGGTTAAAAAGGTGCTTCCCGGAGGTGCCCTGATTCTCGCAGAAATGGATGGTCGTGAGTTCTCCACTCCTGTTAATTCTGATGCTGTAAAGATCTATTATCCCTGATGCAATTTAACATTTTGCAGCAAAAGTTTTCAAAAGTTTGGTTTGATACTCTGAATTGCAAATATTGCATTTATGAATAAATGGTTTCAATCAATTTCAAGTTAAGATGTTTGCATTGGCTTTAATTTCTGCATGGTTATTTGTCAACCTGTATCATTGACCTCAAAGGGGGAATCTATTTAGACAATATGATAACTCATGTGGAATGAATTGAATGTGTTGAATGAGGTACATCGGGATGATGAAAGGCAAGCCATATCCTATACACAGTCCTATGCACTAATCCCCAGTGAGTTGAGTAGAAAAATTCCATGTCTGCAAGGCAAAGGGTTATCTCGCAAAAGGTACGGCATCTGAAATGACGAGAGGCAGTTCATTTCTCTATCCCAAACACTACAGGTTATCCATTGTTTCGCCACTTTGAGCCTAAACACTTGGAGAAAGTCATTCAAATTACCCCTGTCAAGAACCACCCCACATCGGGGCAAACTGGAGGTAAGTCAGCGTCATAAGGTGAAAAATGAGTAGAAATTTTCATGCTCTCACTTACATCAATCTTCGAGTGTTGCTTTTTCAGGTGAATTCACGTGAAGTTCAAGTGCCTTAGGATGACGAAGAGCATTTCTTTCTCTATCCTATACACACTTTATCCTTTGTCAAGCCCAATTGAGCCTGCAAATTCATTTCTTAAACCCAGTTGGTGATCATCCCCCACACTGGGGCAAGGCAAAAGTCATCATTGTTCAAGCAGCATATCCGGAGCGCCGATAAAAGACGAAGACCCTGAGAGTCCAAATGTTAGTCATTCGGTCAAAACAAGCCAAAGTGTGACTGGCCAATGTATGCATTGTAGACAATGTGTGTCAAAAGTCAAAAAACAAAAAAAACAAAAAAAACAAAAAAAAAACTAGAGGGCATGAAAAAGCAGTGTGCCTGGTAAAAGCAAGGCCGATGCCCGTGAAAGAAAAGAGAAGAAAAAATGGAGAAAAGTGACGACTTTAGAAAATGTTGAGATGTGTCAAAGTCACAAAAATATCCAGAGTCTTAAGGTATCAAGTGATGAATTCTTGAGGCCAATGGAGCATTTACCGAGAAGACAATCCCTGGTGAAGAAGAAGACCGGTGACAATGCCGAGATGATCACCAATTCTCACCCCAATTATACACATTTTGAGCCTTATGATCCATTCATTTCTTAACCCATGAGCCTAGCCTGCGTTACATCCCTTGCAAAGTCTCTTCAGATTAGGGCACTTGAACTAACGTAGAGTTTCTGATGTTTATAAGCTTAGCTCGAAGAAGTGCGAGCAAGTCCATTTCTATCTCATTTTGCAGGTTCTTGACTTGTAAACCCGGAGACAATTGCAGAGTATTTTCTTTCAATAGCCTTGACTCGAAGGGTCTCTTTTGCTAAGCCATTGACCAAGCCCATGTTACGGTCCTAACAAAGACCTCTCAGATTGTTAAAGTCGTACTGCTTGCGAGAATACTCGGACCCTTGTCAACATGATGATGGTGAGATGGAGCGATTCTCCATAAATCAGCCTTTCGATGAGAATGAGAGAAAGCCCTTTTGGACCGGAAGTCCCTCATTCGACATTTTCAAGATATCCGTTTGTGAGTTCGGATTGTCTTGTCATGATTTTTCCCCAGCAAAGTTTGTAATACTGATTTGACAAAACCATCGTGCATGAAAATCAGTTGAAATCATGGTGCATATGTATATGTATTCTTGACAGTGTGCGAATGCGTATTACATGTTATCTAAAATCGTGTCTAACAGGAGGCATACCTTCAGAGTTGGAGATGTCACCAGGTAAGTATATCTTTATCCCTAGGATGTCTATGACTATCTAGGTATCCCTAACCTGTTCAAGCAATTGTCAGGTCCCACATTTGATCATTTTTGCAATCTCTAGATGCCTTTGATTGTGTTCAGGTGTCTATTGATCAGACCTTTTCAGGTACTTCTGATGATATCCAGGTACTTTGTCAAGGAACTCTTGAACACTTGGGCTAGCCCCTTTGTTCATCAAATCACAGATTTTTATACAATCTCGAGAAGATTCCCCCGTTACATAACTATGAGCAGGTATAGCCATGGCGGCCAAATCTTTACATATGAGCAGGTATATGTAAAGGTCGGAATATTCTCCCCAAATTTCAGGTATTCCCCCGCTACTCACCTATGAGCAGGTATAGGTAAGGCGGTTAAATCTTTACATATGAGCAGGTATATGTAAAGGTCGGAATACTCTCATTATTTCAGATGTTCCCCCGCTACTCGCCTATGAGCAGGTATAGGTGAAGCGGCCAAATCTTTGCATATGAGCAGGTATATGTAAAGATCGGAATATTCTCTCAACCCCAGGTGTTCCCCCGCAGTTCACTTATGAGCAGGTATAAGTGAGGCGGCCAAATCTTTGCATATAAGCAGGTATATGTAAAGGTCAGAATATCCTCTTGATTTCAAAAGTTTCCCCCGCAATTCACTTATGAGCAGGTATAAGTGAAGCGGCCAAATCTTTGCAAACACCTAGAGAGATGCATAGGTAGTTCGTAAGGATCGGAACTATTCTCACGAATCCAAATGATGATTGGGTACGTCGAGCTGTCTTCGTGTGTTTTGACTTGACTGCAGATCACCGAAGTTCATCAACGTATATCAGGCAATACCTATGGGGACTGAGCCCATACATTTGCCAAAACAATATACAAGTTAAAGTTGTGCTTCGAATTGCATTATCTCGCTCCTGTCAGGTAAGTGATTCCAGGTACATTTTCTACTCATGTCAGCATGCATCATTTCTTAATGCATTGTAAAATGGGACTCATAATCCCAACAAAAACAACATTCATTGCATTTGTATGGTTGAAATTTAGGTATCATTTAGTCTTTGAATGCAACCTCTATGAGCTCACCTTCAAAGAGGGGTAGCTGTTGACACCTAAATTTTAGCAACCATTTAGTGTAATTTGCATAGAAAATTAGGGATTAAATTTTTAACCCCTAAACAAAAAATATTTAAATTGCATAACATATAGTTTAAATTCATTTTAGATTAATTGCATTTTGCATCGGACTGGCGGTGACGAATGAGCTTAAATTTCATTGAATGGGACTCGGCTCGCTTGTAATGCAAGGGCCGGGAATTACAAGTCAAACGGGCTCGGTTGTTTTAATTTGAACTTAATTCAGCCCATTGTCATTAATTAATTCAGCCCATTTAAATTAAAGCCCAAGCCTAAGCCCATTAGGACTAGAAAGCCCATCTAATTGACCTAGATTAATACTATATATACATTATTAGGTCAGGATTTTGGGAGGGGGGACACACAATTTTCAGATCAAAATTTCCAGAGAGTGAGAGTGAGAAAGAGAGAGAGAGAAGGAGGCCGGCCGGAGCATCCCCCACACGGCCAGAACCGCGCCTGTCGCTGCTCCTCCCGCCGACGCCGCGCCTGTCGCCGCTGCTCCGCCTGCTGCCGCTGCTCCGCCTGCTGCCGCCACTCCCCACCGCACCTGCTTCCGCGCGACGCTGCCGCTGCTCCTCCCGCCGACGCCGCGCCTGTCGCTGCTGCTTCGCGAACGATGCCGCCGCTGCTCCGCCTGCTGCCGCCGACGCCGCTGCTGCCGTGCGACGTCGCGGCTGCTGCTTCCTGCTGCCGCGTGCTGCCGCCTCTCCCGCCGACGCCGTGCCTCACGCCGACGCTGTTGCTGCCGCCGCGCCTGCCGCTGCCGCATCCCGCCGACGCCGCTGCTGCCGTGCGACGCCGCTGCTGCTACCGCGTCCTGCCGCCTCTCCCGCCGACACCGTGCCTCACGCCGACGCCGCTGCTACCGCCGCTCCCTGCCGGACTTGCTGCCGCCGCTGCTTCCCGCCGACGCCGCTGCCGTCGTCCCCGACACCGCGCCGCCGGTCCGCCGTTCGTCGTTCATCCTGATCCGCAAGTTCAAATTTGGAAATTATCTGCAAATTAGGTAATTGAACATTATCTGATATTTTTTTAGAATATCTAATTTACTAATTTGGGTGTTTGAATATTACGTGAATATCGTGCGGAATATTAGATATATTAGGATGATTATCTGATATCTGCAATATTTTTAAAATATTCAGAATTAGGAAAACTTTCCTAATTCAGTAACGTATCTGGACAACTATCCGACCTTATCCCTAAGGTATGATACGTGGCGATACGGAGAATCATTATCTTACCCATATTCACTTGGGTACGACAATGAATCTTATCTGCTTTCCAAATTTGAATGATCGAATTTCCGTCAATATCTATAACCCTATAGATATGACTGATAATTCGATTTTTGCGCCTAATCCGAGTTTGAAACGAATTTTGCGGATCGCGTGGTTGTTTTAAATGCGAATGCTATCTCTGTTTAAATTGTTTTTCCTTTTCAAATAAAAAAAAGAAAATTTAAAAAATATCAGTTAGTATTTGAATTTGAGTTTTGCATGTTTAGGAATCCTAAATATATCTAGACGATAGAGTAATTATTTAATTTAAATTAGGACTTGAGATAATCTATTTCCTAGTTTAAATTAAGTAATTTTCTAATCTTAATAGATTATTTAGGTTATTTTTTAATTCCGAATTTTCATGAAAACCCAAAAAAAGAATGAATTGTTTTATGGTAGATTAGGATAGATTGCATTCTTAATTTAAGTAATTTATTATTTCGAATTTTAACAAAAATCCCAAAAATAAATCATGTTAGGACATATTAGGTCATCATAGGTTGCACCTTAATTTAGGCATATTTTTATTCCGAATTTCATCAAAAAAAATACCAAAAATAAATCATTTGCCCGTCATCAGAATTAGGTCACGTCGTCGCATGACATATAGTTTGCATGCTAGGTTGCATTACTTGCATGTCATTTTTGCACGTCATTGCATGTAGACTAGGTTTCATTTAAATAAGCGAAAAGCCAAAAATTGAGTGAATTCCTTGTTAATTAGAAATCATATTAGGTTGTTGATGTGATTTTCTAGCTAACGATGCAGATGCTTACGTTGCTTTGAGGTAAGTAATTCTCCCAACTTGCAATTTATTTAATGCTTTCTTGAGTGTTAAATTGGTGGTTTGCGCACCCGCATGAACACCTCATATGTTAGTGACTAAGTTAAAATGGATCCAGACTGCTTGCCAAAATATTTTTGAAAAGAAAAGGTACCGAAAGGGCGTTAGACTAGATCTAGCGTAATCAAGTCCCCGGGCTTAGAATCTCTGGTTCGTAGGAATAAAACATATCTCCCTATGTTTTATTTAGGTTTCTAATCGACCTACCACAAATTGATTAGTGGCGACTCCAAGCATGAAAAGATTTGCATGTTAAAAACTTAAACCCAAAGTTGCAAATTGGTAGGGCTTGGGAGGGCTCGAGTTAGGTTTAGTCCTAATAATCCATTAGCCTGAGAGGGAAATTTTAGGTCGCGACAATCCTTCATGGTGCTTGAAATTCCTCGCACTGCGGTGTTGTAGCTTTCCGGAAGAGAACATTAAAATAATAAAGCTTGAAGCTTTATATCTAGATTTATGCCTATATATTCCAACTGACCTGTGACTTGCGTGAAACTATTAATATGCTCTGCCACAAAACCTCTATCAGATAACTTTATATTAACCAACTTCTTCAGCAAAAATACCTGATTTGATGTGGACGGCTTCTCATATATATTCGTAAGAATATCCATGACTTCTTTTGCAGTTTTTGCTTTCGCGATGTGGTACCCTGTCTTTTTCATCAACCCCAGACGAATCACACCTAATGCCTTTCGATCAAGAATTTTCCATCCCGATTCTGCTATCAGATCCACTTCCGCGAGTTAGGGTTTCTAACCCTTAAGTGGTGCATGGAGATCTTTTTGATAAAGATAATCCTCAATGTAGAGTTTCCACCATCTGAAATCCTGCCCGTCGAACTTATCAATCCTGATTTTATCTTCTGCCATATCGTTTGCTTTCAATCAAACATCACTGAAAAACCCTTAATGTTCTCGATTAACCAACCAAGCTTTGATACCAATTGTTGAGAACCATACACCGATTCCAGAAAAATAACCCAAGCAAATGATCCTCACTAGCAGAATATAATAATAGAAAGAACAGAATCGAAAGAACACACCAGAGAATTTGTTATCGAAGTTCACCCAAATCTAGGCTACGTCTCCGCGTAAAGGCACTCTGTGAATCTACTAGACTTCGAAAAAAGTAAGAATACAATGATGATCTTCTCTCAAGATAGGGGTATAAAGAGATTGAGAACACTCACTAAGAAAAACTCACTTTTTCTTCTCTCTTTTCTTTTTTCTTTATTTTCTTCTCAGCGCTTAACGGCCAACTTTTTATCAATAGCTGATATATAAAGCGTAGCTTTTAACCTAAAATAAAAATTAATAGAAAAGAAAAAAAAGCCCTTAATAATAATATTTGGCTTCATCCTCCAACACAAACTGCCTCCTGGCTTCGTGTTCGAACCCACCGATGAAGAGATATTACTTGATTACTTGTGACGCCAGATTTTCGCCCTTCCTCTCCCCGCCTCCATCATCCCCGAACTCATCAGCCTCTCCAACTATGATCCATGGGACTTGCCTAGTAATTCATTAGTCTCGTAAGTTCTGATTATTTTGTATCAGCTCTTTACCCTGTTGATCATATAATACCATATAGCAGCAATTTTGCGTGCATGTAAAGGGTTTGTCTTATATTTCATTTGAATCAATGCATCTGTTGTATGCTTAAGGGAACGATTAACCACATAGGTGATGGGAAGCAAGAGAGATCCTTCCTCAGCGACCTCATTGGAGTCAACGACCCTTCATCCGATCAACTTCTCATGCTTACTGAAAGGCACAGGGCATCTGTAACGTCCTAAATTCGACTCACATTCGTGACCAATGAAATTGATGTTATTTCTCATTTCATTTTAGTAAGTTTCGCTCGAAATTGATCACTCTCGGGATACTAACCGATGGGAAATGGCTAACTAGGAAAACGGTACGTGGACCAGGAACCCGATTGCGAATTGGGCACCGATTTCGAGAAGCGACGAAGAAATATTTTGGGCTAATGTGGGCCGATCCTAGGAAGGTAATGGATTTGGTTTGGCCAACAACGTACGATCGGATCGCAGGTGATTCCGCACGACTGAGAGTATGCGTGGCGAACAAATCCCGAACTTAATCCGAACGATCGTGACCTTTGGAACTAGCGATAATTCCTCGCGTTCTCTTGTTAATCGAGACCGTCACGACTCGAGTGATCCTAGGTCGATACGCGTAATTCCTAAATAGCCGCCCGTTAGTGAGAGATGCTAAAATCGCATTTGAGCGAAATCAATCGTGGAATTGAGTCCGGACTTCGGTATCGAATTTCGTGGGCGTACGTGACTATTTTGCAAGAACAATATCGTAAAAGTGTGGCCAATCATATTTGGGATCGGTAGAGTCGAAAATTGAAAATTTGACCTGGGACCGGAAAATTACGATTTTGCCCCTAGACCCTTAAGCTTGGATTCCGAATTTTGGAATTTTATATTGGTTTAGTCAACCTCAATAATGCTAAAATTTATGGTCTAAATTGCCTTCGAGATATTTTGGCTAGATTAATCCAAGCCCTTGAAGTGAGGGCAAGATGGTCTTTAGTGGAGGTTGTTCACCTAACCCACTAAGCAATGTCCATATACACCTCTCTCTCTCTCTCTCTCTCTCTCTCTCTCTCTCTCTCTCTCTCTCTCTCCCCTTCCCATTTCTTCCTCCCTAAGTCAGCCCACTCTCCCTCTCATTTCCCCCTCCCTCTCGCCGGTGTTCTCCCTCTCTCCCTCTCGACCGCACGCCGCCATCTCCGGGGGAGCCGCCGCTGTGTACCACCGTCAGCACCACCACCCTCACCTGGCCTTGCCTTTTTCCCTCTCCATTCCCGCGGCACCATCACCAGCACCATCATTCCCCTTCGCCGCCCCTAGCTAAGCTCGAGCCGCTCGCCGTTGCCATCGCCGAGCGCCGCCGAGAGAGCCACCGCTCGTCGCCACTAGTCCGGCACAAAACCACCGCTGCTCAGCCGCCCTTGCCACCTGTTCAACCTTCATTAGGAGCTTAGGAACCCAGGTGAGTACAACCCTAAACCTTAATTAGGCTAATGTACATTTCTAGATGGGTTTTAAAGGTTATTTAGGGTAATTTAGGGGCTAAATCATGGAGAAGGATTAGTGCTGGTAATGTGATGCTTTGGATGGCCTAATGTGGTGACTTAGTGGTGATTTAGTGGTCTAAGGTGATCTAGTTGGTGATCGATTAAGGTAGGTTCGATCGGATCATTAGGTGGATTAATCGCGATCTAAATGCGAAATATAATGGGCGCAATGAATGGGCTGTGTAGTGGCTATTACGTGGTAAATTTGGGGAGCCTAATGTGATGATTTGGAAGTGATTTAGTGGCCTAAGGTCGACTGTCCATGACTGATTTGGTATCGGGTTGATTCGGGCCATAATTGGTTAATCGAGGTTTTAGGGTGAATTACTTAGGGAATTGTGATCAACCCATGAGGAGGCTGAATTAAGTATGGCTTGATTGTGATTGTGTAATGCCCTATGATGTGCTTGGCGTGACCAATTCATGAGATGCTTGGTAGACTATCGGCATGAGTAGTTTTGATGTGTTAGTTGCGTGAAATTGGGTGCTAAATTACCTGTTGCGATTGATTTGGACTAATTGGTCTATTAGGCATATTGAGATGTGAATTGAACATGTTGTGGCGTAATTTGAATAAATAGTCAAATCATATTGAGTGCCCAGTGTGAATTTCACGAATGCTAAGTACCGATATTGTGGCCATGAGTGTGCATCTCGAGCATTGGCATAACATGTGCATATGCGAGTGTGCACGAATGACATGAGCATATGATCACCTAAAATGTCCTGATGCATTTTATGCGGGGTTCAGATAATAACTGGTGACTATGTATGTATGATCACATAAAACCCTGATGCGTTTTACGCGGGGTATTGAATCTGTCCCGAGGCGTGTTACGCGGGACGATGCCCGGACTACCGGAAGATGGCCAACCTGATGCGTTTTATGCGGGTTTTGTGTCATGAGCCTGATGCGTTTTACGCGGGCCAGAGATCGATCTCGAAGTGATAGACCTGATGCGTTTTACGCAGGTCGGACCTAATGCGTCTTACGGGGTTCGGCGAAGAATTGAGAAATAGCATGTGTGCAAGTGTGCAAGTGTGCCTCGATGAGCATGAGTACGAGTGTGAGCATGAGCATGAGCATGAGCATGAGTAGATGTATGACATGCGTTATGACCATGTGATGTTGTGCATGTGCCACGATTGAGTTCTGTGTTGTTATTGTGAATTTATAGAGTGCCTAACCTGCAGGGCCAAGTAAGTATTGGATTTGGGCCCGAGGGCCTAAGTCATTTATATTTTGGATAGTGTGTTGTTTGGTGCTCGTCAGGAGGTGCATGTTAGCCTAATTTAGGTTTAGGGGGCCTACTCAATGAGATTTATCCTCACTGTTGTTTAAACCCAACTTTTCAGACCCCCGACCTTGAGATGATAGATGCGCCACTTCATTTTGGGATCCCGTATCGCATAGAGCAATCAGTGACCGAGCACCCCGTAAGAAATGGGGAGGCTTATATTAGGCATTTCATTATAGTTTGGGTCGACGAGGGCGGGCTACACTTCCGGGCCCATCTTTATCTAGCTTGGTGTTTTCGGGATCAGTTCGGCACGCATGGACCCCTTTGGTCCTTCGACATCCCGTTCGACATTTATGGCCAGCCGGATCCGCAGGCCGCTGATGGAGAGGTCATGAGCCCCGCTACCACGTCCGAGGAGGATTCCGTCGCCCAGCCAATCATTGTTGAGATGGTTTCCGAGTCCGAGGGAGAGGAGCCGATGGACTGGGAGTCCGACGTCGAGCCGGAGTCGGTGCCCATGGAGCAGGAGATAGAGTCTGAGGAGGATCCGGGGCAGAGTCAGTGGATGCCGAGTCCGAGCCGGATTCGATGGATTCTGAGTCTGAGTCGTCGGATGACTCGTCTGAGTCCTTGGGATCCGACCCGGATTGGTTGCCTTAGAGTTTATCCCTAACCATAGCTAGGTAGGGCCGACACTTTTTGAATAAGTGCCCTTCCTAGGTTTAGTGTTATGACCACCTGAGCCACGTACCCTTTTAATGTTAGTGGCCGTTGACCCATTTTTGGTTAGCGTAGAGTTCTGTATTGATGGATATTGTAAATCCCTGTTCATAATGCAAGTATATATATTTGATGGTTGTGGATCATCGCTATCCTTAGTTATGTGATTTTATATTGTATGGGTATTTGTTACTTCCGCTGTGCATTGTTCTCTGTTGTTTAGGTTTTGGGTCGGCGACGCGTCTTGGGACGTCGCACTGCATCGACCTCGGAGGGATGATCGCGTGCTCGTAGGGTTCGGGACGTGACAGCATCCCTAAAGAGATGTCCCCTTCTTCAAGCGACGCTGACGACGGCATTTTAATGGGGATGAAGAAGACTGGTCTTCTACAGAGGGCGGCTCCAAATGGGTCTAGGTCGTCCTGGGTCATGCGCGAATATCTCCTCGTTCCTGCACCCTCCGCTGCTCGGGCCCCGCGGCTGGTGATTGAGTTCTTTGAGATACGTTAATAAATAGACGCATGTGGTTATGTGCAAGATCGTTTGGTCTAAGTTTACACTGTTAGTTGTGCTTTCACATTATTCATCAGGACATAAACTCATTAAATATCTCTTTCATAATCATAATATGTCAACTGTTCAATCTCAACTTTCATCTGTCACTGCAGAACTCGTGGGTTGGCGAACTAGGAAGGTGGGTTCTGTGTTGCGTCTGTGTGAAGAAAACAAGCAGTGGCAGCCGCAGCCGTAGCGATTTCACAAGCATGGACGTGTTGTCTTGGTCGTCGTTGTCAAGGGGTAGTTGCATCACAGAGGACTCCCCATCAGGTGATGAGGAACAGACTAGTAAATGGTTTCGCTCGTGAGCTTAGTCACATGTAACTGACGGTGAGAGGACCATAGCCGGCTTTCAAGATATCAGCGAACAAGATCTAATGAAATCTACAGTCGCGAGATTGTTGGTGTCTTAATTATTATCCGTTCGATACGCCTTCTCTTCAGCTACGTCGGCATCTCCATGCTTCGTGATTCCACGTGTTATATATTCGACAAAGCACAACACGATACACTATTATGCTGAAGTAAATTAATGTTAACCAACAAGCATCGCAGTTTATCTAACACTAAAGATGAAGCATATCAATTTGAGGTAAGCAACTACTTTGAGCCATTGACCTTAAGGAAAATCTTCTTTTTCTATTAATTGAGGGGAAAAAATCTTCTTTGTGATTTCAAGAATATATTTCCCTATATTCAGATATTGGAATGGAAAATGAGAAGAATCCATTTATATTGACCGTGAAAGTAACGGCCCATCTTCCACCGCTCATTTTTCTTGGTAAACCGGTTTTCTTGCTGCATCGGTGTTTAATTTCTTATCCCTATATTATCCATCAATGTCTATTAACATCCCATGTATATTAATGTGCGTGTTTTTTTACTACATTAAACTATTGGAACAATAATTCTGATTTTAATAGAACTTATTAATCCTAAGTTACTGAAAAATAGTTGCGCAACACATTCAAATATGATTGTCTTTGTTATACAATCATGTTATGGTCTATTTAGGTCGCACGCAAGAACTATGATCCTTCTTTCCGTTGTGAAAACTAAAAGCGATTTCTTTTTAGAAGAATTTTGTGACTGTCTATGTCAATTATATTGCAAATACGTACTGGTGAACAGCTTTAGCATGTGACAGGAGTGCGAATTATTTTTACTTTTGGAGTTGTCAATTAAGTTTTGGATTATGCGACAGGAATGACTTAATTCGATCATGTGCATACTAGTGTCCTCTGTTTGATGCAAACAAGTGTCATAGACAAAAAAATTTGTATAAGTGGAAAAGATTAAGGGTCTAAAATATCAATTTTCAAATATCGCTGATTATTTTACAAAATTATCCAAAATTTAATATGATGTACCTATGGATGTGATTTCCTTCGTATTGAAATAACTCCATATTTTTCTTTTGCTTCACTAGTAAAATGTCCTAAGTACAGGCAATGATCAAAATATGTCATCCCTAGTTTATATGAAACTAGTGAATCATGTTTGCAGTATATGACAGAAAGCTAATTGCCTAGTCGCCTGAGGGCAGTGAGGCTCGAGCCTCGCAAGATTAGCGATGCTCGAGCGTTGCCAAAAGCGAGCGAGCTCTCCGCCGCCTCGCGAGCTCAAGGCAATAGAGACTGGTGACGCTTGAGCATCGCCGATCTGGCAAGGCTCGCTGCTCTCAGGCGATGCTCAAGTTTGCCTGTGGCCAGTCGCCGGCCTTCGCCATGGCTAGCAACCAGCCGGAGAAGAAGATAAAAAAATTTAAAAATTAAAAAGGTTAACTAAAAACTAATTAAAAATCAATTTAAAAAAAATAAAAAAAATTATTAAAAGTATTGTCTGGAAGATTTGATTTTCCGTACCAAATAGCGGAAAATGTTTTCCGAATCCTTTTTAGATTTTAGCCGAACACTGGAAAATCATATCATTTTCCTAGAAAATGGCTTCCTGATAAATGTTTTTCAGAAACGTTATATTTCCACGAAACAAATGGAGCCTTATATCGTGAGTATATTGTTTTTGTGTAAAGGGAAAATCAATAATAAAATAATATGTAAAGAATACAAATAAAAACATTAAAATAGAGGAAATGAAAACTTGACTGTGCGTCATGTGTATAGGCGCGGGAGAGACATAACATAAAAGGTATATAATGAAAAAAAAAAATAGAAAGGTTAGGAAAATAGATCTTGATTAGATAGTTCTATCTTAGAATTAGATTTAGCTTAGTTTCATTTAGGCTCAGTTCGTTTCACAGAAAATAATTTTCAGGAAAATATTTTTTGGGTTTTCCGGTGTTCGTTTCACGGAAAATAAACTAGTCATGGAAAATATTTTCCCTCAATGGACAAAACACCTTCAAAAGTGAGGAAAATTGTAACGTCTCGAATTTCGACTCATTTCTAGGATAAATGAATCAGATATTATTTCTCATTTAATTTCAGTAAGTCTCATCTGGACTTGATCAATCGCGGGATACTAACCAAATGGGAATGGCTAAATAGGAAAAACGGTACGTGGATCAGGAACTCGATCGTGAATCGGACACTGATGCCGAGAAATGCCGAGAAAATATTTTGAGTCAATATGGGCCAATCTTAGGAGAGTGACGGATTGAGTTTGGCCAATGACGTACGATCGGATCGCGGGTGGTTCTGCACGACCGAGAGTACGCGTGGCGAACAAATCCCGAACTTAACCCGAACGATCGCGACCCCCGAAACTAGTGATAATTCCTCACGTTCTCCCGATAATCGAGACCATCACGACTCGAGTGACTCCAGGTTGATACGTGTAACCCCTAAACAGCCGTCCGTTAGTGAGAGACCCTAAAATTTTAAATTGAGCAATTTTAATCGTGGAATTTGATTCGGACTTGGACATCGATTTTCGGGGTCGTATACGACTATTTTGTGAGGACGACGTCATTTTATGTTGGCCAACTATATTTGGGACTAGTACGGTCGAAAAATGGAAATTCAGCCTGAAATCGGAAAATGACCATTTTGCCCCTAGGCTAAAATTGGGGTATTCCGAATTTTGGAGCGTGTTTGAGGATTAAATTAAGGATTTATTTATGTTGTATCAGCCCAATAATGCCATTTTAGTTGGACTAATTTGCCCCTAACTTTTTTGGATGAGGATTAGTGTGAACCAAGTATTAAGGGGCAAAAGGGGGAATTTTGGAAATTATGGTCAAACTTCTTTGACCCATTGAATGAGCATGTTTTTCCCTCATTATTTCCCTCACTCCTCGGCCAATTCTCTCTCCTTTCCCTCTCTCCCGAAATCTCTCTCTCCCTCGCCTTCTCTTCTGTCGGATCGCCGTCCGCCGATGAAGGTGCCACCGTCCGGCAGCCGTCGGGTTGAGCTGGGGGCGACGAAGTGGGGGTGATGGTGCTGGTGTGGGAGAGAGAGAGAGAGAGAGTCGGCTGAGGTGTTGGTGCAAGGCGGGCGGCTGCACCCGGCGTGCGACACTGACAGGCGACGGCGGTGGCACTCCGGCGGGCTCACGGCAAGGAGGAGGAGAGGACGAGAGAGAATGAGAGTGGCAAGAGAGTGAGGGAGAAATGAGGGGGGCTTGGTGGTGAGGCGAGGCGGCGGATGGCGATGGCGCGCGGTGGTGGCTCCTCTGGCGGTGGTGGCGCTCACGGTCGAACAAGGAGGAATAGAGAGGGAGAGAGGGCTGGCTTGGGGGAGGGGTTGGCCGGATGAGTGATGGTGAGATGAGGGTGAGAGAGAGAGATTGGGAGGGTGTATAGGCTTGGGCTTAGTGGGTTAGGTGAACCACTTTTCAATAATGACCATCATGCCCTCACAATCAAGGGTTGGGATTAAATCTATCTAAAATATCTAGGGCCAAATTAGTCCACTAATTCTAACAATAAAAATAAGGCTGAGCAAGACCAATATACCCTCTAATTAAACTCTAAAATTCGGAATACAAGCCTAGGGCATGGGGAAAAAACGGTAATTTTCCAGTCCCGGGACAAATTTTCAATTTTCGACTTTATTGATCCCAAATATAATTAGCCACACTTATACGACGTTGTCCTTACAAAATAGTCGCGTACACCCATGAAATTCGACACCGAAGTCCGGACTCAATTCCACGATCGATTTTGCTCAAATGCGATTTTAGCGTCTCTCACTAACGGGCGGCTGTTTAGGGGTTACGCGTATCGACTTAGGATTACTTGAGTTGTGACGGTCTCGATTTCCAAGACAACACAAGGATTTATCGCTAGTTCCGGGGTTCGCGATCGTTCGGAATAAGTTCGGGATCGTTTGCCACGCGTACTCTCGGTCGTGCGGAATCACCCGCGATCCGATCATACATTGTTGGCCAAACCAAATCTGTCACTCTTTTTGGACCGGCCTACATTGGCACAAAATATTCCCTCGTCATTTCTCGGAATCAGACTCAATTCACGATCGAGTTCTTGGGTCCACGTACCGTTTTCCTAGTTAGCCATTCCCTATTGGTCAGTATCACGAGAATGATCAGTTCCAGGCAAGACTTACTAAAACGCAATGAGAAATACATATCCATTTTATTGATCACGAAAGTGGGCTGAATTCAGGACGTTACAACTCTTCCCCCCTTACAAAAATTTCGTCCTCGAAATTTACAATCTAACCCGACTACTCAAATAAATGGGGGTGCTGACGTCGTATTACTTCTTTGCTTTCTCAGGTGGCGCCTTCTGTCCCGTGATGCTCCCAAACAACTTTGACCAACGGGATCGTATTATTCCTCAAAACTTGCTCCTTCCTGTCTTCGATTCGTACCAATCTCTCCACGTATGACACCTTGTCGTCCATGTCTATTACTTCATGATTTAGCATGTGGGTCGAATCCGGTTCATACTTCCTTGACATTGACATGTGGAAGACGTTATGAACTTGCAACAAATTTGGCGGCAAGGCGAGACGATAAGCCAACGTTCCAATCCTTTCCAAACTCTCGAACGGGCCTATATACCTTGGACTCAGCTTTCCTTTCTTGCCAAACCGAAACAATCCTCTCATCGGTAAGATCTTAAGGAATACATGGTCACCAACATGAAACTCCAACGGTCTACGCCTTCGGTTCGCATAACTTTTCTGACGGCTCTGAACTGTCCTTAGCCTTTCCCAGATAATTTTCACCGTTTCCATCGACTATTAAACCAACTTTGAATCTGTTACACTTCTTTCTCCCACTTCATCCCAACACAATGGTGTTCTACACGCTCTGCCATAAAGTGCTTCAAATGGTCCCATTCCAATACTCTGCTGAAAGTTGTTATTATAGACAAATTCCACTCAATGCATATCCTCTAAGGTCTGAATAGTCCTCTCAGATTGGCCATCCGTCTACGGATGATAGGCCGTACTGAATTGCAACTTTGTTCCCATGGCCGCTTACAAACTTTTCCAAAAATTAGCAGTAAATCGGGGATCACGGTCCGAAGTGATCGATACCCGTACTCCATGAAGACGGACTATCTGCCGCATATATAACTCTGCATATCTTTCTAGCTCAAAGTCCTTTCGCACTGTCAGGAAGTACGCTGACTTGGTCAATCTGTCTACTATCACCCAAATAGAGTCGTGTCATATCTGGCTTCTTAGCAATCCCATTACAAAATCCATCGTAATATGCTCTCATTTCCATTCTAAGATTTCCAACGGTTGCAACATTCTACCAGGTTTACAATACTGTGCCTTTACTTGTTGGCATGTCAAACACTTGGCCACATGCTTGGCCACATCCACCTTCATTCCATTCCACCAATAGTGCTGCCGAAGGTTCTGATACATCTTCGTGCTGCCTGGGTGAATGCTATAATTGCTCCTATGAGCTTCTGATAAAATCTCTTCCTTAAGCTCCAAATCATCGGGCATGCACAAACGTCCTCGAAACTTAAGAATTCCGTCCTCGGACACTTGGAAGTCCGGTTTCCTCTTAGTGCCATCCATCTCCAGAATCTTCTAAATCTCAAGGTCCGTAGACTGCAACGCCTTAATCTTAGTTTGCACTTCCGGTTCAATTCTTAACGTCGCCATCAGACTGGAGAGGTGTCCAACTTCGAACTTAAACTCTGAGTCTCGCGCTCCTTCTAATAAAATCCACTCTTTGACCATTAACTGCACGATGCTCGATTTCCTGCTTAAGGTATCCGCTACTCGATTGGCCTTTCCGGGGTGATACAAAATGTCACAGTCATAGTCCTTCAGCAACTCCATCCAAAGCCTTTGCCTCATATTAAATTCCTTCTACGAAAGTAAATACTTGAGGCTCTAATGATCCGTATAAATCTAGAACCTTTCTCCACATAAATAATGCCTTCAAATCTTAAGTGCGAAAATGATTACTGCCAGTTCCAAGTTGTGAGTCGGATAGTTCATCTCATGAGACCTTAACTAACGCGATGCATAAGCAACCACCCTTCCATGTTGCATTAGCACGCATCCCAATCCCTTAAGCGAAGCATCGCTATAAATCTCATATCCTCCTGGTCCTGAAGGGATCATTAGCACTAGCGCAGTCGTCAATCTCTGCTTCAACTCCTAAAAACTCTCTTCGCACTTTTCTGTCCATTCAAATTTCGTTTCCTTCTTAAGCAACCTTGTCAATGGAGTGGCTATCGTTGAGAATCCTTCTATAAATCGTCAGTAATAACCTGCCAGTCCTAAGAAGCTCCGAACCTTAATAACTGTCGTCGGTCTCGACCAATCCATCATTGCTTCAATCTTTATCGGATCCATGGAGATTCCTTCTCCGGAAATTATATATCCAAGAAATGCTACCCAGTTCAGCCAAAATTTGCACTTGCTAAACTTAGCATACAGTGTATGCTCTCTTAACATCCGTAGAACCTTTTCCAAGTATATCTCATGTTCCTCGGGACACTTTGAATACACCAAAATATCATCTATGAAGACAATGACGAACTGATCCAAAACTCCTTGAATACTCAATTCATTAAGTCCATGAAAGCAGCAGGGGCATTAGTCAGCCCAAACGGCATTACCGTGAATTCATAGTGCCCATACCTCGTCCTGAATACCGTCTTTGGGATATCCTCCTTTTAGATCCATAACTGATGATACCCTGTCCTTATGTCAATCTTAGAAAATACTGAGACTCCTTACAACTGATCGAACAAGTCGTAAATCCTTGGGAGGGGATACTTATTCTTGATTGTCACCTGATTCAGCTGGCGGTAATCGATACATAGCCTCAACGAACCATCATTCTTTCTTACAAGCAAGACTGGCGCTCCCCATGGAGACGCACTCGATCGGATAAAACCTGTGTCTAGCAGTTCCTGCATTTGAACCTTTAATTCTTTCAACTCCGACAATGACATCCTATAAGGCGGCTTCGAGATTGTCTCAGTCCCAAGGGCCAACTCGATAACAAATTCCACTTCTCTTTCTGTTGGCAATCCTGGCAATTCCTAGAAAAAGACATCGGGAAAGTTGCACACCACTACTATATCCTCTAGCCGCACTTCTCCTGCCGTCGAATCAACTACACACTTGCCAGGTAACCTTGACATCCCTCATCCAACAACCTAGTTGCTTCTACTAATAAAACCTAAGGGATCAAGGTTCCTCCTCGACTCCCTACAAACTCAAATCTAGAGTATCCAGCCGGACTAAACTGAATCACCCTGTTACTGCTATCCATCATAGCATTCTATTTGACTAACCAATCCATGCCCACAATCACATCAAAATCATACATTGGCAAAACAGCTAAATCTATCTTGCTTTATATGCCACCAATTACTATCTCACAATCCAGGCATCCTAACGATATGCATATCTTATCCATTAATGGCGTAGTCACGCATAACTGTACTTCTAGCAAAACAGTTTTTAATCTAGCCAATTCAACAAATTGAGCAGACACAAAGGAGTGTGACGCTCCCGGATCAAACAAAGCATATGCGACATGATTGCACAAAGAAACCATACCTGTGACCACGCCTAGCACATTCTCAACTTCCCTTCGCGCCATGGCGTACACCCGTCCTTGTGCCGACGACCTGTTCGGAAAGCCAGCGGGGGATTCCCAGCCTGATTTCCTATCCGTGGCCGTTACGGTTGCATCTGAGGTCCTATAGGGCATTATTGGGGACAATTTCTTATTTGGTGGTCCATACTCCCGCACTTAAAACAAGCCCCAAATCTGTTCTGATGGTGGTTCGGCTTTCCGATATTCTTCCTAATCGGTGGGACGAATCGCCTGTTTCCTTCCATCGGCTTCTTCCCGAGATGGCGGTTGTCCCTAGCCGGGGCGAATCGCGATCCAGATGCGGCTGCCCTTTCCAACTGGTCTCGCTCTATGGCTTAGGCCTATTCATACATCTCCCCGTATTCCCGAATGTTGAGCGATATTATCTGACTCCTAAGGTTCGGCTTTGGTCCATCTCGGAACCTTCGCACCTTATCCTGCGAGTTCTCCACCATCCTAGGTGCAAATCTCGATAACCTAGCGAACTCCGTTTCATACTGGTCCACAGTCATTGATCCTTGGTGGAGCCTCATAAATTCCGCCAGTTTCCTTTCCTGGGCACTCTCTGAGAAATATTTTCCATAGAAATTCTCGGTAAACACAACCCAAGTCTGGACAGTCCCCTCGGGAAACACTCTACCCTTAGTGGCCTTCCACTAGTCATTTGCATTGTCCTGCAACTGAAATACCGCTAATGTCACCCTTTTAGTCTCGGTGCACCCCAGAACATCGAAGGCCTTCTCTAATTCCTCTACCCAACGTGGTGCAGCCTCGGGGTCACCCTTCCCATTGAACTTCGGCTGTTTCAATTTCAAGAATTGCTCGACCAACTTAGACATCGGCCTGATCACATTTGCCGGTCCCGGAATTGAATTCTCATTATTTCCCGGATTCCCATTATTCCCATTGGCTCTATTGGCAGCAGCAACGACGGCCTCAACAGCAGCGGCAATAGTGGCATTTCTCTCCTGGTTCTATCTACCTCCCAGAATTCCTACTTCCTCAAGAGCCCTCAAAATTCCATCTACCCTTGCGTCCTCTGGAACCCTCACTTGAGGTTCTACGCGGTCTTGCTCACGACCTCGACCTCTACCTCTTCCTTGGCTACTCATCTTTCCAACTCGCACGCTCACCTATCTACTATAATTCCATTCAGGAATTAGAGACCTAAACCAAGTTAAACCGGTCTAAGGTCCTAGGCAGGGAACTAACACCATAGCAATCAATCACTCAGCATGCGGCTAAGCACAAACAGCACAAGACCTCAACCAATGAGATACACGTACTTATTCATAAGGCGCGCGACAACCCAACCGAGGTCGATTTAAGTGCGACGTCCCAAGACGCATCGCCGACCCAACACCCAACACCAAGAATTATGCACACGTAGAAGCAGCATAACACCCGTACAATTTAAAACACATGACCAAGGATAGCACAAACAATAAACACCATTATGAATAAACACTTGCATTAACAAGGAGAACATATACACTATTCATTTACAGCATACGCACCAAAAACCAAAAACGGGTCAATGGCCACTACTGACAAAAACTGGTAAGTGGCCTGGGCAGTTAGACTACTACCTAAGGTGGGGCTTCGATCAAAAAGGTACTGGCTCGACCTATTTGAGACTAAGGTTAATCCTACGGAACCAAGTTCGAGTCAGATCCCGAGGACTCAGAGGAACTATCAGATAGCTCGACCTCGGAGTCTAGGGAATCCAACTCGGACTCGGCCTCTGCCGGCTCCTCCTCAAGCTCGTCCTCTCGCTCGGGGTCCTACTCCATCGGCTCTGGCTCCTCATCCTACTCCATCGGCTCCGGGTCAGAGTCCCAATCCATCGGCCCCTCGTCCATAGGGTCTGGCTCGTCCATCTCGCAGAAAACAGGTCTGTGCCTGACATCGGCACTAGAACTCCCTTCGGATGAGTACCCGGGGCTCGCCAGGTCTCCATCCTGACACTGGGGATCTACCTCACCTAGCCCATTGAACGGGACGTCAAATGTCCTAAAAGGCCCGAATGTCTCGGAGTAGTCTCAGAAACACCAGGCTATATATTCGTGGGCCTGAAAATGATACTCGCCCACATCGACCCATACGGTAGCGAAATGTCTAATATATGTATCCTCGTTCCCTACGGGGTACTCGATCACGTCCCGGTCTATTTGAGACGGAATCCCAAAACGAATAGGCACCTCAGACATCTTCAAGGCTGGGGGTCTGAAAAGTTAGATTTTAACAACAATGAAAACGAATCTCAGCGAGTAAAACCCCCTAAACCTAAACTAGGCTAACATGCATCTCCTAACAGACAAACAATCACATGAATAGATCAAAATCAATTGACCTAGGCCTTCGGGCCCAGATCGAGCATATAAATGACCCTGCAGATTAGGCATATAATAATCGCAACAATGGCACATACGCGATAGGCTTAGTCACACGTACGCCATGTACATGCTCATGCTTATTAATGCCTGCATCACACACAAGTCATCGATATGCACATGCCTGCACAACTGCCAATGCACTCTTACACAAATATGCCACCAATATGCCCATGCTCATGATCTGGCTCAATAATGCACATTGGCACACTACTCATTTCTCAATTAGAGTTCGACCCACGTAAAACGCATCAGGTCCGACCCACGTAAAATGCATTAGGTCTATATCAATTCCAACACTTCCTGGTCTGCGTAAAACGCATCAGGCCCAGTGTCTCTAGCCCGCGTAAAACGCATCAGGTCTATATCAATTCCAACACTTCCTGGCCTGCGTAAAACGCATCAGGCCCAGTGTCTCTAGCCCGCGTAAAACGCATCAGGCGCAACACTAATCTCCTTATACGGACCAAAACCCGTGTAAAATGCATCAGGCTGGCCGTCTTCCGGCAATCCGGGCATTGTCTCCCGTAAAATACATCAGGACGATTTCAATACCCCGCATAACACGCATCAGGGCTTTATGTGATCACATGTGCACACAGCCAATTTTATCTGAACCCCGCATAAAATGCATCAGGACAATTAAGTGATCACATGCTCATGCTAAGCACGCATACTCGCACAATTCTCTTATCATGCCAATGCTCAGCATACGAAATGCGTGGCCATGCACAACGAGCACTCGATTTCACATAGGCACATGATCAAATCACGTCAAGTCATGCTCAACAAATGCCACGACGTGCTCTAGCAACGATTCGACATGCTCAATTTAGTCATCATGTGCCCAATTAACATATTAGCATGCCCAATCAAGCAATCTAATTCAATCTTGCATTGCACAAAATCCACACACATAATTCACAAGACTAGGACAACATAATTAGGCACATTCGAGGCCCGCCATGCTAGTACATTCTCGGCCACACTAGGTACACGACATGACATCACGAAATCAACGTCCAATCAAGCATAAATCAACCACCAAATAGAAAATACGAAGCATGCTCGGGATTCCCGCCATTAAACCCTAAATTAACCGAACTTAGGCCAATTATATCCATTGCTTCCAGCCATTAAACAGTCCACACTAGGGCACTAAACCACATTGAAATTAGCACGTTAGGCTCCCAAATCATCACATAATCCACCAATAACCAATAGTCCATTAATCAATCCTAAACCACCCTAGTTAACCCATAAATTACCCTAATCCTATCTAGAAATGCTAATTAGCATAATTAGGGTTTATGGTTAATTACTCTCCTAAGCTCCAACTAGCTGATCGGGAGAGAAAGACGGGCCGACTGAGCTGGTTTCACGGTGACACAAGCGGTGGCGAACGGCGGCCTTCATGGCGACGCATGGCGGGCAGCTTGAGTTGAGCTGGGGGCGACGAAGGGGGGTGATGGTGTTGGTGGGGGACGGCATGAGAGAGAGAGAGAGTCGGCTGAGGTGGTGGCGTAAGGCGGGCGACTGCACCCGGCGTGCGGCACCAGCAGGCGACGGCAGTGGCACTCCGGTGGGCTCACGGCAAGGAGGAGGAGAGGATGGGAGAGAATGAGAGTGGCGAGAGAGTGGGGGAGAAATGAGGGTGGCTTGATGGTGAGGCGAGGCGGCGGACGGTGGTGGCGCGCGGCGGCGGCTCCTCCAGCGGTGGTGGCGCTCACGGCCGAATAAGGAGGAATGGAGAGGGAGAGAGGGCTGGCTTGAGGGAGGGGTTGGCCGGATGAGTGATGGTGAGAATGAGGGTGAGAGAGAGAGATTGGGAGAGTGTATAGGCTTGGGCTTAGTGGGTTAGGTGAACCACTTTCCAATAATGACCATCATGCCCTCACAATCAAGGGTTGGGATTAAATCTATCTAAAATATCTAGGGGCAAATTAGTTCACTAATTCTAACAATAAAAATAAGGTTGAGCAAGACCAATATACCCTCCAATTAAACTCTAAAATTCGGAATACAAGCCTAGGGCATAGGGGCAAAACGGTAATTTTCCGATCCCGGGTCAAATTTCCAATTTTCCACTCTACCGATATAATTGGCCACACTTATACGACGTTATCCTTACAATATAGTCGCGTACACCCTTGAAATTCGACAATGAAGTCCGGACTCAATTCCACGATCGATTTCGCTCAAATGCAATTTTAGTGTCTCTTACTAACGGGCGGCTATTTAGGGATTACGCATATCGATTTAGGATTACTTGAGTCGTGACGGTCTCGATTTCCAAGACAACGCGAGTATTTATCGCTAGTTTCGGGGGTCGTGATTGTTCGAAATAAGTTCGGGATCGTTCACCACGCATACTCTCGGTCGTGCGGAATCACCCGCGATCCGATCGTACATTGTTGGCCAAACCAAATCCGTCACTCTCCTTGGACTGGCCCACATTGGCACAAAATATTCTCTCGTCGTTTCTCGAAATCGTACTCAATTCACGATCGAGTTCTTGGGCCCACGTACTGTTTTCCTAGTTAGCCATTCTCTATTGGTCTGTATCCCAATAATGATCATTTCCGGGTGAGACTTACTAAAACGTAATGAGAGATACATATCCATTTTATTGATCACGAAAGTGGGCCAAATTCATGACATTACAGTTTGTTGCAAAAGTGTGTCCCCCTATCACTTATGATTGCCCTGGGAGTGCCAAATTGCGTAAAAATATTTTTCTTTAAGAATTTGACAATAGCCTTAGCATCATTTTTTGGCAATGCCACAGCTTCTACCCATTTAGACACATACTCCACAGCTACTAAAATATATAAATTACCATAAGAAGATGTAAAGGGTCCTATGAAATCAATACCCCAAACATCAAGTAATTCACACACAATAATGTTGTTTAAAGGCATCTCATTTTTTCTAGAAATATTTCTAGTTTTCTAACACCGATCACATGAAGTTACAAAGGAGTAAGCATCTTTAAAAAGTGTAGGCCAATAAAATCCAGATTGTAAAACCTTAACTGCAATTTTGGTGGCACCAAAATGACCACCTGTCTCTCTATCATGACAATGATGCAGAATATTTGCCTTTTCTTCGTCTGGAACACATCTCCTTATGACTTGGTCTGCACATACTTTAAAAAGAAAAGGTTCTTCCCAAAAATAATTTTTAACATCAGAAAAGAATTTTTTCTTCTGTTGATATGATAATTCAGAAGGAAGAATATTACTTACCAAATAATTCACAAAATCAGCGTACCAAGGAATTTTTGTGGATTTGATGGAAAAAATTTTCTCATCAGGGAACTCTTCCATAATTGGACTTACATCTTTCTTTAAATTCGGAATTCTTGACAAGTGATCTGTAACTAGATTTTCAGTCCCCTTCTTATCTTTGATTTTCAAATCAAATTCTTGCAGCAATAGAATCCACCTGATTAAACATGATTTTGATTCTTTCTTTTCAAGCAGATTAAGAGCAGAGTGGTCAGAATAAACTATAACTTTTGAGCCAATTAAATAAGAACGAAATTTATCAAAAGCAAAAACTACTGCCAAAAGTTCCTTTTCTGTTGTTGAATAATTCAATTGTGCACCTGACAAGGTTCGACTAGCATAGTAAATGATTTGAAAAATTCCATTCTTCCTCTGTCCTAAAACAGCTCCCACTGTAGAATTGCTAGCATCACACATTAACTCAAAAGGTAAATCCCATTCTAGTGTTGCCATAATTGGTGCTGATATTAACTTCTCCTTTAAAGTGTTAAAAGCCTTCACGCATTCATCAGTAAAATTAAATAGTGCATCTTTTACCAAAAGATTAGATAGGGGTCTAGCGGTCTAGCAATTTTTGAAAAATCTTTTATAAACCGCCTGTAGAATCCTGTATGCCCCAAAAATCCTCCAACAAGTTTCACAGATGTTGGTGGAGACAATTTTGCAATAACCTCCACTTTGGCTCGATCGACTTCTATTCCATTTCTAGAAATCTTATGCCTGAGCACTATTCCTTCCTGTACCATAAAATGACACTTCTCCCAATTTAAAACAAAGTTAGTCTCCTCATATCTTTGTAAGACCAAAGCCAAATTATTTAAACAAGAGTCAAATGATGAGCCAAAAACAGAAAAATCATCCATAAAAATCTCAATATTTTTCAATCATATAAAAAAAATAGCCATCATACATCTCTGAAAAGTAGCTGGTGCATTACAAAGACCAAAGGATATTCTTCTAAAAGCAAAAGTATCATAAAGACAAGTAAAAGTAGTTTTTTCTTGATCTTCTAGTGCAATAGGAATCTGATTATACCCTGAATATCCATCAAGAAAGCAATAAAACTCATGTCCTGCAAGTCTTTCCAACATCTGATCAATAAATGGTAAAGGAAAATGATCTTTTTTTAGTGGCATCATTCAATTTTATGTGATCCATGCATACACGCCATCCAGTAACTCTCCTAGTAGGAATCAATTCATTATTGTCATTTTTCTGAACAGTCATACCTCCTTTCTTTGGCACAACTTGCACAGGACTTATCCAGAAACTATCAGAGATAAGATAGATGATCCCTACATCAAGTAACTTAATTACCTCAGCTTTCACCACTTCTTGCATTTTCAGGTTCAAACGTCTCTGAGGTTGAATAGTGGATTTATGTTGTTCCTCCATCAAAATTTTGTGCATGCAAATTGAAGGACTAATTTCCTTGATGTCAGCTATTTTCCATCCAATTGTACCTTTATGTTCTCTCAACACTCTGAGCAATTTCTCCTCCATCAAATCTATCAAAGAAGAAGATATAATTACTGGTAAAAAAGAAATTTCATCTAAATAAGCATATTTCAAATGAGAAGGCAAGGGTTTGAGTTCAAGAATAGGAGGCTCTTTAATTGATGGCTTAAGCTTCGTTGTGTGTTGTCCCGACTCCTCAAATTTTGTTGCCTTATGCCTTGAATATGTTGGATTTGCCTCCATAAAATTTGCATACTCCATTATCTCCTCATTCTCAATTTCTCCGTCTCTTGGTTGAACCAAACATGCTTTAAATGGATCTTTAAAAATATTTTCTTGAAAAACATTATTCACCAACTTATCAACTGTCTCAACTTTAAAACAAGAATTATCATCAAAGGGATATTTCATTGCTTTAAAAACATTGAAAGAAACAAGATTATCTTGAACTCTAAGAATCAACTTCCCCTGTTGTACATCAATAAGAGCTCTTCCTATTACTAGAAAAGGACGACCTAAGATAAGTGGTACCTCAAAATCTTCCTTCATGTCAAGAACTATGAAATCTACAAGAAAAATAAACTTTTCAACTTTTATCAATACATCTTCCACAATACTTCTCGGATATTTAATTGATCGATCAGCCACTTGAAGCGACACTGTAGTTGCTTTTACTTCACCTAATCCTAATTTCCTGAAAACAGAAAAAGACATCAAATTAATACTTACACCTAAATCACACAATGCCTTTTCAAAATAAGAATCTCCAATAGTGCAAGGAATTGTAAAACTCCATGTATCTTTTAACTTCGGAGGTAATTTATTTTGTAGGATGGCCGAACATTCCTCATTCAACTTCACAGTTTCGTAATCCTCTAGCTTTCTTTTGTTTGCCAAAATCTCCTTCAAAAATTTTGCATAGCTAGGCATCTGCACTATAGCATATGCAAAAGGAATATTAATATGCAATTTTTTAAAAACATCAAGAAATTTAGAAACTTGCTTATCTATTTTGTGTTGCTGGAGTCGTTGAGGGAATGGAACTGGCGGTACGTATGGCTTGGGATTATCCGAAAAAAGTTTGCTCTTGCCTATCTCCTTTGGTTGTTTCTTGACCTCTTCTTCTTTGTCTCTGGAAATCTCTTGTTTCGTATCTTCTTCACCCACTTGTTTACCACTTCTCAGGATTATAGCTCTTACATTTTCAATTGGATTTTTCTCTGTGTTGCTAGGCAAAGAACCCTGTTGTCTCCCAGACATCATGTTTGCTAACTGCCCCACTTGCATCTCCAGATTTCTTATTGAAGCCTCTTGGTTCTGAAATCTCACATATGTGCTCTTGATGAAGTCCTGAGTAGTGTTGGCAAGTTTTGAAACTATATCTTCTAGACTGGACTTTGTCTCTTCTAGTTGTTTGAATCCCGGTGGCAATCTCGTCACATTTTGATTATTCCATGAAAATTTTGGATGATTGCGCCATCCCGAATTGTACGTGTTGGAGTAGGGATTATTCTGTGATCTGTTAAAATTTCCAACAAAGTTTGCATTTTCATTAGATTGAGCAAAAGTGTTACCTACCTGAGAGTCTGTGCTAACATGTCGTCCACCACAAAAATCGCATGTCATATTCTAAATTTTCATGCCTAAAACACTCATATTATCTATCTTTTTGTTGAGTACTTCAATTTGTGCAATGATTGCCGTGAAAGCATCCACCCCACGAACTCTGTTAGCTTTTCGCACTGGTATCCTCTTAGTAGGCCACCGATAACTATTGGATGTCATCTCCTCTAATAAGTTGTAAGCTTCTTCTGGTGTTTTATTATTCATAGTTCCCCCTGCAGCTACATCAATCATAGAACGGAGATTTGTACTACACCCATTATAAAAAGTTTGTACCTGCATCCATACGGGTAATCCATGATGTGGACATCTTCTAAGAAACTCCTTGAATCTTTCCCATGCTTCATATAATGATTCATTATCCATCTGCATAAAATTAATAATATCGTTACGCATTTTTGCAGATTTTGCTGGTGGAAAGAACTTACCAAAAAAATTTTGGGCCATATCATTCCATGTAGTGATCGATCCTGCAAGAAGAGAAGAGAGCCAACCTTTAGCTTTGTCTCTAAGAGAGAGTGGAAATAATATCAATCTAATAGCATCATCTGAAACTCCATTATATTTAATTGTGTCACGGATTTCAAGAAAAGTATCGATGTGAGCGTTTGGATCATCGCTTGGTAGCCCATTAAATTGCACTGATTGTTGAAGCATCTAAATCAGTGATGGCTTAATCTCAAAGTTGTTTGCTTGAATTATAGGTCTCCTGATACTTGATGTGGTGCCCTCAACTGTTGGCGCAACATAATCTTTCAAGAGTCTACGTTGATTTCTACCATCATCAACACCCTCCATCTTTTTAATGTGAATTCTTTGTTCTCTCAGTCGCCTTTTAAATGTGCATTCGATTTCTGGATCAAGCTCAGTAAGTTGTCCTTGTTGGCTACGTGTCATGCACCAATGTATACTCTGAAAAAAATTAAGATAAAAGCTAGATTAAATTTAGAATTATCCGGTATCAATATTAATTGTTATTAAATAAACAATCCCCGGCAACGGCGCCAAAAACTTGTTCGTAAAATTCTGCACGTGTCAACGAACGTGTTGAACAAGTAATACAATGATGAGAAGAGTATCTTCCCACAGAAATTGATGATAATAAACCAATTAAATATTAAAAATAGACTAATTCTAAAATTTATCTAATAGATCAAAATATAATTGAGAACAAATAAAAATTGACAATTTTTAAAAATGAAATTTTATAAACTAAAGGCAGATAATCAATCAGGTAAAATATATTAGAGCATCCGATTTCACCATAACCACTAAATATGAATTTCGGATCATTATGCATACAAGAACAATATCAAACATGTGATAGCAGAATTTTCTAGTCTATTTACTATCCTATCTCTAGGTATAGCAAACCTACTCAATTTATCAATTCACTATATTTCTATGTGAATTTAAATAAACATTAGCGCATTAAAATCTGTGAATATTCCCGGTTTACAATGAATGTAACATCCTAAATTTTGACCCATTTCCGAGATCAATGTAATAGATATTATTTCTCATTTAATTTTAGTAAGTCTCGCCCGAAATTGATCAATATACTAACCAAAAGGAAATGGCTAATTAGGAAAACAGTACGTGGACCAAGGACCTGATCGCGAATTGGGCACCGATTCCGAGAAACAACGAGGAAATATTTTGGGCCAATGTGAGTCGATTCTAGGAAGGTGACGAATTGAGTTTGGCAAAGGACGTACGATTGGATCGTGGGTGATTCCGCACGACCGAGAGTACGCGTGGCGAACAAATCCCGAACTTAAACCGAACGATCGCAACCTCCGAAGCTAGTGATAATTCCTCGCGTTCTCCCGGTAATCGAGACCGTCATGACTCGAGTAACCCTATGTCAATATGCGTAACCCCTAAACAGCCGCCCGTAAGTCCCTAAAATTTTAAATTGAGCAATTTTGATCACGAAATTGAATCCGGACTTGAACGTCAAATTTCGTGGGCGTATATGATTATTTTGTGAAGACGACGTCATTTTAGTGTGGCCAAATATATTTGAGGCTAGTATGGTCGAAAAGTGGAAATTCGGCTCGAAATCGAAAAATTACGGTTTTGCCCTTAGGCCTATTTTGGGCACTTCGAATTTTGAATATTTTTGGGAGAATATTTGGGGATTAAATAGAGGATAAACATCAGCCCAATAATTCATATTTGTCTTGGACCAAATTGCCCTCAATTATTGGATAACGATTTAATCTTCACCATTGGCTTGAAGGACAAGATGGGAATTTATGGAAATTTGGTCAAACCTCCTTTGGACCAATAAATACTCTTGTCTCACATCATTTCTTCCTCACCAAGCCAATCTCTCTCTCTCATTTCCCTCTCCATCCTGCCGGTTCTCTCCCTCTCTCCCGGCCGTGAACACCGCCCGCCGGTGGAGCATCGCCGCCGTGCCGCCTGTCCAGCCGAGCCACCGCCGCTCATCCACCTAGCCACCACCATCTCATCCCGCTCTCTCTCGTCTCATCTCTCTCTCTCTCTTCCTCGCCGGCATGAGGAACACGCCGACCAGCCCTTTGGGCCACGCCGTTCGCCGGACGCCGCAGCTCACCGAGGCCCCTGTCTAGCCGCTCCACCACCACCCGACCGCCATTTTTCTCTTTCTCCCCTGCTCACCAGCACCACCGACCCTCACCCTCTCTCCTTTTGGCCACCATGATAGCCGTGGAAGCCGCCGGTCGCCGCCGCCGTGGAAGCTGCCGATCACCACCGTTGTTAGGCCACCGCTTGGACCGCCCAAATTTCCGCCAGTTTAGCTAATCAGAGCTTAGGCGATTAAGTGAGTAATTAGCCCCTAAACCTTAATTATGACAATATTGCATTTTTACATAGGTTAGGTTGATTTTAGGGGTTAATTATGGTGATTTTAGGGGTAATTAGTGGCTGAACTTGTTATGGCTATTTTGTGGTGAATTTAGTGATTTAATATGCTGATTTGGGAGAGAAATTAATGGCCTAATATAGCCGAATAGGGGGCTATCCATGGTGGATTCAATTGGACTAAGTTCGGTAAATTTTGGGATTAAATTGTGTGATTGCCGAGCATGCCTAGACTAATCAATTAGTGGCTGAATTATGCTTGGTTGTGTTCAATTTTGTGATGCTATGTGTGTGTCCTAACATGGCCGAATGGGTGTGGCATAGCGGGCCTTTAGTGCGCAGTTTTGTGATGCGCTGATTATGTGATTTATGTGCCGTGCCGAATTGTGCTTAGTTGAATGTTTGGACATGCCGATGCAATGTTGATTGGATATGTCATGGCACAAATTGAGCATGTCTTGGCATTATTGGTTTATGTGCTCATGATTGAAATTGAGTGCCCATTACGCATGACCTCGTATTTCGCATATTGAGCTTGGGCTTGAATCATGAGTTGTGCGGTCACACGTGCCTGATATGAATATTTGATCGCCTAATTGCCCTGATGCGTTTTACGTGAGGTTCAGATAAAATTGGTTGTGTGCACGTGTGATCATTATAAGTCCTGATGCGTTTTACGTAGGACGGTACTCGGTTCTACAGGAAGACGACCAACTTGATGCGTTTTACGCGGGTTTTGGTTTGTAAGGAGATTGGTGTTGCGCTTGATGTGTTTTGACGCGGGCTAGAGGCACTGGGCCTGATGTGTTTTACGCGGGTCATGAAGTGTTGATATTGAGAAATAGACCTGATGCATTTTACGCGAGTCCAGTTTGAATTGAAAAATGAGCCGTGTGCCAGTGTGCATCGTTGAACGGTATCATGAGCATGGTCTTATTAGTGGTATACGTATGCAAGAGTACATTGACAGGTGTGCAAGCATATGAGACTCGGTGATTTGTGTGCGATACGGCCACTAACGGGTATGAGCATGTGTTTGGCGTACAAGTGACCAGTGTGTTCGCGCATGTACCATGAATATTATTATGAAATGCCTAACCTACAGGGTCATTGATATGACTAACCTGGGCCCGAGGGCCTAGGTTAATTGATTGTTATACTATTGTATATGTTTTGTTGCCTGTCAGGGGGTGCATGTTAGCCTAGTTTAGGCTTAGGGGTTTTTACTCACTGATATTCGTCTCATTGTTGTTTAAAACCCAACTTTTCAGACCCCCGGCCCTGAAGATGTCCGAGGCTCCAGTATGTTTTGAGATTCCACATCATATAGAGAAGATGATGTCAGTATACCCCGTAGGGAACGGGAATATGTACATTAGGTATTATACTTTGGTATGGGTAGATGTAGGGGAGACGCATTTTGAGATCCACGAGTATGTAGCGTGGTGTTTTAGAGATTATTCCGGAGAGTATGGGCCTCTTCAGACCTTTGATGTTCCGTTTAATAGGGAGGGCGAGATGGATCCGCAATGCCCTGACGGAGACGTGGTGGACCCCGATACTTCGGCCGAGGAGAGTTTGAGTTCTGATGGCGGACCCGTTGTATATGAGGTTGACGAGTTTGATCCGATGGATATGGAGCCAGCTAACTGGAATGTAG
The DNA here is from genome assembly GCA_031216405.1 of Syzygium malaccense. Lineage (NCBI taxonomy): Eukaryota > Viridiplantae > Streptophyta > Magnoliopsida > Myrtales > Myrtaceae > Syzygium > Syzygium malaccense. The sequence goes on along the minus strand of CM062263.1, from coordinate 38,355,681 downwards.
ACCCGGAGCCTATAGAGGAGGACCCCGTGCCAGAGGGCGAGCCTGAGGATATGGACTCGGAGGAGAAGCCAGCAGAGGCCGAGTCCGAGCTGGATTCCTTAGACTCCGAGGTGGAGCTGTCCGATAGCTCTTCATCTTTCGAGTCTTCTGGATCCAACCCTGACTAGGTCCCTTAGGTTAACCTTAGCTTTAGTTAGGTCGGGCTATACCTTTTTGATCGAAGCCCAGTCTTAGTTAGTTGTCTAACCACTCGAGCCACTTTCCCTTTTTGACCTTAGTGGCCGTTGACCTATTTTTTGTTTGTTGTATATATTCTCTGTAAATGGATATTGTATATATTTCAGTGGTAATGCAAATCTATGTTTTTAATCATATTGATTCTCATTATCGTGCTATCCCTAGTCATGTTGTTTATTGTACGGGTGTGTGTGTGTATATATATATATATATATATATATATATATATACACACACACGTTGCTTCCGCATGTGCAATGATCTATGTGTTGGGCATTGGGTCGGCGACGCGTCCTGGGACGTCACACCAAATTCGACCTTTGCGAGGGATGTTGCGCGTTGTAGGGTTCGAGGCGTGACAATAAATCTTTTGGACCACCTTATCACCGAAAGCTATACAAATAACATGGTATATTTCTATTCATATTTAATTCATGGTTATATATTATAAGGAGCAATTGCATATTATTACTTCTCAGTCTCAAACATGCACATCAAATCATTCAAGTGGTGATCAATCACCCAAACGCATTAAGCACAATAATATATAACTCATATGAATGAAATTACTTGCAAAGCATAAAAAGCATGAAATTCACATCATCATAGTTAGGCTACATCGTAGCTCTAACAAAGAAAATTACAACATAATAGAAGAAGAAACGACAATAGAAATTAAACGAAATATCTTGAATCAAAAAACAAGAATTCTGTCACTACTTTTATCTTCTCTTCAAAATACTTAAAAAACTCTCAAAACACTGAAAATAAAAACGATCTAAAAAGAAAAAAAAACTCCATATTCCCCCAAGTTATCCTATTTATATGATAACATCCAAGACTCTTCTCACAAGGCAATTGCTTCTTTTTCACATAAAATTAGGGAATCAATCACAGAATTCCCAATGTGATATCCACCTTCTAACTCTTCTCTGGGTCGCATATTCTTTTCCTTCTTTTTGCCATATTTTTCTTATTTTCTCCATATCTCAATATTCTGCATAAATAAGGAAAAATAAAGTAAATAAAAGGAAATCCAAATATATTCTAGCAAATATTGCATTATTTATTGCCTAGAGTAGATAAAATAACTCTATTTTTATAGAGTTATCAAAACCTCGCTTTGGACGGAAAACAACAACAAAACTACTCCTTCTTTCAGCAGGCATGGCATGAACCTGCACGAACTCTAAGATGCTATTGTATGCTGAACCATGCCTGCCTTTGAAGCATAATAACATAGTTTGACACTGATGCAAAGACCCAACAGTCACTGGTCATGCTTCAAACTATTTAAAGCAAAAATAACCTTATAAGCTTTAAGGGGGGCCACATGGGCGAGTATTGTCCGCTATCCGCACGACCCTCGAAGTCCATGTATATCATTGAGCATTTGACTTGCACCTGATATTAGAAATCACAACGCATGTAGAAGGTTGGTTCATCGAACAATTAAACAACTAATGTAGGATTAAACTCACAAAGGCAACCTAATCACAGCACAAAGTACAAATAAGCATAATTTGTTCCCATATCTTCACAAGGTTCATGTTTTTGCAAACAAATTCAGAAATAAAGACAAGAAACTTGCACGAGCGTTGGGGAAGGGGGAGATTAGAAAGGGCTCGAAATTCCATAAATTCGTGTCAAAATAAGGAAAAACAGAAATAATTACTCAATCGGAGAGAAGCAGCAAGCCTTTTTTAAAGGCTTCTGAAAAAAGACGAAAAAAATAAATGAAACAATAAAACAAAGTGGTGCTTCCCTCCAATTCAAGGTTAGATAGGAGTTCATTTCCCGTCCATATTATGAATCTCCATGATGAAAGTACTCTTTTCAGGAGGCAATGTGAGATTTGTCTGTACTACAGTTATGAAATAAAACTATGCGTGCCACGAATCACTGGTGCCAGAACTCACTTACAATTAGTTCAGTCGACACAACTTTTGAGGGCTTCATGTCAAGTATCAAACTAGCAGGTCCTTTGTCAAGTTTCCCATCCATGTTGCTCACAAACTGCAAAGCTGCATAAGCAATCCAGTCAAATATCCGAAGCCACTGTAGCACCATGGAAGGGAAAAGAACAATGTAGTATCAAAACACTAGTGTACTAAAGATGACGGCAAAAGAAAAGACAAGGTGAATTTCAAGTGAAGAGTTTCATTAGGAAAGCTCCCACCTTCTGAAAGGCCATTATTTTGTTCAAGTCAAACGGGAGATCTATCTTACTGCAAAACCAGTACTGCTGGATTTAGTAATACTTTCTCTGTACATAATTCTCACCCCACTGTACTAGCATAGGTTGCATGGGATAATCTGAAATCATTCTCTGACATGAACCATGCATTACATGTTGAAAGCTCTAACCCATACCAAATTACACGCTTCAACCCATTATCCCACTTTGATTTGATTCGTTTCGTTTCTTTTGTACCCTTGGGCGGTGGAGCAAATCCATCGATTAAAATGTCCCGGTACGGTATATGCCTCCACAAGAACCAGCTGCTGCCAGAAACAATAATAAACATATAAATAGAAGAGAAATGATGTAGAGCCGAAAACTTGTGTAGCACTGTTATTCTTAATCTTTCTCAACATGAAAAGATTGTGCAGGGAAGGGGGGGAGCCATTCAAGGTGAAGGAAGCTTCACGGTGGAGTGAAGAAAGAGGAAAATTTGGTTGCCCAACGCAATTCCGATGAGCAGAGCAGGCGACATCTTGCACTCAATAAACATTTTGCACCGCCGATTCGAAATGAAGAGAGACCTGGAGATGGAGTAGGGGAGAGGCTTCTCGTGGATGACGCGCCACAGATAGGCGTCCTCTGAACCCATGTTCTCATCTTCCATCTTCTGCAACTGGGAAGAACTCCAAGCAGGAGCAGGAGAGGGGAGACAATGAGCAACGGCGTCGTCTTTGACATGACATGACTGGCATTACCCAAATTTTATCAAGTGATGACTAACGATTCATATGTGAAGTTGCAACTGTTTACTAACACTTGCTTGTTTTTCATTTCCCAACAGAGCATAATCATCCAAGGTCGCCCTAAAAAAGAACTTTTTATCAATGGAATATGAATATCCAACTCATTCGAGTCATTCCATCCTAAGCTTTGGAATTTTCCTTGTTGTGAATGATTTTTCAGCAAGAAAGAATATGAATAAATAGCCCAAAGTTAGACTCGGCCCAGCCGGATATAGAGCATCACTTCTAATGGGCCCAGTTCGTCAAATGATAGGGTGAAATTTGCTAAATCTTTTTGGTCGACAACTACAGTCTACAGAGGCAAAAAAAGTTGTCACAGACGGCACGAAAAAATTACCTACTGTTAAGCCACAAGATGTCGATAAGTGAAGCTCGGCTAAAGCAAAGATCCCCGAGTCAAGAACGAGATACGCGCTCAAGTTTTATGGCCGACAATTTCGGCTAAAATCATGACGACCCATTCGATTGTGAAGCCAACCCACGATCGCCAGCTCATAAAGACGCAAACCTCAAAAGCCATTAATGATTATAGCTGAGATAAATGGGTTGCTGTAACCATTAGGAAGAGGAGTTGCGAGTTGTGGAAGAAACCGTGGACATGGGGAAGTGATGAGGTCATCATGGTCCAGTAACGGGATAGCCATTTATAAATATATGTTGCTGAATTTTAAAAGTTACGTGAATTGTTATCTGCTTTCTTTGTAATTGTTGTTAACCATTTCTTATAGCTATAAATGTCATGATTGTAATTTGAGTAAATGACCGCCGACTAATCAATCAATAGTGGTTATTCAATTTTATCATCCGATTATCTTTACATTTCAACATCCTTTTACGTGGCCAGCCGCTATTGCTTCGAGTCTTCATGCCCTAAATTTTCTTGTCAATCCATGTTTCATGTCCAAGAAACAACAAATGATGATTTCCACATCTATCCCCATTTTGAAAGGTACTTTGTCAACACTTTTCAGCAAAACAGGACCTAATCACTTTTAAACTGGTCAAGAATCAAATCAAGTTAACTGGTGACACCACGATTTATTCAATTCTCACATTTTCGGATTTGAATTTGAATCCCTCTTATCCTACACAACTGCACAACTGCAGGAGGTCCCTATACTACAGGCACAAAGTGTGGTTTTGTAACTTTCATCATTATGCCCAGCCCTTAGAAATGGGAAAAATATCTTGTAGCCACATCCACTAGTATCAGAGCCCAGATTACCAATAAGTCTGAACTCGGCCCTCCCGAATCCATGCCTGCTCACTGGAGAGCAGGACCCATGTGCTGTCAAATCTCTAGGGAGTATGAACCACACCCCAACAACATCTTAATTCAAATAATCACTTCACATAAGTCTCTTTTGATTAGCACTTCCTGCAATGACGGAAATTTTCACGCAAGCTAATAAAATGCCTATATAAGTTACAACGAATACTCTACAGCTCAATTAATAGTTCTACGTGTGGCCCTAATATCGCTGTTGACAAGTACATCAGATTCTACACTATAAATGATATATATTGTTACTCTCCAACCTGAAGTTGTATTATTGCCGACTATCCTAAAGAGGTCTTACCATGAGAGGGAAGCCTGGGGAAGGTCTAAGAGAGAGCAAAATCGATGGAGAGTGGCAATAGCTTGGTGAAAGTAAAAGGAGAACTCGGAGATAATTAGGGTTAAGATAATCTTGTACTCCACCATGGTCAAGTTTCGATTGATGCACATACTCCCTCCACAGCCAAATGGCAAAAACCCGATGATGTACTTGCACTTGCCTAGAGTGTGTCCTCCTCAAACCAGTTCGGCTTGAATTGGTTCACGTTCAATTTTATCATAATCATTCTCTCAGGGATAATAATTCACCAGCGCCATGCCAATCCACATAATCATTCTCTCAAGATCATCATGTCGTATACTTCAATGTCCTCTAGCGCTTGTCTTTGCATGTTCGTTCCTGGACTATGCAATCGCATAACTTCGTTTATGACCCATCCCATTCGCAATTAACCACAAGTCAAAATAACATTAATAATCGAGAAGATGTAATTAGGTATAGATGCTAAATAATCTAATTAAATCGACAATTTGTTACTTATATTATAGAAAAAAGAGTTAATACCACGAAAAACCCCAAACTGGTATATTTGTGACAAATTTACTCCAAACTATTTTTTTGACCATAAAAAACTCCAAACTAGTACACCTGTGACAATTTTACCCCGGATTATTTTTTTGACTACCAAAAACTTCACATTGGTACACATGTGATAATTTTATCATTGAACTAATTTTTTTACTACAAAAAATCCTAAACTGGTACATCTGTGATAAATTTACCCTTCGTTAGTTTCCGTTAAATTTTACTATTAAATTGCCAAGCTTAATTACACTTGGTAATTGACAGGTGTATCGGTTTTGGGTTTTACCTCTCTATTTGTCACAAGTTTACTAATTTGTGATTTTTCATGATATTAATCCAATTTAATAGATACTAAAGGAAGGTAAATTTATCACAAATATACCAGTTTGAGGTTTTAGTAGGGGTGATCGGTTTCCGGTCTGGTCCGATTCCAAGGTGGAACCGGGAACCGGACTGAAAGAACCGGTTCCCAATTTTGAGAATCGCGGACCGAACCGGTTGATTGTAAGACCGGGAATCGGACCGGACCGCCGCTCCGGTCCGGTTCCGTTTTGACCCAATGGAACCGGTAACTTAGAGTTTAGTTTTTTTTTTTGGGTTAAACACTTAAGGTTTGGTTCATATTTTACTAATTTTTGTCAATGAATTTATGTCAATGAAGTTCACTTAGGGTTTAATTCACATTTTACTAATTTTTATTAATGAATTTATGATAATGAAGTTCACTTAGAGTTTAGTTCATATTTTATTAATTTTTTTAAAGAAAAAAATAATAAAAAATATATATTAAATAGTCGGTCCGGTCCGGTTCCCCCTTCGAACCGGGAATCGGACAGCCCGAAAACCGGTTCCACTTTTAGGAATCGAGAACCGGACCAATAGTCCCGAGAACTGGACCAAACCCGTCGGTCCGGTCCGATCCCGGTTTAGGCGGTCCAAGTTGCTCACCCCTAGTTTTTAGTAGTCAACAAATTAGTTCGGGGGTAAAATTGTCATAGGTGTACCAGTTTGAAGTTTTTTGTGGTCAAAAAATTAATTTTGGGTAAAATTGTTAGAAGTATACCAATTTGGGGATTTTAATTGTCAAAAAAATAGTTCAAGGTAAATTTGTCACAAATGTACCAGTTTAGGGTTTTTTTTTGTCAAAAAAATGGTTCGGGGTAAAATTATCATAAGTGTACTAATTTAGGGTTTATTGTGATATTAACCCATAGAAAAAAAAAAAAAACCACCCGCCTGGGTGGCGCTGCTGGAGAGGGCACTCTTCCTCTCACAAAAGGTTGAGTGTTCGAATCCCGGGCGCCGCAGGGTGACTTAACCGGTGCACGTGTGTGGTGGCTAGCACGTGTCGCCCCCAGGGTTTACCTCCCGGCTGTCGGCCGTGCGGGGGTTCCCTAGGTTATCAAAAAAAAAACCCATAGAAAAAAGATATTTATTTGTAAGGAAAAAATTAAACGCGCTTGCCGGCGACTCGGTCTTGGTTGCTTGCTGGCAAATGGAGCTCAACTTCAGACTCCACTTTAGACAATCGTTGTGGTCAACATCCTTGCCTAAGCAGTTTAATAAAAATCAAGCACTCTTGGTTTATTAGAAACGGACTCAAGCATTGAAGACCGTAGACTGCCAGTGATAGTTGAATCGCAGAAAAAACCGGCAGTAAGGAGCTCCGGAGATCTCTATTTGGTTGAGGTGATGAACTTGATTTCTTCCATTCATTTGATTATAAGCAGTGGAAGGCAACATAATGGTATAAACTAATGGGATTGTCAGTATCCTCGGCTTTATTCGACACAACCACTTCAGTCAATCACGCCAATGCTTTGACTCTCTCTCAATTTAGCTTCTTTCAGTTGCATAAGCAGAAAGAAAGAGAATCGGCCATAGCATCAAGCCACATGGAATCAAATTTCGGACTTGTCCAGAAAGTGAAGAAATATAAAACCTTCAAAATACTAGTCTTTTGACTCTTGGGCTTTGGAAGTTTTTGGAAACATAGTGACCTTGAATTAAATATATTTCGCACCTAATTTTTTTTAAGGAAGCTGGGAATGGTCATGTCGGCAAAAAATTGATGGAATACTCGACATCCACATTCCCAATCCTTCATCATACATAAATCGCCATAGTTTATAAACACCTGAGGAAGAGGGCGGGAGAGTATGTTTTAATCAATTTTCAAATAGCATTTTGTCGCCTTAATGGGCCGCAGATTTCATTTATTTGGCACTTTACAATTATAAATAAGAAAATCGAAAATCAATTTCATCCTCCTGCTTTGTAAGTTTTCTTATGCCTTAAATCTGTTGCGACATGATAATGCGTGTAGCCGCAGCCTTAAACGACAAACGAGCTAAACATAAACCGAACCCAATTGCCCATTTTGCTTGAGGATTGGGTTCATCAACTATGTAGCTCATTTTTTCATGTTTCTTGGCCTTTGTATAAAGCATCATTGTAGTGGTGGTCACCCTAGGATAAACTTGGACTGGGTTCATCTACATAAATATTGCCCACGTGTCGATTGTAGTTGTTGGAACAATAGTGTCCTCCAAAATTTTTTAATGCACTTTTCGACTTAGTTCAATTATACCATACCATGCACGAAATGCCAAGTACAAATTAGAAGGTTTTTCTCCCTGCATATTTATTAATTAGAAGCGTGTCGGTTTCAAGATAAGTATTAGATCATGTCTGTGCCATCTTGTTCTATGCCATTTCAACTTTTTCAAAAGAGACCTCTTAATTGGCAATTTCCGTGTTCACTGTTAAATGAATTCAGGTTTAAACTTCCAATCGCAAAACAAAAAGTTCCCTATGTGTTGACACCTAAATTTTGTCTATTCATTTAGGGTTTATTTGCATAGAAAATTAGGGATTGATTTTTAACCCCTAAAAAAATATTTTCGTTAAATTACATTGCATATAGATGTTAGGCGCATTTGCATTAGTAGAATTTAGTGAGACATATTTTCCTTTTATTTTATTTTATTTTTATTTTATGTAAAAAAAATCATCATTATAAAAATTTTAAAAAATGATAATAATAAAAAAAGAAAAAAAAGGATAGAAAGACAAAAAAAAAAGTGAACTCTGGTACGAAGGGGATCTCTTCCCTCTCGGAACTCCACCCCCACTTTCACAAATAAAGAAACAAGTGAGAAAGGACATGAAAAGGGGGCTGCATGTTTTAGTTGGAAAAAAGAGAGAAGAAAGCAGAACACGAAAAAAAACAAGAAAGAAAATGGAGAAAAGCTTTACGGTCTCGAGGCTTAAAAGAAAAAGGAGAAATCGCAGAGAGGAGAGTACCAGATCGAGAAAGGAAAAGCCAAAGAAAAGACAAGAGAGAAACACTTCTCTCCGGAGGATTGAGACGAAAGCCTTTCTTTCTCTCTCTCTGGTCTCCATCCACGGACACATGAAAAAGGAAACACGATAATCTGCACATGAAAAGGGGGAGTCAAGACAGAGTTTGACTGGAGAGAGAACGGGGAGGATAAAGCTTGATGAGCAAGAGAAGAGGAAAAGGAGGGGGGAGCTCGAAAAAAGGAGAGAATAGAGAGCGGGAGAGGGACCGAGAAAAAAGAAGAGCAAAAAGTGAGAGGAGAGACCGAGAGAGATCTTGAGGGGAATCGGAGAAGACGAAGCTTCGCTCATTCGTCGGAGGATCGCCCCAATCGCCGTCGAGCCCCCTCCATCGTGCACTAAGAGCCCGCAAACACCCGAGTCAACCGTTCTCTCATTTTTGGCCATCGGAGCTCCTCACAACCGAGCTGAGAAACCCACGAAGAACCCTTCGTTGCAAGAAGGTTGGCGATCATCAGGAGCATTTTCACTCGCCGGAAATACTAACCCGACTGATCTGAAACTCGGCGACTGAACCAGGTACTTACTTGCCATTTTCTTTCCCCTGCATCTTGGTAGTCTCACGTACCAAGTTCACTAAGTGGTGTCGTGACCCAATCGTGTGATACCGAAGTCGGATCGTAGTGTATAATGACGACTTGGGTCTGTAAGCACCATGTTAGGCCAAGAATCACGCCAAAATCAGATTCGGACCTCGCGTTCTTAGTGGCATGCTAACTGTTCGTCGAAATGCTTGACTGAGATATTAGAAGCTCTGAGCACCGAATTTGGGTATGAAAGTTCCGAACGTTTTTGGGTGAACCGAGATGAATTGTTCGTAATATATGGACGTTTAGAGTCGTATATATCATGTCTAAAGCTAGAAATCGTATCGGATCTCACTAAAGAGTGTATATTTCAACTTGGATACCACATGTTTGATGAAATGTCTCAATGGAAGTCCGGATGATTCTTTGTGGAATCGGTGTCTAGAACTCGGTTTTTGTGCTTATTTAGTACTCGTATTCATCGAATCAATACTGACTTCGTGTTTTTCTTGTGTTTTGTCGCGATTCACACATCGTCCGAGTTGGCCGTGTTTGCATCTCCCCTCCGTCGGAAATTTCTTCGTCGCTGATGATGCCTACGGTCCGAGGCCGCCACCATCAGTTCACTATTTTCTATTCTATATTGTGTGCATCTGGTTGTTTAGGCTTAATGTTTTTCTTGTGGCCGTGAGCTTGGTGGTGGGAGAATGAGTTTTAGTCGCTGGTGTCGTTTTGTGGCCAGAGTTAGCCGACGGTTCAGTGGGTGTAGCGGTCGGCGGTGAGAGTGAGAACTCGATGTCGGTCGTCAGTGTTCGTGGCACGCGTCGTCGGTCGGAGGCCGAGAAGTGGTCATGGCATGGACTCGGTAGAAGAAGAAGTTTCGGTGGTGAACAATAAGAAGAAGTTCACGTGGCCAAAAAGCACGTAGGGGATGAATAAGAGTAATAAAAAACAAAAAAAAAAGGAAAAGAAACAAAAGAAAAAGAAAAAAGGAAAATCAAAAGAAAAGAATAAAAAAATAGAAAAGGAGTGGGAATGGGGATCTCGGATCGGGTCAGGGGACCCAGCCCGGAATTATTATATTATTATTATTATTAAAAATATTAAAACATTAGAAATATTAAAAATTCAAGAATTCAAAAATATTAAAATATTAAAAATTCCAAAAAATTTCGAAAATGTTAAAAAAAACCAAAAATCTAAAAAAAATTCTAAAAAAATTCAAAAATTCAAAAACATTAAAAAAATTCGAAAAATTTCCAAAAAAAATTTAGAAAATTAGGAAATGTTCAAAAATCACTTTTTGGGCTTTGTTTCACTAGATGTTAGTTTTAATTTCATTCTGGGCTTAGTTTAAAATTCGTAAAAATTGAGAAAATCCTTTAAAAAAATTTCAAAAAATCGGACAAGCCATTAGGGCTTTACCTTGGGGCTTCTGATTGCCTTTTCCTTTCTAGAGACGATGATAGGTCGCTGGTTATTTATTTTGGTTGTGCACTTTAAATACATTGGTTGTTATTTTTCATTTTTAGCATGGTTAGGACGAGCTTTAGGCTTTTCGATATGCTGTCCGGTATGTTAGTTTGCGAACGTTCAAGTTTAGGTACCGAAATGGCACTAGTTAGATTGCTAGTGTAATCAAGTCCCCGAATTTTGGAATCTCTGATTTTCGCATACATCGAGACGACGCTCCCGCGTCTCGATTAGGGTGTCTAGCTGACCCTTAATCATGGCTAGTGGCGACTCCATTCAAATGCGTAAATTAAAAAATTCTCGTCGCATGAGGTATGAGGCTTGGGAGTGCCTTAGTCTTTGGATTAATGAACCATTTGATTTGTCTTTCGAATGAATCAATCGTTGTTCACATCCATCGACAAATACCTATTGGCTTAACCGATCGGTTCGGATAGGTCGCGACACTATGTATCCATTTTTAGTTCACTCTCTAAGAAAAGACGAGCTCAAATCTCATTGTATGGGACAATAAGCGAGCGACATTGACGATTGATATGTGTCTGATTGACAAACCAGCCTTTGTTACATTTCTGCTGGTAACTAGAATATGTCCTCTAATCCTTTCTTTTGGTCTTGCTTCAATGGTTTTACTATGCAGCATCCCCACTCGAGGATAACACACAAGCTTTGTTACCACGTTTATTGTGATGAAAGTATCGTTTTTTTTAAATGAGAAAGAGACCACTTTGATGTGAATTTTTTTCATTTGAACTTTTTAGCAAAAATTTACATGATATAATTAACGGTGTTGTCAATATTTAAATTAAAAAAGTTGCTGAAATAAAAATTAAAAAGCTTAAATTAATCATCTAAATGGGCTTTTCAAACGTGTTTTTACCAAACAGCATTTGTTTCAAAGTTGCTTCTCAAAGCACAGTTTACGATGTTACACTGGAAAGGGAGATGTATATCCTACAAAAGTAGTTGTTCCACTTCTACCTCTGCACTGTAGTGACGATGTTGAGGTTCCAGAGCAACAAAAAAATTGTCCCATAAGCTAACCTCATCCAAGAAATGGCACGTATTTCAACTCACAGCACAGTCTCGGATGTATGGGTAATGCCGATTTAAATACCTGTCCCAGAGAGGTATACACCTGCCAATGGCCAACTTCAGCCATGGCTTCATGCTACCGTTGAAGTGAATAAATGCTGCACTTACAATCAAAAGGTCATCTATGTTTGTATCATAGCCTAACCCTAACACATGCCATGTCCGATCGAGTGGCTCTGTTAGTCCATAGAAAGCTAGAAGGCCAGGAAGCAGGTATCTAGCTTCCAAAGCGTGCTTTTTTAGTACTGCTCTTGCCAGTAATGTTACCGTGCAGTCGCATTCGCTCTCTTCCAAGCAACCAAGTCAAAAATGTTTATGCCAAGTGCCCACACACATGCTTGTGCATCAAACTTTGAGCTGATGTCCAGATTTGAGAAATTCAGATACCTGTAGTAGCAATGGAAGGCTTATACACAAGTCTCCACAGCTCCATTTACATTCCCGTGCAAATTGATTGAGCTTTTTCCAGCTGAGGATAGATTTCTGGAATATAAAATCTAAGGTGTCTAAGAAGTGAAATGTGCTTCGGGCTCCACAGTTCCGTCTCATCTTTTTGTATCTTGAGGATTACTAAAATAGTGGGCCTGAGAATCTGCATCAGAAAGCCGTCTCAGTGCAGGATCATATGCAGAATACAGCCACGAAAACTCCTCGATATTTTGCACGATAATAGAGGAACCTTGAAGTCGTTATTAAGGAACCATGCTCGGATTGCTCCAAAATTGACCCATTTGTGACAATGCAGAAAACAATCTGCTTTGGATGGTTGGCAGTAGAGACAGTGGAGTTGACAACTACAGAGGTAGCAAGAACATCGTCTGAGAATATCCAGAAACGATGAGGATTGTTTTCGACAAGTTGAGGATAATATCTTGTGTTGTCAGCAAATTTTTGCAGAGAGTTTGTTAAGCCAATCCAGAGATAGTTTGACGCTAAGGCAGTGGAGGCTATTGGTAGTGCTTCAGCTGCCAATTACCCAAACACAGTGCTCTGAACTAAAGCTGAATCGGCATGCTCATCCAGGGCTTCGATATGGGATCTCATGGTCATTACGGTGGTTGCAATGTCATAGCACTTGTCCTGTGCCTTGAAGATCAGAGACAATAGGCTTGTAATTATTGGCTCTGCTTCTTCTAATGCGACGGACTCCCTTGAGAGTGCTAACTGGAGACGTCTTATCTTTGAGCTCAGTTCCCATGCCAGGTGAAGATTGTCATGTTCTTTCACTACAACAAGATAAGCCTTTGCAGGGATCAATTGCTCAGCCAAGTGCCTAGAAAAATGACGGAGTGCCGACTATTTGCTATGTAAAATTCGAATTACTATGGCTCTCCATGGATAAACCTCGTGATTTTATCCTGGAAAAACAAAAGCGAGAAAACAAAGTTCTTAGTTGAAGCCTAAAGTCAAGAATAGATAGCCAAATGATAGGAAAGTTACACTCACATTACATCAAAGGGTTAACAAATCACTGAGGGTGGATCGGAACAGCATGGGGCTACACGGGGATATATGCTCTTGATAGGGAATTGGATCATTTCAAATTTGTATCCTTTGTGTCTAGAATCCGCGATAAGATGGCAGAACGGAGGCAAGTGAATGAATTAATTTGGGCCGACTAATTTTCTTTTGATAAGCTAAAGATGTAACCTATCAATGTCAGAGGAAATCTTTTCTATCGACGTCGTGGGCCTCCGGCTCGTTCGCATGAAATGCAGATGCAAAATTGACATTAGATAACTAGATCACAAAGCCCAAGACACTGGTTAACAAGCTCTATTGCGCAGAGAAGGAGAGAGCACAAGCTTCACCTTAAGTTGCGCTCCATGAAGTATGAACCAACTCCTCCAGTCGTACCACATATTGCAATCGATGAAGCATTAATTAATATGAGGGTCAGCGGAGAAGAAGAAATTGCCGCAACAGGCTCTCAATCGGGTAGGCTTGATTTATTATGCAAGCGATTCGATTGGAAGTCGAAGCTCAAGGCAAACAAAAAAAAAGTAATTAATTAATTATTTCTTTTTTCCCCAAATTTTACAATCATCCACGACTACCAACAGAAAATAACAAAAAACTCAGCCGCGAAGACTGCGAGTAGCGTACCATTTAGGTTCGGTGGGCAGGGCAGAGGCACGATCAACATCCAAATTATGAAAACGAAAGTTGAGGCAAACGCAATTATTGAACTGAGTCCTGTCAAAAACTCAATCAGAAACAGAGTAAAATGCGTCGAAATCCGTTACCGTCACTGGCTTCCTCATCCCATCTCCGTCGTGATTGTGACGAAATGAGAACCGAACCAAACCAAACAGGTCAAGAAAAAGAAGAAGAAAAGCTGTAGAAGTGGGCAGATCCAGTGCCAGAACCTCGGCCACCGCCTCCTTCTTCTTCTTCGCCTTGCCCCGCCGTTAACGGCCCAATCGGGGATCTCAGGCTAAATGGATGGACGAAACGCATCGGCATGAGCTGTGAGAGACTCGGAGTGGGTAAATCACGGGTCGGGTCTAGACAGGCCTATAATGTAATGGGCTCAAACCGGACTTTTCTCTAGGATAGCAGTAGGGTGGACTGAGCTCGCTATTGGACTTGAAAAACCTTAATCAAATCCCCCAACATTAAAACCACATATTAATCATTCAAAAAAATTATTTGCGTCTAGATTGGCCTATGCGGCTTCCCCTAAAATAATAAGTTGGATATCATATTAATATGTTAGTAAAGCAAAAGAAATTACATTGACTATAATACTAAGGTGCGTAAAATTAAAAGGATTATTCATTCATTTTTGTAGGCGACACAAGTGATCATTTTTTAGGAAAATATTTTTCAAGTCACTCATTTTTCGTCAAATAAATTGAGCCTGAATATGTTTAACTTCAATCAAACTACCAAATACTAATGAGAGAGACAAACTGACGCAAATGATGCCGAACCAAGGAGCTCTTTCAGAAGGTTCAATCACTTGTCAATTAAAGATTCGAGCTTCATGTAATTAGGAGAAGATTCTTGAGTCCATCTGTGCGCAAAAGCATTATTTTAAGTGATACAAGCTCTCAAATTATGTCTCGAGTTTGAGTCACTAAACGAAACCCAAGTCGAATTTAATTTGGAAAGCCTGGATTGTTGCTGCTTTTGGTTCGTGAAAACATGAAATAAAACAACTCGGCTGAAATCTTCAGTGGAATAAAGAAGGAATTTGCTTCCAGGTCAAATAAAGTTCTTTTTCATTGTTAATTTGGGAACCTTATATTCAGGGCTCACATTCTAGATATATAATATTTACTTTGTGGAAGAAAAGAGAGAGTTGTTGGTCAGAGACTCCAAAAGAAAGAAAACCCTCGTTGATTTGCGTGTTGTTTGCGCGCGTGTGCTTCGAGACGAAGAGAGCTCAAGCGTAACCGTTCCATGTGCTGAAGTTTACTTTTATGCCTCCAGTTCGCACATAAATTATTAAAATCACTAGACTCCTCTAGTGAAATGCATGATTTTTTTTTTGTTATTAACTCCGTCAAGTTTCCTACATTGGACTTTCGTGAACCTTTCATGCCGAGGTGTCTATAACCTAGAACAGAAATTTTCATCGCATGGATAGGTACTATGTAAGGCATGCATGGAATCCCTTATACGAGTACCATATAATGACATTTTTTATCCAACTCTATTTCCATCTTTTGTAATAATATTAGTAGATACACAAGGTGATATTTTATAATGTAGCAACTAAATGAACTCTTATATGAACACAAGTCTAATTTCTTAACAGTACTTGGTACATATAGATTTTGGTGAAAATCGCTTATATTCACTTGCAACTTGCACATATCCCTGTTGAAACTAAAAGCAATCTCCAATTTGCAAGTAGAGCACTTTGCATTACGAGTTGTGTGATGATGATTTTATGTCTTTGGCTTCATTTGCACTGGTAGCCCTTTTGAGCATAGGAATACTGGAGGTTCATTGTTGCCTAACTACAACAGTTGCTACTTATGTTGTACTCTATGTCATTGTAAAGTTGGGAGTGTATTTTGGAAATTGCTGAAACTTTTTTAATATACTGATTTAGTGAGGGAACGAATTGCTCAAGTTGGAGATGGAAAAGAAAGCCCAAATTGAATGTGAGAGAAGGTTACAAGAGCAAGCCAAAAAATTGAAAACTTGACCTATTGAACTCAAATAGAGAAGAGATTCGAGATAATTTCAAAAGGGTATTTTATGGATGCTATATGGAAGTGAACAAGCTTGTGATAGATAGGCCACTCTATCATTTGGAGTTCATGCATTGGATGAAGCGGTGCTACGGTTTTGTGAATGGAGTTTAGTATGTGACGTTGCCGACTAGACCAGATTGGCTATTAGTCGGCGAGTTAGATTTAGCATCGGTAAGGCCAAATTTGGCGGCTCGTGACCTCAAGCGAGGCTGGATAGCACCAAATGTGGCGCACCATCAACCTGAGCTTTGTTGATGAAGGTCGGAGTTTTTTTTAAAAAAAAAATTGCAAAAGTCTTTTACAATTGTTGTTTTTTCCAATCAACATAAAGCAAAGTTGCGTTCCGATGCACTTTCAAATTATACTTTACCAAATACTATTTACATTTAGAAAAATTTATTTAACCTAAAATTTTTGCATTTTCCCAAAAACCTTTCCCTAAAATCCTTACCAGATGCACCCTTCATTGATATAAATTGTCTTTTATTCTTTGAGCTCTGGTTAGTTGCATTGCTTCTAATATATAGGATGGAGTGGATCCCTTAAGTCCACGTTTCGATTCTTGTCATTATCTTAGCCATCAATTAGCAGCTATCAAAAGCTAGTATTTGCACAAGTGTCCTTGTTGATAGCTAGTATTTGCACAAGTGTACTCGTTCTGCATGCACTCCCATGCTTATGAGTTGCTATAGTTCATTTCTGATTTTTTGAGATAATTACCTAAAAAGTTATAAATTTATTGTACGATAGCCAATTCAGTCTTAAACCTTTAAATTGCACTAATTCAATCTTAAATCTTTTGACGATTTACCAATTTAGTCCCAAACCTTTCAATTATGTCAATTTAGTCCTAAACCTTTTTAAAATTTCTCAATTCAATCCTAAACCTATTATTTGGATAATTGGTCAGAATGACTACATTGACAAATCGTCAAAAGGTTTAGAACTAAATTGGTATTTATGGACAAAATTAAACATGTACAAAAAGTTTATGGACCACACTGAACAAATTAAAAGTTCAGAGATTACATTGTACATTTGGCCAAAGTTGAAGGACCATTTATGTCATTATCTCTAATAAAAAGGCCTAGTAAAGGCATGAATGATTGGTTGAGACCTCCTTTTTGTCCTTATGTTATGCAACACCAAAAATTTTTAAAAAGAAAAGAAAAGGAAGGTGTAACACATTAATGTGGAGCATGCTAATCAACATGGCGGTTAAGGAGTAATCCTATGTTAAGCTTCGATGAGAGGGACAAGTTTGTTATCAGGGATAGTTACAGGAAAGAAGGATACGAAAGTACATAAACTCGAACCCGATCTATACGAAAAAGTATCTTATGTGTCGGTTACACGGTTGATGAGCCTATACACGTATGAGCCTTTGTAAATTGATGATGACATAAAATGACAGACTTTCAGATGATCTGATTGCATCAATTTGTTGCGTTTGTGCCGTGGAGGTATCGTGAGATTTCACTCAATTACTACGTGAAGAATAAGGACCCTTTCCGAGTGAATGCGTGTCTAGTAACTGCGTAGAAGGTCCTAATTCATTTTTCAAAGCGTTGACATGGTTAAGAATATACCCATTAGCAAAAATTGTTGGCGCTACATCTAAACAATTGTGAATGCGTCGGTTGCTAGATAAGAGCATAGGAGCTCAACGTTGGAGTTCAATGGTTATCTCGTGTGATGATTGGACTACTGTTCAAATAGTCCTAAGAACATTTTCATAAGCGAAGGAAATATATAGAAATTCATCATGATTTTGGACGATAACATGTTCTTCTTAGTATTATTCTCCTGGCACGTATTCATTCCGTTGATCAGACATCCGACATTTTGGATAAGGCACATCCATCTAAATTACTTGATCTGCACGCTCACTATATTAGACTGCCTTGTTTGAGAGATGTTAGAAATTAAATATGTAATCTCAAACTCATTATACTAGACCACCTTGTTGGAATCCTTAAAGGGTTCACGAAACGAAAATAACATAAGATTATGATTGCTAATTCAGCCCATCACCCTCTCTGATCTATGAGAATCAACCCAAAGTTTGTTTTCAAGAAAACCAAATCGTTTCCTGCCGCATGGGCACAGACATGAGTACAGAGAGAGGGAGAGACGATTCTTTTCTTATTGGTAAAGAGTGACAAAAGTCGGGAACGCTTTCTGGAAGTTAGCATAGGAATACATCATGAGAAGTTCATATTGAGTCATTATCGCGAAATTGGTCTTGCTCTCGAGGACGGAACATTTGCTTTGCGTGAGAGACAAGCAATGACAGTAATAACTGAGCTTACGTTGCTTGGTGGTCAGGATGAATTGATTCTAAAATGGTAAATCATTCAGACTTGATTCGAACTCAGTTAAGTGCCCCGTGAGATTTTTTTTTTTGGTCGAAAGCCAATAACGTTTCATTCATTTAACGACGGATTACAAGAGTGAAGATGACTAGTGTCATTACATAATAAGTCCAAGAGAGATTGGGGGAGTTTGAACAACCAGTTAGAGGGAAGTGTCCCTTTGCGATGGGACTTGGCGATCCAGTCTACGACATGATTAGCTTCACGTGAACAATGGGCTAGAGAAATACCTTGCGAAAGGTTTAGATGAAAATTGCAGTCCTCAAAAAGTTTTCTTAGAGTCCATGGGCAGAGGGACGGTTGGGCAGAAAACGTCACAGTAGCAGCATTGTCTGTGAAGATAGAAACCTTCTCTGTGATTTTGCCCTCCTTCTCAGCCTCCTCACGCAGACAACAGAACGCTTCCAGCACTACTTTTCCTTCCACTTCCAGAGCAGATCCAGCAGCCACCCGCTTAGCAAATCCTGTAATTATCAGTCCCTTATAGTCTCTACAGATACCACTCACTGATCCCTCTGTTTTACTTTCAATCCACGAGCCGTCTACGTTGAATTTCCACTGCCCTATTTTTGTTTGTGTCCAGTTTTCTGTCAAAAGCTTCTCCGACCAGGCAATGCGTTCTGGGAAGTTCTGCATGCGGTAGAATCTGCACAGGTTAATTGCATCGTCCACTATAACTCCCGGATTTGGGCTCCTCCGCTGGAACACTTGGGCATTTCTGGCCTTCCAAATTTGCCAAAGAACTACTATGATCAATTCTCGATGGGGCGGGTTACCACCGGTGAGTATTTCCCCTAACCACTTGTCTATTCTAGTTACGTTTATCGATGAAACTTCAATCTTTAGTCTCTGATCAGACCAGATCTGTTTTGTCCAGTCACAAAGGATGAAAATATGCTCCAGCGTCTCTGGGATTTGACGACAAATTTGGCAAAACGGGTCAGTAATCGCCTTTCTCTTGTATAAATTCTCTGTTGTAGGTAGAGCATTCCGGCACACACCCCACATAAAGAAGCGAATTTTAGGTTCGGTATGAATTTTCCATATCTTGGACCAGAGAGAGCGGGGCTGCTGATATGATGTAGAGGCTTGTTCTGTATTTTGCTTGATTGTGGAGGCTCGAAGTCTTGAGTATTTATTACTGACAGTGTATTCCCCCGACGTACTTCCATTCCAAATCTGCTTATCGCTTTCCGGGGCTGGTTGAATACATGTGGCTAGAATTTCGCTTACTACGTCCTCCTGAAACAATCTTTGTAGCTGATTTGCATTCCAGGTTCTTGTGCTTTGGTCGATCAATTCCGCAACTATTTGAGGGTCATCCTGATTTGCTGGACCTCCTAAGAGATTCTAATCCAGCCATCTATCCTCTCTAATATTGATATTCTCTCCATTCCCCACCATCCATTTTACATCAGAACTGATGGCATCCCTTCCCATTAGCAGACTTTGCCATCCCCACGATGGCCGAGACCTCTTCTTTGCTTTCCATAAACATCCATTTGGGAAATAGATTCCTTTAAGCAGTTGGCTCCATAATGCAGTTGGTTCTTGAACAAGTCTCCATGCTTGCTTGCCTAGCAAGGCTTTGTTGACTGTGACTAGGTCCTTGAAGCCTAGACCACCATCTATTTTCCTTTCTTTAAGTATATCTCACTTTTTCTAGTGAATACCTGATTTGGATGAATTTTGTTTCCACCAAAATGAAGCGATTTTCTGCTCAATGGCTTTGCAAATAGAGATTGGGATCTTGAAGATAGACATTGCGTATTGTGGGATTACTTGAACCACTGTTTTGATTAAGATCTCCTTTCCCGCCTTTGATAGTAGCTTCTTTTTCCACCCCTCCAGCTTTATATTTACCCTGGCCAGTATCCAAGCAAACATCTGTTTCTTTGTATGACCCCAGTCAGATGGGATGCCGAGGTATTTTCCTGTTTTCTCCATTATTCGTACCCTCAGTTCGGAAGCAAGATTATTTTAAAGGCTCTGAGGGCAGCCCGCACTACAGAAAATACCTGATTTGTTCAGGTTGATGGCTTGTCCCGATGCAAAACAATATTGATTTAAGAGGTTTGCTAGATTCTGACACTCACCAATAGTCCCGTCTAGGAAAAATATGGCATCGTCGGCAAATAGAAGGTGTGACAAAGTAGGGCAGCTCCTATTCATTTTGATACCCTTCAGAGTCCCATCCTCCACTACCTTTGATAGCAAGGAAGAGAGCACATTGGCCAAGATTATAAATAAATAAGGAGATAGTGGGTCTCCTTGTCTAATTCCCCTTGATGGCTAGAAATATTGTAGAGGCTCCCCATTCACCTTGACGCTGATTATAGCAGTAGAGATGCACTGTTTTACCAAGGACATAAATTCTTTGCACAACCCCATTTTTGACATGCTTGCACAAAGAAAGTCCCACTCTACTCTATCATATGCTTTTTGCATGTCCAGCTTTAGGATGGCCTGGAATTTGCGTTTTCTTTCCCTGATTCTCAAGTGGTGTAGAATCTCCTGGACTATTAAAATGTTATCTTGAATGAGCCTCCCACTAACAAAAGCGCTCTGTTCTTTAGCAATAAGGCTTGGGAGCCAGGGTTTGAGGCGATTCGCCATCACCTTTGAAATAAGTTTATAGCTGAAGTTGCACAGGCTAATGGGTCTGAATTGTATGATACTTTCTGGTTTAGACACTTTGGGGATAATCACTATGTGTGTTTTGTTGAGTTCTAGATTGAGAATGCCATACTGGAAGAAAGAGCTGACTAGCTTGTGAAGATCGTGTTGTAAAACCTCCCAATTATGCTGATAAAATTGGCCATTCATCCCATTGGGTCTCGGGGCCTTTATAGCTCCTTGCTAGAAAGTCGCCATCTTTACCTCCTTTATGGACACTGGTGCCATTAATGTCTCGTTCATCCCCTCTGGAACATGAAAGGAGCACTGGTCTAGTATAGGGCTGAAGTTTCTCGTACCCACAGTTTCGTACAAAGAGTTATAGTAGCTGGCGATGTGTTGTTTCAAGGCACTAGGGTCTTGGCACCACGCATTGTCTACTTTCAACATTGATATTTGTTCCTTTGTCTTCATTGAACCGTAGCGGCATGGAAATATTTAGTATTTTTATCTCCGTATTTGATCCAATTAATCCGCGATCTCATCCCCCAATAAAGCTCTTCCTGCTTCCACAAGTCTTGAATTTGCATTGACTTGCTGCATTTCTCTTTGCTGCTCTCTCCATTTCTTCTATTTGTAAGGGTCGTTAACCTTCTTTTCAACATCTCAATCTGGTTGTAGGCATTAGAGTATTTCTATTTGCTCCACGAAATCAGAACATTGGTGGTTTTTCCCAGTTTGCAGACGAATGATGTTGTATCTTCGTTCAGGCCGCACCATGTCTTCTTCACCAACTCCTTGCACTCAACATAGTCAAGCCAAAATGCCTCAAACTTAAATTCCTTTTTCCTTTTGGCCCGCCCTGGGAAGAGGGATAGGAGGATTGGGCTATGGTCGGAGCCTATTGCAGGTAAGGCATAAGCTTCTGCATTTGGGAACCGTACTCTCCAGTTAATATTACAAAGGACTCTATCTAGCCTCTTACGCACTAGAGCTTTACCTTCCCTGTTATTGGCCCACGTAAATGCACAGCCCTTACTCTCAATGTCCATTAGTGAACATCTATTTAGGCATTCTTGAAACGCGGCAAGCCTATAGTGCTCCGCCCGACACCCTCCCATCTTTTCCCAGTGGTACAAAATTTCATTAAAGTCCTCTGCGCAAATCCACGGTAGATGATTAGCTGCGTTTATCCCCTGTAGATGATGCCATAGACGAAGCCTTTCCCGGAAGTTATTGGGAGCATACAGGAATGTAATGCGCATATGGTTGCTACTGCCTTGAGTTGTACACACTAGATCAATAAAGTCTCTGGACTTATCTTCCACTACCACCGACACCCTATCATTCCACAAAACGGCCAGCCCCCCTGTGATACCTATAGGGTCCACAATCTCCATCATTTGGAATTAAATCCGCCTCCTCACTTTGTCGACTACTTCACTCTTGTTCTTTGTTTCCATCAAAAAGATTAAGTCAGGCCTTTCTTAAGCCACTAGGGCTCTGAGGTGCTGGACTATCAAGGGATTGCCTAGCCCTTGATAGTTCCAGCTCAAAAGTTTCATATAATCCCTAGTGGCTTATTAGGGCTAGCCACCAAAGCCCATTCATTCCTTCCTTCAACCAAGTGGATGGGAGCATCGAGGAGAGCCCCCTCATTAAGGGAGGGGCTGAGAATCTCAACTAACCCAAGGGGGTTGATTTTTTTCTATTTCCTAGCTGCAGCTACTTTCTTGAATAATTTCGGCCCAATCTTGTCCTTCTTGGAGTTCTTCACCTGCCCGCCTTTTAAAACCGCCTCAAAAGGGACAATTTGGGACTCAAACTTTTCAAGGACTGGCTAACTAATCCCTAACTTTTCTGCTTGTGAGTTCCTCATGTATGGCCTCTCTTCCTGATGCTTATCTTCAATCATTCTTACAGCAGCCTTGCCTTTTGAACTACGTAAATTTAGCTCTCTTGAGATGATTTCCTTAGGCGTTTCCAAGACAATCTCCACATCCTCATGGACAGGTATGTCTTTCCCGTAGAAGATCTTCCAGAATGGGCTGGGTTCTCGTGCTTCCGCTCTCAACCATTGCCCAAATTTGCCCCTAGCATTTTCATTGAGCCCCGACTCCTCAAAAGGTACTTCTTTGCAATAGGAGGCATAATGTCCTATTCTTCCACATGAGTAGCAGAAGTGTGGAAGTCTTTTGTATCTGTAGTTCACCCATATCTTCTTGTACTCCAGGTCAACAATTGTTCCTGTCTTCAAAGGGTTGGAAAGGTTCATGTTGATTCTTGCTTTGCAACTTTTGTTAGGGCCTCCTCCTCTTGAGTCAAATTTCACTTCTGTCACTTTCCCGATTTTGCCCGCCACCTTGCAAGCCACTTCTTCTGATAATCTCCCACGGGGGATGCCTGCTAAATGAACCCAAAAGTCACAGTGGGTGAATTCATAGCAATGATCGGGAATGTTCGGATAACCTTGTTGGAGTACAAGAAGATTGCTAGAAAATGACCAAGGGCCTTTTTCCAGGACACGCCTTTTCTCCTCTAGCGAGTTGAAAGAGAAGGAAAAGAAACCCGGCTCGAGCAGCTCACAATCAACCTGATCTGTTTTCCACGCCGTCTTCATTGTACTAAGGAAAGCCTGAAAGTTCACATTTGGTTTTGATAGCAACTTCCCATACAAGGTTAGCTTGCATTCTTGTTGTTTTTCTGCCAGGATGTCCCTTGTCAGCTGCACAATATCATCTTCAGACCACATGTTTCCCAATTCTCTACATAGGGCAGCCAATCGGGCGTAGTTGTTTTCCTCACTTTCCATCGAAGATACTGACTGGGAATGACCAAGTTTATGCTGATATGATTATAAGCTCAGCATTGAGCTAAGAGAGCCCCTTGCATTTTGAAATTGTCTTAGCACAATTGTTATAGAAACTACTACTACTTGTTTTGATTTTTCTATTGAAACGAGATACTTATCTGATTCCTTTGCATAATGCCATATGCTGCGGTGGGTGATACTTATTTCACTTCCTCTCCTTTAGTGTGAAAGGCGATGCTGCTTTGTGTGGGTGTGAAACTCTGTGTCAGCGAAGAGACAAGGGGGTGGAGGGTGGGAGAGGGAGTGGGTAGATGAGGGAAAGAAGAGGCTCGATCTTTGCGGCTTGGTATATGTAGGTGGGAAAGAGTGCGATTTGGGGGGTTTTTTGTTAGCGAAAGGTGGAGAGGCCCGAATGATCGGATACGCACTGCTCCCTTAAACTAGGAGGGGGAGTTACCTTCCATCACCGCGGGGGCACGCTTCAGAAGGTGGAGGACTTCACACACCAAGCAGCACCCTTGACTTCGATTGGTGAGGTTTTGGTTAGGGCACACTTTGCCGGGGTGAGACGGGGAGGAGGAGTGGGATTACGGGGTTGTGGGAAATTTCTTACGGGCAAAAAGAAGATCTAAGATGGATTGAAGAGGGGGCTAAAGGTAGTTAGGGCGTGGAAGTCAACTATCACCATAGGGACAGGGGGAGAACTCCACTAAGGAGGGAGCTACCGTCCACTTGAATTGAATTGCCCACACCCCCACCACCACCCCCCCCCCCCCCCCCCCACCGATCGGACCACGTAAATCGGGTGTTCAATTTGTTTCCTTGTTTGGTTTATTTTATCATCCGATCACTTGGGTTCCAAAACATTATATTGTGTTTTTTTTTGGTTGAAAAAAACTAGCCTTCATTTACTGTTAAACAAAATCTGAATGAGAAGATAGATGGGCCTGCGAACATAAGAGGTCCCACAGGATTTGAGGAGGCTCAAATAGCCAATAACATGGTAGAATCTTAAGACGTTGGGCTTTAGCGACCCAATCCATTGCACAGTTGGCCTCCCTAGCACAATCATCTAGTCTGATGTCTTTAAACGAGCCCATTCAAGCCTTACACTCGGCGATAAGAGCACATACTTCTCACGGTGGCTTGTCTTGATTTGTGAGGATGCATATCAAAGTTAAATTATCTGACTCCAAAGTAAAAGAGGCTTCTGTTCGTGCGCCAAACCACTTCAGCGCCTCCAACAAAGGTAGGGTTTCTAATTGCACGATTGAGGATGCCCAGGCCTCCATTGCGAAGCCATCTACCATCTTCCCCGTATCATCTCTTCAAACTCCGGCTATGGCTCCAGCGGACGATCCCACGCCGAGCAACTTATCCACATTTATCTTCAGCGATCCCTTCTTCGGTGGAGACCAAGGGCATGCATGAAATCTATTCTGGAGTAGAAATTCCGCTCCAAAATGCATTTCGGAACATAAATGCATTTGTTAAAAAATTTCCGGAATGCATTCTGAAGCAATTTTTGCATTCTGGAATAAAAATGCGTTTGTTAAAAATACTTTATTCCAAAATGCATTCTTGATTCCAGAATAAGTTTTGGACAAGAAAAAGAGAAGCTACTTTTTGTAACTTCTCTCTTCCAGAATGCATTCTCCCTATTTTCTATCTTTTTCTCATTAATTTTTTTTTCAAAAAATGCATTAAAATTGAAAGATTCCAGAAAAATTCATAAAAATTTCCAGAAAATAAAAAAAGTCAGATTTCGGGAAAATAGGAAATTTGGTGAATTTTTTTCAAAAAATATAAAAAAATCAAAAATTTTAAAACTTCACAAAATGGCTTAAAATACTTTTGGACACCCACTTTGAGTGAAATTTAATTTTTTTGAGGTGCCTAAAAAAATCAAAAAATTAAAAATTTCAAAACTTCACAAAAAGGCTTAGAATATCTTTGGGCACTCACTTTGAGTGAAATTTAATTTTTTTGAGGTGCCCAAAAATATCAAAAAATCAAAAATTTTAAAACTTCACAAATTGGCTTAGAATACCTTTGAGCACCCACTTTGAGTGAAATTTAATTTTTTTGAGATGCAAAAAAAAATCAAAAATTTCAAAACTTCACAAAATGGCTTAGAATGTCCTTTAGGCACCCACTTTGAGTGAAATTTAATTTTTTTGAGGTGCTCGAAAAAAACCAAAAATTTCAAAACTTCACAAAATAGCTTAGAATACCTTTGGGCACCCACTTTGAGTGAAATTTAATTTTTTTGAGGTGTCCAAAAAAATCAAAAAATAAAAAAATTCAAAACTTCACAAAATGGCTTAGAATACCTTTAGGCATCCACTTTGAGTGAAATTTATTTTTTTTAGGTACCCAAAAAAATAAAAAATAAAAAAAGATTTCTGTTCCAGAAATCAATTTCTGATTTCTGGAGCAGAATTAGTCATATTTTATCAAACAGATTTCTCCTTCAAAAATCAATTTCTTGCAAGAATTTGATTTCTGGAGCAGAATGATTACCATTCGCACCCCAAACCGACGATGAGTTTCCTCGTTGAAGTTTATTTGGGTTTTTCAATTGGTTCCATCTCGTGAAGCTACTCTGAATTGCTATGGCTTCCTCGACCACCGCGATTGGATCTGGCTTTCTCCGTCGGAAAACAAAGTGGTTCCGAGCCTTCCACAGATTCCACAGCACACCGGCGACTAGCTCAACTGAGGGTGAGTTTGTTTGGGCTTTTCTGAACTTCAAGAGCCAATCTTCAATTCTTTGCAAGCCTTGACTCGAGATTCGTATGTTTAGTGCCAAGTGAGCCCAAACTGCCTTCGTCAGCCTACACAGCAAAAATAAGTGCTCAATTGTCTCCTGGTGTTGATGGCACAAAGCGTACTTCGAGTCAGGTATTATTTTCCTCTTGTGCAAGTTTTCTGACGCAGGAAGTGCATACTGACAGATACTCCATAAAAAAAATTCGAATATTGTGTGTTTAATCTACTGCCACATACTCACACGACTTTTTTGTCACATATAGATCGAATTAAAAGTTTTCGCGCTCGTGAATTATGATGATGTGTTGAGCATGCAAAAGCATCGCATGACCAGCCATTTGATTCCGCCAGTCCTTGTAATCGTTGTTGTGATGATGATGGCTTCTACTTAGTTTTTATGCTTCCTGCTTTCTCCCATTCTTTTCTTCGTCGTTTGGTCCATGTTTGAACGTTGAAATCGAAACCTGCTGTAGTCGACAAAGAACCTATTACGTACGTACGTTAAATTTTTGTTTCTTTTGACCTTCGAAGGTTCGTTTTGTTCCTTTATTTATTAATTTTTATTTTTGTGTCCTGGTGTCAATTCATAATTCTCTATTTGTTGCTAATTTAACAAGCGGCCCATTTGGACCTCAATCCTCCACGACAAGGACCGTTGGACTTAACTTGGTGACTCGAAACCTTCTAGGTTTTTTTTTTGCTAGAAGTCGAAACCTTCTAGTTATTCACACACAGACACGCCCATCGTTGACCATGCAATGCATTGCTATTTCCAGAAAACTTTTAAGTATAGTATTTTTCCTTATTGAGGTCCCAAGTGTCGGTCCTTTTGACCTAATGTAATTCTCACGTAAAAATTTGGGTAAAAGCGTGTCCCTGCAAAGACTAATCCAGCTAAAGATCCGATTACCCATGTCATGAAAAATATAACAAAAAAAAATTACTCTGAACGCGCACATAAATTGAGTATTCGTAAGCTCTTCTTGTAATTTGATATCATCTTTACTAATTATTTTCTATGTTTTCCGAGGGCTTACGGCATTTCTCCTAGCGCAATTTTAGAACGTCTTTAACTATTTTGATATTTTGATGCTTAGTATTTGTGGCGACAGAGGTTTTTTTTAATATTCCCAGGAGAGTTTGACGGATTGCCAAGCAAGTGCAAATGGTCCTTCTCGCGAGGCTATGCTCGCCCTTAGCCTGGCTTTTTCCAAGCCTTGTCGATCTCGACTCCATTCTCTCAGTTTTATTATGAGATTTGCTTTTTTTCATTTCGGAGCCACCACTAATCACTTATGGTAGGATTAGAGGTCAAGTAGGACTCGGGAGTTCATTTTACTTTGCCAAACTAGAGATTCAGAGCACAGGAATTTGATTAGGCTAGATGTTATTTAATGCCCAAATTTAATACATTTTCTCTTTTTACGGAATACATTCCATGCGGTCTTTCTCATAATCAATTTCTTTGTTTTCTTAAAGCATGGGAATTTGGATTATCATACAAGAGTACCCAACCAACAAAATTTACACCCACTGATAATTTGGTAAGCTACCATGATATAAACACAAATGTAGTGAAGTAAAACCCGAGCCGTTATTGGACAAAAATTTAGCATCGCTTTGTTATTAAGCCCTACGAAGCGATGCATAAAAATTAATGTGCAATGAACTTAGACTAAGGAATGCAAATTTCTCACACTAAATGATGATGATGAACATTAAACCAAATGGAATAGGATCAATCTTGAATTAAACTAAGTCCCATGATGCAATTACTATCTAAAGCAATTCAGAATTTCTTTGTTCTTTTTATTTGTTGTTTCTGTATTCTTCTTTTTAGGTTTTTCATTACCCTTCATTACAACATAATCTGAATAATATATGCATCCCGGGAAAGTGACAAACTATGTACATGAGGCGGAGTCTCTCTACTCTTCGCCTCATTTTTCTCAATAGAGTTTGTAAATCTTCATGGTGTTGGAAACCCAATTTCTCATCTGAATATATATGTGTGTGTACTGGTCTGGGTGGACGGTTTCACACGTGGAACCGAGAACCGGATCGGTACTCGCTGGTTCCAATTATTGGAATCGGGAACCGGACTGATCTCCATAGGAACTGCCGATTCTGGGCCAGTTCAGTCCGATTTCAAGCGGTCCGCGCGGTTTTCGGTTTTTTTGCACACTCCTACTCTGCATTGCATTTGACATGATATTCCTTTTGATATGGATTGGCACGCCTTGTATACAACACACCTAACTCAAAAGTCAAAGAAATATCTTGATGGCTTCTTACGTTGTACGAGCAGTGGATCTATGACTAGGCAGGTCAAGCTCTACGGTCTAGATCTCCTATGGATTTTTACCCTTAGATAATACCAGCTATCTTGTTGCTGAATTAAACTTCAGCTCTTCCTTCCTTTATTAGTTGGTTTTCTTGTTCGTGATGTATACCTTTCTCAGCAGATTAGTGAAAATTTTTTGTCAGGATAAATATGGCTCAGATGATTGAAACCTTATTTGGGTCTTTTACCAGGTTTTCTTGTATGATATGAGCTCTAAACTTTTAGATAGCAGGCTCCTGAACAAAGCTGAAGAAGTAAGCCCTGGGGAGACGATGGAATTTCCTGGTCACTTGGTTTTAGTTCGCAACAGTGAAGCGAACCATGAATCTTTAAGGGATCTAAACGCATGTGGAAACAGCTTCTATTCTCTTCACAATTTAAATATGCAAAAGCAGCAGCATAATGTTACTACCGTTAAATCTTCTGTAAAAGGTACCTGGAATACAGTTCACTTTTGTCCGTTTGCTGGTGTTCTATAAATTGTTTATTTTCCTGCTTAGTTTTTATATGGAGGTAATTTGCCTTAACTCCTGGCCTAAAGTCTTGAACTGACTATAGATTGTCAACATTTTCTGCCTGATTGTTTATATTCCCATCTACGCTATCATCCGGCTGCTCTGCAATTGATGCTATTGGGGATACTCCATACTCACCAAAATGATATTGCAATACATTGTGATCCGTAGCTTTAAGAACACAAGTTCATGGGATGTTCACGATACATTGGATGATTTCCACAAGTCCCTGAACTTGCAGATGCCATGAGTCAATTCATTGTTTTTTAGTGAAGTTAACACTTTCTTCATTGACCAGATAAAAAGATGACAATCGAAAATCTTCATTGTTATCCATATTATTTCGTTCTTTTCTGTTAAGGAGGATGATTCCCTTCTCTTCATGTTTTGCATGATCTACAATAATTACCTGATTCTGTTTGTGATGCACTGAAACATGTATTCATTAGTACTCTTTCAGAAGAAAAAAATGGTCAGATGCATCAGAATGGGGCAAAGGGGAGATTGTTAGATGCTGGAAAATCAAGTGTAACAGGTCAGATTTTGTTTAGATGCATACTCAGCTTTCCTCTAGTGTTTACTAGTTGCCTTATCTCTACGTTTGTTGCATGTTCTTAAGTGATCATGATCTCACAATTTTTTGGCAGTTGTCATAGGCAAAACATTATACTGCTTAACCAGATGAATTCTTGAAATTCCTTAGATATGACAGAAATAAAAGCTTCACCTCATATAAAACTATCGAGGGAAGAACAGTATTGGTGCCAAAACTTGTGTACGGAGGCCGTTTTGGTGCCAAAACTTCCATTTGGATCACTTTGGTGTCAAATCGGAGGAAAAATGATCACTTTGGTGCCAATGGCGAGAAATTCCGGCCAAATTAATACGTGGCATTTATAATTAAATTTTTAATCTTAATTGGATTTTTTTTTAAAAATGAGTCTACGTGGCATTTCCACATATATATTTCGGTTTTTTAAATACTTTTCTGATTTTTTTCTTTTTTTTCTTCTTTTCTTTTTTCTTTTATTTCTTCTCCCTTTGGTCATCGCTGGTGACCGGAGGCCGGCCACCGGCCGCCTGGCCTCGCCCGGACGAGGCCGCCGCCACCGCCGCCCGCCACAGGCGAGGCCCGGTCGACCCTCGCCTGGGCGACGACAGGCAAGCCCCGGCGAGGTCGGCCTCGCCTCGCATGGGCGAGGGCGAGCCCCGGCGAGGGCTCCCCTCGCCAGATCCGGCGAGGCCGGCCGTCGCCTAGGCCACGGCGGCCCCGCCGGGCGTCGCCTTCCCCCGGGCGACGTCCGGCGGGGCCGCCGTGGCCTGGGCGACGGCCGGCCTCGTCGGATCTGGCGAGGGGAGCCCTCGCCAGGGCTCGCCCTCGCCCATGCGAGGCGAGGCCGACCTCGCCGGGGCTTGCCCAGACGAGGCTCGGCCGGGCCTCGCCTGTGGCGAGCAGCGGCGGCCTCGTCCGGGCGAGGCCAGGCGGTCGGTGGCCAGCCTCCGGTCACCGGCGGTGACCAAAGGGAGAAGAAAGAAAAGAAAAAAAGAAAAGAAGGAAAAAGAAATAAAAGAAATAAAAAGAAAAAAATTATTTAAAATAAAAAATGCTGACTGTACGTGCTCACTGTATCTCCGGCGAGCCATGTTGGCTTCAAATACTAATAAAAAATTGCCACGTCAGATTTCCGACCAATCAAATCGGAGTTGGCACTTAAAAGATCGTTTTTCAAAATTTTTGGCACTAAAGTGATCCAAATGGAAGTTTTGGCACCAAAGTGGCTTCCGTACACAAATTTTGGCACAAATGCTGTTCTTACCCCTAAAACTATCTATTGAGTTTTCAGCTTTGTGCTTCAGAGGTGGCCTAAGTGTCTGTTCATTTGGAATTTCACCTTGTCTGGTTACGTTCTTGAGATTGTCCTAGCTCTAGCACCCTGCTTTAAGTACTTAAGAATGAGTCATAAGTATGAGAACCTCGTGCAAAAGAGGAGGGCAATGAACCGAGTTATGTGGATTCCTCAGGATATTCCTTAATGGTTCTTACATTTCTAATGAAGTTTTCATTTAATAGCTAGTTGTTCGTTCTACTTCCCGATGGATTTTCTAATGAAGTTTTCATTAAGTAGCCTATTACGTTCATGATATTGCTGTGTATTTACTGCCTCCTTTTAGCTTGATGTTATGGAAATAACAAAATCAATAACAGGTTCAGTATTATTCTTCAGTCGTTTCCGACACGCATGAGCATGTGAATGTCCTTTTGTGGGCGGTGTCCTCCCATTATTTTGTGTTAATTTGACTGAGCATGTCCTACTTGGAGATTAACACTTTCCTGTCATGTAGAATGGCAGGCTTTGTACACGACACAAGTAACTCAAAGGACAAACAAATACCATGATGATTTTTTGCAACTCGAAGTTCGCGGATCCCTAGGGAGGCAGGTCATTCTGAAGCACTTTCAAACATGATTTCCATCCTAAAGCCACTGTTCTTTAATTAAACTGGACTGGCTACTTTGTTTGCTGATCCAACATGAATCACTTCATCTGTTTTTCAGAAAATGGTTCATTATGTGCCCCAAGTAACACACTAATTCAAGTGCATTTCACTGCCCAAAAAAGTTAAAAGGCCTTGGTACCCCTTCTTTATAGGTCCTGAAATTACTTTTCTGCTCATTATTTATTTGCCCTTGAATCATTCAGGTCGCACTGTATGATGCTAGCAGGAAAGTCTTGACAAATAAATTGATTAGGAAAGACAAGTGCTGAAGACTGGAAAATCACCGGTATTCGATTCTCACTTAGATGATATTGGGGAACATGCAGTGGAAGAAAAGGTTCCGATGGGTTTGAATGATCGTGAACTATGTCACACCGCTGGAGAAATGTGGAAAGGCCGTGGGGAGGGGAATGGTGTTAAAGTTGATCAATCAATCCTGGGATGTTTGCTGCATTATTAATTCATCCAATGCTATTCAGATGTTTCAATAACTTTATTGTATATAGTTGTAGATTACTTGATGCGTCCTATCTGTTCTAGCTATGTCCTGGCGAAGTGCTGAAGAGGTTGTATAGGTGGATCTGTGGGTATTAAGATAAGAGTTGTAAATGAAAGTCGATTGGAGACACGTCGAGGATGCAAAACGCGACCAAAATGATGGTGGGCACTCCCTGCCCGGAAATCATGAAATCTAAAAAGAGGGGACGCTAACACCTTTCTTCACTCAAAGTGGGTTTGGAAATTTTAAAGAAAACCATCTCTACGCAACCTCGAGCCATGGGGACCTGTGAAGGTCGAATTGGGGCTTGTCAAATAGGTTAAACGAGGCCAAGAATCCGCTGTCTATGGTATGAATAGAGGTGCCCAACACACATAAGACGTATATAAACCGCACAAAACATATCCAAATGATGGGAAATCGACACGGACTAAACACGACTTACCCCTATGTTAACGCGTATGCATAGATGACTAAAAACGACACCCGACGGTGGCTGACCACCCCCTATTCAGACCACAAACCGGTTTGAAAGGGGAAGAACCGGATGCATGACAACTAAACACCAAGAAGGATTAGACGTATGGATCATTCAACACAAGAGAAAGTCATCAATTTCGATTCTAACCTGAATAAGCGCCAACATGGACATGATCAAAAGACCAAAGAAATCGGCCAGACAACACGCGTGGAAGCTCACGGTCAAGGACTAAGGGCTTGTTTGGTTCAACTTTGAAAATGCTACTTAAGGGAATGCAAATACCTTTAAGTGAAAGCTCATTGGAGAAATGCAAATGGTGTTTGGTAAAAATATTTTGTAAAGCTACTTTGGCCAAAATATAGTGTTTGGTGAATTTTTTTTGCAAATGGACTTTGGGAATAAAAAAACCTAACTTATTACCCTTCGCCAGAACCGGCGCCGGCTGGCCGCCGACGAGCCAAATCTGGCGTCGGCGGCCATCGCCTGAGGTCGGGCGACCGCCGGCGGGCCAGATCTGGGGCAGGCAGCCATCGCCCGAGGCCGGGCGACCCTCGACGAGGGTCGCGGGACCCAAGCGGTCGCCTGGGTTGCGCGACCCAGGCGGCCGTCACCTGAGGTCGCGCGACCCAGGCGGCGACGGCTTGGGTCGAGCGACCCCAGCAACGGTGTCGCCTGGGCGGTCGCCCAATCCCAAGCGACCTCGCTGGCCCTTCTCCGTTGCCGGCCACCCTCACCAGCCGCCCTCGCCGAAGAAGAACAACAGCTTCAAACCCTAACTTAAAAAATAAAAAAAAAAGAGTGAATAGTAGCATTCGTGGAATGCTGAAAGCCCAAGACTGGTCCGGACCAGCCTTGGGCTTTCAACATTTGGCCAATGCTAGGCCAAATGCTAAACCAAACGCTCTGGCATTTTGGGAAGGGGCTTTCGAGGCTCAAAGCCCCTTCCCAAAGCTAAACCAAACACCCCATAAGGCTCGGTTTCAATGTTTAAAAAAAATGCGGGAATGAACATGAAAAACCGAGCCAATGTAAAGGGGAATCAATGGGGCCAACTAAAACATGCATCTGCACTAAACAG
The DNA here is from genome assembly GCA_031216405.1 of Syzygium malaccense. NCBI lineage: Eukaryota > Viridiplantae > Streptophyta > Magnoliopsida > Myrtales > Myrtaceae > Syzygium > Syzygium malaccense. The sequence goes on along the minus strand of CM062263.1, from coordinate 38,321,652 downwards.
GTAGCCATGGGTGATCAAAATGACGACTAAGTGAAGCCAAGCACTCCTTGTTCAATGCTCGAAAAAATCTGGGCAGGGGGATACATGATGCCCAAATTAGTCTCTCGGCACAAATCCAACATACAAGTCATCTAATTCCAAACATGAACAAGCATCGCATGTAAGCTTGAGTAACCCAAAAAAGCGACACAACTAAACAGAGGCTAGCTCGGCAATGTAGCTTACGGCCATGAGAAGAAAGCTCGATGTAGACACCTATTTTTGATTTGCCCAAAATTAATTGCACAAAATTAACAAAAAATATATTTTTTTATTTAAATGCATTACATATAGAAATTAGGCATTTTGCATTAATATGCCTGTTAGAGTAAAAAAAAAAAGAAGAAAGAATCCAAGTCGGGCCGAGTCAGGGCCGGGCTGACCCAGCCCTTTTTCCTTTTTCTTTTTTCTTCTTTCCCCCTACACAAGCCCAGCCCATTCTTTTTTTCTTTTCTTTTTCTCTTTCATGCGGGCCCAGCCCGTTTTCCTTTTATTTTCTTCTTTTCCTCGCGCGAGCTGGGCTCGGCCCGACCCAGCTCCCTTCTCCTTCTTTCTTCCCCCCACGCGGCCTGTCACTCTCGATGCCCTGTTCTCCCTTGCTCCCGACGGCAGCATTACGCACGGCGGCGCTGCTCCTCGCCGTCGCTATCCGGCCAGACCAGGGTCGGATGAGCACGCCAACGGGACTGGCATTAAATGCCAGTCCCGTCCCCCCATTTCCCGGCTCCCTTATCCTCTTCTCCTCCTTCTCTGCCTTCGTTTGGCACCGGCCCCCCCTTTGCTCTGCTCTGCACCGGCCTGCCATGGCCGCGAAAGTCGCGGGGCAGGTAAGCCGGTGCAGGGCGTCGTCATGCTAACGCACAGCGCCACCGTCGCCGGCTATAAAAGCCAAAGAGAGAGAGAGAAGCCCTGGTCGGTAATTTTTAGAGAGAAACAGAGAGACAGAGAGAGAGAATAGAGAGAAATAGAGAGTGAGCCGAGAGAGAAAGGTAGCCTTCGGCGGCCACCGCACCTCAGCCATCCATTCCCGCCGCCGAGCCGACGACGGCGACACAGAGAAATAGAGAGAGTGAGAGAAACAGAGAGAGAACAGAGAAAATAGAGAGAGAAAGAGTGCATACCGAGGTCTCGCCGGAGTCGGAGGAAAAGCCAACAACTTCGCCGTCGCCCATGCAACCGCCGGAAATCCCCCCAGCCGTGCCGTCGACCGATGAACTCTCCCCCCGGCCCGAACCGCCTCTGTTCTGCTCTGTTTTTCTGCTCTATTAGGCCGGGACCCGTGCCGGCCATTTCGCGCGAGTCCCGGCCCATGCCGCCGTCCCCCGCCGTCCGCGTGTCATCGTCGAAGGAAGGTTCGGTCGCCTGAGTCCACCAGTTCGCCGGAATAGGTCGAAATGTTTCTATTTTGGTCACGTACACCAGGCGTTCGACAAAATGCCTCAAAGAGGCCGTTTTTTTTATTCGCGTCACCGGCCGGCGAGCGGCTACCGGACGGCGACCTAGGTAGGTGGCGAGGCTTGGTGGTGGTTCCAGGGGCCTGATTTTGATCGGTGCTGGTCTGGGTCGACCGGCGAGAGGTCGATTTTTGGCTTCGCCGGTGTTCCCCCCCCCCCCCCGGGGGTCTGTTTGTTCGGGTCGGATTCAACTCGAATCAACAGATCCGACCCGGGTCAACGCTCGGGTCGGTTTCACCCGACCCGGATCAGTCGAACCGACCCGGGTCAACGCCCGGGTCGGATCCAACCGACCCGACCCGATTTTAATATTATTTTTTATTTTTAAAAAATTAATTTTAAAAATTTTAAAAAATTTTAAAAAATTTTTAAATTTTTTTTATTTTCTTCTTCTATGTTATTATTATTTTTTTCTCAAAAAAAAATAAAAAAAAATTCAAAAAATTTTTTTTTAAGAAAAGTTTTTTTTATTATTATGTGATATATCTAAGTGTTTTAATCCATTGTTGTATTATTATGCATGTCATTGTCTTGTTTAAATTAGACAAGCCTGAGTTACGCAGTAGTATTTTGCATGTTATTTTTATTACCGTTGCGTTACTATTACGCATGTTTTTAATACAATTGCATAAGCTGCTGTATTTTTGAATGTCATCTGACTTAGTTAAGGTTAGAATCTTAGGCTGCATGAATTATTGTGTTCCTGACTGCTGATCGTTTATGATTATACACTCGCTTGATCACCTCAAATGTTAGGAGAAAGGTCCTAAAATCAATCCAAATTGCCTGATAAATGTTTTCATGAAATGAACAGGGTAAAAGGGTACCGAAAGGGCATTAGTTATTTAACTAATGTAATCAAGTCCCCGAACCCAGTTAATTTCTGGTTCGTAGGAATAGGGTGATTCTCCCGTCACCCTATTTGGGTTTCTAATCGACCTACCCCAAATCGATTAGTGGCGACTCCTGCATGTAAATCACCTACATATTAAAAACTTAAACCCTAAGTCGCGATATGGTATGGGCTTGGGAAAGCCCGAGTTAAGTCCCAAACCTAGACTTAGCACATACTAGGCGAGCCCTTCTTCTTTTTGCATGTTGTCTGAAAAAAAAAGGGCTCGGGAGTTCGGTCGCGACAGACTGGCGACTCCGCTGGGGAATCTTGCATTTTTTTAAAGTGGACTTAGGCCAAAATTTTTATCCTGTTCAAAATGTTTTTTGTTTGGCAGCAAGGACTCCAGGTATGATCCTGACATTAAGGTGTTATTTGTTCTTGCAGGTTCAAATTGGTTGTTTATAAATTGTTATGCATGATTTAATGATTTAGCACTACACTGTTGTACACATAACCACGCTGCCGGACCTAGGCCGCGATAGGGCTTTTTAGGATGGTGTTAAGAAAGATACGACCTCGAACGCGAGCCCGCGATGTAGAGGTTGCCTTTCTTTTCCCCGAAATTTATTTCTAAAAAATCGTAAAGAAATATCTTTAGCCGCTATTCGCGTGACTATAAGATATTCCTTTCGATTTGGCCGAAGTTAAAAGGACTTGACACCAACGCGAGACTGCGACAGTCAGACACCCTTTTAATTTCATCTTGCTAAGCCAGTCTAGATAGAAATCGAACCTCACTCCTCATGTGTATGTTGTTGTGATTGCCATGGTTCAAGGAAAGGTATATATTCTATCCCTTCTCATTTTATTATACAGCCTAATTATTCAACTGATTTGTTATTGTTAAGCCACCCGTTAATTGCATTCTATATACGATGGAAAAAGCTGATATCCAATTCGTCCCCGCTCCTAAGAAAGAGTTTTTGGTATGGTGGGACCGACGAGACGAGAGATACGCTTATTACGGAGTTTGTCCGTGAAAATAAGAGGCTCCGAGAGACTGTAGCTTCCCCATCGTTTATAGAATGAATATCTGGGAATGGCGCCTTTTTTTGTTAAAAACCTCTGTCTTTCATATTTTCTAGTATTTATGTTTAGGGGTTTTGGTTTTATTCCTTAAAAGTGTTTTTGGGTTGTACTAATGTTAATATAACTCGGGCCGCTTTTTATGCTTTAAATAAAATTTTTTGCCCCTTAAAGACACCACCGCGGCCTGTGCCCCAATGGTATCCGGGGATGACGCGTAACGGTCCGAGGCGACCGGGGTTCGAATCCGGGGGACACCGCCTGTAATGAATATATAAATAAAAACTTTTTTTGCTTCCTTTATTTTTTTTTTTGCAAATAAAGAAAATACATGATAGACAAATGCAATACTAGACTAAGTCATGGACTTATCATTTATAAGATTTTATACTCATTTGTTGTCATTTTTTTTATCAGGTAATTACAAATTATACCAACCCGCCAAGTAAAAATAGCTGAAAAAGATATGACAACTCGTGTGGCGGACATGGAGACCGAAATGAAGCAAGTCTTTGCCTTTCTTCAACAACTTTCGAAACAAGTGGAACATTTGTCAATCTGCTTAGACCAACTCACCATGACTCCGTTTTGCTATCCAAGACCAGGGGTGATGATTCAAATAGAACCCTCCAGTGTCAACCAAAAGGGTAAAGATTTCATAGTTGACAATGTCCACGAGTCTCCTAATTCTAAGGAATTGAGCACCCTATGCCCAAAATTCATGCAACGTGAACAATATAAACCCAGTATCCCTCCATCACAAAAGCGAAACAACCGGAGACAGTTCACTCCCCTTCTAGGATCTCCGTCTCAGATACTGACAATACTCCGGGAAAAGGGACTGCTCTCCACTGAACCCAAGCGACCTAATCCTGAGATTTTTTCAAACTACAATCCGTCTAAAAAATGTGATTATCACATGGGCGAGGTAGGGCATTCAACTGATGGGTGCTATACTCTTAAACACCGAATTCAAAACCTGCTGGACACCAAGACTTTCTCATTCGAGACCGGTGAAGGGAATGAGCGCAAGCCTGCTTGAGTAGAACTTCTCTCATCCTTTTGCATGAATCCCTAGAAAAGGGGCTATCCTTGTATTTTGCTTTTTGTCGTCGTTTCCGTTAAAAGAAATGTATTTTTAAACTCTCCCTCTTTTGAGGTTGAAAATCCATGCATTGTAAATAAATAATATTTTGAGGGCATGAGGTAGTATATCAAACCGGCCCCGTTGATGATATCCAGCCATGTAAAAGAAAGTGTTCTGAGGCCCGGGCTTCCTCATGTTTCCTCGTTTCTAAGCTTTTGAAAATAAAACAAACGTTTTATCATTTCTCAAAAGGTCAAAAATGGCGATGAAAAAGCACGCATGCTCATAGCCCTGTTTGTTTTTCTAACCTGCTCACTTCATGTCTCAGAGCATACTCATTTTTTTTATTACAAAGGGGACATTTGAAAATAACACAAACTGAAGTGCACATCAGACCCTGATGAGGTTAGTGGACCAACTCATCTAATAGAGGCAGTCCAAGCGAAGATCGTCCAATCTTCAAATGAAACATGGGACAAATCTCATTATTACCAGTGGGTGATATCAGCCCCAGAAAGTCAAAGAGAATGCTGAGCATTCCCTGATTCCATGACGAGCGAAACATCATCTCGTACAAAAATCAGGGACAGATCAAGAAAAGATTACCCCTTTTGAAAGAAAAAGGTATGTCTCATTCTTTAACAAATTTTGGAAATGACCTTCTATCCCTTTTTCTTTTGCAGATAATGAACTGGGAAACATGCTAGACTCTGACGTGCTAGCAAGCTGGATAGAACACCAATGTTAAGACTTCTCGAATGAAACACGACGAAGAAGTGCTCAATTGGAAAAGTAGACTAGGGGGCATGCAATCCCCCAGTCCATCAAAAAGTGTGTATTTTATTCCTAAAGTTTATCCACTTTAGCATAAAAATGACATATCTTTTCCTTTTACATAGGACAAAATTGAGTAAACAACACTCATGGTGCAAGCAATTGGAAAGGACTTTGCATATGATAAAATGGCGTCGAAGCCAATCTTGACAACCACAGAAGTCTCGATGGTAGTCATGTCCATGCCCGTCAAAGACCTTTAAAGTAGAGATTAGCTTTGCTGCGAAGATCCCCATGCAAGCAATTGCACATGCCCTATGCATGTCAGGAATCATATAATTCCCGAGAAACTTCCCGACGTACTGGAGCCGTATTGACATAACATGCGCTGACAATAGAACCCTCTGTTTAGAAGCATCCCTAATAATAGAGGATTTCATTCGAGCTTTGAGATCAAGAGTATGGAGGAGCAGACTGAGACAGAGAAGGCTGAACAAAGTAAAGAGGATAAAAGACTTTGCTAGCTTTGAAGGCAAAATGGAAGAAGGGTAATTTGTATCGTTCTCAATTTACCCTCAATCGCCTCATTTCTAACATAAACTCATGTTTTTGTCAGAAGGGAATTATCAACATCCGAGAAAACTCAAGGAGTTACCAGTTTAATCTCAAATGAAGGGATTCACAGAGGGTAATGTTGTATCGTTTCCAATTCATGTCCCTCGAGGAATCGTTCATTACCACTGTTTTCTTTATTACCTTGCAGGTTTGCCTTGCCGTTGCGGCATAGGTAAGTATTTCTTTCATCAAAGGCCTTCCTCATAATAATGCAAAACAACGAGGGAAAGAGGAAGCATGTTAAAGCAAATAAATGCCTGGCCTTCCTCAAGTGCATTACGTGGAAAGTAATTTTGCATGGTAATTTTACCTGTTTAATTCATCAATTCCCTGAGAAAATTTTGACAATTCGATGAATGGTGTCGAACTGCTCCGATGTATTGAACGAGGTGTGTCAGGATGATGAGAGGCAATCCTTGATTTATACACGTTCTCAAGTATCAAACCCTTGCAAGATGAGCGAAAAGGTTTCATTTCTATAAGGTAAAGGGATTTCTCGCATAAGATACGGTAGCCAAAATGACGAGAGGCAGTTCATTTCTTTGCCCCATACACTACCATTAATCCTTTGCTTGACCATTTTTGAATACATACACTCATAGGTTCCTTTTAAGTCAACCCTGTCAAGAACCACCCCACATTGGGGCAGCTTGAGGTCCAGCGTTCCTCGACAGAGTCCTCCAAGACAAGCACACTATTGACGGCAAGATGGTCGAGGCTAAGAGGGCTTTGTCAAGTGAGAAGCAGCAAATTAAAGCCTGTCCAAAATGCCAATATCTTATTGATAACAGCGATATTTTCACTAAGCAAGACAAGAAGGACGAGGAGTTTGTAATATCTAAAATTTTCTATCATCATCAGCTGCAACAGCTCGCATAAGGTGAAAAGATGAATAGAAGTTTTCTTGCTTTCACTTGCATTAATCTTTGAGTGTTTTTATTGCAGATGAACTCTCACGATAATTTAAGTGCCTTAGGATGACGAAGAACAATTCTTTTTCTATCCCATACACTTATATCCTTTGCTAGCCCAATTGAGCCGGCGATTTCATTTTGTACGAACCCAGTTGGTGATCATCCCCCACACTGGGGCAAGGCAAAAGTCACCACAATTTGAGCATTAGGGTCCAAAGTACCAAATCAAGATGAAGACTTCAAATTCGTTTAGGCTAATCCTAGCAACACAAAAAAAAAAGCTGAAAACTTGTGGCATGAAAAAGCAGTGTGCTTGGTAAAAGCAAGGCCAATGCCCATGAATGGAGATCTATGAGCGTGATGAAGGCGCTCTCAAATATTTCAAAGACATTAAGTGGTGTAGAATAGACGACCCCAAAGAGCTTGAACTTGAGTTCTTCTTCGATGTAAATTCCTACTTTAGGAACTTTGTCTTGGCAAAGATCTGCCACGTGACAAATGAAGATGAACCTATTCTTGGGAAAGCAATTGGGACAAAGATAGAATGGTATCCAGGAAAATGCTTGACGCAGAAGCTCCTCAAGAAAAAGTTGTCAAAGATGCTAAAATACAGGATTACCCAGGGAGTTTGCCAGAAGGATCCTAACGGTGAAGAAAAGATAGGTGACAACGCCAAGATGATCACCAATTCTCACCCTTACACACATTTTTTAGCCTAACGATCATTTCGTTTCTCAACCTGTGAACCAAACTCACGTTACATCCCTCATAAAGTCTCTTCTGACTAGGGCAATTGAATTAACGTGGAATTTCAAATGTTTATAAACAACGCTCGAGGAAGTGTGAGCAAAACTACTTCTATCTCTTTTGCAGGGTTCTTGACTTGTAAACCTGGAGATAATTGCAAAATATTTTCTTTCATGGCCTTGACTTGGATAGTCACCTTTGTTAAGCCATTGACCAAGCCAGCATTACGACCCTGAAAAAGACCTCTCAGATTGGTAGTGTCGTACCGCTTGCGAGAAAACTCAGACCTTTATTGATATGATAGAGGTTAGATTGAGTGTTTTCGATGTTCCCGCATTAATGGACGGGACAAACAACCCTTTTCAATGAGAGCGAGTGGAAAGTCCTTTCTGACTGAGGGTCCCTCGTTCAGCATCTCGAGAAGTTCACCTCACGAGCGAAAATTATCTTGATTGACCCTCGGTGGATTTTTGGTGATGCAAACATAGAAAAATCATCATGCATGAATTTTCAAATACACATTCTAGAATAACCTAGCTTGTCTATTCTTGATGAATGCATGCATGTTTGCGCTAATCATCTTTGATAGCTCAGAGTTCTAATCCCCAGTGATAGAACACAAAAATTCAGGCGCTAGAGAAGCCCTCATTATCATCTCAAAAGAGATGCCCCGAAAAAGGTCGGGTATTCAGCAGATGATACAACAAATCCTCGGGCGAGGACCCCCAGGTGCTCATCGTTTGAGCCTTTTCCAGACCTGCTGGCGAGGACCCACCAGACAAATCATCAAATCCTTGGACGAGGACCCCCAGGTGCTCATCGTTTGAGCCTTTTCAAGACCTATTGACGAGGACCTACCAGGCAAACCAACAAATCCTTGGCGCGAGGACCCCTAGGTGCTCATCGTTTGAGCCTTTTCAAGACCTGCTGGCGAGGACCCACCAGACAAACCAACAAATCCTTGAGCGAGGACCCCCAGGTGCTCATCGTTTGAGCCTTTTCAAGACCTGCTGGCGAGGACCCACCAGGCAAATCATCAAATCCTCGGGCGAGGACCCCCAGGTGCTCATCGTTTGAGCCTTTTCAAGACCTGCTGACGAGGACCCACCAGGCAAACCAACAAATCCTCGGGCGAGGACCCCCGGGTACTCATCGTTTGAGCCTTTTCAAGACCTGCTGGCGAGGACCCACCAGGCAAACCATCAAATCCTCGGGCGAGGACCCCCAGGTGCTCATCGTTTGAGCCTTTTCAAGACCTGCTGGCGAGGACCCACCAGGCAAACCATCAAATCCTCGGGCGAGGACCCCCAGGTGCTCATCGTTTGAGCCTTTTCAAGACCTGCTGGCGAAGACCCACCAGACAAATCGTCAAATCCTCAGGTAAGGACCCCCAGGTGCTCATCGTTTGAGCCTTTTCAAGACCTGCTGGCGAGGACCCACCAGGCAAATCGTTAAATCCTCGGGCGAGGACCCCCAGGTGCTCATCGTTTGAGCCTTTTCAAGACCTGCTGGCGAGGACCCACCAGGTAAATCATCAAATCCTCGGGCGAGGACCCCCAGGTGCTCATCGTTTGAGCCTTTTCAAGACCTGCTGACGAGGACCCACCAGGCAAACCAACAAATCCTCGGGCGAGGACCCCCGGGTACTCATCATTTGAGCCTTTTCAAGACCTGCTGGCGAGGACCCACCAGGCAAACCATCAAATCCTCGGGCGAGGACCCCCAGGTGCTCATAGTTTGAGCCTTTTCAAGACCTGCTGGCGAGGACCCACCAGGCAAACCATCAAATCCTCGGGCGAGGACCCCCAGGTGCTCATCGTTTGAGCCTTTTCAAGACCTGCTGGCGAAGACCCACCAGACAAATTGTCAAATCCTCAGGTAAGGACCCCCAGGTGCTCATCGTTTGAGCCTTTTCAAGACCTGCTGGCGAGGACCCACCAGGCAAATCGTTAAACCCTCGGGCGAGGACCCCCAGGTGCTCATCGTTTGAGCCTTTTCAAGACCTGCTGACGAGGACCCACCAGGCAAATTGTCAAATCCTTGGGCAAGAACCCCCAGGTACTTTGACAAACAAAATCCAGTCAGTCAAGGCAACCAAAGAAAGGTTCGAGTCCTAGACAAACAAAATCCAGTCAGTCAAGGCGACCGAAGAAAGATTCGGGTCCTAGACAAATAAAATCCAGTCAGTCAAGGCGACCGAAGAATGGTTCGAGTCCTAGACAAAATTCAGTCAGTCAAGGCGACCGAAGAAAGGTTCGGGTCCTAGACAAACAAAATCCAGTGAACCAAGGCGACCGAAGAAAGGTTCGGGTCCTAGACAAACAAAATCCAGTTAGTTAAGACGATCGAAGAAAGGTTCGGATCCTAGACAAATGAAATCCAGTTAAGGCGACCGAAGATAGGTTCGGGTCCTAGGCAAGAGATTTCCCCAGTCAGGGCGATCGAAAAAAGGTTCGGGTCCTAGACAAATGAAATCCAGTCAAGGCGACTGAAGATAGGTTCGAGTCCTAGGCAAGCGATTTCCCCAGTCAAGGCGACCGAAGAAAGGTTCGGGTCCTAGATAACAGCAATCCCCGTCAAGGCGACCGAAGAAAGATTTGGGCCCTAGACAAACCTTTTCCCCCGTCAAGGCGACCGAAAATAGGTTCGGGTCCTCGACACACAATATCAACTATCTGGAATTACTCTATCCTTCGGCAAGGTAAGTAGCCCCAGGTATGTTTTTATTTGCTTTAGCATGCATCATCTTATATTGCATCATAAAAATGGGACTCACAGTCTCACCAAAAATAATATTCATTGAGCATGCATGGGCTAAATTTAGGTGTCATTTTATCTTTGAACGTAACCTCTGCGAGCTTAATCTCTGCGAGCTCACCTTCAAAGAGGGGCAGCTGTAGACACCTATTTTTTATTTGCCCAAAATTAATTACACAAAATTAACAAAAAAAAATCTATTTTCATTTAAATGCATTACATATAGAAATTAGGCATTTTGCATTAATATGGCCTATTAAAGTAAGAAAAAAAAAAGAAAGAATCCGAGTCAGGGCCGGGCTGACCCGGCCCTTTTTCCTTTTTCTTTTTTCTTCTTTCCCCCTACACAGGCCCAGCCCATTCTTTTTTTCTTTTCTTTTTCTCTTTCATGCGGGCCCAGCCCGTTTTACTTTTATTTTCTTCTTTTCCTTGCGCGAGCTGGGCCCGGCCCGGCCCAGCTCCCTTCTCCTTCTTTCTTCCCCCCACGCGGCCTGTCACTCTCGATGCCCTGTTCTCCCCTGCTCCCGACAGCAGCATGACGCACGGCGGTGCCGCTCCTCGCCGTCGCTATCCGGCCAGACTAGGGCCGGATGAGCACGCCAATGGGACTGGCATTAAATGCCAGTCTCATCCCCCCATTTCCCGGCTCCCTTATCCTCTTCTCCTCCTTCTCTGCCTTCGTTTGGCACCGGCCCCCCCTTTGCTCTACTCTGCATCGGCCTGCCATGGCCGCGAAAGTCGCGGGGCAGGTAGGCCGGTGCAGGCCGTCGTCATGCCAACGCACAGCGCCACCGTCGCCGGCTATAAAAGCCAAAGAGAGAGAGAGAAGCCCCGGTCAGTAATTTTTAGAGAGAAATAGAGAGACAGAGAGAGAGAATAGAGAGAAATAGAGAGTGAGCCGAGAGAGAAAGGTAGCCTCCGGCGGCCACCGCACCTCAGCCATCCATTCCCGCCGCCGAGCCGACGACGGCGACACAGAGAAATAGAGAGAGTGAGAGAAACAGAGAGAGAACAGAGAAAATAGAGAGAGAAAGAGTGCATACCGAGGTCTCGCCGAAGTCGGAGGAGAAGCCAACAACCTCGCCGTCGCCCACGCAGCCGTCGGAAATCCCCCCAGCCGTGCCGTCGACCGGTGAACTCTCCCCCCGGCCCGAACCGCCTCTGTTCTGCTCTGTTTTTCTGCTCTGTTCGGCCGGGACCCGTGCCGGCCGTTTCGCGAGAGTCCCAGCCCATGCCGTCGTCCCCCGCCGTCCGTGTGTCATCGTTGAAGGAAGGTTCGGTCACTTGAGTCACCAGTTTGCCGGAACAAGTCGAAATGTTTCTGTTTTGGTTACGTACACCAAGCGTTCGACAAAATGCCTCAAAGAGGCCGTTTTTTTTATTCGCATCACCGGCCGGCGAGCGGCTACCGGACGGCAACCCAAGTAGGTGGCGAGGCTTGGTGGTGGTTCCAGGGGCCTGATTTTGATCGGTGCTGGTCTGGGTCGGCCGGCGAGAGGCCGATTTTTGGCTTCGTCGGTGTTCCCCCCCCCCCCCCCCGCGGGTCTGTTTGTTCGGGTCGGATTCAACCCGAATCAACAGATCCGACCCGGGTCAACGACAGGGTCGGATCCGACCCGACCCGGTTTTAATGTTATATTATTATATTATTTTTTATTTTAAAAAATTAATTTAAAAAATAAAAAAATTTTAAAAAAATTTTAAATTTTTTTTATTTTCTTCTTCTGTGTTATTATTATTTTTTTCTCGAAAAAAAAATTTCAAAAAATTTTTTTTAAAGAAAAGTTTTTTTTTATTATTATGTGATATATCTAAGTGTTTTAATCCATTATTGTATTATTATACATGTCATTGTCTTGTTTAAATTAGACAAGCCTGAGTTACGCGGTAGTATTTTGCATGTTATTTTTATTACCGTTGCGTTACTATTACGCATGTTTTTTATACAATTGCATAAGCTGCTGTATTTTTGAATGTCATCTGACTTAGTTAATGTTAGAATCTTAGGCTGCATGAATTATTGTGTTCCTGACTGCTAATCGTTTTTGATTATGCACTCGATTGATCACCTCAAATGTTAGGAGAAAGGTCCTAAAATCAATCCAAATTGCCTGATAAATGTTTTCATGAAATGAACAGGGTAAAAGGGTACCAAAAGGGCATTAGTTATTTAACTAATGTAATCAAGTCCCCGAACCCAGTTAATCTCTGGTTCGTAGGAATAAGGTGATTCTCCCGTCACCCTATTTGGGTTTCTAATCGACCTACCCCAAATCGATTAGTGGCGACTCCTGCATGTAAATCACCTACATGTTAAAAACTTAAACCCTAAGTCGCGATATGGTATGGGCTTGGGAGAGCCCGAGTTAAGTCTCGAACCTAGACTTAGCACATACCAGGCAAGCCCTCCTTCTTTTTGCATGTTGTCTGAAAAATAAAGGGCTCGGGAGTTCGGTCGCGACACTCGGTTTCAATTGTGAGCCTAACTGTGAAGGATGGATATTCATGATAAAATTCAGCATATCTTGTATTTGATTCTTGCCCAAGATAGGATAATATACTGGAATAAAAATATCCCATGGAGGTGCTGAGATAAAGATGCATAGGATTTCTAATATCCATAATATAAAATTTATTTTTCTTGAATAAAAAATTTCTTAAATTAATAAAATTAAAATAATATTTGAATTCTAATATCAAAAAATTCAAAATAACAAAAAATAACAACAATTTCGTTTTTATTTATTCCGATTTTTATTTATATATACCACTTTCTTTCCATCTTATAATACGTATTCAATACATATAAATATATTATTTATATTTATTACATATTTTAGGTATTTATTACATATAAATATGTAGCGACCCTCGCCCAGATCTGAGTCACGGCCCTCCGCCTAGATCTAGGCAAGACGTCGCTGCCCTCCGCCCAAATCTAGGTAAGAAGCCCCATCGGCCTTTCCCGGCAATGGTGGGGGGCTGCAGCGAGGGCCTGCTATCATTGGCTTTTGTTTTTTCTTTTCTGTGTTCTTCTTATTTATTAGCCATTTGCTTTTTAATCTAACAAGTACCACATAGAATTATTATAAATTTTCCTGGTGATCAGACTTATCAGAAACTTTTGCTTTGCATTTTTACTAATGAAGTCCCCAATAGTGAAAACCTGCATTCGTGTGCTTTGTCCTTTTAAGTAAAGTACCTGTCCAAAATCTTAGTAGTCAATGTTAAGAACTTAACCACGAGGTCTTAACTAAACTAAAAAAGGATAAAGATGATATTGGAATCTCAAAGAGTTAGAGCACTACAGACATGCATAAATAGAAAAAAAAAATTATGGCTGTCATTCTCATTTCTCATTCTCTGCACATGGCGTTTCGGTTTATATGCTTTTTTAAATGCAATACATATTCTTCCTCTCCTTGTTTAGATCCATGACCTGTTTAGATTTTTTTGGTGTGCTTGATGCTACAGAAGGGGACTTCTGTGGGAAGGCATGTGGAAGGTTTTTAGGGTAGCCATTACATGCGTAGAATCTCTTTACTTGGTTATGCATCTTAAATACCTAAGGGTTAAGAAATAAACTAGATATGCATTTTGGTCTCGCTTCCTTATAGCTTAAAGATTTTGGGAAAAATGGTTGTGCAAAATAATGATTTTAAAATTCTCAAGATCCTCTATATAGATCATCTAGGTAATGTTGCTAGCTTCAGTGCCATTGCCATGCACGATAAACTTCATGCAGTCACTATGTGGAATGAAAAGGAACACAAGGGCTATCATGCTATTGCCATATGTAAATTTTATTCATGATGAATGAGTCTAAAAGCATTTCATGGTCAATTTGATGCAAAACACTTGGGCATTTAGGCTAACCTTATAACACCTATCTCATGAAAAATGAGCAGGACTCGTCTATCATTTGTGTTAGCGGCATCAGGTATGCGGATACGTCAATATGCTCTAAATTCAAGATAAAAAGCCTAGCATCCTAGTCTAGCTTATATTTGTTAAAACATTTCTTCTCAGAATCATAGACATGAATTCTTAAATAGATCGAATACCAAATTAACTATGATGCGATTGTCAATGTCACTCGGTAATATGAAAGATCGTGAAACAGTAATAACTCAGCATCTTATAACGTCTTTGGAGAAAGAACCATATGTTTGATAGGACCGTCCTTCAGAAAATTACTGACTTTCTTGAAAGAGGCTTCATATCTGAAAATGCCACGATGTTGAATGCAGCATGGATCTGGAGTACAAGATAGAACTCTGTGCTTCGTGGTAAATTAGAGAATAATGTTCAGGCCCATGTCGAATATCGAGTCAACACTTGTCAGGTTCTTTGACAAGGAAAAGGCGTTCACCAAAGTTCATTGCACAAGAAGAACTTCCCTTGGAGGCACAACGATCAGGGTTCGAACCCAGAACGGAGAGGGGAGAAGGGAAAACCTTTGAGATAAATGAACAGAACTGTTCCAAAATCGAAGTACTCATATTTAGAAAGATGCCGTGTCCATGATAACGGAAGCCATTTAGAATCTGGATATACAAAAATCTCAACGAGACTTAGCATAATGAAAGCGGGGGGAACGGTTCGTAACAAACTCATTGTTACAAGCACCTCGAGAAGGCGGTGGACATAACCATATATGGGTGGCAGATGTTCAATTACTCTAGTGATAGTTTCCGTACACTGAGCTGTACATGCAGCTCTCAGCATGCTTGACGAAATTCTCCGGGTAAGGAAGATGTGATGCCAAGCCAGTCGAATGAGAACAGTAAGAAGATTTCATAGCAAGATAGCATGGCAAACCAAGCATCTAGAGAGGAAGTATAAGGTGAACATATAGGGATTGCCGAGGTCACTTGCCTTGGCAGCGACTTTCACAGCTATGTGGGCGGAGATTTTCCTAATACTGGATAATGGCGGGTAAATCAGTCCCTTCTCAAGGGTCTCCTGCGTCACTTGCATGGCCAATGCTTCCGCTGTATCATAGACAGACAGTGAGGGGTCGAGACAGGGAATGCGCTACCATGCAGGTAACTTACATTTAATATAAGATGCAGCAACAAGCGGCAAAATGGGAATGAAAGAAGTATTATAAACATGTAAGTGTCAATATAATCGGTATGTTAATGCAGGTGCAGGCTGCCAGGAGCATTTTTCATCATGGATTCGGATCGCCCCACACACTACCCCGCCGAGACCAAATCCAGGGAAAATGTAAGCATTGTTGGCCTAAGTCAACGGATGTATCCAAATCTAAGTCTTGGATAGCCGACCAGTTAACATGCCAAATAGTAAACTTGGGAAAGCCACTAAAGAAGGAAGATAACCTGGCCGGGGACAAAGACTTTGCCCTCGAACTCCACTGGATCAAAAAGACTTCCGCTGGCAAATATTGCACGACCCTGCAATGCCAGAACAGTGCAAGTAGGAATGGCAGAATTGGAAGTACATGACCGCATATCTGGAGTGGACAGCTTCATTAAGTCATATAATACACCATGTCTTGTGCAAAATAAATATTGAAAATGCCATTTGAAATTACCTAACTCCAGGTATAAGCTTCTTCAGCAGTACACTCAGATTGAGATGTTGGGTTCGATAAAGCCATGATGAGAAGTTATTGCATCGAACTACATTGCAGAAAGATGGGAGAAAGTAGAGGTTGTTGTACACGTGAGACTCAAGGTCCACATGCCACAGCAAATCTACTGAAGGATGTTTTTCGGACATTATTAATTACCCACGATTGAAAAGAAAAAAAGTTCACCTCGTTAAAAGAGCGCAGTGCCTCAATGACCACTTCATAAATGTCCTTCCTACTCCAGAGGATCAAATCAGAATCGTCGGCTTGATTGCCTCAGGAAGTGATAAAGTATGCATAGTCAGTGGCTCATGTAAAAAAGCATCAAAATCCGTGAACGTTTCGAAACAAATGAGGGTTATTTTTACACAGCTTGACAGCACCTAAGAGATCCTTGACGGGTTCGTGTTCATGACCCATGGCTTCTTAAAGTGTTGAAGCAATTCTTTCCTAAAACTAACAATCAATCCCTGCAAGAACATTTCGACAAGAACGATATCAAAGTTGTACTCATTCCGAATTTCACCATTGAACAGCCAAGTCATATCGAACTGAATGCTACCTTTGAGTCGATCAGCCAGATCATCTTACCAGTCTCCTCCACAGGAGCTTTCCGTTACAATGTATCAATAAAAGCTACTGAATGTGCTAAATAAACTAGAACTTTGTACAATTAGATGAATGCTGGTCTGCATGAATTCATCAGTTAATTATCTGCTTTGACATCTCAAGAGCTATAAGCTCAGCTATGCCCGTTCCAGCCTGCATTGGCCCAGCATGTTTGAGTTGAGCAAAGAAGCAATGCTGAGAACAGCCAATATGAACATCCCAGGCGCATAATCAAAACGAAGCCTGATCTTAATCAAAAGGAGAGAAGGGGGAGACAAGAAAGATAATCAAAGCGAAGCTGAAACTTTTTGCTATACTCATTTAAATGGTGTCATGTGTAGTATCAAGCACACCAAAAAAATCTAAACAGGTCAAGGATCTAAAAATTAGCCATTTATTTTTTTGGTCACGGCCTTCCCACATTTCAATAAGATACTACAAGTCAAAATGGAAATGCAAGTCCGGGTCAATCTCCTAATATAATGCCAAGAAAGAGGAAGTGGCAAACAAAAATTAACTCACTTCCCCAGCACCATGGAACAAGAAAGTGTGATCTGCCAGGGTGCCGCCTAGTAATTTTAGTGCAGCAACAACTCCCGCGAGAACAATAGATGCCTGCCAGAAAAGAAGGGAAGAGCTAAGTGCTGAAGATAATTGGCAAGGAAATTCATCACATTTCAATAAGATACTACAAGTCAAAATGGTAATGCAAGTCCGGGTCCATCTCTTAATATAATGCTAAGAAAGAGGAAATTGTTGAGCGTCAGAGGTGCGGCAACAATATTGATTTGATGGAAGAAATTTTTTGAAGGTGAAACGATCACAATTCGCGCCTTTCTATTGCATGTCTCAATTACAAGAGAAATAGACTATATATAGACCATAGTTTGATTCGAAATAGGAAACATCTTTCTAGGAAACCTATTCTAATTAGGAAACGTACTTGACTTAGGAAACTTTCCTAAAATATAACTAGAAATAATATCTCACAATATCTTATATTATCTCTTAATATCTCACCGTATAAATGAAAAATCAAAATATGAAAATACGAACAGACTCAAAAAAGAAAACAAGTACTAACAAATTTGGTTTAATTTCTAACACTCTCCCTTAAACCAAATTCTCTTCCATCGATCATTTCAAGCAGGCTCTTGAACTTTCGAAAAGTATCGATTTTGAGAGGTTTAGTAAAAATATCTGCTACTTGATCTTCGGTCTTCACATGCAATACTTCAACTTCATTCTCTTTAACCTGTTCTCGGATGAAGTGATATCGAACATCGATATGTTTACTTCGTTCATGAAAAACTGGATTTTTCGCCAAAGCAATAGCAGAAATATTATCAACAAAAATCTCCGTTACTTTCTTCTGCTCTATAAGAATATATTTGAGTAGTCTTCTCAACCATATTGCATGACAAACACATGAAGATGCAGCTACATATTCAGCTTCACATGTCGATAGAGTAACACTTGATTGCTTCTTTGATGACCACGTAAAAGCAGTGTCGCACAAGAAAAATACAAATCCAGTGGTGCTTTTTCGATCGTCGATATCTCCACCATAATCACTATCCGAATAAGCTCCAAGTTTGAAAGATTCAGAGCAATAATAGTGTAAACCATGAGAAATAGTACCTTTGATGTATCGAAGTATTCTCTTTGCAGCTTTAAGATGAGATGATTTCGGCTTCTCCATGTATCGACTAACAATTCCAATACTATACATAATATCCGGTCTCGTGCATGTCAAGTATCTCAAACTCCCAATCAAGCTTCTATAATATGTCGAATCAACATCGGCACCATCATCAAACTTCGAAAGTTTGGTTCCACACTCCATTGGTGTATTGACCGACATACAGTTCTCCATGTTGAATTTTTCAAGGATATTTTCTGCATATCCTTTTTGGGAAATAAAAATCCCATTGGCATTTTGCTTCACTTCAATACCAAGGAAATAATTCATGAGACCATTATCGATCATATCAAATTCTTTCACCATCGATGCCTTAAAAGCATCAATCATAGCTGAATTATTTCCTGTAAAAACAAGATCATCAACATATAAACAGGTGAGCAGAATATCACCTTTTTCTTACTTCAAATAGAGTGCATGCTCGTATGGACATTGAGAGAATCCATTCGCCTTGAAATATGCATCAATTCTGGAATTTCATGCTCTCGGTACTTGTTTAAGCCCATATAGAGTTTTCTTCAACCTCAGTACTTTATCTTCATGACCTTTCACAATAAACCCCTTGGGTTGTTCGACATAAATTTCTTCTTCAAGGATGCCATTCAAGAATGCTGATTTGACATCCATTTGATAAATCCGCCAATTATTTTGAGCAGTAATGGAAATAATCAATCTAATCGTTTCCATGCGGATGACGGGAGCAAAAACTTCATCATAGTCGATTCCGGCTTTTTGCTTGTACCCCTTTGCGACTAATCTAACTTTGTACCTTGTCACTTCACCTTTCTCATTCTTCTTGGCCTTTTACACCCATTTAACACCAATTGATTTCTTGTCCTTCGGAAGATTAGCAAGCTTCCATGTTTGATTTTTCTCGATGGCTTCAATTTCTTCGTTCATAGCTTTCCTCCACTTTTCTTCTTTGGCCGCATCATCATAAGCAAGTGGTTCATAATCTGCAAGAAGACATATAAGATGAAGCTATTCGGTAGCTTCGTAAATTTTAGACAATCTTCTTGATTTGGGCAATAGCGGTTCATCGACACTATTTGAAGAGGATGGTGTTGATGAACTTGAATAAGATGTTGGAAAAGAAGGTGAAGATTGATCTTTCAACTCCGTTTGATTGGAATCATCACGAACATTCGCTTCTTCTTTTGGATTTTCTTTCCACATTCCATTTTCATCGAACTTGACATCTCTACTTACATACACTTTCAAAGTGTTAGGATCATATAATCGATAGGCTTTGGATGATGAGTCATACCCGATAAATATGAGCTTTTTGCTCTTGTCTTCAAGTTTCGATCTTTTTTTGTCCGGGACATGAGCATAGGCAATGCTCCCGACAATTCTCAAGTGCGAAACACTTGGTGTTCTCCTGGTCCATGCCTCTTGTGGAGTTACGCCTTCAAGTCTATATGTTGGACATCTATTTTGAAGATAGACGGCACACGAAATAGCTTCAGCCCAAAGTTCCTTGGACAAATTTTTGCTCTTCAACATGCTTCGAACCATATCGAGAATGGTTCTATTTTTCCGTTCAGCCACACCGTTTTGTTGATGAGTCCTATTCTTCGACATCTTCACATTTGCAATTAGTTTATTATTTCGATCTCTCAACATAAGATTAAAATCTCTCATATGAACAGTATAACCTTTCTCTAGAAGTTATCCCAAACTCAATATATTGCTTGACATTTTTGGAACATAATAAACATTAGTAATAAACTGACGTGCACCATTCTTTAAGCGAATCAAAATTGTACATTTCCCTTTAACAAGAATTCTAGAGTTATCACCGAATGAGACATTCCCTTTAATTGTCTCATCTAACTCGGCAAACATCTCCTTTCTCCCACACATGTGATTACTTGCACCGGTATCTAAATACCATGTATCACTTTGACCTTCTTCATATTCTTTTAATGCCAATAAGAGAACTTGATCAGCATTATTCATCAAGTTCGCCTTTTCGTCTGCTCTGTTACTTTCTTTATTCCAGCAGTTAGAAGCATAATGGCCAAGTTTATTGCAATAATAACATCGGATTTTAGATTTATCATACCATTGGCTTGTCGAGTTCTTTCCTCTTCCACGAACGCCTCTTTGGTACTGGTATCCTACATCACTTCGAGCAGGATCTCATCTGCTTCGTCCATGACCTCTTCCTCGAAAGTGACCTCGACCACGACTTCGATCATGATCTTGATTTGTCCCGCGATTTTGTACGGGATCTCTTCTTTGCTCCTTCTCATCTCGTATGGTCAACTGCGTTTGGAGAACTTCCTCTACTGATTCAATCTTTTTCTTTCTCAATCTTTCTTCATGGGCTTGTAATGAACTCATAAGTTCATCGATTGTCATGGCATCCAAGTCTTTGGATTCTTCAATTGCAACAGCAATATGATCATACTTCTTGTCTAAGAACCGAAGTATTTTCTCAACAACATGAACATCGGAAACGTCTTCTCCGTTTCTTTTCATCTGATTAACAATTGCCAAAATTCTCGTGAAATAATCAGCAATCGATTCAGATTCTTTCATGTGAATTACCTCGAATTTGCCTCTCAAGATTTGAAGGCGAATCTTTTGAACTTTCTGAACTCCTTGATGTGTGTTTTGAAGAATCTCCCATGCCTCTTTAGCGGTAGTGGCGTTCGAAACTTTTTCGAACATGGAATCATCTAACGCTTGATAGATGATCGACAGGGCATATTGATCTTTCGTTCGAGCCTTCTCCAAGACATTCCTCTGGTTCTGATTCAACGTGGCTTCATCCTCTGGCTCATCATAGCCAGTGTTAACAAGTTTCCACACACCGTAGGAGCCGAGTAGAGCTTTCATTCTAACAGCCCAGTTACTATAATTTTCTTTGGTAAGACGAGGGTATTGAAGAGGAAGCTGATTGTTCGTTGAGGCCATGATCACGAACCGTAAGCTCTGATACCAATTTGTTGAGCGTCAGAGGCACGGCAACAATATTGATTTAATGGAAGAAATTTTTTGAAGGTGAAACGATCACAATTCGCGCCTTTCTATTGCATGTCTCAATTAAAAGAGAAATAGACTATATATAGACCATAGTTTGATTCGAAATAGGAAATATCTTTCTAGGAAACCTATTATAATTAGGAAACCTACTTGACTTAGGAAACTTTCCTAAAATATAACTAGAAATAATATCTCACAATATCTTATCTTATCTCTTAATATCTCACCGTATATATGAAAAATCAAAATATGGAAATACGAACAAACTCAAAAAAGAAAACAAGTACTAACAAATTTGGTTTAATTTCTAACAGAAATGGCAAACAAAAATTAACTCACTTCCCCAGCACCAAGGAACAAGAAAGTTTGATCTGCCAGGGTGCCGCCGAGTAATTTTAGTGCAGCAACAACTTCTGCAAGAACAATAGATGCCGTTCCCTGCCAAAAGAGAAGTAAACAGCAAAGTGCTGAGGAATAGATCTGCATGCTGCCATTGAGAGTACTTAAAAATGATACCTGTATATCATCATTGAACACAAGATGAGTTGTGCCATATTTTGCAAGCAGTTCAAAGGCGTTGTGGCTTGCAAAATCCTCAAACTGCAGATTTCAGGAAACAATGAATCTGGACCAGATAAAATATGAAACGGCTCTGAGAACTCCGTGAGCTCAAGAACGTAAACGCCTGACCTGCACAGGCACTTTTTCTCCATAATTCTGTTTGACAGCACTCGTAAACTCATTAAGAAAATCAGTATTGCAAAATTGCAAAACCTACCTCAAGTAAGAGGAACATATAATAGGATTAACAAACATGAGTAGTAAAGAAACCAGTCCAGTTGCTCTTTTCTGTCGGAGACCAATGTAAAACTCATCCTGTAACAACTGCTCATTGGTTGTTCCCACATCTATCGTTATCGGCAAGCACTAGATAAAAAGTAATAATAAGATCCGAGTCTTATAATGGATCCCCCTGTAGCTACAAACAGATGTCTCATTCCAAACTTTCAAATTTTAGAATTTGGCAATGTTCTGATTTAAAAAAAAACTTGGAAATGGAATTTGGAGTGCAATAACAAACGTCAACAAGAATACACCATTTAAAATTACTTACTGCTGAAGCACGAATTCCTCCAACGCCAAGAGCTGTGTAAAGCGCTAATTTCCCGCCAAGGATGCCCATACCCTAGAAAAATACTATTTCGTCAGGTACCAGCTTGTCACACATCCAATGCAACATCTACATCTTCATGTCACTAAAAACTAGAAGATCTTAAAATCACCTGGCGCCCGAGATCACCAAGTTCTAAGATCCTCGCTCCATCATTCACGACCATAACTTGGATACTCCTCTCTGGCCAGTTCCTCAACACTTCCAAAACTTTACCCCTGGAAAAGCCAACTACATTTCCTAGTTTGACAAAGTTACATTTACTTGGGGAAAGTCAAAGCTCAAAGAAAAGTGCATACTTCTCTTTTAAGCTTAAAATTAAACACTTGGATCGCCGAAGATACTTCCATATTTTTGGCAAGCCTCACCCACAGTTGGTGTTTAGACAATTGGAAGTAACTGCTCGACATTACCAATAAGAAGCTTGTAGAAAGCAGTTCATTTCTCTACTGTAGATAAAGATCAGATGCATTTGAAACCCAAAAGGGAAGAAAATCATCACTTTGATATTCTATTAGCACAAAATGTCTCCTTCGTCATTTGTTCCCATATTTCTGAAAGAAGTAAACTGAAACCATCATATTGACATAGCTACAATGAACCAAATGAACAACTGTAGATCCCGACAACAAATATGATTGTTTGCAAAACATATACCTCCAGGTCCATCAGGGCAATATACTTCTGAAATGAAACTTGACACTGTCAAAGATTTTTCATCAGTTTCTTCTCCTATTATTACAAAAATTCACAATGAACAGAATAGTCAGCCAGACTAATTATATTAAATCATGGAGTTTAGGTGTGCAGAAATTGGATGGGGACTCGGGATACTGCACTCGTCCAACCTGAAGATGCGGAGAGACGACTGTTGGAGGTAACAGGCCACGCAAGTAGTGGGCATCTCTCTCTTTCTCAGGAAAAGCAAGCCCCTTGTTATGGCGAGGATCTCTCTTTGTCAGCACGGACGGTTTCCCATCGGGAAAGCACGATCTTCCCTCTTTTGGCTACTTTCACGGGGGATCTCTTCATTTGAATTTTTTATAAGCGACGCAATGACCCAAGACGTGCACCGCAGTAGTTATTATCTTAACATCATCATAGAGGTTGCACGGTGGCTGTCGAATGTTCAATTGTAGTCGTAATTGTTCAATTTACCTGAAATTTGAATTTTTGATATTGACGAATTGGTCAAGGTGTGCCAAATGTTAGAGAGAGAGGGATGACGACGGCGGCTATTAAGGGTGATCAGTTCGCAGTCCGGTCTGATTAGTCCTGGGACCGGGAATTGGATTGGACTAGTAACCAATCACTTAGGATCTAGTTCACATTTTACTAATTTTGTTAATGAATTTATGTTAATGAAATTCACTTAGGGTTTTTTCAATGCATTTATATCGATGAAGTTTACTTAGGATTTAGTTCACATTTTATTAATTTTTTTAAGAGACAAAAAAATAAAAATATACTTATGTAGTTGGTCCAGTTCCCTCTTGGAACCGAGAACCGGATTGTCTAGATCGCTCGGACACCAGTTTCATTTTTGGGAACTAAGAACCGAACCCCGACACTCTCAGGAACCCAACCAAATTGGCCGGTTCGCTCCAGTTCGGGCGGTTCCCGGTTTGGGTGGTTCATTTTGCACACCCCTAATGGCTAGGGCAATGATCGGTAATAACGACAGCTAGTGTTGGTGGTTGACTGGTTGGGTAGTGGTGGCCGGATCTTCCAATGATATAATGTGGCCTATTTGCTGGTTGGGGAGCTCAGTTTGCGATGGCTATCACAAGGGGTTTTTATGACCCAAAAAACAAAAGTTCTAGAATTTATGGACGGTAGAGAATCGAGAGAGATGACATGGAAGCATCTCAGCCTTCCGACGCGTGCGGTGACTTGGCGTCATCTTTTAAAAGACGCATTGACAGCCAACATAATACAATTAATGGCAAAACCTATCCACATCGTCTCATGCTGCAAAGTTTTAAACCGAATGATCATAGGGAACTAATTTTGAGAAAGTTATAATTTTAATTAAATTAAAATAAAAAAAAGGTACATGAACCGATTTGCATCATGAAAGATTTAGATAGATATTTAATTGATTAAACATAGTGAGTTTGTAGATCAAGTAACTAGATGGATGTGCCTTATTCCAAATGTCAGCTCGCCCATCCGATCAACGGTATGAATACGTGCAAGGAGTGCAGTGCTACGAAGAAGATGTTTTAAGATTTAACTATTTCCTGAGAGTCCTTTTGTTGATGGAACTTATTGGACCCCACATATATTGTTCTTGGGCACATTCGTACCTCTAGACATGATTATCATATTAGCAAGAAATATCATTGGTCGTAATTATTATAATATTATCGTGGTCTTGTCGATTATACATGTCTACGATTACGTAATCATAGCTTAATTTATTCAAAACCAAACTCTTATGCCCAACAGTGTAGCATGCGCTTTTCTTTTTTTTCTTTTTCTCTTTTTTTTATCAGTGGCGAATTACTTTAGTAGACAAAGTGGGTTAATTTTATCTACCGTGAAAACTTATATAATCTCACACACGCACATAAGTTGTGATATCACTTGAGGAGC
This sequence comes from Syzygium malaccense, assembly GCA_031216405.1. Lineage (NCBI taxonomy): Eukaryota > Viridiplantae > Streptophyta > Magnoliopsida > Myrtales > Myrtaceae > Syzygium > Syzygium malaccense. The sequence goes on along the minus strand of CM062263.1, from coordinate 38,296,671 downwards.
ATTTGTATTGTGTTATTTCTGATTTACTCTCGAGTCAAGTTTATTCAACGAAGAGAAAAGGCGAACTTTTTGCCGGGACTCAGATCCAGAAGTATTAGTACTCCTAAGTTGGACCGGATGGGCTACAAGTGAGCTCGCTCATTTCATGGCTGGGACACACTTCATCAGTTTCTCTACCAAGTCCGATGACCCTTTGGCCTGTAATTTTCTCCTTTTGGGCCGTGCTTATCTTTCTCAACCTTACTACAAGAAAAAAGAAAGCGGGCGACTGCCCAAGCAGTCACTAAAACTCTAGTTCACCGTCACCGATGGCCGTTGGGGTTGGCACCTTCCGATCGTCAACAAAGAGAATTTGGGATAGTTTTTTGGAGCCCTTTTGCCGACACTTAGGGACGGCTATTCCGTTCTCGCGCAAAGAGATGAGTTGGCAACGGTCTTTTCCGTCCCTAAACCTCTCTATTAGTGCTTCATCTGTTATCCAAATTCAACATTAGCTCACTCCTCTTCGTCTCCTTCAATTGTATAGAGGGGCCTCCTCTAAATAGAGAGAGTGGGGGGAGTTTTTAATTCTCATGATTGCTCCTAATTAGTAAAATTAAGATTGTATGTCGGAAAATTGGATTTTTTATCAATACCTACTTTGGTTGGTATTGAATATTGATGAATGCTAATTTGATTTAACGGCATCGATGTACCGATAGGCATCCGAAAATTGAAGAAATTAGTTCATTAAATGTTTTCAAACCACAGAAGTATCTTGATCCTGCAAGCTGATCAATCGAACAAAATGGTGAGAGCAACAAACAACATTACAAGATAAAGATGTTTCAGCTGAGCTGGATGGACAACTGAAACTATGGCAACAACATGAGTAATTTGAAGTATGGAAGGCTGAAAGCACAAGATAATGAATGAAACCTTTGTGTCGTAACTCGTAAAGGTATGCTCATGGAATAGCAAAATTGTTTCAGCTAACTATTACACATAAAAATGATCCTCAAGAGGAGTAACGGCGACTTTGACGAATCATACCTTTGGAATTCACTGGTGGTTCGGCCAATGTCCTCTCTATATCTACCTTATTATACAATTGCTTGTTCTGCATAGCATAAAATTTGATAGTGACAAGAACTAAGTTAAACTGAACCCGTCCGAAAGTCTCGACTTTCCAGCACGAAGAGTCAAACCCAGATTCAATCGAGCCCAAGATCACGCATTGGGTAGTTTCGTCAGGCGAACAATGATCATAATTAAAACGTTTAGCAAAGAATTTTAAAGATTTGGCACCTAAATTTCATCTACCTAACTAGGGGTGTCGAATGGGTGGGTCAGGTCGGGTTTGGATTGAGTTGAAAATGATCCGACCCATATTAACCAATTTAACTTGTTTTGATCCATATTTGTGTAGTGCAAATTTAACGACCAAGAACCGACCCAACCCATGGCCGACTCATACCCAACCCAACCGGTATTGCCAAAAGAATTCAATATTAAATCCAATTTACAAAATACTTTGTTTCTTATGAATTTTTAAAATATATATATTGCTAAAATACTTTAATGCAATACAAAATTAGTAGACAATTTTTATAATTTTTAAAAAATAATATTTTATATTTTTATATATCTTAATTTTCTTTTTCTTTTTTATTCTTATTTTATTGTTAAAAATTTGAAATTTTAATTCTTTTTCTTTTCTTTTCTTTTCTTTTTCCTTCTTCTTCGGCCAGTTGGCGGCCACAACAACTGGCCATAGGCGAGCTCGGCCAGATCGGCGAGCTTCAAGCTCGAGCCTTATCAACCTCTAACGAGCTCGAGCTTGTCGACCTCTGGCGAGCTTGAAGCTTGTTGATCTAGATGAGCTCACCTATGGCCAATCGCCAGTCGTAGCCGAAGAAGAAAGAAAAATAAAAAATAATTAAAATTTTGATTTTTCTAAAAATAAAAATAAAAAATAATGATTTTAAATGACATGTTATGATTCACTTAAGCTATTTAACCTACAAGTTAATAACTTAAGTGTGTTGAATATGGGTTTGTTGCAAATCTATTTTGACCTGTTTTCAAAATTTTAAGTGACCCATATTCAACATAGGCCACTAAAAATGAGTTAATAAATGGATTTCTAACCCATATAACAACCATTATACCTAGCCCGTGTTCTTCTTAACTAGTAACTTGTTCTCACGTTGAACAATACGCACATTAACCACTGGGGTGCCCTAGTGGCCACCCTTCTCACTTGAGAAGGGGAAGGTGGGCAGTTTGATTTCCCACCTTATCAGAAGGGACTGAGAGTGGGGATGCGTAGTTTCAGATATGGATTTCGATTCTCACGTTCTGCAAGAAGCAAGGCAAAAATCTGAACGGTGAGATGAGAAGTAGGGTAGAAGTAGGAGTAGGACCAACAAAAATGAAGAAGAACAATACGCACATTAAATGCAAGTATTGAAAAGTAATATTTAAAACCATAAGGATATGTACAATTGATATTGATCTGGATTCCACGAAATATAGAATCCTAAAGAAAAAAAGCAGAATTGGATTCACGAACTATAATTAGGATTAAGATTTCCACAAAATTGTTGAAAAAACTAACTTCATTGCCTACGGCCATCGGTCCTTTGTCGGCGCTATCGGTCACTGTAGGTCGTAGGTGGCGGTTGCCGATAGCCACGACCATCAAATCCAATGCTTGGTCTCCTTTGTTGGTGAAAGTGTTGTCCGTGGAAGCCAAAATCTTTTGTCATCCAAACAATAAAAAAAGAAACATATTCTAAAAAAAAGAGAATCCATTTCAGGATTCGTTGTTCATGAAACCGAACGAGGCCGTACGAAAGATTGAGTTCGTTCGTTCGTTGCTCTAAACTTCGGACACCACTTATCATCATATGGAAGTGGCCATTTAAGTATGACATTGCATTTTATTTTTATGTAAAATTGCACGACCATATTGCTTACTCGAAGCATCGAATTTCCTTTTAGTTAGCAAGTTCGGAAAGAATAATATGTATAGTTTCGGAACAATTCCTTTTTTTGTTTATATGAGAAGAATCAAACTAAGGAATGTCCGATGATGCAAATAATTTCAGTCGAATATACATCTGATTGTATAGCATAATAATTCCTTTTATTGCCTAAATTCATTTCCGAGTACCGAACATGTCAAAAGCAACCGGCCACTCGATATTGCACTTCGTTCACGTCATTTGTCAAGGAAAAGGGTGTTTAAAATAATCGGGAACCAAATCAAGATTGCTACTTATTCGAGAAATCGACTTGGTTTGTATTTGAGGAACAGCTAAATTGATAGGATAGATAGAATTTTTTTTAAAATTTTTTGAATATTATTTCTCCAAGGAACAGGAACAGGAACGTGAACTCGCTCCAAAGGTTGCCGCGCTCCCTCTCCTCCTTTTCCATCCATCATCTTCCATATCTCTCTCTGCAACCCCCGATTGATTGCCGCCCTCCAGACGTCGCTGGAGTTCTTGGTTTCGCAACCAGAACTCAGCTCAGCCTCCTCGCGGTGAGAAAGAATTTAAGTCCCTCCAGACTTTTTCTTACTTCTCATTGTGGTTTGTTTCATTACACAACCAACCATGTCTGGTTTCGTCGGAGGTCCACCTGTTCCTCCGACTCTCCTCGTCGTCGTCGCCGACACCGTGACCCACCTCTGCTTCTCTGTTCCCTTTCTTCAGCCTCACCTCCTCCCGCCTCGGTCTCGCCTCGGCATCACGTCACCCACCGTCGTCCTCCGCCGCTTGGCGCTCCGTTTCTTCTTCTTACGTATACTTCGGTCCACTCACTTCCGTTCCAGGTTTAAACAAGATGATAATTCCTTCTCTCGGATATGGCATGCGTTGATGTGATGCCGTCGTCTCTCTTCTCTTTGCCAAATTTCATCGCTTGTTTACTGAATCATGTCGGTTTTGTCTGCGCATTAGCTAGGGAATCTATCAATGGCCGAGGGAGACTCATAAACTTACCTGATCCGAGTTCATTTTATATACTATTATGAGTCTCGGTTGTTAACTCTCGGTCACCAGCGAATCGTGCTTCCGAATTGCTTGTTATTGATAATGAGATTTGTGATTTTTTCTACGATCAAGTTTCTCGGATCAAATCGTGATACATCTAAGTGTGATTGGCTGAGGAAGAATTCGGTGTCTATAACTTGTTTGATGGAAGTCCTGACTCAGCTTCGTGCTTGGTTATTGGTTTTTGTTCATAGCATGTGTGTTAGGCTGCTGCTTGTGATTGATGTGCATCCATAATCCATGTGGTACTCGGCTCTTGCATCATTTTGTCTCAGTTCTATTTCGTTTACCCGACTTTACTTCGTTGTTGCTTGTTGCTTGGTGTCCCCACTGTGACTCTTTGCTTGAGTATATCTCGTTGATGTGTTAGGTTTAACGCAGGCTTGGCTTATTGTTTGGGACCTCCTTGCCTTTAAAATTGCTTGTATATTAAACTCGTTGTACAGAAATCACATTATACATCGCATTTAGCTCCTGACCAGGATCGATTCCAGCATATTTTGAGGAGTGTTCATGTGTGTCAAATGCTGTTCATATGCGTTTGTGTATGTCAAATGAGGCTCATGTTTGTTATTTTGAGATCGTGAAGTGTTGAAGGCTGATTAGGAGAAGGGCAACGAGATTAAAAAAAAAATGTCATGAATGACTTGTGTCTGCCGGAGTCAAATTTGTGGCTGGCTGCCTTAGCCCTTGATTTCAAACCAGCCATAGTCGAAAGTCAGGGCAATGCCTTGATCTATGGCATGAAATCTTGGATATGGCACTTAGATGTGTATCTGTTTCGCTTGCGTTGATGTGATGCTGTCATCTGTATTCTCTTTGCCAAATTTAAAATCTGATAATGAAATGAAGTTACACTTGCCATGTGAAGGATCAATGTGAGAAGTCTATGTCAATTTTGGATGAAATAAGGTCATTACCGTACTTGAATCAGCTGGAATTAAGTTTTTAGCTTGCTGGACGTGACTCTTTTGATGTCAATTAGGGCCCAATTTGGTCTTAATTTGGTCATGCTTGCATATGCTTTTCATATGATGAGTGGGTGTGGAGAATACATGTCAATTTGATTAGAAATAGGACCATTGCCATGTTTTGGTGATGATGGAATGAAATTTGAACTTGCTGGCTGAGCTATGATGAGCTCAATTTGATGTTGATTAAATCCTAATTTGATGTCATATTGATCAACTAAGTTAGTATACACTTGTAGGAAGACATTGCATTAGTCGTGATTTGAATTCTTGCCAAATGCTTGTGAATTCCGGCATTGAATTCCCTGAATCGAATCTGCATGTTGCCGAAAGTGTGCTGAATGTAATTGATTAGGCATGAATTAGATTGATCTTGGCTTAGTTTATGTGTAGTTTCACTTGCCACTGATTAGGGGTTATTGTATTATCGAATCTGTCTAGGACTTTAATCATGTTTTGAAGTCCTTATGATGGTCTAATGTTGCTGGAATTCTCTGAATGTTGCTGGTTGTTGGAAATTGAGTGTGATTTTGAGTGACCTTAACGCCATTTGATGGTCAATTTAATTGCCCATAGATAGGTGTTAGCATGTGTTCCGTTTCTTAGTCAATTTTGGCATGTTCGGATGGCAATTGCTTTGATTGAATCGGTGGAAATACATGCTGGAACTTATTGAGAATCTTGGTTTGAGTGTTGATTTGGGAAATTTGGATGCGAGTTGTGATTTAATAATTCCATGATTCTTGCAAGTTCAATGGCATGTATTTCATTTTCAAGATCCTTGGTTTGATTGGATTTTACTTGAATTGGAAAATAGTGGGTTACATGTGCTGAACAAGGCTGGTGGTTTCGGTTTGGGCTTAGTTTTGAACGGTCTTGGACTGATTTGGGGATTAATTTGGTGGTTTTTAATTTTGTGTAGGTATAGATTTTATTCCATGTCATTTTGATATAGTTTAGTGTAGCTTCCCTTGAATAAATGATAGTGATTCGCATGTGATAGCAGTATTCTAGGTTACTTTAGACTTTAATAATAAAAGGGTCTATTACCAACGGAATACCTTTGGCCTCCCTCATCAAATACCGGGCCATGGAGGCGTCTTGTGCAAACAACCAACAATTCTTGCCAAACTGATTAGCATATGGACCCACTACCTTAAGTTTGCATTTGAGTGTGCACTCCAAATAGCTCTTTGTTGTCTTGCTTTTAAAATTATTTTCGACGTATAGACCGTTCTAGAATATAGCTAAACTACGTGTTATAATTATACTGGCACGCTTTGATGATCTTGAATTGTTTATAAGGTTATATTTATATAATGGCCAGCCAAATTTAAACAGTAGAGGAAGGGAACAATTCAAAAGGTATATACCTATCTGGTTGCTGTTTTTATCCTAGTCAAATCCCTACGTGGCTTCTGTATAATGGTAATATAGAGTAGGTACCATGCCGGAAAAGTCTTTGTTGATGTGTAGCTCCATCATCACGTGCCTATAGATTTCATTGAATGATGCACAAGTTGCATGTTGGTTGTGAAATAAGAAGTGTCTTTGCTAGTTCTGTCACTATGGGTTCAATTATTGTGGGAATCACTAGTGACAACAGTATACTTTTTGACATAGATAATTTTGCTTGCGTGTAGATGGAAAAGAAGCCGGATGAGTTCATCGACTTGGTTCTTCAGCATACAAAAAATCCGGTTTTGCTACTACAGAAACTTGGAAGACAAATAGCAGAGATAATTGTAAGACTCCTATTCATGTAGTTGTATTTGACTTAAAAAGTGTTGCAATAGTTGTTGATGACTTCTTTCCCTAACTATTCGTGGTTATGGTTACAAGGATGCAATTGCTTGCCGTATGGGAAAAAAGGATGCAATTGCTTGCCGTATGGGTAGGTACAGGATTTGCTTTTAGAAGATGTTAAAAAAGCTGAACAAGAGAAATCGGTTGCTGATCACCAGGTAAAATCAAATCCTTCCATGGAATGCCATGCGTCTTACACTTTTCGGTTAGTCAATTATGTTCTACTGGCCACTAATTTCGTTTTACATGTTGGAGTGATTTAGATTGCTTCTTCACTTGGTAAAGAAGACGAATGTCTTCAAGAAGTAGTGAGAGAAGATAGTGATCACCACAGTCAACAGCTACAGGCCTTAATGCTCAAATCGGTCAGAAAGATAGACAACTGGACAACAAAGGCCAAAGCTTTGGAGGTTTTTAGAAAACAATTTTCCCTGTTTGGATACATTTTTTTGAAAAGAAGTTTATATGATTATTGCTTTATCTATAGGAGCAAATATGGATTTTGCAGCACCAGCTTGCCGCTGCAAATGAAAAATTAAAGGTATTATTTTGCCCTCGTATGATTAAACTTTTGGCCTTCTCATATGGCCTTGATTCAAAGTGATGAATAACTCTTACCTCAATGCATTAAGGGTGAGGAAATATTCAATCCTTCCATCAATGAAGGTGGATCCCCACCATTAAGCGATGAATTGCATGAGTGGTCGGACTGCTTGAAGACAAGCTTTATTATGGAGAAGCCTGATGAGAGAAGAGAAGCTTCTAGGACATCCGACCCCGGAACAAAGGTCACATAACTATTCTCTCCACGAAAGAAAACAGCGTATTTCATTATTGAAATATTTTATTTTTGTTTTTCTAATTCAATTTCTGTAATTTTTCTTGCAGGATGCCGTCGTTCAAGCTTACCTGAACATTTTTAACAGCAGTAGCAACTAAGTAAACTACAAAATGCACAATTTCTCAACTAGTAGTTTTTCACCGCAATCTACAACCTTTCCGATGGACTAATGCTTGTTTCAATTGTTCAATTTTTGTTAGGGAAGAGCTGATCAGATTACACGTAAGGAGCTTATTTTACAGAAAATGACTGCTCGAACTTTTGATAGTAAGATGCTGAACTGAACTTGATGATCCATTACAGAGAATTGGAGAGAAGACAGCTAACATCATTATTGAACTTCGCGAAGAATCTCTCAAGCCGTTTACAAGTGTAAGTACTTTCTTTTTTTTTTTGCTCGATTGCAATACTATCTTTCCACCATTTCTTGGTTTGGCCAATCGCCCCCTCTCAAAATTTCAAGTGATTTAGTGAGTGACAGCAACTTTTATTTCTAATTTTAGCTTGATGATGTAGAGAAAGTTGGAGTTTCAACAAAGACGGTATGTCTTGTCTTTCCAAGTCCCTTTTGTCCTGAGATTGAGCGGATTAATAAAAAATAATTTTACGAATTGTTTATTGATGTCGCTGCAGATAAAGAAGCTGCTTGGACTATGACATTGCTAAGGAGTTTCAATTCGGAAGCTTGCTCTTTTATTAGAATTGTTGACACCAAAATTAGAATCGGCATAAGTGTCGAATCGGCTTTAATGCCGAATCTGGCGTATAATGAAAATCAGCCATCTTCCGAAACACTTCTGGACCAAATTCGGAAACATGCTGAGAAGCAAGTGTGAATGACATCGTGTCCCGAGTTCGGTAAGTGATGAAAATATGTATATTTACCGAAATATGGAGAGTTGTAGTTCGGGATGGTGGAATATTAATGCCTCAGGACAGCGACCCTTTCCCGAAATTCGGGAGATTCACACTTCGGGAATACATTGAAGAATCACAGCTCAGCCACGAAAATCACGATAACAAGAAGTTATGAGCAAAAGCGGGGATAGTGAGTATGAGCATATTATGGGAAGTTACTTGTCCAAATTTGAAATCATCTTAGCGGTTGAGATCAAGTTTTGGCGGACAATAAAACTGGAAAAATGTGGTCAGAAAATGCAGTTATTGGAAGCGCCAAAATATTCAAAGTTTGAAAACATGAAAGTAACCGACGAGCAGTTGCAGTATAGGAGAAGATACAAATACTCAGAGGAAGCAAAGAGAAAGAGACGAACAACACTGCAAAAACACTCAAGCTTATCTGCACTTTAGTTTCCTATGCATCTTTACTTCCTATATTTACAACTTCCTGTAGCTCTAGTTAACTTTCGAGTCATTTACAGCTTTCGTAGGAGTATTGTAACGTAGCTTGAAATTCTGTTCAACTCAGATCCATTTTCAATCCATTCGATTTCTATCCATTCCATACAATCCTGTGTCACACTCTATTTTTTGCCACAACTCTTCTAGTAATCAAACCACAGAACTTACTTTAATAAAAATCGAAAATCGAAGTTTCGGTGAAGGATATTCCTCGTGAAAACAAGCGAACATCTTTTTGGCCCGTCCGGTGGGACCCGCGTGGTAAGATTTGGAGAAATGGTGAGAACTAGGCAATCTAAAGGAATACCGGTGGATAACATCAACAATTCAATTGAGGGAGCACGTTCTGAGCATTCTGCTGCTAATCAAGTAGAAGAAAGTGCCGATATTCCTCGACAATTAACTAAAGAACAAGCCCGCACGTTGGCACCAGATAATATCTTGGTGGCCATGATGAAAAGATTGCTTGAAGAACAGTAGAACGAGCTTACCAATCATATAGTGCGATATGTGATAGATGTGATAAAACCCATGGTGGTCAATGCTATGAATGAGGTAATATCACATCCCAGTTCATCTTCTCAAATTCCGCCCTTTTATGCAAATCCTCATGGGGCAACATTGTTACCACCAACTTCGGGACCTCTTCATATGGGATATAACTACAATGGAGAATTAAATTCTCAACCTTCTGTTAAAATTATACCAAGGCCAGAGAATCATACCCCTATAAATCTTGTAAATGGTGTGAGTGCTCATAATTTTCCTCAAAATGTCCCGAATGATGTTAATTTGGTTAATCCCATGGTCACAAATGCACCACTAGTGATGAATGTACCTCCACCAGTAAATATGCCTAATGTTGATCATATCAGACCACCTACGCCTCAACCGTATCATGTGATAGAAAACTCTCTTTATAGGCCACCACCACTCGTTAATTTTAACATGGAGCAGCAAGGGGTGAATCGACCTCAACAGTTTGATCCTAGGGGTCAAGATCCTTGGTTAGGCCAGCAAAATTTAAAGCCATGGAACCCAAATAGAGTTACATAGTTGGTGATTGTTGACACCTAAATTTTGGCGCATCATTTAGTGTTAATTGCATAGAAAATTAGGGATTAAATTTTTAACCCCTGAACAAAAATATTAAAATTGCATAGCATATAGTTTAGGTTCATTGCATTCCGCATCGGATCGGCGGTGACAAACGAGCTTAAAATTCATCACGTAAATCGAGCTCGGGTACCGAACGAGACTCGGCTTACTCGAAAGGCAAGGGCCGAAAATCACGCGTCAAAAGGGCTTGGTTGTCTTAATTTGAGCTTAAATTAGCCCATCAAGCTTAATTCAATAAAAGCCCGAATTAATTCAGCCAATTTAGAGTTAAATTAAATTAAAGGGTAAAGCCTAAATCTAAGCCCATTAGGACTAGAAAGCCCGGCTAGTTGACCTAGGTTTGTGATATAAATACAAGTTTATGCTTCATAATCAAGGGGGGGTCTCAGAATCTAAAAATCAGAATTTTTAGAGACACGCGAGTGAAACACGTAAGCGAGAGAGGGAAGCAGAGGAGTCGTGTGGCTTTTCTTAGGGGAGTCCACGTTGAAAAAAAATCGTGAAGAGAGAGACAGAAGGGAGATACACGGCCAAGACATAGAGAGTGAGAGAATTCTCTCCATTGGTGGAGGGGGGGTTTTCAGAATTTTTGGATTTAGAATCCTTGGGAGAACACAGAACACACGTCCAGTCAAAGGAGAGGAAGGGTCCTGAGATTTTTCGAGAAGGAGCAAGGTCTTCCTTCCTTTCGGTTTGCTCTGAAGTTGTTGACTGCTGGCGCTGCCCCCACACTGTTGAGCACCTCCAGTTGACCGAAAAGCATCTTGATGAATCCTCACGCTGTCAACGTTTTTTGCTGCTGACCCGTGCCTCACCAGTCCCGTAATTTCACGGCCACCGAAGGTCTTGCAACCTCAGTTTCTAGCGAGGTCCATCGTTCTTCAGCCTTGAAGGTCCCTGCACAACACGTTACACCAGCCTTCTGACGACGCTGCTCCAAGCCCTCCACCGCTGCTGCTTCCCTACCACGACGACCTGTTGTCCAAGGGCGAGGTGACAACGCGATCAGCCCCTTCCAACCAGCCACCACCACGACTTTGCTGTTATTTGCCGAGTCCTGCACCACACGAAGACCTGCTGCCCTGTCAAGCAAGTGATCTGTGACGACAACCAAACTGGTTCCAGCTGTGATCGTGTCAAGCACTGCCATTAGTCCTCGTCACGCCCGTCTAAATCGAGAACTCTATCACCATCGCTGCTCTGGACAGCAAGCTGTTCGTTGCACTACCACGACACCAACGACACAGCCGGCCCTGACCAAGAAGCGAGCACCACCACCATCGCCGCGCTGTTGCCCCGCTGTGTCATCGCCGTTGCCGCTCCCGACGCCGTACCGCCGTTCGCAACGTCGCACCGCCATTCCCGACGCGCCGATCCGCAATCCCGATCAGCTACAAATTCAAATTTGGAAACAAATCTTTGGATTAAGTAAATATCTTATCCTGATTTAGTTTCAATATTTTATTGCTTAATTCGTGCTTATCGATATCTAACTTTGCATATTTGAACAATAGGCATTATTTCAATTAGGATTTATTTACTCTTTGGAAATTTTGGATATCTATTACTTACCAAATTTGGATAGAATTTAGAATTTTCAAAATCCTTTGAATATATCCAAGATATTTAAGATATCGGAATTTTTCAAGATGTGATCGATTAGGAAAATTTCTTAATCCGCAACCGCACACGTGGAAATAAATCTATCTATCAGGCTTTAGATAGAATTATTTCCATAGCGGGTATTTCGAATTTTAGGGTCGATCTGTCAGGCTTCATATCGAAACTTAATTCGAAAAATTTCGCGGTTATATTTTTTTTACTTGATTTTAATTTCGAATTTCGATAAAAAAAATACCAAAAAAAGATTGCTTTAGAATAGGTTAATTTCTTTAGTTTAGAATTGCATGTTTAGATAATTGGCATTTTTAATTCCGAATTTCATTAAAAAAAATATAAAAGAAATAATATGTCCGTCATTAGAAATAGATCACGTCGTCGCATGACATTTAGTTTGCATGTTAGGTTGCATTAATCGCATGTCAATTTTTGCACGTCATTACATATAGGTTAGCTTTCATTTAAATAAGTAAAAATGAAAAAGAAATTTCTGCACCTTTGAACTCTAAGTCAGGATTTATTAAAATTGTCAAATTGAGTATTTTTTCTCGAAATTGGTACCGAAAGGGCGTTAGGGAATCTAGCGTAACCAAGTCTCCGAACTTATGATTTCTGGTTCGTAGAAATAAAATAATACTCCCGCTATTTTATTTAGGTTTCTAATCAACCTACCCTAAATGATTAGTGGCGACTCCCGTTGAAAATATTTGCATGCTCACAATTGGACCTAAATTGCGATTTGGTAGAGTTTAGGAGAACTCGAGCTAGGTTAGTTAATTTAATTGATCTAGTAATCCATTAGCCTAAGATCGAAACCCGATTTTTTTTAGGTCACGACAGCTTGGCGACTCCACTGGGGACAAAACTTGAATTTTTTTGAAAATTTAAGGAGGACTTAGGCCAAAAAAATTTTTCATGAAAAAAAAAACACTCGATTTGACAAAATTTGATTGAATTCTCATTCTTAGGTGTTAAATGGTTTTGCAAGATGGGAGTTATAAGGGGAGTAATGATTGGCTAACCCTTTATTTTGCAGGCTTGGTGGAGTGGAATTGTGATTTAATTTTTGCACTATTGAAGCGGTGTTTGCATATAATTGTTATGCATGATTTACAGTATTTACACTACACCACACATAACCTGTGATCGGACCTGGGTCACACCCATAGTTCTAAGATGGTATTTAGATGGTTCTTTAATCTTGGCGGTAAGACCTCGCTAAAGGTTATCCTATTTGGATCCCGAAAATTTTTCAAAAAATGGCTCAAGGGTCGTCCTCATGCACGTGAGGCTACTACGCATGGAGGTTCCCCTTGTCGACCGAATCAAGCCGAAGTGATTGAACCCGACTAGTCATGACTATTGTATGCGAGGCTGCGGCTAGTCATGATGAGTGTGCGCGAGGCTGCGACATGTCGTTCCGTTCATCACTTCAATTTTGCAAAAGCCTTTAGGGTAGATAGATTAAGGTTTAAACTCACGATTCATGTGCATGTCTCTGTGATTGACATTCTCTCCCCAAGGATGGTAATTTCTCAAGCTTTTTTTTAGTTTTCTTAATCTTATTTTGGGTTGGTCCATGATTTAGGTTGAGTCATTTGGCACGTGGTCTATATAAGAATGGGTCGCCTCGATATCCGTTTCGTGCCTACTCCGAAGCTAGAGCTCAAGAAGTTATGGAGCCAGTTGGAGCCAGATGGTCAGCAGTACGTCCTCAAGCGCATTGGATTCATGCTACCAATCCTGGACATAGATATTCAGAGCGGAATCATGCAGGCACTCGCTCATTTTTGGTGCCCCGAGACGACCACATTTGTGTTGAGAGGTAAGTTCGAGCTCACATCAACTCTGGAAGAATACAGTTTTGCCATTGGGAAATCAATTGAGTTAGATATAGTTGAACCACCCATTAAGGTAGATCCTGTGGTAGTGCTCGCTGAATTTTTGAATTTGACCAAAAAGGAAATTGAAAAAGTGTTAAAGGGTAATTGTCAAGCATGCCCGCTATCTTTTCTTATTGAATGTTTTGAAAATAACTCCGTCCTCATGAGGTCTAAGATTTTTATCTTAACTTTTTTCGGACTCATCGTTTTTCCATTCCATCAAAATGCTATTGATCCCGTCATAGCCTGGACGGTAAAATTAATATGTGGTGGAGTTAGTTTTATAAACGCAATTCTGGCAGAGACCTTCATATCTCTGACACGATTTAAAAAAAGAAAAGATAGAATTTTTCGAGCCCCGATTGAGCTTTTACAAATCTGGTTTTTCTTACACCTTTCTCAATTCGGGGAAAATATGACTGTATTTGAAATGAACATGACTGATAACCCTATTTTAAGGTTCAAACAAATACAAGATCAAACTAAGAGTTTGCACTATACACAATGGGTCCATCTGTTCAATGATCCAAGCTCTAAGATTTTCCTTTGGCAAGCTGTATGGTTTCGGGAGGTTGAGGCTCGACTATACCATGGCGATAAGAAGCCCGTGCCTTTGATGGGCATTTATGGGGCAACCTGCTATCAACCCCTTCGAGTTACACGTCAGTTCCGAGTTCTGCAGGATGTCCCACCTCCACTCAAACCCAATGAATTTCAAGTCCAGTTCGAGAAGGGCAAGTCCTACAGAGTTGAGCTTAGGCGTCATTCCGACGCTTGGCAGGATTGTTCCACTCAGAAGCTGATTTGGCCCGCGGATGAGCCCATCGGAAGGATGAAGAGTCACTTTGCCACGACCCGGTATATTCAGCATCATACCATCCCGGCCGAGATACTCCCGAAGATCCCGGTCGTGACAGTACGGCACACTCTTCATACTCAAATCAAAATCAGTGAAGAAAAGGCGATGAAGGCCTAGGACAAGGCAGATGCTCTGGCTGAAGAGAATGCACGACTGCGGCATGCCTTGAAGGCCCATTCGTCTATAGATCATGTGGCCTCTAAAAAGAGGAAGACCGTCTGATTTCTTGTTTAGTTTAGGGAGTTTTTCTTTCTTTTTAGGAGGAAATGTTAGCTTACTATTAATGTTTTCTGTAATAAATATCGTTTCTTAACGATTTTTATAAGAATTCTTTTTAGACACCTTTTATATTGGGTAATTCAAGGAAAAGCATTAAGCTATAATTTGTAAATTTTGCGATTAGTCCAGGTTTCTATTGAATAAAGCAATTTGGAATTTCGAAATTTACTGGACGAATCGGTCTTTTGAAAGAAATTTCATCTTGAAGGTCTAGGGGATGTCATGGACCGACTCGTTATTCTTACTAGTTGTATTCATTCGATCGTTGCTTTTTACAAGTAATTTGCCACGGATCCCCCTCATCCTCATAATACTCGATCGGTGACCAAAAGAAGGATGGCCAATCAAGCTGAGATTGCAGCCATGATTGACGAAAAGCTGAAAGAACACATGAACATAATCAATGAGCAGATCGCGGCTGTCATGTCCAAAATGATGAGTGATCTCATGGCCAAGCAGCAGCAGATCAATGCTGCCTCTCAATCGGAGATTCCACTTCCAACCCATCAAGGCCTTCGCCTTGACAAAACTCCTGCAGTGAACACTAATCCCACCCTTCAACTGGATGATGTCATTCTGACTGACACTAGTGCGTCTCCAGCAGCCCATGTTCTTCATCCACCCCCAAATGATGAGAATGCCAAGTTGCTGGCTAAGATTGACCAGAGGTTACGCGAAGTGGAGGGAACTCAAAGTGTTCCACCTGTTGATCTGTCTATTTTTACCCGGGTCCAAGTGCCCGATAAATTCAAAATGCCAGCCTTCGAGAAGTATGACGTCACCTCAAACCCGATTCAGCACATTGAGATGTACCAGGAGCTCATGAATAGATATGTTTCTAATGGACCTCTAATGATCCAAACCTTCCAAGCAAGCTTGAAGAATGCTGTAATGAGGTGGTATACTAACCACCAGATCAACCGGAAAGACTCATGGGAAGAGGTGGCAAACCTTTTTGTCAAGCACTTCAAGTTCAATCTCGATGTCACCATTACAAGGGAAGACCTGGAAAGAGCTGAGCAGAAAAAGGGCGAGACTTTAAAGGAGTATGCCACTCGCTGGAGGAATATGGCGGGACAAATCATGCCTGAACCCTCAGAACATGACTTAATGAAGTTGTTCGTGCCCACCCTACCGCAGCAGGTTCGTTCACGAATGTTAGTGACGGTCGCCCAATCTTTTGGTCAACTGATAGCCATGGGTGAGGAGATTGAGACCGGGATCAAGAAGGGATGGTACAGTGAGTCAGGTTCATCGAGCAAGAGATTTACTAGTAAGAAAGATAAAGAGCATGTCCCCAAAGTTAACATGACCTATGTACAAAAGACGCCAGCTCAGGCCCCGAAGCTACAATTTAGCACTCAGCAGACAACCTCTTATGGACGGTAAGGCCAGCAGGACTCACGCCAGCAGCGCAAAACTCGCCAGTTTACTCCACTTCCTAGGATGTTATCTCAGGTACTGGCGGTGCTAAGGAAGAAGAACCTGCTGAATTCAGAGCCACAAAGTTCTAATGCTGCTGGCTATGTAAGTTATGATCCGTCGAAGAAATGCGATTACCATAGAGGTGAAGTTGGGCATTCGATAGATGATTGTCAAGTACTCAAACATCGAGTGCAGGATCTACTCGAGACTGGAGCATTTGCACTACAGCCAGCCGGTAAGCCCAATGTGCAGAACAATCCACTCCCTGATTATTCAAGCAGTGCAAATGTTATCCTTGGTCAGGGAGTCAAGCAGGTTCAGGGCTTCAGGGTCCCTCTCGAAGATATGTTCGATGCTTTAGTTCGAGCTGGTTATGTTTCGACTGGTGAGGTGATGTCACTCGGTGAGATAGAAAAGAAAGTGGATGAGTTGGTGAGAAAGGGAATGATTGGGATAACTGATGAATTCGGGGTAGTGGCCACTATATCTCAGGTCATCATTGACTGTAATGAAGAACTCGCAATGTTGACCGATGAGCTAGTTAAGTTGGATCCTGAGCTAACTGACATGCCCCCTCTCGAGGACGCCTCTGACGATGACCTCGGGATCGTTATACCCGATGCTTCGGAAATGTTGGTCCTGGCATCACCTCAGCCTTACGCTTATGAGAGTGACAAGATGGTTCCATGGTCGTATGATGTTGATCTGATAACAAGGTCAGGGCGAACTTATGCTGATAATCAACCGGCCAAGCCAGTGGCTGAGAAAGAAGCGAAAGAATTCCTAGCTGTGATAAAGGCTAGTGAATATAACGTGGTTGACCAGCTGAGAAAGTTACTTGCACAAGTTTCGTTGTTGGAACTTCTCCAGACATTAGATAAACATCGGGGTGCTCTAATGAAGGTTTTGAGTGAGGTTCATGTGCCCAAGACTATTGAAGAAGACAAGCTAGAAGAGTTTGTCGGGGCGATTCTCCTCAAAGATCAAGTAGCATTTTCTGACGAGGAAATCCCATTTGAAGGACGTGGTTATAATAAGGCGCTTCACATATCGGTGAAGTATAAAGAGATTCACGTAGCTAGAGTGCTTGTTGATAACGGGTCGGCTTTGAATTTATGTCCGTTGGCTACTTTGAAAAGGCTGGGCATTCCTCCATCTACCATGCAAGCAGCCAAGACTTCTGTACGAGCCTTTGACGGAGTAAGGAAGGATGTGATAGGCCAGATTAACTTAGCACTGTAAATTGGACCCTCGGTGTTCGATATTCTTTTCCAAGTGCTGGATATCCCTTCTGCTTTTAATTTCTTGCTGGGACGACCATGGATCCACAATGCAGGCGCAGTACCCTCCAGTTTGCATTAGAAAATCAAGTTCGTGGCTAAAGCAAAGCTGGTTACAATTTATGGGGAGGAAGATCACCGAATCTTCAATGCAACATCGATCCCATACATAGAGCCCGATCATGTTGAAGAGGATAGCTATCATTCATTTGAGATAGTTCAAGTTGTTCAGGCTTCCTCTGATATGCCGTTACCCGTTCCTGAAGTTTCTAATGCAGCTATCATGGTGGCCAAGGTCATGGTTGGTAATGGTTTTAAGCCAGGTCAGGGTCTTGGGAAGGAAGGCCAAGGCATTCAGGCCCCGATTGAGACAAATGGACAATACCACAAGACTGGTTTGGGATATCATGGTCCCGTAAGCCGCGAACAAAGCAACGATTGTTGCAGAGGCCGAAGTCCCTTACCACCTCCCATTGACCACATCTTTCACTCGGCTGGAGTAGTAGGTGGATATGAGAATTTAAAGCTGAGCCCGACCGAGGATGATCTTGGGCTTATCTTTCCTGAGTCGCCACAAGCCTTAACTAAACCACCTAAGAAGCATGGTAAAGCGATTGTGGTCGGTCTGTCTGACGATTCCGAGTGTGACCAGCTACCCTGTATTTTCAAGAAGCCGGAGTCGAGGGTGGTGGACTTTGACTTTAATGACGGTATACCCTACCTCACTGGATAGTTCGCTGAGACCTCCATTGGTGCAATCACTGAAGGACCACTTGAAGGGATGGACGCTGGCCCTCAAGAGTAATCATTTTTAGTTTTCGTATCTCCCCTGCGTGGGAATCTTTATTGCTTTTTTCCAATTCATGTTGCACTTAGGTTTTTCAATCCAATAAGATGTAATTTATTGATTCAATATCAATAAAATTACAGCGGTTTTTATCATTTTGAATCTTGTTGAAGTGCCCCAAACCAACCCGATGACGATAACCAACGATTGAAAAATTTGTCATCTACGGTAAGAACTGAGGGTTGGGCTTCTCAAGAATTTGCGTTTCAAGGTCTTCGAAAGCAAAATGAATTTAAAAAAGCAAAGAACAATTTTCGAAAATTGCAGTAATTAAGCCCTCTCTTGTCTTTTTGATCATTTTCTTTCATGTTTTAGGACTAATCTTGAGGCATGCGAAGGGACGGGAATTAGGGATCCTCATATATGTGATGCAAGTTAATCTGATGACTCAGACGATTCTAATCCGAATGATGAAGAGATACGACGGAACTTGGAAATTCATGAGAAATCTAAGCCTTTGACTGCCGAAGAAACTGTGGTGATCAACCTTGGCGACACGGAGAATCCTAGAGAGGCGAAGATTGGGGCATGTCTTTCTCAAGATATGGCCAAACGCTTGACCCAGTTGTTGAAGGATTATCAAGACATCTTTGCCTGGTCTTATGCTGACATGCCGGGTCTTGATAGATCGATCGTTGAACATTGTCTACCGACTGACCCTTCAGTTGAGCCTGTGAAGCAAAGGCCGCGAAGGGCTAAGCTAGAACTGGCAAAGAAGATCAAGGAAGAGGTCATGAAACTTCTTGACGTGGGATTTATTGAGACTACCCAATACTCAAAATGGGTCGCTAATATAGTCCCGGTATTGAAGAAAGACGGTCGGATTCGAGTGTGTGTTGACTACCGAGATCTGAACAAAGCTAGTCCCAAAGATGATTTTCCACTCCCGCACATTGATGTGCTTGTGGACAGTACAGCTGGATTCGAACTATTCTCCTTTATGGATGGTTTCTCAGGTTATAACCAGATCTTGATGAACGGGATGATAAGTTGAAAACGGTATTTACCACTCCATGGGGGACATTTCATTACAAGGTGATGCCCTTCGGTCTCAAAAATGCTGGGGCAACTTACCAGCGGGCAATGGTCACGTTGTTCCATGACATGATGCATAATGAGATTGAGGTCTATGTTGATGATATGATTGCAAAAACTCGGCATGGAGAAGATCACATAGAAACCTTGACGAAATTATTCGACATGCTTCGTAAGTTCAAATTACGCCTCAATTCGACAAAGTGCGTGTTCGGGGCAGCCTCTGGCAAACTACTTGGCTTCATTGTTAGTAACAAAGGAATTGAGATTGACCCGTTGAAAGTGAAGGCCATTTGTGAAATAAAATGGCCCTCTTCGGTGAAGGAAGTTCGTAGCTTGATGGGTAGATTGAACTATATAGCCAGATTTATTTCTCAGCTATCTGAGACAGCGAAGCCTTTCTTTAAACTCCTCAAGAAGAATGCTCTAGTTAGATGGGATGAAGAATGTGAATTGGCGTTCGACAAGATTAAGCACTACTTGATGAATCCGCCGGTGCTTGTTCCACCAACGCCGGAGCAACCTCTGATCCTGTACCTCACAATCCACAGTGAGTCCTTAGGTGCCATGCTCGCTCAGAAAGGTGAAGAGGATGGAAAAGAACGTGCAATTTATTATTTGAGTAAGAAGTTCACCGCCTTTGAGATGAACTATTCCGAGGCAGAAAGAACGTGCGCAGCATTGGTCTGGGTGCTACACAGATTGAGGCAATACACTTTGCACTATCAGATATTGCTTGTAACAGAATGTGATCCAATCAAATACTTGCTCAATCAACCCGCTTTGGTTGGAAAACTAGCAAAATGACAGATTCTCATCTCAGAATTTAATGTTCAATTCATGTCTCAGAAATTAGTCAAAGGACGAGTAATTGCCGATGTCTTGGCTGAAAATCCGGGGAAAAATCACGATGTGGATCCGCTAAAGGATAGAGTCATGCCAATTGATGAGTATGTATGGACCATGTACTTTGATGGGGCTGTAAACTTGTCAGGGTCAGGTATCGGGGCAATTTTAATATCCCCGGGCGGACAACATTATCCGGTCGCAGCGAAACTGATATTTCCCTGCACGAACAATATCGCTGAATATGAAGCATGCATCCTCGGGTTACAAGCTACAATCGAAATGGGAGTAGCTCGACTTAAGGTGTTCGGGGATTCAGCCCTCATTATTCTTCAGACCGTTGGCAAATGGCAAACTAGAGATGCTAAGTTACAACCCTATCATGTCTATTTGGAGGAGTTGGTGGAAGAATTTGAAGATATTTCGTTTGAATACTTGCCAAGGACTCAAAACAGTTTTGCCGATGCTCTGGCTACGTTATCGGCAATGGTACGAGTGACAAGTGGTTTAGAAGTTGAATCTTTAAAGATAGAGGTCTTACAGAAACCGCCTTATTGCATGGCCACGACAGAAGAGCCTGACGGCAAGCCGTGGTATCATGATATCAAGGCATATATTCAAACACAGGAGTTTCCTGAAAAAAGTACCGCCTCTGACCAAAAGTATATCAGGAGAATAGCATCGAAGTTCTTTTTGAACGGAGAATGCTTATACAAACGGTCCTATGATTCGATTTTATTAAGGTGTGTTGATTCAATCGAGGCTGTTCACTTGATGCTAGAAGTACATGAGGGAGTATGTGGTCCGCACATGAATGGTCATATGCTAGCAAGGAAGATAATGATGATGGGTTATTACTGGCTCACTTTAGAGAGTGATTGCATTCAGCATGTCCGAAGTTGTCACAAATGTCAAATCTATGGTGATAAGATTAAAACTCCTCCGAATGAATTGCATCATATGTCTGAACCATGGCCATTTTCTATGTGGGGCATTGATATGATTGGCCCAATTAATCCTAAAGCGTCGAATGGACATCGGTTTATCTTGGTCGCTATCGATTACTTTTCGAAGTGGATCGAAGCCATGTCTTATACGACAGTGACGGCCCGGGTTGTGGTGAAGTTCATTCGTCGGGACATCATTGCTCGATATAGTGCACCTGAGGCTATAATTACTAACAATGGGTCAAATCTGAATAACAAATTGATGGATGAACTGTTCAAAGAATTCAAGATCAAGCATCTGAATTCCTCTCCATATCGTCCGCAGATGAACGGAGCAATCGAAGCATCCAACAAGAATATCAAGAAAATTTTGGCTAAAACAGCCGAAAACTATCGTGATTGGCATGAGAGATTACCTTTTGCACTTATGCCATATCGGACTTCTATCCGGACATCTACAGGGGCAACTCCATATTCTCTTGTGTACGGTATGGAAGCAGTGCTACCTGTTGAGGTTAAAATTCCTTCGTTACGTATTCTTTCACAGGTACAATTGTCAGAAGCAGATTGGATCCAACAGAGATTGGACCAGTTGAACATGATTGACGAGAGAAGGCTTAGAGCTCTATGTCATGGCCAATGCTACCAACAACGAGTTGCTAAATCTTTCAACAAGAAAGTCAAGCCTCGACATTTTCAGGTAGGTGACCTTATCTTGCGGAAGTTATTGCCGATAGTTCCTCTTGCAGAAGGAAAATTTGCCCCAAACTATGGCGGCCCGTACATTGTGAAGAAAGTCCTTTCAGGAGGTGCTTTGATTTTGGCTAAGATGGATGGTCGCGTTTTTTCCAGTCCAGTTAATTCTGATTCTGTGAAGAAATATTACACTTGATTTGTACTCATTCTAACTTTATTTCTATCAAGTGTCAAGTTGAATTTTATGAATCAATTGATGTTACTAAGCTTTGTTTGAGGAAGACTTTTAATTCGGCAATCTATTTCTGTCCTAATGAAGCGATCATATTGCATGAGAGATTTCAAGATGACGAAAGGCAAGACATTTCCATACATGTCCTGAATAATAATCCCTAGTGCGAGTTAAGTGAAAATTCCGTGCTGACAAGGTAAAGGATTATCTCACGAAAAGTATGACGACCAAAATGATTAGAGGCATTTATTTCCTCTATCTAAACACTACATGTCATCATTTGCTTAACCTCTTTGAACGGAGTTTCATTTCTTACCCCTGTCAGGAACAATCCCATACCGGGGCAATTTCTTAGAAAGTTCAAAATGGTTAGAATTTTCTTGCTTTCACTTGCATCAATCTTCAAGTATATTTATTGCATGTAAGTTCTATGTTAGCTCGAGTGCCTTAGATATGACGAAGAGCATTTCTTTCTATATTCCTACACAGTATACCCTTTGCATACCTAATTTGAGCGGTGAATTCATTTTAATCCAATTGGTGATCATTCTTGTGATAAACAAATGAAATCATCTCAAGACAAGTGCAAGGTGACTTGGGGCAAATAGAAGCTCGAAAGAAAATTCATCAGAAAGGATGCAAAAGAACTCCATCAAATCAAAGTTCTCTCTCGGAAAATCTCTCGAAGAAAAGAAAATCTCTCTAAAAAAAAAAGAGAGAAAGAAAAGCTTCAGCAAGAACTGAGTCGATATGCAAGATCATTCTTCAAGGAAAAGACCATTTGAAGGTTCATTTGTGGAGCAATTGCTAGATGAGATGATCACCAATCTCCATGTTCATAATACCCCTTTTGATGGAAATAGGCCATTCATTTCAAGCCTACCCGAACCTACGTTACAACCATTACCGAAGTCTCTTCAGAATAAGGCACTTGAGTTAACGTAGAATTTCAAATGCTCATAAATGTTGCTCGGATAAGTGCGAGCAAGATTTTTCTATCTCATTTTTGCAGCATTCCTGACTTGTAAACCCGAAACAGCTGGTGATATCAATTCTTTCAATAGCCTCGACTCGAAGAGTCCCTTTTGCTAAGCCATTGACCAAGCTCACGTTTTAGTCCTTATAAAGACCTCTCAGATTGGCCAAGTCATACTGATTTTGAGAATATCCGAACCCTTGTCAAGCACGATGAAGAAAGTTCGAGTGATTCTTATACCCGTATCAAAGGTCGGGTCAAAAGCTTTTCATTGAGAGTGAGTGGAAAGTCTTTTCTGATTAAAGGTCTCTCATTTAATATGATCAAAATGTCAAAAGGACGAAATGGTTGTTCTTATTAATAAATTCCCTAGTAAAGCTTGGTAATGCAAGCAGATTCATGAATTATGTTTTCTCTGCCTCTGCGCATGTGTTATTTTAACCTTTTCTCAGGTAAAAATAAGAGCGATGCCATTGGCTCTGTCATAAGAAGAATTCAGGTACGTCTGCTAATTATTCTTCATTGTTTTTCTCTCCGGAATAGGAGAAATTATCTCTCTCATATGTTCACCAAGTGGAACAGGTGACATTTGGTGTTGCTAAGTGGAGTACGCGGCACACCGTATTCTCATATTCGCCCAGTAGGACAGGCGACATAATTTCACATTTGGTGTCGCTAAGTGGAGTACGCGGCACACCGTATTCTCATGTTCGCCCAGTAGGACAGGCGACATAATTTCTCTCTTGGTGTTGCTAAGTGGAGTACGAAGCACACCCCATTTCATATTCGCCTAGTAGGACAGGCGACATAATTTCTCTCTTGGTGTTGCTAAGTGGAGTACGAAGCACATCGCATTTCATGTTCGCCCAGTAGGACAGGCGACATAATTTCTCTCTTGGTGTTGCTAAGTGGAGTACGAAGCACACCCCATTTCATGTTTGCCCAGTGGGACAGGCAACATAATTTATCTCTTGGTGTTGCTAAGTGGAGTACGAAGCACACCCCATTTCATGCTCACCCAATAGAAGAGGTGACATGATCCTTTTCGTGATTGCCCAGTGGTATAGGCAACACATCCCATTCTTTCTTCATATCATGCGCTATTTCGCATATGTAGGAAACTACAGGTAACAGGTAGGCAATCCAGTACCTTGAGAACCTTACTCCCAATAGACTAGAAGTTTGGAGATCGAGGGAATTCAAAGCATTATAAAGCTTTCCCCCACTTGGACGCTTTTTGTGCAATCCGTATGTAAGACTCTTTCACCGCTCCGCATGAAGTGAAAAGCCTTAGCATACGTTCCTTATTGTTTGCATATCATGCATCATCATTAAAAAAAAATTAAAAAAAAATTAAAAAAAAATCATCATTCATCATTTTTCATAGTTTAAATTTAGGTCTCAGTCTTTGAGCGAAATCTCTGCGAGCCTCCACTCAAAGAGGGGCAGCTGTTGACACCTAAATTTTAGCGCATCATTTAGTGTTAATTGCATAGAAAATTAGGGATTAAATTTTTAACCCCTGAACAAAAATATTAAAATTGCATAGCATATAGTTTAGGTTCATTGCATTCCGCATCGGATCGGCGGTGACAAACGAGCTTAAAATTCATCACGTAAATCGAGCTCGGGTACCGAACGAGACTCGGCTTACTCGGAAGGCAACGGCCGAAAATCACGCGTCAAAAGGGCTTGGTTGTCTTAATTTGAGCTTAAATTAGCCCATCAAGCTTAATTCAATAAAAGCCCGAATTAATTCAGCCCATTTAGAGTTAAATTAAATTAAAGGGTAAAGCCTAAACCTAAGCCAATTAGGACTAGAAAGCCCGGCTAGTTGACCTAGGTTTGCAATATAAATACAGGTTTATGCTTCATAATCAAGGGGGGTCTCAGAATCTGAAAATCAGAATTTTTAGAGACACGCGAGTGAAACACGTGAGCGAGAGAGAGAAGCAGAGGAGTCGTGTGGCTTTTCTTAGGGGAATCCACGTTGAAAAAAAATCGTGAAGAGAGAGACAGAAGGGAGATACACGGCCAAGACATAGAGAGTGAGAGAATTCTCTCCATTGGTAGGGGGGCTTTTCAGAATTTTTGGATTTAGAATCCTTGGGAGAACACAGAACACACGTCCAGTCAAAGGAGAGGAAGGGTCCTGAGATTTTTCGAGAAGGAGCAAGGTGGTCTTCCTTCCTTTCGGTTTGCTCTGAAGTTGTTGACTGCTGGCGCTGCCCCCACACTGTTGAGCACCTCCAGTTGACCGAAAAGCATCTTGATGAATCCTCACGCTGTCAACGTTTTTTGCTGCTGACCCGTGCCTCACCAGTCCCGCAATTTCACGGCCACCGAAGGTCTTGCAACCTTAGTTTCTAGCGAGGTCCATCGTTCTTCAGCCTTGAAGGTCCCTGCACAACACGTTACACCAGCCTTCTGACGACGCTGCTCCAAGCCCTCTGCCGCTACTGCTTCCCTACCACGACGACCTGTTGTCCAAGGGCGAGGTGACAACGCGATCAGCCCCTTCCAACCAGCCACCACCACGACTTTGCTGTTATTTGCCGAGTCCTGCACCACACGAAGACCTGCTGCCCTGTCAAGCAAGTGATCTGTGACGACAACCAAACTAGTTCCAGCTGTGATCGTGTCAAGCACTGCCATTAGTCCTCGTCAAGCCCGTCTAAACCGAGAACTCTATCACTATCGCTGCTCTGGACAACAAGCTGTTCGTTGCACTACCACGACACCAACGACACAGCCGGCCCTGACCAAGAGCGAGCACCACCACCATCGCCGCGTTGTTGCCCCGTTGTGTCATCACCGTTGCCACTCCTGACGCCGTACCGCCGTTCCCGACGTCGCGCCGCCATTCCCGACGCGCCGATCCGCTACAAATTCAAATTTGGAAACAAATCTTTGGATTAGGTAAATATCTTATCCTGATTTAGTTTGAATATTTTATTGCTTAATTCGTGCTTATCGATATCTAACTTTGCATATTTGAACAATAGGTATTATTTCAATTAGGATTTATTTACTCTTTGGAAATTTTGGATATCTATTACTTACCAAATTTGGATAGAATTTAGAATTTTCAAAATCCTTTGAATATATCCAAGATATTTAAGATATCGGAATTTTTCAAGATGTGATCGATTAGGAAAATTTCTTAATCCGCAACCGCACACGTGGAAATAAATCTATCTATCAGGCTTTAGATAGAATTATTTCCATAGCGGGTATTTCGAATTTTAGGGTCGATCTGTCAGGTTTCAGATCGAACTTAATTCGAAAAATTTCGCGGTTATATTTTTTTTTACTTGATTTTAATTTCGAATTTCGATAAAAAAAATACCAAAAAAAGATTGCTTTAGAATAGATTAATTTCTTTAGTTTAGAATTGCATGTTTAGATAATTGGCATTTTTAATTCCGAATTTCATTAAAAAAATATAAAAGAAATAATATGTCCGTCATTAGAAATAGATCACGTCATCGCATGACATTTAGTTTGCATGTTAGGTTGCATTAATCGCATGTCAATTTTTGCACGTCATTACATATAGGTTAGCTTTCATTTAAATAAGTAAAAATGAAAAAGAAATTTCTGCACCTTTGAACTCTAAGTCAGGATTTATTAAAATTGTCAAATTGAGTATTTTTTCTCGAAATTGGTACCGAAAGGGCGTTAGGGAATCTAGCGTAACCAAGTCTCAGAACTTATGATTTCTGGTTCGTAGAAATAAAATAATACTCCCGCTATTTTATTTAGGTTTCTAATCAACCTACCCTAAATGATTAGTGGCGACTCCCGTTGAAAATATTTGCATGCTGACAATTGGACTTAAGTTGCGATTTGGTAAAGTTTGGGAGAACTCGAGCTAGGTTAGTTAATGTAATTGATCTAGTAATCCATTAGCCTAAGATCGAAACCCGATTTTTTTTAGGTCGCGACAGTAATGCAACAGTTGGGAGCAGAGAGAGGATTGCCAAGGCCAGTATATAGGAAGCCACATCCCGATTAGGTTGATAATATACCATATCCAAGGGGTTTCAAGATGCCAGACTTTGCTGTATTTACTGGAGAGGAAGATCAGTCAACTGTGGAACATGTGGGTCGATTCCTAGCATAATGTGGAGAAGTTGGAACTAATGAGTATATAAGGTTAAGGTTGTTCCCATTATCTTTGTCAAGAACAACGTTTACTTGGTATACAAATTTGCCTGCGAATTCTATTCAAACATGGGCTGAGATGGAAAGGCAGTTTCATTCTCAGTTTTACCGAACGGTACCAGAGGTAACGGTAGCCGATTTGGCCAGGATATACCAATATAATATCAAAACAGTAGACCAGTTTATTGCCCGATTCAAGAAATCCAGAAACCGATGTTTAACGTCACTCACTGAGAAGAAGTTCATAGATTTGGCTTTTAACGGCTTGAGATTTAACCTTAAGGAAATATTTGCAGGACAAGCCTTTGACGATCTCTTTCAGTTAAACGCCCGGGTTTCTAAGTATGAACATTTGTTGAAAGAGAAAGATAAGAAGCCGAATAAGGACAATCGGCAGGCAGTTGCATTTGCCGAAAGTACCTAACATGGTGGGATAGCCGAAGAGGAGAATGAGATAGCTGTAGCAACTATGATACTTAAAAAACCATATGTATGCCCAGCACTTAAACCGGCCAGGGTGATAGATGTGTCCAAGTTCAAGGCTAAAGAGACAAATAACTATTCCTTTGATATCTACAAGTTAGATGAAATATTTGACCTGCTGTTGAAAGATGGAATGATCAAATTATCTGAAAGATAAGTAATCCCGTCAAAGGAGGAAATAGCATATAAGAGATATTGCAAATGACATCACTCTACAACTCATGATACGGTGAATTGCATTGTGTTTAGAAAGACAATCCAAGAAGCAATTCGCCGAGGCAAGATTAAATTTGCCGAAGACAAAGGCAAGTCCCTAATGGAAGTAGATTCAGATCCTTTCCCGAAAATGATCAGCATTGTCAATATACGAAAGACGACAGATGATGACAACAAATAACTTTACACTCGCTGTCACCAGGAGTTAATTCGGCAAGATCGGGAGTTGAATCGAGAGTTTCCCAAGTTCCAATTCATGAGAGGAACAAGAGGAAGATACAGATTGGGATCATTTGTTCGCAGGATAAGCGAACCACGGGTAAAATCTGAGATTGTAGCTACTGAAAACTCTTCGGTACGAGCAAGAGAAGAGAAAATTTATCCAAGACAGACAGCACAAGTGCTTAAAAGAAAATATGCTAGTCATAGGCATGAGAGGAAGGAATATCACCCTGGTTCATCTCAACTAGCCCCCCCAATTCGAGAGTCAATTACGCAAGTTCATGAAGAAAACGAAACATTACCGAAGCCTGCAGAGAAAAAGAGTTTATGGCAGCGATATAAGGAAGGCGATCCCAAAGTCGGATTGCTTGGAGAACCTAGTGGGAAGTTTGACTATGTGGTCTATTATGGAAGTACGGACGATTATCCACCTCCATCATTGCCAGTTGAGCCAACCAGTTGGGGAGATGAATTTGATGATCCACCACCATTAAAATCTTAGGAAATCCATAGAAGAAAAATAGTTAAGGTGCCGTATGACCCTCCCGAAGGAAAATGGTCAACAGTTAAATCGCTGGGAGAGGCATCTTATAGAACTATTAAGAGGCGTTTCCAGCGAATAAGAAATAGGCAAAGGAATTTTGAGAATGGCCAAGTCAAAGGTATGGCAAGGCAAGGTTTGCCTTTCACATCTATCAGAAGGAAAGGTAATTGGGTATGGAGAAGAAATCCTGATGAAAAAGATCAGAGTAAACCAAAACCAGGTGATTCGGGAAGTAGCTCTCACATCGAAATGAAAAAAGAGAAAGGAGTTACTCAGGGTCCACAAACAATTAATTTTGGGCAGATTACTGTAGCTTTCAATCCAAAGCAACAAGGAAATGTGGAACAAAAAGACTTGGATCCTAAATTGTCACAAAAGGATGGCAGAACTAAATTG
Source organism: Syzygium malaccense (assembly GCA_031216405.1). Taxonomy (NCBI): domain Eukaryota; kingdom Viridiplantae; phylum Streptophyta; class Magnoliopsida; order Myrtales; family Myrtaceae; genus Syzygium; species Syzygium malaccense. Next base: position 38,267,579 of record CM062263.1, on the reverse strand, counting down.
TCACAAAAGGATGGCAGAAGTTACCGTACTGGCTATTCCAAGATATCGAAGAAATATGATTCTCCAGTACGGATAAATATAGTCCACGCTAGACTTCTAGCGAAGTATGGAACTAATTTGATAGTGGAGGAAGATATCGAACATATTTCAGAAAAAGAGACAGCCATGGCAGAATTTCAGTTTCCCGACAAAAAAGCCATCAAGTTTGATAAGGTACCTTCTGAACGAGCAAACCATTTAAGATCTTTGATTGTTTCAGGAAGGTTCAATGGTAGGTCTATCGGTAAAATCTTTGTAAATGCTGGAGCTACTTTGAACCTCATATCTTACAAATACTTCAAGAAATTAGGCAAAGATAATAATGACGTCATCCCATCTAATGTTCAGTTATCTGATTTTCTTAGGGATGTTGCCGAAGTCAAGGGGGCAATAGTTCTTGATTTAACCATAGGGTCCAAGTCGCTTGAAACGACTTTCTTTATAGTAGAATCTGATGGTTCATATAATCTATTGCTTGGAAGAGATTGGATACACTCTAATCAGTGTGTACCTTCAACTTTGCATCAAATATTGGCATTTTGTAATAGCGAGAAAGTGGAATATGTTGAGACAGATTCGGAATATGCTTCAATCGGGTGGACTGACATTTGTCAAGAACATCGGGATTGTTTTCATGAGCGTTATACTATTGAATTACCAAAGACAGATTCACAGTCCCTTGTTTATTGCCGCTTCGGGGATAGGAAAGCTGAATGAATCCCCAAATCAAGCTTGGCATTAGAAGAATTACACATTCTTTATGGAAAACGAGTTCATATTGCAAGAAGTTTGTGAAAGGTACTTCACACACTTGGCGAAAATAGCAAAGCAGAATGTTGAAGCCTCAGATTGTATTGATGAATGGGAAGATGTATTAGTCAAAGAAGACAGAACAATGGAGGCTCAAGATCCATTACTAGAGGTTGATATTGGAGAACCTGGTCTTTTCCGCCTAGTGTAAGTAAGTATATTTTTGTAAAAGGGCATGAAAGACAAGTTGATTAACCTGACCAAAGAGTATAAGGATTGCTTTGCATGGGACTATCATGAAATGCCTGGTTTATCAAGAGATATTGTAGAACATCGTCTTCCAATCAAGAAGGAATTTCATCCACATAAGCAGCTAGCAAGAAGATTTGCTCTTGATGTAGTTGATAAAGTCAAAGAGGAAATAGAAAGGCTGCTGAAGGTAAAATTTATTGAAACGGCCAGGTACGTAGAGTGGATTTCAAATATTGTTCCTGTGAAAAAGAAGAATGGGAAGCTGAGAGTGTGTATTGATTTTCGGGATCTAAATAATGCTACTCCAAAGGATGAATATCAAATGCCCATGGCAGATATGTTAGTAGACTCGGCGTCAAGAAATGAGATGTTATCATTGATGGATGGTCATTCGGGTTATAATCAGATTTTTATTGCTAAGGAAGACGTTTTGAAGACAACATTTAGATGTACTAGTGCAATCGGGACTTTTCAGTGGGTAGTTATGCCTTTCGGATTGAAGAATATAGGAGCCACATACCAACGGGCAATGAATTTTATTTTTCATGATATGATCGGTAAATTCTTAGAAGGTTATATTGACGACGTGGTGGTTAAGTCAGCCCAGGAAGATCATTTGGATTATCTCGAACAGGCATTCATCAGGATGAGGAAGTACAAATTGAAGATGAATCCAACCAAGTGCGCCTTTGGAGTACGAACAGGAAATTTCTTGGGATTCTTGATCAATCAGAGGGGAATTGAAATTGATAAGAACAAAGCAAGGGCTATTATGGAGATTTCACATCCTACGTCCAAGAAACAATTACAAATGGTGATTAGGAAAATAAATTTTCTTAGAAAATTTATTGTCAATTTATCTGTCAAAATGGAGCCGATGACACAACTTTTGCGTCTTAAAAATCATGACGAATTTGTATGGGGAGAGAAATAGCAAAAGGCATTTGATTTGATCAAAGCCTATCTAATGAATCCTCCTGTATTAGTACCGCCAAAAGCAGGTAAACCACTGAAATTGTACTTATCGGCTACCGATATAACTATCGGGAGTATGTTGGCACAAGAGAATGAAAGTGGAAAAGAACAAGTGGTATATTATTTGAGCAGAATACTAACTGATGTTGAAAAAAGATATACCGCAATTGAAAAATTATGTCTATCTTTATACTTTGCTTGTATGAAGTTAAGACATTACTTATTGCCAATTAAAGTGCATGTGATCGGCAAGACTGATATAATAAAATACAAGTTATCCCGACATGTGATAAAAGGGCGTATAGCCAAGTGGGCATTTATCTCGTCTGAATTTAATTTAACATATGTGCCGATCAAGGCAATAAAAAGTCAAGCCGTTGCCGATTTTCTTACCGAATACCCATATTTACAAATGAAAGAAAATGAGCAGAACTTCAGTCAAGTGCTACCATGGACTATGTACTTCGATGGATCGCGTGTTAAGAGTATGGCCGGAGCAGGATTGATAATAATTTCTCCAAATGGAAAACTTACAAGGTGCGTCTGTAAGTTAGACTTTGAATGTTCAAATAATCAAGCTGAATATGAAGCACTGATTATTGGCTTGGGGATATTAATTGAGCTGAAAGTACAATTTATCAAAGTGTTTAGTGATTCACAGTTAGTGGTGAAATAGTTAAAGGGAGAATACCAATGCTCAAATGAAAATTTGATTGGTTATTACTATCTGGCCAAGAGGCAGTTAGAACAATTCAGAGAGTACGACATAATTCATGTGAGAAGAGATATGAATTTCGAGGCTAACAAGTTGGCTCAAGTAGCTTCTGGATACCGAATATCAAAAGAAGTGACAGACATTGTGACTACTATAACGTTGTCAATACCTTCTATTGAACATAAAAAGATACCGATAGCAGTTAGCAAAGTGGTTCGAGAAGAGGATTGGAGACAAACCATCATTGAATATTTAAAGAATCAAGATTCGAGAGATCGAAAACTGAGGATGTAAGCCCAGAAATATGTTATATTAGGAGAAGAATTATACCGAAAATCCTCAGATGGATTATTCTTACGCTGTCTTGATGAAGATAATGCAAAATTGGTGATGGCAGAAGCACATGAAGGTATATGTGGAGCTCATCAAGCAGGAATCAAGATGAAATGGCTATTAAAAAGGTATGGATACTTTTGGCCAATAATGACGTAGGATTATATCAACTATGCCAAAGCATGTCTCTCGTGTCAAAAGCATGGACCGTTGCAGCATGTACCTACTATGGAGCTCCATTCTATCGTAAAGCCATGGCCATTTAGGGGATGAGTAATGGATATAATAGGTAAGATCTATCCACCCTCTTCTCATAAGTATAGTTATATTTTATTGGCTACGGATTACTTCACAAAGTGGGTAGAGGTCATTCCATATAAGAGTATTACACAGAAGACTGTAGTTAAGTTTCTTGAAAAAAACATAATTCATCGGTTTGGCTTACCCAAGTCGATTACTGCGGACCAAGGAACAGTATTCACTGGAAGTAAAGTGATAGAATTTGCATGATTAAGAGGAATCAAAATGGTCTATTCCACACCATATTATCCTCAGGCAAATGGACAAGCTGAAGCAACTAATAAGGTTGTTATTGGACTGATCAAGAAACACCTAGAAGAAAATCCAAGAGAATGGGATGTTTTATTATCAATGGTATTGTGGGTATACCGAACATCACGAAGATCGAGCACAGGTGTCGGTCCTTATATGCTTATATATGGACAGGAAGCAGTTTTATCGATGAAAATAACAGTACAATCTTTAAGAGTCCAATTGCAGAGCGAGATGTTGTCCGAAGATTATAAAGATTGGATGCACATAAATTTGGATGAGCTAGATGAGGTTCGTGCGGCTTCTTTGGATCAGTTGATTGCACAAAAGAGAAGAGTGGCCAGAGTTTTTAATAAAATGGTTAAGGTCAAATAGTTTATTGTGGGGGATTTAGTGTGGAAAGCAATTTTGCCATTTAACCTCCAAAATAGGGAATTCGGTAAATGGTTATTAAATTGGGAAGGTCCATATTTGGTTACCGAAGTGTTTAATAGGAATGCATACCGATTGATGGATGTCAATGGAAAAGAAATATCACATTCTATAAATGGGAAATTTTTGAAGAAATATCATCCATCAATCTGGGAAACACAAGGAAATTAATTAATTTATTCGAAATGAAAGTACATTCTAATCTTGGTGATAAAAGACTGTAAATCATTAACAAGTTTGAGGTTTTCGGCTACATGATGAGAATGCAAGGCAAGATTCTGATAAAGTTTAGATTGTTGTCCCTCGAGATACTCCAGGTGACGAGAATGAAAGCGGACAATTTCAAACTTTTCCTAAGCTTCTTGAAGCAATCGCATGTACTTGTTCGAAGCAGCTTCAACCATAGACTTGACACGGGAAATTTCATCTCTGAGTATCCTCCGCTCCACATGATGATGATTGGAAAAGAAATTGAGAAGTTGACGTGTCATCTCAACATCATCTCTAGCTTGAGTGCAGGAGTCCTGAGCTTGAGCATATCTCTCTTTGGAATTTTGTAATCGGGAAGATTCTTTCTCAAGCTTTACCAAAAAAAAAGATTCTTTCTCAATTTGAAGATGAAGGGCGTCGGCTTCCACAATAGTAGGCTCCAAATTCCAAATTTCCCTCACATTATGCTCGAATTCATCAAAGCTAGCAGGGAATAAAGAGCATAGCTCCCAAACCAGATCTAAAAAGGCAGAATCTGCAGACAGAAATACTTTGGATCTAAAGAAGTTGGTCAGATCGGTAACTTCTATCTTATACTTGCTTTTCAATAATAAGGCATGATACCCTTGAGATAGTAATTCATGCAGACGCCTCCATAAGGACCGATCACCTAGACAGTGGAACAAACAAGTTGTCCATGTTAAACAGTTGTCAAAATCCAAATCCGATAATGTTCAGTGGAAAATTTACCTTCATAGGAAATGCAATGCCTTTGTGATTAGGACCAAAGAAGCAATTGAGAGGAAGAACCATGTGAAGACATCATGAACAGGACTGTAAGTTCTCATGAAAGATTTGGTAGCTTGAGCAGTTATAAAGGTAAAGGATATGGAGCAGATCGTGGATAGTAATGCACCAGAGTTCTTTTGGGGAAACTAAGATAGAGGCTGAATGTGGTTTATGCAGGTAGACAATTAGTTATTTTTTAAGTCGATAATTTTAGAGAAGATATTCCTTGTCGTAATGGAGCAATGGAGCAATTTTCTTTGAGTTGGTTTAAATGTCAAAAGAGCCAAACGAAGATTAGATTTAACCTTTGGTTATGAGGGTTAAATTATTAATATGAACAAAGTATAGCGTCGGGAGTTTATATCATCGGGATATTGAGTGAATGTAAAGGAGATCAAAATTCAGCAAGTAAGACTTTTAATTCATTGCCATTTGGCCAACAGAGTTTTAGCCTCGATTATAAAGTCTCTCAATTCAGTCTCAAGTCTATGATTTTCATCCATAATCTCAGCTCTCTTCTTTTCATGGAGTCCGACCATTCCAATAGTGGCATCAAATTCTTTCTCCAACTCCCAACATTGCTTCATTTTGCGCTTGAGTGTAGGGCAAAAAGTTGAAACTGTGAGCTTTTGTTCTTCTAATTGAGCATTCACCATCCTCAGCTCTATCTCAAGCTCTTCTTTCCTAGCCTTCAAGCATTAAAGTTTGTTCTCTTCAACTTTGAAATTGTTGTAGAAAAGACGAGCATCTTCACGCTTACGGGCCAGTTCATCTTGAATTGCCAGTCCTCGATTTTCTCCAAAGAGAAGGCGTGGGGGTTGATCAAGATTAACTCTTATTGTGCTCACAGCATCCATAAAGCCAACAGCAAAGAGATCAATCTTATCCTAGAAAGGCTCAGATAAAACGAAGGATGGATTACCAGAGCATACTTCCCGGAAAAGAATCCTTACCTGGCGTTCCTTATCAGAGTCATTAATCAACTTCCCATAACCAGGTTCCAATAAGTTAAGGAGTTTTTCCCATTTGGCTTTGGCTATCTCTTTGGGGATTTCGGTTGACATTGATCAAGTCGAGGACTTTGGAGAATCAGGAGCTGTGGAGGAGTTAGGATGAGAACCTGCCAATATCCTTTCCAGTTTTGCCTCTTCAGCTTGAGAAAAGATTTCTATCTCGACAGATGGACTAGGCACAGCACGAGATGTGGAGGGAAGCAAAACAGTAATTGTATAAGTAGCTCTTTCGGAAGTTGAAGTCTCTTGAGGCTCATCAGTGTTTGCAAGTGGTGGTGCACTTGATGCTCTTTCAAAAATTGGAGTCTCTTGAAGTACAGAAATGGGCTCATCGGTAATTGCAAGTAGTGGTACACTTGATGCTCCTATAGAAATTGGAACTTCTTAAAGCACAAAAATAGTCTCATCAGTAACCGCAAATATTGGCCTATGCATGTTAGACAACAGCATAAAATCTTGAATTAGACAAAAGATAATAATATTTACCGATGAAAGACGAAGTAAGATCTTTTTCAGATTCTACAGCAAAGGCAAGAGTATCCTTTGTTGGAATACTCTCTTTTAGAGTTGGAACAGAGGGTTGTTCTTGAATCAATTCAGCCTCTGTCAAATGAGCGAGTATCATCGGTAAAGGACTTAAAGCTGGTGGGGTAAGATCCTTGCTAGGAAGGGAAGCAGAAGAAGCAGTACTGGGCTGATAGGTCTTAAGAGTTCCTGAATTAATCAGAAGATAAACAAGTTAGTGTTGTAATAACCTTCAAAAGTAAGGCATAAGAATTACCTTTCGGAGTACGTGGTTTTATCATGGCTCGTAGTGTGGGTTCTGGAGATTGATTCATTATTGGAGAGCTCTTTGGAGGTGATTCTGAGGATCGAATAATCACTCTCCTCACACTACGTTTTGCTGGTACTTTCTTTGGAGCAAGTGAGTCAGAAGCTTTCCTTTTCTTACTCACTGTAAGAATAAAAGTCAGATTGGAAGTTGAGTATTAAACAAAATACGTAGATATGGAAAAACAGAATCAAGTTACCTTTAGAAGTTTCTGCTGATTTAGTTGAAGGTACATTGGCAACTTCGATTGTTTTTGACAATGTAAGAGGAATAGTGTCCCTTATCTTCAGAAGAATTTGATCAAGAGAATCTGAAAATACGGTCTTTCGATAACCATCCCACTAGAGATCGAAATCGGCTAAAGAACAGTTGGGATATTCAATGAACTCGACGACACGAAACAATCGATAAACACCCCAAACCAGTGTGGTCAGTTTAATAAAAGGTTTGTTATCTTTTAGCTTGCACGATATTTTGTCAAAGGAAGTATAAGAAAAGGTATACAGGGCTGGAATAGGAACCCCTTGAATTAGCCCAAGCTATCTGGCACAGTATTGGGAAGAGTAAATTTCAAAACCAGCAATGAATCTGCCTTTTGTTGAAAATCTTACAGGAAGATTAATAGAAGTCAGAACAGTCTGTCAAAAGTCACTCCTAATTTTCTGGAAAGCAGGGAGGTAGGACTTGAATTGGGAAACAAAGAAAGGAGTGAAGGAATGTGAGTTCTCCTTAGTAGAATAAATTTGAGAAATGAAATACCGAATATAAGAAGATGGCTCTTTGGCAACAGAAATTAATTTCCTACTCAAGGCCTGACAAACTGGATGGTCAGGAATGGAGATCGAAAGGGGCTGGATAACTTGGTCCTTAGAAAATCAGACAGAGAAATAGAAAGCTGCCCATGCTTGAAAGAGCCAGAGAGGACCACCAAAAACTCCACTAACTTCTTCTGAAACAATAGAGGAGGAAGCATGGGCTAAACCATGATACAGCAAAGCTAACATGGTTTTGCCCAAAGCCAGTGGGGTCCCTGATGCTAGAGTGGAGGCAACAATAATAAAGTCATTTGAAATCCTAACTATGGGATGACAGAAAAGGAATTTATAGAGCCAGTATAGAAGAAAAGCAGTATGCTCCTCGTCGGTAACTATACTCTCCTTTTTGAGTACTTTTTTATGAATACTCCATAGGCCATTTCAGAATCAGATAATTTACCAAATATTGAACGAGAATCGGAAGACAAGGTAGATGGATCTGTACCTAAATAAGAGAGTCTAGTAAGGTAGTATACATCAAGCAAAGTTACCGACATAGGAGAGAAAGGGAAAAAGAAGCAATTAGTGGAAGGCGACCAAAAGCAAGATAATGCTCCGATTAGTTCATGATTCAAATGGTAATCAAAACAGCTAAGACGCAGAGCATTATGAATTGAAAGGGTATCCCAAAGGGGACCCTTAGACGGGAGGAGTCGAAGATACCACTGGTAGAAATCTGGCTCAAAGACAGAAAAAAATCCTAAGGTGAGGAGGACGAGAGTGCCATTGATATGCCAAGATGGATGACTCGTGGACTGGAAGAACTTCAAATTGATGACGTGGGAAGTGGCTTGATAGGCACCTTGGAACAAAGAACCGATTGTGCACTGCTAGACCAAGGATGAAAAAATCTTTCAAATCATTCTCCACGGAGAACGGATGAAATTCTTCGTTGAAATCTTCAGAATCTCGGAATATATGGTGGCGATCAAGAGCATCTGAGGCAGAAAAAGAAAAAGTTTGCTCCTTGGAAGCTTTGGAAGCCATTGGGTTCAGATGACTATCGAGAGAGAGCGCAGAGAATCGAGAAATTGCAGAGAGTCGAAAAGGTGAGAATGTAAGGGCACAAAGAAAGGAACGATTTTTAGAAGAAGTGTTTTGAAGAAAAAAGGGTAGATCGCACGAAGTAAGGTGACGAAGCGACAGCAATAATAAAACGTAAGTGTCTTTCCTTTTGGCATTTAAAAGAATTAAAAGTTCTTTTAATCCTTTTAAAAGGGGGCATATGTTGACACCAAAATGAGAATTAGCTTTAATGCCGAATCTGGCATATAATGAAAATCAGCCATCTTCCGAAATACGTTTGGACCAAATTCGGAAACATGCTAAGAAGCAAGTGCGAATGGCATCGTGTCCCGAGTTTGGTAAGTGATGAAAATATGTATATTTACCGAAATATGGAGAGTTGTAATTCGGGATGGTGGAATATTAATGCCTCAGGATAATGACCCTTTCTCGAAATTCGGGAGATTCACACTTCGAGAATATATTAAAGAATCACAGCCCAGCCACGTAAATCACGATAACAAGAAGTTATAAGCAAAAGCGAGGATAGTGAGTATGAGTATATTATGGGAAGTTACTTGTCCAGATTTGAAATCATCTTAGCAGTTGAGATCAAATTTTGGCGGACAATAAAATTGGAAAAGCGTGGTCAGAAAATGCAGTTATTGGAAGCGCCAAAATATTCAAAGTTTGAAAATATGGAAGTAACCGACGAGCAGTTACAAGATAGGAGGAGATACAAATACTCAGAGGAAGCAAAGAGAAAGAGACGAACAACACTGTAAAAACACTCAAGCTTATCTGCACTTTAGTTTCCTATGCATCTTTACTTCCTGTATTTACAACTTCCTGTAGCTCTAGTTAACTTTCGAGTCCTTTACAGCTTTCGTAGGAGTATTGTAACGTAACTTGAAACTCTGTTGATCTCAGATCCATTTTCAATCCATTCGATTTCTATCCATTCCATACAATCCTGTATCACACTCTGTTTTTCGCCACAACTCTCCTAGTAATCAAACCACAGAACCTACTTTAATAAAAACCGAATATCGAAGTTTCGGTGAAGGATATTCCTCGTGAAAATGAGCGAACAGGAATACTTTCCATTTCCTCTTGGTTAGTGTTGATGTTTGGCCAGGTCTTGCATAGAAAAGTGTGAAAGTCTGGGTTTTGTGGGAGATAAGTGCTTTCAACATTGTAAAGTTTCATCTGATGGGAAACTCTAGGGATGTTCCTTGGTATTTGCAAGAAAAACTTCACCTTAGATGGAAACAAAGGGACTGCCAGAGTGATTGTAAATATCAGGACATACTTGTGAGAGAAGAGGAAAGAAAAAAATTGGTGACAAACCCTTAAAAAATCACGGGAAGTGGCTGTTCAAGCATGTCTTTGGATTTTGGGCTTCCTCATTTACTTTTTTTTCTAGCATTTTTAAATCTATGATGTGTGTATGCGATCTTGTTGATAGCATAGAAGTTCCATATAAACTGCTTTGCATCCATCATCAGGAACCTGTCTCCGTTGCTTTTTCTGCACTTGGTCTTGCAATGCTTTCATGGGTGGCTATCCTTTTTCATCATTTTGTACAAATTACCCCTGAGACCAGGTGCGAGAACTTACTATGAATATACGAGCTTGTGGCATGTCTATGGAACTTACTATGGATTTTAATTGATTTTAATTTGCCCAAGGACTCTTCTGTTGATGGTTTAACCGGTGTTACTGTTTTTTTTTTTTTGGTAAGGTAAAAACCGGTGTTACTGTTTTTTTTTTTTGGTAAGGACACCGGTGTTACTGTTTTGTTGTGTGCAAGTGAAAATTCCTTTGATCTTTAGATGGACCTGGAGCCTCAAGAGGAAATGTTCGCTTTATTTGGTTTGGATACATTTTCTTTTTTTACTACAGATAATCCCTGTTCCTAAATGGCACAAAATCACCGCTGAAAATTGAAGAAAATCTTCCGTTTAAGGCTAAAAAACATGTCAAGGAAGTTTGAAGGAAGTTGCATCTCGGAAGTGAAACAGTAAATCGCAAAACCACGAGCACCAGAGTGGAACTCTAACATTAGAACGTATTCCACTTCCATGGGCAACAAACAAGTGGGGCCAAGAAGGAAAATGAAAATGAGTACCACGGAACAACCAAGAACTTGAGGTTATAATATCATGACTTGGGGTTGGCACCTTCCGATCATCAACAAAGAGAACTTGGAACAGTTTTTTGAAGCCCTTCTGACGACACTTAGGGATGGCTATTCCGTTCTCACGCAAAGAGATGAGTTAGCAATGGTCTTTTCCGTCCCTAAACCTCTCTATCAATACTTCATCTGTTATCCAAAAACTATTATTATTATTGGTCTATAAATAGTACGCTGATTGTTCAGCCCTTTAAATCATGCCGAAGCAAATAAAAAGCAACCGCATTCAACATTACCTCACTCCTCTTCGTCTCCTTCGATTGAATAGAGGGGCCTCCTCTTAATAGAGAGAGTGGGGGGAGTTTTCAATTCTCATGATTGCTCCTAATTAGTCAAATTAAGATTGTATGTCGACAATTGGATTTTTGATCAATACCTACTTTGGTATAAGCAAGTACAAAATCCATTTTGAATTTGGTTGGTATTGATGAATGCTAATTTGAATTAGCTCATCCAATTGACTAATATCTTAAATCAAGTTTGATTGTTCTACCATGAATGCATGTACTAATTTGGTTGGATGACTACGCTTGCAGATAAAAAAATGCTGAGCATCGTAATATTAAAGCAGAATTTTATATTTGGCTCGAAATTTTCACTATTTACAGAAACATTTAGAAGCTACATTAAAAAAAGTCATGTTAGTGAGGAGCACAATATAAAATACTTTCTTCAGTACATTTAAACTGAATTTTCATGGTTTTGGGTGACTGATTGACGCTATTGGTGCACGGTACCTTGTTCTGAAGACATTAGATGGACAGTTTTTCTCGAGTGTTGTCTTGTTCCCTTAGTGGAGAGGAGCTAATGGCGGTCCATTTCCATGTATCTGTTTACGCACTTGATGATCCATGAGAAGACGCCCCTCATTAAATCCTCCGGTTGTGGTAAAGAGAGCCATCCCCCTTTGCTCTTTCACTATAAAAAAATCTTTGGGGAATGCACTCGGCTACCTTAAAGATGATTATTTACCTCGCTGCTTCGGCAATGCTCGCATCTTCGACCATGTAGAATTTCCTTTAATCACACGCAATTGCGATTGATAAAAGATCGTGAAAATTTAGGTGGAAAATTGAAAACACGAAAAATATTTTTGGGTATTTTCTGCACCGAGTTTCCCCACTGAGCCCTTCCGAACAAAGCCTAGACGTTCCATGGGAAACCTGCGAACAGAAATGTTCAGTTTATACGTTATGGCGTTAGGGTGATTTTCTTTTGTAGGGTAGATGGCGATTACCAGATTAGTTTTGCACTTTTTTTGAGTATTAGAGCATACTTATTAACATCAAGAACACTCTTTATCCAACATTCATGGCGGCTCATGTTAAATTATGACTCGAGTTTGAACCGTTTATGGAATTCGATTTGATTGGATAAATATCCAAGTTTAATCGCATTAAGGAAAATTCAAGAAAGGAGCTTCTGTTTCGAAGAAAAGCAGAAAAATATTTCTGGCACTACAGGACAAAAGATGGGCATACATATTCTACAATTTATATATTTCCTTTATGGGGTAAAAATGCCTTTGTAGGAGGGAAGGATTTTATTTTATTTTTGGTGGGTGTGGCTTGCAGAAGTCATACGAAAGAAAAGAGGAAATCCTCTGTGGGCCCCTCTCGCATCCTGGTATAGCCGCACGGTGAAGGATAAAATAAAATCAAGGGTTTCTTTGTCAGCGGTAGCCGAACAGTAAGAGTTTTTCTTTCTTTGAAGCCGCCGCACAAACAGCAGAGCCGCACAGTGGACTCCAAGGGGACGAACGTGAATAAAGGGAGGAACGACACAGTAACCTCTCCTTGATCGCGTGCGGAGGAGTCGAAGATTTTTGCTCTGAGTTTAAATCCAGTATTTTGGGTTTGGGCTTAAATTTAGGTGTGAAAAATACTCGAGCAAATGAGCGAATTGTAACTCTGATTCTCCGATTATGGTGGATTATTTGTTGCTGGCTCTCCCCGTGGATGTAGGTACCGATATTCGAACCGAACCACGTAAATCTCTGGTATCCTTTATCGTTCATTGTTTATTTCTATGGTATTTTCGCATTGACTTAATTTGCAAGATCCTGTCGTTTTTGTGTTATATTCCCAATAATTGGTATCAGAGCTTGAGGGTTGGATTTTCTGGATTGTGATTTGGGGCTTTTGCATGTCTGATTATTATCTGGAAATTCTGCTATTGTAATTATGTATGGAGCGAAAGTTGAGATTGAGAAGTTTAACGGGAGGAACAACTTTGGGTTATGGAGCGTCAATATGGATGCGCTATTGACAACCCAAGGTTTGGCCAAAGCATTAGATGGCGAAGATGGGTTATCCATTATAGTGAAAGCGGCTGATAAAGCAGAGCTAATGGAGAGAGTAAAGAGTATAATCCTGCTGAATTTATCGGATGAAGTGTTAATAGAGGTGGTTGAGAAGAAGGATGTCGCAGCATTGTGGGCAAAATTACAGGTACTCTATGTAACGAAGGGTTTGAACAATCCCTTGTACATGTTGAAGAGGATGTTTCAATTTTGATGTATTGAAGATACGTCGATCAGATCCCACCTAGATGAATTTAATAAACTCATGATGGATTTGAAGAATGTCGATAAGATACTTGATGATGAGGAACAGGGCATGATGTTATTGGCTTCTTTACCGGAATTATGGGAGCACTTTACTGATTCACTACTCCAAGGGCGTACTACGATTACCTCGGAAGAGGTAAAGTCAGCATTGTTCTTTAAAGAGTGGCAGAGGAAGTTGCGAGATGACAGTCTAGCGCAGGATTTAGCACGAGGACTAGTGATTCGAGGTAGAGAGCAATATCGAGGGTCCAGTAGCAGCAGAGGTAAAAGTAAGTCAAAGTCACGCAATAGAAAGTCTAAGGGACGCGTGAACTGCTTTGAGTGTCATGAGGAGAGGCACATCAGGAGAGATTGTCTGAAGCGAAAAAATAGAGGTAACAAGCAAAATGCCACAAGCAGTGTGGCAAATGTTACTGAGGAGAGCACTAGTGATGCAGAGGCCATCTTGTGTGTGACTACTGGTTCGTTAGGAGACGAATGGGCGCTAGATTTGGGGTGTTCTTATCATATTACGCCTCATAGGAACTGGTTTACTACTTACCAGACTGCAGATGGTGGTAGAGTTCTGATGGGGAATAATGCAACCTGCAATGTTGTGGGGATAGGAACAATTCGGATTCGGATGCACGATAGGGTGGTACGCACACTGATAAACGTGAGGCATGTACCAGAGTTCAAGAATAACCTTATTTCTCTGGGGACACTCGATGATATCGGGTGTAAGTACACCGTTGAAGGTGGAGTACTGAAGGTCTCTCGAGGTGCCATGACAGTGATAAAGGGAAAGAAAGTGAATTCTCTCTATCATCTACAAGGAGAGACCGTGACCGGAGCTGCTACAGTTTCATCAGGTGAGTCAGATTCTGACTTGACTCAGTTATGGCATTGCATTTGGGGCACACGAGTGAGGCAAGTATGATGATGCTGAGTTATAGGGGGTTGTTGAAGGGTCAGAAAATAGGAAGCTGGACTTATGTGAGCACTGTATCTTTAGGAAGCAGCGCCGGATTAAGTTTACAATAGCTGTTCATTCGACTAAGCGACCGGTTGAGTACATTCATTCAGACGTCTGGGGCCCATCTCTAGTTCCTTCAAAAGGAGGTGCCCAATATATGTTGACATTTATCGACGACTACTTGAGAAAGGTATGGGTTTACTTTCTGAAGCACAAATTTGATGTGTTTGATCGATTCAAGAAGTTTAAAGGCATTGATTAAGAAGCAGTCAGATAAACAGATCAAGTGCCTGAGAATCGAGAATGGCATGGAGTTCTATGGTAAACATTTTACCGAGTTCTGCGAGAAAGAAGGGATTATGAGACACCGCATAATGCCCAGGACACCACAGCAGAATGGCATTGCAGAATGGAAGAACAAAACTTTATTGGAGTGAGCTCGGAGCATGCTTTCGCATGCAGGAATAGGCAAGGAATTTTGGGCCGAAGCAGTGAACATGGCATGTTACTTGGTTAATCGATCTGCATCATCTGCTATAAAGTGGAAGACTCCTGAGGAAGTATGGTCGGGAAAACCTGTTGATTACTCCAGATTACGAGTATTGAGATATCCCGCATATGCTCATGCGAGTGATGGTAAGCTTGAGCTGAGGGCGAAGAAGTGCATATTTCTAGGTTATGCACGTGGGGTGAAAGGCTATCAGTTGTGGTGCACTGATCCCAGATCACCCGGTTTTCTAATTAGCAGAGACGTGATATTCGACGAGACTACAATGCTTCAAAGGAGGGATTTTGAGACACAATCAGTAGAGCAGACATATCAGGGTATCAGTAGTGAGGTGGAGATTCAGGTGGAGACTCTGGAGACCTCGAAGGTAACAGAAGTTGAGACTGCAGATGAAGCCGCAATTCCTGAAGTCGGTGATAATGAACAACCAGTAGAGCCACGGCACACTATAGCCGCGGGTAGACAGAAAAGGCAAATTAAACCACCGGTACGTTATGGTTATATAGATATTGCCTATGCATTGACTGTAGGTGACGAGGTGGAGACAAATGAGCCTTTGTCTTACTCTAAGGCGATGGCTAGTTCTGAGTCATCGCAATGGATAGGGGCTATAAGTGAAGAGATGGAATCACTTCATCGAAATCAGACATGAGAGCTGGTCAAAGTACTTAAAAGCCAGAAGATTGTTGGTAGCAAGTGGGTCTTTAAACGGAAGGAGGGAATTCCCGGTGTTGAGGCAGCGAGATATAAGGCGAGACTTGTGGCGAAGGGGTATACACAGCGGGAGGGCATTGACTAGAACGAAGTGTTCTCTCCTGTGGTAAGACATACTTCTATTCGTGTTTTACTTGCCTTAGTTGCTACAAAGGATCTCGAGCTGGAGCAGTTAGATATGAAAATAGCATTTCTTCACGGTGAGTTAAAGGAGCATATTTACATGAGACAACCAGAGGGATTTGCTATTCCAGGTAAGGAAGATCATGTTTGATTATTGAAGAAATCTTTATATGGGCTGAAACAGTCTCCTAGGCAGTGGTGTAAGCGTTTTGATTCTTTCATGGCTAGTCAGAACTATTCTAAAAATCATATGGATAGCTGTGTTTACTATAAGAGATTGGAGGATAGGTCTTTGATATATCTGTTATTATATGTTGATGATAAATTGATAGTAGCTAAGAATATGTCTGATATTGTTGTGCTGAAGAGGCACTTGAGCGCTAAATTTGAGATGAAAGATTTAGGTGCTACAAAGAAAATATTGGGTATAGAGATTTTGCGTGACAGAACTACAAGAATTTTACGTCTTTCTCAGAAGAAATATATTGAGAAGATTGTTGCACGATTCAATATGCGATCAGCGAAATCTGTAAGTACACCTTTAGTGACGCACTTTAAACTTTCAGATAAGTTATCACCGCAGACTGAGGAGGAGGAGAAGCATATGTCCCGTGTTTCTTATTCTAGTGCAGTGAGTAATATTATGTATGCTATGGTATACACTAGGCCTGATATTTCACAAGCAGTGAGCGTTAGTCGTTATATGAAACGTCCTGGTAAAGCTCATTGGGAAGTTGTGACGTGGATCCTCAGATATTTAAAGGGGACAGCAGACGTTGGAATTGTGTACCGAAGGGACAATAATGGCAGCGAGACCACCGGTTATGTGGATTCGGATCACGCAGGTGACTTGGATGAACGCAGGTCTTTAGCAAGGTACGTATTTATGCTAGCAGGTAGTGCAGTTAGTTGGAAGTCATCCTTACAAGATCACGTTGCCTTGTCTTCGACTGAGGCAGAGTATATGGCACTGACCTTTATAATGAAAGGGGCGATATGGCTAAAAGGTTTGCTCTCGAACTTTGGGTTAGATCAGAATAGTGTTGATATACACTGTGATAATCAAGGTGCGATATATCTGGCATATAATCCGGTTTATCACGAGCGAACGAAGTATATCGACATCAAGTATCATTTTCATCCGAGATGTCTTAGCGAAGGGTGTAATTGTTGTTAAAAAGATTACGACAGAGAAAAACCCAGAGGACATGATGACTAAGCATGTTCCTTTGGCAAAGCTCAAGCTCTGCTTGAGCACAATTGGCATCTGTGGAGAGTAAGCGCCCGTCGGGGCGTTGGGGGAGCTAGCATGAATGATGAGCACTATAATTTGGCTACAAACATCGAGTCAAGGTGGAGAATTGTTAAATTATGACTCGAGTTTGAACCGTTTATGGAATTCGATTTGATTGGATAAATATCCAAGTTTAATCGCATTAAGGAAAATTCAAGAAAGGAGCTTCTGTTTCGGAGAAAAGCAGAAAAATATTTCTGGCACTACAGGACAAAAGATGGGCACACATATTCTATAATTTATATATTTCGTTTATGGGGTAAAAATGTCTTTGTAGGAGGGAAGGATTTTATTTTATTTGTCAACATGATAAATTGTCCATAGTTACGTGCTTATCTAGACAATTCATTGTCCATGAATGTGTAGATTTGAGAATTATCATAGCAAATGTTTCGAGGTTAGGATGTAGAATATGCATCGATAGCTGTCATAATTTCCAAAGGTTGAAAATCGGCAAGATGTTTGCAATTTTGGGAGCGAACCCTTCTAAATTTTCGTCAAAGTCCATAATTCTCTCCCAAAAATTACCAAATAGATCTTAATCATAAGCATGAACTCAAGTGCATTATCTTTTGAATTGCAAAGATATAGTCATGATGATAACTTAACTGCCTAGATGCGGTGAGTTCAAAAAGATTATTCTTACCACCGATGGTTGGGATCCGTGCGGGGCTGTTTGGACGTAAGGACATCATCATTCATAGTCGGTATGAACTTGTTACCGGCCTAGCCAATGACGAGTAGCATCAGCGAACCCATTAAAGAGGTCTTGAATACAAAACTGTGCTAAATGATCGCTCGCCAAAGTTTAGTGTCCGAACCATGTGCTCGTAATGATTTTGACTATCTATACCTAATGGGGGGCTGTACCTAATACTGAAACTTATAGATAAATCGGGATCTTGATCGACCCAATGCAAAGCTATATGTCCTTTCTCGTTTGTTTCGTGTTTTTTCTTGTATCCCCTATCACGTTGCCATTGTTACTTCAGACGCAATAATGCGTTCATGTAGCGTTGATTGTTGTCGATTCTCTCTTCTTTTCATCCCTTTAGCAACAGTTTGTTTGATAGTTGATTTCGGTTTTCTAGAATCATGTGAGAAGGAATTTATAAAAAAATATTTTATCGGCCATGACCAGCGATCAAGCCATGGCAAAAAAAATAATTTCAATAAAAATATTTTTTTATTAAAATATTATTAATAAAAAATATTTATAAAAAAATATTTTACTGGCCATGGTTAGCGACCAGGCCATGGCGAAAAAAAAGAAAAAAATATTTTCAATATTTTATTAGTAAAATATTTTTTTAAAAAAATTATTAATAAAAAATTTATTTATAAGAAAATTTTTTACTGGCCATGGTCAAAAAAATAAAAAAAATTATTTTTAATAAAATTATTATTAATTAAAAAATATTTTACCTGTCATGACCAAGAAGGAGGAGAAAAAAAAGAAAAGAAAGAAATATTAAAACATTTAAAATGTTATTAAAATATTATTAATAAAAAGAAATTTTATGTCGTTACCAAACGCATTTCTGTTCTTTTACTATTTCAGGAATAAAAATTTTGGGCCGTTACAAAACTCCTTTAAATGCTTAAAATCAGTTGCCGGGCACACAATAAAAAAAATCATTTCTAACTAAAATCTATTTTCGGGCACAGAATAATTGCCATTTGCAACTTTAGTGTTGCAACATGATCGTGGAACTCTTTATCCAGTGAATTACATGAACTATCCGTACCAAGATTCTCGTAGATAAAACAAATGAAAAAGGCTGGATGCAGAGCACATGCTTTTTGAACGATTCCCAATGCAATGCACATCTTCTCTTTCCAGTAAACGAGGACAGGGTGTCCACTGATTAACCCAATATTAAAGGTTATTAATTTGGAGCATTGCAATGCATATCTTCTCTTTCCAATGGACCTCACCCTCTAGTCAAGGCAATATCATTGGGTTGCCCTCGCGCGCACGGACAAGAAGAAAATGAATAATCCTCATATCTAGATGTGTGCAGTTTCTTGATTGAAGGAGATTTTCATCAACTATATTTCTGATTATTGGATTACGAGTTATAGACATTGCTCACATGCAAAATTAAATCAAAGTAAGAATGGATGATAACCATGTCTTGTGAGACATCCTTGGATACATCGGGTACACATAAGCCTAATGTATTCCCAATCTTTGATTATATGAATTTCACGTGGGATCTATCATTAGCAAAGGCTTTGTATATAAGGGTGAGCACGGTTCCAGAGTAGAATCGGGAATTGAAGAACTGGACTAGCAGGTCCGATTCAGTTTTCGGTTCTAAGGAGGGAGGTTCCAGTTTCTGGTTCCATTTTTAAGGAACCGCCGGTTCCCGGATCCTATAGGAACCAAACCGGAACCGAAACCTTGTACCATAATTGTAAAATCCCTAATTTTCTTCTCACTTTTCACTTTTCACTCTCAGCTCTCAAACTCTCACCTTCCGCGTTCCACCGCGACGCTGAGCCACTTCCACCGCCGCGACGCTGAGCCTTTCGCGTTCCATGGCGACACTGAGCCTTCCGCATTTTGCCACGACGCTGAACCCCTTCCGCCGTTGCGACGCTGAACCCCTTTCATCACTTCGCTTACCTTGTCTTTTGCTACCTTCAAGAATCAGGTAACCAAATTTCTTCTTAGTCTCCTTCTGGTTCATTTTTGTAGATGAGGTGATGGCAGTGGCCGATTTGGTTTTGCATTGTTGACGACTCTAGGGTTTCTATCAATTTGGCTCGTGCGATTGTTAGAGCACTTTGAAGTTGGAGTTTTGTTCCTGCTTGTTTGTTTGCTAAAATTGTTGTAACGGCTGAGTTGATTTTTTGTTTGGGGCAAAAGGGCATCTGAATGGGTATAGATATAGCCATGGCCAGATCTCTTTGCTTTGAACTAATTTTTCCGAATTGGTATTAGTATAGATAAAGCATTTCTATCTATTTCTCACTTTTTGACTTGTAGCCGCAGCCTGCAGGAGTTAGTTTTGGTTTTAAGTGAATGGGATTAAAGAAGTGGGAAAAACAGAGTGTGAACTCTGACTTATATAAATTAATTAAGTGAAAAAATAGAGTGTAAACTTTGACTCTATTTGCCTCTTTCCTAGTGATTCACGATCTAACAAGTCAAAAACTCAACATTGCCACACAAAATCAATTCATCCGAATGCGTAAAAGGGCATATGTATTTTCCAATTAGAGGATAGCTTTGTCTATGCCACCCTAGTCTAGACAATATTTCCAAGAAAAATCTGAATACTACTCAATTCTCCCCTACTTATGGATTTGGTAGAGAAATTGACATCTTTTCTAGTCTAGAGGAGTTTGGAGGGGAATATGGGTTACGTGATTTTCCCCTAGTGTTGTGTCTGCTTCTTTTGTTGAGAATTTTCTTATGGGTAGGTTTGGGATGTGATTATGGGGGAAAGGGTGATCTTTTTAGATCCAGTTGGGGTCAACGCAAGCAAACTTGAAATCATGAGTATAGCTTATGTCACTGGGAAATTTGCTACTGTCAAGAATTTATCTCGTTCGGTCTTTCTCCGATGGCTTTAATGTAGAATATTTAGGAATTGTTATTACTACGGATATGGTTGTGGTAATTGATCTCGGCTAATTTATGCTTTATCATT
Organism: Syzygium malaccense; assembly: GCA_031216405.1. NCBI lineage: Eukaryota > Viridiplantae > Streptophyta > Magnoliopsida > Myrtales > Myrtaceae > Syzygium > Syzygium malaccense. The sequence continues at coordinate 38,246,845 of CM062263.1, read as the reverse complement.
TGTGGTATATGTGAAAAATCTGATTTGATTGTGAGTATATGGACTTAATTGCAGCTTGGAGGAAGACATTGGATTAGTTTTTAGATTTGTCATTGGTAGGACTAATGATGGGGCGAAGATGATGGAATTGTAAAGGTAAGTGGCACAGTATGATGACTTCTTACTATTGGATATAGAAGAGGAGTACAGCAAACTCCCCTACAAAACGTGAGCACCATTCTCTCTCTCTCTCTGATCCGCTTTAAACTGCAGGTTAGCTTTCTTCAAAACCGCCTATGCACTTTTTGATGCTAAGTTCTACGTTAAAGCAGATGATGACATCTATCTCAGGCCATCATTTTCAATCTTGCTCAACATATATGTCAACATATATGGCTGTTATTATTGGTATTTTTTACATATACCACAAATGATGTCATGTTCTTTTTTTGTGAGATCCATCTTGATTTTGATGAGAGTTTTCATCTTTGGTTGCAAATGATAAACAAATCCATTGTGTAACAGGCCACTCTTTATTCTCTACACCTTTACAATCTTAGTGGTTTGTCCAATAACTAGTCTTTCGTTTTGTTTAACTAAAAATGAAACAAGAAAAAAAAAAAGAACTTGCTAGAACCTGTGATAGGGTAGGTTTCGGGTTCTACGTTTCGACGGGTAGGTCTCAGGTTCCAAAAAATAAGAAATCTTTACCTGAGGGTAGGTTCCAGGTTCCAGGCGAAACTTATAAGGAACCGGGAATCGCTCACTCCTACTTGTATGTGCACCATCTATTTGAAAGCACGTGCATAGTTTTTATCTTTGCCTCCACCGAGAGCTGATAACTGATATTCATAAAATCTAGTACCTAACATCCGTAATCAATCAAAAAGGAAAAAAAAACTATGTAAACGGTGATCGCATCTATAAATCAATATATAATAAATTTTTATTTAGGAATTAGAAATATAAAGAGACAAAAAGGTAAACTCTATCTCTCTTTACAAGTGTGTTTTCACTCTCTCTCAATGAGAGTGAGCTTTACCCTAATAATGGTAGCCTTCCACAATAATTCTCGCTGAATGTGTCATCCATATCTCTTTCCTTGGCCCCATAACTTATGGGTTTCTCTAATTTTCTTCTTCCTTCATTTCCATAACTCTTTGGGTATTATATTTTCCCCGTCACCTTCTGAGTTTCTCCTTTTTCAGTGCTTCTACCGCCCCGGCCCCGCCAACTTTCTGAAATTATGCTTAGGTCCAATTATTAATAAAAATTCACATAACATCCATACCTAATGGACCCACCAAAAATTTCCAATTTCTTTACATTCCAAGTTTTAAGGAATTACTGTTAGAAACTTTTAGCAAAAAGTAGTGTTCCAAATTGAAGAACTATGTTTTGCAACAATCATGCTTCCAATTGTTAAGTATGATGAATCGTGGGCAATTATTTCCAAACTCGAGAAACATTTCTTTGACATGGATGGTCGATAAATAATTACATGGTATAGATGGAATCATTGAACTTTACTATGAGGTCTATTTTTATTTCGATAATATTAACTATTCATAAGAAACATACACGCTATCGACATACTATGTGAGATTCTTTAAGAAAAGAATTCGAATGGAAAAACAATTGTTAATAGATTTGCAACAAGAATGGAAAAGCTTGCAATTGCTTTTCCACTCGTAATGACTAAGGGTGTATTTGGTTCAACTTTCTCGAAGGGCTTTCGGCGTCCAAAGTCCCTTGGAGAAATATTGGAGTGTTTGGAAAGTCTTCCCAATGGGCTTTCAAGTGAAAGCCAACATTGGTAAGGCTGAAGGCCCAATATTGGAAGAGAACAGCAATGACCTCTGGTGCCATATTTGGCTTGCTAGTGGCCCTAGCCCTTCGTTGGAGTTGGCGAAGGGTTTACTTTTTTTTTATCATATGCACAAATCAGCAGAAATGGAGACATTAATTGTGCAAAGCTAAAGAAATTGCACACAACATGTACGATATATTTGAATTAAGTTAAAAAAAAGGAACGCAAAAGACAGGTGTGTAGGTAATGATGACGTGACATACACAATCATTAATGTTAATTAACTTGCATATAAGGTGGATTAGAAAGTTTAAATGGAAAAATACCTGAAGGAAAAGAAGACAACTTTCAAACGTACTGTACTCATTTATCCTTATCTCACAATTATCCATGTTAACAAATCTTCGAACAAAGTCAAGCCCTAGATATATTCTTTTATATCATCCATATTATTGAGGAACGACATAATGATTATTGACAGTTTGACTCGAATTCAGAAAGATATAAATATTAAATATGAACAGTAAAAAATAGGCAATCAAGTCTCATCTCAAGCGTAACCATTGCAATTTTTCTCTTTCTAGGGAAAGACATAATCTCTTTCTAAATCCAATAAAGGCTCATCTTTCTAAAGTGTTACCGGCTTTCCACTGATGCGGAATTCCATGATTAATGCAACGTCCAAAGGAGTCACGAAAATCTCACTTTCAACAAGTATAGAAGCTTGTCGATAAACTTGGCTATTATTGTATTGCTAAGGCTATAATTTGATATGTGTAACAAACTTTCAAAACATGTTCTCTCTATTGTAGCTAGAGCTTATTTTGGAAATTTGTTACATATATCATATTATAATTTAAGCAAGACCTTGATATCTGAGTTGATCGACAAATGGAGCTCTAAGAAGCATGCTTTTTTACTTCTTGATGGCGAGGTTTTCGTGACTTCACCAGACGTTGCATTAATCATGGAGTGTCATTGCAAAGTCCGTAACGCTTTAGGAAGATGGGTTTTTATTGAATTTATAAAAGATTATATCTTATCTAAGATCTTTTTTGGGTAGGCAACGAACCAAATTTCATGAGGACTTTTTTGCTGTTCACATTTGATACTTTTTTTTTCCTAATTCGAGTTGATAGTTGTGATATGTCGTTCCTTAATAATTCGAATGGTATAAAAAAATAGGGAAAATTTTAATTAAGGACCCCAAGTAGGGTCAAATTCTCAAAAAAGGGGGCAAAATGAATATAGTGTCAAATAAGGGCCTGAAGTGCTCAATCAGTTTCAAATAAGGACCCGAAGTGCCCAAAAAGTCTCAAATAAGGACTTGGGTCCCCGGCCGGCGAGAAAGTTACTGTTCCGGTAGGTATTTTGGCCGACCAGGGACCCAGGTCCTTATTTGAGACTTTTTGGGCACTTCGGGTCCTTATTTAAAACTGATTGGGCACTTCATGCCTTTATTTGACACAATATTCACTTTGGATCCTTTTTTGAGAATTTGACCTCACTTGGGGTCCTTAATTGAAATTTTCCCAAAAAAATATGTTTGGGGTTTGGCATTGCTCGAGGGTATCTTAATGTGGATAACTGCGAGAAAGGAGAAAAGTGTGCAATAAGTTGGAGGTTTTCTTCTATTCTTTTAGGTATTTTTCCATTTAAGTTTTTCTAGTTCATCCTATATGCAAGTTCATGAGCATTAATACTTGTGAAAGTCACATTATCATTATATAGACAACACCTGTCTTTTTCGTTGTTTGTTTTTCTTTATTCAATTCTAATATATCTTATAAATTGTGTGCAATTTTTTTTCGTTTTGTATAATTGACGTCTCCATTTTTGCTTATTTGTGTAGATTGGTCTTATAATCATTGTGACTTGGCTCGATCTAATTTTTGAATTAATTTAGTGATTTTTCTTTTTGTACACTGATGAAAAAGGAGTAAAGTTACCTTACCAAAAAAAAAAGAAAAAGGAGTAAAGTTATTACAAGATTAAGAATCGCGGAATAATTTGAAAAACTAAGTGATTATCAAGTGGATTAAATTGAATGTTTATCTTATTAATTACATCTATTTTGACCTTTGTTCTTATCGAAACTAGTTTAGATGACAGTAATGATCGAAATAAGATGTAATCAATACGATAAACACTATCCACCTTATTATCTCTTAGTTTCTTAAATTCTTCGGTGATCCTTAATCTTGTAATGACCTTACAATTTTCCCATCGGCATGCACGGCGAAAAGTGAAGGAGTTACTCCGAAAATTAGGCCAAGCCACATCAAAATGCTCATTAGACCAGATCTGTACAAATTAGCAAAAATTGAGATATTGATTGTGCAAAGCGAAAAAAAAAATTGCACGCAAATCATAATATATATTAGAACTGAATAAAAAACAAAGAAAAGAACGCAAAAGACCGGCTGTTGTATAAATAATGATGATGTAACATTCTATTTAATGTTGAACTTGCAAACTAGAAAGCTTAAATGGAAAATTACCTGAAGCAATATAAGACAACCTCCAACGTACGTCACACCTCTATCCTTTCTCAAAGTTATCCACATAAATAGATCGTCGAGCAAAGTCAAACCTCAGTATTCATCTATAGCATCCACATTTCTTAGCAAGGACATGTAATGGCCATCGACATATTGATTTGTACTTGGAAAGAGAACGGTAGCAAATGTAAAGAGTAAAAAGACTCTTAAGAACTTCAATTCGTCGCATTCGCAACCCACGCGATTAAGGCTTTTCTCAAGCGAATTCAATTTGATTTTTCTATTTTTGGTATTAAATATATAATGCCTTTCTAAATCCATAAAAATATTATCTCACTGCCTTTCCAGTGACGCGGAGCCCCATAATCAACGCCAATCTCGCCATTAGCAAGTACAAAAGCCCGTTTCTTGGAGCTCCATTTGTCTATCAAATCTGCTATTAGCGTCTTCGAAATGCTGTAATATGGTATACGCAATAAAATTCCGAAACCCACTTTTTCAATTGCTGCTCGTTAATTAGAATTTAGGTTTTCCACTCGCTTGAGGAAGATGGGCAACGAAAACCTTGTATTGAAGGTAGTTCCGACCACTTGCGTATTCGCAAAAACCTATGCTTAAAATTCTTTTTGTTTTTCATTTGAGCGAGCTCAGGACACATTTACAAATTCAAAGCAGTACATTAACGAACTTAATAGCTTCCTAAAATCTATTTACTAGCTCGATGACATGAAAACCAAACTATCAAGCGATCATAAGTAGTCAAATTAGAGAAATACAACCTGAGGAACAAACGTGAGAGTAAGAAGGTCGGTGGGTTTTTTCTTGACATCTGACTACTTGTGATCGCTTGATGGTTTGATTTTCATGTCGAGCTAATAAATAGATTTTAGGAAGCTATTGAGTTCATTAATGTGCTACTTTAAGTTTGTCAATGTGTCCTGAGCTCGCTTAAAAGAAAAACAAAAAGAATTTTAAGCATAGGTTTTTGGTAATACGTAGATTGTCGAAACTACCTTCAATACAAGGTTTTTGTTGCCCATCTTCCTCAAGCGAGTAGAAAACCTAAATTCTAATTAATGAACAGCAATAAAAAGAGCGAGTTTCGAAATTTTATTGCGCATACCATATTACAGCATTTCGAAGACGCTAATAGTAGATTTGATAGACAAATGAAGCTCCAAAAAACGAGCTTTTGTACTTCCTAATGGCGAGATTTACAAATGTGCCCTTAGACGTGGTGTTAATTATGGGGCTCCACGTCACTGGAAAGGCAGTGAGACAATATTTTTATGGATTTAGAAAGGCATTATATATCTAATACCGAAAACAAAAAAATCAAATTGAGTTCGCTTGAGAAGAGCCTTGATTGCCTGGGTTGCAAAGGCGACGAATCGAAGTTCTTAAGAGTCTTTTAACTCTTTGCATTTGCTACTGTTCTCTTTCCGAGTACAAGTTAATCTGTCGATAGCCGTTACAAGTCCTTGCTTAAAAATGTGGATGCTATAAATGAATATAACTGAGGTTTGGCTTTGCTCGAGGATCTATTTACGTGGACAATTTTGAGAAAGGATAGAGGTGTGATATACGTTGAAGGTTGTCTTATATTGCTCCAGGTAATTTTCCATTTAAGCTTTCTAGTTTGCAAGTTTAACATTAAGTAGAATGTGACATCATCATTATTTATACAACAACTGATCTTTTATGTTCTTTTCTTTGTTCTTTATTCAGTTTTAATATATCTTATGATTTGTGTGCAATTTTTTTCGCTTCGCACAATCGACATCTCAATTTCTGCTAATTTGTGCAGATATGGTCTTATGAGCATTTCGATGTGGCTAGGCTCAATTTTCGGAGTAACTCTTTGTCGCGACCTCCTTGAACCGACCTCATCGCCTAAGGGGTTTGGCTAATGGATTATTAAGTTAAACCTAGCTCGAGCTATCCTAAGCCTATACCATCTCGCGACTTAAGGTCTAAGTTAATATGCAAATCAATTTCATCTAAAAGTCGTCACTAATCAATTTTTGATGGGTCGATTAGACACCCAAGTAAAGCATGGGAGACTTGCTTCACTTCTGCGAACCATAGATTCAATGAGTACGAGGACTTGATTATACTAATTAATCAACTAGTGCTCTTTCGGTACCTAACCTTGTTCAAACACCACCCAACATATTCATGCAGCAATTGGGAGTCTTCAAATTCCATCCCTAACCGAGGTAACGGAAGCAATAATCAATACGCGAATCTAACGTGCTTAATCAACCATATGTAAGGTTAAATTAAACGCGCAATTCGAAATGTGTAAATCAAGCAACGTGCAATCAAACGTAGCACTAATCACACAAAAGGGCAAGAAAAGCCAATTTCAAAGCATAAACAATATTTTTTTTATTTTCCGGATATTTTGGAATTTTTCTGAATTTTTTAAATTTTTTTAATGTTTTTCAGACTTTTTAATATTTTTTTGGACTTTTAGACATTTTCGAATTTTTTTAATTTTAAAATATTTTTTTATATTTTTATTAATAAAATAAAGATTCCGGACCAGGTCCCCTGACCCGATCCGCCCGACACCTGACCCGACTCTCTCTGACCCGCCCGGGATCTTTTTTTCCTATTTATTTTCTGGTTTTTTTTCTTTTCCTATTTTCTCTCTTCTCTTTTTTTTTCTTTTCCTTTTTTTTGTTTCTTTTTCTTTTTTCTCTTTTGTCTTTTTTGGTCTTCCTTCCCCCCTCTGTGCCTTCTACCCAGAATATCCTCTTCTTCATACTGTTCTTCACCGAGGCCTCCCCCACGCATTCAGTCGAGACGACACTGTGACCACCTCTTCACCTCGGCTGTCGGGCACGCGTCGCCACCACCGACGGCCGCGCCATTGGACCCACACTCTCACCGTTGGTTGCCGCCTCCACCGAACCATAAACTAACTCCGGCTATGAAAAGTTACGCGAGCGACCGAACGTTGGTGTCGACTTACCCCTTTTTCTCTGAACCTCAAACAGATCTAAAGCTCTAATTCTACACATACATAAACACACAAAACAAATATGGGAAACTGACCACAACGGCCTCTCACCGTGGGCATTGATTTCGGCTACGAAGAGCTTTCCGGCGGGCACAGAATGCACACATGGCCGACTCGTACCATGTGCGAATCACGACAAAACCACATGAAAGACAGAGAAAACTTGAAGTCAGTGACAATATTGGAGCAAACCATGTATATACCGAAGTTTTAGAGTGCCGATTTTGCAAAAACAGATTCGGAGTTTCATTTCGACATTTTGCCGAACAGGTGGTAGGCGGGGTCGGGGAATGAAGCTACATGGCTGATTTTAACAAGATTCATGGCCTTCTTGACATACGACGTTTAAAACGACCTGTTTGAGTGCGAAGCAAGTGTAAGCCTCCATTGACGGACCAGGCGACCACCGAATAAAGTTCAGTGTGCCCGGCACCAGAGAGGCAGGGAAAGGTAGGCAGCAAGATTAGATCGGGGCCTACCTGGTTTCGGGGCTGACCGTGATGAAGCGCGGCGGCTTGAGGCATGACAGGAGCCGACAGCAACTAAAACGGACGATCGGTCAAAGACGAAAAATCTCTCTTTTATGGTTCTCTCGGTGCACTGTCGGTCGGGCATTTTTTCCCTCTCTCCTGTTCAGGTCCTCGTCTTCGGGAATGTCAGGATCTAGGAGTGAGAAGCCACGAGAAGGGTGCTGCCGGCTAGAGGACGTCGAACGGCAACGGTGATGGTGGTTGTTCGAGCGAGATGAAGGATGAGGGGTTTGCAAGGTTCTTCCTTTACGGAGACCCCCTCCTCCCCTTCTCTGGATCTCTCTCGAGCTTGCTCTCTCAATTTTCTCTCGGTTTCGGCTCCCTTTCCAACCTGTTTTCTCCGGAACTCTTCAAGCTCTCCTCTCGTTTGCCCTCTCGCTCTCTCTTCTTTTTTTTTGCTCTCTCTTCTCTCCGCTCCTCCTCCTCTCTCTATGTATGCAGACTCCATTTTCTTTTTTTATGAGTGCATGTACGAAGGCAACAAGAAAGAGAGTGTCAGAGAGCCCTTTTTGTGTTTATTTTGACCTTCGTGCAGTGGAGGTCCCTCTCTCTCTCTACTTTTGTGATAATGCTTCTTTTGTCCTTTATTATCTTTGCTGCTTCTATGAAAGTGTGGATTTGAGAGAGAGAAGAAACCCCTTCGTATCAATCCAGGGAAAAGCTCTCCTTTTGTATTTTACTTCACATTTTTTTCTTTTTTTTTAAATTTTTATAATATTTTTTATATAAAATAAAAATAGAAATATACTCTATTAAATTCTATTAATGCAAATGTGCCTACTATCTATGTGCCATATAATTTAATAAAAATATTTTTATTTAGGGGTTAAAAATTAATCCCTAATTTTCGTGCAATTAAACCTTAAACGGATAGGCAAAAAATTAGGTGTTAACACTCCTTCACTTTTCCCCGTGCATGCCGACGGGAAAATTGTAAGGTTATTACAAAATCAAGGATCAATGAAGAATTTAAGAAACTAAGAGATGATCAAGTGGATAGTGTTTATCATATTGATTACATCTTATTTCGATCATTACTGTCATCTAAACTAGTTTTGATGACAATAAAGGTCAAAATAGATGTAATTAATAAGATAAACATTCAATTTAATCCACTTGATAATCACTTAGTTTCTCAAATTATTCCATGATTACAACTTTCTTATATCATATTTCAACTTTTGTTCAATTATAATGTCTTGGAATTCTTAAAATATATCAAATATGACCGGGTAGAATCGCACATAATATCTCCATGGGCATTTCATCCTTTGAATTTAGAGAAATAATTCTTCATCTTCCGAAAAGATCTTACTTCCAAAATAAGCTTCTCGGCAGTCTGCTGCCTACGAGTCTACTCAAATAGCGACAATCAAATAAACCATCCCTCATTTTTCTCTTTTGCTACAGAATCCTTCGCAATACTCAAGATATTGAAATTGTTTAGACATAAACTTAGCTTGGAAATTTCGCCACTATATAAACGGATCGTGTTTGATGAGAATCGATACTTCTCAACTTTTACATTTATTTGAAGGATTCCATAAATTCTAATCTAGTCATATTATAAGAACAGATGAACATGAATCCCCTTTTAGCATTATCCAAAGCATAAAAAGTTCTCCCTTCCCTTTGCATATCGAGTTGCAAGCAATTACACTAGCAGAAACAGAGTGCCACAAAATTATTCCAGCGCGATTTCCTCCTCCCACAGGTCTATTCAAGTACCACCAATCTGCTTCTTTTCTGCGAGCTCCTGCTCATCGTGAATTGGCATCGTGGATGAGAGAGGCTAGCAACAAGATACAAGCTAGAATCCAACAAAGTTAAGATTTGCTCACGGTACATAGTTGCAATATGCTCCCTATCTAAAATTCGATCGGCTTGATCTTGAAAGCATCGAAAAGATTATCAAGATTAGATAGTCATTTCTTGAGATGGAAATATAAATCTTTAAGATTTGCTCATTGACTTGGTGTCAAACACGATAAGAGTAGCATTCGAATTGAATTGTCAGACAAGAAAATAAAATTCAGATTCAAGAGGAGGCATCTTCAATTTGTATATTTTATGTGTTCCCAGATAAATAAAATGTGGCAAAATTTGGAAAAATACAAAAGTATATAAATAAATGATCTCGCCGAACCAGTTATCGAGAGATGCCATTTTTCGAAGAGAAACAAGCTCGCAGCGTGGGGTGGGAATCCCCCGGTCTTCTTCTCACGCGGTATCATGTCAAACCTTAACCAGCATCGTTCTACTTCTACCATCGTCTTGTCTGCCTGCATCTCCCTCTTTGCGGTCCAGCCGTTTGTCGAGGATGTCTATGTTGAAAATATGGAATAAATTGATGGGTGAATGAATGAGAAATTGATGCTCAAAGAACATCCTTGAGTTGGAAGTGGAAAGTAGAAAAACACTAGTCCCACATTGAAAAAGAAAGAAGGTTATGTAGTGCTTTATATACAGTTACACTCATTGACGCTCGACAAGCTGAAACTTGGGCGCGAGCGCACGTCTCATGTACATGATTGTAGGACCGAAAAGCGGGCCTCGCGACGAGCCCAATTTTGCCTTCTGATTTAATTTTCAATTCAAACTGTTACAAATTTCGATTTGTAACGTATGATTAATATCAGGTTAATGGCGTCGTTACGGAATTAATTATATAACGGCAAGCTATTACGGAATTAATTATAATGGCAAGCTATTACGGAATTAATTATATAACGGCAAGCTCTTACGGAATTAATTATAACGACAAGCTGTTACGAAATTAATTTTATAACAGCAGATTTAATCGGCCGTTATTCCCGATACGTATTAATTTCGTAACGACCGATTTAATCGGCCATTATTATTCCCAAAATCCTCTCCCCCTCTATTCTATTTTTTTGAAATCATTCTTCCTCTGTTTAAGAATTCTCTGCATTTGCACTGTTTTCGAAAGTGTTCAGTTCCACAATTTGTTCAAGTTCACCGGAAGCTTTGAAGTGCTGATTACTTCTTAGCCGTCAACCGTTGTATCCTGGGAGAAAGATGTTCACGAAACCTCAACCGCGTGCCGGAGGAAATGAATCTGTTTTAAGGAAACTGTGTCAAATACAGGCCTCGGTATTCACTTGTATCGATTCCAAATTTTTTATTGCAATTTCGTTTCTTTACAATTCTGTATTATTTGTAATATTTATACTAATGCCGATTTGAACTTCGCAACAATCTTAAAACAGATTCGTGGTTTTAAAATTCAAATGGCTACTGGAAACGAAGTTGTGGATGTGGCTGCTGACAAATACTTTGCCAATGCCTCAGCTGTCCAACTGCCTGGCTCATCCTCTGTTCCTTCGGCGGTTTCTATCCACCATGGTGAGAAACCTGAAAAGTTCAACGGATCGAACTTTAAAAGGTGGCAGCAAAAGATGCTATTTTATTTAACAACCTTGAATCTTGCGAGATTCTTGACTGAGGAAGCTCCTAAGTTATCCGATGGAGAAACGGATAAGCAAGCCTTCAACGCTGTTGAAGCATGGAAGCACTCTGACTTCCTGTATAGGAACTATGTCATGAATGGCTTACATGACTCATTGTACAATGTTTATTGTGCAAAAAAGACGACAAAGGAGTTATGGGAAGCTTTGGACCGGAAATATAAAACAGAGGATGCTAGAGCAAAGAAATTTATTGTCGGTCGATTCCTTGATTATAAAATGGTGGATTCTAAGACTGTGATCAGTCAAGTGCAAGAAATTCAAGTGATCTTGCATGAAATCCAAACTGAAGAAATGATCTTGAGTGAAACCTTCCAAGTGGCTGCTATTATTGAAAAGCTACTTCCTGGGTGGAAGGATTTCAAGAACTATCTCAAGCATAAGCAAAAGGAAATGAACCTGGAAGAGCTGATTGTTAGACTTCGAATTGAAGAAGACAATAGAGAATTTGAACACAAAGGGTTCAATCCTACTACAGCTAAAGCAAATGTTGTGGAGCTTAGACAAGGCCACAAGAACAAAAAGATTGCCAAGCCAAAGTTGGGACCAAAAGGAGGAGTTTCCAAGAATAAGTTTCAAGGAAAATGCTTCAACTGTGGCAAGATGGGGCATAGATCTGTGGATTGCAGACTTCCGTAGAAGAAGAATTATGAGGCAAATATGGTGAATGGCATCGCTCAAGACGTGTCAAACATAAACCTTTCTGCAATGATCTCTGAAGTAAACTTAGTTGGGTCCAATCTGAAGGAATGGTGGATTGACACTGGTGCCACTAGGCACATATGCTCTAATAAGGACCTATTCACAAATCTTGAACCAATTGATGGGGAAAAGGTTTTTATGGGAAACTCTGTCTCTTCTGCTGTCGAAGGCCAAGGGAAGGTGTTGTTGAAGATGACCTCTGGAAAAGAACTGACTCTAAATAATGTCCTATATGTGCCAGAAATTCGAAAGAACCTAATTTCTGGGTCTCTGTTGAACAAGCATGGATTTCGTATGGTGTTTGAGTCAGATAAAATTATTTTGTCTAAATCCGGAATGTATGTGGGAAAGGGATATGTAACTGATGGGCTTTTTAAGCTCAATGTAATGACAATTATCAATAAAGATAGTAAGTCTTCCGTTTATTTGCTTGAATCTTACAATTTATGGCATGGTAGACTAGGACACGTTAATTATGATACATTGCGTAGATTAATTAACTTGGAACATATACTTTCATTCCAAATTGATTCAAAACATAAATGTGAAATTTGTGTTAAGGCAAAATTAACGAGATCATCATTTCAAACAATTGAAAGAAACACCGAACCCCTTGAATTAATTCATAGTGATGTCTGTGATTTGAAATTCATTCAAACGAGAGGTGGTAATAAATATTTTATTACTTTTATCGATGATAACACCAAATACTGCTATGTGTATTTGCTTAAAAGCAAAGATGAAGCCTTAGAGAAATTTGTTCTCTATAAGAATGAAGTTGAAAATCAACTCAATAAGAAAATTAAAAGATTGAGAAGTGATAGAGGTAGCGAGTATGAAGCACCAATTGGTGAATTCTGTGCACAACACGGAATTATACATGAAGTAACTGCGCCTTACTCTCCTCAATCAAATGGTGTTGCTGAACGTAAAAATCGCACATTGAAAGAAATGATAAACGCGATATTACTAAATTCAGGTTTGCCTCAAAATATGTGGGGAGAAACTATTTTGTCAAGCAATTACCTTTTAAATAAGGTACCTCGAAAGAAAGAGAATAAAACCCCTTATGAGTTATGGAAAGGTAGGAGACCATCCTATAAACACTTGCGAGTGTGGGGGTGTCTTGTAAAAGTGGCGGTTCCAACACCAAAGAAGACAAAGATAGGTCCTAAAACGGTGGACTGTATCTTTATTATTTTTTTTTTTGGTAAGGTAAGAGTATGTATAACTTTTCAAAACACCAAGTACAAACTAAGCCCCAACCAACACCTGACCGTATAAGAACATAGAGATGTCCCTAGAAGGTCAAGCGGGTCCGGCAGGAACTATACAACCAGCCTAAGAACAGCTCCTAAGCAGCAAAGACAAAAAGAGTGACAATACAAGCAAGCCAGCCGCAAAGGATGAGCGTCAGCAAAAGACTAGGAAAGACCGGTCTCCTCGAAGATGGATGGAGGGAGTTCCCAGTTCCTTTGTAATCTCCGGTTTCTATGAGTATCAGCAATTCTTCCAAGAGAGATGGCTTTGCCCTTCACTACTTTGATGAGTGGACTGTATCTTTATAGGCTATGCACATAACAGTAATGCATATCGATTTCTTGTGCATGAATCTAAAATTCCAGATATACACAAGAATACGATCATGGAATATAGGAATGCATCATTCTTTGAAAATATATTTCCTTGTAAATCCAATGATGGATCAAGTTCATCTAAACGAAAGAACGAAACTATGAATAAAGAAAGTCACAATTCGGCTCATGAAATTCATGACTCAGATCATGAACTAGAACCGAGACGTAGCAAAAGAGCAAGAGTGGAAAAATCTTTTGGAAATGATTTTCTAACTTATTTGTTAGAAAAGGAACCATTAAATTATGCAGAAGCTGTAAATTCTTCTGAGGGACCTCTTTGGAAAGAAGTAATAAAAAGTGAAGTTGATTCTATTTTGCAGAATCATACTTGGGAGCTAGTGAATCTTCCTCCTGGTTGTAAGCCTTTAAAGTCCAAATGGATTTTTAAAAGGAAAATGAAAGTAGATGGCTCCATTGATAAGTACAAAACCAGACTTGTGATCAAAGGATACAAACAATGAGAAGGCTTAGATTACTTTGATACTTATTCTCCTGTGACGAGAATAACCTCCATTAGGATGATAATTGCAATTGTAGCATTGCAAAATCTGGAAGTACATCAAATGGACGTAAAAACAGCTTTTCTAAATGGTGATTTGGATGAAGAAATCTACATGGAACAACTTGAGGGTTTTATAGTTCCAGGACAAGAAAGGAAAGTCTGTAAATTGGTAAAATCATTGTATGGCCTAAAACAAGCACCAAAGCAGTGGCATGAAAAGTTTGATAATGCAATGATTACTAATGGTTTTAAGATCAATGAATGTGATAAATGTGTCTACATTAAAGATACAACAAATGGCTATGTCATTTTGTGTCTTTACGTAGATGACATACTAATTATTGGTAGTGATGATAAAATGATCAAATCTATCAAGTATATGTTGAATTCAGGTTTTGACATGAAAGATATGGGACCTACTAATATGATTTTAGGAATTAAAATCACAAGAACGTCAGAAGGTCTTATTTTAAACCAGTCACACTATGTGGATAAGATTCTTGAAAAATTCAACATGAATGATTCTGGTATTGCTAGAACACCATTAGACAATAGTCTTCATCTGTTCAAGAATAGAGGAGAGGGTATTTCCCAAGTAGAGTACTCTAGAGTTGTTGGAAGTCTAATGTACTTGATGAGTTGTACTAGACCAGACATTGCCTATACGGTTGGTAAATTAAGTAGATATACAAGCAATCCGAACGCTGACCATTGGAAAGCAATAGTGAGAGTATTCAGGTACTTACGATATACTCGGAATTATGGTCTGCATTATACTAGATACCCAGCTGTTCTGGAAGAATATAGTGATGCGAACTGGATATCTGATATAAAAGACTCAAAATCTACTAGTGGATATGTATTCACACTAGCAGGAGCAACCATATCTTGGAAATCCTGTAAACAAACTGTTATAGCCAGATCCACAATGGAATCTGAATTCATAGCTTTAGATAAATGTGGTGAAGAGGCTGAATGGCTACGCCATTTCTTAGAGGATATTCCAAAATGGCAAAAACCTGTGCCACCAATAAGTATACATTGCGATAGTCAATTTGCGATTGGAAGAGCACAGAGTAATATGTATAATGGTAAGTCTAGACATATACGTCGTAGACATAATACCATTAGACAATTACTCTCAACAGGAATTATCTCTATTGACTATGTAAAGTCAATGGATAATACTGCGGATCCACTAACCAAAGGGTTAAATAGAGAGTTAGTTGAGAAATCGACAAGAGGAATGGGACTAAAGCCTATGAAAAAATAAGTTGGTATAAAGGAAATCCAACCTAGTTGACTGGAGATCCCAAGATCTAAGTTTAAAGGGACAACCTAATTATATAAACTTAGTGATGTCACTGTAGGGGTTATCCCTAAAACCATTCCTATATATAAAATAACAGTGATATTGTAAAGGAAAGGATAGCATTTTTGCTTTAATGATTCTTAAGTGGAGTAAACAAATTACTCAAAATTAAGTAATCACCTATGTGAGAGAGAAGTGGGGTCGCTTCAAAGGAGAATTATTTAAGGGCTAAATTCTTTAGAAACTCTTGCAGAATCAGGTTGATGTTCATGGCCAAAACGAACATAACTATGAGAACTGAACAAACGTTTGGATGATTCCTATGTGAAGTGTATGGTTCATTTACATAAGAAAGTTGGACAGTTCAAGGACATTATGTCTACTGGACAACTAGTAAAGTAAACATACTTTCACAAGGGAAGGTTCAAAGGGTAACACCTACCTATCCTATGCAGGTTTCAATTGTTGAACACTATCACAGAGTCAAAAACTAAAACAATTTTCATTCATATGGGGGATTGTTGGAAATATGGGATAAATTGATGGGTGAATGAATGAGAAATTGATGCTCAAAGAACACCCTTGAGTTGGAAGTGGGAAGTGGAAAAACACTAGTCCCACATTGGAAAAGAAAGAAGGTTATGTAGTGCTTTATATACAGTTACACTCATTGACGCTCGACAAACTGAAACTTGGGCACGAGCGCACGTCTCATGTACACGATTGTAGGACCGAAAAGCGGGCCTCGCGACGAGCCCAATTTTGCTTTCTGATTTAATTTTCAACTCAAGTTATTACAAATTTCAATTTGTAACGTATGATTAATAGCAGGTTAATGGCATCGTTACGGAATTAATTATATAACGGCTAGCTGTTATGGAATTAATTATATAACGGCAAGCTGTTACGGAATTAATTATAACGGCAAGCTGTTACGAAATTAATTTTATAACAGCAGATTTAATCGGCCGTTATTCCCGATACGTATTAATTTCGTAACGACCGATTTAATCGGCCATTATTATTCCCGAAATCCTCTCCCCCTCTATTCTATTTTTTTGAAATCATTCTTTCTCTATTTAAGAATTCTCTGCATTTGCACTGTTTTCGAAAGTGTTCAGTTCCACAATTTGTTCAAGTTCACCGGAAGTTTTGAAGTGCTGATTACTTCTTAGCCGTCAACCGTTGTATCATGGGAGAAAGACGTTCACGAAACCTCAACCGCGTGCTGGAGGGAACGAATATGTTTTAAGGAAACTGTGTCAAACACACGCCTCGGTATTCACTTGTATCGATTCGCAACAGTCTACTCGTCCCATGTTTCCACCGATCGTCCCCTTCACCTCCTTCTCAAATGCCACGAATTGCCGATTGACATGGAGCCCTCATCGTCGGAAAATCATGAGGACGGCGATGACTACGACAACGAAGAGAAACAAGAGCTGGTCTTCCAAGTGTCTCGGCAAAAGTACATCCCTGTCACTAAGGCACAGCTTTTGGACGCCCATTGAGATGACCGCGATCAACAGTCAGGACAAAGCCCTTCAGTTTCTCAAAATATCTCCGTTAGACTTCCTCCTCTCTACTCGTCGTCTTCATCGTCTTAACTGAATCGCAAAAACACTTGATGGTGGTTCCTCACTCGTTTACTTCCATTGGACCCGACCAAGGTCTTTGGACGCCATTATTCATGCTGAACATAAAGTCGTTGTAGAAGACATGCAGGCTGAGGATTCCATCATTTCGGCTTTCGCTGGAAATGAGGAATCGGTTGATGGTGGGAGGCACGGTGAGCTTGTCGCCGATAAAATGAAGTCTGACGTGACCATGAATGGCAAGGAGGATAAGATAGAGGTTGGGGAGCAATTTCCTCTAATGTCCGCTACGATGATGAAGAACCTGGTTCGTTCTTCCGTAAACGATGAGGAAATGCAGTGGTGATCCATCCAGGTTAGTCACGATGCCATAAAGCGGCAAACGTAAGTGAATTAAGTTGCTCATTGTGTCGCCCTTAACTTGTTTTTCCACTTCATGCTCAGGCAAATCTGACTCACAACCACCATTTTTGTTAGAGTTGCTGTGGCCACTCGTTTCCAGCGGGCTTTCATGCGACTTCTTTCCAATGCACTGTTTGAAGAACTATCAGCTAGCGATTTAATGTCGACGTCCACATTGAATACTGGCTATCTTCTTACGTTGCCCATATATGTTGACTGGAAGAGAGCTTCTAGGGCCAATGCTATAATATAAAGGTAAACACATCCAGGATAATGGTGTTGAAAGTTCGATTTTTTCAACAACTTTATATCTCGATTTCCTAAACCCCAATCAATGGATGTATTACTGTGGGACATTATTTTTTCAAATTACCGTGTTGCAACGCAATCTACTGTTGCATAGTTTCGATTGATGTACAGTGCTGATGACATGACATATCATTGCAGCATGCCATTGTTTCTGGTGCTTAAAATGTGTTCTCTTAATCAGTCTCGTTTCATTATTGATATATATGTATTTCAATTGCAAGCACCGAATTGTAAAGTTATTTTCCTTTGATTCAACATGTACTAGAGTACTCCCTACATATGAGCTTATTAAGAATGTGAAGAAGCTGCTCAGATGAGAGTGCATGCTCTTGTTCTTACATACAACCTCTTGGACAAAATGGGACTGGAAACCTGATCCAAAAGTCTATCATAATGCTAGACACACGACTATATTCACGAGTGTGTGTAGCTGATCCCAATTAGTGGGATAAGAGGCTCTCGTAGTTTCTCTCGCAGCTAAAGCAACCAAGAAGTTTGGCTGTACTTCTATTAAGTTGGGTTTCCAACACAGAGCTCTGACACTATATCTCGAGTTATCTAGATTTTTAATCTGCCAGTCTAGAATTGTTAAATTTAGTACTGCTACTTGCTTTTATATTAATACTATCAATCCAGTAAAGAAGAAGAAGGTGTTTGGATGTCTTAGATAGCTTCTTTACTAATGTACTGACAGTGAAATTGTATTTGTTGGATCTGTAGTTGTATTAAGTAAGGACATCAGTTGGATATTATTTTCATTGAATGGATCTTTACCTTAGTTGTGGGAAATATTCGTAACTTATCAACAGTAGTGTGCTATATGAAGTTGTTGTCTTTCTCGTTTGTGATCTCTTCAATGAATCTATGTAGATGACTTGCAAGTGGTTTACATTTTCTTTTCAGTCTGTCATTATCACTGTCGCGACCCTAAAAAATTTCTCTTAGGCTAATGGATTATTAGGACTAAACCTAACTCGAGCCCTCCCAAGCCCTACCAATTCGCAACTTAGGGTTTAAATTTTTAACATGCAAAAGTTTTCATGCTCGGAGTCGCCACTAATCTATTTGTGGTAGGTCGATTAGAAACCTAAATAAAACATAGGGAGATATGTTTTATTCCTACGAACCAGAGATTCTAAGCTCGGGGACTTGATTACGCTAGATCTAGTCTAACGCCCTTTCGGTACCTTTTCTTTTCAAAAATGTTTTGGCAAGCAATCTGGATCCATTTTAACTTAGTCACTAACATGTGAGGTGTTCATGCGGGTGCGCAAGCCACCAATTTAACACCCAAGAAAGTATTGAATAAATTGCAAGTTTGGAAGAATTACTTACCTCGAAGCAACGTAAGCATCTGCATTGTTAGCTAGAAAATCACATCAACAACCTAATAGGATTTCTAATTAACAAGGAATTCACTCAATTTTTGGGTTTTCGCTTATTTAAATGAAACCTAGTCTACATGAAATGACGTGCAAAAATGACATGCAAGTAATGCAACCTAATATGCAAACTATGTGTCATGCGACGACGTGACCTGATTCTGATGACGGGCAAATGATTTATTTTTGATATTTTCTAATGAAATTCGGAATAAAAATATGCCTAAATTAACGTGCAACCTATGATGACTTAACATATCCTAACACGACTTATTTTTTGGGATTTTTGTTAAAATTCGAAATAATAAATTACTTAAATTAAGAATGCAATCTATCCTAATCTACCATAAAACAATTCATTCTTTTTTGGGGTTTTCATGAAAATTCGGAATTAAAAAATAACCTAAATAATCTATTAAGATTAGAAAATTACTTAATTTAAACTAGGAAATAGATTATCTCAAGTCCTAATTTAAATTAAATAATTACTCTATCGTCTAGATATATTTAGGATTCTTAAACATGCAAAACTAAAATTCAAATCCTAACTGATATTTTTTTGAATTTTCTTTTTATTTGAAAAGGAAAAATAATCTAAACAGAGATAGCATCCACATTTAAAACAGCCACGCGGTCCGCAAAATTCGTTTCAAACCCAGATTAGGCACAAAAATCGAACTATCGGTCATATCTATAGGGTTATAGATATCGACGGAAAGTCGATCATTCAAATTTGGAAAGCAAATAAAATCTATTATCGTACCCAAGTAATTATGGATAGGATAATGATTTTCCGTATTGCCGCGTATCGTACCTTAGAGATAAGGTAGGATAGTCGTCCAGATACGTTGCTGAATTAGGAAAGTTTCCTAATTTTGAATATTTTAAAAAATATTGCGGATATCAGATAATCATCCTAACATATCTAATATTCCGCACGATATTCACGCAATATTCAAACATCCAAATTAGTAAATTAGATATTCTGAAAAATATCAGATAATGTTCAATTACCTAATTTGCAGATAATTTCCAAATTCGAACTTGCTGATCAGGATGAACGACGAACGGCGGATCGGCGGCGCGGTGTCGGGGACGAACGGCGGCTCGCGGTGGCACACGGCGGAGAGCGGCAGCAGCAAACGGTGGCGCGTGACGGGAGGAGCAGCAGCAGCGGCGTCGGCGTGCGACGAAACAGCAGAGGCGTCGGCGTGCGACGGCTCCGGCAGCGGCAGTGCACAGCGACAAAGGGCAGCAGCGACGTCGGCGGGAAGCAGCGGCGGCACGGCAGGGAGCAGCAGCGTCGCAGCAGCGTGCGGCGGCGTCGCGGCAGCGACTTCACCGGCAGCAAGCGGTGATGTTCGGCGACGAAACAGCAGCGGCAGCGGTGGGTGGCGACGGAGCAGCAGCGGCAGCGGTGGGTGGCGACGGAGCAGCAGCGGCAGCGGTGGGTGGCGACGGAGCAGCAGCGGCAGCGGTGGGTGGCGACGGAGGAGCGACGGCAGCGGTGCGCGGCAACGGGAGGAGCGGCGAAGGCGCGCGGCGTGAGGCAGCGGCGGCACGGCAGGGAGCAGCGGCAGCAGCAGCGTCGGCGCGAGGCGCGGCGTCGGCGGGAGAGGCGGCAGCACGCGGCAGCAGGAAGCAGCAGCAGTGACGTCGCACGGCAGCAGCGGCGTTGGCGGGAGGCGGCAGCGGCAGGCGCGACGGCGGCGGGAGCCGGTTTCGTTCTCTCCCTCTCTTACTCTTTCTCTCGCTCACGTGTGTCTCTCGTGCCCTCAAAAATTATGTTCTGAAAATCCTCAGAGCCCCCCAAAATCCTGACCTAATAATGTATATATAGTATTAATCTAGGTCAATTAGATGGGCTTTCTAGTCCTAATGGGCTTAGGCTTGGGCTTTAATTTAAATGGGCTGAATTAATTAACGATAATGGGCTAAATTAATTAATGATAATGGGCTGAATTAAGTTCAAACTAAAACAACCAAGCCCGTTTGACTTGTAATTCCCGGCCCTTGCATTTCAAGCGAGCCGAGTCACATTTGATGAAATTTAAGCTCGTTCGTCACTGCCAGTCCGATGCAAAATGCAATTAATCTAAAATGAATTTAAACTATATATTATGCAATTTAAATATTTTTTGTTTAGGGGTTAAAAATTTAATCCCTAATTTTCTATGCAAATTACACTAAGTGATGTGCCAAAATTTAGGTGTCAACAATCACCTCGTATCATACAGGTGGGTTATGCAACTGAGAGGCAGATGGGCCTACTGTTAGTTGAAAAATTGGATCACATACGGTCCAAACTTCCGCAAGGAATTCTCTTTACCATATCAAAACCATTGGGAAAGGTTGGGTGATTGATGTCATTTCTTTCTCTGCAGCATGTTTTTACAGCCATGTACCTCGTGTGTGTTTTAGTTATTACTGAATGCCTCTAGATATAAGCGTAGGCTGTCTTAGTTTAGTTAAATATAAATGGAATTCTTTTTTCCAGTTGTACAGAACAAAAAAATGAAGGACATTTTCAATAGCCCGAATACTAGGGGTGTCAAAAAGACCTGTGCCGACCCAGTCCGGCTCGGGTATTTTAAAATCGGGTCTTTATTTTCTTGGAATATAACCTTAAAATTTGGGGTATCCAAGGATTGAGGTTAGATGGGCCGACCTATCAACACTCCGGGTCGTTCCATCTCCCTCTCTCAGTCTCTCTCCCATTCTCTCTCCCCCGTGCGCGCAGAGCATGATGAAAAAACCCTAGGTGTAAGCCAGCCGATCGGCGACGAAATCGATCGCCTCCATCGCCGTTCGCTTTCCTTCAAGTTTCTTCCGCAAGCCTCCGCCGTGAAGCCGCCGCATCTGCGCTTCTTGCTCCATGCCCGTTGGGGGTGGTGAGTTCCGGTTTTTCCCGGGTCATAAATTCTTCAGTCCCTTTCCTTATCCGTTGATTTCCACTCGCTCTCCAGCAAAGCGTTGATTCACCGATGCTGCTCGTGCATATGGAACGGTCTGCGCGCTGAGTACCGGATCCGGGGGAGGCAGAGTCCAATTGTGTCGCCGGCGAAGGATTTGGCCGGGGATTCGGCGGAGGACGAGGCGTCCGGAGGAGTGGAGAAGGCTGATTTGAGTGGGTCATCAAATTCCGTCTCTCTCAAGTAGAGGCTTGCGCTGTTCCGAACGGTAAGTTTTTCTGTCATTCCTTCCCGCGAACAAGCACTGCTGTTGGTCGGAACTTTGCGCAGTCGTCCGATTACCACTTTCGTTCTTTTGGCCAAAGAGTGAAGTTTCAGTGGGAGTCCGTGTAAATGGCGTTCTTTCTGTGAATCTTGCCTTTGCGTTTGGTTTTTGTTTCGACTGGAAGCTGTCGGAAGGTCATTTGTTTTGAAATAACATCGTGGTAGATAGAAGCGTGAAGTTTCGATTTCAATGTGTAATGTCCGCAGTCAGCAGCACCTCGAGGACAAACGGGAGTTAATTTGAAAATCGTATGTTTGCTTCCGTAGGTAAATTTTAGAGTTATCCCGGGAAATAGGTCGTGACACAGGGAATCGTTTTTGTGATTCTTTGCTATGTAACTTACTTTTTGTTGAGCTTAATTCTGCTATGTTTACAGATTCTTTGTGCTTTTCTTTCAGGATGTTTGGTTTCAGGTGTTCTCTGCCAGCTATAACGAGAGGATTTGAATCAAGTCAAATCTCCATAAGCATTACTGTGGTACGATAAGAATGGCCATCACAGATGAGCTTGTGGATGCATTATATTCGAATAAGCTTTTTCCGCAGGGTTACTGCTTAGCGCTGACCTGCAAATGAGAGAGTGAATGGCTTATGTATTATAAGTTGAAAGAGATGATGTCTGCTCGCGCTATAATTTATTGTTAAGTGGGTCTTTTGCTTGCTTACGTTAGTCTTGCGAAACCCTTTTACTGGGAAGGGTTAAGAAAGAGTTCAAAGATGCTTAATATATCATTAGGATTCCATGTTTAGTGCCCATACTGGTCTCCGTTTTTGTTCTGGTGGGAAAGGGGCACAAATTTAGGACTGTTATTGATCTGGACCCATAGGTCTGTAGGTCTGAGATTTATTGAGTGTCAATTCTCTATTACAAATTACACTAACACTCTGGTATATCTGCGATGAAGCCTTCCTCCTTGAGATTTTTTCTATCTAAAGTTAGGTAAGAGACGAGTGTTGTATTTATTTACCCTTCATCCTCATTACATAGTTGAATGCTTGCTTGTATCTGTATGTCAATTTGTAAAACCTTCATGGACAAGACAGAATGTAATAGGATGCTTGCTTATATCTGTATGTCAATTTGTAAAAGCATGATCTTACCTTGGGTGCTAATTCCTGAGTTATTTCATGATCGTACCTTGGGTGCTAATTCTTTTGATGGTGCTTAAATTATCACACATTCTATTGTGGTTTTTGAATAATGAACTAATACATTATTATCTTCTTGGACATGATCTGGCTATGTTGAGTTTTTAAATTTTAAATTTTTGTTTTTGATCTCCCTTCTTTAAAGGTATTATAGACAATACCTGATGTGGAGCTTTTGTATTGGGCCATTTGATTGCTTTGCTTTTACTGGATGCTTAGTTTGTGGGACCTTTATATTGTTGTTGCCATTTGCTTTCCTCTGCACAATCACTATTATACTCTTGGTCTTTCTTCTTTGGCATTTTAATTGTTGAGCTTTTATGAACTTTGCTTGAATTTTTGAATGAGAGAGCTGTACTGCTATTATTGCCATAAATATCAATCTATCTTTCTTCCTGTAATTCTTAGGGCAAGTTTGATATTTATTTGAGGCGGGTTCACAATTCCAATCTATCCACGGAAAAAACCGAAACCTGACCCAACCCAGGCCTTGGGGTGTATGCTGAACAGGGTCTTGGGCTAGGTCTGGGCGGGTCAAGTGCGACCTTGTTGGTTTCGGGTCGGGTCGGGTATCATGACAGCTCGACCCGACCCGACCCATTGACACCCCTAACGAATACAGAGTGAAGGTTGGAAATGTCAAAAGATGAATCTTGTTTTAAAAACAGAAAACGAAGGAGAATTGTGGAAATGGAAGTTTAGGAGCAAGACTAATTTGATAGGAATCTTTTGGACCCGTTTGAGTGTAGAACTTTTGTGATTTCCTTTTCCATGGATGATCTTGTTATGTCTCCATGGAAACTGATTCGAACGATGATAATGATGTTTTTCAAAATGATTATTGTAAAA
The DNA here is from genome assembly GCA_031216405.1 of Syzygium malaccense. Lineage (NCBI taxonomy): Eukaryota > Viridiplantae > Streptophyta > Magnoliopsida > Myrtales > Myrtaceae > Syzygium > Syzygium malaccense. The sequence continues at coordinate 38,222,434 of CM062263.1, read as the reverse complement.
GATTTCTGTCATTTCACAAAAGAGTTCAAAACTTATGTCTTTCAGCTGTTTTATATTATTTTAGAATTTGTTGTGCTGAAAATCTTAAAAAAATTCATTGCACCTGTTATCCGGGGTTTAGCTGAAAATGGACTGCAGTTTCCGCAATTTTGATGAAATCAATTTCCTTAGTATGTCACAAGCACGCTCTATAACATATTATTTCCATGAAAAGAGAAAATGATGGTTTGCAATTTTTTTTGTGAACTAAAGAGACCTGAAGGTTCCCTGAGGCTTGCCCTTCTGGTTCTGCAATTTAAGAAATGTGATTCTTTTAATGATATGTAAATTTTACATAATGCAATTCTTCTGTAGGAACTTGCTTCAAGATGTGAAAGAGATAAAGCTAAAATCATTTTTTACTTTTGTCAAGCTGTACTACCAAAGTTTGAATATCCTGACTTTCAACAGTTGATAGCAGAAAAAAGGACAATGTCTGAATATGGCCCGCCCTTACCATAAATTCATCTTTTCTCCCGTTTGAGAATATGGCTTAATTTTATCGGGTTAAACAGAAATTGAAAGGTTCTTATTCAACTGAAGAAACCAAGGATTGGACAGAGAAATTTTTTTGGTCGAAGAACAAAGAAGTTGAAGCATTGGGTTTTAGAAGCTTCTGGCTTGCAGAACTCAGATTTTGTGGAGATTGTTGATGGTACATTCGAAGTGGGATTGCAGTCAAATCAGGAGCTCCCTATCTGGCTTGCAGCTCAAAAGGCAGTGACACGTTACGAAGGCATTTTATCATCAACTGGACCTTGTGGAAGGCTTTTAAGGAAATTGCTTACATCGACTGGACTTGTGTCACCAATGCTAGAAACACTATTTGAGTTCAAGGGTGATCATGACAAATCTGAACCTTATTTAAGGTTTGTGAACTCAATTTCAGTTTCTTCCTTTCATTGATCAAATCCTTCAATATTGTATTGATCAAATACCGATACTAGAATGTATTTTATTTAACATAATAGATTAAGTGTTTATGTTCACCCAGGCCAATCTCCGTGTCCAGGATCTCACTTAGTGACATATTGAGGCCTGTTACTGAGAAATCTTGGGCCAAACAATGTTTGGGAAGTGTTGAAGACCGGAGTTTCCATTCTCCTCTCGCAATCTACCCTTCAGGCATTCAGCTTCATGAAATGTACCGCTTTTTCAAAATCTTATACCTTCATTGATCTATCCTTTTAAGTTGTAGGTCGTTGCACATTGCACTGTTGATAGCGGAGGTGAGCACGGTCCTTTTTCATTCAGTTGGACACCAAACCAAACAAACTGCATTATTACGGGTTACCAAACCAAAGCACACTAAGTTCCATTTGGTAACTTTTAGTCCGCCGTATATTTCAATGCAAGTTGAGCTGCAAACTTCCTTTGTTTTTATTGGCAGATTGTGCGGCAAGCCAGACTCTGTTCTTGTACTTAGCACATTTCTTCCCCCTCAACAAAATAGAGTTCCTCTAAAATCTATGGCATGACCCACTTCATCTTGAATAAATAAGGCTGTAATGGTCTATGCTCAAGATTACAGAGAGAAATCATTCTCATATCATGAAAAATTCCATTTGAATGTGTTTTTTTCATTTTGGTCTGATGAACTTGTAGTATGGCTGTACTATTGGACGACTATGTGCACTGTTTGGTGGTTTATATCAGCACCTAAGCAAGCTTTTCACTATTTGTTATTTTCTATTGTCTTTATTAGGAAGCAGCCTTCCAGGAGTTGGTATTGCTCTATGCTGAAGAAGTGAACGAAACTGATGTTCAGGGTGAATCTGAGTTCAAATCATTGGAAGTATAGATTTATGAGAGAATCCCTATTCCAGATTTGCCGGTTAATTCCTTATGATATCTGACATTACCATGTTTGTCATTTATTTAATATTTCCACATGATTCAATGAGCTCTAAACTTCTAGAATTGAATTTGCTACATTTTTTGCAATTGATTAGGTTATCTTTCCTCACAAAAGGCTATCATTCCGTATCATAGACATGGTATGTAGAAGATCTACTCTCATCACGTCCCGAATGAACTTCTTGTATACTTCTCCAGATTTATTTCTTCCTTCAGTGAAGTAGGTTAGAGTTTAATAAAGAAAGTGATCTATCTAGATTACTTCCGTTCACATCATCTATGGCACCAAAATTCCCTACCTGTTTAAATGCATTTCTAGTAACTTCGATGGTTAATTGTAACGATGAGAAAAAAACTTTCATGGTTAATTACATTTAAAATAAAGCAAGCTACAAAGGATGTATATCCACTGAATATTAAGGCCTTAAATCCCAATACTCATTAAAAATTGTTAAGTTTCTAAATATTTGACGCTCATAATAATCTTTTAATTTTAGGGAAAGGTGTTGAGATGAGAGAATACGAGCCCCAAATCTATTGTTTGATGCTCGTGATAATTGCTTACTTCTAGGTGGTTTGTGGACACATAAAAGAGTTACATATTGCTCTAGGACTTCAGTTCTGGCTTTCTGTTGACTACAATTTATGGGTTACCATCCTATATTCTTGAAGTTAGTTGGAGAGTTTGGATTAGCGGTGCTCACCAAGTCCAGTTCAAGCCAAGGACCGGCTAGAACCATCCTGATCGAGTCTGGTTCCAGGTCGGTTCCCAAAAAAATCGGTTTCTCGATAATGAAACCGTGGAATTGGCCTTTATGTGGTTGGGCTCCTGGTTCTTATGCTAGAACTATCTGTTCAACCTTGGAACCGACCAACCAAGGTGGTTCTAGGCTCGAACCAGTCCAGAACCGGTCTTACAACTTATTTGAAAAAAATAATAGCAAGTTGTGCATAATACCACTAAGCTAACAAGAGTTTACTTGACAACAGCTATAAAAGATGATCAATGATATTTATGACCTGATTTTCACAAAAGAAACCTGGTTCTCAAGTAGTTCTGGAAACTGGCCTGAAACCGGCTGAGAGTAATTGATTCGGTTCCCAATTCCAGCCTTAGAATGAATCGCCCAATTCCCAGGTAGAGCTCTTGTGTAAATCAGGTCATAAATATTTTATGTTATTGTCCATTGCTTATGTCCAGGCCAGTTGCAGATCAAATGTAACCAAGACCTCCAGGGTGGTACTAGGTTCCTGCCTCGGAATTGATACCATACTGGAACAGATCACCCATAGTCTAGATGTCCAAGTAGCAATATTCTATATACATCTGATTTTCAATCTCAAATTTTCCCTTCAATGATTCAAGGAACTGATATGGCACCACCGTCATTGTTTGATAGGGTAACAGCACTCTATCCTTTTTTCTGGTTACTTATTATCAAGAAGCTGGCAGCATAGCTCAAATCAAATCTTATGATGCCAAAGAACTGGTGCTATATGCCATTACCTTCACATGGCTTTTTCTTATCCTAGTTGAACACTGCACCTAGTACTTTTGAACCTTGGACTTGGAAAGGCCTACCCTGTGTACATATTTTGGAATTTTTTGAAGTAGTGAGGAGTTGCGACTTACATGTTTTCGTTGATCATATGGGTTAGTTGTGACATAATAGCATTGTCCAATATTAGGTTATTGATCAGATATATACTTCACTTCTGGCCTACATCATCAACTACAAATTTGAAGATAGATTAATCCTCACAGTATGGAGTTCCGGCCTTTGCTTACGTATCCTCTTTTGGGAAGATAGGACGTTGCAAATAGGAAAGAACCTACTCTGTATTTTTGGGCATCTGGTAGTCTTCTGTTGGAATGGTAGGACATGCTTTATTTGTTCTGTTCTCTAACTAAAGTCTCAAGCTGATGCTTTTCTACTATCCATAATAGCAGTTCTACTTCTTAATTCAATTGCATCGTCCTCATGAATTTCTCTGGTTGAGTCACCTTGAGAGTTTAGGCATCTTCAATGCCATTGCAACATGAAGTGAAACCAGCTTTTTTGTGTAGAAGAGTCCAGGAGGCCTTGCCAGGGGAGACATAAAGTGTGAGAGATGTGCACATATGGTATAGGATGGCACTGAAGTCTAGTTGGGGTCTGGCAAGGAATGGATGAATATTTGTAGGAGGTATAGGAGTTCACAAATCAACTGGTATCAGAGTTTGTACAGATAATGAATGATGTTATTGTTTATGCATCAGAACTTAGCAAATAGTGGATAAGTACGTTAGCCATCTTGGAAACAAGGGAAGGAAAAAAACTGATCATTTTCCTAAGTGCTGCATTTCTCAATGTTGGACTATTTTGTCACTATGAGCATAGACCTTAAAAAATCCTAATGAGACATTTCTATTGCTTCTGAGCCTTTCAATCATCTTATTATAGTTTGTGCGGGTTGTCATAAAGATTGGTTATGTTGGAATTTCTTTGCCTATTCTTTTCTTTTTTGGCCAAAAGTTTCCATGCCCACTTCAAGATGACAATTTTTGAGCTTTAGGGGTATTTTTTTCACGCTTTGTCCATTATCCCATGATATATGATCACACAAAATGAAAAAGATGGAAGTCTCTTGCTATGCTTTGGAAACTGCCTGTGCCTTTTTGTTTCTGTGGTGGATGGACTGCAGAGTCCTTTGACTCCTATTGATGCAAATATGATGAAATATATTCCACTGTGTTTCCCTCAATATCAGTTCAATTGTACTTTCGAATTCTTCCATAAAGAGCACCGATGGTTCGGTATCCTCTGTGTAACAGTACATTGTAGGTAAAGAGATACCATAGGAAGTCCAGTTTCCCTAGAAGATCAGCTACAAAATTTAGAATCTGCTATTGTTTTATCTTAAAGGTTATTTCATGTGTGTATATTTCATATATAAACTAACATACAATGACGTACCTTTGTTGCAAATGAACACAGTGACGGATGCATCTCCAATGGTAAGAGTCGCCTGTAACCGGTGCCTCGGAAAAGTACCTGACGGTTCAAAGTAGCAGAAGAGGTCAAAGTGCTATCGAGGGCTGCTTCCTTCGATACCACGAATCTGTTTTTCATAGTTGTCATGCAACCATCCTATGTTCAAAGTCAGTATGCACTCCTAAGGAGTGAATATGATTCTCGATGCAATCGTTGCAATTTCTATAGGACCATAATTTGTTTGGTGCACTTGATTATGTCTTGATTAGCTTAGGGTGTTGATATATATACATGCTCTTTTACAACCGCAAGGGCCTAGGGTTCAACATAGAGCGTATCTCCAGACCAGCTAGATAAGGAAGCCACGTAGTATAACTAGGATAGGATCCCTTCTATTCCTGGAAGCTGAGGGGAGAAGATACCCGAAGTGTACCTCATGAATACCTTTAGGCATTGGTGTTGCTTCCAAAGGGACATATCAAAAGCATCATTGATGCACCTTGAAATGGTCAATAACAGTTGATATAATAGGTACTGAGGGCATGGCTCTTTTATATATCACTACATGATTTATTGGTCTAGTTTTAGGACTTTTAACTTATCCATGTCTCCAATGTTACTCTCTAGCCTTCCGTGGTACATTGTAGTTGTTTCACTTGATTTGTACGGTTTAGCCCTTTCTCTTACAATTATTAAGAACATAAATGCTACTGCCAAAAACACAAAATGAATGAATTTGAGGTTTTGATTGGCAAAAACTTAAAAGATCAAATGAACAAATGAGACTAATTAGATGACCGAACAAGTGAAGGAAGATTAGATTCTCTCCCCCTCAAATTACATTTGTTTTTTCCCCTCCAATTCTTTTGCAGAATGTACCGGCTGTGTTTTTTACGAGGCATGTCTCCAAGACTAGCGGATGAGCGTGCCGGCATGCATGTTGTGTCACTAGAGAAATTGAAGAGAGAGAGAGGCGCAGATTCATTAGTAAATAAAAAAAAATAGTGGAAGTCTGATTTTAGACATCCTGTTTTGTTCTCATCAAACGAGTTGACTAGAAAATAACGATACCATACTATAACTTATACAAAAAGGAGATGCACACAAACATAAATTCAATAAAGACGGACACGACTTTCTGTCACGCCATAAAAGTCATCTGTTATGGAATCTATGTCAACTTTTTCGGCAAGCTCTCTCAATATAATTAACCAAATAATGAACAAGATACTCATCTTCCGTTTTGTTGTAAGTGCATTCTTCACCATATTCATGGCCAAAAAGGATCTCTCCCTATTGTTGCAGTCAACACTGGAATAGTCAAAAGTCAAAACCAAACGAATCAAACGTTCAGCAAGAGGATATAGCACATATATTTTTTTTCCCAGTTTTCATCGATCCTTGACAAAGCTTGGAAACTGTGAAGAAATTACAGAATTTTGGATATTGGCGAATGCCAAGCTCATAGCGCTGTGCTGAATTCTCATACGCATGTTGTCCTATTCAATAAAATCATCTTGATAGAATTTAGTGACAAGTTCACAAACTCTTATCTGATGCTAAATAGTTTGTTATTGTCTTGAGGATCTAATCATGAACTAAGAGTGGGCAACTCCATGGTCATCACATTTAATCTGCTGTTAACTAAATAGTTTGTTATTGTCTTGAGGATCTAACCATGAACTGAGAGTGAGCAACTCCATGGTCATCACATTTAATCTGCTGTTAACTGTTAAGTTCTTATCAATGACAATTTCATATGCTATTGACCAAAGTACATGGCTAGGCCTTTTTTCCTATGCCTTTGGCTCCTTTGTTTTTTGCGCAACCGCCATGAGATCGAGTCCATTTCCACAAACTGAAACTGGCACCTGCAATTGCAAGCCACCGAGAAACGTTTATTTACCATAGAGCTTTGTCTCTTCTAATTCTCACATATATCACACTCCATCTTGTAGACTTGTCTTCTACAATCACAAAAAGATTTTGTTCTATACTTCTTGTATCTCACCCTTACCTAATCTTCGGGCCTTAAATTATGATAGAAGTTTATAATTACTTCACAAACCTCGTGGTGTCTCTTGTGCCTTTGTCTTGTTTCACACATGTGGTAAACCTTAATGTTTAGATTGTCACTTGATAATATTTTAGTGAAGTTGCAGCTTGTTCGTTATACTATCTATGTTCTTCCAGGATGTTAACAGGATGTGTGATAATGGACAATAGTCGGAAGAAGTGTTTACATAAATAAAAAACGCAAACAGGAAAAAATGTTTTATCTAATTTTATAAAAAAAATCACATTTCACTTTTTATTTGGCCAAAAGCCTTCTTGCCCCACTGTCCATTATCAATTAATTTAAGATTATTTCGCCTCCATTATAAGATGAAAAATCAACAAATTGTCGTTCACTTTTCTCATCTTTGAAATTGGTAGATATTTTAGGCTAATGATATTAATTGTGGTGTAAGGCCTAATGATTGGATTCCCACCGCAAACTGCTAGGTCCATTCCAACCAAGAATTAAATGACCAACAATCTAAACAATCTAAAGGATATTTGGATATATAATTATAGGTAACACTAATATTGATTTCGATATTTGGATATATAATTATAGGTAACACTAAAGCTACAACCACTATTCATCCACTATTCATGCCTTTTGTTCGGTTCAATTCCTAAAAGTGCATGATCCCAAGGCTTTGTTTTGAAGGTTGAACCGCATTCTTTGAACAATTGGTTCATATGCTTTCCGTAGGTGCAAAAATTGAGTTAATGAAATATCGAATGGAAAAATTATGCATAGTCAAAGTTTGGTCAAATTTGAATAAAAACAAGCAGAAATATCATTTTTAAAATTTTTTCCAAATAAGAATATTTGAAATGCTTGACCTTATGAAATTTAGAGCCTTCTAATCATCTAAATTAGTTATAGCCGATCACGGTGATCGGATTTTTAACGAAGAACAACAAGCAGAAAATATCAATTTTAAAATTCCAAATTAGAATATTTGAAATGGTTGACATTGTGAGGCTTAGAGATTTCTAATAAGGTCAATCAGGGCGATCGGATTTTTAATGAAAAAAAATATCATGGAATTCAAAATTGTTGATTGGTGAAATTCCTTTTATGAATGGTGCACTTTGCGATTTTTGAATGGAACAAAATGCTTTGCTCGACAATACCACCTTTTGTAAACTTTTTGGCATACATAGACTTTTTAAAACCCAAAACCCTCTTAATGGGCAAATCAAACACAAACCTCATTCGTTATTGCTATCGTTGATGATGGCAATGCCAAGATCGGCAATCAAGCAGTCGGAGCCTGAAACTCGTCCTCCTTGGCGTCCTCCCTCGCGAGCCCTATCTCCGCCTGCGAGTAGCCGTAGCCAACCACCGCGTGAACTCACCTGCGTGGATGCCAAGAAGAGTAACAAGACAAAGACTGTGACTATGTCATTTGATTTGCTTCCGGTCCCTGAAATCGAGGGGATATATTCTTCAATGGTCTCGGTATTCATGGGCCAATATGTTGATATACATTTGGGATGCCGATTGCTTCATGGTGTGGGTAACAAAGGAGTATGGAAGAGGAGGATCATGGACAAAATTGTTCAGCCTTTCAACTAAAGGCATGCCTGGTGAATATTGGCATATCCCATCGCATTCACAAGGAGCAGACAAATCATTTCGAGATCGATGTGTACACCACGCCAGAAATTTTTTATCCCATCACTTTTTTTTAAGTCAACCACATACTTGGAACAATTGGATCGCGTACTTTCCGTAGGTGTAAAAATCGAGTCAATAGGATGTCGGATGTGAAAATTATGTCTAGTAAAAATTTGGCCAAATTTGGATAGAAAAAGCCTAAGTATCATTTTAAAAACATTTTCCTATTTAGATTATTTGAAATGCTTGACCGTGTGAGGTTTAGATAATGGAAGGTGTGGACCCATTTATTTTGTAGACCCCAATTTATTTTGGGTTCAATAATTTACTTTCTTGGGGATAAACGACAACCATAAAAAAAGTACCCGATTTATGAGTGAAATTATAGAAAATAATGAAATTAGTCAAGTAATAAGCATGCTTATTTTTTGACAAAAAAAAAGCATGTTTATTTTATGAGTGAATCTCATTTTAGATTAATAGGTTGTGAGCTTTCTGTAATGCAAAAATTTTGGCCAAATTTGGATTAAAACATTCATAAATATCAATTTTCAAAATTTTTCTTAGATGATGTGAATTACTTGACCTTAGGTTTTGAGCTTTCTTATCATTTAAATTACTTAATGTCGACATGGAAATCGAATTTCTAAGGAAGAAAGTATCATTTTTTTTAAAAAAAATCCAAATTAGAATAGTTGAAATGTTTCACCTTGTGAGGTTTATAACTTTCTAATAATCTAAATTATATACGGTAAATCACGACGATCGGATTTTTAAGGAAGAACAACAAGCGGAAATGTCATTTTTTAAAAAAATTTCCAAATTAGAATATTTGAAATTCTTGAGATTTAGAGCTTTCTAATCATCTAAATTACTTTTCAACCAAAAAAATCATTTAAATTATTTATGATCAATCACGGCAATTGAATATTTAATGAAGAAAATATCATGGATGTCTCCAATTCTCGGATTTTTTAATGAAGAAAATGTTCACGGAATTAAAAAAAAAAAAGGTTTTGTGTTATTACTTTAATGAACGGTGCACTTTGTGATCTTTGAACGGTACATAAGAGCTTCACTTCAACCTTGTAATCTTTTCAAAGTGGGATAGAGAAATCAATTTTATCCGGACGAGACAAAAGTGAGAATTGCTCGACAGTTCCATTAAAATTAAAGTTTAATCTCTCGCCAATTGGCACAATTTTGAAAGTTTAAGGACTGAATTGGCCGCTGGATAATAAGTGTCGGATATTTTGAACAATTTTTCCCATTTGTCAGAACGATTAATCTCTTACCAAAATCTCATCTCAGCTATAACTACAACATGCAACCACACAAGTAAAGCAAATAAAAAAGGTACACTAACAAAAGTAGGTCGGTAGATTCCAAATTTGACTCTCTTATGTGACTTTAGGATATAGGAACATCCGCATAGTAAACACATTACTCAAGAAAGACAATTTGATTTGTTTGGTAAACAACACAGTCACTACTATGTATGTAACGGGTTATGAACATTTGCTCGCTATGAACTATTGAAAAACTGCAAAGAACCAATTTCTACTTCGTGGCCGCAAAAATGGAAAAGCGACACTGACCATGCAAATGTAGGGTAATAATGTAATTTGGATTCACAGCACCAAGTCTCTTTTCCGGTGAAACTATTGCCTCCTCTAAAGGAAAACCCATGTATGCATTCTGATTAAATGGTTTCAGGGGTCATGTATGGACAAAGATCTTGAGCTGACACTAGCTAAATTTAAAATACCGTTCGACTTCTTGGTTGTTCCGATGTTTGGATAAAGTATCAACATTTAGCTAGTCTTTAGTTACTTGTTTATCACCTTGTTATGCAGATCTGCATCCAGTCTCTTTCCACATATTCAAGATGAGAAACTGTGGCTGAGCAGAGAAAAGATGCCCCGGTAATTTCAAGAGGATGAAAAGAGCAAAGACCAGCTATATCACAAGCCTTTCCTCAGCACAACCTCGACAATCTTACAAAAATGCCAGCTCGATCCAATCCTAAAGACAAGATTCTGTAATTGACTTGTATTAGTTGAAGGATGACTGTGCAAGTGATCCAAGAGGGGATTCAACTTGTGGCTCTGACTCCGAAATTGACAGGCGATGAGATTTCCATTGACCAAAGCTGCCACTTATCCAATGCTTGTGAGGCACAAGATGTGGGAAAAGTCCTGGGACTTGATGCTGAATTCGGTGAAGAAGGTTTCTATAACCATGTGAACTCTTTGATTTGCCATTGACTTAGGAATTCATATTGTTCATTGTCAGAGGTATTTAGGAAATCTTCTACAGATATTTAAGATATTTCCCTTATTCTGTATCTCTTGTTATGATGCATATATCTAGGAGATTCTTCGGTGCATAGCTTGATTGATATACTATTTTAGATAGTGATCTCATAAATTGTATAAATAGGTTAATGTGTACTCTACATCAAGTACATTGAATTACATTAGAAATTACTCAATTCTATTTTTTGTATTATTTTGCACACTCGAGTGCAAATTTCTTATTTTGTGTCATCATCTTTTTCAATAATTTCTAATATCACTCTCTCAATGCCAATCCTCTACAGAGTTCGATTATCTGACCAAGTCAATCCTCACATGATTGCATTGGATCGCATCATGAATCCGTCTCTTCCTTTGAATAGGAGCCCAGAACATAGCTTATTACTCGAATTGATCAATCTGGGTGTAGAAATGGAGGTCAAGTTCGCCGACAACCATGCCATCTTCAACGCTAATGAAACCCCAAAAAAAAGTTGCAGGTTAAATTCGTCCACAACGATTGTGCAGGCCTTCTTTCACAAGGGATTCAATACTTAAAGCTCGCCAATGACTGACTTGAAACATGCGACGATGGAACCTAGGAAAGAAGAGACTATGGAGGACGACAGATTTAAGTTCGTGAGAAGCGAAGAGGATCGAGCAAGGAGCGGAGAGGACCGCGGGCGGAGCAAAGGAAGAAGAGAACGTGAAAAATTAAAGGAATGACCTAATTTTGTATTCAATTTGTCGATTTTTCTTTTCATTTTTTACTAAATCGTAAATTTTGGACAAAATTACACTTGTTGTAAACACTTGTGAGCTCAAATCTTTATTTGAGATCCACTTGTGAACTTCGAATCCACTAGAATTATAATCGAACAAGCGCCAAAAGATTGGCAATGGAACATTACAATTTTGCGACTTCCCCTAGCAAAGAAGTTAAAAAATTTCAATCTCTAAAGGGAGGAAGAGAACGTGAGCTGAATAAAAGAAAAGGGAGGAAGACGACGGCGAAACAATGGCGTGCTCTCGCCGGCACCAAAACGCTCCCACTCGTTGCCGCCATTCCCTCTCAAGTCACGGTAGTCGACTTACTTGACTGGCCATTTCTTCGCACTCGCTTCCCCCGGATTGCCTGAGCCCTCTCTCCCCGGCGGCGACGGCGATTTCGGCGGTTCCGATGGATTCTCCGGGTGGTGGAATGAAGACGGCGGCGGCGGCGGCGGCGATCCACCCGGTCGATTTCTCGTTCTCTTTCCCTGCTCCCGCGCCCTGACCGGCATGAGCAGCTTCGTGAACAAATCGGCTGTGTTCCTGCGGTTGATGCCTCCTGAAGGATTTCCTGACAGCGTCACCGGTGATTATTTGAATTATTCTATGTGGAGAGGAGTTCAAGGCGTTGCGAGTCAAATCAGTGGTGCTCTTGCCACTCAGGCAGTGCTTTTAGAGCGCCTGTTTACTGTAGGAAAGAGTATACTTTTGCATCCTATCGGGGTAATTGCAAATATTACACATCGTTGGAAAAAAGTTGTAACTAGTTATGGATATATCCCTCATAACTATCGCTTTAGGAACTCTGGTTGGTTTGGCCAGATAATCTCATTTGTCCTACTTGATGAAAACAAAGCTCATTTATTCTGAATTAACCTTTTTATAGCTGTGGGATTGAGCTTAGCTTTCCATTGGGTCTGAAATAGAGGAGAGAAAGGGAGAGGGGAGTGATTAGTAATCGCTAATCTTCCGTAGGGACTGATTGTGAGGAATGTAATATGTCCCCCAATATTGCTGGTGATTTTGAGAGATTTGTCACTGGCTATGGCAGGCAAGCAAGCAAGGGTCTTTAAGGACAAATCAGACTGACATCAAATCACAAGAATTCACGAGAGGTTCGAATTTTTCTCCTAAGATGTATGCGAAAGTTTGTCGCGGGAAAAGCTGAAGAACAGAACTCAAAAGATATAAATTGTAGATTTTGAAAGCAAAGGTTGCAAGTCTTTACCACTCAGTACGCGAGGCATAATATAGTTTTTCCTAAATTCATCCTCTTCAGCATTTGCCCGGCAACACGACAAAATTTTTTTTTTGTTGCAATTGTTGGGTGCCTTGTGTTTATGTATGTATGATGTGTTATTTGTGTAGGCCTTGCTTTATGCTGTTGGTTTAGGAAAAGGAGCTATTTCTACTGCTGCTGCTGTGAATTGGGTGCTGAAGGACGGGATTGGATATCTCAACATGATCTTCCTCTCTAAATTTGGACGGCATTTTGATGTCCATCCAAAGGGGTGGAGGCTTTTTTGCTGATTTGTTGGAAAATGCTGCCTTCGGAACGGAAATGTTGACTCCTGCCTTCCCACATCTTTTTGTTTTCATTGGTGCTACTGCAGGGGACGCTCAGCAGCTGCTCTCATTCTGGTGGTTATCAAGTTGTGCTTTTATTTCAAGATATTTTTTTGGTAAGGATATTATTTCAAGATATTTGTCAGCCTCTATTTCTAATATTTCGAGAGAGGGTTGTTTCTAACATGTCAGACAATCACTATAGTAGATTAATCTTCCTGCTCTTGGATTGATCTTTGCTTATCCAGTGTTGAAGGAAGTAAAATTATTTTAAGAAGAATCCAGGAATTCTGAGCTGTGACCATTCACTCAGTCAAATAGTCGGATAGATTTGAATTTTTGTTGCTCCCTGCCATCTCAATTGATACGATGATATCCTTTTGTTTGTGTCTTGCAGAAATAGATTGATGGACCTTCTACGATATTGACTATTCTGTTCGATATATATATCGAACATTTCTATTAACTTTTTTGTCCCGTGTTTGAACGTTGTGCTCGTTTACTTTGTTGCTATAGTAGTTGGAATGACTTGCTCTTACATTATTTGCGTTTCTCTCAGCATTAGTGCTGAGCCTGAGCCCTCTGGGAATGAATACAGGCTACTTTAATTACAGCCTGTTATCTTTTCCGATGAGTTATTAAGTCCATTCTTGAGATTGTTTTTTTTTTCAATTCATTCATAAGTAACTTTTCTGACGAGTTATTAAGGCGTCTCTTTTGTGATTGGATCAATTACTTCTTTGTTTGCCTTTTCCTGACTAATATATAATCATCAATAAGTATTCTCTCTCTTTTAAGGGTAACCTAATTACAACTCATTAGTGCTGGAGCTTATGACCTGGCATTGGTGTTTCCCTCTGGGGTAATAAGGGGTGGTTATCTTCTTTGTACTTAGTTTGTCTTTCATTTTTCATCATGTTCTCATACCGAGATGATATAATGTCACACAGTTACTGAAAGATGGAATTGTTCCTTCTCAGGCGTCCACCGGGAGCTGCTTTTATGCTGGCTTAGCTGCTCAGAAGAACTTCGCTCAGGTGAATGCATTTTCTAGTGGCTTTATCTGTTTTGTTGTTATCTTGGTAAAAATATCTGCTTCAAGTGGACGTACATCCTTAATATATACCCTTTGATCTGTATCTGTGTGCTGACACCATTGTCCATAGCTAATGAGTCGTGTTCAGTTCTGAATGTTAGTGTTGACTGTAGGTAATTGCCAAGGATTATGCACAAGAAATGATGAACAAGTCTATTGGTATCGTACTTGATATAGCACTGGCAAATTCTATAGGCTCCTCTACACCTCTTGCACTTGCTTCTTTTAGTGCTGACTTTTGGTCCACATGTTCTGCAATCTCAAGTCATAGCAATCGATTCACGTGAGGACTTTAAATCCTCATTGTGCAAATAACCTCTATGACTTTTTTTTGTCTTTAGAGCGTTCACTTTTACTGAGTATATGTTCATGTTTTCTTTCCACATCGACTTTGATTTTCTCCTCCAAATTTTACATTTGTATGTCAAGTGATGATAATCTTGCTTACATCTGGATTATGAGTGCTGTGTATGTGTCATCAACCTCCTTGTTGCGGCAACAAGGTAGGGCCACATCCATGCCCGAGCATGGTGAGGAAGGCCCTACCCCGTCGACATCTCTAGTGTTGCTTCTTGGGCTTTTTGTTATGTCACAAGCCTCAGTCGTAGCAAATGAACTCGTTACTGCTACAAGATGATTCCTTAAGGAGAAAAGGCAATTAAAATGCCGGGGAAATTTCTTCTGATTGAGCTTGTGAACCAGTATGTATTGCTTAGACATAAAATTAGACTTATCTTTATGGGTCCTGCCATAGGAGATTCTCACATTTCTTTTTATTATAGTTATGATAAATTGATTAGTCTATTCCAATCTATGTTAAATTTTATCAGAAAATCAGACCTTCATTAGGAGACTCAGCAAGTAATACCTTTGAGCCGTATACTTGCTCTGAGGCAATCATGTTTCAAGCTTTAGGCTTTTGAACCCTTAGTTACTCACTTTACTTTTGCCTTCGCAGGACGAGAATCGCTATTCTGGTGGAAGAGGCGCACATAAAATTCTCAAACGTGCAGAGAAGGCACGGATCCTGGTCAGCAAAATATGTGAGCTTTTCATCTTCTACAGACACTGATATAACAATATCTGAGTCTTTGATGATTGGAGGCACGGTGCACCCTTGATCCATAAATCGAACTATATGTCAATCAATACCATTGCTAATTAACTTTCAGACTTGATTAATCAACATAAATATTAGTTTATACTTCATAGAAGCGACAGACTATCAAGAGTAATCCTCTTTTCCTGCGGTAATCAAGCTATTTCTCCTAAACATGTCATTTTCTCCAATCTTATCCCCATGGAGAAGACTACTGTGGAAATGTTTCCATGATCAGCATTTTCACAACAATTTTTGATTTTATCTCTTGGTTTAAATTAAATGTTGTAACTATTGTAGCATTTTCGTGACAGCAAGGAAACTCCTTGCGTTATGTTGTGAGCTCATAACCTTCTAATCGATTGTAGGCGGGTGTCATAATATGAGTATTTTGTAAGGTTTTGATTTGGAGTTGACAAGAAGCATTTATTTTTCTGTTTATGATTTGGATGAATGTTTATTTGCTAATCCAAGACTCAAATTTTCTTGACTAGCTATTATTGAAACTCTGACATCAAGAATTAAAGCTTACGAGTCGGAGAAAGGGATCCCTTTCCTGGATGATAAGGTAATCAATCTCACGCATGTTTTGTTTCATGTACAACTTAGCATTTAAGTAGTTTGACTCAAACTGCTGGTTAATACCAGGATCCCTTTATTACGTACTTTGGAGGAGTGCACAATGTTGCGGCAAGAGAGAGAAGAGGACAAGCGTCGATATCGGGTATGCTTAAATCGTCTAATCTGGCACTGCTTGCATTTTATTTGTTGATATCCATAACGCATGGATTTGATTTCCTCTCTCTTTCACACTTAAAACGGTACCGATTTATTCTCCCATTATTAAATTTTTTAAGGATCTTGAAGGTTCTACTATGCAGTCCTTCTCATTTAGGAGCTTCAGCTGTGACATTTGTTATCGAAGCTGAGCTTGCGAAGTAAATCTTGCTCTGCATCCTTTCTGACTCTTACAGGAGCAGAAACGACTACAGGAGCAACTGCTGCAGAGCAAGGAGCCATCTTCAGTTCTTGGCCCAGGAAACTGCTGGGCCAGAGCACCGCTGCCAATACCCTCCACGGAACACCAATCGGTTGATGGGGTGCCCACCCCAGGACGTCATGGAGTGGCCTCAAGCTGCAAAGAGCGCAGAGACAGCCGCAAGTCTAATGCCATCATTCCTATAAATTATGTCGCTCTGCCGAAGGATGATGCCCTGATCGGAGAAATTGACGAGTCTTTCTCCTTGCTTCCTTTAAGAGTCCTGGCTCGGTTATGAGCATCAAGTTGCGGGATGTTCCGCAACCTATTTTGGCGCAACAAACAGGAAGGAAAATAAAAGAAAAAGTCTTGGTATTATGTTCTTCTATCAAACATTTATTCCAGTACTGGTCAATGGCAAGGAGCCCTAAATGTGCAGAAAGATAAGAAAGTGCGGAAAATAACAGCTTATAGTTGGGTAGAAGTGAATAACAAACTGCATAGATTCTTGGTTGGTGATACGTCTCACCCCAGAATCACTGAGGCCTACGGTACACTGTCAATGGGTTGGCAATGCAGTCCACATGGGTCCATCGTGATCTTGACTCTGGCCTAAGACTGTAGTGTTTTTCGCAGAAAACGTTTGAAAATGCTTCATTTGGCTGAGGCAGTTGGAGATCTCGCTGGACGGCGAAAAGTTCATTTATTCTGCACAACCAGCTCTTGCTTGCTCGTCCAAATTGAAGACATCTGGTACTCTAGCAAAATGAGGAACATTGCCTAAACCTAGGAGAAACATTAAATATCTCGACTTAAAGGCTGATATGAGAAACAGATATCCGACAATCGCCCCCAAAGTTTGGCGTGGGAGGAAAGAAAAGGTGGAAACGTTTGTTGGTTTGGAGCACACGGATTGCCCATGAAAAATGTATTTGAGTCAATGCTCAATCTCAACAAGTCCTCAATTTGACGCCGGATAGTGTATAGTGAGGTGACACTTTTGGCCGATCAGAAATATGCTAGTGCAACTGCTAATTGTCACAATAGTTGGTTAGTTGCTAAAGTTGACGTTCTGCATAAAGCCTGTGCAATTTAGACTTCCAAAATTATTCAGGGTCATAATATACCAGCAATCAATCATTTCTAGCTCACAATTTTCTCGGATATGGAGCCGAATTGCTGCAGAATCGGGGAATGGCAAATTGCATTCATACGATATTTCAAGGGATATTTCTTTACAACAGCATCAAGACTTGCAGGATAAGATATTGCTTTTTCTCGTCTCTTAGAATAAGCCAACCTTTGGAGAATGCTTTCTATAAAAGGACCCTTGAAGTTTGGTGAGATTTTCCTTTGGATTCTTTGATAGCTAGTAGTCCGTGGCACAAAACTAAATCTTCAAATTGAAAAAGAACGTGTACTGACCTTCTTCTTGTATGTCCTGGCAATTCGTTTCTGGCAATACCGTGCTTGTCATATATATCAAGAGTAGACTAATCTGACTATGTATTTGTTTGTTCGGATTTACACTATGTTTGTTATGAGGGATGAGGAGGGAAAATAAAGGGTTTTAAAAACAATATCATGCTCGGATGGAGGGATTAGGAGAAATTGCTCCGATCATTTTATTAATGTTACATATATAGTATAATGTGCTTATAAATATATATAAAAATAAGAACATAGATGAGAAAAGAAATATTTTGTTAATGCAATGCCTAAACCCCTCTAAATAATTTTTTTAAAAATAACATTGATAAAATGAAAATTTTTTGAGTGATTCGCAGGTTGTAAAATGAACATAAAATTGATCGAACCAATCTCTCTTGGTCTCCCCTAGTCCTTTCTAATCCTTTCCATCTATCTCTTTCCCACCATCCAAAAACGATTATGTTTTTAAACCCTTGCTCTTCCCTTCTCATACCTCTTAACAAATATGACAGCGTAAATCCAAACAAAAAGTCACATTGAATCACTCATTCCTCAACACCTTGGGGTGAAAGTTAAAAGCATGGTTCCTGATGGGAATAGCTCCGAACAAGAAGTTTCATTTTTTTTAAGTTTCGTTCACAGACGTCGACATTTGACTCAAACATGCACCAAAGGTTCTTTTCTTCTCTCTGTTTTTTTTTTTTAATTTATTGTGGGCCGAAGATTCTCTCTCGATGATACTTAGGAGTAGGACAGCCTCCCATGTCGATGAAATGGATAGGGTAGGTAGTTATCAAAATAAGAATCTTCTGCTAACTCATGTTGCACTCGTTTGCTATATTTCAATTTAGGCATTATCTATGTATATAAGCTAACATAAATTACTTATCGAGATATAGCAATGTTACAAACCATAACTTCATTCAAAAGCTAGGATGTGACCAATGATCAACTCGAGCAAAAGCCACGCTTGCTAGATCTTAAATGCTAAAAACAAATAGAACGGCGATCTTATCAACTTATAGCTTGAGTAATTAAATGCAAACGGAGATTTAACATTTAAGTGCTCTAACACGAATTAAGTCAAATACAAATGAGCATTCTAGTTGAAGACACTGAGCAAGCCCAGATGATATCCTCAAGCAAATGTCCATGAAGCTCACTCTTTTGATGTATTTATTGTACATTGGACAATGCCGATCAATCCTCATTATTGTCGAGCCTAATTACAACCAGATTTTAACGTCAAATCCAGACAAGGTCCGAGATAAAGCCTTTTAACGTCTTGCTTAGGATGAATTCCAGTTGTGATATGATATCTTTTTTCCTCTCAGATTTTTGGTGCAAGAAGACTTGTTATCACTCTCCTCTCATTTCAGAAGATAAAAAAGGCTACTGGGACAATTATAAGGTCATAACTCATAAAGTTCGATGACTTGATGATAGTGCTTCTTTTTCTCTTTCTCATAATCTGATGGCTTGATCAGCAGAAACATAGATATATTCTTTGGGCACGAGTACGTATTATTAGACTATGGGCACTTCATAACATAATAAGGGTAATTAAGGACACTAGAAGTGCCTTAACTTTTGTACGTCATTCACTTGAGTGCCATAACTTTTTTTGACTCACTTGAGTGCCAAAAATTTGAAAGAGTGATCACTTGAGTGCCAAATGCCACTTGGCAGCCGGAAAATCTTACGTGGCTTCGCCGGAGCTTACGTGGACAATATTTTAATATATTTTTTTATGAATTTTTTTATTTTTGCGAAAAAAAATTTCAATTCCGGCGAGAGTCACCGGCAACCCTCACCTGCTGTGAAGGCCTCACCCAGATTGGGCGAGAGCCGCCATGCCCTTGGCCGCAAAGGCCCTGGGCGAGGCCGTTCTGGCCTCGTCGGCGGTGGGTGAGGCCGCGAATGCCGTCTTGCCGGCCGCGGGCAAGGCGACCTCGCCATATCTAGCGAAAACCTCCACCGCTGTGAGCAAGGCAGCCTTGCCAGATCTGGCGAGGCCCTCGCCATCTTGCCTGCGCCGGCGAGGCCGCGATGGCCTCGCCAAGGTTCTTCGCCGCTGCGCCAGCGGTCGGATCTGGCGAGAGCCATCGCCGTCGCGGGCGAGGCGGCCTCGACGGATCTGGCGAGAGCCATCGCCGCCGCTGGCGAGGCAGCCTCGCGCGGATCTGGCGAGTGCCTTCGCCGCCGCGCCTGCGGCCGGTGAGGCCACTGGCGAGAGCCTTTGCGGCCGCAGGCGAAGCGGCCATCGGCGAGGGTCACCGGTGACCCTCACCAACCTTTTTAAAAAAATAAAAATAAGAAAAAAAAATTTAAAAAATAAAGAAAATTTAAAATTAAAAAAATCAATAAAATCAATAAAATAAAATAAAATAACATTAAAAAAATCCACGTCAGCTCATTTGCCGGAAATGGCACTCAAGTGATCCATTTTCGCCGGAAGTAGCACTCAAATAATTAATTTTACTTCGATGTGGCACTCAAGTGAGCCAAAAAAAAGTTATGGCACTCAAGTGAGCGCCGTACAAAAGTTATGACACTCCTAGTGTCCTTATCCCTAACATAATACATTAAATTGTATTAGATGATTTGCAACTTGATTTGGAGAGCTTCAAGTGGTGACCCTGCTCTAACTGTTCCTAATCTTTTTCTTGTTTGAATGAAGATATACTTTCTAAAGGGTTTAAACATATATTTCGTTCCTTGTTGACCCTTTTCGGGGGGTCAAATATTGGAAAGGCAGCTGTGATATGCTTTTATTTAGGCCGTTTACTTAGGAAGTTTTGTGTGCACATCTTTTATTACTTTTTATTGTGTGATCCTTGTATTTTTAGTAGTTTAGCCTAATTAGGAGTTTATTTGATAGCTGTATATTCTTATATATACGTTACGTTTATGTGGCAATGAAGAGAAAGAATTCTCATTTCAAAATTCCTTAGTTCTTTTACATGGTATCAGAGCCATGGCTGATGGAAAAAAAGGTGAGGAGAGTTCTGGAGCGGACAAGAAAACCTTTAGTCCTTACACACTGAATTCGAATGATAACCCGGGTAACCTGATTACCCAAGTTCAGTTGAAGGGCGAGAATTATGAAGAATGGGCGCGAGCTATGCGAACTGCATTACGAGCCAAGAAGAAATATGGTTTTATTGATGGATCTGTCAAGCAACCAGCAGATGATTCACTGGAACTTGAAGATTGGTGGACTGTTAATTCCATGTTGGTTTCTTGGGTGTTTAATACCATTGAACCGACACTTCGCTCGACTATCTCTCACATGGAGAATGTGAAAGATTTGTGGGAGGATATCAAGCAGAGATTTTCGATTGGGAATGGTCCACGGATGCAGCAACTAAGATCGGATTTGGCCAATTGTAGGCAGGATGGTCAACCCATCGTGTCCTATTTCAGTAAACTCAAAACCTTGTGGGATGAAATAAATAACTATGATCAGATACCAGTGTGTGTTTGTATAGGTTGCAGATGCGATCTTACCATTGTATTGGAAAGAAGGCGTGAAGAAGAGAGAGTTCATCAGTTTTTGATGAGCTTAGATGAAGAAGGATATGGAACAGTGCGCGCTAATATTTTGAGCACTGAACTTTTGCCTAATCTGAATCGTGTCTATGCTATGGTTGTTCAGCAAGAGCAAGTGCGAACTATGACACGAACCAAGGATGAAAGAGATAATCCCATGAGTTTTGCAATCCGAGCAGGTGGTCAAAATTCAAGGGGGGATAAAGATAAAATCCCGTTTTGTTCTAATTGCAACCGAGAGGGACATGATGCTGAAAGTTGTTTCTAGCTGATAGGATATCCAGAATGGTGGGGTAATAGACTACGTGGAAACTTTGCTGGACAAGGTAGTGGTCAAAAGCGTGGTAATAGAGGTGGACGAAACAAGGGAGGAGGTGCTCGTGCCAACGTCTCACAGGCAACTGGAGTTGATGGTGGGCGAGGAGTTGTGACGGATTCAGATCGAAAGGGTCTTAGTGGGTTGAATGATGAGCAGTGGGCTACTTTGCTGGGAATGTTAAGTTCTCATCAAAATGGTGCCCATGAGAGGTTGATAGGTAAGCAGAGTATTTTTCCTTGGATTATTGACACACGAGCTTCCCGCCATATGACAGGAACGTTGGCATTTTTGAGAGAATTGCGTGACATTATGCCATGCTCAGTCGAATTACCTGATGGAGAAAAGACCATGGCAGTGAAAGAAGGAACTGTGTTGGTTGGAGGAGACTTGAAATTGCGACGAGTTCTTTTTGTGCCCAATTTGAAATGCAATCTGATTTCTGTATCACAACTTCTTAATGATTCAAATTTGGTTATCCAACTCACTAACAAAATATGTGCTATACAGGACCTAAATTCGAGGAACCTGATTGGAGCGGGTGAGCAACGCGAGGGGCTTTACTTTCTCAAGGGAGTGACTTCGGTACATGCTTGCAAGGTGGATGATATGGAATCCTTTGAACTTTGGCATAAAAGAATGGGTCATCCTTCTTCTAAGGTGGTGGAGTTAATTCCAGAAGCTGGCAAAATGGTTAGGAAAACCAATAAAACTTGTGAGGTTTGTTTTAGAGCAAAACAAACAAGAGAGATCTTCTTTTCTAGTGACAATAAAGCTAAAGAATGTTTTGAATTGATGCATTGTGATTTGTGGGGACCTTATAGAGTCCCAGCTTCATGTGGAGCAATTTATTTCTTAACAATTGTTGATGATTACTCTCGTGCTGTGTGGATATATTTGCTGAATGGAAAAAATGAAGTGGCTTGTGTTCTTAGGAAATTTGTTGCGATGGTTAAATGCCAATTTGAGAAAAATGTGAAAATCGTTAGAAGTGATAACGGAAGTGAATTTTTGTGTTTGAAAGAATACTTTGATGAACATGGGATATTGCATCAAACTTCTTGTGTTGGAACACCTCAACAAAATGGCCGAGTGGAAAGAAAGCATCGCCATATCCTTAATGTTGCAAGAGCTTTGCGTTTCCAAGCAAATTTACCCATAGAATTTTGGGGAGAATGTGTACTCGCAGCTGGGTATTTGATTAACAGGACTCCATCTATATTATTGAATGGTAAAACCCCATATGAGATTATCTTTGGCCAACCTCCTTCTTACAAACATATTCGGATTTTTGGTTGTTTGTGCTATGTGCATAATCAGAATCGGGATAAAGATAAATTTGCTAGTAGAAGTCGTCGGTGTGTTTTTGTTGGTTATCCGTTGGGAAAGAAAGGGTGGAGATTGTATGATTTAGAAGCTGATGAATACTTTGTATCGAGAGATGTAGTGTTTGCTGAAACGGAATTTTCATATGCTGATGAGAAAACAGTAAGTGATGAACTCATTAAAAATAGAGTTATGGAGTTGGGTGATGAAGTTGATGATTTAAAAAGTGACTTGAGGGAGGAATTGATCCACACAAATAATGAGGATGTGGAAAGAAGTGAAGTCGTCGCCGAAAGTGTAAATAGAGAAAATGAAGTGAATCATGAAATGGAAGAATTGATCCACACAAACAATGAGGACGTGGAAAGAAGTAAAGTCGTCGAAGAACGGCTAGGCAGGGGACAAAGGGTCAAGCAACCTTCTGTTCGTTTGAAAGATTATGTGACAAACGCCATCAAAATAAGCCCCTCGACATGCTCATCTACCCAATTTGATTCCTCAGGTACGCCTTATTCTATAGCACGTTATGTGAGTTATGAAAAATTTTCTACGCAACACCGGTGTTTCTTGGCAGCAATTACTGCAGGACATGAACCAAACTCTTATGCGGAAGCTATTAAAGATGAACGGTGGAGAGAGGCCATGAGTAAAGAAATACAGGCTTTAGAAGATAATGGCATATGGACAGTTGAAAATTTGCCGCCCGGAAAGAAAGCAATTGGGAGCAAGTGGGTGTATAAAATTAAGTACAATTCTGATGGAAGTGTTGAACGATACAAGGCGCGATTGGTGATACTGGGAAATAATCAAGTTGAAGGCATAGATTATCAGGAGACTTTTGCTCCTACGGCAAAAATGTGCACTATACGCACCTTTCTTGCCGTTGTGGTTGCAAAGAATTGGGAACTTCATCAGATGGACGTTCAAAATGCTTTCTTACATGGCGATTTAGAGGAAGAGGTTTACATGAAGATGCCACCTGGCTTTGCCTCTCAATCATCAGGGAAGGTATGCAGACTCCGGAAATCTCTATACGGTTTGCGGCAAGCACCTAGATGTTGGTTTGCGAAATTGGCTGCGTCTTTGAAAGCTTATGGATTTCAACAATCATATTCAGATTACTCCTTGTTCACTTTTCGAGTTGGGACTGTTCAATTGAATGTGCTTATTTATGTTGATGATCTCATTATCTCCGGTAATGATATTTCCGCTGTGCAAAAGTTCAAGAACTATATGAGTTGTTGTTTTCATATGAAAGACTTGGGGAAGCTGAAATTTTTCTTAGGGATTGAAGTGGCGAGAAACTTGGATGGTATTTTCTTGTGTCAACGTAAGTATGCGTTGGATGTGATTTCTGAGGTCGGATTACTGGGTTCCAAGCCGGCTAAAACTCCTCTTGAACAAAATCACAAGCTAGCCCTTACTGAGAGCGATGATGTAGACAACCCTGCTCAGTATAGGCGCCTAGTGGGTCGACTTATTTATCTAACAATAACTCGACCTGAATTGTCTTATTGTGTGCATATTCTTGCACAGTTCATGCAGCGGCCAAAGAAAGCTCATTGGGAGGCAGCTGTGAGAGTTCTGCGTTATCTGAAAGGAAATCCAAGTTAGGGTATTGTGTTGCGTGCCAATTATGACCTCAAATTGTCTGCTTACTGTGATTCTAACTGGGCTAGTTGTCCTTTGACGAGACGATCTTTGACTGGTTACTTTGTTCTTTTGGGAGAATCTCCTATCTCGTGGAAAACTAAGAAGTAACGAAAGTGTCTCGCTCATCCGCTGAAACGGAATACAGGTCTATGACTACTACAGTTTGTGAACTTAAGTGGTTGAAAGGATTATTGGATTCTCTTGGTGTGGCACATTCTCAACCTATGCACTTGTATTATGACAATCAGGCAGCTTTACATATAGCCGCCAATCCTGTCTATCATGAGCGTACCAAACATATTGAAGTGGACTGTCATTTTATTCGTAATGAGATACTTAATGGTAACATTCAAACAGATTACGTACGTAGTTCAATGCAGCCAGCTGATATCTTCACGAAGGCATTGGGAAAGGATCAATTTAATTTTATTCTTTGCAAGTTGGGCATTCGAGATCCCCATGCTCCAACTTGAGGGGGGTATTAGAAAGGTAGCTGTGATCTGCTTTTATTTAGGCCGTTTATTTAGGTCGTTTACTTAGGAAGTTTTGTGTGCACATCTTTTATTACTTTTTATTGTGTGATCCTTGTATTTTTAGTAGTTTAGCCTAATTAGGAGTTTATTTGATAGCTGTATATTCTTATATATATGTTACGTTTATGTGGCAATGAAGAGAAAGAATTCTCATTCCAAAATTCCTTAGTTCTTTTACATCAAACTTCATTTTCCTAATTCTTGGCCATTCTAAAACCTCTCGGTGCATGCTGGTGGGCGCGTGTGCGCGTGCACGCACAGGTGAGTCGTCAACACTTTCCAGTGAGCATTGTTACCTTAAAAATGGGAAAAAGAACCACTTTATTTTGCATCAGATATACAAATTTACATACAAAAATCTCCTCGCTTCACCAGGGAAAAACCTCACAAATGCTGCGTATTATTCTGCATTTATTCATGAACAACTGAAAAAAAAAAAACCAAAATGAACAAGCACAGCACGAGGTATTGGAACTTTGTTCCTTACCTGAAGAATCAACAGTTGGAATACTAAAGATATCACGCATACTCTGACCTCAGCTCTAACTCCTCTAGTTATACGCATCTTAGAATCAAGATATGTAACTTCAAATTCACCGCTTCCTGTGCTCAGAGGCCTCACTGCGTCCAGTAATCTAGGTATCTCTAATGGTGCGAGTTGTGATAATTTCCCCATCGTCTTTACTGTCATTCGTTATCTTGACCTTTGCGGATCCTATGAATGACAGGTTACTGTGTTGATCAGGAAAAGGGTTTCGCTTATACGTGGGTGACTCTAACCTGGGAAATACACTAGTGGAAATGAGATGTGAGTTGAAGCGGCAACAAACCAATGAGTGCGAATATGTCGGCAAGCAAGCCGGTTAAATCAACGGCAGGGAGAGGCCATGGTGCACTTCACACGAGCTTGCTATGTTATCGACATCTTTGCTCAAGACCAGTCTGTTGGAAGACCTGAAGAAATTCCAAGACCGAAGAGATAAGATGGATGAGTAGAGAGGACAGCATTAAATGTGGGAAGTACAAAAAGTGTAGTTACAGCAAGTTCCATAATGAGTGATGAAATAATTTTTCCAACGAGAAACAGGAAGAAGATAAATAATTTACAAAAACCGGATTTTCACCCTTTGTTTAACAAAACATTCAACAATGAAACTGTTTGCAAAAGGGAAAATGAATCTCAGAAGGTGCTCAATGTTGTCATGTAATAGTGCTTGTATATGCAAAACAAAGTTGTTCGACAAACCTGAAGTCACGTTCTGACGACTAATCCGAATATCGACGAATGATCTGAGCCCAACGAATTCACGTTGTGTCCTTAAGATAATTTGTCCCCTCTACCGGTACCCAAGGTTGTTAAACAATTGTCTCCCAAGCTAGAACGGATCGTCTTTCCAAAAAAATGTTACTTCTTCAAAGGAAATGTTCGAATGCAATTCTGCAGAATAATCGCACAATGACAATGATGAAGAAAATGCAGTAGAATGCCGTGCAGAAAAAATGAAAATGTGTAGAGAGTGTCGGGAAAAAAGTTTCGCGGGAATAAGAATGCCATGAAGAGTCACTAGACCGAACAGAATAGTTCGGTTATAGATAGCGAAAAATGAAGAGTCGCGAGCAATTAAGACTCGCTTAGCAGAATGCCGTGCGGAAAAAATGAAAATGTGTAGTGAGTGTTGGGAAAAAGTTTCGCGGGAATAAGAATGCCATGAAGAGTCATTAGACCGAATAGAACAGTTCGGTTATAGATAGCGAAAAATGAAGAGTCGCGAGCAATTAAGACTCGCTTGAACCGAAGCGGTTTTTCGTTCGGGCGAACCGAACCTCACGAACAGACATGTTTGTTTGTCCAAAATAAATAAATAAATAATTTCTAACAAAATGTGTCTGTTCGGGAAAAATAAAAAACCGATGGAATGGACCCGGGTGGATGGATGGCGGCGCACGCGAGGGGACCGACCTAGCTTGGCGTAGGTCCTCTCCCTTCCACAAAAGTGAGGTACCTCTTGGGACCCAAACCCATTTGAGAGGCTCATCTAAATAAATCATCTTCCATCACAACTTCTATCCAATGTGGGACTATTTCCATCCACACTTGACCAAGAGTTAACGGAAGTAGCCTTCAAGTGGCGGGTCCAGGATGGCTGCCGCCCGGAGTACAAGACAAGAATGCACTGCTATATCAGCTTCCATTGACCCTGAAGCTTATCGGGATCAGCCAAAAGGTCCACAAGTCCTCGTACATCTTCAACGTCTTTCGCAGCGGCCTCTATTCAGACCAGAGACAGCACTCTGCTATTGTCGGCAAAAAAAGTCAGTGCTTCGATGATACATGTTTTTGACACATTTAAATGGACATAGGAAAAGAGTTTGAAACTAATCAGTAGCCCAAAGACCAGGTTGACTTTTTAGGCATGACAGCTTCTCTGGGCATCAACCATTTATCTTATACAAAGTTCCCACCAGCCCGACAAATTGAAAACCGAACTTGATGCTGACAAGTGAGGTTCATAAATTATCTAGGACCATGCATTGATACGAGAGAGGGACTAAATAATAATTGCAAGTAAAGATTATACTTAAACAACGTTGTGGACTAATCTCATGATAGCTCAAACATTTAAGGAGAAAAGCCTAAGTGATATCAAAGCTAAGACCGTGGTTCCTCTCCCTCTCTTTTCTAGTTATTTGACTCATGTCTTCTCACATTACCTCAAATTCTCTGCTGGCCTTTTCTAATGTGTTTACTTAACAGCCTCTCATTTTCATGTAAGGCTTGCCTTTCCACACAAACGAAATGAAAGAGATTTACTTGTCATGCTATATGAACTAATTTGTTACAGCTTAAGCTTTTGGACAAAATGTTATCTATGCCTATCAAGCTTCTTAAAAGCTCCAAACTGATTTGTCATTGCTGCCTTTTGTGTATGACTATCTTATGTATTTCAAGGATTAGTACAATGACAGAGAGAATCAACTCGGTGCATCTGTAGAAGATTTAATTGTGAAAGTCCAGATGATGACTGGTGATCCCGCAAGTACTTTGGTTTGCTCACAAGATTGTCATTTGGTTAATATTAAGAACTTGGCCAAAGCCAAAAATTCTAAACTGGAATATTGCCACCTGATTTCCCAGAAAGTGATGAATATATGTATAAACTGATTGTCTTTGCAATTTTAGGATGGAGGTCCACATGGCACGCAGAAAGGAAAGTATAGATTTCTTAAATATAGCTAAGAATCAACTAGAAGCAAAAAGGTAGATCAATTTCCTCTGAAAGATGACCTTAGTTAGATGTTTGGTGCAGCGAAGACAGTTAGAAGCAAACAATGACATTTGTTTTGAGCAAAAGATCTGAATATTCTAGAGTGCTCTACTTACTTTCAGAGTTAATTACCAGCAAACATCCCCCATACCCTTACCATTTCTTGGTTGTGATTGACCTATCATTTATATCCTAACTCCCAATACTTAAGCCTATATTACACGGAGAGGCCTAAAAAATTCAGTAAATCTGACTACAGATTGTGATTTTAGGAAGAGGATCTGAGAAATCAGAACTATATGGATAATAAAGTAAGAGTGGTAGCATGGAACTTTTACTGAAGTCATATAATAGAAAGAAGTGATAGGTTACTGCACCATCAAAGTCAAATTTCACTCGAGGCAGATTGTACTTGCGTCTTGGGTTAACTGACACAAATTTGGCAAGTCTGAGGTAATCTAGACATAACCGGGTAGAAGGCGCACTTTGAGATTAAGTGTCCCTGAGAGTGCAATTTCAGGATTAAAGATCATGGGTAAACTGACAAAGCAAGTCTAGCTAGGTAACGGAGACATAACTGTGTACGAGGGCACTTGGACATATAGTGTCCATATGAGTGCATTTCTGGTGATATAGGATCAAAATTTCATCTCCAGAAGAAATTGTTCATCTTCATATTACGGTGAAAATGATAAGAAACGGTTTAACCATCTACTACTGCGCAACCTTGCCACTAATACGCACTCTCATTGCATAAGCAAATTTACGAAAGTCCCTTCATATGCATCCGTGAAACAGTAGACTAGCTTGACACGTTATTATTGTCAACATCACCGATGAATTATAGAGGAAAGCGCAAAATGGTAGCACAATTCTTCCCTTCACATCCTGGTCAAATGAGCACTATCTGCGGGGGAAATTTGTAATGAGACTTGAAGAAAGAGTGTAGGCAGGTAAGTTTCTAGATGATTATGGAAGGGAGTGTTTGCAGAAGTGTTTTAAAGGAAAAAAGAGGGAGAACTCGGTCCTCAAGAGAAAATACAAACTTAGAATTGCAATAGGAGGAAATATCAGATTACGCATTCTAGGGTTGTACTCAAAAATCATAGTTGATAAAATGAAATGTGCTAACCGGTGAGATGTGCTGTAAAGACGCCTCGGACTCCCACCCTATGCCCTCGTCCTTTATTATCGAAGCCTAAACTTTACTATCTTATACCTACAAACCTTCATGCTCATGGAAATTGGCGTGAAAAATGTGCACGGATCAGCTCAGAACAATCAAGCCAACTTTTATGATCATGGAGATAAATCGCACAACGAAACATTTCTCCCCATGAAAAAACTGCAGCAACTGGACCAGAAAACAAACCGCAAATAATAGATTTTAACTCCAAGAACCCAATTCAACTTCCAAAAGACTCCGCAGAGACAACGTAAGGTCGACTTTGAGACAAAAACGTAGGATCCAACAATTGAATACACTCATCATACTCCAAGTGATGATCAAACCAATCAACTACTTCACTAGTCCCTGTTAACTCTACACCCTTCAATGACTTTCTATACTAAGCAAAAAGGATCAATTTTCTCAAGCACACGGCGTAACTGAAATGGCGAAATTTTCAGCAGCAATTCAAACATTCAATTGCCAGCAAACACATGACATTTGTTTTGAGAAAAAGATCTGAATATTCTAGAGTGCTCTACTTACTTTCAGAGTTAATTACTATTGCGCTAATTCATCTCACGTAACCGGTACGTACGTTGCACGAAGTAATAAGCAAAATAAGTGCAGCAAAATAAAGAGGAGATCACAAATTTACGTGATTTGACAGATAAGTCTGTCTACATCCACGGGGCAAGCACACGGAACTCACTTGTATAACAGGAGAAATTACAACGCACACCCCTCAACCAGACAAACAACACATAGTGGGTCGCACTTTAAACCGTGAATCTTTTCTCAGTACAACTCTCACAATCACAGAAATACTGCACACCCAAGATTCCCTTACAAGAGATAACCCAGAACCCCAAGTTCTATTTCACCCAAAACGTAGAGAAAAAACAAAGGAATAACTCAAAGAACATTAACTCTTAACTATTCCCTCTCAGTCTCTCTCTCCTTTACACGTTCCCAAAGAAGTAGAGGAGTGGTTATACGTACTAAAATAGTGGAGGAGTGGCATCAACAATTACTCTCTATTTTTTAGGTGTCACATGCTCCCACTTGAAGACTATTCTCGAATAGGCTTCACAGCTCCGATTTGCCCAACCATCACCAATCAAGTGATAACTACAAGCCCAAGAGACGTTCTGCACCATAAAAACTTCTCTCGCACAATAGGCTTCGTCAGCACATCCGATACGTTGTCGTTGGTGTGAATTTTCTGCAAAGAGATAACTCCATCTTCCACTACATCACGAATAAAATGGTACCTGACATCAATGTGTTTCGTACGAGAGTGAAACATTGGATTAACGGCCAAATATAATGCACTCTGACTATCACAATGGATAGTGATGACTTTCTGTTTGATTCTTAGCTCATCAAGCAATCTCTTCAACCAAATGCCTTCTTTACAAGCATCTGTTGCTGCGATGTATTCAACCTCTATAGTAGATAATGCCACCACGGATTGTAACTTAGACATCCAACTGATTGCTCCACTAGCTAAAGAGAAACAGTACCCGGTGGTAGATCTTCGTCTATCACAATCTCCTGCAAAATCTGCATCCACAAATTCAACCAATTGTAAATTTTGGCTACTATAATGAATAGCCATATCAGAGGTACCCTTCAAGTATCGAAGGATCCATTTCACCACAGTCCAATGATCTCGACCCAGGTTTGCCATGTACTTGCTGACTGCTCCCACTGCTTGCGCAATGTCTGGTCTAGTGCAGACCATGGCAAATATAAGACTCCCTACTGCCGACGCATACGATACTCGAGCCATCTCTGTCTTCTCTGCTTCTGTGCTAGGACTCTATTCAGAAGACAGTTTACAACCAATAAGAAGTGGGGTATTAATTGGTTTGGCGTTCTGCATATTGAAGCGCCGCAGAACCTTTTCGACATAGCTCTTTTGAGTTATCTAGATCTTCCTATTTTCACGATCTCTGAGTACGGTCATCCCAAGAATTCGGTTTACGGCTCCCAGATCTTTCATATCGAATTCCCTAGCCAAACGAGCTTTGAGGTATGCAATACCTTCTTTCGAAGTACCCGCAACTATCATGTCGTCAACATACAACAACAAGATTATAAAGCCACCATTACCATGATTGCGAACATAAGCACAATGGTCTACTTCACATCTTTTGAACCCCAAACTCACAATGAAAGAATCAAATCGCTTGTACCAGCATCTTGGCGCCTGCTTCAAGCCATAAAGCGATTTGTTCAGTCGACAAACCAAACTCTTCTTGTTCTCTTCGATAAAGCCTTCAGGTTGAGTCATAAAAATTTCTTCAACAAGATTTCCATGCAAAAAGGCTTTTTTTTACATCCAATTGTTCAAGCTCTAAGTCAAGCACAACTACCACACTCAACACAGTACAAATAGTAGTTAGACGAACAACTCGAGAAAAAATTTCATTAAAATCGATACCTGATTTCTGAGCATAACCTTTCACCACTA
The DNA here is from genome assembly GCA_031216405.1 of Syzygium malaccense. Taxonomy (NCBI): domain Eukaryota; kingdom Viridiplantae; phylum Streptophyta; class Magnoliopsida; order Myrtales; family Myrtaceae; genus Syzygium; species Syzygium malaccense. The sequence goes on along the minus strand of CM062263.1, from coordinate 38,190,355 downwards.
AACGAGATTTATATCGTTTAATATTTCCGTTAGTGTCTCTTTTCAACTTGTAGACCCACTTGGAACCAATAGCCTTTCGTCCTTCAGGTAACTTGATAAGATCCCAGGTTTTTGTTTTTGTGTAAAGCCTCCATTTCCTCCTCCATAGATGCCCTCCATTGAGGAGCATTACTGGACTCACAAGCTTCGTGATATGTACAAGGCTCTCCCTCTTTAGTTATGCAAGCAAAAGTTGTCACATAATCATTTAGCCAAACTGGAGGTCTAGAAGTCCTCCTATGAGGTCCTTGGTCACCCTAAGTTTCACCACTAGTTCTGTCTGTATGCTCTCTATCAGCTTCATCTCCACTAGCTTCATCAGTATCAGTTAAATGTTTTTCAAATTGATTTTAAACTTTTTTTGATGATTCAAGTTCAAATATCTGAGACAAGTCAGCATTTGGTGTTTCTTTATCTTTTTCCAACGAATCTTCATTGTAAACGACATCTCGACTAATAACGACTTTGTGGGTAGTAGGATCCCGCAATCTGTACCCCTTTATACCTTCTGCATAGCCAAGAAAAATACACTTTCTAGACCTCGCTTCAAGCTTTGTCATTTGCTCTTTAGGAACCCACATATAAGTATCACAACCAAAGTACGGAGAAAAGAATAGTCAACAGTTTTTCCATACCATACCTCTTCTGGAATCTGTCCATTAAGAGCAGTTGTTGGGGAACGATTCACTATGTAACATGCCATACATACAGCTTCAGCCCAAAAACTCTGCTTCATACCAGCACAACTCAATATACTTGGAGCACGATCCATTAGCGTACGATTCATACGCTCGGCCACTCCATTTTGTTGTGGAGTTCTGGGGACCGTGAAATGCCTTTGAATGCCATGCTCACTACAAAAATCGAAGAACTCTTGCAGCATATATTCTCCTCCATTATCGATTCTGAAACACCTTATTTTTGTTCCTTTTTAAATTTCTACCAACGCTTTAAATTTCTTAAAAGAAGCAAAAGCATCACTTTTCCTTTTAAGGATGTAAAGCCAAACTTTTCTAGAAAAATCATCGATAAATGAAAGAAAGTACTTGGCACCACCCAAAGACTCATCAGGAGACTCCCAAATGTCAGAATGTATCAAGTCTAAAATATTCTGACTTCTTGCTATGGAACGATGAAAGGGAGTTATATGAAACCTTCCAAACTAGCAATCTTCACAAAATTCTAAATTAATAGTCTTTAAACCAGAAAGAAAACTGCGATCAAGAAGTACCTTTAGTCCTTGCATGCTCATGTGTCCCAAACACCTGTGCCAGATAGTTGCCGACTCTGTCACAGCATTGGCAACTATGGCTTCATTGACTATGGTCTCTCCAATTAGCCTGTATAAACCGCCTATTAATTCTCCTTTCGCCACGATAAGTGCTCCTTTGACGATCTTAGCTCGTCCCTTTTCCAGAATAATTTTATAGCCATTTTCATCAAACTTTCCCAGCGACAGTAGACTTTTCCGCATATCTGGTATATGCCATACACCCGATATTGTACGCGCGATGCCATCAAGCATGGTAACACGAACATCTCTAATCCCCACAATTTGACATGAGTTATCATTGCCCATATATACCGTACCTCCATCACATAACTGATACGTATGGAACCAGTCTCTATGTGGTGTCATATGGAAAGAAGCGCCTGAATCCAAAATCTATTGATGTTGCATGCTCTTTATTGGAACTGCAGTCATCACCTCGCCATCTTCAGGTAAATCTACATTTTTAACGATGTTTCCTTGGAAATTTGTTGATGTTGATGCATTTTGGCAATCAGATTTGCGATTTTGTTGATTCTCCTTGGATTTACAATCTTTACGCATGTGACCCTTTTGTCCACATTTCCAACAAGGACCCAAAGTTCGCCTTTTTGACTTGGACCTTGACTTCTTTCTCCCACTGGAACCTTTGTCCATGGATCTTCCTCTGGCCATCATAGCATTACCAGAAGTGCTCTCGAGAGTTTTTCTACGAGACTCTTTCATCAGCAACGTAGCTATAGTTGAATCCATGTCAAGATCCGCTCCAGTACTAAGACTCATAATCAAGGAATCCCATGTATCAGACATAGAACATAGAAGAAGTGTTACCTTCTCGTCGTCCTCGATTTTGACATTGATGGAAATCAATTTGCTCAATAGGATGTTGAACCTATTCAAGTGCTCTTGGAAAGAGGAGCCTTCCTTCATCTTTAAACTGTATAATTGCCGACGAAGAAAAATTTTGTTTGATATTGTTTTCCCTTCGTAGAGATTCTTCAATTTCTCCCATAAGCCTTTGGCAGTGGTTTCTTCAGAGACATTGAAGAGGACAGAATCATCTAACGCCAAAAGTAGATCCGCCATTGCCGTTTGATCTTTCTGTGCAAAATCCTCATCTTTCATCTCTATTGGCTTTTCGTCTTTACCGGCAAGAGCAACTGCACAACCATCTTTCACCAGCACCACTTGCATTTTCAACTTCCACAATGGATAGTTGGATCCGTTGAATTTTCGCACCTCGAACTTTGTAGAAGTTGATGCAGCCATCGTACAAAGCTGAAGCACGTACATTGACGTCGATCACGTGCAGCACAGGCTTCTCGAACCGTTGGCTCTGATACCAATTGTTGCGCTAATTCACCTCACGTAACCAGTACGTACATTGCACGAAATGATAAGCAAAACAAGTGCAGCAAAATAAAGAGGAGATTACAAATTTACGTGGTTTGACAGATAAGTTTGTCTACATCCACGAAGCAAGCACATGGAACTCACTTGTATAATAGGAGAAATTACAACGCACACCCCTCAACTCGACAAACACCAAACAGTGGGTCGCACTCTCAATCGTGAATCTTTTCTCAGTACAACTCTCACAATCACAGAGATACTGCACATCCAAGATTCCCTTACAAGAGATAACCCAGACCCTCAAGTTCTATTTCACCCAAAACGTAGAGAAAAAATAAAGGAATAACCCAAAGCACATTAACTATTAACTGTTCCCTCTCAGTCTTTCTCTCCTTTACACGTTTCCAAAGAAGTAGAGGGGTGATTGGACGCACTAAAGTAGTGGAGGAGTGGCATCAACAGTTACTCCCTATTTTCTTAGGTGTCACAATTACCAGCAAACATCTTCCATACCCTTACCATTTCTCGGTTGTGATTGACCTATCATTTATATCCTAACTCCCAATACTTTGCCTATATTACACGGAGAGGCCTAAAAAAATTCAGTAAATCTGACTGCAGACTGTGATTTTAGGAAGAGGATCTAAGAAACCAGAATTATATGGATAATAAAGTAAGAGTGGTAGCATGGAACTTTTGATGAAGTCATCTAATGGAAAGCAGTGATAGGTTACTGCACCGACAAAGTTAAATTTCACTCGAGGCGGGTTGTACTTGTGTACTGGGTTAACTGACACGAATTTGGCGAGTCTGAGGTAATCAAGACATAACTGGGTACAAGGTGCACTTTGAGATCAAGTGTCCATGAGAGTGCAATTTCAGGATTAAAAGATCATGGGTAAACTGACACAGGTTTGGCAAGTCTTGTTAGTTGGGACATAACTGTGTACGGGGCCACTTGGACATGCAGTGTCCATTAGAGTGCATTTCGGGTGATATTGGATCAAAACTTCAACTCCAGAAGAAATTGTTCATCCTAATATTACAGTAAAAAAGACCAGACATGGTTTAACCGTCTATTACTGCGCAACCTTTCCAAAACTGCTTACTCTCGTTCCAGAAGCAAATTTACGGAAGACCCTTCACATGCATCCGTGAAACAGTAGACTACCTTGACACGTCATTATTGTCAAGAGCACCTATGAATTACAGAGGAAAACCACGAAATGGTAGCTCAATTCTTCCCTTCACATCCTGGTCAAATGAGCATACTCTGCGAGGCATATTTGTAATGAGACTTGAAGAAAGAGTGTAGGCAGGTAAGATTCTAGATGATAATGGAAGGGAGTATTTGCAGAAGCGTTTGAAAGGGCAATGGAGAACTCGTTGCTCAAGAGAAAATTCAAACTTTAGAATTGCAATAGGAGGAAATATCAGATTATGCATTCTAGGGATGCACTAAAAAATCATATTTGACAAATGCAATGTGCTAACCTGTGAGACGTGCTGTAAAGACGCCTCGGACTCCCACCCTATGCCCTCGTCCTGCATTATCGAAGCCCAAACTTTACTACTATCTTATACCTACAAGCCTTCATGCTCATGGAAATTGGCCTGAAATAATTATGTGCACAGATTAGCTCGGAAGAATCAAGCCGAAAACAAAACGCAAAGACCAGATATTAACTCCAAGAACCCAGTTCAACTTCCGAAAGACTCAGCCGGTGGGAGAGACAACGTAAGCTCAGCTTCCAGACAAAAACCGAGGATAGAACGATTGAGAACGCTCATCATACTCCAAGGGATGATCAATCCAATCAAGAATCGACGGGATCACGAGACCCCTCTTTACACCATCGAAACTCAGAGAGAGAACGAAGTTGGAATGGGTACGGAAGAAGAAGGCGTGAATTTGAAAAAGCCATGTCTTGTTTTGTTTTTTCTTTTCAGACACTTCTCTTGCTGCAGTATAATTCTTGTCGCTTTCTTGAGAGAACGAGATTCTGCGAGAGGAAGACGAACAAAAACGTGTGGTGGGTTGACCCAGAGAGAGAGAGAGAGAGTGCCCGCGAATTTGGATGGCGCTGTGTTTTTGGAAGAACACGAACCAAACAATTCTGTTTTTTTCCTCCTTACCAAAAAAAAAACAATTCTGTTTTTTTCCTTTATCTACTTGTAAATTTTCCTTTCAAAAATTTTAAACCCAAAAAGAAATCTAAATAGTTTCGTAACGTTAATGTACGCTAATGTCCAAGACTTTTTAGAGAAGTCTGAAGTGTTTTGATTAAATAAAGACTAGATCGTAAGATCCGCAAGATTTGCAAAAGGAGAAAAAGAGGAGTCACCCCCAACAGATAGAACCCTCTCTTAAATTATTTTAGGACCCATATCGTATCTGATATAGAAAAACACAAGTCGTTTCATTTAAATCTATCGAGAACCGACGTACTTGCGTTTCAGTCTAAGATATCCCAAAAATAGAGAATGGTGGATCTTATGTAATATAAGGACACGCTTACATGAAAAAGTGTACAAAATCGTATTTACTAAAATGATATTAATATGTGATTGTTGGTTAAGTGGACGAATCAATCCAATATGTATTGGGTCATATTCGTCAAGCGAACTTATGAAAAATGTCATATGCAAGAGTATTATTATTGTTTTGTTCGGTATTGAGTCTATAAAGACTCGCAAGTGCCAATCCTTTTTACCCCGTGAAAACAACATATTACACGCATAAGGCTCTTATTTCATGAATCAGCCAAGTGCCAACTAACATTCACTTCTTTATTTGACAGCATCATCTCATATGTTTGATACAATTTGCAGTTGCTTAATCAATATCCATCCTCCATGTACGAAAAGATACATCTCTATCTAGATTTTATCACAGGCCTGTGCTTGCTAGGCCCTAGAAGAACCCTAATCGCGATTCAATCTGGAATTTTCTCCATTTTTTACCCAATTGCAGATTTTAGACAAAATTACCCTCATTTTAGTCGCCGGAAAAGTCAGCCGGAGAAGATTTGGTCGGCCGGCGTGTTCAGACCCTTATTTGAGACTATTTGGCCACTTCGGACCCTTATTTGAGATAATGTCCACTTGGAGCTCCTTTTTGAGAAAATGACTCCACTTTATATCCTTATTTGAAATTTTCCCATTATAAAATTAGGTACATATTTGTGCTTCTGGGTGGGCCCTAACGTGTGCTGGATCAACCTTTTCATGTGACATTTTAGGAAGCAAAACTCTTACACCGATATATACATATGTCATGATTATTTTGCACCATTTATTTCTTCTACTTATCAATAGTGTAAACTTCTCCACTAGATAGAGCAGAACATCGACCGACCCTCGGTTGGTTGAATATGAACAATTATTTTCTTTTGTGAAATATCACATAATGCCATGTTTGCCTGGCTCGCAATATTTCCAAATGCATAGTTAGTGATGAGAGGAATGTAGAAAATACCGGGACAAGTGATTCTCTCTAATGTCTAATTTAACGCAATAGATACAAACAATAAAATAAAAAAGCAGATGCAAATTCACAGTCACAAGAACTGCAATTGTAAAAGTTAAAGTGACTTACCTCTATATTCATGGGATACCATGGTTTTGGTTAAATTTTTTATTGTCTCCAACAATATCAAAATCAGCGAAGTTGCTTCTGCTTAAAAATAATTTCTTTCCTTATAAAATCAAAATAAATTTGCCAGAGAATTTTCATTTAAGCATGCTAATCCCAAAAACAAAAAATCACTCAACTCGAGTAATGGCCCATATTCATTAGGCCAGCCGATGTATAAAATCATAGCATTTTTCACTCAAACCCACCCAAGTTCAGTCTATTTCTATCATGACCGGTAGCCATTTCATCAACATCAAGCCAATGTTGAAGCCAGCCGTATTCATGTCGACCGATTAAACAAGGATTCAGTGAAAGTTCCATGAAATTGATCAAAATAATAGACCACAAGAACAAAAATGCACATTTCCTCCGGCAGAACAACCAAAATATGAAATTTACGCTTCCAAATGCCTACCAATCAAGAACAAACAGCAAAGAATACCTTATTATCGTAAGTTTAGTTCGATTTGATTCAATCCGATCGGTAAGTGGACAAAGTGTGAAGTTCGTTGTTTCTCACAAAGAGAACAGGGAAGTTTCACAAAGAGCCGTTAGAGAGGGAGGGTAGGTTTCAAGGATCTAAAAATCAACATATAGTTTGCGATGTGTTGAGCGAATTTGCATAAATCGATTTGGCCTAACGAATCGGTTTGCAAAATTCTAAGCGTTCTTCATTTTGAGCTGATTGATTGATGAATAGGGCTTTGATTTTGTTTACAGACTTTGCATAAGTCAGTTGATTAATGCTCATGTTTGTTTTTTATTATATTTTGGGATCAAAGTATAGACGAGAGGATGAATCTACATTTTCTGTGTTTGACTTAGATTTTTGGGGATTGAAGTCAATGAACAGATGTTATTGTGAATCGGAAAAATTAAGAAAACTTTGTTTCTGCGTGTTTTTTCTTACACACATCGCATTGCTTGTGTGTTTCATGTAGGAAGCATTCTAAACTTCACATGCTACTATTGCGGGTCGATACTTGAAATGGCTAATCATATGGTACTTAGACCTTTGAATCGCGTTGTTTGGTCTAAGGAAGGCTTGCTTGCCTCATCCTTACTTTCAACTCAACGAAATGAATTCCAGAGATAGAAAGTGTTTGGAGAGAGAGAGGAGCTTAAGAAAACTTCCATTGCTCAATTATTGGACTACTTAAATGAGGAAAGGGTACTCCTATTTATATTCGAGATCCTTTCTTTACAACCGTTAATTCTCTGTTGACATATTATATGGTGTTATCTGACGTACTTACGGAATGCATGAACCCCAAATTGAACCAGATGCTCCAAAAACTTGACATGTTTAATCACACAAACATCCTGATCTCCCCAATTTATCATGTGCAAAATATACCTGCTCACATAAACCTTAATTGCAAAAAGTTCATAATCGAGCAGTAGCTACATAACAATATTCCCGCATCCCAATCAAATTAGAAATTCATCCTCCGTAAATGGTGTAGATATAAGTGCGGAACCAATCAACACGGGGAATTATGTTGTCTTTTTGGATATGGCGAACTGAGTTAAAACTAAGACGCCAAAAAAATTGAAGTCATACCATTTATTATCATGGTACGGCCAAGTATCGGATAACATACCTCCGCTGCTTATACATGACAAGAAATCATCGAGTGAATGCTCATCGACAAGCCTCCTCCCCAACCTCCACATTCTGGAAAATGTAGAACGAGACAAGCAAATTTGGGTTGGATCCTCGAGATATAGCATTGATATTAAACACATACCTTCAATATCTCTCGCTCTTTCAGCTCTTTCCTTTTCCTTGCATATAATCTATTCAATATTCGGATACGTGGATCATCAATAATGTTTCTCATGGTTCCAATTTCTCCTACGAAGGATCCAAAATATTATATCACATGACCCCAAAAACTGAGATAAAACATTTACCAACACGTATTTATCAAAACCGATTAACACCTCCGTGAGATGATCGTACAAATGAAATGTCTCCCGAATCTCCTCAAGAGTTTTCCCTTTAATAATCCAAGCAAGTGCACGACTAGTTAGAACCACCAAAGGGTTTAATTGCAGACTGTCGATAGCAGATGTCAATTCACAAAGCTTTTTGGGTGTCCCTGAGAAAGCAAAAAAGAAGAACAAATGACAAGAAATTATATGTTGTTATTCCGAAAATCTAAGAAACAAAAATCAAGAACATTAAAGAAATAACCAAGACCACTAGGATTTGTATACTAATTTGGCCAAAACTTGAACACAAAGTTCAATGAATCCACGTCAAATCAGCAAATTAACCGCGAAGGAAGCAGAGATTCAGAGCAGAAATTCAATTAAACAAAATGAAATCACCATTCGCCCAAAAGAAGGCAGAGCGCGCACCTAGCAATATAGGAGAAACCAATGATCCTAGGAAAACGAAGATTGATCGCAGTGACGACTTAATCTAAACTGCTTTTGACAGGTTAATGTAAGTTGGGCGTCATGTTTAGAGAGCTCTGAAGGATGATTGAATTGAGTAATTTTATCACCGTAAATTGTTTGATTCTGTAGTTTCTAATCGTGAGAATTGTCAAAAGATGTTTCATATTCGGGTCGGAGCATACTTTATCAGAATTTTTTTTTCTCTAAAATCATCGAGTAAACATCTTCTGAATGAATAGATATTCGGCATAGTAACATAAACCCAAAAGATAAGCAATTTTTTTTTTTTTGCTTCTTTTGTTGGATTTTCGTAAAACCCAAGGTTGATAAGAGTTTTCTTACTACCAGGGTGGGTTCTCCTTCTGATACTATGTGTATCCGATACAGTGTCGAAAAAAAGTGTCTTTTTCCTCTATGTTAACGATTTTGATTTTGCATAGACTTGTCAAATGGGCAGGTCGGATCGGGTTTGGGTTGGGTAAATATATAGTCTGAATTAAATTAACACATTTAATCCGTTTTGACCTATTTTGATACAATACAAATCTAGTTATCTATACCATACCCATACCGACCTGACTCATATTGCTAAAACACTTATATATTTAACCTAATATTGGAAAACTCATGCCCAATCTAAAGTGAAATCACAGAGTAAGCGAACACAAGATCAAGTGAGGGTAAGAGAGAGTGAAGAAAGAGTCATAAATGTGAGTTGGGTCTTAGTAAGTTGTGAACCCATTTATGACATCTAAAGTTGGGTCTAAACACATTTATAACACATTTATTGAGTAAAACTAACCTATATAATAACCTGGCTCATCAAATATGGGTTAAAAAATAGGTTTATGATCTATTTTGACAGATCTAGTTTTGCAGGACGAGACATGAGTGGGTGATCTCATGCGTTTTCCGAGACTCCAGAACATGGGGGAGAGACATATAAAAACATAGAAAAAAAATGGCTGCCAATTATTTGGTTCATGTGACTTATTTTTTTCTTTTTTTTTTCAGTTCAGATGACTGAAGGGATGCCAAAATCTTAAATTATTGACAAGACCGAAACATACAAACAAAGAGTATATAATTCCATTGGCAAAGCGATCAGAAGAAGTCTCACTTCAGCTTCATATCTTAGAATTGCTTATTATCGCAAACTCCGATTTCATACAAATTGTTAACGTATCATTATCAATTGTTTAAGGGATTTATATACTCTTTATCTCCCTCCATTATAAGTTGAAATTTTTAGATTGGATTTTCTAACACGCTATATCATAGTCACGTTATGCCCAAGTTTATTGAGCGTGTGCAATTCCTTGTGTGTGTTTTTTTTTGTTTTTTTGTTCTTTTGGCTGAGACGACCCAAGTCTCGTTCTAGTTTTTGGCCATTATGAATGATTAACATTCGTCGGACCCGCATGGGGGCCCATATCATTTCAGGTTGTCGCTGTCCTTTTCAAATTCATCGTATAATCCTCAACCTTAAACCAACAAAACCAAAAAGCGGTGTGTACACGTGGGGCCCTCCGCACGCTTCCTTCATCCATCAACGTCTCCTATTCTTCTCGAAATATCATTCACCACCAACGTTCCGTTTAAATCTTTAATTTTATTTAATTTTTTTTATAAAAAGTTGTTTTACTAATAGCAGTTGTCAGCATGGAGCATTACAGGATGATTGTCAATTTTTTTGAGAATTTATGACGTAAATTTTCCAACACATATCTCGCGGTATAGAATGGGAGTATAATAGGGTCTCGTGTTGAAGTTTTAAAGTCCTATTGTGCTATGGTTAATGAAGCAAATAAAAGGACGGGGAGACCTACATGCAAGACCTCTAATTTTGATGCATCCTAAAATTCGTGAATATCACATTAATTGAGCTCGAATCATCCTTTTCAAAACAGAACTTTGGTTTATACCTTTCCTCGAACACTTGGTTTGTGTCAAACTGCCCATACCAGTTTCTACGGGCCATATTCATGGCCACCGATCTCCACCCGTGGATGATCTTAAGCATGAATGAAGCACCAGTGCCGTACAACTACACACCAAGAGCACAAAAATCTCCGTAACAGCTCACAAAATTCATCAAATCGTGGTTAAAATCCCCTTCAAACTCACAGGTCTGGCTGTTCCTGAAAGTCTAGGCTTGAACCTAGAACAGCCAGACCAGTGAACTGCCCAAATTTACGCCCTTAGATCTTAACACATCCAAGACTTCACGCAAAATCCACTCTACCAGAATGAAAGTACAAAGCATAGAATTTTAAATGCAAGAAACGTCTTGGAGAATGGTCAACTACGCATGGAAGAACAATTTTTCATAACCTTTTCCTTCCCACCAAACAATCTGAGCTCAGCATACAAAGAGAGCGCAGGCAAATTGGTACAGGTAGCAACGCTGAAAAAAATAGCAATATTGAGATATGGCACAACCAAGATTCAAAAACTTACAAAGACAAGATGGATTTGGCTAAATAACAAGACTTGGACAATTAGCTGAACAACCTTAAATAAGCATACTGTTTCATCGAACCTTAAGGGCCCCATGTGCTTTCAGACAGGGAATAGCCTGCAGTGAGGCACTTCCATTGATGTGTCTTTCACTAACTATACCTAACCTCATCAAAGTGTCCACTGCTTTATCAACTGGCATGTCAACCTGCATGGGGCTGAAATCCCTAAGCCGCAGGGTGCAAACAACAACGCATTAATAGGAAACATACTTACCTTTACTTTAAATGTATCATACATGAACTTCTCACATTTGTCTCCAATGCACTGGCGAGCATATATCACAACTGTTGGTGATATTAAAGTAAGACAAAACAGAGACTTTCACATGTGCACTTATTTACTCTAGAAGCTATTCATACATGCTACCAATTAAAGGAAAGTGTCTAAGATCAACAAATTGCACATATATAACGTGAGAAACTAAGTATAACGGGATAATCCACATTTTGGAGGATGTCATAGTCGAAGGAATCTCAGGAAATGCAGTTAGCATTCCACCGAGTCTGCGGGCTCTACAAATTCATAAAACAGCCGCAGCAATAGGTAAAAACTCGTTGGATGTTTGTTGAAAGTTGGCTATGTGTACACGAGGTATTCCATAAGCCTGATCAGACTTATTTTTTCCAATCAACAGGTTTTAGAACTTTTCTTTCTAATTAAAAATTGCATAGTGTCTCATAAAGATAACCTCTCCAAATCCCAGGCGTGAAGCAGGAAAAGGGACCGTGCGACAACTTAAACTCTTTCAAAGTTTTTAGGAGCCTCAGCTATTGAAAGGACCGGTTATAGAGAGAAGCACTGCTTTTGGCAATGCTTAGAGTAAACCCCCTCATACAATCAACAATTTTACAAACAGGAAGGAGAAAAAGGGAAGTCTTACTTATATACACATTGCACCTGATGAAGGACAACCGGTGAACATCCACCTAGGTTTTTAAAAGATGCTTATTCAGAAGGCAAAGAAAGAGTCCTTTGGATAGCTGATTTGGTAGAGCGATTGTGCTTGCACTCTCATCCTATACATTCGAGATGATAGACCTTGGTCCATAACAGCCACTAAAGCCAACTTTTACCATCAACATGCAGCCCCTGGATCTGACACTAATTTAGTCATTCCCGTCAATCAACTCAAGTAAGTTAGTGTTTTCCTCTCCTCGACATGTACATATTAGACAATCACTCTATATCACAGTCTGACTCATTCCAAAACTAGCTTTTTACAACAAAACTGATTGAAGAAAAAGGGCTGGCGATTTCTGACACAAATAGACACGATCAAACACAAATATTTAGCAAACACGAGAGCAACATGAATTTATACAAATTTAATATAAATTAGTTTTTTTAAGCATGATTAATGAACAAATAACGACTTTGACACTTTAACACAAAGCAACTTCACAGGTGTTACTAGAACCATGTTACTGTGGCGTTAGACTAGTTGCTTCATGCACACTCAGTAGATGAAGTAACACGCCAAACACTAACGGGAGAAAGACGACCTGGTCTTGGTTTGCTTTTAGTAGGATCACATAGGCCAATATAGCTTCCTTGTACTACAAGCAGCAACCGAAGATGGTAAGCTCAGGAATTTGACATAAATATTCCTTTTTCACTCTTAAAATGCTTTGCTTTACTATATTGCTAATATCAATGGTTTGAAAACCTGACTAAATTTGGAAACGAATCCAGAAAGGGGACACTTTTAATTTGGCTTTCTCCCTATTCCACAGTGCCAGCTACTTATCGGGTTTAATATGATTCATTGTCCAACAAACCTATCCAGTCTGATTCTTAGAACAATTGTATTTACTACTTTTATTGCATTAAGTCCTTCCAAGATAATGTATTCATGTACTTGAAGATTCGATTGCCTATAAACTGAAACCATTTGTCCATAGTTCCAAACTATGTACCGTGGATAATAGGCTAATCTCATGCATTGAAAACGCAAAAGATATCTTCTTACCTGTTGCTGTTCGGAAGCATCCAAAAGAAAATGAACAGAGCTAAATCCACTGGCTAGAGTTTTCTCATAAAGAGTCCTGTTCACCGATAACTGTAACAACAGGTCATCAAACAAATCATTAGTATAATCTCAACTAACAGTAACAATTTAAAAGCATGCTTCTGTGATCAAATAAAAGTAAGTTATATTTGCTTACTTGATACCTATCTCGTGTCTGCTTGTAACCCAGCGCTACACGAATCAGAAATATGATAAGGAAGCTGATGGCAATTGCATCAAGAAATATTGCCGACCGACATTTAGTTTTAGTGGAAAAATTGAGTATCTGCATAGGAGATGTTAAAGTCAAAAATTGGAAAACTCTGAAATATTCGTCATAGAGACAAAAGTTCAATCCAGAAGCAACATTCAAGTTATTTCACAATAAAGAATGTATAATGAAAGGGTTTGCTTTGACCGTTAAGAGTAGGTAACCCAATCTTCTTCCGTGAATTGTCTTGTTCCCATGTAGTCCCCTAATCTATATATTTTTTTTCTTGCTCTGCTTTACCACATAGCCAAGCCAACCCAGTCAAGACTTTGAAGAATAGGCTGAAGGTCCTTTGATACTTTGTGGTGGCTTTGGATTTATCCTAATATTTATTGCTGCTTTTTATATATTTTGAACAAGAAAATTTGCATAATATTAGTGAAGTTTCACTGATTGCATTTCACCTCCATCTTAGTCAATGACCCTTAGGCTTTCATTACACCATATAACCAACATCAAACTTTGCATCTAACCTTTGCATTCTAATTTTGCAGCTGATCTTCTGGGGAAACTGGACTTCCTATGTTATCTCTTTACCTGCAGTGTACTGTTACACAGAGGACACCGAACCATCAGTGCTCTTGATGGAAGATTTTGAAAATACATTGAACTGATATCGAGGGAAACACAGTGGAATATATTTCAGCATATTTGTCTCGATAGGAGTCAAAAGACTCTGCAGTCCATCCATAACAGAAACGAAAAGGCACGGCAATTTCCAGAGCATAGCAAGGGACTTTCATCTTTTTCATTTTGGCTGATCATAGATTATGGGATGATGGGCAAAGCCCATTAAAAAAGAGTACCCCTAAATCTTGAAAATTGTCATCTTGAAGTAGGCATGGAAACTTTTGGCCAAAAAAGATAAGGAATAGGCCCCAGTATAACCAATCTTTGTGACAACCTGCACGCACTATGATAAGACGACTGAAAGGCTCAGAAGCAATAGAAATGTCTCATTAGGATTTATTATAGTCTATGCTCATAGTTACAAAACAGTCCAACCTTGAGAAATGGTAGCACTTGGGACAATGATCAATTTTTTTGCTTCCCTTATTTCCAAGATGGCTAATGTCCTTATCCGCTATTTGCTAAGTTCTGATGCATAAACAACATTCATTATCTGTGCAAACTCTTATACCAGTTGATTCGTGAATTCTATTACTCCTACAAATATTCATCCATTTCTTGCCAAACCCCAAGCAGACTTCAATGCCATCCTATACCATATGTGGACATCTCTCACACTTTATGTCTCCCCCAGCAAAGCCTCCTGGACTCTTCCACACAATAAGCTGGTTTCACTTCATGTTGCAATGGCATCTTTGATGCCTAAACTCTCAAGGGTACTTAACCAGAGAAATCCATGAGGACGATGCAACTAAATTAATAAGTACAACTGCTATTATACATAGTAGAAAAGCATCAGATGCCCAAAAATACAGAGCTTAGGTTCTTTCCTATGTGCAACGTCCTATCTTCCCAAAGGAGGATGCTTAAAAACAGTTGAAGAATTGTGCAAAGGCAGGAATTCCATACGGTGAGGATAATTATCTTCAAATTTGTGGTTTATGATGTAGGCCAAAAGTCCCAATACTATGGCAATGTCCAAGCGCACCTACAAGTAGAGTATATATCTGATTAATAACCTAATATCGGACAATGCTATTATACTAACCCATATGATCAATGAAAACATGTAAGTCACAACTACTCAGCACTTCACAAAAATTCTAAAATATGTACTCAGGGTGAGGCCTTTCCATGTCCAAGGTTCAAAGGTAAGGTGTAGTGTTCAACTAGGATAAGAAAAGGCCACGGGAAGGTAATGGCAGATAGCACCAGTTCTTTTGCATCATAAGATTTGATTTGAGCTATGCTGCCAGCTTTTGGATAATAAGAAACCAGAAAAAAGGATTGTGTTGTTACCCTATCAAACAACAACAGTCGGTGGAGTATCGGTTCCACGAATCATTGAAGGGAAAATTTGAGATTGAAAATCAGATATATAAAGAATATTGCTACTTGGACATCTAGACTATGGGTGATCTGTTCCAGGATGTGTCAATTCCGAGGCAAGAACCTAGTATCGACCCTGGAGGTCTTGATTACACTTGATCTACAACTAGCCTGCATGAGCAATGGAAAATAACATACAATATCTATGACCTGATTTTTACAAGAGCCCTACCTGGGAATTGGGCGATTCATTTTCGAGGTTGGAATCCAGAACCAAATCAATTACACTTGGCTGGTTTCCAGTACTACTCGAGAATCAGGTTTCTTTTGAGAAAATCAGGTCATAAATATCATTGATTATCTTTTATAGCTGTTGTCAAGTAAACTCTTGTTAGCTTAGTGGTAATATGTACATAACTCATACATGAGGTCGCAGCTTCCAATCCCTCTACTTGCTATTATTTTTTTCAAATAAGGTGTAAGACTGAATCTGGATTGGTACGAGCCTAGAACCACCTTGGTTGGTCGGTTCTGAGGTCGAATAGATGGTTCTAGCATAAGAACCGGGAGCCAAACCAGATAAAGGCCAATTCCACGGTTTCATTCGAGAAGTGGACCGATTTTTTTGGGAACCGACCTGCAACCGGACTCGATCATTACCATTACAGCCTTATTTATTCAAGATGAAGTGGGTCATGCCATAGATTTTAGGGGAACTCTCTTTTGTTGAGGGGGAAGAAATGCGCTAAGTAGAAGAACAGAATCTGGCTTGCCGCACAATTTGCCAATAAAACCAAAGGAAGTTAGCAGCTCGACTTGCATTGGAAAGTAGGGTGAACTAAAAGTTACCAAAATGAACTTAGTGGAGTTTGGTTTGGTAAACCGTATTAATGCAGTTTGTTTGGTTCGGTGTCCAACTGAATGAAAAAGGACCGTGCTCACCTCCACTATCAACAGTGCAATGTGCAACGACCTACAACTTAAAAAGATAGATCAATGAAGGTATAAGATGTTGAAAAAGCAGTACATTTTATGAAGCTGAATACCTGAAGGGTAGATTGTGAGTGGAGAATGGCAACTCCGGTCTTCAACACTTCCCAAACATTGTTTGCCCAAGATTTCTCCGTGAGAGGCCTCCATATGTCACTAAGTGAGATCCTGGATATGGAGATTGGCCTGGTCTCAATAAAATATTGAAGGATTTAATCAACGAAAGGAAGAAACTGAAATTGAGGTCACAAACCTTAAAAAAGGTTCAGATTCGTCATGATCACCCTAGAACTCAAATGGTGGTTCTGCCATTGGCAGCACAAGTCCAGGCCATGTAAGCAATTTCCTTGAAAGCCTTCCACGAGGTCCAGTTGATGAATTAATGCCTTCGTAACGTGTCACTGCGTTTTGAGCTGCAAACCAGATGGGGAGCTCCTGATTTGACTGAAATCCTACTTCAAATGTACCATCAACGGTCTCCACAAAATCTGAGTTCTGCAAGCCAGAAGCTTCTAAAACCCAATGCTTCAACTTCTTTGTCCAATCCTTGGTTTCTTCAGTTGAATAAGAACCTTTCAATTTCTGTTTAACCCAATAAAATTAAGCCATATTCTCTAAAGGGAGAAAAGATGATGCATTTATGGTAAGAGCGGGCCATATTCAGATATCGTTTTTCTGTTATCAATCGTTGAAAGTCAGGATATTTAAACTTAGGTAGTACAGCTTGACACAAGTAAAACATAATTTTAGCTTTATCTCTTTCACAACTTGAAGCAAGTTCCTAAAGAAGAATTGCCTTATGTAGAATTTACATATTATTAAAAGAATCACATTTCTTAATTTGCAGAACCAGAAGGGCAAGCCTCAGGGAACCTTCGGGTCTCTTTAGTTCACAAAAAAAATTGAAACCATCATTTTCTCTTTTCATGGAAATAATATGTTACAGAGTGTGCTTGCGACATACTAAGGAAATTGATTTCGTTGAAAGAAAGGAAACTGGAATTAATTTTGAGCTAAAGCTTGGATAACAGGCACAATGAGTTTTTTTAAATTTTCAGCACAACAAATTCTAAAAAAATATAAAACAGCTGAAAGACATTAGTTTTGAACTCTTTTGTGAACTGACAGAAATCTTTTACAATGATCATTTTAATGAGGCTGGTTTGAAAAACATCATTATCATCGTTCGAATCAGTTTCCATGGAGAGGTAACAAGCTCATCCATGGAAAGGGAATCACAAAAGTTCTACACTCAAACGGGTCCAAAAGATTCCTATCAATTTAGTCTGGCTCCCGAACTTCCATCTCCACAATTTTCCTTCATTTTCTCTTTCTAAAACAGAGATTTATCTTTTGACATTTCCAACCTATACTCTGTATTCTTGCTATCCAAAAAGAACTTCAATTTTTTTGTTCTGTACAACTAGAAAAAAGAATTCCAGGATGGAAGCATATTTATATTGAACTAAATTAATACAGCCAACGCCTATATCTAGAGGCATTCAGTTATAACAAAATCTATATACATATACATATGAGGTACTTGGGTGTAAAAACAAGCTGCAGAGAAAGAAATGGCCTCAATCACCCACTTCCCAAGCTTCCCCAATGGTTTTGATATGGTAAAGAGAATTCCTTGCAGAAGTTCGGACTGTATGCAATCCAATTTCTCAACTAACTGTAGGCCCTTCTGCCTCTCAGTTGCATAACCCCGCCTGTAAGATACGAGGTGATAATGATAGACTGGAAAGAGAATGTAAACCAATAGCAAGTCATCTACATAGATTAATGGAAGAGATCACAAACGAGAAAGACAACATCTTCATATGGCACAATGCTGCTGATAAGTTACAAATATTCCCAACAACTAAGGTAAAGACCCATTGAATGAAAATAATATCCAACTGATGCCCTTACGTGATACAATGACAGATCCAACAAACACAATTTCACTGTCGGTATATTAGTGAGGAAGCTATCTAAGACATCCAAACACCTTATTCTTTACAGGATTGTATTAATATAAACGAAATCAGCAGTACTAAATTTAACGATTCTAGACTGGCAGATTAAAAATCTAGATAACTCGAGATATAGTGGCAGAGCTCTATGTTGGAAACCCAACTTAATAGAAGTACAGCCAAACTTCTTGATTGCTTTAGCTGTGAGAGAAACTACACGAACCTCTATCCCACTAAGTGGGATCAGCTACACACACTCATGAATAAAGCCGTGTGTCTAGCGTTACGAATAGACTTTCGGATCAGGTTTCCACAGTCCCATTTTGTACAAGTGTTTGTACGTGAGAACAGAAGCATGTCACTCTCGTCTGAGCAGCTTCTTCACATTCTTAATAAGCTGATATGTAGGGAGTACTCTAGTACATGTTGAGTCAAGGGAAAATAACTGCACAATTGGGTGCTTGCAATCGAAGGTACATATAAATCGAGAATAAAACGAGATTGATTAAGAGAACGCATTTTAAGCAACAATACAGAAACAATGGCACGCTGCAATGGTATGCCATGTCATAAGCACTGTGCATCAGTCGAAACACTGCAACAGTGGATCGCATTGCAACACGGTTATTTGAAAAGATAATGTCCCACGGTAATACATCCGTTGATTGGCGTTTAGGAGATCGGGATATAAAGATTGGGAGAAATATCAAACTGTCAACACCATTATCCAGGATGTGTTAACCTGCATATAATAGCATTGGCCATAGAAGCTCTCGTCCAGACAACATGTATGGGCAACGAAAGAAGATAGTCAGTATTCAATGCGGACGTCACCATTATCCGGGATGGATGGCCACTGCATTTCCTCCCATTGTTTTATCATGGAAATTGCTCCCCAACCTCTCTATCTTATCCTCCTCGCCATTCAATTCATGGTCGTGTCAGACTTCATCTTATCGGCGCCTCCCACCATCAACCGATTCCTCCTTTTGATGGAATAATCAGCCCTGCAACGGCGTCCAAACACCCTGGTCGGCGTCCAATGGAAACGAAATTGAAGGGCTTCGTCCTGACTGTCGAACGCCGTCATCAAAGTGGGCGTCCAAAAGCTGTGCCTTTGTCTCCTCGTCGTCGTCCTCGTCCTCATGCCAATCGGTAATTCGTGGGTGGCATTTGAGAAGGAGGTGAAGAGGGCGACGATCGGTGGGAACATCGGATGGGTAGAGACATCCTCGGCAATGCAGGCAAACAACACGACGGTGGTGGAACGACGCTGGCTAAGGTTTGACGTGATAACATGATAGAAGAGCTGCGAGCTGGTTTCTCCTCAACACAAAATTGGTGTCTCTCTCGGATATCTCTCGTTCGGCCACATTGATTTAATTTAATACATCGGATATTAAGGTAGTGAATGATAACCATTCTGTTCCGGAATGAGTTCCTGAACCAGAAATAGATTTTTCTATTTCTGGTTCCTGAATGAGTTTCTGAGAAAAAAAATGCGTTTGATAATGACAAAAAATTTCTCTTTCTAAAACAAAAACCCGTTTGATAACAGCACAAAATTTCTATTTCCTGAAATAAAAACCCGTTTGATAAACAACAGAAAATTCTATTTCCAGGAACAAAAATCCATTTTTTTAGAAATGGAATAAAAATAATAAAAAATCCGAAAAATTCATAAAAATCTTTAAAAAAATTCAGAAAATCCCAAAAAATTGAAAAATTCCAGAAAAAATCATCAAAATGTCGAGAAAATAAAAAAAATTAGATTTCGGGAAAATAGGAAATTTGTTGAATTTTTTCAAAAAAAATCAAGAAATCAAAAATTTCAAAACTTCACAGAATTGCTTAGAATACCTGTGGCCATCCACTTTTGGTGAAATTTAAATTTTTTTAGGTGCCCAAAAAAAATCAAAAAATCAAAAATTTCAAAATTTCACGGAATAGTTTAGAATACATGTGGCCACCCACTTTGAATGAAATTTAAATTTTTTAAGGTGCCCAAAAAAATTCAAAACTCAAAAATTTCAAAACTTTACAAAATGGCTTAGAATACCTGTAGCCACCCACTTTAAGTGAAATTTTAATTTTTGGAGGTGAAAAAAAAGCAAAAAATCAAAAATTTCAAAACTTCACAGAATGACTTAGAATACATGTGGCCATCCACTTTGAGTGAAATTTAAATTTTTTTAGGTGAAAAAAACATAAAAAATCAAAATTTTCAAAACTTCACAAAAGGACTTACAATACCTCTAGCCACCCACTTTAAGTAAAATTTAATTTTTTTTAGATGCCTAAATGGTATTTTTGATTTTGTTTTTATTTTTTTTGGTTCCTAAAAGAAAATTAAATTTCACTCAAAGTGGATGGCCACATGTATTCTAAGCCACTCTGTGAAGTTTTGAAAATTTTTCTTTTTTGCTTAGTTTTATTTTTTTTCGACACCTAAAAAAAATTAAATTTCACTCAAAGTGGGTGGTCACAGGTATTCTAAGCAATTATGTGAAGTTTTTTATTTTTTATTTTTTTATTTTTTTCGACACCTAAAAAAATTTAAATTTTGCTTAAAGTGGATAGCCACAGGTATTCTAAGCCATTTTGTGAAGTTTTGAAATTTTTTTTTATTTTTTTGGCACCTAAAAAAATAAAATTTTGTTCAAAGTGGGTAGCCACAGGTATTTTAAGCCATTCCGTAAAATTTTGAAATTTTTACTTTTTTGCTTATTTTTATTTTTTTTGGCATATAAAAAAATTTAAATTTCACTCAAAGTGGGTGGCCACAAGTATTTTAAGCTATTCTGTGAAGTTTTGAAATTTTTTATTTTTTTAATTTTTTTCGGCACATAAAAAAATTTAAATTTCACTCAAAGTGAATGGCCACAAGTATTCTAAGCCATTCTGTGAAGTTTTGAAATTTTTGATTTTTGATTTTTTTTTATTTTTTTCGGCACCTAAAAAAATAAAATTTCGCTCAAATTGGGTGGCCACAGGTATTCTAAGATATTCTGTGAAGTTTTTAAATTTTATAAATTTTTATTATTTTTTATTTTTTTTGGCAACTAAAAAAATTAAATTTTGCTCAAAGTGGGTGGCCATAGGTTTTCTAAGCCATTTTGTGAAATTTTTTATTTTTTATTTTTTATTTTTATTTTTTATTTTTTATTTTTTTCGGTACCTAAAAAAATTTAAATTTCACTGAAAGTGGGTAGCCACAGATTCTAAACCATTCTGTTAAGTTTTGAAATTTTTTATTTTTTGCTTTTTTTTCTCACCTCAAAGATCGTGACTTCCATATGAATATGTGTATTGAAGAAAATGAATTTCTCAGAAATGGTTCTCACTTTTGTTCCAGAAATTAAAAACCAACTTTTTTTTTTGTTCTCATTTCTGGTTTTAGAATCAGTTTTGGAAGCAAACTTGTCCCGGAAATAGAAAAATAAAATTGCGTTACCAAACGGGTTTCTGGTCCAAAACTAATTCTGGGAACAAAAAACCAGTTCTAGACAGAATCAGAATGGTTTTCATGCAGCACCTAAGGTATCAATTCCACTTTCCCTCTTCTTCTTCTCTCTTATCTTATTTCAAATTTTATTTATTAATGAAAAAGATCAACTTAGGCTCCATTTCTTTCGCAAATTAGCTTAGGAAATTGAATCGACGAAAAATGCTTAAATTCAGGGAAATGAAAAAGTCGAATGACATTTCCCAAAATTTGATTCGGTATTGATGCTTGAATCCGAAACTTTACATTTGAACATGGGAACTCCAACCCTGGTTCCCGAGTCTTCTACGCCCACGCCGAGTTCATCGAGGCTGGGACTAGGTCTTCGATGCTCGAGCACGAGTCCATCGAGGCCGACCTCTGAACCCCGGTGCTTAGGCCCAGGCCCCTAGAGCCCCTGCCCGGATCCATCGAGGCTGAGCCCGACCCCCTAGTGCCCATGCCCTATGCCTCGGCACCTGAGCACGCGTCCGTAAAAGCCAAGCTCAAGTCCTCGACGCTCGAGCTCTAGTCCCCTGCACTCATGCCTTGATCCACAAAGATCGTGTGTCAGTCCTTATCACTCGAGCTGGGGTACTTGATAAATGAAACGTTCCTTCTTATAAAAATATTTTTTAAAATAATCAAAATTTTAAATATCCTTACTTTAAAAAATTTTGAATTTTAATCCGATGAGGTGGAGCCTCGCCCGAGTTTCTAGCTGGTGAGCTTGACCTTGCTCGAGACGGCAAGGTGGAACCGTCGCCGTGGTCGGCGACCGGTAGAGATTGAAGGAAAAAGAAAAAAAATTAAATTAAAGAATAATAAAATAAATTCAAAAAATTCAAAAATTCAAAAAAATATATTTTTTTGAATAAAAAAATCAAATCGGATTTTCCATGTCAAAAGACTAAATATTTTCTAACTCATTTTTTGATTTCAACTAAACACCAAAAAATATTATTATTTTCCTAAAAATATTTTTCAAAAATGTCAAATTTTCCTTTAAACGAATGAAGCCTTAGTTTGATGAGCTCCGTCTTCAACGTCTTCAATATCTGGGCATACCAAACTGGGAATCCAGCCATCATCTTCCTCTGATCACCAACCGGCACTCCAATCTCCGGTCATGGAACCTCAAACGAGTCTGTCGGTGCTGGCGCCGCCATTTTTGCCGAAATATTAATGATGTCAGCCGTCCGCACGCCATTAGAATCCCTCAACCTCCTAACTCAGAAAAAATGCACGTAACCCTCCAGTGCACTAAAATCCCATGCGAAGTCCGAAATTGATATTGCCGGCAAGCAATTGCACTTCATTTCCACAGTAATGAAACCTGCATGTAGCGGCAAATCAACGACCACATTCTCGTTCCATTCAGGGTTTGTTCCTTTGTCCAGCGCCAGTTTGGTTGAGCATTCGTGACCGGGCTCCACTCGGACCACGATCGTGTTCTTCACAGGCTTTTTGTTGAGCCGTGGGTTCTTTCCGGATGTTAAGGTGATTTCCATGGCTCACTTCGTCTTCTTTCTTTTTTTTCCCCTTTCTTCTGCTGAAGATCACGGCTTTGAAAGCTTCAACCTTGTTATTGGAAGAAATGGAGGAGATGAATGCAATGAAAGCGTTAAGATGGAGAAGGCTGTGTAGAGGAAAGAGGATATGCGGCTTGACTACGTATAACGGTATAAGGGGTTGTGAAGGAAGGGAGAGAAAAAGAAGGAAGGAGGTGGGTGGTTATGCTTAGCTGACTGCACCGTTACTCTAGGCAGAGAAACGGGTGCAGTCTGCTCCTCACGATTTCCCAAGGAAACCGGATGACTTTTTTGTCCGGTTTCCTTGGGAAATCAAAATCCCACTTGGTGGGATTTGGTTCCCACAGGTAACAAAAAGTAAGTTTATATTAAGGGAAAATTTCAATTAAGGATTTCAAGTGGGGTTCTTTTCCCAAAAAAGGACCCAAAGTGAACAAAGTGTCAAATAATGGCCTAAAGTGCCCAATCAGTCCCAAATAGGGGTCCAAAGTGCTCAATTCGTCTCAGGCAAGGGCCTGGGTTCGCCGGCCGGCGAGCACAGTTACTGTTTCGGCAACCGGACCAGTACATTTCATCTCTGTATTTTTTTCTTTTTCTGTTTTTTTTTCTTCTCTTCCCTCCGCCGGTCATAGCAGGGGCCGGCGGAGGTTGCCGACGTCCGGCGAGGCCGCCCTTGCCTGGGTTGGGCGAGGTCGGCCTCGCCAGTTGCCGGCGTCGGGCAAGGCTGGTCTCGCCTGCAACGGCAAGGCCGGCCTCGGCCTCGCCCAACAACGGCGAGGGCTCGGCCTCGACGGTGTCGGGAGGGCCGAGCCCTCGCCTGCAACGACAAGGCTGGCCTTGCCGGCGACCTCCGCCGGCCCCGGTTATGGCCGGCAGAGGAAGAGAAGAAAAAAAAAAGAAAAGGAAAAGGAAAAGAAAAAAAAAGAAAGGAAAAAATAATAAAAAATTAAAAAAATTACTGTTCCGGGCTGGAATAGTAACATTCTCGCTAGCCAGCGGGTATTTTGGCCGGTCGGTGACCCAGGCCCTTGCCTGAGACAAATTGAGCACTTTGGGCCCCTATTTTGGACTGATTGAGTATTTTAGGCCCTTATTTGATACCTTGTTCACTTTGGGTCCTCTTTTGAGAAAAGGACCCCAAGTGGGGTCCTTAATTGAAAATTTCCCTTATATTAATGACCAAAATTCAAATAATTACAATATCAAAACGATATTTTTATCATTCTTTTTAAGAGTTTAGCTTTTGGAATTTTGCAGCATAAAGGCCATTTTTTACAATTAATTTTGAAAATTTTGTACTCTGATTGCCCAGATGAGTCCAACTAACGGAATGTAAAATTTGTGGCTATTAAAGCACCATTACAAATGCAGTGTAACGATACGGTTAGCCTAGCCGGACCCTGCAGAGAATGAGTAAACAACTTATAAATTGATTTTTTCTTCCTTTTATATATTGAAAAATTTTAAAAAACTAGTTTCCTACAAAAATTCTACAATGTACATCTAATGCAGATATGTCTGTTGTTTACCCATTGACCCAATTCTATGGAATTTTAAGTAGTATTTCAATAACGGTAGATCTGTATTATTTAATGAGATATGACATATGATGAACGGTAGATCTATATTATTTAATGAGATATGACATTATGATTGAGATACATTATTTGCCAGATAATCAATGTGTTATGCTCCAATTGATCATTCTAATGTAATTGATTATAATAGGCATGCTTTAAAGGGCTTATTTTATCTGAAATTTTCATTTTTTGGGCGGGGGTGTACTTTTATAGAAGCAATATTTCAATGACTGTTGCAAAATTATTTGCACATAACCTATATTAAAACTGCAAGAAAAAAAAAAGAGGTTAAAATAAGACAAAGAGGACCAAACTTGACCTTTCGGTTGTCCCTTTCTCTGAATTTGGAATTTGGAATATGTGGCTGGGAGTTCACCGTTATTCTCAAGAATAACGGTGACCGTCAGCCTAGCGTCATCCGTTCTGATTCGTCTGCTCCATATCGAGCTTGACGCGGTCATATTTGTTAACGCAAGACACGAGATAAAATTATTAAAAAAGTTCTAAACTTATGATAATTATGTCAATTCAGTTATAAATTTTTTTTGGTCAATTAAGTCATTATTCATTTTTGTCAATTCATTTCATCTAGCCAATTTTACCTCATCAACGCTTACGTGAATAATTTTTAAAAATATTTTAATAGTTTTAAAAAAATTCTTTTCTTTTTTTCTTCCTTCTTCCTCTGGCAAGGGCAAGCTCACCCTCACCTAGTGACGGTGAGGTCGAGCTTCGCCAAGGACGGGTGAGGACCGCCCTTGCCAGCCAGAGGAAGAAGAAAAAAAAGAAAAAAATAATTAAAATTTCATAAAAAAAATTATTAAAAATTATCTACGTCAGCACCGGTCACGTCACGTCAGCACCGGATGTGCTACGTCAGCATCGGTTGGATGGATTTTTTTTTATCAGAGCCGGATGGATTGAATTGGCACAAATACAAAAAGTTTAAGACTGAATTGGTAAAAAATAAAAATGTTTAAGATTGAATTGGCATAATTGTAATAGATTTAGTATTTTTTTGGTAATCCTCCCTAGATGGGCGATAGAGATCAAGAGACAAGTTAAAGTTTCTTTTGGATTTCTAGCGATCGAAAAGTCACAATCACGAGTCAGGAAATGAAGCTCGATTCATTAGCGGAGGAAAGATCGGACCCTTTTCCTCTAATCAGATTGTTAAATCATAGATTATACGTATACACACGTTACCCAAATCTACGTTTTTAACCCTACCATATCCGGCTAGAGAACCAGAAAGGAAGAAAACACAACCAAAAAGAAGGTAAAACTCATTTGAATGAATGACGCGGTGGCAAAATCAGCCAGAGAAAATTATGGATTTAAAAAATAAGTGGCTCCGCTTCTTGATATGTAATTGATTTGGTATAAATTATACTAAATTCATTTAGAGGTGTTTCACCAGAAAATGCTCCTGCGGCAAAATATAATTCACCAAAAGTCGTTCTTCGGTTCTTAATGTGAGGAGACCGGGTTCCGTGGCGACTCTGGACAGGAAATATCGAAGGAGACAAGGAAAAATGGCGAACTTTTACTCCGAACTTCGAACCGGACTATGTACAAACCATGCCAGAATTTAATCGATGACAAAGCTTGAAAATACAGCCGCACACATACACAAAGATGTAACGCCGGAATTTAATCGACGACGCAACATGCGGGATAGAGATACACGCCGGAATTTAATCGACGACGCGAATCGGAAAGCTACAGCTAAGGAAAGATAAAGTGCGGTACATGAAAGTTAAGATAATTGAAAGATAACATGTTGTTCGATTTTGTCGGGGGTGCTCTCTCCAGTAGATGGCCGGTGATATTTATAATGGTCGTGTGGTAACTGGTCCTTAGCAGTTTTCAACAGTTGTGCCCATGTTCTTCTATTCCGAAAATCTTGTCTTCATGTTCATGTGATGCCATGATTCTGCTTTCAAGATAATTGTCTCACGATCTTGTCCACAAGTGATAACTTCCTCATAATCATGGTTTCAAATAATTGTTCTCTCAAAATACGCATGTATGCTCCTTAGTGATTTCCAATAGTTACGTTGAATCCACTACCTTGACGGTTTTCTTTTTACTCCACTACGTTGGCGGTTGCTTTGACTCCACTATGTTGACAGCTACTTCTTCTTTCTGCATCTCCAACCAGTTACAACCGTCGACTTCCTCTTAATGTCGAAAACTCTACAGTGATTTTGTGAGTAAACTCAAAACATAAAAGTTGTAGATCCAGGAGTCTTCGTTTTTTTGGCTTTGGAATCAGGTCAATCCGATCTGTCTTGAAGAAGTTATGACCATTTTCCCGAGCTAGCGTAGAACTGCAATTTCGTCGAAGTCATCGACAAGATGAAGTCACGACCGTTAACTTCCTTTAACCTCGATGGCTTCTACAGTGATTTTCTGAGAAAACTCAAAGCATAAAAGTTGTAGATCCAAGATTCTTCGTTCTTTTGGCTTTGGAATTAGGTCAATCCGATCTGTCTCGAAGAAGTTATGACCATTTTCCTGAACTAGTGCATAACTATAATTTCGTCGAAGTCATCGACAAGATGAAGTCACGACCATCGACTTCCTCTTAATGTCGAAAACTCTACAGTGATTTTCTGAGTAAACTCAAAAACATAAAAGTTGTAAATCCAGGAGTCTTCGCTCTTTTGGCTTTGGAATCAGGTCAATCCGATCTGTCTTGAAGAAATTATGACTATTTTCCCGAGCTAGCGCAGAACTGAAATTTCCCTGATGAAGTCGTGACCAGTCTTGTCATTAATACCTAAAAATTTGTCATCTTCGGGTGTAAACATATACACTGGACACGTGTCATTTATGTTGGCAACTTGATGATATTTGCTTTCACGTTGTCTCAAGTCTTTGCCATGTGTCCCTTGATGATCTTTGACCATGATTGAACCATGTCGACAAGTTGGCCATTTTTTGGTGTAAACAAGAGGTTATATCTTAGAAAATGATGTTGGTCTATCATATTTTAACAAATATATGTCTTGGTCTCATGTATATGGATCGAAGTTATTTCTTATTCTAGCACTATAAATCAAATGACACGTGCTTATTTGTGAGTTATATTATATCTAATCAAAAGTCTCACTTGCTTAACAAATTGTTCAACGTAATTCTTTTATGGAAAAAAAAAACTAATTTGCCTTCTTTAGTAGGGTTAGGGAACGCGCGTGAGGGCATGCAAATAGAAGGGATGATGACACAAACAGTCCCTGAACTTTAACTCAATGTGCAATTGATCCCTTAACTTTTAATTTGTTCAATATAGTCCCTGAACTTTAGCCTACTGTTCAATGTGGTCCCCGAACTTTTAATTTGTTTAATGTGATCCCTGAACTTCGAGTACATGTTCAATTTAGTCCTTGAATTATATGAAAATATTCAATGTAGTACCTGAACTATATTCAATGTAGTCCTTTCATTAATTCAAGTTCAGGTACTACACTGAATATTTTCATATAGTTCAGGAACTAAATTGAATATGCACCCAAAGTCTAGGGATCGCATCGAACAAATTAAAAGTTCAGGCACTATATTGAACAAATTAAAAGTTCAGAGATCAAATTGCACATTGAGTCAAAGTTTAGGGACTGTTTGTGTCTTTTTCCCCAAATAGAAACATCCAACTATGGCGTGTATTTGCAATTGCAGGATTCCATTTTGGCCTGCTTGGATACAACTCAATAATGTCTGTGGCCTTTTGGAGCCTATGGAAGGAAAAATGCACCGACGTCAAGCCTCAAATTTCTCGCGGAGATTAGCTTAGGATCAAATTTGCATGTAATAAGGGGAAGCACAAACCTATTTTGCAACTCATATTTGATGGACCCCTACTAAAATGGGTAACTCATTTAGCAGAAAATGAGTCAATGAAAAAACAGGTCTGTTAAAATGGGTCATGATGGGTTATTTACATAACCCATATTTAACACCCGATCATCGACCGGCTGCTAGTTGTAGCTGGTCACCGCCATCCGCTGGTGTCGCCAGATGCCGCCGTCCACAGCCAATCGTTGGTTGTCGTCGATCGCCACCGATTACAAGTCGTCGGTCATCGCAAGACACCGCCAGTCAACAGTCATCACCGGTCAGCAATCGTCGATCCTCGCTGTCTTTGGTCACCACCAGCCACTGGTCACCGTCGATTTCCAGTCATCAATCGTCGTCGATCATCGGACGCTGCCAACCACTACTAGTCACCGGTCATCACTGGTCACTAGACGTAGAAAAAAAAAAGAAAAGGAAAAAAAATAAAAAAATCAAAATTATTTTAAAAAATTATAAAAATTGTTCATAGAGTTTTAGTAATATATATTTTAAAAATTTATAAGAAATAAGTTTTTCTAAATTGGATCGATATTGAAATTTTTTAGCAATATGGATCGAGTCGGGTATGGGTTTCTAGAATTATATTACATGTAAATGGGTTAATATGGGTCGAACCATTTTCGACTCGATCCAAATCCAACTCGAATCTCCCGTTAAACAGGTCTATATGTAATTACTTTCTTGTTAATTAATGAACTCCTAAAAAAAGGATATGAATACTAGATCTATCAAAATGGGTTATGAATGGATTTAAAATTTACTTAGACTCAACATATCTCTACAATTCTCTCTTCATTCTGTCTCGCCTTCGCTTGCTCACTCACTCATAAACCTGTCAAAATGAATCATAAACCTATTTCTTAATCTATATATGATGGTCTGAGTTGTTAAATGGACTAATCATATTCAATAAATGAGTCATAAATAGGTTTAGACATAATGTGGGTGATAAATGGGTCATAAATGAGTCACAAATGAGTCATAAATGACTTTATAGTTTATTAAGACCCAACCTACTTCTATGATTCTCTTTTTAATCTCTCTCGATCTCACGTTCACTCACTCCGCATTTTCATCTTAGATCTAATAAATACAATCTCACTAGCTAGAATATTTGCATTTTCTTATAAATCTAAAATTAAATTACTCTTATAATTCCCTATATAATCACTTCCAAGTGCACATCAAATTTAGGTGAAATTGGAAATCGAGACCTAGTGGGATTTGATACCCATAAATAACAAAATCTTGTTAAAAGTAAGTTTAAAGGAAAAACCCACAAACTAGTACACCTATAAAAAATTTACCCCAAACTAATTTTTGACCATAAAAAAACCCCAAACTAATATGGATGTGATAAATTTACCATCCGTTAGTTTTCATTAAATTGGATTAATATCACGAGTAACCCCAAATTGGTGCACCTATGACAAATTTACTACAAATTAATTTTTTGACTACCAAAAATCCAAAACTAATACACCTATAAAAAATTTACCCCAAACTAATTTTTGACAACCAAAAATCCCAAACTAATACAATTATGATAAATTTACCATCCGTTAGTTTCCGTTAAATTGGATTAATATCACGAGTAACCCCAAACTGATGTACCTGTGATAAATTTACCACAAATTAATTTTTTGACTACCAAAAACTCCAAACTAGTACACCTATAAAAAATTTATCCCAAACTAATTTTTTAACTATAAAAAATCCCAAACTAATACAGTTGTGATAAATTTACCCTCATTAGTTTCCGTTAAATTGGATTAATATTACGAATAACCCCAAATTGGTAAGCCTATGATAAAAAAAAAGGTAAAATCTCAAATTGGTACACCAATCAACAACCACGTGCCATCCAACTTAGAATTTGACCGTAAAATTTGACGGAAACTAACGGAGGGTAAATTTATTACATTTGTACCAGTTTGGGATTTTTTGTGGTATTAACCTAATTATTAATAACCAAACTTCAGATAATCACTAATATGAAATAATGCTTATTTGATTTAATTCTTCTATTACGTTTTAAGGTGAATTTTCTTTTATTTAGTTTACATCAATCTTCTATCATAGTTTAAGGAATTATACTTTCATCACTACTTTTTCTTTTATACGAGTTTAAAAATCTAATGTCGAATGTAGCTTTCTATTACAACTAATATGAAATGTATGAACTTATAAGAGTTAAACTCTATACTCTTTAAAGATAACATAATTCCTTGTTCCTTATTGTCATGATATATTCATTATTAGCATTTTAATTAAATAAGTTTTCTCAACCATTCTTGTAATATTTTTTCACCAATCCAATTACTATAAAAGGAACTCCATATAAAAAACGGACAAGGAAAAAATGGCTTGAGAATATTCAATTCAAGAAAAATGTAATATCTTCAAAAATAACAACCAAAATACGACATTCAAGTCCCAACTACCAGTGTATGATTAGAGTTAATAAGAGACTAGTAAACTTTCTTTTTGGCAAGGAGAGACTAACTTGTTTTTTCAGTGTGCGGATAAAAGTGTTTAGTCGTTGTGTATGCGATCTGAAAATGTTAGAAGAATTGAAAGCCCACAATTTATATCGTATACCTAGTTGTTACTTTTATCATTTTTCAGTTCTCAAATATTATAGTTTCATTTCTCTAAAATTGTGAGATATGAAATCGAATACATTTGAAAATACCGTTTGACATTTATAGGATTTGGCTAGCACTTGATATTTACCTTTGTATCTTAACAACTTAAAGCTAATCCTCCGGACGCCCATCCTAAGCAAAAGAGAATTTGTGGCCGTGTTGGTATTGTTATTATTTGTTTGTAACGGTGCCGTAATGCTAGTCAATCTCTATTCATAAAAGATTGCAATTTGGTCAACTATAATATGTAATTCAGTTGAAGTCTATTGTGGTAAAGTACCAAAAAAGTCTTATACCTATTATATTGGTACTAATTCAGTCATAAACCTTTCAATTGAACTAATTTAATCCTAAATCTTTCTACATTAGTACCAATTCAGTCCATCTGGTCAATTTATACCGCAAAATGCTAACATAGACGACGGCTATCCGCGTGGCATGAACCGGCTTACATGAATATTTTTTTTTAAATTTAGAATATTTTTATTATTTTATTATTTTTTAAAAATTTTATTTTTTTCTTTTTTTTCTTCTCATTCCTTTGGTTTCTAGTCGATACTCGACCATGGCTAGCAACCGGCCATAGGCAAGGGGCGAGGGTCGCCCTCGCCAGAGCTGGTGAGGGTTGATCAGCCACAAGCCAAAGGAAAGAGAAGGAAAAAAACGAAAAGAAAAAAAGAAAAGAAAAGAAATCAATAAAAATTTGAAAACTATTTAAAATTAAAAAATTTGTTCACATTAGTGCCAACCGTGCCACGTAAGACGACTAGAGTTCACGTTAGTGATTTTCAGTGTAAATTGGCCGAATAGACTGAATTGGTATCAATGTAAAAAGATTTATGATTAAATTGATTTAATTGAATGGTTTATGATTGAATTTGTACCAATGTAACAGGTATATGACTTTTTTGAAATAAAATTCATTTTAGGACAATCGGCAAGTTCAGGTCCTTATTTGAAATAATGTTCATTGTAGGTCCTCTTTTGGATCCTCTTTTAAGAAAATAATACCACTTGAAACTCTTATTTGAAATGTTTCCAAATTCTTATTTTAGTCTCATGACGCCCATGTGAGCGTTGACTACGACTAAATGACTTCATTGAGTTTGTCATCCAATAAGAAGGTTTGGATCAAGACGCATTTGTCACAAGTCGACAAATCCTTGGCAGTGAAATAGCCCATGCAGTGCCTAGGTCAGCCTTCTTTTTATAGTTGTTCCTAAGAATGGTATGGTGAATCGCATCCTCATATCGGATTGTACCTCGTCCAGTTTAGCTTGGGTATCTAGTCGTTCGAGCAAGATGCATAGTACACTTCGGCACAAAAACTGGTTTTGGCCTACATTGGAGAGCGGCATTAACTCCTGACTAGTTTGTGCATAGGAGACCAACCACGCCTTTAGAGCTCTCTAGAGGTATAACCGTTTTATCCTAAAACTCTTAACACAAACGCCATGATGTCACTCCTACGAACCATTTGTATCGTCACTTTTACATCACTCTTCACCCCAATATCACAAAATTCCACTTTTCAAGTCACACGGGTATAGGAGTATCCAGTCCGTAACATTCTCCCCCACCCAATTCCATAATGCCTTCATTGCTAGCTGCTCTGTCACTTCCCCGCATTCAACAACCATCAACGCTCACACAACAATAAAGGCCACTCCACTCCAATGGTAGCTTTCCCCGATTAAAGTTGTTTGCGCATCTCTAGTCACTTAGGCTCTACCTGACAAGCATGGCATTTGGAGCCAACTGCACTTCTCAGCAACAACTTTCGCCTACTAGGCTTTTCCTGATCTCAGCAGACCAGTGATAGTTTCTCTCATTGTTGGAAACGTGGTAGCAAACCTCCTCATGAGATTCGCCCATTGAACCTGGAACGTTTTCCCTATTCGGTGAGCAATTCGGTTCCTTCTTATGCCCCTATTGCCATCCTAGAAACAAGAAGAGAACTACACCTTGTTTGAGCCCCCCTTGGCCCTGGCAATTACTCTTCGCCCTCATAAGACCAAGTAGGCCATGGGCTTTCCCCAGATCACCCACCTACTGGAGGGATCTTGCTCTGACACCATTTGCTACAAGCCGACAAATTTTTGGCAGCGGAATAGCCCATGAGGCACTTGGCGAGTCAAGAACACTACGCTAGCCTTTCTTCTATAGTTGTTCCTAAAAATAGTATGGCGAATCGCATCCTTGTATCGAACCATACCACTTACAATCTAATTTGAGCATCCAGTCCTTTGAGCGAGACACACAGAATACTTTAACACAATAACTGGTCTCCGCCTCATTAGGGGAGCACCATCAGCTCCTGACTAATTTGTGCACAGGAGATCAACCCTGCCTTTAACGCTCCTTGGAGGTATAACCGTTTTATCTTAGAACTTCTAATACAAATGCTTTAATGCCACTCCTACGAATCAATTGTATCATCACTTTTGCATCGCTCACTCTTCATCTTGATACCACAAAACTCCACTCTTCAGGTCACACAAGTATAGGAGAACCTGGTCTATGACACATTATTGAGGATGTGAGTGGCCGGTGATGTTTTGCCCACTCCTTTAATTTCAAGTTTCTTCCCAACACGCGTAATTTTGATTTAAGAATACTTATGAAGTGATTCGTAGGTTGCTTTTCTTTAGTATGTTGGAGGAGCATTATAATGCATGAACGAGTAGCTCAGGGGTTCGTGCCTATTCAAAAACAGTTGGCGTTTTCCAATTATAACCAGTTACAAAGAAGAAACAAAGATAGCCCATCAAAACCAGAGCTGGGCTCATTAGGATAATAGATGCCAGCTAGTATGAGAGCGCGGACTGAAATGAAAAATGCAATGTCTGTTCTAATACACATCATCATGACAGTGTCTTTCGTTCAAAAGATGTACGATGTCAGAGATCCAAAACCTACTTAAGTTTTAGGAATCTTGTGAAAACAAAGTACCAATAACAGGATTACCAAAGCCCGTCACAAGAACATTTACACGCAGAAACTTGCTGAGTACTAATAAATCACAAGATCTCCTGCGTCTTATAGAACTAATCCTTGTAACGGGGACAAAGTATGCGTGACCAAGCATAACCATGCTTTCTATGCCCCATCTCAAGAAGAGAAGCTAATTAGCATTCAAGAAATCAATAGGTTTGACAATTTGGCCATTGCATCAAGAACAAAAATAATCTCACAATCAACGAAAGCAACTCAAAAATATTCTTTGATAATAAATACAGTTGTGGTCTCACCATTCTCAAGTCCAAAATTTTCACCATCCAAATTCTACGGACAAGCAGCCAGCTTCTAGATATGCAATTGGGAAATGTAATATACAGATGCGTAATATTCTTGAAGACATATTATCTTTAGGCCAGTCAAAATAATAGGGTAAAAATCACCAAAACCACCAAACCATCAGGCTGGGTGGGTCGAGGAACCAGTGGGCTGTTCTCGGTTCCCAGTTTGTGGAACTGGCACACCCTGAACTTGATCACTCGTATCAGGCCGTTCGTCTTGGATCTCTTCAAGATGTTCATAATCCCCTCTTCCCAGCTTGCTCCTTCCAATTGGCAACCTGTTTTTTTAAACGGACAACCTCTTTTGATAAAACATTCTTGCTTGGATCATTCGTAATTGACCGAACTTTGGATGCATACCTGAACATGCACATTGAAGGAATATTGTTAGATAGTTCAAAAAGGCCAAAAAACAAACCAAGAGCCACTAGAGAAGTTGAAGCCCATCAAGTTTTTGGCCAATAGTCTATACAGGTAATGGAAACAAACTAACAATCCATTGTAAATCATGATGCCAGTAATGGCTCAAGCATCTACGTATCACAGTTGCATACACCCAGCTCTTACTAGAAATGACAATCCGGTAAATAATTATTTCATAAATAAGCAATCATCGAGTGAGAGCGAAAAAGCACATAATAAATATAAGGACTTACATTAGTGAATTGTGAGTCTCGTCCAAATTCGACAAGACAGGTGATACATTTACAAACATAAGCGTCTTGGATTTATCCCCAAGGGAGTCGCTCATTAGCATGGTTAATTTATGATTCCTATATGGAATATGCCGATCACAAGAAGATAAAGCACTAATAATGTTGCGGAAGCCAAGCGATCGAACAATAAAATTGACAGAATAAGAAAATAAATCGAACACCAGATTTATGTGGTTCGATTGTAGTGACCTACATCCACGGGAAAAGCAGCACGGAATTCCACTATAGATCAAACGATACAACAGAGATTACAACCATATTCGAGTCACTCAAACACTCTAAGTATTTCCCAAGCCCCAATTACACCCAATAACTCACGCAGTGTTTAGCCCCACAATTCCTCACGAAATAATCTCTCAATCTCGCAAAAGAATTGTACACAAATCTTAACATAAGATTTAATCATTACTAACACTTGAACTCTTGAATGTAATTTGCCGAAGAAAGACCCGTGAAACTCTTTGCCAAGCACTCTATTTCAGCACTTCAAGTCTTTTCGCTCTAGAGAGTCCCACCAACAAAGAACATATATATATGCCCAAGAAAAGGATGCCCAGGCTAACTCAATTTATAAAGGAAATAGTGCAGCTCGATCAAACCCAAGTCCACATTGGACTTTCTCCTTTCCTTTTTTTTTTAAATTTCTTTCCTTGGACGATTTGCTTTCCTTTCGTATTTGCTTGGCCGACAATCTCTTCCACACAAATATATTATCAAGACAAAATAGGAAAGCTTTTCCTTTTTTTCTTCTTTCTCCGATGCTGAACAGGAAATCTATATTTCCATAGCAGAGGTCCACATATAATCAATTTTGGACTTTCCTTTAATAAATTTTGGGTCAGGTTTCATTCAATAGGCTCAAACTCGAGACATATTTTCAACAATCTCCACCTTGGCTCGACGTTTGAGCCAAGTCACAATCACTTTGATAGAATCCGAATTTCGCTACTACTCTCCCATAACCCCCGATGGGCTTAATCGCCACAGATATCTTTCAAGTTCAAGCCTCGCTTGAACTTCGTCATAGCTGTGGACCTCATCAGAATACCAACTCCACATGCACCTTTAACCGCTCCACAAGGATTTTCCGACACAATCTCCTCAATCGCAGATAAAGCAAAACCATCATTGCATTCATATCTGTTCGGAGATCGAATACGCACCTTGTCAATATCAACAGTTACAGCAACTGTTGGCTTAATAGGCTCCACCTCGCTATAAACACCATCCATGTCGATTACTTCGCTAGTACTCGCTACCTCAGGAGTTTCTGATTGCAACTCCACCTCAAGCTGAACACCCTCCAGATCTGTATAAACACTGCTATTAACAATTCTAGCCAGAAGTACTGGAGACTCGTCAAATGTAACTTCTCTGCTGATAATAGGTGAATTTAATTCCGGGCACCATAACTTATAGCCCCGCTCACCTTGTGCATAACTTAGGAACATGCACTTCATTGCCCTTCTATCGAGCTTACCATCACTAACTCGAACATAACATGGACAACCAAATATTCTAAGAATAGAATAATCGGCAACGTCACCTGACCACACTTCTTCGGGAGTCCGACATTTAATTGCAATTGATGGGGATCTATTCTTCAGGTAGCTCGCCGTACTAAGTGCATCCACCAGGAATCTTCTAGCCATACCAACACTAGAGAGCATTTTATGGGCCGTCTCTAATAATGTCCTACTCATCAACTCTGCAACCTGTTGTGGTTCAATGGCACTAGTGCGGTGTTTCACTATGCCTTCCTTTATGCAGAATTCGTTTAATAGCTTCGAGCAAAACTCCATACTACTGTCAGTCCGTACCTGCTTGATCGTTTTACCAGTCTCCTTTTTGATCAAAATTTTTAACTGCCTGATCCTGACAACAGCATCAAACTTGTGCCTTAGCACAAATACTCAAGTCTTCCTCGAGTAGTCATCAAAAACTGTTAACATAAATCTGGCACTCTTCTTCGAAGGAAATTGCGACAACCTGCAAACATCCAAGTGAATCAATTCTGCAATATCTATGGTTTCTCTGACAACTATACTGCACTGCACTTTCCGCTGTTGATCTAAATCACAGCACTTGCATATATTCAATTTGTTAGCCACATAACCATATAGCAAATTCCTTTCACTTAGAACCTTCAGGCTTCTCTTACTAATGTACCCCAAACGCATATGCCACAATTCAGACTCTCGAACCGATGCATCCGACATCTCCGCAGCGAATTCCATCACTATCTCACCTTGAAGCTCATACAGTCCACTATGCTTGTTTCCTATCATTATCACCAAGGCACCTCAAACAACTTTCAGAACTCCATATTCTGAAGAATGCGGACACCCAGCTGAATCCAGGACACTTAAGGAAATCAGATTTTTCTTCAACTCTGGAACATGCCTCACTCTAGTTAATGTCCACACAATACCATCATGCATTCTGATTCTGACATTATCAGCACCAATAATATCGCATTCAGAATTGTTCCTTAATTACACTTTACTACTATCCGTGCACTGATAAGTAGTAAACCAGTTTCTGTTTGGTGTAGCGTGAAAAGAACAACCAGAATCCATAATCCATCCATCAAACGATGAATCATCAGTGACAGACAAGACATAATCAGCATTATCCGAATTACTATCTGCTATAGCAGCAACATCATCCGCATACTCAACTCTAATTCCCTTACCCTTCTCGTTTTTCAGCTTAAGGCAATCCCTTCTAAGATGCCCCCTCTTGCTACAACTCCAACAGACAATACCACCAGTTCTAGACTAACTTCGTCTATTCGAGTTTATACGACTCCTGCTAACACGTGTACCGGTTCTTCCTCTATTTTCACCTATTAAAGCAGCAGATACATGTTCGCCAAATTCTCTTCTACGGATATCTTCACTCAGAATTAAATCTCGAACACCATCAAAAGTCAAACTTGTTGACCCAGAGGAATTACTAACAGCAGTAACAGTAGTATTCTAACTATCAGGCAATGAAGTTAATAGAATCAAAGCACGTACCTCATCTTCAATTGACAACGATCACTTTGAATTCATTAACATGATCAGTAACTAATGCACCTTCGCTCATCTTCAAATTAAACAGACGTCGTATCAAATAGATCTTGTTGATCGTAGAAGGCTTCTCGTACATGTCCGATAGAGCTTTCATCAAACCCGCAGTGGTCTTCTCATCACGATATTAAACGCGACATTACGTGCCAACGTCAACCGAATAACACCCAAAGCTCGTCTATCCAGCAATTCCCAATCAGCTTGCTTCATCGTCTCTGGCTTCTCTCCATACAGGGGCAAGTGTAGTTTCATCTGATATAGATGATCCTCAATCTGTATCTTCCAGAAACCAAAATCTTTCCCATCAAATCTGTCGATTTTCACTTTTCCTTCTTCTACTGCCATTGATTCGCTTCGACTTAAGCAAGCCTAGCTTTGATACCAATTATTGCGGAAGCCAAACGATTGAACAATAAAATTGACAGAATAAGAAAATAAATCGAACACCAGATTTACGTGGTTCGGTTGTAGTGACTTACGTCCACGGGGAAAGCAGCACGGAATTCCACTATAGATCAAGCAATACAACGGCGTTTACAACCACACTCGAGTTACTCAAACACTCTAAGTGTTTCCTAAGCCCCAATTACACCCAATAACTCACGCAGTGTTTAGCCCCACAATTCCTCACGAAATAATCTCTCAATCTCGCAAAAGAATTGTACACAAATCTTAACATAAGATTTAATCACTATTAACACTTGAAGTCTTGAATGTAATTTGCCGAAGAAAGACTCGTGAAACTCTCTGCCAAGCACTCTATTTCGGCGCTTTAAGTCTTTTCGCTCTAGAGAGTCCCACCAACAAAGAACATATATATATGCCCAAGAAAAGGATGCCCAGGCTGACTCAATTTATGAAGGAAATAGTGCAGCTCGATCAAACCCAAGTCCACGTTGGACTTTCTCCTTTCCTTTTTTTTTTAAAATTTCTTTCCTTGGACGATTTGCTTTCCTTTCGTATTTGCTTGGCCAACAATCTCTTCCACACAAATATATTATCAAGACAAAATAGGAAAGCTTTTCCTTTTTTTTTCTTCTTTCTTCGATGTTGAACAGGAAATCTATATTTCCATAACAGGAAATCTATATTTCCATAGCAGAGGTCCACATATAATCAATTTTGGACTTTCCTTTAATAAATTTTGGGTTGGGTTTCATTCAATAGGCTCAAACTCGAGACATATTTTCAACAAATAACATCCACAAGAGCAAAAAGTGATTTATTGATGCTTCGTGCCTCCTTCAGTTGATTGCCTGAAGAGCCCGTTTTCTTGT
This sequence comes from Syzygium malaccense, assembly GCA_031216405.1. Classification (NCBI taxonomy): domain Eukaryota; kingdom Viridiplantae; phylum Streptophyta; class Magnoliopsida; order Myrtales; family Myrtaceae; genus Syzygium; species Syzygium malaccense. The sequence goes on along the minus strand of CM062263.1, from coordinate 38,150,464 downwards.
TTCTTTCTGACCCCGCTAGGTCAACAAAGCTCATCTACAAAAGACTCACAGTGTCACTTTATAAAATTTACAAGTGAACACCAAACAAAAATGATAATATACCTTTCCACATGAAACAGATTGAGTTTGTAAGTTGGTACTTTCAATGACGATCGAAAGTATTAGATGGGATCTGGAACTCTTGTCATTCATTTGTGTTGCGGAAGGGCAAAAGTATACTAGAAGTGCCATAACTTGTGTATGGCGATCACTTTGGTGTCATAACTTTTTTTCGGATCACTTTTATATCAACTTTTTTGAAAAACGATCATTTTAGTGCCAATACTGACGTGGCTTGCCAGAAATCCGATGTGGCGCTGATACAGCTCGCCGGAGAGGTCCAGTCAGCATTAAAACCAAAAATGACACCGTTTAGCCCATTGACGTGTACTTTTTTTTAAAATTAAATTATATTAAATAAATAAATATTTTTAAAAAAAAAGGTTGCAGTAGCGGCGAGGGAGCCCTCGCCGCTGCTGCAACCTTTTTTTAAAAAAATAAAAAATAAAAAAATTCAAAAAAAAAACACATAATTTTCACGTGTACAAGTGAGACCATTTTTTTAATATAAATGCCAGGTCAGCTTTTTGGCCGGAATCACTAAAGTGATCTATTTTTCTCTAACTTGACACCAAAATGATCAGAAAAAAGTTATGACACAAAAGTGATCGCCATACACAAGTTATGGCACTTCTGGTGTACTTTTGCTATTGCGGAAGTATGTCTTCGTTTCAAGCCCCTCTCGATTAGGCTATTCAGCTCATCACTTATTGATATTGATATAACTGTGGCATTTTCAACAAATACCATGCCCTACAATTTAGAAGTATCAAAATTACCTTTTAACTCCATCAAAGGATAATCAAATTAACCAACCAAATCCACATATTTTTTACTTGCCTTTACGTCCGTCTCTATGCCCAAGTTCAAGCACTGGGCATTCTTTTCGAGTAGAAGATCCACGAGCAGATCTTGATATATCTTAATCATATAGGCCTATAAATTGGCATTGAAATCAAATCAAGTACTTGTCACTAGCGAATCATCGCTTGAACACATGATATGTCTTCAAGATTTAACAAGTCCGTCATATTTTCAGGCAATAAGTGAAATCAAAAGAAGTTAAGTTTGACTGCAAAAGGAGCATTCCTAAAAGTACCTTCAATGAAAATGAGAATTTCTTGCTATCCCGCTTTAAAATTTTGAAAAGTTTTGTGGTACCCCGAGGAGTTAGACCAAGATTGGTGTCAGATCCATATATTGTAAAAGTCTTTCCTGATCCAATTTGACCGTATGCAAATTTGCAAACATTCTACCCATCTACAGCAGATTGAACCAAATACTGCATTGTAGGAAATAGGTTAAGTATACCTATCTTACCAATTAGCATAGCTCTATACATACAAATATTTCAACAATTTCACTAGCATCCAAGACTTACGCTTGTCTCCTTGAACACATCTTCTTGAGATGCCTTGCCATCAAATGCTCGATCATAAACATGCTGCTTTTCTTTTCCAACTTTCCATGGATGTTCAACAGTAAAATCGTCCACATTTTTTAGCACATTTTTCTCTCTCAACCATTTCTCTCTCAGTCAAAGGTCTGACTCGACAAAACACTCGAACCATGCCTTTCATATCTAAGACATTCCACAGCCAATTATGCACACGTGAATAGTAAAGTTGTAAGACTTTCCTTATAATAAACTATTGTAATGACATTCAAACCAAACTGAGAAGGTTTAACAGGCAAACAAACCTTGCATGGTGTCAAATAACTACTTCCTCAGAGTTTGTTCTTGTTTATAAAGGACCTCCAGCTCAGCTAATCGAGCCCCTTGCATATTCGAGAGATGGCAACTGCCTGTTCATTCTTTCTATCAATATTATGGAAGATGGAGCATCATTGTTAATAACAAATCTCTTTACAACTCAATGACAGGAGAAAAGAAGTTATACTAGAAAGAGACCACATGAAAAGTACATGGGCAAAAATAGTACTCAATATAAACGATCAAGTGAAAATTAATTACCTCTTTCATCTCTCTCAATTGCGCAAGTTCCTTTTGATTATTCTGTACGGAGGCTAGCTCTGTGTTTCTATCTGAAAGAGCTGCCTCATATGTATATAAATCTCCTGTAGTCACTTCCACCTTCTTTTCAAGTTCAGACACTCTAATCTTCAAGGATTCCATTTGCATTTGCAGGAACCATTCAAGACATCTTCCAAGGAAAAAGAATCAGAATAGTTGAGTAAGATTAATTATAGGAGATGTCGGCTCATCAACCATTTCTCTCTCCAATCTAGATATTCTCTGCTCCAACAATGCCTTTTCATTTACTGCTCTCTTCATGTTTTCTTCTGCTTCATGTGCCTTCTCACTAGAGGCTTTTAGCTCTTCTTGAAGTTTTTGTACGACCTAGTTATAATATCACCATTTTCCATAACAATTCATATATAATAACTAGATCTCAGTTCAAAATGAGAGTAATCTATCACCATACCTGATTATTTGCTAAGAGTACATCTTCCCTTGCAGTACTCTCTGATGCTTGACTGGTCAACATGGTCAATTTTGCTTCCAAGCTCTTCTCTGAGACTGCAGCCTGAAAGACAAGAACTTATTCAAAAGAAACAAACAAAAAATAAAGCACGACGATTTTTGTGCAAACGAATTGTACTTTAAGAGCTGCGTGTCTCTTGTGACAAAGAGCTTTTAGTCTATCATGGTCCAACGTCATTTCAGTTAAGTTTTGCTTCTCCAATCTCAAAGAATCTCTCAGAGCCTCCATTTCTTCCTGGAGGGTCACTTCTTGCTTTTGTTTTTCACATAATGCTTCCACCAACTAATAACACAGCAAACCATATGAATTTTCATGAGTGAGAAAGAGAAAGATGGGAACGGTACCAAGTACAGATAGCATAACTAACAATGCATTCCTATCATGCAATACAAAAGTAGTTCCATCATGCAAAACGAGCCACATAGAGAGCCTTCAATGCCCCTTAAAAATATCCCTAAGAATACTAGCCCATTACATAATCACTTGGGCTGCTAATAAACAAACTAGAATTTCACAAGACACAGACTTTACCGTATTGGTTGAAAGAAACATACCTCAAAAGCCGTAGTCTTATTGCCGGTCAGAAAGAAAAAGAAGAAACACAAATAGGGGATACCAGCACACTTCCACCATCCCCACGGAAAAAAGAGACGGAGGAAGGAAAAGAACACATAGAAAAAAGCCCTTATTAAAGCACTAAATATATCTTTTATAGCGCCAATCAAAAACTTACTCCAATTATTGTGTTACAGAAAACACAAGTTGGTGATTAATTATTGTATGGAGGATGTACAGTCGCTTAGCTGATCAGCATTCCTTTGAAAATATTCCAGAGATTTAGATAAATTTTTCACACGTTCTTCGTGAACTTCCACACCGGGTGGATTTAAATTTTTGGAAGAATCCAAATTTACAGAACGGCTAGCTATGGACCTAGACTCAGAATATCGTTGCACCATGGCATCTTTCATACATTCCTGAAGAGCAACATAAATTTCTTGACCCTGCACGAAAACGAAGTGCAAAGACTCAGCAGTCTATCTATGAAACAATGGATTCCATAGGAACTCAAAAATTAGCAATTCACACGGAATAAATAAATAAATAAAATAAGTCACTAGAACATGTTTCGTTTCAAATTTGAACATGTGAAGATCTCCTGCAACTCTTATTTTGAAAGCGATAATAGCATCGTTTCAGGCAAACTGCCTTATATCTTCCCACACAGCAGAATGTAAGTATTCTCTTGGAACTAGGCGAAAAAAATGAACCTGTGCAAAAGTCGAGGAAAATCGAGAGGACATTAGAACCAAAAAGATGAGTTGATTTTGAGCATTAAAATAAAGGCAAGGTACATCTAACCCCACGCTTATTGATGCCCAGAACGATACGGTCCGCTGCCAAGAGTTTAATTGTATCCAGAATCTTGCACACACTAAAGAACACTGAATTTCCATAAGGAAGCATCCACAAGATCCGTAGGAATTGTTGCTTTGCGCCATCTTTTGTAAAATGCTCCTATGCAAAAGCCAATAGTCATGAAGAATAAGGAAGAAGTTCAAGTGCAAGTAAGACAAGTTTCATGTGTATTATATAAACAAGTTAAGTATTATCAAGATAACTAAACAATAGTATAGAAGGCAGAGAAAAGAAAAGGAAAGTGAGCTATTCAATTCGAGTTAGCAATCAAGCTATTGAAGTAACAGATGACAGGGGATGGGAGGGTGAGGGACATTTCATTGAAGAGCTTCATCTAGATCACTTATCTCACCATTGACCGATATTGCGAGAGAATATCCAGCTCTCATTCCCTCCTTGCTCTGGTAATGTCAATTTGTTGAGGGACAAAACGTTCAAAAAGGGAAGTCCAATCACTGAAAGAATTGAAGTCCCAAGTGAAGATTCATCAAGTGGGTAAAAAACTTGAGACGCAAAAAATCCATTTAAAATTCCACTTAGCTTACTGATCCAGAAATACGCAGATCAACTAGAAAATGAAATGCCAACAATACCTACATATATTATGTGCAGTAGGGCTTTAGTGAGAAAGGATATGGAAAAATTATTACTCACGTGCATGATTCAGGGTTATCAACAAATCCAATCTCAGCCAAAATTTGCAATGCAGAAAGCTACGTAGCATCATCCCTTCCAACGAGATAATTGCCCAAAATATAATCATGCTGCAACTGTTATGAAGTAGCAAAGACTTATAAAAAAAAGAGATGCAACCTTACCATCATCAAACAGAAACTAACAATATCTCCAAAAGCTAAAAGGTAATAAAATGGTTGGATACATACTTGAATATAGGACAACTACACAAACATGGGATCTGTCATGGATTCATCAAACTCCCGAAAATTCTTCCTTTTGAATGTCAATTTGCAGTGCGAAATATCCCCTCTACTTCGATCCTTCACTGCTTTAAATTCAGCTAGAAGGTCTCCAATGTATTTGTTGGCCTCTAACTCGATGTATTGCTCTAAATAACCAAAAATAAACATCAGATAACTACTTTAACTAATCATGCTTGATAAGCAACAGCTGACCAGAGTATGCACCATTGCCTGGATCTGGAGATTTAGAACTAGTAACTACTTTGTGGCACTCAAAAAGACTAAAGCTAGAGTATGCTGATAGTTTGATAATCCCTGCAAGTTCCTGAAGCAGTTACAAAATTGGATCACTACCGTGCTCACAAGCTCAAAAGGGAAAAAGGATGAGTAAGTATAGAAAATAAAATTCACTTCCATTAGCAAACCAAAGATTAACTTAAATTTACAGTGATGAAATGAGAATATGGCTAAAGATCAAGGGTAGCATCCATATCATGACAATAATCTTCTGAGCTATTTGCAGAAAAATAGGCCAGTCGGCTAAATTCTGACATTTTGGTGCTTAAAAATAATTTTGGGAGGTTGATTTCTCTGGCATCTATTTTCCGGTTGATTTCAAATTAACCATGTGAATATCACCAGAACCATTCAGCGCTCTCAAAATTGATGGTTGCTCACTTTGACGAATGAGCGATGCAGTGCTACCTAGTATCTAACTTTTGAAAAATGTTATTTAAGGCTCCCGAAAAGAGTATCTTGTCATGCATAATAACTGGTATTTATATAGCCATTTTCTTCCATAGTAAAGAGAAGAATTACCTATAGACGCCAAGGAAATGCCAATAACAATCATTTTTGAATTTCGTGCATAAGAAGTTCAATGATGTTTTCTCCTGTCATCAAATTATCTCTTTATATTTCTGTACGACATTCAATTTGTTTACAAATTCATAAAAATTTGAAAATACCTGTGCTACCTAGTATCTAACTTTTGAAAAATGTTATTTAAGGCTCCCGAAAAGAGTATCTTGTCATGCATAATAACTGGTATTTATATAGCCATTTTCTTCCATAGTAAAGAGAAGAATTACCTATAGACGCCAAGGAAATGCCAATAACAATCATTTTTGAATTTCGTGCATAAGAAGTTCAATGACGTTTTCTCCTGTCATCAAATTATCTCTTTATATTTCTGTACGACATTCAATTTGTTTACAAATTCATAAGTTTTTGAAAATACCTCTACTACATCAGCCACTGTTGTTGCCATATCATAAGTAATCTTTTTAGAAGTCTCATCCAAGAAGAATACTCTGGCTGTCAGCTTTCGACCCATTAGAAGGGCTTCAATCTCCTCATGTCTTGGCATCGTATGCCTTGGGCCAGCCTTAACAGAACACTTGAGAGCCTTCAAAGCACTCAATGCAAGAATCTGGATTTCGGAATCAGCGCCGACACCATGTGCCACATCATGCACATACTCTAACAAAAAGCCGCACATGTCCTCGATAGGAGGCATTACAGATGCACATAAGTACATTAGCTCCCAAGCTATTGGGAAAACTCAATCCCCGATCGACACATTCGAAATATATTCGAAACGAATTCGATCAATGCGGAAAACGTGCTCGATGACCATCAACTTGTGTCACCGATCGTACAGGCATATCACACAACGAACATACCTGGTATTATCACAGATTAAGTATCGCTTTGCGCTTGAGAGTTATTCGATTGTCTTTCGTACTCGTTTGCATTCCGAAGGAAAAACAGAGAAAACGTTATGTTCGAAAGAATGTGTTCTTTTGCATATGGAAAAACATGTTAGTTTTTCCAAGGGGTGCCTACTATTTATAGTGATAGGCAAATAACTACCTTGTGGGCCCTTGTGGCTCACAGGCTGGGTTTGGCCCATCTTGGGCGGTCCACCCATTATGTCTTTCATCTCCCACTTGCCCACGATGGACTAAACACAACTCTCTTCCTTGCAAAGTTCATATTGACAAATAATCCATGCGACCAGCATACTATGAGAGCTCATTATTATACATCTATTAGGAATATATAACAGTTCAAATTGGGCATTATCCAGAGTAGAATTAGTATGCAGTTCCCTAGATCAATTAGTCACATTTTTTTTCTCTCTTGATCTCTTTTAGTATCTCGTATATTGTATTCACAACTATGATTTACTCAAAATCATAATTGGTCTACCTGTAAATATAAATATAGAATGTGACATCATAAATTAAATTGATCTTCCTCTTTCCTTAAACCTCTCCATTTCAGTCCAACTCGTTTTTCTAGAAATGCCCCATTAGACCAAATTATCATGATCATCGGCAACATCCGAAGATAGCAAACACTGAATAGAAATTTTGAGAATAAGTAAGAGTCGTGAGGGCACTTTAATTGAGAAAAACTATTTTCCTCAAGAGTCTTACACGACTTAAAAATTGAGATCATAATTTTTGCCAACTCTTATCGGTCGTCCCATGCATACGTAATATGAGACACGTATTACGGTATTCTCTTCTTTTCCCATAGAGCGTATGTCTTTACTCTCAATACCGTATAGATGATAGTTTAGGCATACTAAATGTCTAACTTGAGTTCACAAATCAACTCTATTCATAAGCGTCTATCAGAACTTACATCTGGCATTAAAGACATGTAAAGTGAAATATATGGGTCATTTCACTTTCGGACATAATAATCTATATGTCCTCATCTTAACATTCTGTTAAGGCGACGTCCATGCTTCAAGCTTGAGCTCTCAATTATTACCTAGATAACAAGCTTAAAACTGTCTCATCTCTATTCATCACACAGTGAGTAAAGGTGATTACCCGTGTGAGTGGGCTAATTTTTCATCTGTCCGACATACCTTTTCAATATAATACACTCAGCATCGACATTTACAAACGTCATACAAACTTATAGGCATTAATAATAACCAACTTCATTAATAGTGAACATTCAGGGAAAATTGCAATATTCAGTACATCATATTCTACACAGTCCTAGAGATCTCACATGACCATGGAAAACTTCTCTAGGAATCGGCTTCGTCATAAGATCTGTTATCATTCTTTGTGTAGATATGTACGTCACGTTCACTTCCTTTCGTGCAATCATGTCCTTGATATAGTTATATTTCATATATATTTGGTCTTTCCATGGTACTTGGAATTCTTAGTGTACGCTATTGCTGCTTGGCTATCACAATAGACCAATACTGGGATTGCAACATTCTTAGTAACACCTAAGGCTCCGATCGTTTGACGGAAAATATTCTCCCGGAAAATATTTTCCGGGTTTTTTGGTATTCGGGGGGCGAAAAACGTTTTCCGTGGGAAAATATTTTCCATCCTCCCCTCACAAAATAGCCTAAGTCTATGAAAAATGACTTCCGCTTCTTCAAAAGCGGAAATCATTTTCCGGAGCTTCTTCTTCTTCTTCTTCACTAAGGTTGCCGGCCGCCGCCGCCGCCGGCGAAAAATATTTTTCGAAACTTTTTCATATTGATCGCCGAACACCGGAAAATTATGTTCCGGGAAAACATTTTCCAGGAAAATGACTTCCGGAAAAATATTTTTCAAAAGGAGAATATTTTCCGCCAAACGAACGAAGCCTAAGTGATCCAAAAATCTTCTAAGCCAAACAGCTTCTTGTGCCGCTGCTGATAGAGCCACGAACTCGGCTTCCATTGTAGATAAGTCAGCGCATAGTCGGCATTTCCCTTTAGATATCTCAGGATTCTTTTGAAGGTGATCTAATGTGCTTGACCTGTATTGGATTAGTATCTAGTTACCATTCCAACTGCATAACAAATATCAGGTCTTGTACACATCATAGCGTACATCAAGCTTCCAACAGTACTAGCATATGAAACTTATTCCATTTGCTTCTTTTCTTGTAAAGTCTTATGACACATTCTATCGCTTAATGCTTCGCCCTGTATAATAGGAGTATCTATTGGTTTACAGTCTTGCATACGAAATCGCTCAAGGATTTTATTCACATACGTCTCTTGTGAAAGGGATAGGGATTTCTTTGAGCGATCTCTTGAAATCTTAACTCCAAGAATGTATGCAGCTTCACCCATATCTTTCATCTCAAAATTGGAAGATAACTAATTCTTGACTATATTAACAAACTCTATACTGTTTCCGGCAATTAGTATATCATCAACATATAATGATAAGATCACAAATTGATCTTTGGATCTTTTGATATATACACAATTGTCTTCACTAATCATTAAAAAATCATATGTCATTATAGCATTGTGAAAACGTATATACCATTGTTTCGAAGACTGCTTAAGGCCATATATCGACCTCAATAGTCAACATACTTTATGCTCCTGGCCTTTTGTATTGAAACCAACAGGTTGTTTCATATAAATTTTTTCCTCTAATTCTCCATTGAGGAATGTAGTCTTTACATCCATTTAATGTAATTTAGGATCCATACTAGCTACTATTGCCAGAATAAGGCGAATAGAGGTAAATCTAATCATAGGAGAAAAAGTTTCTTCAAAGTCAACTTATTCATGTTGATTATATCCTTTCGCCACAAGACGAGCCTTATACCTCTCTATTGAACCATCAGCCTTATGCTTTATTTTGAGAACTCACTTGTTCCCAATGACTTTGCGTCCTTTTGGAAGGTCAACCAATTCCCAAACTTGGTTTGATCTTAATGACTCCATTTCTTCTTCCATTGCATGTATCCATTTTTCCTTATCAGGGCACATTAGAGCATCGTTCACATTTTTCGACTCATCTTCATCTTGTGGGGCGATCATGAAAGCTTCTCATTCAATGTCAAAACGTTGATGAGGAATCCTATTATGACTTGACTGTCGTATGGAATGTTATACTCCTGATGATTCACCATGTTCCATTGTGCTTCCACTCGAATTAGATAATGATGGTGTCGTCTCTTTAAGTGGTTGCAATTGAGACTGGATTGCATTCAACTCTCCATTTGTCACAATGCTCCCACTAACTTCACTATCACGATCCACAGATTCGTATAGTGAGTAATCTCCACATACTTCACCCTTTTTAGGAAATTCATTCTTTAAGAATGTGACATCCCGTGATTCAAATTCAGTTATACTTCCGCTTTCTTGCTCACCTATGAATACATATCCTTTTAAGTGCTCTGAATATCTTATAAAAATACTCTTTTTGCCTCTTGGGCCTAATTTTCCATACTTGTGAGAAGACTCACGAGTATAGGCAGCATAACTCCAAGGTTTTGGAAAGCTTAAATCAGGCTTTCTGCTTGTTCATAACTCATATAGAGTAGAAGCAACTGATTTGGAAGGTACACGGTTAAGTATGTAGGCAGCAGTCAACAAAGCATCACTCCAAAAAGTGATGAGCAAGTTAGCTTGTGTCATCATTGACCTAACCATTTCCATTAAGGTTCTATTTCTTCTTTCCGCAACACCATTTTATTGAGGAGTATGTGGAATAGTCAGTTGTCTTTCTATTTCCTTTTCATCACATAAATTTCTGAACTGATCAGACAGATATTCTCGACCTTGATTGGATCTTAATGCTTTTTTTGTCTAATTGATTTTCCACTAAATTCATAAATCTTTTAAAGCAATTTAAAGCCTCGGACTTATGAGAAATCAAATCAACATATCCGAATCGAGTATGATCATTAATGAATGTGATGAAATAAATAGACCCGCGCCTTGCTTTTACATTCATTAGACCACAGATGTCAGTATAGATTAATTGCAAAGGAAATTCAACTCTTGTTCCTTTTCCAAATGATTTCCGCATTATTTTTCCTTCTAGGCAATGCTCACATATGGGCAAATCAACCTTTTTAATATTGCTCAATAAGCCATCTTTAGCCAATCGATTCATTCTTTGTTAGGCAATATGACCAAGTCTAGCGTGCCACACGTTCACATCATTCTCATAAAAATCAGATGATGTAAATAAGGAATAACTAACATTAACTTCACAATAGTTAATATCTAATACAATGAAACCATCTAAAAAATATCTGGAACCATAATAACTTGCACCTAAAGATAAGTATACACTATTGTTATGGAAGTTTATATTAAAATCAAGTCTAACTAAAATCAACACTGAAACTAAGTTTCGACGAATCTCCGGAACAAATAGCACATCATGTAGGAACAATGTGCATCTACCGCGCATAAGTAGTTGACAGGTGCCAATGCTTCTGATCTCTACTCTTGAATTGTTCCCCACGTATATCCACTTCGTTCGTTATGGAACTCGTCGAAACTCCACGAAAGCTTCTCTGTCCTTCGTTACATGGTCTGTGGCTCCCGAGTCTTCTTTGGCTCGCCACAGTCGCGAGCAAAGTGATCTTTCTTGCCACAATTGTAACATTTCACTCTTGAAATGTTCTTCTTGAAAGGACGCTTTCCTTTCTCCCGTTAGTTGTGCCTTGGTTTCTTCCCTAAAGGACTTGCTCCCTTGCCTTTCCACTTCTTTGACCCAGTAGGGTGCTTCCTCTTGGAGCCCAAAACTTCATGCGAGCTAGAACCAGCAAAGTAAATATCAGTTTCTGGCTTAGCCGCCATGAGGCGATCCTCTTCCAGCTCAAAATGCCGCATAGCATCCTTGAAGGTCTTGATACCCCATTGTGGGTCAAATGGATCTTCATGTGCTCCCAGCTTTGAGGCAAGGAGCGAATTACTGCCTACACCTGCTGTTCATCAGTGAGTATGTGGCCGGCATCCTTCATATCACTAATCATATTCGACATCTGCCTCAAATGTTGTTTCATGATCTTTCCATGAAACATCTTATATGAGTCGAAACAGATAGTGAGTTGTCTCAGTTTGGTCATATAAGTTCGATCAAATCTTGATGCCAGTGCAACCCACATGTCTTTGGCATTCTAGAAACGTCCAAACTCTCACATGATGTCATTGTCCATGATGCTTGACAACGTAATACGAGCAAGAGAGTTCTTTCTTTTCCAAACAGCAAAGGCATCTTTATCCCTTTTGTGTTGGGCAGTTGTCCCATCCTCAGGTTCTTCCATAATCTGGTTAAGAGTTTCAAGTGCCTCTTGCTCTTCCAGCATATATTGAATCTTGAGACTCCCAATCTCATAATTATCGCCATTCAATTTTTCTCCCTTATTAAGTTCAACCATTATGTTCTTAGTTGCTGAAACCATCGTATCTGAACATTTCAGACACATATGCACGAATTATTAAAGCTTATCTAAATACTTCATCAGCATCATGATTACATAAACTAATCATATTAATGAATAGTTTCACAAAAGGTCTTTCGAAAGTTCACTATGTTCCTAATCATCATCTAAAAAACCTAATTTGAAATTATCATTAACATAATCATTTATGTAAAGAAATTGATTCTTCAAAAGTTATACAAACTTTTAAGAACTTCCCACGTATAACATAACATATAATATGGCAATATAAAATGAGAAATCACAAAAAAATTCATAGCCATATATATATATATATATATATTTCATAACACATTCACAAATGTTTAAGAACATGTAATATCAACTTGAGACATGTACAGAATTGATTCCAAATCCTAAAAGAACAATATCAAGTGTACCAATCCAACACATAGACAGGAAATGACTCATAAAATTCTTTAGAAAGTTTTATTTTCTTCGGAACATAAACGGAGGCTCCCGAAAAACCTCTAGATCCGGGCCATGGTTTGCCCCGAGACCTATTCAATGCAAGGATTGATGTTCTCCTTGCCCTGACCCTTATGTATTCTTGCAGAAAATTCTCCACAAGCATTTTATACCTTGGACCCTTTAAGGTTTCTTTAACCTTATCAAGAATTCTTCCCAACTCCTCAGGAATAGTGCATTTTAGGGCTCCGACCATTACATATTCCGGCATTACAAAACCGTTCCAAATGATATCCTATATCATTTTGTTGACCTTGGTGATGTGTGTCATCATATCATCTCCAGCGTCCCATCGATAAAGAGCTAGCTTGATTCTTAGTTTCTCAAGTCTTTCCTTTTGAGCTGTCGTTCTTGGAATTATCGGAGTGCGTCTCCAATATACCATTATTTCTGCAAAAAATGTAGAACAAAGGGATTACTTATAATCCATGATATATTAAGATAAGGAATGTTTATTCATATACATATGATCTAGCACTTGTATCTCAAAAAACTATAGAGAAATACTAGAGAAAATGCCAAAGAATATACCCCTAAGTACGTGTACATAGGGTTTATCGTGCATTTTCACATTCATAAGTGCAACAAACATATAATATGAATATACCATAACGTAGAGCATTCCGATACGAGCACGTCGATACCAAGAACGTCCAAATCGGAGTTCAAATGAGCTCAAACGGGCCGAAAAAACACAATGGGATCATTCTGTCCGGTTTGAACCGGTCCGGTTCGATCAGTTTGACCGGTCAACGGTCAACGATCAACTGGGTCGGTCAACGGAAACGGGTCGAGTCAATGGTCAACGGGTCGGGATCCGCGCTCCAATGACGTCACGTTGACGTCATCGTCGGCGGTTGGTGACGACTGACGCGCCGTTTCGCCAAGGCCGCGCGTGGGCCTCATGCGCCGTCCTGCCCACGGCCCTTGTTGGCACGTGAGGGCACGTGCGGCCTCCTCCAGCGACGCGCCACCCCTCATTTTGCTCGTCTCAACAAGCACTTTCTATCTATGCAATAAAAATCAAGTTTTGATGAAAAAAAAAAATCGAAACATGCATGAAACAGTTCGGCGACGCGAAGAAAACGAAAAAAAAAAAAACGAGGCCGAAACAAAAAAACAAGTAGTATACACTTCAATGTTAGAGACGATACACATGCATGATCGGGAAACAAGTAAACGGGCTATGATACCAATGTTGGGAAAACTCAATCCCTGATCGACACATTCGAAATATATTCGAAACGAATTCAATCAATGCGCAAAACGTGCCCGATGACCATCAACTTGTATTACCGATTGTACAGACATATCACACAATGAACATACCCGGTATTATCACAAATTAAGTGCCACTTTGCACTTGAGAATTGTTCGATCGTCTTTCGTACTCGTTTGCATTCCAAAGGAAAAACAGAGAAAACGTTATGTTCGAAGGAGTGTGCTCTTTTGCATATGAAAAAACACATTAGTTTTTCCAAAGGGTGCCTACTATTTATAGTGATTGGTAAATAACTACCTTGTGGGCTCTTGTGGCTCACGGACCGAGTTTGGCCCATCTTGGGCGGTCCACCCATTATGTCTTTCATAAGCATTAATTAAGTATTGCCTGGAAAAGTTCAAACTTGGCAATTTAGCTGAAGGTGAAATCAATTAAGCAAAACAATAGTTAAACCTCTATAGGATAAAAAGTTTACACTCCTTACCAAAAAAAAAGTTTACACCTCTCAGGATTTTTCCATGTCTGTTTCGAAACTTCAACGTTTTCTTATACAGTTTCCTCACCAGCTCAATCCGCTCATCTTAGCTTGGTGGAGCGAGTCTATCGGATGAATCAACGCCCATGTACTCCAGCATTATCTTGAAGAGCTTCGTCGCTGGGCTCACTCGATCACTTTCGATTTTAAGTAAAGAAGTTGGTATAGGGTCCTGCACAATTTAATACTTAGCTTTCAATGGGTTTATATCACCTGAAAGTATATATCTACCATCATCAAAACACACAATCCTCACCTTCTGGAAGCACAACATGTCCTCAAAGGTAAATTTCTTATGAACTTGTGGGCCCACATACTTCTCTGAGAAAAGCCCACCTTCTCCAACAGTTTGGATATGTTCCTGCATCAACCTCAGAAACCCCTCCACCTAATGAAAACGGCAATTATTTGACTGGACTATCAAATGGCACAACTAATAGGGAAAAGAGATAAGAATCAGTTAAGCACCTGAAATCTATCAAACAAGGGTATAGCGCCCGCAAGCTCGGGTGGTAGGGCCCTCAATAGAGTAGTCGGTGTGTTGCAGGTGTGCGAGAACATAGAATTACTAATAAGGAGAAGGAGCGCGATTCATATTTATCTCCTAAAAGGTCACATGTATAGTATGAGAGACGTTGACATAAATGCATGCAACTCACGGGGATGCAAGATCGGAGCCATCGCTGTCATAGCCATCTCCCTTTGACAAAGCAGTGTGATACGAAGAGGATTCTTCATTTCCGAAACTCTGTACCATCCTTGGCTGCATCTCCCCTGTCATTTCACAGAAGAACACCAGAACAAGGTCTCTCAATCTCCTCTTCACATAATCAAATAGTTCCTTCTCCCTTTTTAACACATTCAAGTTACTAACATGATCATGCAATGTCCTTGAAAGGTTTATTGTGGTCCTAAAATAGCCACAACTATTTTAGAAAGGAAAAGAATGATGGAGCAATGTATGGAAAATTAAACACCCGAGTACTTAAAAGCTCTAAATAGAAGTGCCGAAATGAAAACCTAAAAATTGCGGGCAAAGAATATGCATAGCCATGTTATAGGCCGACATGATCCTTCATGAGCTAAATTGGAATCAGGTTCAATTTCTTTTCCGAAAGAATAGTCCACTCAGACTAAACTAGAACCAAAGATGACTCACTAAAACTCCTAAACTATGCGCTAATTAAAAAGAGACTAAGCTTAATCAAATGTTAAAATCGAACAACTTAGTCTAGCCCTTTTTCTAAACTATCTTTCTATCTTGATTTTTTAATTTTTTAATACGATCATCTGCACTTTTTCAATTAGAATATCTAATTATTTTTTAATTTTTTTATTAAGAAAATAGGTATATGGGCTCCTCGTCGCGCAAGGCTAAACCATGGATACAAAAATGGGCTATTGCATATGGGTCTTTTCCTTTCTAACTAGACAAAAATACAGTTCACTAAAAGATCAGACCCAGGCCAAAACTCTCTATTTTGCTTTAGCTTTCTTCTTTCTTTCTATTTCCCTGCTCTCGTCGTCTTTTTTCTACACCAACTGAGAACACCCCAAAAGCCTACCTAAGATTCTACGCACCAAAATACTTCATAAACAACTTGGGCATCCTCTAAAAGAAACCCCTTGTAGCTAAGGACTATGGTGACTAGGGCGGATCCTCATATTTGAACTACTCTCCAGAGCAAGCGCACAATATAATTTTGGCTCGGAGAAAACTAGCGCAACACAGACCTCAAAGGTAAGAGACTTATAGAAACCCTAAGCGGGCGAACGTCGCCGTGTCCGCAGCGGCTTCGACGGCGACCCGTGTGCGGGGGACGGGGGACGGGGGACGGGACGCGTCGCCTCTAAGGAAGACGAGAAGGCCGGACTTGCGAGGAGTGAGAGAGAGAAAAGTGTCCGCCGCAAGATCTTCCTTGTGTGTTTCTCTTCTATGCTCGTCCGAACCGAAGAAGAGAAGAAGATGGAGAGAAGTGTCCGCCGCCGCAGAGAAGAAGATGGCAGGCAGCCACCTGCAAATAGCCATTCTTCAGCTTTTGCATGTGTGGGTCCCCCACCCACAAAATCCTTTTTCATTTCGCTATTGTTGCTGATGGGACTTTAAATTTTGTAGGGAATTGACTCCTGCCATGCCATGCCATGTCATGCCATGCCATGCACGCACGGTGGATTTAGGCACGTCCTGATTATTAACTTGGAATCGCATAAAAAATATTACTTAATTGATCCGATCGGGTCGCCGGGGGTCCCGGGACATGCTCTTGCGCCCGTGGGCTATGCGGGGTGATGCCGAGTCCTTTTAACTTATCGACTCGCGTTCGTTGTGATCTTCGAGCAATTCTTGCACCATTTTCTCGTGGCCGATGCTATGAAATTGAGCATCTTGACCCTGGTTTGCGCATCCGGTTCTGCCGTTGCCATGCACGGTTCCCCCTCTTGGCAGATTAAATGGGGAAACTGGTGGGCAAGAGAGTAATTAAATGGTGTCTACTAATACTCCTCCTAGACTAAATCCTTATCGTCAAGGCTCGCCCTCACGCCCGTCGGTGTTCGCTCGGTGCCATGCGTGGTTTTTGGCTCGACTCTGCTTTCTGCGTCTTTTGTAATTGGAAGAAGGGGCGGCACATGGCGGTGGTTTAGTTTTGCTAGTTCTCTATCTCGTCTATCTTTTTGTCTCTCTTTTTTTCCTCCTCGCTGCTCGAAACGAATGTTCAATTCTTATTCTTTTAATCAACAATAGTACATGGAGTAATCGTGTCTTTTCCATTGACTCCGTTCATTTAAATTAATAGAAAATACTGACGTGGCTTCTTCTCTTTTTATATACTTTCTTTCTCCCGCGTGGCATCATCTTATCAAAACATGAAATATAAGACTAAAACGGCGCCGTTTTGAACCGAAATCTCAATTAAATTAGACTAAAAAATTTTTTTAAAAAATTAGAAAAAAAAGAAAGGCAAGGGAAAGGGATACTGGCACTCGTAACCGCCCACCATCATCGGAAAGTGTGAACACAAATTTGACGAGTTTCAGAAATTAATTGTACTCGTGTAAGTTTTAGGATTTAAATATACTTCATAATGAGTTTTAAGACTTTTGATGCGCTTATTTCAATGATCAAATAAAGGGAGATAATATCGGAGAATTTCATATGGTTAAAAGTAGAAAAATAACGGGAATTTGTGCAAGGAGTTTTTCATTGGGTAGCTGAAGGTGCACGATACATTCGGTGGGCACGAGAGCAGGCTAACGTCGATTTTGGAGTTCAACCGTTGGATTAAGGGTGGACTTTGGTTGCCCGTCACGCGATGGATGTGATTTTTATCTTGGAGGAAATGAACAGAATCAACATGGTGTGGGATTGCTTTTACCTTTTGTCTAGGGATGTGGGTCCTGATGGTGAATGGATTTAAGACGACATGGCATGTTTATACGTTTGATTGATTGATTTATACGTCTCATATAGGCTTTTTACCTGCTGGCGTTGAATGGATCAGAGAGTCCTTCTTGAAAGTAATTACTTTCCAAGTATTGCTAGCAGTAGAAGGAGCAGCAGCAGCAGCAACATGGTTTTCTCGCACCTCAATCCCTCCTCTCGCTTCTTTGAGCTCGAAATGATATCGCTACAGCGAGTAATCTCCATCACACTAAAAATGATGGTCTCTGCTCGTCTTCAAACCCGATAACGCAACACCGTCAAACGTGCAAATAACCCGTCTGCTTCCTCGCTTGCCCTGACAATCCGTCCAACATCCCGATGTTGATTTGGGTCATCTCTCTCTTCATGAGAAAATGAAGCACAAGGAGCCGTGCATCTCCAGAAAACGATCGTGTGTTCTGCAACTTGCATACTTTGGGAAACTTCTCGCTGTCCATTTCCTTGGATGCTGTGATCAACGAAATAGCTCAATGATATGTACCACCCCAAAACTCCCACCGCCAAGTTCTATTTAAGGTATATAGTTACTTATGTCATATGAACAATACTTAATGTTTCGCTATTCTAAATATCGTATGGATCATGAGGATTTCTTAATTAAGAGTTTCTCTAATTTATGAGATTTGATTTTTCTATCGATAAGCTTTGGTGGTTAAGTTGTTTATTAAGTGCGTGGAATGAATGGACATTACCCAATAAAGTGAGAGTCAAAGGGTAAGTTCACTTTTTTAGATTGCAATGTTAAATTTGTCCTCATTTTGTGGTTGCTAACGGATAAGAGAAAGCAATCGTAAACATTCATTGAGGATTTTTTCATTCAAATTACAGTTCATTTGCTTATATTGATAATGTTTTTGGGTGAATTAGATCTATTAGGAATTTCACATAGAATGAAGCTATCGGATGACTATTAGAGATTTATAGGTAGAGATAGCACGTCAGTTGATGCCGATCTAAATGTGTCTTGCTAGCCCCAGGTTTCTCTGCGTATATTTCAACTCTATGGTTCACATTTGCAGGTTTTTTGTCTCCGCTGTCTTTCTGCTTCTTCTTTTTTTCTTCTCGCGACTCAAAATTAATGTGATCCATCTGGTCCAACTTAGATTACTAATGCTTCAAGATCTAAGTCCTGGCAAAAAGTTCACCTTTTCTCTTCGTTATATAAACTTGACTCGAGAGGAAGTCACCAATAACACAATACCAATGCTCCTCAAGTGGTATCAAGGCCTATGTGCGTGAGATTATATAAGTTTCCATGGTACATAAAATTAACACACTTTGTCTATTGAAGTAATTCGCCACTTAATAAAAAAGAAAAAAGAAAAGCACATGCTACACCACTGGCCAATGAGCATAAGATTTTGGTTTTAAATAATTTAGACTATGACCATAATAATATCATAATAATTACGACCAATGATATTTCTAGCTAACATTTCCAAAGGTATGAATGTGCCCAAGAACAATATATGTGAGGTCCAATAAGTTCCATTAACAAAAGGACTCTCAGGACAAAGTCAAGGTTAAAAAACTTGTTCTTCATAGCACTTTTCTCCTAAAGCACATCCATCTAGTTACTTGATTCGCAAACTCACTATACTAGACCACCTTGTTTGAGAGATGTTAGACATGAAATATGTAATCTCAGACTCACTATACTAGACCACTTTGTTCGGGGAAAATTACAAAAAAAGTCATAAACCTATTGCAATTGTGCCAATTCAGTCCTAAACCTTATTTGTTATCAATTCAATCTTAAACCTTTTGTAATTGTGACAATTCAGTCCATTTTGCCACTTTTGGGCCGCCGGCGCCGGCGTGGACGTTGGCCGGTGCCGGCCCTTCGGCCGACGCTAACGTGACAAATTTTTAATATATATATGTATATATATTTTACATTTTTTCTCTCTTTCTTTTTTTTTTCCTATCTTCTTCCCCGATCGCCGGTCCAGCGACCAGCTAGAGGCTGAGGCCAGCAAGTTCCAACTCGACTGGCATGGGTGAGGCTGGCCCTTGCCGGCACTAGCGAGGGCGAGCCTCGGCGTCGCCAGGCAAGCTCAAGCCTCGCCATGGCTGGGCGAGCTCGACCTCGCCCACCGACGGCGAGGTCGCCCAGATCTGGCAAGACCTCGCCATTGGTGGGCGAGGCTCACCCTCGCCAGTGCCGGCGAGGGCCAGCCTCACCCATGGCCCAGCGACTAGAGAAGAAGATAGGGAAAAAAAAAAGAAAGAGAGAAAAAAAGTAAAAAAAATTTCAAAAATAAAAAACAAAAAAATTGCCATGTCGGCGTCGGCCAAAGGGCCGGCACCATCCATCGTCCATGTCAATGCCAGCAGGCCAAAAGTGGCTGAATGGACTGAATTAGCATAATTATAAAAGGTTTATGACTGAATTGGCCAAAAAAAAGTTTATGACTGAATTGATATAATTGCAATAGGTTGAGGATTTTTTTAGTAATTTTCCCCTTTGTTCGAATCCTTTAAAGGGCAAGAAACGAAAATTACATAAGATCATGATTGCTAATTCAATCCATTACCCTCTCTAATCTACTAAGAATCAACCCAAAGTTTGTTTTCAAGAAAACCAAATCGTTTCCAGCCGCATCGGCATAGACGCGAGTTCAGAGAAAGGGAGAGACGATTCTTTTCTTTATTGGTAAGGAGCGACAAACGTCGGGAACGCTTCCTGGAAGTAAGTACAGGAATGCATTACGAGAAGTTCGAATCGAGTCTTTCTCGCAAAATTTGTCCCGCTCTTGGGGGACCGAACATTTGCTTTTTGCGAGAGACAAGCAATCACAGTAATAACTAAGCTCGCCTTGCTTGGTGGCCAGGATGAATTGATTCTAAAATGGTAATCATTTAGACTTTGATTCAAACTCCAGTTAAGTGCCCCATGAGATTCTACAGCATTGAATATGAGGAGGATGACCAAGAAAGGGACTCTTCAAGCAAGGGAAAACTGTCAAATCAGTCCTAAACTTATTGTAGGGCGGCCAATTCAGTCCTAAACCTTTTAAGTTTGCCAATTCAGTCCTAAACCTTTTAAATACTTGCTAATTGAGTCCTTCCGGCCAATTTTGGCCGGCCGGCGCTGATGTGGCCGCTGGCCGCGCCCCTTCAAGCAATGTAGATAATCATTCCATGATGCCTCTGCCCTTGATCTCTCTCCCACAGCCAATACACATTGTTCTTCGAAGGGATATATTTAGGAAGATATCCCTCCGTAATCTAGCAATGACCCCATATGACAGAATCACGTCACTGCCACAGCCACTCTCAATGGCAATGGAAAACAGGCTTGCTTTACGGGGACTTCTCTTATTTCTATTGGTCACTGGAGTTGTTATTGAATTACGTATCCAACAATTCGTCCTGTGGCTTTTTTCTTCTTCTTTTGTTTTTTTTTAAATCCTGACAAAATAAAACGTGATTTTCGTATGACCAGCCAATAGAATTTGGAAAAATAACACAAATAATCCATGAACTCTGGTCCAATGCACAATATAATCCTTAAACTTTCAATTTATTCAATATGGTCCCGGAACTCTTGATATATGTTCAATTTAGTCCCTGCACTATATGAAAATGTTCACTATTGTCCCTCAATTTAAATCAATGAAAGGATAACATCAAACATTTTCATATAGTCCGGGAACTAACTTGAACATACAATTTAAAAGTTCAAGGACAACATTACACGTTGAGCTAAAATTTAAAAATCACATTGAATAAATTAAAATTTTATAGATTATATTGCACATAAAATTGAAGTTGTCCCATCGAATTTCCCTGGCCCACTGGATCGCAAGCATCGAGTTTAATTACCACAACACCCGTGGGTTTCGGAAAATTATTTGATATTTCGTGCATGTTGGACAAAGACACGCACGTGGTTCTTTTCTTGACAGCCACAAAGTGACTTTGGCCAGGTTCTTAACATGCTCTCTCATAATCCATAATCAATAATCAATAATTCCATAAAATAAATAAAAAAATAATTCACAGATGGCGAGGAAAAAGAAATTGGAATTTCATTTTCATCTTGCCATCGTTTTGATTGATTCCACCCCAACCATATTGCATATCTTGGCTACGTAATAAAGATTCTACTTACGTTATCTATTGGCAATATAATTGAGCATTTGAGTAACTCGAGTATATACCTGTGACATATCTTGTATTGCTTGTTGAGTCTTGTACTGTTCTCTTCGTGAGGTAGGTCTCATTGATCGGACCAGGTAAATCGGATGTTCAATTTATTTCCTTGTTAAGTTTATTTTATTGTCCGATTGCCTGTGTTTCACGATATTATACCCACACGACTTTTTGTTGTGTATAGACCGAATTAAGAAGAAAAAAAAAAGTCGTTGGTGAATTGTTAGGGTGTGTTGAGCAAAAGCATCGTATGACCAGTCATTTGATTCCGCTCTCTTACTTGTCATCGTCCTTGTGTTGTGATGATGATGGCTTCTACTTAATTTTCATCCTGCCTGCTTTCTCCCATTCTTTTCTTGGTCGTTTTGGTCCATGTTTGAAAGTTGAAATCGAAACCTACTGTAGTCGTCGAAGAACTAATTACGTACGTATGTTAATTTTTTTTTTTGTTTCTTTTGACCTTCGAAGGTCCGTTTTGTTCCTTTATTTATTTATTATTTTATTTATTTTTGTGTCTTGGTGTTGATTTATAATTCTCTATTTGCTGCTAATTTAACAAGCGGCCTATTTGGACCACACTTAACTTGGTGACTCGAAACCTTCTAGTCATTCACACACAAACACGCCCATCGTTGACCATGCGATGCATTGCTATATCCAGAAAACTTGTGAAGATTTTTCTTTTTTTGAAAATGCTAGTAAAATGTCATTATTTTCGATTGACGGAAATTAATATCATCTATAAACTAATAACAAAAAAAATATCAAGATGCCTCGTTGTGTATAATGTTATTAGTGTATTCCTATATATTCCTCTAGCGTCTTACATGGTCTGTATAAAAGTTAAGGAAAAAAGATAAATTCTTTGATCTATTAAATGAAGAGATTTGATATATATTTTCTACTACTGAAACTAATAAAAAGTTCATCAAGAAAGTGAGCCATCTTTTGAGATAAGATGGACAAAAAATAGAAAAGTCGTTATAAGATCAATGAAGAAGAAGGGACTTTTAAGTTTTATACTATATTAAAGAATGTCTTTTTTCCTTACTATCCTAAAGACCAACATTGAGCCACCATCAATATAGAAACACATGGAAAGAAAATGTTTAGATTAATCCTATCAACAAAGAAACTTAGCCAGAATCGTACTCGACACAATGAGAGATTCCACCGTGTAAAACATGCTTGTAAGCGTGCAAAATTATCCAAAATCGGAATCAAAACTGTGCTAATTTGGTTCAGGCATTTACTTGGTTCCACTCTCTCTCTTCCAACGGCGGGAGGATTTCGTTCTTCTCCAAACAGGAACCACCGATTCTAACCATCATATTCAAAATCAAAGAAACAAGTTCGGGCATCCATCCTTAATCCCAAACAGCGAGGAGGTAGGGATTTCTAGACTCATGCGCATCAAAGGGTCCTTTCAGACGCATAATTCAATAAAAATATAATAATGTTATAGTATCAGAGTCCTGATAAAGGTAAGAAAAAGATCTCTTAAATTCAATGAACTCATAAATGCTCACAAATGTACTTATGAATGCTCTCATCCTGATTTGTATGGTGAACTAAATTTGCAGTTTGCCCCATTGCTTTCTTGCAATTAAAAAATGGCACATCTAACTTTGGAGTTTGGAAAGCCAACAGCCCTAAATTTAATTTTCTCCATTCTTTTAATCAAGAAAGGAAATAAATTGCGTTAATTTTGCCCCTTCCTCGATTGATGTCTAATTATGGGAATGATTAGATAATTCAAAATTATGTCATCTCGTCCGGAAAGAATTCTATTCTGGACTCAAGAGGCCATGTAGCAAATTACAAGTGAAAGAAACCCTCTGGCTAAAGCACTTGTTAAACATGCTCGATGAGAAATTTCTATTTTTAGAATATCGATCCTGCATATTAACCGAATAAAGGGTGCATTGAATTTGTTAATATTTGCTCATTCCGTTATTTGAATAACCTTTATAGTTGCGTCCTTTCTAAACTCACTAGAGCTAATTTTTTATAGGAGCTTCTTTGTAGCAGCAAATTAAGCTTGTCTGAGTGAAGGTGATGGTCGAAAGATTGAACAAATTGAACAAATTTGTACATGTACTAAAAGTCCTTTCTAAACTCACTATAGTGAACATGTACTAAAAGTTGAAGGACTTCATTGAACAAATTGAAAGTTTAGGGACTACATTGACATTGAGTTAAAGTTCAGAAACTACATTGAATAAATTAAAAATTCAGGGATCAAATTACACATTAAGTTAAAATTTAGAAATTATTTGTGTCATTTTGCCTTTATTAGCGGAGGGGACAAGAGTGTTGCACAAGGTGACCAGACACAAATCAAATTCTCGGTCTTCGAGCCTTGGAGCTAACTTCCCAAGTCACCCCCATGGAGATTCATTAATTACAAAATCTAGACTGGGAGTCGATGCTAATTCACACTTTGCAGCAATCAAGAGGATGATAATTTATAGAAATGTCGGACATATTGAATTATTAATTTCCTTATGTTTATTTACTTAGTCATGCCATTGGATTTACACTAAAAGATTTCTTGCCCAATTTCATTCAAATTAATGCCGAGTTTACAGAGATGGAGGATGAAAACTGTAATAGGCGGATGAAATCCGGAAATTTAATGGTATTAAATGTATTATGGGAGAGTGAAAGTGGGAAGGTGAACAAACTTTGTCCGCAGGGGCTTTGTGGTAATTACGTGGCATTGCTTCGGTGGATTCTGTAATGAGAAAAGCGGTCCCCACCTTTAGGTTTCTCCTACCTTTAGGGACGACCATTTGGGTTTCTTTCCGCTGTTTTACGACGCATTGGACCGTAAAAAGAATTTCTGTATTGTTCTCTAAGGGCGCGTATGGTAACGTTTCTATTTCTGAGAATAATTTCTTTTCAGAAATAGTTTTTTCTATTTCTATTTCGTGGAAGAGTTTTTGAGCAAAATAATGCATTTGGTAACTGTACAAAATTTCTATTCCTGAAATAGAAAAAGAACATAAATGCGTTTGGTAACTACACAAAATTTTTATTCTCAATTTTTTACATTCAAATCTATATCTTTTATTTAACTATAAGTACAAGTTATAAGTGAAAAAAATCAATAAGCATGGTTTATTGGTTTGTCTAATCCTTTTTAGGGGTTTAAAACCCCTTTTAATCCCTAAACTAAGGAATCTTCAAAAATACCACTTGGGCACCTCAAAATTTTAAATTTCACTCAAAGTGGGTGGCTACAGGTATTCTAAGCCATTATGTGATTTTTTATATATTTTTTTGGGGTAAAATTTATTAAAATTTTTTACTTTCCTTAAATTTGTTTCTTTTTATTTTTCCGAAAATTTTTTATGAAATTTTTTTAATTTTTTCAATTTCAGAATTTTGCAAATATTTAAGGGTTTTCTGAGTTTTTCTGATTTTTATGGATTTTCTGAGAATTTTTCTGATTTATATGCATTTTGGGAATTTTTTAATTTTCTAATTTTTTATGGGATTTTTCTGAAATTTTTCTAATTTTTATGAATTTTTGGAATTTTTTAATTTATTCTAAGCCATTATGTGAATTTTTTATTTTTAATTTTTTTTGGGGAAAATTTTATTAAAACTTTTTACTTTCCCGAAATCTATCTCTTTTTATTTTCCAAAAAGCTTTTTATGAATTTTTTTAATTTTTTCAATTTCGGAATTTTGCAAATTTTTATGGGTTTTCTGAGTTTTTCTGATTTTTATGGATTTTTTTTGGAATTTTTCTGATTTTTACGAATTTTTGGAATTTTTTAAATTTTTTTATTATTTTCGCCTAGAATGGACCAAACCGGTGCTTTGAGACGGTTTGCAGATGACGAAGGATGGAGGAGGAGCTGAGGTCGCGGCTTGAGGACCGAACCTTTCTATTTCTATTTCTATTTCTGGGAACAAAGAAGTAGATTTTTTCTACTTCTTATTTCTGCCTCAAATCTATTTCTTGGCCACTTTTCTATTCTAGGAAATAGAAAAATAAAATGCGTTACCTAACGGATTTTTATTTTTTTTTTGTTCCAGGAAATAGATAAACAGAAAAATAGAGAAACAAAGCGTTACCAAACGCACCCTAATTTGCATGGAGTGATCCTCACGCGACTTATTTTGCGTGTGATGCACGCTCCCAATTTTTTACAATAGAAATCATTAATGCATTAGATAATTCTTTAACCATCGGGTGCTACCCTTCTTACTTGGAAATGAAAAAATTGGGAGTTCGATTCTCCAATTTTCAAGGGAGGCTAAGGGTGAAGACGTTTAGTTTTAAATGTGGGTTTTGATTTTCAGGGTCTACAAGGAGGTAGGGCAAAAGTCTAAAAGCGAGGTCAGTGTTATAGTAGGACCAAAAAAAAAGGAGATAGTTCTTCATGAATATATTTTGAAGAGAAAAATTACTATTCTAATTAAAAGTCATCTCGAAAATATTATTGTAAAATCATAACGGGCTCCAGTCCCGATTATTTACAATAAACTCGGTGGGCTTTTCCTCTCTCTTTTTCTTTTTTATGTCGTTGTGCCTATCTTAAACGAAATTATCAATCCAAGACACATAAAAACGGTGAAGATATATGAACGTTGATCACATGATATAGTTCTAGTAAATTTATGAGTATCTTTGTCCACTTTATTATTTTACAAATCACAAATTTCTAAAATCCAATAAGATTCTCTCTCTCTCTCTCTCTCTCTCGCTTATGTACGTTAATCGCATGATATAGTTCTAGTAAATTTATGAGTATCTTTGTCCACTTTATCATTTTACAAATCACAAATTTCTAAAATCCAACAAGATTATCGCATGATATAATGGTGGGCCTTTTGTCTCCCACCGCCGTCGTGTTCTTCACGTCCGCCTCGCCGCCACACCAGCAACTGGGTGCCGAAACAATGACCAATTCAATGAATATTGGCAACCCTTCCTCCCTTGGTAGCACATTTGACAAATTCCTTCTATGTTGTCAATGTTATTATTACTGTTATCCAAGCCTCACAAGGTACCATGTCAAGCGTGAACCCTTTGAGCATGTCCGCGTTGAACAAGTAACAAGGGCTCATTTTCAAACCATGCTTACCTTAGTTGCTTCGACATTACGAGCTCGTGTTGCTCTCTCCGCTGTTTGGCGATGCTCTGAACTTCAGAAGAGAGAAATAGGGAAGCATTCTCTAGCTACCAGGAAGTCGTAATCAAGGCCACACCATTTCACAAGCCATTGTTAATGGCACATTGACATGGCAGTGCCTTCCTCCTGTCCATCACATTCACTATAAAATTGAGGAGAAGCTATTGTTGTAGCGGGCATAATGACCCCAGCTATAATAGCCAAATGAAAAACACAAAGACTTGTTCTAAGTTCTAGTCCATCGGAACCGGTTCTCCAATTTTTGAGATCTGGAACCTACCCCATATACCTTGAATATTGGAACTAGATTAGTTCTCTAATTCTTAGTTCTACCCTAGAACAATGCTCGCCTCTAAATAACTTATCGGCTCTTATTAAAATTACCACTTTTTATTTTAGTAAATCATCAACTCTTATTAAAGTATTAACTCTCGTCGGAGCCACCCGTATTGAGTGAGTTATCAATTCCAATTAAAATGCCAATTATTATTTGATTAAGTTACCAGCTAGGGGTGTGCAAAAGAACCGGGATCCATCCGAACCGCCCGAGACCACCCGGAACCGAAACGGAACCGGTGGTTCCCAGTTCCAATTTTTTGGAACCGGTGGGTACCGGTCCGGCTCTCGGTTCCTAGTATGGAACCGCCCACCCACCCACCCGGACCAGACAGGCAATATAACAATAATATATTTATTTTTTAATTTTTAATTAAAAAATATGACCAAAAATAATTTTTAAAAAAAAGAAGAAAATTATTATCATGTCTGAAGCTCTTGTGTGATTGGGATACCTTGGTCATTTTTCCCAATAATTGATGGGTACTCACTTGATTTATGGATGATGTGGTTAATATAACCGATCATAGTATAGGAATTGTATGGATAGTTATGTTCTTTTCTTTTTGTTCTATTGATCCAATGTTGGTCTACATATTTTTTTTTTATTTGTCCATGAAAACACCGACGAGCGGTTCTCGATTCCAATTTTTGGAACCGGTCCTGTAGCGGGCGGTCCACGGTTCCAGGGTGGAAACTGCTCACCCGGACCATGCACACCCCTATTACCAACTCATATTAAATTATCAATATTTAGTTGTGCACTTATATTTGAATAGGTTACTAACTCTAATTAAATGACCGAAATCTACTACGAACTTATATCGGAGTATCTATTTAAGTATATCCATCTATATTTGAGTGAGCTACCAACTCTTACTCTTTTTTTTTTTGATCGGTACCAACTCTTACTTGAATAAGTGACAAACATATGCATCTATAAGGGATAAAACTACTTTCTATATTGTATGGTTATTCAAATCAGATCGGCAACACCCACCACCCCCTTGACAATTACAAATGTCGGTTTCTTTCAAAATTAGCAAATAAGATGAAAGATTATGGGAATAATTTTGATCTTTCGAATTTTGGGAAAAAATCATACTCCCAATTAGCACTCTAGAATATTAAGTTCTTTTTCTCAAAACAAATGTCATGTGTTTGCTGGCAATTGAATGTTTGAATTGCTGCTGAAAATTTCGCCATTTCAGTTACGCCGTGTGCTTGAGAAAATCGATCCTTTCTGCTTAGTATAAAAAGTCATTGAAGGGTGTAGAGTTAACAGGGACTAGTGAAGTAGTTGATTGGTTTGATCATCACTTGGAGTATGATGAGTGTATTCAATTGTTGGATCCTACGTTTTTGTCTCAAAGCCGACCTTACGTTGTCTCTGCGGAATCTTTTGAAAGTTGAATTGGGTTCTTGGAGTTAATATCTGTAATTTGCGTTTTGTTTTCTGGTCCAGTTGAGCAGTTTTTTCATGGGGAGAAATGTTTTGTCGTGCGATTTATCTCCATGATCATAAAAGTTGGCTTGATTGTTCTGAGCTGATCTGTGCACATTTTTCATGCCAATTTCCATGAGCATGAAGGTTTGTAGGTATAAGATAGTAAAGTTTAGGCTTCGATAATAAAGGACGAGGGCATAGGGTAGGAGTCCGAGGCGTCTTTACAGCACATCTTACCGGTTAGCACATTTCATTTTATCAACTATGATTTTTTAGTACAACCTTAGAATGCGTAATCTGATATTTCCTCCTATTGCAATTCTATGTTTGTATTTTCTCTTGAGGACCGAGTTCTCCCTCTTTTTTCCTTTAAAACACTTCTGCAAACACTCCCTTCCATAATCATCTAGAAACTTACCTGCCTTCACTCTTTCTTCAAGTCTCATTACAAATTCCCCCCCGCAGATAGTGCTCATTTGACCAGGATGTGAAGGGAAGAATTGTGCTACCATTTCACGCTTGCCTCTATAATTCATAGGTGATGTTGACAATAATAACGTGTCAAGCTAGTCTACTGTTTCACGGGTGCATGTGAAGAGACTTTCGCAAATTTGCTTCTGCAACGAGAGTGCGTATTAGTGGCAAGGTTGCGCAGTAGTAGATGGTTAAACCGTTTCTTATCTTTTTCACTGTAATATGAAGATGAACAATTTCTTCTGGAGATGAAATTTTGATCCTATATTACCAGAAATGCACTCATATGGACACTATATGTCCAAGTGCCTCGTACACAGTTATGTATCTGTTACCTAGACTTGCTTTGTCAGTTTACCCATGATCTTTAATCCTGAAATTGCACTCTCAGGGACACTGAATCTCGTAGTACGCCTTCTAACCAGTTATGTCTAGATTACCTCAGACTTGCCAAATTTGTGTCAGTTAACCCAAGACGTAAGTACAATCTGCCTCGAGTGAAATTTAACTTTGTCGGTGCAGTAACTGTTCCGTGCTACCACTCTTACTTTATTATCCATATAGTTCTGGTTTCTCAGATCCTCTTCCTAAAATCACAATCTGCAGTCAGATTTATTGAATTTTTTGAGGCCTCTCCGTGTAATATAGGCTAAGTACTGGGAGTTAGAATATAAATGATAGGTCAATCAGAACCGAGAAATGGTAAGGGTATGGAGGATGTAACTCTGAAAGTAAGTAGCGCACTCTAGAATATTCAGATCTTTCGCTTTCGCTCAAAACAAATGTCTTGTGTTTGCTTCTAACTGTCTTCGCTGCACCAAACATTTACCTAAGGTCATCTTTCAGAGGAAATTGATCTACCCTTTTGCTTCTAGTTGATTCTTAGCTATATTTAAGAAATCTATACTTTCCTTTCTGCGTGTTATGTGGACCTCCATCCTAAAATCACAAAGACAACCAGTTTATACATATATTCATCACTTTCTGGGAAATCAGGTGGAAATATTCCAGTTTAGAGTTTTTGGCTTTGGCCAAGTTCTTAATATTAACCAAATGGCAATCTTGTGAGCAAACCAAAGTACTTGCGGGATCACCAGTCATCATCTGGACGTTCACAATTAAATCTTCTACAGATGCACCGAGTTGATTCTCTCTGTCATTGTACTAAGCCTTGAAATACATAAGATAGTCATATACAAAAGACAGCAATGACAAATCACTTTGGAGCATTTCAGAAGCTTGATAGGCATAGATAACATTTTGTCCAAAAGCTTAAGCTGTAACAAATGAGTTCATATAGTATGATAAGTAAATCTCTTTCATTTCGTTTGTGTATAAAGGCAAGCCTTATATGAAAATGAGAGGCTGTTAAGTAAACACATTAGAAAAGGCCAGCAGAGAATTTGAGGTAATGTGAGAAGACACGAGTCAAATAACTAGAAGGGAAAGGATTTGAAACCATGGTCTTAGCTTTGATATCACTTAGGCCTTTCTCCTTAAATGTTTGAGCTATCTTGCGATTAGCCCACAATGTTGTTTAAGTATAATCTTTACTTGCAATTATTATTTAGTCCCTCTCTCGTATCAATACATTGTTCTAGATAATTTTTTGACCTCACTTGTCAGTATCAAGTTCAGTTTTCAATTTGTCGGGCTGGTAGGAACTTTATATGAGATAAATGGTTGATGCCCAGAGAAGCTGACATGCATAAAAAGTCAACCTGGTCTTGTACTCTAGGCGGCAGCCATCGTGGACCCGCCACTTGAAGTCTACTTCCGGTAACTCTTGGTCAAGTGCGCTGTGGTCGTTTTGATAATTTCTTTTGCCTGACTTCAGCATATCTCTGTTTTAGCCGGTAAAACTTTTCAAGCTACAAGGATGAAGTTGGTGTTGTCATTGCATTCCTTCAAACACAATAGGGAAAAGCCATATATCGAGCACCTTCTGAGATTCATTTTCCCTTTCGCAAACAGTTTCATTGTAGAATATTTTGTTAAACGAAAAGTGAAAATCCGGCTTTTGTAAATTATTTATCTTCTTCCTGTTTCTCGTTGGAAAAATTATTTCATCACTCATTATGGAACTCGCTGTAACTACACTTTTTGTACTTCCTACTTTGAACGTTCTGTTCTATCTACTCATCCATATTATCTCTTATGTCCTGGAATTCTTCAGGTCTTCCAACATACTGGTCTTGAGCAAAGATGTCGACTCCCTGCCATTGAATTAACCGCCTCGCTTGCCAACAAATTCGTACTCATTGGTTTGTCACTGCTTCAACTCACATCTCATTTCCACTAGTGTATTTCCCAGTTAGAATCACCCATGTATAAGCGAAACCCTTTTCCTGATCAACACAGTAACCTATCATTCATAGGATCCGCAAAGGTCAGGATGATGAATGACGGTAAAGACGATGGGGAACTTATCACAACTCGCACCATTAGAGATACCTAGATTACTGGACGCAGTGAGGCCTCTGAGCACAGGAAGCAGTGAATTTGAAGTTACATATCTTGATTCTGAGATGCGTATAACTAGAGGAGGCAGAGCTGAGGTCAGAGTATGCACGATATCTTTAGTATTCCAACTGTTGATTCTTCAGGTAAGGAACAAAGTTACAATACATCGTGCTCTTCTTGTTCAATTTGGTTTTTTTTTTTTCAATTGTTCATGTATAAATGCAAATAATACGCAGCATTTGTGAGGTTTTTCCCTGGTGAAGCAAGGAAATTTTTGGATGTAAATTTGTGTATCTGATGTAAAATAAAGCGGTTCTTTTTCCCACTTTTAAGGTAACAATGCTCACTGGAAAGTGCCGACGACTCACCTGTGCGTGCTTGCACGCCCACCAGCATGCACTGAGAGGCCTCACTTAAAGTGAGGTCAAAAAGACCCGAGCCGGCCCGGCCCGACCTGAGTCGGCCCGGCTTGGCCCTAAAATTTAGGGTATTTTGGGGTTGGGTCTCAATTTTTTTAGGATAGGGCTTTTAGGATGGGTATTGTTAGAGTTAGGGTAGGGTCAGGGCCAGCGCATTGTTAGACCCATTATTCTCCCTCTTCTCTCTCCTCTCTCTCTACGTACAAAAAGACTTAACCACCAAACCTCTCTCTCTCTCTCTCTCTCTCTCTCTCTAAGGAGTCGTGCTTGCTGCAGTGGAGTCACGCGTACCGCCAGCAGATCTCGCTGCTCCTCAGTCTATCGTCGGCGATGGCGGCAGCTTCAGCTTCTTCTCCTTCTTTCCGGCAGCCACTGTTCCGTCGTAGATCGGAGGGAAGGGGGGGGGGATTTCTCGAGCTCGCTTCGCTCATGAACGAGGTTCGCCCCCTTTCATTCCTCCCTCTCCTCTCGTCTCGTCTCATCGGCATTGCTTCTCCGATTGTTGTTTTTTCTCCACCTCGATTTACATGTGGGGAGGAAGGATCGAATCGCGGGTGCTGTTGGTGGCTGAGTTTTTCTGCCGATCCTGCGGTTGAACGGTTGTGTGTTTGCAATTTTCTCTGACGCCGGGGGCCGGAGGAGGGGGAGCCGGCAGCGGGGAACCCTACCGGCCACCGCCCAGTTCATGCTCTCCCGGAAGTTGGGAGTCGTTGGAAACGGCGGTGTGAGGCGAAGGGGGAGGAGCCGCCCCTGTCCATGGACCCTTCAAGTGAGAGAAAGGGGTGCCGGCGCAGGATAGAGACTGAGCAGGAGAACGATTTATACAACTCTGGTGAGATTTTGGCGTTGAGGCACTAGCATCGACACTGACCCGACCCTACCCGATCCATCTCTTGGGGTAAATGCTGAATAGGGTCTTGGGTAGTGTCGCGCCGCGCTTTTTTGGGACTTTCGGGATTTGCGCGCTAAGGAGGTATTTCCGTGTAAGGGTCTCTCCCAAACCATATCTCACGTGACAGTGGATGGTAATTTCCTATTTATTCTAAGTTTGTGATTTTGGAGTCGCCATTAGTCATTATTGATAGGTAAACTAGAAACCTAATTGAGGTATGAGAGAAATACCACGATTCTACGAACCAGAGATTCTGAATACGAGGATTTAGTTACGTTATTGATCCCAGATCGAGATCCCTAATGCCCTTTCGGTACCTAAGAACGATACGATGTCTAACGCGTTATGCAAGTTTCCGAGGCTTACCCACTAATTTTATCCATTCTAATTGCAGGAAAATCAATCAAGAATTAAATGCGCAATCAATATGAACCAAATCAATTAATATTAAATGGTCTCTAAAAATAAAAATAAATTAAAACATCCAACCCCTCATGAAGCTGTAGAAGCTTATTCATTTCATGATTTGCACTTTTTTTAGGGTTTTAGGGTTTTTTTAGGAGGTTATAACCCCTGAATTCGAGATTTTCTAAAAATGTCCCTTGGGCACTTCCAAAAATTCAAATTTCACTTTCTAAGATTGGCCACAGTGTTTTTGGACTGTTCTGTGAATTTTTAAAATTTTTGAAATTTTTTATTTTTTTTTCAAAAATTTCATTAACCGAGAATTGATTTTTTAAGATTTTCTGAAAATTTTTATGAATTTTCTAATTTTTCAATTTTTTATTGATTTTCTAAAATTTTCACATTTTTATTTGTATTTTCTGAATTTTCTGAATTTTTTATGAATTTTCTTTTTTTTTCTTTTGAATTTTTTTTTATGTTTTTATGAATTTTTTTATTTTTTATTTTTTTTAAATCTCTCGTTGAAAAAACTAATTGGACCGGCCCGGTTCAACCCAGTTCGGCTTGGACGAACCGGGCTTCACCGACGTCGATTGTCTTCTCCGGCGGGCAAGACACTAAACGGCATCGTTTTGCCCCTCCTTTCATTGCGGCATTTCACCGAACATGTGATGGGCATATTCCCCATTCAAACATTAACAAGGCTGCCCGTTTGAGTTCATCTCCGGCGACCATTCCAGTGACCTTTTTGATCGATTTTTTGTTCTGTTTCAATTTCATATCACCCTCTATCAAACTAAACCAACTGATTGGCCGTCGGACCATCACCGACCGGCGAAAACCTCACCAGAAAATGCTAATTTGTTAACAACCTAAATCATGCTCATCAAAAACTCCAAATCCATATTCTACTCGCCCTAACCGTCTAGTTCGGTTCAAATCAAGAACAAAAACATCAAATAATGATTAAAGAAGGCCAACTTGAAAGGCTTATGGCCATAAGACGCTCTGGCGAAGGTCTCCCAAGCTTCGATGAAGGGTTTCAATGATGATCGGGATGATTTTGTGCAATTTCAACCATAAAAAATGCAACAAACAATAAAACTTGTGATCATAAACATGTTTTGAACATCAATATTCTCAAAATCGCAGAGAAAATGGCATAATCAAACAGGACAGAGTTCAAACATCCATTCTGAAATTTTATCAAATCATGACTGAGAGCCAACTTTACCTGCTTCGACAAAGGATCGGAAGAGATTTCCAAAGCAAATGGCGATTGTGGAGCTCTCCCCCGATACTTGGACTTCAATCTGGTGGCTTCGGTTTCATCGGAGACTGCCTGGAAAAGTCGGCCGAGCTCGACTTCCAGACCTTCACGACCAACCGATATGACTGGAACAAGGAGGGGAGGTTACGGCCAAACCCCGATTCACCGGTGCTTCATCGTCCAAGGCGGCGGCGGACACTCGGATGAGAACCTCAGACCCTCTCTCTCTCTCTCACTTTTTCTCTTTGGTTTCGCACCTTTTCTCTCTCTCTCTCTCTCTCTCTCTCTCTCTCTCTCTCTCTCTCTCTCTCTCTCTCTCTCTCTCTCTCTCTCTCTCTCTCTCTCTCTCTTTGGCAAATCGTCGAACACCTTTTCCTTTGCAATGTTCAGTTTTTCTTCTTTTTGTTCATCAAAATTCCCGCCCAAATTCGGTTAAAACCGACTTAGAATCAGTTAGATCGAATTTTTGGTGCTAGCTGGAGATTCTCCAGCTGGCCAAGCCAATTTACACGTGCTGATTGACTGGGGCAAGCTCATGAAGTCCTAGGTTTAATTCGATTTTTTTCTGGGTTTTAATGTGGTTCGGGTGAGTCGAGCGGAGAAGGTGACCGACCCGGTTGGGTCGAGTTGACCCGGTCGACCCGAGTTGGTCTAAATTCACCAATTAAGCTCAATTTTGACCCAATTTTCAAAATTAAACCCCAAAATTGAATTCCTCATCACATTTTGAACCCAAACATGTGATTTTCCCCAATTTTTGTGATAATCATGTCCAAGATTTTTCCATTTTTGTATTTGGGTTAATAGGGTTTTGTTCAATTTGATGTCCTAATGATCTGATTAGGCAAAATTAATGCCAAAATTGAATTGTCCACATCTGATTAACCCTATAAAATGATAGTCTCATGGTTCGACAATTTCATATTGGGTGCACGATTCCCAATTTGGGCTCAAAATTCTTAATTTTCAATTGAATTTTGGGGTTTTATGATTTATTTTATAAATTGTGCAATTGGACCGATCATTATGTAATTCAAGGTCCCAGAATCATTTGTTGTGAAGACACTGTGACTTAAAAATGACTAGAAAATATTTATTTGCATTTTTGGTTCAATTCGGGTTTAATTTTGCCCAATTTTGGGAAAAATATATACCCGATTCAGATTTTTCAAAATTGATGATGAATCAATGAAATTGGATTTAAAATAAGACTAATGAATATTTTTATGGAATTTTCTAATTCCATTTGCTATTTTTCTTGATTTTCTCATTTATTTTGACTAAAAGAAATTCAGGAAAAATGTACATAAAAGCTAAAAAAATTATTTTTTGGTTTAGAAATAGGTTTCTAGACTTGGCCAAGATTCCTAGTCCTAATTTTGAGATTTTTGAAAATATAAAAAAATGATCTAAATATCAAGTGTCAACAGGTAGGGGCGGGCGGGTCAAGTGCGACCCTCTACGTTTTGGGTCGGGTCGGGTATCAGGAAAGCCTGACCTGATCTGACCCATTGGCAGAGGTTGTAGAATGGCCAAGTGTTAGGAAAATGAAGTTTTGACTCCCCGAAAAGGGTCAACAAGGAAGGAAATGTATGTTTAAACCCTTTAGAAAGTATATCTTCATTCAAACGAGAAAAAGATTAGGAAGAGTTTGAGCAGGGTCAACACTTGACGCTCTCCCGATCAAGTTGCAAATCATCTAATACTATTTGATGTATTATGTTATATAAGTACCCATAGTCTAATAATCCGTACTCGTGCCCAAAGAATATATCTATGTTTTTGCTAAACAAACTATCAGACCATGAGAAAGAGAAAAAGGAGCACAATCACCAAGTCATCGAACTTTATGAGCTATGACCTCATAACCGACCCAGTAGCCTTTTTTGTCTTCTGAAATGAGAGGGGAGTGATAACAAGTCTTCTTGCACCAAAAATCTGAGAGGAAAAAAGATATCATAACACAACTGGAATTTGTCCTTAGTAAGACGTTAAAAAGCTTTATCTCAAGCCTTGTTTGGATTTCGGGATTTCCATAAAACACTTAAAGGGTACTGATAGGCTCGGGACAGAAAAAAGATATTGGCCAATTGAGGAAGCAAGGTATGCGAGCATCGACACATAAAAATAAAGAATACATCTTAACAGCCCGCGCCCACAAAATGGAAACAAGTGTAGGAGGCCTTCGTAGGGAAGCAATTCCCCGTCTTCGGTGAGGTAACACGTTCAACCACACCAAGGATCTAAAGAAGTCAAGTATCGATACAAAGTAGCAAAAATAAATGACAATCGATAAGTATGGGTTTTTGTATCATGTCGAAAAAGTTGTTCTCATCAGGAGCTTGTGATGAGCCGGAAGAAGTGGGCAAATGTTATTAGCTATGAAGTTTAGCACTTTAACTTTAGCATTTGTCTGTATGTTGTCTCTTATCTTATGAAGTCACCTTCTATGTGTTCATTACAAGATTTCAAACTACGATCAAATGCATATTTATATTTAGCAAATAGCTATACTTACGTCCATACAACTTCTCAGCACACGTGGAATACTGTAGAATATCATTAGGAGAAAATTGATTGATATTTTATTAGAGAATATGATATCCTACATCGATAATTGACACGCGAGCCGGTTGTAATTAGGCTCCACAACAATGAGGATTGATCGGCATGGTCCAATGTACAATAAATACATCAAAAGAGTGAGCTTGACGGACATTTGCTTGAGGATATCATATGGGCTTGCTCAGTGTCATCAACTAGAACACTCATTTGTATTTGACTTAATTCGTGTTAGAGCACTTAAATGTTAAATCTCTCCATTTGCATTTAATTACTCAAGCTATAAGTTGATAAGATCACCGTTCTATTCGTTGTTAGCATGTAAGATCTAGCAAGTGTGGCTTTTGCTCGAGCCGATCATCGGTCACACTCGTAGCTTAAATACATGGACAATGCCTAAATTGAACTATAGCAAACAAGTGCAACATGAGTTGATAGAAGATTCTAATTTTGATAACCACCTACGCTATCCATTTCATCGATATGAGAGGCTGTCCTAAGTATCCTCGAGAGAGAATCTTCAGCTTCATTTGTGTTTCGCGAAAAATGTAACATTTCTGAAAAATATTTTTTTAGCAAAATGACGATATTTTTCAGTATTTAACGAAAACTTGAAAATGAATTTTGAAAAATATTTTTATGACGTTTGATGTGGAAAATTTGATTTTATTTTTCTCCGTACACTCATTTTAATATTTTTATTTAATTTTCTTTTCTATATTTCTTTTTCTTTTTATTTTTCCTTCTTCTGTCGTCGGCCACGGGCGAGCTCAAGCCTCATCACAGGCCAGCGAAGCTCGAGCTTGCTAGATTCCGGCGAGCCGAGCCAACGTCGTTAGATCTTACGAGGTTGAGCTCACTCGAGGCCAGCGAATTTCGAGCCTCACCGGTACTGCTTGCTCTCTTTACTTTCCCTGAATCAAAAAAAAAATCGGTAGGTTTTTGGACACTACTCACGAGACCCAATCGTATAGTTCACATGGCGACGAACAGACACGGCGAGAGTATGGATTTGGATCGAGTCATGGCTCGCCGAACTCGACCAACTCTTGTACGAGCCAGGAAAGGAACTCCCTTCGATGAAGCCCCGGCCCGATCCCGTCCGACTGTGTCCTTTTCGTGTACTGCAACGAAAACGACCGCGTTTTGTGGTTATAAGCACTTTCTTCTTCTTCCTCCTCTTCCTTCTCTCTTCTTCCCTCTCTCGTTCCCATTCCATCGCTAGGGTTTTTCTCCAGTACACTCTCCCATGGAGATGGACCCCGACATCACGCACTGGATACTCGAGTTCCTCCTCCGCCAGCCCCTCCTCGACGAGAACATTGTAAAGCTCGCCCTCTCCCTCCTCCCTTTCTCCGACACCGACCTCCGTTTCAAGAAATCCGTCCTCCTGCGCTCCGGCCTGTCCGAAATCAATGCCGCCTCCATCTCCGAGAAGACCCTTGACGCGCTCGAAACCATCGAAGAGCTGGACAGGATGGCCAACGACCTCCCTGTCTCCGACGCCATGCGTGAGGCGTATTGCTCCGTCGCCGTGGACTGCACCGTCAGGTTCCTGCACGGCCGGATGGACGAGCAGGGCGAGTGTTTCGGCGCAGTGGAGAGGATTTGGCGGGGGAGGGTTCGCAGGATGGATGATTCGGCGACTAAGAGCGCGCTCCTCTCGCCGGAGTTGCTCCGGTGGAGGCTCCGTGTCGAGGAGGCGATGCACCATGGGGACGAGCGCCAGCATCTGTTGGCGATGGACACGAGAGGTGATGCACTTAGGTCGGTAAGGGCTTATTTGGACCAGGCGTGGGAGAGGATGGGTCCTTCTTTCCTTGAAGCCACGGCGAGGCGGATGGCCGGTGCTATTCCGTGCAATGAACAGGTTATGGCGAAGCTTCCAATGGAAGCTCGTGTTGGTGAACGAAATGATTTGCCTGACATTGGACCGATTGTAGATCTGATTAGCCAAAGGAGGCCACCTATAAGGATAGAAGATGATGGGAAAATGCCTGGTATGTTCGTTTGGATTTAGTCGCTATGCTGCATTCGAGTGTTTTTTGGCTTGAGCTTTTGTGTAAAATCTTTTCTCTTCTAGCTGATTGTTACGGGAGCATTAGAAACAAGTTGGTGGATTGGGGTTTTTTTTTTGTAATTTATGAATTTTTTTTTCCTTAGAAACGTCAAAGCGTGACGACGGATTCATCAAAACTAAGCAGCTTGCACGCGGGGGAGATAAGATCATTGCAGATAATGGGGAAATCAAAAGAGATGCATCACGTGGCGAATATGATAGTCCCTCACACCTGATGTTAATAGAGTTAAAGAAGCACTCAAATCTAATTCTTTGGAGCCACAAGCAGTGGTCATGGACCCACTTGCTGATGCTATACGCTTGGCTGAAT
The DNA here is from genome assembly GCA_031216405.1 of Syzygium malaccense. Classification (NCBI taxonomy): domain Eukaryota; kingdom Viridiplantae; phylum Streptophyta; class Magnoliopsida; order Myrtales; family Myrtaceae; genus Syzygium; species Syzygium malaccense. The sequence continues at coordinate 38,110,650 of CM062263.1, read as the reverse complement.
CCATTGTGTATAATGCTGCCAGATCATCTACGAATTTTAAATGTGCAGAAGCACAGATTAGAGAAGATGTTAATGCATCCGATGCCTCCACTGTTGGGCCTGTTCCAGGTGGTGGTGGTGAAGTAAATCATGTTAACCAGTCAACCAACCATCAAAATAACCAGTGTAGACCTAGTTTGTTCAAAAGGATATGCTTTGCTCATACCTATGAGGTATTTAAATTTGGTTATGGTTGCATTTCGCTTCACCTCTTTTTACTTTTTTTTCATTTTTATGTGCATCTGTGAACTTGTGCTTTTCTCTCCATGTCCCTGTCTCCTTCACACATGAGAACTATGGCTTGAATCATATAACAATTATGCAACTTAATTTGTTATTAAAACTCAGTGTTGTTGTCAGCATCTGCCTGTCTAGTTCACTCTTCCTCCATGTAAGATACATTGCCAGTGTTTATGCAAGGATGGGATGCCCTGCATATATACATTAATGCTTCACTTTGTTATTAGCTAAAGCAAATGCTTCTAGTTGTGAGAAGAAGAAGATGTTCACTTCAAGACCTTGAAGATAATGATTGTAGCATGAAAGAACAAAGGTCTTTTAATCTTTTGTAACGTTTTTTTTTTTTGGTTATAGAGACTCAAAAGTCTCCGCAGATTCAGGAAAAATACAACTATGTATCATAAGAATGTTTCTAGACTATGCGAACATACTTGCTTGCATTAGATTCAGGATGATCCTCGTTCGTCATCTCTGCGATCGGTGGAAATGAAGTGCTCAGAGATGCTGAATGGTTCAGCCTGAACCGCTCCTTTCCTCTTTCTACCCCTTTTTGTAACTTTAATTAAGCATTTTTTTGTTATTAAATTCCTACCTTCAAAACATCAATTGAACCTCTGTCTTGAAACTGAACTTGGAAAATTCTCATCTTGAGACAAAAGGAAGTGTGATGTGTGGTGCAGACATGATGTGTACATGGTTATTTTAGAATTTAAGTGGAGTGCCTTTGTTTGGTAAGTAGTAATTAGTTTGGTGGAAAATAAAGACAGTACATGGAGACGGAGCACTGGAAAAAAGTTAATACATTTAGAAATTGATACACACCAAATGGAAGTCAAATTTCTCAATAACTAAGAATTAGGAATCGAAGATTGATGAGTTCATCTTTGGAGGCAAACTTGTGAACTGTTTCTCAAGCTTCATTCCTTTTTTGCCATCTCAAGCATTTGTAATAAAATGATAATTTCTCTATTGTAGCCCAAGCAGACCGGTACTCGAAGGATAATAACTCTGAATCGGTTGGTGCTGAGCTATCTCTACTGCAAAGTACTGTAGTTATGGTAAACCTTAACAGGGGACATTCTAGAAAGTAATGTCGAACTTGTGAGGCATGCAATTTATGGTACATATGTAGTCAGTGGTCCTTCTGATCCGTCTATCATCTCATTCTATCAGTTGAGTGTTTGATCGAGGAGCTATACATCTCTCCTAGGGAAATGCTTCCTGGCTCTTCAATTGATTTAATCTTTGAAGAAAGCCGTTTCTTTACCAAAGCAGCCTCAATACTGCTGCTTCGCACATCAGTATATCATGTGTTGTAGGATTTCTTCATCTTACATTGATGAAGACGAAGGTGGTGATAGCTTTGATCTGCTGAAAGTTTAATAATCCTCTGGATTAATTTAGAACTATTTTTGTAAGTTGGCCAGCATGAAAATGAGGGCATCATGGAGCCATGTCAATCTAAAAGTATATCTAATAATTTATTTTGATTCTTGAAGCAATGAAGTATCGCCGTAAACATGGAAAGTAAGCGCTCTTAATGCTGATTAACCATTGCAGATGCAGAAGTGTACTCATACCTTATGCCTCTTCTTCATTATGGTCGTTTGAGGGAATTTAATACGTTTGTTTTTTACAATATGATAGTAGTAGCTCATATTATGTTTGAAAATGATCATTTTTTTAGTGGGACGATTTGATAGATGGCTCCCCTGAAGAACCTTCAGGGTACTCAGATAGGCTTCGCTCACCCAGCCCAAGAAGAAGTGTTGTTTCTCCAATGAGGAAGCCATTGACTCAGAGTTCGAAAGTTTGTGGAAGGAGAAAAGTAAAGAGATGGAGCTTGGAAGAAGAAGAAACTTTGAGGAATGGTGTCCAGAGGTACAAATAGGATGAGGGTTTCATTGTGGATAGAGAATTTTGGGTGCTTTTGTGTTGAAGTGGGGTCATGTGCTTCTAGTCCCAAGTTGGTGAAAACGTTGCTATATCTCTCATTGTTATATTGTTTTTGCAATCTAGGTTTGGCAAAGGAAATTGGAAGCTCATCCTACGCAGCTATCACAACACTTTTGAGGAGAGAACCGAGGTAATGCTGGATCTCATCATATCATAAATTAACTGCATAACGAAATGGAGCTTCTGTTCAGGTGGACCTGAAGGACAAGTCGAGGAACATGACCCGCCACTGAAGTGCAATAGTTGGTGTTTCTCCCAATGCTGGAGAGGCTTGCCGGTGCAGAAGTTTGTGTCTAGCTTAGTCATTTTAACTGTTCATAGTGGTGTGTGCATGTCCATTTTGATTGGTGAAATCTTCCCTCTCAAAGCTAGTTTGAGTGCAGCGAGGCACGTCAAGCGTACATTAATAGAATAGAATGTAAGCAGGTATAGTTACTCTCGAGTCTTGAGGGCGTTGAAGAGCTTGGAATATTGAGAGACGTTAATGAGAAAAGAAGTTTATTTATATATTGTAAATTTATATCAAGCCAATCAATTAGACATGCACATTGTAAATCATGATAAATATTAAAGAAAAACGAATACAAAAATTAAAGAGTAAACAACGGCAGGAGTCTTCTGGCCCAAAACTCGCTGATTACTGCTACAAGCATCCAAAGACATTATCTAATTCAAATTCGATCGTAGGCACAAGTAAACAAATCATTCTCACGATCATTCTCGCGATTCGATTCCAAGCGACATGATCCGTGAACTTGGGCATTCAGCCCACGACCGCCGACGATCAGCTTCTTGTCCTCTCTCCGATTTAGCTTTGGCATTGCCATCGAGCCATATAATCTCCCAGGCGGCAAGCGGCGTCGTCATTGTCCTCCACGTTGACGTCCTCTTTCTCCCATTCAGACAAATCATTTGTAACCATCAACTTAAACAGTTTTTGCACAAATCCATAGCATCCTCTTTTTTCTCTTTCTTTGTTTTTTGGATTCTGTCTCCTCGCCCGATGTTTTCAGTCCTGGCGGCTCATTCATTCACCCAATATTAACGCACAGGGGTGTACCAGCGCATCGAACAATAACTTTTTTTGCCACTGTTTTTAACAATTAGATTAAGTGACATAGTATCGTCATTTTATATACGATGTTGACATTATCAAGTCTACGAAAATTAGTCAACCTAAGCAGACGGGTTAGACTTAGGTTAGGACTTTTGGATGTCCAAATCGCGACAATTTCAATCAATCAGAGATTCCACATAATCTTCAGCGTTCACTTATTTAATTGAGCTGATACTACGAAAATCTTAAACTGGTATGCTTATAACAAATTTACCCTCAATTAATTTTTTTGACCATAAAAAAATCCAAATCGGTACACTAGTGATAAATTTATCCAAAACTAATTTTTTGACCTCCAAAAACCCCAAATTAATACATTTATGATAGATTTACCCTTCATTAGTTTCCGTTAAGTTGGATTAATATCACGAAAAATCACAAACTAGTATACCTGTAACAAACAGAGGGTGAAACCTCAAACCGGTACACCTATCAATTGCTACATGTCATTTAACTTAACAATTTGATAGTAAAATTTAACAGAAATTAACGGAGGGTAAATTTGTCACAGATGTTCAAGTTTGGGATTTTTCGTGGTATTCACCCTATTTAATTTCTAACATCTCTCAAACTAGGTGGTCTAGTACAGTGATTTTGCAGATCAAGTAACTAGATGGATGTGCCTTATTCAAAGTGTCGACTGTCTAATCAACGGGGTGAATACGTGCAAGAAAAGTGCTATGAAGAACATGTTGCCATCCGAAGTCATGATGAATCTCGATATGTTTCATTCACTTGTGAAAATGTCATTAGGACTATGTGAATAGTAGTCTGATCGTCAAAGAGATATCCATTGAACTCCAACGCCGAGTTCCTACGCTCTTATGTAGCAACTGACGCATTCACAATGGTTTAGATGCAGTGCCAACAATTTTTGCTACTGGGTATACCCTTACCCATGTTCGATGCTTTGAAAAATGTATTAGGACCTTCTACGCAATTACAAAATATTATATGCATTTACTTGGAAAAGGGTCCTAATTCTCCACATAGTAATTGCGTGCAATCTTACGATGCCTCCACGGCACAATCGCAACATATTGATGCAATCGGATCAGCTGAAAGTTGGTCATTTTATGTCATCATCAATTTACAAAGGCTCATACTTGCATAGGCGCTCCTCTGTTGGGCCGGACCCTTGGTCTTGTCAATGAGATTACATGTAAATTTTCTGAGTATCAGTTTTTCTATCTCCCACTCTCCAAATTGTAACATTTTCCTTTGTTGGCTTTTGAAGAGACATAGCGATGCTACGCTTTCGGCATGTGCTTGCTTACAAGATGATGACAACCCAAAACCTTCGCAGATATGGACCTTGTCATTGAGATCATATCATGTTGCTCTTTGCTGGCAGTTTATATTAAGCAATCTATTTGTTTGCTGTGTGCAATATATTTGTCATGCATCCACATGTTGCTGCATAGAGAAGAGATGGATCATCGGGGAAAATGGGTCAATGATGGTCAGTTGAACCCATCTAAACCAGTTGGTTTATTGCTTGGATCCGTTTGGCCTGAAATCGAACCTGACTCTATGTGCTAAGTTGCACGGTTTGTCGTATAGTTAAATATATCTAAAGATGTTTGAACTCAATTTGCCATGTGGACTTAGAATATTAGTTTACCGAGAATTTAATGTAGGGAGACCTTGGTCTGTAGAAAGTATGCGTGTATTGCTATGATAGATTCATCGTTCCCTTTTATCCTGTTGCTTTCTTATATGACCTGAAAATGTTGTGCATAATCATGTGACCTTATTTTAATGGGCCATCTAGATATTTTGCTTGTGTATGGCAATATAAGATGTAGATTAAATCATCCTCGAAGTGGGACAATCTATTTCAGGTAGCCAAACAGCAGTTTTACTGTTTTCCGTTGTGGTGCTACAGTTGAATTGGATGGGAGCATTGGATTTTGAACCATATCTATAGGAATCAATCTTCACTGTAAGTCTAGCTGTTTGCTCTTCGCATGTTCTGATGTTATATTGTAGATCGTCCTCTTTTTCAAGGTGGGTTGCTTTCTTGAGCACTGCGAACATCGATATCATTGAGCCCGTAGAAAATCATACTGGAACATTTATATGTTTGCAGGGTGATGCATAGTGTTTCTTGATGGCCTGGGGGTAACATGCCTTGTTTCACATTTACAATCCCCTGAACCTTGTGTGGTTTTTGATTGACTTATTTCAGTGCACTAGCTAGCGTACTTGCTTCTCTCTCCAGAGTCCATTAGCAACCGCCCGGATTGAAAAAACGTTCCGCTAAGGACCCAGCAATCGATGTGCAATTCCAACCCGATGCACTTAAGTGTAAATACAAGATGAACAATCAGTGCCCATGTAATCCTCTTTTGGACTGAAGGTATTCTCTGCTGAAAGTAGGCCGGAGATATTTGTAATGGCTGACTCGTACACTTGGCATTGCCAGACAAATCTCACATGGTCTCCACGCCCAAGCTCAGCGCTCAAATCATCGAAGAACTTGAGATAATGTTTAACGCTATGACCTACTTCAATCTAAACACACTTTATATCAAGCAATTTTCCATCTAAGTGATGGGCCGTGCACTGTGCCTTGACACACAGTAAAATATGTGTAAGTCTGAGCTACGTTGTAGTGTCTATCTTCGGAATTTACGTGAAAAACAAATGTAAGTAAAGGAGTCTTGTTTTTTTTTTTTTGGTAAGATAAAAGGAGTCTAGTTTAGATGTGCTTATTAGTACAAAAAAATAAGGATTTAGCCACGGAAAATTAGGTACTGCATGATAACCATTCTGGTTCTGTCCAGAACTGGTTTTTTGCTCCCGAAATCAGTTTTGGACCAGAAACCCGTTTGGTAACGCAATTTCATTTTTCTATTTCCGGGACAAGTTTGCTTCCAAAACTGATTCTGAAACCAGAAATGAGAACAAAAAAAAGTTGGTTTTTCATTTCTGGAACAAAAGTGAGAACCATTTTTGAGGAATTCATTTTCTTCAACACACATATTGTTATGGAAGTCACGATCTTTGAGGTGAGAAAAAAAAGCAAAAAATCAAAAATTTCAAAACTTAACAGAATGGTTTAGAATCTGTGGCTACCCACTTTCAGTGAAATTTAAATTTTTTTAGGTACCGAAAAAAATAAAAAAATAAAAATAAAAAATAAAAAATTTCATAAAATGGCTTAGAAAACCTATGGCCACCTATTTTGAGCAAAATTTAATTTTTTTAGTTGCCAAAAAAAATAAAAAATAATAAAAATTTCTAAAATTTAAAAACTTCACAGAATATCTTAGAATACCTGTGGCCACCCAATTTGAGCGAAATTTTATTTTTTTAGGTGCTGAAAAAAATTAAAAAAAAGCAAAAAATTAAAAATTTCAAAACTTCACAGAATGGCTTAGAATACTTGTGGCCATCCACTTTGAGTGAAATTTAAATTTTTTTAGGTGCCAAAAAAAATTAAAAAAATAAAAAATTTCAAAACTTCACAGAATAGCTTAAAATACATATGGCCACCCACTTTGAGTGAAATTTTAATTTTTTTAGGTGCCGAAAAAAATAAAAATAAAAAATAAAAAATTTCAAAACTTCACAGAATAGCTTAAAATACCTGTGGCCACTCACTTTGAGTGAAATTTTAATTTTTTTATATGCCAAAAAAAATAAAAATAAGCAAAAAAGTAAAAATTTCAAAACTTTACAGAATGGCTTAAAATACATGTGGCTACCCACTTTGAGCGAAATTTTATTTTTTTAGGTGCCGAAAAAAATAAAAAAATAAAAAAATAAAAAAATTTCAAAACTTCACAAAATGGCTTAGAATACCTGTGGCCATCCACTTTAAGTGAAATTTAAATTTTTTTAGGTGCCGAAAAAAATTAAAAAAAATAAAAATAAAAAACTTCACATAATTGCTTAGAATACCTGTAGCCACTCACTTTGAATGAAATTTAATTTTTTTTGGGTGTCGAAAAAAAATAAAAATAAGCAAAAAAGAAAAATTTTCAAAACTTCACAGAGTGGCTTAGAATACATGTGGCCATCCACTTTTAGTGAAATTTAATTTTCTTTAGGAACCAAAAAAAATAAAAAAATAAAAAATACCATTTGGGCATCTAAAAAAAATTAAATTTTACTCAAAGTGGGTGGCTAGAGGTATTGTAAGTCATTCTGTGAAGTTTTGAAATTTTTGATTTTTTATGTTTTTTTTCACCTAAAAAAATTTAAATTTCACTCAAAATGGATGGCCACATGTATTCTAAGTCATTCTGTGAAGTTTTGAAATTTTTGATTTTTTGCTTTTTTTTACCTCCAAAAATTAAAATTTCACTCAAAGTGGGTGGCCGCAGGTATTCTAAGCCATTCTGTAAAGTTTTGAAATTTTTTAGTTTTTGAATTTTTTTGGGCACCTTAAAAAATTTAAATTTCACTCAAAGTGGGTGGCCACATGTATTCTAAACTATTCTGTGAAGTTTTGAAATTTTTTATTTTTTGATTTTTTTGGGCACCTAAAAAAATTTAAATTTCACTAAAAGTGGGTGGCCACAAGTATTCTAAGCAATTCTGTGAAATTTTGAAATTTTTGATTTCTTGATTTTTTTTTGAAAAAATTCAACAAATTTCCTATTTTCCCGAAATCTAAATTTTTTTTATTTTCTCGACATTTTGATGATTTTTTCTGGAATTTTTCAATTTTTTGGGATTTTCTGAATTTTTTTAAAGATTTTTATGAATTTTTCGGATTTTTTATTATTTTTATTCCATTTCTAAAAAAATGGATTTTTGTTCCTGGAAATAGAATTTTCTGTTGTTTATCAAACGGGTTTTTATTTCAGGAAATAGAAATTTTGTGCTGTTATCAAACGGGTTTCTGTTCTAGAAATAGAAATTTTTTGTCATTATCAAACGGGTTTTTTTTCTCAGAAACTCATCCAGGAACCAGAAATAGAAAAATCTATTTCTGGTTCAGGAACTCATTCCGGAACAGAATGGTTATCATGCGGTACCTTAGCGACTAAAAATTATTCATCGCTAATTTGCGACGAAAAATTTTCCGTGCCTAATTTGCGACGGAAAAAAATTCGTCACTAATTTTGCGACAGAATTTGCGACGAAAAAAAATTCATGGCTAATTTAGCCACGAAAATAAACTCTCGTTTCACTTTCCCGACTATTTTTTATTTTTGTGGCTAAATCCGTGGCTAAATTTAGCCACGGAAATAAATATAGTAGGGAAATGCCGCGATATTTAATTTCCATGGCTAAATCCGTGGCTAATTAACCACGGATTTAGCCACGTAAATAAATATAGTAGGGAAATGCGACGATACTTAATTTCCGTGGCTAAGGGCACAAATGACAACCATTCTGTTCTAGAAAGAATTCCTGAAATTTTCAAGATGAGTTTCTGAGAAAAAAAACCTGTTTGATAACGACAAAAAATTTCTAATTCTAGAACAGAAACACGTTTGATAACAGCATAAAATTTCTATTTCCTGAAACAGAAATCCGTTTGATAACAATACAATTTTCTATTTCCCGGAACAAAAATCCATTTTTTTTAGAAATGGAATAAAAAATTAGAAAATCCGGAAAATTCCTAAAAAACTCAAAAAAATTCAGAAAATCCATAAAAATTGAAAATTTCCAGAAAATAAAAAACAATCAAATTTCGAGAAAATGGGAAATTTGTTGAATTTTTTTTTAAAAATAAAAAATTTTAAAACTTCGCAAAATGAATTAGGGTGTGCATGGCAATGATTCTGTGATCGGGAACTGATTCTGCTCAGAAATGATTCTTTTTTATTCTGTGCCTGGAAACTGATTCTGAGTATTTGAAGGCATTTGGTAATGACCCAAAATTTCTATTCCTAAAATAGTAAAAAAATAGAAATGCGTTTGATAACGGCATAAAATTACTTTTTATTAATAATATTTTAAATATTTTAATATTTCTTTCCTTTTTTCTTCTCCTCCTTGGCCATGGTCGGTAAAATATTTTTTTATTAATAATACTTTTATTAAAAATAATTTTTTTATTATTTTTGGCCAGGGCCGGTAAAATTTTTTTATTAAAAATATAATTTTATTTTTTTGACCAAGGCCAGTAAAATATTTTTTTATTAATAATTTTTTTATTAAAATATTTTAATAAAAGATATCTTTATTGAAAATATTTTTTTTCTTTTTTTTTGCCATGGCCTGGTCGCCGACCATGGCCAGTAAAATATTTTTTTTATTAATAATATTTTTTTTCATGGCTTGGTCGCTGGCCATGGTTGGTAAAATAATTTTTTTTTGTTCATGGCCGGTAAAATATTTTTTTATTAATTATATTTTTTTATAATAATATTTTTTATTAAAATATTTTAATCTCGCCAGATACGGCGAGGGTGGCCCTCGCGTCGGACATTAGAAGCTACATTAAAAACCATTCTGTGAAGTTTTGAAATTTTGATTTTTTTAGGCAACTCAAAAAATTTAAATTTCACTCAAAGTGGGTGGCCACATATATTCTAAGCCATTTTGTGAAGTTTTGAAATTTTTTATTTTTAGATTTTTTTGGGCACCTGAAAAAATTTAAATTTCAATCAAAGTGGGTGGCCAAATGTATTCTAAGCCATTATGTGAAGTTTTAAAATTTTAAAATTTTTTATTTTTTCATTTTTTTGGGCATCTAAAAAAATTTAAATTTCACTCAAAGTGGGTGGTCACATGTATTCTAAGTCATTCTGTGAAATTTTAAAATTTTTTATTTTTTGGTTTTTTTCTGGGCACCTTAAAAAATTTAAATTTCACACAAAGTGGGTGGCCACAAGTATTCTAAGCCATTCTGTGAAGTTTTGAAATTTTTTATTTTTTTATTTTTTGATTTTTTTTGGGCACCTCAAAAAATTTAAATTTCACTCAAAGAGGGTGGCAACAGGTATTCTAAGTCATTCTGTGAAGTTTTGAAATTTTTTATCTTTTGATTTTTTTCTGGGCACTTTAAAAAATTTAAATTTCACTCAAAGTAGGTGGCCACAGGTATTTTAAGCCATTCTGTAAAGTTTTGAAATTTTTGACTTTTTGATTTTTTTTTGAAAAAATTCACCAAATTTCCTATTTTCCTGAAATCCGAGTTTTTTAAATTTTCTGGACATTTTTACAATTTTTTATGGAAATTTTTAATTTTTATGGATTTTCTGAAATTTTTTTTGAGATTTTATAAATTTTCCGAATTTTCTATTTTTTTTTAATTTTCTGAATTTTTTTATTTTTTCTGATTTTTCTAATTTTTTTAGAATTTTTTTTTATTTTCCCTCCAGGAATGAATCGGACCGAACTAGTTTGAATCGATTTGACCAGGCCAGATCAGGGATAAATTTATGAAGATATGTGTTTTGAAGAGAGAAAACAAGTTTTTTTAGAAATGGTTTTCATTTCTTGTCCAAAAATAGAAAACCTACTTCTTTTTTTGTTCTGATTTTTGGTCCAGAATCAGTTCTGGAACAAAAAGTTGTTCCAAAAATAGAAAAATGGAATTGCGTTACCAAACGGATTTATGTTCCAAACCTGTTTCCGAGAACAGAAAACTAATTCTGAACAAAAATAGAATGATTATCATTCGCGTCCTAAATCCGTGGTCACGGAAATAAATATAGTAGGGAAATGTCGCGATACTTAATTCCCGTGGCTAAATCCGTCGCACTGCATTTTCCTACTATATTTATTTTCATGGCTAAATCCTTCCCAAATTTGGGAAGGATTTAGCCATGAAAATAAATATAGTAGGAAAATGCAGTGATACTTAATTTCCGTGGCTAATTAACCACGGATTTAGCCACGGAAATAAATATAAAAGGAAAATCCTGCGATACTTAGGGCCCGCATGGTAACATTTCTTTTCCAAAAATTAATTTCTGGCCAGAAATAGACTTTTCTATTTCTATTTCGTGGACGAGTTTCTGTGCAAAAATGTATATTTGATAACGATACAAAATTTCTGTTTTCGAAATAGAAATTCGTTTGATAATAATACAAATTTCTATTTTCCGGAACAAAAACCTATTCTTTTAGAAATGGAATAAAAAAATTAGAAAATCTGGAAAAATCCTAAAAATCTAAAAAAAATTCAGAAAATCCATAAAAATTGAAAAATTCCACAAAAATTCATAAAAATTTCCAGAAAATAAAAAAAAGTCAGATTTTGGGAAAATAGGAAAATTTTTGAATTTTTTCCAAAAAAAATCAAAAATTTCAAAACTTCACAGAATGCCTTAGAATACTTAATTTCCGTGGCTAAATTCGTGGCTAATTAACCACGGATTTAGCCGCGGAAATAAATATAGTAAGGAAATGCCACGATACTTAATTTCCGTGGCTAATTTGCGACGGATTTAGCCACAAAAATAAATATAGTAGGGAAATGCCATGATACTTAATTTCCGTGGCTAAATCCGTGGCTAATTAGCCACGGAAATAAATATAGTAGGGAAATGCCGCGATACTTAATAGCAATGGAATTTGCGACGAAAAAAAAATTCGTCGCTAATTTACAATGAAAAATTTTCCGTGACTAATTTGCGATGAAAAATTTTCTGTGGCTAGTTTGCGACGGAATTAGTGACAAAAAAAAATTCGTGGCTAATTTTGCGACGAAAAAAAATTCGTGGCTAATTTAGCCATGGATTTAGCCACGAAAATAAACTCTCGCTTCACTTTCCCGACTATTTTTTATTTTTGTGGCTAAATCCGTGGCTAAATCGGCCACGGAAATAAATATGGTAGGGAAATGCGGCGATACTTAATTTCCGTGGCTAAATATAGTAGGAAAATGCCGTAATATTTAACTTCCGTGGCTAAATCCATGACTAATTAGCCACGGAAATAAATATAGTAGGGAAATGCGGCGATACTTAATTTCCGTGGCTAAATTCATGGCTAATTAGCCACGGAAATAAATATAGTAGGGAAATGCCGCGATACTTAATTGCAACGGAATTTGCGATGAAAAAAAAATTCGTCGTTAATTTGCGACGAAAAATTTTCCGTGACTAATTTGCGAAGAAAAAAAATCCGTTGCAAATTAGGGACGGATTTAGAGTTGAAAAAAAATTCGTTGCTAATTAGCGACGGAAAATAATTCGTCACAAAATTTTTTTATTTTCCAACTTGTTAATGTCAAATGTTGTCACTAAATTCATCGCTAATTAGCAACAAAAAAAAATTCATGGCTAATTAGCGATGGATTTAGCGACGACATTTCACATTAATAATTTAGAAAATAAAAAAATTTTGTGACCAAGTATAAAGTTCGTCGCTAATTTAATTAAGAAAAAAAACCACAAAAAACCCCAAACTTTGCCACCTGTGACACATTTACCCCAAACTTTTTTCTGTGACACCAAAAACCCCAAACTATACTATTTGCGACACATTTACCCCAATGTATTTAGTTAATGGGCATTTTCGTCTTTTTTTCTTTTTTTCTCTTTTTTTTCCTTTCTGCGCGAGGGGCCCCTCGCTGGCGTCGGGCGAGGGCTGCCCTCGCCGGATTCGGCGAGGGGGGCCCTCGCCGGCGTCGGGCGAGGGCGGCCCTCGTCGGCGTCGGGCGAGGGCGGCCCTCGCCGGCGTCGGGCGAGGGCGGCCCTCGCCAGATCTGGCGAGGGCGACCCTCGCCGGTGTCGGGCCAGGGTCGCCTTCGCCTGGGCAAGCGAGGGCGGCCCTCGCTCGACGCCGACGAGGGCAGCCCTCGCCCAACGCCGGCGAGGGCCCCTCGCCAGAAAGAAAAAAAAAAGAAAAAAAAAAGAAAAAGCAAAAAAGGCGAAGATGCCTATAGACTAGATACATTTGGGTAAATGTATCACAAATAGTATAGTTTGAAATTTTTGATGTCACAAAAAAAAATTCGAAATAAATGTATTACAAATGGCAAAATTGAAGATTTTTAGTGTTTTTTTCCCTTTAATTAAAAAAAGAGCGCCCCAAAGCCCGCCCTCACCACCCCCAATTTCCCTCTCTCTCGCTCACTGTTCTCCCTCTCTCTCCCTCTTTCGTCTCTCTCGATGAGATCAGATCTGCTTCCGCTTCTCCTTCTCCTTCTCCTTCTCTTTCTTCCCTCTCCCCCACACCCCCAAACCTCTCGCGCTCGCTAAGGGTTTTCGGTACCCCCTTCCCCCCGCGCTTCCTCCCGCGACTTCTCCTCGCCCATGGCCTCCGGAGCCCTAGAGGCCGCGGAGACCGAAGGGGCGGCGGCTCCTCCCCCCGTCGACGGCAAGGAGGAATGGAAAGGCAGAAAAACAGGTTCATCGAGGACTGGAGCACGGCGCACGAGAACCTGGAGCACAACTTCCGGTGGACTCGCCAGAACCTCGCCCTCGTCGGCATCTTCGGCGTCGCCCTCCCCCTCCTCGTCTACAAGGGCATTGTTCGCGAATTCGTACGTACCTCCCCCTCTCCCTCCGCCGATTGATTGGCGTGGCCTTTCGGATCCGTTACTTGCCAATTGATTCGATTTGATCGTTATTCGTGAAATCATGTCCGTCGTGGACCTTCGGTTCGCACGGGATGGTCCTGATTAGTCTTCAGGTCCGACACTGATTGCAACATTTGATTGCGGTGGTGATTCATTCATCTCCTCTGGTGACTTCTTTGGCTGGGGGGGCTGCAGACTGAGAGGGGTTTGGCAATGGGGAAGATCACGAATGGACTTGTGTTGCCCATGCTTCTTTTGATAGGTACCGTCTTACTTGTTGAAGTTTGCCCGAGAATTTTGATGGTGATGGTGCATGGCAGCTCTGGGATGACAAGGTCAAGGTTATGGCGACGTAGTTGTGTTCACTAACAGAGATTCACTGAGATCGTTTTTGGTTATACGGGGGATTAGTTATTAATCGTTGTGTGCTTATGCATAGGTATAGTAATGTATCTATTCGGTGTGATGACGGACAGTGTATCTGTTCGGCGTGACTCGGTTGTTTTAGGCTGTCATTTCGATCATGCTGCACATATACAGTATGGTATTGAAGGAATAAGCAAAATAAAGGTCCCGAGATTGAGTTATTAATGATCTATTTTGGTCAATGGGATCCTAAATGTTTTAGGTTTTGGTCAATTGTATGCATGATGCAGCAACCTTTAATAATTCAAGATGTGAGTTTAATATTATGCTGTACCCTAACAAGCTAAGTTTATGGAGTGATTGGTTGTGCATGTAATTTATTTAACACTTCACTCAGAGAAGTAGGAGTAGAGAAACCGCACAACAAGTCGGTGTTTGCTTTGAGTGGGTTATCATGATGAACATGATTCCCCTAGGGGTTTCTTATAATGTTACTACTTGCCTCTCTAATGGAACTTCATTTTCTTTCATGATCTTTCCACCTGCTTTGCTCAGTTCGAATTTGATATCTCTGGTCGATTTGTTGGCTTTTCTTATCATGCAGTTCGATGGTTCAAAAGCAGGTAAAAAGCTATGCTAATGTTTCTTTTCGCAATGTATTCATCTCCTAGTCAATACCATCTTAGGAGATGTTTTGGTATTAACATTATTGTCGCTTATCTATCTTAGACTGCTTTTTATCCTTGAAACTGCACAAAAGGAAATGTTGTTTTTAGTTTACCTTTTAATCATCCTTGTCTTCTGTGGGGAGTGGAGGTGCTACTTGCCTAACTGACTTTGTATTGGACTCTACTTTCACTCTTTGGTACTTTTTTGAACAGATTGTATTCCTATGCCCCCTCTACGTCTCTTTTACTCGTGCTGTCTACGTCCCCTCTACTTGAGCCATTGAAGAAGTTAGTTATTGCTTTTATGGAAAAGAACCACGATATACACTTCTAACATGTAATGAAGCATATGAAAATAAATGCTCAAGATATATATCAACATGCATAAAGATGGATGTGCTTACTAGCTGGAAGTTCTACAACCTTATATATGCGGCCATTTTTCTTACCCTCTAATGTCCTTGTGCCTTGCCTCTTATTGGTCTCCAACTTGCGTTGTGCTAGTCGGGAAGTTATTCATTTGTCCAGACCCTCACAGAAAGAGCAGCCATTTCTTTGGCTACACCAGTTTCCCTTTCTTATATTCCCATTTGGCTCTTCATTTACTCTTGAACTACTATTGCAGTAGTGTTTTTGCATTGAATGTTCTTTTTCTTATTAGTTAGTATTTGATACTCTCGATTTTCCTTGGGCTTGTATTTTTCTGTGGAAGTGTTTTCCTTTCACAGTTATATTTTAGATTGTCAGGAGAATTATCTTGTCGTAACTTTTGATGATAATGGATTGTTGGTCCACTTCTCTTTTCTTTGCCAAAAAAGAAATTATTCTGATCATGTTGAGTATAATGTCGATTTGTGCTCCTATTAGGTTATCAATCTAAGAGGCACCATTTGGTATCATATTTTATTTGCATCTTCTCCTTTCTGGCTCTTTATCTACATGCCATATTCGACTTCATATGGGCTGTTGAGGGAGATCAATGGTTTGCAATCAATTCTAAGTGGGCTAAGCTAGCTGGATTTGAAAGGTAACTTTCATAAGTATTTAAATTCTTGAAGTTGTTGCAAAGATCATCAGTAATGGTTCTGTGATACACAGTCATAACAAAATTTGGTTTGAGTTTTACAGAATTTACTCATGGAGACCGCCTTCTAAATTGTACTTTTTGCTCATTCAAATTTCCATAGCTCTTGTTGCCCTAAGGAGAATATTAGTGGGTTGGCTTGGACAAGATTTGCAGGGAGATTCTTCGTTTGGAACGTTTTTGTTCTCCAATGCGGCTGGTTCAAGGAGGACACGAGGAGCAAATGACTCAAGAATTGAGCCAACTGAAACATTTACTTGTAAAGAAGGACGAAAAAATAAGAGTGGTCAAATAACAAATGCAATTGATGTTGCGACACCTCAACCTCAATCATTCCTCCTATACCTCCCACTAATCCAATAGGTGATGGGCACAATGATGATGATGATGATGATTTTGTTAGTCCTTGCTAGTTAAAATTTCTAAACTCGGGGGTAAGCTTGCTTCAGCATCTTCAGGGCCATAAGTGCAGTTGGCTCAATATGTTCTCTCATTATGTGTACTATAAAGACAAATATTTATGTCATTCTTGTGGAAAATGTTGATGAATGTATTTCATTTTCATATCATTATAATATTTTGATGTTATTAAGTGCTTAATCAATGTTAAATATAAATTCTAGAAATTAATTTTGCTGTTAATTAGATTTAAAATCGAAATCGTCCCTAAACAATATTCGTTTGCAGATTTCGTCGCTAAATAATTAATAAAAATTTGGCGCTAAATTCATTCATGAACAATGTTTCGTGGCAAATTAACGACGAATTTTGCCATGAATATAAGCTCTTCGCAAATTACTGACAAAAAAAAAATTACTAACCAAAAAAAAAATTTCGTGGCAAATTAGCGACGAATTTTGCGATGAATAATTAGCGATAAATTTTGTGATGAATAATTAGCGACGAATTTTGCATCGAATATTTTTCGTCGCAAATTTTGCGACCCCGAATTGGCGACGAAATTTTTTCCGTCGCAAACTTGTTTAGCGACGAATTTTTCCATTTTTTTCATGGCAAAATTCGTCGCTAAAACCTACTTTTTTTTTTGTAGTGTGTTGATCTGATTTGAGACACAGACGAGACTTTAGCGGAGAAATTTGAAGCGATAGAAAATGGAAAGGATAATAGTTGATCCAAAATTGTTTCCTTATACCAGGAAATTTAAAGATTCAATTGATTGATAGATCTTGAATTTGGTTGGGATATTTTCTTAAAGCAAGAAATTTGATTAATTTTGCAGATATGGCTCAAACTCCCTGAGAATTTTAGCAATATTCATTTTAAGATAATCCGACATTTTAAAAACTTGAGGTCGTGCTCTTTTTCTAACAAAGGGACAATGATGTGGAGGCACTTCAAGCTTGGATTTACCTCTTTTATTTGACAAATTTTGGATTTTGAAATTTGCTTTTTCCTTCTTTAATTAAGTTGGTTTAGAATATTCACTTCGTATACAATAACTTCAATTTATTGTTTTTTTTATTAGTTTTAACTTTTTAAATGTGATAAAATATCTTATTTTTTATTGGAAGATGCCATAGGATCTAGTTGCTTTTTAGGTTTATCTAGGTTTTTGTTATATTCTCAACTACTTTTTCTGTAACTTTATTGAGTAGAAATTTCTTAAAAAGGGTTAAAACCATGCAAATTAGTTGTGTTTTGTCGGATCACGCGGTTTGCCTCTTTCTAGAAGTACAAAAAATGGAGAAATTTCCCTCTTACTTGTTTTGTGTGTGTAAGCTTCGAGCTTTCGGGTTTGCAATTTGCGCCATTATATGAGATAGAATTATGGAAAAAAAGCTATTCGAAGCCCGACTTCTAGCAAGATCAAAGGTCTTTAAGGAATCAAGAAATTAATAGATGAGTCCATTACATGCAACTAATTAAAAAGAGTATTTCTTGCAAACCTCAGGATGAGAAATATAGATTATTTGCACACGTGACAAGAATAGCTAAAGTAAATAATACTTGTGAGTTATTTCCGATCCTTTGATCCTAGGAAGTTGCCAACCCGTCTCCTTGCGGCATCGATTCGGTGATGTGCCATTTCCACACGTACACAGGGAGAAGAAATGCAAAAGAAACAAAACGAAGCATGTACCCCATCAATTTCAATCACTACTTTGTCAAAGGCTTTACTATTGTGCACAAATTGAGCTCATGCCATATAAGTTTGAATTATGCTAGTGATGCAATGACCAATGTACAAACGACAATTTAGATATAGATGAGATTGCGGCAAAGAAATTTGAATTGCTAGAAAATCGAAAGAATTACAGAATTGATTTCGTCACTCCAGAAAATTTACATAATCAATTGATGGATTGATGTTCAAGTTTGGTTGGGTTTTTTTTTTCTTAAAGCAAGATAATTTAATTGATTTTGCAGAGAAGGCTCCGAATTCCAACAGTACTGTAGTAGATATACTTTGCCAGACAACCAACATTTTAAAATCTCATATTCGGGCTTCTTTTTTTTTTTTTTAATCAATAAAGTGCGAATGATGTGGGGCACCTTAAGTTTGGAATTATGCCTTATATGGGGTGAATTAGGAATTTGAATTTTGATATTTCCTTCTTTAATTAAGCTAGTTTAGGATCTTCATTTAGAATATAATAGTTGAACTTAGTGTTTTTATTTTTTGAACTTTTTAAATGCGCGAAGATATCTTATGTTTGATTGGAAGATTTCACATGATCTAATTGTTTTTAAAGGTTTAGCTAGGCTTTTGTTATAATCTTGGGATTTCTTTTTCTGTTGCTTTGTTGAGTTGTAATTTCTAGAATAAGGGTTGCAATCGTGTTTATGTGTTGTGTTTTATTGGATTTTGTCACTTCGTGCTTTTCGTTTCCGCGCGCTTCATTTTATTGAAGTAATATTAGGAAAAAAAGCTCTTCTTAAAGGTCTTTATGGGCTTAAGGAATTAATAGACGAGTCCATCGCATGCAACTAATAAGAAGAGTCTAGTTCTCGCAAACCTCAAGACTAGAAAACATAGATTATAAGCACATGGGACACGAGTAGTTAAAGTAAATAATCCATGCGAACAATTCCTTTGATCCCAGGATGTCGCTGACCCGTCCCCTTGTGGCATGAACTCGGGATACAGGTCCACTGTGCATTAGCCACATGAGACGGGAAGCACCAACGTGGTCCACAGCAGCATCCAAAAAAATCCATCGGGACAATTCCTATGACCCTATCGGATTTGGGGAATTCAATTATAAGGAAAGAAAAGTAGGCCAGGCTAAGAAAAACCATAGAGATGTGAACAACGAGAGCCTGGGGCCGTAGCGAAATAGCAGCGACCCCGATTGAGGTGACCGAGACGAAAAAAGCCGTGCCGTTGAGATATGCGAACGAATATAGTTGTCTGCCGGTCATTATAATGTTTCCGGCTTTATGTGGCTTTTCAATAGCAATGCCGCTGGAATTGGCAGTAGCAACAGAGGAATTGGCCGGGTGATTTGAAGATGAATCCTGCCGGTATCCTCCCGGAGGACTGAGAACGGCTTGGTAAGTGGCAGTCGCAATGAAGCTAGCCACTACAAGGATCATGTCGTGAGTGGCTTCATCTTCAATGGCCACAGCATATGCATACTTCTCAAAGACAATTAGTTCCCTGCTCAAAGACTGATGGAGAGAGGGTAGGAGTAGATCTTAGGCGTAACCTCTTCGCAACATCTTCATCAAAATGAGCATTCACTTGGAAGATGTACAGAACCGTCCTATACTGTCAATTACCTCAGAATGTTGTGTTACGATATTTTAGGTAAATGTTACGAAAAAAATATGAAGAATTTCGATCTGTTATAACATGAGAATTTGTCCCTCAATAAACCATAGAACTTGTCCCTCGTTTTAGCATCTGAGCAGCAACACCTTTGCTCGGTAGATTTAAGAGCCTTTCACCTTCTTAGGTCAATATGCGGAAAATTAACATTTACAATACCCCAAAAAAATCAAGTATGACTTTTTTTTTTGGTCTGTACAAGTATGACTTTAAATGCTGATATTTACATATGTTCTCGCAAAGTTCAGGTGTCTGGCATTGAAAATTAACATTGGAAGTAAAACTTTAAAAGAAGGGAGAACATAAGAAGTCTAGGTTAGAAGGAATGCGGGGGAAAGGAAATGAAATGCAAAGAATTATGAAGGACTAAGGTGAGCTCCCCATCCGAAATTTGAAACCACAGTTCCAGAAACATTTATAGAGACTATGCTTAAATGACCAAAACACGCACTTAAATCGGATATGAATGCCAAACGTGTTAAGCCAAGTTCAAATTCATGCAGACTTTGACAAATCATGTAGAAGTAGAACCAAATCTGTAGAAGTTACATGTAAGACACATCAGGTGTGAGACACAAAGACTATATTTTCAGAGTTCAACCTCCCACCCCAACCTACCAATATACAAAAGACCAACTTTAACATAAAAGAGTGACACTTCCCAGTCCAATAGAGCTGCAGCTACTAAAAAGATCCACATAAAGCTAGTTAGGGTTACTGGCAGTATCCCCTGGGCCACCAGTCCTCCTCACCTCCAGTCAAGTTTGCACTTAGATTAGCGGTGTTATGATACACCAATAGAGAAACTCAGCAAATAATAAATATCCAGACGCGATTTTCATCCCATTACTTTCTGCAACACACCTAGAACGAAAATTTCACTTGAAGCTAGAGAAGAAGAGTGGGCACTTGGAAGGAGCAGACGATTTTTTTAAGCCTACAGTTACTCTTGTCTCAACTATCACTCCAGTCGGACTGGTAAAGGCAGCCTTTTTGTGTGTATTGTCAACACACAATGCAGCTCACGCTGCAATTTTAATGTTTAAAGAGATAATTATTTACCCATTGATGAACAAAACATACAGACTTTTCCTAATGAACCTCTCCTTAGTTAAGCAGAATCGTGAACATAAAGTCCGAATGTAGAACTTTTTTTCTTGTCAATTTGACGTATACAACTGGGTCAGTCTCAGACTTCAACAGGCAGAGTAAATCTATGCTAGACTCTTTAGGTCAAGTTGAGATGGAGCAAGTTCTGTTGTTCTTCGTACCTCTTCTGAAATCCCCCTGTTCAACCCTTATGCAAACATGCTTTGCTATTCTCCACCGCGTTATAGATAATTGCACTGCTTATCATATGAATACTTGCAATTGCATCTCTTCTGGAGCTTTTTGACTTTTTAGGGTGAATGGATCTTGCATGGACCAGATGGCTGCAGTGATTCCAAATTCCTTCATCGTCATATTTATGCTGTGAAATGCATTAATATTAGCTCAACAAAGGATTTGTTTTTAACTCAAGTTTTGGACTATGCTGTACTCTTTGGAAATATGCTGGATGCAGAAGTACTTTACAGTTAAGAATTATTTAGTTGCGAAGGAATTATGGAGTTTGGCCCTAACCTCACATGCTTTTTCTAGTTGTTATCGATGTCCATGGATCTATTTATTGCTCGAACCACGATAACAAAGGCATCTCTTCTTTATAGGGGGACAATTAGTATTACCGACGATCAGGTGTATATGCTTTTTTTATTATTGAGTTGTTTGTCTCCAGACTCCTCAAAATCACGAGTATTCACATCAATGTTGACATTACAGCATGCCGGAGCCAAAGGAGAAAACCACAATGTACTAAAAAAGGCAAGATAAAAATAAAAATAAATACTATGCTATTGATCGAAGCTGTAAAAAAAAAACCTAGTCAGTTAAGTTCAAGCATTAAAAAGATGAATTAGTAGCAAAGTTTCACTTACAGATGCCTGAGATGCAGCAGAGTGACGAGTTGCACTCTTTGGATCAGCCCATGTGACAGTAGGGATATTGCCATCCAGCTTGAAATTAGAACGTGCCATTTTTTTGCCTTGACTAGTCAGCACATATGTTATTGTAGTGCAAAATGAAAGCAAATCCACGATTAAGACCAGAATTTTGAGGATCCTGTTCTCAATAAGAGAAAAAAAAAACAGCATAGCTTTAACATTGACATGATTATAGTTGAATGCCAACTACATAACGAGGCCCAGTAAATGGTTGGTGAAATTACACTAAATCAGATTGCACCGTCAGCTTGTGAAGTGATGATCCTAGCAAATCAAAGATGATTGAATGGCCATTCATCGAGCAGAGATCTAACCAAACATATGGAGAGGACAGAGCACTGAAAGCACAAATGGTGAAGCAACCAATGAATGACCGAATCTCATAATAGTCTCAGACAATATCTTTCTTCATCTTCTTCAAATTCAACAAGATCATTCAACAACTCAAGACAGTCAGATCTCCCCAAAAAAGGAAACTCACTTAGATCGGCAATGTTATGATACACCAATAGAGATACCCAGCAAATAATAAATATCCATACACGATTTTCATCCCATTACTTTCTGCAACACACCTAGAATGAAAATTTCACTTGAAGCTGGAGAAGAAGAGCGGGCACTTGGAAGGAGCTGACGATTTTTTAAGCCTGCAATTACTCTTGTCCCGCTTACCACTCCAGTCAGACTCGTAAAGGCAGCCTTTTTGTATGTATTGTCAACACACAATGCAGCTCATGCTGCAATTTTAATGTTTAAAGGGATAATTATATCCCCGTTGATGAACAGAACATACAGACTTTTCCTAATGAAGCTCTACTTAGTTAAGCAGAATCGTGAACATGAAGTTCAAATATAGAACTTTGTTTTGTTGTCAATTTGATGTGTACAACTGGGTCAGTCTCAGACTTCAATGGGTGGGGTAAATCTATGCTAGACTCTTTAGGTCAAGTTGAGATAGAGCAAGTTATGTTGTTCTTAGTACCTCTTCTGAAATCCCCCTGTTCAACCCTTACGCAAACATGTTTTGCTATTCTCCACCACGTTATAGATAATTCCACTGCTTATCATATGAATACTTGCAATTGCAACTCTTCTGAAGCTTTTTGACTCTTTAGGGTGAATGGATCTTGCATGGACTAGATGGTTGCAGTGATTGCAAATTCCTTCATCGTCATATTTATGCTGTGAAATGCATAAATATTGGCTCAACAAAGGATTTGTTTTTTTTTTTTGGTAAGGGAAGATGATTGAATGGCCATTCATCGAGCAGAGATCTAACCAAACATATGGAGAGGACAGAGCACTGAAAGCACAAATGGTGAAGCAACCAATGAATGACCGAATCTCATAATAGTCTCAGACAATATCTTTCTCAACAAAGGATTTGTTTTTAACTCACGTTTCGGACTTTGCTGTACTATTTAGTTGCGAAGGAATTATGGAGTTTGGTCCTAACCTCACATGCTTTTTCTAGTTGTTATCGATGTCCATGGCTCTATTTATTGCTTGAACCACAACAACAAAGGTATCTCTTCTTTTTAGGGGACAACTATATTACCGACGATCACGTATAGATGCTTTTTTTTTTTTTATTATTGAGTTGTTTGTCTCCAGACTCTTCAAAATCACGAGTATTCATATCAATGTTGACATTACAGCATGCCGGAGCCAAAGGAGAAAACCACAATGTACTAAAAAAGGCAAGATAAAAAAAAAATACTATGCTATTGATCAAATATGTAAAAAAAACCTGGTCAGTTAAGTTCAAGCATTAAAAAGATTGATTAGTAGCATTTCACTTACAAATGCCTGAGATGCAGTAGAGTGATGAGTTGCACTCTTTGGATCAGCCCATGTGAAAGTAGGGACATTGCCATCCAGCTTGATTTTTTGCCTTGAATAGTCAGCACATATGTTATTGTAGTGCAAAATGAAAGCAAATCCACGATTAAGACCAGAATTTTGAGGATCGTGTTCTTGATAAGAGAAAGAAAAAACAACATGAGCTTTAACATTCACATAATTATAATTGAATGTCAACTATATAACGAGACCCAGTAAATGATTGGTGAAATCACACTAAATCAAATTGCACCGTCAGCTAGTGAAGTGATGATTCTAGCAAAACAAAGATGATTGAATGGCCATTCATTGAGCAGAGATCTAACCAAACATATGGAGGGGACAAAGCACTGAAAGCACAAATGGTGAAGTGACCAACGAATGACTGAATCTCGTAATAGTCTCATACAATAATTTTCTTCTTCTTCTTCAAATTCAACAAGATCATTCAATAACTCAAGATAGCTAGATCTCCCCAAAAAAGAAAACTCCAACAAAAATGATCAACTCCACACTCATAGAAGCTCTAGATTCTTGATGGCTCACAGCCGAGATAGGATGAAACAAGAGTTTCCACATAGATAGCAAGTTTGGCCCTCTTGATGGAAGAATCATTGTAAATGTTATCCTTTGAATTGAATAGAATATTGTCAAAGAAATCGACCTCGAAAATGATTTTTCCCCTTCTTGTATACACGATGGGGATCTACAAATAACGACCAGGTATGCCTTCAGCCGAAAAGCTAAACAATTTTGTCCATGTTCCTTTTCTCCCATGCTCATTCGTTATCCACGCCATGAACCATAAGTCATTCGAGGTGTACATTAACAGATTAGCCCCGTGAATATCGAGTCCTTGGTAAATTATTTCCCCATTCCATTCAGGGACCGGAAGTACATGGTGGAATATCTCTTTCGACAAATTAAACGACATAATCTTTCTCCCCTCGTCTATCCCACACTACTGTAAGGCCCCCTTCCAATAAACTCCTTTGTCATCACTATCAAGGGGGCTTTCTTGTTGCACTTATATCTTTATCTTATAACCGGATTTGAGCGAAAATATTTCCACCTCACATAATTTAGAACCCTCACCGACTACCCTTTTACCGTCATCAGATGCACCTGACCGACTACCACTTTATAGTCATTGGATGCAGGGTCGTATCCGAGTCCAAAGAACTCCCCTCCTAGAAAAATATTGGAAATGAGAATTTTCCTAAACTCCTCGGTGGTCCAATTATACAGTTTAAATCCGCCTATGACATCTAAATATACCAAACCATCGCAGGACCCTACGATGATAGGTTCCCATGTACCATCGTCAATTCTCGAAGGACGAAACTTTATTTCCGCGTGATCATCATCCAATACTTTGTAGTCTATGGTCTCGATGGGGAAAGTCTTGAGGATTCTCTGGCTAGAGATTGTATCCCCTGCCTTTAGCCTTTGCAAATGCCACTTGGCGAAGCCTGAGTCGGAAATTAGAGACCGCCATCGTCTACACACGCATTTCAATCGCATCTATGACTTAATCGAAAGCCTCGGTAATACTCCGATGATGATATCCTCGGGTAGACTTTCTGCTGCCACCGTGGAGGTCAACAAGGATGGTGGTCCGCTTGCAGATTGAGATGGAGCTCATGAGGGAGGACAAGGTTCAAGCTCTAGCCACTCGATAGCCGATCTAGATGTTGCCCTCATCAGCGACGGCACCGAGGGTGACGAGGAGGGCAGTTGGCGATAGCTACTCGCGAGCTTGGGTGGGGCTCACGAGGGAGGATGCCTAGGAGGACGAGGTTCGAGCTCCGGCCGCCTAATCGCCGAGGGTGGTGACAAGGAGGGTGGTCGCCAACAACTACTTGTAGGCCAAGATGGGGCTCACGAGGGAGGATGCCAGGAAGGACGAGGTTCGGGCTTCGGCCGCTTGATCACCGATCTCGGCGTTGCCATCGTCGACGACGATGGCAATGAGGGTGTCGACTGTCGAGGAGGGTGGTCAGCGTTCTGGTTGGATTTTGCCAGAGGGGTTTAGGGGTTTAGAAAAAAGTAAAGTTAGATTTTGATAGGTTTTGCAATTCAGAAGATTCTAGGTACAATCCATAGTACTAATATAACTAGATTAATCGAATGTTTTGACTGAATTGAGTCTTTTAAGCCAAACACTAATTAGGATTATCATGCAAAATTTAATCTCATTCAGTGTTAAAATTTTTAATTTCCAACGCTTAATTGGATTTTGAAACAGGCCCATGTAATTGGATTTTCAACGACACTCTCCTCCTTGCAGGAGCTCTCCCTCTTCTCTGTAAGAGATTTACCTTATCCTTGTGAGTGTAAACCCTAAACAATTCTTTAGCCATCCCGTTCATCGTCTCCCATAAAATTTCCTTTCCCTTCATCCCCACAAAGTAATATACCACATCATAATGCACCCCTTCCTCACTAAATCCCTTGCACACTCCATCCCCTCCTCTAATGAACAATGGCAGGTTTGATTCATAATCGCCAACCTCACATCCACCTCCCACAAACCTCTCCTCTTATTGTGAAATGACACCTTACATTCATCCATCCCATCTCTGACCTCTTGGAACCCTAAATTACCTAGTTTTCTAGATCTCTATGGCTTTTTGAGCGTAGAACTCTCAAACTTTTCTAATGCCTAATGGAAGAATGTCAATCATCTTAGAAGCTCAGACAATGCTGGTAGCCGGCTACCCCATGGAGGACTAAAGTTGATTTCGACATGTTCCAACGTCAACTTGACTCGAGTTGATCCAAATCTGCCCTGTGACTTGCGACCTGCCATTAACAAAGGAGAGTTATGGGTTACTGAAATTGTTTGCAGGATGGAGAAGGAGGAGGAAAGAAAAAAAGATTGGCAACATTATGTAGGCGTATGGGCAAAATATGAACAGAGGATGTCGTAGCTAATGTGTTTGAGAAAATTCCTGATGAGAAATTGAGTATTTACAACCTTACCTTGCTGGGGAAACTTTACTCTAGACCAAGTGTGAACTTTTAGGCATTTGTATCAACCATGAAAAAGGCTTGGAAGGTTGAGAACGTAGTGTGCGATCAAATGAAGATGGGTCTTTCCTTCTTTACATTCAGCTCAGAAATTGACAAGGAAAAAGTGCTAGCAGCTAGTCCGTGGTATTTTTCAAGCAATCTACTCATCCTATAACAATTAAATCCTAAGATGCCTATTTACCGCCATGAATTCATGCATTGTTCATTTCGGGTGCAAATTTTGGGCTTACCTCTAGCTATGATAACTGAAAATGTACTGAGTGAATTGGGGTCAAAAATGGGAAAAGTTCTAGAAGTGAAGACGGAGTCCAAAGAGGGGGCAGCTAGTGTAAAGTGGGTAGAATCCGAGTTCTCTTAGACCTAACATCCCTACTAAAACCAAGGCTGATGGTGAATTTTGAAGATGATCAAATGTGGGTTGATTTTAAGTATGAACACCTCCCTCACTTTTGCTATTCATGTGGGAGGATTGGCCACTATACTACTAGTTGTGAGGAAGTGCCTTGTAAGGAATTGGAACCTGGAGAAAAAAGCTCCAGCAACTTTGGATACTGGTTAAAAGCGGAAACATAGGAGGTTAGTCCATTTTGGAAGTTGCTCAATGAGAAAGAACTTATTGTGCTGGAGGAGGAAGAGGCTGTTCCCGAGACTCCTATTCAAGCCGTCCTACGGGAGGATTTGGTCACTTTTTATCATGAAAATAATCAATCACCTATGGAAATCCGGCAAATAGAACTTTCCAAGGAAAAGGGCAAAGGAGTCATGAAAGCTGAGCCGACGGCAAAAGGGAAATGCCCTAAAGGCACGCATCCCCTGCTCTTAGATTTCCCTTGGTCTGGCAAATTCTCTAAGTTGTTGTCCGAGCCCACGAAGAAGATTAGGAAGACGTCCAAGATCTTGGCTACTAAAAAAGTGAGACAAAACAACCCCTATTACTCTGTGGAAGTGGAATCGATTGATCTAGATGAAACATAACTCTTGAAAACTCCTATCATGTTGGAGGGCGGCTCAAAGGAATGGGCTTTGGTGTCTAGCCCTAATAAGCCACTGGTTGATATATGAATATTTTGAGCTGGAATTGTCAGGGGTTGGGCACACCTCTAACATTCCAGGCACTGAGAGCTCTTGTAGCTCAAGAAAGGCTCAGTATCATATTTTTTTATGGAGACAAAGAATAAGGAAGTAGCGGTGAATCGTACGAAACGGTGTCTCCAGTTCTTGCACTTGTTTATGGTGAATCTAATAGGCATAACGGGTGGATTAGTAGTTATGTGGAATGATGATGTGTCAATGGAGGTATTATCCTCTAAAGAGGAGTTTATCGATCTAGCCTGTACAATCAAGAATAGTGGCAAAACCATGAGAATCACTAGCGTTTATGCACCGACGGACTTGCACCAGAGGAGAATACTATGGGAGACATTGAAAGGCATTCATTTAACTAATACCGTATCTTAGGTGTGTTTAAGGGACTTTAACGAAACACTCTATCATTGGGAAAAAGTGGGGAAAAATACAGTAGATTACTCCAAGTTAGCTGCTTTTCACAATTACTTACGTGAATGTAATTTGCTGGATATTGAGAGTAAGGGTTGCACCTTCACTTGGGCGAACAATAGGGAAGGAGAAGCCTTAGTCAAGGAGAGGCTAGACGGGGCACTTTATAATATTGAGTGGAGGGTCATATAGTCGAGTATTCATATCAATGTAGACATTACAGCATGCCGGAGCCAAAGGAGAAAATCGTAATATATTGAAAAACGCTAGATAAAAAATAAAAATAAATAATATGCTTATGATCAAATCTATAAAAACAAAACCTAGTCAGTTAAGTTCAAGCATTAAAAAGATGGATTAGTAGCATAGTTTAACTAACAGATGCCTAAGATGTAGCAGAGTGATGAGTTGTACTCTTTGGATCAGCCCATGTGAAAGTATGGATATTGCCATCCAATTTGATTTTTTTGCCTTGAATTGTCAGCACATATGTTATTGTAGTGCAACATGAAAGCAAATCCACGATTAAGACCAGAATTTAAAGGATCGTGTTCTCGATAAAAGAAAGAAAAAATAGCATAAGATTTAACATTCACATAATTATAATTGGTTGTCAACCACATAACGAGACCCAGTAAATGGTTGGTGAAATTACACTAAATCAGATTGCACCGTCAGCTAGTGAAGTGATGATTCTAGCAAAACAAAGATGATTGAATGGCCATTCATCGAGCAGAGATCTAACCAAACATATGGAGAGGATAGAGCACTGAAAGCACAAATGTTGAAGCTACCAATGAATGATTGAATCTCGTAATAATCTCAGACAACAACTTTCTTCTTCTTCTTCAAATTCAACAAGATCATTCAACAACACAAGATAGCCAGATCTCCCCGAAAAAGGAAACTCCAACAAAAATGGTCAACTCCACACTTATAGAAGCTTTAGATTCTTGATTGCTCGCAGCCGAGATAGGATGAAACAAGAGTTTCCACATAAATAGCAAGTTTGGCCTTCCTTATGGGAGAATCCTTGTAAATGTTATCCTCTGGATAGAACAGAATATTGTCAAATAAATTGACCTCGAAAATTGATTTTTCCCTTCCTTGTGTACAAGATGGGGATCTATAAATAACTTCTAGGTATGCCTTTAGCCGAAAAGCTAAATAATTCTGTCCATGTTCCTTTTCTCCCGTGCTCATTCGTTATTCGCGCCATGAACCAGTAGGCATTCAAGGTGTACATTAACAGTTTAGCCTCGTGAATATTGAGTCCTTAGTAAATTATGTCCCCATTCCATTCAGGGATCGGAAGCACCCGGCGGAATATCTCTTTTGACAAATCAAACGACATAATCTTTCTCCCCTCGTCTATCCCACACCAATGTAAGGCACCATTCCAATAAACTCTTTTGTGATCACCATCAAGGGGGCTTTCTTGTTGCATTTGTAGCTTTCTCTAATAACCGGACTTGAGTAAAAATATTTCCACCTCACATAATTTAGAACCCTCACCGACTACCCCTTTACCGTCATCAGATGCACCTGACCGACTACCACTTTATAGTTATCGGATGCAGGGTCATATCCGAATTCAAAGAACTACCCTCTTAGAAAAATATCGAAAGTAAGAATTTTCCTGAACTTCTCAGTGGTCCGGTTATACAGTATAAATCCGCCTATGACATCTAAACATACCAAACCAACGCAGGACCCGACGATGATGGGTTCCCATGTACCATTGCCAATTCTCGAAGGACGAAACTTTATCCCCGTGCGATCGTCATCTAACATTTCGTAGTCTATGGTCTCGATGGGGAAAGTCTTGAGGATTCTTTGGCTAGAGATTGTATCCCCAGCCTTTAGCCTTTGCAAATGCCACTTGGCGAAGTTTGGGTTGGAAATTAGAGACCGCCATCGTCTATACACACATTTCAATCGCATCTACGACTTAATCGAAAGCCTCGATAATACCTCGATGATGATATCCTGAAGTAGTCTTTCTGCTGCCACCGTGGAGATCGACAAGGATGTGGTCGGCTCGCAGGTTGAGATGGGGTTCGTGAGGGGGGACGAGGTTTAAGTTCTGGCCACTCGATCGCCAATCTCAACGTTGCCCTCGTCAGCGATGGCACCACAGGTGACGAGGAGGGCGGTCAGCGACGGCTACTTGCGGGCTTGGGTGGGGCTTACGAGGAGAGACACCAAGGATGATGAAGTTCGAGCTCCGACCGCCTGATCGCCGATCTCAACGTTACCATCGTCGACGACTGCGACAAGGGTGGTGATGAGGAGGGTGGTCGCCAACGGCTACTCGCAGGCTAAGATGGGGCTCGCGAGGGAGGATGCCAGGGAGGATGAGGTTTGGGCTCCGGCCGCCTGATCGTCGATCATGGCGTTGCCATCGTCCATGACGACAGCGACAAGGGTGTCGACTGTTGAGGAGGGTGGTCGGCGTTCTGATTTGATTTTGCCGAAGGGGTTTAGGGGTTTAGAAAAGAGTAAAGTTAGATTTTGACAGGTTTTGCAATTCGGAGGATTTTAGGTACTATCCATAGTACTAATATAACTAGATTAACAGAATGTTTTAATTGAATTGAGTCTTTAAAACCAAATACTAATTAGGATTATGGTGCAAAATTTAATCTCATTCAGTGTTAAATTTTTTAATTTCGAACGCTTTATTGGATTTTGAAACAAGCCCATGTAAGTGGGTTTTCAACGACGCTCTCCTCCTTGCAGGAGCTCTCCCTCTTCTCTATAAGAGATTTACCCTATTCTTGTGAGTGTAAACCCTAAATAATTATGTAGCCATCGCGTTCATCCTCTCCCATGGAATTTCCTTTTTCTTCGTACCTACAAAGTAATATACCACGTCATGATGCACCCCCTCCCAACTAAATCCCTTGCACACTCCGTCCCCTCCTCTATCGAACAATGGTAGGTTTGATTCATAATCACCAACCTCACATCCACCTCCCACAAACCTCTCCTCTTACTATTAAACGACACCTTACATTCATCAACTCAAGATAGCTAGATCTCCCCGAAAAGGAAACTCCAACAAAAACGGTCAGCTCCACACTCATATAAGCTTTAGATTCTTGATGGCTTGCAGCCGAGATAGGACGAAACAAGAGTTTCCACATAGATAGCAAGTTTGGCCCTCCTGATGGGAGAATCCTTATAAATGTTATCCTCTGGATTGAGCAGAATATTGTCAAAGAAATTGACCTCGAAAATGATTTTTTCCCTCCTTGTGTACACCATGGGGATCTACAAATAACTATCAGGTATGCCTTCAGTCGACAAGCTAAATAATATTGCCTATGTTCCTTTTCTCCCATGCTCATTCGTTATCCATGCCATGAACCAGTAGTCATTCGAAGTGTACATTAACAAATTAGCCCCGTGAATATCGAGTCCTTGGTAAATTATGTCCCCATTCCATTTAGGGACCGGAAGCACCTGGTGGAAAATCTCTTTCGACAAATCAAACAACATAATCTTTCTCCCCTCGTCGATCCCATACTACTATAAGGCCCCCTTCCAATAAACTCCTTTGTCATCACTATCAATGATGCTTTCTTGTTACACCTGTATCTTTCTCTAATAACAAAACTTGAGCGAAAACATTTCCACCTCACATAATTTAGAACCCTCACCGATTACCCCTTTACTGTTATCAGATGCACGTGGCCGACTGCCACTTTATAGTCATCGGATGCTGAGTCATATCCGAATCCAAAAAACTCCCCTCCTAGAAAAATATCGGAAATGAGAATTTTCCTAAACTCCTCGGTGATCCGGTTATACAGTATAAATTTGCCTATGACATCTAAACATACCAAACCAACATAGAACCCCACGATGATGGGTTCCCATGTACCATCATCAATTCTCGAAGGACGAAACTTTATCCCCGCGCAATCGTAATCCAACGCTTTGTAGTCTATGGTCTCGATGGGGAAAATCTTGAGGATTCTTTGGCTAAAGATTGTATCTCCTACCTTTGGCCTTTGCAAATGCCACTTGGCGAAGCCTGGGTAGGAAATTAGATACCGCCGTTGTCTACATATGCATTTCAATTGCATCAACGACTTAATCGGAAGTCTCGATAATACCTCGATAATGATATCCTCAGGTAAACTTTCTGCTGCCATCGTGGAGGCCGACGAGGATGGTAGTCGGCTCGCAAGTTGAGATGGGGCTCGCGAGGGAAGAAGAGGTTCAGGCTCTAGCCACTCGATCGCCAATCTCGACGTTGCCCTCGTCAGCGACGGCACCGAGGGTTATGAGGAGGTCAGTCGGCGACGGCTACTCGCGGGCTTGGATGGGGCTCACGAGGGAGAACGCCAAGGAAGATGAGGTTCGGGCTCTGGCTGCTTGATCACCAACCTTAGCGTTACCATCGTTGACGATTGCGACGAGGGTGGTGACGAGGAGGGTGGTCGCCAATGGCTACTCGCAGGAGGAGATGAAGCTCATGTGGGAGGACACCAGGGAGGCCGAGGTTTAGGCTCCGTTCGCTTGATCGTCGATCTCAGCGTTGCCATCGTCAATGACGACAGCGACAAGGGTGTCGACTGTCGAGGAGGGTGGTCGGCGTTTTGGTTTGATTTTGCCGAAGGGGTTTAGGGGTTTAGAAAAGAGTAAAGTTGGATTTTGACAGGTTTTGCAATTCGGAGGATTTTAGGTACTATCCATAGTATTAATATAACTAGATTAACAGAATGTTTTAATTGAATTGAGTCTTTAAAACCAAATACTAATTAGGATTATGGTGCAAAACTTAATCTCATTCAATGTTAAATTTTTTAATTTCGAACGCTTAATTGGATTTTGAAACAAGCCCATGTAAGTGGGTTTACAACGACGCTCTCCTACTTGCAGGAGCTCTCCCTCTTCTCTGCAAGAGATTTACCCTATTCTTGTGAGTGTAAACCCTAAACAATTTATGTAGCCATCGCGTTCATCCTCTCCCATGGAATTTCCTTTTTCTTCGTCCCTACAAAGCAATATATCACGTCATGATGCACCCCCTTCCAACTAAATCCCTTGCACACTCCGTCCCCTCCCCTGTCGAACAATGGCAGGTTTGATTCATAATCACCAACCTCACATCCACCTCCCACAAACCTCTCCTCTTACTATTAAAAGACACCATACATTCATCAACTCAAGATAACCAGATCTCCCCGAAAAAGGAAACTCCAACAAAAACGGTCAGCTCCACACTCATAGAAGCTTTAGATTCTTGATGGCTCGCAGTCGAGATAGGACGAAACAAGAGTTTCCACATAGATAGCAAGTTTGGCTCTCCCGCTGGAAGAATCCTTATAAATATTATCCTCTAGATTGAGCAGAATATTGTCAAAGAAATTGACCTCGAAAATGATTTTTTCCCTCCTTGTGTACACCATGGGGATCTACAAATAACTATCAGGTATGCCTTCAGTCGACAAGCCAAATAATATTGTCTATGTTCCTTTTCTCCCATGCTCATTCGTTATCCATGCCATGAATTAGTAGTCATTCGAGGTGTACATTAACAGATTAGCCCCATGAATATCGAGTCCTTGGTAAATTATGTCCCCATTCCATTTAGAGACCGGAAGCACATGGTGGAATATCTCTTTCGACAAATCAAACGACATAATCTTTCTCCCCTCGTCTATCCCACACTACTGTAAGGCCCCCTTCCAATAAGCTCCTTTGTGATCACCATCAAGGGGGCTTTCTCGTTGCACTT
Organism: Syzygium malaccense; assembly: GCA_031216405.1. Classification (NCBI taxonomy): domain Eukaryota; kingdom Viridiplantae; phylum Streptophyta; class Magnoliopsida; order Myrtales; family Myrtaceae; genus Syzygium; species Syzygium malaccense. Next base: position 38,076,777 of record CM062263.1, on the reverse strand, counting down.
GTATTTTTCTCTAATAGCCAAACTTGAGCGAAAATATTTCCACCTTATATAATTTGGAACCCTCACGGACTACCCCTTTACCATCATCAGATGCACCTGACTGACTACCACTTTATGGTCATCGGATGCTGGGTTATATTTGAATCTAAAGAACTCCCATTCTAGAAAAATATCGGAAATGAGAATTTCCTTAACTTCTCAGTGGTCTGGTTATACAGTATAAATCTACCTATGACATCTAAACATATCAAACCAATGTAGGACCCCACGATGATGGGTTCCCATGTACCATTGTCAATTCTCGAAGGACGAAACTTTATCCCTGCGCAATCGTCATCCAACACTTCGTAGTTTATGGTTTCGATGGGGAAAGTCTTGAGGATTCTTTGGTTAGAGATTGTATCCCTTGCCTTTAGCCTTTGCAAATGCCACTTGGCGAAGCTTGGGTTGGAAATTAGAGACCGCCATCGTCTATACACACATTTCAATTGCATCTACGACTTAATCGGAAGCCTCGATAATACCTCGATGATGATATCCTGAGGTAGTCTTTCTGCTGCCACCGTGGAGATCGACAAGGATGGTGGTCGGCTCGCAGGTTGAGATGGGGTTCGCGAGGGGCGACGAGGTTTAAGTTTTGGTCACTCGATCGCCAATCTCAACGTTGCCCTCGTTAGCGACGGCACCGTAGGTGACGAGGAGGGTGGTCAGCGACGGTTACTCGCGGGCTTGGGTGGGGCTCACGAGGAAGGACACCAAGGAGGATGAAGTTCGAGCTCCGGCCGCCTGATCGTTGATCTCAGCGTTACCATCGTCGACGACTGCGACGAGGGTGATGATGCGGAGGGTGGTCGCCAACGGCTACTCGCAGGCTAAGATGGGGCTCGCGAGGGAGGATGCCAGGGAGGATGAGGTTTGGGCTCCAGCCGCCTGATCATCGATTATGGCGTTGCCATCGTCGATGACGATAGCGACAAGGGTGTCGATTGTCGAGGAGGGTGCTAGGCGTTCTGGTTTGATTTTGCCGAAGGGGTTTAGGGATTTAGAAAAGAGTAAAGTTGGATTTTGACAGGTTTTGCCATTCGGAGGATTTTAGGTACTATCCATAGTACTAATATAACTAAATTAATAGAATGTTTTAATTGAATTGAGTCTTTAAAACCAAATACTAATTAGGATTATGGTGCAAAATTTAATCTCATTCAGTGTTAAATTTTTTAATTTCGAACGCTTAATTGGATTTTGAAACAAGCCCATGTAATTGGGTTTTCAACGACGCTCTCCTCCTTGCAGGAGCTCTCCCTCTTCTCTATAAGAGATTTACCCTGTTCTTGTGAGTGTAAACCCTAAATAATTATGTAGTCATCGCGTTCATCCTCTCCCATGGAATTTCCTTTTTCTTCGTACCTACAAAGTAATATACCACGTCATGATGCACCCCCTCCCAACTAAATCCCTTGCACACTCCGTCCCCTCCTCTATCGAACAATGGTAGGTTTGATTCATAATCACCAACCTCACATCCACCTCCCACAAACCTCTCCTCTTACTATTAAACGACACCTTATATTCATCAACTCAAGATAGCTAGATCTCCCCGAAAAAGGAAACTCCAACAAAAACGGTCAGCTCCACACTCATATAAGCTTTAGATTCTTGATGGCTTGCAGCCGAGATAGGACGAAACAAGAGTTTCCACATAGATAGCAAGTTTGGCCCTCCTGATGGGAGAATCCTTATATATGTTATGCTCTGGATTGAGCAAAATATTGTCAAAGAAATTAACCTCGAAAATGATTTTTTCCCTCCTTGTGTATACCATGGGGATCTACAAATAACTATCAGGTATGCCTTTAGTCGAAAAGTTAAACAATATTGCCTATGTTCCTTTTCTCCCATGCTCATTCGTTATCCATGCCATGAACCAGTAGTCATTCGAGGTGTACATTAACAGATTAGCCCTGTGAATATCGAGTCCTTGGTAAATTATGTCCCCATTCCATTTAGGGACCGAAAGCACTTGGTGGAATATCTCTTTCGACAAATCAAACAACATAATCTTTCTCCCCTCGTCTATCCCACACTACTATAAGGCCCCCTTCCAATAAACTCCTTTGTCATCACTATCAATGGTGCTTTTTTGTTGCACTTATATCTTTCTCTAATAACAGAACTTGAGCGAAAATATTTTCACCTCACATAATTTAGAACCCTCACCGATGACCCCTTTACTATTATCAGATGCACGTGACCGACTACCACTTTATAGTCATCGGATGTTGGGTCGTATTCGAATCCAAAAAACTCCCTTCCTAGAAAAATATCGAAAATGAGAATTTTCCTAAACTCCTTGGTGATCTGGTTAGACAGTATAAATTCGCCTATAACATCTAAACATACCAAACCAACGTAGGAACCCACGATGATGGGTTCCCATGTACCATCGTCAATTCTCGAAGGACGAAACTTTATCCCCGCGCAATCGTAATCCAACGCTTTGTAGTCTATGGTCTCGATGGGGAAAATCTTGAGGATTCTTTGGCTAAAGATTATATCTCCTACCTTTGGCCTTTGCAAATGCCACTTGGCGAAGCCTGGGTAGGAAATTAGATGCCGCCATCGTCTACATATGCATTTCAATTGCATCAACGACTTAATCGAAAGCCTCGATAATACCTCGATGATGATATCCTCACGTAAACTTTCTACTGCCACCGTGGAGGCCGACGGGGATGGTAGTCGGCTTGCAAGTTGAGATGGGGCTCGCGAGGGAAGACGAGGTTCAGGCTCTAGCCACTCTATCGCCAATCTCGACGTTGCCCTCGTCAGCGACGGCATCGAGGGTGACGAGGAGGTCAGTCGGCGACGGCTACTCGCGGGCTTGGATGGGGCTCACGAGGGAGAACGCCAAGGAAGATGAGGTTCGGGCTCTGGCTGCTTGATCACCAACCTTAGCGTTACCATCGTTGACGATTGCGACGAGGGTGGTGACGAGGAGGGTGGTCGCCAATGGCTACTTGTAGGAAGAAATGAGGCTCATGAGGGAGGACACCAGGGAGGTCGAGGTTTAGGCTCCAGCCGCTTGATCGTCGATCTTAGCGTTGCCATCGTCGACAACGGCGACGAGGGTGTCGACTGTCGAGAAGGGTGGTCGGCGTTTTGGTTTGATTTTGCTAGAGGGGTTTAGGAGTTTAGAAAATAATAAAGTTGGATTTTGACTAGTTTTGCAATTCAGAGGATTCTATATACTATCCATAGTACTAATATAACTAGATTAATAGAATGTTTTGACTGAATTGAGTCTTTTAAGCAAAATACTAATTAGGATTATGATGCAAAATTTAATCTCATTCAGTGTTAAATTTTTTAATTTCCAACACTTAATTGGATTTTGAAACAGGCCCATATAACTAGGTTTTCAATGACGCTCTCCTCCTTGCATAAGCTCTCCCCCTTCTCTATAAGAGATTTACCCTATCGTTGTGAGCGTAAATCCTAAATAATTTTTTAGCCATCCCGTTCATCCTCTCCCATGGAATTTCCTTTCCTTTCGTCGCCACAAAGCAATATACCACATCATGATGCACCCCTTCCCCACTATATCCCCTGCACACTCTTTCCCCTCCTCTGTCGAACAATGGCAAGTTTGATTCATAATCACCAACCTCACATCCACCTCCCACAAACCTCTCCTCTTACTATTAAACGACACCTTACATTCATCAACTCAAGATAGCCAGATCTCCCCGAAAAAGGAAACTCCAACAAAAACGTTCAGCTCCATACTCATAGAAGCTTTAGATTCTTGATGGCTCGCAGCCGAGATAGGACGAAACAAGAGTTTCCACATAGATAGCAAGTTTGGCCCTCCTGACGGGAGAATCCTTATAAATGTTATCCTCTGGATTGAGCAGAATATTGTCAAAGAAATTGACCTCAAAAATGATTTTTTCCCTCCTTGTGTACACCATGGGGATCTACAAATAACTATCACGTATGCCTTTAGTCGAAAAGCTAAATAATATTGTCTATGTTCCTTTTCTCCCATGCTCATTCGTTATTCATGCCATGAACCAGTAGTCATTCGAGGTGTACATTAACAGATTAGCCCCGTGAATATCGAGTCCTTGGTAAATTATGTCCCCATTCCATTTAGAGACTGGAAGCACCTGGTGGAATATCTCTTTTGACAAATCAAACGACATAATCTTTCTCCCCTCGTCTATCCCACACTACTGTAAGGCCCCCTTCCAATAAACTCCTTTGTGATCACCATCAAGGGGGCTTTCTCGTTGCACTTGTATTTTTCTCTAATAGCCGAACTTGAGCGAAAATATTTCCACCTCATATAATTTGGATCCCTCACGGACTGCCCCTTTACCGTCATCAGATGCACCTGACTGACTACCACTTTATGGTCATCGGATGCTAGGTTATATTTGAATCTAAAGAACTCCCATTCTAGAAAAATATCGGAAATGAGAATTTTTCTAAATCCGCCTGTGACATCTAAACATACCAAACCAACGCAGGACCCCACGATGATGGGTTCCCATGTACCATTGTCAATTCTGGAAGGACGAAACTTTATCCCCGTGCGATCGTCATCCAACACTTCGTAGTCTATGGTCTCGATGGGGAAAGTCTTGAGGATTCTCTGGCTAGAGATTGTATCCCCTGCCTTTAGCCTGTGCAAATGCCACTTGGCGAAGCTTGGGCTGGAAATTAGAGACCACCATCGTCTACACCTGCATTTCAATCGCACCAAAGACTTAATCGGAAACCTCGATAATACCTCGATGATGATATCCTCAGGTAGACTTTCTGCTGCCACCATGGAGCCTGACAAGGATGGTGGTCGGCTCGTAGGTTGAGATGGGGCTCGCGAGGGAGGACGAGTTTCAGCTCTGGCCATTCGATTGCCGATCTCAATGTTGCCCTCATTAGCGACGGTACCGAGAGTGATGAGGAGGGCGGTCGGCGACGGCTACTTGCGGGCTTAGGTGGAGCTCACGAGGGAAAATGATAAGGAGGATGAGGTTTGGGCTCTGGCTGCCTGATCGCTGACCTCAGTGTTACCAACGTCGACGACTGCGATGAGGGTGGTGACGAGGAGGGTGGTCACTAATGGCTACTCGCAGGCTGAGATGGGGCTCGCGAGGGAGGACGCTAAGGAGGACAAGGTTCGGGCTTTGGCCGCCTGATCGTCGATCGCGGCATTGCCATCGTCGACGACAACGGTAACGAGGGTGTCGACTGTCGAGGAGGGTGGTCGGCATTCTGGTTTGATTTTGCCGGAGGGGTTTAGGGGTTTAGAAAAGAGTAAAGTTGGATTTTGACAGGTTTTGCAATTCGGATGATTCTAGATACTATCCATAGTACTAATATAACTAGATTAATCGAATGTTTTGACTGAATTGAGTCTTTTAAGCAAAATACTAATTAGGATTATGATGCAAAATTTAATCTCATTCAATGTTGAATTTTTTAATTTTCAACGCTTAATTGGATTTTAAAACAAGCCCATGTAACTAGGTTTTCAATGACGCTCTCCGTCTTCTCTGTAAGAGATTTACCCTATCCCTGTGAGTGTAAACCCAAAACAACTCTTTGGCCATCCCGTTCATCCTCTCCCATGAAATTTCCTTTCCCTTCGTCCCCACAAAGTAATAAATCACATCATGATGCACCCCCACCCCACTAAATTCCTTGCACACTCCGTCCCCTCCTCTATCGAACAATGGCAGGTTTGATTCATAATTACCAACCTCACATTCACCTCCCACAAACCTCTCCTCTTACTGTCAAATGACACCTTACATTCATCCATTCCATCTCTGACCTCTTGGAACCCTAAATGGCCTTGTTTTCTAGATCTCTATGGCCTTTTGAGTGTAGAGCCCCGAAACTTTTCTAATGCATGATGGAAGAATGTCGATCATCCTAGAAGCTTAGACAATGCTGGTGGTCGACGATCCCACGGAGGACTGAAGCTGATTTTGGCATGTTTCAGCATCAACTTGCCTCGAGTTGATCCAAATCTGCCCTGTGAGTTGTGACCTGCCATTAATAAAGGAGATGGACAAGGAGGAGGAAAAGAAAAGAAGATTGACAGCATTATGTAGGTCTATAGGTAGAATGTGGACATAGGATGTCGTAGTTAATGTGTTTGAAAAAATTCCTGATGAGAAACTGAGTGTTTGCAACCTTACCTTGCTGGGGAAACTTTACTCTAGACTAAGTGTGAACTTTCGGGCATTTGTATCAACAATGAAAAAGGCTTGGAAGGTTGAGAACGTAGTGTGTGATCAAATGAAGATGGGTCTTTTCTCCTTTACATTCAACTCAGGAAGTGACAAGGAAAAAGTGCTAGTAGCTAGTCCGTGATCTTTTTCAAGTAATCTACTCATCCTACAACAATTAAATCCTAAGATGCCTATTTACCACCATGAATTCATGCATTGTGCATTTTGGATGTAAGTTTTGGACTTATCTCTAGCTATGATAATTGAAAATGTACTAAGTGAATTGGGGTAAAAAATGGGGAAAGTTATAGAAGTGAAGATGTAGTCCAAAGAGGGTAGCCAGTGTAAAGTGGGTAGAATTCGAGTTCTCTTAGACCTAGCATCCCTACTAAAACCGTGATTAATGGTGAATTTCGAAGATGATCAAATGTGGGTTGATTTTAAGTATGAACGCCTCCCTCACTTTTGCTCTTCATGTGGGGGGATTGGCCACTATACTACTAGCTATGAGAAAGTGCCTTATAAGGAATCGAAACTTGGAGAAAAAAGCTCCAGCAACTTTGGATACCGGTTAAAAGTGGAAACACGGGAGGTTAGTCCATTTTGGAAGTTGCTTGATGAGAAAGAACTTATTGTGCTGGAGGAGGAGGAGGGTATTCCCGAGACTCCTATTCAGGCCAACCTACGAGAGGATTTGGTCACTTTCTGTCTTGAAAATCATCAATCACCTATGGAAATCCAGCAAATAGAACTTTTCAAAGAAAAGGGCAAATGAGTCATGAAAGCTGAGCCGATGGCAAAAGGGAAATGCCCTAAAGGCACGCATCCCCTGCTCTTAGATTCCCCTTGGTCTGACAAATTCTCTAAGTTATTGTTTGAGCCCACAAAGAAGATTAGAAAGACGTCCAAGACCTCGGCTACTAAAAAAGTGAGGCAAAACAAACCCCTATTACGCTATGGAAGTGGAGTCAATTGCTCTAGATGAAACACAGCTCTTGGAAACTCCTATTGTGTTGGAGGACGGCTCAAAGGAATTGGCTTTGGTGGCTAGCCCTAATAATTCACCGATTGATATATGAATATTTTGAGCTGGAATTATCAGGGGTTAGTGTTGACACTTAATTTTTAGCCGACATATCATTAAAAGCAGAAAATTTGAGATTATGATTTCCAATCGCGCTGGAACCCGTTTCTTGAACAAAAAGTGTCGTTTTTTTAATTCTGTTTGTTGACCTAGCTTCTGTAAATAATTTTCTATTCATTTCATGTAAAAATCCGAAAATTCAAACGGTTAACTTTTGCATTGACTTTTTGGTCACCCTTTTGACCAAAAGTCAATCCCGGGTCAAATTGAGGCTTTTAGCATAAAAAGATTCCTTTCAAATCTAATTTCACTATAGAAGCGAAAAATTTAGAAAAATTCAAAGATTTGATCATAAAATCAAGCTCTTAGTAAAAAGTCAACTAGGGTTTGACTTTTGGTCAAACCTTTGACCAAAATAATCGGAAAATACTAAAATCCAAAAATCATCTTATTTTACATTCAATTTGACTTTGGCATTTGAAATTTTGCAAAAATCGGTTTAGAATCAACTTTTTCCCAATTTACAGAATTTGGTTCAAATTGGCAAAAAATGAAATTACTTCATTTCTAGTCATTTTTTAGGTTAGTCTTCTTCATGACATTTGATCTAGAGGTTGTATTACTTTCAATTTTGGAACCAATTTTGAGATTTCAAGCCAAACGCAAAAATCCCCAATTTAGGCCATAAGAAGTGATTTTGATCAATTCTTCATGATTTGCGCAATTGAGACATGAATGAGCCTAATTTCTTATATGAAATCCAAATTTGAAATCAAATTTGGAAGATTCACATGAATTTGAGTCAATTTGATCAATTTAGTGATCCAATGATTGAGAAATCTAAGAGTAATTGATTCAATTTGTGCAATTCAACTTGATCCACTCTATACTAACATCCAATTTGATGAATTGAGGCTCAATTTGATTAATTGAACTTCAATTAAATTTGTTAGTCAAGCTTGGCCATGCAATTAACTCAAATTCAAGAACAATGAGCTAAACAAGTTAAATTGGATTAATTTGTGCATGAATTTCAAATCGGTTCAATCCAATTTAATCGAATTCAATATTAATGGGGCCAATTAATCATGATAGAGATCAAATTGTACAAAATTGGAACAAATTGAGCCAAGGATTGAACCGATTCAACTCGATTAAACTTGGGTCAAATCGATCCAACCGGTTCAACCCGGTTTAACCCGAATTGAACCAGTCCGATCAGACCAGCCATTTTCCAATAAAAAATTTGGCGGCCGGCGATCTATTCCGACCAGCCAAGGTTGGCCATGTCCCTTTGAGCCCAAAATGACAAAAATGCCCTTAAATAAAAATTACGAAAATACCCCTAAGTGAAATTACTAAAATGCCCTTCATTAAGGATTAATCAAATTACTTAGGGGTAAGCAAATCAATCATGGCCATTCATTTAGAATTGATCATGTCCATCCATAATGCCATGTAATCAATCCCTAGTCCTTAAGGAATATTCTTAATCATTAAGGATGCATTCTAGGCCATTGGATCATTCTAAGGGCTAGGATTCAAAGTTGAGGGAAGTATATAGGTTTTTTTCTCTCCAAAATTGGATAAGAATTCCCATTTTTAGATCTGTTTTCTCTCTCTTCTCTTTCCCTCTCTCTCTAAATCACGTTTCCTCCTCCTCTCTTGGCCATGAGTTTTCCTTGTTCACAATGGCCACTTGCCGGCCGATTTCCGGCGCACCATCGCTACTCCGGTAGTCCCCCGGACATCCTAGAGACAGTCGCAAGGCTAGCCATAGCTGCTGGTAACCGAAGCATCTCCGATCGGCTCCATCTCTGTCTCGGTTGCATCACCGGCAGCCAAGCCGGTGATCTGTCCAGCCGGTGATTCCGGCGATTTCGGCGTTCTAGCATCCTTCCTAGGCGGTCTGAGGCTTGCGATCGTCATCCTTAACCTCATCTCAAAGCTGTGGTGGCCGGCCTTCACCGGAAAAGCCACCGGAGTTCAATTTTGAGCTTGATTTTACTTCTCTTTCTTTAGATCGCAATCTTACGCCAATCTTCTTACCTTGTGACGTAGATATCGAGAGCTATATTTGGCGCCATTCCGGAGTTCATTGGTGGCCAAAATAGCTCGTTTGAGCTCAGCAACACTCTCGAACAAGGTAAGTACACTTGGATGTTATTCTGTAAATTCGTGTACAGAGAAACCTGCATGTTTGAGATGCTGATTTTAGCTCGTTAATGTCGAAATCTTGCGAAGTGATGAACTAGAAAGTCGTAAAACACATCTCAAGCTTCGATTTGATATATTGCATGTCTCAATTAGACTTAGTTTGCTAGGTCAAAACTCTTTCGGAAGTTAGGATCAGAATCTGGAATGTGATGTTTAAGTTTGTTTTGATGATTTCCTGATTGACGTTGTGCTGTTCTATGATTTTTCTGATTTTCTACAATCGTTGTTTGAAGAAACTTCCTGCATGAAAGTCATAGAATACATCCTAATCTGTTCATGATAAAATTTTCATAAAATTCTGACTATGTTAGGATTGTACGATCTGCAACGCCATATATGCATAGATCTAGTGACAGACTAGTTTCTGATTGACCTTCATGTGTTCTTCCATTTTTATAAATTCATGTGTTCAAAATATGATAAATGTTTCTTCACAAAAATTCACACTGAGATCGAGATCTTTCCAGTGATACTAAATTTCATTAAAATTGGAATTCATTTGAATTTTCAAAAGGAATTTTATGGTCTAATCAGTATCTGTGTTCAGATCTGATTTTCATTCCTTTGGAATCTAAAAGATGTTTTTCCGAATCTGATAAAGTTAGAGTCCACCTTTGCGAAAAAACCAAATTATAAAATTGTTCCTTGGGGTCTCATTATATAGACTGGAAATTTTGAGGGCTTAATAACAATTTTTAGGGGGTTGATTTGCTAAAAACCTCAGATAAGGCCTTCTCGGGTTAAAATTCGATTTGCAATTGAGTCCTTTGTGAAAACCGAATTTTATAAAAATTTGGAGGAATTTTTAGCAAAAAATCAAAATATGAAAGTTATCATACGCAGAGAGTACTAATTGCCTAAAAAGTTTCGCACAGTTTTGATAAGGTTTGTTATTTTTCCCACAATTATTTTGAAATCCCTAACAGAACCGGGTCCAGTTTGTCACCGAGAGTGAAATTGTCTGTTTCGTGAAAATCGGTGGGGATTTAGAAAAAATGGTCTTCTTAACTTTTGATCCTCATGACATAAGCTTTCTAATGACACCTAAATCACTTCATTTGGACATCATTAGGTTAGTTAATCACATATGAACAGAAGTGATCCGAATTAAATAATAATTGAATAAGTGGTCTTCTTATGAAGCTCACTTCTCATTGCTTTATTGGTTGAGAAACAAGGTCCATGGGCTTGAAAGCATGTTTTACTCATTGCTATGCATGTGTTTGTTAGATGGATGTTAAGCCCGGTGCATGTTCGGCGGGTAGCCCATTATGGTCATTTAGAACCCGACTTTAGGGGTTAATTGATATAAGTTGCCATTTTGTGAATGCAAATGGTAGCCCATTATCGTTAACCATTAATCAAATAATGTTAGATGATTAGGTAAGTGGTGAATCGAAATGCATGAAAAACAAAGGCTGATCCCGAGGCCCATGCTTGATTAGTGAATTGTTTGCACCATTGCTTTTCTTTGGTTATTCCTTTATATATTATTTGTCGTGAATGTATGTTGTGAATGTAAACGCCGACACCCGAGAGGCAGTCCATGGAGGGGATAATCCAAAATTGTAAAAGACCAAGGCGATAGACTGTTGTCCAATCCAGTATCAATTTATATTCACTTGACGGTGGCGATAGACCGATGTCCGATCCGATTTCAATTTGTATTCAATTCATTCGTCCTCGATCATGTCTCGGGTTTTTAATTTGTGTTGTAATAAACACCCGACAAGTTACAGGTTTTACTTTATCGCACTTAGAATTAGCTCGTCTTTTCAATACTTTGAGTGTTTACTTTACGAAATGTCTTTCAATACAATTAATTATTTCTTGCTTTTTCTAGACTAAGATAGGATTAGTTTAGAATCTTAAATGAAAATACAAAAATAAGATGCATGATCACTTAGTGGACTAAGACTTTAACATGAAAATGGTAAAAAATAAATGCATGACAACTTAGATAACAATCATGATAAGTTTAGCGGTACCGAAAGGGCGTTAATAAAAATATTAATGTAAGCTAGTCCTCGAATTCATGATCTCTGGTTTTTGTAGAAACCAAAACGAAACTCCCGCGTTTTGATTGGGTATTCTAGCTGACCCCCGACCTAGGCTAGTGGCGATTCCTAAAAAAGATAAAATCGATCCGCTGTCACGCGAGGTATGGATTTAGGGAAAATCCACGTTCATGATCAATGAACCATATGGATGACCAAAAGATCGATACTTCGATAAGCCATCTTTTATGATGTGCCGAACGGACCGTATGGATGACTAAAAGATTGACGCTTTGGTAAGCTGTCTTTTATGATGTGCCATGAGGACCATATGGATGACTAAAAGGTCGATGCTTCGGTAAAACTATCTTTTATGATGTACCATATAGACCGTTTCATGAACACTTATTTCTAAACCCGCTTCACCGAGTTCAGTCCTCGTGAGGTAGGTCGCGACAGTTGGGCATACATCTGACATTCCAAGCACTGAGAGCTCTTGTGGCTCAAGAAAGGCCTAGTATCATATTTTTGCTAGAGACGAAGAACACGGAAGTAGTGGTGAATCGTACGAAACGATGTCTCTAGTTTTTGCACTCATTTATAGCGAGTCCAATAGGCATAGCGGGTGGATTAGTTGTTATGTGGAATGATGATGTGTCAATGGAGGTTTTATCCTCTAGAGAGGAATTTATCGATCTAGCCCGTACAATCAAGAATAGTGGCAAAACCATGAGAATCACCTTTGTTTATGCACCGACGGACTTGCAACAGAGGAGAATACTATGGGAGACATTGAAAGGCATTTATTTAACTAATACCTTACCTTGGGTGTATTTGGGGGACTCTAACGAAATACTCTATCATTAGGAAAAAGTGGGGAAAATGACAACGGATTACTCTAGGTTAGCTGCTTTTCGCAATAGCTTACATGAACGTGATTTGCTGGATATTGAGAGTAAGGGGTGCACCTTCACTTGGGCGAACGATAGGGAAGGGGAAGCCTTAGTCAAGGAGAGGCTAGACAGGGCGCTTTGTAATATTGAGTGGAGGGTCACATATCCGAGTGTCGAGGCTTTCGCTTTGCCAGCAATAGGTTCTGACCATAGTTCAATTCTTTTGTTGGTGATGCCAAAGGTGGGGAGAAGGAGGAGAACCTTTAAATTTGAAGCCTTTTGGTTGGAGTATGAAGAGTATAGGGACTTGGTTCAATCAGTATGGCATTTCCCTCGATTTCAAAATAAAGGCTTATTGCGCCAACTCCAGGAAGTCAATTGCTCGTTAATGAAATGGAGCAAAAGGAAATTCTCTAATGCTACTAATCAGATTAAGAGCCTACAACACCAGTTGACTATTCTGACAAACCAAAGTCTGGAGGAATCTAGCATTGAAGCAACACAGAATATCAAGAGACAAATTGAAAAACTGTAGAGACAGGAAGAGCTTTACTGGGGAATGAGGTCACGAATACAATGACTGAAATAGGAGGATAGAAACACGAAATATTTTCATATGACCATGATGCAAAAAAGATAGAGAAACAGAATATCGATGCTAAAAATTAGCGACAATGAATGGAGTCGTGACCCATCGAGTCTAAAACAACATACACGCCAATTTTTCCAATCTCTCTACACATCTGGAGGGACCAGGAATTTCTATCAAATACTAGATCAATGCACAAGTCTAGTAAGTGAAAATATGAATGAAGCATTGGTGAGTATAGTTACATTAAAAGAGGTGGAGATTGCAATTTTCCAACTTAGAGCTACTAATGCCTCGGGACCTAGTGGACTTAATGGCCAAGTTTTCCAACATCATTGGGAGGAAATCAAAGGGGATATGTTCCAAGAAGTTAAAAGGTTCTTTGAGTCAGAAACGCTTCATCCTGAACTTAGTAGAACCCACATCACTCTCATCCCAAAAGTTCCCATCCCAGAAAGTTTGTCCCAATTTCGCCTCATTAGTTTGTGCAATTTTGCTTACAAGATTATCTCCAAGGTGTTGGCAAACCGCCTAAAACCTTGGCTCCCTGGGATTATTGCAGTGGAACAAAGCGCATTTGTAAGTGGAAGGCAAATCCAAGACAATATAATGATGATCCAGGAAGTACTATATCAATTAAGAATTAGAAAGAGGAAGGCGAAATTTCAGGTAGTGTTGAAACTAGATATGCAAAAGGCATACGATTGTGTGGAATGGGGTTTCTTGGAGGCATAGATGGGAAAAATGAGTTTTAGTGAGAAGTGGGTATCCCTGGTTATGGCTTGCATAAAGTCGGTGACTTTCAGTGTTAAGTTTAATGGTGAACCCCTTGACTTCTTCCAATCCACTAGAGGCATTTGGTAAGGTGACCTCCTCTCCCCCTACTTGTTTATAATAATGTCCAATACGCTCTCACAGCTTTTGAACAAAGCAGTTAAAGATGGTAGTATTATGGGGATTAAATTAAATAGGTTCTGCCCTACCCTATCTCACATGTTATTTGCGGATAATGCTATATTTTTTCTTGATGGGAAAGTCAGAGAATGTTAGAACCTTGCTGCAGTTTTGAATCAATATTGCTTTGCTTCGAGACAGGCTATAAATTTAAATAAGTCAGGAATTTTTTTCAGTAAGGAGTGCCCAGATTGTTTGAAGAGGAATATGGCTTCAGAACTTGGAGTTCCTGTGATGGAAAAAACTGGCAAACGAACAAAACCGAACACAGAAACGTTTCAGATCTTACCTAGAAGCCGCCGGCGAGGGGATCTCTAAAGCTTAACTTGGATGGCTCAAAATTGAAAGGATTGTTGGACTCAGCGGTGGCTGGGGTGGTTCGCGACTATAGAGGAATGATGATCGATGGGTTTGCGCACTCTGTTCATGCTAGATCGGCCAAAGCAGCTGAAGCCCTAGCTCTTCTCCATGGCTTGCGTTTTGTGGAAGAAAAGCTGGGAAGAGAAATCTCATGTGGGAGCAAAGTGGAAGTACATACTGACTGTACTTTGCTCATTCAGTGCCTAATTCAAGGGGAGCAAATTCCATGGAACATTTAGGCCTAGATGGATGAATGCATATCAAAGTTGGCCCAATTAAATTAGATGAGTTTGTCCTAGTGTTTGAGAGAACCAAGTCAACTTGCAGATTGGGTGGTCAAGGCAAAACGGAAAAAAGAACTTCCCCCGGGCTAGCTGCTTTATCCCCCGAAATCTATGTTGGATATCATAGTTTTTGATGTAGATAGACTTTTTGCTGTGTTAATGAAATTTCATGCATTTTCGACCAAAAAAAAAAAGAAAACAGGCCCTTGTGTATCCATTAAATTAAACGAAAACAATTAAATATAATCTACATACTCGATACTGTCAAGTATCTTAATAAGCTACTTGCTGACCTAATTTTCACGACCCAGCCGAATGGCATAAAAAAGTTTATTATAAGTTTGGATGGAGTCATCATCATTACATTTGCTTCGGAATGGGATTATGTCAATTCGAGAATGCACAAACAACCACGAAATCGATGAATTATACCTCGGACTGCCCTATAGATGTAGCAATATGTAAGACAGTATTACCATCTTGGTCTTTTCGATCCAAGATTGGCATCAGATTGACTCTCTTAAGCCATCCAACAGCACCTTGAATGCTTGGAGGTTGCGGCTCTTAATGGCAATGTGTTGCATTGGCCCATCAAGTCTTCGATGGACGATCTGCAAGCGAATAGGTTCTCGGTCAGGAGCTCTAGCTCAATGTCTCTAGTTCTCTCGGCGACTTAGTGCAAAGGGGTGGAACCGTGTCGTTCTTGGACTCGGATCAACTTGGGGTCTAGGGTCTTAGTGCCCTCACAAAGTGATAATGGTTGTTTTGCAAAGCAATTGCACGAGGCTGTAACCCTCTTGATTCAGCTTCCGAGCAAACCACGGCTTCAAGATGGCCATCTCCATGGCCACTTGGGTTTTCCCGGTGGCCACGGCAACCTGTACAGGAGTATCTGGGAAGGGGCCCTTAGATGCAAGATATGGCTCATCCTTTATTAACCCATGTAGCTCAACAACATTATCATGTTCTATTGCTTGTTGAAGCCGACTTTGGTACTCAAATATTGGTAATTACTTAACTTTGTGGAGTAAAAGAGTTCCATGCTTGTATTCTACCAACGGCGAACTAAGTTTTTAAAAATTTTAAGTCCTGAACTGGCCAAAACAAGACATTATATGATCAATAGACCAACTGCACAAATCTTAAATCCTGTTTTTCTACTGATCAATGTCCATATCTGGTGAGTCATTGGCAATTGAGTATTCCATAATCATGAATTAGACGGCTGCTATAACAGTTCACTCGCTTCTAATCTCAAAGCTTTTAACCCAATAGTTTAAAGGACACTCTCTGTGAGTTATAACTACATACTGATTTAGAAAAACATAAATCAAGCCGTAATGCGAAATTGGATAACATAGCAACTAGCTAATTTTGGGGATGGGCTACATTTAGATTTAAATATCTCATATGCTATGACTATTAAAACTCGACCTTTAGTCATAAAAGACCCATGATTGGAAAATGACAATGAAAGGATGGACTTTTTATGTTCAGCTGGAGAGACAGAGCGCTAAAGATTGGAAATGAACTGCATAAAAACCTCACCTAGTAAACTCTTCCATTGAGACGACAGTCTGGATACGGTGAACGAAATGCTCATGGCACCAACTTCATTGGCTCAAAACAACGAGAAGACGAGGTGAGTACATGAGATGATCGTCATGCATATTATAAAAAGACACTATCGTGCTCAGGGAGTCAACACATACGCACAGTACACTTAAAAAATATCAGTGACACTTTCCCCTCAAGGATAAACCTTACATCTCTGAATTCATGTAAATTACTGAATCCGACAAGTGACAAAATGATGCAGGAAAGTCCTGACGATACTGCTTCTTGTTCTGCTAGGGGAAGCTATACACACAACCTAACCCACCGACCTACTCTACCCTAAGTCCGAAAGCAACAAATACAGTAAAGATTATAAACGAAAAAACCTGCAATCAACATTAAAGACCAGGCAGTAATCAGCATCAAGGAAAAACAAGAACGGAGAAGAAGCCATGTCAGTGAATCAGCAACTGCGGTATCTTACTGTGGATCTCTGCTGGGCTGTCATGTTGCCTTTTTTAGCTTAACTAGTTCGGCCAAAACATCTTTGAGAGGATCGGCGAGCTTGCTTTTCTTAGCCTGCACAAAACTTGGGGTCAAAATTGGTCTAAGACAAGGTAGCAGTAACGATGACAAGGAGGCAGCCAGAAGGATAATACAACCAGAATCGGTTCCAAATGGTAGAGTAGTTGATTAACGAGTTTCCTTTTCTAAACACTAAAATAAGGAATCAATGGGTTGACAAAAAATGGCTTGCAAAGCCGAATAGCAAACATGCCCATAAGGAGAGAGAATGACATATATAGAGACTTCTATGATGTCTCTAGTTTTTGCCATTCAGGAATATTTATATACATATTACCCCTACATGAATTGTAAACAAAAAGCCGAAACTTCAAAAACTCAAGTTGGACAACATCTAAAGTTCTTTTAACTGGTGACTCCAAATCGAAAGCTCTGTCGTAAAAAGAACCCTATGATACCACAACATGAAACGTTGACTCAAAACTTGGAACTTGCATTCAATTCTTCATTTCAAAACATGTTTCACCATGCTTGATTCTCACCACTATCCAGCACAAATTTTCCACTAGTGGAACGTACAAAACATAAGCCTTTCGGAGGATGAAAACAGCTTTGAACAGAGGTGCTCATATTGTCTCTACTAATGCAGGTTACCAGCCACATTGGAAATTGTCCATGGCAAGTTACAGATCTTAAAGCATGATTATAGAGTACCTTCAAGGATGGCACAAGAGCAAAAACTTCATCCGGAGTTTCTGGACAGACATTCCCAATGACACATATCTGCACGAAATCTGAGATCAATGGCGCTGGTCTTCTTAAGAAAAGGAACCCAAAAAGTTGAGATTAGTACCTTGCCTTCAGTGACACCATATTGTGTAAGAGCCCTTCAAGTTGAGTTAATGGTTAACAACATTTTTACCATTGTATGGGTCCTCATTAGGAGAAATCGTAATCACATAATTAAAGCACTCAACAGAAACTTAAAAAACAAGGATACTCTAGAGCTCTTCTCACTGATGCTGGATCTGCATAGTGAATTCCATATTTGGCATACTGCAATCCCCGGTCAAAGGATCTGAAACGGCAGTTGACTCAGGTATGTTGAAAGAGGAGGATCAAAATAATACCCATAAGAATGTACTGCTTACACAGGAATTTTGATCGTTGGATCCTCAGACAATATGACCATTTGCTCCTGGATTCCTTGTAAGATTTCAGTAGCTTCACAGTCCATCAGTCATTTGGCATGATTTGGGAGTTCTATAAATTCAATAAAATGACAAGATCAGGGAGCATACCCAACACGGTAGCTAGTCTAAACCAAAGCTAAAAATTGACGAAAAGGTAAACTATTATTCACATGTGGCATCATTGCCAATATGCCCAATTAACTGAAGAACCCAATACAACTCTGCTATTTGGCCAGAAGAGGAAAAACCGCTACTCCACAGTCTAAAATGAACTTGCTGAAGTCCAATCTGACTCTAGTAAGTCAGAAACGGAACAATCATACAGGTTACCGACATGCGGATGTAAGCTTATAATCATGAGCCAAGGATTGGGTACATTCATTAACTCATAGAGGTATAAGTAATTTGAAAAGCATCTGTCTCTCCATTCGTATTAACTAGAATCCCTCTTTGCCAAGCCCGTCTTGCTTGAACCCAAATATTTCATATAAAAAAAAAATTTAGGACCATTATTGATCTCATTTCATTGTGGATTTTCATAGCTAAAACAAACCAATTCAAGTGAAGCTCCATGCGTGAAGTTAAACCTGTCAGTCAGAGGTTGAAGTAACCCATAACTAAGAATTCAATCTGCGCCACTAAAAAAATGGTGTGGCGTGGCCAAAAACGTACCTTGCTCAACTCTGAGCTCCAGAGGAAGCGGTTCTTTGGGGGCGGAACTTTTTGCAGCCTTGCCTGTCTTATCTCCTTTCCCTCCTTTGCCCAAATTCACTAAGAGAATACACAAATTGCCAGGACAAAATAATCAGCACGCAGTGAGTACCAAATAACACATTGCAAACAACAGAAACCACATGGAACTGCCAAGCAATAAATCCACTGAAATAGCCTGAAAATGATGACTCGGAACCGGATATTTATTCAACAAACTGTCCGCTTTGCCACCGAATGAGAAGCCGAAAATTCCATCCCCCAGACCTATGCAAATAGCACCACAAGGAAACATCATATTGCAAGAAAATGGAGCAAATCACGGAAAGTCACAGAAGCCACATCTCCAACCACTTACAAGTAACAAGGAATTAAACCCGAAAGCTAAACGAAATAAAAAGATGCAAACCTTCGGAATCAAACTGAACCTTCCTCCCCTTCTTGGGTTTCCCAGAGTTATCGTCCTTGCCTTTCGCAGATGCTACACGTCAAAGACCCACAACCATGGAATTCTTAACATAAACCAAGAATAGCAACAGGCTGACTGCTACAAATGAGAGAATCAGAAGGAAGTGAAATGGGTCACATTACTTTTACCTCCGTTGGATATGGCGGATTTGAGCGAGGACTTGACCGCCTTACTGGGCACCGAAGACCCTTTTCCTCCCTTCTCCGCCATAACCAGCTTCTGCAACTCCCAACACAAGAAACCAAACGGGATTCACGGCACGATCACGTCGGATCTTGAAATGGGTGTATCGGAATCGGTAGACTGAAGGAATGAAGGGACGGTGCGCGAGCCGAACGTACCTGAGGGAAGCAGAATCAGAGCTCCAATTCGTCTTTGCTCTGCTGCGTTTTCCAGAATTTGGAGTTTTGAGAGTAAAGAGCTTTTTTCTGCGTGTCTGAAGCATTTTATATATCATCGGGGGTGTCTTCGTAAATAAGATACCGCCTGTTAAATGTTCTCTCTATTTTTTTGGTAACCAAGGGAAAAAAGATGTAACCAAGGGAAATAAGATACCAATTGTTGGAATTTTTAAATGAGTAGAAGACTACTTTATGATAAGAATTTTATAATTTACGGAATTCGGAGTTCATTTACTATGAAAAGTAAGTGTTTACAATAAAATTAATCTTAAATAATGTACCTTTTACAATTTAAAACTGAATTGATTTACGCGATTCTGCGTAAATCTTTAATTTAGTAAAATCAACTTTTATTTCGCAGGTAAAACTCAATTCATATCCCAACAGTTTATCTTCTCAATTTTTATCTCAATTTGACTCTCCAGGTCCTCATCAAACATCATCAGTAAGAAGTCTGACAAAAAAAAAATCGTTTATGGAGGAAAGGAGTCTAAGAGGTGCATATAGCAGTCTATTTTGCTGGTATATTGGATAATGAATGGTTTAGGATTAGTTTCTGAAGAATTTCTTCTTTGGTTTATGGAGATTCTCATCTTATAGAAGCCGTGTCTACTTCACAAATTGTAGATTACATTGTAAATGATGACCCAGAACCAAACTAATTGGTGGGCATAGGAGAAGTTACAGATCCTCCTGAAGTGTAATACAATGCTTCTTGCCGATATATACGACCATCAGCCAATTTGCTATCTCTCTCACTCTTTATTATGGCCGCGATCCGATTTGCCAGTTCTTTTCCCGATCTTACGAGGGTCCGACGTGCTTCTTTGCGATCTTTCCTCTGCGGCGACATCCTTTGCCTTCTCTGATGACTCTACTCCTTCCCCTGTCTCCCTCATCACCAACTTCCTCTCCAATTCTCGCGGTAGCTTCATGTCCGGTTGCATTATCCTAGGATGATCTGTTGTGCTGGTTTCGGCTACTAATATTGTCGGGCCATCTGCTCTTGGAAATCGAACTTCCGGGCTTAGCTTTTGCTTGCCTTGATCTTCTCTTGCAGCGAGTGTCTCCTTTCCCCTAGTTGTGGTGTCCTAGTTGTGGTGTCATATGAAGCCAAGCTATTATGAGGTGTTGTTGCTCCCCTCACGGTTTTCTCTTGGTCGAAGAAGAGGGCTTGAGCCACGATCCGTAAGGGCAGGCGCTCGTTCTTCACGGCATGCACCCGTACCTCCGGAGACAGCTTCTGGCAATCTAAAATCCGACAGAGGAACTTCTTGTCGGCTTTGGACAAATCAGGATGCTCCTGCTAGCACATGAAGAAGCATGAAGCCAATTGTTAAGCCATCCAATAAACACACGAGCACACACCTTGATAGTCAAGATAAGGACATCTACTCTATTTCTCCGATGTTTCTATCTATGTGCAATGCTTCAAAGATATTACCTTCAGGTAGATGTTAATAGCTTTGTGAGGTCATCATGCAGTGGCCTGGCAATATCTGGCAAGCATTCGGCAAGAGATACTACTTTCGACACAGGCATGTTGACGTCCTTGGATATCACTTGAAGATGAGAATCAATGAGCTTCCCAACCTTCCTAACTGATCTCATAGACTCTCCCTTCTCTGAAGGTCCAGGAGGTTGTCTTCTCCACAGTACCCAAAAACTTTCCAACACCGACTGTACCAATTCCACATAGTATAAGTGTTGGTCTGATGTCGAATAAGAAGGAAACAGCAGATCGCTCACCGTCGCCTCTTCCAACTGTTGGCTGGACCTCCGGACAAGTTCAGTTTTAGTTAATGGAGATGATCCTAGATAGTTTGCAAGACTCAGAAACCTTAGCAGGAAATTAATTGAAAGAGAACCCCGTTCCGCTGGGATCATGCTCACGATAGCCTCTAGGATTCGCCTGTTCTTCACTGTGATTTCTTCTGGTTGTGATGCAGCACTTCCGATAGTCCTAGTCCTAGTCGTGTCTGGTAGCCAGCGAGAGGCATAGACATGCAAAGCTTCACCAATAAGCTGTGAAGGAAGCATATTGGTTGATCGTACTACAACGATAATATATCGGAACAGGTCTATGTCTAGATCAGAAATATCTTCTGTCCACCAATCACGAGGTACAGATTGGCGATGTTTCTTGTCATATCCTGGTCTCGTATAAGTATAAGACCATGTGACCTGCATATATGTTACAACTTTTGTTATGTTCTTTCCACTGAAAATTTGTATAAATGAAGCAATAGGAAACAAGAAATGCCTTAACCTTCGGTGGCGGAGTGAGAATTTTCTCCACAATTGAGTTGATGCACCTCCTAGCAATTCCAAGAGATTCAGACCATTCAGGTAATTTGATTGTAGTCTGAAGTGTGATGATGGAGTCCTTCCAGCCCTCAATGATGCACGATTGGAAGAAAGCCTCAAGCTTCAGCACAAAATTTCCTTTTGCCACCGCTTCAGTCATCCAAAGGAACTTGGCAGCGCAAAATGCAGGTAGAAAGTTATAAGCGCTGAAGTTGACAGTAATTCCGTAGCAATATTTAGTGCACAACTCAAAAGCCTCTTCACCTCCAGGAATGTCGTGGAGATCTATGGTGATTTCACCATCATCCGTTGGGCAAAGCTGTCGTAAGAGACTGCATTTTGGTAGCAGAGCAAACTGCAACTAAAAGCTGTGTTAACTGAGCTGGAAAAACGCAAACAATTCAAGTAACATAAAAAGTTATGTACACTAATGAGTTTTCAATGCATTCCTTTTTCTATCTGAAGATGAGATTGTGTTCATGAATTCTAAAAGTTTCATCATCTGCAATGTGATTTACGCACACGTAGATTTATTTCCACTCCATAATTCAAAACTAATATCAGCAGCATTGAGTTGTCCTAATATTTATGTTGAGTAGGGCTTCCTGAACCTGTACCTTATGGAGAAGATAATTGATGTTGTTGATTCATAAAATTAGGTCTGTCGGTGTATTTGAAGTCACAGTTCTGCAAATGTTTGTCCAAACTAAGATGTCAATCACAACTTTCATCAGTATATGTAAAAAAAGGGTCTCCATCTTTGTTCACTATCTGTACCTTGTTGCTTATACTGTGTAAAATGTGTCTGGCCTTGTCCCAAGTTTCATAAACTTCATCTTTGTGGTTCCTTTTTGTTTTTATCCAAATTCCAGGGCTCATGACCAGATTCTGAGTCTCAATAGCCTCACCTTTCAGCAAATGCGCTTCGAACTACCAGAAATTCAGACAACTATGGTCTATCCATTTTAAGATGTTCAATCAAGAAACTTCGGAAGAGCTTCCGAGCAAAGTGTAACTAAGAATGGATCAACAACAAACAGGAGCTTCCTGCACAAATGTAAGAAGGAAGTTGTCAAAAGCAAAGCAATCACATGATTCTGTATGCTATTCAAGCCCAAAAGAAAAAAGAAAAAAAAGATCCAAAAAGGATGATTTGAGATGCCCAAATTCTCTTTCTCATGAAGGCAATGAATCAATTAGTTGAAGCACAAATTTCAATCGGTACCGGCAGATTCCAATGAAGAAACTGATCCACAAATCTAAACACAAATTGAGGATCAACAGCAATTTCAAATTCAACGTTTAAAGATAGACATCAACAGAGACTGAGATACCGAAAAGCAAATGGCAGAAAAGGGATAGCCAAGATAATTGAACCAAAAAATGGAAGAGAAACACCTAAACCCAAAAACCATCTGCTAATGAACCATTGAGGAACAAATTAAAAAAGAAAAAGGAAGAGAAAGAGAAGGCAAGATTACAAATTCTTATTCAGAAAAAGGGGAATGCAGTTCAAATTTGATCGAGAGAACTCAGAAAGGAGGAGAACAAGAAAACAAAGAATAGAGCAGAAAACCAAGCAGCTTCACCTTTTCATTAATTCTTCCATAAGAAATCGCTCATTTATAGGTAAAATTCTTCATAGACATGAACCCCACAGACACTTTCCGAAGAATCACCGAGAAATGAAATATGCTCCAACTCTTAGGAAAACATTCTGCCTAAAGTCATGCAGATATGTCTCTGTTGTTTATGGTAAGTGACAAAAATCTTTAATAAAGCAACTGGTCTGTTAAAGTATGACGATAAGAAATCAGAATCCATTTAAGTAAAATCTTGGGATTTTCTACCCTTTTTGCCAAAATCTGACAGTTGTAGCAAAAAAACACTTGAAATGGCGAGACTTCTGGTTTTGAAAAAGATGAGGTCAGCACTTACGTGTATGGACTGAATAGCTATTACCCCCTTTATTGCATCATTTATCATTCATTCCATAAACACTATAAGGAAGCAATACATTACAGCATCAGCATGGACCAACCTTTTACTCATGGACAAAAATGGCACCTCAATTACTGTGGAGTTATGGGAAATCTGATTTTGGAAACGATAGAATCTGACACCAGGGGAAGGCAGTACTGCTTTCGAGAAATTTAAAGAGGAAGATTGATGGAGAGTAATTTTATTATTTAGGAAGTTATGTGTAACAGGTCATGTTTTAATTAGTTTTGCAGCATCAGATTTTAGTTTCCTTATTTGCTGAAAAATGTCTAAAATGTTTTAATCTCGGGAAATATGTCGTAATTCAATGTAATGATGCTTCAACTTTTTTTAGCGTAATTTGCATTGGAGTTTGGTTCCCAAAGATCCTAAGCTAATAAATTTTATGAAAAAGCTAAGATAATATTTAAACAAGCTGATAAATAATTTATTTCATGAATATAAACTTGCCCAGTTTTCCTCTTACGTATGCAGGCTAAAAATGGGAATCGGACTTAAATCCTTCTTTAATAACATGTCTTGCTAGAAAGAAAAACCTATTAATTCAGGTTTTAACCAAACTCTGCCAAGATTTGGCAGCATAATTTGGCATTTGCTTCCTTCTTTTTAAGCAAAATCTGTGTGTATCACCGGTAAATATTCGAATTAGTGAAGCAGATGTATTGTAGCTATCTTGTGCTAACGTTGCTAAATCTTGATATATAGAATTTCTTTCCAAAAATTGAGTAATATTGAGCACCTGACCCAAAATTCAAAATCTCTGGCTGCTCCACTTCTTCTATGGTCTATGGCGCACTAATAACACAATTTTTTTTGGGCCAGTCATAACAGAAGTTCAATTTGAGAATGCTGAGTAACTAATTTTGCAATTTCTAGCAACTTATATGTAATGCAGATGCATACAATAAAAGCCACTAATGTACCTTATAACTATCACCCTTCAAATTTTTTTCTGCAGAATCTTGATAATGGATTCGGACATCAGAAGGGATGGCTTCTCTTAACTGAGACTCTCTTTCTTAACAATTATTTTATGTACTTTTAGCTATCTGAAACTAGCAGTACGTGACATGGTTGATGAGCGTGAGACCTGCAATTGCATGATATACATGTTGCTCAAAGTTCTGTCAGGACACAGACATTTCCTTCAATCCCTTGAAAAAGTAAATAAGAATCGCCCCCACTTCCAACTGTGTGTTGTGTGCTAGTGGTCCTATTGTACAATTATATCTCTTGGGATTGTCTTTATTACCAATGATCTTCTAAAATCTTGGCTAGGCCAAGTTTTTTTTTTTTTCCTTTCTTCCAGAAAAGAGAGTAATGGAGATAAAAGAAAGCAGCTGAGTGACGAAGCACATGTAAGCTAGGCTCATTCACAGCAAGCACTTGACATGTTACACAAAACTAAAAAGGAAAAAAAGCCCTTGAGGTTCTTCTTTCAAATGGTTAAACCAATAAAGGCATAGAAAATTGCAGAAACCTCAGAACCCACCTTTCAGAAAGTTAGCTTTATACTTCACCTTCAGCCTCAGGTCAGGTCCATTGCTTATGTGAAGAATCAGAAAAATTGTGTCTTTGCTTCAGTCACCTTTTTAGGCGAAAAAATTGCACAATCTCAGACTATCATTTCTGGGCAAATCTGATCTCCTCTATGTGTCATCTAGCCTGTTGAGTTAAATTGACACTGCCGAAGTGTGCCCCCTAGAAAAAGTTTTATTTTTTGCTTAATGTCATTGAGAAAAAGTAAAAAATAATTATCTCTTGGCCACATCCTATTTGGATTTTCCTAATTAATAACCCAAGAGGAGATTTTCTCTAACATCTACATCTTTTCATAGCCTAAGCAGATTTTGCAAAATGATGTTCACGTGGATAACACTAATTACTGAATGACAAAATCAGCAAGTAAGCTTCCAGCAGGATTCATGAGAATTACCTGAAAGAGGTAGGAAAAAACATACCTGGGTATTCCTTTGATCTCGCGAGATCACAAAGGACTAACTGCACAGCTGTAAAACTTCAACAGATTTAGCTTTCAACCTTCTTGAGTGACTACAGAAGATTGATGTCTGTGATGTTTACGGGCTCCAGTTTGGACATGAATCCAAGAAACATCAAGAAACCTATATCAGCACCGCAGCATAAGAGATGATTTTTCTGCCTCTTCATGCAAGCTAGTCATCTCTAGAAGAGCTGTACCGTTATGCAAGAACAAAGGCACAGAAGTTTCAAGGATATGAAGCAATTGGCTCAGAAAAAGATAGATGGGCGTTTCTGTTGATGTTTCACAAAGAAAAATGGGAGGAGATTTTTTCTTTTTATCAGAAAAAGGGGAAAAGAAAAGGAGAAGAGTTGATTGGTTAGGATTAGTCAACATATGTTAATGCATAAAAGGATGGTGTCATAAAACCGAGACTGAACCAAGAATGGAGTGAGAGAGAGAGATGCACAATAATTAAACAGGTAGCAAGGAAAGCAAAACGCAAGTCCCTCTCTTTCTTTGACGTCTCTCCCCCACATTTTGAGGAACACTGGGGCTCTATGATTGAATTCACCAAAAAGCATGCAATGGCAAGTGGACTGACCCCTCTTTGCTTAAGTGCTTCTCGTGAAACCGTGGGCTCCAAACGGGACCCATCACCAGAAACATTGCGAAACTACGCGAGGGTTGCACACAAAATCGATTCACAGAGTGATGTTCTTGATTCGTTTAGTTCTTTCACTGCGACTCACTTACTTAACATAAGTATATCATATCACTTTATAAGTCAATTTTGTACGCCGATCTTAGCATCGCTCCCTGTATCACGTCCAACGCTTCTGTTCTTCCATCTTTGTGATCATCATCATGCTTCTCCCCACTATCTTTGAGTATATTCTCCTTCTCCACGGCCCCATTTGGCGAAGGGGTTTTTGTTCTTTGATTTGCATGTCGGCCACGTGTCGCATGTGTACCGTCGGTTCAGCTGTCTGAGAAGTCATCATCTCTTGACTTGATGGGACTTTGGTCCTCCCTCTCTCCCTCTCTCCCTCTCTCTCTTTCTTCTTCTCTTTGGGCCTTCTTGACTTGGACTGTCATGGAATGGCTTGCTTTGTTGGTGGTTTCGGAGGCCAGACACAGACAAAGTGTTTGCCCGGTGTCATCGTGTGCTTGTTTGTAGCATCGGAACAGCTTGTGATGTGCCCGTGCGTGCGCAAGTCTTCATGGAGAATCATTGCTTTGGTGATTTGATGCGATCGTCTCGGGATCCACATGTGATAATGTGTCCATGGTAGGAAGGGCCCTCGCAACTTTCATCGTTCAGGGGGAGCATGGATTTACAATCTGGTGTGTTTTGTCGTTAAGATGAACTGAGCTGAACGTGATAAGACAAGATGGAACGTAATAGGATTTCCCGTGAGCGTACTATATTTTATTTTATCATAACCGGATAATACATCGAGTATAGACCTTGTATCAAACTTGGTCTTTTGGTGTTCGTGGATTGTGATCACTTTAGAAATAAGAAAAAGAACAACAATAACTATTGAACTAAGAAGGAAACGAAAGAAACCAACACCATATCTAAGCCACGGCGTTTCACCAAGAAACCGTATGTGCCGATGTTTGACGACCTTGACTACCTCATACTAATCACATGAGGGTCGACCAGCGCAATAATGGTGTTCTCCTCAGAGAGAGAGAGAGAGCGAGAGATAGAGGGGGCTCATTCATCTCCAGGTGAAAAATGTTCATCCATGGTATTTATCCAAGTTATATCCGAGCAAGTCCAATTTGAATACATCATAACATATTCGATAGGATAAATTTATCTTGCTTTGGACTCCATATTGACCTACCAACAATTTTTGAGCAATTTTTATAGTTTAGTATTCAGTCGCATATATTTAGTTGAATCAAAATTTTAATCACTTAAAAGTAAAGTAGGCAAAATTATGTTAGTTAAGTTATACCATCATAGAGTTAATTCTTGCCACAATTAATTTTTCGGTGGGATGAAAGAGAGCTTCATGAGCATAACCTAATTCTGTCATGATGGGTATAGTATTAAAAAAACCAATAGCACAAGATAATCTCAAAATGTGTTAATACAAACATGTGAGTGATCTTTTTTTTGGTCAGAAATATGCGAGTGATTAAAATCTATACCCTAACGAACAAAATCCTATACAATTATTCTCTAACTAAATCATCTTCATTTAGACACGAGTCATTTGCTTCAACGAAGATGTAAGTTTTGTAGGTGACAAATGGATCCACAAAATTTGCGATAGGCGCAAGGTCCAAATATTATTTGTTCATTGCCATCCAACGTTGCTTGAATATAGAATTTTAATAGTCATATCTGTACATAGTCTCCCTCTACTTAATACTTAATAGTTTGAGTAAGACTTTCTAATTAACCAGAGCCAAGTTTCGCATCTTTCATTTTTAAGTTTGTTTCGGGTGAAGTCCCCGATGTTTCGTTCTACAATTTGGAAGGAGTCAGGACAGTTGACTTTTGACAGAGTGATGAAGTCTAATCTTGCCAGGTCAGATGATGGATTGGAGAGAGTTCGCTTTGCAATAATCACAACTCAAATTCTACGAGTCTACTTAACTAAGATAAATGCCACGTGGACTCTATTTAACATCTTCCCTAGTATTTTTGTTTTCTGAACTCGGGCCAACCAATCAGACCTAATTAAATCAATCTCTTTTCTTATGCATGATATACATAGCTTTTTTTTTGGTTGACTGCAAATCGAGGGTCAAGGTCCACAAAATGGCAAAGACTAAGTATGTGATTACTACTGTTCTCAGTGATTTAGTTATTTATTAAAGAGAGAGAACTCTCTGGCTACTAATTGCTTCTGAGTTAGAATGTAGAGGTAGAACCACCACCTGTTGAATTTGCAAGAAGTAGTCGCTAAGGCTTGATTCTAAAGATTGTTGCGTGTACCCATAACTTGTGACCTCACTTCATCTAGGCAACTAAATTATATGGACATGCTCACAATCCAATGGCTAAGGTGGAATAAACCTGGGTGTCGCGACCTAAATTTCTCAGGCTGATGGATTATTAAGTCTAAGCTTAACTCGGGCCCTCCCAAGCCCTACCAATTCACAACTTAGGGTTTAAGTTTTTAACATACAAAAGTTTTCATGCTTGGAGTCGCCACTAATCTATTTATGGTAGGTCGATTAGACACCTAAATAAAACATAGGAAGATATGTTTTATTCCTACGAACTAGAGATTCTAAGCTCGGGGACTTGATTACGCTAGATCTAGTCTAACGCCCTTTCGGTACCTTTTCTTTTCAAAAAATGTTTATGCAAGCAGTTTGAATCCATTTTATTACCTAATCACTAACATGTGAGGT
This sequence comes from Syzygium malaccense, assembly GCA_031216405.1. Lineage (NCBI taxonomy): Eukaryota > Viridiplantae > Streptophyta > Magnoliopsida > Myrtales > Myrtaceae > Syzygium > Syzygium malaccense. The sequence continues at coordinate 38,047,625 of CM062263.1, read as the reverse complement.
GTTCGTGCGGATGCGCAAATCACCAATTTAATAACCAAGAAAGCAATAAATAGACTGCAAGATTAGGAAAATAATGTACCTTAATGCAACGCAAGCATTTGCATTGTTAGTGGAAAATCACACAGACAATCCTAATATGATTTCTAATTAACAAAACAAGGCGCTCGAGGTGTTCTTTAGGGTTTGCGCTTTATTAAAATGCAAACTAAGCCATATGCAATGACGTGCAAAAAATGACATACGATTAATGCAACTTAGCATGTGAACTATATGTCATGCGACGACGTGATCTAATTCTAATGACGGATAAATGATTTATTTTTTGTATTTTTCTCATAAAATTCGGAATAAAAAATGTATAAATTAACATGCAATCTATCTTAATCTGTCCTAAAGTGACTCATTTTTTTGGGATTTTCATGGAAATTCGAAATCTAAATATCCTAAATAATCCACAAAGATTAAAACAATTTCTAATTTAAACTAGGAAATATGCTACTCTAAGTCCCCATTTAAATCAAATAATTATCTTACTCTCTTGGATATATTTAGGATTCTTTAAGCATGCAAACTTTAATTTAAATCCTAACTAACATATTTTTGGATTTTCTTTATTTAAAAAAGAAAGCAATCAAATAAAGATAACAACCGCACTCAAACAATTCACACAATCCGCAAGATTCTTCTTATCAAATTTGGATTAGGAAAAGAAATCAAAATAATGGTCATATCTATAGGGTTATATATATCGATGGAAAGTTGATTGTTCGAATTTGGAAAACGAATAAAATCTATTATCGTATCCAAGTGATTATGGATAAAATAACGATTTTCCGTATCGCCACGTATCGTACCTTAGGGATAAGGTCAGATAGTTGTTTAGATACGTTGCCAAATTAGGAAAAATTCCTAATTTTGAGTGTTTTAGAATATTGCGGATAAAGCAAACAATATCCCTAAGATTTAACAATCTACCAAATATTCACAGAATATTCAAAATATTCAAATTAGGATTTTAAATATTTTGAAAATATACTAGATAGAGATCTTTACCTGATTTGCGGATTATTTTCCAAATTTGAATCGTCGAGATTGTGGATCGGGACGGTGACCGATGGTGGGTGATCGACGGCGGACATGACGACGGTTAGGAGTGGCTCGGCTAGGCTTCGGGCTCACGATGGATCGCAAGTGGCAATACTGACGATTGATGGTTGACGCTCGATTGGAATCGCGGCTGGATGGTTCACGAACTTGCCAAAAAACATAAACCTATAAAACAGATTTCGACTCGGGATTGACTGTGACTGGTGGCTCAAGGTACTGGACGGTGGAGGAGCGAGGACCGGCAGTGAACGATCACTGTGATAGCAAGGATGACGGCCTCTGAGCTTGGGGATCACGGGTGAGCCACCAAGTCAGTGTGCAAATCCCTTCGTGGGTCTGTTTGTCCTAGCTTCCACTGAAAACTTTGACCACCACTATACTCAAAAGAAATCAAAAGGTGGCGTCTTCTGCATGTGATGACGACGAAGCCATGGGACTCGTGGACAGCTAAGGATCTGCTGAAAACTTGCTGGCTTCACTTCGAGACTGTAAGAGCATCGTACTGAGGAAGAACGCGGCGTAAACAACGGCAGCAGGATGAAGACAGAACGGCGACAGGTGGCACAAGCGGCGGCTTTGCGATCAATGGGCTTGTGCGCTCAGCGTGCTTGAGCGATGAGCGGGCTCGGGTGGCGATGCAATGGCGCTGGTTGGTGAAACGAGGGGTGGCATGACCGACCTTCCCTCACTCTCACTCACGCATATCACTCTTGCTCTCAAGAATTGTCTTCTGGAAATTATGAGAGCCCCCTTCATTGAAGGGTATAATCACATATTTATATTGCAACTCTAGGTTAATTAACCGGGCTTCCTAATTCTAATGGGTTTAGACTTAGGCTTTATTATTTAATTTTATTTTAATTTCAAATGGGCTAAATTAATTTGGGCTGATTTAAGCTCAAATTAAGATAACCAAAGCCTTTTAGACTTGTGAATTTCGTCCCCCAATCCCTTGAGTGAGCCGAGTTTCACTCGACGCTCGAGCTCAGTTTATGCGATGGATTTTCAGCTTACTTGCCACCGTCGGTCCAATGTGGAATGCAATTAAACTATATGATCCTAAACTATATGCTATGCGATTTTGATATTTTTGTTTAGGGGTTAAAATTTAATCCCTAATCTTCTATGTAATTAATCATTAAATGATGTGCCAAAATTTAGGTGTCAACACTGGGTGCACTGGATGCATACAAGACTTGCTCTTTCTTAACGCGCAAACTCCCAACAACTAGGTGCGCACAGACCAAGACTACTAGAAGTGAAAAGGAAAGGCCCACTTGGAGGAATGAATGGAATGCTCATTCAAGAGATAATGCTTAGAAGGCAACGACTAAGAACTTTGCTAACTTCAGTTCAAGATGCTCATGTCTTCATCTTTTGTCCATCGCTGATTAATATCTCATTTGTATAGACAAACCCATTTCAATTTTTTGGTTAGAGAGAAAAAATAGCATGATTTTATGTCATGCAAAAAAATTTCTATTAGATTCTTCCTAGGTCAACATTAATTCGACAATCATTTGATATCACGTGATACAGAGAGATTTTATAAAGCAATTTCAATTAGCACCTCGTAACCAAAGAGGGGTCGACTTATATATATTGCTTATAAACTTTATTCCACACTCAAAAGTTAAAAATCAATATTCTTTTTTGTTTCTTTTTTCTGGTTTGTTTGTTCCTTTTTTCCGGTTTGTTTGTTCCTTTTTTTGTCAATTTGGCCCCATATCGGATAAAGTGATGTGATTAGGAGGATGATGATGACTATCATGATGAATTGCACTGATCAACGTCATGCCCCACCTTTTAATGCAAATGGACCTCTAGATCTTATAAATTGCATATTAACAATTACTATCTGTTGGACGGATGCTGGCCATGTGCCTTAGAAAAAGTTCGAGAACTGCCACTTCATGCATTAATTGCATATCATGCATACTCATGGTCGCATAGTGACCCTTCGTTAGCGAAAGGAGACTGCGATAGAACATGTTGATTACTAGTAATAATAATAGAATCCTAAGTGGAAAATTATAGTCAAGAAAAGACCCGCCAAAATTGCTACATATTCAACTAGATGGAAACTAGGGTTTTGCGCTTCAAGAAAAAAGGTTGTAAAATTTGTGTAAGGTTTTATTCTAAGCCAGCCGACCTCTTAAGGACACGAATCCTCTAATTTAAACACAACTTGCTTGCCTTTGATAGAACATAGCAGATGCGCTTAGTAAGCATAGACGGACATTAAGTACCTCTTAATTGCAACTTGAAAGAAATTGGATGTACAGAAATATCACATCTCTTCGAGTTTTCGTGTGGACTCTTGCTCACTTTTATAACAATAGGGTTTACAAGTTCAAACAACCAAGGTATATTTTACTAGCTGGGAGCTAATAAAGACTATCAACTATATATCAGTATAAATTTCATGATCCAAGGCGGACCATCCGATAAAGCGAATGTCCAAACTATATTTCAATGAAATGGTCCCTAATGGACTAGTTTAATAAACATAGCATCGCCCGACCTCTTTGTTTGGATGCTGCGTGAGATTCCTAGTCGATGTTGGATTTTGCGTCCAGGACATGACTAATGAGTACAATCTGATCACCCCAAATTTTGTGGTATCCATAAATTTCTAATTTGTTTGATCAAAGAGTTCGCGTAATTCAGGGCAAATCATGTCGTGTTAAATAAATGTGCCGATGTCAATATTTTAAAGAGGGACAGTCGGTTAGCAGTTGCCACCTTCTGCGTACATGAACATTCATTTTTTATCAACTAACTTTTGTATATAGTTATTTATAGGGGAAAAAAGGAGGCATCATGTGGGTTGGATAAGGCCGCGAGGATAAAGATAGGACGGCGTTTTGTTCAAATCGATAAGAGTTCATGTTCTCGATACCATAAATTACGTTTGTAAAAGAGTTGAATGTATGCTTCGTTCATCTGCAATTTCTAGATTTTGTGAAATTAATGTCGATGGATCTAAGAATTTAATTTGTTAGATGAACTTCTAACATTTGTTCAATTACCTTCTACAATCTCAGTCAGAATGATTGAGTTACAATTGTCAAGAGAGCCTACTGATCTTGCTGCTCTTAGCTTCTCCTTCTTCCATAGGGTAGGATCTTTAGGCTCTAGCTTCATCTCTTCTTTTTCTTGGTTTTGATTGATTTGGCACCATTTGCTCACTAGTGGGCATGATTGAAGCTAGAGTAAGTTAGGGCTCTACATAGACCACAACACACTTCGATTTGAGCATGAAGTCCTCAAAAAGCAACTACAATAATATATGGCATATTGCAGCTATAGAGACATTGAGGAGATGTTTCAGCGAAGTAATTATAGCATGCCAATATGTGAGCATAGCTGCTAGGCAAAATAAAGTTATTAGCCTATAGAAGACAAGGAGTGGCACTAAAACACTAACCTTGGGACCTTCTTAACGGTGTAAAGAAAAAACGGTCTACATCTCTCTCTCTACACGCGCGGGGAGTGTGCACGGGGGTGCTCACATGCATGTGTGTCACGAGCATCATCGATCGACAATTGCCGCCCTCAATCAGTGATAGTCTTCATCAAGATCAAGGGAGACAGTTGAGTTAGGTAGCGTGTGGTCCATCAGCAATGTTGGGGTTGACACCGATGAAGCTTGAAGTGGTTGTCACCAAGTGGCTAAGGTGGCGTTGCTATCATCGGTTGAAGAAAGAGAGAATGTTTTGTTAGGGTTTTGTTTATTGGACTAGAAATGGGAAATTACCTACACATATAACACTTGCACTATTCAGAATGGAAAATGATGTAAATGGTTCCCGAATTTGGATCCAACGTGCAATGTCATCCCTGAATTTTTAATTTGTTCAATGTGGCCCATAAACTTTGTTTCGATATTTAATGTGGTCCATAAGTTTTTAAACGTTTTCATATAGGCTAAGGACTATATTGAATGTTTACTAATAGTTTAAGGATAATATTGAACAAATTAAAATTTTAGGAATAATATTGCACATTGGGCGAAAGTTTAGGGACTACATTGCAAAAATTAAAAATTCAATGATAACATTGCACATTGAACTAAACTTTAAAGATCATTTTTGTTATTATCGCATTCAAAAATCATCCCGAGGGAGAAGGAAATATTTGATAGGTGATCCGTATCGTCTATGCAGTAGAAATTGTGTAAACTTTGCATTATTGACAATGAACCTAATAAAAATCCATGAAAATAACCCTAGCCTTTTCAATTGCGCATAGTCAATCTCTACTCTATGGAATGGGCCTACTAATCCAAGAAAATCCAAAAGAGAAGCTGTTGCTCCGTTTATGGGCAGTCGGGCCTAGTTGGTGCCACCGCATTGGTCAGTCTCAGTAACCCAATTTGTTCCCCAGTCCTATTGGGAAGAAGGCTGAATGGATCCCAGATCATGTCTAGGCACATGAAAGCAAAATATTCTTTCTCCCTGCACATTGTTCACCCACTTTCCAAGGAATCTCTAGACAAAATGGAAACTTTAGCTTCCAATGGAAATCATCACTTACTTCACTTGTAGGCTGAGTTTTCAACCTCACACTTGTCATATCACCCTAAAAAAGAATTGCTATTCCCAAAACCACACCGAACTCTAGCATGAGATGTTGGTAATGGTGTTGCGCCATGTTATGCTCTATGGTTGTTTATAGATTGAGAGTTATGTGGACCATAAAGTGCTTCATTAGAAATTTGTGAGAAAACTATCCAAAAAATTATAAATTTATTGCACTTTAGCCAATTGAATCATAAACATTTTAATTGTGCAATTTTTTTTTTGAATTCTAAACCTTTTCACGTGTTGCTAATTGAGTTCATCCGACCAAATTTGGTAAAAAAACCGCTAACGTGGATGCTAGCCGACATTAAAGTGGATAATTTTTTAATATTTTTTCTAATTATTCATTATTATTAGGGAAAATGTCACAAAAAACCTCAAACTATGCCACTTGTGACACATTTATCTTGAACTTTTTTTTGACACAAAAAACCCTTAACTATGCCACTTGTGATAAATTTACCCTGAACTTTTTTTTATAACACAAAAAACCCCAAATTATGTCACTTATGATATATTTACCCCACAATACTTTGACCCATGGCATTTTCGTCTTTTTCCTTTTTCTTTTTTTTTTCCTTTCTTCTCCGGCGGAGGGAAGCTAGCGAGGGTGGTCCTCACAGGCGGTGGGTTGGGCGAGGGTGGCCTTCGTCGGATCTGGCGAGGGCGACCCTCACCAGCGTCGGGCGAGGGTAGCCCTCGCCCAACATCGGCGAGGGTCACCTGATGTCGGCGAGGGTCGCCCAAGCCTCGGCGGGCAAGGGCAGCCTCGCCCGACGCTGGCAAAGGTCGCCCTCGCTCGCCTAGGCGTGGGCGACCCTTGCCAGCGTCGAGCGAGGATCGCCCTTACCAAATCCGGTGAGGGCAGTCCTTGCCCGACGCTAGATCTGGGGAAGGCGACCCTCACCCGACGCCGGCGAGGGTCGCCCACACCTAGGCGGGCGAGGGCGACCCTTGCTGGCGTCGGGCGAGGTTGCCCTTGCCCGCCCAGGCGAGGCGACCCTCACTCGATGCTGGCGAGGGTCACCCTCGCCCAACCCACCGCCGGCGAGGACTGCCCTCGCCGGAGAAGAAAATAAAAAAAAAAAAAGAAAAAGATGAAAATGTCCATGGGTCAAAGCATTATGGGGTAAATATGTTACAAGTAATATAGTTTGGGGTTTTTCGTATCATAAAAAAAAGTTCGGGGTAAATTTATCACAAGTGGTATAGTTTGAAATTTTTGATGTCACAAAAAAAAGTTCGAGATAAATTTGTCACAAGTGACATAGTTTGAGATTTTTGGTGTCATTTTCCCTTATTTTTATTATTTTTCTTTTCTTTCTTTTTTTTCTTCCCTTTCTTCCTCTAGCCAGTCGCCAGGCCTCGACACTAGCTAGAGGCAAGCCCCATTGGCCACTGACAAGGGTGAGCCTTACTTACCCCTGGTGAGGCTCGACCTTGCCTAGCCACTGGTGAGGCTCGACTCTCACCGGCCCTCGCCTTTGGCTAGTGGTTGGCCATTACTGAGGCCCGGCGATTGGCGAGAGGAAGAAGGGAAGGAAAAAAAGAAAGAAAAGAAAAGGAAAATAATGAATTCGAAAAATATTATTAAAAATTGCTACATTAGTGCCGGCATGCCACGTAAGATGGTTAGCATCAACGACAGTGATTTCTGGCCAAAATTGGGTGGATTGACTCAATTTGCAAAATATGAAAAGTTTTAGGACTCGATTGGCACAATTAAAAAGTTTAGGGTTAAATTGGCAAAAACTTAATAGGTTTAGGACTTTTTGCACAATTTTCCTGAAATTTGACAAGATACTAGATGGTTACACCCATATAATCAAGGGATGACAATTTTTCTAGGAAATAATAGGTCCACAGCCCAATCGAGTTCTAATTGTGCGATTGTGATCAAGTTGAGTCTACACAAAGTAATCCTTTAACTCGACTCGGCTTGATTATGCATAACTTGAGGCTCGATGGATCCTAATATGTCAAGCTATTGAGCATGATTTGACTTGTTTCACCGGTAAATCTAGTCTAATTAGCTCGAGTTGAGCTTAAACTGACTCGAACTTTGATAATATAATACAATCGAATTGCAAACACTATTGTCTTTTCACTTAATATCAAATCACGTTTGGCACCTGCCCGAGAATGATTCTCTTTGTTTCACAAAGGAGTCAGAAATATATTTCACTTAATATCAAAACACGTTTGGCACCTCCAGAAAGACCAACAAAGAAAAGGTGCTCTGAAATTATTCTCCATGCATTGACTTGGTTGAGCATCCTTCATAACTCGCAAGTAATGTGTCTTGTGCATGAAATAAGTGTGATTGTGGGATACTATAAGCCTTTCATCCTTCTTCGGTATTGAGCAGCAAGTGAAACTCGGCCTGAGGAAACTTATGAGCGTTTTAGCCTCACAAAGCAACAAAGCAAGTAATGGATCCACTGAATTACATCAGAGAAAAAGACTCTACAGAGCAGGTCTCGCTTTTATGCGAATTCGAGCCTTTCGAGAACCGCTACTTGGGTTCGTATGATCCTGCTGTTGATCATCATCCCCTAGATGAGATTAATGCCTGCATTGCCAATGACCTCTTCATGCAAATCCTTGAGGAACACAATGTACCTAAACGTGCAAAGAAAAATGTCGCAGGAATGTGTACAAAGGGTTCTCTGGAATATGCTCAACAGCACGAGCCAAAGAAAATGAAGAATGGAATTTCTGTAGATGGCACCATTGAGAAAAGGAAGGTAATAACTCCGGTTTCAAACCACCGATGAATAGTCTCGAATGAACTTGCAGCAAATAGAATTTGCACTGTGAACTAGGATTTGAGTCAAAATGATCATTTTGACATGAGCCATTTTGAGTGAAAATTTTTCCTTAGGGTAGGCAAAATTGGAGTCCTAGCTTTTGATGCTTGTAAATTACACTTAACCGTGAATCTAATTGAACAAGATGTACATTTTGTTTGATGTGTGCACATTGTTTGCATTACTAGTTGCTCCCAAGTTAGAGGGTCGAGTTTGAAATACCTAGACATGCTTTGATGAGATTGAATTTGGACAGGGTTATCCGTTCCAAACACATTGCTAGTGCCTGCTTGATAAAAGGAGAATACGTTTCATAGCAATTTCTTCATATATTTTTCCTTTACTGTTCAAGAATATGGTTTTCATTGTTCATGTTTTTTTTTTCCACCTTTGAAGGTAAGTAACTAGTCTACTGAGGATTGAAGTGCGCATGGTAACCAAAAGACAATCTCATGCAAATGTTCGTGTGTTGAAAGGCAAACTTTGTGTGTCACGCCCATGATTTTTTCTGGCCTAATAGCAGTTAGAATTAACTGCTTACTTTATAGTACAGTTATTCCTAATGTATTTTGTTTGTTGATTAGCAGTCTTCATTAGTAATTGATTTGCATAATACATGAAAGGAGAATCGCACTGAATATGACCGATCTATGCAGATCCGAAGGTGCAACAGAAAGTGAAAACAAATGGCCCAGAAGGAAAAGATTCAAAAAGGGCTCTCTGGAATATCCTCGAAGGCAAGAGCTCAACAAAATTAAGAACAGAATCGCTGCTGCTCATTCTTTCGAGAAAGTTCAGGTAAAAGTTCCCTATATGTAGAATCAATTTAGTCATTGTACAATTGCCATCATCTCAGTCGACGAGGCCAGATCAAAAGTACTCGCTCCAAATTTTTCGTGGTAAACTAGAATTTTGTTCAAAATTCTTCTCCTAATGAGGTTCATGTGTTGATGCCACCAATTGATCAGAATCACATCCTCGAATTGGAGCGAAAGGCTGTAAGGATGCGCAGGCAAAATGATAATCGCAGAAAGCTGTTGGTGTTAACCGTGTTTAAACTCTCTCTCTCTCTCTCTCTCTCATTGTTTTCCAGAATCCGATCCACACTGTCTTTAATATCGAACGAAATAGGACTCATGCTTGGACCACCCTTTTTTCTGAAGCTATGACAGATTTTCAAGAAAAATTATTAGGTACATATCTTTGGTGTTGGAAAGACTTTTACAAATAATGCTGGATTAATAACAAATCTGTACTTTGAGAAGTGAAGAGATGGTCATTAATGGAGTTTGCATACTTATCATTCATCCAACACTGTTTGCGCCATTTTCTTCCCCCAAGACTATAAGTAATTGAAATGTCCAGTTTCGTTGAATTGGCCTAATAAGGCGATTAAACTCCAGACTTAGAACCAAGGATGAGTTAGCGAGGCATTCAAAGTAATGAATTGAGTCATTATCGGATCCAAGAAGTACCTCTTTTACACATGATTTGCCTACCTTATAGCTAAAACCGATCATAACAAGGCAGATTTGGATGGATTTAGGTTTGGCTCGTCTGTTAAATGCAGCTAGCATAGTTGCACAGGGATGGTTCGGGCCAGTAATGAGAACAGAAACCATTGACTATATGATACTCTTGAGACACTTTCGGTTAGGAGAAAGAGAAGGAACAGACACAATGAAGAAATTAATATGCAAGAACTCATTCTTGCAATGATCGGATGCTTCATATATTCTTGATTTTGAAGTGTAGTTTTGTTAGCTCATATTCTCCCTCTCCATAATGCCATCACATATATGAAAACTGATTATACCCTGTTCATCTTATTTTTCTCAGAGGATTGGGCAGGACCAAATGCAGTTGGTGGATTTAGACCCTCGACAAGGACCTTTTCTGGACCACTTTGATTCTGGGCCTGCATATTTTCAGACATTATCTTTTTTCTCCCCTAAACTCTTTGATCAATGTTGGAAGTTTATGATGAACATCAAAATCATCAACACTCATAGGTGTTATTTCCTAAGTAATTTCGCTGAGATGCAAGTGTTTGATATAATTCAAGTACTTTGTGATTGACTAATGATCACAGCGAGTAATATGCATCATCGATCAATCAAATTATGCTTGCACTATACTTGCTGCACTACAATACATTACCAGAATGTTCTGGGAGCAATCAAATTATGCACTGTTGAGGAGCTTTTAGAATCAAGATGTTATTCAAAGAAGTAATAGAAAAGGCTGGAAAATGTCTATGAATAAGTACCCTTAGTATCAGAAAAGGAGCTCTGATGATTTTCTATAAGTCCACTTGCTATTTTCAAGTAATCCTGATTCATAAGTAACTATTAATAAGGGCAATTTTAATTTCATAACACAATCATCACACAGTTCCACATTCGGGCTGGAGCAGCTCTTGTCTGAGTTAGAGCGTTAAGATTTTCTTTGGAAAAACGCAATGAACTTGGTATATGGTCTATTGTACAGTCGTTCTTAGTGGTGGCCACGGGCCGGTTTCGGCCCGGAACCGGCCCAGTCAAACCCGGGCCCGGCCCGTTGACTGGGCCCGCGGTTTGGAACCGGAACCGGCCCGTGAGCCGGTTCCGGTTCCAAAGGAAAAAAAAAAACCCACCGGGCCCACCCCCCGGGCCCCGGCGCCCGCAGCAGGGCCTACACGTCTGCAGGCCTTGCTGCGGCCAAAATTTTTTTTTTAAAAAAAAAAAACCCCCCGCAGCGGGCTTGCGGCCCGTTGCCAGGGCAGCCTATACGGCCAATGCCCAAACGGGCAAAAAATAATTAAAAAAAAAGATAACCGTTGCAAAATTGCAACGGTTATCTTTTCTTTTTTTTTAATCCTAAATTTTCTTCTCATTTTTTTCTTATAAATTCTCTCAAATTCTCTCAATACTCACAATTCTATCAAATTCTCTCAATACTCACAATTCTCTCAAATTTTCTCAATACTCGAAATTCTCTCAAATTCTCTTAAATTCTCTCAATTTTCTCAATACACGCAATTCTTTCTTAATTCTCCCAATTAATTCGTTCAATTCTCTCAATCCACTCAAAAAATGGCAAGTGGAAGTCGAGTGCCAACTGGCAAAGGTAAGAATATTGCGACGGAACCCCATCATTCTTTTGATCCTCGTGAATATGCAGATTTTCAAGATGATGAAATCAATATTTTTCCCAATGTGGAGCGCGTCCCGACGCAAGAAAGTTTTCATCCTCCTGCTGAAATATCTACAACAAAGAAAGCGGAATGGTAATTTACATCTGACATTTGGAATCACTTCACGAAAATGGAAAGGTTTAATATTGATCAAAAAAGGTATGATATAATTTGTAAATATTATGGGAAAATATATAAATATACAGGTGGACAAGGATATGAAACATTTAAACGACATCTTAGGAGCAAACATCCAATCGAAAAGGGAATCGATATCGGGCAACAATAAATTTCCGGGTACGTCAATCCCAACATTTCCCCTTTATTTCGTTTTAATGAAAAAACTTATAAGGAAGAATTAGGCAAATTTATTTCCGTTGAGCATTTAGCATTTAATTTTGGAGAAAGATTTGGTTTTAATGAATTTGTACAAAAAGCATGTGCTCCACAAGCAAAATGTGTTCCTAGAAATTCAATTAAACGAGTAATTAAAGATCTTTACAAAAATGAAAAAAAAGATTTACAAAACTTTTTTATGCAATTTAATGAATGCGTGCATATAGGTAGTGATATTTGGAGTGATCATTGGCAAAATCATTCTTATATGGGCATAACATGTCATTGGATAGATGACGAGTGGAATATTCAAAATAGAGTTATTGCATTTAGAGTTTTCGATGATAAGCATACGGCAAATAATATTTATAGAATAATTAGGCAAATTTTAGAAGAATATTATTTGCTTAACAAAATTTTTTCAATTGGTTTTGATAATGCCGCGGCAAATACCGCTTCAATTGCCGATTTAGAAAATATTTGTAAACCCGTTTTTGGCGGAAAATTTTTACACGTTAGATGTGCTTGTCATGTTTTAAATTTATGTGTACAAGATGGTTTGAAAAATCTTGATATTTTTCTTCAACCAATAAAAACGGCGATTCAATTTTTATGGAAACATCTCCAAAAAATGAAAGAATGGGGTAGATTTTGTAGAGAAAATGGCAAATGGCCAAAAAGATTTCCAAGAGATGTTCCAACTCGTTGGAATTCTACTTTCCACTTGCTTAATGAATCATTAGCATATAAAGATTTATTATGTGCATTCATTTCTAATAATATAACTGAGATTAATTTATACCCACAAGAGTAGGATATTTGCCAAAAAATTTTAGATGTTTTAAAGGTTTTTAATGATGCAACTTATACTTTGTCCGGTGTTTATTATCCTACTACACATTTATTTTTAGTAGAGTGTACTAATATTGTCGGAATTTTTGATGAATATGAAAATGATGTTGAATTGCAACATACTATAGTTGCAATGAAAATGAAGTGGCTACATTATTATAGCGAAATTCCCATTATTTATTTAGTTGCTTGTGTTTTTTATCCGCGTTGCAAATTGGATGGCTTAAATGATTTTTTGCGTACGTATTATCAATATTTACACTATGATGCGATAAATGTTACAACCATAGTACGTGAGGTTAAAAAGGTAGTAATAGAATTAGATAATGAATTTTATGCTAAATATAATTTGGGTGATATTGGATCTTCTCAATCTACGGAGATACAAAATGACAGTACAGGTAAAATTAGTAGAGGGTACCAACTTTTATTACATAGACAAAAAAATAAAAGGGAGTAATAGGAAATATTTCTGAATTAGAGATTTATCTAACCGTTTTATTTGAGTTTACTGAATCCGAAGGTGGTACAGATTTTTTAATTTTGGATTGGTGGAAGAGGCACGCAAGCCAATACCCAATCCTTTCTCTTATTGCAAAACAGATTTTTTCAACCCCTTGTTCCACAGTTGCGGTCGAATAAGCATTCAGTGCCGGAGGTAATATTTTGGACGAACATCGTTCAAGATTAGCTCCAAAATCAATGGAAATTCAAGCTTGTGTTGCTGATTGGACGAAGGCTCAATATCGGCAACAAGAGATAGATCGGAATAATGAATCCGAATTCTTTAACGACGGAGATACTGTCGGTATCGGTACTGGAACAGGTAGTGACAATTGAGGGTAAAAGAACTATTGGAGTTGGCAAATATTTCGAGAACCCTTGTTTCTCATACTGGGTACGCCCACGTGAGCTTAGGGAAACCGAAGTATAATCCGACGACATGTGACCTCTGGTCCCCTACGCACGGAATGTTTAGGTTTTGGGGTCATTTTAGGGCAAATATGTTGTGCTCCTTTTTTTTATAGATCGTTGTAACGAATTGTAATGTGCTTAATGATAATTTATTAAGTTCAAGCCCTCTCTTTCTCTCTTGTCTTTTTGTCCCCAAATTTGATTACAATTTACATTTTAATTACAATTTATATTGAATAATGTTCCGTCGCCGGAACAGTAACTTTTTTATTTTTTTATTATTTTGTTTTCTGTTTTTCCTTTTCCTTTTTTTTTCTTTTCTTCCTCCGCCGGCCATTATCGGGGCCAGCAGAGGTCGTTAGCCTCGGGCGAGGCCGCCCTCGCCGGCGTCGGGCGAGGGCCGCCCTCGCCTGGGCTGGGCGAGGCCGGCCTCGCCAGATCGGGCGAGGGCTCAACCTCGCTCGACGCTGGCGAGGTCGAGCCTCGCCAGATCTGGCGAGGGTTTGACCTCGCCGACCTCAGGGGAGGCCGGCCTCGCCAGTTGCCGGCGAGGTCAAGCCTCGCTAGTTGCAGGCGAGGTCGGCCTCGCCCGACGCCGGCAAGGTCGAGCCCTCGCCCGATCTGGCGAGGCCGGCCTCGCCTAGCCCAGGCGAGGGCGGCCCTCGCCCGACGCCGGCGAGGGCGGCCTCGCCCGACGCCGTCGACCTCCGCCGGCCCCGGCTATGGCCGGCGGAGGAAGAAAAGAAAAAAAAAATATTAACCGGCCCGGAACCGGTTCCGAACCTGAATCGGAATCGGAACCGGACGGTTCCGGTTCATACTTGGCCACGAACTGGAACCGGTCGGTTCCGAACCGTGGCCATGACGACTCGTTCTCCTCATTTGCTTTATTGTACAGTTGGTTGGGCTCTTAATCAAATAATTTATCTCGTTTGCTCAAAAAATAAAAAAGGCCGGTTTATGATGTAATAACTCGCAAAAGTGCACATGCGTTGCTTGTAAGTAAAGAACCTGACATTTATAAGATCTTGTAAATTCGCTTTATGGCAAATTACTATGAATTATCAATTAATGGAATGAAATTATTGACATTATAGGGAAAAATTGTACATATATCTGGAAAGAGAGGTATACCAACATCTAAACTTTTTCTGGTACAGCACTTTTTCGAGGAAACATGTCACATTTAGTGGCTCGAATGGACTGTTGTTAATATCTTTGATGACTCGAATTCTAGCCATGTTGCAATTATTTGCACCAAATCTTGACTTCTGTCCTTTCTGCTTCAGTACTTTGGGTTGTCAAACTCAAACCACTACCTTCTGCTTGTCGAAAGCACGAGCAGCAGCAATTCTGTTCTTAAGTTTCGTTAGCTCCCGCCTTTCCACATCTTCAATATCGTTTTCTTGTGACCCAATGCTTCACGTTAGGACCAATTTCGGTCCGATCAAATATTCCGGTGCCACCTACTGCAGAACCGCCATCTCCCAAAAAATTCTACATTTTCTTTCCCTTCCCCTTGCTCTCATTTTCTCATCATCATCATTGATCAGTTTCACATTCCCATCAATACATCTTCTGCCTCTACTCGCCGTTCTTTGTCAATTACTTATTCCTTGTCTGCCACATCATGCTGAAGGATTTCTATAAAGTAGTTCCAGTTGGTGAATTCATTGTCAATTGGTGGATCCACAGTATATCGAGACAAGAGTTGGATTTCAAACAGAAATCTTGTAGAACTCTTGTCTGCTCTGATGCCTCAATTCGATGTTGGTATGAATATAGTACAGTTGGTCCATTTTTACTGTAAGCTAGTTTTTGTTGATAAATGTTCCAAAGCCGTACATGACCTTCCCTTTTCTTTCAGATTAACCTTGAAATTTCTTATCTCTAAAGAACAACCTTCCTAAAGAATCACTATCACACTTATTACATGCATTAAGCACATAAGACATTTGCAGGCCAATAAAGAAAAATGCCTGAAGATTAGTTGTCCTTATAGTCCTGGACAGCACTTTTAGTCACCAAATGATGTACTTCTCTACACACTTAAAAGCTGATTCTCTCTCTTGAGTGCCAATAGAAAAAAAGGTTCATTTTCAGGCATCTAACACAGAGTTAGCCTTTGAACACCGACATTTGCAAGATACCGACCTGGGATGATGTTCTTTTCTGTAGGAAAAAAATTGCCATGTGGCTAAACTGTACAACAAAATGTTTCTGTTGAGAAATGAGTCAGCACAAATGAAGTACATTACACAGTTAAGACTTTTAATTGCGCGTTGCGATGATCTAATGGTTTACAACGTGAAGATCTATGGAGCATTAGGCCTCTCCATCTTTGTCTGCATCGTATACAGAAATTCAATCATTAACTATAGTGCATATATACACAACTCTCGTTTAGCACAATTTTTCCCCATTGAAATGATCAGAACAGCATTTTAGCTAAATCAAGATTCAAAATTAGAAAGGAAAGTCTGTCAAAACAACCAATGTTTAATTACCAGCCAAAATTACAGAAAGATTGGCATGATGTAAAGGCTCAATAATGTAGCTCACTGATATTAGGATAATGTCAGCAGAAGCACGTGTCATCTCTTTTTGGTTTTACTTCTACGCTCTCATTCTCTTCACCATGGTTATGAACTCACGATGCTGATTGGTTCACCAAATTATTGATTGTAGTAAAGCTAATGGCAAAAGCTCTATCTACGCTACAAGTTCTACTTCGTTTTCTTCTTTTTCACCTAAAGATTAGACACTATATCTATCCCTATAAAGTGAGCATGTAGCGAGTAGTACAGATCTTTTTTTCCTTGGCATTGAACATCTGCGAAGAACTCAGGATGTCTTCTGATCAATGAAAAACAGGGCAATCTCCAACCTTAATGCCTGGAGCGGTAGGACAACTAGCGAGAGGGCAGTGATCATCCAAATCCAGGCCCCACCACCTCATCCCACTAATGTCCCTAATCTGCAATGTGTAATAGCAAAGTATGGCCATGAAGGCGACGCCGGCATCGAACCCAGCAGACAAAATGTAGTTGTGCTCTGCCCACCAACTTTTATACCTCCTGTATACATATATGTTGAAGAAAACTCAGATGGTTAACCAAAAGATGTCCACTGCCGTTGCTGGTGGCATAGATGGCGGGCCACTTATGATGATAGGCATGTTGATGAGCCTTATCCATTTCTTCGCAGGAAACATCCGAGAGAGGATCCAGACCAGGACCAGAGCGAGAATTCCTATGAGAAAGAAATAGTTCATCTTGGCATATACCCCAAGGTGGCCGAACATCCTAAGTGGTCTGACCACGCCCCAAATGATGGAGGCATTGTAAAATACGTCATCCCCAGGGCACGTCGATGGGCTTCCCACCAGCAATTTGGACGGATCACAGATGTTATCCACAGATGTGAGGAGCCACTAGGATGTGCCAAAGTAGACTGAAGATGCAACTACCGTCCCCACCAGCTTCATTCAGGAGAAATAAGTCATGTTAGTTCCTATCATTTGAATGTGTATAATTATCCGACAACAGTACTAAATATAAGAAGAGACATGGTAACAATAAATATTGAAGCTTGGAAATTACCTGAACAATGAACATGGACTTTGGTGGGATTTTCATGTAATGGCCCAACTTAAAGTCTGAAAGAAAAGTTATCACCTGCACCAGGCTTACATAGCCATATGTCTTGAATACAATATTCGCCAGAGGCCTTCCAAGATACATGTAATCGATTAATCGGCTCCAAGATGACATTCAATCCGGGTTGCTGATCATGAAAGGCGATATGTCATCAATAGCAGGAGGAGATTTTCATAGAAGATTGAAAATGACTTATATTAACTATACCTGGTTTGTGGTGGCTGTGATTACTCCAATCGGCAACATGAAGAATAGAACTATACCAATTGCTAGGATGACTCCCCAGTACGGAAGTTGAAGCTGTCCGCCAAATCCTTTGCAAGCAACCATGGCGAGTCCGATCATTATCAGCAACAGTGAATAGAACCACCATTGTGGGACAGCTTCATAATTCTTCTTCATCAGTCTAGTATGCACGTCATCGAACTTATCTTGAAAAGCTGCCTGTGTCTGTTGCCAAATAGTCCTGTAAATGGAATGCTAGAATCTGTTTTTGAAATGATTCATCCTAACAGCTCCACAACTCTGTGCGCCACCAACTTTGTAAAATGACATGGTTTTTATCATTCAATTACCGAATGCAATTCTGTTTTACTGCAAAAGTTTTGTAGCATTTCTTGATATATTTTGCAGGTGATTAAAAGAAAGAATAGAGTTAGCTCTTTGTCTGTATAGTGATACTCAGTGATAAGTACAAAGACTAGAAAGCATTCACCAGCCAAGGAAGAGAGCGACATGAGATACTGTAGCTGCTAAGATCTCAAAGCTCGATCTATAAGCATAAGCCAAGAAGATACTCAGGTAAATTTTACTGTATTCATCATATCATTGCTGATTGAATTGGAAGTTTGTCTCGTTCAAGACTAATCCGACATTGTATTTGCCTCCATTAGCATCAGACACATGCGACAAGATAATGGGGAACCGCTTGGCTTCGAATGCGTTGGTCCAGTAGGCAACTGGGATTAACACGTAGAGCATGAGGAAGAAACCGACGCTTATGTTTATAATTGCAGACCCCGGGGTGGCTAAAGGAGATCCAGTGAAGGAAGCAACAGTAGCCCAATCCAGGGCAAAGGATCCAATATCCAGACCCGATTTGTTGTGCTGTGACTGAGTCCTTCCATATCCAACATATGAAGGATAGGGCAGTTATGGATGGAAACAGAGTTTGGAATGACATAGTACGCGAAACTCGATATGATGACTATGAGGAAGAAGTGCAGCCTTGTCAATCCTCTTTTGGGCCTGACCTCCTCCTCATGCAGAGCCCTGAAAGTTCAACGAAAGTGGACATGTGACAACGAAAGAATCAAATAAAGAAGTGGTCTCAGAGGCCTACATGAGGAAAGAGACCTGAACCAGGTTCGCTGGCCACCACATGTATGGCTAATCAACAAGGAATTTCCGGAATATCCTCGCCCATCCATATCCAAGCATCTGTAATTTTTTGTACATTTTGTTCCATCAGGGATGGTCGATAATCACAGTAATGTGTAGACAGGGCAAGAAAACATGAACACTAATGATTGTCACACCCCAGCCCAAGAGTGATTACTATTGAATGTACTTGTGTAGTTAGCGTCAGCAACATGGCTGCTAGAGGATGAATATGACGGTGATAAAAGGCCATGACTATGGTGATGATGTTCATGGCATACACGTTGCTTGAGCCCATGTCGGCGAATATGGTTATCAGGGCATGTTCCTTCAAGTTGAAGGGTCCTGGATTCAATGAGAACGGCCATTTTGTTCCTGGTACGCAAACAGTCTCTCTCGCAATGGGCTATGTTCAGATTGTGGAAATTTGTCAAGCGGGCTTTGGCTTCAATGATAAGAGCAACCACCTCCCAACTTGCATGATCTGCAGCTCCGTATATCTCCTGCACTAGATCAAACTGATTTGTTTCAGGCTCTATCTTCAGTTCGACTTTCGCTTCGAAGTACTTTAGGGTTTCAACAATGGCTACTGGTTCTGCTTGTAACGCCGATGCCACTCTCACCGATCGTGCAAAACCATCAATCAAGAAGCCGCGGCTGTCGCGACATACGCAAGCAATGGCTCCTTCCCCTGTTTCTTGTAGAAAAGATCCATCAACATTTATCTTGAGCACATCGCGGGGTGGGGGTTTCCAACAGTGAGGTAAATCCATTCGCTGCTGTGATTTCACCTGCGTTTTGTTTACCCATCTTTTGAGATTGTGATTCGTCGCCAGAGCAGAGTCAATGAGTTGTTGGGGGTTCGGACTTTGATGACTTCTGAACACGAGGTTGTTCCGTGCTTTCCAGATCTGCCATAGCAACATAGCAAGGAGCTCGAACGTAACTGAGGTGTGGTTAAAATTCGCAAGCCATGCTTCGATTCTGGTCACCTTGTGGTTATCGACCCTAATATTTATGGACGGTTTGTCCCAAATCTGTTTTGTCCAGGGGCACAGGAGGAAGAGGTGTTCACTTGTTTTTGGTTGTTGATTGCAAATCGCACAAGTAGGCTCTGGTACGATTCTCCTTTTAAACAAATTCTCCTTGGTTGCCAGTCCATTTTGGCATAATTGCCACAAGAAAATCCTGATTTTGGGTTGTGTGTTGGCCTGCCATATTTTGTTCCATAACACTTTAGGGGCTTGAAACGATGATGATGCTTGATTTTGATTTGAAGTGATAGTCTTCTCTCGAAGACGATTGTAAGCACTTTTCACCGTGAAAATTCCTGCCTTGGTTGGAGTCCACACTAACTTGTTTGCCAGTAGTTGTTGGTTTAAAGGGATTGCTAGAATCTCCCGAGTAGTTTCACAATCGAACAACTCACTCAGTTTTTCTTCATTCCATTTTGCTTCCTCCCTTACTAACAGCTCTGAAACTAGTGTGGGGTCATCTCTATTTGCAGGGCCCCCTATTAAGCCTCTTGGCAATCATTTATCTTCTCGTATATTGATTTTTTTCACCGTTTCCAACCACCCATTTGATTGAGGGATAGATAACATTCCTGCCCAAGATTAGGCTTTGCCAACCCACGAAGGCCGAGAACCCTTTCCAGCATGCAATAGGTCACTGTGAGGAAAGTATAAGCCTTTAAGTACTTGGTTCCATAAGGATTGGGGATTTTGGGACAACCTCCAAGCTTGCTTCCCCAACATTGCCTCATTAAAAGTGATTAAGTCCCTAAATCGTGGGCCTCCCTCGCCCTTTCTAGTTTCAAGGACTTCCCATTTTCTCCAATGTAACCCAGCCTTCTTCTCGCTGTTTTTCCACCAAAATGCAGCAATCTTTTGTTCAATGGCTCTACATATGGAGAGAAGAATTTTGAAGATAGACATTGCTTATTGCGGTAAAGCTTGCACCACTGCTTTTAATAGAGTTTCCTTCCCTGCCTTTCACAGTAACTTTTCTTTCCAGCCCTCAAGTTTCATATTGACTCTAGCAAGAATCCAATCAAACATTTTCTTTTTTGAAGCACCGCAATCTGACGGTATACCCAAATACTTACCAGTCTTCTCTATCTCAGGGACTTGCATCTCATATGTCATATTTCTTCTTAATGACTGCGGGCAGCTTTTACTAAAAAACATCCCCGACTTGTTCAAATTAATGGCTTGTCCAGAGGCAAAACAATATTGGTTCAATATAGCAGCGACATTCTGACATTCAGTAATTTTCCCCTCAAGAAAGAGTACTAAATCATCCGCAAAAAGCAGATGGGATAGGGTTGGACAGTATTTATTTAGCTTAATCCCATTTATACTTCCTTCCTCCACCGCTCTCTTCAACATAAAGGAAAGAACGTTTGCCACAAGAATAAGAAGGTAAGGGGAAAGGGGTCACCTTGTCGATTACCTTGGGATGGTTGAAAGTAGGGTAAAGGTTCCCCATTTAATTTGACACTGAATGAGACTGTAGAGACACATTGCATAATCCATGAGACCCATGTAGCGCTAAACCCCATTTTAAGCATGCTCGCTTCTAGAAAATCCCATTCCACCCCATCATAAGCTTTTTTCATGTCAAGTTTAAGCAACGCTTGGAATTTTTTCTTTCTTTTTCGAATTCTCAGCTGGTGGAGCACCTCCTGGACAATCATAATATTATCCTGGATTTGTCGCCCACTAACAGAAGCACTCTGCTCTGTGGCTATCAACTCAGGTAGCCAAATTTTTAGCCTGTTCGCCACAACCTTTGAGATGATTTTGTATGCAAAATTACACAAACTTATAGGCCGAAATTGCTCTAACTTCTGTGGATTGGGAGTTTTTGAAACGAAGGTGATAAAAGTTTTGTTTAGCTTTGGATTGAGTTGCACCGAGTTAAAAAAGAGCTTTACCTCCCTGAATACATCTCCTTGGATGTCCTTCCAGTGATGTTGGTAGAATTGTCCGTTTAAACTGTCTGGCCCAGGGGATTTTGAAGCACCCAATTGGAAGGTAGCTTGTGTCACCTCTTCTAGAGTCAGTTCCACAGTGAAAGCCTGGTTTATGTTCCCCCCAACTAGGCAAGGTAACTGATCCAATATCAGTTGAAAATCTCTAAAACCTTCTGCGGTGTATAGGTTTCCGAAGAAGTCGATGGTCATTTGCTTCAGTTGAGTTGGTTCTTGGCACCACTCTTCATTTATAGTTTTCAGCATGGAAACTCTATTCCTCTGTCTTCTTTGTACTGTAGTGGCATGAAAATACTTCGTGCTTTTGTCTCCCCATTTAAGACAGTTAATCCTGGACCCCATTCCCCAGTATAACTCCTCCTGTCTCCACAGTTTTTCTACCTCATTATTCAGCCATAGCATTCCCTCTTTTTCAAAGTGCAGGTTTGGCCTGTTCGTTAGTGCCTGCATCTCTCTTTTCAGGGCATTAATCGTCCTCCTTTCATTTGAGAATCTTCTCCTACTCCAGACAGTTAATTTTTTGGCCATGTTTCTCAACTTATCAGGAAGGGTTACTATAACCCCTGGAGAAGAGTTCCAAGAATTCATCACTATCTGTTCGTTTTCTTCATCCTCTAGCTAAAATGTTTCAAATTTAAACTCCCTATTACGCCGTACTGGTTCTGGGAATATGATCAACAAGATTGGGCTATGATCTGATCCAATTGTGGGCAAAGCAAAGGCTTCCGCATTAGGGAAAGAAACTCTCCAATCAACATTGCACAAGGCTCTATCCAATCTCTCCTTTACGAAAGCATCCCCTTCCCTATTGTTGGCCCTCGTATAAGCACAACCCTTGCAATTCATATCCATAAGAGCACACGCATCCAAGAAATCTTGAAATGATTTAAGTCTATAGTTATCAGCCAACCTCTTCCCAACTTTCTCCCAGTGATACAATATCTCATTAAAGTCACCAACACAAACCCAAGGATCCAGTTTAAACTGCTGATATGCCGAATTTGGTTCCACAACGCGATTCTCTCTTGAAATTCATTTGGTGCATGAATGAAAGTTATCCGCATTTTCTGTTTGTTCTCCTCATAGACACATATCAAATCAACGAAATACATGGAACTTGACTCAATAGCTATAGATACCTGTTCATTCCAAAACACTGCTAGTCCCCCCGCTATTCCTCTTGGGTTTACCATGAAACTGTTCTGAAATTGCAATCTTCACTGCAACCTCTTTAGGACCTCCTCTTTGTTTTTTGTTTCCATTAAGAACAGAATAGTGGGCCTTTCTTGAGCCACAAGGGCTCTAATGGCCTAAATTGTTAAGGGTGTGCCCAACCCCTGACAATTCCAACATATTACCTTCATTTGTATTTGTAACCTATTAACTGAATAGAGCTTCCATTCTTTCTCTTTTCTCCAAAACAGGGAACGGCTAGCAGAAAAAAGGATTTCGCCCCTATGCTGCAATCTGTGATGTTCTCTGCTTAGACCAAATCAGCTGTGATTACCATGGGCGAACTGGTCTCCAAGCCAGAAGCAACGAAAGAGAGCACTCCGCAGAATGAGAGAAAACACTTCGCTAGAGATACAATCTGAAATAAGGTGAAATTGACTGAGATTGGATGAGGGTAGGGTGAAGGGATAATGGGTTAAAATCTGGATTGAAGGGGGCTCAGGTAGAATGAGAGGGCCTAACGAGCTGGGACGTAATAAAAGAAATGGTTTGGCCCCAGCCAATGCTGGAGGTTAGGTCTACAGGGGAAGAAGTTCCGAGAGAGAGACCAAGACTGGGAACGGTTGAGAAATTGAAGGTGAAGGTATGAAAGTAGGAAAAGGGGACAAAAAGCTAGGGTTTATGGATTTTGGGGTTTGGGACTGGATGGGGATTAGGGTTTAGGGAAAATGTAGGGATTTTGAGAAGCTATACCTGGGTTTAGAGAAGGAGCTCTTCCAATGAAGAGAGGAAAACCTCCAACTTGACGAGGAGGAGAGAGCAACCAGCAGCGTTTTGGAGAAGCTATCCATGGGGATAGAGAAAGAGCTCTTCCAATGAAGAGAGGAAAACCTCCAGTCGGTTTAGCTGGGGTCAGTATGCACGCTACAATAATAGCTTCTCCTCAATTTTATAGTGAATGTGATGGACAGGAGGAAGGCACTGCCATGTCAATGTGCCATTAAAAATGGCTTGTAAATGGTGTGGCCTTGATTACAAACTTGCTTCCTGGTAGCTAGAGAATGCATCCCTCTTTCTCTCTTTTGAAGCTCAGAGCCTCGCCAAACAGCAGAGAGAGCAACATGAGCTCGTAATATCAAAGCAACTAAGGTAAGCATGGTTTGAAAACGAGCCCATGTTACTTGTTCAACGAGGACATGCTCAAAGGGTTCATACTTGACACGATACCTTGTGAGGTTTGGATAATAGTAATAATAACATTGACAACATAGAAGGAATTTGTCAATGGTGTTACCAAGGGAGGAAGGGTTGCCAATATTCATTGAATTGGTCATTGTTTCGGCACCCGGTTGCTGGTGTGGCGGCGAGGCGGACGTGAAGAACAGGACGACAGGACGGCGGTGGGAGACAAGGCGTGACTGGAAGTTGCAAAGGAGAGAGCGCTGTCTCTTTTGTCTTTTTCTCTTTTAATCCAAACCAAATTCCTCAATTTTGTCCTCTTCCCCCTTTGGTGCAAGTCCTCTCTCTCTCTCTCTCTCTCTCTCTGTGTGTGATAAAAATGGACGTCACCTCTTTTCCTGCTGATCTCTTGTCATGTAGATTTCAAGAGCAGAAATCGACATGTAAATTCTGATTGACAAAGAAAAATAACATGCTGTGCATTCAAGACAAAAGCTGCAGCTACTTTGACCTTTGACGATGGCTGCCTTGTTCCTGCAAATGAGTCCAAAAGAGATGAGATGTGCATGAGCTCAGAGTCACCAACAAATCGGTAGGAAGTGGCCTTTGAATGGGGTCAGCTGTCCATAGATAGCGCCACCACAAGAAGTCCTCTACTTTCTCACAACACTCTCTTCGGCTTGCACTTGACCCGGTTGTTTTGCCATTGCCACTTAACGGCTTCCTCCTCGAATTTGGTTTGGAGGTTGGTTTTAGATTCTCCAATGTTTTGACCTCTTTGGATATTTCTGGTGGCCTCTGGAATTGAGATTTGCCTCCTAAACTTAGTTAGGGAAGAGATTAACAAGAACAAGCGTGTCTAAGGTTAAACCATGTACTAAAACAAGTCTTGCGCGAGGATCTGGAGTTGTTACAAAGCACCTGCTCGAGAGGTGTGCTAGATATTTCTTCTTATAATCCAATAGCTAGTTGAGTGTATCACGTAGTGTTGCACTACATGCATTGGAAATTCAGGAGGACTCGATGAATCAGTTGCCTTTGGAATTGTAAACAATGGTACATCTGGCTTGTTTTTTTTTATATGATACTTTGGCAGTCAATGTGTGAAAAAAAAAATGTGCATTAAACCTCACGGCAACCTCTTGCCTTGAAATTGGCTTATCTTTGTCTAAAATACGTAAGTTACGTTAACCTACGAACACTAATATGTGACCATTTACAGATAGCAACTTAACAAGATGCTACTTTGAGCAATTAACATGAATAAGGATATTTATTCCTAATGTTATACCTTTATTTGCAAACTGATCCTCATTTCTATTGACATCTTTACTATTCTTCGCATTTTTCTTTCTTGAGGCTGAGATTGCTGTCACCACGAGTAACAACCAATAAATCGGGCCGTCATAGTTAGCAATACAATTTTTTTTAAAGTTAGTCTTAATATCCAACATTATTCAAAATAAGATGAAATGAGAATGCACTGACTGCAATAAATTAGATTTCCGTTTACGAGACCTATTCCGCTTTTTCCCCATTCCTAGTGCTTGGTTTATAATCTTTGGACATAAAATGGAGGTATTCCTCTAATCATACTTAAAAAGCCAGGGACGCAACTCAACTTCCTGGACAAATTTATATTAATCAACTATCTAATAATGTTAGAGAGAGAGAGAGAGAGAGAGAGAGAGAGAGAGAGAGAGAGAGAGAGAGAGAGAGAGAGAGAGAGAGAGAGAGAGAGAGAGAGAGAATCTTATTGGATTTTAGGAATTTGGTATTTGAAAAATAATAAAGTGGACAAAGATACTCATAAACTTACTAGAAATACATCATGCGATCACCGTACATATATCTTCACCGTTTTTATGTGTCTCGGATTGATAATTTCGTTTAAGATAGACACAACGATATAAAAAAGAAAAAGAGAGAGGAAAAGCCCACTGAGTTTATTGTAAATAATCGGGATCGGAACCCGTTATGATTTTACAATAATATTTTCGAGATGGCTTTTAATTAGAATAGTAATTTTTCTCTTCAAAGTACATTCACGAAGAACTATCTCATTTTTTTTGTCCTACTATAACGATCACCTTACTCTTAGACTTTTGCCATGCCTCGTTGCAGAGCGTGAGAATTAAAACCCACATTTGAAACTAAATATCTTCATCCCTAGTCCCACTGAGAATGTGGGGAATCAAACTCCTTACCTCCTCTCTCCCAAGTAGGAAGGGTGGCACCCCAGTGGTTAAAGAATAATCTGATGCATTAGTGATTTCCATTGTAAAAAATCGAGAGCAAATTAAGTCGCGTGAGGATCACTCCGTGCAAATTAGAGAACAAAACAGAAATTCTTTTTACGGTCCAATGCCTTGTAAAGCAGCGAAAAGAAACCCAAATGGTCGTCCCTAAAGGTAGGGACCGCTTTTCTCATTACAGAATCTACCAAAGCAATGCTACGTAATTACCACAAAGCCCCTGCGTACAAAGTTTGTTCACCTTCCCACTTTCACTCCCCCATAATATATTTAATACCATTAAATTTCCGGATTTCATCTGCCTATAACAGTTTTCATCCTCCATCTCTGTAAACTCAACATTAGTTTGAATGAAATTGGGCAAGAAATCTTTTAGTGTAAATCCAATGTCATGACTAAGTAAATAAACATGAGGAAATTAATAATTCAATATGTCTGACATTTTTTTAAATTATCATCCTCTTGATTGCTGCAAAGTGTGAATTAGCATTGACTCCCAGTCTAGATCTTGTAATTAATGGACCTCCGTGGGGGAACTTGGAAAGTTAGCTCCAAGGCTCGAAGACCGAGAATCTTATTTGTGTTTGGTCACTTTGTGCAACCCTCTTGTCCCCTCCTTTGATAAAGGCAAAATGACACAAACAATTCCTAAATTTTAACTTAATGTATAATTTAGTCCATGAACTTTTAATTTATTCAATGTAGTCCCTGAACTTTTAATACATGTTCACCATAGTCCCTGAACTTTTAATACATGTTCACCATAGTCCCTGAACTTTATAAAAATGTTCAATATAATCCTTCTATTAATTCAAATTTAGGGACTATATTGTATATTTTGACATAGTTCAGGAACTAAATTGAACATGTACCCAAAATTCAAGGACCACATTGAAAAAATTAAAAGTTGAGGGATGACATTGAACATTAAGTTAAAGTTTAGGGACTTCATTGAATAAATTAAAAGTTCATTGACCAAATTACACATTGAGCCAAAGTTTAGGCACTGTTTGTGTCATTATCCCTCTTATAAATACCAATCTATCGCCCATCGCCTTCGCTCAAACAAGCTTAATTTGCCGCTACAAAAAAGCTCCTATAAAAAATTAGCTCTAGTGAATTTAGAAAGGACTCAACTATAAAGGTTATTCAAGTAACGGAATGAGAAAACATTAACAAATTCAATGCACCTATTATTCGGTTAATATGCACGATCGATATTTTAAAAATAAAAATTTTTCTCGTCAAGCATGTTTAACAACTGCTTTAGCCAGAGGGTTTCTTTCGCATGTAATATGCTACAAGGCCTCTTGAGTCCAGAATAGAATTCTTTCCGGACTAGATGATATAATTTTGAACTATCTAATCATTCCCATAATCAGACAACAATCAAGGAAGGGGCAAAATTAACACGTTTCATTTTCCTTTCTTGATTAAAAGAATGGAGAAAATTAAATCTAGGGCTGTTGGCTTTCCAAACTACAAAGTTAGATGTGCCATTTTTTAAAAGAATGGAGAAATCTAGGGCTGTTGGTATAGTTTGTTAGCCGCCTCATCACTGTTGATTGGGATGCTGTATGAAATGTACTTGCATAAATTGAACCGCTAGTGTTGCATAAATATGTGATGTGATTCATAAAGACAAAACCCAGTAAATTAGTGCTAAATTTACTGTCATGATGAATCGATTAAATTTTCGATTCTTTTTCACTTGATTAGATTTTCTGTGGTCATTGCCCTTGATCAGAGAATATTTACAATGCCAAGAGGATTAACGTGGCTAGCATACACTTACCCTTTTATTTTTCAATTAACCGCTCTTACTTCAGGAACCACTAATATCGTATTATTCGCACTTTGGCCTTTTGAATGGCTAAATTGAAAATGCTCTTGTTTGAGAGGATCTCTATCAATTTTGTGATCTTTACAGAAGTTATGCACTAGGTTTTTTGAGCTCATTTAAACATTTAAGTGGTGCATTATCTAACCATTTAAACTTTTTTAAATAAAACGAAAGGTCCATGAATTTTAGGATGTATCAAAATTAGAGGTCTTACATGTAGGTCTCCTCGTCCTTTTTTAACTATAGTACAATGTGACTTTAAAACTTCAACATGAGACCCTATTCTACTCACATCCTATACCGCGAGGGATATGTTGGAAAATTTACGTCATAAATTCTAAAATAAACTGACAATCATCCTGTAATGCTCCATTCTGGCAACTACTATTAGTAAGACAACGTTTAAAAAAAATGGAATTAAAGATTTAAACGAAACGTTGGTGGTGAATGATATTTCGAGAAGCATGCATATGATGAATTGGGGAGATTTAGATTTGAAACTACAGTTTTAAAAGTGCACTTTCTAGACTTCATTAAAGCATTTGATAATTTGGATTGTCAAAATGATCTGCAAAGCCTATGTTTTTGTTGGCTTAGGCTATATTTGTGTGATTACACATGTCAAGTTTTTGAAGCATCATGGTCCAATTTGGGGTTCATGCATTCGGCAAGTATGTCAGATAACACCACATAAGAGATTGTACCATGTCAAAAGGGAATCAACGGTTGTAAAGAGAGAAGCTTAAATATAAATAGGAGTGCCCTTCCTTCGTTTCGATAATCCAAGAATTGAGCAATACATGTATTCTTGAGCTCTTCTCTCTCCAAACACTTTCTATATCTGGAATTCATTTCCTTGAGTTGAAAATAAGGGTGAGGCAAACAAGCCTTACTCAGACCAAACAACGCCATTCAAAGGTCAACCGTACGATTAGCCATCTCAAGTATCAACCCATGAAAGTAGCATGTGAAGTTTAGAATGCTTCCTGCATGAAACACACAAGCAATAATATGTGTGTAAGAAAAGATATGCAGGGAACAAAGTTTCCCTAATTGGGTGTGTTCCGGTGAATTAATCTAGCACTGACCAAACACGTAATTAAATCACCCACCTCAAAATTCTTTTGCATTAACGTCACATTTGTTCTAGCACCCAAAAAAAAGATTAGGCTCAGACGAAGTAGCCCAAGCGTCAAAGCACTCCCAAACTCCTCAATTCAAATCTCCCTCAACTCTAAAGGTCAAATTGCTATCACGTAATTAAATCACCCATCCCCTGTTTATTCAATTTCCTAGCAAAAACTCACAAATTTTCCTCTCTTCGTGATCATTCCTTTGCGATTTTTCCACACTTCCTGCAATCTTCACCTGTAATGGATGCATCATCCGCGTATTTACCCTCTTTTGAAATAAAAAAGGAATGCACTGTTCGGCTGGTAGAAATTTCTGGCATTGATTTTTCAAGGATGCCCTACTATGCAAATACTTTTTATCCTAGTCAATCCCTAAAAATCCAGGTCAAACATCTAGAATCATCCTCTCGTCTATACTCTGATCCCAAAATATAATAAAAAACAAACATGAGCATTAATTAACTGATTTATGCAAAGTCTGAAAACAAAACCAAAGACCTATTCATCAATCAATCAGCTCAAAATGAAGAATGCCAACCGATTTAAGCAAAGGCGCCAAACACATCGCAAACTATCCATTGATTTTTAGATCCTCGAAGCCCACCATCCCTCTCTAACGGCTCTTTTCGAAACTTCTCTCTATTCTCTTCACGAGAAACAAAGAACTTCACGGTTTGTCCACATACCGATCGGATCAAATCGAATCGATCTAAACCTATGATAATCAGGTATCGTTTGCTGTTTGTTCTTGATCGATAGGCATTTGGAAGCGGAAATTTCATACTTTGGTTGTTCTGCCAGAGCTATATATAAAATGCCAATTGGCATTTCATACCAAAGTATGAAATTTGCGCTTCTAAATGCCTATCGATCAAGAACAAACAGCAAACGGTACCTGATTATCATATGTTTAGATCGATTCGATTTGATCCTATCGGTATGTGGACAAACCATGAAGTTCTTTGTTTCTCATGAAGAGAACAGAGAGAAGTTTCGAAAAGAGCCATTAGAGGATGGTGAGCTTCGAGGATCTAAAAATCAATGGATAGTTTGCAATGTGTTTGGCGCCTTTGTGTAAATCGGTTGGCCTTCTTCATTTTGAGCTGATTGATTGATGAATAGGTCTTTGGTTTTGTTTTCAGACTTTGCATAAATCAGTTAATTAATGCTCATGTTTGTTTTTTATTATATTTTGGGATCAGAGTACATACGAGAGGATGATTCTAGATGTTGACCTGGATTTTTTGGGATTGACTAGGATAAAAAGTATTTGTATAGTAGGGCATCCTTGAAAAATCAATGCCAGAAATTTCTACCAGCTAAACAGTGCATTCCTTTTTTGTTTCAAAAGAGGGTAAATCCGCGGATGATGCATCCATTGCAGGTGAAGATTGCAGGAAGTGTGGAAAAATCAAAAAGGAATGATCACGAAGAGAGGAAAATTTGCGAGTTTTTGCTAGGAAATTGAACAAACAGGGGATGGGTGATTTAATTATGTGACAACAGTTTGACCTTTAGAGTTGAGAGAGATTTGAATTGAGGAGTTTGGGAATGCTTTGACGCTTGGGCTACTTCGTCTGAGTCTAATCTTTTTTTCGGGTGCTAGAACAAATGTGACGTCAATGTAAAAGAATTTTGAGGTGGGTGATTTAATTACGTGTTTGGTCAGTGTTAGATTAATTTACCGGAACACACCCAATTAGGGAAACTTTGTTCCCTGCATATCTTTTCTTACACACATTGTATTGCTTGTGTGTTTCATGCAGGAAGCATTCTAAACTTCACATACTACTTTCACGGGTTGATACTTGAGATGGCTAATTGTACGACACTTAGACCTTTGAATGGGTCTGCTTGGTCTAAGTAAGGCTTGTTTGGCTCACCCTAAATAATTGAGCTTCTCTCTTTACAATCGTTGATTCCCTTTTGACATAGGACAATCTCTTATGTGGTGTTATACTTACCGAATGCATGAACCCCAAATTGGACCCTGATGCTCCAAAAACTTGACATGTGTAATCACACAAATATAGCCTAAGCCAACAAAAACATAGGCTTTGCAAATCATTTTGACAATCCAAATCATCAAATGCTTTAATGAAGTCTAGAAAGTGCACATTTTAAAACTGCAGTTTCAAATCCAGATCTCCCTAATTCATCATATGCATGCTTCTCGAAATATCATTCACCACCAACATTTCATTTAAATATTTAATTCTATGTTTTTTGTTAAAGTTGTTTTACTAATAGCAGTTGCCAGAATGGAGCATTACAGGATGATTGTCAGTTTATTTGAGAATTTATGACAAATTTTCCAACACATCCCTCGCGGTATAGGATGTGAGTAGAATAGGGTCTCGTGTTGAAGTTTTAAAGTCACATTGTACTATAGTTAAAAGAGGACGAGGAGAACTACATGTAAGACCTCTAATTTTGATGATACATCCTAAAATTCATGGACCTCTCGTTTTATTTAAAAAAAGTTTAACTGGTTGGATAATGCACCACTTAAATGTTTAAAAGAGCTCGAAAAACGGAATGCAAAACTTATGTAAAGACCACAAAATTGATAGAGATCCTCTCAAATATGAGCATTTTCAGTTTAGCCATTCAAAAGGCCAAAGTGTGAATAATACGATAGCAGTGGTTCCTGAAGTAAGAGCGGAAAATTGAAAAATAAAAGGGTAAGTGTATGCTAGCTATGTTAATCTTTTTGGCATTGTAAATATTCTCTGATAATCAGGAGCAATGACCACAGAAAATTTAATCAAGTGAAAAAGAATTGAAAACTTAATCGATTCATCGTGACAGTAAATTTAGCGCTCATTACTGGGTAATTGTCTTTATGAATCACATCACATATTTATGCAACACTAGCGTTTCATTTTATGCAAGTACATTTCATATAGCGTCCCAATTAACAGTGATGAGGCGGCTAACAGATTGTATACCAAATAAAATTCTTTGATTTAATGATCTCGGGTCGATAATAGCCTAGTTGGACATTGTATGATATTACCATCTGTCTCCACAATTTAAATGAAGAATTAAATAAATAAATCACATCATAATAACTAATGAAACTTTATCGTGTCCATTGATTTCAATCAATTTTGCACATCTATGTCAGGGATAATTACCAAAAAGTCTTCAACCTATTATACGAATGCCGATTTAGTCTTAAAACTTTTAATTTGGATAATTAATCCTAGATCTTTGATGATGTGGCAATGTAGTCATTTTGGCCAATTTTGACCAGAAATTAATAATGTGGACATTTTTTCTGTATTTTTTTGAATTTTTTTTTCTATTTTTCATTTCTTTTTCATTTCTTTCCCTTCTTTCTTTCTTTTTTTCCTTTCTTCCTCCTTCATTCGCTGGGCCTCAATGATGGCCAATGAGGGCGAGGTGAGCCCCGCCCGCCACTGGCGAGGTTGTGCCTCATCCATCGAGCCTTGTTAGTGGCTGATGAGGCTCGACCCTCACTAGCCCTCACCTTTGGCCAGTGACTAGCCATTGCCAAGGCCCAGCGATCGACTGAGGAAGAAGGAAAAGAAAAGAAAAGAAAAAGAAAAAAAGATAAATAAATAAAATAACAAAAATGAAGAAAATGAAAAAAAAATTGTGTACGTTAGAATCGGGCCGTATCACGTAGGACGGACCGGCATCCATGCAAGGGATTTTGGCCAAAATTGACTGGAATGATTACATTGGCAAATCGTTAAAATGTTTAAGATTGAATTGACATCTATACATAATAGGTTTATGACTTTTTTGGAATTTTCCTATTTGTAATAATACCTTCAAAAAGTATTGGTATGTTACTAAAAATTTATCCAGAAAAGTAGTCTTCGGTAATTCTCTTTTACCAGCAGTTTTTTTAATATTTATCAATAATTATAAAATTTACCAACATAAGAAGTATAATTCTGAACATGGAATAATAGAATTCGGCTCGATGGGGGACTACGATAAACTCTTCTTGTGAAGGTTGAAGGGGACTGAGCCGTAGAGAGGAAGGGAGAGTGTAAGAGAAAGAAGATAAAGGATAGCTGATGTCGAATGGTGATGGAGTTAGGATTTAGACTTGGCGGGAGAATTTTTGAATGCGAATGCTATAGCTACTAAATCAAGGTTTTCTGTACATAAGGTCACCAAACAATGTTACTAAATTAATGGATTAATCTTTTATGAACCTTGAACAATGCTAATGGTTTTGTCTACCCTTTATTCCAATTACCATCCAAGAGTCATTGAACTTGAAGAAGAAGAAGAAGAAGCCCCAGTAAAAAAGAAAATAGGATTTTTATCTGCATAAAGAAAAAATATATATGTATTAATCAAACGAAATGTCTAGGTAAAATGAATCTTACCTCTCCACACAATAGTTGAAAGTAGAGCCTGACCTTTCCATGAGAAACCTAAAAAATCTCAATGGGTATCGCAAATTATGTGGAAATCCTTGACTACCTTCTTGTCGATATTTGTTTAGTAAACAGTTGTCGCGATCTAAAAAAAATCGGGTTTCGATCTTAGGCTAATGAATTACTAGATCAATTAAATTAACTAACCTAGCTCGAGTTCTCCCAAACTCTACCAAATCGCAACTTAAGTCCAATTGTGAGCATGCAAATATTTTCAACGAGAATCGCCACTAATCATTTAGGGTAAGTTGATTAAAAACCTAAATAAAATAGCGGGAGTACTATTTTATTTTTACGAACTAGAAATCATAAATTCAGGGACTTGGTTACGCTAGATTCCCTAACGCCCTTTCGGTACCAATTTCGATAAAAATACTCAATTTGACAATTTTGATAAATCCTGACTTAGAGTTCAAAGGTGCAGAAATTTCTTTTTGATTTTTACTTATTTAAATGAAGGCTAACCTATATGTAATGACGTGCAAAAATTGACATGCAATTAATGCAACCAAACATGCAAACTATATATCATGCGACGACATGACTTATTTCTAATGACGGGCATATTATTTTTTTTTGTATTTTTTAATGAAATTCGGAATTAAAAATGTCAATTATCTGAACATGCAATTTTAAACTAAAGAAATTAACCTATTCTAGAGTAATCTTTTTGGTATTTTTTTTATCAAAATTCGAAATTAAAATCAAGTAAAAATATAACCGCTAAATCTTTCGAATTAAGTTTCGATTTGAAGCCTGACAGATCGATCCTAAAATTCGAAATACCCGCTATGAAAATAACTCTATCTAAAGCCTGATAGATAGATTTATTTCCATGTGTGCGGTTGCGGATTAGAAAATTTTCCTAATCGATCACATCTTGAAAAAAATTAGATATCTCAAATATCTTAGATATATTCAAAGGATTTTGAGATTCTAAATTCTATCCAAATTTGATAAGATCAGATATCCAAGATTTAAAAAAAAAGGAAATAAATCCTAATTGAAATATTGCTTATTATCTAAATATGCAAGATTAGATATCAATAAGCAGAAATTATGTAATAAAATATTTAAATCAAATTAGAATAAGATGATTACCTGATTTGCAGATTTCTTTCCTAATTTGAATTTGCAGCGGATCGGGATTGTGACTGGCGGTGCGTCGGGAGCGGCGGAGTGGTGTTGGGAGCGGCGGTACTACGTCGGGAGCGGCGGCGGCGGTACAGCGGCGGACGTGCCGCGGCGGTGGTTGGCACAGCGGTGGGCAACAACTCCCCGCGGGACAGCAACGGCGGTATTGAACGAGCTTGTGCGGGTAGACGATAGCAGCGACGAACGGTCTTCGAAAATCGTGGAACAGCAGCAGCTCACCACGGGAGGGCGACGAACGTCGGGGATGGCAGTAACTTCGGAGGATGTTGGCGTTGTGGTGGGGGTGTGTCGAACAAGCACGTTGGGGATGCGCGAACTTCACCACGTTGGTACGGCTTCACGGATCACCAATGTCGCCATCTTCCTCCCGTGAATAAGTCCATGCGATGATGATGCCAGATGTGTCATCCAGAGAGCACACTTGTGCATGCGATAGCTTTTTGCGTGAATTTTGGTGGATGTCAAAAAGAATAAACGTGGATTGGACGGACACTTAACTTTTCTGGACTTGGTGGTGACTGGGAATCCACTAATGCTTCACTGATTTGCAGAGACACCACCGAGAATCAGCAACGTTATCGTAGATGGAAGTAAGGACGGTGGTTCACGGCCACAGGTCTGGCTGTGAGCAGAAGGTGCGATAACGGACAGCGAGAGGAGCTACGGCAAGGGCGGCAGCAGCACGGGCGGTGGGCGAGCGGCGTGGCGCGGCGCGACGCGGCAGTGGCTTCGCCGGTCTCCCTTTCTCTCTCTCTCTCTCTTTCTCACACTTTTGCTCTTTGAAAATTCTGATCTTTTGATTATGAGAGCCCTCCAGATTATGAGACATAAACATGTATTTATAATGTAAACCTAGGTTAATTAGTCGGGCTTTCTAGTCCTAATGGGCTTAGGCTTGGGCTTAGGCTTTAATTATCATTTAATTCCAAGTGGGCTGAATTAATGTGGGCTTTTATTTAATTAAGCTTGATGGGCTAATTTAAGCTCAAATTATGACAACTAAGCCCTTTTTACGTGTGATTTTCGGCCCTTGCCTTCCAAGTGAGCCGAGTCTCGTTCGGTACCCGAGCTTGATTTACGTGATGAATTTTAAGCTCGCTTGCCACCGCCGATCTGATACGGAATGCAATTAATCTATATGAACATAAACTATATGCTATGCAATTTTAATATTTTTGTTTAGGAGTTAAAATGTAATCCCTAATTTTCTATACAATTAACACTAAATGATGCGCCAAAATTATGTGTCAACAACAGTTCTCCAGCACATCTCACGTTCATCGTCATACTAAGACGGAGAAAGGTTAACAGCTCGGTAACAGCAACTTAGATTAGCGATGTCAAAAAACATATCCTTTCTCTTTTGCCTATTTTAAGACTAGGAAAGTGAAAGCATCATTTTCTAAATAGTGAGCTATTTTAATAGTACTAATGGGCTACGACAAGGTAATTCTCTTTCTCCATACCTCTTCATCCTAATTATGAAACTTCTTAATAGAATTGTTAGGAAAAGTGTCAAAAAAGTCCTAAACATTTTGCATTAGTGCCAATTTAGTCCTAAATCTTTTTTTGGTGCCAATTCAGTCCTAAACCTTTTGCATTGATGCCAATTTAGTCCTAAACCTTTTTTTGGTTCCAATTCAGTTCTAAACCTTTTTAATTGATGCCAATTCAGTCCTAAATCTTTTGTTTTTGTGCCAATTTAGTTCTTCTGGCCAATTTTGACGAGAATTTGCCAACGTGGATGCCTGCCGGCCGGTCACCGGTGCTGACGTGGACAAATTTAATAATATTTTAATATTTTTTGAATTATTTTTTTTCCATTTTTTTCTTTTTTCCACTTTTTTTTGGCTCTCCCTCCTTCCTCTGGCCGGTCACTGGTCTGACGACTGGCCAGAGGCCAGAGGCCGGCGAGCTCGACCTCGCCAGCCACTGGCGAGGGCGGCCTCACTCGGCGAGGGCTCGAGCCTCGCCAATGTCGGGCGAGGCCCACCTCGCCGGATTTGGCGAGGTCGAGCCTCGCCCGACCAAGGCAAGGCTCGAGCCCTCGCCGGAGGCCGCGGCAAGGGCGAGCCTCGCCATGGTCGAGCGAGGCCCGATCTCGTCGGATCTAGCGAGGTCGCTGGGCGAGGCTCGACCTCGCCAGATCCGGCGAGGCTCGAGGCCTGACCATGGCGAGGCTCGAGCCCTCGCCGGAGGCCGCTGCGAGGGCGAGGCTCGCCCTCGCTAGTGGTCGGTGAGGGTAAGGCTCGCCCTCACCAGTGGTCGGCGAGGTCAAGCTCGCCGGCCTCTAGCCTTTGGCCGGTTGTCGGACCGACGACCGGCCAAAGGAAGGAGGGAGAGCAAAAAAAAAGTGGAAAAAAAACGAAAAAAAGGAAAAAAAATAAAAATTCAAAAAAATATTAAAATATTATTAAAGTTGTCCATGTCGGCACTGGTGACCGCCCACCGGCCGGCATGCATCCACGTCGGCAAATTCCCATCAAAATTGGCCGGAAGGACTAAATTGGTACTAAAACAAAAGGTTTAGGACTGAATTAGCACCAATTAAAAAAGTTTAGGACAGAATTGATACCAAAAAAAGGTTTAGGGCTAAATTGGCACTAATGCAAAAGGTTTATGACTTTTTTGGCACTTTTCCCTAGAATTGTTAGTGCGAAAGTTGTTGCTTTTGCTTTCAAGTATCACTGGCGCTGCAAAACGTAACAGATTACCCACTTATGCTTTGCCAAGAATATGTTCTTATTTGCCCATGGAGATGTAGACTCTTTACTTTGCCTTGTTGATGCCCTTGACGAATTTGTAGTTCTCGCGGGACTACGGTTTAACCTTGACAAATGCTAAAATTTTTTCTCTAGGCTAAACGAGGATGAGAAGCTTCTTATACTGGACCACACACATTTTTCCACAGGTACCCTCCCTATCAGATACCTGGGTATTCCCCTTGTTTCTAGGAGACTCACTCACATAGACTGTAAGAGTCTTACTGACAAGATCTTTAAGAAAATTAAAAGTTGGGGCATGAAGCATTTGAGTTATGCAGGGCGTCTACAGTTAGCAAAAGCAGTGCTCATCTCCATTTGTACCTATTGGATGCAAATGTTCTTACTTCCAAAGCAAACCATATACGAGGTTGAGAAGAGGATCCGTCAATTTTTGTGGGCAGGAAATACAATAAATCATGAATCGCACATGGTAGCACGACAAGTCGTTTGCTCACCTAAAAGGGAAGGAGGATTAGAATTGCTCGATTTGAACTTATGGAACAAAGTATTACTAGGCCGCATGCTTTGGAACCTCATCAATCGGCCATTCTCTTCCTTTTGGAGTATATGGGTTCATAATATCAAATGCAGAGGCACTCCAATTATGCAGATCAACATTAGGGGTAGTACGGCTTGGGGTTGGCAATGTCTCCTTAAATTGCGACCTGTTCTAACTTCGGTTATCCATAGCTCAGGGTACTGTTGTAGAGATTTATGATGAACTCAGACATGTGGGACCAGCTATGGAGTGGTATAACCTAATTTGGACAAGTGGAATTAACAAACACAATTTTATTAGCTGACTTATTTGCAGAAACAAACTACCGACAGCAAAAATTATCGACAAATGGATGACTTCAGTTGATATCCAATGTAACTTCTGTAGAGCCAATATAGAAGACAAAACACATTTATTCTTCCATTGTGAGTGGACTTGCATCATTTAGTGTAATATCCTTACACAACATGGGATTAAGCGTCCTTTATAAGGATGGAATGAGGAACTTCAATGGATGATTAGGGCAACAAAAGGCAAAGATTTGGCGGCAAAACTCCTCAAGGTATCCTTTCTAGCAATCATATATGGCATTTGGATGGAGCGCAATAGTAGGCGATTTCAAAAGAAGTCAACTGACATCCATATTATTTTCGCTAACGTGCATAAAAATGTAAGAGGAAGAGCGTAGAATTAGACCTTCCCAGAAAAATGTATCTTTGGCTAATATATAGAGGCTTCCTACCTCCGTCTTTTTGAACTATTAGCTCTATTTTAATGCTGGGAATATGCCCTAAGTTGCTGTTCTTCATCTGCTTCATAATACTTTCATTTTACACTAAAAAAAAAAGTGAAAGCATCATTTTTGGGGAAAAAAAGAAGATAGAATTCCCACCTTCGGAAAAGAATGTTGGGTTAACAGGTGCAGTTGCAGTTTTTGAAGGCATCACCCTCAGCATCATTCCAGCCAGATTCAAGGCAGCCTGTTCGCCTTCTGCATGCGTCAATTTAACTCGTATCAAACCATTAAAACATGAGTCCATGAATAGACAAAAAGCATTCACGGTGACGACGTTACCTTCGTCAGTAAACTCCACAAAAGCAAAACGAAGACTGGAATTGGGATCACCGCACACGCGAGCAGTCAACAACCTTCAAAAACAAAGGAAAGAACGATATGAAGTGTGATCCGCCATGCGTGGACCAAATATGAATAATAAACGGGGAAGTCTTACCTGTCCACAACTATTAAAGAGGGAAGCAAGTTGTTCTTCAGTAACCTAAGTGTAAGAAAACATAAGCACATCATCATATGGTGATTCTCAAAGCAGAGGAAAACTATCCAAATATCAAGCAGCATTCTCCGCAAAAAGGATACGAACCGGAAGACGACCAGGGGGCTCCTTACCTGTTGATCCATGTCAGAGACATACTTGGTCCCCCTAGTTAACTCTTCACGCTCCGCTATGCTAGTTCAGTTGTTCATCCTTTGCCTACCATTGCTACAGATATTCCTTCTCTGGAAAAGGAGCATCATAGTGCAATGATAAGTAATAGCAGACAGTGAAGCTATACCGAACGGTCGAGAATAAACCAAAAGTTGTCAATTGGAAGGAACGCCGGCAGGAGTAAAGAGTGATATTCAGCTGCATTCATCCAAGGGCAGGCATAAAATGAAGATACTACCAGTATAAAATGAAGAGCCTCTTGAAAATTGAGGTTATCCAACACCCAAATTATAAGAAAAGCATGGCTTCAGGTTTGTTTTGTTCTATTTTTAGTTCCTCGGAATTCACTCAACAACCGAAAGCATTTCTTAAACGAACAATTGTGGACAAAATGTGCTGACATGAAGCACGGAATGACCACCAAGCATACGCTTTTGGGCGGATATCCATTAGCATTAGCCACAAACTCTTCAGCCATAGGATTCATCTTTGATGAATCTCAACCAGCTTCTGAACATCACTATCACAATATTCGATCCAAACTTAGTCCCCTTTGCATATCCACCACCTTTGACAGCCATCTGCCGGTACTTGACTTTACCTTTCGTCCTATTTCTCATCTGACCCACTTGACTCTCGCCTTTGAAAGAAACATCCCTCGCAACTGACTCGATCATTTGTCAAAAAGTTAGAAACATGAACACAATCGCCGGTTTCAACGTAACATCATTTCTGGATTTCGGTTTGTCTAAATCTTTCGAGTCCGGTGGCTTAGCACTCGTGTCCGGAATTTGGTTTGACGACCCAATGTTCATTCCAGCATTCTCAGGTACGTACCGCCGTGATAAAAAAGGGCTGAGCTTCTCTTTTTTTGTTTTCTCTATCAAGATTCTCCACAAAAAGTTTGCCTGGAAAATTCCTTCTTTTTCCTCTTTTCCCTATCAAAACTTATGCAAAGAGATATTTGAGCACACCCAGCTGGAAAATAGCACTAAAATTCATTATGATTTACAGAAATAGTATATTGTGCTTGGTTCTCAGTAACACCATTTGTCGTCCATCGATTCCGTGAAACTCAAATTGCATGTGAAACGTAGCTCTATATTAGATTATGATAATTACATATCATAAACCTAAATTTCTCCATCCCGAAGAGACAACATCGTAGCATCATCAACTTTTTAAAACTATTCGACCAAGAAAAACGAACTTTTTTAAAACGAGCATTTCCCAACATAATTCACCACACTAAACACAGTGTGATAAAACTTTCTTGTGTCATGTTAATCTGAAACAAGAGAAAACACCATCGAATGACGTCTAGAATTCCTTTCGTGGGATTGTGCCTAAATCCATGGTTCTCTTGGGGAGTGTTTGCTTTGCTGGGTTTTTCGGTGATACGACACCTGCATTAATTTTGATTAGGAATTAATTTACTCCTCGGAGATTTTTGTTAGCGAGGATTTTAGCGATAAATTTTGCGAGGAATTCGCAGGTCATGCTTTCATGGATTTAGATTTCCATCAATGAGAACTGCGACAATGAATTAGATGGGCAAAAGAATACCATAAGTGCCATAAGTTGTGTACGGATATCACTTTGGTGCCATAACTTTTTTTTCGGATCACTTTGGTGCCAAATCGGAGGAAAATAGATAACTTTAGTGACTCCAGTCAAAAAGCTGATGTGGCATTTATATTTAAAAAAAATGATCTGACTTATACACGTGGAAATTATGTGGCTTTTTTTTCGAATTTTTTAATCTTTTTTTTTCCTAACTTTTTCCCGGTCGCCGGTCCGACGACCGGCCAAAGGGGAGGGCCGGCGAGGTCAACCTCGCCGGCCTCTGGCGAAGCTCGCTCGGCTGGCCACTGGCGAGCGCAAGCCTCGCCGGCCCCTGGCTGGGCGAGGTCGACCTTGCCGTGGCTTGGGTCGCGACGGCGAGGTCTCCCCTCGCCCGGCAAAGGCGAGGCCGACCTCGCCGTCGCGACCCAGGCGACAGCAAGGTTGGCCTTGCCTTTGCTGGGAGAGGCAAGACCTCGCCGTCGTGACCCAGGCGACGGCGAGGTCGGCCTCGCTAGATCTGGCGAAGCTCGCCGGTGGCCGGCGGGGCGAGCTTCGCCAGATCTGGCGAGGCCGACCTCGCCATCGCCTGGGTCGCAA
The DNA here is from genome assembly GCA_031216405.1 of Syzygium malaccense. Classification (NCBI taxonomy): domain Eukaryota; kingdom Viridiplantae; phylum Streptophyta; class Magnoliopsida; order Myrtales; family Myrtaceae; genus Syzygium; species Syzygium malaccense. Next base: position 38,005,776 of record CM062263.1, on the reverse strand, counting down.
CAGCGATCGCTTCGTCTCGGCAAGGGTCGCCGAGCCCCGGCCAAGGGCCGGCGACCCTCACCGACCACTCCGCCCACCACTGCAGGCCCTTCCCAGCGGTGGTGGGGTGGCAATAGCAGCAACGAGTGAACCCTTGCCGCTGCTGCAATATTTGATTTTTTTAAAATATAATATAAATTTTATTTTTCTAAAAAAGTACACGTCAGCAGACTAAACGGCGTCATTTTTGGTTTTTATGCTGACTAGACCTCTCCGGCAAGCCATGTCAGCATTGGCACTAAAGTGATCGTTTTTCAAAAAAGTTGGCACTAAAGTGATCTGAAAAACATGTTATGGCACCAAAGTGATCTCCGTACACAAGTTATGGCACTAATAGTATCCTTTTGCCGAATTAGATGTAGAAAATACCGTCTTCGAAGATGCCAAATAATTTTGGAGTCGACAGAATCTTTGTCAATGCTAGTTCTCATTTCGATTAGTTTTTTTCTCTGACAACTTTAACGTAAGGAAAGGAATCAAGCGTAATGTGTAAAGAAACAATTAAATAGGAAATTTATTAGTATCTAGTAAACCAGTCAAAATTGGTCGTAAAGCCATATCTAACCTATTTAAAAAATAAATCGGTTATATATGGGTCATTTCAAGAGTCTACCTTAAATGGATTTTAAAATTTTAAGCCTAAAATAAAAAATATTAAAAGGAGTGCATGGAGGAAAATCAAATCAGATTTTCTATGCCAAATGATAGAAAATATTTTTTTGTTCATTTTCAGGTTTCAGCCAAATACTAGAGAATATTGTCATTTTCTTGGAAAGTGATTTCATGGAAAATATTTTCTAGAAATGTTATATTTTCCTTGAAACAAATAGAGGCTCAATTTTTAAAAAATTATAAAATTTTCCACTAAATTTGTATTACATGAAAATATTTTAGCAATAATTTTTTTTTAAAAAATTATAAGAAACGAGATTTCCTAAATTGAGTAAAATATGGGAGTGTTTTAGTAATAGGGATCAAGTTGGGTATGAATTAAGTATAGGTCGGGTAGGGTATGGGTCGAGAAATTTACATTACAAATAAATTGCTCAAAAACAGGTTAATGGGTCAATTTGGATCGAATCATATATTATCCAACCCGATCCGATCCACCCGTTTGACAGATCTAATTGGATTTACCATAATCACATTATCTCATCGTTGCTCCAGAATTCAAGTAATTGGTACATTAATCAAAAGCTTATCTTGAAGTTTGGATACACCAAAAAAAATTTATCTTTTAAATCTGACCAAGAGACAGGTCATTCATATTAATAATTAACGAATTCGTAACTAACAGTTTTCATCACTGAACTTTTAATGGATTAAAAGATGCGTGGTGCATTTTTTAATCGTTGTTACAAGTAATTGCGTGCATTACTATTCTTACTTTAAGTAATAGGAATTCATTCTTCAAATGTGTAGTAATTTGTAAGATATGCGGTGGTAACTCACGTTCAAGATACGCGGGCCACCAATTTACACCGCAGCTTTGTAATCCTACCACACCAGCCGCACCCTACCTGATTACAGTGGCCCCAGGGAATTCCCATGTGAAATTGGGCCCGGCGAAAGGGCAAAGAGCAAAAATCGAAGTCAAAGTCACATCGATCACCCCCTTCTATTGTTATTGATTTTTGGGTTAATATCATGTAAAACTCCAAATTGATATACATCTAATAAATTTACCTTAAATTAATTTTTTTATCATAAAAAATCATAAACCGATACATCTGTGATAAATTTACCCCAAATTAATTTTTTGATCATAAAAAATCATAAACTGGTACACATATGATAAATTTACCCCTCATTAATTTCCGTTAAATTGAATTAATATTACAAAAAATCTCAAAGTCCTGTGACAATTGAAAGGTAAAATCTCAAAGCGGTATACCTATCAATTGTCCATGTATCATTCAACTCAGTAAATTGATAATAAAATTTTAAAAAAATTAATAAATGGTAAATTTACCATTAATACACATACCGGCACCTCTTACTGTTTTATTGTTGTTCAATCAGTGGGAGTACGCAAGACTATTAAATCTCGTGTAAGACTACCACCCACTTGCGAATTTGACCAGTACTTACAGTTAGCTGTCGCGGCATACTGGGGGGTCCTATGTGCGTCCCATCTGTGACTTGAGTCCCGCTTGAAAGTCTGCGCCTCTCGCTCGAGAGTAACACCAGTTCCTTCTTCCCATTGACTTTCAGTTCCTCTTTCCTTCTTTCTTTCACTCTTTTTATCCTTTTTGTCGAATAAAAGAGATTGCCTTTCATTTTCAAAAAGTACGGGCCCACACCACACTTCGAGATGGCGTATGTGATTTTTTTCTCTTGATTCATGAATTAATAATTAGAAGTGTCAGAAACCGAACCAAAAATCGAAATCGAAATCGAAATCGAAACCGAACCTAACCAAATCGAAAATTCATGCATTTTCAGTTCGATTCGATTTTGACGCGGAATTTATTAGTGATACGTTTCTAGACCAATTGGACAAACAGAAGTCCAAACGGAAAGCGAAACGGTGATGCGATTAGATGATTTTTTTCTATTATTTTAGTATTTTTTTATGAGTTAATTTTAAGGGTCGTTTTTGTAATTTTGCTATTTGATACTTATTAACTTTCCTATTATGATTAGATTTCCTATTATAATTAGGTTTCCAATTCAGATTCGGTAACTTTCCTATTATGATTAGGTTTTCAATTCAGATTAGGCAACTTTCCTATTATGATTAGGTTTCCTATTGTAATTAGGTTTAACCCCTATAAAAGGGTGTTTAGGGTTTGTTTTGAAGAGAACATTATTATCATTAATATTGAATTTCGAGATTTTTCTCTCTAAGCAAGGTTTTGCTTGAATTATTCACAGAACGCTACATCATGTGGTATCAAAGCCTATGGCGACTGGCGGCGGTCTTCGTGACGATGCTCAGGAGACTGGAGCCCCAACCCTTGGGGACGACGCGCTGTAATGTTTGGAGCAATGTTTAATGGAACGCTTGGATCAATGATTTGATTAAAGTGTTCGTTGTTTCAAAAAACGATTTGACAAGTTAGCAAAACGATTCGAAGGTCTCGGCGTTGATATGAATCGGAATCGACAGAACAACAGAGGTTCGGGTGTAGATCTTGCTCGCGGTGATCCTATTGATAGGCATGTTCTTGTTCGCAGGCAGAATAACCCTCTGTTTTCAAAGAGTTCGGAAGAAGAAGAAACTGAAATTTTTTATGCGGAGCATGCTGATTGTGGCAGCAGATGTCGTCATGGAAGATTTCAAAGAGGATATGATAGGAGAGATGGAAGACGACGTTACGACGATTGTGAAGGTAACGACTTTAAATTGAAAGTCGATATTCCTTATTTTAATGGAAGTCTGGGCATAGAAGAATTTCTAGATTGGCTTGCTGATATAGATAGATTATTCGACTATATGGAGACCCCTAGTGAGAAGAGGGTGAGATTAGTAGCCTGTAGATTAAAGGTGGTGTGTCTGCATTGTGAGAGAGATTGCAGAATAGGAGGGAACGAGAAGGGAAAGATAGAGTTCGAACTTGGACTAGAATGAGGAGGCTGTTGAAGCAAGAATTCCTTCCACCCGATTATGAACAAATTATGTTCCAGCAATACCAACATTACCAGCAGGGCAATCGGACTGTGCATGAGTATACGGTTGAATTTATGAGATTGGCGGAGCGAAATAATTTATCAGAGACGAAGGGACAGCAGGTGGTCCGACATCTCGATAGTTTGAAACCTTTCATTCGAGATAAAATTGGAGTGCAGTTTCTGCGAAATTTAACTGAAGCCAAGAATATGGCGATGAAGGCAGAATTGATGCAGCAAGACAGGGGAAGAAGAGGCTACGAAAATTATCGAGGTAGCAGTTCGAGCAGTTCGGTAGAGAAGAGCAGTTTCAACGATCGCTTTAACGAAGGGCGAAATCAGAAAGATAAGACAGTAGAAAAACGTCCTATGAACGAGTCGAGGGATAAGGGAATGCCAGCATAGAAAACTGAGAACCTTAACCGTTATGCTAAACCAGCTGCGATAAAGTGTTACAGGTGTAATCTGCTTGGGCACCAATCTAATGAATGCCCTCAGAGAAAGACCGTAAACGTAGCAGCGAGAGAAGAGGAGGAGGATGGATATTGCTGTGCGTCGGATGGTGAGGATGATAATTTTAAAGATGAAGAAGAGGAGCAAGTAAACTGTGTGGTGCGCAGGATAATGTTGGCCCCAAAATAGGAAGATAATTCGCAGCGCCATCAGTTATTCCGAACCAGGTGCACCATTCTGGGAAAGATCTTTGCTGTGGTTATTGATAGTGGAACTATGGAGAATATCATTGGGAAGGAAGCAGTGAAGAAGTTGGGAATACCCGTGGAGAAGCATCCTAATCCCTATACGTTAGGATGGATTAAATCTGGAGCAGAAATCATTTATGTAACTGAGCGATGTAAAATTCTATTCTCCATCGGTAAATATCATGATGAGTTGTATTGTGATGTAGTAGACATGGATGTATGTCAAGTGTTATTTGGGAGACCGTGGCAATTTGACGTAGATGCTCAGCATTCAGGAAGAACCAATCAGTATAACCTCGTGAAGGATGGAGTGAAGTATACGTTGCTGCCACTAAAGAACAAAGGAAAACAATATGTTGAAAATAATTTCCTTACCCTTACGAGGAAATTTGAAGCTGAGGTTAAAGAGACCCGACAGATTCACGTGTTGGTCGTGAAACAAGTAATTGAGACTGGGGCTGAATTACAAGTGGAGAAGTAGCTTGAAGCAGTTAGGCCTTTATTGAAAGAATTTAATGAACTGATGCCTGAAGAGATTTCAGATGGGTTGCCTCCTATGCACGATATTTAGCACCATATAGACTTAATTCTTAGTGCTAGTTTATCAAATTTACCGCACTACAAGATGAGTCCTAAAGAGAGCAGGATTCTAAAAGAGAAGGTGGAGGAGTTGTTGCGAAAGGGACACATTCAGAATAGCATGAGCCCATGTGCTGTTTCGGCCTTGTTGACTCCTAAAAAAGATGGGAGTTGGCAGATGTGTGTAGATAGCAGGGCCATTAATAAGATAACCGTGGGTTACAAGTTTCCAATTTCGAGATTGGATGACATGCTGGATAGATTGCACGGTGCTAAGTGGTTCTCGAAGCTGGATTTGAAGAATGGATACCATCAGATTCGGATTCGGCTTGGACATGAGTGGAAGACAGCTTTCAAAACAAAGGAGGGGTTGTACAAATGGTTGGTGATGCCTCTCGGACTTTCCAATGCTCCAAGCACTTTCATGAGGCTTATGAATCAGATTCTGAAATCTTTTATTGGCAATTTTGTTATAGTTTATTTTGATAATATCTTGATTTATAGTAAGACCAAGGAGGATAATCTATTGCACTTAAGGGAGGTGTTGACAGCTTTGCAGATTAATAAGCTATATATTAATCTTAAGAAGTGCAGTTTTTTAACTAATAAACTGTTATTCTTGGGATTTATTATTATTGCTGAAAGAATAGAGGTAGATGAGGCGAAGGTACGAGCAATCAGAGAGCGGTCGGCTCTTAAAACAGTTTCTGACGTTAGGAGTTTTCATGGGTTGGCTACTTTTTATCGATGATTTATTAAGAATTTTAGTATTATCGCAACCCCAATTACTGAATATATGAAGAAAGGCAAATTTCTATGGGGAGAGGAAGCTCAGAATAGTTTCGCTATTATAAAAGAGAAGTTATGTACTGCACCTATTCTTGCTTTACCTGATTTTGATAAACTGTTTGAAGTGGACTGTGATGCTAGTGGAGTGGGTATAGGAGCTGTTTTATCTCAAGAGCGCAGACTAGTTTGCTATTTTAGTGAGAAGCTCAGTGACGCAAGGCAGAAATGGAGCACTTATGATAAAGAATTCTATTCTATCGTAAGGGCTTTGAAGACTTGGAAGCATTATTTGATAGGGAAAGAATTCATCTTTTATTCTGATTATGAAACTTTGAAGTATCTAAATAGTCAGAAGAGGATTAGCAAAGACATGTATGCGCGATGGTGTCAATTTTTGCAAAAATTTCCTTTCAGATTACAGCACAAGTCAGGTGTGCATAATGTCGTAGCAGATGTATTGAGTAGGAGAGCTGGTTTGTTGATTACATTAAGCCAAGACATCTTGGGGCTTGAGCAGTTGAAAGACTGTTATGCAGATGATGACGACTTTGGAAAAATTAAGGAGTCATGTGCTGCTGGTCAACCTGTACAAGAATTTTATGTGCAGGATGGTTATCTGATGTGTGGCAATCAACTTTGCCTTCCTCGGACATCATTACGAGAGAAGGTAATTCGTGATTTACATTATGGTGAATTAGCTGTACATCTGGGTCATGATAAAACTATTGCTACAGTCCGGGAGCGATTTTACTGGCCCCAGTTGCGTAGAGATGTCAGTAGGTACGTACAAAAGTGTTATGTTTGTCAGACTGCTAAGGGTCAATCTAAGAATACAGGTTTGTATGTGCCTTTACCTGTTCCTAACAATATATGGGAAGATCTGTTCATGGATTTTGTGCTTGGTTTACCACGGATACAAAGAGGCATGGATTCTGTTTTCATTGTGGTTGATAGATTTTCCAAGACGGCGCACTTTATTCCTTGTAGGAAGACTTCTGATGCACTAGATTATTCTTTAAGGAAGTGGTTCGTTTGCATGGTGTGCCCAAATCTATTATCTCAAATAGGGATAGTAAATTTCTAGGGTATTTTTGGCGGACTTTGTGGAAGTTGTTTTATTCATCTTTGAATTTCAGTAGCACCGCTCACTCGCAGACTGATGGGCAAACAGATATGGTTAATAGAACTCTGGGAAACTTAATTCGAAGCATTTGTGGAGATAAGCCGAAGCAATGGGATGTTGCTTTATCACAAGCAGAGTTTGCTTATAATAATGCAGTTCATAGTTTTATTGACAGGTCGTCTTTTTCTGATGTTTATACAAAGGCGTCTTAACATACTCTAGATTTGGTACAGTTGTCTAAGCAAGTGGATAAAAGTGTAACAGCGGATCAAATAGCTAAACATGTTGTGGAAGTACATCATGAAGTCAAACAAAAGCTAGAGAAAGCTAATCAGAAGTATAAAGCTGGAGCAGATAAGCACAGGCAAAAGTAGGTATTTGCGGTAGGTGATCAAGTCATGGTTTTTTCTTCGTAAAGAGTGATTACCAACCGGATCTTACTGTAAATTACAGCCAAAGAAGTATGGACCTTACGCTGTCAGCAAGAAGATCAACGATAATGCTTATGTTATAGACCTTCCATATAGCATGGGTATATCCAACACTTTTAATGTTGCTGATTTGTCACCGTTTCATGAGTCCACAGAGCCGTTATATCCAGATCCTGATTTTAACTCGAGGACGAGTTCTTTTCAAGTGGAGGAGAATGATGCGGAATTTATTAGTGGTGCGTTTCTAGACCAATTGGACAAATAGAAGTCCAAACGGAAAGCGAAACGGTGATGCGATTAGATGGTTTTTTTTCTATTATTTTAGTATTTTTTATGAGTTAATTTTAAGGGTCGTTTTTGTAATTTTGCTATTTGATGCTTATTAACTTTCCTATTATGATTAGATTTCCTATTATGATTAGGTTTCCAATTCAGATTAGGTAACTTTCCTATTATGATTAGGTTTCCTATTGTAATTAGGTTTAACCCCTATAAAAGGGTCTTTAGGGTTTGTTTTGAAGAGAACATTATTATCATCAATATTGAATTTCGAGATTTTTCTCTTTAAGCAAGGTTTTGCTTGAATTATTCGCCAAACGCTGCGTCAAATTTCGATTCGGATAATAAGTAAAAAAATTTGGTTAGTTGATGATTTGGTTCGGTTCGATTCGGATCGGATCGAATTTTGGTTTCATTTTGTTTCTTCTTCTTATTCTGACCGTTCATTATTGCTCTTCTTTCACTCTCTTTGCTTTCTCTCTCTTTCGTTTTTCTGCTCTCTTCTCTCTCCTCCTCTATCTTCGCAAAACTCAATTTCCATCTCTCCCAGATTCAATCATCTGGTTCAAAGGCCAATGTCTCATCCTTCCCCTTTCCTTCTTCGATCTCGTTTTGGTGGATCATCACTGAACGAGAAGGCCAACGACTCCAAGGAGCTCAATGCCAAGCACAGAAAGGCTTCCCTCTTTCAGGCTCATCGCGACCATCCTCCTCCTTCTTCGACGTCGAACGGCTCCACCATGCCGAACATCTTCTTCAAGATAAAAGAAATAGTTCAATATTTGTATCCTGTCCTGGTATTGTCCATCTTCTTCCTGATGAGCAAAGGTATGAAATTTCGAGAACTGACATATTTGAGAGGTTCTAGGTCTCGAGGATCGTCGTGCAAAAAACGATTATCTACCTTAAAATACCTAGCAATCATCTCTACATGGTGCGGTGGATCTTGAGCCGTCGGATACCACGACGGAGCTCGAGCCCTCCGGATCTTGGGCCTCGAGCTCTACGCCACGGCGGAGCTTGAGGTCGTCTAGCATGGCCGAGATCTCAAAGGCCTCCAGAATCGTCTGGTGAAGAATCGTCTTTGTCCTTGTACTCGGGGAAGCTCGCGACTGCAGCGAGGGACGACGGCGAGCTCGGCGTGGCCATGTCGCCGATCTGGGTCAACGAGGGAGGGTGCAAAGGGAAGAAGTGCAAAAAAGGAAAAAAAAAAAGAGGGAAATCCAAAATCGAACCGATCCGAACTGCATTTTTTATTCGGATCATATCCGGTTCGTGTGCCTCTCCGTTCGGATCAAAGCACACCTCCAAACGGTCCAGTTCGATTCAGTTTTCCTAAATATCCGAACCAAATCGAACCGCCGACACTCCTTAGTAATAGCAATTCCCTTAATTTAATTATGACACTTAGTGTCATGCACTTTTCACCTTGAACTACAAAGGGAAGAGTATTTCTGGGGAAGAATAATATCACTTTGGCAGTAGTTATTCCGTAATGAATGCATGACTGAATGCCTGGATCTCAATAATTACGAAAGGAAAGATGCCGCAGAATTTAAAGACATTGAGTTATAATGTTGTTACGTACCAGTGGGAGAAAAGAAAGAAAAATAATGAATTATGACATAAATTTGTTTTTTTATATTTAAATAGGAATAATTACACCAATGCGCAATGCCTTCCCTAAAGGTTAAATTTGTTAAATGTGATCCCTAAACTATCGGCACATAATCAATTTAGCCTTTGAATTATATGAAAATGTTTAATATTATCCCTGAACTTTAATTAATTGAAGGATAATATTGGACATTTTCGTACTAAATTGAGCGTGTGTACAAAAAATTTAGGGATCGTGTTAAACAAATTAAAAGTCTAGAGACGGCATGTTGAGTTTCTAATTAATTCTTCCCACTATGTAGCATATTGTCCCACCAAATACGTACTCTTTTTAAAAAAAAATTGAGCCTCTAATTAATTCTTCCCACTATGTAGCATCTTGAGGGCTCCTTCCTATACTAAGCAATATTGAAAGAACACCCAATGAGCACTTTTCAATCACAAAACACAAGCAAGATTAATGTCATAAAAGCGATGAGATCCTAAATATTACTCTCTGTGATTTCAATGATCCATCTACATTCCATAAAAGGCAAGGGATCGATAAGTTGAACTCTAAAGTCCATACCATGTTCTACCACAACAGTACCAGACATAAAAGAGACTCATGAACACACGCCACATACTCGGAACAATATAGTTCTCTATTATTACCCAAAGTCTAATGGAGAAAAATAAAACAATGATGTGGCTAATTCTCATCCAATTGAATTTATACTCATCTGTGAAATGATTAAAGGACACAAACGTTTATCATTTCACACACTTTTTTTCTTCAATTTAAGTCACAAGTGGAGGACTTGCTTGCCTCATTTCATTTCATAAGCATCTACATTGATAGGATTAAAAGTGTCTGTAGTATAGAAGAGGGAAAGGTTATAAGAGTATGTATAAGAGCTCTCTCTCTCTCTCTCTCTCTCTCTCTCTCTCTCTCTCTCTCTCTCTCTCTCTCTCTCTCTCTCTCTCCTTATCTATCCTCAGCAGTTGGAAATTAAAATCATCATAGTGATGAAATTAAGAAAAAAACAAAAAGAAAGAATAAAAATATATGAAGAGAGCGATGCTTTACTGGGTATGTTCGAAACCAGTGCAATCAAAGTAATTAACATTGATCTTTCGTTGTGTTATACCTTTTCTCATAGGGCGGCGCCACTCTAGTTACAACCCTAACATGTATCTTTCGATTTTAGGGTTCAAAAGTCATCCATGATATTTCCCTTTTTAATCTTGCTATTTCACGTTTTGAAGTTTATAATAAGCGTCCTCAATTATGCAGCATTATCGTTTGATTTTACAATGATTAAGTTTAGGAAAGTTTGAATTACGAACTAATAATTTATTGTGACAAAAGATCAACATGGTAACTACTTCCGTCATCCTAAAGCGCACAAGGCCACCAGCCATCTCATCCAATATAGGACAATATCTTTCTCCACCGTTTAACTTAATTAATAAATCTATTTTATTCTTTATACAAGTGCAACGCATTTAAGCTATCGAGGATGGTGATTATGCATGATCTTTCTCCTTTAACTTTAGTGTAGGATAGAGAAGGCCGATTTCATATAGTGTTGATAGTATTGTTTGATGAGGTTTATCGTAAATTACAATTCCTCCGCTCCAACCCCACACATGGGAGCTGCAATGTTGTTCATCATTCAATCCTGGCAAAATTTTTTGAACTTTGATATTCTAGATAACTCAGCATCTTTAAATATGATATTGATTTTTAGAGATGCATTTTGCGAGTGTTATATTGCCATTATCAAAAAGAAGAAATTCGTCGAATCTAGTCTTGTGTTTCGATGGCTAACAGTACTTGCTCAAGTTACTTTTGATATTAGGTTCGGAAAATATTTTTAGATTTTTTCTTTACTCAAATTGAAGCATGTTGTGACCTTCGAGAATGAATATGTCAAACCCCAAGTCAAGGACAAAGCCGGTTCTTAAACAAAGACACAGAACAGAGCGCTTGGTTCAGGTGAACCAGACGTCCACTCCATGCAAATTCGCGCACCAAATTTGTGGCGAATTACATATACCAGATCGTTGTTGACAGGACGATGTTTCAGCTAACGCCTGGAATGTGGTAGATTTTGAAGCTTTGATACCGAAATGGTCATCGTAAAGGTGGAAAATCAGTAGCAGTCTAAAGCTCGACCGTTTTAGGTAATGGCCTAGTTTAGCCTAGAATAGAGCATGTTGAGTAATTTGTGCGAAATTATCCATTCTACTCGACTCAACCCAGCTAAAGTGACATGTTAAGAAGCGATGAGAAACTGCATTAATTGACATACCATCCCTTCATTCACGGAAGAGAATCCATACAACCTCATAATTTCAGAGTCTTGTACCGGTTGCTTACATACTAACCACCATCAATCAAGGACACTCCGTGCTCGCCACCTCCAAAACCATTACCCTGCACATCAGCAAGTATATCAAAACTTTTTTCCTTAACAGGAATGCATCATCTCACAGATCCCATCATCCACTAGAAAACAGTTTCAGAGAGAGAAGAAGCTGAGAGGTCAATCAAGTGACACTAAGTGACAATGCAGCTAGAAGAGATTACCATCCGGATCGAAGTAGAAGATCTGCTTAACCTTGCCATTCGGGAAAAGTTTCGATCCCTTTTTCTTGCGAAACCATGGATTGCTAAATGAATTTCGTTGGAATGAGTAAGGAAAGAACATACTCAACTCGAACATAAACATCACAAAACATACACTTGGTCGTGTTCCCCAAGTAGTTATACCAAACTATCCAATATTGAGATTTCTCTACTAATTTGGCATAATCTAACTTACAAGCACTTCATTCATCAAACTTACAATCAATTAGTAATTCATATCGACATATTGCCTATCTGAGTATAACTCCTGATATTCTCATTGTCAGCAAATTGAATTACTCATCTCCACGAACGGGCCATCAATGCAAAGCCTTTGCAAGATGAAGTACAACATATATCGAAACGACCTTCCCAAACTGACCATGAAAAAGGAAAAATGAAATGACAAGACAAAGGATGTCCCTCAACTATTAAACATCTCTTACGACATGGATACCCCTGTGAAACTGACAATGGAGGCAAGAGCCATTAAGCCCACAATCCATATTACTACAAAATAGCATGTGCATTTCATATTACCATGAAATAGCAAACTCAATCAATTTCACGGTGCTACAATGACTAGACCTCCTAAATGATGCGACCACCCCAGTTTCATCGAACCAAACCCCTCACATAACAAATGGAACATCCTCTCAAGTCTCAACCAAACAAAAGAAAGAGTTTACCTTGAGAGTTTGCACGAAAGAATTGGGAGATGGTTAAGCAGACATGGTGGCCTTGGGGAAGGTACTTGGGATGGACGGTTGGGCAAGCTCGCGCTGAACGGGCCCTCGAGAGCCTGGTCTCCGGCAACAGCTCGATGAGGTTGGAGGAAGAAGCTCATTGAGGAAGGCAACCTCAGCCATATCGCCTTGAACTCAAACTTGGGGCGGCTCTCCATGCAACCCCTCGAACCCCAGAATCTGCAATCAGCAAAAGAGTAATTTAGGACCCCACAAAAAGTGAGAAACCTGATCGGTGGGGGTAAGGGAAAGAGAGACTCTTTGTAGAACTCGGCTAAGCGCCGGATGTCAGAGGATTCTCGCAAGACGTGGAAAAGAGAAGCTAAAGTGGCCGTTTGGGACAGACACAGAGATCAGCCAGGTCCAGGAGACAACGACACTTCAAATTCGGAGTTCAAAGGCAAGGGAAATCTTTCTTTAGTGAGAAGCATCCTTCACTTGGAAAACATGAACTTCATTCTTCACATTAATCCAGCGGCAGCCGGTAACCATTTTCAGGCCTATATGTCTTTTAATTATCTCTATCCTCACAGTGGTGGCTTCTTCCCATCTGCATTATTTGATAAAAGTTGAGCCACTAGCTAAACATATTCAACCATTTCTTTAGTGAGGAGAAATGGTGATCAAGTAAGAAGGACAAACAAGATAGCTGTTCTGATGAAAGAAAATGCGCCCACATTGATATTGCATACAGAGAAATTCAATCTTCCAACCACCATCAAAACCTCAAGCAGAGATATATATGTATATAACACGAAGTGGGAAAATAGCTGACAGGATTCTAAATCTTCACTAGGGATAAACTTCATAGTTTGCCACTTATCCTGAAGCTTTTGCGCATGACAAAAGAGAGGAATCTTCACAAGAGACAGCCCATAATTCTATCTGCTTCATACATGAATGCATATGAGCGTTTATAAACATTTATAAAAACACTTACCGAGAAATAATAAGAAAAATAGAACAGCTCATCCACCATTTTAAAATGACAAGATTACCTTCCAGTAGCTGCAGATAAATTTGAAAGAAACACGAAATTGCTGGAGTCTTTTGGATCAAGTTGTAATAAGTTTTCAGCTGCAATTCTACCAAGTTCTGGACTCCTTTGGATCCTACAAGCTCCTAAGAGAGCTCCCCATATTGATATCATGGTCAAAATGGCTTTTTCTTTATGAAGTCATATGCCTGCTCTAACATCCCAGTCCGCCCCAGCAGGTCGACAATACATGTGTAATGCTCTGGCCTAGGTTCAATCACATATCTTCTTCTCATTGACGTGAAGACATCCATACCGAGCTCTATGTTTCGTGCTTGACTACAAGCTGCCAATAGACAACAAAGGTCACATTATTTGGTATTATCTCACTCCAATCTGACAGTATTTTCTCGAACACGGAAATAGCCATATCGGCAAGCCCTTGATATGCATAACCACCAATCAACAAATTGCGAGTAATTAGATTTCTTTGTGGCATATTATAGAAGACCCCTTCCGCATCCTCAATACATTCACATTTTCCATACATGTCAACCAGTGCAGTGCCTACGAAAATATTTCCCATCAGGCATGCCATAATAGCAAGTGCATGAACTGACCAACCAAGCTCAAGCGCTGCTAAGCCAGCACAGGCATGGAGCACATAGGAAACCAATAAATCTGTTGGCTGAATCCCTTCATACCTAACCATTAAGAAAATTATGCAAGCCTTTTATTGCTCATAATTCTGCACGGATGGAGATATTAGTGAGCACCAAAAAAAAGTCATTTGGCTTGCTAATATCATCAAACACCATCACAGAACAACCAATCTCCCGACATTTCTCCTAGAAATCAACCAATCCATTCACTACCGAGATGTCCGCCACAAACCCACTCCTAAAAACATACCCCTGGCGCTAGTGACCAAGCTTTGAATTTGCTGTGTCCGAACAGGCATTGAGAAATGCGCACAATGTTATATAGTCAGGAACACTAACCACTTTCCTAAAGTTAATAAATGCGCTAATACCATCCTGGGGTATCCATCCAGCACAGCTTTAGAGATGTACGCATTAAAGGCTACTCTGTTCTTCTGGGGCATTTCATCGAACAACTTCCTTGCATCATCTTTTAGCCCCGTTTAACAGAACATATCAAAGGAACTGCAACCAACGAATACATCAACAATTCACCGACCTTAATGGCAATCCCATGAATCTGCTTCCCAGTAACGGGCATACAAAGACACCAGAGGCCTGAACGCTCAGGGGAAAGTGAAATCATTAGGCCGAATGCACTCCTTCAGCATGTCAATGAACATAAGCAGAGATAAGCTAAAGTGGCCTTTTTGGACAGACCCAGAGATAAGTGAGGTTAGGGGGACAACGGAGCGAGTAGAGTTGAGCTGGAGGATGAGCTAAGCCGAGCCCGGAAGGTTCAGTTTGGAGTACATGTTCGTGAGGTGGTCGTCGACCAAAAAGCAGGATATGGGTGGCGAAAAGTCTTGATGATGTGAGCATGCGTGGCTCGGCCGACGGGAGGAGCGAGCTGACGGCGGTGGAGAGAAGGGACACGAGCGAATTGACGGCGTGGACGGCCATATTTATCTTCTATGCATCCTCCTAGGATATCTGTGGGACTGAGATCAACCTGGTACACTGCTCGGTGAAGGGACAAAGGAAAATACTCTTCCACCTTTCTTTAGGCAGGAAATGTTACCAACTCGGAATCTCCTGCCTATAATATTCTAGTTTGGATATTAAGGAGGCTTTTCTCCTCACTTTTTGTTTCTCGATTATCTACCTGGAGAAATTATTACATTTTACATAGATTACGTGGTTAAATCTATTTGAGCCGTTAGTTATGTAAGGCCCATTGTCGGGCCTCGATAATCACCGGTGTAGATCATATAATAACTTTTTTATTCATCTAAATGGATTGAGCATCAACCACATAAATGGGTCAAAATAGACAAATTTCTTGGCATTGTGAAGGGTAATTAGTTAAGGGAACATCCACATGTTGACTTTTCATTCTATCATTATCCTTACAAATTAATGCTTGGCCACATAAAATCTGATTCGGCTAAATTTTTATAGTGATATAACCTATATATTTCCTTATCACAAATGACACTTTCAAGACGTCCTTATTAAGGGCTGTTAAAGTATAATTACCATTTAAGTAATTGATCACCAATAAAATCTACGTAAATAGAACGGAATGATCAACCGACTAACTTCATTTTCTTGTGGGACATGCATTGTGCACGAAGGAAAGTGATGAGACAAATAAATTAGATAAAGATAAACAATGTTTGAGAAATTGGTTTATTTTAAAATATAAATTTAAATTGATGTAAGATCTAAAAAATAAGAAATTCATGAGCTATGTGGTAACTTGAATTTACGTGTAGATAGTGATCTCTCTCTCTCTCTCTCTCTCTTCACTATTTGATTTCCTAAATTAGCCTCTCTCTCTCTCTCTCTCTCTCTCTCTCTCTCTCTCTCTCTCTCTCTCTCTCTACCTTATGCCCATCTATTTTATATACCTACTTTTTTTGTGTATGCATTGAGGTGACCAGGATCACCTAGAGGAAGGTGAATAAGTGATTTTAATAATTTTTTATCAATTTAAAGTGAAATTAATAGATCAAGGACAAAGTCTGAACAATGTTTAGATTTTGAATAGTTTTTGAATAGCAATTAAGTAAATGAAAGGAGATTTAGGGATAAAAAAAATTGCACAAGATGTATAGTGATTTGGCTTAGATCAAGCATACGTCCACTCTCCCACCTTAACAACCTACTAGTTGAAGTTCACTATATGATCAATCAATAGATTACAAATTTTGAGTGATAACTCTTGTGAAAGATAGGCCACTCTATCTCAGTTAATCACTCTTATAGTAAATTTCTCAAGATCACAGATTTTGGCTCAAGAAAGACAAGTAACACTGATCGGAGTATGCTTTGGAAATGATGATTTTGGATATCGTCTCTCTTGTTCTGGTCCTCAACACGTTGTCTCCTTTTATACTCTTCCACTTCCAAATTAACCGTTAGACAATCTTAAGATGATCATCTTCCGGTCTCCATCTTGAACAGATTTGTATAAAAAGGATTGAGTAGGTTTTTGAGTGACAAAATCTGAATTCCGTTGAATCTGGTTGTCCATATGACCAATAAATAGAGCCTCTCCATTCAGAAAGAAACTTGTCTTAGGGTTGATTGTTAATCAATTTAAGATATTTTGCGATATAAATATCCCTTGCCAAATAGCCTTTAAGATCGAATCAATCAAGATTTTCCTTTTGTGAAATCTAAGCCAGATTACTAGCCGTTGTATTCGTTCTGAGTTTGCATCAAAATCTGGATAAAGTTTGGTTCTTGTCTTGCATTCATAACTTAAGTCAAGATGGGTTGTTCTATAAAGTATGAACCATTCGATTCCAACATAAAATCTGAAGTTCTTCATCTACCGTATATAAAGTTTGAACTTTGTCCATATAGAATCTGAACTTCTCCTTCTGATTCATATAAAGTCTAGACTTCTTGAAGTAAAAGTTTGCTATCTCCAGAATATAACTTCCTAGATTTAAAATACTGTAAAGCATTTTTCAGACTTACAAAATTCTCATGAACAGTTTTGTTAACTTCAAAATCTATCAGAAAGTTTTTCCAAAATGCATAATTACCTAATTATATGCATGCACTTTATATATACACACTACTTTTTAAGTTAGAGATTTCCAATTTGATCTCTCATCAAAAAAGACAATTTGCCCATCATGGTAAGCGTAGGCTGCACTTTGATCTTAACTTAAAGTATGGAAATATGTAATTAAGGAGGCAAAAAATGGGCTTGCAAAATTTAAATTCAGGCTTCCTTCTCTGATATCATGTGAAATTTTGTGAAACAACTACTAACTGTTTTAAAACCTTAAACTATTAGATGAAGGCGTGATTTATTATTTAAATATCCTAACACACATCACTAACAGTTCTCAACAATTCATCTTAATTTTCAAATTTGCAAACTCTACTCCCTTCAAACTCCATCACTTGCAACCATTGCTTCCTGTTGACACAAAAAAAACGCCCAAGTCCTTGAGGTTGGCTCAAACTAGACGAGGCCAAGCAACACATGGCAGAATTAAAATTCACTAGGTTGCAAGACCTCTTGGTCGGCAACTATGGGCGGTCGGCAAGATGACGAGTAATTGCCAACAAGAGATATAAGGGAAACATTGATTGTTGGGACTTGAGTCAGTAAACTAGGCTTGGTTTGGCCAAGGAAAGAACTAAAGCTGCAGTTACCCAAGTTATGAAGTTGACAATTTTGGTTGTAATCATGAAGATCAGCTCAACTACAGAACCAACGCAATCATCATATTGTGAAAGCGTAGATCTCGGGAGGCATTAACCATGAAGACCAAAAAGCATGGGCTGTTGTAACAGTTGGGGAGTGGAGCAACGAACTGCAGAGATAACTGTCAATGCTTGACATGAAAGAGTGGAGAAGCCACGACTGTCAAGTAGTGGGTATGCTTGATAGCCATTTGTAAATAGTAGTGGGTGTGCTTGGTAGCCATTTGTAATACACATGGCTGAATTTTAGGAGTAACTAGAATGTGTTTGTTGTCTTTGTAACGGTTGTTAACTGTGTGTAGTAGTATAAATATATGATTGGTTGTTAACTGTGTGTAGTAGTATAAATATATGATTCATAATTTGTAGATAGACCGCCAATCATTGTTCACTTTTATCTCCCAATTTACCTTTAAATTTCTTGTGCCTTTATATGGTTGATCGTGATTGCCTCCAATATTAGTAATTTTAATTTTATAGTGAATTTATTTCATGTCCACGAATCAGCAAAGGACCTCTCATACCCTTTGTCAATTGGATTTCGAAAAGTGCACACTTTTCGGCAAAACACTTCCATTATCTGTGAATCATGTTTGCAAGAACTCAATTATTTATTGGTCTCTGATAGATCACACCTCTTATAATAATCAAAGAAGAAGATTACATAACCTATCATATGGGGCAAATTATTATTGACCGAGCTTCTTTACATTGACATTTCTTCTGGTCTTACAAATAGGATTTGAACCGATCAAACTACAATCCTTCTCTTTTGTTTTCAAATTAGTGAATTGCACATGTCAACATTGCTTTCCCATGCCTATTTATAAAGAAACTAAGCGCATCTCTCTCCCAATTTACACTATTCGTCTCAATTGAACTATTGCATTCACATTGCTCATGTCTCTCTTTCCTTCTATGGAAGTGTTGTATTTAGAATGTTCGTCATCCCGCTCTTGATCAAATTGCTATAAACAGCAAAGTTGAGTCAATGGAGAAGATATATGTGACAATAGCCCACTATCGCCAAATGATGCCAGGACCAAGGCCCAGCGGATCTTCGGCAACTCCATTTTCATGTCCAATCTTCCTTACAAATTCAAGTTGTGTATTGTCCATCTGTTCACTCTATCTTCCCTCAACAAGAATTTTGCCGTCTGAACTTTTCCAAATCAAGACACTGTCGCTGATGTGTTCGTAGATTTAATTGTGAGCTCTCTTTACTTTCTTTTCTTTAAATTATGTAGTTGATTCTATGTTGGCTCCATTTCAACCTAGCATATTTTGACAGGATTCTTTTAATTAGTTCATGTCGCTTAGGCAATGAAAGCATTGAAGGTCCGTGTTTGCAGCTACACATGGCTTACAGAATTGAAGTCTTAATTGAGCTCTCATTTTGTACTAAATTGTTGGCTTTTAGGAACTGTTTATACTTATGGGCAAACTAACAAGGGAAAGACGCACCATGAGGATAGCGTAGGATTATCCTCTTTCAGTCTATGATTTGCTTGATTCCATACATGGTTTGATTTTGCAAAAAAAAGTGTCGAGATTGGGAATTTTCGAGAATAGGACTTAACCAACGCCATAATATTTTCATTGGCTAAAAACCCGATCACCGTGATTGATCATAAGTAATTTAGATAATTAAAAAGTTTTAAACCTCACAAGGTCAACCATTTCAAATGACCTAATTTGGAAAAAAAATTAAAATTATATTTTTCTTTGTTTTTATTCAAACTTGACCAAATTTTGACTGGTATAATTTTTCCGTTCGACATTTCATTGAGTTAGATTTTTCGCCTATGGAAAGCATATGACCTTGTTCAAAGAATGCTTTCAAAACAAAGTCTCCGAATCATAATTGAACTGAACAAAATGCCATAATATTTTCTTCCTTAGAAATTTGATCACCATGATCGAGCCTAAGTAATTTAGAAGATGAAAAAGCTCTAAACTCAATCATTTCAAATCATATAACTGAAAAATTTTGAAAATTGATTTTATTCATGTTTTTACCCAAATTTGGTCAAATTTTGACCGGGCATAAATTTTCCGTGCGACATTTGATTGACTAGATTCTTGCATCTACATAAAGCTTGCAACCCAATTGTTCAAAAAATGCGATTCAGTTTTGAAAACAGTGTTGGGAGTGTAAATTTTCGAGAATCATAACAAACAGAGATGATCGATATTTTCTTCGTTAGAAAAGCTCTACAACATCCTTGATGCCTTTCCGAGTCCTCCGAATTAATGGAGGTTGACTTAGAGCACATCAAAACATGTAATGAAATTAAAATCAAACTAAAAATCCTTTAATCAGCAGATAGGGATATGGATAAATTGAGTATTTTTTTATGGTGGTCATGGATCCTAAGAAAGTAAGAAAATGCCTTGTATCCCCTACCATTGGACCAAAAAAATTGGGGTTTACAAAAGAGATGAGTGGAGGGTTTCCATTATTAAACCTCACACCTCAAGCATTTAAAATCATCTAATGGGAAAATATTTTTAAAATAATACTTATAGTTGTTTTACCCAAATTTGAACAAATTTTGATTAGGCATAACTTTTCTTTCCGTCATCTTATTGACTCGATTTTTGTACAGACGGAAAGTACATAACTTGATTGTTTAAAAAATGAGATTAACTTAAAAAAGTGTTGGGATAACGAATTTTCAGGAATTGGATCATATAGACGACATTGATGTGTTTTTTTCAAGAATTAGACCAAATATTGGTGACATGGTTGTTAAGTTTGTGCTTACCGGGCTAAGTGACACGACCTGCGCTATTGTAGATCTTTTTATTTTTTTATTCTATTTTCTTATCTTCCCCTTATTCACTTTTCATCTTCTTGGACTTCTGAAGCCAGGATCGTTTGAGCCTCAGCAATGGCTGGCCAAGATTGACAAGGTCCCATCTCTATCGATACAACTCCCCTAAATTTGGCAGCTCCACTTTCAAGATGAAGTCCTTTGGATCTTTCTTGGTGGAGGGTTGACCTCCGGATTATCAAGATGTGATGAACAATGTTAGTTTTAGATGAATTAGATTCTAGCCAAGAAGACGATTCTTTTTTACGGTTCTTTTTGATCGCTTGCTGTTAGATTACTTATGGAAGAAATTCACTCTATTTCTTTCCCACTCGCTAAAGAATGAAGCAAAAGCCTCGCACATTTGCACTAGTCTACGCAAGCTGTTTAGGTACCTATCGAGTGAAGTCTGCTGGTATGTCGAGCCCTATTGTTCGTGTTATCCTCATAAGCAGTTTTGCATAAAACTTTTGAAGATCTCTTTCTCCAAAAAATTCATCCATGTTCATGACATTCAATATACAAATTTGGTCAAACTTTGATAAAGCATGACTATTCTATCCAACGTTCCATTGGCTCCACTTTTGCATCTACGGAAAGCCCATGACCTGATTATTTAAATAATGTGGTCCGCCTTTCAAAACAAAATGTTGGGACTGCAAATTTTCAGGAAGTAGACCGAATAGACCATGATATATTCTTCGTTTGAAATTTGATTGTCATGGTCGACCCAAAATAAATTGGGGTCTAAAAGAGAAATGGATCCACGCTTTCCATTATCTAAACCTCACACCCTTAAGGATTTAAAATCATCTAAGTGGTAACATTTTTTTAAAATAACACTTATACTTGTTTAATCCAAATTTGGCCAAATTTTGACCAAGCATAACTTTATTCTCCCATATCCGATTGACTCGATTTTTGCACCTACGGAAAGTACATGGCTCGATTGTTTCACAAATGTGATTGACTTAACAAATGTGTTAGGATAACGAATTTTTTGGAATTGGACTTAACGGACCACATTGATGTATTTTTTCAAGAATTACACCAAATATTGGTGATGTGGTTGTCAAGTTTGTGCATGCCCCTATGGGGCATGAGCAGCGCCGTCGTAGAAAGAACTTTTTATTTTTTTTATTCTTTTTTTCCTTATCTTCCCCTTCTTCACAGTTCATCTTCTCGGACTTCTGAAAGGCGAGACCGTCGGGACCTCAGCAATGGCCAACTAGGATCGTCCCATCTCCATCAATACAACTTCCCTAAATTCAACACCTCCACTTTCAAGATGAAGTCCTCTTTAGATCTTTCTTGGTGGAGGTTGACCTCCAGATCATCAAGATGGTCCTGATAATGTTAGATTTAGATGAAACAGATTCTAGCCAAGAATATGATTTTTTTTACGATTGTCTTTGACAGCTTGCTGTTAGATTACTTATGGAAGAAATTCCCTCTATTTCTTTCCCACTCGCTAAAGAATGAAGCGAAGGCCTCGTATATCTGCACTAGTCTACGCAAGCTGTTTGGATACCTATCGAGTCAAGTCTGCTGTTATGTCTCAACGTACTCCAAATTTGAGCCTTTCGAGCCCTATTGTTCGCATTATCCCTCATAAGCAGACTGGATGCATAAAACTTATGAAGAGTTCTTTCTCCAAAAATTCATCAATGTTTATGACATTCAACATACAAATAAGGTCAAACTTTGATAAGGCATAACTATTCTATCCGACGTTATTTGGCATCTACGGAAAGTCCATGATCTGATTATTTAAAGAATGTGGTCCACCTTTCAAAACAAAATATTGGGACCACGAATTTTCAAGAAGTAGACCAAATAGACCATGATATATCCTTCGCTTGAAATTTGATTGTCATGATCGACCCAAAACAAATTGGGGTCTAAAAGAGAAATGGATTCACACTCTCTATTATCTAAACCTCACACCGTTAAGCATTTAAAATCATCTAAGTGCGAAAATATTTTTAAAATACTACTTATACTTGTTTAATCCAAATTTGGCCAAATTTTGACCAAGCATAACACTTCTCTCCGATATCTCATTAACTCGATTTTTGCACTCACAAAGGCGATCGACATACCAAAAAGTGTTAGGATAACAAATTTTTAGGAATCAGACCTAATGGACGACATTGATGTGCTTTTTCAAGAATTACACCAAATATTGGTGATGTGGTTGTCAAGTTTGTGCTTGCCGCTCTAAGTGGCGTTGTGGCCCTGTCGTAGAACGAACTTTTTTATTCTTTTTTTTCCTTATCTTCCCCTTCTTCACTAGTCATCTTCTCGGATTTCTGAAAGGCGGGATCGGGGACTCAACAATGGCCAACTAGGATCGACAAGGTCCCATCTCCATCAATACAACATCCCTAAATTCAACACCTCTAAGTCCTCTTTGGATCTTTCTTGGTGGAGAGTTGACCTCCAAATCATCATGTTGGTCCTGAACAATGTTAGTTTTAGATGAATCAGAATCTAGCCAAGAAGACGTTCTTTTTTATGATTCTCTTTGATTGCTTGCTATTGGATTACTTATAGAAGAAATTCCCTCTATTTCTTTCACACTCACTAAAGAGTGAAGCGACCTCGCATATCTACACTAGTCTATGCAAGTGTTTGTCTACTGTTACATCGCAACATATTACAAAATTGAGCCTTTCGAGTCCCACTATTTGTGTTCTCCCTCACAAGCAGACTGGATGCATAAAATTGATGAAGAGTTCTTTCTCCATAAAATTCATCCATTTTTGTATGTGTTCAGTGAGGAAGGAGAAAAGGATCACATTCAACATACAAATTTGGTCAAACTTTAATCAGGCATAACCTTTCCATCCAACGTTCAACTTTTGCATTTGTGGAAGCCATTGTTCAAAGAATGTGGTCTGCCTTTCAAAACAAAATGTTGGGACCGAGAATTTTCAGGAAGTAGACGGAATAGAACGCCATGATATATTCTTTGTTCAAAATTTGATTGTGATGATCAATCTTAAGTAATTTAGATGATGAGAAAGCTATAAACTTCATAAGGTCAAGAGTTTCAAATCATATGACCGGATTTTATTTATGTCTTAAATCAAATTTGGCCACACTTTGACATGATATAACTTTTTCTTCAGCTATCTAATTGGCTCGATTTTCACACCTACAAACGCTTGTGACTCAATTTTTTCCAAAATTCGATTCAATTGGAAAAGAAAGTGTCGAGATCACAAAATTTCAAGAATCATAATGAACGGACATCCACCATATTTTCTTCCTTAAAAAAACTCGACAGCGTCACAATGCGTATTTGAGTACTCAAAACTAATAAAGGCTAACTCGAAGCACATCGGAGACACGAAATGAAATTGAAATCAAACTAAAAATCCTCTGACCAACATGATAGAACCAATAAGCTGAAGAACACGGTTATAATGATTAGAACTAATTTGTGAAAAAATTAAAATGAACACAGTTATACTGATTAGTCCTGCAAATGTCAAACATAATAATGCACGAAATGCTTGTGAACGGAAAAGTAAAGAAATCTGCTTGCCGAGATTAAAAGCTGTATGATGCATGAGAAATGATTTTTGCCATGCAATGGTTATCGTGCATCGAGTGGAAGCAGTGAAGCTTTATTGAAGAGCAGATAATGGAGTCGTACTCTGAAGTGTGGCTCCGTTTAGTTGCTTCATACAACTGTGTGCGTTGAATTGATTCAATAAGTAAAGAGCATACGTGTATTCAGATTCAAATTATGATGTATCAATAAGTTATAAGTCATCTTATTTACTGTGAAATGAAATAAACATTGCTGAATTTTGCATAGTGTAAGAACACCGCATAGAATCTAAATCTACACTATATCTGTTAAACAATTCGAATTGGACACATTTGAAGTCATTTTCCTCCTTCTGAATTATTTTGTTTGTGCAATGGGGGGCGAATTTCGGTGCAGTTTTGTGTTGGGACGTGAGAACGTCAAAAGGTTAGATGAACTCAAATTCATTGCTTTTCTTAAAAATCCGAAAATGGTCATCGGTTGAAGCCCATCGGAATGGAACATGATTTCAGGCCGACAGGTGCTTGAGCCCGCCACAACAGCCTTGTTTTTCTGGACATTCGTAGTAAAGCTAAGACCTCATTTGTTTAGATGAGAAAAGATTGGATGGCTCGCGAACGATTTTGAATGGTTTATCAGCGAACGGAGCTTTGTACATACGACCACGATATTATCTTCAAATTGAATTTTCTAACAACAAACAGGAGAAGTACTAATGGTTGCTGCAGGATGTCGCTAAAGCCACAAATTTCGTGTGTCAGGTTACAACTTTATTTCATGGGCTTGCAAGTTACAGTTCCTCGATCACGTGATCAATCGGGGAAGGGAACTGATTGGTGTGTTCTCCCGGGGTGGTATTGATCACGTGATCTGGTCATGAAAATTGAATTGGGCTTAGCCCATCAACCGACTAATGAAACTGGGCCTTAGCAGGACCCTTCCAGCATCCATGCACCCTTATTTGCATAAGCGAACTAATTTTACATTAATAAACTTTGTATTTAAAGGTTTTGGTTACAGTTCAAGTGAATGGGCAACTGATTGGAGATAGAGGACCTGCGATTATTATGA
The DNA here is from genome assembly GCA_031216405.1 of Syzygium malaccense. Classification (NCBI taxonomy): domain Eukaryota; kingdom Viridiplantae; phylum Streptophyta; class Magnoliopsida; order Myrtales; family Myrtaceae; genus Syzygium; species Syzygium malaccense. The sequence goes on along the minus strand of CM062263.1, from coordinate 37,980,448 downwards.
ACTTAAACGCAGAATCCACCACAGCTACTGGGTTTTGTAGAGATGATGATCGGGATTTCTAATCAATCAACAGAAAAAAGAAGCTGTTACAGAAATTTAGCGATTATATTATGCTCCATAATTTTTTAGTATGTTGGATTTGCTTGATTAGGAATGACATCAATGCATGTGCTTGCTTGATTTGACACAAAACGTGTGACAAAAACTGTACGTAAGGCAAAAGACTTGAAGTTGAAAGTACTTGATAATATGAATTGTAGCTTGACTTCTAATCCTCCCCCACCTGAAAGATGTCTTCCAACTTGTAATGAGAGTTAATTAGATCCTACAAATTCTGTTAAAAAAATGGAAAAGTTGAGACTGCTGACCTTAGTGTATAACGAAGCATCCTTATAAATGACGTTACACGTGAATTGATTGACGAATTACCTTTATTTTATATGATATTATAGTGCTAAATAAATATGTCAACATAAAGCCCACGTTTAATTGCACCGTCTATCACGTTTTCAGAGAAGGGGTCACTTAACTACGTAAGTCGGACATACACACGCGACGTAGCGCTTGTAGAATGTATCATGCAAGTCCAAGAAAGCTGTTGAAAACAACTCATTTAAGTTGCGCCATTTGTTCAGGCAATTCAGGATCGATTTCACTGAACAACACTACAAAAAAACACGTTTTTTCCGACGAAATTTCCAACGAAAAATTTGGAAAAATTCGTTGGAAAACGAATTTCCAACGAATTTTCCAACGAAAAAAAATTCGTTGGTAATAGGTCGTCGGAAATTTTTCCCACGAAAAATTTCAATTTTCGTTGGAAATTTGCGACGAATTTTATTTCGTTAGAAAATTTGTGGCTAAATTCGTTGGAAAAACTATAAAAAAATTTTTCTGGTCGAAAAATTTTTTTTCCAACGAAAAATTTTTCGTTGGTAAAATTACAAATGTTTTTTTTTTCGAAAAATCGTGGAAATTTTTTTTCCAACGAAAATTTTTTGTTGGTAAAATTACAAATGTTTTTTTTGGTCGAAAAATCGTGAAAATTTTTGTTCCAACGAATTTTTTTTTTCAAAAAATCGCCCTCACCGGCGACGAGCTCGAGCTCGCCCAGATCTGGGCGACCTCGAGCTCCCCGGTGACGGCGATGAGGTGGTTGAGGCGGCGGGCGAGGTGGCGGCCCTTGGTGGCGTCGGGGGCGCCGACCGCCGCGGGGGCCTGGCCCTGGATGGCCGTGGCGGCGAGGGAGCCGATGTCACCCTGGATGGCCGCGGGGGAGGGAGCCGACGTCGCCCAGATCTGGAGAAGTTGAGGGCCCCGATCTTGGTGTCCATGGTGTCGGAGCCGGAGGAGGAGGGGGGGCGGCGGGGGAGGAGGCAGAGCGGGAGGCGGAGCGAGCAGGTGAAGGCGGAGGAGGGGGGGCGGCGGGGGAGGAGGCGAAGGTGAAGCAGAGAGAGAGAGAGAGAGAGAATGAATGAATGTGGAATGAATTGAGCGCGAAAATATGAATAAAGAAAAAGTAGTGTTTTCGTTGCAAAATTCGTGGGAAATTTCCCACGAATTTTGCAACGAAAATTGTACACACTAAAATAATGGCCCGAAAAATTCAAATTCGTTGGAAAATTCGTTGGAAATTTCCAACGAATTTTCCAACGAACATTGTACACACTGAAATAATTGCCCGGAAATATGAAATTTGTTGGAAAATTCGTTGGAAATTTCCAACGAATTTTCCAACGAATATAAAAAAATGCCGAATAGTACCGGTTTTTTGGAATTCGTTGGAAATTTCCAACGAATTTTCCAACGAAAATTGTACACACTGAAATAAGTGCCCGAAAAATTGAAATTCGTTGGAAAATTCGTTGGAAATTTCCAACGAATTTTTCAACGAATATAAAAAATGCCGAATAGTACCGATTTTTTGGAACTCGTTGGAAATTTCGTTGGAAATTTCCAACGACAAAAAATTCGTTGGAAATTTCCAACGAAATTTCCAACGAAAATTGTACACAATGAAATAATTGCCCGAAAAATTCAAATTCGTTGGAAATTTCCAACGAATTTTTCAACGAAAATAAAAATGCCGAATAGTACCGGTTTTTTTGGAACTCGTTGGAAAATTCGTTGGAAATTTCCAACGAATTTTCCAACGAATATAAAAAATGCCGAATAGTACTGGTTTTTTTGAATTTGTGGCAAAATTCATTGGAAATTTCCGACGAAAAATTTTTCGTTGGAAATTTACAAGGAATTTTGCGACGAAAAATTTTTCGTTGGAAATTTCCAACGAATTTTGCTTTTCGTTGGAAAATTTGTCGAAAATTTGCGACGAAAATTTTTTCGTCGCAAATTTTCGTGGCAAAAATCCGGTTTTTTTGTAGTGCAAGTGCTCTTTATTATCACAAGGAAGAGATTGTATAGAATTAGGAGGAAGCTTTCAAGAAGATATCGATTGCGATAGCCATGTTCATATAAACATTGAGTGGTAAGTTGATTATACGATGGAGTCTTTGAACAAATGTAAGCGTTCAAAAGGCAAGGGGAAAATCAGAGATCTGACCTCAGCGGTGTGAAGGAACTTTGCTACATCAAAAAATGAAGTTTTTTTTATGGCTTTTTGGTTAATAGCAAAGCGAGGAGAAAGAATGGAAAATATAAACGCACGCTCAAATCGTGGGGTTGGGGAAACCATAATAGAAATGTTTCAAACATAATTGGAAACGTGAGGTTGCACATGAGTGTAGTTTTAACGGGAAAGATTGGACCAAATTATCTTTTGTGGACAAGGAAAAGAATCATTAAGTATACACTGATCATTTGTATTGAAACAATAAAAGTTAAAGACATTGCTCATTTCTTCCTTAAATAACAGTATAGATGGAAATAGCAATTTATCAAGGGTAATATGGAGATCACAAAAATGAAACAAAGCTCACTTCTCCCTTGAATAGCAGCATAGATATGCGATGTTACGGTTTTTTAATGCCCTTGAAACTTTAAAAATAAAAATAAAAGAAATCGCGTATGCAGAGTTGATGGTGATTAAGCATCCAAAGCTGCTCATCTCACTCCCATGTTATGAACTTTTCACATTGGACGGAAAGGAAGCCAAGCGACCTGGCAAGGCGAAACGAGACTCATTTGACTCGGCTTTTTGCGTGACAAAACTTTTTCCACCAATGAAAAATCATGTGTATGTATCATACACCATCCATGGTCCGTCCATTGGATAGTCACGCTGTGGGGTAGTACATTATTGATTATTGTATCTTAAAAGTTTCCATAAAAGTCCACTATAGTTTTTGGGGTGTACTTTATTTCTGATTTTGGAATAATTGTTACACTTATAAGTCTATTACAATCATCTCAACCGTGCATTAGCTACAACTCACACTATTTACCATCTCATATCATTGACAGAGGACCGCCTCTGCACCGGCCATATTTTGGAACAACCTTTGTTGTATGGGTTTGATGGAGGCGGCAATACCGAATTTGCATCGTAGATGGAGGAGGAACAAGTTCATTGGAGGGGCAACGGGAAAAGTGCCAAAAAAGTCCTAAACTTTTTGTATTTGTGTCAATTTAGTCCTAAACCTTTTAAAATTCATTAAAATATTAAAATATTATTAAAAGTTGTCCACGTCAGTGCCGGTGACCGGCCGGAGTCTGCGTTAGCAAAATCTGCCCAAAATTGGCGGAAATGACTGAATTGGCACAAAGACAAAAAGATTTAGGACTAAATTAGCATCAATGCAAAAGATTTATGACTGAATTGGCACCAAAAAAAGGTTTCTGACTAAATTGACACCAATACAAAAGGTTTAAGACTGAATTGGCATAAAAAAAAGATTTATGACTAAATTGACATCAATACAAAATGTTTAGAACTTTTTTGATACTTTTCCCAAGGGACTACCATCCACCGATAGAGGCGCAGAAGGACTGCATCTGCCTCTGTCGTCAGGATTCAGCGGAGGCAATAGACAATGCCATAACGTGGATTCTGTGCTTAGTCTTATTATGTCAACCTCTCACTACAATGCACTGTGGATTGATTCCAGTTGTTGGGTACATCACTCGTTGGTCAACTCTCTCCCTTAACTGTTCTGTTCGAGCGCATCTCGAGGGTGAGAATAGGCTTTCATTGTATAGGATAGTCCCCCTTAAATACAGGAATTTCTCGAACGGTGTGTTTTTATCTTTAAAACAAGTAATGGTGTGTTATCAAGAGCGTGCGTGCGTGCTTATTTTGGCAGCTTGTGTCCTGAAATTTGATGAAATTCCTCGTTCTCATTCTTCTTCGTAAGCTTCAGTGGACTCGTTGAGGGGGGAGGGAATATACTCGAGTTGGATTATATGCGAGGGATGAGATTATTTGGTTTTTTGTGGGTGAGTACATGTATCTGGTTGGGCATATGCGATTGTTCTTTCGACATTGTGCCATCGATCAACCCCTTATGGGAAACTTTGGACTGTTTTGTGCTGGCCTCAAAAGGTAGAGCACCTGCTGGAACAAAGACTTTATGGAAGCATCCAAATCAGTGTCATGAGGATTTACCTATTCACCTGATAGGATGAATGAAGCAGAAGAAGCCTCCATTTGGCCTTCCACGGGAGAATCATGCATTGTGCGTCACCATTCTTTTTGAACGGAAGATTATTCTAGTTGAAACATCAGACACCTTAAAGAGAAGGGGATTAATCATTCTGCTACCATCATTGTTACAGAAATCGCTAGGTTGGGCTTTTTGTGGATAAGTAGATTTGCCACCCTCTAAATCAACGGCCAAGTACACTACATTGCCTCCCAAAATAAAGAACACAATTCCAAACAAATGGTGGAAATAGACGAGGGTAAATGCTGCATAATATAATCTGTTTTGAAATGCAGATATATAGAGAAGTATACCTTCAATAATCTCGCATGCTCTTAAAGTCACCTTTCCAACCAATATACAATCTCAACAGTTGTCCAGGTCGACAATCTATCTCAAAGAGAGAGAGAGAGAGAGAGAGAGAGAGAGAGAGAGAGAGCTGCAACTACTGCTGTATCATTGTTGTATTGGGAATAAAGTATGGCATGTGAGGACTGCGCCACCCTTCAACCAACCTAGCAACTGAAATTGGTACAAAGAATAGCCATCATGAATTTCACATTATAATCTCAATGCAACAGATATTGCCTTAACATTTACAGATTGAAAGTGGGTCACTGCCTCCTCTACATGAAAAAGGCCAAAAAGATACCAAATGTACAATAACTTTTCATTAGGAAATTAATCTATATAAAGTCTCTGATGCTGTATCCAACTTTGCATAATAAACATGTTCCCATTCAGTTTAGGTTGAAGTATTTTGGATCCGATGGAAAATAATACTCCACGTGCAACTGCAATCCAAAATCAGCCATTGACCATGGAAGCAGGGGACTCATAAAACGGAGACAAGACCCGATTAATTCAAATTCTCTCCATTTTTTTCGGGATAAATGCTTAAAGACTATGCAAAAGCTAAAATGCTTCTTTCCTAAGTTATTAAATTCCCATACTCAATGGACTGGAAAGAATTTATGGAGAAATAGCAACACCACCACGTGTCCGGAGATACGAGATTATTAACAGTCATACTACAGTCTCACACTCATACAATCCAGTTGTTGCCTAAGTCAGTTCAGCGATTTGAGCTAATGAGGTGATATTTACCTTGCCTTCATCTGAGTCTGAGTGCCCTTGAGGGAAGACAACTCTCAAGTCATTGTACAAGTAAAAATCGCCGTGGCCCATTGCTGCAATTGTTTTTCCGAGCTGGAGCAGATGATGGATCAGAGTTGCACCTACGTACAGACCTCAATTTCTTGGAAAACGGGCAAGAGAACAACCAGAGATGAAGGGAATGATGAAGAGAGCTCCTAACACCGGGGACATGATTGACCTTTGATGACGTAGTAGGTACAGCATTTGTATTTGATGGGGAGCTCTCGTCATCAATCTTTGTAGGCTCATCATTCATGGCGAATTCTCTCGAGTGATTTGGAAGATCATCCATAGAGCCAGAGCCTTTTGCCTTGACCTCTTCATCTGGCTTTGCCGCCATTTTCACATATTCAGTGTCATCTAATTGCAAATAATTATTGCTGGGATGTGTAATAGCAGACGGTTTAATCTCAACTTTTGCACTGGCATCTCTTAGACTTCCATTTTCCACCTTAGGATTTGATCCAGAATATGCTAACATGATTTTTTGATGCAGGAAGATCTAATGGGTAAACCAGGGAAAACAAGCAAAATTAGAGGTTCAGGCGTTAAAAGAGCAGGAACTGAATCTCTGCTCAGCTAATAAAAAATTCAGGCAAGCAAACATAAAAAGTGGGTTCAAAGCACACGCCAACTTATAATACAGGAGTTCCTTGTTGAAAATCATAGGAATTCTCCTATGACACGTGAGGAGCTATATTCTTCTTCTTGCCCAGTCCTCTCATCCTATGTAAACATAAGCAGGCTGGTTTCAATTCAGCTTCACCCCTCATCCGATCCACATATATATGTATTTGGCTTCACTAATACAGTTAACATTCAAAATGTCTAATTCTGAACTGGGAGCAAGCAAATGTCAATGATATTCAGAATCATAAGGAACCAGAATTTGACCAAGGATGTCAAGTTACTGTACTAACACATCAAAGACCCCTACCAGTAGTTTTTTCAGCTCAGCAGAAACACTGGCATAGAAACTGAAATCCCTCGTACCTTTGTACCTGCTGGCATGTCACTCAAGTCATAGTTACGGAAGAATGTGTGGATCGGTGTCTTCTCTGGGTTGCTAAGAACCTGCCAAAAAGGTACTTCTTGTCAGCATATGAAGCAACATCACTAATTGCCTTATCTTGAATAATTTACTTGTTTGCTCACGTCTTTCCAGACCTCAATGATCGAATCAATTATCTGTATGCACGAGCTTGTATTTTTAATCCTAAAAAAAATGTTTCGCTCTGGTTTTTTAGCAGCCTTTCTCGTAAAATTTATTCAGAACTTCAATGATAAGAATATAATCAGTTCAGGGTTTTGACAAAGATCAGAAGAGTGATCAGTTCTTAGAAACGAACCAATAACTTGATTAGAATAATTTAGTAATTTATATCTTATAACCAAGGAAACGAGCTCATATCCTATAAACGAAGAAACAAGCTCAAGAAAATAATCAAGCTCTAGAGAAGCCAAATCTTGCTGCTTTCATGAGTCCACTATAAAAAGACCAACATTACCCACTATAATGTGTGCCTCTTCCGGTTAAAACCGCCTGTGTTAACTTAAACAGAGGTGATTCGAGTGTATTTGCATGGAAGTTTCTTTGGTGTTGGATTTCATCTTCAGAGCTTATTCCAAGCAAGAGTCATGCCCCAGATAGTTTTCCAATACCAGCGAATATAAAATCATGCGCTAGTGGAAGGTGACCTAGCATCAAGCAAGCGAAGCTTCAGGCACATAGTACTTGGCTCTTTTGCTTTTCGTTATTGATCTTTCTCCATCATGCCCTTGGACATTTCACACTCTCATAAATCCCTAATATACCTCGGCTAGATCCGTTGTATGGCCATAGATAGAAAGATAAGCAAGAAAAGGTTCCTGACTTGATTGGCAACTGATATAGACTTTTGTTTGGCCAAATTAATGTAGACTTGATTAACAATCGACTATTCTAAGGTTGAAGGTGAATGCCAAGAAATCACCAGTTGTATTCGGCCTTTCATGGGTAGCAGGCAGCTCTTTTCTTCTCGTAAACTTTTGACACTCTTGCTCCTCTTTAGTTTTGCTCCCTCATAACGTCAGCTGCCAAGTTATCTGAGAGATCTATAGAGGAGTAGTACAGTAAGTAGTTATCTCTGTCTACACTGGTGACTGCAAATGGAAGTTTCTGCACTTTGGGAGAGAAATCACCCCCAGTGACATCAAGAACAGCGAGAAAACCCTCAATTCTCCGCATATGAAAGTGATAGTCAACAATCGGATTATCGGTTGATAGTGCTTAAGCTAAGCACAAGTCATAAGCCGACTATATGTCATACGCACACGATACAAAATCAAAGGACTTATAATGATAACCTGGTTGACTTTACAGGATAAGAGCCGACCTGACAGGAGGAACTCCTCAAATGCACCCACTAATTATCTTCTAACTGAAAACTGAATAAATTTACAACATCGAGAGTTATAGAGTAAATCCAGACCACAGTGCTTTCCACCACCAGTGGTGCTCTCCTCCAGGGTGGCGGAATCAAATTCTTTGGTCATTGAATGATCTTTGTGCAAAGATTTAGGATTTTAAAAGTCCATCTTCTCTTCAGAAGATAAAATATTGGTTAAAGCTCCATCGAGCAACCTTTCCATGTCCTGCGAGGCTATACAGTCATCATCAAACTTCTTTGGAATGCTTTTGCATCCACTTGTGGATCTCATCCTATCAAAGGGTGGCCCCAGAGGAGACAGAGATAATGGAGGTGAGACTGCCTTTCCCCTGAGTATGTCTATGGCAACTGATGAGGACCGTACCCTAGTTATTCCTCTCATATAATTCGTTCCAGGAGGAACTGTAGAAGTTTTAGATTGCATTGCCATTTTCTCAAGCAAAGGGCCATTAGTCAGAGGAATGGAAATATCTCTGCGGTCATCTCCAAGTGGATTCTGTTAGATGTATGCCCTAAAGTTATCATGTAAAAGTTATATGTTAGGAATTTAAGTTGTATTTTCAATTTCATTATTTATTTAATGGCAATGACGTATTCATTCATTTGTCCAATTATTTAAATATATGAATGATTTCATAAGATCAGTTGTGACTGGACCTATTCTTGAGACGTTAAGAATATGTGTGACAGGTTCACAGTTAGACTGAATCTTTAAATTATTCCCGGTCGATGGATCATTGAGTGGATATCAATAATCCTATTGAGACCGGTGTATTCTTAGCTTCATCGTTAAGTATTGGATATTTAAGGGAATGACGAGTCACGAGTCATTGGGTATTGTGATGCCCAAGTTAGAACACAGGTGTTTGTACCAGACAAGTTTACTGAACGTGACACACATTTAACGATTAGCAACATGGAAGCTTTTAGCGTGGTCAATGCCTAATCGTTCATGCTCTGGTTTTGTGTAAATAATCCTTAAACCTGAGGCACAGCGTTGACTTGTGTGTTGGGTGGCTATGGTTCATAGGTGCGCATATTTGCTGGTTCGTTGATCTATCTCTGTACTTGATGGCCATAGTTCGTTCACATACGATGTTACACGTATGCGCAAAATGGAATCTGTCTCCTTGTTATACACAAGGTACAATAATGATATCCTATGCAATCTAATTTTGACACTGCATGAAAAATCCTCGGCCGAGGTTGTAACCGAGAATGAACTGTTCATGTCTCATATAAAATATATGTCAATTAGATTTGTGCATATAATTGAATTGGTGACTTGACAAATATTCCATGGTCTTTGTTCGATCGGGACATAGTAAGATAGAGGGATTGAATTATACTGTAACCAAAGCTGACGGGTTCATTATGTTCCTAAAATATTCACACTGTCTTGGTAGCCATGACATATTGCTAGATGTCAATCGTGGCTTGTAGGACCTAGAGGTTGATCAAATAATCAATTCTCTTGAGAGTACTAACGTGTTAGTGCAAGTCATACTACCAGCTCAGTGATGAACCTAGGAATGTCACACACCATACCCAATTTAGGACGACTCTATATGGAAGATGCAATATTGTAAATATGTTTGCAATCATAGCAATCAATTAGTCAGATTGAGATTAAATTAAATGTGATTTAATTTAATTTTATTTCAGTCATGAGCGTGCGTGCATATGATGCACACGCAAACCTAAAATGGACACATGTTAATGTGCCATACGATCTTGCACTCTTAATTTTATAAAATTAAATTAATTAAAAGTGTACACAGTCCACAAATGTCGACTGTGTGCAGCACAAGATCAGCTCCTTGCTGATCATTTGTCTTTTAATTTAAAATTAAAAATTAAAAAAAATGAAAATGATGATGATGGTGGTGCATGCACACGGTCAGCAGTGACCGTGTGCATCACCCACGGTCAGCAACTATTGTTGACCGTGGGCATCATCCACGACCAGCAGCCGTTGCTGGTCGTGTGCAATATGCACACACGATCAGCGACGGTTACTGATTGTGTTGTGAGTATCCACGCGATCAGTAGCTGTTGCTGATCGCACAAATAGAATGGGATCAGCAACAGTTGCTGAAATATAAAAAAAAAATACAGAGAAGAAAGAGTGCAATGTGTGTGCGTGAGAGTTAAAAATAGTTTTTTTTTCTCTTTCGACATCGTGACTGAAATATCAAGAGTGCGGAGAATTGTCGCCACAAGATTGCTAGCACAATTCTATTGGTGATTATCCACAAGTTCTTCCTTCCGTTCGTCATGCGATTGGTGGTGTGTCTGAACTAGAGGTCCGACGATTGTGGGGCTCGAACTGAAGAACATCCGAACCGAAATCGTTTTGGGCACGTTACGATAGGTAATCCGATTAACCCCCTATGGTCTTCTAATTTTTGATTGAAATGCACGAACAACGCCTTTGGAGATACATGTATGGTTATATCTTTCCGCTGCGTTTATATTTAATTTTAACTATACATGTTCCATAGAAAACCAACAGTGGTATTAGAGCCAATCCTTAGGCGTTCTCGTGCGTTTAATTGATTTTGGTTCATATATATTTTTACAATCCAATGGCCAATTTACTTTGTTGAGAGAATTGCTTGCTCTTAAGTGGCCTATAGAAGTTGATTAATTTATATGATAAATTTGATCAACTGAGCAAAAATCGGAACTAAATTAATTTTGAATCAAAAATCCGTACCTTATTTTCTTTTACTTTTGTCTTCTGCAAAATGATTCGCAACTATGAATCTAGAGGCGACAAAGCTACTGTCACTTGGAATCACGCACGTGAAATTTGTTTCACCGGCTTTGATTTCTTAACGTGGCTTACATTGCTTGGCCATGAATTTAATTCAATGCAGAATTTTATTTGTGCCTTCCAAAGCTTTAAATTTAGAATTTATGGCTCGCGAGGAAAGGTGGTGATCATGGAAAAACCCCTAATCAATATGATTGATGTATGGATGAATGTATGATGATTACATGTATTTTTGGGGTTGTAATTATTAAATGGAGGCTACGTCCTTCTTTTTATTTTCCATGTAATGTATTTTTTAGTATAGTTTAGTATTATCAATTGTTGATGTAAACATTATACGAGGAGGGGCCATTAAGCCAGAGAGCTCTATGGGCTCGATCCGTGAAGAGTTCAAGGATCCAAGAAAAAGTGAAGAGCATGTCTCTATTATTAAAACATTAAAATGGCTAAATGGGACTCATTGGCTCGAGATCCATTGAGCCATAATTCCATGATCACCACGTAGGATAGATATTTATGCATTTGATATCTATTTATTTATTCAGTTGTTATACATGTTAAATTGATTCATGTGCAAAGTGAGACCATTAATAACGACCCAAATCTCCTTATTAATTATATTAAGTCAAAACGGGTTTCGAACTTGTGGCCTTTCATCGTCGTGGTTTGGTCCAATATTATAGTGGTTGATTGACTAGCTATGGATACATAGGGGTCAATTGCCATTTATAATATGGATCACTCCATTATGCATATGATGTTGTGGGGTCGAAGCCGAACGATTTCCAATAACTATCAGGTGAGGGGATCGTTTGTGTTTTCAATACTTGCATGAGATGGTGGATTAGACTTAACTATGATCATGATGTTAATAACTGTCAGGTGAGACTTTCATGGTCTAGAGGCCGAAGTTATGATTGGGACTCGCATATGATGCGTTAAACAAGTTTGTTCACTCACTAAGTTCATAGAACAACAATAACTGTCAGGTGAGGCGGGCTATGGGTTAGTGGGACTCCAATCCCCACTAGTAATATTTACCCAACAAAGATTACCGTTTTCCCATTTTAAGGAATATGGGATTCAAAAAATTTAGTGGGAGGCACTATTTCATTTAAAAGCCAAAATGAAATGGTTATTTTGAAAGACAATGGCTAACAATTTATTTTCTGCACAGATATATTATTACTCTGAAAATGGTGACTACAAACCCACTCGCTTCTATAATTGACAAGAATTATTTGACTGGACCCAATTTGATGCGAAATTTATTAGTGCTACGTTTCTGGACCGATTGGACAAACAGAAGTCCAAACGGAAAGCGAAATGGTGATGCGATTAGATGGTTTTTTCTATTATTTTAGTATTTTTTACGAGTTAATTTTAAGGGTCGTTTTTGTAATTTTTCTATTTGATGCTTATTAACTTTCCTATTATGATTAGATTTCCTATTATGATTAGGTTTCCAATTCAGATTAAGTAACTTTTCTATTATAATTAGGTTTTCAATTCAGATTAGGTAACTTCCTTATTATGATTAGGTTTCCTATTGTAATTAGGTTTAACCCCTATAAAAGGGTGTTTAGGGTTTGTTTTGAAGACAGAACATTATTATCATCAATATTGAATTTCGAGATTTTTCTCTCTAAGCAAGATTTTGCTTGAATTATTCGCGGAATGCTGCGTCACAATTTCACTGACTGGGTGAGGAATTTGAGAATTGTTCTCAATTCAGAGAAAATCGGGTATGTGTTTGATCAAAAGATGCCAAACTCCTTTCCTAAGGGTGGGACCTAAGAGAAACGCGTCACTTATGATAAGTGGCGTGATGATGACTTAAAAGTTAGGTCATACATGCTTGCTTCAATGAACAATGAATTGCTGAAGAAGTATGAAACTATGAAAGATGCTAGGTCGATCATCTTGCACTTAAAAGAATATTTTGACGAGAATGGTTGAACCTCTAGATATGAGATATCTAAGGCATTGTACCGTGTGAGAATGGCTGAAGGATCATCAGTTAATGATCATGCTTTGAAGATGATCTGGCACATAGAAGAGTTGGCTAGGCTTAATCTTGTTATGGATAATGAGTTAGCTGTTGATTTGATTATCCAATCTTGCCTAATTCCTTCTCTGGTTTTGTCCAAAACTTCCACATGCATAAGATAGAGAAAACTCTTGCTGAGTTACATAGCATGTTGGTAGTTTATGAGAAGAAAATGCATAACACGAGGCCCAATGTGGTGGCTATGGCTAAGGCTTTTTCTTCGAAGAGTAAGACTGTTTTGAAGAAAAAGAAATGGAAGAGGTCTATGAAACATGCTGTGCAATCAAAGCCCAAGGTTGAAAAAGCGAATTGTCACTACTGTGGTGTCAAAGGGCACTGGAGGAGAAACTGCAGTAAGTACCTCGCGAACTTGAAGGTCAAGCCTAAGGACCAACCTTGCGAAGGTATGGGGTCTATGCTTATTGAAACTAATCTTATGGTTAGTGCTGAATCCAACTTATGGGCTCTAGATTCTGCTACAACCTCACATATTTGTATGTCTTTGCAGAATCTGGAAATAAGCAGGATGCTGGGGCGAAATGAAATTGTCCTAATATTTGCAAATGGAGCAAGAGTTGCTGCGTTAGCTGTTGGGACTTTTCGTTTATGTTTGCCTTCTGGACATGTATTGGTATTGAAAAATTGCTTGCATTATGAGAATGATGTTAGGAACATCATCTCTATACCTCGTTTGAGTAAAGAGAATTATGAATTTTCTTTTGCTGATGATGTATGTTCTATTTATCATAATAGGAGATGTATTGGTTCTGGCTTATTAATCAATAATTTTTATACCATTACAATGTCCGGTAATGCAATTACCAATGCCAATAAGCAATACAATAATGATATAAATGCCATAACTAATAAACGCCCTAGAGATAGTCCAAACCCAAAGTATGTTTGGCATCTTCGATTAGGTTATACTGAAGAAGATAGAATCAACAAGTTGAGTAATGATGGGTATATTGATCCATCAATGTTTGAGCCATACTCGACTTGTGAGGTATGTCTTCTAGGAAAAATGACCAAAGCTTCCTTTGTGGGACATAGTGCGCGAGCTGCTGACATACCGAGATTGATACATACAGATGTGTGTGGACCAATAAATGAAAATGCTAGAGGTGGTTGTTCTTACTTCATTACATTCACCGATGATCAGTCACAGTATGGTTATTTGTACTTAATGAAGTATAAATCCGAATCTTTTGAAAAGTTCAAGGAATTTAGGGCTGAAGTTGAGAAACAAACAAGAAAATGTATTAAGGCTCCTCGATCTGATCGAGGAGGTGAATACTTTAGTACTGAATTCCTATACTATCTTAAGGATAATGACATTGTATCACAGTGGACACCTCCTAGAACTTCAGAACACAATGGTGTATCTGAAAGAAGAAATTGCACTTTATTAGATATGGTGCGATCTATGATGAGTTACACCGATTTGCCTATATCTATTTGGGGATATGCCCTCGAGACAGCCGCATATGTACTGAAAGAGTGCCATCCAAATCTGTTCCAACTACGCCTTATGAGATATGGCATAGTAGGAAACCAAGTCTTAATTATATTAAGATTTGTGGTTGTCCAGCTTTTGTCAAGAAGCTGAAAATGGAAAAATTGGAGGCTAGGTCTAAACAAGGTTGCTTCATTGGATATCCAAAAGAGTCTCTTGAATACTATTTCTATTTTCACTCTAACCTAAGAATTTTGGTCAGCAGGCATGCTTCTTTTCTGGAGAATCAGTTCGTCCAGGAAGGTAGTACTGGGCGGAAAATAGTTTTACAAGAAGAGAATAATGAAGTACCAAATAACCAAGTTCAAACACCGATCTTTGATTTAGTGGGAGCTTCTGATACACAACCTCTTAGGAGAAGTGCGAGAAAGTCTCGTCCACCTGCTCGTTATAGACACTTGGTTGAACATATTGAACCATTATTCATTGTGAATGATGGTGATCAACCTGGTGATCTAAACACCTATGAGGAGGCGATGTCGGACATTGATTCTGGTAAATGGCTAGAAGCCATGAAATCCAAAATGGATTCAATGTATTCCAACGAAGTTTGGACCTTAGTTGACCTACCTGATGATATTGTACCAATCGGCTGTAAATGGATTTTCAAGAGGAAGATGAATGCTAAGGGTCAAGTTGGAACTTACAAAGTACGGTTGGCGGCGAAAGGATATCGTCAAAAAGAAGGAATCGATTATGACGAAACTTTCTCACCTGTAGCCATGCTAAAATCCATTCGGATTATGTTGGCTATAGCTGCACACCTAGATTATGAGATATTCCAAATGGATGTCAAAACGGCTTTTTTAAATGGTTTTCTTGAGGAGAACATCTATATGGAACAACCACGGAGTTTTGAATCCAATGGTGAACGTCGGAAGGTGTGTAAGCTTAAGAGATCCATTTATGGACTCAAACAAGCCTCCAGAAGTTGGAACATCTATTTTGATGAAGTAGTGAAATCGTTTGGTTTCATCAAAAACCCAGATGAACCTTGTGTATACAAGAAGGTCAGTGGGAGTGCAATTGCATTTCTAGTTTTGTACGTCGATGATATACTTTTGATCGAGAATGATGTACCGATGATATCATCAATCAAACTATTCTTGTCACAGAAATTCTCCGTGAAAGATTTAGCATAGGCAACCTATATTTTAGGTATCAAGATCTATAGAGATAGATCGAGACGATTGATTGACCTTTCACAGTCTACGTACATAGAAAAAGTGTTAACACGTTTTAACATGCAATGTTCCAAAAGAGGATTATTGCCTTTTAGGCATAGAATCCATCTTTCCAAGGAGATGTGTCCCAACACTCCTGAAGAAAGAGAGCGGATGGCAAAGACACCTTATGCATATACTATTGAAAGCATAATGTATGATATGTTATGTACGAGACATGATATTGCACATGTTATAAGCATTACTAGCAGATATCAGTCTAATCCAGGGGAAGAGCACTGAATGGCAATCAAGAATATTCTTAAGTACTTGTGAGGGACTAAGGATTTATTCTTGATATATGGAGAAGGAGAGTTTAAAGTTGAAGCTTATACTGATTCCGATTTTCAATCGGATCCTAATGATTATAAGTCTACATCTGGGTTTGTCTTTACACTTAATGGTGGCGCAGTTAGTTGGAAGAGTTCCAAATAGAGCATAACTGCTGATTCCACCACTGAGGCAGAGTATGTAGCCGCTTCAGAAGCAGTAAAGAAAGCTGCTTGGATGAAGAAGTTCATTTCTGAACTTGGAGTCGTTCCTTCCATTGAACAACCAATAACATTATTTTGTGATAACAATGGGGCAATAGCTCAAGCAAAGGAACCAAGGTCTCACCAGAAGTCCAAGCACATTGAGAGACGCTTCCATCTCATTAGAGAAATTGTTGGGAGAGGTGATATCGCCTTGCAGAAAATTGCCTCAGCGGAAAACGTGGCAGATCCCTTCACTAAGGCCTTACCTCAATCTTCTTTTGAAAGACACATTGACAAGATGAGTTTGAGGTACCAAACAAATTGGCTTTAGTGTAAGTGGGAGATTGTTAGATGTATGCCCTAAAGTTAGCATGTAATAGTTACATGTTAGGGATTTAAATTGTATTTTCAATTTCATTATTTATTTAATGGCAATGGCGTATTCATTCATTTGTCTAATTATTTAAATATGTGAATGATTCCATAAGATCAGTTGTGACTGGATCTATTCTTGAGACGTTAAGAATATGTGTAACAGGTTCACAGTTAGACTGAATCTTTAAATTATTCCCGGTCGATGGATCATTGAGTGGATATCAATAATCCTATTGAGACGAGTGTGTTCTTAGCTTCATCGTTAATTATTGGATATTTAAGGAAATGACGAGTCACGAGTCATTGGGTATTGTGATGCTCAAGTTAGAATACAGGTGTTTGTACTAGACAAGTTCACTGAACGTGACACACATTTAACGATTAGCAATATGGAAGCTTTTAGCGTGGTCAATGCCTAATCGTTCATGCTCTGATTTTGTGTAAATAATCCTTAGACTTGAGGCACAATATTGACTTGTATGTTGGGTGGCTATGGTTCATAGGTGCGCATATTGCTGGTTCATTGATCTATCTCTATACTTGATGGTCATAGTTCGTTCACATACGAAGTTACACGTGTGCGCAAAATGGAATCTGTTTCCTCGTTATACACAAGGTACAATAATGATGTCCTATGCAATCTAATTTTGACACTGCATGAAAAATCCTCGGTCGAGGTTGTAACCGAGAATGAACTGTTTATTTCTCGTATAAAATGTATGTCAATTAGATTTGTGCATATGATCGAATTGGTGACTTGACAAATATTCCATGGTCTTTGTTCGATCGGGACATAGTAAGACAGAGGGATTGAATTACACTGTAGCCAAAGCTGACGGGTACATTATGTTCTTAAAATATTCACACTGTCTTGGTAGCCATGACATATTGCTATATGTCAATCGTGGCTTGTAGGACCTAGAGGTTGATCGGGACAATCAATTCTCTTGGGACTACTAACGTGTTAGTGCAAGTCATACTACTAGCTCAGTGATGAACCTAGAAATGTCACACACCATAACCAATTTAGGATGACTCTGTACGGAAGACGCAATATTGCAAATATGTTTGCAATTATAGCAATCGATTAGTTAGATTGAGATTAAATTAAATGTGATTTAATTTAATTTTATTTCAGTCATGAGCGTGCGTACATATGATGCACACGCAAACCTAAAGTGGACACATGTTAATATGCCATATGATCTTGCACTCTTAATTTTATAAAATTAAATTAATTAAAAGTGTACACGGCCAACAAATGTCGACCGTGTGCAGCACAAGATCAGCTCCTTGCTGATCATGTGTGTTTTAATTTAAAATTAAAAATTAAAAAAAATGAAATGATGATGATGGTGGTGCATGCACACGGTCAGCAGTTGACCGTGTGCATCACCCACGGTCAGCAACCGTTGCTTACCGTGTGCATCATCCACAACCAGCAACCGTTACTGGTTGTGTGCTATATGCACACACGATCAGCGACGGTTGCTGATTGTGTGGTGAGTATCCATGCGATCAGTAACTGTTGCTGATTGCACAAATTGAATGGGATTAGCAACAGTTGTTGAAATATAAAAAAAAATGCAAAGAAGAAAGAGTGCAATGTGTGTGCGTGAGAGTTAAAAATAGTTTTTTTTTTCTCTTTCGACATCGTGATTGAAATATCAAGAGTGCGGAGAATTATCGCCACAAGATTGTTATCACAATTCTATTGGTGATTATCCGCAAGTTCTTCCTTCCGTTCGTTGTGCGATTGGTAGTGTGTCTGAACTAGAGGTCCGACGGTTGTGGGGCTCGCACTAAAGAACATCCGAACCGAAATCGTTTTGGGCACATTACGAGAGGTAATCGGATTAACCCCCTATGGTCTTCCGATTTTTTATTGAAATGTACAAACATCTTTTGAGATACATGTGTGGTTATATTTTTTCGTTGTGTTTATATTTAATTTTAACTATGAACGTTCCGTAGAAAACCAACAGATTCTTCCACTTTGAAAGACAGTCTGCAGACCAGACAGTGAAGTCAGAATCACCAGAATTGCCAATAAGAGCTTTTTAAGGTTCTTGTATTGAGGAGACGCCATTTCGAGAACCGCCACTTACAGAAATGCTAACTACATTTGGCAGAAAGTCCGGTAGTCCCAATTCAAAACCCACAACCCTAACTACAGGTGCTTGAGCAATCTGCCTACTTTTAGTGTTCAAGCACCGATGTTGATTGGTGGCGTTGATTCTCAAACTTTGCTCCTCCCACTTATTGTCTTTATGCTCGCACACATCATCTGGATTCCCTGAAATCTTTAAGTTAGATTTCCTTTGCAGTTCTGCAGAAGAAAAGGACGCCGGAGCCATATTCACACGTATCCAGTTCCCGAGCTTCTCTCCAGGCACTGCAATCATGTCATGATTGTGTGCACCGGCAACAAAAGATGTAGCCCGCATAGATGTGCTTGCTAATGCTATCACTTCATTGCTAGAAGAATGTCGGGGCAATCCCATTTATAATTCAAGTGCGCACTTGCCACAGACTCTTCTACAATTCCTTTAGCTCGGATTCATCCTCTTTTACACTGCTCCGTTCTTGCCGAGAAGTGTTTCCACATGGAAAGAGTAACGACAATTTCATGTCCTCAAAAAGCCTACAGCCCCTACACTGTCATGTTGGACATCCGTGGGTGCCATCATGTGGGACGCTCATTCAATATTGACGGTTGTACGTCTGAGCAGAAACTTGAACCAAGGCACCATGACTTCTCATGTCCTTTATGGATCTTGGACAAGACTAATTGGTCAGTTTAAGCTGCAACCAGAAACTGAAGAGAGGACTACACTCCATCACCTTACAGGGACGAAAGTTTATGCAGAGAGATGCGCAGCCTGGTAATGTAGTTCCAAAAAGGAAAAGAAAGAATCAAATTGAAACTGTTTTGAATTTGAAAGAATTTAGCGAATCGTGTTAAATGAACATGTGGAATCTTAACGTTCTTTTTCAGGATTTCGCAAGTTCTAATCAATTATGGCATCTTTTATTTTATCACCACGCAATTGAGAGGAAACACAGAGATGGAATAAGAGCAGCAGACGAGCTCAGTCAAGCTGAGGCAAGGCTGAGGAACCTGCAGAGATGACATTATAGTTTTGGAAATTGTAAACGATACAAGAAAGAAAGTACAAGTAGCACGCGACAAAGCCAAAATGTATAATAGTAATGAATACAGATTAATTCATATGTAGGCAAGAGTTGCAAAAACCAAACGCAGGCAAAAAAAGTAAAGCTCAAAGATAGTCTAAAATGGAGATATGATCGGGAAAAAAAAAGGGAAGGCACGAGAGATTAATGGGATCACGCATCAGCAATCACTTAGCAGTCAGCTCGTCATCATCAACAGTAACACCCTCCATCTTTTGGGCTTCGGCTCGACATCGATCCTAATATTCATTTCGGGTTGGACTCATCTCTATTCTCTCGTCAGCTCAAGCATGGCCATTTCATCTGCCATGCCATCACACATGACTTCATGTGGGGAGAAAAGGAAAACCCAATTCTCCACCCTTGCTATATTTATTCATTGCGCACTGTTGTTCTAGATGACCATGATCACTTCAGAATACTTTTAACATTTTTACTTAATCAAGCAAATTTGCATTATAAAATTTTTGAAATTTGGATGGTATTTTAAAAGTTGAAGCGAAATTGTATAGCCAATGAGATCATCTAATTGGTTATCATAAAATCAAAAAATAAAAAATAAAAATTTGTGCTCACATAACATAATCCGAGGGAGTGAAGAATAGCACCCCTATCCTAGTCACTATTTGACCGGTGGACCCGAGAAGGGTAGTTATATGCCCACACACCCACATCCACACCCACAGCCATTTTGCCCTTTAGTTAGGCTAGGGCTAGGAGAGCCCGTTGAGCCGCCAATCTTTCAAGGTCTAGTCTAATTTGACCTTCACGAAGTATATGGTATTATTGTCTTATGAACCAAATAAGATGCAAGACAAAAACCAAAGTTTGTGGCTCGAATTATTTGCAGTTGGTGATGTAGAGAATTGAACTTG
The DNA here is from genome assembly GCA_031216405.1 of Syzygium malaccense. Taxonomy (NCBI): domain Eukaryota; kingdom Viridiplantae; phylum Streptophyta; class Magnoliopsida; order Myrtales; family Myrtaceae; genus Syzygium; species Syzygium malaccense. The sequence continues at coordinate 37,959,771 of CM062263.1, read as the reverse complement.
TGTTATGTACCCCATCCATATACTCATGTTATTTCTTCTCTCTTGACTGATATATCGATTTCATGTGGCTATACATTTTCTATTCAACAATAATTTAAAGTTAATTCTAGTGCGCAATTGCACTATACCATCCTAAGAATTTAAATCTTGATCCAAATTAAGCATAGTTTCATTTACAGTTTCGAATATCTCTCATAGATTCACGAATTGCAACCAGAAAATGTTTGAAAAGTTGAGTTGCATTAGGTAATGGATTCAAAAGAAGTCCAGACGAGAAAGACTTGAATGCAGCATTATATTTGAGTTATGAGAGATTCATGAGATAATATGTAGTTGCTTGACAGTGTATATTCTCTTCAGTAATAACTTCATGCAAGTTCCACCCCATGTTTCTTTCGTGGTATGGGTATGGGGATAGATGATTGGGGAATAATCAACACATGCATGCATGGCATTAATAGTATTAAGCCCATACAGTTTGCATTAGAGTCATTGGACCGGTACATGGAACTTCTGAGCTTAATTATAATTTTCTGGACAAAACCTGCGAGAGCAAGAAATTCGAGTGAGCCCATGGTGGCTGAAATTAGCATATGTATTGCACAGGGAATACCAAAACTTGGAAAGAACAATAAGGCATATTTTGCTCAAAATTTCGGCCATTATAAGGAAAGGATATAACAAGCACGTTAGCTAAACATATGACAAGAAAGGGTAAAGAGCATATGATTTAATGGACGAAGAATTGGCCCCTAGATAGACGTATACCGTCAAAAGGCGAGACATATTCGCACGGGTGGAAGCAGGACAGAACTAAAAGCACTAACAGTTCTGTTAGTCTTCAAAAACAAACGGTGGCTTTTCCACCACAAATTTTCTTAAGGAAACCTATTGACTTTGGCAAAAGTATACCAGAAATGTCATAACTTGTGTATGGAGGTCACTTTGGTGCCATAACTTTTTTTCGGAATACTTTGATGCCAAAATCGGAGAAAAATAGATCACTTTAGTGATTCCGGATAAAAAGCTGATGTGGCATTTATATTTTAAAAAAATGGTCTGACTTGTATACGTGAAAATTATGTGGCTTTTTTTCGAATTTTTTAATCTTTTTTTTCCTAACTTTTTCCTAGTCGCTGGTCCGGCGATCGGCCAAAGGGGAGGGCCGACGAGGTCGGCCCTTGGCTAGGCGAGGGGAAGCAGCAGGCGAGGGCTTGCCGCCACCCCACCACTGGCGTGGGCGACCCTCGCCTGCCCATGCCCGACTTAGGCGAGGGTGACACTTGTTCAACACCGGCGAGGGTCGCCCTCACCAACATCGGGCGAGGGCTTCCCTCGCCGGCTTAGGAGAGGGCTGCCCTCGCTGGATCTGGTGAGGGCGACCCTTGCCCGACGCCGGCGAGGGTCGCCTTCGCCTGGGTCAGCGAGGGCAGCCCTCGCCTGGGCCGGCGAGGGAAGCCCTCGCCTGAGTTAGGCAAGGGTGAGGGCGACCCTCGCCTGCGTCGGGTGAGGGCTTCCCTCGCTGGCCCAGGGGAGGGCTGCCCTCGCTAGATTCGGTGAGGGAAGCCCTAGCTTGAGTCGAGCGAGGGTGAGGGAAGCCCTCGCCGGCGTCGGCGAGGGTCGCCCTCGCCAGATCCGGCAAGGGCAATCTTGCCCGACGCCGACGAGGGTTGCCCTCGCCGGAGAAGAAAGAAAAAAAAACAAAAAAAGGAAAAAGACGAAAATACCCTTGGGTTAAAGTGTTATGAGGTAAATGTATCACAATGAGTATAATTTGGGGTTTTTAGTATCACAAAAAAAAAAGTTCAAAGTAAACTTGTCACAAATGACATAATTTGGGGTTTTTCGTATAAAAAAAAGTTCATGATAAATTATCACAAGTGTTATAATTTGAGATTTTTGGTGGTATTTTCTTTTTTTTTGTTTTTTTAAAATTATTTTAATATAATTTAAAATTTATTTTTCTAAAAAAGTACACGTCATCGGACTAAACGGCGTCGTTTTTGGTTTTTAATGCTGACTGGACCTCTCCGGCAAGCCATGTCAACGCCACGTAGGATTTCCGGCAAGCTATGTCAGCATTAGCATTAAAGTGATCGTTTTTCAAAAAAAGTTAGTACTAAAGTTATCCGAAAAAAAGTTATGACACCAAAGTAACCTCCATACACAAGTTATGGTACTTCTGGTATACTTTTGCCTATTGACTTGTTTAACCTGTTTTTTTTTAAGTCAAAATTGAAAAGTCTCACTGGATTGTTTTCTTCTACATTTCTTCTGTTTTATATTTGTTAATAACATATTTGGAAAGCAACCTAAGATGCCAAATCTCATCACATCACTAATGTAATGGTGATTAGTCGATCACATTAGTATTTTCATTTTTTACTTTTTTAACTTTATGATTAATTTTGAACAAAAAAATAACATTTTGGTTAGCATGTCGGTGTCCTTTTTCTTTTTCTTTAGTTTTCATTGTAGAAGTAAATAAAGTATGTGTATTTTACAAAAGTTAAATATAAATTCATCCATAAGTCCAACCGGTTGCCATGAAATGTGGTCAGAATTGGACTGTTATTAACTGTAAATAACGAGACTGTCGTCTTAGCAAAGTTCATAAAACAATCCAATGAGACTTTTAAATTTTGAATTTTTTTTAAAAAACAGGTTAAACAAGTCAATAGGTTTCCTTGAGAAAATTTGTGGTGGAAAAGCCACCGTTTGTTTTTGAAGACTAACAATTCTGTTAGCTTATCATTTTCCTAACAAGTCAACAGGATTCCTTGAAAAAATTTGTATTGGAAAAGCCACCGTTTGTTTTTGAAGACTAATAGTACCGTTAGCTTATCATTTTCCTTGTTTTATTACCCACGGAAGGAAAGCGGAAGTTCTTGTCTTGGAGTTTAATTTCTTCAAGATTAAAAGAATTCCTGGCCTGATTCCCAAAAAAAAAAATACTAACTTTACTTTGAGTGATAATTCTGGTCTGAATTTTTTTTTATCTCAATAAAAAGTATCAATTTTTACTCGAGTCCATAATATATAATTTTCAAATTATTTGAGCTAGATTTGAAATTTAAGTGAAAATTGATGATTTTTTTATGAGACTAGAAAAAAGTTATTGTCTTGAAGTTTCGTCGAAGTTGCTGCCAATCGGTCAGCCCATCGTCGGCATCCCAGCTCCACTTGACGCCACCTCTCATTGTTTTGTTTCCTCTGTTACGTTTGATATCTCTTCGCTGGTTGCCCGGAGCAGACTAGCAATGATTGAACCCACACTGTCTCCTCCGAGCAAGGTCCGGACAACTCCATCTTTCCGACTAGACGACCCAACACCAACAAACCTTCACCGTTGCACCTGTCGTTCTAGCGAATCTGTCTCCAATTTACCGTGTCCTTTCCGACTTATCAATGATGCTGCTTTGGTCCCGACGTTCCTCCTCATCAATCTACTGCTACCGCCGGTCGTAGCTCACTGTCCTTCGCTGGCCATCACAAACTCGTGCCCTTTTGGGAACGAATCACCTTAATTAGGTAATTTTCCCAATCCAAATTCGGTTACAATAATTCGGCACCTACTTTGTGATATTTCGGATATATCTTAATGGAACTTGATTGTTGAGAATCTTAGGCAACCCTGAGTAAGGAAATTTTGTTACTTTGAATCGTGCATATAATCGGTAATTCGATCTTTAGGCATTAAGATCGGGTTGTTGATTTTATTTGTTTCTTATTTTGGTTGGATGAGTTATTTGGTGATTGTGTTATTATATTGCTTATCTTTAACTTAGTAAATTTTCATATTTTGAAAAACAAAAAAAAATCCATTTGCATGTTAAGATAGACTATTTTCTTAATTAGAATTTGCATATTTAGGAAATATGTAGTAACCTCAGAAGATTTCTAATTTAGAATAGGATTTAATCTAAATTATTTCCTAATTTTAAATTATGTAATCTCACGTTTTTTTAAAGTAATCTCACATTTAAATAGTTAATTTTTTTATGTTAACTTTAAAGGAAAATAGAAAAAATAGCATGAACATGTCATATAGAAAAAGTTGTATTGAATGCCACATCATCATGTTGCAATGTCGTCAATTCCATGTCATAATTTCCATGTTATTTAGTGATCGCATGTTTAGATTCGTACAATTGCACGCCACAAGTCATGTTAGATTAGCATTAGATAGACATGATTCAAACATTAAAATTGCATCTTATGCATTGCAAATAGTTTAATTTGAATTAAAAAGAAAAACTCCGAAAGAATTATTTGATAGTGCATAATTATTTAGAAACCATATCAGGGTTAGGCATGCATTCTTTTTAATTAACATATTGCAGATGTTGGGACGTAATCATAATGAATTTGTGCTTTGCTTTGCATTGAGTTAGTCCTAATTCTAGCAATTTATTTATTTGTTGATTTGATTATTGAGTGTTAAATTATTGACTGCGCATCCACATGATCACACTTGCATGTTAGTGATTTAAGCTTAAATTAATCACAAATGCTTGCACAATATTTTTGAAAATAAAGAGAAAAGTCCAAAAGGGCATTAGATTAATTGAGCATAAGTAAAATATTCTCTCGTACTTTACTTGGGTTTTATAATTGATCCTAATTAATGAGTGACAACTCCTAATTGAATGAAATTGCATTTTAAATTAAATAAATTGAGTACCAAGTTGCGATTGGTAGGGCTTGGGAGATTCCATGCTAAGGTTTTGGGCTTAGTAATCCATTACCTTCCTTTGGACTTTCACCTTTGAGATGGTCGTGACAACGTGTATAAATCAAAGTGCTAATCAGATTAATTATGGCTGCTTCCTTTGACTTAATCAAGCTTCCTTTTCGATAGGCTCTCTTGCTTTCCTTTGAAAAGCATGACTCTTTGATGGATTGCCCCTTCGATCCTTCTTTGGAATTTCGACGGGGAACTCATTAACAAGAGCACTCTACAGAGCAGTCGTAATTTCGCTTGCTTGCTCGGTGCATACAAAGAGAAGTGCGGCATTATAAGCTTTTAATGTGTCATGTTCACCAAACAAAGTGACTGATGCGATGCTACCGTGTAAAGTCACAAAAGTGGCGCAAAAAAGCCCCATCCTCTCCAACGGATGTGATGAAGATCGAAGCTGTCTTTGGCGCAAAAGGATAAATCGAAAGTGTTGGAGATACCGTTGCCCATAATTGATATGATGGAGATACCTTTGGCTCTAATTGATATCATGTATTTGATATGATTCCCTTTGATTGATACTGTATATTTGGGAATCATTTTTTCCTCTTTTTTGTATATTCTTGCCCGGATTATTCAGGCTCCATGTACTATAAATAGGATTGTACATCATGCATTTTTTTCTATGAGAAGGCAATACAATTATCCACTTCTATCCTTCTCCATCAAGCTTTCCATCGTTTCATTTTGTGACAAAAAGTACTACCCACAACAATCAAAAATTGAAGGAGTTGATCAAATACGAGTTATTATTATCTTAAAGCTCCTAAGATGCGAGCAGGGTCACATCATTTGCTATGCATATAATGCTTCGTTTCTCTTGATTTCTACACAACATTAAATTGACAGAAAATGGGATCGAATCTTTCGGATAGTTTCGCTGATGTTACGTATAAGTTTTCTTTTTAGTCAGCTTTCAAAAGGTTACGCATCAAAGATCTCTCTCTAATTATCATTCTGTTGTAATTTGAAGTGGAAAAACTCAAGGCCCTGATCAAAGCTGCTCTACATGGACTATCTGTGGATCAACATGTAGTGGCTAGGTGATGATGTTCCTCACTTCTTCGTCAAATACCTACAACATCTCTTCAACGTTTATGAAGACCTTTAATTAACTATCAGATGTTTTCTTTAACTAGTTGCTACTATTTTGCGAGTGTTGCATGTACCAAAGATTCGCAGAAAAAAATTAAAAACATAAAACTGTGATGCGTCAAGTAACTGACTTGTTTTTTTTTTTTTTAAGTAACGACTTGTTATGATCTCGGAAATCATTAATGGAGACATAACCGGTGATTCAATAATTTGTACACCGGCAAGCACTTTGAATGACTAAAATTACATGCATTATAAAGGACGATGCCTTTTTATTTAATGTCCCAGCATTCACAACCACTCCTGGTCACTCCTCATCGCGATGATATATAAAAGACGAAGGTGCCCACACTCTACCACTCCTCATCACATGCATTTCATCAGGTTTGACTCCGATTGACATTTCCACGAATAATTCAAGCAAAACCTTGTTTAGAGAGAAAAATCTCGAAATTTAATATTGATTATAATAATGTTCTCTTCAAAACAAACCCTAAACACCGTTTTATATGAGTTAAATCTAATTACAATAGAAAACATAATCATAATAGGAAAGTTATCTAATCTAAATTGGAAACTTAATTACAATAGGAAACCTAATCATAATAAGAAAGTTAATAAGCATCAAATAGCAAAATTACAAAAAAGACCTTTAAAATTAACTCATAAAAAAATACTAAAATAATAGAAAAAAACATCTAATCACATCACCGTTTCGCTTTCCGTTTGGACTTCTGTTTGTCCAATTGGTCCAGAAACGCATCACTAATAAATTCCGCATCATTCTCCTCCACTTGAAAAGAACTCATCCTTGAGTTAAAATCAGGATCTGGATATAACGGCTCTATGGACTCATGAAACGGTGACAAATTAGCAACATTAAAAGTATTGGATATGCCCATGCTATGTGGAAGGTCTATAACATAAGCATTATCGTTGATCTTCTTGTGGACAGCGTAAGGTACATACTTCTTTCGCTGTAATTTACTGTAAGATCCAGCTGGTAATCGCTCTTTACGAAGAAAAATCATGACTTGATCACCTATCGCAAACACCTGCTTTCGCATATGCTTATCTGCTCCAGCTTTATACTTCTGATTAGCTTCCTCTAGTTTTTGTTTGACTTCATGATGTACTTCCACAATCTGTTTAGCCATATGATTCGTTGCTACACTTTTATTTGCTTGCTTAGGCAACTGCACCAAATCTAGAGCATGCTGAGGCACCTTTATATAAACAACAGAAAAAGGTGACCTGTCAATAGAACTATAAACTGCATTATTATAAGCAAACTCTGCTTGTGATAAAGCAACATCCCATTGCTTCGGCTTATCTCCATAAATGCTTCAAATCAAGTTTCTTAGAGTTCTATTAATCATCTTTGTTTGCCCATCAATCTGCGGGTAAGCAGTGTTACTGAAATTCAAAGATGAATCAAACAACTTCCACAAAGTCCGTCAAAAATGCCCTAGAAATTTACTATCCCTATATGAGGTAATAGATTTGGGCACATCATGCAAACGAACCACTTCCTTAAAGAATAATCTGGCCACACTTACTGCATTAGAAGTTTTCCTACAAGGAATGAAGTGTGCCATCTTGAAAAATCTGTCAACCACAACGAAAATAAAATCCACGCCTCTTTGTGTCCGTGGTAAACCAAGCACAAAATCTATGGACAGATCTTCCCATATATTGTTAGGAATAGGTAAAGGCATATACAGACCTGTATTCTTATATTGACCCTTAGCAATCTGGCAAATATAACACTTTTGTACATATCTACTGACATCTCTACGCAACTGGGGCTAGTAAAATTGCTCTCGGACTGTAGCAATAGTTTTATCACGACCTAGATGTGCAGCTAATCCACCATCATGTAAATCGCAAATTACCTTCTCTCGTAATGATGTCCGAGGAAGGCAAAGCTAATTACCACGCATCAGATAACCATCCTGCACATAAAATTCTTGTACAGGTTGACCAGCAGCACATGACTCCCAAATTTTTCCAAAGTCATCATCATCTGCATAACAGTCTTTCAACTGCTTGAACCCTAGAATTTCCTGGCTCAACGTAATCAACAAGCCAGTTCTCATACTCAATGCATCTGCTACAATATTATGCACACCTGACTTACACTCTAATATGAAAGGAAATTTTTGCAAAAATTGACACCATCGCGCATGCATATCTTTGCTAACCCTCTTCTGACTATTTACATACTTCAAAGCTTCATGATCAGAATAAAGGACGAATTCTTTCCCAATCAGATAATGTTCCCAGGTCTTCAAAGTCCTTACGACATAATAGAATTCTTTGTCATAAGTGCTCCACTTCTGTCTTGCCTCGCTAAGCTTCTCACTGAAATAGCAAATTGATCTACGCTCTTGAGATAAAACAGCTCCTATACCCAGTCCACTAGCATCACAGTCCACTTCAAACAGTTTATCAAAATCAAGTAAAGCAAGAATAGGTGCAGTACATAACTTCTCCTTCAAAATAGCAAAACTATTCTCAGCTTCCTCTCCCCATAGAAATTTGTCTTTCTTCATACATTCAGTAATTGGGGCTGTGATACTACTAAAATTCTTAATAAATCGCCGATAAAAAGTAGCCAACCCATGAAAACTCCTAACGTCAGAAACTGTTTTAGGAGTTGGCCACTCTCTTATTGCTTTTACCTTCGCCTCATCTACCTCTATTCCTTCAGCAGTAATAATAAATCCCAAGAATAACAGTTTATTAGTTAAAAAACTGCACTTCTTAAAATTGATATATAGCTTATTAATCTGCAAAGCTGTAAACACCTCCCTTAAGTGTAATAGATGATCTTCCTCAGTCTTACTATAAATCAGGATACCATCAAAATAAACTACAACAAATTTGCTAATAAAAGATTTCAGAACCTGATTCATAAGTCTTATGAAAGTGCTTGGAGCATTGGAAAGTCCGAAAGGCATCACCAACCATTCGTACAACCCTCTCCTTTGTCTTGAAAGCTGTTTTCCACTCATCTCCAGGGCGAATCCGAATCTGATAGTACCCATTCTTCAAATCTAGCTTCGAGAACCACTTAGCACCGTGCAACTTATCCAGCATGTCATCCAATCTCGGAATTGAAAACTCGTAACCCACGGTTATCTTATTAATGGCCCTGCTATCTATACACATCCGCCAACTCCAATCTTTCTTAGGAGTCAACAAGGGCGGAATAGCACATGGGCTCATGCTATTCTGAATGTGTCCTTTTCGCAACAACTCCTCTATCTTCTCTTTTAGAATCTCGTTCTCTTTAGGACTCATCCTATAGTGCGGTGAATTTGGTAGACTAGCACTAGGAATTAAGTCTATATGGTGCTGGATATCGCGCATAAGGGGCAACCCATCTGGAATCTCTTCAGGAATTAGTTCGCTAAATTTTTTCAATAAAGGCCTGACTGCTTCAGGCTGCTCCTCCACTTGTAATTCAGCATCAGTCTCAATTACTTATTTCACGACCAGCATGTGAATCTGTCGGGTCTCCTTAACCTCAGCTTCAAATTTCCTCGTAAGGGTAAGGAAATTATTTTCAGCAAATTGTTTTTCTTTATTCTTAGGTGGCAGCAATTTATACTTCACTCCATCTTTCACGAGGTTATACTGATTGCTTTTTCCCAAATGCTGAGCATCTACATCAAATTGCCACGGTCTCCCAAATAACACATGATATACATTTATGTCTACTACATCACAATACAGCTCATCATGATATTTACCGATGGAGAATGGAATTTTACATCGTTCAGTCACCTGAATATTTTCCGCTCCAGATTTAATCCATCCTAACGTATAGAGATTAGGATGCTTCTCCACGAGTATTCCTAACTTCTTCACTGCCTCCTTCCAAATGATATTCTCCATACTTCCACTATCAATAACCACATCAAAGATCTTTCTCAGAATGGTGCACCTGATTCGGAATAACTGATGGCGCTGCGAATCATCTTCCTGTTTTTGGGCCAACATCATCTTGCGCACTACACAGTTTACTTACTTATCTTCTTCATCTTCAAAATCATCATCCTCACTATCCGGTGCACAGCAATATCCATCCTCCTCATCTTCTCTCGCTGCTACGTTTACGGTCTTTCTCTAAGGGCATTCATTAGATCGCTGCCCAGGCTGATTATACCTATAACACTTTATCGCAGCTGGTTTAGCATAAGGGTTAGGGTTCGCAGTTTTCTGTGCTTGTGTTCCCTTTTCCCTCGGCTCGTTCATAAGGCGCTTTTCTACCGTCTTATCTTCCTGATTTCGCCCTATGTTAAAGCGATTATTGAAACTGCTCTTCTCTACCGAACTGCTTGAACTGCTACATTGATAATTTTCGTAGTCTCTTCTTCCCCTGTCTTGCTGCATCAATTCTGCCTTCATCGCCGTATTCTTCGCTTTAGTTAAATTTCGCAGAAATTGCACCCCAATTTTATCTCGAATGAAGGATTTCAAACCATCGAGATATCGGGCCACCTGCTGTCCCTCCGTCTTTGATAAATTATTCCGTTCTGTCAATCTCATAAATTCGGTTGTATACTCATGCACAGTCCGATTGCCCTACTGGCAATGTTGGTATTGCTGGAACATAATCTGTTCATAATCAGGTGGAAGGAATTCTTGCTTCAAGAGCCTCCTCATTTTAGTCTAAGTTCGAACTCTATCTTTCTTTTCTCGTTTCCTCCTATTCTGTAATCTCTACCACCATGTAAACGCACCCTCCTTTAATCTACATGCTACTAATCGCACCCTTTTCTCACCAGGGGTCTCCATATAGTCGAAAAATCTATCTATATCAGCAAGCCAATCCAGAAATTCTTCTATGCCCAGACTTCCATTAATATAAGGAATATCGACTTTCAATTTAAAGTCGTTACATTCACGATCGTCGTAACGTCGTTTTTCATCTCTCCTATCATGCTTTCTCTGAAGTCCTCCCTGACGATTTCTGCCACCATAATCAACATGTTCCTCATCAAAATTTTCAGTTTCTTCTTCTTCCGAACTCTCTGAAAATAGAGGATTATTCTGCCTACGGACAGGAACAGGCTTATCAACAGGATCACCGCGAGCAAGATCTGCACCCGGCCTTCTGTCGTTCCGCCGATTTCGATTCACATTAATGCCGAGACCTTTGAATCGTTCTGCTAACTCGTCAAATCGTTCTTCAAAACGACGAATACTTTGATCGAATCGTTGATCCAAGCGTTCCATTAAACGTCTCTCCAAACGTTGCAGCTCGTCGTCCCCAAGGGTTGGGGCTCCAGTCTCCTGAGCATCGTCACGAAGACCATCGCCAGTCGCCATAGGCTTTGATACCACCTGATGCAGCGTTCCGCGAATAATTCAAGCAAAACCTTGCTTAGAGAGAAAAATCTCGAAATTCAATATTGATGATAATAATGTTCTCTTCAAAACAAACCCTAAACACCTTTTATAGGGGTTAAATCTAATTACAATAGGAAACCTAATCATAATAGGAAAGTTACCTAATCTGAATTGGAAACTTAATTACAATAAGAAACCTAATCATAATAAGAAAGTTAATAAGCATCAAATAGCAAAATTACAAAAACGACCCTTAAAATTAACTCATAAAAAATACTAAAATAATAGAAAAAAACATCTAATCGCATCACCGTTTCGCTTTCCATTTGGACTTCTGTTTGTCCAATCGGTCCAGAAACGCATCACTAATAAATTCCGCATCACCGATTCTGAGGAGGAGTTTTGTGTTTTCATGGCAAAGCTCGACCAGATCAGGTTCATCGGATCAACGAGCAAACTGCCTCCTGGCTTCGCGTTCGAACCAACCGATGAAGAGATATTACTTATGACGCCAAATTTTCGCCCTTCCTCTGCCCACCTCCATCATCCTCGAACTCATCAGCCTCTCCAACTATGATCCATGGGACTTGCCTGGTAATTCATCAGTCTCGTTGGTTCTGATTATTTTGTATCAGCTCATCACCATGTTGATCATATAATACCATATAGCAGCAATTTTGCGTGCATGTGAAGGGTTTGTCTTGTATTTCATTTGAATCAATGCACCTGGTGTATGCTTAAGGAAATGATTAACGACACAGGTGATGGGAAGCCGGAGAGATACTTCTTCAGCAACCTCATTGGAGTCAACGACCCGTCATCCGATCAACTTCTTATGGTTACTGGAAGGGACGGCGTCCTAAAGAGATCTCCCCTTCTTCAAGCGACGCTGACGACCGCATGATAATGGGGATGAAGAAGACTCTGGTCTTCTACAGAGGGCGGCCTCCAAATGGGTCTAGGTCGTCTTGGGTCATGCGCGAATATCTCCTCCTCGTTCCTGCAGCCTCCGCTGCTCGGGCCCCGCGGCTGGTGATTGAGTTCTTTGAGATACGTTGATAAATACATGCATGAGGTTATGTGCAAGACCGTTTGGTCCAAGTCTACATTGTTAGTTGTGCTTTCACATTATTCATCAGAACATAAACTCACTAAATATCTCTTTCATAATCATAATATGTCAACTGTTCAAGCTCAACTTTCATCTGTCACTGCAGAACTCGTGGGTAGGCGATGTGTGAAGAAAACAAGCAGCAGCAGCCGCAGCCGCGGCGATTTCACATGCATGGACGTGTTGTCTTGGTCGTCGTTGTCAAGCGGTAGTTGCAACACAGAGGACTCCTCATCAGGTGATGAGGAACAGACTAGTAAATGGTTTCGCTCGTGAGCTTAGTCACGTGTAACTGACGGTGAGAGGACCATAGCCGGCTTTCAAGATATCAGCGAACAAGATCTAATGAAATCTACAGTCGTGAGATTGTTGGTGTCTTAATTATCATCCTTTCAATACGCCTTCTCTTCAGCTACGTTGGAATCTCCATGCTTTGTGATTCCACGTGTTATTTATTCGACAAAGCACAATACGATACGCTATTATGCTAACATGATAACTACTCGGGTAAGCATGATATGTCAACAAAAAAAATTAGAGTGAAATTGAAATTGAAACTGGACCTAAAGTTGGGAGTTTTTTTATAAGACAAAAGAAAAGTTTATGGTATAATTGGTACAGAACCTAAAGTTGAGAGTTTTTTATGAAACAAAAAAATTTAGGGTAGAATTGGAACTCGACTTAAAATTGTAGGTTTTTTTATAGGACAAAAAAAAATTTATGGTAGAATTGGGACATTATCCAAAATTAGAGGTTTTTATGAAACAAAAGGTAGAATAGCTAAAATTGGAGGTTTTTTGAGGTATTAGACCCACTTTGTTTATGTATACAAAACCAATCTTGACCTTTAGTAGAGGACTGTAGTAATAACATAAGACAAGCTTGTTCTCCAAAGCAAAAATTAGAACAAACTTGACTCATCAACTGCGTATGAATGGTGCATATATAGAAGCTACAACACACTAAAACTTCCACATGCAAACTTCCCACGATGTGGAGACCACAAAATTAGGAACGGCCGAAGGTGAACATCGATGGGTCACACCTGGAAGGATCGACTAAAGGAGCTAGAGCCTGGGTTTGCCGTGATTTTGAAGGCAGGTTGATTGAGGGTTTTCTATTGAAATAATTGTTTTGCTTTGTGACCCCTATTTAGAATGTTTATTTTATATAAGTCGATATGTATAATAGATTTGAAGGCCGTAGGTTTGGTGGATTGACAAACCAAAGACATGCGTAATTAAGGGATTCATTTGTTTCACGTAAAATGAATGATTTTTAAAATATTTTCATAAAAATGATCACTTATATCGCTCACAAAAATGAATCAATAAAAAAAATCTTATCGTTTTGTTCCGATATAAATTGTTGTTAATATGAAAATATTTTTCATTAACTGATTATTTAAGTGATACAAGTGAGTATTTTTAGAAAAATATTTTTCACATTATGCATTTTCCGTGAAACAAATAAAGCCTAAATAACAAATAGACTACGTGAGCATCATCTGTTTTGCCACAGTAGATTAGACATACAATGGATATTCACCTCAAATAAGCATGGGGTCCACTATGAAAAAAGCAATAATACTGTTTAAATGACCCAGATGCAACCTTTAAATTCCAATTAATGTAAACTCTAATGGCACTAAAATCTTTGTTTTCAGTTTGATTAATAAGCATATGTGTGTGTAACTAGTTATGTCGTTATTTGTGACTGGGAGTGTCAATTCATGTACTAAACTTTCAAATTGAAATTTCATTTTTCAGTTTAGGATAAAATTATCATATGTGTACAAGTTTAGAATTTTTTTAGATCAAAAAATTAATTTGAAGTGGTCAAAATGGCGTGGTCGCACCTGTAAGGAGCATCGGTTTAACATGCTGAGAAACAATCATTGAGAGAGCAACAAGATCTCACGTTCGTTTCACAAAAAATAAATTAATAATTAAAAAAAATTTCCAGCAATGAATAAATCACCTTTAAATGTGGGGAAAATTTTTCCACCTTTTAGAAAGCGGAAAATATTTCCAATACTTTCTTTCATCTCACTTTTTTTTTCAAATAACATATTTTCCTTTTATTTTTATTTTTCTTTTCTTTTCTTAATTTTTAAATAATTATTTTTTTAATTAATTTTCTTTTTCCTTTTTTTTTGTTTACTTCTTCCTCGGCTGGTCACTGGCCACAGGCCAATGAAGCTTGAGCTCGCTAGACTCCAGTGAGGCTCGAGGTTGCTAGAGCCTAGTTAACGTCTAGCGACCTTGGGCGAGGCTCAAGCTCACCTGTGGCTGGTCGTCAACTATTGCCGCGACCGGTGATCAGTTGAGGAAGAAGCAAAGAGGAAAAGAAAGAAAAGGAATTAAAAAATAATTTAAAAAATTCGAATTTTTTTGTTAATTTCCCCAAGAAAAGAAAATCAGATACCAAACCGCGGAAAATATTTTCCAATTCATTTTTTAATTTCAGCCAAACATCGGAAAATATTATCATTTTTCTGAAAAATGGCTTTCTCAAAAATAATTTCCAAAAACGTCACACTTTCTGCGAAACCAATGGAGTATTAATCTTCTAATAGTAACTCATGATGTTATATATGATGTTGGGTAGATTAGCCCTTTGGTTTGTTTATTATGGTGGCTTTTGATCAGTACAGCATGAAACAAGTGATGGCAGCTACAGACGGAAGAAAAGATGAAAGAGATGGGGCAAATCTCCTGTGCATAAACCCACGGGACTGTAGAACCGCCTAATTATTATTATTATTATTATTATTATTATTATTATTATTTTTGATAACCCAGGGAAACCCCCGCACGGCCGACAGCCGAGAGGTAAACCCTGAGGGCGACACGTGCTAGCCACCACACACGTGCACCGGTTAAGTCACCCTGCGGCGCCTGAGATTCGAACACTCAACCTTTTGCGAGAGGAAGAGTGCCCTCTCCAGCAGCGCCACCCAGGCGGGTGGTAAAAAACCTAATAGAACCGCCTAATTATGTTTCCACCAAAACCCAAAAAAACACAGGAAAGAAAAAGTCCATACTTTTGTTGCTATACTATAGCCATGACTACTAACCATGATAGGTTCCCCTCACGACTCAAAACATGGAGTAGCAAACTGTTCCCTCAAAAGATTTGGTCACCTGGTGTACTATCATTTAAAAAAGTGTAAATTAAAACAATAGATGCTCTTGATACATATCCAACGCCTGGATGACTTTTTGTATGTGCAGCTTTCGATGAAACCTATACCTGCCCATATCAAAGGTTATACTTTGGTACAAATAGCATGAATTTCCTAGGATGCCCATATAAATAAAACTTACTTGATTGCAGCTTCGAATGTCCTACTTTGTGGCATGGAATCTGCGAATAGCATTAAATTGGATATTACACATATCAAATGATAATCACGTTAATCAACCAAGCAACTAGATTAAGTGTAATATTTTCTTTACCAAGTATTTCCTGGTCTTGCTCCAATGTTGTAGGCAACTGCGCAAGCATCTGTTGGCATTCTTCTTGCAATTCTTTTACCGCCTTTCTTTCCACGCTGGGCACTGCAGGCAGATCTAGATCTGACCAAGTGGGTAGCGCTCTTGCAGCTGCAAGAACAGCTCCATCCACGAAAGTGCCTCCAATATTGGGTAGATGATCTGTACCTGTTTATGAGATTCAGACAATAAAGCCAGAGTAAGATGCCTGGGGTGCTGTTACATAGTGGAAACAATGTTAAGGGGATTGATCCTTTTCCTACTCTTATGGTAATATTCATCAGGAAGGCCAGATATGTTGAAGACAGACAAGAACGAATCCAAATGAATACGAGCATTGCCAGAGAACTCAATAGCATGCCAAGGATTCTGCCATAATTGTATCAAGGAGTTGGCTCCATGAAGATACGTAAATTACTGCAAATACAAACTGGAAACTGAAGAACAATTTCACAAGTAGTAAGAAATCACCATACTCATGCTTCACGACCAGCAAGACACACAAATACTGTCTAAAACAGATGAAATCAGAGACTGAGAAATTATTAGCTATATGTTCCATGCAACACAGAAAGTAACACAGGCAGATCCATATTTCATGAATAGACCTTACAAGATCAAGCACCCCTTGCAAGAAAGCTCTCCAGATGACAGAGGACGTAGTATATGCTAAGGGCTATTGATGGCTTCAGATGTAAAGGTAGTTCTACAGTTTCAGCCACAGCCTCACTCCTGACTTATGCTGTTCAGTTTGCAATACTGTAAGTTCAAGAGTGATTTAGACGCGTTCAAAAACATAAGTGGAGTAGGATAAAATTTTTGGCATCTTGCTTGCAATGATGTAAGAGCCAAAGCAAAGGGTTGTGATGAAAGAACATCTGGAGTTCGCTGAAATTGTTGACATCTTGTTCTGGAGTTTTCATGTCAATCTTCTGGCAAGGTAATCGTTAGAGTTTTCTATTTTATTTCAGCTCTATTATCAATCTTTCATTTTCAATCAACTTATAGATTCTTGACAAGTTTTGCGAGCAACCAGCACCAAGGCCGAATGGCATCCAAAATAGAGAATTATGAATTGACTCTCAAAATAACGATTGCTTTGTTTGTCTAGGCATGACAGACCACTTATAAAGTATTTTCAGGCTGATCTCCATGCTGTCTACTTAATTCTCATTAATCTGTCACCACGGTATAGCATTTTCCACTGGTTCTGCCTCATTTGTCAGTGTCAGAGCATTAGCAGTCACCTTTCTACAAGCACATCTTATACATGACCTTTTTAAGTTCCATCCTATCACTACATTCAATTAGATCATATTCTTTTTTTGTATAAAAAAATTAATGTTTTCATTCTAAAGAAAGCAATATCACCAAACCGCCCGTGCGTTTAGAACTCTGTAGAAGGTGTTACTGCCAGAATAATAGTGTTAGCTAGCCAAAGTTGTCCTAAATGAAGCACAAAACCATTGGCCTATGTAGGACAGCGAATGTATAAATACCACTCCCGTGACTATGAGGCACAACCCTAACTGTATGTTATATCAGGTGCAGTATGCATAAAGACAAGCAACCCAGTAAAGCAGTTTGCATAATTGATGCTTGTAAACATAAGAAAATAATATATTCACGTAGCATTAACTTACCACAGGTGATGAAAAGCCGTATCTTTGCATGAACATGTTATTCTTCTGGCTACCAAGGTAATTGATTGTCATCTGTCAAATCGAAAGACCCAACCAAATTACAGTCTATCGCCATCCCAATCATTCATTTACAAGACAAAAAAGACTTTTTCAAAAAGCCTTCGCCCCATGAGCCAGAGTAGCATCACTAGTACTGACATAAATAGCTGCTCCGGGTCCAGAATTGTATAAGCCGTGAAATTTAAGCAACTTCACTTCTAACACATCAGAATCACCAAGTGTTGGTTCCAGCTAGCAGGCAAAACACAATGCCAATCATTTAAGAATGACCATTAACCAAACCACCATGCCATCTGACATTCCACGACATGTCAGGGCCTTGGTTCATTCTACCAAGTGTACTAATTGATGGTTTAAACATTTAGTGCATAACACTTGGATTCATCGGCCTGCTTCTAACAATTACAAGAAACATTAGTTTGTTGAAAGGTGAATGTGCCGTAGAGAAAATGTAGCTATTACCTCATCTCCCTTTCTTATCCTTTGTCCAGCATTTATCATCACCTCAAGCATGCAATCCATGAAGCGCCAGTGTAGAAAACAATTTGGTTCGAAAGAGTGATTGAGCATGTCTGCATGTCCACCCAAAGGTATTATATAAAGTCAAGTCAGTCTAACAACTGTTACAAAAAGTGGGAATTAATGAAGAGATTACGACAGATTCAACAATACATAGTGCATTGACAAAATAAAAAGATTCGTGGACAGCAAATTTCACCGTGAACAAATGAATCGTGTATCATAGAGAAAATAACAGATAAATACTATTTGAAGGTGTGTAAAAGTAACCAGCATAAGGAATTAGCATATTAGAATCCTGAACAAGAGCACCTATCCTTATTTGCATGCCAATACTTCGTGACTGTGCCACACTCACTGCCCAAGTGAATCTCTCAGGATCGCGAGCAAGACGCTTAATCTTGAGTGGTGCACCATTATGCTGGGGGGATGTTAAGTCCACAGACAAATATTCAGCAAAAGATAAAAGTATACCATTCAAAATTATTAGTGAAGAACATATGGACAGCATGGATCGACTAACCCAATGTTTTTCCCAGATGTCCAAGGCACGTCTTTGCTGTTGTTTCATAGTTGTAGCAAGGATTGGATCCTGCAACTCCGAAAGATCCCCCTGTAGCAATTAATTCATGAATGAGCAAGATACACTCTAAGAAAAAGCTGGAGAAGGAAGCGACTGTTTGCAAAAAACCTATTAGTCCATTATTGTGGCTACAATATAGCAGTCGCCATTGCGGCTACCAATATCACCAGTATAGTGCTGAGCTAAAATGTCGCACTATTAGCAGTCGATAGTGGCCAGTTGGCCACTATCAGCAGTATTTCAGTAATAATGCTGGTCCCAGTGTCATTGCCATCATTTGCCATTCAACCAGAGTATAACCCCAAAAAAATTGCACTAGAATTACAATCAATCCAATTTTAGATTGATGAAACAACAAATCTGTCAATTCAAATTCTGCATTTCTGTTATTAGTACTAGAAGCAATGGAACCGCCATAAGATATATTCCAAATTCACAGCTATCTAATACATTCAAATATTCATATAACGTAATCTCTTCACATCTTTAGATACATTATGACCAAAAAAAAACATTTTTAGATACATTGAAAAGCACTCTAACATTCTCATGAAATCGCAACTGAACGTATATGTAACACACGGAAGTATTATGATTCTACCATATGTTCTGTGAACGCTTTAAGAATTTCACACCTCCGATGACTGCTATTCACTGTTTGGCCGCCGCAATGCCAACATTCAAAACTACTGTAACGCAACAGCTTCTGCAACCGCACTCTAGACAACTATCATCATAGAAACTTAACTATAAAGAGGAATAAATTAAGATGATACTAGATACAGAAGCAAGTGTAACAGCTCCATGTCGGTACATTAATAGATGCAGATATGCAGTGCTCCAGCCTTTCATCAGCCAAAAGCTTAATGACCAAGAGATATTGCACTAAGATTAGAATCAGTGGACACTCATGGAGACAGGAAGTCTGACATAGAGTTCACAGAGTTTGAGGCAAAATCTTGTCAAAGTCCAAGTAGGAAAAAATAAAAGAGACAAAACTCAAAAGATCTCATCACTTAAAGAATTAAAATAACTCAGAAAATCATCTAAATAGAAAAACAATTCAAAGATTAAAGGAAAAGGTAAATAATGGAAAATAACAACCTCTGTTGCCAGAAGCAAGCTAGCACACTCATCTGCACTTGGTAAAAAGTCCCCATATAACTGCCAGAATTTGTCCTGCTTATCAAATGCATATAGAAGAAGACATGCCATTCTCAGGTCCCAATCCATCTGCATGTAAATTATCACATGTGATTATCTTGTCAGTGATATACATGCCACAAAAAAAAATGGCAGAAGCAGCATCTGTTTTTGGGAACACAAGACTTGAACAAACGGTCATTTATCTTTACCAAAAAAAAAACAAACGGTCATTTATGTTACTGAATAAGAACAGGGGCGAATTACCTCTGGATTGGTTGAGTTAATAATATCAAAAATGGGATGACCAATTGGTATTATATCTGGGAAGAACATCCAAGGGGGCTTCTGTCTAATGGTTAACATTAGTTCCAGCGGAATTTCCATAATTACCTGAACAAAAGCAAAAGACCATCATGCCTTATCTTAAAGTAGACTTGAGAGAATCCAACTGTAAATTACCAACAGCATGACAATAGATTTCATATCAAACACCAAAAGAAGAAGAAGAAGAAGAAGAAGAATACAAGCACATGGGATTCAGAGTCATCCTTGGGTTAGTCATTCAACGAAATGTCTTATAAAGTAAGCAGTCCACACACCCTAGCCTGGCGCAGTGGCTCAACATCTTTGGAAGCATAGACTCCAAATCCATCAGGCCCTTCCTTAAATTCTATTCCATAAGCTCGCATACTTCAAACATATCCAATCTTGTAAAAATCGGGGTCTGCCGGTTCAAGCTGTAGAGTACAGTCCAGAGTTGAAAATGACACTTAGCAATTGAAAGTAGATATGCATCAATGAACCCCTGTCGATTTACGAAAGACGGTCAAATTAATCATCTAGGCCTTCCTAATCGCAGTAAAAGACGTAAATGTGCATGTAATATAAACTTTTTACGAATAGGTGGCGGGCAACTTCTGCTGCAATTCGAGATAAATAGCAGACAAACAGAGACCCTCGAAAGTTTGCGGTGGAAATTGAGGAACTGAATAAAAGAAACAGCAAGCTCTTTCTTTTACTCACAATTCAATACGTAGTGCTAGTATTGCATACAGATGAAAGTTGGTAACTGGGTTGGGCGGCCACCTCAGAGAGAGATTCTTGGGTAGGGGGAGGCCGAAAGAGGGGGAATGAGGAAGGCGAGTCCGCCAGCGAAGGAGCTGCTGTGATAGGTCCAACGTTAGACGCTCGCCGGTCGCGGTCCAGGCGATATCCGGGTCTTGCCGGTGGTATTCCCCCAGGCAAACGCTTCCACTGTCGTGTTTTTTTCCCACCACCCACCAAATACCAAACCAACAAGAAGGTGACTTTGAGTGCCTGCAATACCCTGTGTGCGTGTGTGCGTGCGCGTGTGGGAGAGAGAGAGAGAGAGATGGGTTGGACCTGTGGAATGGAAGAGTTGAAGAAGCGGTTTGGCTGAGGCAGAGGAACAGAGAGTGTCATTCTCAACAAGCCCACACCTGCAGTGATGTCTCCAAGAAGAGCAGCAACAGCGATGGAGATGAGCAGAGCTGAGCCCGAGGGAGCTCACGCTGAAGCAACGAGAAATGGATAATTCCTCCCCCCATCGTCAGTAGTCAAATCCGTCTTCTTTTCTTTTATTTGTACTTATTATTTTTACTATAAAGAACAGAACTTTAATGGAAATTGACAGAAAAGAACCTATATATATATATTGAGCAAAGGGGCACTTTTTTAAGCGTTTTCCCAGTTCGTTTTGGCCTTCGCGCCCGACTAGAAGAACCCCACTCGCACCACCCTCTCACCGAGTCGTTCTTTTGCTGGCGGTGGAATCACAGACGCAAAAGCCTTGCTCTCTTTTTTTTCTTTGCCCCGGGAAGATATGCCACAAGGTTCGTCTCAGTATCCTCCGAGCTCTCTAAGGTTCTGTTTGTTCTCTGGGTCGAGTCGTGTCCGTGGCTTTTGTGGTCTTTCTTTGGTTTTCTGTTTCTTCTTCTTCTTTATGTTGATGGGTTGTTTGTGGAATGCGGTGGGAACAGAGCTTCCGGGGTTCTACTTCGGTGCGGGGAAGAACAGGTACTTCCTCATCAAAGGCCCCATCCCTGGCTCCAAATCAAAACCCTCCACCTCCACCCCCACCCCCACCCCCACCCCCACCCCCACCCCCAGTCGGGTACTCTTCATTCTTACTTTTTTTGCATGAATTTTTCTCATGTCAGAACAAAGTTTTGATTTTGTGGTCATGTGATCGGAGTAACTAGTTTCTCTTGCATAATGTTTACGTGAATGGTTTCAGCATCGACCCGTCTCGAGCCGAACGCCCATTCTTCTCGAGGCGAGGGAATTGAATGGCAATCCTTTATGGTTGAAGCATGCCGAGTGCAAATTCCAGGACGAATTCCTCAAGATTCCGGCTTCCCATCCTGAGGTACTATTATTGCTTCTGTTCATTCACCAATTGGCCTTCAGATGAATTGCACCGTCGTCAATGTTACACGCAGTTTCTTAAGTCGATGAGAGTATGCTTGATCAAAACATTCTTTTTCAAACTGTAAAAAGTGCTTGATTAAGAACCTAGGATGTGAAGTTTGTTGTGAAGATGACATGACTTGCTGCAGTTGCCTATACGGCTATCTAAACCCAACAGGATCCCTGTTATTGTCCAACCTGAGCGCAGCTTTGTCTTTATGCTTTTTATGCTTCATTGTGCAGGTGTGGGCATTTCAAGGGACAGATAAGATAGCTGATGGTGCTTTGGAACAGATGCGTCTCCGTATAATGACGCCAGAGGGTCAAACCGCAACGGTTGGCCTGCTGGCTGGGGGCATGAATGGCTCTTTAAGTTGTGTTGCTTGCTATGCTTTCCGTCTATGAGTGTTTTGATTCCTAGTTGGAATTGCAGGGCAATAAGCAAGTGTTGTCCTTCCTCCAAGTTTGTTCTGTGGGTATTTGGATTGAAATGTCGAACATGTGTCTGCACAAAAGTATTGTCTGCCATTATCTCAATAGTTTATATTAAAGTCAAGCTGATGTAGAATGATTCCCTTTCGATTTACATGTGCGCTTTTGTTGCTTGACAAGTCAATGAATTGAATGTCCTATGAACTCTGTAGCTTAGTCTACTACATCTTTTAGTCACTCCTTTGAATCTCCCTCTTCATTCTAACATCACTGTCTCTATGCTCTCACCTGACCATCTTTCTTGAGTGTTGTCCACATAATTGATGCTAAAGATCTAATTTGGTATCTAAGTCCTCTGTGTTCTTATAGATCAGTTGCAATGGAGCATCTAAACTTTCGAGAGCTTTCTGCTTGAAATATCTGTTGTCTTGACAACCATCTACGTTGCGCAAGAATTTTGTTTAGTTGCTCTAAAGTATGGCCAATTTGTTGCCTTGTTATTCCATGCACGCCTGCTTGGGGACACTATCTGATAATGAATGGCTGCACAGCTTGGTTTGTCAGTTTTGGTTTTTCAAAAAGATAAAAAAAATAGAGCCGCATCATTCTTATTTTATGTTCTTTCTGCGGCCACTTTTCTTTAGCTATAGCTAATAATATAATCCTTACATCGTGGAGTGCATGGCTGATATTGCTGCTTCATTATTCTTTTCAGAAATTTCTTTATTCGTAATTTGAATGATTATGCTGGATGTTTTGCAACTTTTGGGATGTGAAGATATAGTCTTGTTAGATAGAGATACAAAGAACTATGTGAAAGAATAAGGATATTGCTTTCTACTTAAAATGTTCATTCAAGAATATAGATGAGTACAAGAAACTTGAGATTTTGGACTGAAAGTTCAAATGCTAAGCTGTGTGCAGCATGAAGATCATAGCAATAGAACTTTTATTACTCTTCAGAGAACCCCAATTTCTTTATTCGTAATCTGAATGATTATTCTGGATGTTTTGCAACTTTTGGGATATGAAGATATAGTCTTGTTAGATAGAGATACAAAGAACTATGTGAAAGAATAAGGATATTGCTTTCTACTTAAAATGTTCATTCAAGAATATAGATGAGTACAAGAAACTTGAGATTTTGGACTGAAAGTTCAAATGCTAAGCTGTGTGCAGCATGAAGATCATAGCAATAGAACTTTTATTACTCTTCAGAGAACCCCAATTTATTGCTTGAATGGAATTTCAAATTAAGACAGAATGTAATTTTTTCTTTTTTATTAGTTAAGATGAAGCTATTGCAAGTTATTGCATCAAGAGATTGGTGCTTTTCGCAGTTTTTGTGAAGTTGGAAAAGTTGGCCAACATTTTGATTATGGGGTAAAATGCATGCCAGAACATGTGTGGCCTCTCAAAAGAGAACATGAAGAGTGCAAGGTGCCTGTTCATCTTTGGAGACCTCCAACGGTACAATTTTCTTCAGATGTCTCCTGCATCAAAATGCCAGGAAGGTGTTCCATTACAGTTGATGATGATCATATTCAACATGCACTGTATCCTTTACTTGTTTGGATGCGCTGTGTTCTTTAGTCACAATTACAAAAAAAATTTCGCCTCTTGTCCTCCTCAAGTTATAAAATCATTACATACTCGCTTGGTCTTCTTGTTTTTCTTTGCTTCGCTTTCACTCTGGTGTTTGGCACCTCTCTGGAATTTAAATGATTGTGTTTAATGTTCTTTGCTTCATGAGTCGAATTGCAATCTCTTTACCTTTGCTTCCCATGTCTTATGCTCCAATTCACACGTTGAGGCTGGACATTGTGAACTGAAAATATAGGTTTATTCAATAGGTTATGTACTTTGTTGTTTAACGTTATGCTTATTCTTTTGTTGCTCTCTGGTAATTCGTGTACACAAACAAATGGTTCTTTCTTTTGATATATTAAAATTGGTCTCTAGGTGCATGTCATCCATGTTCGTTAGCTAATTTAAATATCTTGGTCTATCCGTTCTCCTCAAGTTTGTTGTTCATATTTGTAATGAGCTATTTGCTTGAGTGAACCATTGTTTTGAAGTGACAAATGTCTGTTTTCAAATATCTGTTAAAGCAGCAGATTTGAATGCTGATTATAGGTAAGAGCTCTTTCTATACTCGTACTTTGATGTTCTAGGTTTTTTCTTGATTCGTCACTTGTTCCAAATTCAAAAAAGATCATATTTAAAAGCTTTGGTGTACCTTAGTTCTGATTATGTCTTGTCTGGATTAGCAACACAGTGAGTTCCACCATCTTTTTTTACACAATTTCAAATAGTCACTCATACAGTTGGTTTCAATACTAGAACAAATTGAGGGGAAAAAAAACGTTCTCGGCATTCAGTAAACAAACTTGGTTAGCATTTTGTGATTTTATTAAGACATTGTTTCAGGTTGAGATACCTTAACCTGCATGCACGATAAGTCGATAACCACTTTAGGTTCAGAGAGATCCAGTGGTTCTGTTCATATTCTTAATCTAGCTGAACCTTTTGATTTTCCTCTACGTACTTCAACTGTAAGGCAGAGGCTGCATGATGTTGCTTCTTTCCATTGCACCATATGGACAGCAGATTGCTCTTCTAATGGCAGTCGAGCAATTGTTGGCAAGTCTCTCTCTCTCTCTCTCTCTCTCTCTCTCTCTCTCTCTCTCTCTCTCTCATTGACACTCCTCCACTGCACACGCAAATGGTATCGTTTTCGGGAAGCTTCAATTAGTTACTAAATCTCTGAAGCTGTGAGAGCTTGGTAATTGCTTGAGCGTGAAGAACCTACTTTAGTATGTGACATCAGGTTCTTGCTTGGCTGAACCCTTTGCATGACCGATGATTTACATAACTCTTCATTGACCTATATTTTATTTTTTGCTTCTAGATTCATGTTTGAGGGTTTTTTTTAGATGCACTTATTCAACTTTTGGTTAAGTTTATGAGTTAATTCCTGGTGCCAAGTTTTGCTCTGTGCACTGTGAATGCATTTTCAACATTGCATGTTTGTATAAAGCTCAAACTTTAGCTATTAAACTAAAGCAAGGATGTTCTTCTGATTCACTTTGGACTTTTTCTGGCTAGTTCTTCCAGTATTTATATGTTGTCTTTGTATATCTAGGCACGAATTTGGGAGCTGCATTGGTCAATTTGGAAAATGGGGTGGTATCCTGGGTGTGTCGTGGTAAAAGTGATGTTCTCGCGCTGCAATTTGACCAGTCGGTAATTCTTCATGTCTTTCAAGATTCCAAAGATATAGAAGCGTGATGTTTTGTGCTTTTCCCTTTTTTTAGTGGATTATTATTTTGGTAATCACAAGGTTTATCTTTTGTTGAAAAAGAAGCTTTTCTTTTTGTACCTTTATTGTATAAGCAGTCTCGTCTTTTCTCTGGATGCTGACACCTTTAATTCTTTTTTTGAAGGGAAATATCGCATTGTGCGGATTCAGAAATGGGGCTATTGTTACAGTCGATGTCCGTGAAAACCAAGGGGTGTCTTCGTCTAGACTGATCAATCATCAGATACCTTCCTCTCCTTCAGAAAGATTTCGTGGGCATTCTCAAAAGCAATGGTTTAAGGTAATCGTTTTGGGCACTTTTGCTTAGGATTTTTAGAAGTGAAAAGTACTTATTTGCTTTCCCACCAAAAGTTAATAAATGATTCTAATTTCAAAAAATAATGAAAAGAATGTATGGGAATTTGAGTGCTGATATTTGTCTATTATGAAAGCTTCCGATGTTTTGGGTTAAAAAGTAGTCAAGTGCATGACCTGCGAGATTTAAAGAAAAAGCAAAAGGCAAAAAGTAAAATCTTCTTGATGATGTGAATTATAAAGTAGTTGTGCTGAATTATTATGATCTTTTCCCCCTCCATTCAGAGAAACTGTTGGCTTTCTGTTTCACCCACATTTATAACAAAAACCTGCCTTAAGCTCTTGTAGGAATCTTGGATTCTTGTAAATTTTTCATGCTTGGCCGAGAGTACTTTTAGTCTCATCTATACTTTCTCAACTTGTCTGATATAATTTTTGGCATCAATGCTGTCCGAATTTCTTGCCAGAATAAAGGAGAGTAATGGGAAAATGTCAAGTGAATGTCTTTTCCCGTAACATTTATTCCTTCATATTTTAATCTGTTTTGAAAATTTCCTTGACTTGATGTCCTTTATTTGACTGCATCACGGGTTTCTCAAGTCATTGGTGATGAAACTTGGGATTTGATACCTGCAGCTCTCTGGAAAAATATATCCAACCGATACAACTTATATGCCTAAGTCTATTTGCAGGTTCGTTTACCTTTAATGTCTTTGAAGTCATTGTTTTGATTTATTTCATGTGATGCTTTTGCTAACATATACCTACTTTGAACGACTAGTTTGGTGTCACTCCAGTTGTACGACCAATACTTCTTAGCGAGTTCTATGGATGGCCCGGTTAGTGTCCATGATCTATCTATTTTAATTTGTTTACCTCTGTAAAATAGTCTCCTTTTCCCGTGCGAGATTCGTTATCATTATTTGTCTCACTAATGAACAGATCAATCTGTATGATCATCGCCAAATTAAAAAAGGGCCTTTGCAGTCCTATGAAGGGCAAGTGAATTCCTATACCCGTACACAGCTTGGGACGGACCCATCAGAGAAATTTCTGTTGTCAAGTGGTTATGTAGCTCTTCTCTGGATGTTTTTCTTTTAAAATTGTCACCAGAATCTACTGACTTCCTTAGCATACCTTTGATCTTAGGTGGAGAGGACTGCTATATGCGGCTCTGGAACATCAAGTCTGGGAAAGTTCTGTTTGAGGATAGATTTTCAACTTCAGTCCCCTTACTTACGTGTTGCCAGCCGATTGAAAGCAATACAACTTATCTTTACGTAGATTCAGCCCAATTTCCGTGGTTCTGTTGGTTTTCTACATTTCTTTCGAGTATTCTTTACTAATTATGCTCGTTGACTTGATTGTTTTAACTTGTTCAAAGGATATCCAAGCGAATTGGATGGCAGACAAAACCGTATGGGATACTCACATGGGCAGCATGAGAGCTGGGGGTCGTGGATTGGGTCACTGGATGGATTATACTATGTGCAGTGGTACTGATTCATGATTCTGATTTATGACTCTCCAGTATTAACGATCCATGCATCTGGAAAATGAATGCTGAAGTTGGAGGCTCAAGCCTTGCTGGCGCGTCAGAGCGTCATTTCAATTTGACCTTTTATACTCCCGGGTTGCGATGACCACTTTTGAGTGTCTTGAGGAATAACTCAACTCTCTGGAGGATGCGAACTGAGGTTCATCCACGAGACCTTTTTTTCCCCCAAAAAATGGTGCTGACTTTATATAGCTATAACTTTTCTTAGTTCAACGATAGTGACCAAATTCTTAAACCGGTTTCTTAGGCTGCGTAGTGTTTTTCTTTTTACTCTTGTTGTTCTGTAAACAGACGTAAGTTTAAAAAAGTTAGCTTCTGCGCTTTCTAAGGGTATTGAAGCCTTTGCGTGGTTGTAGCTATGTTTGTAGTACTATTTTTGCCTTCATTTCGACTGTCTTCTCGCTCCTGTGAAGAAATGTAGCTGTTACACTTGTGGAATGGAGTGATTTAATTTATTAGGGAGAATTGGGTGTCTATTTTATGGCTCAGCTTCCCTTTAATATGTTCTTTTTTTACAGTCATGCGTCGTAGTTCCCATGTATTGGAGAAGCCCAAAATGGTTTGAGAAGATGTGAAAATCACAGATTTTGTGACCTCTCGATGCCGAACAAGCCATGGTACCGAAAGGGCGTTAACGGAAACATTAACGTAAATTAGTTCCCGAACCAATGATCTCAGGTTTTCGTAGAAACCAAAACGAAATTCCTGCATTTTGATTGGACATTCTAGCCAAACCTCGACAGAGGCTAGTGGCGACTCATATTTGCTAAAAAAAGATAAGATCAATCTGCTGTTACGCAAGATATGGATTTAGGGAAAATTCATGTTCATGATCCATGGACCTTACGGATGAATAAAAGACTGATACTTCGATACGCCTTCTTTTATGATGTGTCACTCGGACCGTTTCATAAACACTTACCTCTAAACCCGCTTCATCGAGTTCGGCCCCTGAGATGTAGGTCGTGATAGGCTTGGCGACTCTATTGGGGACTAAGTTACAAACCTAAGTGGATTAAAGCCATAATAAACTTCTTGGTTGTTATATAACTTGTTTACATTTTGAGGCATCGATTGCATGGCAAAGTCACTTGGAAAATGAGGTTAGTCCACTAACCATGTGTTAAATGATTTTGTAGGTGAGAGATATAAGGGGTTGAGTGTGTGCAAACCCTTTGTTTTGTAGGTTGCGTTCGGGTGAATGTCGAATGTATGAGATTATATTGAAGTATTGTTTGCTTTGATTTTAAATGCGTGTTTACCTGCTTTAGCACGACACAATGTACCCACATCCCTTAATCTAAAACTCCGGATCACTTTAGGGAACCTTTAGGAGGTATTGAGAGTGGAATCCGCATGCAAATGCTTGTGGTAATCCATTTCTCAATCCCGCTCATCTTGGTTAGTAAGAAGTGCATCGATAGACGTTAGTAGCGGTGGGTAAACTCTTCTTATCTAATCAAGGTGGAAACCTTGAACCTTTAGAATCCTACCCTTAGGCGTCAAACCTCACATGTCCTCATGGGATGTGTCGTTGTATTTGCCATATTTTCATGGTAAGGTTGATTGTATTATTTCAATATTCTCTTATCGCAATTTCAATCACATCATTTCAATTCCATGTTATATTCTTTTTATAATGCGTGGTGATGAATCTTGATGCCCTAATTAGGATTAGTCAAAATGGATATATCAGAGATTCGAATCATCCCCGTACTGAGAGATCTCGTGGGCATGTGGGAAAGCTACAAGCCAAAGCACAAGGACTACATGGAAAAGAGGATTGGATACCCTTCCGCACTTTTATACATTGAGCCATGCGTCGCCATGATCAAGGCATTGTCCTATTTTTTAAACTTTAAGACATCGACGTTTGTGTTAGGTCGAAACGAATTGACCCCTGCAATTGGGGAGTATGGTATTAACATTGGAGGAGTCGGTTCTTTTGGTCTAGTTAGTCCTCCGATAGACATAGATCCTATTTCTCTTTTGAGCCAATTCTTAAGGGTTGACATTCTCCAAATCAAATGCGCCCTGAGAGGAAATTCCAATGCACTTCCTTTCTCATTTTAGAAACGGCATTTTTCTAGTTTGCCAAAAGAAGTGGGTAAGCAAATTCCTTACGTCTTTCTCTTAGCATTGGGTAAGTACAGCGCAAGTGCCATAATTTTTGTACGAAGGACACTTAAGTGTCATAACTTTTTTTTGGCTCACTTGAGTGCCATAACTTAAAAAAAAAAGAAGATCACTTAAGTGCCACTTACGAGCTGATCGTGAGGACCTGAAACCGCGGCTTTTCCGACCGAATAATGACCTTCCCGTTGAGGCGAGCACCACCAGCTTGAAGAAGGGGTGTCGGTGAATCATTTCATGGCCTCCATTCGTCTCGAAATTTTCATTTTAGCCTCCGTTGACAAAGGTAAAAATGCTTCGTAGTCACACATTTATCGAGCCAATTTATGTGACTACGAAGCATTTTTACCTTCGTCAACGGAGGCTAAAACGGAAATTTCGAGACGAACGAAAGCCAGGGAATAATTCACCGACACCCCCTCTTCAAGCCGGTGGTGCTCGCCTCGTCGGGAAGGTCACCATTCGACCGGAAAAGCCGCGGTTTTAGGCCCTCATGACTAGCTTGTCAGAGGGGTTGGTCGTGAGGGCCTGAAACCGCGGCTTTTTCAGTCAAACGGTGACCTTCCCGGCGAGGCGAGCACCATCGGCTTGAAGAGGGGGTGTTGGTGAATCATTCACTGGCCTCCGTTCCTCTCGAAATTTCTGTTTTAGCCTCCATTGACGAAAGTAAAAATGCTTCATAGTTACACAAATTGGCTCGATAAATGTGTGACTACGAAGCATTTCTACCTTCGTCAACGGAGGCTAAAACGGAAATTTCGAGATAAATGGAGGCCATGAAATGATTCACTGACACCCCCTCTTCAAGCTAGTGGTGCTCGCCTCACCGGGAAGGTCATTGTTCGGCTGGAAAAGCCGCAGTTTCAGGCCCTCACGACCATCTCGTAAGTGACACTTAAGTGATCTTTTTTTTTAAAGTTATGGCACTCAAGTGAGCCAAAAAAAAGTTATGGCACTTAAGTGTCCTCCGTACAAAAGTTATGGCACTTACGCCGTACTTACCCCTTAGCATTCTTTGGTTTTGTAGTCTTTTCATACACCAAAAAGATTATAAATCTTTTGGTAGTTCACATTGTCAATCAAGTGTGTATGTTCAAAAAATTCTCCAACATGATCTTAGGTGAAACCTTCGTGTCACTCAATAGGTTTAAACGAGACAAAAATGGTACTTTTAGAACCCCAATAGGTTTACTCCAAATTTGGTTAGTTTCTCA
Organism: Syzygium malaccense; assembly: GCA_031216405.1. NCBI lineage: Eukaryota > Viridiplantae > Streptophyta > Magnoliopsida > Myrtales > Myrtaceae > Syzygium > Syzygium malaccense. Next base: position 37,928,632 of record CM062263.1, on the reverse strand, counting down.
ACTCAAAGACTTCGGTTTGAGTTTGAAAATCATAGGCATGTCAAAAGATTGTCATTCTCTCACTTTTCCAAAAAAAGGAAGAAATCTTTCCTTATTAGTCATTCTCGATTTGGTTCAACTTTTTCAAAAATCTTTTTCCAAATCAAATCCAATGGTTAGATCGTTGGCTTGGAAATCCCGAGGTGCGCCTTACTAACGGATCCGACAACCCGATCCCACTTTTGGGTCTCACGGGGTCTACGTCATATTACCCTCTTAGAGTGATTCGTCAATATCATGCACTTCAAAAGATTCCGCTATCCCTCAAGTTGGGGTTATATTATTTTGACTATCGCAATATATCATCCAAAGGAACCAAATGGCGATTTGAAGGATATGATCGAGACCATTCATGACAAACAATACACAACAGAACAACCAAAGCAATGCACAAAGGAACAACCGAAGCAAGACAATGATGAAGCAATTCACTAATCAAACATGAGCCTCGGGATCAGCCTTTGCTTGACATGCATTTCGATTCACCCACCCACTTAATTGTCTAACATTGTTTAATTAATGGTTAATGATGACGGGCTACCATTTGCATTCACAGAAAGGCAACTCATATCGGTTAACCCCTAAAGTCGGGCTCCAAGTGATCATCGTGAGCTACCTGCCAAACATACACCGGGCCTAACATACATCTAACAAACACATGTATAGCAATGAGTAAAGCATGCATTCAGGCTCATGGGCCTTGTTCCTCAACCAATCAAGCAATGGAAGTGGGCCTCATAAGAGGACCACTTTTTCAGTTGTTATTATCAAATTCGTACCTCTTCTGTTCATATGTGATTAATCAATCTAATGATGTCCAAATAAAGTCATACAGGTGTCATTAGAAAGATAATTTCATGAGAATCAGAGTTAATAGAGACCATTTTTTCTAATTCCCCACTAATTTTCATGAAAATGAGAATTTTACCCTTGGGGACAATCTAGACCTAGTTTGAATTTGAATTCAAAGAAATTGTGGGAAAAATAGTAACCACTATCAAAACCCCGCAAAACTTTTTAGATAGTTAGGATTCTCCGTGTGTGATGGCTTTCATATTTTGAGCTTTTGCTAAAAAGCCCCCCAAATTTTTATAAAATTCGGTTTTCACCGAGAACTCTTTTGCAAATCATTTTTTAGGCCGGGAAGACCTTATCCGAGATTTTTAGCAAATTGACCTCTAGACATTGCTATTAGGACCCAAAATTTTCAGTCTATATCATAAGACCCTAATGGACAACTTTGTAGTTTTGATTTTTAGCAAAAAAATACTCAAAGTTTATCAAATTCGGAGAAACATCTTTTGGAAGTCAGTGGAAGGAATTTCAGATATGGACACAAAATCTGATTAAATAATGAAAAATTCCTTTGAACATCAAAATGAACTCTGATTTTGATAAAATTGGTATCATCAGAAAGCTCTGGATCTTAGTATGAACTTTTGTGAAGAAAATTTTTCCAGAAGATTTCATAAAAATCGAAGAACACATGAAGGTCGGTCATAAACTCATCTATCACAAAGACCAAGTCTCAATGACGATGCTAATCGTCCTAACCTAACATGCTTGTAATTTTATGAAAATTTTATAGTAGATAGATCTGAGTGTGCTTTTCAACTTTATTAGAAAGTTTTGTCAAATAATAAACACAAAAAATCAGAAAATCATCCAACCAAGCAAGGTCATTCAGTATCACAGAAGGACATAACATAACATGATCATTCCAGATTCTGATCTCAACTTTCGAAGGAGTTTTGACCTGGCAAACAATGTCCGTTCAAGACGTACAACCTATCAAATCGAAGTTTAAGATGTATTCTACGAATTTCTACTTTATCACTTTGCAAGATTCTAACATTTCAAAGGTCAAATCATCATCGCAAGAAATCAGGTCATTAGGATCCGAGAATCACAAATTTGAACTTACCTCGTGTTTTAACTCTTCAACATACAACTGAACGATCTGGTCTCCGTATATAGTCTTAGGACACCATGGAGAAGCCTTGGAAAGCTTAACAATCCTCTGAAAGTAGAGTACACAAATCACGGTGAGAATCGGTCTGGTTTAATCAAATGAACTATCAATGGAAAATCAAGTAAAAAGAAGTAATCCAGTGGCCGTTCGGAGGGAGGTTGGCCACCCTAGCCATGGGAGGATGCCAAGGAAGGCTGCTAGAGGCTTGGGATCATCGGACGGAACCATCAGCCAGCCGGTTCAGCCGCTTGAACTGGCTAGAATCAATATCGGCTCGGTTGCCGGTGACATAACTGAGAGAGAACATGGCCGGCAAACAGTCGGCGGAGCGGCAGGAAGCAAGCAGCCGAGAGAGAGGTATGGAGAAAACGTGAGATACAGAGAGGGAGAGAGAAGAGAGAGAAACCAGATCTGCAAATAAGAGCTCCCCCTAATTTTTAGAGGGAAAAGCTTATACACCTCCCCAAACTTTGAATTCTAGCCTTTACATCAATCTAATGGCCTAGAATGCTCCCTTAATGATTAAGAATATTCCTTAGGGGTTAAGGATAAATGACATGGCATTATGGATGGTCATGATCTATTCTAAATGAATGGCTATGATTGATTTGCTTACCCCCAAGTAATTTGCTTAATCCTTAAGCAAGGGTATTTTAGTAATTTCTACCTGGGGGCATTTTTGTAATTTCAATTTAAGGGCATATTTGTCAATTTGGGCATAAAGGAATGTGGTTGGCCAGAATGCACCACCAGTCGTTGGATTTTTTACCGGAAAACAGCCGGTCCGATCATACCGGTTCAATTTTGGTCAAACCGGGTTGAACCGGTTGGACAGATTTGATCCGAGTTTGACTGAGTTGAACCGGTTCAATTCTCGGCCCAATTTGTTACAATTTTGTACAATTCATCCCTATTGCGATTTATTAACCATATTGAATTGAATTTGATTAAATTGAATTGAACCAATTTGAAATACAAGCACAAATTGATCCAATTTAACTTAATTGGCCTAATTGCTCTTCAATTTGAGTTAAATTGCATGGCCAAGCTAGACTAATGAGTTTAATTGAAGTGCAATTGGCCAAATTAAGCTTCAATTCATCAAATTGGATGTCAATCTAGAATGGGTCGAGTTGAATTGCACTAATTGGATCAATTACTATTAGATTTCTCAATCATTGGATCACTAGATTGATCAAATTGGCTCAAATTCATGTGAATCTTTCAAAATTGATTTCAGATTTGAGTTTCATATAAGAAATTAGGCTCATCTGTATCTCAATTATGCAAATCATGAAGAACCGATCGGAATTCCAAATTAGGGCACAAATTGGGGGTATTCATCTTTGACTTGAAATTCTAAAATTGATTTGAAAATTGAATATAATATGACCCCTAGATCAAATGTGGTGATGGAAACTATCCTAAAAATGACTAGAAATGAAGTAATTTCAGTTTTGGTCAATTTGAACCAAATTCCGTAAATTAGAGAAAAGTTGATTCTAAATCGATTTTTGTAAAATTGATGATGGCAAAGTGAAATTAAGTTGAAAATGAGTTGATTTAGGGGTTTCAAAATTTTTGAGTATTTTTGGACAAAGTGTTGATCAAAAGTCAATATTTTAGTATTTACACACTAAAATGTCAATTAATGGGTCAAAATTTGAATTTTTTGAAAATTGATAATGCAAAAGTGAAATTGACATTATTTTGGGGTTTTTCATGCAAAAAACCAAATTTTGATTTTGGGTTGACTTTTGGTCATGTTGAGGAAAACTCCTAATGAATTTTGAAACTGACAAAACTTTCTATGTTTATCTTGTGAATCTGACATGCATTCCATTCCAGATTAATATATTTTAGAAGTTCAAAGGGAAATATCAGGCTTTACAAATCTTCAAAACTAAAAGTTCAAACTCAAAATTAAAAATTCAGACTTTACCATAAAAGTCAATCAGACTCTAATCTTGAAAGACTCAAATTTTACTAAAGACCTATGCAGACTCAGGTTCTGAATGTAAAGCAAGAAACAGAAATTATTCAGACGCAGAAGTTTTGCAGATGTAGACTCAGAAGTTTTTCAGAAGCAGAGGCAAAAATCATTCAAAATGAATCACAACACTTAGTGATCTGGTATGAATTTCAAAATAGGAAAGTTTTGATTGACTCAATCTTAATCAAATTGATTGACAATACAAGTATGCATTACAACGGACAAAACTCTACTTATGGAAACCAAGATTCTGATTGTATGGGCGAACAGAATCAGCGGGATTCAGATTTTATCAACCAACGGCTACTCAATCCATTTTATATAAATCTGTCCAAGATGAAGATTGGAAGATGATCCTCTAAAGACTATCTCAAGGCTAGTTTGGGAGTGGAGGAGTATAAAAGGATACCTACGAGGAGCAGAAGGTATGAACGAGATCGAGAATCAACAAGTCCAAAATCTGAGCATTCTCTGATCCTTTTTCTTGTCTTTCTGAGCTAAACATTAACATCTTGAGAAACACTTTGTAAGAGTGATTGTGTAAGATAGAGAGTCCTATCATACACAAGAGTGCTATCACTCAGAATCTGTAATTCCTCTTGATTACATAGTGAAATCTAGTCATTAGGCTATCAGCGTGGGAAAGTAGACGTATGCTTGCTATAAGCCGAATCATATAAACTTGTGTATAGTTTTTCAATCACTTATCTCTTACTTTACTTACTGCACATCAAGAGCACTATCTATATAAACTATTTTAAATTTGAATTTTACTCAGACTCAACTGTGGTCAATCATTTCCGCTTAAATTGATCAAAATTATTTAAAATCATCTATTCACATCCCTTTAAGTGATCCTTGCCAGCCACATCAGGTCAAAGTTTGAACAAAAAATCAACTCAATAATCAACTCTTTAACTTTTTGAAATTGAAATGCAAAAAGTTAGAAAATGAATGGCTAATACTAATTCAAATGCTAAATGACTCTCTTTTTTTTTTTAAATTGAGGATTGGGTTCTGTTGCGATTAAAAACCCTATTCTCAAGATTTTTATCTTTATAACGCGTCGGCTAAAAATCAAGTGTCAACAATATCTATCATGTTCATACCATCGGTATGATTAGGTAACTGTTGCATATTCAGCTGGGATTCTTGAAAGATAAGATCTTTTTATCAATCAAATTCTAAACTTTAATTTTCAAAGCAAGGCAATTGTCGGTGCTATGGCCTTTCTCACTTATATGATACTCATAAGATTTCGTGGCATTAAAGCCAATGAACTTTAGAGGGTTGTCCCTAGGGACTTGTTTCGCCACTATTCTTCGCTCAAGGAGCATGGGTAAAAGCTTTGATAACAGTGTTGACAACGAAGAGAATAACCTTTGATGTGCTTTTCGTTTCTGTTCATAGTTTCTTGACGATCCTTTGGACAAAAAGCTCAGTTTTTGTGAAGGTATCAATTATGTTTTTGAGATGAGGGTTTTAAATGTACACTATTTCAACAGCAAACCCTTTATCTTTCTTGGTTGGAAACTTCTTAGCTCCACCTTCGGATATTCTTCCATCTCGGATAGCCCATTCCACTCTTTCTCCGACATCCACAAGATGTGCGAAAGTCAAACAACTATTATTATAGAGAATGTTGAAGTATTCGGCGGGTAATGACTTTACAAACAATTGCATGATTTCTTTCTTGCTCAATGGTGGTTTCGCTTGAGAAGCCATGGCTCTTCATCTTTGGACAAAAGCCTTAAACGACTCATTTCTCTTTTTCTCAACTCACACCAAATCTTCTCAAGTAAGGATGCTTTCGGAGTTGAATTTGTATTGTTGTAAAAACTCATTGGCAAGGTCCTCCCATCCGTGAATCTTTTCCATATCAAGCTCGATGAACTAAGATAAAGCGGGTCCAATCAAGCTATCTTGGAAAGTGTTGACAAGAAGAGGAACATTATCCGAGTATCGAGCCATCTTTCCAAAATAATATCTCAAGTGAGTCTTGAGACAATCAGTGTCATCATACTTTCTCACAAACTCCAGTTCTTTATAAGACTCCGAAACTTTCACCTTGGTGTATGGAGACAACTTATCTACGCCTTGCATTTGGTAACCTTGCAACATGCACAAGCGTTCTTCAATCTTTGCTAGCCGTCTTGCACTTTCATCATCCTTGAGAGTTGCAATATTCTCCTTTGGAGTGGTTTTGAGATCTATCATGATGGGTGTGACCGTAGGGACATCTTCGGCCATTCATTTATCAGTATGCTCATTAACTTGTGGTTCAATTGGTGCGGTAGGAATGGGTGGCACTCTTGTATAGTGGCGGCTATCGTTTCTGCCAACATGGCGACTATTTGAGCATGTTGGTTCTCGACATTAGTGAGTTGAGTATTGGCGTCTTCTTGATCCATTATAGCTTAAGAATGGGTCCTCACGCGTGATCTTCCTCGTTCCATTTTTTTGCTACTTTGATTAGAAAAAGAAATCAAGTTAGTATGTAGAAAATGAGACAAAAATATAAAACCCTTCAATTTTATATTTTCTTTCGATAAAATAGGGATAAGAAATATTCACATGATCTCAATATCATGTAAACAAATCTTGTCAAAATTTCTTCACAAGAAATTATACAATTAAAGGGGTTATGCGCAATGAATAATCAAGATGTCTATCTATATTCCATTCGAATCTCGAAGAAAGAGAGTGCATACAAGGGAAATTACACTATTTACCACAAAATTTGTGAAATAACATCCCTATACATCAATCTAGAAATAAAAGGAAAATCCTATTACATCATTACTAAAAATGAGTAAAAAGGAAGCCCTATACATCAAATCTATGAAATGAAAATTACATGTAAGAAGAATTTCCAATGGAATACAGACAAACTCATAATGGATTCTCTTTAGGTGCGAGGCGAATGCTTTTGTTTTCTTGGGTCAAATGTTCGAACTCAGCTAAAGCCTCATCCCTTTCCCTAAGAGCTCGTGCGGTGATAGCTTGTTGTTGAGTTGGCTTCTTGGGAATGTTTGGGAGGTCCACTTTAAGCTTGGGCTTAAGGCGAGAGTGCATGTATTTCGGTAATGCATGGTGTATCTTTATCTCACCTTCCAATTCAGACTCATCAGTCGTGAAAATCGGCTCCGGGTGGCATTCATACCACATATCAATGATGGTCTTGATCATATCCTTCAAATTGCCATTTGGTTCCTTTTGATGATATATTTGCAATAGTCAAAACAATATAACCCTAACTCGAGGGATGGCGGAATCTTTTGAAGCATACGATATTGACGAATCACTCTAAGAGGGTAATATGACGTAGACCCTGTGAGATTTAAAGTGGGATTGAGTTGTCGGATCCGTTAGTAAGGTGCACGTCGGGATTTCCAAGCCAACGATTTAACCATTGGATTTGATTTGGAATGAGATTTTCGAAAAAGTTGAACCAAGTCGAGAATGACCAACGATATAACCATTACGTTAATGTTTCCGTTAATGCCCTTTCGGTACCACTAAACTTAACATGATTGTTATCTAAATTGTCATGCATTTGATTTTTACAATTTTCATGCTAAAGTCTTAGTCCACTGGGTGATCATATATTTTGTTTTTGTGTTTTCCATTTAGGTTCTAAACTAGCCCTATATTAGTCTAAAAACAAAAGAAACAAACAATTTGTATTGAGATGACAATGTATGAAGTAAACACAAAAGGTATTGAAAGACAAGCTATTCTAAGTGCAAGGAAAGAAAGACCCACAACTCGTTGGGTATTTATTACAACATGAATGGAAAGACCCAAGACATGATCAGGTAACATGATGTGACATCCCAGAGCGTTACCTACTGCGATACGGCATTCTTTTAACCATCTTTGGTGATATTATACAAGCGAAAACTAAAGCTTAAGTTAGAACTTATAGTATGGATGCGGTCCAAGTACTACACTCAACATAACTGAATGGGGATTTCATATTATCATTTCTACCGTTACACACATACACGAGCATTACAAAAGACAACATGAGGGGACCAAAAAGATATATTCTCGCCATCACTAAGTGGCTCTGTACGTGTGTCACTCTTAACTTCTTGCCCGTCGTCGCAATTTATACCAAAAAGTGGCAATTACGACATCTTGAAATGGCATCCCCATCCACATTCCACCACCACCATCCAGCTAAGTCTCGGTAATCTCCTCCGGGTCACTCTCCTTGCTTAGGTCACTTTCCTCACTGCTTCCACCATTACCTCTATCGTCCATGAACCGAAGAGGGCCTAACAGCTCACTTCCAAACTTGACATACCACGCATCAAAACGATACGGCACCAATGGTGCCCGACCAACATCCACCCATACATCCGAAACGTGTAGAGTAAACAGCAATGTAGAAGTCGGAAAAGTCACATCTTCCCATGAGCCCATTTATCCATATCGAGACAACGGAGGGATATTCATTCTAAATATTTGAAAAGAAGTAAATCAACGGGAGTGAGCAATTGCTCAACAAGAGATGAAAATATGTTCATAAACCAACCTATCTAACATGCTCTCGATTCCTAGGACACACCTACATAAATTTCATTTTAGACAAACAAGTAAAATTTGTATTTCATTTGAAAATCATGTGAATCAAACAATCATGTATCACATGTCACACACATCATATTGCATTCATGTGCATGTCATTGGATCTAACCCTATCTCACTGTATAACCGGTGGCAAGCTGGCCTATGCGAGTCACTTCCGGCGTGCAAGCTGAACTTCCATGGCAAGCTAACCATAGGCATCCTACACTCCTGGGCATCTTGATGCTTAAAACCAAGGCATTCTCCTCCCGACAACATACAACCCTCCATCGGGGCATTCACGGTTCATCATCCCACACTCCGAGGCATCTTGATTCTTATAACTAATGCATTCTCCTCCCGACAACACACAACCCTTCGCCGGGGCATCCACGGTTCATCGACCGTAGGCATCACATACACATTACCCAAATATCTTATGCATAACTAGTACATGCTATAACATGCAAAGATGATAACTCATGTGTACATAACAACATGCCACTATCATAATATCACATTCTTTTACTCATAGTAGCTCTCACATCACCTTCCAAATTCTGCCATCACATAAATGACCACATTTACCCCATCATTATTCATCAAAACAAGGTCTATCATATCTTATTAGAAAGCTTAGAGTGTTTACATTACATCGTTAGAAAATATCAAGTCGAAATTCCAACATTTTCACATGAAAAATTGTGCATCTTTGAAATTGGGTAAATCTGAGCTGTTTTGCACAGTAATAAAAATCCTTTTAAAATAGATAGTAAATGAATTCTAAAAATTTTAAATTTTAGATGTGTTGTCGAAGACACCTGGGTAAACATTTCTCATAGCAATTCAAAGTCCAAAAGTTGTTTGTAAATATCTCATTTATTAGCTCAAAAACAGACCAAAAGTTGTTCGCTGGAACAGAATCTTTATTTCCGAAAATCAGCTATTTAACGTATCCATTTCATCTCCAAAAATTCTCAAATTTTTATATGTTGTAGAGGAAGAAGTTATAAAGAATTTTTTTTGCGGGAAGTTTGTTCAAAATCATCCTAAAAAAATTTGTGGAAAATCAAGAAGGTGTAGAGGTCATAGAAACAACATATTCTGGGCAGTCTAGCACGGGTTGAAAGTAGACTTTCGTACTACTCAAATCAAGTCCAAAAATTTTTAAATTAAAATGTGTTAAATTTCAATATGGTTGAAACAACTTTTAAGAAGAAAGTTTCTTAAAATTCGGTCCACAAAAGTCTCCACAAAAATGACAAATCGAAGAGTTACATAGAACCCGAATCTGGGTTTTCCATAACAAAGTGCAAGAATTGAGTCCGAATAGAAACCCAATCAATTTTCTTCAACCAAACTCATACTCAGCACCTCAAATGGGCATGCAACACTCATCACCATTCTCATTCCAACCACTATTACCCATCTAGGTAACATGCCATTCAAATTCTTGCCATAGAACACACATGCAAGATCATTTAGGGATTAAACAATAACACGCAAGGCCAATAGGGTCTTGTACACTCACATGCACACTCAAATAAGACTTGAACAGCAACATGCACGCCCATCTAACACCATAAAACCAACATGCAAAACCAAAACAAATCATCCATAACATCAAACAAGAAAATCAAGGGCATAGAGAGATGGTAGGCTTAGGAACAAGCATCATCTCCTTGTCTTGGGCTATCAACGACCGGCAACTCTTTCTCTAAGGTGTTGGCCACGCCTAAAACAAAAGAAACGAGCTGGAAATGGAGGTGGTTCGGCGGTGAGGAAGCAGCGGTGAGTGAGGACGTGATTGGCGAGAGGGAGAAGGAGAGAGTGAGTCTGTGTTAGAGAGAAAATAAAAAGAAGGAAGTGAGAGGGTGAAGGAGAAGGAGTCGGCCGAAGGGGGTAAAAGAAGAGAGGGAGAGAACTATGGTTAGCTTCCCCATCATGAGCTCAAGTTGAGTGATTAACACTCTTTCTAATCTTACATGAAATTCCATTGGGCAAAGGGGTGGCAAGTCATCATTATTTGGCTTAAAACAATTAAATTAACTAGCAATTAGGGACTCCATGTGGCTGGCCATGCAAGGGCATTTTGGGCATAATTTTTGTGTCCAATTGTCCAATTCAAGTGCACCAAATGTCCACTTAGGGCCTTGCTTAATATCTATTAATCCTATACCTTAATTGATCCCTAATCTTATACATATTGTCACATGATAAGTCTCTTAAACTGTCCAATGCATCCCAATGATTATCTTGGGTCATAATGTATCAAGTACCTAATTATCGATGTCCTTGGAAGTATCTCGATAATTATCTAATAAATCTTTGGCCATTTTCAATAGCGATTCATATAGTGCTATTTCGAAATTTGGGATGTCACACATGAATTGTGTACAAATCAAGACTGGATTGGACATCGGTCTTTAGTCACCATCTTCGAAGTTATTTGGCCATTTTCTCCATGGGCCACCTCATGGGTGTCGGTTTTATAATACATTCGAGTGGCACTCAAACAAGGTCAAGCACAAACATTCAAGCATCAACTCAAGAATAGGGCTCGCGGTCGGCCTTTACTTTACATGCATCCTGATCATCCTTCCCACTTAATCAACTAATCATTGATTGATTAATAGTAAACGATAACGAGCCACCATTTGTATTTATAAAACAATGGCTCATATCGGTTAACCCCCTAAATTGGGTCTCAGTGTTTACCATGGGTTACCCGCCGAACATGCATCGGGCATAGACATACATCTAACAACCACATGTGTAACAATGAATAAAGTATGCATTTAGGCCCATAGGCCTTGTTTCTCAATTAATCAAGCAATGGAAAGTGGGCCTCATAAGAGGATCACTTATTCGGTTATTATTATCAAATTCAGACCCCTTCTATCCATATGTAATTGATCAGCTTAATGATCTCTAAATGATACAAATCAGGTGTCTATAGAAAGCTTAGATGGTGAGGATCAAAATTCAACAAGATCATTTTGCCCAATTCCTGCCTGATTTTTTCGAAAATCAAAATTTAACTCGAAATGACAAACTGGACCCTTTTTTGTTAGGGATTTCAAAATTAAGGCGGGAAAAATAACAATTTTATCCAAACTGCGTGAAAATTTTTAGGTAGTTAGGATTTCCTGTGCCTAATAACTTTCATATTTTGAGTTTTTGCTAAAACATCCTTGATTTTTTTTATAAAAATCTATTTTCACCGAGGACTCATTTGCAAAAAGGTAGAAAATGAACGGCTAATGCTAATTTAAATGTTAAATGACACTTTTTGATTGAGAATTGGGTTCTGTCGTAATCAAAAACCTTAATTTCAAGTTTTTACTTTTCAAGACGCGTCGGTTAAAAATTAGGTATTAACAATATTAAGCGGTAATAGTTGCAAGCAAGGATATTGCTAATGTGGATGTTAGTATCATATCCATAATCATTTTGATGTATTTGATCCGCTTACGAATAGGAAGAAGGAAAATGCATTGATAGAAGCGAGATTTTTCGCGAGTGTAGTGACCTTGGACGGTTTAGTGTCCCATAGCTACGTGGCTTTATATCGTATGGATTGTGTGATATATGCCCATTTTTCTTTCTACATCAGTGTATCGGCAGTTGACCTTAATTTTATTGTGAGTCAGTGAGTAATGGGCCAGCTCAAGGCCTTGAATACTGATCAGGAGCTGGTGGCATTCCTTGATAAGCACGTGGACATCCCAGGGTAACTGATATGCTCCTTGGAGTGTACTTACAAGAGCTAAACAGTCAGACTCCACTGTCACTATTGCTAACCCACAAGAGGACACCCATTTCACCACTTGGAGCAGTGCTAGGGTTTCAGCATGAAGATCCGATCGAACCCGCACGAAGCTCGCGTGGCCGTCAATGAGCCTCCTGGTGGAGTTTCGGCACACCCATGAGATGGTGCCAGTTGTTTCACCCTCCAAGAACGAGCCATTTACGTTGATTTTATATGTACCGGCGCTCGGTGGAGTCCACAATCCCGATAAGGTCTTTCCTTTATTTTCTTTTCTGGATGATTTTGAGCCCTAATGAGATGTTTTCATTCAGGGCAAGGGCTTCAGAGATCACCCATCTTGGGTTCGGTTTCCTCCCCCTAAAGACGCAATCGTTTCTTGCCTTCCATGTTTGCCACAAGAGCACCACGACAAACTTTAGATCTGGCTGCGCCACTTGTGAGTTTCTATAGTTTAAGATCCACTGTTCAATTCTGCTAAATCCGTAGCTCGACACCTTGATGTTTGCTTGCAGGTCCGACTAGACTTCGTTTGTCCAGGGGCAGAGGAGAAACAAATGCTCAATAGTTTCACGGTTCTGCTGACATAGAGGACACATAAGATCAGGTTCGATCTTTCTTTTGAGCAAATTGTCTTTTGTGGGTAGCACGTTTTGGCATACGCTCCAGAGATATATTCTCAGTTTAGGGGGAATGTTTAGTTGCCATATTTTACTCTAGAGTTCGGTTGGAGTTTGGTATGAGGAGTATGGTTGTTGTATGTTTACTGTAGTTGAGGCTGCTCGTAAGAGGTTGTAGCTATTTTTCATTGTGTACACACCTGACTTCATTCCTGTTCAGATTAATTTATCTGGCTCAGCAACAGTTGGTAGAGGGATGGAAAGTATCTCCTTCACCATACTGTCATCGAACCGATGTCGTATTAATTGTTCATCCCAGGAAGAGTCTTGTTTATTTATGAGGTCTACCACCAATCTTGGCTCATCAATATTTGCTGGGCCTCCTATCACTCCTGATGAAATCCATTTATCTTCTTTGATTTTTATCGATTCCCTCTGCCAACCGACCACTAAGCTGACTTTGAAACAGCTTCCCTCCCCATTAATAAACCCCGTCACCCCCAAGATGGCCTATTTCCTTTCCCTGCATGCCAAAAGTCAAAATGTGGAAAATAAATTCCTTTCAATGTTCTACTCCAAAGAGTTGTAGGGTGTTGAAAGACTCTCCAAGCTTGCTTGCTTAGCATAGCTTTGTTGAATGCGATTAAGTCCCTGAAACCCAGTCCCCCTTTTTCCTGTCTAGTCTTGAGCAAATCCCAACTTCTCCAATGAATACCTGCCTTTGACTCCCCATTTTTCCACCAAAAAGCAGCAATTTTCTGTTCTATTGCTCGACATATGGATAAGGGGATTTTGAAAACCGACATTGCACACTGCGATATAGCTTGGATCACAGCTTTTAAAAGGATTTCTTTCGTTGCCTTTGATAACAATTTTTCTTTCCAACCTTGTAATTTTCGTATTCACTCTAGCCAGGATCCATCCAAACATCTCTTTCTTTTAAGCACCCCAATCTGACGGAATTTCAAGATACTTCCATGTTTAGTCAATTTCCGAGACATGCAAATCTCGGGCCCTGTTTTGTCTCAAACTCTGAGGGCAACAAAAACCGAAGAAAATGCCTGATTTGTTTAAATTCATAGCCTGCCCTATAGCATAACCATATTGGCTTAGTATATTCGCCACATTTTGACACTCGCTAACCTTTCCATCTAGGAAGAGAATTGAGTCATCGGCAAACAATAAATAAGTTAGTGCAGGGAAGTGTTTGTTCAGTTTTATGCCTCTTATGTTTCCCATCTCTATTGCATTTTTCAAGAGCAAAGAGTGCACATTAGCAACAATAATAAATAAGTATGGGGAAAGAGGGTCGCCTTGCCTAATTCCTCTCAAGGGTTGGAAGAATGGCAACGCTTCTCCATTAAATTTGATGCTATAAGAAACCGTTGTTATGCATTGCATAATCCAGGCCACCCATCTCCTGTTGAAACCCATTTTTAGTAGGCAAGCTTCTAAAAAAATCCCATTCTATTCGGTCATAGGCCTTCTGCATGTCAAGCTTCAAAATGGCTTGGAATTTTTTCTTTCTCTTCCTGATTCGAAGCTGATGTAACACTTCTTGTACCACCAAAATGTTATCTTGAATTTGCCGTCCAGCAATAAAAGCACTTTGCTCCTCCTCAATCAATTGGGGCAGCCAAGGTTTCAAGCGATTTGCTAATACCCTTGAGATAATCTTGTACGCAAAATTGCAGAGACTGATAAGACGATATTGGGAGAGATTCTCTGGATTTGGGACCTTGGGAACAAGGGTGATGTGGGTCTTGTTCAATTCAAGAAGTAGGGCACTGCTGCTCATGAAATTTTTAACAAGCGGTAGCAAGTCTGATTTAATATCTCCCCAGTGATGCTGATAAAATAGTCCATTAATCCCATCCGGTCTGGGAGCTTTTGACGCACCCAATTGAAAGATAGCATCCTTACTTCTTGGAGGATGACTTCTGCCACCAACGATTCATTCATGTCCTTTCCAAAAAGATTTGGACACTGCTCTAAAATAGGGCTAAAGTCTCGGTGTCCTACTGAATTGTATAGCTCTTGAAAAAAAATTGTTGTGCCCTGTTTTAGTTTGTCTGGGTCTCTACTCTATTCCCCATCTTCTAATCTCAACATGGAAATTTTGTTTCTCTGTCTTCTTTGGATAGTTGAGGCATGAAAAAATTTAGTGTTTTTATCACCTCATCTCATCCACATGATTCAAGATCTCAATCTCGAATACATTTCTTCTTGTCTCCATAATTCTTGAATTCTGCCTTTTAGCAGTGTAACTCTCTTTCTATCTTGTTGTTGATTAGTATCATTATTAATGAGCTGAAGCTCCTGTTTCAACCAAGCTATTCTCGCTTTGCATTGGAAAAATTTTGCTTGCTCCACCCTATTAAGGCACGAGTCACCTCTTTCAGCTTACTCACAAAATTATGATTTGGTGGGCAAGTGGTCACCCATGCTTTCTTGACTATTTCATTGTACTCTTCATTTTCCATTCAATAAGCCTCGTATTTAAAGCCTCTCCTGCGCTTCGCTGCTTCTATTTCCAAGGAAAGTAAAATTGGGCTATGGTCCAAGCCAATTGCAGGTAAAGCAAAAGCTTCGGCGGTTGGAAAAGCCACCCTCCAATCCATATTACATAAAACTTGATCCAGTCTTTCTTTCACAAAATCTTCCCTCTCTCGATAAAAGCGCACCCTTTCCATTCAAGATCCAACAGCGAGCACTCATTTATAAGGTCCCAGAATGCCGCCATTCGATAGTGCTCAGCCATCCTTCTCCCCACCATCTCCCAATGGTACACATTTCGTTAAAGTCTCCTAGACAAATCTAGGGAAGATGGTTAAGGTTACTAATATGTCTCAATTCCTCCCACAATTTCAGCCTATCTGGGAAGGCATTTGGTGCATGCACGAATGTAATCTTCATAGGTCTTTTGCGCTCAATATCACCATAAACCATATTGATATAATCATCCGAATACGACTCCATTGTAACTGACACCCCTTCGCTCCACATTACCGCGAAACCACCCGCTGTACCCCTGGCATTAACCATAAAACGATCATGAAAATTCAGTCGACATTTCAGCCTTAGTACCACTTGCTGCTGGTTTTTTGTTTCCATAAGTAGAAGAATCTGGGCCTTTCTTGAGTCACGAGGATTCTTAAGCTTGAGTTGTCATGGCGTGCGCAACCCTTGACAATTCCAACATAATAGCTTCATTTGTGCTCCAGTGGCCTATTATGGCTAGCCATCAAAGCCCAATTCCGTGAATTCTTTGAGACTCGAATTAGAATCTCCATAACCAGTGTTTCATCCAATGAAGAAACTCTAGATTGAGCCTTGCAGCTAATTTTCAATTTCATCGTTTTGCAGGAAGCAGAGATTGGAGCTTAGAAGGGGACTGAAAATGAACCACCACAGTAACTAAGAAGACACGCAGAATGGGACTGAGAGAGAACCACCTCAGCACCAAAGGAATCGCACGTTTACTTGAAGGAGCAGTATATGAGGTCTCATTTACTCCTCAATCCATTGAAGCCAGAATTCAGAGGTTGATGACTAAATGGGAGGAAAAGGGGAAATAGAGGTTAAACGAGTCGGTATGTGGGTTGTTATGGAAGTGTGGAAATCGGTGCAGTACTAGTAATAACCATTGCAAATGTTGGCTATGTTGTTGCTAAATGGGTGAATGGAAGGGATTGGGGATGAAGTAGCAATGGTCAAAGGGGATTTAGGGTTTCGGCAGGACAATAAAATTGGGATTTGGGGATTTAGGGTTTAAGGATGGGTGGGTTTAGGGGATACTATCACCATGGGGATAGAGAAAGAGGTCTCACAAAGGAGAGAGAACAGCTCTCAAATAAAGTTGCGGGTGGATTGGGTTGTCAAAGCCCAAATCCAGAATACCCTCCCCTCTAATTGGGTCTTTAACCCATCCTAAGCTCTTTGGGATTTATTATGCTCTGAAGTCCACTCGGTGTACCTATCAATTTTCGATTATGAATGATGAATGAAGCTCTTTTTCGACCCAAAAAAAAGAAGTTGATCTTAATTTGCATGAGATTGGGTGATTTTGGTCCAATGACCCATAGCACTCAGACATTATAAGCCCTAAACAATCCATAACACCTAAAGCATCCAAGAATAACGGTAGTTTAACTTCAAATGATTTTTCTGTTATCATAAGATAAATTTTGAACAAATCCCAAAAGAAAAAGGCCGAATAACATCCAAATAAATCACAAACAAAGCCCAAAATAAACCTTAAATAAACCTCAATTGCCTTTGATTAACCTCCAAATGTCTCTAAATAACCTCTATTAATAAGCCGTGATCAAATGACCCTTAATCTAACTAACCCCCAAGATAAGCCCTAAGTAGACATTGAATAAACCCAAACAACCCCTGAGCCCCACACCCAATGTATCCCTCGAATTACCCCAAACCCTAAACATTCCTTGCATTACGCGCGGGCTATATGAGGGCTATTTTTGGTTAAATGTTGCGATAACTTATTTCAATGGTTAGTGGAGGTTCCATAGGAAATAATTTTGGGGCGAAAATCAAAAGTGAGAGGATAGCTAAGGTAAAAAAAAAGAAGGGAAAAAAACACACAAAACGTGTGTATTCAGAAAAGACTAAAAGTAATCGGGATATATAAGAAGATACTTATCCTAATCTTTTCACCATCCATTGGAGGAACAAATGCGATCTAACACTATCACAATACCGAAATTGATAACGAATAAAATGGATATATTTGCTTATACTTACGATGAATCGCGAAAACAAGTTAATTGTATGTTTTAATATTTACTTATCATTTGAAGTACTGACGAGATAAATAAGTTAATATTAATTCTAATCTTGCAATTTACGTATATTAACTAGTGGCATTATTTTCGGGGAAGAAAAAGAGAAAGAATAAAACGAATTTGTCGAGTAGGGTCAACGTGCGAGTCAATTGTCATGCAAAATGCAAAATCTTGAGGAAAAAAACCATTTCGATTTTTCAAGAAAATAAAATATAGACTGAAAACAAAAGAGAAAATCGAAGGGAGCAGTATCGACCATTGATCGAGTAGCAGCAGACTTGTTAAATGTGTGGGTCGGGTCAGGTAAAAATGATCCGACCTAAATTGCCAATTAACTCATTTATAATCCATTTATGCCCAATGCAATTTTCTTGACCTATACCCGATCTAATTCATACCCGACTCGATCTATATTGTTAAAACACTTTCATATTTAACTAAATTTAGAAAAACTCTACGTAAACTAATATGAGTGAGGGCGAAATTGAGTGGGGACGAGAAAGATAAATTGAATTTAAAAAAGTTATAAATCTATTTATGACTCATTTACGATTTATTTATGATCTGTTTAATACATATATTATATATATTTAGTTATGATTTATTTATTAAATATAATTAATCTATTTATGATCTATGTATTAATACATAGGTTAAAAAATAGATTTATGATCACGTAGCAGTCCTCCCCTGTTCACGACCTCCGGCGCGATTCCAGGCCTTCCGGCTCTTGTTCACGAACCCTAATGCTCTCTCCCTGCGTATCCTCCGCTCTCAGAATCTTAGGTAATTTCTCAACGTAATCCATCGATTCCGTGTTCTGTGGACTTTTGTTGTGCTGTTCTGCACCGAATTCGGGTTTTAAATAGTTATGTTTTACTCGATTCGATGCGCATGACTGAAAGTTTTGCTGCCGAACGCCCGCGGTGTTCAGGTTTGCTATTGTGGGTGTTTGCCTTTTTGCATAGCATAGCAAGTGGCTTCTCCCCCAATCTAGATTTTCTTCTGCTTCGGATTGTGCTCTTGTTTTGGAAGGAGAACGGATTTAGTAGACCCGCATCAAGAGTTTCTTCTCTGTTGACGTTCTGTTACTCCCTGTGACACTAAATTTTTGTTGAGGTTTGAACCTTTTGCAGCCCGAATTTTGTTGATATAGCAAGCACTAGGAGAGGACAAGTAAAGTGGTTGCTGATCATATGCTTTGCCTTGTGTTTTGTTATTTCCTTAATCGAAAGATTTGTCATTGGTTTGCTCATCATTCTCAGCGGTAACCCTTGCAGCCCCGCTAAAATGCTATGTGGGTTATTTTAATAGCTCCTTTCCTGTGGGAACCGGACTGATGTGGCATTGACGATGGGAAGCCGCGTACTCGAATTAATCTAGGGCGAAGCCTGACTCTGATATGATGTTAGAAATTCCGATTGAGAACTTAAGCCATTAGGTGAAAGGAGACTCTACCTATAGAAGCCGAATTGGAAACGCCATAGACAAGGATGTGTGATATCTTCACCCCCCTCTCACTTAAAAGAAATCTAAAGCTATCGGGTGGAGAAGAATACATGTAAATAAGGCCTATTGAAACCTTATAGGCAGATGATGTGGAACACTTCGACAAGCGTTATGCTAATACATTCCAATGTAGAAGTTTTTAGACAAGGAGAAAATCAAGTAAGAAATTATATGTGGAGAAGAGGTGGATTAGTATGTTTGTAATTTTTGGCAATTAGTAGATATTTCTAGAGATACCAAGGCTAGAGGGACTAGTCTCAAACCCAAGTTCATGTTTGAGTTGGGAAGTTGGTAGAGGCAGAGAAGATTTATGTAGGATGATTACTAGTTGAGTGCAGTTCGTACTGATCCTGGTGATGTAATCCATATCCATGTGGTGTTCTCACACGTTTTCCTAAAAGAAAATTCAGCAAAAACTATTCGATTGTTG
The DNA here is from genome assembly GCA_031216405.1 of Syzygium malaccense. Classification (NCBI taxonomy): domain Eukaryota; kingdom Viridiplantae; phylum Streptophyta; class Magnoliopsida; order Myrtales; family Myrtaceae; genus Syzygium; species Syzygium malaccense. The sequence goes on along the minus strand of CM062263.1, from coordinate 37,908,917 downwards.
CCACTCCTAGAATTCCATTGTTGACCTCAGTTGTATTTTGAATTCCACGCAGATCCTCTCGAGGAATTGAATGGACAATTTCCGTCCCTTGCATTAACGGTATGCTTTTCAATTATGCTAAATACTTTAATCAGGTTTTGCTTTAGTTAGCATTCGTAATATCTGAATAGTCTGGGAGAAACCACGTTTTGCAAGTCCAAGACATTTTTAGCCTGCCATGACCATTTAGCTTGCCATGCTTACAGTTGCTGTCAGACGTGTATTATTCTCAACCATGCTATCGGTGCATTTAGTTTTCTTGTATTGTAGTGTAATGAAAATTTGTTTTTCCATCCTGTTGCATTTAGTTTACTGTCCCTTGCCCAATGCCCATTTATTGGGGCCTTATCTAGAAGGTTTTTATCTTCCGTACTGTTGATGACCACAGAGAAGTAAGTTGCATGATGCTTATTTGAGTCTTTACATAAGAAACTGTGAGATAGAATGTGATTCTTGTGCTCTGACTGGTAATTTTTTAGCAATAGCAGGTGCATTTTATGTTTTGTCATATATATTGCTGCCATCTACCTTCTTGATAAGGGAATACTGATGAGGACGACACATTTTCTGCCGGTGACAAGTGTTCATCTCACTCAGTATTTCATTGCACTCACTATCAGTAGTACTAATACTTGAATTAGTTAACAAATCCTATGTGGGAGGTTGGTCATCAAAGGTAGAATTGGAGTAAGTAGGGACGGGCAGCAACGCTAAAATACAAATTCTAATTGGAGTAAGTAGGGAAGGAGGAAAAGTACCAGGAGGACATGAAAGAAACCATGTGACAACAGCTTTTGGCCACTGATAAGGCCATTGACTTTTAGAAAGATACTAATTTTGAAGAAAATGCTTTGTCACTTGTCGATGACAAGGTATGCCCGTCACCAGCTCAATGACCTTTCCTGATTGAGTTTGCTTCTTGGTAAAAGTGAACTGAAGCGAATTGTTTCCTGAAACTTTATTTGCCGAATCTGTTTGATGCCTGAAATCGGTTGATTTATAGTTTGGGCTGAGAATGGCATCATCTTCAAGTACATGGCATCAGTGACTTTGTGATGTTTCCCCAATTCTCACAATTCTGGATCTAATTTACCGAGTACTCTTGCTGTAATTGATGTCGTGTTACATGTCTTCTCCAGCTAGTCTATGTAAACATGAATCGCCCAACCACGTGAAGTAAAAATAAAAGCCCAAGCCATCCAATGACGTTGACAAGATTTCGGACACATCAAGGTAATTGGAACTCACTTTTACGTCTATGCAAGCCTCTTTACATTGATAATTGGTCGTCTTTGCCATATACTTTGCAGGAAAATTCATGCGTCTGGTGAAATAACACAGGATGACATAAACCAGTTATACAACATTGAGAAGCCCATATGCCAGGGCTGCCGAGTAAATGCTAAAGATAACCCAAATTGCTTTTGTGGTCTGATTCCATCTCCCAATGGCAGCCGGAGATCTGGAATATGGCCAAAGATGTCAGATGTTATTCAATCTTTGGGTCCAGACCCATTTAAGGAACTTCGTGCTTCACTTGACTCACCTGGTGGATTAACTAATTTGGGTGCAACATGCTATGCTAACAGTATTCTCCAATGTCTTTACATGAGTACAACTTTTCGAAAAGGAGTCTTGTCCATTGGAGTTGATGTACTGAGAAAACAGCCTGTGCTGGATCACCTTGCCCGGCTCTTTGCTCAGCTTCGTGCAAGTAAAAGAGCATTTGTGGATTCTGCTCCATTTATAAAGACACTGGAGTTAGATAACGGCGTTCAACAAGATAGCCGTGAATTTTTAACCTTACTCCTTTCTCTGCTTGAGCGATGCCTCAGCAATTCCCGAAGTGTCGTGGCTAGGACTATTGTTCAAGATTGCTTTCGTGGAAGTGTGTCCCATGTGACAACGTAAGTATCTTTCATTGTTTATTCTAGTAAAATAACCATGAGAGTGATGGCCTTCAGCAATGAGCAGATGATTAAAAATCAATTTTTGTAAGAATTGTGCAAAGCTAAAAATGTAGATCAAGTTTATTTGTTATGCTTTGTTTAGATGAAATAAGTGGGAGGTATAGAAAATCTAATTGAAGAAATTTGAGGTGAAGTAGATGAAAGGATGATTTCCTTTGAAGTTGTTTGGAAGGGTGAGGATTGGGAGTATAGAAAAGATGAAGATTTGAGAGTTGACTTGTTTGGAAAGGGAAATAAATGGAGAGGAAAGAAAACAGTTATGTAGCAAATGACTATTTTCCATTGGAGTAGGAGAAGATATAACTGTACAATAACACGTGATAAATGAATCTTGGAAATAACCACGCTAATTACATGTGAGCAGAATAAGCTGTAGTGCTCGTTATTTACCAAATATCTTGAGTGATATGTTTTAAATGATTCCTGCTGACTAGATTGTAAAATGTCATACCGACAAGAATGAGTAAAAGAGGTGTATATTTGAGGCAAGTATGAGGGCATTTTGAGGAATTGACGAGGTGGCCCGCAATTTCTCCATGTTTTATTCCTCAATTTGATGTGAACCCTTTGGTGGGGCCCATGGATTTTTTCCCGCACCTCAAATCTTCACCTTATTTTTCACTAGCCCTTCTAAACAAGGGAATTTAACTCTCTTTCCACTTTTCTTCCCCATCCATTCCTCAACTTTCTGGACTTCTATATGGAGTGTTAAAATTTTGGGATCATTTGAAAGTTAGCATGAATGTACCTATCTGAAAAAAAGGAAAGTTACTGTGAATGTGTGGGATTTAAAGTGAAATTATTAAAACTTTTCGGGGTTTTTTATATTTCAGTTACTTCTTTTTTGCTTGACTCTTGTAAATCCACTTGCATATGATTAAGCTTGGTCTAGTTACCTTTCTCTCAGGTGCTTGGTTTTCTTTGAAGTTGCTTTGATACAGTCGATAATTTGCATGTTAACAATCATTTTGTGAAGCCATGTACTGAACTCACCACCATATTTTTGTGAAGCCATCTTGTGATGTGACCATATGGCCTTATTTGCCTTTTTTAAATGTTTATGGTTGTACTAAATTCAATCGGAGAGGTTCTTAATTTTTTCATTTAGGGGTTGCTGTGGTAGCAGTTACTTTTCACTAAATAATTGAAAGTCTTAATGCTTTAAGTTACAAAAGCCATGACATTTGCCTTTGGACCAATTTTGTGCCTGCAGCTGCTCAAGATGTGGAAAAGATTCAGAGGCCTCTTCAAAGATTGAAGACTTCTACGAGTTGGAACTGAGTGTGTTGGGTTTGAAAAGTTTAGATGAAAGTTTAGATGATTATCTACGGGTGGAGGAGCTCAATGGGGAAAATCCGTGCTTTTGTGAATCCTGTGAAACAAGAGTTGATGCTAGCCGAAGCATAAAGCTTCGGACACTTCCTTGCATACTCAATATCCAGCTTAAGCGTTACATTTTCCTTCCTAAGGTACTTCATAGCAATTACAACTATGTGCATAGATATATTTTATTGTTGTTTTTATCTTGATTATGCCTCTAGAAAGTCAAACTAGACTCCTGGAACTTGAGAGAAGATTTTATTACAAAAATCGCAGTGATGTAAGATGGTCTGTGTAGAAGACACCATTTGGTGAGAATGGCTTTGTCGGTTTGTTGTTGTAGGGTCTATTGAAAGATTAACGCTGGAACTGTTGAAAATATTTTCTCCCTATAACTCCTCACACTTGATGTTTCAACAATGTTAGAACCAATGATGTTGGATGACTCCAAGTGTTGACCTTTCTCTTCAGTAAAGAGTTCCATTTTGGCTTATGATTAAAATTGATAATAGTGTCTCTGTGTATCTTAGCTCTCTCTCTAGTGGTGTAGTTTGTTTGTACTCTTGTATTTGCATTCACTTATTGTTGATATATTTCGATTCCGTCATTGTAAACTACAACAAAGAAAAAGATCAGTTCTGCATTTTCTTTTCGTCGGGAACTCGATATGCGGAAGAGATTATGTGACCCAGCTCAGGTTGATTTAATATATGACTTGTCGGCAATACTGATACACAAAGGAACTGCAGTAAACAGTGGGCATTACATTGCTCATATTAGAGATGAAAAGACAGGGCAGTGGTTGGAGTCTGATGATGAGCATGTCTCAAATGTAGGTGATCACCCACTGGAGAAGATTCGTCTGGTCACAAGACTAAACCTTCACAAAAGGAGCCAATTGTGCACTCTTCGCCAGTTTCTGTTGCTGGTGATGCTACAGATGATGTGCTGCCACAGTTTGCAGAAAATGGTGATTCAGAACATTCTGAGATCTTTTCATCTGCCGATGCATACATGCTTACGTACAATCTGCGGCAAAGCAATATGCATCTTCAGAAGACATCCATAGTTCTGGATGCCAATAATATGGAAACTGAACGCACCAACAGGACATCAAATGACGTCACTTCTCTTCGATCTTACCTTAGAGGCGAGGTAGATGAATTGAATGCATCATATGTGGAAGCTGATGTAGCTAGCAAGGATCACCTAGATGGGGGGTAAATAGGTGATCTTAAACAAATTTTGATAATTTATGCAGAAATGAAAGATCACAGTTAAGTCTGAATAAAATTCAGATTCAAGACAGTTTATAAACAGTGATCTTGATGTGCAGTATGTAAATAAAGAGATAAGGGATAGAAAAAATATACACAAATTTATAGTGGTTCGGCTTATAGTAAGCCTACGTCCACTCTCTCACGCTGACAGTCTATCGGTTGGATTTCACTAATTAAATCAATGAGAAGTTACAACAAGTTGTGCTGCTTAAACCCAAGCACTTCTTCTCAAAGTTGGTGCTGCTTATACCAAGCCGATAGATCACACTATCTCACACCTAAGCATACACTTATAACACTATCTACACCTCTCAAATGATTACTCGTTTAAGCTCACGAAAGATAAGAAATTGAATCGGAGTATGCTCAGACTTTGGACTTGTTGATTCTTGATTTCGTTCTCTACCTTATGCTCCTCGTTGATCTCCTTTTATATTCCTCCACTTCCAAACTAGCCATTGGACAGTTTTCAGATGATCATCTTCCAATATTCACCTTTGACAGATTTGTATAAAATGAATTGAGGAGCCGTTGGTTGATAAAATCTGAATCCCGCTAATTCTGATCGCCCATACAATCAGAATCTTGGTTTTCATAAGTAGAGTTTTATCCGTTATAATGCATACTTGTCATAATATTTGATTGTCAATTAATTATAGCCTTAGATTGAAACAATCAAAACTTTCCTTCTGTAAAATCCATACCAGATCACTAGTTCTTATGTTTCGTTCTGAGTTCTACGTCTGCGTCCGAATGATTTCAGCATCTGTGTCTGCGTCTGAATAATTTCAGCGTCTGTGTCTGAAGAACTTCTGCGTCTGCATCCGAATAATTTTAGCGTCTGCGTCTGAAGAACTTCTGCGTCTGAGTCTAAACTTTTTGTTCTTTCACAATTTGAACACAAACTAGATCAAGATTGACATATGATTTTCTTCCAAAAATAACTTCTTGAATCAAAATACTTCAAAGCATTTATCAAACTTACAAAATACTCATGGACAGTTTTGTCAACTTCAAAATCTATTGGGAATTTTCCTTACAATCTCCCTCTTTTTGATGGTGACAAAACTTCCATGCAGATATATAGATTTTGAGATAATTTTAAAATAATTTTGAAAAATATGATCAAGCATATAAAGTAGCAAATATTCAAGATATCATATATGATCAGAGTAATTTGATATGAGATTTTTTTATACTCAGTTTTTGAATAAGACAAGGAGTATGACAAAATCTGAACAGTAAAAAAAAATCTAAATCACAGTCTGTCTCCTTTTCTTTGAATCCAAAAATCTGCATATCAAACCAAATCATATCTGCATATTTCTCCCCTTTTTTGTTGGCATCACAAAAAGATATATGCATAAAATTCCTTAATGATTATGACAATATATGGAAGTATAATCACAACTCAATATTTTGCATCAATTTAGTAGAATTAACCACTAAGCACATATGCATATTTACATTCTCTCCCCCTTTTTGTCATAATCAAAGAGTGATAGTAATGGAAAGGGTATCACGTAGAGAATATAAATTTAACTCATGTTCACATACTATCTTCAAAATATATTTGGCATGAAACACAACCTTCAAAAATATCATCTTTCGCGAACATAACATATATTCAATATAGCTCATGTTCTGAAGAATCAAATATCATATATATCAACGAACATGTATGCACATAATAAATTTCATAATCTTTTTGTCATGAAAAAACGATAATATAAATAAGAGATTCGTTAATGACAAAAAGTAAGAAATACTAATCGGATTGTGTAGAACTTAGCAAGTTCTAACATACATTACCTTTTCTTTCATAGTAATCAAGAGTGAGCAGAAATTAAATTGACTTTCATACTTGATTTACGCTCCCCATCAATTTGATACCATTTTGAGATGATTCTCCCCCTTTCTTTTGCATTTTTCGTCTTTCTCCCCCTGTCATCAAGACAGCTTTTGCAAATAACTTTCATTGCAGCTTGTGCACTTTCAACAAATTGTTCCTCTATTTTCTTTGTAGCAGCAACATCCGCCACATTTGTTTGCATTTTGAAATTCGAGAAAGAAATTTGTTTTCTTCCATCAAGCTCGTCTCGGATTCAAACTGCATAAACTCAACAAACCTTTTGCACAAATTTGTAGTTAAAGATATAATATCTCACATAATATGTAGTGCCTTTTCTTTAGCGATTAAAATAATATCAAATATTTAAACCTGAAGCAACTTACCCTTTCGTACAACGCATTAAGCATTTGCTCACCATGTTTTGACATGCCTCCAATAATTTGTCAGAATATTGCATAAAGGAGAAATTTTCTATCCTTCGGAAATGTTGCAGAATCTCCCCGATTGTGGGATCAAGCTTTCCAAACTTCACAAGGAAAGATTCTTTTACATCCTGCAAATACTTGTAAGAGAGATAATAATCTTTGCAAAATATAGAGAATGTCACGTACATACCTTGCTCTGATTTGCGGATCAAACCTGCTAATTAAAAAAAAATCTTCTAAGAATATAGCAAGTGATTCAAGATTGTAGGAATTTTCCTTAAGCGTGAATCACATAAGCATAAAGTTTATATGACATGAACGAATTTCGCAAAAAAAATGTAGCTATTTCAAGCATTAAATATATGCAATATCTTACACACGTGGCAACAAATATTACCAATTTGTATCTCAACATGTATGTTCAAAATATACCTTTCCTCTTTAGAAAGAATTCATCACTTGAGATCCTTCGTTGATTGCATCATGACTTGCGTAGGTTTGCATTCATGCTTCCTTTGTATAATTGTCTGCAATAAACTCATTTCCTTTCTAGTATCCTTGTATTTGGATCCTTTCTTTTTGTTAGACGCAAAATAGGAAACTTTCATAGAAGCCCAAGGATACTTTCCCAACTCATCTTAGTAGAGTATTTAAGGGAAATATGCATAATAAAACAATATCTCGCAAAAAAAATTCTTTTTTTGTAAGGCATGACAATATCGAAGAACACATAATTAGTCCATAAAAAATATTTCATTTCCAATAAGATATCAAACAATCCCTTTTATAAAATTTCATCTAAAAAATCCATCAAAATAAACTTGCCTTTTATTACGACATTTCTAATACAACCAACGATGTAAAACATGCCATTTCAAGTCAAAATAAAAGCAGAGCATGGAGATAAAATGTTAAGTCCAAAGAGAATTCAAGGATATTTAAAGTACGTATCCAAAACAAATTTAGAATTTGAAAAATATACCTCTACTTACCAAATTCTCTTTCCTTATTCCCTGCAAGAAAAGTAATCTCATTTTTTTTTTGGTACCCAAATCTGCTTGGGTCCTTTTTGGTTAGAAGAAGCATCAAATCTCCAATTGATTGTCTTGGATTTCTTCCAATCAGTTGGACATTGTTGCTTATAGTGATCACTCGAGTTTGAGCAATTATAATATTGAAATCCAATAGGCTTGACAAATTGCTTATCAAAATGATTTCTATAATACTGGATTGAAGGTCTGCACTTTAATCTCTTCTTGACCTTCAGAAAGTCATTCTTGATCTTACTTTCATTATCGAAACCGAGGCCGGATTTGTTGTAATAGGGGACTTGAATGGATAGAACATGCTCTAATGTCTTTGAGCCAAGATCAAATGTTTTGCAAATCTTCGGAATTTCTTCCTTATAGGAATCAACTTCTTTTTGCAAAATATCCTTCTCTTCCTTGACAGAGAAATTCTCCTTTTCAAGCTCAATGACCCTTTTCTCCTTCGTAATATTTTGTTGCTTCAATTTAGAGACTTCCTTTTTCAACTCGAAGATCTTCTTCAACGCATTCTTATGTTCCATGCATAACTCTTCAAAAAGATCATCATCATCGAGAATAGGATCTGAACAAATCACCTCATCTTCTTCGGATTCAATGTCCGCCATTAAGCATAGATTTCCTTGCTCATAGATTTCATCGCTCATAGATTTCATCATCGCTGGATTCAGACTCTTCATTGTCGTATCTGTTCTTAAAATACTTTCTTTCTCCGGATTTCTTTGTTGGCTTCTTCTCTTTGGGGTTTCTTCTCTTTCTCACAAGGTGTTGAAATCTTTTGATCAACAACTTCATCTCCTCATCGACGTCTTCTTCATCTCCTTTAAAATCTGTTTCATCAAAATCAATATTAGATTTTAAGGCAATTAACTTCTTACCTTCTGGATCTTCTTCATGTATACGTTCTACTTCATATGATTGAAGAGTTCCAATCAGTTCATTCACTGATAGTGGCATGATCCTTTGAGTCTTTTGAAGTGAGGTTTTGATGTTGTCCCACTGTTTTAACAGTCCTCTCCAAAGTTTATTGACTTTTATTGCATCTGAGACTGGTTGTCCTTGATATGCAAAACCGTTTACTATGCCAGCAAATTTGTCATGCATATTAGCCACGGATTCTCCTGTCTTCATTCTGAAGGATTCATATTGTCCAAGCAAAAGATTGATCTGTGTTTCCTTCACTTGATATGTTCCTTCATAAGTAGTGTGGAGAGTATCCCAAATTTCCTTAACTGATTTACAAGCAACATTTTTTTTATATTCAATAGGTGATAAGGCACAATAAAAAGAATAAATTGCTTTGGAATCTAAGGCTTCTCTTTTGGATATCTCAGTTTGAGATAATGGAGGATCTGCTGTTTTACTTGCATCTGCCTTTTTCTTTTGAATCAGAAGATTTTGGATTGACTTCTCTTATGATGACATCCCATTGCATGTGATCAATTGACTTTATGAATGCCTTCATCTTATTCTTCCAGACACTATATTTCTTGCCATCGAAATATGGTGGTTTGTTGTTACTTTGTCCTTCAATGAGCCCTGGAGCACTCAAGCTAGCCATATAGATCATTAGCTCAAAAGTAAAACACTTCAATAAATGAGCAACCTGGCTCTGATACCAATTGATGTAGCTAGCAAGAATCACCTAGAGGGGGGTGAATAGGTGATCTTAAACAAATTTAGATAATTTATGCGGAAATGAAAGATCACAGTTGAGTCTGAATAAAATTCAGATTCAAGACAGTTTATAGACAGTGCTCTTGATGTGCAGTATGTAAGTAAAGAGATAAGGGATAGAAAAACTACACACAAATTTATAGTGGTTCGACTTATAGTAAGCCTACGTCCATTCTCCCACGTTGACAGCCTACCGGCTAGATTCCACTAATCAAATCAATGAGAAGTTACAGCAAGTTGTGCCGCTTAAACCCAAGCACTTCTTCCCGAAGCTGGTGCTGCTTATACCAAGCCGATAGATCACGCTATCTCACACCTAAGCACACACTTATAATATTATCTACACCTCTCAAATGATTACATGTTTAAGCTCACGAAAGACTAGAGATTGAATTGGAGTATGCGTAGACTTTGGACTTGTTGATTCTTGATTTCGTTCTCTACCTTATGCTCCTCGTTGATTTCCTTTTATACTCTTCCACTTCCAAACTAGCCGTTGGACAGTTTTCAGATGATCATCTTTCAATATTCACCTTTGGACAAATTTGTATAAAATAGATCGAGTAGTCGTTGGTTGATAAAATCTGAATCCCGCTGATTCTGGTCGCCCATACAATCAGAATCTTGGTTTCCATAAGTAGAGCTTTATCCATTATAATGCATACTTGTCATAGTATTTGATTGTCAATCAATTATAGTCTTAGATTGAAACAATCAAAACTTTCCTTCTGTGAAATCCATACCAAATCACTAGCTCTTATGTTTCGTTCTGAGTTCTATGTCTACGTCTGAATAATTTCAGCATCTGCGTCTGCATCTGAATAATTTCAGCGTCTGCGTCTGAAGAACTTCTGCGTCTGCATCTGAATAATTTCAGCATTTGCGTTTGAGTATGAACTTTTCGTTCTTTCACAATCTGAACACGAACTAGATCAAGATTGACATATGATTTTCTTCCAAAAATAACTTCCTAAATCAAAATACTTCAAAGCATTTATCAGACTTACAAAATACTCATGGACAGTTTTGTCAACTTCAAAATCTATTGGGAATTTTCCTTAACAGAAGCACGCCACCAGTATAAACTAGGGAAGGAAACAACATTGCATCTTTTTGAAGAAAGGAGGCAAGAGGTGCGCCTAATTCTTCGGAAGCTCCTGTTCAATCATTTGAGGAACCTTTTTATTGGACATCAGCAGCTCCATCTGTGGGTTGACAATATTATGCCTCCGTAAGTACAGATGCTCTAGCTGCACCTCCATAGCCATGTGCTTCTCCCTTTCACTCTGACATGCATCATTCTTAAATACTGACTTGCTACTTCAGCCCAGTGTCCATACATTAGGCTCATGGAGTCCATGTTCTCCTTGTTACCTGAAGCACCAACATCCTTGCTCTTTTCCTCACTATGACTGGTTTCATATGATCTTAGGACTCTCAAGCATGGCTAGTTCTTCAACTTGAACATCTAGGACAACTTTATCTTTTCACACTGGCCTGTCCCAACAAGTTGCTGTACACGTTGATTACCAACGTCTTCATTGACCCCTTTGTTAACATTGGTTGCTGAATTATGCTCATTTTTTGCCCTTTTAAAAGCATTAGTGCATTCAAGTTGGGAGATTCAGCTTCAAATGAACTCATTTGACTGTGAATTCCTTTGGTCTGCTGTCAGATCATAAAGAGGACTGTCATATTGGTAATTACTCTTGCATGAAAAATGCCTTTCGGAATTTAGTGCCCTGATTTGGAGTATACTCTCATACCAAAACTGGTGCAGGACAATCTGACTAATGCAATCAGATAGATAAATACTGCTTCTGGGCTACAAACAGAATTTATACGGTGAAACAGTAAGTCGAGCTGAAATATGTTGGGTTATTATGAGCAATCAATGAGGTTAGTAGAAGGTTTGGTAAAAAGTATTTGAGATGGAGTAAGTAATAAGGATCAACTCAAGGTTTCTTAAGCATGAAAGTTAAGAAAATGATCGCGCTACACAACTCAAAAGTGAACAATTGCTAAAAACTGAATGATAAGTGGCTGTCTTCTCAATTTGATGAACATTATAGTTGCAGCCTCTACTGAAATCCTAGTCCATGGAGGGAGGAAACCCTGTAGAGTTACAATTTGACTAGAAATACACGCTTAAAGTAGAATTTGTGTTTGAAATTCCAATATAACTTACAGACAAACAAGTAGCAATTGGGTGAAGAATTCTACCGGTAGTAGAACTCTTTTTGGAATCGTGGACTGATGAAACAGTCAGTCTTCACCAGAACCTTGTAATCATGTCAATTTTTTGACAATGATCGACTCGTTTGACCAGATGAGCCGCATCAAAAGATCATTGATATTGAAGAATGAACTTGATTAAAAAAGTGGTTTTAAACAAACCAAACATGAGTCATTCCTCCTTCATGAAGATAACTTGTGATTCGGTACCTTCAAAAGCTTTATATCGCTATCCCAAGGCCCAATCCACGACTTCTTTCCCTAACTATTCGTGGTTATGGCTACATGGATGCAATTGATTGCCATAGGAAAAAAAAGGAAGCAATTGCTTCTAGAAAGGTAGAGGGTTTACTTTTAGAAGGTCTTAAGAAAGCTGAACAAGAGAAATCGGTTGCTGATCACCAAGAAAGATCAAATTCTTCGATGGAATGTCATCCGTCTTACACTTTTCAATCAATAATGTTAACTGGCCACTAATTTCGTTTTATTTGTTGGAGTGATGTAGATTGCTTCTCAGAGGCAACAAACTTTATCCGAAGTACACTGTCAAGCTTCAGAAGATGAGGTGGTTAGTCCGAAGGAATCACTTGGTAATGAAGCCGATTGTCTTCAAAAAGATGTGAGAGAAGATCGTGATTACCACATTGTACAACTACAGGCATTAATGCTCAAATCGGTCATGAAGATAGATAACTGGACAATAAATGCCAGAGCGTTGGAGGTTTAAAAAATCATTCTCCCATCCAAATAGGGAGAGAAATGTATGCATCCAAATAGGGAGAATGGTTTTTTAAACCTCCAACGCTTTGGCCTTTGTCATTCAGTTATCTATCTTCATGACCGATTTGAGCATTAATGCCTGTAGTTGTGCAACGTGGTAATCACGATCTTCTCTCACATCTTCTTGAAGACATTCGCCTTCATTACAAAGTGATTCCTTCGGACTAACCACCTTATCTTCTGAAGCTTGAGAGTGTACACCGAATGAAGTTTGTTCCCTCTGAGAAGCAATTTACATCACTCCAACAAATAAAACGAAATTAGTGGCCAGTTAACATTATCGACTGAAAAGTGTAAGACGGATGACATTCCATCGAAGAATTTGATCTTACCAGGTAATCAGCAACCAATTTCTCTTGTTCCGCTTTCTTAAGACCTTCTAAAAGTAAACCCTCTACCTTTCTAGAACCAATTGCTTCCTTTTTTTTCCTATGGCAATCAATTGCATCCATGTAGCCATAACCACGAATAGTTAGGGAAAGAAGTCATGGACAACTATTGCAATATTTTTTAAGTCAAAGACAACTACGTGAATAGGAGTCTTACGATTTTGTAAAAAGGAGTGATCATTTTTCATACGGGTCCTTGATGAAAAGGTTGGTTTCTGCATCTCTCACTTGCTTGAGCAAATCGAGCCAGCGGTTGGAGAGGAGCTCGACCACAGCCAGCTTCCTTATGCCATGCCAATAGGGACCTTGAGGAGCAAACCCGAATATGCTGTGGTCATAAACCATGAGTTCCACAGAGAATGATCTGGGCTGGGTGGGGAAGACCTTGTCATTGGAAGTGAAACATTCTTTCGCCAATTCCCAGCTACTCACCACGAGTATTCATGTATGCTGAGGCGGATAGAGAAGGCCGGTCCATGCTGCTCGGCCATGGCTGCTAAGATTCTGTGCCATAGCTTGTTAAACCTAGAATATGAAGATGGCCAAACAAAGGCCATGCCCCTGCTTCCTCTGGTAGTATTTGGCCCCTTTTGTTGCTTCTTTTTTATCTATGCAGTGAAGTGTAGAGATAGATGATAACTAGAAGAACAGCAAGGCCAATCTTTTGAAGTTTGAGGGAGAGCAGCTCCATGATTTGCAGTTAGCCTTGGGATGGTTTGTGAGCAATTTTGGATGGCCTGCTTTGCTGAGTTGACAAAGGCTTAAGAGGTCTTCACAGGAATGTTATTACATAAACTATTATGTAGATTTGTTTCATGGATGATGCAATGTATAATACCAATCACAAAATTATCGATGTGTCGGGAATATATGTTTGTCCTTTTCCAAGCACGAGTCAAACTGTTTCTTGAACTATCATCTACTTGATTTATACAATGAGTCTAGACAATAGCAACACGTTATTTTCTTTTCGAGGGGATTGAGTGCCGAGTGGACATTGAGGAGCCACGATTATTGGCGAAGCTTTCTGTTTTTGTTTGGACTGGATGTCCACCCAATCTATTTAGAAGAGTTCCACTACTAGTCACAACTGTGCACGCGCATATGTGAGAGAGAGAGAGAGAGAGAGTTTTCTCTCCTTGGATTCTAAGACTGTATTTTATGTGTTGTTTGCAAGCAATTCTCTCTGGTGTGATCCCTATCTGTTCTTCAGAAACAGAAAATAGCGTAACAGGTGAATATTTTCAGGGAAAGTGAGCAGATTGCAAACTCTCCCTTTCTTGGAAGGGAAAATATCTGCAATGCAATTCTTTCACGTTTAAGCGTTGCAGTGTTGGGTGAAAATGACCTCACCAGAAGAGTTTTCTTCCACATCTTTATTTTGAACGCAAATTGAAGCCCAGAATTCCCATCCGATAGGGACAAAAGAAGTTCAACCAATGATTCTTCTTGGTCTTGTTTGACAAAGAAATCACTGGTATAAGTGTCCAATAGTCTGCTTATAACCAAATGCTCCTCTAACCAGGTGGTGTTCTATTTATGAATCTATGGGCTTAATTATGGATCTGCTGATTCGTTACATCTGATTGGATCATTTGTACTCAACGTCAGTAATGTTGTTATAGGCGTGTATGCCAGAGATCGCTAAATACTCCACAAGTCTACTTTTTTTTCTTGGAAAAAACAAAAGAAGGATCACACATTGGAATCCAACTTATCTTGTGCATGGCTTTAAGTGTACTTGCGCAAGTACTTGTTACGTATCACATCAATCACACGTCCTTATCGTGTTTACCGTGTTCTGTATATCCAGTCCAGTTAATTGAAATAGTTGATCTCGTGGGATGTCGACTTGGAAGGAAGTTTCCTTTCAACTGATATTTGATCTCCCAGCGTAATTGCACGCCCCAAGCATCAACAACTAGACAGCGCTAACACATTTGCTTGAACATCTGTACAATGGCAGTCACAAGCTGTGTTTTCACAGTGTCATTCACACCACTCAGTGATATCGATGCATATTTCTAGAAATAGCAATCACGGCTACGTGTATCGCACTTAGAGAACTACGTGTGAAAGCAGAACTTTTCATCCTTCAAAGTTTAAACATGCTATTGCAGGCACTTAGTTGTTCATGGAATGCTTGTCTTCTAATTTTTACGAAAGCTTATGCGTTTATTGCTTTGGACATGATACATACAAGAAAACATATATCTGAAGGAATCTGGAACGCAAAAAAATTAAAAAAAAAAACTTTTCTTGAGTAATAGCTGTTAGCAGCCCCATTGTTCACTGTCAATGTTGAGATTTGTTGACAGGAAATGGCATAAATTTCAGGATCAGCAGTCCCTGATTGGAGGGGAGGTGGCACTTCCGTGCAAGTACATGGAGTGAGCCCATAGCCTCGCCTTTGTCGTTGAATTGGAAAGAGTTCAATGTGCCTTGGTTGCCTAAAATTAACAGACATCCTCAAGCAATCCGTGGGAGATATCTTGGAAAAGCAAAATAGCCGTTAGGAGTTCGTTGGAGCTATGTTGTTTGAAGATGGGACTGTCCATAGTCTGTCCCGACAAACATTGTCTTGTAACAGCATGAACTTCCAGATCTACTCAGCTTTACAACAACCATTGTCTTGTAACTGATCTTTATAGATTCGTTGGTGCTGCTTTTACCAACAGAACATATTCATGATCTCATCACTACAGTTATGTAAACATTATCAGGAACTTCTGCAAAAATCAATGTAAAACATTATATTTAGGATAGTTTTGGGATCATCAAAATTTCTTTGAGATGTTTCTCCAACACTATGTACATTTTG
This sequence comes from Syzygium malaccense, assembly GCA_031216405.1. Taxonomy (NCBI): domain Eukaryota; kingdom Viridiplantae; phylum Streptophyta; class Magnoliopsida; order Myrtales; family Myrtaceae; genus Syzygium; species Syzygium malaccense. Next base: position 37,893,083 of record CM062263.1, on the reverse strand, counting down.
CAAATTTACCTTTTCAAACATACTAACACTACTAAATGACAGGAAAAACATGAATGTGAGGAAAAGAGGAGGTTTACAATCACATAACCCCTTATTCCGTTCATGAAACCGATGAAATAAATAAATAATTATTATTATATTATTATTCAGTGGAATCTTTCTAACGAAGGAGTCGTGTGTTTCTATATTTAAAACTCGCAAAAAAGGAAAACGCCCAAGCAAAGAAGTGCATTTGAATATAGCCATGTTTAAGGGATTAATGTTAAGGGGGGAGGGGGAGTTGAGACTGGAAGTGCTAGGCATCTGGCCATCGAAAGGCGCGATTTCCAGTCTGGACGTGTGAACTCACCATTTTCCCTCCACCTATTACAGGTAATACATAAGCACTGAGAGTCTTTGTGTAAATGGCGATGCGGTATAGCTATATGTGAAAAAACGAAATAGTGAGTGTGTTGAGCGTCAGAGGCGCGGCAACAATATTGATTTGATGGAAGAAATTTTTTGAAGGTGAAACGATCGCAATTCGCGCCTTTCTATTGCATATCTCAATTACAAGAGAAATAGACTATATATAGGCCATAGTTTGATTCGAAATAGGAAATCTCTTTCTAGGAAACCTATTCTAATTATGAAACCTACTTGACTTAGGAAAATTTCCTAAAATATAACTAAAAATAATATCTTACAATATCTTATCTTATCTCTTAATATCTCACCATATATATGAAAAATCAAAATATGAAAATACGAACAGACTCAAAAAAGAAACAAATACTAACAAATTTGGTTTAATTTCTAACACTCCCCGTTAAATCAAATTCTCTTCCATCGATCATTCCAAGCAGGCTCTTGAACTTTCGAAAAGCATCGATCTTGAGAGGTTTAGTAAAAATATCTGCTACTTGATCTCCGGTCTTCACATGCAATACTTCATGTTCATTCTCTTTAACCTGTTCTCGGATGAAGTGATATCGAATATCAATATGTTTACTTCGTTCATAAAAAACTGGATTTTTCGCCAAAGCAATAGCAGAAATATTATCAACAAAAATCTCCGTTGTTTTCTTCTGCTCCATAAAAATATCTTTGAGTAGTCTTCTCAACCATATTGCATGACAAACACATGAAGATGCAGCTACATATTCAGCTTCACATGTCGACAGAGTAACACTTGATTGCTTCTTTGATGACCACGTGAAAGTAGTGTCGCACAAGAAAAATACAAATCCGGCTGTGCTTTTTCGATCGTCGATATCTCCACCATAATCACTATCCGAATAAGCTCTAAGTTTGAAAGATTCAGAGCAATAATAGTGTAAACCATGAGAAATAGTACCTTTGATGTACCGAAGTATTCTCTTTGCAGCTTTAAGATGAGATGATTTCGGCTTCTCCATGTATCGACTAACAATTCCAACACTATACATAATATCCGGTCTCGTGCATGTCAAGTATCTCAAACTCTCAATCAAGTTTCTATAATATATCGAATCAACATCGGCACTAGGGGTGTTAATAGGTTGGGTCGGGTCGGGTTTCTATGATACTAGACCCGGCCTGAATCACGAGGGGCGCATGCTTTCTCTGACCTGACCCAACCCAAAATGCATAGAACCCGAAGGGAAAATCTGGGTCGGTCTAGGTTTTCGAGTTTGCAATTGGGGGAGCAGGAGGAGGTGGGGAGTCGCTGGAGGGAGAGGACAGCGGTGCTGGCGGTGGCGCCTCCCCAGAGCAGGAGGAGGTGGGTAAATTGGGTTCTCGGCCGCCGGCAGCGATGGCGGCGAAGGACGGGTGGGTGAGGACGCCAATGGCGGAGGACAGTATGGTGGCCGAGCTCCTGATGCGCCTCAGGCGGGATCCCCACCACTACCACGCCGCATCCGCTTCCCCCTCCTCAGTGGAGGCAGCGGCGTCCCTCCTGCCGCCGTGATGATGAGATTCGCCTCCACTCCCTGTTAATCAGTTGATTGGACGTCAGAATGAGCCGCAAGGCTGAACCCCAGGAAATCGAAAAAATGGACAGGAAAAAGAACAAAAGAGAATGAGATATGAAAACACCCAAAAAGGAAAAAAAACAAAGCAACAACCAGAAGAGCAAAGCCAACATCTTGAAGAACCCATTCTTCGTTTCATCCAAGAAAGAACAAAGGCCAGAGAGGGGGAAAGAGAGAGAGAGTGCCTTGGTAAGAGGAAATCTTGAGGAGCCTCTCGATGAGCTTCCTATCGATGAGGCTGTCGTCGACGGCCAAGACGTGGAACCGAGGCTTTGCGGCAATGCCCATTTTGGCTGGCCCCCCCTAGAGAAAATGGAGAAACGCGAGATCCCGAGAGCGGAGAAACGCGAGAGGGTTCAGCGCCTCTTCTTCCTCCACTTCCGCCGCCGCTACAACAGGGGAGAAGGAGGAGAGCGACAAAGAAGAGAGCACGGGGTCGATATACGAGGAAGACCCAGTAGAATGCACATCCTACAGAGCAAGATCCGACCAGATTTCCTCATCCCCCAACACAACCTCTCTCCCGAGCCGATTCTTCTTTCCTTCCAGTTGCAGACGCAAAGGCAGAAAAGAATGTGATATGCAGAGAGACACACAGAGAGAGAGAGAGAGGCTGCGATGGTCTGGTGAAGGAGGAGGAGGAAGAAAAAGCGAAGAAGAAGAGGGAAGAGAAGAGGAGGAGGAGGAGGATGCGCTAGGGTTTTTTAAGTCACGGGCCGGCTGTCAAAAAACCTGGCCCGGACCGACCCGGCCCAAAATAAAGATAATATTCAAAATTTCAAACTATTCCCGACCTAGAGGAGGCCCGCCCCAAAGAAGCCCTAAATTTCAAGGCTGGGCCGGGTCGGTCCGGGCCGGTCCGGGGCGGGCCAGGCTTTATTGACAGCCCTAATCGGCACCATCATCAAACTTCGAAAGCTTGATTCTGCACTCCATTGGTGTATTGACCGGTATATAATTCTTCATGTTGAATTTTTCAAGGATATTTTCTGCATATCCTTTTTGGGAAATAAAAATCTCATCGGCACTTTGCTTCACTTCGATACCAAGAAAATAATTCATGAGACCATTATCGGTCATCTCAAATTCTTTTACCATCGATGCCTTAAAAGCATCAATCATCGCCGAATTATTTCCTGTAAAAACAAGATCATCAATATATAAACAGGCGAGCAGAATATCACATTTTTCTTGCTTTAAATAGAGTGTATGCTCGTATGGATATTGAGAGAATCCATTCGCCTTGAAATATGCATCAATTTTGGAATTCCATGCTCTCAGTGCTTGTTTAAGCCCATATAGAGCTTTCTTCAATCTCAGTACTTTATCTTCATGACCTTTCATAACAAACCCCTCGGGTTGTTCAACATAAATTTCTTTTTCAAGGATACCATTCAAGAATGCTGATTTGACATCCATTTGATAAATCCGTCAATTATTTTGAGCAGTAATGGAAATAATCAATCTAATCGTTTCCATGCGGATGACAGGGGCAAAAACTTCATCATAATCGATTCCGGCTTTTTGCTTGTACTCCTTCGCGACTAATCTAGCTTTGTACCTTGTCACTTCACCTTTCTCATTCTTCTTGGCCTTGTACGCCCATTTAACACCAATTGATTTCTTGTCCTTCGGAAGATTAGCAAGCTCCCATGTTTGATTTTTCTCGATGGCTTCAATTTCTTCGTTCATGGCTTTTCTCCACTTTTCTTCTTTGGCCGCATTATCATAAGCAAGTAGTTCATAATCTGCAAGAAGACATATAAGATGAAGTTCTTCGGTAGCTTCGTAAATTTCAGACAATCTTCTTGATCTTGGCAATAGTGGTTCATCGACACTATTTGAAGAGAATGATGTTGATGAACTTGAATAAGATGTCGGAGAAGAATGTGAAAGTTGATCTTTCAACTCCGTTTGATTGGAATCACCACGAACATTCGTTTTTTCTTTTGGATTTTCTTCCCACATTCTATCTTCATTGAACTTGACATCTATACTTACATACACTTTCAAAGTGTTAGGATCAAATAATCGATAGGCTTTGGATGATGAGTCATACTCAATAAAGACTAGCTTTTTGCTCTTGTCTTCAAGTTTCGATCTTTTTTTATCCGGGACATGAGCGAAGGCAATGCTCCCAAAAATTCTCAAGTGCGAAACACTTGGTGTTCTCCTAGTCCATGCCTCTTGTGGAGTTACGCCTTCAAGTCCATATGTTGGACATCTATTTTGAAGATAGACAGCACACGAAATAGCTTCAGCCCAAAGTTCCTTGGACAAATTTTTGCTTTTCAACATGCTTCGAACCATAACAAGAATGGTTCTATTTTTCCGTTCAGCCACACTATTTTGTTGAAGAGAATACGGGGCCGTCAAGAAATGCCGAATACCATTATTTTCACAGAATTTGTTGAATATGACTGAGGTGAATTCTCCACCACAATCACTCCTCAAAGTCTTGATAAAAAAGCCGCTTTCCTTTTCAGCCAGCTTCTTGAATTGTTTGAAAGTATCAAACACTTCTGTCTTTTCTTTCAAAAAATACACTCAAGTTTTTCGAGTAAAATCATCAATAAAAGTAACAAAATATCGATGATTACCATATGAGCGAGGATTGATTAGGCCACACAAATCAGAATGAATCAACTCAAGCGGCTTCTTCGCTCAATAAGTCGTCTCCTTCGGAAAGCTAGTTCTGGAATGCTTGCCGATAACACACCCTTCACATAATTGATCGGGATGATCAATATGTGGTAAGCCATAAATCATTTTTTTGCAAGAAAGCAAATTGAGTCCGCCAAAATTGAGATGGCCGAACCTCAAATGCCATAACCATGAAGGATCATCTACGCATGCCTTTAGACATTGATACATCTCACTCTTTATATTAAGAATAAACATCCTGTTCTTCGACATCTTCACATTTACAATCAGTTTATTATTTCGATCTCTCAACATAAGATTAAGATCTCTCATATGAACAGTATAACCTTTCTCTAGAAGTTGTCCCAAACTCAATATATTGCTTAACATTTTTGAAATATAATAAACATTAGTAATAAACTGAAGTGCATCATTCTTTAAGAGAATCAAAATTGTACCTTTCCCTTCAACAAGAATTTTAGAGTTATCACCGAATGAGACATTCCCTTTAATTGTCTCATCTAACTCGGCAAACATCTCCTTTCTCCCACACATGTGATTACTTGCGCCGGTATCCAAATACCACGTATCGCTTTGACCTTCTTCATCTTCTTTAAATGCTAATAAGAGAACTTGATCAGCATTATTCACCAAGTTCGCCTTTTCGTCTGCTCTACTACTTTCTTTGTTCCAGCAGTTAGAAGCATAATAGCCAAGTTTATTGCAATGATAACATCGGATTTTAGATTTATCATACCATTGGCTTGTCGAGTTGTTTCCTCTTCCACGAACACCTCTTTGGTATTGGTATCCTCCATCACTTCAAGGAGGATCTCTTCTGCTTCGTCCACGACCTCTTCCTCGAAAGTGACATCGGTCACGACTTCGATCACGATCTTGATTTGTCCTGCGATTTTGTACGGGATCTTTTCTTTGCTCCTTCTCATCTCGTATGGTGAACTGCGTTTGGAGAACTTCCTCCATCGGTTCAATCTTTTTCTTTCTTAATCTTTCTTCATGGGCTTGTAATGAACCCACGAGTTCATCGACTGGCATGGCATCCAAGTCTTTGGATTCTTCAATTGCAACAATAATATGATCATACTTCTTGTCTAAGGACCGAAATATTTTCTCAACAACACGAACATCGGAAACGTCTTCTCCGTTTCTTTTCATTTGATTAACAATTGTCAAAATTCTTGTGAAATAATCAGCAATTAATTCAGATTCTTTCATGTGACTTACCTCGAATTCGCCTCTCAAGGTTTGAAGGCGAATCTTCTGAACTTTCTGAACTCCTTGATGTGTGTTTTGAAAAATCTCCCATGCCTCTTTAGCGGTAGTGGCGTTCAAAACTTTTTCGAATATGGAATCATCTAACGCTTGATAGATGATCGACAGGGCATATTAATCTTTCGTTCGAGCCTTCTCCAAGGCATTCCTCTGGTTCTGATTCAACGTGGCTTTATCCTCTGGCTCATCATAACCAGTGTTAACAAGTTCCCACACACCGTAGGCACCGAGTAGAGCTTTCATTCTAACAGCCCAATTACCATAATTTTCTTTGGTAAGACGAGGGTATTGAAGAGGAAGCTAATTGTTCGTTGAGGCCTGATCACGAACCGTAAGCTCTGATACTAATTTGTTGAGCGTCAGAGGCGCGGCAACAATATTGATTTGATAGAAGAAATTTTTTGAAAGTGAAACGATCGCAATTCGCACATTTCTATTGCATATCTCAATTACAAGAGAAATAGACTATATATAGGCCATAGTTTGATTCGAAATAGGAAACCTCTTTCTAGGAAACCTATTCTAATTAGGAAACTTACTTGACTTAGGAAACTTTCCTAAAATATAACTAGAAACAATATCTTACAATATCTTATCTTATCTCTTAATATCTCACCATATATATGAAAAATCAAAATATGAAAATACGAACAGACTCAAAAAAGAAACAAATACTAACAAATTTGGTTTAATTTCTAACGGAGTGACTATTAAATGAAGGTTGAAGCAAGGAGGATTTTGATGGCAAGAAGGTGATGAGATTGATGACTTATTTTAGTCGAGCTTCAAATAAACTCAAATGTTTTGAACTTTCATCAATACATCAATCTTCGTTTATTTCGTGAAAAATAAATAATTTAAAAAATATTTTTCTAAAAATGATTTATTGTATAGCTTGACATAATCGGTCAATGAAAAATGTTTTCAAAATCGATAATAATTTATATCTAAACATTTTCATGGATGACAGAAATACTTTTCGATATTTCATTTTTGTAGGCGATACATGCAATCGTTTTTGAGAAAATGTTTTCTAAATATTCATTTTTTGCAAAATAAACGCACAATGGAAGCCAGTTTTGATATTGAGATGAATTACAATCAAGGGACAAATTTCTTATTCAAAATTTATAAAATATATGAATACGTTTGCATAGAGATTTCCATATAAAATTTATGGAAGCTGGTTTTGTCATTCTTGGGAAATATATATGATCTATTTGGCTTATTGAAGAAGACGGACAACACTTGCAAGTGCGGCGCCGTTTCCTCAATCTTAATGTGTTGCTTTCTTAGACATTACGTTCATCTGAAAATTCAATTGTTGTATAGTTCCAATTGATTAGACTTTGAATCTTTTGCCACTAAATGCTCTATTTTTACGCAGAATTTGTTCTTATTTGAGGTGGATTAGGGAACAAGCATTGCACACTTATTACCATTTTTAAATCTCGTCGAGAAAAATAGTAAAAGCACCTGAAAAGCACATGGTTTGATAAAATTATTTTTAAAGTTAAATTTGGAAGCGTAGCATCGTGGTTGGCCTTTTTACATTCCCAATTTTATATCTATCCAAGAGAGGGAAAAAAAAGGCCAGGCCACATGTAACATTTTCGATCTTCCCTTCCTTTTCTGTTCCACCTTAAAATACCCAAATCGTAAAAGTATCACCATTCACTCATGTACTTTCCACATGCCTTTCGATGCTCATGATTCCTCCACTTCAAGCACGGCCTTAACGTTCTGTTCGTTTGACTCCGGGTTATTAATGGATTGCTTATTAACTTAATGGGTCTTAAATAGGTATTAAATGGGTCATAAATGGATTACCCAATAAGCTTAAGTGAAATTTTCAATTTTTTTAATTTTTTGATTTTTTTAATTTTTATATTCTTTTTCTTTTTCTTTTTTTTCTTTTTTCTTCTTCCCCTGCTGGCCGTCGTCGTCGTCAGCTGCCGACGAGGGAAAAAGAACAAAGAAGAGAAGAAAAAAAGAAAAGGAAAAGGACAAGAAAAAAGAAAAAAGAAAAAAGAAAAAAGAAAAAAGAAAAAAGAAAAAAAGACAAAGAAAAAGAAAATTAATTAAAATATGATTTAAAAAAAATAAAATTAAAAATATTAAAATGAGTGCATAGAGGAAAATATGATTTTTAACACCAAACGATGGAAAATATTTTCTAGTTCACTTCCAGATTTCAGCCAAATATCGAAAAATATTATTATTTTCCTGAAAACATTTTCCAAAAATATTATATTTTTCGTAAAACAAACAGAGCCTCAATTTTTTTTAAAAGATTTGTATTGCATGAAGATGTTTTAGCAATGCAATTTTTTAAAATAATTATTGGATATAAGCCTTCCTATATTTATTTAAGTGATCGGGTCGGGTAAGAGTTGGGTATAAGTCAGTTCAGGTATGGGTCAAGAGTTTTGTCATACGATAAATGGGTCATAAACTGGTTAAATGGATCAAGTTGGATCGGACCATTTATAACCCAACCCACTCGTCTAACAAGTCTATCTTTCGGTATCTTTCATCCTGTTCATTTTAGAAAATATTTATCAGGTCATTTGGATTTATTTCAAGACCTATCTCCTAATTATTAAATTAACAATCTAAAGTCAAGATAAATATATGGCCTAGGGTTCTAATCCTAACTAAGGAGATGACATTTAACACATGACAATTTATACAATCATCTAATTAGAAATAATAAATTGCATAAATAACAACATGGCATCCATTTTTTAAGGCATTAAGAATCACATGGTATAGCCCTAAAGGCTTGTCCACTTTAAGCATGATTTTTTTTGAAATATTTTCACATATTTTTTAGGAAAATTACTCAAAATCTAGCTATTTAAAATATTTCTTAATTTTGGAAAAAAATATAAAAATATATTTTTTATTTTAATTTATTTTAGAATAATATTAAAATATAAAAAATATTGGGATATGGGTTCTTTCAGAACTGACCCGGATTCGTGTACTCTACCCAAATTGGCTGACCCAGGTTACTGACTCAGTTCGGATCTCCAGATCCGACCGAGTCTGGGTTGGCCCAGGTCAGCGATCCGAACTTCAAATCAATTAGGCTAAGCTAGGGCCTGGTCTGTTTGAAATAGACAAAAAAGGGACTCGCCCAACCGGGCCGAATCGATCGAATAGGGTCTATAGGCCGGTTCGACCGATTCAATTGTGCGCCTCATGCGCAAAGGACCACTCGTTGGACGAAATTTCAGCTATTTCATCTGGCATTTGGCTTCAATCTCCTCAGCATTCCAAGGTGAGGACATCGGAATGGCGATCGGAAATGATTGCCGATTGAGCTCCAACCAAGGCTCGTTGAGCCCAAACGTCGGTTGGAACTTGGCCAGCCTACCCAAGCCAGCCTTTGGCCTTTCCTAGCCCCTAGTGACCACCATGAGGCTCACCCAAACTAGTTAAGTCACCGTCGGACCACCTACTCACCAACGAAGAACCAAAACCAAACCGGCCTCATTGAGGCATTTGGTAAAACAGCTGGTGCTCACGGCCAAAACGAGGGAACTTCGACCTGTTTAGAGGCCCCAGCCAAGTCCAACGGCCACGACTCGCCTTCGATGACGAGTCTAGATCAGGATTAGGATTGGTGTAGGTCAGGATTCGCACGAAATGATCGGCGTGAGTCCCAGCCAACTTGCAAACAGAAACAGGGGGCCGAGTGGACTTACCGATCGAGGCACGTCAGGGGCGTCGCCAGCAGTGTATGTTCGTCGGGAAGGCTCGTCTGGCTTCCTCTTCAGACCCTACAAAGTCTGAACTCGCTCTTGTACTCTCTGTCTCTCTTTAAATCTCTCTCTCTCTCTCTCTCTCTCTCTCTCTCTCTCTCTGCTCTGTTTTTTTTTTGGCCGACCCCGTTCTCTCTCCTCTTCGCCGGCTTATATAGGGGCTGCCGGCCACTTGCTTTTTGCCCCCCCCCCCCCCCCCCCCCCCCCCCGGGTCCACACCATTAATGGCTCTCAACTGCTCTCTGCTCCATTGACTTTGGTGGTCAAATTTGCATGGTGAAGCGGCTTCTCTGCTTCATCCCAAGCGGTAGCCAACCGTGGCGAATAGGGGAGGAAGGAAGAGAGAGGAAGAGTGGCCGGGCTCGGGGAGAAAAGGAATAGGCTAGGCCAAGCCCAACTTGCGAGGAAGGGAAGGAGAATAGGGAGTGGGCTGGGCCTGTGGGGGGGGGGGGGAGGGGGAAGAAAGGAGAGGGCCGGTTCGGACCCGGCTAGATCAGATTTTTTTTTAAAATTAATTTTTTTGACTTTTTTATATATTTTTTTATTAAAAACTCTAATTAGTGCAATTAAAATTTAATATATCTAAATGAAATGGAATTAATATTAAAATATTTTTGTTTGGGAAATTAATGACATTAACCCCTAAATTTTGTATAACTAAGTTTGGGCTAATTAAAAGATAAGTGTCAACATATAGGAAAGCGAAGCAAGTATTGATCAGCATGGGAAACAAATTAAAGGATAAGAAGGAAAGCAAGGACTCCCTGAGTCGAAAGAAAAACCAGCAGGAAGACTACTCCACAAAATCTTTGACTTTCCACCATCTCGATAATCAAACATGGAGAAGATCAACCCACTTCCGTAACTGAAGAGGAAGAAAGGAGATTTGGACAATGGCTGGCGATCAGGGCGATAAACAAAGAAGAAGATTGGCTAAAAATCGGGACTAAAGGAGAATATCTTCACTTTCCTTCGAGAGTCGAATTTGACACCTATAAATAGGTGTATTGTAAAGCAAAGAAGAAAGGGGAAAAGACACAAAAAGGCCTGAAGCCTAGAACGAGGCTCTCTGCTCGAATAGCATAGCATTGTTGCCCCTGCAAGTCTTGATTAGCTAGAGCCGGCGTGCTACTCCTCGCTGCTACTGCCTCCAGCCTCCCAGTAACCATTCCCGACGAGTCCTAACAGTTCCATCTTGCTCAGGTTGCTGCTCCGGCGTTTTGGTTAGCTGTCAATGATTGTTTAGTAGCAGTTCCAGTTCCCTCCGAGGTTTCTCGAGCCTCTTGTCGCTGTGACCAGCCTCTAAACACGGCTGTCGTCATTATCCACCCAGCCCGTGTGTGCTCAGCCCGCCATCGCTTCAACCCTGCTCTTTGTTGCGTTCCAAATCGTTCATCACAGGTTTTCAGATGTGCCTCCGTCCGACACACCTGCTGTGCTTATTCAACTTCGCTGTGCTCCTTTTGGCGGCCACAACTAGTCCAAAGTCCGCCAGCCTCATTGCCGCACTTGCAACAGCGTTGGACTTCCGGCCAAGTCGAGCGTTTCGTTTACCTTTTTTGCAGGTCTTCTGGGTGTCGTTCAAGCCCACATCCAGCAGCTCAAGCGATTCCGGTCCCCTTACACCAGCACTTTCACTCACTTTGACTAACATCCTTGCCTCCTTGTTGAATTCTGGTGGTGTCCATAGCAGCTATACATGTCTTATTTAAGTCATTAGTTGTTCCATTATAATATATATTTTGAATGTACGTGGAGTGATCGAGAAACTTCGGGGAGCTTTAGCCCTTCTGTCTATTTATTAGCATTAGTCATGACATTGGGTCGCTCCTGTAGGCCTAGTGGTCGGACCCCTTGATTTTAATACGTGCATGATTGATTGGATAAATTCCGAGATAACTTCTTTGGAATTTTAATTTCATTAAGACATATTTTGCTACCTCGTATTGTATATCATGTACATGCTAGGCCATATCCATAATTCATATCTTAGTGTTTTCGTATTCAGGGTATGTATGAGATTAGTCTCATAATATTGGATGTAGATTTAGAGAATGTTAACTAGTTCTAAAATGCATATAGATTTAAGTTAGTCCTTAGTTTTCATAAAAAATAAAATCAGATCAAAATTATCGTTTAGAATTCATTTAGGTTCTGTCGCGACCTAAAAATTTCCTCTCAGGCTAATGGATTATTAGGACTAAACCTAACTCGAGCCCTCCCAAGCCCTACCAATTCGCAACTTAGGGTTTAAGTTTTTAACATGCAAATGTTTTCATACTTGGAATCGCCACTAATCTATTTGTGGTAGGTCGATTAGAAACCTAAATAAAACATAGGGAGGTATGTTTTATTCCTACGAACCAGAGATTCTAAGCCCGGGGACTTGATTACGCTAGATCTAGTCTAACGCCCTTTCGGTACCTTTTCTTTTCAAAAATATCTTGGCAAGCAATCTGGATCCATTTTAACTTAGTCACTAACATGTGAGGTGTTCATACGGGTACGCAAACCACCAATTTAACATCCAAGAAAGCATCAAATAAATTGCAAGTTGGAAGAATTACTTACCTCGAAGCAACGTAAGCATCTGCGTTGTTAGCTAGAAAATCACATCAACAATCCTAATATGATTTCTAGTTAACAAGCCATTCACTCAATATTTTTTGGGTTTTCGCTTATTTAAATGAAACCTAATCTATATGCAATGACGTGCAAGAATGACATGCAAGTAATGTAACCTAGCATGCAAACTATATGTCATGCGACGACGTGACCTAATTCTGATGACAGGCAAATGATTTATTTTTTTGGTATTTTCTAATAAAATTCGGAATAAAAATATGCCTAAATTAACATGCAACCTATGATGACTTAACATATCATAACTTGACTTATTTTTGGGATTTTTGTTAAAATTCGAAATAATAAACTACTTAAATTAAGAATGCAATCTATCCTAATCTACCATAAAGCAATTCACTCTTTTTTAGGGTTTTCATGAAAATTCGGAATTAAAAAAAATAACCTAAATAATCTATTAAGATTAGAAAATTACTTAATTTAAACTAGGAAATAGATTATCTCAAGTCCTAATTTAAATTAAATAATTACTCTATCGTCTAGATATATTTAGAATTCCTAAACATGCAAAACTCAAATTCAAATCCTAACTGATATTTTTTTTGAATTTTCTTTTTTATTTAAAAAGGAAAAATAATTTAAACAGAGATAGCATCCACATTTAAAGCAGCCACGCGATCCGCAAAATTCGTTTCAAACTCGGATTAGGCACAAAAATCAAACTATCAGTCATATCTATAGGGTTATAGATATCGACAGAAAGTTGATTGTTTAAATTTGGAAAGCAAATAAAATCTATTATCGTATCCAAGTGATTATGGATAAGATAACGATTTTCCGTATCACCGCGTATCGTACCTTAGAGATAAGGTCAGATAGTCGTCTAGATACGTTGCCAAATTAGGAAAAATTCCTAATTTTGAGTGTTTTCGAATATTGCGAATAAGGCAAACATTATCTTAAGATATCTAGCAATCCACACAATATTCACAGAATATTCAAACATCCGAAAATTAAGAAAACAAATATTCTGAAAATATTGGATAACATCCTTACCTAATTTCGAAATATTTCCAAATTTGGACTCGCGGATCGGGATTGCGGATCGGGACGAGCGGCGGCGATGACGCTTGCGGTAGTGTTCGGCACCGTAGGGACACTTCGCTCAACGACGGTCGCGGTGGTGACTCACGAGGCTTCGCGGTTGGACTCGACGGTGAGAGCTACTCACCGTGGTGATGGTATTCGGTTCGATGTGTACTCCATGCAGTCACGACGATGATCAGATCAGCGAGGTGAACTCCACGAACCTGCAAGAAGCAACAAAGGCTTGCTGGTGGCTCTGCCGGTGTACGTAAGGCGCTGTCTTTGCCGAGGGATCTCACGGGATGCTGTCAACAACGGGACTTGGACTAGATTGACGATGGCGTGAAGACCAAATATCAAGCCGCCAAGTCACAGAGATGTGGAATTCTCTTTTCTTACACAAAACCTCTGTTTTTTTTTTCTTTCTTTCCAATATGACGTCCTTACCTTTTGCGTGGGCGTTGATCTCCTCCTACACTTCCCTGATGGCACTGGATGGGAAAAGCTAAACGGACAGTGGAAGCTCCAGAACGTGTGGTCGTGCTTTACTCAGGAAAAAAAAACCGCCCTCCGTTTTTCAGTGTGGCCGAGTATTCAATTGGGTGGCCTCCGACTTCTCTGAAATTCTGTTCTCCGAAAATTATGAGAGTCCCCACTCCAAATCCTGACCTAATGATGTATATATAATGCTAATCTAGGTCAATTAGATGGGCTCTTTAGTCTTAATGGGCTTAGATTTTAATGGGCTGAATTAATTAATGATAATGTGCTGAATTAAGTTCAAATTAAAATAACTGAGCCCGTTTGACTTGTAATTCCCGGCCCTTGCATTTCAAGCGAGCCGAGTCACATTCGATTAAGCTCGTTCATTCACCGCCGGTCCGATGCAAAAAAAAAATGCAATTAATCTAAAATGAATTTAAACTATATGTTATGCAATTTAAATATTTTTTTGTTTAGGAGTTAAAAAATTTAATCCCTAATTTTCTATGCAAATTACACTAAGTGATGCGCCAAAATTTAGGTGTCAACAGGTTCCATGTAGACTTTGATTAATTTAGTTAGTCTCATATCATATAGCATTGCATCATGCAATTATTTGTTGTGTAGCTAGATCATTCGAGTCATAGGATTTGGGTTTATCATTTTTATAAAATTAAAAAATCAATCGAAAATAGTATTTCATATTGGTTAGTCTTACAATAGAACATGCATATAGAATAGTGTTGCCAAACAGATGTGGAAGAGCAAACACAGAGCACAGGGATTTATGTGGTTCGAGCACAAGGTGATCTACATCCACGGGCGAGACAAGACAAAATTCCACTATAATCAAAGAGAGTACAGTTTTCAGAAGTCTAAACAACGACAAAAGCTCACAGCTCACAAAACTCTCGAAAACAAAATTATCTCTATACATCAATGAGAAAACCTAGCCGCAGTATAAATAGTGCTCCCAAAAAATTTCCTCGAGGGCTACGCCCCCGAACCCCCTGAGACATTAGTTCGCTTGCTCCAGCTTGGGCGGTCCGCTATGAAAATTTGTTCGCTTGCTACGGATTGGGCCTATCAACCCAATCCTTCACATCGCGAACTAAATCTCAATTTTTCCTCCACTTTCGGATCGCGCAAAAATATGTCGGTCGGGTCATGAACCGGACCAAGTGCATAAAATTCAAGACATATTTAACAGATCTCCACCTTGGCTTGAATTTCCCAAAATAAAATAGTCAAGAAGCCGAACATATTCTTTTGGCATCCCTAAGCTTACGAGAGCTAACTCGGTGTAGGAAATAAGGGCTGCATCAAAAGAACATATCCACTTCAAAAACACAAACGTAGAACTGTCATTTACCTCTCCACCAAAGCCCCAAAAGGGGCAAATTCAACCAAGCATGCCAATCAAGTTCAAGCAATGCTTAAACTTGTTGGTGGGGACTGGCCTGGTCAACATATCAGCAGAATTGTCAACTGTACCAATTTTCTTTACCGTCATATTTCTCTCCGCAACTGCCTCTCGAATAAAGTGATACATGACATCGATGTGCTTAGTCCTCTCATGATATGCTTGATTTCTAATCAAGTATATAGCACTTTGATTGTCACAAAAGACAACTGAATTGTCTTCCTGCTGTAGCCCAAGTTCCTGAACAAGATTCCTTAACCAAATACCTTATTTCACTGCTTCTGCTGCTGCCATATACTCTGCCTCTGTAGTAGACAAAGCAACGGTCGACTGTAAGGTTGACCTCCAGCTAATAGCCGAACTAGATAATGTGAAAAGATAGCCAGTCAATGATCTCCTCTTATCGAGATCACCTGCAAAATCGGAATCCACAAACCCCACAACTGAGGTATCGTTGGAACTGTTTCTATCAAACACTAAACCCAACTCTGCAGAGCCTCTAAGATACCTAAGTATCCATTTCACTGCCTGCCAATGAACCTTTCCAAGATGCGCCATATATCTACTAACTGCCTGCGCAATGTCTGGACGAGTGCATACCATAGCATACATAATGCTACCGACTGCACTAGAGTATGGGATACGAGACATTGCAGCCTCTTCGACCTCTGATTGAGGTGAATGTAGAGCTGAGAGTCTAAAATGGAATGCCAATGGTGTACTCACGGGCTTAGCGTTTTGCATGCCAAACCTCTCAAGTATCTTCTCAATATAACTCCTCTGTGAGAGATATAACTT
This sequence comes from Syzygium malaccense, assembly GCA_031216405.1. Classification (NCBI taxonomy): domain Eukaryota; kingdom Viridiplantae; phylum Streptophyta; class Magnoliopsida; order Myrtales; family Myrtaceae; genus Syzygium; species Syzygium malaccense. The sequence continues at coordinate 37,877,010 of CM062263.1, read as the reverse complement.
TCCTCCTTTTCTGTCCCTCTGAATCTCCATTCCTAAGATCTTCTTGGCATGACCTAGATCTTTCATCTCGAACTCCTCATTGAGCCATTTCTTCAAGATCAACACTTCTGACATGTTCTTTGCAACAATGAGCATGTCATCCATGTATAAGAGAAGATAAACAAATGATCCATCGGAACCCTTTCTGAAGTAGACACAACTATCATAGTTGCTCCTATGATAACCGTTCCCTATCATAAAGCTATCGAATCTCTTATACCACTGTCTTGGTGACTGCTTCAAATCATATAAGGATTTCTTCAATCTACAAACATGATCTTCCTTGCCTTCTACATAATAGCCCTCGGGCTGGGCCATATAAATAGTTTTTTCAAGCTCACCATGCAGAAAAGTAGTCTTCACATCAAGTTGCTCAAGCTCTAAATCAAATTGAGCAACCATAGCCAGCAACACACGAATGGAAGTGTGTTTTACCACAGGGGAGAAAACTTCATCATAATCAATTCTCTTCTTCTGGTTGTAGCCTTTAGCTACGAGCCGGGCCTGGCATCTGGCATTTTCAACACCTAGAATTCCTTCCTTTTTCTTGAAGACCCATTTACACTCGATGGCTCTTTTTCCCTTAGGCAACTGCACCAAGTCCCAAGTCTGGTTCTTATGAAGTGATTCAAGTTTCTCAACCATAGCAACAGCCCATTTCTCTGATTTTATGCAAGTAATAGCTTCCGTATAAGTAGAAGGTTCCTGAATACCCATATCTTCTGTTGTCGTGAGAGCATAAGCCACAAGATCAGAAAATCCATATTTCTGAGGAGGGCGGGTATGCCTCCTTTCTCTGCCAGTAGCAATAGAGTATGGCTACTCCACCTCATCTACAGCTTCCTCATCTGAACTTGAATCAACAGGAGCATTTTGCTCGTTCAAAACATTCTGAGAGGTCTTTTCTGGAAGCTCCACCTAAACCTCCACCTCATTTGTATCACTCTCATGTTTTCCTGCAGACTCATCAGTAACTTTCCTTTGATCAAGCATATGCATTTCATTAAATGTAACATCCCTATTAATAATGAACTTAGGTGAGTTAGGTTCCTGGCACCATAAACGATAACCTTTCACCCCATCAGCATACCCAACAAAAATGCATTTCTTTACTCTAGGTTCTAACTTACCATCCTTAACATGATAATAAGCAGGGCATCCAAAAACCTTTAGATTAGAATAATCACAAGGCTTACCTGACCACATCTCAAAAGGAGTCTTGCATTCTATTGCTGTTGAAGGAGAGCGATTAACTAGATAACAAGCCGTGTTAACAGTTTCAGCCCAAAAATCCTTTTCCATGCCAGCATTAGAGAGCATGCATCTTGCTCTCTCCAATAGAGTTCTGTTCATACGTTCTGCCACTCCATTCTGCTGTGGAGTGTGCCTAACTGTACGGTGTCGGATAATACCTGCATCTGCACAGAATTCATTAAAATCGCCACCACAGAACTCAAGACCATTATCGGTCCTAAGACGTTTGATCTTCTTCCCTGTCTGATTCTCAACAAGGGCTTTCCACTTCTTGAAGATTTCAAACACATCACTTTTTCTTTTCAGAAAATAAACCCAAACCTTCCTGGAATAATCGTCAATAAACGTCACAAAGTAAAGAGCACCACCCTTAGATGGAACCTGTGCTGGTCCCCATAAATCGGAATGGATATAGTCGAGTGTGCTCTTTGTCAAATGTGTCCCCGTACTGAATCTGACTCTGCATTGCTTGCTAAGAACATAATGCTCACAGAAATCTAGCGAGGTCGTCTGCTCCCCACAAAGTAATCCACGTTTACTCAAAACTGTCATGCCGCGCTCACTCATGTGGCCCAAACGCATATGCCATATTTTCGTTCTATCATTATCAGAAACGGAATTGCTTGTGCCAATTGAAGGACCTATAATTGTGCTACCCTGCAAATGATACAAGTGATTCACCTTGCTTCCTTTCATCACAACTAGATTGCCTTTTGAAACTTTGAGAACTCCACCTCCACCTGAGTATACACACCCAATGGAATCCAAACTGCTCAACGAGATAAGGTTTCTCTTCAAGTCTGGTATATGTCTTACTTCAGTCAAGGTTCTTACTGCTTTGTCGTGGCACTTAATTCGAACAGTACCAACACCCACGACTTTGCATACAGCATCATTCCCCATCAAGACTGATCCACCATTCAATGGCTCGTATGTGGTGAACCATTCCCTATTTGAGCACATGTGATATGATGCTCCCGAATCCATTATCCAAACATCATTGAACAAATTAACAGCAGAGCATGCCGTAAGAACACTGTCTGACGCATTAGCCTCATTTTCGTTTGCAACATTCGCTGAATCTTGTTTTTGACTATGCTGCTTATCATTTTTCTTGAGCGAAGGACAATCTCACTTGTAATGTCCATTTTTATGACAATAGTAGCACTCAACGTTCATCTTATCTCCAGGTGGCTTAATTTAGAACGACCAACAGATTTCCCTCGGAAAGCTTTATCCCTGCTCTTGGTCCTGCCTCTCATAAACAAACCATCCGCTTTGTTTTCACTGGTATTCCCATTCAATTTTGTTCTCAGTTCTGCAGAATTCAAAGATGCTTTGACATCCTCCAAAGTTATGGATTCACGTCCATAAAGCATTGAGTTCACAAAATTCTCGTATGAGGCAGGCAGTGAACATAACACGATCAAAACTTGATCTTCATCCTCGAGTTTAATATCTAAATTTTTCATATCCAGAACAATTTTATTAAACTCATCCAAATGTTCCTGAACAGACGTACCTTCGCACATCTTTAGGGTATAAAGACGCTGCTTCAAATAAAGTCTCGAAGTTAGAGATTTCTTCATGTAGAGACTTTCCAGTTTCTTCCAAAGGCCGGCCGCTGTTTCCTCATCTGTGACTTCTCGCAAAACCTTGTCATCTAGAGACAATTGGATCACGCTATACACCTTCTCGTCCATCTCTTCAATCTCAGCCGAGGTCATATCGTCTGGATAATTTCCGTCCAGCGCCCTAACCGTACCCTCTCGCCTCAATAAAGCCTTCATCTTTATTCTCCATAATCCGAAATTGTTCTGTCCGTCAAAAGATGAAATCTGAAACTTCAAAGATGTCATCTCAAAGAACCCTAGAATCGAACGCTCCTCTGATACCACTTGTTGTGAAACAGATGCGGAAGAGCAATACAGAACACAGGGATTTACGTGGTTCGATCACAAGGTGATCTACGTCCACGGGTGAGGCAAGACAAAATTCCACTATAATCAAAGAGAGTACAGTTTTCAGAAGTCGAAATAACGACAAAAGCTCACAGCTCACAAAACTCTCGAAAACAAAATTCTCTCTGTACATCAATGAGAAAACCTAGCCGCGTCGCGAACTAAATCTCAATTTTTCCTCCACTTTCGGGTCGCACAAAAATATGTCGGGTCGGGTCATGAACCGGACAAAGTGCATAAAATTCAAGACATATTTAACAAATAGGAAGTGCATGCACAAGTAATTTATAGACTTTAGGGGCATTTGTTTTTTTCTTTAAGAAAAAGAACAAAAATTCGTTAGAGATTCTCATGTAGACTGTATTAATTAAGTTAACTATTTTTATAAAATCTTTATCGCATGACATTTAGTAAATCATTTAAAATTAATAGGTAACATTTAGAATTATTTCGTTAACATATCATTTAAATTTTATCATGCACAATCATGATTTCGCAAACACACGTCCTCCAACCTTTCGGGTCAAGTCTCGATAGCTTTCATCCACTCTTTCTTTGGCTGCACTCGATATAGCTCCGCAATTTGCACACTACCTTGGTCAATGGATAATACTAACAATTAACCTTTAGTCGGCCGTCCTAAATAGTTGGTATTTTTTTCTTTGCTCAAAACTACAGTAGCTATCAAAGAATAAAGAACTGCACTGAAAGAAGACTATGGGTGCGTGTAGTTGTACACACTAGGAGACATGTCTGATTTTGATGTTAATCATTGAACTTCTGAGGTACTCCAACACAAAACAATCATCTTGATGCTTAAAATGCAACTCAAGCGGAGCAATCTCAGCAGTATCTTTGTCTGAAAAGATCCTGGGAACATCTGCGTAGAAAAAACACAAGGAGATGCAGAGTGTTAAAAGGGATAGTCCGGATAGTGTCGTCAGATAACCGACAATGCTTACCAATTGCATAGATGCTAAGATTTGTACGACCTACTACTTTGAACAAGAAAAGGCAAAGTGAGGTCAAACCTTCCAGGCACAGCTTGACAGGAATATGGATACAGCACAAAATAAGAATAGAAGGTTCAGAACGAAGGAAACCTTGAAGTTGCATTTTCTCCTCTGTGTTTTCAAATTTATCATTGGAATTGCCAAATAGCAAAATTATTTATTAAGAACTTTCTCTTACAATTATTTATGCATGCAAAGGCTCTAAACAAGCAAGGAGAAGGATCATGATTCTTGGAACTTTCTCCTCATGCTAAGTGTTGGACCAACCATCAAAACAACTTTACAAGCATCTTACAATGTGGAGCTGCTACATCTGTCTATCAGAAACTAAACAATTTGTATACGTTGCTATTGTTCAAAGTGGCTTTTAAGAATCTTCCCTTAGACGTAAATACTTTGGGTATTGTGTTGCAGAGTACTTTTGACACTCTCTTGGCATTGGGGCTGCTGGCTTGTTGTTCGGCTACCTGCTTTTTGCTAACTCCTTTCAATTTGGAGTGAGGCTGTGTGAGTTGACTGAACTTCCTTTTAGGACACATTTGACAATTGTATGAAAAATAATCCCTAAAAAGTGGTTCCACATAGATTCACACCTTTTCATCTATGATCGTCTCTCACGGTAAATAAAGGCTCGATGTCGTTGCATCAGTGGGACGAGGAATATTCCAATGCAAAGGGCGAGGAGTACGTAGCCAGCAGAGTATGATCACTTAAATAAGTTATTTTTCTCAGCTATAGTGCGGAATAGCTGAGAATGAGAGAGCTTCTCCAGAGATATTTCCTGTCTTCATGTGTCAAAGACGTTTTCAAGGGAGGGTAATGATATCTCTTGCTAGGAAGCGAGGCTTAATTGTTCACCCCACAGCGTCATTTCCTTGAAAACAAGGTTTCCAACGAGGTAAAAAAAACAAGCAGAGTCATTTTGACCGGTAAATTACAAGGATTCAAGGATCATAGAGATGAATCATGATAGAAATTTTAGTTGTCGAATTGTACAAAAGACCTTGGGATGCTAGTCATGTGAACTTTTCTTTCTCTAATATCGTTAATCTCCAACTAAGTTGATTCTGATATTAACTAAGTTGATCCTAATGTCCTGGGCTGGCTACTCTAGCAGTTCCTTATTCGTGCGGGCTTAAGAATCTGGTTCACAAGTCAACCTTAGGTGTTTGAGAGAGAAAAGTTTTCATTTTGCGAATACTTTACTTGTATAGTTCAAATGTTTTCTGGACGATGGAAAAGAGGTAAAGGACCCCTATTTATCCAACGAACCCTTCTAATTACAACTGTTGATCTATTATACTACGTAACGGCCGAGATTGATAGGAAGTCTCTAGACTACAAATGGATATCTCCTATATTACCATCAAGAATACTTTAGAATACCCATGCCTACATTTCCCAAATTATCCTTCGAACATTTTCGAGTCTTTTAGAAAAGGGACTCTCTCATATATAGACATGATTACTCATGTAGGCATGGGCCTGTTGAATTAGGAGAACAAGTTCCGTCCATGGGATAGAGAGGGACACTCCATCTGATAAGAACTCTCTTGTTTGATTATCCATAAGATCAATGGCCAAAGAGAAATTAAGACACGAGCGACCCACCATTAGCTCAAAAGGATCAAAATCATTACCTAAAGCAAAGGTGAAAAAGATGAGCCGTCGATTCAAATAGAGATCATGCAAGGGGAGTCGTGACATCTTAAGCCATTAACTCCAATGAAAATCATGCATAATTAATGGTCCACTAATATCCAATATATACGGGGAAGAAGCAAAATGTTGAAACAACAGGACTGCACAGTTCATTAAAGACCAGGAAACAAAGGAAGTGACGATGACCACTCAACGCATGTTAGTGCACATAAATGTGCCATTCTCTGCAAATTAAGTCTAAATGCCACACACGTGACTTTCACTGGCACGTGGATGATTTGGCGGTAGGCCTAGGGGTGTCAAAACCAAACAATATACCCGAACAGGAACACGAACCGACCCGACCATATCCGAAGTTTTGGGTATTTTCGGGTCGGGTCAACTTCATGTTCGGGTATTAGCTAAGCAAATGGGTATCTCAATGGTTTCGGTTCAGTTCATGTTTAGAACATGAACCAAACCGAAACACATATTTTTTATTTTTTATTTTTAGAACCGAAACACATTTCACTTTGTAGCATTGTCGTTCAACTTCGTCCTCCTCCAGAACGTGAAATTGCCCGCCGTCGCCTCCGTCCTCCTCGGCGACTCTGCCTCCATCCTCCTCATCTACTCTGTCGCCGTCATTTGGTCCAAAGAGCTCACGAGTCACCATAGTCTATCTTGAAGTGGTGTCACTAGATCAACGATTCAACTGGCAAAATTTCAAGTCTTCATTTGCATTTGTGTCTTTGGTAGATAACTTGATAAGTTCATCAAGCAAAGATGCATACTTGCATCGAATCCGATAACTTTCAAGCAAATGACAAGACAGCATGATGTAATTCCTAGGCAAATCCATGATAGAATCGGTAAAAAGCATGGTTTCGGAGCATCCTGACCCGCATTTAGCAGAAACCGAAATGTGAGAATGGAGATGAGAGGCAATCGAAATCCTCGAATTCAGAGGCAATCAAGGGCGACGAAAACCGGGGATACATGGGAAGCGTCAATTTAGATAAAACAAACAATAAGCATCAACCATCGAATCAATTGTAACATCATCAAATATTAGCTTGAATCCAAAAAGACCCGAAACCTGAAACCCAACCCGGTTTTGCGTTTCAGGTCATATTTGGTTCGGGTCAAGAGTCCATATATCTTTTATGATTCGGGTCGAATCGAGTAGCGTGGAGACTAGACCCAACCCGATCCATTAACACCCCTAAATGTAACTTAACCTTAATTTATAATAAAAATCTAAAACACGAACCTGAACCGACCCAATCATGCGGCTACATCATGTTCGGGTCTTGTTTGGGGTCGGGCCAAGCATACATATTCATTAGTTCGGGTCAGATTGGGTATCATGAAAATCCGACCCGACCCGACCCATTGACACCCCTAGGTAGGTCCATTTAGCTGTCTTGAGAATAGCCTTCAAGCCCCTCACTTTTGATCCAAAATAAAATAATGTCCAAGAAGAATGTTCCTTGAGGCCCTAAGCACTTTGTCTCTCTCTCTTTCTCTCGCATGCTACTGGTCGTTACATCTAGATTTATTGTTTTGAAAAAAAAAAACATCATGTCGAAGCTAAAAAGAAAGTGAAAATCGGAGGAAATTATAATGAGAGGATAACATGGTCATTTTTACGAGAGATCGCTTTCCAAATCTCTCTTTATTGATAATATAGATAGACGAGAAAACATTAGAGACGGAGAAAGATGCTTATATTGAAAAAATCATGAGTCAACCGGTCAATACTTTTTGAAATTGTTTTAGATATTTCGTAGATCATGAAGATAATGCGATAACTAAAAGCAAAAATTAAGGGATTTTCCCATACTAGAGCAACTAATATTAGTGTGCATGGATCTATATATTCAGAGAAAGGCCTCACAAGGGATAGAAATCTCGAAAAAAATCGTTTTGATAACTTATTTAATCAAGCAAGGAGAAATTCGGACCACTTCCAAATAATATTCTAGTTTTTTTTTGGTCGAACAGTAAAAATTTCAGATTACCTGCTCGCGATGTTTCCCATTGGCAAATGTGATAAAAATTTTGCATGATGGTTTAAATACTCCAAGAAGATAATTCTGAAAAGGGCGTATAAATATCATAGTCTATTAGTATAATAAGTTAAATTTATTAAATCTAAGATACAATTGTCTAACTGTCTATAATAAATAAGCTTTCTATTCATTAATTATAAATTATTAGTTTAAATTTTGTACTAATTGATAATTTTATAATAGTTTATACTTTTTTTAAGTTTGGCAGAAAAGCAAAAAGTTACATTTTGCTTTTTAAAAAGTATAAACCAACAAGCCCTTAATTATACTAATTAATTATTTTACAGTGGTTAACACTTTCCTTGTTATAAGATTTTTAGCTATTAGTTTTCCAGTTTACAAAAGGAAAGGAGAGGGCATGCCCGACATTAGAATTGAACAACCAAACAAGGTTTTCGGGGAAGGGCCATCCTCCTTCCAACCATCCTGTGAGATATTTGATCCAATCATCGTCAGTAGTTTTCTTTATGCTCCATATAAAAAGGAACAAAGTATCTAGAAACCTATTGCTTTCTGGGGTATACGTATACATTGCTGAGAATAGCCCTTCTATCCAACTTATATCAGGTTTTAATGAAGCTAGGCACCACGTCTTGTGACTCCATTGGAACCCCTTACGGAGTCGGACCGAGGGATCTATTCAAAAGTATGAAAATTCAATACAAAGGATGCCGAGAAATATTCTTTAAAGGAACATGAAATAATATTATCTTCTTGGTAAAGGTTAAAATCACCCTACCTTTACATTTGTTCAACAAGATATTGAGAAGTGCCTTTGCAGCCTTAAAATGTTAAAGTTGTAATGGAAACTAGATGTTGTTTGTTTGTACGCCTTCCTTTTGCTGGAACCATATCCGAGTCCCTTGTCCCTTCAAATCTACGATTAACGCTCGTAGAAGGTGTCCCAGTTCATGAGTCGTGCAGAACGTCTCCCTGAAGCGTTTTTCAGTGGTGAAACACATCCCGATTGGTGTCGCTGGTGTCGCTACATGGCCTGTCATGAGTTTGCGACAAACATCTTTGAGACAGTCACAAGAAGCAGCAACATGTTCTCATGTCTTTATTGGTATGTGTTGTATCGATGTAAGTGGTACAACTGTTTGTGTATAATCTCTCAAATTTGTCTATCTGGGCTTGTTTAAAAACATAACGGGCATTGTGGGATTCAACATTAAATTTTCTTTTCACGTAGGAATACTTACCCAAAAAAGTCTTAAACCTTTCAATTTGATAGATTTAGTCCTAAATCTTTTCACAATTTATCAAAGTAGTCCTTCTGCTCAATTTTGGCCGGCAATTGTTGATGTGGACGCCGTCCGTCTTACATGCATGGCAGGTGCTGACGTGGAAATATTTTTTAAATTTTTAAAATTTTGTTTTCAGCAACGAGAAAGTGATTATTACACAAACCCAAAGATTTTCAGAAACGGGGGGCTATGCTATTTCTTCAAGCGTCTCAGGCCTAACCTCAGTTTATCCTCAAGTGGAGTGACCTATGTGCCCCCGAACATGGTACAAGTAAAAGTGACCTTGCTTTGTTTTCTTATGGGATATCTTGAACTCTTCGAAGATTAGATCGCCTAGTGCCCGAGGGGACAAGGTTGGCCCTTCCAATGAAGGGTTCCAAACCTTGACTCATGCCCTTAAGTATGACACGCTTCCTTGTTACTATGGCTCAAAGCAAAGATGTCGAGTTTAATTTTTTGCCGCGATCGATTCTCTAGGTCCATGGTTTGCTGAATGACCTCACTCTAGCTACCGTTTAGAAATAGGTCCAAAGCGATTCTGAAAAATTCTACACTAAAAAGATAAATTTTAAACCTATAAACACTTCGAGTCAAGAAGATAAACTCTGTGTCCTTCACCAAATCAAGGAAAAGTGCTAGTGAATGGTGATTTTTAATTGGTGATGGTAATTTTTCAAATGCATTAGTAACAGAGTATCAGTAATTTAGCTATTATATTGTGTTAGTATTTCTTTTTTGAATGTGTTATTAAGCTTAAGTGTTTGAATGACATTATACGTGAAAGAGATGCATAAAAAGGTTGTTGTACATAAAATTAAGCATATAGTGTTCCGTTGTTGTCATTTTATTTTAAATTTGAATAAAGAAAAACGTACCAAATAATTGAACACTGCGCATAAGCATTATGATAAAAGAACAACCCATTTGGGTGACTATGACTTGTACTTTTGAATTTTAACTTTTTCAATGTATTTTGGCTTTTTCTTAATGTAAAACTCTCGAAAATTTTAAAAAAAATTATCTTATATTAATACGTAAAGTTATCATAGACTTTAAAAATTGAATAATATCTTAAATTTTGACACGCAAATAAAAAAATTGACTTGATGATAATTTTATCAATATTATATAGCTAAGGGTAAAATTGATCTCGTATCATAACTTCCATCATCCACATCGGCGCAAGAATGTGGATGATGTGCTCATTATTGGTTTCACCGTCATGCTCGGTCAGGAGCGGAGAGATTATTCCTTATTTCATGTGCTCGCCTCCTATGCTCGCGGGACTCGTTCAAAGCAAATGTAACTTCTTCTCTAAAATTGACTTGCCTGCTTTTATCCACGACAATCAGGTTGAGGAAGGCGCTCGCATTTTCGAGCTTGGCACGAGCTCGAAAGTACAAGCATCAAGGCGAGCTCGAAAATGCGAGTGTCGGCTTCCTTGACCTGATTGTTGCAGACAAAAGCGGGCAACCCTTTACCCAAATACCAGCTCTCACGCTTGGTTATGTCCTTTCTACATATCATCGACACCGGCCACTGCTTCCCACTTTGCTCGCACAGCACGACATTCACATACACTTTGTGCCGCCGACTATGATGTTTGGAGAACCATCTAGGAATAGGCTACAGACACAAGGATCACAGGGTTGAACTTATGAGGTTGGCTCTATTCACGTGGTAGGCTTTCGTGGTGAGCGAGAAAATATTGCCGGCCCCTCCACCTCGCTCTGTTTTCTGAAAAAGAAAAACGAGCTTTAGTTAAATTTGTTCGTTCCATTGCGCAGATTGTTCGGCTCCACCTATCTTCTCTACTCCCTCTCTCTTTCCTAATTCTAATGGAATCGTTTGGACTTGCTCTGTTCATCGATAAACACGAAGTTGGAAGAACGGCTTACAAAAATCAACTTAAGAATACTCACTCTTCCACGTATAACTTTCTCTATGTCCCTCTCTTAGTTGCACTCCCTTTCTGTAGCTTGGTTCATTTGATCTGTACTGTGTCAATGGAAAACAAGCAAATTATCAACTGAATGAATAACACATTCAATAGTTAATGTATAAAATTTCTCTTATATTAACAGAAGATGACGTAGAACGTGCAAGTATTCTTGATATTGGGATATTATCTATTTCCTTATTTAGATTTTTTTGGGTTTCAGTGATATTTATTTTTGGTAGTTAGTTATGTGCTCAGATTTGAAATCGCTCTTTCAAGTTTGAGATAATCTAGGGTTTCGTGCATATAATATGCATATTATCACTTACACACATGTGAAGGCAGCTGCTATTTTCACCACAGTTATTTCTAAAGCCACCTCTTTATAAATAGTTGACCAAAATATTTTTCAAATTAAAATTTTCTACTGTTCAACTATTCTCTAGTGGGAGGATTTCACTCTCCCTCCTTGATTTTTTCTTGTTTGGTCCGTCCTTTATTAAGTTGATGTCTTTGCTGCAACTTGAGTTTTGTTTTTGCTCGATTAAGATAAGTAAAGAGTTACATAAGAGAAAATTCCATTGAATTTACTGTCTCCTAGAACAATTATCAAACTCGCTTAATGCTTCAAAGCTTCAAGTGGTCTTGCCCCCGCCTCTACCCTCATGCCAAGCCCACCACCGCACGCCACCACCATCACCAGTTGTCACCATTGCACGCAGCACTATTTCCTCTCTCTCTCTCTCTCTCTCTCTCTCTCTCTCTCTCTCTCTCTCTCTCTCTCTCTCTCTCCAGCATCGCATCGCCACCTTGGCCCTCAACCATTGCTCTTCACTGCCTCCAGGAGCCTAGGCCACTACAACATCCGCGTTAGTCGAATCTAGTGGTGGTCCTCGTGTGGTGGACAATGATGTTTCCATTGGAGGTGGCGTTGACGACAAATGACATTTTCTCTTATACACCTCCTTGCTCATCTTGGCGGAGCACTAAAAAAAATACCTTTAGGTTGCAAAGAAAGCATCAACTTAACGAAGGAAGGAGAGTGAGATCTTGCCACAATGACATAAATGGAGAACAGTTAAAAAGACGAATTTTTAATTTGAAAGGCATATTAGTCTAACTATTTACAAAGAGGCGGTTTTAGCAACAAATGAGATGGAAATGGCGGCTGCCATCGGTAAATTATGTAAAGCAAAAGGAGAACTCCTTCCTTTAAACATCACAATCCTTTTTTTTTTATAATGTTCAAACAACCATACCAAAAGAAGTTCACTCGTAAAATATTTTGTTCTCATTCCATGCACGTACATGAATACAATCTCTTTGTATCGTGTCAATAGATTCTTTCCATTAACTGATAATTCAAATATTTCGTCAAGATGGTTTCGAACTACATTTTGATTGTTAATTTTTTTACATACACGCAATGCTCGTGCACTTTTGCTGGTCATGAAAAAAGCAAACTTTCAAGTTTCGTTGTCCACCCCTAAATCACTATCAGACAACCGTCAAATCTAGAATTAAGTCTGAGCTAATGAAGTAGTCGAGGGAGGAATTGTAACTTCGAGAATTCGTTTACAAACACTACAATCTCAAAAGATTGAGGCTGAGAAAAGGCAGGAGATGGAAGAAATGAATTGCTTCCATATCTCATTCCCAATAATCACACAAAATTGAAAATTTTAGATTGAGTAGTGTTGGAGAGGGTCGGAGAAGTGATAAATGCTGATACGTTTGCATCCTTGAAGAGATCACACTTCAAGTAAGGCGGGCAACTTTTGGCAAGAATGACACATTTTAGCGCAATCATTAGACAAACCTGAAAGTAACTTGAATTCAACCTAATTCGCATAACTATAATAATCTCTTCTTCTTCTTTTTATGTCTGTCCTACTCTCTCTCTCTCTCTCTCTCTCTCTCTGACTTTTGTAGAGTGTGGGAGTCGAACTCCACTCCTGAAACTAAACATCCTCATCATCACTGGGCCTCGTGCCTAGTGGGTTATGTAATAATCTATAAGCGGCACAATTACAAGTCCTGAATAAGACATGTGCATGAATTTCCAGCTTTGGGTTTGGAATTATATTTAGGTCCATTGCCAGAGTAAAAAATGTTTTATAGATCCAATAATGAATGGGTAACAAGTTACATCTCATCGATCCAACAATCAGTGTATCTATTGTCTTTTTCCTTTAGTTTTGGCAAATTCAATTCCTCTGGTTGTCTCCTCTTTGTTTTGGCCCATCCAAGGCCACTTTGGGCTCGTATCGTGATCGTGGGCACTAGAATCTTGGTCTCGATTGCTGACTACCGGGCTGTCCAATTTTCTTTGGTTGGTCTTCCATGTTTCTTCTTGTTAACCTAATTTGAATTAATCTTAGCTACACATACCGTGTGAGGGCTATTTGATAATCTATTTAAGTGCTGAAAACTAAAAACTCACTACTTAATGATATTAGGCTTGTTTTATAATCTTAAATTGAATTGACTTAAACTATCAATTAAGCAAACAATTCACTACTTAATTGAGATTAGACTTGTTTGATAAGCAAGAGATAGGTTACTTTACTCGTTCAACAGAAAAATAACTGATAGTAATTGGAATCTCATTAATATTGATAAAACCTATTAATAATGGCCTTTTCTATGTTTGGTAAGAGATTAATGTTATTAAGCTATCAATTTTTATAATTATCATCAAACAAATTTTCAATTTTATTTTCAACGCCTAAGATTATCTCACTCTTAAAATTCAGTACTTTTCAGTTTTCAGCACTTAATTGTCAGTTTTACGAAACATGCCCTGAGTTTGTTTACACATCTAACATATCCTCCACCGTTGTAGTTCTACTCATATCACTCATATCAACGGTGAACAACATGCATGTATAAAATATTCTGTTCGCATGACCTATATAATCAATATTTATCCAATTTGAAAACCCTTCATTTGGTCTCACGCTAAAAGCATATTATATAAATCTTCTATCGACTATAGTACAAATAGTTATTAATAATTCACATGCTTTTATACGTGATTGAGTAAGTCCCACACGACTCATGAAATGAGATCGATCGAGGATATCTGCATTTTTCGGCTCTATCAATCCCATCAATGATTGAGGATATAGAGACGGAGGTAGCAAGTATTTATTTCCTAAGAAATAGTCTGTCATGCTTGAATCTATATTGTCCCGTTCACAGGGTCAAGTGACATCAATTATTTTTGTAAAAGTTTTACTTCTTTTGACCTCGGATTTTGGCGTTTTTTTTCTAACAGGTTTTTCCAGGTTTTTCTAGCTTGTCTAATTAATTTATACTTTCCCAAATTCTTTAATCTAATCCCTCCGACGCCAAATCCAAATCCAACTGACGTGGCCATTGGATGACATTGTTGTGTGACACAGATAAAATTCTTCCTAAGTAGACGCACACATTGATTAAATTTTATCCATGTCACACTCCAACATTAGCTAGATTCCATACATGTCCACGTGGGCATCCTCATAATAAATCCTTGGGTTAATACCACGAAAACTCTAAATTGGTACATTTACAATAAATTCATCTCAAACTAATTGTTTGATCACTAAAAACCTCCAATATGGTACACTTGTAACAATTTTAACTTAAACTAATTTTTTGACCACAAAAAACTCCAAACTGGTATACCTACGACAAATCTACCCATATACCTACGACAAATTTACCCAAAATTAATTTTTTTACCACCAAGAATCTCAAACTAGTGCAGCTCTGAGAAATTTACTCTCCGCTAATTTCCGTTAAACTTTATCGTCAAATTATTGAGTTGGATGGCACGTGGTAGTTGACAAGTATACTACTTTGGAGTTTTTCGTGGTATTAATCCAATTTAATAGAGGGTAAATTGATCACAAGTATACCGATTTTGGGTTTTTAGTGGTCAACATATTAGTTTTGGATGAATTTATCATAGGTATACTAGTTTTGGATTTTTAGTGGTTAAAAAATTAATTTGGGGTTATTCGTGGTACATCTCTCGTAAAAATGACCATGTTATCCTCTGGTTATAATTTCCTCCGATTTTCACTTTCTTTTTAACTTCCACATAATGCTTTTTTTTTTCAAAACAATAAATCTAGATGTAACGACCAGTAGCGTGCAAGAGAGAGAGACAAAGTGCTCAGGGCCTCGAGGGACATTCTTCTTGGACATTATTTTATTTTGGATCGAAAGTGAGGGGGCTTGAAAGCTATTCTCATGACAGCTAAATGGGCCTACGGCCAAATTATCCACGTGCCAGTGAAAGTCACGTGCGGGCATTTAGACTTAATTTGCAGAGAATGGCACATTTATGTGCATTAATATGCGTTGAGTGGTCATTGTCACTTCCTGTGTTTCCTGGTCTTTGATGAAATGTGCAGTCCTGTTGTTTCAACATTTTGCTTCTTCCCCGTATATATTGGATATTACTGGACCATTAGTTATGCATGATTTTCGCCAGAGTTAATGACTTGATACGTCACAACTCCCCTTGCATGATCTCTATGTGAATCGGGTCACTGAGTAAAATGCGTCCAAAGCCGTTACCCGTCACTGGCTTACTATTATGACGAAATGCAAAACAAACCAAACAGGCCAAGAAGAAGAAAAGCTCCATGACTGGACAGATCCAGTGCGAGAACCTACTCCTCCTTGGCCACCGCCTTCTTCGCCTAGGCCTGCCGTTAACGGCCCAATTGGGATCCTATGCTTCGGACTCGCCAGCCAAAACAAAAATGGATGGACGACATGCATCAGCACGAGCTGTGAGAGAGTCGGAGTGGGTAAATCACGGGTCGGGTCTAGACAGACCTGTAATGTGATGGGCTCAAACCGGACTTTTCTCTAGGATTGGTCAGCAGTAGGGTGGACGACTTGAAAAACCTTATGCAAAGCCCCTAATATTAATCATTAAAAAAATTTAATTTGTGTCTAGATTGGCCTATGCGGCTTCCCCTAAAATAATATTAATATGTTATTAGGCAAAAGAAATTACATTGATTACAATACCAAGGTGCGTAATATTAAATGGAAAATGCTTTTGTGCACATATGGACTCAACAATCTTCTCCTAGTTACGTGAAGCTCGAATCTTTAATTGACGAGTGATTGAGCATTTTGAAATCGACATTGGGATTGGAATGAGCACCTCGGTTTCGGCATCATTTGTGAGAGTCTATCTCTCTCATTAGTATCTGGTAGTTTGATTGAAGTTAAACACATCCGGGCTTTATTTGTTTTGCGAAAAATGAGTGACTTGAAAAATATTTTCCTAAAAATGATAACTTTTATAGCTTACAAAAATAAATGAACAAAAAATATTTTCATCGTTTACGAAAATGTTTAGATATAAATTGTTGTTGGTGATAAAACATTTCTCATTGATTAAAGTAATACAAGGTGTCAAATTGTATCTCGAGTTTGGGCCACTAAATGAATACTGAGTTGAAATTAATTTGGAAAGTTTGGATTGTTGCCGCTTGTGGTTTGTGAAAACATGAATGCAAGTTGTGCCCATGCGAATGAGATCGTGATCCTACATGTCATTGGCTTCCTTTCCACTTGTAGCCCTTTTGTCTCTCCATTTAATGTGGTGTCTTGAAATTGAGGTTGTTTTCCTTTTGATGTGCTATATCATCTCTAGAAGAACCAAAAGAATGGTGTTTGTTGCATATTTTGTTAATCTTTTTTATGAGACAAATTTTGACGGATGCTGCCCTGCTAAAGCGGTAGAAGAAGGAAATTGAGGAGCAAGCCAAATTGCCAATTTATTTATTTCTCATAACTAAGATGGATGAGAAGATCATCCACTTATTATTAATGTTAAATTTGGAAATCCATTTTCAGAGCATTTCGAGCATTTAGAAGAGGGTTACTGGAGATTCATTGTTGCTACTTATGTTGTATTATATGTCATTGTAAAATTGGAAGTGTATTTTGGACATTGCTCGAACTTCTTTAATAGACTGAATTAGAGAGGGAGCAAATCGCTCAAGTTGGAGATGGAAAAGAAAGTCCAAACTGAACGTGAGAAAAGGTTACAAGAGCAAGCTAAAAAAATTAAAATCTTGAGCTTCATTGTGTTGAACTCAAACAGAGAAGAGATTTGAGATAATTTAAAAAGGTATTTTAGAGATGCGAAGTGAACAATCTCGTGATAGGCAGGCAAATGCAAGTATCTTTTGACAATTTTTTTTAGAGTACATTTTCAAAGTCCTCTAAAGTCCTTTAACGGAAGGTCCGTATTTAGTTTGAGTTTTGAATATTTCCGAAATACTAATACATTTCTTTTCTTCAAACTTTACCCTCGGCAAAATTTTAAAATTTTGGAAATGCCCTCAACATGTGACGTCGTTGTCGAGGCTAGACCGACTACCAGGGAGCTAGATCTAGCGTCAGTAAGGCCAAATTTGGCGGGCAGTGACCTCAAGGGAGGCTGCCTGCCGCCAGATTTGGCTTGCCAGCAACCTGAGCCTCATCAACGAAGCTCCGAGGTTTTTTCTTTTTTTTAAAAAACATATCAAAAGTCTTTTACAAGGGTTTTTTTTTTCTAAATAGCCTTTAAAGCAAAATTGAGTCCCAATGCATTTTAAAATTATACTTTACCAAACACTATTTGCATTTAGCAAAAACACTTTTACCTAAAATTTTTTGCTTTTCCCCACAAATATTCCGTGAAATCCTTACCGAATGCGCCCTTCATTGATAGAAATTGGTCAGTTTGCATTGCTTCTCATATATATAGGATGGAGTGGATCCTTAAGTCCTCGTTTCGATTCTTGGCATTATCTTAGCCATCAATTGACAGCTATCAAAAGCAAGTATTTGCACAAGTGTCCTCGTTGCGCATGCAGTCACATGCTTATGAGTTGCTAAAGCTAATTTCAGATTTTTTTGTGACACTTGCCTAAAAAGTCCTCAACTTATTGTACAGTGATCAATTTAGTCCTACACCTTTTAATTGTGCCAATTCAATCATAAACCTTTTAACAATTTACCAATTTAGTTCCAAACCTTTCAATTGTATCAATTTAGTCTTAAACCTTTTGAAAATTTGTCAATTCAATCCTAAACTTATTGTTTGGATAATTGGTCAAAAGGACTACATTGATAAATTGTCAAAAGGTTTAGAACTAAATTACCAAATCGCCAAAATATTTAAGATTCAATTGGCACAATTGAAAGACTAAATTGGCATAGTTGAAAACTTTAGGACTGAATTAGCCGCCATGCAATAGGTTTAAGACTTTCTGGACAATTTTTCCCTGATTTTTTAGCCACCTGAAACATCACTGATTAATTCCTTCAAAAGTTTGTCTTTTTTTTAACTAGTAAGGCGCATGTCGATCCCTTCCTAAAACTAGAGTTTATCATCGACCCCACGGACAAAACGACTAACTAAATGTATCCAAACTTGAGCAGTTTGATTACACCGTGAGACGTGGTTACTAAGATGCGGTTACCAAAGAAAATTAATCATCAAGAAGAATATTTGATTATACCATGAGACAAATGGCCCATTACTGATTATTGCTCATAATATGAGCTTGGGATCTGCATTAGTAAGCTTTCTGAAGACCAAAATACATAGTTGATAGGAGTCAAGATCCACGAACATCAACATATTTGATTTTATTGTTCTAATTAATTTGGACGAATACAATTATCAGCAAGAGGTTCTCGAAGCTCCTTCATGAAATGAAATGCTTGTTTTACACCAACCCAAATGATCACAAGTACCAAACATCCACTGGCACAGGATGATCATGTAGTTCGGTATTGTAGTTTGGCTAAGTTCGTATACCAGAAATTAAAAACAAACGTTAGGAAAACTAATCTGAAAGCAGTAGAAGCAAATAAGCAGAACGTTGATCCGAGCCCAACAAAAGAACGTCGTGTCCTTAAGACGAATTTGGCCCCTCAATCAATACCCGAGGATATTGGACAATCGTCTCCCAGGATAAAACGGAACTCGTTCCTCCGAAGTGGTATGTATTCGGAGGACTCCAACGAACGCAATTTTGCAGAACAATCGCACAAAATGACAATGACGAAGTGAATATGCGTAGAGTTCAGAAAAGAATGTCTCGCGAGAATGAATGCCACGAAGTGATGTCACTGTTCCGAACTAAACTGTTCGGTCATATTCAAGTGGCGAAAAAATGAAGAGTTGCGAGCTTTCGTGAAGGTTCTCTTTGACGCGAAGGGCTTCGGTTTTCGTTCGGGCGAACCGAACCTCACGAACAGACATATTTGTTCGTCAAAAAATGAATAAATAAATTCTAAACAAAGTGTCTGTTCGGAAAAAATAAAAAACCGATAGAGTGTGGACCCGGAACCGAACCGAGCCGAGCCGGCCGGACGGCGGTGGCGGCGCGCGCGGGGGGTGGACCGACCTAGCTTGACGTAGGTCCTCTCTCTTCCACAAAAGTGGGGTACCTCTTGGGGCCCAAACCCATTTGTGAGGCTCAACTATTTGAACCCATTTCCCATCTCTCTTCTATTCAATGTGGGACACTTTCATCCACACACTTTTCATTCAATTTTATGGGTTTTGGATTCCAAAGTCCCAACAATCTCCCACATGAATGAAAAGTTCTGATATCATGACTCTCCGTGTATGCATGAGATGCAAAGTGCGATTATTCCATGAAAAAACGTTGCATCAGGATAAGTAGTCTGAGACTTTGAACTTTCCTTAGTGAAACCTATCGGACTTACTCAGTCAATCAGTAGACTTGATGTCTTTGAACTGTCAACCTTTGGTGTAAGCCTAGACAATAGAAATCACACAACTGTTTCTCGAACAAAATTGGTTCTCACTGTTGTGTTCGTTTTGGCCATGACCACCGCCTGGTCTCATGAGTGTTTTAGAGAATTCGGCCTTTTCAATTCTCACAGAAGCGGCCCTCACTTCACACTCACATAGGTGATTTCTGAATATATAGTATATCACATACTCAATTCAGAATCATTAAAAGCTTTTGCTTAACCTTCACATATTAGTACTGTTTTTATCTGGGAATGAGTCAAAAATTTGACAGTACTCTATACTGTCTTCATAACTTAGTTGTCCCTTTGAACCTAGATCTTGGGATCTACAGTCAACTAGATAGGGTTTCCGCTATGATGACTTATTTATAGGCCTTAAACCCATTCCCCTTGATGTTTTCGCAACCATCTCTCTAGTTAGGCCTTTTGTTAATGGATCCGCAATATTATCTTTTGACTTCACATAGTCAATGGCGATAATTCCACTAGAAAGAACTTGTCTTACCGTGTCATGTCTTCGACATATGTGTCGAGACTTACCGTTGTACATGACATTCCTTACCCTTCCTATTGCCGCTTGACTGTCACAATGTATACAAACAGCGGGCACTAGTTTAGGCCAATTAGGAATATCTTCCAAGAAATTTTGAAGCCGCTCTACTTCTTCACCGGCTTTATCCAAAGCGATAAATTCCGATTCCATAGTGGATCTAGCAATACAAGTTTGTTTGGATGATTTCCAAGACACTGCCGCTCCCCCAAGTGTGAATACATATCCACTTATCGATTTTGTATCTTTAGTGCCGGTTATCCAATTTGCATCATAGTATCCTTCAAGTACCGCTGGATATTTTGTGTAATGCAAAGCATAATCTTGAGTATACTTTAAGTAGCCCAATAAACGTTTCATAGCTTTCCAATGATTTTCATTTGGACTAACTGTAAATCGACTTAGCTTACTCACAGCACAAGCTATGTCCGGCCTAGTACAGTTCATGACATACATTAAACTGCCTAGTATACTAGCATACTCATTTTGAGCCTTACTTTCACCAGTATTTTTCGAAAGATGTAAATTAACATCTATCGGAGTCTTTACTGGTATAATATCTAGATTCTTGCACTTTCCAAGAATCGTCTCAATATAATGGGATTGTGATAGAGCTAATCCTCCATATGTTTTATGGATTTTAACTCCTAAAATAACATCTGCAACCACCATATCTTTCATATCAAATTTATTTGTGAGCATGCGTTTGGTTGCCTTAACAGCCTCACTATCGCTGCCCATAATAAGCATGTCATCTACATATAAGCACAAAATGGCAAAACCATTATAAGTGTTCTTAACATATACACATTTATCACACTCATTAATCTTAAAACCATTCGACAACATGACTTGGTCGAATTTAGCATGCCATTGTTTCGGTGCTTGTTTCAATCCATAGAGTGACTTGATAAGCTGACATACTTTCTTCTCTTGTCCTGGAACAATGAACCCTTCGGGTTGTTCCAAATATATTTCTTCTTCCAATTCCCCATTTAAGAATGCCGTTTTAACATCCATTTGATGGATTTCAAGCTTATACACCACTGCTATGGCAATTAGCATCCTTATAGATGTAATTCTAGTAACAGGTGAATAAGTATCAAAATAATCAAGACCTTCTCGTTACTTGTATCCTTTTATTACAAGCCTAGCCTTATATTTATCAATAGTACCATCCGCTTTCATTTTCCTCTTGAAAATCCACTTACATTGTAGTAGTTTATTACCATGAGGAAGGTCAACCAATTCCCATGTATGGTTTGATAAGATGGATTCAACTTCACTATTGATAGCTTATTTCCAGAACGGGGCTTCTGGCGAAGTCACATCTTCTTTGAATGTCCGAGACTCATTCTCTAACAGGTACGTTAAAAAATCAGGTCCAAAAGACATGGAAGTCCTTTGTCTTTTACTACGTCTAGGTTCATCCTCCATTGGATCACTTCTAGATATAGTATCTCGAGACCTCTTATTATTATCAATTGGCTCATATACTATGTTATACGGAAATATATTTTCAAAGAGCGAAGCGTTCCTTGATTCAATGATCGTATTGATATGTATATATGGGATCTCTGACTTGTGAACAAGAAAACGATATGCATTGCTATTATGAGCATATCCGATAAAAACACAGTCAACAGTCTTTGGTCCTATTTTAACCTTTTTAGGCTTAGAAACCGCAACATTAGCCAAACACCCCCACACTTTGAGATAATTCAGGTTCGGCATTCTGCCTTTCCATTTCTCATAGGGAGTTTGTTGTGTTTTTCTGTGGGGCACTCTATTTAAAATAAAATTCGCCGTCAAAACAGCATCCCCCCACAAATTCTGTGGTAAACCGAAACTATTTAACAATGCATTCATTGTTTCCTTTAAAGACCGATTTTTTCTTTCCGTCACTCCATTAGATTGTGGTGTATAAGGAGCAGTCATCTATAAATGCGATAAAATACTTATTACCACCTCTTGACGGTATTGATTTCATATCGCATATATCTGTATGTATTAAATCTAAAGGTTCTGAAACTCTATTATCTACATAATGGAAAGGAGGTTTAGAAAATTTAGATTCAACACACACTTGGCATTTCTCACTTGAACAATTGAATTTTGGCAATAACTCCATGTTCATTAATTTCTTTATCGACTTATAGTTAACGTGTCCTAATCTAGCATGCCATAAATTAGGAGACTCAAGCACGTAAGCAGAAACAGCTTTATTCATAACATCATTGAGTACAACAGTCATTACATTCAACTTGAAAAGACCATCACTAAGGTAACCCTTTCCTACATACATCTCATTCTTGGAGAGTACAAACTTGTCGGATACAAAAACCAACTTGAAGCCATTCTTGCTAAGGAGAGATCCAGACACTAAATTCTTACGAACATCTGGCACATGCAAAACATTATTTAGTGTCACAATCTTTCCGGATGTCATCTTTAGAGCAATCTTTCCGGCCCCTTCAACCTTAGAGGTTGATGAATTACCCATATAAAGTTTTTCATCACCCCCCACAGTTGTGTAGGTCTAGAACATCGATCTGTTTACACAGATATGACGAGTTGCTCCAGTATCAATCCACCACTCCTTGGGATTTCCCACCATATTACACTCGGATATCATAGCAGTCAGATTGATATCATTAATACCATTGGAAATCTTTTCCATAACATTAGCTTGAGTTTTCTGTCTTTTCTTGGCTCTGCAGTCTTTGGCTCGATGTCCAGACTTACCACAGTTGAAGCACTTGCCAACGAACTTCTTCAGGCCTTGGGTGAATCCCTCTCCAGACTTGATAGGCATTTTCCTCTTCTTGTTGGGTTTCGATCCTTCTTCAACAACATTGGCTCTTAAGACCGCCAAATTGCTGCCAACTTTCTTCTCGGAATTCTTATTGTCTTCCTCTATCCTCAACTAAACAATCAAGTCTTCAAGTAACAACTCCTTTCTCTTGTGTTTGAGATAATTTTTAAAATCTCTCTAGGATGGTGGCAGTTTTTCAATGAATGCAGCCACTTGAAATGTCTCACTTAGAGTCATTCCTTCAGCATGAATATCATACATAATCACTTGAAGGTCTTGAACCTGACTTAAGATGATCTTTGAATCAATCATCTTGAAGTCCAGAAATTTACCGACAATGAATTTCTTCAATCCGACATCTTCGATTTTGTATTTCTTGTCCAAACTATCCCATAACTCCTTAGCCGTTTTAAGCGGACTATAGACGTTATAGAGAGTATTGTCCAGACTGTTGAGAACATAATTGCGACATAGGAAGTCAGAATGATTCCATGCATCAACAGCAGCAACCTTTTCTTTATTTGTCTCTCCAACGTCTAATTGAGGACCATCCTCATTGAGGAATCTAGCCAAGTTCAAGGTCGTGAGATAGAACATCTTTTGTTGCCATCTCTTGAAATCCGTACCATTGAACTTTTCTGGCTTTTCTCCGTGATTCGGAATAGGGTTAACCGGAGCGGAAGCCGAAGTCATTTCTGAAATATAAAAACAGAACATATTCACGACCAGAACCGGAATTATATGACTATGAACAAAGTTGAAAATTTTTAATGTGAGCAGAAATGAAAAATTGTAACAAGTACTTGTATATAGAATACAACATAACCGAAGCAGAATACGACTATAACAAGGAACATACGAAGTATACATAATAGTTGTATTAATTGAGAAGCATACGAACAGAACCGAAGCAAATTGAAAACAGAATAACAATTCAACGCAAATTCGTCTTAAGATTGTAGTTCGGTATTGTAGTTCGGCTAAGTTCGTATACCAGAAATTAAAAACAAACGTTAGGAAAACTAACCTGAAAGCAGTAGAAGCAAATCCCAGGATAGAACGGATCTTGTTCCTCTTTGACGCGAAGGGCTTCGGTTTTCGTTCGGGTGAACCGAACCTCACGAATATACATATTTGTTCGTCAAAAAATGAATAAATAAATTCTAAACAAAGTGTCTGTTCGGAAAAAATAAAAAACCGATAGAGTGTGGAATCGAATCGGCCGGACGGCGGCGGCGGCGCACCGACCTAGCTTGACGTAGGTCCTCTCTCTTCCACAAAAATGGGGTACCCTTGGGGCCCAAACCCATTTGTGAGGCTCAACTATTTGAACCCATCTCCCATCTCTCTTCTATTCAATGTGGGACACTTTCATCCACACATTTTTCATTCAATTTTATGGGTTTTGGATTCCAAAGTCCCAACAGATCAGTCTTCTTTCTGTTTTCTTTTTATGTCTCTTGGCCTAATGTGAGGTAAAACATATTCTGTTGCAATCAACTTGATTGCAAAATATGAACGTTCACAGCATGCATGAGCGCAGTAAATTTCAAGGTTTACTTGCGGACTCAACTAATCAAAACATCATTCCAATCTTGGAAAATAGAAACATTAGTGTCTATGTCTACTTCATTGATCATCAATTAAACAACACTATATACACTTGCCATTTGAACATATCCAATGCAGAATTCAACAAAAATAACCGAAAAAAAACCCCAAGAATAACAAAATCCTCCGTAAGTAAATCACGAAACCACAATTGATGCATGCATTTATACTACCGCAACCATTACTTCGTTGCTCCGTGACACTCCAACAGCTAATCCTAAATAGCAAAAAACAAAAAAAAAATTACCCAGAGACCAAAATTTTGAGGAATGTAAAACCAATATTAATTTAGCTAGATTATGCACGACAAAAAGTTACCTAACTCAGAGATTTCTTGAATTTACTTGCGAAATAGAATGACGATTGCTTGTGAGAAGGCATATTTTTCGCTCTCTTCGGTGATGCTTCAACTCTTCGTGAGGCAAAAGCAAAGGTTGCCATCCACTCTAAAGGACCAAGCCTCTACGTGAGAGTTCCAACCCCTTAACGTACTTCAAGCCACGGCTTGATGACGGATCTCTTAATGCTTTCCTTGATGTCTAGAGTTTTTGATCTCTTTGTCGCTCAAGAATACTACCCGTACCTGTGACTCGGGTATGGAGAGCCAACTCTGGCCCTCTTTACAACAAAAATTAGCCAAGCTATCGGCATGATACTGATTCATATTAACACGCGACTTGAACAAAGTGTGGCCATTGGTGAAAGCCCTTATTGATGGCCATACCAACTGCAAGCACTCCTGTCGATGGTTATGCCTATCGATGACCATGGTCGGTTACAGACACACGATAGCTGTTGGTTGCCGATTAGCAAAACTGGTTGGGAAATATGCTGAATAAAAGGTGTAAATATACAGTCGAATGAAGAATCATTCGAAAGATAATGGCTTGGCGAGAAAAGTGGGTGTAAAATCCAGGTGCAGTAGCATTCAAACCTAAAACTACTTGCGTATAAGATAACGAAGGACAACAGTTCGTAGGAAGAGAGTGAGCTAGAAAAGGCAACGATTTAGTCGGGATTCGAACATTGACGAGCAAAAGTGGAGGATCAGGACGCGATTTAAAAGAAAAAAAATAACCACCCAAGGACGAGAGATCATGACAATGTGAGAAATTCCAGAGATATGAAAGCATGGCCAGAACTTCTAAAGAACTGTACTTCGTGGGCAGTTACATTATGAGTATCGTAAATACTAATGTTTGTGTCCAGTAGAGCCCCACACATAGCTGTAGTTTCCATATATCTGGTCATCGATTAAATTTTGGCATATATTTTAGGTGTCGTTTCTAGCTAACTCGTCGTCAATTGAATTCCGACGTGTATCTATGCTATAGATTCTCAACGCTTCGTACTGGAATATAATGCAAAAACGATAGGATCTTACAAATTAAGTCAGTGTGAAAATACAAAAAAAATAAATGAGAAACGATAAAGGACATCAGAGATTTATGTGGTTCGGTACGAATATCGGTATCTATATCCATAGAGAGTCAGTAATAAATAATCAACTACAATCGGAGAATCAGAGTTACAGTTTGCTCAAACACTCGAGTGTTTTTCACATTTAGATTTAAGCCCAAATTTAAAGTATTTACGAATAAATAATTTAATTTGGACGAAATAAACTCGCTGCACAAAATAATCGCTGGTTCGTGACTTCTCCGAGCAAATCGAAGAGGACGTTTCTTCTTTCCTCGCGAGCGTCCTTTGATGAGAATCAGATTTTCTTGTGCGGCTCGTAACCCTCGCAGAAGATACCCACGCCCTTTTATATTTATATGCGTGGCCCTTCTTTCTCCTCTTTGTTTTTTTTATTTAATTTCAAGAGTCAACAAAATAACTTTGACCTGGGCCACCAATATTCCTTTTCTGTTGAAGAGGTCGTTCACCGTACGTGCCATCAGGAGAGGCAATTTTGAATATTCTCTGCAACAGAAAATATATATCTTCAAAGTTAAATTATCGAAATTTATTCAAGCGAATCATGTTCCGCAAACGGCTCAAACTCGAGACATAAATTCAATATTTATCGTCAATTAAATTTCGATATTGTATCTTTATCTTCTATACTTAAACGTTGATTAAATTTTGTTGAAGTATATTTATCAGTTTTCTTGTAAATTTGTGATATTTCGTGTTCGGAATTTAATCGATGATATGGATCTGGAAACTATAACTAAGAAACACGCTGAAATTTGACCTGAATCTGGAAACTACAATTATATTGATAACATGTTTCTTTGTTTATGTGCTGGGGTCTCCGATCGGTATTTATCGTGCTCACGGAATAACCGACTGGGAGTACTTCCACTATTGCAGTCATGCTTTCACATCTATGAGAGTCTTGGTCCCATGTTCTCACGATAACAGGATCTCATGTCAAGTGATTGTTCCCTTAAAATCGCGCCTTGATTCCTCGTGCCCTTTGCCACTTATTCTATTCTCCTTCCACGATTTGTCGGACTTCGTTGCCTTATTCATCAGTGATTTCAACTTTGCTATAACCCAGTCTTGGTGCCCTTTAGCTATTCAATATTCCTTGGTGGCTCAATCGGTAATCTGTTGATCCTTTTAATAGGTATCCTTGACGACTAACTCTGCTACGAGAATAAGCTATCGTGTATCGACAGCCAATTGATGGTTGATGTACATCGATAATGATAACAGTTCTTCAATCATCGATAATGGCTCAAACATTTGATGACCACTTATACTCTAGTCACATGCCTGCCCGTGTCGACGACCTGGTAAATTTTTTGTGCAAACATATGCACCATTTTAAAGTAATTATTGACTACTAAATTTTGATGACCCCATTTAGTTTTTTCAACATAGAAAGTTAGGGATCAAACCCGATCGCTAAACAAAATATGAAAATTATATAATTTGCAATTCGCATTTGCACTTGGCATGATGAGCGCTTAAATTAATTCCCATATGTGCATTGAACCCAAGTCGACTGATAAGCGAGATGAGTCATAAATTCATTTGAACTTCCGAGGGCAAGCTCGCACGGGCACGGCCCCCTTTTATGAACTTGAGAGAAAAATGAGGCAGAATAACTAGGCCAGTGCAAGTGAAAAGAAATCTGCTGCACGTGCGAAAAAGGGGGAGAAGGAAACAAATATTCAAGATATGTGTTGGATTTGTCAAACATGGTTGAATAAGTGTGGGTGCAAAAGTAAAAAAAGGGAGAAAGGAGAGTTCATGTGCTGGAATTGAATGGTTGTAGTATTAAAAAAACCATAGTAAATGTTCAAACACTTATTATCACCAGGGAAATGATTATTTTTCTCCTAAATCACATACAATTGTTTGGACAAATTGACTTTCGTGGGGGGTGGTTTTATGTGCTGTCTTGGCTTCATCACCATCATTTCCCTACTCGTGATTTTTTGGGAAAAAGTGTCAAAAAAATCCTAGACATTTTACATTTGTGCCAATTTAATTTTAAACCTTTTTTGTGCCAGTTCAGTCATAATCTTTTTGCATTAGTGCCAATTTGATCATAAACTTTTTTTTTTGTATCAATTCAGTCCTAAACCTTTTGCATTGGTGCCAATTCAGTCCTAAACCTTTTGTATTGGTGCCAATTTAGTCCTAAACCTTTTTTTGGTGTCAATTCAGTCCTTCTACACGTGAATAGCTATTAGTCGGAAGGACTGAATTGACACAAATGCAAAAGATTTATGATTAAATTGGTACAAATACAAAAGGTTTATAACTGAATTAACACAAAAAAAGGTTTATGACTGAATTAGTACTAATGCAAAAAGTTTATGACTGAATTGACACAAAAAAAAGGTTTATGACTAAATTGACATCAATGTAAAAGGTTAGGACTGAATTGATATAAAAAAAATTTAGGACTAAATTGACATAAATATAAAAGATTTAAGACTTTTTCGACACTTTTCTCTGGTTTTCTGATTGTGACCCAAAAGAAAATACCTCAATCAAGGGGACATTACGATCTGGTCAGTGTCAACAGTACAAGTGGGCCAAAAAACAAAGAGATTTATGAGACTGCAAACCATATAACATATGATTTTGACGAAATGGTCCAACGATAAAAAGCTAAATCCTTCCTTCTTGGAATTCATCCTTGGGAAGGTATTTTGTTCTTTAGACCTTTACGGTTCATTGTTTCTCATCGCGATAAAGTCTGGGTTTTTGGTACAGCCACGCGAATTTCTTGGCGTCTGTATTGCTACCCCTCACATAGAGAGCAAATTAGGGTTAACTAAGACTCCAAAATCCATTAGCTTGCACCGTCTTCACTCCTTTGATTAGATTTTGTGATTTGACAGAACTTCAATTTTTGACATTTTGATTTGAGCCTAGGAGACATTGATTAGTTCAGGAATCAAGCTCTATCGCATCTGGCTGATTGTTGGTGTCGGATTATACTTTGCACTAGATATTCAGACTCGTCGAGTGCTGCACGAACTCGTTCTCAACGAGGAATTTTCGGCCTTGACACATTGGTCAAATTTCCAACACGTTAGGTTCACGAATTATATGACTTCTTTGGCTGTTGCTAGCGCGAAGTTGATTGTGTTGTCATGTCAAAGCTTGTACCCCATCACATGTGAACAAATCTCCGGCCACAAATCTCCCAAAAAAAATGCCATTTTTGCCGCTAGATCTTAATTTTTTTCTCCAACATGAATGAATTACTTATGATTTCATCTGTGCACATGTTTTGAATCGACGGCTCTCTCCACTTTATTGCTACATCATGAGTTAAATACCATCAACCTCATATATTTCCTCTCACAAGTTAGTGAGTGCCTCTGTAAACCTAAAGATGACGTCTGATTGGCATAGAGACCTTCTGGGACAATTGCCAAGCGAAATGTGAAAGAATTTAAGGAAATTGTTTCCAATTGGAACCTCGGGTCTCCATAAATTTTTCTTTTGGCATGTACACCCAAAGCATTAAGTGACTATCCGTCAAACCAATTTTGAAACAATGGGTTGTATGATAGGGACTCTATTCCAATGCCCTTACATATGCCATCAATGTCGGGTCAAGCTGGGACAAGGAAAATCTAGTCACACGTATCTTTGTTAAGGGCATTGGGGCTAGTAGCCTAGTACCAAAAGGGAAGCATTGGAGAACTGTCTTCTTCTTTTTTTAAATAAATAATGACACAATAAGTATGTGGACTTTTATCCGTTTTTCAATCAAGTACCTAAACTTTTTGTTTATTTAATCAAATACCATAAATTTTTAAATTGGCCTCAATGTGATAGTTTCATTAGAGTTATTGACGGAAATTGTTGGCATTGCACTAATGCGGTTGGGGAACCGTCTAGAACGATGATATGGCGTTCTTGCACAACATAAAATGTCCAAACATGATGACTATGATACTCATCTATTATGGAATCTATGTCAACTTTTTCTGCAAGCTCTCTCAATATAATTAACCAAATAATGAACAAGATACTCATCTTCCGTTTTGTCGTAAGTGCATTCTTCACCACATATTCATTGCCAAAAAGGATCTCTCCCTATTGTTGCAGTCAACACTGGAATAGTCAAAAGTCAAAACCAAACGATCAGCAAGAGGTTTGCCATATATATCTTTTTCCCAGTTTTCATCGATCCTTGACAAAAAGCTTGGAAACTGTGGAGAAATTACAGAATTTTGGGTGTTGGCGAATGCCAAGCTCAGCGTTGTGCTGAATTCTCATATGCATGTTGTCCTATTCAATAAAATCATCTTGATAAAATTTAGTGACAAGTTCACAAACTCTTATCTGATACTAAATAGTTTGTTCTTATCTTGAGGATCTAACCATGAACTGAGAGTGAGCAACTCCATGGTCATCACATTTAATCTGCTGTTAACTTTTAACTTCTTATCAATGACAATTTCAGATGCTATCGACCAAAGTACATGGCTAGGCCTTTTTTCCTATGCCTTTGGCTCCTTTGTTTTTTGCGCAACCGCCATGAGAACGAGTCCATTTGCACAAATTGAAACTGGCACCTGTAATTGCAAGCCACCAAGAAACAATCGTTTATTTTTTACCACAGAGCTTTGTCTCTTCCAATTCTCACAAATATCACACTCCATCTTGTAGACTTGTGTCTTCTACAATCACAAAAAGATTTTGTTCTATACTTCTTGTATCTCACCCTTCCCTAATCTTCGGAGCTTAAATGATGACAGAAGTTTATAATTACTTCACAAACCTCGTGGTGTCTCTTGTCCCTTTGTCTTGTTTCACACGTGGTAAACCTTAATGTTGAGATTGTCACTTGATAATATTTAAGTGAAGTTGCAGCTTGTTCGTTATACTATGTATGTTCTTCCAGGATTTTAACAGGATGTGTGATAATACACAATAGTCGGAAGAAGTACTTACATAAAAAAACGCAAAAAGGAAAAAATGTTTTATCTAATTTTATAAAAAAAATCACATTTCACTTTTTGTTTGGCCAAAAGCCTTCTTGCCCGACTATCCATTACCAATTAATTTAAGATTATTTCTTCCTCCATTATAAGATGAAAACTCAACAAATTGTCGTTCACTTTTCTCATCTTTGAAATTGGTAGATATTTTAGGCTAATGATATTAATTGTGATGTAAGGACTAATGATTGGATTCCCACCACAAACTGCTAGGTCCAGTCCAACCAAGAATTAAATGACCAATAATCTAAAGTATATTTGGATATATAATTATAGGTAAAACTAATATTGATTTCGATATTTGGATATATTATAATTATAGGTAACGCTAAAGCTACAACCATTATTCATCCACTATTCATGGCCTTTTGTTCGGTTCAATTCCTAAAAGTTCATGATCCCGAGGCTTTGTTTTGAAAGTCGAACCGCATTCTTTGAACAATTGGTTCATGTGCTTTCCGTAGGTGCAAAAATCGAGTTAATGGAATGTCGAATGGAAAAATTATGCACAATCAAAGTTTGGTCAAATTTGAATAAAAACAAGCAAAAATATCGTTTTCAAAAATTTTTTCCAAATAAGAATATTTGAAATGCTTGACCTTATGAAATTTAGAACTTTCTAATCATCTAAATTAGTTATAGTCGATGACGGTGATTGGATTTTTAACGAAGAACAACAAGTAGAAATATCAATTTTAAAATTCCAAATTAGAATATTTGAAATGGTTGACATTGTGAGGCTTAGAGATTTCTCATAAGGTAAATCAGGGTGATTGGATTTTTAACCAAAAAAAATATCATGGAATTCAAAAATGTTGATTGGTGAAATTCCTTTTATGAAAGCACTTTGCAATTTTTGAATGGAACAAAATGCTTTGCTTGACAATAGTACCTTTTGTAAACTTTTTGGCATATATAGACTTTTTAAAATCCAAAACCCTCTTAATCGACAAATCAGACACGAACCCCATTCATTATCGATGTCGTTGATGATGGCAATGCCGAGATCGGCAATCAAGCGGCCGGAGACTGAAACTCATCCTCCTTGGCGTCCTCCCTCGCAAGCCCTATCTTGGCCTGCGAGTAGCCGCAGCCAACCACCACGTGAACTCACCTGCTCACGCCTGTCGCCGACTTCCACTCCTCCTCTCGTCAAACTTCGGATTGGCCCTCGGGCTGTTGCTACTGGACTCCACACACGATCGGCACGCCAACAAGTTCCTAGTGCCACTGTATAACCTGTCCAATTGACGAGACCATTTGTCGAAACAAGCCAAACATCGGCCCCCACGATGGCCGAAATTTTCCACGAGAATATCATCATCGAGATATTGTTGAGTCAAGTCCATGATGCGATTCAAATGCGTCAGTAAATGATGGCGATCTCTTATTTCACCAAGTCACATCTACAAAGCCTGAAGACAAGGATATAATTGCTAGCAAGAGAATCATCAAGACTAACCCCTTGAAATCCTAATTCTCATGGGTCCTGCAATGGCTATCGACAACTGATTTCTCTTACATAACACGATCACCTAGGAATATTCTCAGTTTTGATCTTGTTTTATTAGATCAATTCTTCCATGGATTTGGATACGACTCTACATCTGATGACTATAAATCAGTATGCAGTGACAATGTTTAAATAAGTCTAGTGGCGATATTTTCGCTTAAATCCAATTCTTGGAGAAAGATACTAGTCCAATAAGAAAGCCTTGTATTTTACCAAGGACTTTATCGAAACGGGGCATACACTGGTGCGTGGATGCCGAGAAGAGTAACAAGATAAAGACTGTGATTATGTCATTTGATTTGTCTGGAGATAAATTAATTCCACCAGATGCTTCTGGTCCTAAAATTGAGGATATATACTCTTCAATGGTCTTGGTATTCATGGGCCAATCTGTTGATATACATTTGGGATGATGATTGCTTCATGATGCGGGTAACAAAGGAGTATGGGAGAGGAGGTTCATGGACAGAATTGTTCAGCCTTTCGACTAAGGGCATGCCTGGTGAATATTGGCCTTCCGACTAAAGGCGTGCGTGGTGAATATTGGCATATCCCATCGCATTCACAAGGAGCGGACACATCATTTTCGAGATTGATGTGAACACCACATCAGCAATTTTTTATCCCATCACTTTTTTTTTAGTCAACCGCATACTTGGAACAATCGGGTCATGTACTTTCCGTAGGTGCAAAAATCGAGTCAATATAATGTCGGATGTGAAAGTTATGTCTAGTGAAAATTTGACCAAATTTGGATAGAACAAGCCTAAGTATCATTTTAAAAACATTTTCCTATTTAGATTATTTGAAATGCTTGACCGTGTGAGGTTTAGATAATGGAAGGTGTGGACCCATTTATTTTGTAGACCCCAATTTATTTTGGGTTCAATAATTTACTTTCTTGGGGATAAACGTCAATCATAAAAAAAAGTACTCGATTTATGAGTGAAATTATAGAAAATAAAGAAATTAGTCAAGTAATAAGCATGTTTATTTTTTGATCAAAAAAAATAAGCACGTTTATTTTATGAGTGAATCTCATTTTAGATCAATAGGGTTGTGAGCTTTCTGTAGATTCAAAATTTGAGTCAATAAGATGTTGGACGGAAAAGTTAGGCCTGGCCAAAGTTTGGCCAAATTTAGATAAAAACATTCATAAATATCAAATTTCAAAATTTTCCTTTGATGATGTGAATTACTTGACCTTGTGAGGTTTTGAGCTTTCTTATGAGCTTTCTTAGCATTTAAATTACTTAAAGTCGACATGGAAATCGAATTTTTAAGGAAGAAAGTATCATTTTAAAAAAAATTCCAAATTAGAATAGTTGAAATGTTTCACCTTGTGAGGTTTATAACTTTCTAATCATCTAAATTATATATGGTAAATCACGATGATTGGATTTTTAACGAAGAAAAACAAGCAAAAATATCATTTTTAAAATTTTTTCCAAATTATAATATTTGAAATACTTGAGATTTATAGCTTTCTAATCATTTAAATTACTTTTCGACCAAAAAAAATCATTTAAATTATTTATGATCAATGACGGTGATTGAATATTTAATGAAGAAAATATCATGGATGTCTCCAATTCTCGGATTTTTTAATGAAGAAAATGTTCACGGAATTCCAAAAAAAAAAAACGTTTTGTGTTATTCCTTTAATGAACGGTGCTTTTAATGAACGGTGCACTTTGTGATCTTTGAATGGAACATAAGTGCTTTACTTCAACCTTGTAATCTTTTCAAAGTGGGATAGAGAAATCAATTTTATCAGGATGAGACAAAAGTGAGAATTGCTCGACAGTTCCATTAAAATTAAAGTTTAATCTCTCACCAATTGGCACAATTTTGAAGTTTAAGGACAGAATTGGTTGCTGGATAATAGGTGTAGGATTTTTTGAACAATTTTTCCCATTTTGTTAGGATGATTAATCTCTCACAAAAATCCCATCTTAGCTAAACTACAACATGCAACCACACAAACAAAGCAAATCAAAAAGGTACACTAAAAAAAGTAGGTTGGTAGATTTCAAATTTGACTATCTTATGTGATTTTAGGATATAGGAACATACGCATAGTAAACGCATTACTGAAGAAAAACAATTTGATTTGCTTGGTAAACAACACAGTCATTACTATGTATGTAACGGGTGATGAACATTTGCTCGCTATGAACTATTGAAAAACTGCAAAGAACCAATTTCTACTTCGTGGCCACAAAAATGGAAAAGCGACACTAACCATGCAAACGTAGGGTAATAATGTCTTTTGGCTTCACAGCACCAAGTCTCTTTTCCGGTGAAATTATTGCCACCACTATAGGAAAACCCATGTATACATTCTGATGAAATGGTTTCAGGGGTCATGTATGGACAAAGATCTTGAGCTGACACTAGCTAAATTTGAGATACCGCTTGAATTCTTGGTTTTTCCGATGTTTGGATAAAGTATCAACATTTAGCTAGTCTTTGGTTACTTGTTTATCCCCTTGATATGCAGATCTGCATCCATTCTCTTTCCACATATACAAGATGGGAAACTGTGGCTGAGCAGAGAAAAGATTCCCCGGTAATTTCAAGAGGATGAAAAGAGCAAAGACCAGCTATATCACAAGCCTTTCCTCAGCACAAGCCTCGGCAATCTGACAAAATGTCAGCTCGATTTAATCCCAAAGACAAGATTCTGTAATTGACTTGTATTAGTTGAGGATGACTGTGCAAGTGATACAAGAGGGGATTCAACTTGTGGCTCTGACTCCGAAAGTGACAGGCGATGAGATTTCCATTGGCCAGAGCTGCCACTTATCCAATGCTTGTGAGGCACAAGGCGTGGGAAAAGTCCTGGGACTTGATGCTGAATTCGGTGAAGAAGGTTTCTATAACCATGTGAACTCATTGATTTGCCACTGATCATATTGTTCATTGTCAGAGGTATTTAGGAAATCTTCTAGAGATTTTTAAGATATTTCTCTTATTCCATATCTATAAATAGGTTATGTACTCTATATCAAGTACATTGAATTACATTAGAAATTACTCAATTCTATTTTCTGTATTATTTTGCACACTCGAGTGCAAATTTTTTATTTTGTGTCATCTTTTTTTTCAATAATTTCTAATATCACTCTCTCAACGTCAATCCTCTACAGAGTTCAATTATCTGACCAAGTCAATCCTTGCATGATTGCATTGGCTCGCATCATGAATCCGCCTCTTCCTTTGAATCGGAGCCCAGAACATAACTTATTACTCGAATTGATCGATCTGGGTGTAGAAATGGAGGTTAAGTTCGCCGACAACCACGCCATCTTCAACGTTAATGAAACCCCAAAAAAAGTTGGAGGTTAAATTCATCCACAACAATTGCGCATGCCTTCTTCTACAAGGGATTCGATATTTAAAGGTCGCCAATGACTGACTTGAAACTTGCGACGATGGAACCTAGGAAAGAAGAGACTATGGAGGACGACAGGTTGAAGCTTGCGAGAAGTGGCGAGGATCTAGAAAGGAGCGGAGAGGACCGAGGGTGGAGCAAAGGAAGAAGAGAACGTGAAAAATTAAAGGAATGACATAATTTTTATTCAGTTTGTAGATTTTTCTTTTCATTTTATACTAAATCGTAAATTTAAAATTACACTTGTGAGCTCAAATCTTTATTTGAAATCCACTTGTAAACTTCGAATCCACTAGAATTATAATCGAAACAAGCGCCAAAAGATTGGCAATGAAACATTACAATTTTGCGACTTCCCCTAGCAAAGTAGTTAAAAAATTTCAATCTCTAAAGGGAGGAAGAAAACGTGAGCTGAAAAAGTGAAAAAGGAGGAAGACGATGGCAAAACAAGGAAAAATTTCAAATAAGAACTCGAAATAGACTCGTTTTCTCAAATAAGGTCCCAGAATAGATCTTGTTTCAAAGAAGGACCTAAATTGACAAATTAGTCTCAAATAAGGATCTGAATTTACTAGCCAGCCAAATTTTCACCGGCCGGCAGTTCTGTGATTGTTCCGGTCACCGGAGAAGGGTCATTTTTGTCCAAAAAAATTCTGGGTTGATTTTTTTTGTCTTATTCATTCTTGTATTACGATGATTTCGCTCTCCGAAACAACGCAAGCAGAACAAAAGCAAGACGCAGAACAAGGAAAAAATTTCTTGTATCCCATCTCTCTCTCTTTCTAGTTCGACTGTGCTAGCTCAAAAAATCATGCCTTCCATTTAGAGGTGGCCACGGGCCGGTTTTGGCCCGGAACCGGCCCGGAACCGGCCCGGAACCGGCCCGGAACCGGCCCGGTCAAACCCGGGCCCGGCCCGTTGACCGAGCCAACGGTTCGGAACCGGGACCGGCCCGTGACATACGGGCCCGGTTCCGGTTCCATAAAAAATTGAACCGGCCCGGAACCGCCGGTTCCGGGCCGGTTCTACGAAAAAAAAAAAAAAAACCGCTGCTGCTGCTGCAGGCTGCACGTGCACGCTGCAGCAGCAGCAGCCTGCAGCAGCAGCAGCCCGTTGGGCCGTTGCCAGGCCCCTCCCTGGCAACGGCCCAACGGCCAAAAATTTAAAAAAAAAAATATAAACTGCAGCAGGGCCTGCAGATGTGCAGGCCCTGCTGCAGCGGCCCGTTGGGGCGTCCGGGCGAGCAACGGCTACGCCCGTACGCCGGACGCCCCAACGGGCATTTCTAATAAAAAAAAAAAAGATATAACCGTTGCAATTTTGCAACGGTTATATTTTATTTTTTTAATTCTAAATTTTCTTCTATTTTTTTCCTATAAATTCTCTCAAATTCTCACAATACACACACAATTCTCTCAAATTCTCTTCTCTCAAGTCTCAAATTTTCTCAATACTCAAAATTCTCTCAAATTCTCTGAAATTCTCTCAATTTTCTCAATCCACGCAATTTTTTCTTAATTCTCCCAATTAATCCGCTCAATTCTCTCAATCCATTCGAAAAATGGCAAGTGGAAGTCGAGTGTCAACTGACAAAGGTAAGAATATCGCGACGGAATCCCATCATTCTTTTGATCCTCGTGAATATGCAGATTTTCAAGATGATGGAATCAACATTTTTCCTGATGTGGAGCACGTCCCGACGCAAGAAAGTTTTCATCCTCCTGCCGAAATATCTACAACAAAGGAAGCGGAACGGGAATTTACATCTGACATTTGGAATCACTTCACGAAAGTGGAAAGGTTTGATATCGGTCAAAAAAGGTATGATATAATTTGTAAATATTGTGGAAAAATATATAAACATACAGGTGGACAAGGATATGGAACATTTA
Source organism: Syzygium malaccense (assembly GCA_031216405.1). Classification (NCBI taxonomy): domain Eukaryota; kingdom Viridiplantae; phylum Streptophyta; class Magnoliopsida; order Myrtales; family Myrtaceae; genus Syzygium; species Syzygium malaccense. The sequence goes on along the minus strand of CM062263.1, from coordinate 37,838,839 downwards.
AACGACATCTTAGAAGCAAACATCCAACCGAAACGGGAATCGATATCGGGCAACAACAAATTTCCGGGTACGTCAATCCTAACACTTCCCCTTTATTTCGTTTTAATGAAAAAACTTATAAGGAAGAATTAGGCAAATTTATTTCCGTTGAGCATTTAGCATTTAATTTTGGAGAAAGATTTGGTTTTAATGAATTTGTACAAAAAGCATGTGCTCCACAAGCAAAACGTGTTCCTAGAAATTCAATTAAACGACAAATTAAAGATCTTTACAAAAATGGAAAAAAAGATTTAAAAAAAATTTTATGCAATTTAATGGATGCATGCATATAGGTAGTGATATTTGGAGTGATCATTGGCAAAATCATTCTTACATGGGCATAACATGTCATTGGATAGATGACGAGTGGACTATTCAAAAAAGAATTATTGCATTTAGAGTTTTCGATGATCATCATACGGCAAATAATATTTATAGAATAATTAGGCAAGTTTTAGAAGAATATTATTTGCTTAACAAAACTTTTTCAATTGGTTTTGATAATGCCGCAGCAAATACCGCTTCAATTGCCGAGTTAGAAATATTTGTAAACCTGCTTTTGGCGGAAAATTTTTTCACATTAGATGTGCTTGTCATGTTTTAAATTTATGTGTACAAGATGGTTTGAAAACTCTTGATATTTTTCTTCAACCAATAAAAACGGCGATTCAATTTTTATGGAAACATCCCAAAAAAATGAAAGAATTGGGTCAATTTTGTAGAGAAAATCAGGCAAAGCCAAAAAAATTTTCAAGAGATGTTCCAACTCGTTGGAATTCTACTTTCCACTTGCTTAATGAATCTTTACCATATAAAGATTTATTATGTGCATTCATTTCTAATAATATACCTCATATTAATTTATACCCACAAGAGTGGCATATTTGCCAAAAAATTTTAGATGTTTTAAAGGTTTTTAATGATGCAACTTATACTTTGTCCGGTGTTTATTATCCTACTACAGATTTATTTTTAGTAGAGTGTACTAATATTGTCGGAACTTTTGATGAATATGAAAATGATGTTGAATTACAACATACTATAGTTGCAATGAAAATGAAATGGCTTCATTATTATAGTGAAATTCCCATGATTTATTTAGTTGCTTGTGTTTTTGATCCACGTTGCAAATTGGATGGCTTAAATGATTTTTTGCGTGTATATTATCAATGTTTACATTATGACACGCCAAATATTACAACCATCGTACGTGAGGTTAAAAACGTAATAATAGAATTATATAATGAATTTTATACTAAATATAATTTAGGTGATATTGGATCTTCTCAATCTACGGAGATACAAAATGACAATACAGGTAAAATTAGTAGAGGCTGCAAACTTTTATTACATAGACAAAAAAAACAAAAGGGAGTAATGGGAAATATTTCTGAATTAGAGAGTTATCTAACCATTTTATTTGAGTTTACTGAAGCCGAAGGTGGTACAGATTTTTTAATTTTGGATTGGTGGAAGAGGCACGCAAGCCAATACCCAATCCTTTCTCTTATTGCAAAACAGATTTTTTCAACCCCTTGTTCCACAGTTGCGGTCGAACAAGCATTCAGTGCCGGAGGTAATATTTTGAACGAACATCGTTCAAGATTAGATCCAGAATCAGTGGAGATGCAAGCTTGTGTTGCTGATTGGACGAAGGCTCAATACCGACAACAAGAGATAGATCGGAATAATGAATCCGAATTCTTTAACGACGGAGATACTACCGCTACCAGTATCGGTACTGAAACGGGTAGTGACGATTGAGGGTAAAAGAACTATTGGAGTTGGCAAATATTTCGGGAACTCTTGTTTCTCATACCGGGTACGCCCACGTGAGCTTAGGGAAACCGAAATATAATCCGACGATATGTGACCTTTGGTCCCCTACGCACGGAATGCTTAGGTTTTGGGATGATTTTAGGGTATATATATTGTACTCCTTTTTTTTAAGATCGTTGTAACGAATTGTAACGTGCTTAATGATAATTTATTAAGTTGAAGCCCTCTCTTTCTCTCTTGTCTTTTTGTCATCAAATTTGAGTACAATTTATATTTTAATCACAATTTATATTGAATAATGTTCTATCACAATTCACAAGAATAGTATTTTTTAATTTTTTTTTATTTTCATTTCTGTTTTTCTTCTTTTTCTTTTTCTTTTCTGTTTTTCCTTTTTCTCTTTTGTCTTTTTTTCTTGTTTCTGTTTTTTAAAATTATAATTTATATATTTTTTTCTTCCTCCGCGGCCGGCCATGGCCGGGGCCGGCGCGGAGGTCGCCGGCGTCGGGCGAGAGCCGCCCTCGCCGGCGTCGGGCGAGGGCGGCCCTCACCTGGGCTGGGCGAGGCCGGCCTCGCCCGACGCCGGCGTCGGGCGAGGCTCGACCTCGCGACGCCAGCGTCGGGCGAGGTCGGCCTCGCCCAGCCCCGGCGAGGGCCGGCCTCGCCCGACGCCGGCGAGGCTCGACCTCGCCAGCGTCGGGCGAGGTCGGCCTCGCCCAGCCCAGGCGAGGTCGGCCTCGCCCAGCCCAGGCGAGGGCCGGCCTCGCCCGACGCCGGCGAGGGCCGCCTCGCCTAAGGCCGCCGACCTCCGCGCCGACCCCGGCTATGGCCGGCCGCGGAGGAAGAAAAAAAAAGAAAACGAAAAGGAAAAGAAAAAAATAGAAAAAAAATCGGAACCGGCCCGGAACCGGTTCCGAACCGGAACCGGCCCTGAACCGGGCGGTTCAGACCCGGAACCGGAACCGCCAGAGGAGGTTCCGGTTCCGGTTCACACTTGGCCACGAACCGGAACCGGTCGGTTCCGAACCGGAACCGGTCGGTTCCGAACCGTGGCCACCTCTACTTCCATTTGCATCGTCCCAGATTCGAGATCCGAAACTCACGCCTGCGAGGTCAGAGGCTTTACCGAGACAATTGGAGAAAGACGATGGACCGGAGAGGAAGGTCCACAGGGACTATTCTGCTCCTCGCACTCCACGATCTGAGCGAGTGCTGCAGGCTTGAGAGGAAGCCACCGGCCAGCGCCGGCCTCCTCGCCACCAACACGCTGGCTTACTTGAGGCTCGGCGTGCTCGATTCACTTCTCCCATCCATCGATCAAAGTCTGATTCAATTGATAATACCCTCTCTTTTTTATTATTGTTTCCGCTTGATCATTTCAGCGGAAATGTTATTGTGGATGGATGAAGATGCAACTTTTGGAATTCATAATGGGGTGAATGCGAGTTATGGTTTTGATTCAGAAATTGGGGAAATGTGTTGCGGTGAAGTTTTGGGATAGGGTTCTTCTGGATAATTCAGTAATTCAGAATAAAGCTTTGAAGCTCGATTTGTTCAAAGTCACAGCGTCTTCTCTCGGTTGCTGGGTGAAGTCACATTTGGGGCAAATTCTAGGGTTCGTCGTGCTCGATTCAGTCTCGCACTATAAAGCTCGATTCAGTTGCTGAAGCTTTATTTAATGAAAGTCAATTTGTTACTGCTTGATTTGCTTATTGTTTTTCAATCGTAGTTAATTGGTGAAGCTTTTACCGAAGATTTCACTATGTATAGTTACTCAGTTTTGAGATGATAGTTGTCATTGGATATTAGTGAGCTGGTTCTTGTGAAATGCTGTTACTGACGATTCCACAATGGAGTATACTGATGCTTTAATATTTTTTTTTTTTGGTAAAGCTGATGCTTTAATATTTCTTTTCTCTTTTTTCAATCTCTTTGTAGCACAGAGACAATAAGGAAGGACTCGGTGTGGCAGCTGCTGCAGAGACTAATGGAACAACGACATAGGACTGTGATGGTTGTGCTGTCATCATTGGAGTTGTTTACCAATTTCTCTTTTTTCTATCGTTCGAACCATGTACCAACATGGATGTTAATGTCCAGTTAGTTTTTTCCAGTTGTAATCATCCGCATTGGTTGTAATTTGCTCTTTTTTCAGCTCTCTGCACCATATACTAACTTGATTGGTAATGACCAGTTGGTTTTCTGTGTTGTAATCATCCAAGTTCTAATGGAAGAGAGGTTTTTAGACCTTATTTGAAGCACTTCTATTGTACAACTTCCCATGAATGTTCTTATGGAAATTGTGTTAATGCACTTACAACCTGTAACGATTTGCATAAGAGAAAGATAAAAACTTCTAAAGATGTGCAGTGTAGATGAGAGGCTCCTTCTTCAGGTGTAATTTAAATCAATTGTGATGGAGAATTCTTGTCTCTGGATACTAAAGCAGCTGTTGGAGTAGTACCTAGAAACAGCAATGGAACTTATGGGAGGTTTGGGTAAGACATTTCAGTCCACAAGTGTAGGAATTGCTCAAACTCATGCTGTTCTAGGGGCTACGAAACTTGCCCAAGCCAACAAATGGGGATTAGTTTGTTACTGAATCCGCTGCGCAAAGTGTAATCAACGAAGTGTTGGCTGATGCAAAGCAATGAATTGGGAACCTTGGCATAGTTGTAAGTAAAGTAGACATATATAACTTGAGATATTAGACATATTTTTTTATCAGTAAATATACATTTTATCGCAGAAGCTGTGAAAAAAAAACATAGGGGGACTCCCTTACAAGTCAATTACAACATTATGTCCCACACACACTCTTTCCATGTAATGACACCACAGACCAAAGGACAACATTTCATCATAGTGTCCCACATCTACACTACCAGTATCAACAGCAAAATACTACCCAGAAAAACAAGATGCGAACTCGAAACCTGCCACCAGATTACAGCAAAGTTTGTCAACATGAACTCGTCAATTTCTCTGCAAACACTTAACGTCAGCAGTGTCTTAACCCAAGTAAATTTCGACACAAACACATAACCCCAGTAAGTTCATCCTTCCAGTCACTTGCAGATCTAGGACATGAAAATAGCTGTAAAACTTGTACCCAAATCTGCTTTATGAACACACCCTTGAAGAACGAGTGCATTCGTGATTCTTCTTGTTGTCTGCATAGCACATAAATGCTATCAATGTCACACAAGTTTTCATCCCGTCCAATGTGTGCAACCTATTACGAATCCCCGCCCAAGTTGTAAAGCCATATTTTGGCACATTAGGCTGAAACCATACGAGCTTATGCGAAGTCACTTTGTTCCCACATTTCCTCACTAGCTTCCAACCCTGCTTTACAGCGAAAGAGTCACTAGATAATCTAATTAGTACCACTTTGTCTACCCTCACAAAGCACCCTGTATTTCAAGCAGATCATCAGACCTTGCTGGAGGCCATCTCCACTCATTTGCCTGTATAACATCTGCAACCATGGCTTTACATGTGGTTTCAATGAATGCCTCAGTTTCAGCATTTTCCTTCCATGCATATATGCTGTCTGATCTCTCCTTGGCCTGCGGCAAACTAGACCCCTTCAGCAAAATAGATTCAATCGACGCAACCCAATAAAGAGTCTGATTTGAGAAGAAAATGGCATATTTCTTAAGAACACAAGCAGTATTCGCTTAGCAAGATTCCTAAGACCAAGGCCACCCGCACGATTGGGAATGCATACATTAGACTAGGCCACCAGAAAGATTCCCCAGAGTTCACCGCAACACATTTCCCCAATTTCTGAATCAAAACCCTAACTCGCATTCACCCCATTATGAATTCCAAAAGTTGCATCTTCATCCATCCACAATAACATTTCCGCTGAAATGATCAAGCGGAAACAATAATAAAAAAGAGAGGGTATTATCAATTGAATCAGACTTTGATCGATGGATGGGAGAAGTGAATCGAACACGCCGGGCCACAAGTAAGCCAGTGTGTTGGTGGCAAGGAGGTCGGCGGTGGCCGGTAGCTTGTACTACTCTCTTAGACCGTGGAACGCGATGAGCAGAATCATCCCTCTAGACCTTCCTCTCCGGTCCGTTGTTCTCCAAATGTCCCGGTAAAGCCTCTGAGCTCGCAGGTGTGAGATTTGGGTGTCAAGTCTGAGAGCTTTTGAGGATGCAAATAGAAGACGTGATTGATTTTTCTGGCACAATCGAATAAGAAAGGGAGGGAGAGAGGATTCAAGAAATTTCGTCCTTGCTCTGCTTCTTGCTATTGTTCTGCTTGTGTTGCTGCACACGGCTAAAGAGAAAAAAAATCCACCCTGAATTTTTTGGACAAAAATGACCCTTCTCCGGTGACCGGAACAATCACACGATTGCCGGCCGGTGAAGATTTGGCTGGCTGGTGAGTTCAAGTCCTTATTTAAGACTGATTTGCCACTTCAAATTCTTATTTAAAATAATATTCACTTTAGGCCCTTATTTGATAAAATAGCTCCATTTCGTGTGCTTATTTGAAAATTTCCCGCGAATCAATGGCCTTCTCGCGCCCACACCAAAACGCTCCCACTCATTGCCGCCATTCCCTCTCAAGTCATTGAAGTCAACTTACTTGACCGGCCATTTCTTCGCACTCGCTTCCCCTGGAAGCCCTGAGCCCTCTATCCGCCGCAGCGATGGCGATTTCGGCAGTTCTGATGGATTCTCCGGGTGGTGGAATGAAGACGGTGGCGGCGGAGGCGATCCACTCGGGCAATTTCTCGTTCTCTTTCCCTGCTCCTGTGCGCTGACCGGCATGAGCAGCTTCGTGAACAAATCGGCTGTGTTCATGCGGTTGATGCCTCCTGAAGGATTTCCTGACAGCGTCACCGGTGATTATTTGAATTATTCTATGTGGAGAGGAGTTCAAGGCGTTGCGAGTCAAATCAGTGGTGTTCTTGCCACTGAGGTAGTGCATATGCTTCCTTGAAATAGCTCTAAAGCCGTGTGTTACTTTGTAACTTGGTAATGATGCTTTTAGAGCACCTGTTTAATGTAGGAAAGAGTATACTTTTGCATCCTATAGGGGTAATTGCAAATATTACACATCGTTGGAAAAAAGTTGTAACTAGTTATGGATATATCCCTCATAACTATCGCTTTAGGAACTCTGGTTGGTTTGGCCAGATAATCTCATTTGCTCCTACTTGATGAAAACAAAGCTCATTTATTCTGAATTAACCTTTTTATAGCTGTGGGATTGAGCTTAGCTTTCCGTTGGGTCTGAAATAGAGGAGAGCAAGGGAGAGGGGAGTGAATAGTAATCGCTAATCTTCCATTGGGACTGATTGTGAGGAATGTAATATGTCCACCAATATTGCTGGTAATTTTGAGAGATTTGTCACTGGCTATGGCAGGCAAGCAAGCAAGGGTCTTTAAGGACAAATCAAACTGACATCAAATCACAAGAAATGACAGCGAGAGGTTTGAATTTTTCTCCTAAGACGTATGCAAAATTTTGTCTCGGGAAAAGCTGAAGAACAGAACTCAAAGATATAAAGTGTAGATTTTGAAAGCAAAGGTTGCAAGTCTTTACCACTCAGTACGCGAGGCATAATATAGTTTTTCCTAAATTCATCCTCTTCAGCATTTGCCCGGCAACATGACCAAATTTTTTTTGTTGCAATTGTTGGGTGCCATGTGTTTATGTACGTATGATGTGTTATTTGTGTAGGCCTTGCTTTATGCTGTTGGTTTAGGAAAAGGAGCTATTCCTACTGCTGCTGCAGTGAATTGGGTGCTGAAGGATGGGATTGGATATCTCAGCAAGATTTTCCTCTCGAAATTTGGACGGCATTTTGATGTCCATCCAAAGGGGTGGAGGCTTTTTTGCTGATTTGTTGGAAAATGCTGCCTTCGGAATGGAAATGTTGACTCCTGCCTTCCCACATCTTTTTGTTTTCATTGGTGCTGTTGCAAGGGACACTCAGCAGGCTGCTCTCATTCAGGTGGTTATCAAGTCGTGCTTTTATTTCAAGATATTTGTCAGCCTCCATTTCTAATATTTTGAGAGAGGGTTATTTCTAACATGTCAGACAATCACTATAGAAAATTTAGCTTCCTGCTCTTAGATTGATCTTTGCTTATCCAGTGTTGAAGGAAGTAAAATTATTTTAAGAAGAATCCAGGAATTCTGAGCTGTGACCATTCACTCAGTCAAATAGTCGGATAGATTTGAATTTTTGTTGCTCCCTGCCATCTCAATTGATACGATGATATCCTTTTGTTTGTGTCTTGCAGAAATAGATTGATGGACCTTCTACGATATTGACTATTCTGTTCGATATATATATCGAACATTTCTATTAACTTTTTTGTCCCGGGTTTGAACGTTGTGCTCGTTTGCTTTGTTGCTATAGTAGTTGGAATGACTTGCTCTTACATTATTTGCGTTTCTCTCAGCATTAGTGCTGAGCCTGAGCCCTCTGGGAATGAATACGGGCTACTTTAATTACAGCCTGCTATCTTTTCCGACGAGTTATTAAGTCCATTCTTGAGATTGTTTTTATTTCAATTCATTCATAACTAACTTTTCTGACGAGTTATTAAGGCGTCTCTTTTGTGATTGGATCAATTGCATCTTTGTTTGCCTTTTCCTGACTAATATATAATCATCAATAAGTATTCTCTCTCTTTTAAGGGTAACCTAATTACAACTCATAAGTGCTGGAGCTTACGACCTGGCATTGGTGTTTCCCTCTGGGGTAATAAGGGGTGGTTATCTTCTTTGTACTTAGTTTGTCTCGCATTTTTCATCATGTTCTCATACCGAGATGATATAATGTCACACAGTTACTGAAAGTTGGAATTGTTCCTTCTCAGGCGTCCACCGGGAGCTGCTTTTATGCTGGCTTTGCTGCTCAGAAGAACTTCGCTGAGGTGAATTCATTTTCTAGTGGCTTTGTCTGTTTTGTTGTTATCTTGGTAAAAATATCTGCTTCAAGTGGACGTACATCCTTAATATATACCCTTTGATCTGTATCTGTGTGCCGACACCATTGTCCATAGCTAATGAGTCGTGTTCAGTTCTGAATGTTAGTGTTGACTGTAGGTAATTGCCAAGGATGTGGCACAAGAAATGATGAACAAGTCTATTGGTATCGTTCTTGGTATAGCATTGGCAAATACTATAGGCTCCTCTACACCTCTTGCACTTGCTTCTTTTAGAGGTGACTTGGGTCCACTTGTTCTGCAATCTTAAAGTCATAGCAATTGATTCACCTGAGGACCTTAAATCCTTATCGTGGAAGTAAGCTTTATGACTTATTTTATCTTTAGAACGTTCGCTTTTACTGAGTATATGTTCATGTTTTCTTTCCACATCAACTTTGATTTTCTCTTACAAATTTTACATTTGTATTTCAAGTGATGACAATCTTGCTAACATCTGGATCATGACTACTGTGTATGTGCCATCAACTTCCTTGTTGTGGCAACAGGGTGGGGCCACATCCATGCCCGAGCATGGGGAGGAAGGCCCGACCGTCAACATCTCTAGATGGCCCTTTTGTTATGTCACAAGCCTCAGTCGTAGCAAACTGCTACTAGATGATTCCTTAAGGAGAAAAGGCAATTAAAATGCCAGGGAAATTTCTTCTGATTGAGCTTGTGAACCAGTATGTATCGCTTAGACATAAAATTAGACTCATCTTTATGGGTCCTGCCATAGGAGATACTCACATTTCTTTTTATTGTATTTATGATAAATTGATTAGTCTATTCCAATCTATGTTAAATTTTATCAGAAAATCAGACCTTCATTAGGAGACTCAGCAAGTAATACCTTTGAGCCGCATACTTGCTCTTAGGCAATCGCGTTTCAAGCTTTAGGCTTTTGAACCTTTAGTTACTCACTTTACTTTTACCTTCGCAGGACGAGAATCACTATTCTGGTGGAAGAGGCGCACATATATAAGTCTCAAACGTGCAGAGAAGGCACGGATCCTGGTCAGCAAAATGTGTGAGCTTTTCATCTTCTACAGACACTGATATAACAATATCTGAGTCTTTGATGATTGGAGGCACAGTGCACCCTTGATCCATAAATCGAACTATATGTCAATCGATACCATTGCTAATTGACTTTCAGACTTGGTTAATCAACATAAATATTAGTTTATACTTCAAAGAAGCGACAGACTATCAAGAGTAAAAACATGCACTTGGATATATCTTCTCACGTGACTTAAAATTCTTTTCATAGCAATTCAGTTACCCATTCAGGTAGCATTTACAGTGACTGTATTCATTTCCCCTATTTAACTAAATCCCCTCACAAAATGACAGTCACCATGTAACGTTCCATCAGTTCTATCCTCTTTACGTATTTACCAGTCTTATACGATTCCCAACATTTTATGAGTACTCATAGTTAAATATAACCTTATCTCTAGTCAGCATGAGATGGGCATCCCTAGGAGAGCAATCAGGGTAGAGACAGCTACTCTGAGCTTGAGAAACTTACAAATGAATGTACAGAGACTAGCAACATATGTTTATCACCAAAAATTTCTTGGTAAAAGCATATCCCACTACCGATTGCTCTATTCCAAGAATTATCTGCACTAAATTGAGCAAGTACAGTATCACCCTTTCTTGGATTGAATGCACCAACTAGAGGAGCGTCTTGAAGATTCAATGAGGCAACTTGCCTCTGAATGGATAACACTTTCTGATCTCCCACAGTTTGGACATAAAATTTACCACCACCCTGGACTTGCAGTCACCGAAAGCATGAGGATGAACACCGAGAGGAAGAAAACACAAAGCATCATTCATTTCATGGTTAGAGAGGAATTTCGAGACGAGAGTGCTAGAAACTCAAAGATACCGAGTGATGAGAGTTTGAAAAAGCGCTGTAAAGGGTTGGCCCTTAGCCGATTCGCTCGAGCTTGTAGCTCTGTTTGATGTCGTGCACAAATGTGTTGTCTCATGTGTATTAATAAATAGGATGATCGCAAGTCAAAACCTATGAACAAGTTAGGTGTATAGATTTGCTAAAGTTATGGTCGAGTATAGTTGTAACTAGGGAGGACCTAGAAGTCCCTCTTTAATTGAATGCTGGATGGCGAGTTGGTCCAAGTTCTTGTCCCTTATCATTTGCTTCTTGCTGTAAACACATAATAACGCGTCAAAAGATGCATACTGTATTATTGGATTGCGTCAAGTTCAGCCGAGAAAACTTCGGGCGGTAAATATGCATTATAAAGTGATAAACATCTTAACTTCCAGCTTTACCAAAAAAAAACATCTTAACTTCCAGTAAAACTAATTATATTATATTTAGCTATATAATTATTATTACAGTCAATATTATCAATGATACAATAATGCACGACAGCATCGCTCATGTTTTGTTCCTGGTTGCATGGGAGATTTATCAGTAGCCTCATGTTCTTTCACAGGTTGGAGATTTTATTTTTATTTTTTTTGGGTCGAATCAGGTTAAAGATCAAAATTAGAAAAGGCCGAGAACACCGCTTGGAAATAACATGGATCATGTGGATACCTGAGAAAGAGAGAATGCAGGCTAGTTGTCTTACTAGTGCAATTAAATCTTTGACTTAGGCCTCCATCTAAAGCATAGATAGCAATCCACACTTGGTACTGGTCTCAAATGTCTTACCAACGGAGTCTATGACTACGGCCTCAATCTAGGCATAGATAGCAATGCATACGTAGAATTGCTCTTGAATGTCTTACCAGCACAAGAAATGGGCGCTCCAAAGGGAAGCTCCACTCCTCTTAAGTTCAACTCTCACCTCAATTCTTCACAACCTGACTCATGGATTCAAGAGACAACATTTTCGTACCTTCGAATTCCAAAATGGCATATAAAGTTTAAACTAAGAGCTTGCAAAGTTCACCGCAAATGCAATTTGTTTCCATGAGCAACACATTTCCATCTTATTCTCCACCTTCATCACCTTCAACTAGAAGAAGATTTGGTGAAGATTTAAGAAAGTTCCAAGGAAAAAGCTTAGTTTTTCCCTTATAAACAGCTCTCAGCCACAAACCCCTTTCATTTATTAAATGTTATTTTTGTTTATTTGGGGTCTTGCTGAGACTTAGCCGCTAGTAAGGGTTAACATTTTTGTGTCCTAAGAACAGAATTTGGAGAGTCATAGACACACTTTGACCTGTATTTTATTGGTCCCTTACTTGCTCAAATGGATAAGTACTTCACTTTCTCATTGGTCTCATGTTACTTTCCAAGGATTAATGACCTTCTCTTCGTTGCTAGTATCAGCCGACCTTATAATCATATAATGGATTTAAAGACTCTGCGCAAATTTTCACCTATTGACCCAACTAAGTGAATTAAATTGATTACGGGGTGTTTCCATTGTGGTTAGTGAGCACTACTATATAATTAGAAACTCATTTAATATAACCGTGATTTTCATAATTATATCTAGCATTATTCATAATGCGATACATTGCTTAACTTCTAATTATTTTTATTGAATTCTATTTAGTTTTACTCATATTATTAATGATACAATAATGCAAGACAGCATCGCTCATGTCCTTCAAAGAAAGGCTACATTGCGTTACTGGATGCATGGGAGATTCATCAGTAGCCTCGTGTTCTTTCACTGGTTTGAGATCAATATTGGAAAGACACCGCTTGGAAGATCTAAACTTGAACTCGGCTCTTCGTTGAACTCGCAGGCGTCCCATTTAATGCTGACCAGATTGGATCCATTGCTTGTTCGAGGGGTCGGGAATCACCACGCTCTTGGTTAGCCACATGTCAGAGTTCACTCAAAGGAGGAAATTGCTCTCGCCTTTTCTGGCTTTTTAGCCATCAAGTCTTATTTTTTTTTGGCAATTTTTCAAGCTTAAGAGTAAGAATCGAAATGAAAGACCGAAGCAATGAATCCTCTGCAGATGGAAGATTCAGCAAGATCAAGAAAAGCATGTTTCATGCATTTAACAATCATCAAGTTTCCAGTATAATGCAGATTGATGTGAATAGGTCATGTTTCAGAACAGCAGCATCATTTATCATGGGTTAGATGACTAATGACCAGACCTGTTATAGAAATTGTAGAGTCAATTACATCAGACCTGTTGTAGACCTATCATGGAGCAATTTCATTCTCATTCCCATAAATTTGTTTTTGGTTGATTTTGAAAAATGTTTTCCATCGAAAAACGCAATGGATCTGTCTTCAGTTTTTAGCTGGTGAAGTGAAAACACTTTTTCTCCCCGTTTTTACAGCTTTGCAGTCTAAAATCGAAATGAGGTTTTCGTCACTTCCATTTGTTTTTGTCTAAACACTCTAAATGAATTGCTAGGACTGGATTCCCGTTACTTGACTGCAAAACCGATTTTTTTTCTTATTCCCATAAATTTGCGTTTCGTCACTGCCATTTGTTTTTGTTATTCATAAAACATTTTAAATAAAAATTAATGCCCAAATCAAGATCGATTCAAAATCGTTCTAGTCCGTCTAGTTCCCAGTTAACTAGTAAACTCAAGGCTCAACCGAGGGATGGGATCGAAACAAACCTGGTTGTTTCCCATGTTTCCAACCCATAAACCTACCCAAGTCTCCTGCGACATATAATCATCACCAAAAGAGAAAAAAAAATAGTGAAGGATTAAGGTTGGCCTTATCAACCTACGGACAACTTTTTTTAGGGCATTGTAATGAACAGTTACAAATGATCCCCGACCTTTGTTTCAGCCAAAGCACATGGAATGTTTGCTAGAGCGAGCGTGCTTCATTGGGGAGTTGATAGAGGTAGGAAACGAGAGTAAATAGACGAGGAAGAGGTAAAAGAACATTTATTATTTGCATATGTTGTGATTCGATGCATGATAGACCTTACACCATGAGCAGAAAGGGACTTGGCAACTTTTGCTAAAAGTTAAACTTCAAGTACTACTTCAGATAGACATTATGGTCCGGAGATTTAATTAGCTGAAAAGGATAAAGAAATGGAAGAAGAAGAGGAGGACGAGGGTGCTTGCCATCAACGTTCGAAACGTACACGATCATTTCAAAGAGGAGATGTGATTAGGCATAGAGTGAGCAAGTTAGATAGTAATTGTATACCGCGAAGGAATGAAATCAAAAGATAGAACGGATTGCCTAAGCTAATCAAAACCTTGAAACGAAAAATATGAAGGAGCATAATCAGCTATGATAAGATCCATACTTCATGGCTTAGAAATTCTATACTGAAAAAACAATTATAATTCAGTCTATCCTTGCAAAAAAAATATATAATATATCACATTAAAATAAACAATTTAATAGCCAGAAATTAGCTGCATATGATGCAAACAAATCGAAATAACTTCAAATTTGAATAGTTTTACGTACATGTTGATTGAATATTATCTAGCAATATTTGAATAAACAAGACATAGTTTGCGATGAATTACTTATTAAAGCAATAGACAACATGACTTATGTTTGTTGTTCAGTTAGTAAAAAACTTCAAATCTGGATATATTGTGTAAATGGTAGTTAAAAAATATGCTAACAATTTCGGATAATACTTAGTAAAGTAGTAGTCGACGTGACTTATGGTTGTTCTTGAGTTGATAAATATATATTGCCATGTACATTGAAATCACTTTTTGAATGCAGCGCCATGCACGAGTCTTCAACTAGCTGCAAATATAACAAATGCGATTAGTGAAATGAATAATTGTTCCTTGGGGTGGTTTCAATGGTCACTATATATATGTGTGTGTATGTATGTATACATACACCTTTTGGCCGAATATATGACATGCAGTTGTATACTCTCCGCATAACAGCGGTCATGAGAATATATTTCAACCTTCATGAATTCACCACCTTTGGGTATATAAACCACTAGGATCAATTACTCTTCAAGCATACATGTTTCCCTCCATGAACTAGTACACAATAACCTCCTTTGAAGTATGACCACGAATTAGAATAGGAGATATTCCACCATAATATGAGACTGATATTTCTCAAACCCAATCAAGTATACCACTTTGACAGTCACAACCCAATTGAATCCTTGAAACTCTCTCATGCCAGGGATATAAACTATATATTTCACATTTAGACTTGAAGACAAGGGCAATTTGTCATTAAAATCACGTACCATGCTAATTACATTGCTCCATTCATTGATAGACAATGAATTACACTTTATGTGGTCATATACTTGTAAGTTACCATCTACATTTCCGAAACCATATAGAAATACAAAAAAAATACGCAAAAATACCCTAAAAATACTCGTATATAGGGTTCTATATGTATTTTCACATCCTTAAAAATATCAAACATGTAAAATAGATACATCATAGTGTAGAGAATCTCGATACGAGCACCACGGTATCAAAAACGTCCCAAATGGACTCCAGATGCGGCCTCACGCATTGCCTGAGTGCGCAGCTCGTGAAATGCACATTTAGCTAGTCTAAACCGGTGTGAACCGGTCGAACCGGTCAATGGTCAACACCTAATCCGACCGATTTGACCAGATTGGTCAATGGTCAACACCCGATCCGACTAGGTTGATCGATTCGGTCAATGATCAACTAGGTTGGATCTCGAGTCGGCTCACCCTGTCATCCGAGTCAACCCACTTTGTGGGATTGATGTGCAATACACGCACTGGGCGACGCTGCGCATGGGGCGTGTGCAGCGTCCCCTGGGGGCGCGCCACTACTCAAAATGCTCATCTCATCGAGTTCTTCCTGTTTATGTAATTAAAATTAATTTTTACCCTACAAAAAATCACAAAAATGAGCCAAATTCGTACGTTCTACATCTAGTCTATGGATACTCTAATACCACATGTTGGCCGTGCAAATGACACCCAAGATCTCCATAACTGGAATTTAGAACACATAATTATAGTAAAAGGGATTTGCGCTCTTGATTTAGAATCCATCGTTTTTTGCTGAATAGCAACGATCCTCAACGCAAATTCTTCTCCTCTAATAGCCTTTGTATCATTGGCTTAATGAGATTACCTCTTACAGCTAGCATTTGCTCCTTATATGAGATAATTTGTGCATCAAAATTAAAGAAGGGACTTGAACACTATTTATAGAGTTTTATACCAGGCCCTCTCATCACGGGCTGGGTTTTACTCGGCCCACGCTAGCCAGTTTAATATTGGCCTAATTAAGAATCTTTATATTTTACTTTATTAGATCAATTCCGTAAAACAATAAATTACAATCTCAATTAATTTAGTTCACACAAGAAGAACTCTTACAATTGAGTCCTTCGCGATCCACATCTGTAGCAAAATTGGAATTGGCACCAGCAATTGCAAGCCACCGAGGAACAACCGTCCAATTTCCGCAAAGATTTGACAACCCCCATTCTGATACTTGGCCACCATTATCAACCATTCTTAAAACCGCATAGAAAAGTATGGACAATTGAACATGCACAAAATTGGGCAATCGCAAACTTTGCCGTGAGATTCATAATGGAACGAGAACCAATGCGATTTCCGGTACTAATGATCAATAGAATTAAGCAAAGTGGCCACGGTCATGCAGCTTTCAGACTGATATGGCTTTGATGGTAAATGAAACATCTTATGCTTAGTTATCAAACTACACATTGACCATTACCTAGTCGTGCAGCTTCCACACTATGCATTCAAAAGTATTTTCCCCACTACAGTTCGACGAAATACCCAGGGACCTGTACTTGAATTACATTATCACATGTCCATTTCCCTTTTATGGCATTTATAACTTTGAAAGCCACCACTCTGCGACATCTATAGGTCTTTCAGAAAAATCTCAACAAAGAAGCTATACCGTGTCAAGCTTCTTGATTTATCTTGATAAATAATTTGCTACCAAGTGAATTTTTTTTCAATCAACTCATCACAAGACATCTACGTATAAATAGGAATTTCACTGACAGGTGACTTGAGAGTACTAACTAAGTTAATTAGAAAAAAGGACCACCTCAAAAAGTTAACCAAAAAATTGATACAAGTATTTTTTGAGATGTTGACACCCGAATTTTAATCGACAAATCCAGCGTACATCTTTGTAGAAATGGAAATAGAGGATAACAATTATAGGAAAAGAACAAAAGGCAAAATAAATAAATGCCATACAGGCCTATCTCGGCGCAGCCCAGTCCATCAGCTCAATTCAATTCGCCCCAAGCCCACCATTCCAGACCTAGCCAATCCCTTTTAATCCCAATTCGGAAGCCCATCCGAAACAGCAACACCATTATCTTAATTTTACTTGCTCTCCTTTGGGCTGATTAAGAGGAAGTGTTTCTCTCAAGACGCAATTAAGTACTCCCAACCACGTATCGCGATTTCAAAATGCCGTGGTTATGTCCGGAGTGGTAATTTCAGAGCAGCTAATGATTGTTAATATGTGAAGGATTGATTCTATCCTCCATTCATTAGGTGAGATGGAAGAAGGCGCATATACGAAAGGCAAGGAGTATAGTACCTACATTTGACCCTCCCTTTCATTTACTTGATCAATTAACTTTGGCGGATCTCAAATTGACATTTCTTTATTCATTCCTTTTTTTTTTTTTTGGCTATGCTTTCTTCTGATTCGATGAGAGCGGCAATTCATCGTGGTGGGGGTTAGGCATAACGTGGAAAGAAGACCACCAAGTTCTCGAACCTCAAGCCTCTCGTTAGATCATGTTTGTCTCGAGTTACTTGAAGGATAAAAGCTTGCGAAAGGCATTTCCATCTTCAGCTTTTTTCTCGAGTTACTTGAAAATTTAATTCTTAGAAAAGATAAAAATACATAAACTCATTATCTAATTTTCCCGGTAGAAATAAAGAGCTATAGAATCGCTGGATTCTTTGCCCGTGTTTTGCACACGTTCTGTTCTTGATTGGACGTCATAAGGGAACAATCGGGTTGCAAACTTGGTATTTTAGGCTTTTAGCAATTTTGAAAATCATTTCAGTCAAAACTAGTTGTGGTTGTCAGACGTGCTTCATTTAAATTAAAAGCTAATAACTTGATTTTCAACACTTATTGGAGTCATCAAACAAGCCCTCGAGAGGCTTTTTGTTTGGTGCAAGACTAATATATTTTCTTTTCTTTTCTTTTTAAGGTTAATCCGAGTTATTGTCAAAACATATTGGTGAATTCAAATCTCAACACATCGACAAGTTAAAAGCCAGGATATTAATGAGAGAGATTGCGGATTGGTTTCTTGATTTTGTCTTAGCATTTTGCAAGAGCATTGAATTATGAAATTTCTTTAGTAGTCGATCAACATATTAATTGAGTTTAACTAAATCACTAAAATTCAAGAACAATGAACATGTTTTTTTTTAATTAATTAAATTAGATGAAATGGATCGTTTCTTTATTTTTTTACGGTGAATGCCAAACCCGACCGAGGGGTGTGTATTGGTTTGGTCCAACTAGGAACTGTATCGAATAACCAGCTGGTTGTAGGTAATTTCCAGGAGGATAGAGTTAGCATATTGGAACTAGAAATAATCGGTGTGGTTCCAAATTTTATGAAAGGAACCGTCCTAACTGGATCTGACGGATAGATGGGGCCCAAATTTCTTTATTTTTTATATTTTTTTATTCCGAAGTAAAGCAAACCCTCATTTTTATAGGTTTCAATTTTCTCTCTCTTTTTCGCCTCTCGCGTCGTCACTCTCGTGCTCTCGCTCAGTACCCTCCTCCCTCTCTTGCGCAGCCTGCCGGCCGCCGGCCCACCACCGCCGTCTCGCCGGCTGGTTGCCGTCCACCGCCCCAAGGTGCCGCGCTCGAGTTCCGTCTCTGTTGCTCTCTCTCGCGCTTGCCTTTGCGTTCGGTCGCTGACTCGCTTTTTGCCTTTGCGTCTCTCTGGCGCTCTCGGTCCTCCCAACTTCGCGCTCGAGGTACTGCTCCGTTTTTGCCTCCTTTGATTTCGCCTCGTTCTTACGTCTCGGTTACGAGACTGTTGGTTCTTATTGGTGCAAATTTGCTTCCTCATGGCCGTGATTCTCTGTTGATTGATTGCTGTTGTGTTATCTGGATTTTTCTTGTTTTGTTTGGTTGCCGGTGGGAGCTTTCAGTATGACGATCACCGGTTTGGGGACCGGCCCTACCTGGTCCGGTTCCAGGGTGGGAACTGACTCACCTTGGAACCGATCTCCCCTACCCCACCGACATTCACCAGGGTGACCTTTTTTTTACCTAATCTTCTTGCTTGGACCAAAATGGAAAGTAATTGTAGACTTTGTCAAGCAAGGATTCCGCTTAATTATTAATTTCCTCGGAGCGCATTTTCGTCGTCAATTCTCATATCGTGTTCTATTCTTAGTATGGACACAATGAGGATGCTAATGTTACTTTAGAGGGGCAATGATTCTCGACAATGTCAGTTTTTTTCGAGGTTGACACCCAATTAAAAAAAAAATAAAAATGCATGCTGAATGTGTTTGTATTTCTCAATCCAATGAGGATCTCATTTTGCTTTGTCCTTATTTTGATGATACAAGTTCATATAGATTTGTGTGAAGACATTACAATCGCTTTTGCTAGTTTGTTTCTGCTAATATATCCGTGACATCTTGTTCTCTGCCATTTCAACTTTTTTCAAAAGAGACCTCTTAATTGGCAGTTTCTGGGTTCACTGTTAAATGAACTCAGGTTTTAACATCCAATTGCCAGACAAAAAGTTGCCTATGTATCCATTTTTAATTCCCCTTTGTAAGAAAAGCTGATCTCAAATCTCATCGTATGGGACAATGAGTGAGTGGAGACGATTGAGATGTGTTTGATTGATAAACCAGCCTCCGGTAGCTAGAATGTGCTCTAATCCTTTCTTATGGTCTCGCTTCAAAGATTTTGCTGTGCAGTATCTCCGCTCGGGGATAACACGCAAGCTTTGTTACGACATTTATGGTGATGAAACTATTCCTTTTTTAATTGAGAAAGAGACAACTTTGATGTGAATTTTTTTCATTTGAATTTTGTAGCAAAAATTTTCAAGATATCTTTAACTTTGTTGTCAATTAAAATTAAAAAAGTTGCAGACATTATTTTTTTTTTTCAATTCTAAACAATTAAAAATTAAAAAAAGCTTAAATTAATTATCTAAAGGGGCTTTTCAAATGTGTTTTTACCGAATGGCATTTCTTTCAAAGTTGCTTCTCAAAGCACAGTTTACCAAGTGGTCTTTGCATTTCCCCCAAGCCCCTTGCAAATGCTGAACCAAACGCATCCTTAGTATGCTTGCTAGATGCCCTACTGTTGTTGAATTTCTCTGTAGGCGTGTATGATGACCAATTTCAATTGTTTGTGGACTGCTGCCGGATACGTGCTATTTATGATAGTTCCTCTTTTGAAATCAGGCAATAATCAAAATAGAAGTTCACTGGAATTTAATGCTACGATTGCTGACGATGCACTCATATCTGCCGGCGATGATGTTTGTCTCGGTTTGTACTGTTCCGTTATAAATGTCAACTAACTTGACTTCTGTTTTTTCTTTTTCTGTTTCGAGAAGAGGGTTGCTGTGCTAGAAATGGCAAGTACAGAGGGTTCAGAGAATGTCACTGTTCAGTTTACGAAGGAGGACATACAAGCATTGTTGAATGACGAGCCAATAACCACGAAGTCTGACGTCAAGGTTGTCTTCATTTTAATCTTTTTAAAAATTGCCCGATGAAAGTATTCATATTCATATTCTCTCTTTTGACAGGGTGAGTTAGAGTATATGACCCAGCAAAATAGGAGGCTAAAGCTCTGTGTCAAGTGGTTACAACAAGTTGATGAAACCCGTCTCCTTGAGCTGGAGAGATTGCAAAATTCAGTGGAATCTGTAGAGAAATGCATGGATACCGGTAAAATTGTTCTCTCCTTGCAATATGATTCTAATTTCTTTTGAAGTAAGACTTTAACTTGGTTTTAAGTTTTCCAAACCACGGAAGTGGATTGGTGGATGGTGGATACAAGCATTTGTAATAGTAACATATCATGGAGTTAAGATGGCATTAATTGACAAAAGAAACTTCTATAGATCTGTTTGTTTTACCATGTTTGCAGGAGTAACGCTCCATTTTAAGTATGCACATTCATGACAAGATGTTTCACGTGCTTGTCAAAAGCACCAGGGCCATTTACAATTCTAACATCGAACAGAAGAAGATATTAGCAGTTTGTCAACTGTAACAAGTCATTGATTGGCGTGATGGGCAACAACTAATGATTCCTGCTTAACTGATCAACTTATGGAGTCACTGCCTTAAGTTTGCATTTGAGTGTGTAGGCTATTTGAGAATATAGCTAAAATACTCTTTTATAAGTACATTGACATGCTTTGATGATCTTGAAGTGTGTTTGAGCTTGTAATTAGATAATGGCCACCTAAATTTAAACAGTAGAGGAAGGGAACAATTCAAAAAGCTATGTGTCTATTTGCTTGCTGAATTTTATCCTAGTCAAATCCCTTCGTGGCTTTTGTATAATGGTAACCATGCCGGACAAGTCTTAATCTTGTGTGATGTCCATCATAACATGCCAATAAATTTCATTGAATGATACACAAGTGTACTGTTGATTATGAAATGGGAAGTGTTTTTGCAAGTTTTGTGGCATTGATATGGGATCAATTATTGTGGGAATCATTAGTGACAATTGCATGCTTATTGAAATAGACAATTTCGTTTGCATGTAGAGCTTGAAATGGAAAAGAAGGTGGGTGAGCTCATTGAAATGTTTACTCAATCAAGAGAAAAATACTCTGATTTGCGAAAGGAACTTGCCAAAAAAAACAAAATGACAGGGGTAAGACTACTATTCATGTAGTTGTGTTTGACTTAAATTGCAATAGTTGTCCGCAACTTCTTTCCCCAACTATATATGGTTTTGTCTACTAGGCTGCAGTTAAGTGCTGTACAATGGAAAAAGAAGCAATTATAAACCTTGGCAAAGCTACACAAGAGAAATTGGCTGCTTGTCCCCAGGTAAGATCAAATTTTTCCAAGGAAAAGGAGAAATTGCCGAATAGTCACTAAAAAATGGATAAGGAGAAACTGCCAATTGTAAAAAGCCCTAGTATGTTAAGGGTCATTACAATACACTTCAAGAGCAACTGAGTAGTTTAATATATTGATGCTATTTTACTATGTGAACACATTTTGAGCATATTAGTGTTCCTATTATGCTCTATGGATCAGGCTTCAGTAAAATGTCTTCAAGAAGAACTTCTTAAACTGGAAGAAGATCGTGATGACCAGATCAGACGCGTCCAGGCCTTATTGACTCATTTGCGCAGTCATCGGGAAACTACGGAAAAATTGCTCGTGCATTTAGACAACTTGAGGACAGAGGCCAAAGCGTTAAAGGTTTTTTGAAAGCCATTTTCCTTTGTTTGGATGCATAAGTTTGTTTAAAAATAAATTTATGTAAGTTTTTCTTTATTTATAGGCCACATGTTCATCTCAATCGGAGCAAATACAAATGTTGCAGCAACAGCTTGCTGCTGTAAATGAAAAATTAATGGTAATGTTTTCTATTATGTGACCCTGGCGGTGTTCTCTATCTTTATATCTTATAATAGTGCTTGTTTTGTTTCCTTTAGTCGGCTGATTTGTCCGCTATAGAAACATGGGTGCAATTTGATGAGCAGAAGAGGACAATATCTGAATTGCAAGAACGATTGTCAGCTGCGGAGCTCCAACTGGTTGAAGCAGAACAATTGAGGAAGAAACAGCATAATATCATTTTGGTAACTGTCTTGTCCAATAGCACAAAATAACATATAGAAAGTTCTAAAATACTAAGATCTTGCTTATTTCAGGAACTAAAAGGCAATATCAGAGTGTTCTGCCGAGTACGTCCATTGTTGTCGGGTGATGGTCTCGGAAAGGAAAGAATCATCTCTTATCCAGCGTCGATGGGAACTGTTGGTCAAGGCATCGAGTTAGGTAAAAAATACTTCTTGTGAGTTAGAGAATTTCTTGTCAACAAAATATTTTTTTACGAACCAAATACAGCTTCATGTTGTGTATTCATCCTGGCTTTTGATATTTCTAGTTTATTTAGCCTGACTAGAAGCACAACCTAAATGTCTCATGTCTATTCGTTTCAGTACAAGGAGGACAAAAGTATTCATTCCAATTTGACAAAGTCTTCACGCACAAGGCTTCCCAGCAAGAGGTTTTTGTTGAGATATCACAACTGGTTCAAAGTGCACTTGATGGCTATAAGGTGATATTTGTGTTGTATTTTCTTTGATTATGTGGGAGTAGAATTGAACTGCTAGATGTTATTATTCTGTTCAGCAATTTGAGATTTAAAACAGTTTTCCTGACGCTTTTGAAATTATCATGTAGACTTTACCAATACGAGAATTTCTTTATTTTAGGAGTAGAATTCCATTTAAGGAATTTCACTTATCATACTTCGCAGGTATGTATTTTTGCATACGGCCAAACCTGTTCAGGGAAAACCTATACCATGTTTGGTAAATCCGATACCCCGGAACAGAAAGGGTTAATACCACGCTCTTTAGAGCAAATATTTGAGGCTAGTCAAACCCTTTCGGCCCAGGGGTGGAAGTACGAATTACAAGTAAATTTCTGTCTTTTATACTTTGTTTTCTATTTGATCTATATCGCTGGCTGATATGGAGGTGCAATTTAGGCTTCCATGTTGGAGATATATAATGAGACGATACGTGATTTGCTGTTACCAAGTGGTGTTACTGGAAGAGAGTACCCCATTAAGCAAGATGCAAATGGTGATGCCTATGTAGCTAACCTCTCCCTAATTACAATACACGATATTGAAGAAATTACCTCGCTTTTGGAGCAAGCTGCACGAAGCAGGTGTGTAGACTGATCCTCATTTTTTTAGGTGCCTAGCAAAAACTTTCTTACATTCTATGGCATTAGAAAATTTCATTTGTTAGCTTAATGTGGCGAAGCTGATAGTTTATTTACGTTGCCTAGCTTATTACTGTTTTGATACTCTTATGCGTGTTTTTCTCTTTTCTAGTTATGAGTAAAATCTGTCTTTTGTTTCTTTAGGTCTGTGGGAATGACACTCATGAATGAGCAGTCATCTAGAAGTCACTCTATTTTTACATTGTGGATACACGGGGCAAATGAGGTATAAACAGTTCTGTTATTATGTTGTTCTGTTCATATGTTATGCTACACTATTATTTGTTCGATTCTTCGGCCGTTCCACCAATTTTCTGACTCACGCCTTTGTCTTTAGAACACTGGCGAACAATTGAAAGGCGCTCTGAACCTCGTTGATCTTGCTGGGAGTGAGCGGCTCTCAGCAAGTGGGGCAATGGGAGATAGGTTGGAAGAAACTAAGGTAAGTAGTAGCTTTTACTATTGTGCTGGTCTATTTTGCCATATCTTTCTCTTGAGCACCTAATTCTTTGTTTTTCAATGTCAATCAGGCAATCAATAAAAGTTTGACACACCTGGGTGATGTTATATATGCCTTAGCAATGAAAAAGGAGCATGTTCCCTTTCGGAATTCCAAGCTGACAAGCATTCTTAGGGTGAGTCTCCTTCCCCGGTTCTTCTCTTTATCCATTTGGATCATGACTTTTACCTCAAAAAATATATAGGAGTTGTCTAAAACACTACCGAATGATGCAACGGAATGATTGGTTGTGTTAATATTTCAACTATCACATTGCATATATCATTCTTGCGATTGATACATCGAAGATTGTTTAATTCTAATTTAATGTCTGAAACAGCCATATTTGAGCGGAAACTCCAAGACGGTGATGTTTATTAACATCTCTCCGGAGCAATCTTCAGCGAGCGAGTCCCTTAGTTCTCTACGATTTGCTAATAGGGCAAAATCGTGTGAACTTCACATCCCTCACCGAAGCCCCATGCGCCTGGAATCTCAAACATCGGTGCGTCCTTTGCATTCTCGAAGACCCATGCACCATCCAGATTTGTGATGGGGTATGGCTGAAACTGATAAAATTGTAATAGGACAAAAGCAAGAAAAACTCTATTGTAGGTTATAGTAGTATGTTACAAATTACTGTGGGATGTACTCTACTGTTAAAAATTACTGTGGGATGTACTCCTCGAATTAACAGAAAAGAATTTTTTCGTCAAGCCAGGTACATTTACACCACCTCATTTGCAATTTTGATTTGAGTAAAGAGACCTACAGAATGGGGACATTTCAGATGAGGCTATGCTCTGTTCGTCTTTGGGTTAATGCTGGACTCGTCTATTGTAGATCGCGAGACTGTAAATTTGAATGTTGGAGAGTTTATATGAATGGCGTGTAAATACTATGTGTGGACATGAAAGAGAGTACTTGATTGTTTCAGCTTTCCATTGCCTCATGACTTTTGGTGATTCTGAAAACAAGGAGGATCAAAGAGGAAAACCTTAGTTCAGGGAAGTTTGGGTCCTCGAAATGAAGTTTTTCCATAATAAATGAGTGAGTTGCTGAATATTGTTTGCCTTCATCTGGTGTAGTTTTATAGCTGAGGTTGCAGGTGAAGCATCTATCTGAGCTTGCAAAATTTGCCCCCGCTCGAAAGTCTAGGTGATATTCTGTTGGTTCTCTATTCCTATTTTCTCTATATTGCCTGGTCATCAAACTTTCAGTTTATGATTTGGAGATATTTGTTTTTTCTTCGACTGTCAGGATATGAGCTCCAAGGTTGTAGACAGTAACCCTTATGGTAGGCTCATGGCACGACAAAGGATGGGAATTGTGGAGAACTTCAAAAGGATACGGGAGTACTCAGGTGCTATAGTTGTCTGTAGTTATTTCTTCCTTCAATCTGTACCTGTATGAAAATATAGTTTTGTATGAAAACAAAAGAGATATTCATGGTGCATTTGCAAAATTAACTCAGCAAAGAAAAAGCATTTCAATTGACTAATCTATTCCTTTCTATTGACGTAATTCAAACTGCAGGGAATTGATGGCATGGGAAGTGTTGCTGCTGAGATGCTTACTAGGTGTGGTGTAGGTCGCCTCTTGCTGTGTGACTGACAAAATCGAGTTATCTAATATGAACCGGCTAATTTTTCATCCAGAGCAGGTAGTTGACAGCGCTTAATTTTTTCATCCTTACAGTCAATGTAATAAAATCAGGAATCCTTCTCTTTCAACAACTAACTATGAGCATGAGATCAAAATAGAACTGTGGGAGAGTAATGCTGGTCAGAGTTGTTTGTATATTATATAGCATGCACGTTGGTATCTGAAATTGTATTGCTTGGTCAATGGTCATTCAAATTTCTTTCTTATACCTTCTTAGGTTGGGAAGACTGATGCAGCTGTTCAGACTCTCATAGACATAAAAATCCAGATGTTGTCCTTGAGGTGTGTACTTTGTCCTGTCATTGTTAGAAGTCAACCCACATCTCTTCGTAGATGCACATTCCTGTATTATGAACCAAAATTTTTTATCAAAATGGGAAAATTGATCCGGCATCTTGAAAGTTTTCACTGCATGTTGTGCTGGTGGCATGAGTTACCACACCTTGGAAATTGATGTGTTGATTTGGATTTTCTATCATTCACAAATATCACTGACCTAAAGAGATGTTTAGGTTAGTTGGACATCGATTTGCTATTACTGGCCTATGCTAGTTTATAGTTCTAAAAGTTGCTTAGGCTTAGACAACTAGATGTTTCAATTCCTATCTTCTATAAATATCCTTGTTACTCAAAGCCGGTTGAATTCGTGGAGTCTGATGTGAGTATTGATTCTATCCATTTCGGTTTATCATTCCATTGTCAACTTTTCTGATTTTTTCAGAGCTGTACATGGAATATAACGACACTGCAAGACTTTGAAACCTTTGTATCAAGTTTGAAGAATAAATCCTTTTGCCCAGATAAACAAGGTAGTGGCGTGGATCTGGTGTTAAGCTGTGTTGATAATTATGAAGCAAGAATGGTTGTTAACCGGTTAGAGTTGATATCGTAGGGGTGCTAGGACTGATGAGTGACTTTGTTTCATTTAGATAAGAATGAATTGTACGTATC
This sequence comes from Syzygium malaccense, assembly GCA_031216405.1. Taxonomy (NCBI): domain Eukaryota; kingdom Viridiplantae; phylum Streptophyta; class Magnoliopsida; order Myrtales; family Myrtaceae; genus Syzygium; species Syzygium malaccense. Next base: position 37,812,010 of record CM062263.1, on the reverse strand, counting down.
TTGGTGTAGTTTTATGGAATGTTCTCAATGGCTGTGTGATATCAAAATTTTTGTGGTCATACAGGCTTGCAATGAGTTGAACCAGACATGGATGGAATCTGGTATGATACATACTTTCCATCTCTCTCTCTCTCTCTCTACATACTACATACATAAGTTCAATTTGGTCATCTGGTTTAGTTGTTCAGAGTACTACTAGTCCGGAGCAAAGTCTTCAGGAAGTTGAGAAAATCTGAAATAAAGGCTTGCATATCTCTTTCTGTAGTTCAAAGGCAGTTTCACATAGTCCTATATAGTTGATTTTAAGTAAATGGGTTTGCTACAATGAATGAGATTCTGATACCATTTCTCACATAGTCCTCTATTTGTAATTGGAGGTCAAATCTTATCTGAGATTGTATGAAAAATTTGAAGGACTGTATGTGTAAATATCTCAAGAGGAAAGACACTCTATATTGCAAGCCCACATTTATGATGAGTACACAGTACAGGAATCTTGTGCATTCTTTTGACTGGTCGAAGCATGAGCGGTTTTGTCAGACTTGCTTGATTGTGGACTTTTGATTTATTTATATATGGAAGTTAAACGTGGTTTGCTTCCTTTTGTTATTTTTATCTCTTCCAGTCTTTTTTTTTTTTGTGGGGGGGGGGGGGGGAGGGGAGAGGTAGCTGTAAAGAAACTCGTTTTTTCTGGTGGTAATTTCTCATGGACTATTTTAGGTTGTAGCATCTGGAGTAGGTGAACATATACTTGAACACGAGGGGGTTTGTGCTGCATCATTACTGTCTACTATGGTGAACAGGTTCCTCCTTTTTATTGTGTTGCTGTTGCCACTGAATATCAACTTCTCCAAATTTTCAGGGAGTTGGTGCTGGTCTTCTTGTTCAAAACACATTAAAGTTATTACTTAAATTTGGACATGTCTCACCATACCTGGTACTCTCTCCTTCTATCTCTATATGCACGTGTGTGTAGAAGTTGGGGCTTATGCTCCTTTTGTTTGAACTTCTGAGAGTTTTTATTGCATGATTGCAGGGATTCAATTCCCTTAAAGACTCCGGCCATGGATACGAGGCCAAATCCTCAATGTGCAAATGCGGCATGACTAGAAAGACAGGCAACTAATTTGAGCAGCCTTCATTTAGTGACAGCTTATTCTGTCCACAGATATGTGATTTATGTATCTGGTTCTCTTTGGATTTACCGTGGAGAAAGAATACATGCGTAAGAAGCCAGCTAGGAGCCAAGATGGAGGCTGAGGCATTGTCTGCTGCTAAATATCCTCTTCATGCTGATAACGAGTGGAACATGAGGTATTCATTGTCCGTGCCTTACAATTCTTGACAGATGAATAACTTTTGTGCTCGGCCAAATCATTTATAAAGAAATCTGTGTTACTGACACCTCATCAAACCTTTTAGTGGGAGAAAATAATGAAGAGGATAGAAAGGACAAAGACAATCATTTCCTTTCTTTTGTCAGTTTTGATGGGGAAAGACCAGAGAATATAAGATGGAAGTCTTTTTCTTGCAAAGTTCAACTTTTTTGGTTGGAAACCTCTAGAGGTTCCTCGTAAAGCGGCACCATAAGTTTTTTTTCTCGTCTTCTAGTTGTTGATGTTGCTCCAAACAATGGAATGCGTTGGAAATTGGAATCGTTGCCCTCCTTTGAACTAAACATGGTGTGTGAAAAATGGTTTTCATGTCATATCACATCAGACTGACCCGTCTTTCCATATATTTTGTGAGCAATATGAGGCATTTGGCTATTCTCTTTCTAGGACTTAGTTATGGTGTCTTGGGGTTCTTCTATTCTGATGTTTTCTTCTGTAATCTTTTCTTCTCTTCATTGTCGTTGATGATCTGTAAATTTTTTCTGCTCTTCAATGTTGTTCATGATGGTGATCCGAAGAGGACGAATGCTGCAAGTTGAGGTGACTTTTGTTTCTGTTATTTAAAGGAAGTGTCTCACTGTAGGGATTTTGTTATTTAGTATAAACTTGTACAAGTTCTTTTTAACTGGTAATGTTGCTGTCTCCTTTTCATGCCATAGTTCACATGATTTTAGTTTAGTTGTCACGGCTGATTCACTGAACATTTCAAGTTCCACCTACGACTAGTCCCTTTGGAAAATCTGGGCTTATCGTCTTGTGCGCAAGGAGTTTATACTTCAATATTGACAGATATAAACAAGGAAAAGTACCATTTTGCACAATTACACTACTTCCCTGGATGCACGTGTGACTGAGCTGATCAATCGATCTGTTGAGCTTTGACAATTTATTTTTTTATATTTACTCCCTCTTGTTTATCTGATTTTGTTTGAACTTCCATGTTTGTGATGTAGTTTTGTTATTCATTGTGGATAAAAGGTCCAATAGTGCTTCAGAAAAATCAGGAACTCTCGCTTTAGTGTATAATCAGTTGCTGGCCTGATTATATACTTCTTAGTAGCTGTTGGAATTCCAGATTTCATGTTTTTCCCCTGCTTTTCTTTTCAGTTCTTCGTTTGCTCAATTGCAATTTTAGTTCAGCCATTATGATACAACTTTATGTTCCATGCAGATGCTCTTCTCGAAGGGCTTACTCAAGAACTTCCTAGTGCTGATGAATTTCAAAATGTTCATGCTTCTGGATAAGTAGATGCATATATTGGTGACCTCGAAGACTAAGGAAACAACTTGATGTGCTTAATTCGATTTAAGGTTCAAACTAAGGATTTCTCCTGAAGTGACTTCCCCAGAAAGCTTGACTTATTTTCAGGAGCTTCTAACTCTTCACATGCAACTAGAATAAAAAATTGGAACTGCAGTATTACCTTTACATGGTATCGTTTTTTCCCCTTCTTCTTTTGCATAAACTCTTGAATGCTTCACACCTTGGTTGCAGCATGATTTGTAGGTTTAGAAATCACAATTGAGATATGTTCAGTTAGATTGATGAAAGGTTAAAGGAACTGAACTATCCTGTTTTGCTGACTTTCTTTGTCCTTTCCCTTTTCATTTTTGTTTCAAGTCTTAGAGAGGATAGCAATGGTAGTAATTCTATTGATGTGAGGGATGTGATTTGGCTGAAATTCTTTTATGGTTGCACAAAATCTGGGTTCTAGAGCTGCAAAATTATTGTGCTTTGTACACTTAAACAATGGAAACTTAGTGATGGAAAATAGCATCTGGCCTTGTGATGGTTCCACTCTAAGATCTGAGAGATATTAGGTTCTGTTTCTGTCTTCCATGCGATAAGAGTAGCTAAGAGATGGATTAGTTATGATTAACCAAATTCCATCCAATGATGATGGTCAGATTGTTCAAGTAAGTCTTGTAATATGGATGTTTTAGCTGATTTAAATGGGAATTTGCTGTTAAGTATTTATCCCGTGACATGATTTCGTAATGAAATTGCTTGCATTATGCGTGGGAATGAAGGAATCATTTTGATCAACCTTTCCAATCCCACCCGATCGATTGAAATCAGATCTATGGACCTGAGACAAAAGAATGGAAAGTAATAGCTTTTATATGGATCCTCTTTCCCACCCATCGACACATTGGACATATGAATTTGTTCCTCATTTATGGAAAGTAATAGTTTCCATACTGACTTGGAAGGAAAGGAGCTGCTACGCAATTAATTTTTGAGTAAGAATCTTGTTGTCTGTTTGTCAAGTGCTTCTTATGGTATTTAATTGGAGGTAAAATTTTATCTGAGATTGTATGAAAAATTTGAAGGACAGTACGTGTAAATAGCTGAAGAGGAAAGAAACTCTATATTGCAAGCTCACATTTACGATGAGTACATAGTACAGGAATCTTGTGCATTTTGTTGACTGGTCCGAAGCATGAGCAGTTTTGTCAAACTTGCTTGATGTGGACTTTTGATTCATTTAGAACATGGAGGTTAGACGTGGTTTGCTTCCTTTTATTAGTTTTCTCTCTCTTTAAATTTTTGTTTGTTCTGGTGGTAATTTCTCACGGACTATTTTCGGCTGTAGCATCTGGAGTGGATGAACGTACACTTAAAAGCAAGGGGATTTCTGCTTCATCGTGTCCAACTACCATGGTACACAGGTTCATCCTCCTTTTTGTGTTGCAGCATCCGCTGAATATTAATTTCCCCAAGTTTTCAGGGAGTTGTTGCTGGTCTTCTTGTTCAAAATACACCAAAGTTCTAGCTTAAATTTGGACATGTCTCACCATACCTGGTACTCTCTCCCTCTCTCTCTCTATGTGCATCTGTGCATAGAAGCTGGGGCTTGTGCTCCTTTTCCTTCGAAATTCTGGAAGTTTTTATTGCATGATTGCAGGGATACAATTCCCTTAAAGACTATTTCCCAGCCATGGAAATGAGGCCAAATCTTCAGTGTGCAAATGCAGCATGTCTAGAAAGGAAGGCAACTAATTTGAGCAGCCTTTGTTTTGTGACAGCTTAATCTGTTCCACATGGTGATTTGGCCATCTGGTTCTCTTTTGATTCACCATGCAGAAAGAATACATGCTTGTGAAGCCATCTAGGTATGCCGCTGCTAAAGCCAAGATGGAGGCTGAGGCATTGTCTGCTGCTGAATGTCCTCTTCATGCTGATAATGAGTGGAACATAAGGTATTCATTGTATGTGCCTAACAATTCTTGACAGATGAATAACTTTTGTGCTCGACCAAAAGCTGTGCACTAACACCTCATCGAACATTTTTAGTGGGAGAAAATAATGAAGAGGATAGAAAGGGCAGAGACAATCTTTTTCCTCTCTTTTGTCAGTTTTGATGGGAAAGACCAGAGAATATAAGATGGAAGTCTTTTTCTTGCAAAATTTTACTATTTGGGAGGAAAACTCTAGAGGTTCCTTGCGAAGTAGCAGCATAAGTTTTTTTTTCTTGTCCTCTAGTTGTTGGTATTGTCCAAACAATTGAATTCGTCGGAAATTGGAATCGTTCCCCCTCGTTTGAACTAAACATGGTGTGTAAAAAATGCTCGTCATGTGATGTCATGTCAGATTGACCCGGCATTCCATATATTTAGTGAGAAATCTTATGCATTTGGCTATTCTCTTTCTAGGGCTTAGTTATGGTGTCTTGAGGTTCCTTTATTCTGATGTTTTCTTCTCTTCATTGTCGTTGATGATCTGATTTTTTTTCTGCAAATCTTTTTCTCCTCTTCATTGTTGTTGTTGATAGTGATCCGAAGAGCACGGATGCTGCAAGTTCAGGTGACTTTCGTTTCTTTTATTTAAAGGAAGTGATTCACTGTAGGGAACTTGTTATTTAGTATAAACTTGTAGGTACAAGTTCTCCTTAACTGGTGATGATGCTTTTCTTTGTTACGGCTGTATCGCTGAACATTTCAAGTTCCATCTACGACTAGTCCCTGTGGATCTGGGCTTATATTTTTGTGTGAGAAAATTATATTCCTATTTGGACAGATATAAATAACGAAAAGAACCACTTTGCACAATTACACTACTTCCCTGGATGCACATGTGACTGAGCTGCACATTTGACCTGTTGAGTTTTGACAATTTATCTTTTGGTTTTTACTCCCTCTTGTTTCTCTGATTTTGTTTGAACTCCCATGTTTGTGATGTAGTTTTGTTATTCATTGTGGATAAAAGGTCCAATAGTGCTCTAGAAAAATTGGGAACTCTTGCTTTATTGTATAATCAGTTGCTGGCTGTATTGCATATTTCTTGGTGGCTGTTAGAATTCCAGATTTCATGTTCTTCCCCTGCTTTTCCTTTCAGTTCTTCGTTTGCTCACTTGCAACTTTATTTCAGCCATTACCATACAACTTTATGTTCCATGCAGATGCTCTTTCTGAGGGCTTACTCGAGAACTTCCTAGTGCTGATGAGTTTCAGAATGTTCTGCCTCTGGATTAGCAGGTGCATAAATTGATGACCTCGAAGATCTAAGGAAACAACTTCATGCGCTTAATTCAGTTTGAGGTCCAAACTACTGATTTCGCCTGAAGTGACTTCCCTGGAAAACTCATTTTCAGGAGGGTTTAACTTGCGACATAGCCTTCACATACCAGTAGAAGGAAAAATCGGAATTGCGGTCTTACCTTTACATGGTATCATTATTTTTCCTTCTTTTGCATAAACTCTTGAGCGCTTCACACCTTGGTTGTAGCATGATTTGTAGGCTTGAAATTCAAGATGGGTTCAGTTAGATTGCTGAAAGGTTAAAGGAACTGAACTATTCTGTTTTGCTGACTTTTTTTCTCCTTTCCTGTTTCACTTTTTTTTATAGTCCAAGAGAGGATAGCAATGGTAGCGATTCTATTGACTCGAGGGTTGTGATTTGGCTTAAATTCATTGTGGTTGCACAAGATCTGGGTTCTAGAGCTGCAAAATTGTCGTGCTTTGTACACTTCAACCATGGAAACATAATGATGGAAAAAGGCATCTGGCCTCGTGATGGTTCCACCCTAACATTTGAGAGATATTAGGTTCTGTTTCTATCTTTCCTTGCGATAAGAGTAGGTAAGAGATGGATTACTTATGATTAACCAAATTCCATACAACGATGATGGTTAGATTGTTCAATGAAGTCAGGTAATGTGGATGTTTCAGCTAATTTAAACGGGAATTTGCCTTAAAGTAATCATCTTGTGACATGAGCTTGTAATGAAATTGCTTGCATTATGCGTGGGAACGAGGAATTTGTCTTTATCAACCTTTACAATTCCACCCGGTCTGTTGAAATCAGATCTATCTAATGTGGTGAGAAAATGATTTGGTGTTGTATCTTAAAACTGTCGCATCATGACCATTTGTTGTTGTTGCTTTTCTAGCTATAACTAGGAATTTTGAGACTGTCGCCCACTTTTTGTTGGGGGATGTAGTCATAGTTCTGGTACCTTCCTGCATTTCTCTATCCACGATAGAAATCATTCGGTGGGCTTTTATGTTCTAATAGTGGGCTTTATAAAGGTATATAATGCCGTTTATGAATATTAAAATTTCTTTTTTTCCCATTAATGAAATAAATCAGATCCTAACAAAAATAACTAAATAAATCAGATCCTTAGAAGTTAATAAGCATAAAAATATTTGCTAGTGTAGTTGTGGGTTAGTGGGCTCCACTAACCTACGATATGGAAAATATGCTAGCGACTTAGTTGTTTGATTTAGCTTTCTAAGTGAATATTAACTAACTTGCCTTCCAATCTTTTACTTCTTGCAGGCATCCTCTGTGGGAAGAAGGATTGCATCCGAACCTGTTGCTGAAGCAGAAGTATCTGATGAACTGAATGGAGTTGCTTCTACTGAACCAAGGGCCCCTTTAACATCTGCACAGAGACTTGCAATTTCTGCTGCCTCAGCTGCTGATGTTTCACCTGATCCCTTTGGTTTGGAAGCCAAACATTTCACAGGGTTTCGTGTTTTAAATAGAGATGTAAGAACCTTTTGTTGCTTTCTGATCTTAAGAAATTCTATAAGCACCGTTCTTCACATATCTAAGGAGTTTTTTTTTATAGGTCTGTATTGTCCCGGAAGGTGTTGACAAATTCAGTAACCTTATAGGGTCGGTCTAATATTCTGATTCAGACTCAGCAAAGGATCTGACATTGGAGCTTTTGGAAAATGTATGTTACTCCATATTGCGCATTTGCATTAGATTAATTGCTTTGTCCTTTGTGAATGGTAATGAGGTTCTGTAGGATCCTCAATACTTCCCTTTATATCGCCACTCTGCTCTGAGATATGTCTTCATTACGGTAGATTGTGGAGGGATTTGTCTTCTTTGACCTAGATACTGGGAAATGTTTCCTGTTCAGTGATCTGCATAAATTTGCTTTGCTTTGTGTCACTCGTGCTGTGTGAAGCAAGGTTGCAGATGGAATGGGTCTGTTCATGGGTGCTGAAATGTGTTCTTCACTTGCCTAGAACGTGATACTAGGATATACTTGTTTGGACTTGTTGAGTAAGAAATGGTTGATATATGTCATGGCTCTGGTTGATAGCTTAAGTTTTTGGAACACATTGTTAGTTCATATGGCATTATCGTATTAGCACATATCAAGAGACCGAATTTCAAAACTTTTTCTTAGTGTTATTCTTTTTGTTTTCCTTGTATCTGTACTCTAGTTATGGTTATTTCCATGTTTCTCGTGTCAGATTTAGCTTCCATGCAAGAAGCAGTGTTAAGGAATACATGCTTGACAATTATAATGGGTCTGTTATTTTGATAGCTTAAGCTTTTGGGACAAATTGTTAAGCCATTGGAGTAAAGTTTTAATTTGATGCTTTAATGTGTGGCAAGCATAAAGTAGATGACCATATGTTTATATTATGGAGAGACTACGTGGAATGCATCTGTAGATTGAGGTAGACTTTTCCTCACAATACATGAAACTCCAATATAATTTTACAGTGGTATACACGAAATGTTGTTTTTAGCATTTGAGCTAGCATCATATGGTACAACAGAAATGAGAGATCCAAATTGTGGATGATTAGGGGCCTGGATTTCTGTTATAATTAACATGAAATTCAAACGTGTGACTGTTAAAATTTGTCAGCAATGGCTTTGTATGTCATGTTTAATGTCTGCTGTGATTTACATCTCTAGATGGAGGGGTTGCATTTATTTCATATTAAGTTAACTAGTGAAATATCTTGCAATTACAATAAGCTAGTAGGCTATCCCGGACTATTATATGCATGACAATGGATGGACATATCATTATTTATTATCAACTTATCACAGATAAATTGTATTCAATATAAGCTTCTTTTTTCATTTTGTTCGAATTATGTCTGTTTCATAATATATCTCGGTAATAAGCACTGTTTGGCTATTTGAGGTTTCAGACACTAAAAGACATACAGCACCTCAGTTTGATTTGTCTGAATTAATAGTGGGGCTCATGTGTTGTAAAGATAAGCTTGAGAGCTTCGGTGTATATGCATTTTGCATCACAACACACATGCAAACAAATTGTATCCAACAATTTTATTTGGACTTTATATCTTTCAAGATAGATCTCAAGAATTAATCACGCATAAAATTTTTAACGTCTTAGACACTAGAGGACAAAATGCACCTTGATGGCATTTGTGATAGTGGGCTCATGAGTTATATAGATGACCTAGTATATCTGCACCTTGCCTGACAACGCATCTATTATTATTCGTTGGAGTACAACCGTGGACAAATCAATTTTTCCTGTATTAGCCTTTTTAGTCTAAACAACGGCAATTCTATTTATCATAAGTTTTCTGTAATTCATTAGATTAGTTATGGTCATTATTACAGGTCTCGCTTATAGACATGTATGAAATACTTGAGGGCAAAACATAGCAGACAATAAATTACAGAACAAATGTGCAATATAAATAAAAATAAATGCCTACATTGGTATATGTGTTGAAAATGAAAGTTAAAACGTGTCAAAAGAGCATATGAGCACTGAGGACACTAGGTGCGCAACAGATGTGTAGGGTGTAGATGCCGCTGGAGTTCGAAACTCTTCTTTACTATATATATCTGGGAATTGTTTAGTGTTGAGAATAATTTTGTTTCATTCAAAAAAGTTGTTTGGGGAAAAGTATGCCCACTCTAACAATGTAGATAAGATATTTCATAGTGACCCACACCACATTACCTTGCATAAGCTATCTCTAGACGTGTAAAAACATGTATGGTTAATAACAAAGGTACATGGTGTGTCTTGTGACCTCCGTTATTATTGAAGTTAGATGCTGAGCTATGTCCCGCTGAGAAACCATGTTCAGTATTTGATCAGTAAAATGGGCATCATTTTCAGTCCAAAGGAAAGCAATGTGGATTGTTTGTGATATTTATTTCGGAGAAGTAGTGATACTTATTTCAGTGAACTTTCCATTGACATCTGTATCTTGATTAACGTCAAACTACTTATTTTTGGTAAAAGTCAAATTGACAGACTACTCTTCATTTAATAATGATGTTTTTTTTTTCAAAAGAAGGCTTTTCCCATGATTAGATTGGTCTACCTGAACAATGCGACTGTTTAGTAGTTGACCAGAAAACAGTACAGGACTTGAGAATCAGAGTGCCGATAACTCCGCATAAACAGTCATGAGTATTTGCAAGTTGCTTATGACAGCTTGTCAATTTTCTTTAACTTCTAAAAGGATGCATGTTTGTCTGTTTGTTACCACTCTCCACATTTTGTGCTGCTTTGTTTATATAGCTTGTGTCACTCAATCTCCTTATTCTTATGTTTCCTTGGCAGGGTTTGGCTGAATATGTCAAATGGAACTTGATGGAAGAAGTTAAGAGACGGCTGAAGGCTGCAGAACTCCAGGCCAAGAAAAGTCGATTAAGATATTGGACAAACTATGTTCCTCCTCGTAGTAATTCAAAGGCAATCTGTTATCAAAACTTCAGTGGGACGGTACAGTCCTAGCTTTGCTCAAGTCCACGTGCTTGTGCTTATTTGTGTTAGTATTTCTACCTACCTTTTGGTTTCTACCAGGTGGTAGAAGTTGTGAGTGGTGACTGCATTGTTGTAGCCAATGATTCTGCCCCATACGGCAGTTCAATGGCAGAGCGACATGTGAATTTGTCCAGTATAAAATGCCCCAAACTGGGGAATATTGGGAAAGATGAAAAGCCTGCACCATTTCCCGGGAAGCAAGGGAGTTTTTGAGAACACGACTTACTGCGAAACGGGTGTGAAAACTTTTTTTCTTTTGTTTAATACTCGTTTGCGTTATAATTCGAGTCATTACCTATTGTTCTTTTTCAATCAGGTGAAAGTTTTGATGGAGTACTTTAGGATGGTCAGCTTGGCAGATGGAGCTTCAACAGCAGCTGGAGCTGCTGATTCAAGAGTGATGGACTTTGGCTCAGTCTCCCTGGTGTCTCCCCTCAATGTTGACGGTGATGATGCTGCCTCAGGGGCTTCGTTTACATCTGAAAAACAGCCACTGGGACTAAATGTGGCAGAGTTGGTGGTTACACGTGGTTTTGGGACTGTGATTAGGCAACGTAATTTCGAAGAAAGATCAAACTACTATAATTGTCTTCTTGCAGCAGAAACCCGGGCCATCTCAGGAAAAAAGGGGATGCATTCTTCTAAGGATCTTTCGGTCATGCACATAACAGATTTGGTTACGGTTAGAGGCATCCCTGTTATAATTGATTATATATTTATGACAGATTGTTTGTAAGTAATATCTATTTTAATGTTCTCCAGGCATCACAAAGAAAGCCAGGGACTTTTTGCCATTCTTGCAGCGTAGTAGGAGGGTTCCTGCCATGGTGGAGTATGTGCTCAGTGGTCATTGGTTTAAACTTTTGATACCAAATGAAACATGCAGCATTGCTTTCTCCTTCTCTGGTGTGGGTGCCCAGGTCAGGATGAGCCTTTTTCAGATGAAGTGATTGCGTTGATTAGACGGAAAATAATGCAGAGAGATGTGGAGTTTATGTGGTTCTGCTCTACTCTAGTACTCAGTCAGCTTACCTGTCCAGGCTGTCCTTTGTCCTGATACCAATTACTTCACTTGTACAGATTGAAGTTGAAACTGTCGATAGAACTAGGACCTTTTTGGGATCACTATGCGAATCCAAGAAAAATATGGCAGTAACACTTCTCGAAGCTGGCCTGGCAAAGCTTCAAACTTCCTTTGGTGGTGACGGATCCCAGATGCTCATCTACGTCAACAGGCTGAACAAGTAGCGAAAAGGCAGAAATTGAAATTATGAAATAGAACATTGTGACCTTAGTGCTCTCATTCTTTAGGGTACTGCTTCTATTATAGTTCATTATTGCAGATATGGGAAAATTATGTGGAAGGGCAGGAAGTGTCAAATGGTTCTGCCATTGAAAGCAAACAAAAAGAAGTGCTCAAGGTATTTTGGAAGAATATATCGATGCTGACTACATACTTATTGGAAAATCTGTGCTGACTTCCTTATTAATCTTTTCAGGTGGTGGTAACAGAAGTCCTAGGTGGTGGTAAATTTTACGTCCAAACTGTGGGAGATCAGAAAGTGGCATCCATTCGGAGGCAAGTTGCCTCATTGGTTCTTCAAGAAGCCCCTCTAGTTGGTGCATTCAATCCAAGAAAGGGTGATAGTGTACTTGCTCAATTTAGTGCAGATAATTCTTGGAATAGAGCAATGGTAAGTGGGATATGCTTTTACTAAGAAATTTTGGTGATAAAAATATGTTGTTAGTCTCTGTACATTCATTTGTAACTTTCTCAAGCTCAGAGAAGTTGTTTCGACCCCGAACGCCCCCTTAGCGATGCCCATCTCATGCTGACTAGAGTTAAAGCTATATTTAACTATGAGTACTCAAAAGATGTTGGGAATCGTATAAGACTAATATATACATAAAGAGTAGTATTCAAACGATGTTGGGAATCGTATGAGACTAATATATACATAAAGAGGATAGAACTGATAGAACTTTACTTGGTGACTAGCATTTTGTGAGGTGAAATACTACCTGAATGGTTAACTGAATTGCTATGAAAAGACTTTCAAGTGACATGAGAAGATATATCCAAGTGCATGTTTTTATATACTTCTTCAAGTCCCGTCACATTTTTTATGCAAAATAAAAACGAGAGGATTCTCACTGCTTAAATGAGAGCTACTTAAAGGATCTATTGCTTGCTTTTTTGGTAGCCAGTTCATTTTGATTCGGATTTTGTTGATGAGTGCCCCCTTTGGCATTTGTTAAGCCAGGTTGAATATGATTTGGAAATGTAAAATTTTTCATTTGAAGTACGTAATGTTTTTTAATCTGTGTACTTCAATTTTCAAAGCCTATCAAAGAGTGCCTTTGTAATTCCGGTCCACTTGACTGGGGCCCTTGGCCTTGTTAACAAGTGCCCCCGACAAGACCCTCTTGTTTTTCACTTTTTCTCTTGTTTGATATCTCATTATTTCTAGGAGTGTATAGTCTGCCTTCTCATAGGGAAGAAAATAGATTGTGGAATTAGTATTTATTCTTTTCTGCTTTTGCTTTTGGATGAGAATATGTACGGTGTACTGAGTGGATGCAGTCTTGTAGCTTTTTCCATGCTAATATCTTGTGAAAGCTTGTATGACTGAAGTTCTTATTTAAATGTGAAGATTGTCGGTGCTCCTTGAGGAACCGTTGAATCTGCAAACTGACGAGTTGGAGGTGTTCTACATTGACCATGGGAATCAACTAGTTGTTCCTAACTGTCGTTTACTCTTGATCCTTCATTGGCCTCCACACCTCATCTTGCTCAGCTATGCAACCTGGCATGTATCAAGGTTCCAACCTTAGATGAGGATTTTGGTCAGGAAGCAGCAGTTTATTTGAGTGAACTGACGCTAAGCAGTTCAGAAGAATTTAAGGCGACTGTAGAGGAAAGGATACTTCAGGAGGAAAAGTCAAAGGTCACGGAACTGGCATAGTTCTCATGGTAACTCTTTGTTTGGCTGACTCTGATCTAAGTATAAATGCAGCGATGGTGAAGGTACAGACGCTGCCTTCTTGTAGGATTTAAAATCTTAGCCTCTCAATTATGTCAATTTGTTTGTTTTGGCATTCTACAAAAAATCATATGCCACATTTACTGCTTAAAATGTACTGTGCTTGTATGTGCCTTATAGATCTGACGATTATATATATAGGTCAGTAGTTTTTGCCTTTCTTCCAGTTTTTGGGATTCATTGCTTAATATGACTGATCTGGAGATAGATTTGCTATATGAAATGTAATAGCAGGAGAAAGCATAATCTGCTACTTAATTATTGTCATTGCGGAGGTGTATGTCAATAAAAACAAAAACTCCAATGTCTGATGGAGTGATTACTGTGTAGATTTGTGCGTTGCGTTTTATTTGGCGTCGCTCTCCACTTACCATAGTCACTGAAATCAAGTTGTTTTTGCTTTTCTGTAGTTTTTTCCGCTTAAAAAGTACCTAATGACTAGCAGAATGCCTCTATATGTTCTTCAGCTGAGCTGTCTAATCCTAACTTTGGAATTTCAGGAGGGGTTGGCTAGGATAGAAAAGAGGAAGAAGTGAGATTCCATGCAGTGGCAAATGGCCCTCGATAACTTGGAAAAGGACTAGGCAGAAGCACAGACTCACAGGCTAAATATGTGGCACTACGGAGATATCAAGTCAGATGATGAGGATGTCAGCCTGCCTCTGAGAAAGGGCGATGCCGGTAACACTCAGTGTTTTGACTGATATATTGTATTGGAGAAAGTATTGAGCCAGAAGCTACCAGGAAGTTTTAAGTGTTGGGCATGATAATCTGTCCAATGGGGGAGGGAGAAAATTCCGCTAGAACTTGCTTTAAGGTTTCGTTCTTCTGAGGTTTTCTTCTGTTTGTAAACTCATTTATAGCTTGAGGTGAGGGATTTGGTTTAAATTTTGTCGCAATAAAGCAAGCTCCGGACAGCCTGTTTTCCATTTGTAGCAGAGACCAGTTTTCACAGTTACACATTTTGTAGCATAAACCGGCTTTGCTGCGTCACATTTTCATGTAGCGGTAAATGATTATTACTGGTTCTCTCAAGAGGGTATAGATTCTTTGCTAACTAGGGATGGGAAATGGACCCACTCTCTGCGCGGGAATGATTGCATGGTTTGAGCTAAATCCTGCAAATTTGCTTTTGCTTATTGGCATGAAAATTAAGCAATAGTCCAGCTCGATTTACCAATGCCAGACTGGTAAAAAAGCAGAAGGGAAACAAACAAAACATCTTAAACAAGATTGAGATGTAAAGCACACGGAAGAATACCTTCTTTTTATTTTTAGGTCGGCATGGAAGAATACCTTTTTTCTCAGTAATTTGCGGGCCAACGATGGACAACTAGATCGTGCTCTCCTCATAATGCGTGCATTGACCTAGTTTCGTTCTTACTCGAAGCTGCACCAATTTACGAGGACACTTCGACGAAGAGCTGGAGGACTCGACAAGAAGAGCCGGATTCCATAAACAAGAAAGACGCTTGGATGAAGAGGAGGAATTGATGAAATGTACTATGAAGTGAAGATCTTGAGAAGAAATTTGCGTTCACTTCAATTAAGGCTTGGAAATTTAGGGCAAACTTTAAAAGATCTCGCTTTTGCACGGGGATTTCTTTATTAAAGTTCTATGCCACTTAGAAGAGAGAAATGAATTTAAAAAGGTACATCAATATTTTTTGTTAGTTAAATTGGATGGAGTATCTTACGAAAAAAAAAATTAAATGAAGGAAATGGAGAGATTTGATTGCACCATCATGACAAGTTTTAGGATTCGATTGCATTTTTTGTAAATTGTAAGACTTAATTGCAACAAATTTTAGGATTTCTTATGCACTTATCCCCAATGCACTACCTTTATTAGATATTTAATTGAGTTGTCATCTTTTATCGAAAAGTGCATAAAACATAATACAAATTAAGGATGCAACGTAGGCATCTTTAATTTATTTGTCCTTGGAAAAAGATTTAGAACTTAACTGAATACTTTGAAATTTGGACTTTAGTTGCATATCATAGGTTTAGAATGATTGGTGCACTTTTCTATTTCGACGGAATGGAGAGAATGTGAACTAAAAGATATTTGAATGAAATATATAGTTTCACATTTTGACCGAAGGAAGCATAGACTTGATTACACAAGGGAAAAGAAAAAATAATAATGACCATTTCAACATTACATACGATTCTAATTATGCTTGGCTTAACCGACCTTGTTCTGATCTGCTTTAAGACAACAAGAAGAAATAGAAGTGAATTTTCTCGAAGATGTATAGGGATTGTGCAGATTTAACCGAATGTGATATAATCTATAGTTTGCTTCCATAATCTACTACATCTTAGATTTTAATTTTATGCTGTGATCGGGCAGCGGAGTTTTCTTAGATGTTGTACTCCTCCGATCTCTATCGTTAGTTAGTGAAGTTATGCTCCCCATTCGCAAATATAGATCACACCAACTATTTTAGGATTAGAATCAATTTATACCATTTGTCTCGTTACGCCTAATGCAACCTATGCATTCCCATCAGTGAGAGATTAATTTCTAATTTTTCCATCCCAAAAATGGTGGCAAATTTGTGGATACTATTAAGCTAAACTGAGAAGACCCAAATAGTTTTCATTTTTGCTTTGGTTCCTAATGAAGGTGATCAATGGTCTTAATACAAAGATTTGTAAAAATAAAATGAAAAGGGAAATATAAAATACATGAAAGTAGCAGGTACAATAAAAAAAAAAAGCTAGTAGTTTAATGTCCACATACAACCTTGGCAAAAACGACATTCCGCGGAATATAAAACTCATGCTCCATTAGATTCTTAAATTATGCGAGTGACATCGCTACCGAGATCGATCGATATAGCCAACTATGTCTCTCTTACAAGTTGGTTAGCTACCGAAAATATTCAACCGAAAGAAATATAAGTGTAAGGAGAACTATCCATTAATTGATAAATTCATAGTTGTCCATGTATATATTGTAAAAATTACAGATTTTTATAAACGCTATGTATTTTAACCATATCATAGCATCCTAAAAAAAATCTCTACAAGCCATTGGCCAGAAAAAAAGGACTAAAATCTTGACAAGCCGATTTTGAAATCCTTGCTACACACAGGTATTCAGCCAGTTACTCAATCTGCCACCAAACAATTTTACCATAAACGGAATGGAACATTTAATCACCCCTTTGGAAGTGTAGACAATGGTGATTTCCTGACACACGTCCATCCACTGTCCAGCTGATCTTGAGACTTGACTTCTTCTTTCCCTTCTAAACGAGGCTTCAGCCCCTGACAATGTTTCCATGGAAGAGGAGGAAGGCAGACAGACGACGACGACAGCAACAGCAGCAGCAGCAACGGCAAAACCTGTTGGAAGTTGGAACATCGCCGTGAGAAGGGCAATTTATACAACAGGCAGAAGGAAGGCAAAGCCTTTGCTCAGGTTTTGTTATCACGTCCTTTGTTTGAACCAAAATAAACACATTTCCTTCCGTTGATTCATAGCTGGCTCCTGAAGCTTCATTTGTCTCTCGGAGGATGATCGAGTCGAGCCGTCTCAAGTTTCCTAGCCTCCTCATTCTGTCGTTGTTTGATGCGGGTCTTTTTTAGCATTTCCTGAATAAGAAGCTGCTTACACTTGTTTCATACTTACATAAAGTATCATTTTAACAGACAAAAACTTGAAAAGTTTACAATTAACTTGCGGGGTTTATTCTTATTTAATTCAACAGCTACCTATCCCCCGATGGAAGGTTACTCGAGGGATTACAGAAGCCCCTAGCAAAAGACCTTAATGTCTCCCGTCACGAAATATCTTTCACCGAAAATTATTATTCAGCTTTTAATTAAGGAGACCAAGGCTCTAGGCCAACTCCGGATATAAAATATTACATGCATAAGCGAAAGGAATCAACACCTTTAAATTCGAACTGAATCGTACAGACTTAAGTCATGCCGGAATTTAATCGACAACAAGGGCCGGAAGGTATAGACTCGACAAAGTAAGTAGACGTAACCAAACTATGTCGGAATTTAATCAACGATACAACTTAAAAACGTAAAGATACTACGCCGAAATTTAATCGACGATGCAGCACCCATGATAAAGATACACGCTGAAATTTAATCAACGACGCGAATCAAAAAATTATAGCTAGGGAAATTTAAAGCTAAAGTTAATTGAAAGATAACATTTAATTTGATTTGTGCGTGGGGATCTCTGATGGATGAATGGCGGTATATATAATGGTTTTGACGTAACCACTTTCTGACGATTTCCAGCGATTGCATTTCCTCGAGTAACTTCCGTTAATAGCCTTCACGTTCCTATATCTCCACAAGCTTTGTACCCATGTTCTAAAATAGTTGCCCCTGTTGTATGTGAACTGTTCCATGATCTTTTTCCTTATAACGATGGTTGTCCCACAATTCTGTTTTTAAGTGATAGTTGTTCCCTCCAAAATGTGTATCCTCGACCCAACTGTCTCACCAATTTTAAGATTCAAAATGGCGTTTCAATGTCCCTCCAATAATTATTCATCAGCGGCTATCGACTATTTATCATCTTATTTCGATAACTCAAAACGTGACATTAATGAATACCAATGTCGATTAACACATGTTAATCTCTACGTCTATCGATAAGCTAGCATATGTGCAGTGGAGCTTATGTGCCGTGCACGTGATTGTCCGAATTCATGTGTTGTTCACATGCTTGTTCTCATTCACATGCTAGGCATGTGCTTATCGATGACCAGGTTATTTTTTGTGTCAACATATGTCCCCTTTTTGAAAAAGTCAAAAGAACTTCGATCGCGTGTGTTTTTCCTCTGTAGGTAATCCTGACATGCGTGTTGTCCCTCTAACATGTCGTACTCTACTCACAACCGGCCAGTTCATGGTACCTTGTAGTACTTCGACATGTCGTTCTGATTGCCCATTGTCTGCGAATCATTGTCATTATGGAACACATCTTACGAATAATCATCTTCTGGATTGCTGTTTATCTTGGGAAAGCGTATATACGCAAAAAGATTTGATTTTTACACTTCCCCCCACTTCGTATTTAAACCATAGTCTTCTCTTTTGGTCTAAACCCTTGGTTTCTTCTCTGTTCCTTGCTTCATCATTTTTCATGGCACCCAATCCTCCTCCGTACTCTTCCACGGATTATATCGCCAATTTCGATGGCTTAAAGAGAGATGAGCACTCCGATACTTGTTGTTTTCATCTTTTGAACCTGCTCCAAAAATACCCTGAGCGTCTTGACCTGGGCCCCTGTTTCCAAAGTCATCTTCGAATTCCAGCCTCCCTCAAACCCTGTTTTCCTCAACAACGTGGGGAGCTACTTCCCAGTCAGAGGCCCTTTATCACGGATATCCGGACTACCGACCCTTCTTGTATCCGAGGTTTTCCTTCTTCCCAGTTAGAACTTAGAAGTAGTTTAATTGTTGCAGACTGGATGCAGATGCTGACACTGAGGCTGCTGATCCTGCCGAATTTTGGAGGGTATTGTTCCATTCTCCTTCTCTTTTACTTCTTGGCAAAGGGATCGACGAGGGTCCAACTTCTTGGGTGGATATGCATTGCGTTCTCCATTGCAGTCTTTGCTGCTCCTCTAAGCATCATCGTAATTACTAATATGTGACTCCTTTCTCTTTTCTGCAACACAAGTTGTGCATGGCAAGCATTTAGTTTTTGACGTACATGTAAGTTTATATATGTGCATGTAAGAATATGACTTGATGGAAAGCTAGGTGGAGGAAAACCTGGGATAAAAAAGTGTATATTGCTGTCTCATATCGAAAATGTACGAATACATCCCTATTTATATTACAAAGGGCTTAATTAATCTAGGGAAGAAATATACAAAAAAATCAATTTCCCGATATACAATATCCCAATAAATCAATTAAGGACAATCGTATCAATTTATGATATCAAAAATATCTTCAATATCTTCATCGTATCAATTACGAGGCAACGGTATCCTTAACACTCCCCCTCAAGCTGGTGGCCTACACACATCGAGGATGCCAAGCTTACTTAGTAGATACATATGTTGCCTTTGACACGAAGGTTTGGTGAAGCTGTCTATAGGTTGCCCTGTTATCTTTATTCCCATTGTCTTAATCACTCCATCGTATATTGTCTATGATGAAATGACAATTAACTTCTATATGCTTCGTTCTTTTATGAAAAACTGGATTCACTGTCAGCTTGAGTGTAGCATCGTCGTCACAAAATAGAATCAATAGTTTCCTCACTCATATACCAAGATCTTGAAGCAATCCTTTTATCCAAATAATTTCACAGCCAATCTTTACTATCGCTCGATGTTCTGCCTCTACGGATGATAAGGAAACACTTGTCTGTTTCTTCATTTTCCACGAGAGCAATGAGTTTCCTAATTTGATGCAAAACCCTGTTACCGAATTTCTGCTCATAAGGCAAGTAGCATAATCTGTGTCATAATATGCCATCACTTCCATGTCGTTCTCTCGAGTTAACTAACACTAGGGCCAAAACGATCACGATGTATAGGATATTAGCAACGACAAGAATCATCCGAAGGTTGACCAACGCGTGAAAACGAAGTCATTGGTTGGAGTTCGATAGTAACTAGAAAACAGTCAGATAATATGTGTAAAGTACCTAGAACTCGAAAAGAGAGTATTCATGGATTCTCAGCCATGCAGATGGCCATCGTCCCACTCTCTCCCTCTCAGAACCACTGAAGATATTCAAATGGAAGATTTCGAAGCTGAATACAACCAAAGCTATGCTGTGCAAACTATACTCACGTTGGCGTCGCAATTTATAGAGAGGAGATGAAGACAAAAAGTAATGCTAGAGTTTAGAATGATTTATGATGGTGGTCAATTAAGTGATGTCATAATTTGTAATCGTATATTTAAATAAGAGGACTCATGTTTTAGTATTTAATAGGAACTTCTCCCTTCGCTTAGGCTCCGTTCGTTTCACGAAAAATATTTTCAGAGAATCCATTTTTCGGACCTTCACTCGTTTGGTTCACCGAAAATGATTAGCCAACCGAAAACACTTTTCGATCAAGGAAAACATTCATGTATAAAATTAGGAAAATGAATTTCTTAGTCTAAGAAAATGAAAACACTTTTCGGAATTACTCATCTTGAATTTGTTAATATTTTATTTTATTCTTTTCTTTTATTTCTTATTTCTTTTTCTTTTTCCTTCTTCCTCCCTCTGCTTCAGCGACCGGCCACAAGCATGGTTAGCGAAACAAACGCATTTTGAAATCATTTTCCAGATGAGATCCAAACACCATAAAACTTTTTCAATTACATATCACCAAATAAATGAAAATTAACCATTTTCCTGGAAAGTGATTTTTCGCAAAACATTTTGCAAGAAATATTACGTTTTCCATAAAACAAACGCACCCTTAGAGGGCTTTGGAAATACAATTGCATTTTGCCCAAAGTTGAGCAAACACAAATCGAAGATTTTAGAGCCCCAAAACCCATTTGGAATGTTGGACTAAATGGGACCAATATCTCTCTTGGGTTAGGGGAGGTACAAATCCTAGTATAAAAGCACAGTTCACTTTTTTTTTTGTGTTGTGGGGGGGGGGGGGTGGTTAGAAGCGCAATTCACTTTCAAAGGTAAAAAAAAAAAGTGATTTAGATCAATACACGCTCAAGTTACGGTATGAGAGTTCCCCCACAATCAATGATATTAAGAATTGCGCAGTTCAAAGACTGATTGTTTAATTGTGATTCATGCGTACTGTCACTGACCATTTGATTAGAAGGAATTCAACTTCGTGCAAACTAAATTGTCCCGGTCACTAAATTATATAAAATTAATCAATCGGGAAAACTTAGAAGAAAGAGGAGAAGAAAATCGCAACATACCGGACTGTAGGACAATATAATGTCTCACGCAAATGGAGCTCCTACTCGAGTTTAAATTATGTCAAAGAAAGGTTTGTTTGTTTAGGAGAATGAATGAAATAACAAGAGTGCATGGGCAATGGCTAAGTTGATCGATAACGTTCCGTATACGAGCACGGGGGCCAATTACATGTGACGAATGGTTAGCAATCTGATGATATATTTTCAATACAATTTACCTTGTTACTGGTTAAGTTCTCAAACTCAATTCGCCGTTTAATTTGTGAAGTGCATGTTAATCATATGCATGATATTGAATAATTATATTGTATCAAACACTTCAAATGCAAACAAAGATGAACAATTGTTAATATCCAGAGTCATTTCCAAATCCTAAAAATATTTCAATATTTAACTATCCCTTTCCATGCGGTAAGTAATTTTCCGGTTTGATAGTATCCGGAACCAAGCATACAAATTATTGTATGCAATAAATTTAAGAAAACGTGCTTAAAGAGAATGACAAATCTACATGAATTCTAAAGATTGAAAATAACATTAAACAAATGTTTTTCTCAGAAAACTTTATAATTAAGAAAAAAAGAAAAGTCGAAAATTTATGAAAACATCTATGAACATGAACATTGTAAAGTATAGCCCGTAGTTTTGTTGATAAAAGTGGTTAAATTGTTATTCCAAAGAAGAAGTAAACCAAAAGAAAAGATTAGATGGATTGTGAATACAAAATAAAGAAAATAACACAATGAGAGCTCAGACGGGCGACAAGCGTTCACCCCCAATACCCTCCTCTCATATATTTTTATAGATTTCATTCGAATTGAAGAATAATTCAAAACGTGCTGCAATCATACGTAATTACATAATTAGCTATTCTAGCTTACCTACAACTCGGTATTAAGGATCGAGTAGAGACATATCGATGATTGACACGGGGAGAGATAATGAAGATAGACTAATATAACCTAAAGCTATAGGTGAGAAGAAGATGGAAGCCATCTAATCGGCAGATATAATTGAGAATTTAATTGCTTGATTGTATGTATGGTGTAGACTAAGGTGGCACCTAGATTGATCTATATGCGAATTAACTACGAAAATGGATAGGGGCGGTGACGGCGATTGAATTCGAAGTGCGATCATGCTAGTGATTGTCGTGGGCCATCCTTGACCTTTGGCAATTAACAATCACTTTTGTGTTGCTGGGATCGAGGAAGCTCTCCTCCAACCCCCACGATCCCAAGTGCGGAATTTAGCCAAAATTCACGGATCGACCATGATCTAGATAATGTCTTGATATATATATATATATTTGCTTTCTCCCACGCCACCGTGTTTTGGAGCTGACCAAGATAAACATATTGAAATTGCTCTGGTGGACGGTCCACTCAAAGGGCCGATCACAGATCTTGAGACACGTGGACACGGTCCTTGGCTGGCTCCTATTATAGGGTCGTTGAAAACGAGAGAAGAGAGTACCCACAAGTCATTCTAAGGATGACGTGCGTGTACCCAAGTACATTGAATTTATAATAATAATGTTCAATCCGGATCCTTTGGCCCTCGATTCTAAGTAATACAAAAGCTCATCTTCAGGTGGTTTGACTTGGACGAAGTCGTCTCAATTGGGAGTTTTAGTCCAAATTGTCCGAATAATGAACGTGATGATGGCTCCTAATCTTCATATTGAACCGGTTTGGTGAAACTACTCAATCGTCCTTGAGGAGGTACGAGGAGATAATTAAAAGATCCTATTTGGCCACATGAAAAACGAGGCATGTAGAAGTAGATTGAGGAGATTCAAGATGATGTGGAGCTGCTGGTTTGACCGGAACCCCGATTTATCACCATTTAAATGCAGTTTACTTCTCCTACTTTGTCTCGTCTTATCATGACTCACAAGTTGCTTGCTTACATGAGTTAGCCTTTGCTAGCTGTGCATTGTCGAAGGACGAATCCTTTCGCTTTCTTCCTTATCCTTCCGATTCCCTTTTATATATATGTTCTACACGTCACACATGGGCTCGAATTGATACATATGTATGCGTGTGGTAGGCATGGAAAAAGGGAATACGGAAAATCATATTTAAAAAATTCTAATGGAAAGAGCTATGGTCAGTGAAATTGACCCCGGCTTTTCTTATTAAATGATGCAGCAACACATTTGGGATGAGGAGTCATTAAACAAACTTTCCATTCGACTTGTCGAAATACACCTAAGTTGTACGTAAAAGTTATGTGTATTTTTTAAGGAACGCGATGTAATCTCTATTGTTATGTTGGATATTTAAACTTGAAATTCATTCAATTTCCATGAATTTCCTTTTTAATGACACACGCGACTCGTAATGTCGCGTAACTGTGACGTGAAATTACGTTTGGGTTAATTAGGTAAGTATGCTTGTTTTTGGTCCGGCTTGGGGGTCCGGGGGAAAGAGAGGGGAGCCAAAGGAAAGGTGAAAGACCCCCCCGTAAAATCGGGTTAGCGTAAGCTAAAGAGGGGACACCCGCGCAATCTAACCCCATAGAGGGTCCTACTTAAGGCCTTTTCCCTTTATTTTGTGTATAATTTGGGGCTAAAATAATGTTATCCTGAATGATATTAATTATGGAGCAGAAACCCAGGGACGGGAGCCCTGGTCCCCGCGTGTCTCCCCTTCACCTGCCAGTCAAACCGCTGGCAAGCGGCAGAGGATCTGCGATGCCGATCACAGTCCCATGACAAATCAAAATCCTCTCTCTTGGGCTCGTGAAACGAGCCGGAAAACTTCTTCACCGTGGGTCCACCTCCTCTCCATTGACATGTCCCTCTCTCTCCTGTCCTTCACTGGGCTCGTGAACGTGCTGGAAGCAGCAAAAAGCGGGCAGCGTGCACGCGCCCGGATTCTCCTTTGCTGGCTCACAAATGGCTTCCGCTTTATAGGCCCCTCGCGACACTCGACGCCCATTTTAGTTGCTTGGGGATGGATGCCATTGCCATTTTGCCAGAGCACCCCCATCACGTGCTCCATCGTTGCGCACCTCTTTGTACGCTTACAAAGCGCACCCCGTGATGTGCAGCCTTTGCATCCATCCGTCGCAAGTTACTACCTTCGCATCATGGGCCACGCAACCGTTGAACCAATAACTATGCACGGGGCACGTATTACTATTCAATGCATATTGCCATCTTCTTTAATATGGCGTTGGATAGATTTCGTGACGTGGCGATGGCGATGGCGATGGCTTTAAATATGACCCTGCCAATTAAAAGCGAAATGCATACCGAGCGAGGAAAAGGGGGTGGGGAAAAGTTAACCCCGGTTAGGAGTCCCAACCACACTCCGACTTGCCTGTCGCTCCCACGACAAAACGAACGGGGGGACCCACCCGAATCCCCCCCCCACATTGTATCTTAATATTATTGCTATTATTATTATCATTGCGTGCCCCTTGGCCAACCACACCCCGACATGCGCACAACAACAAACAACGCCCCGAAAGCAACCTACGGCTTCCACCGCCTGCAGCCGGTCTCATGAAGCGCTCCAACCGGCGAAGGCCGGTCACCGCGTGGGTGGTTGAGAATTGACCGCGGTTGAATAATTGCGCCCGCCCTACCCCATCCCCCCCGAGTCATCTGCAACTCGGAGCGAGCGAGAGAGAGAGAGAGACGGAGCGAGTTGGATCGGTTCTTCTAGTAGTGGCATCTGCATCTGCAACCGCAAAAAGCCTGCAGCAAAACGCACACGCGAGACCATCGATTCCCATATTCTCGAGGAACGAATCGCCGGCGATTTCGCGGTCTCGTCTGCGTTGTCTCCTCTTCGTTTTGATGCGGGTTGGTTCCTGATACAGAGGACGATCACCACCACGGGCTCCGAGCACAGGCCCTTCCGTCCTGATACCCTCCCTGTCCCACCTCGATTTCTCTCCCTTTTCTAGCTAGTGGGGACTGCGCTGCTTCTCCTTCGACCTCGTCGTGAAGAACCGGAGCGGCCTCGGGTCGTGGACTGGCCGAGCGGGCCGAGTGAAGAGCTCGGGGGGGAGGGGGGGGGGGTTGTGTGCGTCTTTTGCCGTTCTGTCCGACTATCGTTTTGGCGGGAGACCAGAGATCTGTGCCGCGACCGGAGAGAAATGGCGTCCAGGAACGCCAGGGTAGAGGGCCGAGCTGGTAATTCCTACTTTCTTTTGTCCGGCCAGGTCGAGGTGTGCTGCTTGAGATCTGTGAACTGATCGTGAAGTTGCGTGTTTTTTTGCACTTTGGCAGATGCTGAAACCGCGCTCTACAATGAGCTCTGGCAAGCCTGCGCTGGTCCTGTCGTCGCCGTCCCTCGTCAAGGCGAGCGTGTTTTCTATTTTCCCCAGGGCCACATCGAGCAGGTCAATCACCTCCCTCTGTGTGTGTGTGTGTGTGTGTGTGTGTGTGTGTGGAGTCCAGAACACGGGTCTTTCTCTGATGATGAACCCCAAGTAGTGCTTGTTTATGACCAACTCAACTGATGTTGCTTTTTTCGAGTTTGGTTTCAGGTCGAGGCCTCCATCAATCAGGTCTCGAACCAGCACATGCCCCTCTATAATCTTCCCTCAAAGATCCTTTGTCGTGTCATCAACCTCCAATTGAAGGTTGGTATCAATCATCGGGCCCCCTTTTTCATTCATGTCCCGTTCCTGGCGAAATCCACTCAATTTTGACTTGATGATCGACTGCTTGCTTTCCGTTCGCTTACTTCATTCTCTTGGCTTTGCAGGCCGAGCCAGACACCGATGAGGTGTTTGCGCAAATGACCTTGCTTCCCGAGGCAAACGTAAGTGATGATCCATTGTTTCGATGGATGGGCATAATTCTAGTATATTCGTCCTTATATTTGAGCTGAACTGCTTCTTCAATCTCAGCAAGATGAGAACTCCCCGGACAAAGAACCTCCTCCTCCGCCTCCTCCGAAATTCAAGGTGCATTCTTTCTGCAAGACCTTGACTGCCTCGGACACCAGCACTCACGGTGGATTCTCGGTGTTGAGACGTCATGCGGATGAATGCCTTCCACCCCTGGTGAGGATGTCGACCTGCTCATGATATGGAGAACCTGAACTTCTTTCCTTCCAAACAATCCGTGCACGCTCACTAATTTATTGCCTTTTGCCGTGACTTTCACAGGACATGTCCAAGCAACCTCCTACACAAGAACTAGGCGCCAAGGATTTGCATGGGAGTGAATGGCATTTTCGGCATATATTCCGGGGTACAAATCAATGACTTTGATTCTTGGCTACTAATAGCCCTAGCAGCTCGAAATTGTCTTTGACATGAATGCTAAGTTCCATAGACGTGGTATTTGAGCTAAAAATTCTCGCCCCCTAATCAAATGTGCTGGGAAATTGTTCTGAGTTTGGGTTTATTATTGCATCAATATACCATAGCTTTTATCAGCCATTAAACCAAATTTGTTGACCCTATTCATCTGGTATGATATTGCCAGGCCAGCCGAAGAGGCACCTTTTGCAGAGTGGTTGGAGTGTTTTTGTGAGCTCCAAAAGACTTGTTGCTGGGGATGCATTTATATTCCTAAGGTGGCTGTATTGTCTTCAGAATTATTTTTCTATGGTTTATTTTTTGGTTGAAATTTTTCTATGGTTTATGTGGCCTCAAAACCCAAGCATCACTGATGTATGTAATACAGGGGTGAAAATGGGGAACTTCGTGTTGGTGTTAGACGAGCTATGAGACAGCAAGGCAACATTTCACCATCGGTCATATCTAGCCACAGCATGCATCTTGGTGTCCTTGCTACTGCATGGCATGCCATTTCTACAGGAACTATGTTCACTGTTTACTACAAACCTAGGTCAGTACTTTGCATCGGATACTTGTATGTACACATGGTCAAGAAGAAAGTTTTCGGTTTCCATTTAGAATTTGTGATGTGAATTTTTTTCAAACCAAATATAACTTTGTACTTCATAGTTTGTTCTAGATGCAGATATTAACTGGTCAGTTCGAACATTATGCTTTATACTTCAATTCATGGAGGTTCTTGCTTAACCAGCTTTGCAATTTTGACTCTAGCATAGGTTTGGGATTCTCTGGTTGTATGCTCCTTTAAATCGTTTATGGGCTTCATATTTATATATAGAAATGAGGTGTGATCGTACCAGAGGATAGTCCTGGTATCTTATGCATACGGTTGACCAACTTTGTTAACCTATGCCTGTCACTCCCCTTAAAATAATGGGGGAAAGAGAGTATCAGGTGATGCACTGACATATAATACCCAAACCTCCTACTTCTGTTGTCCCTTGTGAAGGAGGGAGATGGAAAATATTTTCTCCTACCTTGTATGGGGTGAGATGGAAAGAAATCCCTTCTTTAACAGTTTTGTGAGATAACTGTGTTTGCTTTGACATTTTTTTTTCCAATTTTTGACATATTTGAACACACTGTAATGTAGTTGATTACAGTCTGCTCTAGAATATGTATGGCCCTGTGGTTGACCTTTTTTTAATATACTTAGATATGCACTTGCCCTCGTTAATGGTTTTGCTATAGCAAAGTCTCGCGACAAATATGGCTTTTACATGGTTGGACCGCTCGCGTTCAATTTAGATTTTTCAGTAGTCTACAAATTATTGACCCTTTTCTTTATTGCATGGAGCAAGTAAAATTGTCAAGTTGCTTAAGTGTATTGTTGTTATGTTGCTTTAACCAAATGTTTTGTGACAAATATGTTGTCTTAGGATAAGCCCTGCTGAGTTCATCATCCCCTATGATCAGTACATGGAGTCTCTCAAGAAGAATTACTCCATTGGAATGAGATTCAAAATGAGATTTGAAGGGGAAGA
Source organism: Syzygium malaccense (assembly GCA_031216405.1). Classification (NCBI taxonomy): domain Eukaryota; kingdom Viridiplantae; phylum Streptophyta; class Magnoliopsida; order Myrtales; family Myrtaceae; genus Syzygium; species Syzygium malaccense. The sequence continues at coordinate 37,783,839 of CM062263.1, read as the reverse complement.
AGCTCCGGAACAGAGGTATAGAACTTGTTTCCAAATGAGATCTCAAGTATTCTCTTCAATGTTGTGGCTATATTTAAGAAGGACAATATGTGGATTCAGCTTTCAAGGCCAAAAGTACCAGTGTCACTGCATGAATATGATGTCTGCTTGTCTCGATGAATAGGGATAAAATCTATAATCTCTCTCCCTCCCACCCCACACACCATCAATGCCTGAGATTCTGCTCCTTATTCGGTATCTGTTACTTGTATTTGTATTCTCTGGTTGACATTAGGACCTTACATGGCTAGCAGTGAGGATTTTGTGTCTAATAGTCTCAGACTTTACTAAAGCAAGATGAGTCGGTTGATATTGTTCATGTGCGTGACTTATTAAGTTGTTGAAGAGTTGATTTTAAGATTTCTCTTTCTTGAACATTTCAAAATCACATAGGTTTACTGGAACAATAGTCGGCATTGAAGATGCTGACCCAAAAGGGTGGCAAGATTCAAAATGGAGAAATCTCAAGGTAATATTTTGATCCCCGGCCTTTATGGTGTTGCTGGCATCGTTCCCATTTAAAATCCATGCCATTTTTTCAGGTGAGATGGGATGAGAATTGTGCCATACCTCGTCCGGAAAGAGTATCACCTTGGAATATAGAACCTGCTCTGGCTCCTCTTGCTCTAAACCCTCTTCCAGTTTCCAGGCCTAAAAGGCCTAGGTCAAGCATTTTACCTTCGTCTCCTGAATCTTCTGTTCTTACTAGGGAAGGTACAGCTTTTATTGCTCTTGTTAGTGTAATGTCCATAACTTTCTAGGTTCAGGGCCTGTTGACTGACTTTGTTCAGGTTATATATGTAAAGTAGCTGCAGACCCTTTATCTTCAAATGGGCATTCGAGGGTCTTGCAAGGTCCAGAATCGTCGACCTTGAGAGAAATTGCCACCGATAATGATTTTGATGTCGTGGAGAACGCTGTAATGTTTCCATCTTCAATGGAGGAAGAAAAGATTGATATGCTTTCTGCTTCTAAAAGACATGGGCTGGAGAGCTGGATGACTTCAGGCAGGAGGGGGCCAACCTGCGCTGATTTACTATCAGGTTTCGGTGGAGATACTGATGTCTCCCGTGGGTTCAGCTTGTCCTCTGAACAATCTTCCGCAGCTAATCCAGTGAGGAAACATTTTGTCGATCAGGAAAGGAAATTTCATATAATCGGGAATTCTTGGTCCATGATACCTTCTAGTCTATCGCTTCACTTGTCAGAATCTAATAGGAACACTTCTTTACATGGAAATGATATTGACTCTCCACGAGGTATTGGTAAATATAGCGGGTTGAATGCATATCCGGTCGTTCATGGCCAGAGAGTTGAGCAGCCACATCAGAACTGGGTGATGCGTCCATCCACCTCACCTAATTTTAATTTTCCTCATGCAAGTGAGTCAATCTTGAAGTCTCCCTTGGCGCAACAGCATCCAGCCATAAAAGCAAAGGAAGGCAACTGCAAGCTCTTTGGAATTCCTCTGGTCAGCAATCCTGTTTTGCCTAAGTCTGCTGTCATGACAAATGTGTTAATGGACCGTAGGCATTCCCCGTCGTGTCAAGCTCATGGGCTTCCACTGGATCAGCCAACAGAGCTACTAAATGGGGCAAACGGTGGAGATGATCTGGTTGCCAATGAGCTGGAGAAGGAGAAGCTGTTCCAGAATAGTCAACCACATAACAGAGATGTCCAACGTAGGGTTCAGGGTAGCTCAACTAGAAGTTGTACTAAGGTTATCATTTTTCTCCAATGATTTTTCCAAGCGAGGTGACTTCTTTGAGTTCTCTTATATTAATGAAGTGTTTTTTCAGGTTCACAAGCAGGGGATTGCACTTGGTAGATCTGTGGACCTAGCCAAGTTCAACAATTATGACGAACTGATGGCCGAATTAGATCGATTATTTGAATTTGGTGGGGAGTTGATGAATCCGAGAAGCAACTGGCTAATTGTATATACTGATGACGAGGATGACATGATGCTTGTTGGGGATGACCCGTGGCAGTGAGTGTTTATGTTGAATAATGTTTTGGATTATGTTTCGTGGCCTTCAATTTTGATGGCAATCTGCTTGATGCCATTGTTCTATTAACTGACCAGTTTTATTTTGTTGTTTCAGGGAATTTTGTGGCATTGTCCGAAAGATGTTTATTTATACTAGAGAGGAGGTTCAAAAGATGAGGCCAGGGACTATTAGTTCCAAGGATGAGGACAATTTGATGGTCAATAAAGGGGCAGTCTCAAAGAAAATGACTTTGGACACACTGCCTTCGGCGTCTGTCCCAAAAAATTGTTAAAACATTTCTCACGTCTGTAAGTTAACGATCTCTTTGTATGCTTGAGCTAATTAGCTTGTGAAAGAATCCATGCCGGATTTTAAAATTCTCCTCTTGCTGCCTGAACTAGACAAATCATTTTGAATGTCTTATGTGGCTTTTCTTTCTTTTTAATGCCTTCCATGTGATGTTTAGATGTCTGGCATTATATAAGATGTGATTTTCTTCTTTTGTCAGGTCTTTTAAAGTCACTGAAGGAGCCTAATTCAGCTGGTATGTGATAAGGAATTTTGTCTCTTCTTTATTTGATGAATGGTTTTGTAAAATCAGTAAGGCATTGAATCTGAAGTATTCCATTCTCCAGTTTTGGATAAATGGACTTATTCTTGTATGGTTCTTCACTCTATTGTACATGAAATTGAATGCATGTATTCTGTTAGGAGAGCTTCAAAAACGAATCAGCTTCACTTTGTACAGAGCTGTTGTTGCTACCTCTTCACGATGGCTGAAAATGAATGCATCATCCAGTGACATATTTGTAGGTGGATGTATCTTTTTCAGCAATGATAAGTGGAACGGTATGATGTGCTCCTTAATCTGACATCCAGTTTCATTGCCAAAAGAGTAAGCTCATTGGTATCTGCGACGGGATAGTAAACCCATGTATAAACTGTGTGGTATACCTATAGTATTCCTCCTGTTCGCCTATTGGTTAATTAGGTCCAACTTCGTACATGTGGTATCTGCTTTATGGTCATATAGGGGACCCCTGTTAAAGCATTTTGTTCAAATTTATGGGATCTTGACTGTTCTAGTCTTTTGCATGGATTTTTCAGAGTGGATGTGTTAATTCCGGAGGCATTAATTTGGGTTTCCAGTTCCTTTTGTGGAAATTTTTTCTCCAACCTGCTTGCTGGGGGAATAAATGTTATACGTATGTGACTAGTTTATCAGTGCTGAGATAGCGTCTCCTTCTGTGTGGTTGCAGATCCCTGATACTGAAATTCATTGCTGTCCACGGGGACTACACATAATCTTTGTCTATATCCTCTGTGCTTCAGTGACCATTTTCTGCCCCCACAAAGCCGTGTTTGTATCTTCAATGTAATCCTCAGATTTGGCTTCAAGATGCATGGGTATGTACTTGTATGAGATCCTATTTTGTCTGTATTTTGGACTCTTTTATTTGATTGGCTGTTTGTATTGTGGCCTGATATGTCTTCCGCATATGTGTTTGGCTAATGGGAATTCCTTTGTTATAGCTTCCTGAGCAGGTCAGAGAGCTTGAGAGAGAAGTACGGCATATTGAAAAGAAGAAAAATGAGGCTGTTTGTACTCAGCATTTTTTAGAAGGTATGGAACTCTTCTTTGCTCGCCTTGGAATTAATTGCAAGTTGGATTGTTATTCATGTCATATTTCATGGAGAGAATCAATGCGATCCTTTTCTTGTTTGAGGATTACTGCCCTGCACTTGATTCAAATCTGTTTGTCCATTGATTCTTGCATCTAGATGGTTTTACAATGTTAGTTTGCATTTGGAGCATATCAGCGATTTTAGGGATGATGTCACGAGTGGTTTCTCTACTTTTGCTTGAAATTCAAAACCATCCATACTACCTCTTTTTTCCCCAAATTCATCACTGTTCTTTTTGAGAAGTTACACCATTTGTTCTTCGGTTAATAACTTAATTTTTTCGGAGTGATTGTTTTTGACATGGACCATCGGAAAGTTGAGTTAGCGACCACTAAAGTTGATGTGTATTAAATGAGTAGAAAAAATTTAAATAAATTATAACACAAAATTGCAAAATAATAGGCCAAATAGGAAAATAAAAATATCTGATACCGAGCCGACGCTTGCCGCCATCTCGTGATGCCACCTTGAGCTCGATCGTCCATGGTCACGAGACTCCGGACCAAACATCAAGTAGCCATGACTGTGAGCTCGAGCTCTGTGGCTATGGCGGCCATGGATCGAGCATCAATTGCCATGATACTTCGATCTAGCAGCCATGGGTGCCACGAGCTTGAAGTTCAAGCGCCCACGAGCGAGCTAGAGCTCGAGATATGGTGGGTTGATCGTCCATTGCCACTATACTCCGGATCTAACGCCTACAGCCACAAAACTCGAAACTTAGGTGACCGCGGTAGCGAGCTTGAGGCTGCAAACAAGAAGAGATTGAGCTTATGTGAAGGTCAGCTAGGGGTTTTGAAGTTGAAGATGTCTTTGAGAAGTGAAAAGGAATAACTCCATTGATTTTTGCCAAAAAGGTTTGAGTTTCTGCAGATGGTGATGGAAGGTGATGGAGAGAGAGAGAGAGAGAGAGAGAGAGAGAGAGAGAGTGATGCAAAATGGAAAGTCCACATGTACACTCCACATCACCTTTTTTTCCAAACAAGTTTCATGTCTTATTTTTTGTGGACCATTTTGAACCAAAAAAAAGCAGATGGATGGTTTTAAATTTTGAGCAAAAGTGGATAGACTATTGGTGACATTAGCCTGCTATTTTGTCTTTCACATTTCTTATTTTTTGTGTAACTGAGAATCTGTGCATGTATGAATGTTGAATAGGCCAGGGGAGCTGAAATGGATCAATGTTGAATAGGCCAGGGGAGTTGAAATGGATCACTACTGGGGGAGCTTCTGCAGCGAATGGACTTCACTTTTGATAAGAGTAGTTGTTGCCTACCTCTTCATGGTGATTGGGTGCCACTTAAGCACGTCATCCGCTTCTTGAGGAGGATATTAGCTCGATGCAGTGAGTTTTGGCTGTTGCTAATGTACTTGTGGTGGATGAATGATGATATTTGGATCACTGACATTGCGAATTCGATGATAATGGATGGAGAGGATGGCAAATCAATTTTTGCTTGTGGGATTTTTGACGAGGAAGGTGGTGCAGGAGGTGAGCAAGAGTCAAAGCAAGAGAGAGCCATGCTATGCTGTGAGTTTTTCTTTTTTTTATCTCTAAGGAGAGAGAGCCATGCTATGCTGTGAGTCAAAGCAAGAGAGAGCCCTTCTGTTTGGGTCTTTTCTTTCCGGTGTTCCAGTCAGTTTCTCACAGGCTCAATCTTCCTAAAAACCCCCCCGGTATTTCTCGGCTTCAGATAATCTCAGATATTAGGTGGTCGGCAAAGTGTAGGAAAAGAGACAGAAAAAGGATTATCACTGCTCAACCCTATTTTGTATATGTGGCTTCTTTGGGCGTGTGAACCTATATGGAAAAAATGGGTCTCCTTCTGTACTTTTATGGCATGACAATGAGGAAAGGGAACTTTTGTTCTTCTGACATACACACAGAACAGGTTATAACGGATCGATCTTTTAGATGATTTCTTTCTTTTTAGTATTTTGAATGTCAACGGAAGGAAGAACAATTCGAGGTCATGAAAGCATGGTTCATTTTCGAGTGAAGATGCCACGTCGTGAATTAAATCTCATCATCTCAAAATGTATTCCGGAACTTTCAAGGCGTTTTACACGTGATTTGTGAGTCTTGAGAGTTTTGCACATTTGAGCACGTGGAACACTAGTGCCAATTGGGGACAGCTCTTCCCGATGTGGAGCAGCCCCCCGTTGATCGAATGAATTTCTATCTACCTTGAAAAGGGTGTCTCGTAGACAATAATAGTTTGATGTTAGTGGTCATCACCAAAATCTGAAAGGAGCGCTTCTGTTGTCTGGGAAGGTTGAGAATTAGCGATTAGGGGGTGAGAACATTCGCAAAACATATTTTTGACTTACAGTTGCACTTAAAAAGGTGGGTGAAGTACACCTTAATTTCACTTCTGACACGAGATGATATATATATATATATATATATATATATTAGTTAATTTCTTTCGAAACGATGATAATAGAGAAGCTACTACCCACGTGCAGTCGTGACTCAACATGACCCGTGCACGAAACCACTGCTCGAGCCGCATCAAAACTAACAATTCTCCTCGCGCCACGTCGCCCATGCGAAAGCTCTCCTGTTTGGGCACACGAAATGAAATGGGTCGACCAAACATATCTGGGGGGCGTCGCATTGGATGGTGGGGGGAATGGAATGGCCGAAACAGCACGCAATATGGTTTTTTGATCAGTTTTTTTCACACGGCGTCAGTTAGAGTTTAGCATAACTGAAAAATCACGGGCAATTTGAGTTAGAGGTTTATAAAACTTTCTAAAAAAAAGAAAATAAAGAAGAAAAAGGCTTTTGTCAAGGGATATTATGAGGAAACAGGTGATGGTGATGGGATGATTGGTGGACGAGAATTCACGAGACACAAGAAAATATCAATGGAGGGGAGGGGAGGAAGGCGAAGGAGGAGAGAACAACAGTGACAAAAAGCAAAAAGGCAAAAATGGGTTTGAGTGTTTTGTTCCCTTTTCCTGGGATCGTCCGTAACAAAAGTAAAAAAGGCATCGGACGAAGCCGCCTCCCCTCCATCCCCTTCCTTATCATAATAATATCATCACGTTCACCTCCCTCCTTCTCTTCTTCTTCTTGTTCTTTTCTTCTTCTTCTTCTCTCACAGTGTCGAGCCCTTTTCAGGTAAAGCCTCTCCCCTGCCGATGTGAAGATGCTTTCTCTCAATTGAATTGAATTGAATTTCCGGGCAATTGATTACTTTGGGGTTAGCTATTATTCCATTTATGGGAAGGAGGTTTCCTTCTCAGCTCCGCCTTCGCCGGATGCTGACTTGACGAGTGAGCTCAGCTCAGCTCCACCGTATTTCCCTCTTCCTCTCCCTCTCTCTCTCTCTCTTTCTATATTCCGTCGATTCATCCCGCGCCTACTCCTTTGGGGTTCCATCATCATCATCGCGGTGGCGGTTGCTCCCTCCCTAGATTCCCACTGCCCCTTCCTTCCTTGTCGGTCTGAAGCCGCTTTATTAGTTCGGACGCCGTCTCGCTTTCTGACTCGTTCGTTGCTGCGTTCGTTCCTGCATGTCGTGTTTATGTCGATGATGATGAATGCCGGAATTACGGACGTGTTGACTCTCATTCATCCGCATGTTTCTATTTGATTGTGAATTTCTACCTCTCGAGGTCTGTTTCTACCAAGCCCCTTGGGTAGCCTGAGCCTGTCCTCCACCACCCCCACTCCCTCCCTCCCCCTCTCCCGCGTGAGGCACTTCGTGGCACAGGCTTGAACGCAGCAAACGTCTGAGAAAGACAACAATATGAATATCAGTCTTTTCCGCGTCCCAAATTATGCTCTAATTTGCTACTGTTGTTCTTCTTTGCAATTTGCTTGCTGACAGATTGTCGCCTAAACGGGCAGCTTGGTCGGTGTTATGGCTGGCGTCCTGGCGCAGTCGAGGAATGTGCCAGCCATAGTGTCTGGCCAGAGGTATGGCAGCTCCAGTGGTTCTGCAAAGTCGAGGAGAGCCGTGAAAATGATGTCCGCTCTAAAAGCTCCCTGTATAAGGATGAGGGGCTTCTCCGGTCTGAGAGGATCCAACAGCTTGGACGGTTTGTTGAATTCAAGCTCCGACTTTCACTCGAGGGTGGCAAATTCAATCTCCGTTCGCAGGGGGAAGGCAAGCCGCGGTGTAGTCAGGGCCATGTTCGAGCGCTTCACTGAGAAAGCGATCAAAGTCATTATGCTTGCTCAAGAGGAAGCGCGGAGGCTGGGTCACAATTTCGTGGGGACCGAGCAAATTCTTCTGGGTCTTATCGGCGAAGGCACTGGCATCGCTGCTAAAGTTCTCAAGTCGATGGGAATCAATTTGAAAGATGCTCGTGTTGAGGTTGAAAAAATAATTGGGAGGGGAAGTGGATTTGTTGCTGTGGAGATTCCTTTCACTCCACGTGCAAAGCGAGTCTTGGAACTGTCACTGGAAGAAGCTCGACAACTAGGTATGGTATTTCTCCTCTTTGATGCTTTACAATTGTCTATCTACTCCTAGGGTATTCCCCCCAACTCGATATTTGCATATTTCCTGACGTACATCTTGTACTAACTAACTAGTAAAATTTGCCTCTCTTAAATCCTAAGGCCATAACTACATTGGGTCTGAGCACTTGCTTCTTGGATTGCTTCGTGAGGGTGAGGGTGTGGCTGCTCGTGTTCTTGAGAACATGGGTGCTGATCCTAGCAACATTCGCACTCAGGCAAGCTAGCATTATGTGCTTATTCTTTTGATATTATGACAATATTGCATGCTGCGAGTATTTGCAAGGGCGAGATACTGATATGTCCTGAAAATAGGTCATTAGGATGGTGGGTGAGAGCACGGAGGCTGTTGGTGCTGGTGTTGGTGGAGGAAGTAGTGGCAACAAAATGCCAACGCTTGAGGAGTATGGAACCAATTTGACTAAGATGGCAGAGGAGGTGATTCTTTGGTCATCATTTTGTTATTCCGTCTATCCAAGTGATTATATTGCTCTGCTATTCTTTAGCTTCTTTTACATATTTTCTAGGGCAAATTGGATCCCGTTGTTGGAAGGCAGCCGCAAATAGAACGAGTTGTCCAAATTCTTGGTCGCCGAACCAAAAATAATCCCTGCCTTATCGGAGAACCTGGAGTTGGGAAGACTGCAATTGCTGAAGGTCTTGCTCAGCGTATTGCAAGTGGTGATGTCCCTGAAACAATTGAAGGGAAGAAGGTATGCATATGCAAATGGTTTACTCTTTCACAATGGTGTTGCTTTGCTGTTAACCATCACCCCTTGTGGGTTTTAGAGTCAGGTTTCAATGGGCTCGAGCAGAGCACAACTGGGAAAGCGCTATAGAATTGACAATGTTGAATCTGTCCCGTCACATCATGCTCTCTATCTGATTTTGTTCTACATTGTTTGAATCCAACAATGAGTGAGCCCGGCATATTCCTTAGCTCTTTGCAACCATAAATTGACAAAGGTTTATCTATGATTGCGATTCAGGTCATTACCTTGGACATGGGTCTTCTAGTTGCTGGAACAAAGTATCGTGGAGAGTTTGAAGAGAGATTGAAGAAGCTAATGGAGGAAATTAAACAGAGTGATGAAATTATACTCTTCATTGATGAGGTGCATACTCTTATCGGAGCAGGGGCAGCAGAGGGGGCTATTGATGCTGCAAATATCCTAAAGCCTGCTCTTGCACGAGGTGAACTGCAGGTAAGTTGCATTGATATGTGGCTTTTGGTTGTGCAAACTTTTGGCTATCTGGCTCTAAGTCTGCTGTGGATTGGTGATCCTGATGAAGATAATTGAGAGGTTAGGTCCACTGCTGGAGTCCCGCAGCTTTAGACTGTGCAAAGAGCATGTTGTTTGGCTTTTTAAAAAAATTTCACACATGTGGACGACTATTTGCATGCAATATATGTGCAAATTGCTAAGCACCTCCTGTATGATCCTGATCAAGAGTGGGTCCTCTGGAAGGACATGTGCCCCCAGAGCTCTGTTTTAACCTCTTTGCATCCTACTCTACCACTTTCTTCCGTGTATGCACGCAAGCTAAAGAAGCCTTTGAAGCAAAAATTTCCTCACCTAAGGGAATGTCCAATGCCTTCCAAACTCCCTCCTGGGCGCTGTGGCTCTCATCCCAAAAAACTGGTCACCCTCTGTTATTTCAAGATGTGTGGGGCAAGGATAGGTTTTCCCTGCAAAGTTGGAGATGAACCTTACCCAGGCCTGTCTTGTGGGTGGGCGGGTATACAAGGCAGCCAAAACTAGTCAAAACTTCCAACTGACTGTAATAAACTTCGATGGCTTGCCTTTCTTGGCGTAACTTTCACCCTCTTGTCTTTGATGACGGTGAATTAGTTTGCGGAAACTGCTTTTCTGGTCTTGGGTACCATGTGTTGTAAATAATCTTGAGAAAATGGACAAGATGGCTTTCTCTTCTGTCGTAAGGAGCTTTTCTATGCCAAGTCGACCACTGTCCTTTACTCTCTTTTATGGAGTGTTATGAATCTTCTTTTCCTTGATTTGAATAATGATTATAGCGAGAGAATAGCAGTTAGCCCACAGCAAAGTCGGTTTTCAATGCATTCACCTTGGTTAATGTTATTCAATTACAATGGTGCAGTGTATTGGGGCTACCACACTGGATGAATACAGGAAGCACGTTGAAAAGGATCCAGCCTTAGAAAGACGTTTCCAGCCTGTCAAAGTTCCTGAGCCGACAGTGGATGAAACTATTCAGATTCTGAAGGGACTTAGAGAGAGATATGAGATCCATCACAAGCTGCGTTACACTGATGAAGCCTTAGTATCTGCTGCTCATCTCTCTTACCAGTACATAAGGTATGAAGCTCTGTAACGTGTTTCCTTGCTGGATTTACCTGATGCCTTACCATAATTTCGGGAAGCTCTTTGGTTTTTTTAATCTTAGAATCATTATTGTTCAATCTGTGGTGCAATCATATCGATGGGAGATTGCTGGTTTATGCATTTGTTCAATTCTGAATCTTAATTGAGCTTGTCTTGTGTCTTGTCTTGATAATTTGAATTTGGGGTTTTCAGTTCCCTTTGCGAAGAATTCTGTCCAAGTCATTCAATTCATTGAGCCGTTGAAGTATATATTATGCATATGGCTAGTTTGATTAGCTTAAGTATCTTCTTCTGTATGGATACGCTGCATGATACCAATTGCATTGTTATTTACTAAGTTGAAACATAATTTTATGCTGTGCTTTCACTCTGTTCTTCAGTGACCGTTTTCTGCCTGACAAAGCCATTGATTTAATTGATGAGGCGGGTTCTCGGGTTCGGCTTCGTCATGCACAGGTATGAGCTCTCACTTTGTTTATACACAGCCTGATATGTCTTCCACGCATAGTCTCGTCTTTAATGTGATTACATTTATGTAGCTCCCTGAGGAGGCCAGAGAGCTTGAGAAAGAACTCCGGCAGATCACAAAGGAGAAGAATGAGTCTGTTCGCAGTCAGGATTTTGAGAAGGTATGGAATTTTTCCTTTCCGTGCTCGCCTTTGAATTACTCTCAAGTTTGGAGTGTTATGCATGTTATACTTCATAGAAGGAAGGCATTGATAGTTCCTTTTTCCATTTTTTTCTTGAGGATTGCTGTACTGCACTTGATTTACATTTGCTGTCACTTGGTTTTGCACCAAGGTTGATTTGCAATTTGAGTTTAGAGCAGTATCATCACATTGACCATTTTGTCTTTCAAAATTTTGTGTTTGTTATTTTGCTGGCATCATGTATTATTTAATTAAGAAGCAATGATACACTCTCTGGCGACTGAAGCCAAAAAACAACCGAATATGACTCAATGGCAATATATGTAATCAACAGCAACTTAAGAGGGTGTTTCTTTATCGTCTCACATTCGAAACCTTTTTCAGCTGAAAAAATGGGAGAAACATTCACTTTCCTTTCACTAACAAACTCTGCATGTGTGCAGGCTGGAGAGTTACGTGATCGAGAAATGGATCTTAAGGCACAGATATCTGCACTGGTTGACAAAGGCAAAGAGATGAGCAAGGCTGAGACTGAGGCTGGGGACGTTGGTCCTGTTGTTACTGAAGTGGACATTCAGCACATTGTTTCTGCCTGGACTGGCATTCCTGTAGAGAAAGTGTCAAGTGATGAGTCAGATCGCCTACTCAAAATGGAAGAGACCCTGCACAAGCGAGTCATTGGACAGGACGAAGCAGTTAAAGCCATTAGCCGTGCCATCAGGCGTGCTCGTGTTGGACTCAAGAACCCTAATCGACCGATTGCCAGTTTCATCTTTTCTGGCCCAACTGGTGTTGGGAAGTCAGAACTGGCAAAAGCACTGGCGGCTTACTACTTTGGATCTGAAGACGCCATGATCCGACTTGACATGAGTGAGTTCATGGAGAGACACACAGTCTCCAAGCTAATTGGTTCCCCCCCTGGTTATGTTGGATATACAGAAGGTGGCCAGCTCACTGAAGCTGTTCGTCGGCGTCCTTACACAGTGGTTTTGTTTGACGAGATCGAGAAGGCCCATCCGGATGTCTTCAACATGATGCTTCAAATTCTTGAGGACGGAAGATTGACAGATAGCAAGGGGAGAACTGTTGATTTCAAGAATACACTTCTCATAATGACGTCTAATGTTGGGAGCAGTGTAATAGAGAAGGGAGGCCGCAGGATAGGATTTGATCTTGATTATGATGAGAAGGATAGCAGTTACAACCGAATCAAGAGCCTAGTGACAGAGGAGCTGAAGCAATATTTCCGGCCAGAGTTCTTGAATAGATTAGATGAAATGATAGTGTTCCGTCAGCTTACTAAGTTGGAGGTGAAGGAAATCGCCGACATCATGCTTAAGGAGGTGTTTGAGCGGCTGAAAGCAAAGGAGATTGAACTTCAAGTGACGGAGAGATTTAGGGACATGGTGGTGGAGGAAGGCTACAATCCAAGCTATGGTGCAAGACCTCTGAGGAGAGCAATAATGAGACTACTAGAGGACTGTATGGCCGAGAAAATGCTTTCCGGGGAGATCAAAGAGGGTGATTCCGTCATTGTGGATGTTGATTCTGATAAAAAGGTAACGGTGCTCAACGGAAGCAGCGGTGCTCCAGAAGCTAGTTTCTCTACGCCGTGAAAATTCTACCGATATCAAAGCCGGGTTGTCTTAGAAGGGGCCGTCGAGGCCGGTGGTGAAAGCTTAGTCCGTGGATAATTTGGTTGCTATCCGAGCTTGTAATTTTTTTGGGACGACAGCATGTGGCGCGCCAACGGCTTTTAGATGTGCACTGCTGGACGGTGGTGGATAGGCAAGATCTGTAATACAGCAAAAAGTCGGAAAGATGTTTGTATAAAACTCAGTTCTTATAAATGATACGTGATGGTTGACAATTAGCAGGCGTGAAAACGGCCAGTCGAAATGATATCTAAGGTTATAGACATTTATAGCATATCTGTAGAACCATATGTCAGTTTCTACGGCCTCTTGGTCTTTTTGGTTCGTTTTTTTCACTCATACAACAAGTTCATGAATGTATTCCTCCTCTCTTGTTCCTATACCATTACTAGCAGAAAGACTCTTGCAATGCCTACTTTTTAGTTTTGTTCATTTCTTATTTTTACCCTATAAACTAATTTCGTGTATATTTCCTTTTTGTATATCATGGGAGCAGGCAATATCTTTTTATTTTATCGTATGCCGCAATTGATAGTGTACGAAATTAAAACATATTATCCACTTGATGGATCTCTGTGATTGACTTTTTTCTTCAAATGATGGATAAAAAAAGAAAACTCTTGATATGTACATGCTAAATGATTCATATTGCACAAAATCGAGCTATCAAAATTCCCGAACCCAATTTGTTTGATAAATATTAACAGACGTAGTCACGAGTTGCACGCGTGCAAGAAATTGAAAGATCAAACAAAATCACTTTATGCAAAATATTATCGATATATTGTTTGTACAAAAAAACATCTAGAAGGGGAAAAATATTGGAAGATTTGATTTTTTTTTTAATAAAAGGACCACCGACGTAGGATAGTAAAAATGTCCAATTTTTAACATTGAAACACGTGCGAGGTCGACTAATGTATGAGTATACGGATTCGTTCGATGGGCCATGCTACGGAAAAGAAGATAACGATTGAGAGTATGTATATTGTATGGGTTTAGGCGACGGCGTCGTTTCGTAATCGCAACAAAGGGAAGGGGAGGGGAGGGAAGGGAAGGGACGGCACCGCCTCGCGTCCGAGCGTCATTATCATCAACTGATATCAAATCCTCAAAAACTCAAGTCGTCGTCTCCTTCTTCGTTTCTCCTTCTTCTCTTCTCCTATCTTCTCTCTGCTGCTGCCGCTTTCGTTTCTTCAGCTCCCTCCCTCCCCCTCCCTCCCCATCTCCTCCTCCTCCGTCTTCTCAGTCGAGCGCGTCAGGTAAAGCCCTCTGCAACTGCGGGTTCTCTTTGTGTTATCTTATCCTCCTCTTCCTTTCTAGCTGTCGCGATGCTGTCTATGCACGCGCGCTTTTGTCTTTAGGGCTTCTCATCTTCGATTCGATTTCGTAACTCTCCAATGCTATTCGATTCGTTCTCGCGATGCCCTTTCTTCCTTTCCTCTTCTTCCGATTGCATATCGAATTATTTCGTTTGTTGCTTGCTTAGTTCTTGCGTTTCGCCTGAAATGGGTTGGCTCTCATCTCGCCATTTTTCTTGAATGATGAGTGAGCTCAGCTCGAGTGTGCTGGGGGTGCTGAATTTGATGTGTGTATTACTCGTTAGCTCGCTCGATTATCGATTTCTTTCTGAAGCCCCCTTTCCGAGGAAGCCCGACCTTGCCCTCCCTCGCTCTTCCAAACGAAGAAAATCGTGCACGAGCACGCGCATGTTACTATACGAGAAAGACGACAGTTCATGAATTTCAGCTTCTTGTTCTCGCGTTTCTGCCGTACTTTGCATCCTGACACTCCATCGCCTGTGCAGACGCCTTTGCTCGGAGTCATGGCTGGGGTCCTGGCGCAGTCAACTAATGTACCGGCAATAGTGCCTGGCCAGAGGTACGGCAGCCCCAGTGGTTCCGCAAAGTCGAGGAGGAGTGTGAAAATGATGTCCGCCCTAACGGCTCCCGGCATAAGGATGAGGGGCTTCTCTGGTCTGAGAGGATCCAACAGCTTGGACAACTTGCTGAATTCAAGCCCTGATTTTCACTCTAGGGTGGCAAGTTCGATCTCCTTTCGCAGGGGGAAGGCAAGCCGTGGTGTAGCCAGGGCCATGTTCGAGCGCTTTACCGAGAAAGCGATCAAAGTCATCATGCTTGCCCAAGAGGAAGCGCGGAGGCTGGGTCACAATTTCGTGGGGACGGAGCAAATTCTTCTGGGTCTTATCGGCGAAGGCACTGGTATTGCTGCTAAAGTTCTCAAGTCGATGGGGATCAATTTAAAAGATGCGCGTGTTGAGGTTGAAAAAATAATTGGGAGGGGAAGCGGATTTGTTGCCGTGGAAATTCCTTTCACTCCACGCGCAAAGCGCGTCTTGGAACTTTCACTAGAGGAAGCTCGACAACTAGGTATACTATTCGGTGTTGTTACAACTGTGCATCTACTTTTATAGTATTCTGCCCATTCAATGTTGGATATTTCCCCTCGTGCATCATGTACTAACCTTACTTGAATATTAAGGCCATAACTACATTGGGTCCGAGCACTTGCTTCTTGGACTGCTTCGCGAGGGTGAGGGTGTAGCTGCTCGTGTTCTCGAGAACTTGGGTGCTGATCCTAGCAACATTCGCACGCAGGTAAGTGAGCATTCCATGCTTTTTTTATTGATATTGCGACAATATCGATCGATGTGGGTATTTGCAAGAGCGAGACACTGATATGTCACTGATATGTCCTGTAAATAGGTCATTAGGATGGTGGGCGAGAGCACTGAGGCTGTTGGTGCTGGTGTTGGTGGAGGGAGTAGTGGCAATAAGATGCCAACGCTTGAGGAGTATGGAACCAACTTGACTAAGCTGGCAGAGGAGGTAATTATTTGTTTTTCATTTTGTTTTATTTAACTATTCAGTAATAATATGGCTCTGTTCTCGAGAAGGGAGTATTGTTAAGTTTCTTTCCCATCTTTTGTAGGGAAAATTGGATCCCGTTGTTGGAAGGCAGCAGCAAATAGAACGTGTTGTCCAGATTCTTGGTCGCAGAACCAAAAATAATCCTTGCCTTATTGGAGAACCTGGTGTTGGGAAGACTGCTATTGCTGAAGGTCTTGCTCAGCGTATTGCAAGTGGTGACGTTCCTGAAACAATCGAAGGGAAAAAGGTAAGCTAATTATTCATTTCTCACTCGCAATGGTGTTGTATTGTCGTTAACCATTAGTTCTCTTGAAAGGGTTAAAGGACTGACATTGTTACTTCTAAACCTACATTTTTGGAGTGGGAATGTGAAGCGCCTAAGATTCTCTTGTACCCTTTATTTTGTTCTGTCACTGTTGAAGCATGTTCTAGCTCATGTTGCATCAGATGTCTTCAGAAGCGTTGAGAAGATAGCTCATAACCTGCACTTACTCTTCACAATGAGAGCAACTTTTAGGAGCGATAAATAGTTAGGTCATTTTTTGACCCAAAAAAAAAAATTAGTTAGGTGTTTCGATGACATCACAATTGACGGATGGATTCTTGGAGATGGGAATGTCTAGCACTTGAGAAATTGGATTGTAAACAAGCTTTGTGCTTCTGCATGCTTATTCTCATGGATATTTTAATGGTCATGTTAAATCGTCTAAGTGCACTAGTATACTTCAGCGTTCTATGCTTGTTGGTTGGTGTAGTGTGGTGAGTTGTGGATAGTTTTATAACGATTCAATTGGTTGGAAGTCAATACTGAGTCTTACGAATTCAATATTGTGGGAAGTAATGATATGAATGCTAGGATTTGAAGGATAATCAAATGCTAGAAGTGCTTTTCTTGAAGTTCATGCACATTCTGTTCTCTCTTTGTCTATAATGTTGGAAATTATGATTAATATTGCATCCTTTTGTGTCCTTATTCTTTAGAATGGTCTTATTTAAACGAAAAAAGAAAAAGCTATGCTTTATGCATTTTATTTGCCTGAATGACTGAACCATATTGTTTGCCCATAATGTACTATAGAATAAAAAATGTTGAATCTATCCTGCCTCACCATACTCATCGTTTGCTTTTGTCGACAATTTCTGGGTCAAGTAATGACAGGGCTAGGTATAGTCCTTATCTCTTTGCGACTGTGAATTAACAAAAGTTCATCTATGTGACTTAGGTCATTACCCTGGACATGGGTCTTCTAGTTGCTGGAACAAAGTATCGTGGAGAGTTTGAAGAGAGATTGAAGAAGCTAATGGAGGAAATTAAACAGAGTGATGAAATAATACTCTTCATTGATGAGGTGCATACTTTAATTGGGGCAGGGGCAGCAGAGGGGGCCATTGATGCCGCCAACATTCTGAAACCTGCTCTTGCACGGGGTGAACTGCAGGTAATTTGCCTTGACATGTGGATTGCTATATATCTTTAAGTGTGCTTACAGTTGGTGGTTCTGGGAAAGACTGTCGAGAGCTTAGGTTGACTGCTGTGCTCCTGAGCTTTAGATTGGGCTGAGAACACACAATATTTGGCTCCTTAAACTTTTAAACATGTGGACAATTTTCATGCTTATTTTGCAATTTGCTAGATATACCTTCTGTATGTTCCCGATTAAGAACCTGTCATCTGAAAGGACATATGCCACCACGGATCTTTCTTTTCCCCTTACTTCCTTAGAACCACATTCCTGTTGCTGCTATGTTCTATTTCGTGCAAGCTAAGGAAGATTTGGAAGCAATAAATTCTTCGCCAAAATGACTGTTCCATTGCTTTCCGTCAAGACTCCTTCCTGGGGCCATTGCACTCATCCTGAAAACCTCTTCATCCTCCATTTTCTTGCGAAGTGTGGGGAAATGCTCGAGTCTCTGCAAAACTATAGATGAACCAACCTTACTCCGCCCTATTCAGTGGGTGGGTATACGAGGCAGTCAAAACTTCTGACCAACTCTATAAACTTGGATGGCTTCACTTGTTTGCTTCTTTAACTTGCCCCTCTTTTAATATGTAATGATGAATAACAATTGCCACAATCGATTTTCTGGTCTTGTGAGCCCCACGTTGTTGACTGTATTATCATTTTCCTTTCATATTATCAATGTGGCTGGGTTTACCTATGTTCGACATAATCTTGAGAAAGTGGACAAGTTGCCTATTTATTTTTCTCTGAGGAGCTAATCCATGCCAAGTTGACTACTCTCCTAGACTTTCTTTAAAGTAGTGTTATGTATCTGCTTTTCCTCGATGCAAGTTTCAGCAAGAGAATTAATTATTTCATTGGTCAGTCAATCCTTGCTTTCTCCTCGGTCAGAGCTTTCTCCATAGATAAGTGTCATAGTTATTCAAATTCCATTGGTTCAGTGTATTGGGGCCACCACCCTGGATGAATATAGGAAGCACATTGAGAAGGACCCAGCATTAGAAAGACGTTTCCAGCCAGTCAAAGTTCCCGAACCAACAGTGGATGAAACTATTCAGATTTTGAAGGGACTCCGTGAGAGATATGAGATCCATCACAAGCTGCGTTACACTGATGAAGCCTTAGTAGCTGCTGCACAGCTCTCTTACCAGTATATTAGGTATGAAGCCCCAAAATGCATATACTTTGTTTGTATTTACTCATTCTAAGTCAAGCTCGATATGTTTTACAATGGGCTAATTTGACGTCTCACCACTATTTCGTGGAGCTCTTTGGTTTTTACCTGAAGCTTATTGTTGTTTAATCTGTGTTAGTCATATGGATAGGGAATTGCCTCTTTATTTGTTTGTTCAAATACTGAGGATCTTAATTGCCATAGCCTTTTGTCTAGATATTGCAGAGTGAATCCGTGTTAATTCCACAGACTTGAATTTGGGGTTTCGGTTGCCTCTCTGAAGGTTCTTCTAATCCGTTTATTGTGCCATGGGAAAAAATGCCATAAGTAGATCTAGTTTCAGGAGTTCTTAAGCTAGTATCTTTTTCTTCATGGCTACAATACATGATAGCGATTTGCATTGTTATCCACTTGGTCAAGACATACTTACTCGTCCTGCTTTCCTCTGTGCTTCAGTGATCGTTTTCTGCCAGACAAAGCCATTGATTTGATTGACGAAGCAGGTTCACGGGTTCGACTTCGTCATGCGCAGGTGTGAGCTCTTAATCTGTTTATAGTGTAGTCCGATATGTCTTCCACACATTGTCTTGTTGGTTGATGCGGTCCCTTTCTAATAGCTCCCTGAGGAGGCCAGAGAGCTTGAGAAAGAACTCCGGCAGATCACGAAGGAGAAGAATGAGTCTGTTCGCAGTCAGGATTTTGAGAAGGTGTGGAATTTTTCCTTTCCGTGCTCGCCTTTGAAGTATTCTCAAGTTTGGAGTGTGATGCTTGTCATGAGGTGTGATGTGGTGATACTATTCCTTTTTGTTGGAATTACCGTATTGCATTTGATCAGAGTGAGGTGATATGATTGCTGTTGTTAGATTTCCCGCATTGCATTTGATCCCCATCTGCTTGTCTTGTTTTGAATTCAAACTTGGAGCAGATTTATCAGCCATTTTCTCTCTCAAAATTTCTTGTGTCATTTATGCTTCGTTTTTGCCCCGCTATGTGTTGTTTAGATAAGAAGCTTCATATGTATATTTCTTGAACAGGCTGGGGAGTTACGTGATCGGGAAATGGATCTGAAGGCACAGATAACTGCACTGATAGACAAAGGCAAGGAGATGAGCAAGGCTGAAACTGAGGCTGGGGATGTTGGTCCGGTCGTTACAGAAGTGGACATTCAGCACATTGTCTCTTCTTGGACTGGAATTCCTGTAGAGAAAGTGTCAAGTGATGAGTCAGATCGCCTCCTCAAAATGGAAGAGACGCTACACAAACGAGTCATTGGACAGGATGAAGCAGTTAAAGCTATTAGCCGTGCCATCAGGCGAGCTCGTGTTGGACTCAAGAACCCTAATCGGCCGATCGCCAGTTTCATCTTTTCTGGTCCAACAGGTGTTGGGAAGTCAGAACTCGCAAAAGCACTAGCAGCTTACTACTTTGGATCTGAAGAGGCCATGATTCGACTTGACATGAGTGAGTTCATGGAAAGGCACACAGTGTCCAAGCTAATTGGTTCCCCACCCGGTTATGTTGGATATACAGAGGGTGGCCAGCTCACTGAAGCTGTTCGTCGACGTCCGTACACAGTGGTTCTGTTTGACGAGATTGAGAAGGCCCACCCGGACGTCTTCAACATGATGCTTCAAATTCTTGAGGATGGAAGATTGACGGATAGCAAGGGGAGAACTGTTGATTTCAAGAATACACTTCTCATAATGACATCTAATGTTGGGAGCAGTGTAATAGAGAAGGGAGGCCGCCGGATAGGATTTGATCTTGATTATGATGAGAAGGATAGCAGTTACAACCGTATTAAGAGCCTAGTAACGGAGGAGCTGAAGCAATATTTCAGGCCAGAGTTCCTGAACAGATTAGATGAAATGATAGTCTTCCGGCAGCTCACTAAGTTGGAGGTGAAGGAAATCGCAGACATCATGCTTAAGGAAGTGTTTGAAAGGCTGAAAGCGAAGGAGATTGAACTTCAAGTGACGGAGAGATTTAGGGACCGGGTGGTGGATGAAGGCTACAATCCAAGCTATGGCGCAAGGCCTCTGAGAAGAGCTATAATGAGATTATTGGAGGACAGTATGGCTGAGAAAATGCTTGCCAGGGAGATCAAAGAGGGTGATTCTGTTATCGTCGATGTCGACTCTGATGGGAATGTAACTGTGCTCAATGGAAGCAGTGGTGCTCCGGAGCCATTAGCTGAAGCAATTTCTGTGTGAATGGGGCAACCTCTTCATGCAACGTCTGCTTAGATGCGAAGGGAGTCCCTTGTATTTGAGGTGGCTAATGTGGCCAGTGGTGAAAGTGTCGTGATTTAGCTCAGCAAGTAGCGTCAACAGCTTTTAGATGTGGACTGCTTGGCAACGAATAATTTGGTATTTGCAAATTTGTGTTACAGGGAAGTCGAGATATGCTTTGTTTTGGTTAGTTCTATTGATGATTTATGATAATTAACGATAGCAAGCAGTTTACTTCCACGACTGAGCAAATGTTGGGATTTTCCTTTTGGAGTCACCAAACAATTTCCGGCCTTGGGCCAACAAAAAAAGAAGGGTTATCTTGTGGACTGAATACATTTTGTCAACGACATTATACCTTTTTCGTTGGTTATTTCATAGGCCGTAAGTTTCATTGAGAGAAATATGAAATACCAAAAATACGTGTTGTTTCATTTCTCATTGACGTATAACTCGTAGATTACAATGTTCTTGATCCACTCCGAATATTTATTACCTATCGAACAACCGCAATCACAACCTGACAGTTTGTCCTGATGCAAAAGATGAGAACGAGCTTCATGCGCGAGAACGTGGAGGGTAGCTCCAGCAGACGGGCATAAATTATGGGGTAAGCTGAGTACGGGAATGAATAGGATATGAATGGTGCAACTCTCACTGATCAAGGTCATCGAGGGGAGCATCGATGTCAGATGTCGATGTAGGAGGGTGATGGTCAGTGAGTTTGCGAGATGCTTCCCAAAGTTGTTGTTCTATTCCAAGTTTCCGCAGCTCCCATAAACCACGCTCAACTGCCTCACAAAGGAATCTACTCAGTTATGACATTAAATTGTCAATATCATTCTCAATCCTGACTAAAATGAAAACCACGACGCTATGTTATGGCAGTGCATCTGTTCTTTTCTTCGCTATAAAGATCCAAAGACGTTACTCTAATATTTTTTCTAGCTCGTACCACCAGAAAAAGAGCACCTAGCTCATACACAGACATTCATAAGATATCAGCAAAACAATATAACTCATTTCCTACGACAGGATGTCATGGATGAATGCATCTCTTACTGGTCTGTTCTTCTGTTCGCATTTGGAAGTGCTTTTGAACTTAAAAAAAAGTTGCAATAGTAAGGCGGTCCCAACCTCGTCAAAACCCTTTTTATTTTCCGCGAAGAAAAAAAAGGAAAAGGGAAAAGTAATCAACCATTTGAGTGTATAAAATGCATGTTCAAAATTTAGCTTTCAGTTCTATACTGTCACGGGAACTTTTCGTCCTCACCAAGCTTGATTTAACCTTACAAGTAATGCGGGTTATAGAGAAGAAAGGAGGGGAGTTGCCTACCTTCCACAGCATCATGCGGACTTGGTGTCTGCCCACTCCGGCCGATCCAAGATTGAAGCCTTTCTCTGGCAATGTCTTCTTCAATATGGTGCACCACAGCTCTTGTCCAGAAGTATGTTAACCAAGCCTACACGTCGTTTTAAGTTTGGAAGACAACAGGGATGGTGAGTTTACAGAACATGTGCTTACCATCCTCTCTGTTAAGTTCTGTAACAAGTCAATTGACTAGGCTTGTCTACCTAGCTTCTGGTTTTAGACAACTCAAGGCTCATGGATGCGCATCAGCATTCATGCTTGCAATAATCACAAATGAAGAACATGAAGGATGAAACGACATTGTCACATAGAATGAGGCTAGAGCTGACCTGTTTGAAAAGAATATCTTCAGCCTCCTCTTTGCTTAGTTCTGTAGAATGAATGACAGCTTAAAGCAAGTTAGGATAAGAATTGTGCTCAACAGTTCCTGACATATATCTCTTGCTTGCATCTCAGAAGTCATAGTCTAAACATAAGGCCAGGCATTGCAAAAGGTGTCTACTGGTGAAACTACACTCTAAAATGCTTTATCCCCTAAAAAAGTGGAACAAAATTGACTACTTTGTTTCCTGCAGATTTTTTTAGCTCGTTGAAAAGGTGATGGCGAATGTCATAACTCAACGAAGATTCCCTCTTACCAAATGCATCGATGAATTTGAGATCACCATGAAATCTGAAATCTGAAATACAAAATAAGAGGAATGAGACAGTCTAGGGTGGATATCAGCACGTATATAAAACACTCGTATGAATCTCTGAGAGCAGCATGTAAACAGATTTTGCATGTGCATTATCTCAAACTTGCGACTTCAATGTCCATATGAGAAATCAAGCTAAAGGAAGTAGTCAATGATCGTTGATGCAATGAAAATTGGAAGAAAACCTAGTAAAACTACTGCACGACATACCTGAGGCAGACTGCCTAACCAAATCGGAACGGCTTTGAGCCATTGCTAGAATGACAGCTTCTTCAACCTACAACATGTGCAATGCAAGAGAAACATATGTTCAACTTCTCAAGTAACTGTTCTGTGTGTCAAAACAAATGAAACAGAAATATGTATCCAATTTAAAAAGTCAAGAGGACCTTCAAAGAAGATAACTCCTTCAGCCCGGCTTCAACCCAGAGCATGCTCTCAATATATCCTTCAACCGTTAAATCACTTGTATCCTTAACGAGTTTTCTTTTATCTGGATTGTTGCCGCCTGCTTCACATCAAAGAAAAAGAAGTTAAGACTAAATGCAAGTGTGCAAGTAAGTGGAATGTCATATAAGACCAAAAGCTACTAATATCAGTACTGTAACCTGCACACCAGGACTCTTCCTTAGCCTTCAGTCCAGCAGAAATGACCATTTCGAATGGAAGCGGAGCTAGAGATGACCAATACTCATGTCTCGATTGTGCTATATCAGTACAAATGCCTGTAAGGAGATAAACAAGAAGTCAAATTCTGCTCCTCAAGAAAGTTCAAACATGCGAGAACCAATCAAACATCTTTACCAATTTTTATGGTAAATACACCTGTTAAATTGATGAAGACAAACTTTACCAGATAAATGTGATTGATTTACTTGTCCAGCTACAAGAATCTGGGACATTTCTGAAGTCAAGGGATAAAGGAAATTCGTTTCATCGTGTAGAAAACTGACAGCTCATGGATTCATTTTCCTCCTTCAGTTTTGCTTTTAACTTATACTTTGATAAAACCGTGTGATTGAACTTCCCATTCAAGTTGACCAAAAAAAAATGTAAATACAAATGCGCAAACCATGTTCAAAAATCAAAGTAAAGAGAATCTGCAAAGATTATTACCATGTTCTACAGCTAAACCCCAATATCGAGCAAGCCAACATCTTTTCAAGACAACTTCCTCCTGAGATGATTAAACAGATTAGCAGAATATTCAATTTTTATTCTAGTTCAGAAGTCTTCCATGCATACCTTCTCATCCTGCGTCAAAACCATTCTATGTACTATTGTGTGTAGATCATTTACTTCAGAATTTGCCTCCTGAAGTAGGGCAATAGCTGCTTCTCTATCTTTCGTCAAGTTCTAGTCATAGTCGAGGCACAAAAACAAACTCAGAAAAATGCCAACAGTTAGCATATTTCACATCATATATGGACGTGCTTTACCTCTATTTTCAAACGAAGAGCTTCTATTTCCTTTTCTTTTTCATTCTTTAGAAGAATCTGTAACAAGAATATAAGTTCTTTACGAACTTCGGGCTCTAAAATCAAAGAAACCTTGAGAATCAACAGTGCTACATGTACTTCTCAATTCACCTCTCTTTCGCGCAAGATTTCTTCTCTCCTGCCATTGATCGAAACAACGATCAGATCATTACCAAATAATGTTTCAAAGAATTTGTCACTTCAAAAATCCACAAATTTACCTCCGTGAAAATTCATCATCAAGGGATAGACCTTGTCCAAGTTTGGCAACCTGTAAACGTAGATGTGGCATCACAGTACGCAAAAACTTGTTCTGTGCAGCCTACCAGGCTACAGTAGCATAATGGAATTTCCCTCCACTAACAGCACAGATATTTCACTTGACATATAAACAAGCTGACCCGTAGTAGTGAAGTGGCTTGCTATCACTGATGATCGAAATAAGCATGTTGAAAGACTGCACTCTGAGTGCACGTGACTGCAATGCACATATCATCAATTTCTATGCAAACCAACCCATTTCCAACTTCATTTTTCAACTTGCTAAAAAGTACGGCTACGTGATTCCCGCGACATGATGGCAAACTTGCGGTTTGAATTCTCAAATGTTTCATTCCATTATTGTATATCTTCTCAAGAAATTTGCTCCTCAAAACAAAGAACCAGCTAAGTCAGTAAACAGAACCTTGTTGCATGTTAAGTATGATTCGAATTTCCCAGCAATTGCTAGCTTGTGTTGTCTTTCCCACTGACAACTGAGTAATAGTACTACAGGTGAAGCAGCATTGGCATTCTTTAATTAAATGGAGCTGTTCAATATGCTATAGTCGCTAAGATGGGTCTTCGCTAGCATAAAATTATTGATTCGGTAAATATGTCAATCTAATGGTGTCATCTCCCTTCATTAAACAGTCACTCTGGTGCAACAGTCATGAATAAGAGCCGGCAAAAAGCTACTGACACCTACCAGTGCTATGTAAAAGAATAAGAAGTATGAGCAGTCAATCTGACTGACCTGTCTTTCAAGCTCCCTGGCTCTAGCCTCTGCTTTGCTGCACCTCTCTTCAGATTGTTGAAGCTGTATGGAGATGTTAAACTCTTGAAAAAAAAGAGTGTAACAAGATAATAATGCTATTGTTTCAGACTTCAAGCAAATGCACCTTCTCCCATAGCGAGTAATTTTCCCCTTGTAGCATGTCAAGCTGTACAAGTGAAGTCTCAGTCAGTTTCATTTAGCTTATGCTGAGGTTTGGATTGTGCAAGTGAATGCATGATTTGGGATTGTCCTGAAAACCTATTCTTGAAATATATCACGACAGAGAGGGAGGGGAGTTGTTTAATATACTTCATCATGGAGTACAGAAACTTCGTGCTTGTTCCCAGTGTCTTGTCGGGCATTGAGAGGAATTCTGCATGATTATCCACAAAAAATTCTGGTGACCTGATAAATCACGATCACAAAAGAGGCTCCTGACTACTGAGAGCAATGTCTACAAGGATCAGCAAAAACTACTGAGGTGCCAGACGACAGGAATCATGAAAAATTGACAGTACTGAAAATAGATTTAGGTGCTTCTAAAAGAAATAAGAGTTCACAATACTGTAAGTCCTCCCCTCTCAGATGTAAAGACTGTTTACGACTGTAATACATATGAAAGACACTAAAAAGAATAGGTCACGCTAGAAATACATACTCCACAGAAACTATAAGAATCTTCACCTTTCTGCTCTTGCTTTTCTTACAGGAACTAGTGTTTTGATTGGCGATGCCAAAGCTGTTGAAGCTGGCGATTTGGAGTGAATGGTCTGAGAGTACCTTCTGGAGTTCCCACCTTGCTGATTTAGATAACCAATAATCCTATGAGCCTTATAGTCTTATAATTAAGCAGTGTTCTAAACAAAAAAATCATAATACTCAACATCGAAAGATTACAGGTTGCGCAGAGAAAATTCATCAACTTATGAAAGAATAAGCCTTGAGCTTATATTTGGAAGATCGGGTGAGCAATATCAAAAAACTTTCTTCGAATCTTGAGCTTCCGTTTTTTTCTATCTGATCACATGCTGATGCTGCTATATTAATCTAGAGGCAAATAGCGACAGCAATCAGTACCGCAGGTGAAGGAGACCGCTCGGTTGTGGTAGCAGGAGTCGAGTGTAATACCCCAACAGCATTCGAGACATTGCTGTTGCTATTTTGGGGAAAGGAATAAGAAGTAAAAGGAGACCCAAATTCAAAGTCATCATGATCCTCATCTTCAGTACTATCAGCAGCCCTCTTCATCATGGCAGCAGCCAATAACTGCGAGGCAGCCTGGATGTTTGGACGTCGCTTAAAAGTGGAAGCCGGCGACATCCCCGGCGACGATGATCCATTGCTGTTCCCATGGGCATAGTTCGAGTAAAAGGGGCGACCCTGATCCATCTGCATGCCAGTGGTTCCGTTTAGCAGAGGGATAGATCATAGAATCATAATAAGGACTTCTGACTTCCGACTGGTTGCATTAAATTGATGTATATCTCGGAGAGAAGACTCTGTAAAAACGCAAGGTAGCAAACTAAATTCATTGGACTGATTCAAAGGATGTTACTGAGTCCTTGGTCATATTCCGTGTTCTGTGAGAACTTTGACAATCTTCCCAGCGGAGTTTCCTTGGGCATTTCAGTCAGGACTCGGGCATTAATAGAGTTAAGACCGTATACATGTATGAAGAATCATTTGGACACGACGCCGAACTTCTTGAGAAGATTAATGTATATCATCCGTCGTGATCGCGAAGGTGTCAAACTTCAGGTGATATATATCGATTAGTTTACGATGTCTTGTGTGCTGAAGCAAATATAACTGTTGAGAAGCCATGTCAACCTTTCCTCACATTGTCCACGACTGAGTCTTCCTCTTACACGTTACCACTAAGATGTGATCATCGAATCTGGCCGGGTTGGCTCACCGGAAAACATGTGTAAAATAACTTTTAGAGTCGGGTTTATGACTAAACACCCTTTCTTCTAGATTCCACCCAAATTAGCTTTGTGTTTGGGTCCACCGTTTTGCCTAGCTCATGAGAATGTCTAGTTGTTTTTTGGGTCGAAGACAAGGTCTAGTTACAACCTTCCTAGGATGATTTTCTCGTACACAGAGGAAGATCCGATGATTGATTGGATGATCTCAACTTCACTTTAGACTATAACAAAAATGATAATTGAGAAACTCAGAATTTATGAAAAAGTTACGAGACATAGAACCTCCTTTCTAAGCAGAAAAGGTAAATTAAAAACTAATTTTTTTAATGAGATAATGTCATTGTCTGATTAATCAGTAACTATAATAGTTGGGCTGGTAAAATGATTCCTCGGAACGCGACTAGTTTAACTAGGTTGGCAAGGCTTGGTCGCATTTTGATAAACCTCAAACTCTACTTCCATCGGATACTAGTTCAATTTTTCACAAGCAAAATGGAAAAAAAAAATGTATGCTCGGGCAAGTGAAATGCACGAGCAATGCAAGTACATGGAGAAGTAAAAACCATAGGTGTCACTTCAATGAAATGTCAATAGCTATTGTGTCATATATACCAACATTTGTATATCAGGCTTGATTAACACTATATAGTCTCTCTTTTTTTTTCTAGACTATTGTCTTATATATATATATATTATATATATATGTAGATGCCTTTTGTTACAGTTTATCTTCCTTACAGAAAATGGAATGAAAATCTTGTGCTGCTCTCTCTCTGTAACACCAAAAAAGCTCGTCAGCGCATGTGACGAAACTCAAATTTTGCTGGTACTCCTCCCTGAGCGCTGGCCAAAAAAAGCCCAGCCCCATCATCCCCTTCCCCTTCCTCCTCTTCCCCTCTTCCCTCTTCCCCCCCTCGCCTGTCATCTCCCACTCCAGAAGAAACCCTAGGCTCTAGCTCCAGCTTCAGTCTCGCTCTCCCACGCCACCCACGACCACGACCACGACCACGACCCCAACCACCAACTGGCACTGGCGGAGACACTTGTCTGTCCGGACCCAACAACGCTAATAACAAAGGAAGAAATGGCGGACCACCCACAAGCTGCGACGGAGGGGCAACAACAGATGAATGGTGATAGGGCCCTCACTCTGGCCGACACCATCGGTGCCAAGCGGCAGAGGAGGCCCAGCGTCCGATTAGGCGACCTCGGCGGCGACCTCACCTTCGACTCCCACGTGCGAAGGAAGCCTCACTCCTCCTCCGCCGCCGCCGCCGCCGCCGCCTCCTCAGGTAACCTCAGTAGATCCTCCAAGACTCGTCCTTTGTTCAATTTGAGCTCCGACCACCACCACCACCACCACCACCAAACCCTTGAGGATAACGACAAAATCGACAACTTGGATTCCGTCGCCATCGGCAGCTGGAAAGTCAAGGACTCCAAGAAGCGTGCCTCCAATGCCACCAAGAGGGTTCGCTCCAATTGGGTTCCCAAGGTCACTGATGAAGGCGGCGGCGAAGTAGAGGTGGAGAAGTATAGTGGTGCGGAAGATTTTGACGATGGGTATAATGATTTCGATATCGAAAATTTGGAGAGTCCCCTCAAGGAGCAGAGCCCGGTACACTCTTTGGAGAATTTGGGTGTGGATAGCCATGGAAATGAGAGGGATATGCTGTATAGGAGACCTGGTGGGGGTAGGAGTAGGGACCACCATGACGCGGTTGAGTTGTCGGGTCCCTCGGATACCGATTTGAGGGAGAGGGATGGAAGGTGTGGAGAGGATGGGGTGAAGATTTGGCTTAATGGGTTAGGACTAGGAAGGTATGCACCTGTTTTCGAGGTTCATGAAGTGGATGACGAGGTTTTGCCTATGTTGACGTTGGAGGATTTGAAAGATATGGGGATCAATGCAGTCGGTTCCAGAAGGAAAATGTACTGTGCCATTCAGAAGCTAAGCAAGGGATTTTCGTAATGCCTTTTTCTGTTGGTTTTGAGAAATCCTCAGACATGGTAATGTGAGCTTTCATGTCTGTAACAGCTTTTAGCTTTTAGTATGTTCAAGCCTGGTAGCAAGTTTTAAAAAAGTTTATCGTTTGCTCGCTCTTCTTTGTTTTTTTTTTTTTTGGTAAGGTGCTCGCTCTTCTTTGTTCATGCTTTATAATTTGCCAAATTCTGTTTGTTGCAGTTTTCTTGTATGTACTTCCTTGACTGCAATACTGAAGTAGGCTGGAAACTACTGTTGAAGTTGGTGAGAGAAATTTTTGCTCTTCTTCCAACTATGAAGTAGGAAGAAAAAGAACAAATTTATGCACATTCTTTTAAGCCAGCATATATTGAATTTGACTGTGGTGCTTGTACTAGCTGATGCTCAGAAAACATTTTATTTGGTCGATCTTGGAATAAGTAAATTATGATTTTGCAGCACTTCACATATATTGAATGCTATCGACCTTGTATTAGATTTGCAAGTAGTTCCAAAGTGTACAAAGAAAATATATCTTTGCTTCCTTTGTTGTTGGATGGTTTGCATTCCGGTTGTTTTTCTTCACTACGGTATCGAGGTTTTGTTCAGTTAACTGACTTTTGCAAAGTATAGGACAAGCCGGCATGTGACAACAAGAAGGAGATCGTCCTAGTTGTTTAAGTCCTCATACTATTTTGCATGGTCTTGTTCTTATGCGAACATATAAGCAGAGAAGTGATCTGTTTGTTGAAACTGATTGGCACTGTTGGAATGTCATGACCTCACAGCATCAAATATCAGGGAGAGATTTCTTAATAGAGTTTGGCACTTTAGCATACAAGCGCACGGGAGTATGAATAAGATAAGCGTCGCCATTCTTTTGTTGTTGATGCTTCATTACAGGAACTTAGTTGTCCCTTCTGTGGTAAGCAAGTGATTACAGGGAAGTTAGGACAGCTGTGACTGTGGAGGCTGGTGTAAACTCTTTATACACGAAATACAAGGAGTAGAAATTTGGTTTGTAGGGGGGAGAGTGGCAAGAGGCTGTAATGAGTTAGTGCGCAAGGCGTGTGATATTGGTTTATTCTTTGTGGGCAAAGAGGTAAATGATGTTTAACTCGCACGATTCTGTAATCTTATTTATACACTTATTGCTCCTAACAGGTTTTGTGATCATGGTATTGGAATGCATGTCATTGATTTATTGGGATCATGATCGAATGGAGGATAAATATGAGGGTGTGTTGACCTCTCGTTGTATCTTGTGTTTTGGTAGGCTCATCTTGTTAGTGTGGAATGGGTGGTATCCTTGACATTGCGTTGTCATTTTCGTTGTTGCTAATCTTTTTCCCATGCTCGGCATGTATGTAACTTTCTGACAAACCGAGATTGTGTTCTTTATATCTAGCCTCTTTCTTGGCTTTTGGTTTGATATTCGGACAGAGTTATTAGAGGAAAAGCCATGGATCAAAACTATACGACAGGAGAGAGCTTTTCCAGCTGCTTGAACTGTCATTTTGATGGAAAATCATTCCTCTCACCGGCGGCAGTCATCTTTCATTAAACCACTTATTCACAAACCTTCTGTGGGACTAATAGTTCCACTTCAAATTCCATAAAAACCTCTTGTTTTCGCATTTTATAAAGCCAATGTTCTATAGAGCAAGATGTCCGACTTCCAATGAAAACGCTCGCTTCTACTGCAGTCCCTGTTTCTTCCTTCTAAAGCTCGAGAAAGATATTATTCTCAAGTGCCTAGACATTTTTAATGCATGAATCCTCCAATGACCTGAGGCGGACGACTTTGCGTATTTTCATCAATTTTTAACAAGAACCTCGTGTAACCAAAATAGAAAAATACACGAGATAACTGGGTGCGACCCAAATTGAAGATGAATTACTTCAACAGTTCAGAAAGAATAACCTAGAAACAGCTGCGACAATGCCTCATTTGGATCAAGAGCGACAAGAATCTCATACAAAGAGCCAAAAAGCTTTTGTACAATAATATATGGAAATCTTTGGTAGAGTCAAAGACTCCCTAGGCCATAATAAATTACTCAAACATGGAAAACTACTGTTGCGTCCACCATTGCATCAGTCCATAGAACAGGATTAAATGCCCATCCCTCTTTTGTAGAGAATAAACAAAGCTCCATAATCAACCCCATGGGGGAGTCTTAGTCCTCTTTGATCATCTCTTCCTCCTTTTGCAGCTTATTGGGCTCAGCGGGGAAGTATTTGATGCCCACCAAATCACCCACTGAGCTGATAACCTGTGAATTAAAAGCAAAAGAAAAAAAGTATCAAAATGCGAGTTCCAGGGGTGGGGGTATTAGATTTCACACCTCAATGAAAGATTTATCTGGTCTGCAATTCACCAGGTTCATCCGTGCAGTACTTATAAAAAAAAAGAAAGAAAGAAACTCGTGCACCATGTTACAAATTGAACTTGATAGACAAAATTTGTCTCGGGATAACACAGCTTATCTCTAAAGATGTGCACGTCACGTGCAAGTCACGTTCAAACCTGAGGCGCACATCTTTGATTGGCTCAAACAGAGATTCTCAATTTCAAGGATATAAAGAAAAAATCTCTTGGACAAAAATTTCGTTCTCCATGATAAACAGTAATTATAATTTTGCTTGCGCTAGAAATTTGTTGTCTTATAAACTGAACACACAAGAGCATCTTCTTCAAAAATGGTGCACACCAAGCCAAATCGACCTGAATTAAGTATCTCATATTGCTTGATGCCGAACTATTTGATCTGGTTTGACAGGTCAATCTGATTTATTTTGGCCAAACTTGTGGGCATACCTAATTATTGGAGGAGTGGGTTCCACGAATAATAATAAGCTCGAAAAGCAAAACAGCAGCAAGTATGAGAATCATTGCGGCGCAAGTACGATATCACTTGAAATTTCCTCGGCTTTCCTTTCTACATGCATCGGAAGCTCGTGCTCAAAATTATGCTAAGGACTCTAGGGCCTTAAAGTGTAGAACTTAATCGCTCCTATCCACTTGAGAAGCGCCCACAGAAAAAATTCGACAAAGCAGGTGCAGGAGAGTCTTCTAGGTGGGGGAACTGGCATTAGGAGATTCCAAGTACAAATACAAAAAATTACCTCCAAGGCCTTAACAAGGTCTTCTTTAGTGTGAGAGGCAGATATGCATATACGAGCTCTAGCCAAAAGGAGTGGAGTAGCTGGAAAAGCAACTGTAACTACAGCCACCTGCAAGAGCATTTCACAATGATTATTCTCGACAGATACCAAGCATTGAGGCTCCAAGGTATCCTGAGCTAAGCAATCAGATATTTTCAGGTTTATTAAAATGATATGGCTTCCGGATATGAGTAGTACAAGAACTTACATTATGCTTGAGACATTCACGAGAAAAAGCAGGGATTTTTGCTGGATTGTACAGCATTATGGGCATTACAGGAGAATCATTATCCCCAAGAACCTCGAAACCCATCTTCTGCAGCTCTGACCTGAAAAAATTGCTGTTTTCACGTATTCTTGCAAGTTTTTGTGCCCCTGCATTGACAATAAGACTCTGCTCTTTCAATCACAAAATCCAATCAGAATAAATCTAGGGATCTCGCATAGGGGAATTTATGACCTCTATTAGAACCATCCTCTCCAAGAATAACTCTGATGGCTGATAAAATCTGTTGTGCAGCTGGAGGCGAAATTGACGTGGCATAGAGATGAGCAGGGCATGTGTACTTCAAATATTGTATAAGTTCCTGAACAAAAGGAATAGTCAATTTCAGAGAAACCAAAATTGACACCACAAATCTGCCTAAATTTATCAAGAATGGAAAGGAATATCTTCAGCATGAGGAATGACACAAAAGACAAACGGCACTTGAAAGTGAATCAATTGTTACATAATACTCACAGCCAGCGAAGTTGGTGCAAATAAACTATTCATAACTGAGACCGCACTTGGCGAAAGAAAAATATTTGCAGTTAAAGAACTGCAAACGCTATCCATGTTCTATCAAAGGGAATTAAAAAAAATCCAGCAGATACAGGAGAAGATTCTATAAATTTAATAATCAAATCCAGCCTTTGTTTAGAAAATGTCTGAGCCTAAATTCTTACAGAAAGAAATGAGATAACTCGCCAGTAGGGCAATAAAAGATAGAAATAGGAAGTAGAAGAATCAGACAAAGTCAAAAGCTATCGTACGTGAGATTTGGGTGATCAAGAAAAGAAAATGATGGCGAACTTTTTAATAAGGTACTTAAGGTAGAATGATGAATCCTTGAATTAACAAGCCATATCTCCATTAAGACAAGAATCGACAGATAGGGAAGTCAATAATAAAGATAATCTTCCATGAGCTTAGTTATCACCCAGACATTTAACTGTAATACTTGATTGTCACAAAAATAATTAAAGAGCAGGCAAGCCAAGAACCTTAGATCCAGCAATATAGCCGCCACATGATCCAAATGATTTTGTGAAAGTTCCCATCATTACATCAACATCAGTAGTGTCAACTCCCAAGAGTTCACAAACACCTCTTCCCGTCTTTCCAACTGCTCCAATGCTGTGAGCCTCGTCCAAGTAGATATAAGCCTATGAAAAGATCAGGGGAAGAAATACATCAATAACATAGTTTAATTTTTTTCAGTGGAATTGATTAGGGCCTCGAGCAAGATGCATTCAGGCATAACTTATCACCTTATATTTCTTGCATACAGCAACAATCTCTGGAAGTTTGCAGAGCTCTCCTTCCATACTATATATACCCTCAACAACAACTATTATCTTCTTCCACGGTCTATGTGTCCTTGGTTGCCCCTCAGCAATTTGCTCCCTCAAAACCTTCTCTAAGTGAGATGGTGCTAAACAAAAGACGGATTCTTTAAGTGAGATAGTACTAACAAAAGATAAAGAGAAAATCACATTCATCGTACTGGATCATTATTTTCTTACAGAAGATCCCATGTGCAATACACAATCATTCAATTTTTTTTTTGGAAAACTAGTTTATTTGGCCTGTGCAATGTTTCCCTTAAAAATTTTAAATACATACATACAACATAGAGACAATAATGCTTTATTGATCATATTCACTTCATTAACCACATGACGTGTTATGCAATGCATCAATCATAATACTATCTAAAAGTCTAAAATATAAGGCAGACTTCTCTTTGGTTACATTCAAACCACAAGACATTCATTATTAATAAAAAAATTTATATGAACAGCTAAATAATCTCATTGGCACTTTAACATAACGCATTCAAAAGTCTATCATATATTTACCATCAATTCATCATTTCAGCACAACACATGCAAAAAGTATTGAAAAAGATATTTTAACTATGGACTAGTAAACCAGTATGCTCTTTGTGCGGATAAAACAAAAGATCCAAATCTATGAGGTATTAATATATATGAGAAGAGAACCAAAAAGCGAGCATATGTATATATGTTTCAGCTAAAGACATCTACCATTTTACTTTCATTAAGTGTAGAAAAAGGTTTATTTTGTCGTGAACAAATTCTCAAGCATAATTTCCCATAAAATGTTATCCAATAAAAAAAAATTATTTGGCTTTCGCAACATCAGAGGACTCGATCATTTTCTACACTTGTTATTCTTTAGTTTCAAGATAATGATTCTACCTAAACCCAAACAAGTTTTTGTCGTTCCATTAGTTCATAGTGTCATTGCTCCAACATTGAATGTCATAAATCAAGTAATCAATGCAGGGACTATGCAATACGTACTTGTTCTGCTATCGTCTTAATGCAGTCAATGCACCAATCCAGACATTGTTATGGGGGCCATAGATATCGATCAA
Organism: Syzygium malaccense; assembly: GCA_031216405.1. Classification (NCBI taxonomy): domain Eukaryota; kingdom Viridiplantae; phylum Streptophyta; class Magnoliopsida; order Myrtales; family Myrtaceae; genus Syzygium; species Syzygium malaccense. The sequence continues at coordinate 37,748,910 of CM062263.1, read as the reverse complement.
TAATAGTTCTGACTGCTCAGATATATTACACTTAATAACATATGCCTCGTGTCTCAAAAATACGGTATGCTCAAAACATAGATCGATGTCTCAAATAGGAATTACAAATATAATAGACAAGTGAAAAGGTCCCTAAAGTAAGAGTTCTTACAGGTGATTAAATCTATTTTATTCTCTGTCACTACATGCACACCCAAATTTATACTAATTGCATTCATGTCGCCACTGAGTTATCTGTTGCCATATTAATGAATAAGTCATGTTCGGCTTCACTAGCCTGACTCGTCTAATTAAATAAATCGCGTCAACCGAAATAGCGACCTAACTAATATTAACCTATCTAATTTGTTTTCATATAATCTATTTTTATATTGGTAACGACTATAATATAAGTGAATGCTGACACTAATCATTGTTATACTTCAGCGAAATATTTCCATTATGAATTTTTTATACATTATCTAAAATGGACATCCAATTATTCCATGAGTTGACCAAAAAGAGTTCATTGTTTTGTTGATTCCTGTAAAATTATCTAATTGTGTTGAAATAATCCTATGAACTTTTAAAGCACATCAATTTTATGAAAAAACAATAAAAAAAGTTAAATCTTATCTCACAAGTCCTGTTTTTTTTTTTTTAAATTTTTGGTCAATAGATCTTTTTGGATTGTCATTTTCGGGTAGAATTAATCCAGATTAATCCTTTTAATTAGATTGATTAACTGATCATGTTCAAATCATCGATTTAATAGTCAAAATGTGTTAAAAATGAATTTTATAACACGATTTTCTTGGGCTGTGTTAGAGTAGTTGACATATTTAACAATTTATCTATAAGTTGAACAACACAAGAACAACCCCCGAACACAAGTTGTCGCCTCCTAGCCTAATGACATTTAATTTATAAAAGGCACCAGCATTTTATCTACTATACTCTTGCAAGACCATCGTCCATTCAGGTCTCCTCGGGAAATTCTTCCCTCAACTTGGTCCACTAGACCAAATCCATCATATCCATTGATTTTACGGAAATCCAATATAGGGTTTAAGTAGGTCTCATGGGATTAACATTGTGATCGACCTGGCCTAGAAAATAAGTTCCCTTCCCCCACCCTTACGATTAAAAAATCAAAGAAGTAGAACATGGGCCTCCTCATTTGATGACGTCTTCAGAAGAAATGAAAGAGCTAAAGTAGATTCATTCATTTCAAAAACTCAGAACTTTGCCATTGATGAGTGCCGACAACCAACAGCTCAACAAGCGGCAGGAAAGTGACAAAGTAGGAGAAGTGCTGTGTTTATTAAATTACAAAACTACAGTTGAAGGTGGAGAGTGGAGAAAATGGATTCACACTTTTTATAGATTGATAGATTCTGCACTTAAAACAGATAAATCCTTCAAGGAACTTACTGTTGTGTTGGAAAACCTTTATTGTAGCTTTGGAGCCTCTAGCACCACTCACAATTGAGTTATGGTTCAAGGAATCGCTAATTACCAAACCTCCCTGCAAATGAGATGGGGAAGTATGCGTTTAATGAATATGAGAAGTATCTCAGCAGCATGGCCTATATTTTTAGTGTGTGCACCTTTCCAATCAGAACCGGAAGAATAGCAGAATTTGTCACATAACCCATGCCAAAAACGATGGCGGCTGGCTTTCCCACGAAGGCTGCGACAGACTCCTCCAACTCATTATGCAGAGTCGTAGTTCCTAATAGAATTGTTCAATCAGGGACAGTTTGAGATAAAATTGAAATTGCGCAGAATACCAAGCATACCTCCATCAACACGAGAACTGCATGTGCTTGGTGAGAATTTCTTAAGTGTCTCAATAACACGGGGAGTACAGTACTCATCAGCAGCAGCAAATCCAAGATAATTGTAGGATCCCAAGTTGAGACACCTACTTACATTCGTGGTTCGTCTGCATGAGATGTGAAGACACTTGAATTTTGGGATGTAGGAAGTACACAAAAGGGAGTTCTATTCGCTTGCAAAACATGATGGATTGGCCGAGTGCAAAAAGGAAGATAAATCAGCAAAAGTGTCGATTGACATTCAGGACTCACTTTAAGGTCTTGTTATTATCATTGGAGAAACGTTCTACAACGTCAAACCAAGCATCTGGAGCACTTGATATAGGTCGTCCAAAGCAGTCCTGCAAATCTCAAACATAATAATGCACGAAATGCATTTGAATGGAAAAGTAAAGAAATCCGCTTGCAGAGATAAAAAGCTGTACGATGCGTGAGAAATGATTTTTGCCATGCGATGGTTGTCGGGGCATCGAGCGGAAAGAGCAGGTGTGGAGTCGTACTCTTAAGTAGTTAGTGTCGTATAGTTTAGTTGCTTCATCATTTCCCGCTCTGTAACTGTGTGAGTTAAATCGATTCAATATGTAAAGAGCAAACGTGCATTCAGATTCAAATTCTGATGAATCAATAAGTTATAAGTCATGTCATTGGCTGTGAAATGAGATAAACATAGCGGAATTTTGCATAGAGTGCAAGAACACCGTATAAAATCCAAATCTAAACTATTGAGGGGCTAAACAAGTAGAATTGGAAATATACCCAGATAAAAAGGGACCAACTTTGAAGTTTCTGCAGTTTAGAGTAGAGTAGGGAGACGGCCATCTACAGGCACGAGCATAAAAAAAAAAAGTACCTGAATCCGGAGATACAAGCGACGAGTGTAGAAATCCTCGAGTCCCAAGCAGATGGGCGCATACCCCTAATTTGAAAGGAGAAGGAGAAGGAGAATTCCATGGATCGTCATGACGCGGATCGAGTGGATAAGAAGAAGAAGAGGAAGAAGAAGGAGGGTGGGGTAAGACGAGAAGAGAAACCTGAAGATCGCTGGAACGCCACCAGTCGAAGATCTTCCGGAAGAAGTCGCGGAATTGACCGAAAGCGAAGAGGAGACCGTAGCTAAAGTAGGTGGAGAGAGCGGTCAAATACGGGATGGTGATCATATTGATCTCGCCTCTACTCAAAGAAGCTCGCTCCCTCCCTTCGAAGAAATCAATGGCGGCCAAGGGGATCTGCAGAATCATCACAACGTCCCCTCGGATCAGAACAAGAAAGAAGAGGAACACAAACGCAGCACGAAGACACGCACACGGACACGCGGAGCAGACACGGGAAGAGACGTACCGAGAGATCGATCCCGGGATCCGAAACCTCGTACGAGGGAGAGGGGGAGAGATTCTGAGTTGGGGGGGGGAAGATGCTCGATCGACCGAATCCGCTCCTCCTTTTCATATAATTCTCGGGCTTTTCCTATTTTATATCCCCTCCCTCCTCCTCTCTGTGAATTATTGGATTGGATCTTTCAAACGTTAGGAAGCCATTTTCGCTTCCTTCTGAATTCCTCGTCTGTGCATGTATGGGGGGTTGGGCGAATTTTCTGGGAAGCGTTGCGTTGGCACGCGAGAAAGGTCAAAAAAGATTAGCTGAACCCGAAACAGGGTCGTCCGTCAAGAGCCCATCGGAACGATAACACGGTGCCGGGCCGACAGGTGGGATCGATTCGATCGTCAACCGGTCATTTGCTGGTAGTGAAAGTTGATTTGGGCTTTTAGGCCCATCGACCGACTAATGTGAGGCTTAGGCCTAGACAGGACCATCTGTCGATATCCTTTGCATTTTACTATTTATTGGTTTTTTTGGTAATAAGTTCGAGGGCAGCACGAAATGCACCCAGATCTCTGCTGGGTTTTTGTAATGATTGGGTATTATTTACATCGACGCATGCTGGTCAATGCATGTCTTGCTTGATTGGGGTTAAAGCGCGCGACAAAAATGGTATGGAGGCTAAAGGTTCGGAGTAGCTAGAGGTGCTTCATAATGCGAACCAAAGCTTGACTTCTAATCCTACCCCACAGCTGTAAGATGTCTTCCCACACTTTTAATGATTGCAATTAGCAAGCCTGCTTTGGAATTAATTATACTATACCAGTAAAAAAATAGGGGACATAGCTAACCTCAACATCCTTGCAATCCACATTACATGTGAATTGATTGACGGATTACCTCTATTTTGTATGATATTGTAGTCTAGTATAATCACGTCAATGTCAATTCCACGTTCAATCCGCACAGTCTATCCCGTGCTCAAAAGAGGGGTCACAACTACGTACATCGAACACATGCGGCATAGTTCGTGAAAATATAGCACGTGAAATTCGTGACGACAGTTGAAAACGATAACGGGTGAATGATTAATTAGCGAGTTTCTAACAATGGAGAGACCAGTAGATACAAATCATTTAAGTTGTGGTATTTGATCAAGCAATTCATGAACGATTCCGGTGAATGCATGCTCTCAATTATCACGAGGATAGAATTAGGAAGAAGCGATTGGAAAGATAATGATTGAAATAATCGTTTTCATCATAATAATGCATGGCAAGTTCAATTACCCGATGAAATCCATAAACATATGTTAGTATTCAAAAGTAAGGAGAATACCAAAGTCTAGACCTTAGCGCCATGAAGTTTGGTGTCTCATTGAAATAGATCCACCAACTTTGCTACATCAAATAATGAAGAGAGCTTTACAGTTTTATAGCTTTTCGGTAAATAGCATAGAGAGGAGAAGGAACGAGGTGCGCGCAGGCGACAAAAAAGCGCAAGCATATAAAACGAGTGGATATTTCATTATAAGAGAACGATATAATTATAAGTTGAAATTGCATGATCAAGGCAACAATAATAAAAACGTTCCAGGCATATAATTGATGGCGTGGGTCGCAAATGAGAGTAGTTTTGAAAGGAAAGATTTCACATAATTAATCTCTCCATGGAGCCAGAAAGAATCACCAAGAATAAACTATATATAAAACCATAAAAAGTAAGATAACGGGCTCATATCTTACTCAAAATGAATAGGATAGATAAACTAATAGTTTACCAAGGTTAATATTGAGATTATAAAAATTGAGACAAAACTCACTTTCTCCCTCAAAAAAAAAAAGAAAAAAAAAGAAAAGAAGAAGCTAGCACCTAGGAGCAATAGATATGGGATGTTATGGTTCTTCAGTAGCATCCGGGTTGCTCGTCTCGGTCCCATCCCAGGTCATGTCACATGGACTATGGAAAGGGCGAGGGAGGCAACGCATTCACATTTACTTACTTTCTCATTTATGGCGGAATTATGCAAATTGACTTGCGCCATCGAACGAGTTTGACTCGTGGGATCCACGTCCCGAGCCATCCGTTCCTTATATTATAGCGTTAAATCGCGTCGCGACGTCGACGATGGAACAGCGCGATTGCGACCGAGAGGGTGAGCGCATGCAGGGATGCGAAACGCGCGGGATGGCTCAAGTCAATCGCTTCGCGTTGGATCAACAGTTAATACAATTAAATGTGACACGTAAGGGTTTCGTCTCCCCTCGGGAAAGGCGAGGAGGGCCGACGAAAGCGACGGGACATACAGCCCAAATTACTGCCCAAAAAAAAAAAAACTCTAATGGATTTCCTTTCTCGTTTCGAGGAAGTCGGTACCGGACAGGCGAGGCCAGCCCATTATAGATTACAATAAAAGAGCGACCCCCTTTCTTTTTGCCTTTTATTTTCCCCCTTTGGCGTGTGAAAAACATAGGAGGAAGCGACCTGGCAAAGGGGCAGGAGGCCCGTTTGACTCAGCTCCCTCTCCCTCTCTATCCCTCTCCCTGTCCTGAGAAAACACTACCCACCAATGAAAGATCAGGGGTGGGGGGCACACCTGTCCCCACGAGGAAGCAATTTTCCCAAATGAATCTGGCCCGTCCAAATTGACGAGTCACGCATGTATGGGCCAATCCCTCTGACTGAGATCTCTCCAATTCCACCATCATCATCATGCTTTTAGTTTTGAGTTTGTAGTAGCAGTAGTAGGCTCCGTCAAATCTTTTGATGAGCTGAGCCGGCTCAAAGTTCAACTCTCTCTATATGTCTTATTTCCAGAGCAGAAGCAGCGCGGTTGGTGTGGGAAATGCGCGCCAGCGCGCCTACAAAGCCAAAAAAATAAACAAAAGCCCAAGTCGCGCTCGCCGCTCGGCTTCCTTCCCCGGCTCAGTCACCCGTCAAACATATATATGAGCACAGCACATTCCCTCCCCACCTTTCAGCCAGTCTTTCCTCCTCTCCTTTCCTGTCCCCTCAGTCTTCTGCGCCTGTCTCGAGTGATATCTGGAAAAAGCAAAGACCAAAACCACCCTCCCAAAAGAGCTCTCTGACCTGACCGCGACGTAAAAGGAAGGAAAAAAGCCGCCATGAGAGCGCCGGATGATCAAGAAGACGATGACCCCGTGGCCATCTGCAACCGCCTCGTCTCCTCCCTCGCCTCCGAAATCCCCCGGGCGGTCCACTTCAAGCCCAAGTGGTCCCTCCTCCGCTCCCACCTCTCCCTCCTCCCGGCCCTCCTCCCGGACCTCTCGCCGCACCACCCACTGTCCCTCGACCTCCTCCGCTCCATCTCCCACTCCCTCCGCCGCTCCCTCTCCCTGGCCCTCAAGTGCCAGCTCCCCTCCCTCCCCGACGGCAAGCTCCACACCCAGAGCGACCTCGACTCCTCCCTCTCCCTCCTCCTCCGCCACCTCCACGACTGCGACGTCCTCCTCAAGAGCGGCCTCCTCCTCCTCCCCCCCGACCCTCCCTCCTCCTCGTCCTCCTCCTCCTCCTCCTCCGCCCTCCTCTCCAAGCGCGAGTCCGTCCGCGCCCAGTCCCGCGACCTCGTCACCCGCCTCCAGATTGGCGCCCCCGACTCCAAGAACTTCGCCCTCGACTCCCTCTCCGCCCTCCTCTCCCAGGACGACAAGAACGTCATCATCGCCGTCGCTCAGGGCGTCGTCCCCGTCCTCGTCAAGCTCCTCGATTCCGGCTCTCTCGAGGTCAGGGAGAAGGCCGTCGCCGCCCTCTCCAGGGTTTCCACCGTCAACAGCAGCAAGCCCGTCTTGATTGCGGAGGGCCTCTTGCTCTTGAACCACCTGCTCCGCGTGCTCGAGTCCGGGAGTGGTTTCTCCAAGGAGAAGGCCTGTGTTGCCCTCCAGGCCCTCAGCTATTCCAAGGAGAATGCCAGGGCTCTCGGCACCCGGGGCGGCGTCTCCTCGCTCTTGGAAATCTGCGTGGCCGGCACCCCGAGCTCGCAGGCTTCCGCCGCTGGGGTTCTCCGAAATCTCGCCACTTTCCCAGAAATTAAGGAGAACTTTATGGAGGAGAACGCGGTAGTGGTCCTCCTGGGACTCGCGTCTTCAGGGACTGCTCTGGCCCAGGAAAATGCAATCGGGTGTCTCTGCAATTTGATAGCCGGCGACTCCGATTTGAAGCTTACGGTCGTCAGAGACAAGGGGATTGAGTGCTTGAAGAACTACTGGGATTCGGCTCCGAGCGAACGGAGTCTTGAAGTCGCGGTCGAGCTGCTGGGCCAGCTCGCATCGTGCCAGCCGATTGGGGAAGCTCTGGTTTCGGAGGGGTTCATCGCGAGGTTGCTGTCGGTTCTGGACTGCGGAGTGCTGGGCGTGCGGATTGCGGCGGCCCGAGCTGTTTGTGAACTGGGTTTCGGCCCGAAGACCAAGAAAGAAATCGGGGATTGCGGGTGCATTGCCGCGTTGATCAAGATGCTAGATGGTAAGGCCGTCGAGGAGAAAGAGGCGGCCGCCAAGGCATTGTCCAATCTCTTGCTCTACGCCGGGAATCGGAAGATCTTCCGCAAGGACGCCAAAGGGATGACGAGCGCGGTCCTGCTCCTGGACCCTTCGATTCAGAATCTGGACAAGAGATACCCCGTATCCATATTGACATCGCTAGTGCATTCTAAGAAGTGTAGGAAGCAGATGGTGACCGGGGGGGCATGCGCTAATCTGCAGAAACTGGTGGAGATGGATGTGGAGGGTGCCAAGAAGCTGTACGGTAGCATCAGCCGCGGTAAGATATGGGATGCGTTCACCAGACCATAGTCCAGATTTCTTGAGCGGAAGCTGATCTTGGTGACTGTAGAGGAAAGATTAATTTGTCCATTTCCTTGTATGTACGTTAGTCCTCCTTTTACTTCCGCCTTTTTTTTTCAACTATTTATCTGTGTTCGTTCGTTCGTTCGTTCGAAGCGAGGAGTCCTTGTTAATAAATCTGTTTAACTGCCCAAAGAAAATAGTACAGAATCTCAGTGGGTGACCTAAGTCACCTAACTGGGTTGACGTTTCCTGGGTTTTGCAAAGGAGCCCCCAATAAGTACTGTTTCTCTGTTTGATTAATTTGGTTCCTTCTTCCTGGTAGGCTTTTGAAGTCTTCCTCAACTCCCCAAAGCGATGTCAATGATTATGCAGTCTCCAGAGCTTCCTCTTTTCTTTTCTTTTCTCTTTTTGCCCTTTTAAAATTCTGGTTTGCCTTGTAGATTGATTCCAGTTGTTGGGTACATCGTTCGATGGTCAACTCTCGCCCTTAACTGTTCTGTTCGGGCGTATCTTGTGGGGGGGAGGGGGGTGGGGGGTAGAGAATAGGTATCATTGTATAGGATAGTTGAGGCTCATCCTCCCTTCAAAACTGGGATCTCTCGAATGGTGTGTTTTTTGTCTTTAAAAATAAGTAATGGTCGTTATGAAGAGCGTGCGTGCTTATTTTGGCAGCTTGTATCATGGAATCTGAGGGAAATTCCACGTTCTCATTCTTCTTTGTAAGCTTCCATTGGACTTGTTGGGGAGGAGGGAATATATTCGAGATGGAATTATATGTGATGATGAGATTATTTGGTTTTCGTGGGGGAGTGCATGCATTTGGTGGGGGGGTGGTATACCATGTGCGATTGTTCTTTCGACCATGTGCCATCGTCCCACACTTTATGTGAGGCTTTGGACTGTTTTGTGCCGGCCTCAAAAGGTAAAGGACCTGCTGGAAAAACCACTCGATGGAAGCATCCAAATCAGTGTCATGAGGATAATATCTTTTCATCTGATAGGACGTATGAAGCAGAAGGAAGTCTCCATTTAGTCTTCAACAGTAGACCCATGCATTATGCGCCATTAATACTTTTCGGACGGACCAGTTTGGGTATGTTTGTGATGATTATTCGGGTTGAAAGTTCGGGTCCTTTAACGAGAAAGGGGGGTTAATCATTCTGCGACCATCGTTGTCACAGAAATAGCTAGGTCGGGTTCTTCCTGGATAAATAGGTTTCGCACCCTCTAAATCAACGGCCAAGTACACTACATTTGCCTTCCAGAATAAAGTACGTAATTCCAAACAACTGGTGGAAAATAGACGAGGTTGAATGCTGTATAATATGATCTGATTGTAAGCTGCGGAGCTCTGAAAATATCCTTTCCAATCCAATATCCAATCTCAACAAAAGTCCGGGTCAATAATCTCTGAGAGAGAGAGAGAGAGAGAGAGAGGTTCGGAGATGGGACTACTGCTGTATCATTGCCCCTGAGGGAACAAAGTATGGCATGAGTATGGCATGTAAGGACTAGGTCGACCTTCAACCCAGCTTGCAAAACCGAAGTTGGTATAAAGAATAGCAATCATGAATTTCACACGATAATCTCAATGCACCAGAAATTACCTTACCATTTACAGATTGAAAGTGGGTTACTGCCCCCCATATAAAAAAGGCCAAAAGTGATCAAATGTACATATATGTACAGTAACTTTTCATGAGGAAATTTAACCTATACAGAATCTCTGATGCTGTGTCCAACTTTGTGTAAAGAAGGTGTGCTGGACCATTCAGTTTAAGTTGAAGTATTTTGGATCTGATGGAAAATGATACTCCACGTGCAACTGCAATCCAAAATCAGCTACTTTAAGTAATGAATGTAGATGAAATTACGGATGAGATCAATTCCATTGACCATGGAAGCAGGGGACTCTTGAAACTGATACCAGACCCGATTTATTCAAATTCTCTTCATTTTTTTTTAAATTGCATAAGGACTATGCGAAAGCTAAAAATTATCAATGACTGGAAAGAATTTATGGAGAAATCATAACACCGCAACATGGCCGGAGACATGAGATTAATAACAGACAAACCACAGCCTACACCCATACAAATCCAGCTGTAGCCCAAGCCAGTGCACCTATTTCAGCAAATGAGGTGTTATATACCTTGCCTTCATCTGAGTCTGAATGGCGTTGAGGGAAGACAACTTTCAAGTCATTGTACAAGTAGAATCGCCGTGGCCCATCGTTGCAATTGTTTTCCCCAGCTGAAGCAGATGATGGATCAGAGTTGCACCTCCGTACAGACCTGAATTTCTTGGAAAATGGGCAAAAAAACCGGAGATGAAGGGCATAACGCAAAGAGCCTCTAACACCAGGGACCTGATTGACCTTTGATGAACTAGCAGGTATTGTATTTGTATCTGATTGGGAGCTCCCATCGTCAGTCTTTGCAGGCTCATCATCATTCATGGCGAATTTTCTCAAGTGATGCGGAAGATCATCGATGCAGCCAGAGCCTTTTGCCTTCAACTCTTTATTTGGCTTTGCTGACGTTTTCACATATTTAATATCATCTAGTTTCGAATAATTATTGCTGGGCTGTGGAGAATGTATAATTGCAGGCGGCTTAAAATCAACTTTTGCACCAGTGTCTCTCAGACTTCCATTTTCCACCTTAGGATTCGATCCAGAAGATGCTAACATGATTTTTTGACGCATGAAGGTCTGTTACCAGGCACACCAGGAAAAAAAACAGGCAAAAGAAGAGGTTCAGATGTCAAGGAGCAGGATTGGGGTATCCGCTGAATTAAAAATAAACTCAGGCAAGCAGACAGAAAAAGTGGGTTCAAAGCACACGCCAACTTAGGTCCTAGTGAAAATCATAGGAATTCTCTCGTGAAATGTGAGGAGCTATATTCTTCTTCTTGTCCATTCCCCTCATTCTATCTACACATAAGCAGGCTGCTTTCAATTCAGCTTCACAGTCAAGCAAAGGGCAATAATTATTCAAAATATCTTCTTCGGAATTACAGCAAGCAAAGCGCAATAATATGCAAAAGCTCGAGGAACCAGAATTTCACCATGGACGTCATGTGACTGTACTAACACATCAAAGACCGCTACCAGTGGTTTTTTCATCTTAGCAGAAACACAGGCACACAAACTGAAATCCCTCGTACCTTTGTACCTGCTGGCATGTCACTTAAGTCATAGTTACAGATAAACGTGTGGATAGGTGTCTTCTCTGGGTTGCTAAGAACCTGCCCAAAAAAAGTGCACCTTGTAAGCATATGAAGCAGCATCACTCATTGTCTTGTATTACTAATGTAGTTGAGCTCATTACCGGACCTCAATGATTGAATCAAACATGTATGTGCACGAGCTTGTGTTTTCAATCTTAAAAATGTTTCGCTCTGGTTTTTAGCAGGCTTTCTGGTGAACTCTTTTAGGGCATTCATGATAAGAATACGATCAGGGTTTTGAGAAACATCAGAAGAGTGATCAGGTCATATGAATGAACCAATAACTTGATTAGATTAATTGAGTAACGTATATCTAATAAAAAAGAAACGAGCTCAAGAAAATAATTAAGCTCTAGAGAGCCAAATCTTGTTGCTTACACAAGTCCACTATAAAAGGACCAACTATAATGTGCCTCTTCCAGTTCAAAACCGCCTGTGTTAACTTAAGTTGAGGTGATTCAAGTGTATTTGCATAGAAGTTTCTTTTGTGTAGTCTTTTCATTTTCGATGCTTATTCCAAGCCACAGTTCCACATTCCAATACCAGTGAATAACTACAGTGGAAGGTGACCTCGCATTTAGCGAGAGAGTTTGAAGCCTTTGTTTGCTTGATTTACCCAACTTCACTTCAGGCAACATGGTAATTGGTTCTTTTGCTTTTAGTTATTGTTTCTTTTCCATCACGCCCTTGGACATTTCACTCTTTCTCATGAATCCTAATATACCTCAGCTAGATCCATTGTATGGCTACAGATAGAAACATAAGCGAGAAAAGGTTCCTGACTTGATTGGCAACTAGTATAGACTTTCTTTTGGCCAAATTAATTTAGACTTGATTACCATTACCACTATTCTAGGGTTGAAGGTGAATGTCAAGAAATTACCAGTTGTATTCGGCCTTTCATGGGTATACGCAGGGAGCTCTTTTCTTCTTGTGCACTGTTCACACTCTTGCTTCTCTTTAGTTTTGCTCCCACACAAACGTCAGCTGCCAAGGTATCAGAGAGACCTATAGAAGAGTAGTACAGTAAGTAGTTATCTCCGTCTACACTGGTGACTGCAAACGGAAGTTTCTGCACTTTGGGAGAAAAATCACCACCAGTGACATTAAGAACAGCGAGAAAACCCTCAATCCTCTGCATATGAAAGTGATAGTGAAAATCAGATTATCGGTTGGAAGTGATTAAGCTAGGCACAAGTCATAAGCTGACTTTAGGTCATACACACAGGATATAAAATCAAAGGACTTAGAATGGTAACCTGGTTGACTTTACGCGATGAGAGCCGACCTGACAAGAGGGACTCCTCAAATGAACCCACTAATGATCTTCTAACTGGAAACTGAACTAATTTGCAACATTGAGAGTTATACTTTAAATCAGGACCACAATGCTTTCCACACCCAGTGGTGCTCTCTGATGTAAAGGAAACGAATTCTTTGGGTATTGAATTATTTTTGTGCAAAAATTGAGTATTCTGAAAGTCCATCCCCACATCAGAAGATAAAACATTGGTCAAAGCTCCATCGAGCAACATTTCCATGTCCTTTGAGGCTATACAGTCATCCTCAAAATTCTTTGGAATGCTTTTGCATCCGCTTGTGGATCTCATCCTATCAAAAGGTTTTGGCCCCAGAGGAGACAGAGATAATGGCGGTGAGACTGCCTTTTCCTTGGGTATGTCTATGGCAACTGATGAGGACCTTACCTCAGTTGTTCCTCTCATATGATTCATTCCAGGAGTAAATGTAGAAGATTTAGACTGCATTGCCATTTTCTCAAGCAAAGGGCCATCGGTAAGAGGAATGGAACTTTCTCTGCAGTCATCTCCAAGTGGATTCTTCCGCTTTGAAAGAGGGTCCGCTGACCGGATAGTGAAGTCAGAATCGCCAGAATTGCCAATATGAGCTTTTTTAGGTTCCTGCATTAAGGAGATGCCATTTTGAGAACTACCATTTACAGATATGCTTTGGCCAATATCTAAAACGTCACCATCAAATTGGACTGGGAGAAGCATTCCATTCGGAGGGGACAAGACTCGCTTCCTGGTTAGGGAGCCAGAACCCTCATTTGTCCTCCCTGGTCTATTAACCTGACTGAATAAAGACGGGTTTCCATTAACCATATTTGACAGAACATCTGGTGGTCCCAATTCAAAACCCACAATCCTAACAACAGGTGCTCGAGTAATCTGCCCCCTTTTACCATGCAACCACTCATGTTGATCGATGGCGTTAATTCTCAAACTTTGCTCCTCCCACTTATTGTCTTTATGCTGGTACAAGTCATCTGGATTCCTTGAAATCTCGAAGTTAGATTTCCTTTGCAGCTCTCCAGAAGAAAAGGGAGCCGGAGCCATATTCACACGTATCCAGTTCCCGAGCTTCCCCTCATGCACTGCAGTCATGTCATGATTGTGTGCACCAGCAACAAGAGATGTAGCCTGCACAGATGTGCTTACCAGTGCTATATTGTCATAAGAATCTCGGGGGCAATGCCATTTACAATTCAAGTGTGCACTTGCCACAGACTCTTCTACAATCCCTTTAGCTCGGGTTCATCCTCTTTTACACGGCTCCGCCCTTGCTGAGAAGTGTTTCCACATGGATAGAATAATGACAATTTCATTTCATTTCCTCAAAAAGCCTACAGCCTCAATTGTCCTGTTGGACATCCCTATGGGCGCCATGAAGTGAGACTCTCATTCAATATTTATCGGTTGTATGTCTGAGCAGTAAGTTGAACCGAGGGACTATGCCTTCTCAGGTCCATTATGGATCTTGGACAAGACTGCTTGGTCAGTTTGAGCTGAAACCAGAAATGGATGAGGATTACACTCCATCACCTTACAGGGACAAAAGTTTATGCAGAGAGATGCCCAACCCGGCAATGCAGTTCCAAAAGGCGAAGGAAAGAATCTGATCGAAACATTCATTTGAATTTGAAAGGATTTAGCGTATCATTTTAAACGATCACGCGAATGATAACATGCATTTCCAGGATATCACAGGTCCTTATAGCATCTTCTATTTTACAACCATGCTACCGAGAGGAAATACAGAGATGGAACGAACTAAGACGAAGGATACTTTGTTTGGTCAGCTCCGATGAAAAGAGAACCCGATCGATGGAATTGAATGCAATGAAACGGCGTACATCCCGAAATTGAAGTTGCAAAGGAATATCAACCCGGACTTGTGCACGACATCGAAAGCGTTTGCCAATGCACGACGGCTGAACATTCTGCCCCAAATGACGAGACCAATCCTGCTCTCTCGTATTTCAATGGAAAGCAATTGAGACATGGAACTTTAGCGCTCAAATCATTCTTGGGAAGGAGAATGACACCAACTACCGATCCGCATGGAATAAGAGTGGCAGACGAGCTCAATCAAGCTGAGGGGGCCAAGGCTAAGGAACCAGCAGAGACGACATTTTAGTTTTGGAAATCGTAGATGACACGAGAACGAAACTACAAGTACCACGCGACCGAGCTAAAATGCATGACAGCCAATGGACACAGATTAGCAGCAACCAACCAAACGCAGGCGAAACACAGAAAGCCCAAGGACAGTCTAGAATGGAGATATGATCGGTTACAAGAAGAAGGAGGAAGGAAGAAAAAAAAAAAAGAGAAGGGAAGGCGCGAGAGAATGACGCGATCACGCACCGGCAATCGCTCGGCAGTCAGCTCGTGATCACCAACACCGTCGTCGTCGTCGTCGTCGTCGTCGTCATCATCAGGATCGTAATAGAAGAAGAGGGGGCACTCCGCATCAATGGTCAAGTCAAAAGGGGGAATTTTCTCCTCCTCCTCCCTGGTTAATAATGGTTACGGGGAGGGAAGGAAAGAAAGAGGCTTCGGCTTCTTTATTGGGATAACGATGGGAGGAGTGGATGCGAGCCTTCCAAAATGACTCACCCTCGACTCGCTCCAGTCCCCACCGCCACCGTTCTCTCTTTCATTTTTTCAAAGCTTTTTTTTGGTTTTGGGTGGTGCAGGAGGAGTGGGATTGAACTTGCGGCTCCATTTCCGTCGACGTCCGCGTCGATACGCTCGCTGGTGGCCCTCGTCGTCGTCATCAACCGCGACAATCCATCTTTTGGGCCCCGGCCCGATATTCCTCCTGGGCTGCGCCCATCTCCATTCTCTCGTCCGCTTCGAGCACGGCCATTTCATTCATCTGTCCCGCCGTCACCCCGCCGATTTCACGTGATGACATAAATGATCCATGAATTTTGGCTTGCTGTGCAATGTGATTTATAAATTTTTAATTTGTTCAATATGATTTTTGAACCTTAGTTCAAAGTGCCATGTGGTTTCCGAACTTTTAATTTGTTCAATGTGGCCTATGAGCTTTTAGTACATGTTCAGTGTAATCCCTGAATTATATGAAATTGTCCGATGTCGTCCTTCATTAATTTAAGTTCAGGGATGATATTGAACATTTTCATATAGTTTGAAGACTAAATTGAACATGTGTAAAAAGTCCGGCGACCATATTGAACAAATTGAAAGTTTAGTGATCATATTGCACAATTGGCCACAGTTCAGGGACCGTATTGAACAAATTAAAAATTCGGGAACCACATTGCACATCGAATCAAAGTTCATAGACCATTTGTATCATTTTCCCAAAGTAAAAGCGAGTCTGCCACCCTTGCCATATTTATTCATTGCCCACTGTCGTTAGAGATGACCATAAGCACTTCAGATTTACTTTTAATAGTTTACTTAATCAAAATCTCACCGTCTTTTGGTTTTATTATTAAATTCAAAACACCCGAGACTTTCACGACCTATAAACCCCGACATGCAAGTTTACATTATAACTTTTTTAAAATCTGGATAATATTTTAGAATTCGAAACGAGAAGAAAAAAACTTTTTTGCTTTTGCTAAAGCACGAGCAATGCACTTTGTATGTATAGCGAATGATATCATCGGATTCGTTATCGTAAAATCAAACGAAAATTGTGCTCACATAATATGAGGGAGTGAAGAATAACACCTTCATCCTAATCACTATTAGACCCGATCAATCCGCGGAGCAATCCTCGTATTAGGAACTAAAAATTCTTACAAAGGCTCACTTATATGCTTAAAAATTTACTGACTTTTGTTATAAAATGACCGGACCTATATGGACCTAATTAAGCAGGCTCGACCCGAAATGGGAGGCTGTGTGCCCATATCCACATCCACACGCATTTTACCCACTCAGGTCTAGCCGGTATTGACTTCCATGAAATATACTGCCCTAATTTCATATGAACCAAATAAGATGCAAGGAAAAAAAACCCAGTTGGCAGCTTAAATTGATTACAGTTGGTGATGTGGGGAGTTAAACTCGTGTCACGCGCTTCATCCACATCCACATGTACACATTTTCTCTTCTCTCTTAACGAATAGATTGATCTCATATGATTGCATATTTTCTATTCGACAATAGTTCAAAGCAAATCCTAGTATACAATCGCATTATTTCATCTTAAGAATATTAAATCCTAATCCAATTAAGCATATTTTCAGTTACGGTTTCGTCCATTCATTATACATATATATGAATCACGGCTAGAAAATATTTGAAGAGTTGGGTTGCATTGGGAAATGGATTCGGGAGGAAGTCAAGATGAGAAAGTTGGATCCCAATATTTCTCTCCTGGTATGGCGGCGGATGATTTTGATCAAGGAATCGTTAACACATGCATGGCATGGCACTGATACTGCCAAGCCAAAGGAACTTTTTTACTGCACCGTATCTCGACGACGACGATGGATCGATCCAAAAGCAGAGAAAAAAGGGGACATCTTCGCTGCGAAGGAAAGTACCAAACGCATAAATCAAAGTGCTAATCGGATCAATTATGGCTGCTTCCTTTGACTTTATTTAGCTTCCTTTTCCAGAGGGTCTCTTGCTTTCCTTCCCAAAAGCATGACTTTTTTGATGGACTTGCCCCTTCGATCCTTCTTTCGAATTTCAACGAGGAACTCATTAACGAGAGCACTGTATAGAGCAGTCGTCATCTCGCTCGGTTGCTTGCTCAGTGCTAACAAAGAGAGGTGCGGCCTTATAAGCTTTTTCATGTGTCATATATATGTTCACCAAACAAAGCGACTGATCTACCGTGGAAAGTCACAAAAGTGGCGTTAGAAAGCCCCCTCTCCTCCAACGCATGTGAAGAAGATCGAAGCGTCTTTTGGCGCAGAGGGATAAATCAAATGGCCAACCCATTACAATATTATCGCACAATCATCGAGCAAAACTGAAAGGAGATGATCAAATACGAGTTATTTTTCTCTCATTATCTTAGAAACTCCTAAAAACACGAGCGGGATCACATCATTTGCTGTACAAATCGCCAGAAAATGGGTTGAATCTTTCGCATAGTTTCGCTGATGTTATGTATATGTTTTCTTATTAGTCAGGCTTAGATGGTTCGCATCAAAGAGCTCTCTAACTATCCTTTTGTTGTAATTTATAGTGGAAAACACTCAATACCCTGATGAAAGCTACTCGACATGGACTATCTGTGGATCAACATATAGTGCTTAGGTGATGATGTTACTAAATTCTTCGTCATCTAGCTAACGCATTTCTTTAACGTTCATGAAGACCTTCAATTAACTGTCAGATGTTTTCTTTAACTTGTTGCCACTGTTTTGCGAGTGTTGCATGTACCAAAAGATTCGCAGAAAAATGGAACATAAAAACTACGATGCGTCAAGCAACGATTTGTTATGATCTCGGAAATTATTATTGTAGAGATAATGGGTGATACAATAATTTGTACACTGATGAACACTTTGAAGAACTAACATTACAGTCATCATAAAGGAGGACGCCTTTTTATATAATTTCCCAGCAGACCCACTCCCGTTCACTTCTCATCGTGACGATATTATAAAAGCCGAAGGTCCACACACACTCTACCACTCCTCATCGCATGCATTTCATCAAGTTCGATCCCGATCCTGAGGAAGAGTTTGTGTTTGCATGGCAAAGGTCAGCCAGTTCGGAGTCATCGGACCAATGAGCAAACTGCCTCCTGGCTTCGTGTTCGAACCAACCGACGAAGAGATATTATTTGAGTACTTGCGACGCAAGATTTTCGCCCTTCCTCTCCCTGCCTCCATCATCCCCGAACTCATCAACCTCTCCAACCATGATCCATGGGACTTGCCTGGTAATTCATTTGTCTCGTTGGTTCAGACTATTTTGTATCAGCTCACCACAGCGTTGATCGTATAAAACCATAAAGCGGCAATCTCTCGTGCATGTAATGGCTTTGCCTTATGTTTCATCTGAATTATTGTATGTGGCGTATGCAATGATTAACGACGCAGGTGGTGGGGAGCAAGCGGGATACTTCTTCAGCAACCTCATCGGAGCCAACAACGCTGTCATTCGAGCAACTTCTTGTGGATACTGGAAGGCACAGGGCGTCCCCAAACAGATCTCGCCTTCTTCAAGCGATGCTCACAACCGCATGATGGTGGGGATGAAGAAGACTCTGGTGTTCTACAGAGGGCGGCCTCCGCATGGGTCTAGGACGTCTTGGGTAATGCACGAATATCGCCTCGTTCCCGCACCCTCCGCTGCTCGTGCCCCGCAGCTGGTAATTGAATTTTTTTAGATATGTTAATACATACACGCATAAGGTTATGCGCATGACCGTTTTCTCCATTTTACATCGTTAGTTGTACTTTTACATTAGTCATTAGAACATAAACCCTCTATATATCTCTTTCATATAATGTGTCAACTGCTCAAGCTCGACTTTCATCTGTCTATCACTGCAGAATTCGTGGGTCAGCGAACTAGGAAGGTGGGTTCTGTGTCGCGTCTGTGTGAAGAAAACAAGCAGCGGCAGCCGCAGAGATTTCACAAGCATGGACGCGTCGTCGTCAAGCGGTAGTTGTATCACAGAGGACTCCTCATCAGGTGATGAGAATGAGGAACAGACTAGTGAATGGTTTCGTTCGTGAGCTTAGTTACATGTAACTGACGGTGAAAGGACCATTGCCGGCTTTCAAGATATCCGTGAACAAGATCTGATGAAATCTACAGTCGTGCGATTGTTGGTGTCTTATTTATCATCCATTCGATATGCCTTTTTCTTCAGCTACATAGCCCGCAGGAATCTTCATGCTTGATGACCCCACGTGCTATATATTCGACCAAGCACAACACAATTATATCTATTATGCTGACATGATATGCCAGCAAAGTTAAAACTTTAATTTGAAGTAAATTAAGATTAACCAACAAGCATCGCAGTTTATCTAGAAACTAAAGTTGAAGCATATCCATTTGAAGTAAACAACTACTTTGAGCTTATAGACCAAAAAGGGCAAGCTTCTTTTTTGACAACTTAGGGGGAAAACTCTCCTTTGTGATGTCAAGAAAACATTTACCTATATTCAGATAGTGGATTTTCAATCACACTACTCGCAATCCGCTCCGACAGGTAGACACGTGACCAACATAAAAATTGAATCATTGTCTGGGGAATATCCTAGATCCGAAATAGTCAATAAAAACAAGTGTAAAGCTAGCACAACGGTGCTGTAAGTCTTCAATATGATACGGTGGCTTCTCTCCACTTTTAATTTTCCCTAGATACCGCTTAACTTGTTTAACCGGTTCCCTTGAAAATTTAGAATTGAAAACTCTTACTTGGTGGGGAATTCTTCAAATCTCACTCAGTGAGATTCCTTGAATATGAAGAAAGAATAAACAACAAAAGGAAACGGAAAATTTTAAAGCAAACTAAATACCGAAACATTGATTATCAAATGTGGAGAAATATTATTAATAGCTCACAAGAAATTGTTAATGTCATCAGAAAGATCTAAAATTTCAAAGATAAAAAAACCACTTGAAATGCTGGCTTTGAGACTGATAACGAAATCATTGTGCATTCAAATTGCTCATCGTTCTTTTCACTCGAATCAAGTTATTCTAGAAGGATTCTCTGGTGACCTGAAATCAAGACCGGTGAATGAAAGAAGAAACTCATCCAAGAGTATTGCTTGGAATTAGGTATCCTGATGAAGTGGCAAGGCAGGTTCCAATGGCTTTTGTGGTGAGGAAGCCTGGTGCATATATTACATAAGCTGAAATCATGGGTTTCACTGCTGAACAGGTGTAGCCCTCTTGGAATCATCCATTTTGGAAAAATCTTCTTCAGTTTTTAGATTTTCCGGGGAAGGGGAGAGAGTTGATGTTCTAAAGATGTTAAATGCAAATGCCAATGCATCTATTCACTTGTCAGTGAAAAGAACTAGGACTCTATTTTTCTCGTTTTCAAGGGAAACACTATTTGAGGAAATTCCATGAAAACCACTTAACCTCCCAACGCTTTTGGCGAACCACAAATTACAGACGGTACGTAATTAATTTCAGCGAAACTGGAACTGGAGTTTAACCTACTGAGATCTCCGAGCTCGAAAGTTACGATTCGAACTCTTAATAAAGGGCACTCCGGAGCGAACTCGTGCCTCTTCGAAAGCTTATAAAATGAGGAAATCGGAGAGAGCGTGTGCGGGAAGAGGAAGATGAACCTCGATGATCGATGCTTGGCGATTTCCTCCATCAAGCAGTACCCTCCGAAGTGAAATTTTTTCTGAGAAACTCCGAGTTCCTTCCGGGAGAGTGAAATTTTAATCGCTGAGGGAGAGGGACATAAATAAAAATGGCGAGGTCAACGAAATCTCAACCGCGTTTGAGAAAATTACCGGTACACCATGTTATTCTACCTGACAACAAGAAAACATCGTGTCATTCGAAGAAGCCAATATTTCATCAGGCTTATCTGGACTAATGGAGTAACCTTTGGTTGCAAATTTCACTGACAAAGTTATCCAATGCATGAGGGAAAGCCATAAAATGAGCAGCTACGCATCAATGTGGTTGTGGTTGTGCATGCACAGAAATTTAGAATCTAAGCCTCAGCTGGGCTAGAGGTTTGACACATGTTAGTCATCTTAGTTAGTAGTCAGATTTGCGGAAAATGGAGTTTGACAGTTGCTCGCTAATCTTGTGAGAGTTGCTGATGGTATTGAACTGGATGGGATGCATTAGTATACGATTCAGCTAAACTCGTGCACTCAAGAGGATTTGATCAGTAAAAGTTTCATATTCTCTCTCTATGGCTTCCCTCTGCCGTTGTTGATCTCTTTCCTAAGAATTTCTGTACTGTGTCACAGGGATACGGCATGTCCCCCACTACGTGTCTACATTGCAAAAGAGAAAAAGAAGAAAGACAAGAACCTGTAATGGCAAACGAGTTCAAGGGAAGCACCAGAAACGCCATCCATGGCTCCACCGTGCTAGGCCTCACCAGAATCTTTATCGCCACCTTCTCGCACTCTAACTAGGTTCACTTCAAAAACATTCGTGGCGGTGACAATGAGATTTGGGACAGGCCTGATCTCTCGCCACGGCGGGTAGTCCGGCTCAAGATCATCGTTCCGCAACGGAGGAATCCGAGGAGTGAAGACCGAAGGGCTATGAGTGATGAACCCCCGAAGCACAGTTGTCGATGCCCCGTGGGGCAATGCATCGTCTTATACGCTTCGAAGCTCATTTCTTATGAATGCGGGTGTTACAGCGAGCGAGGGTCTCGGAGGAACAGAAGCTTTCGTCGCCAAGGGTACAACGAATATGGAGGAATCGAGGATGAGCTTGGCAGCGACGATGATGAATTTTATGAAATGCAGAGAGTGCAGAGAGAGACTAGGGTCTTTGTGTTTTCAACTACAACATACCTCGAATTTTTATTGTGCTACAGTCATTAATTCTCGATCAATTTTTTTTATTAGTATGTGCAATGCACGTGATTTTTTAAGCGACTTTTCTTTATCCTTAATCAATGCAAAAATGAAAAAACATATGAAATGGGGGAAAATATAAATTAGCTAACATTCTAATAGAACAAATAAATACGAGTAACGTTAAACAACAAAAATCTTTGAAATTTGATAAATATAACCACTTTAGTAAAACTATATAAGATATTTGAAGAAAAAGTATAAATAAAAAATTGAATACAAATGGAAATGGCCTCGAAAATGCTAAAGCATAAAAATTGGTCACTCATCATCATGTATATTTTAAAGATCAATTTGTGTAAAAAGTACCTTTTTAATAAAATATTTTGAAAAAAAATTATAAATGGAAATGAGGTCTTCAACTTTTGAAAAGAAATGATGAATCGAATTTAAGGTGATATGTTAAATTTTTTTTATTGGTCAATCATTTTTTTCATCAATTAACCATATATATTCCATTTTACCTCATTGGAACGGGGAGCCAAACTAGGGAACCAACCTGGAACTGTACCAGTAGGTTCTGGGTCGACCCGGACACTTGACCTACCTTTTAGAAAAGACATAATTTGAAAAATATAGTTATTATTTCCGAAAAAAATACCATACAAAGACCGGTCACATGGTGGTGAAAATGTTGATGGATTTGCTATGCTGTTTTAGCTTGAAACCCATTTTCAATAGTGGTGCGGAGCCTGTTTTACAATTGCATCCATCTCTTTAGTGGAAGAATTGTAGTTACGGAAAATCCGTGACTCGATTGTTCCAAAAATGTGGTTTGATTTTCAAAAAGAAAGAATTTCTAGGAATTGGACCGAATGGACGGACATGATATTGTCTTCGTTAAAAATTCGATTGCCATGAATGAACTTAAATAATTAGATGATTAGAAAACTCCAAATCCGACAAGATCAATCATTTCAAATCATCTAATTGGGAAAAATTTTAAAAAGTGGTATTTTACGTATTTTTTTTTTACCTAATTTGACCAAACTTTGACAGGCTATTACATTCACTCCATTTTGCACCTATGAAAACCAAGAGTGTCATTAAAGTGATTCGAGTCTTAATTGTTCCAACTTTGCATGGTGATGCAGAAGACTTATTAAGAAAATGTGCAGGCTCATTAAGTTATTTTTAGCATCTTTTTGAACTTTTGTTACATAATACTTCCTATTTTTCAATTCCTGTATAGTGCTATAATCATTCATTTAGTGATGCATATTGATAAGATCAAATTGGAAAAGAATGTGGAGGCACTTGAGTGTCTACTAGACGATTCGAGGGAGGAGGCTGCAGAAGTCGATGAATTTTCTGCAAATCAATACCATGAGTAGAAGAGAAAAGAATAGGATTACCAAAGCTTTGTTGACTTTCAAGTCAATGCTTTGCAGGTCCGTTAGCCATCCTTATGTCGATATTTCGTTATGTTTATAATGGACTCTTTCACAATGAGTACATTGGATTGCTAGGACTTGAGAGCAGCCGCAGAATTTATAAAAAATGAACTGTTAGAGAACAAAAGATGACACTTAGAGGAACTTCGTGACTTGAGTATGGCTGCGCTTAAAATTGCTACCTCATGATCTCTAGAAATGGTGCCGAGCTTGTTTTACAATTGCATCCATCTCTTTAGTGTAAGAAATTGGGCATCATTTTTCCATCCAACATGCCATTGACTCGATTTTTGTATCCACGGAAAGTTCATGAGTCGATTGTTCTAAAAATGTGATTCGATTTTCCAAAAGAAGGTGTTAGATCACGAATTTCTAGGAATTGGACCGAATGGACGGACATGATATTTTCTTTGTTAAAAATCCGATTGCTATGAATGAACCTACAAAATTTAGATGATTAGAAAGCTCTAAATTCAACAAGGTCAATCATTTCAAATCATCTAATTAGGAAAAATTTTAAAAAGTGGTATTTTACATATTTTTTTTTACCTAATTCGACCAAACTTTTACGGGCTATTCCATCGACTCCATTTTGGCACCTATGAAAAATCCATCACCATAATATTTTGAAAAGGTGATTCCTTTAGAACATAACAATACTTAAACTATGAAGTGGCAGACAAAACAATAAACATGCCTATTTGAGTTACTGCGGATACATAAGCCAAATCAAACAGAAAGCAAGGAGTCCTGGACGTCGGAGACAGATGATTTGACTTTTCGTAGGGCAATCGAAGATATGCCAAAGCCGGAGGTAGGCAGTAGCCACGACCTCCGGAGCACCTTTTGACCACAAATCCAACGGTGATGAGTGAACAAATAAAGGAAAGAAATGGATGACCATGAGGTGAAAGAGGAAGTGGTAGAGAGATAAAAAGGTGAATTAGATCTAGAAGCAACAACATTTGAGTTACTCATCGCAGGTGCTAGAAACTTGCGCCACCAGATACTTATGAGTTTGGCTTTTCGGAGGGCCGACTGAGATGAGTGATAACACTAAGAGGAATCTATTTTGGCTTAACAAACCGCACATAATTTTTCCACCCGACATCCCATTTACTTGATTTTTGCACCAACGGAAAATCCATGACTCGATTGTTCCAAAAATGCGTCAAATGAACCTAAGTTTAGGGTTTAATGTTTCATTATTATGTAGGTCTAACATTGACTATGATGGTAATTCCGAAAGCAGTCAAATGACGTAATATATAGAACTATTTACTGTTAGCGCAAATGGTGACCACTGTCCTCTTGCATGTTTCCACAAGAATGGTTCTACGATAATATATTTGTTGACTAAGCAAGTAAGATATGTCGTATTGTTAAGTTATTTGTATCAAACTTAATAGCTTGCTTAAATTTAAAGTTGTTTTTCATTCATATTGTAGTTTGATTTGTTTTGAGAAGAATATTGATTTGTAATTCTAGCCTTCTTAAATTGCTCTTTTGGAGAATTGATTAGGCTGGAATGTTTTGACCAGAATTTCTAGCAATTGCTTTCACGCTTTCATGGTCCGAATATATATAAATGTTGTAAATGCAATCTTTTTTTAATTTTGGACTCGAAATTTTGGCGATGTAGATATTTCACTTTCTTCTTTGTGTTTGTGGGACTCTTGAATTTTCCTTGCTTCCATTTGTTTTTGTTATCCCGTCTTGATGACTGCCCTTCAACCTTGTGGATAGCACTCTTTAAATTTTATTTTCGTTTTTCTACTATTTTTTAATATTTCAGTTGCATTCAAATCAACAAAGAGAAAACCTCATGACCACCCGCAAATACTTCACACAATACTTTTCGAAAAGATAGCTAAGGTTACCTTTCAATTTAATTGTATTGGCTATATTTCTTTGTGCCGCTTTTTTTTAGGGTATGTAGTTTGAAATAGAGGCTCAAATGGGATAAGCCTATGTTATGGATTGAAATGAGTGAATTCAAGAACTTGGATGGTGAGCCCGATGTCACGGAATTGGGCTTGAGGTTATTTGGACCGAAGTGAAGGGCCGGATAGGTGATTCTGTTGGAGCTGACTTGATTTTTTTTTTAATCTGATTTTTTTATGATTATTTTGATTTTTTATTTTTCTTCACACAAAACGTGCATGCTTTTTTTTTTAATCAATTAAAATTCTCGTGTGTTACGTATAAACGAAGTCTTAAAGATGGAATTATCGGGGTGGTCGCAGCCTAACACAATCATAAAAATTGAAAGAAAAAAAAGGGGCAAAGGAAAAGTGAAAGCAGTCAACTCTTATGAACTGCCCGCCACCTTCTTTCCTTTGACATCTAATAAAGAAGAGATTTCATAAACTTTCACTAACCGGAAAATAAAACTCATCAAAAGAGAGAGCAGCTTCCCCCCTAATCAAGCAAACACGCACTCGAAAACACTCTTTAGCTTTCGCTTTGTTTTTCCCACCAATTATCACCTTAACCCCCGCAAAAATTACAAAGTTAGGTCCCAAACACCCTTTCCACATTCAATGCTTTTCAAACCCTTCACCCTTTCTCTTCCCATTTTCAAATAAATAAAACGCCAACCTAAAACCGTGTTCATCCAGTTCTCTTCGTTCTCCGAGCTTCACTCTCTTCTAGCTGGAACAGCAGAAGGAGTTGGCAACATAGGGAAGAAAGAAAGATGAAGCGAATGGATACAAATGTCGTCCTCCTCTCTCTCTTGTGTGTCTCCTTCAGCTTCTTCCTCCCCACCGCCTTCTCTCGGACGACCTTGCCTTCTCACGCTGCGACCCTCGACGTCTCCGGCTCGCTCCAGAACACCCAGAGAGTTCTCTCCTTCGATCCTCGGTCCCAGACACCCTTCTCCGCCGAGCAAGAGCAAGAACAGCGCCAGAAACAGACGACGCCGAGCTCATTCTCCGTCCGACTCCACCCCAGAGAGTCCCTCCTGAGAACCCCATACGGGGACTACAAGGCCCTCGTCCAGGCCCGGTTCGCCCGCGACTCGGCCCGCGTCGACGCGCTCGCCGCCAAGCTCGCCCTCGCCCTCAACAACGTCACCCTTACCGACCTGATCCCGCTCCGGACGGAGCTCCAGCCGGAGGATCTGTCGACCCCGGTGGTCTCCGGCACGAGTCAGGGCAGCGGCGAGTACTTCTCGCGCATCGGCGTCGGCACTCCGGCGAAGCAGTTCTACATGGTGCTCGACACCGGGAGCGACGTCAACTGGGTCCAGTGCGAGCCGTGCACCGACTGCTACCAGCAGGCCGATCCGGTGTTCGACCCTTCGTCGTCGTCCTCGTACATGGCTCTCACCTGCGAGTCGCCGCAATGCGGGTCGCTCGAAGTCTCCGCTTGCCGCACTGGCAAGTGCCTCTATCAGGTGAGCAAAGTACTTTATGCATTGATTGAATTGCTGCTTTTGTGCGAATCTCAATGAATTTCGAGTCTCAATTTTGAAAAAAAAAAAAACTCATTTTAAAAATCGGTTCCGTACAGGTTTCGTACGGCGACGGGTCGTTCACCGTCGGCGATTTCGTGACGGAGACGGTGTCGTTCGGCGGCTCCGGGGCTGTGAACAACGTCGCTCTGGGATGCGGGCACGACAACGAGGGGCTCTTCGTGGGGGCGGCGGGCCTGCTCGGGCTGGGCGGCGGCCTCCTGTCCCTGACGAACCAGATAAAGGCGAGCTCCTTCTCGTACTGCCTGGTGGACCGCGACTCGTCCGAGTCGTCGACCCTGGAGTTCAACTCGGCCCCGCCCGGCGCCGAGTCGGTGTCCGCCCCGCTGGTGAAGAACGGCAAGGTGGACACGTTCTACTACGTGGGGCTGACGGGGATGAGCGTGGGAGGGGAGACGCTGTCGATCCCGCCGTCGCTGTTCCAGATGGACGAGTCCGGCAACGGCGGTATCATCGTCGACTCGGGGACGGCCATAACTCGGTTGCAGACCCAGGCGTACAACTCGCTCCGCGACGCCTTCGTCAGGCTCACCCCGCACTTGAAGTCCACCGGCGGAGTGGCCCTCTTCGACACGTGCTACGACTTCAGCTCCCTCTCCAGCGTGCGGGTCCCGACGGTGTCGTTCCAATTCAGCGGCGGCCGGTCGTGGTCCCTGCCGGCGAAGAACTACCTCATACCGGTGGACTCCGCGGGCACCTTCTGCTTCGCCTTCGCCCCGACGACCTCCTCGCTGTCCATCATCGGGAACGTGCAGCAGCAGGGGACGCGCGTCACCTTCGACCTGGCCAACTCGCGCGTGGGATTCGCTCCGAGCAAGTGTTAGGGAACCCACTAGATTTTGGGTGAACCATAGGTCAGCGAATTTACCGCTTTACCCCTCTCAGATCTCTCACGGAGAGAGAGAGAGAGGGGAGGGGCTGGGAGCGTTTTTTCTTTTCTTTTCTTTTCTTACTTTTTTTATTTCCTCAAGCTTTAAGTTGGACGCGCCTATAGGGGTATTATTAATGTTGTTAGGGGATAGGATAGTAAATGCGAATTTGCCTGGTTGGTGGGCGGATGAAAGTTATGGGCCCCCACCAAAATAAGTGCAAGAGGGGTTTGTAATTTGTATTTTGGTGGGAGTGCGAGTCTCTGATAATTTAATGTGGCATTACTTGAGCGCAGGGATAGTAGGCGAGGGCCGTGTTGGCAATATATTTGGATGATCGTGCAGGGTAATTATGGTATTCAGCGACGATAAGAGGAGGGGGGGGGGGGACAGGGCATACGTTGTCGAAAGGCGAGCATGCACGACACGTGGCAGCGCCACGGCGGTAGATTTGGATTTTTTTTTTGTGTGTGGGGGAGGAGAGGGAGGGAGGAAGGAAGGAAGGCAGGCAGGGAGGAAGGAGGGAGGGAGGGAGGGAGGAAGAATCCATCCCGCTGCAAATCTCGCCTTCTTTTAATCGTGGCCGTGGGGTTGAGTTTGTGTCCGTTGTTTTTGTTTTTTTCTTCTGTTTTTTCGCCCTTTTTCGGAGGGCAAAGATGAGTTTTATATATTCGTGAGTTAATCTTCTTTTTTTTTCGGACAACGTTTT
The DNA here is from genome assembly GCA_031216405.1 of Syzygium malaccense. Taxonomy (NCBI): domain Eukaryota; kingdom Viridiplantae; phylum Streptophyta; class Magnoliopsida; order Myrtales; family Myrtaceae; genus Syzygium; species Syzygium malaccense. The sequence goes on along the minus strand of CM062263.1, from coordinate 37,720,456 downwards.
TATTTTTCCGGGAGGGTCTCGTTGGTGTGGGGGCGCACTTTATCGAGAACCGCGTAGTGGGAAACAGGTCACATGAGAGCGTGGGGGGCCCCCCCTGCTTTGACAGGGAAGTGCGTCACTTAAAGGAAGGACAAGCGTCGATCTTGAGTTTTTGTTCATCGTGGGAGACGATATTTTCTTTTCCTTTTGTTGTTTTTTTTTCTTTTGTTTTGGGTTTTGGTCGGGTCCCGCGATGTGGGCGAAAGGTCAGGAGGACCCGGCCCGTGATTGTCGGCAGCTTCTCTGGTCTCTCTCTCTCTCTCTCTCTCTCATCAATGATTCTTTTAGGGAGGTTGGTTTCATCGTTTGATTGGCGGTGGTCCGACCCAATCAATGGCATTGCATGAGCGTTCTGGATCCGGAAGACGACGAATGATTGTTCCGTGATTGATTATCTATATGTCTAATCCTTGGTTAACGGGTGTGGTTAGATCGCGCTTTGGTTAAGGAACTAATAAGCAGATAGAGAACGTAATTTCCCGTGGACTCTCCTCATGTAGACACGTGCCTAGTGGGTTAATCAGCTCCCCACGCCCTAATTAACAAGACCAGTTTATGCTGTCACGTGAATAGATCGACTGTCGAATGGAAAAACCAAGAATTATCGTTTTAAAGTTCTCGAATGCTTGTAAAGTAAGGAAATATTTATTTCGCGAAAAATGAATTCTTTTGAAAATATTTTATTTAGAAATGATTAATAGCATCGCTTACAAAAATAAATAAACGAAAATTATTTTCATTATTTGTTTCGATAGTAAAAATATATTTCGTTGACTAATTATGTCAAGTGATATAAACGATTATTGTTCGCGAAATGAATAGAGCGTAATTGAATCAATGGACGTTGAATAACGGTAGCTATTGTTCATTGGCACTTTTGATGGTTCTACATGAAAGCAGATCGTTTCTCTTTAGAAAAATTTTCTTTTTCCAGATTCTCAACTTGATGACAAATAAATTAATAAAAAAACAGAAAAATGGACGTTGACATGCACGGTTGATTAGTGGGTCGTCGTCCAAAGTTAAAATGTGAACACAGCTGCTCATCGTCAAATCAAATGACTGCTGGTAAAAAGGGGCGGTCATTAGATGTTGAAAATCGTTATGATGTTGGAAGTTTGTGTTGGGAGGAGCGTATGGTTTGGTTTCTAAACAGCAAAGCGTCTCTTTTAAGTTGTCGTTAATCACTTAAGTCATATCATACACAAGGCACCCTCTCTATTGGGTAACTCCAAAAGCTGTGGCCCTTCTTCTTCAGACCTTTCTACGTTCTCGTGATAGGAGATTTCGAATTTGTCTAGGAAATTGTTTCGTCCATAGTGTACCGCTACAGAAAGACGTCTTCTATTATATTTTTCGCAGATGAGGATTTGCGCGGAAGATCAGTCTCGTAGCTAGAGAGACGACATCGAAACAAGAAAGAACAGAACGGAGTGGATCGGGCATCCTATTTCGTCTTTACGAGTGTGCTTGGAGCCTAGTTGACCCGACAATAGGGACAATAGTTTTAAGGAAATGTCCTGGGAGGAAACACCGATTAATTTAATTGGTTCAATAGACAAGATTCTCGCACCCAATTATGGTTTATAGAAAGGGGACAAATATATTGAGTTCAGACTGTGCAACTATAGTTTAAGGAGCTTACGCGTAAAAACACTGATGTGTTGTACCCCTTACATCAAATCAAAAAGCCCAAGGTGCTGATAATTTATTATTAAGACAAATATCTTGAAGCAAATCTGGCATTATTTAATCACATATTACTGCTAATGGTGGGTGGTTGGGTCCATAATCCATGTGATTGTTTCTTTCTCTTGCTTTTTTATTATCCCTATAATTTTTTACATACATTTTTTAATCCAAAGCCTCCATGTAGCATATATAGCCTTGGCGGCACAATGAACATCAAGTGCGCGGAAGAATTAATCCTTCTTTAAATGGTCAGATAATATGCTAGTTAGATAACGGGGACTTGAACCAATCACACTTATTATCGAACAAATAATCTATGATCATTATTGACAAATTGATCGGAAATCTGTTGCTGTCAATCAATCTCCAGTAGGATCGCTTAACCACCAAGTAGAATCCAAACTTCAATTGTGATGCTTCTGTTTTTTTTTTGAGATGTAAAGTCCAACGGTCTTACATACGCAAGGATAGACCATGTGAAGTCTCCGGACCAAGTCTCCATAATTCGTGCCATGGTTTCTTGCAAAAATTCAGTGGCCGTTTTCCCGTCCTTCACATTTAGACGGCGGTTCGTCAAACCAGAAAAGAAAGAGCATGGATTTGCTCGTAGGAACTGTCGATTCACGAGGATAACGTAATGCATTTCTTGTCATTATTTTGCCTAATTTCTTTAACATATCAAGGCGGTCCATCCTAGAGGGACCAAGAAATAAAGGCAAAAGGAGGTTTAACGACAAATCACTTTGAGTCATGCCCGAGTGCATGGATAGTGGATTGGGATCATGGCCGAGTCGACACTTTACCAATCATTTCTCGTTCGATTGAGGCCATTCTTCTTCCTAAGTTTTGTTTGAGTTGTGAAACAGCTCCTCCATTGGTTTTCCCACGTCCCAACTAGTTTTTGATTTTTTTTAGTTACCAAAAATTTTAAAAAAATATTTTTAACCGTCAAAATTTCTTTTTTGATTTTTACATAATTTAGTTCGCATTTCTCTAAGCATCCTTGCAAAATATCTCTGCAGCAAAAAGAGGGTTAACTTAAAAGGGAAAATGGCACAAATGGTACGTGAAATTTTGGCTAAATGTGCAATATGGTCCATGAACTTTAATTAAATGTGCAATGTGATACATAAACTTTTAATTTGTTCAATATAACCCTTGAACTTTTGATACATGCTTAATTTAGTTTTTTTTTTTTTTGGTAAGGATACATGCTTAATTTAGTTCCTAAACTATATATTGAATATTTTCATATAGTACATGAACTATATTGAACATGTACCAAAAGTCAAGAGACCATATTGAGTAAATTAAAAGTTCATGGATCACATTGAACATTAGGTTAAAGTTTAAAAACCGCATTAAATAAATTAAAAGTTCATGGATCATATTATACATTGGACAAAAGTTCATGAAATATTTGTATCATTATCCCAACTTTAAATCACTGTGAGTATTAATTACTAATTGGTGTGCCTGGGAATAGAGATGAAGAATGAATGGGACGAAATTCTTGGTGCCTCCCAAGCAATTCTTTGTCAACAGTGACATCTTGGGTCAACAAAGCATGGTTTGATTGCTTGGGGGGATCGCCATCTTGGGCCGAAATCCGTACAGAAAGGTTAGGGGATGAAGGGGGTGATCTGTGAAGCCTAACTAGGCTTAGGTCCAGCATAACTCTGCATTTTAGCTTAGGATTCGTTTGATTCGCAGAAAATATTTTCGAAAAAATATTTTTCTTATTTTTTGATATTTGGTTTACTTAAAAAATTGAGTCAACCGAAAATATTTTCCTAGTAAACGGAAAAGATTTTTCTACCAAAGCTTAATTTCAAGAAAATTATTTTCTCCTTGAAAGAACCGAAAACGTTTTTTGAAATATGACTAGCTATCAGCATTTGGACTCAAAACTCTACGTTTGGGTACAAAATCCCCAATGTTGGTTCTCAAGTCCTAGCATTCGAGACCAAGTCTTCGGCAGCCAGGCCTAGGCCCCGGCGCCCATACCCGGGTCCATCGAGGTCGGGCCCAAACCCTTGGTGCCCATATCCAATGCTTTGGCACCCAAACTCGGGTTCATAAAGGCCATACTTTGGTCCACGACGATCGAGCTTTGGTCTTGACCCTCAGGCTTGGGTCCACAAAGGCCGTACGCGGATTCTTGGCGCTTGGGCTTGGGTCCTTGGTTAATGAAATGTTTGTTCTTGTAAAAAAATATTTTTAAAAATTCAAATTTTAATTATTTTTTAAAAAAGAAGATTTTTTAATCAATTTTTTTTAATTATTTCAATTTTTCTTTTGTTTTCTTTTCTTCCTTTTTTTTTGACTTCTTCCTCGACCTGTCGCCGGCGAGCTAAAGCCTCGACAGATCAGGTGAGCTCTAGCAACGAGCTTGTGGTCTAGTCGACATTGGGCAAGGCTGGAGCTTGCCTATGGCCGGTTGTTGGCCCCATTGCTGTGGCCGGAAGAAGAAAAAAAAAGAACAATTAGAAATAATAAAAAAATGCGAAATTTTTGATAATTTTTCCAATCAGATTTTCCTTACCAAATTATTGTAAATACTTTCTAGGTCTTTTGTAGGTTTTAGCCATCCAGAAATGGTACATTTTCCGCGAAACAGATGGACCCTTAAATGAGTTTGGGAAAGATCGTAATTCTAAGCATAAAAATTGATTGAAAGGGTAGGGTTAAAGGGAATAACTCTTGATTTTGATGGAGTTGTTCCGTTTTTTACAATCTTAAAGAATTATGGGATTGTTAGGAAAATAATCACAATCAAACTAAAGAGTTGTGGGATGTTCAATCTGGTATTCAAATATTAATGAAAGAAAAAGAGATAGGTGTAAGGATTAGTACATCGCGTTTGTTAATATTCGAGATGCTAATATCACTACAGGGCACTCGTTAAGTGCACTTCATTAGGAATAATTCTATCGTGGAAAATATAAAGTTTCCTCAATTAGTTGCTTGGGACACTTGTTAACAAAATCCTATCACTAAAAACAGAAAATAAGTATAACATCAAATAAACAAAGCCCAAAAACCAAAATAAAACGCATATTGGACACTCCCATTCTAACAAACTAGCGAGCTCGACTAGATTTGCCAAAAATTGAGACCTAGCTCGATGATTTAGCCTGTTCTCTCTATGGCTCAATCCGGCCTTTTAGCTAATGAGATGCACATGTGACTAGTGTTAGGCGAAGTCTAGCATCGGAGAATTGTTGTGGGGTGTGAGGGACTTGAATTCTCTCTTTAGAAATTATCTTTGGATAAGATTGGATTTCTGTTGCATGTCCGGACACTAATCTTACAAAAAAAGTTCACTGATTGAGTAATGAATACCCCAAAATTACATTAGAAAACTTGAATGTAAGCAGGCCAAGTCGAGCACATATACTGTTTTGAATTACTCGATCTACCCATTTGATATTAATTTGTGCGCCAAAGCCAATCACATCATGCATAACATATGTATATGCAACAACAAAATATCGGATGGTTTATAAACCAGGCAAATTAAATTCATTTGCACCGTTGGTCATGTAAGCCTCTCGATAGAAATCACAAAATTAACAATTCACACGATATCGATTCATGACTTATAAAACATGCAATAACTTTTTACTTACAATCACATGGTCTACTATGTATTAAAGAGGAGAGAAAATCACCACAAGTGTCGATCAAGTACCAGATAATTGTCCAAATTTCCCTACACCGCATTGGAAAGAGTACAAAGATAACGATTGCGAATAAGAAGAGAGAAACGTCATCACAAGTATCGATCAAGTACTGCATTACTATCCAAATTTCCCATAACATATTGAAATGAGAAGACGAGATAAAAGTGGGAATAAAATGGATCAATTGTTGCAAAGGTTGGCCGAGACAAACGTCAACGCACCATGCCACCGGGAATTGACGGAGGAACTGTGACTCCGACCGGCCGACTCAATCGCTCGGCATTGGCGGCCCATCCTATGCATTGCATCACATATGTAAACATGTAACCTATCGCTCACACATGCGCGTGCACGCACGCATTCAAGTACTTACTAAGTTTAAACAGTTTTAAGGAACAATGCGGTTCTCCTCAAATTGTTCCAGCGGCCTTAGGCAGTTTTGTTGCGGTGAGAACTTACCCATAGAGGGATCAAACCCACGATTCTTTAGCTCCCGATACTCTTGGCAAATTGCGCATAACTCGCACCAATAGTGCAAACAACATTCTGCGCACTCGCCGCCGGGGATCGAGCGGTGGCCTCAGAGCTTGGTTCGGTAAGTGCATGTGTACCAGTATGTACAGCCGAAACAGTGGAATATCAGGCAGCACGTAAGCCCGGCACAGGCACAAGCTGCATATTTGTTAGCCAAAGTTAAAATTAGCCCGAGAAACTAAGCCCTTAATCATATAGCTTAGCAAAGACGACGCTTTATCGAGGTTTTTCACTCACAAGTGCCTCCTCTGTCTATGATCTCGGCGTTCTGGCCGAACGTGATGCATGGGCAGAAATAGGAGATCAAGCCTGTCTGTAAAAAGGTAGGAAGATGTTCATCCAAACAATGTTTAGAAAGATTAAGTATTCTGAAGTGTAACACGAACTTAATAAAAGATCTTCACAATGTCAGAGACGGCAAGATGGAGTCTTATGAATTTTTATGAAAAAGACCTACAATTCTTCATATCATCGAAACAATCGAAAAGACCGGTGGTCCACACGCCTGCATTGCTGGGAACATAATGCACTGGCACTACTAAGTATGACTGTGGACCGGGTTGGCCGACGTACACTGGCTAAGCATTTGCTTCTGGGGCATATGCCACGGGAGGTGGGACGACGACCGGTGCCGGAGGCAATCTTGAGCCGTCATTGGGGTTCGGGGGACTCATTCTAGACCTGAAGTTTTCCTCCGCAAAAGGCAAAGAACAAAATAGATGGAGCTTCGTTCACAAGAGGCAAGCATTGCCAGTATATAGCTCCAAATCGAAACTGCCGCCTTATTTGTCATACATATCCGTGCGCTTCGAGGGAGTATGTTTTTCCTTTCTCATTTTCCTATTCTGCCGATTGCTTTGGCTTTTGGCATGTTGATGGGCTCTAATGACAGGTTAGTACATTTATGAATAGACAAATTAGTTATGATTCAAACCAAATATTTCATGGCAAGTAAGACACCCTTAGATAATTAATGCCTAGAGAATGTAGTTGCGTTGGTTGCCTCTCCTTATCCTTTTTATCTATAGAAGTATAATTTTTTTTTCAGTTCGAACGGTTTGCTCTTGTTGGTTGTACTACTATGGGATCATCGAGTAACATGAAAACCAGAAAATAATGGGTCTTTTCCTATATAATCTTAATCGTTGGTCGTCAATCTATGACCTTTTGGTCTGTATAATAGGAGATGCCAACTGACCATTCAATTATCATCATGACCCGTGAATCACCACTGGAACAAATTAGCCTTCTCTAATCTATCTTGTAATTCGCTGTAAGGAAAATTCTCCTCAATTTCAAGGTTGTCGTGATATAACATGACAGAGTATGTTATACTTTTCAAGATCTGATATTACAATGTAGTACGAAAGTCCAATTTCAAGTCCTAGAAATTCAAACAAAGCCCCGACACTAAAATAAAAGGCACACAAAATAATCTCTCAATCATTCAGCTACCTCAGTAGGTTTGCTAAAAGTTTTGAAGGGAGGACAAGATTAGAATTTGAGAATAAGATGGATGACTTGTTGCGAAGGTTGTCCCGGGAGAGATATCAATGAATCATGCCTCCGGGAACTAATGGAGGGACCGTGATTCCGATTGGTCGAGTCCTCTGTTCCTCGTTAGCAACCCATCCTACGCATCACACATCATGTCGCATGTGATAATGTGTAACCGATCACATTCATATCATATGCAAGCATAAATATGATCAAGTAATGCCATTTGTATCAAGATTGGCTTATGTAATACATATAATAAAACAAGTGTCTCGTATTCAAACTCGGGGATAATACGGTATTCTATGGAATTTGAGCTCCCAAAATGCATGTTGAAATCTCGTAGTGTTTGTGTTTACTTGATCTCTAATTGCAACTGGGTAGAATCTATAGGTAGGAACGATCTTCCATGGTTATACGGGCATTAAAAATACAAATGGGATGGATGTTCAAAATAGTGGATATAGCCGTGATTCATCGGACTAGGTCTATTTACTTTTTCTCTTGTTTGCTGATTTCTAATTCTTAGAAATGATTTGATAGGAACAATGGAAGACAGGAATATTTGGCAATTCAAGAGACGAATTATTATCATTCATAAACAAGTGTACCGCCTTATTTTATAACTATAATTACTAAGGCTCATTATTCTAACAATTTATCAATAATGATATCTTATCGTAATAAAAACTATAGAGTTAGTGCCTTTTTTTTTTATTGATGGAATTTAATAAGTTCTACTTACTGATGGATATAAACCACTGAGTTAAGTAGGTTATCTGTCATCACAAAAGGAAATACAAAGAACTGATCCCATCGGGAATTACAAATTCAATATTACTTTTAAGCAATACCAATCAAACGGAGAGATACGAAATTTTGCCCTTTGTTAGCGCAGAAACATGCAGAACCAATCGCACTAGATCTTCTTAACGGGTACATATGCTTTTTATGCTGGGTTCTTTGGAGGCTTAGTCGCTCAGATGAATTCAGTCTTGCAATGTTCTTTTGTTCTTTCTGAGTACAGATAAGGAAGTTAGGAACGATGAATTACTTGGACAAAGAACATATCGGGTAATGAACTTACCGATAGAGGGATTGAACCCGCTGTTCTTGAGCTCCCGATACTCTTGGCATAGAGCGCATGGCTTGCAAAGGTGCACGCAACAATCTCCGCACTGGTTGCCGTGCGTGGATCGAGTAGAGGCCGCGGAGCTTGGTCCGGTAAGTGCATGTGTAGCAAAACGAACAAATGAAGATGTTGAATATCAGGAAGCACAAAATCCCGGCACAGGCACAAGCTGCCAATTCAATAGCCAAAGTTAAATTGTTAGCGAGAGAAATTCGAACCCTAATCATAGTTTTCCCCTAAGACAAGGTTTTGCTGCTATTTTTCACTTACAGGTGCTTCCTTTATCTATGATCTCAGCATTCTGACCGAACGTGATGCATGGGCAAAAAAATGTGATCAAGCCTTCGTTAGAAACAAAAAAGGAAGGTGATCGATATGTTAGAGATATGGAGAATCTCTTACAAACAACATCATCGACATGATATAATTCATCACACAGTTGACTAAAGCAAGATCAAGTCTCATGGATTTTTCTTATGGAAAAAATACTTACAATTCGATAGATCGTCAAAGCAACCACAAAGACTGGTGGTCCACACTCCCACGTTGGTGCCAAGAACGTTGTGCACGGGCATTCCTGTGTAGATCTGTGGAGGACCCGGATGGCCGATGTGGACCGGGGGAGCGCTCGCTTCCGGAGGGACCGCCACAGGAGGTGGCACGGCAACAGGAGGTGGAGGCGCATTGGAGTCTCCTCCGGGGTTTCGTGGACACATTTCGGAGCTAATATTCGCCTTGGCATAAGGATGAGAGAAGGCAAAAACTATAAAGCTATGTTGAGAAAAACACCAGCATGGCCACTCCGCTGGATGCAGTTATATATACATATGGAAGCAACTTCATCGTAAATAAGGAAGGTTTGGTTATCGGGGAAGGATTCTTTGCAACATTTTTTTTTAAATCATAGTAGACTATGTAAATGTGAAAATTTTTCATTTGTTGGGAGCACGATGCAGAAGCTCAAGTCCGAATCTATTAACATATCCAGTTGAACCCATATTCACTTAAAAATTTAAATCAATGAGTTTTTGGCCAACTAGAATATAACAACTGTTCTATACTACATCAATTCTCTTATGTAGAAGATTTCTTTAACACTATTTACACGCGCATTCTAACAATTTTCCATTCATTTGTGAGTTCAGTATTAAGTTTGCTCCCCCTTAATTCAAGCATCCTTCTACATTAAGATATGAAGTCTGCTACCGGGCTTGCATTCTTACACCACAACGTCAACCGCTCGGAAATTATGTCCAACTTCATCCAAAAAACACTACCAATCGACCATCGGTTCTAATACCAATTTGTTAGGAACGCGTATGACGCAGCGTTCCGCGAATAATTCAAGCAAAACCTTGCTTAGAGAGAAAAATCTCAAAATTTAATATTGATGATAATAATGTCTGTTCAAAACAAATCCTAAACACCCTTTTATAGGGGTTAAACCTAATTACAATAGGAAACCTAATTATAATAGGAAAGTTACTTAATCTGAATTGGAAACCTAATCATAATAGGAAAATTACCTAATCTAAATTGGAAACCTAATCATAATAGAAAATCTAATCATAATAGGAAAGTTAATAAGCATTAAATAGTAAAATTACAAAAACGACCCTTAAAATTAACTCAAAAAATACTAAAATAATAGGAAAAACAACCATCTAATTGCATCATTGTTTCGCTTTCCATTTGGACTTCTGTTTGTCCAAATCAGTCCAGAAACACCCCACTAATAAATTCCACATGATTCTCCTCAACTTGAAAAGAACTCGTCCTCGAATTAAAATCAGGATCTGGATATAACGGCTCTGTAAACTCATGGAACGGTCACAAATCAGCAACATTAAAAGTGTTGGATATGCCTATGCTATGTGAAAGGTCTATAACATAAGCATTATCATTGATCTTCTTGCTGACAGCGTAAGGTCCATACTTCTTTGGCTGTAATTTATTGTAAGATTCAGCTGGTAATCGCTCTTTACGAAAAAAAACCATGACTTGATCACCTACCGCAAACACCTGCTTCCGCTTGTGCTTATCTACTCCAGCTTTATACTTCTGATTAGCTTTCTCTAGCTTTTGTTTGACTTCATGATGCACTTCCACAATCTGTTTAGCCATATGATCCGCTGTTGCACTTTTATCCGCTTGCTTAGGCAACTGTACCAAATCCAGAGTATGCTGAGGTGCCTTTGTATAAACAACAAAAAAGGCGACCTGCCAATAGAACTATGAACTGTATTATTATAAGCAAACTCTGCTTGTGATAAAGCAACATCCTATTACTTCGGCTTATCTCCACAAATGCTTCGAATCAAGTTTTTCAGAGTTCTATTAACCACCTCTATTTGCCTATCAGTCTGTGGATGAGCAGTGCTACTGAAATTCAAAGATGAATCAAACAGTTTCCATAAAAGTCTGCCAAAAATGCCCTAGAAATTTACTATCCCTATCTGAGGTAATAGATTTAGGCACACCATGCAAACGAACCACTTCCTTAAAGAATAATCTAGTCACACTTACTGCATCAGAAGTTTTCCTACAAGGAATGAAATGTACTATCTTGGAAAATCCGTCAACCACAACGAAAACAGAATCCACGCCTCTTTGTGTCCGTGGTAAACCAAGCACAAAATTCATGGACAAATCTTCTCATATATTGTTAGGAATAGGTAAAGGCATATACAGACTTGTATTCTTAAATTGACCCTTAGCAGTCTGGCAAACATAACACTTTTGTACGTACCTACTGACATCTCTACGCAACTGGGGCTAGTAAAATCGCTCCCGGACTGCAGCAATAGTTTTATCACGACCTAGATGTGCAACTAATCCACCATCATGTAAATCGCAAATTACCTTCTCTCGTAATGATGTCCGAGGAAGGCAAAGCTGGTTACTACGCATCAAATAGCCATCCTGCACATAAAATTCTTGCACAGGTTGACCAGAAGCACATGATTTCCAAATTTGCCCAAAGTCATCATCATCTGCATAACAATCTTTCAACTGCTCAAACCCCAAGATGTCTTCGCTTAATATAATCAACAAGCCAACTCTCCTACTCATTACATCTGCTATGATATTATGCACACCTGACTTATGCTGTAATCTGAAAAGAAATTTTTGCAAAAATTGACACAGTCACGCATGTATATCTTTGCTAATCTTCTTCTGACTATTTAGATACTTCAAAGTTTCATGATCAGAATAAAGGACGAATTGTTTCTCAATCAGATAATGCTCCCAGGTCTTCAAAACCCTTACGACAGAATATAATTCTTTATCATAAGTGCTCCACTTCTGCCTTGCGTCACTGAGCTTCTCACTAAAATAGCAAACTTGTTTGCGCTCTTGAGATAAAACAGCTCCTATACCCACTCCACTAGCATCATAGTCCACTTCAAATAGTTTATCAAAATTAGGTAAAGCAAGAACAGGTGCAGTACATAACTTCTCCTTCAAAATAGCAAAACTATTCTCAGCTTCCTCTCCCCATAGAAATTTGCCTTTCTTCATACATTTAATAATTGGGGTTGCGATAGTACTAAAATTCTTAATAAATCACCGATAAAAAGTAGCCAACCCATGAAAACTCCTAACGTTAGAAACTGTTTTAGGAGTCGGCCACTCTCTGATTGCTCTTACCTTCATCTCATTTACCTCTATTCATTCGGCAGTAATAATAAATCCCAAGAATAACAGTTTATTAGTTAAAAAATTGCACTTCTTAAGATTAATATACAACTTATTAATCTATAAGGCTGTCAACACCTCCCTTAAATGCATAAGATGATCCTCCTTAGTCTTACTATAAATCAGGATATTGTCAAAATAAACTGCAACAAATTTGCCAATAAAATATTTCAGAACCTGATTCATAAGCCTCATGAAAGTGCTTGGAGCATTGGAAAGTCCGAAAGGTATCACCAACCATTCATACAACCCCTCTTTTGTTTTGAAAGCTATTTTCCACTCATCTCCAGGCCTAATCCGAATCTAATGGTATCCATTCTTCAAATCCAGCTTCGAAAACCGCTTAGCACCGTGCAACCTATCCAGCATGTCATCCAATATCGGAATTGAAAACTTGTAACTCAAGGTTATTTTATTAATGGCCCTGCTATCTACACACATCCACCAACTCCCATCTTTCTTAGGAGTCAACAAAGCCGGAACAACACATGAGCTCATGCTATTCTGAATGTGTCCCTTTTGCAATAACTCCTCCACCTTCTTTTTTAGAATCTCGGTCTCTTTTGGACTCATCATGTAGTGCGATAAATTTGACAGACTAGTACCAGGAATTAAGTCTATATGGTGCTGAATATCATGCATAGGCGGCAACCCATCTGGAATCTCTTTAAGCATCAGTTTGCTAAATTCCTTCAATAAAGGCTTGACTACTTTAGGCTGCTCCTCCACTTGTAATTCAGCCTCAGTTTTAATTGCTTGTTTTACGACCAGCAAGTGATTCTGTCGGGTCTCCTTAACCTCAGCTTCAAATTTCCTTGTAAGGGTAAGGAAATTATTTTCAGAAGATTGTTTTCCTTTATTCTTCAGCAGTAGCAACGTATACTTCACTCTATCCTTCACAAGGTTATACTGATTGATCTTTCCTGAATGCTGAGCATCTACATCAAATTGCCACGGCCTCCCAAATAACACATGACATACATCCATATCTACTACGTCACAATACAGCTCATCATGATATTTACCAATGGAGAATGGAATTTTACATCGTTCAGTCACCTGAATGCTTTCCGCTCTAGATTTAATCTATCATAATGTATAAGGATTAGGATGCTTCTCTACGGGTATCCCCAGCTTCTTCACTGCCTCATTCCTAATGATATTCTCCATACTTCCACTATCAATAACTACAGCAAAGATCTTTCCCAGAATAGTGCACCTGGTTTGGAATAACCGATGGCGCTGCGAATCATCTTCTTGTTTTGGGGCCAACATCATTCTACGCACCACACAGTTTACTTGCTCATCTTCTTCATCTTCAAAATTATCGTCCTCACCATCCGGCATACAGCAATATCCATCTTCCTCCTCTTCTCTCGTTGCTACGTTTATAATCTTTCTCTGAGGGCATTCATTAGAACGGTACTCAGGCTGATTACACCTGTAATACTTTATTGCGACTAGTTTAGTATAAGGGTTAGGGTTCACAGTTTTCTGTGCTTGCATTCTCTTATCCCTCAACTCGTTCATAGGGCGCTTTTCTACCGTCTTATCTTCCTAATTTCGCCCTGCGTTAAAGCGATTATTGAAACTGCTCTTTTCTATCGAACTACTCGAATTACTACCTCGATAATTTTCGTAGTCTCTTCTTCTCCTATCTTGCTGCATTAATTCTGCCTTCATCGCCATATTCTTGGCTTCAGTTAAATTTCGTAGAAACTGTACTCTAATTTTATCTCGAATGAAGGGTTTCAATCCATCAAGATATCTGGCCACCTGTTGTCTCTTCATTTCTGATAAATTATTCCGCTCTGCCAATCTCATAAATTCAGCCGTATACTCATGCACAGTCCGATTGCCCTGCTGGCAATGTCGATACTATTGGAACATAATCTGTTTATGATCGAGTGGAAGGAATTCTTGCTTCAACAGCCTCCTCATTCTAATCCAAGTTCGAATTCTATCTTTCCCTTCTCGCTCCCTCTTATTCTGCAATCTCTCCCACCATGCAAATGCACACCCCTTTAATCTACAGGCTACTAATCGCACCCTTTTCACACAAGGAGCCTCCATATAATCAAAAAATCTATCTATATCAGCAAGCCAATCCAGAAATTCTTCTATACCCAGACTTCCATTAAAATAAGGAATATCGACTTTCAATTTAAAGTCGTTACCTTCACGATCGTTGTAATGTTGTCGTCCATCTCTCCTATCATGCCTTCTCTGAAGTCCTCCCTAACGATTTCTGCCATCATAATCAACACATTCCTCATCAAAATTTTCAGTTTCTTCTTCTTCCGAACTCTTTGAAAACAGAGGGTTATTTTACCTGCGGACAAGAACAGGCCTATCAACAGGACCACCGCGAGCAAGATCTGCACCCAGGCCTCTGTCGTTCCGCCTATTCCGGTTCACATCAACATCGAGACCTTCGAATCGTTCTGTTAACTCGTCAAATCGTTCTTCGAAACGACGAAGACTTTGATCGAATCGTTGATCCAAGCGTTCCATTAAACACTGCTCCAAACATTACAGCGCGTCGTCCCCAAGGATTGGGGCTCCAGTCTCCTGAGCATCGTCACGAAGACCACCACCAGTCACCATAGGCTTTGATACCACTTGACGCAGGGTTCCGCGAATAATTCAAGCAAAACCTTGCTTAGAGAGAAAAATCTCGAAATTCAATATTGATGATAATAATGTTCTGTTCAAAACAAATCCTAAACACCCTTTTATAGGGGTTAACCTAATTACAATAGGAAACCTAATCATAATATGAAATCTAATTATAATAGGAAAGTTAATAAGCATCAAATAGCAAAATTACAAAAATGAACCTTAAAATTAACTCATAAAAATATTAAAATAATAGAAAAAAAAACCATCTAATCGCATCACCGTTTCGCTTTCCGTTTAAACTTCTGTTTGTCCAATCGGTCCAGAAACGCAACACTAATAAATTCCGCATCACGTAGCAAAAGCACGATACCTTCACATGAGGAGATCGCCAAGAGAGAGCCCAAATCTGAGCCCGTTAACATATTTGGTTAGATTCTTATTCATTCAAAAGCTTAAACCAATGAATTACGAACTAATTAATGTACTAATTGCTCTACACCATATTAATTCTTTTAAATGGGAGATCTTTAACACAACTCACACGTCCATCCAAATACTATATAATTGAGTTTGAATATAATTCCATCAATTCGGGAAAAATATATAATAATTGAGGTCATGGTCATGTAAGATGAAGAGGTTCCGCCGGCAGTTTGCTATAATTGGTTGTATTACATTAATCATCAAGCAATCAAATCAATAGAATATATAAATAACGAGTCTGTTGTTATTAATCATACCCCACACGGCTTCTGGGAAGCTACTAATTTCTTTTTTTTTATCTCGTTTTTTATTTCAATTATGTGGAAAATAAGTGTGTTCCCATTTTTTTCTCTTTTCTTTTTATCAACTTGTCAATTTTACTTGCGATATTTCGACTTCCTTTTGGCTTTACTTGTATGTCTTTGCCATAAGAGAACTTCGGAGAAGAACAAGTGTGACCCTCTGAATGCATTTATTTCCTGAATATTATCATGGTCCGAATCAACCATCGGCCTCTCTATCGCACGTATTTAAGACTAAGATATAAACCTGACATAAACATGCGATATCGGGAAAAGTACCAAAATAGTAATAAATTTATTGTATTGAGACTAATTCAGTCCTAAATATTTAAGTTGAACCAATTTAGTCGAAATCCTTTTGCATTTGTTCCAATTCAGTTCATCCGGCTAATTTTGATTGGAAATTGCCGACATAAACGTTGGCCATCCTATGTAGCGTGACCGACTTTGATATGGACAAATTTTACAAATTTAAAATATTTTTTTTGAATTTATTATTACTTTT
The DNA here is from genome assembly GCA_031216405.1 of Syzygium malaccense. Lineage (NCBI taxonomy): Eukaryota > Viridiplantae > Streptophyta > Magnoliopsida > Myrtales > Myrtaceae > Syzygium > Syzygium malaccense. The sequence continues at coordinate 37,704,265 of CM062263.1, read as the reverse complement.
TTGTTTTATTTTCTTTTTTCCATTGTGGTCGGCAAGGCACGAGCCTATGAGCCCTCACTAGCCACAATGAAAAAAAAAGGAAAAAGAAATTAATAAATAAAAAAATTCAGAAAAAATATTTTAAATTTGTAAAATATGTTCACGCTGGCGCCAATTGTGCCACGTAGGATAGCTAGCATCCATGATACTTTTATATCAATACAATAGGTTTATCCTTACCAAAAAAAATACAATAGGTTTATGACTCTTTTGATACTTTTCCTTGCGACATCGCAACTCTTGTTAAATCGAACGTTCATTATCATGTGAAACATCAATAAGTGAATCTCATAGTAAAGAATTAGTTTATCCCACTCCGATTGAGAATACGATAAAATGTTTTTATCATTATTACGCGTTATGACACTTTACAGAAAAAAAGGAAAATATCGTACATACATTTCTTATGGTATAAATGAGTAATGATTGAGATGGTATTGTCCGATATGCATGAACGAATGCTGCTTTTGTTGATTTCGCCACCTATTGACTGAATTTGGGGCCGGTCCCCTCCGTATCTTTCGTTCAAGCCCATTAGGACATGGGAATAGCCCAATCTTACCCAGGCGACACTTGGTGAAGCCACCCAGGCCTGGGCGAGAGTCGGCCTCGCTAGTGCTCACTGTAGCCTAGGCACGACCCAATGAGGCCGACCCTCGCCTATGGCTATTGAGGGCGATCCTTGCCCAGACAAGGCTAGCTTTCACAGGCCACCGGCAAAAGGAAAAGGGAAAGAAAAAAAAGAATAAATATTTAAAAATTATACAAAAATTTGTTCATGTCAATAAGGTTGTGTCATGTAAAACAGTCGGAGTCCGCATTAGCGATTTCCAGCCTAAATTGGCCGGATGAACTGATATGAAAAAAGCTCAAAACTAAATTAGGCCAATTAAAAGGTTTAGAATTGAATTAGTATCAATTCAATAGGTTTAGGACTTTTTTTTTTATACGTTTCCCGTAATAAAACTTGAGATAGTATAGTGTATTTATTTTACAATGAAGTACAAAAGTCCGAGTTCGAGTTTTGGAAATTCAAACAAAGCCCCGAAACTAATCATGAGCGACATCAAGGAATCATGCCGCTGGGAACTGACGGAGGGACCCTGATTCCGACTTGCCGAGTACTTCGTTCCTAGTTAGCGACCCATCCTACACATCACACATCATGTCAAGTACGAAAATGGGTAACAAGTCACATTCATATCATGGACGTGCACAAATATGACCCGGTAATGCTAGGCATATTAAGATTGGTATACGAAATTCATATAATAAACAACATGATAGATTTTGACGGACCATTTAAACGAGTGTCTCGAATTCAACAATCGGCGATAGTATGGCGTTATGTAATTTAAGCTTCTAATATCCTGTTAAAATCTCGTAGCATTTGTGTTTACTTAAATCTCTAATTGCAACTGAGCAGAATCTATTGGTACCAAAAATCAAAATGGACCCGCTCGAATCTTCCTAAAACAGACGGCATCGTTTCTTAATTGGCAATATTATATAACCTTGTCACAAGAGATTTTGTACATGGGACATTTTATTTCATTTTTTCAAGAAATTTCTAGCCGACCTTCCTGCATAGGATTTTTTTGACATTAAATGGATCGATACTAGATTAAAAAAAAAAGGTAACTTCAACAAAAAAAAATTTTCCCCACTCCCTTTAAATTCTAGGAATACGTCACTTCAACAATCTTCCATGATTATACGGGTATCCAGAATACAAATGTGACGGATATAGTCATGCTTCATCGGACTAGGTCCATTTGCGTCTTCTTTTGTTTGTTGATTTCTAAATTTTAGAATAGATTTGATAGGAATAATGGAAGATAGCAATATTTGGCTCTTCAAGAGACGAACTATTCTTATTCACCAACAAGTGTTCCGCCATACTTTATAACTGTAATTAAAAAAACTCATTATTCTGGTAACTTGTCGATAATGATATGCTATCATAATAAAAACCATTGAATTAGTTGCTTTTATTAGTTAAAAATAGCAATGTATCTATTTTCCATTCAAATATCTACAACAGCAATGAAGTTAAACAAGTTCTGCCTACTATTGGATTTGAACCATTGACACCCCGCCACATATAAGCTACACTCTAACCACTAAGTTAAGTTTGATTATTTGTCATCGCAAAGAGAAACACAAAGAACTCATCCATCCGCATCCCATCGTAACTTACGAATCCAATCTTACTTCTAAGCAATACAAATCAGATGAATTCAGTCTAGTTTCAAGGTTCTTTTTTGTTCTTTCGCATTATATAATTAGAGGGATTATACAACCAATCCATTGATTTGAGTTAGGAACGACGAATTACTTGGACAAAGAACATATTGGGTAATGAACTTACCAATCGAGGGATCAAACCCGCGGTTCTTGAGCTCCCAATACTCTTGACAAAGAGCACATGGCCCGCAATAATGGTGCAAGCAACTATCTCTGCGCTGGTTGCCGGGAATCGAGTAGAGGCCGCGAAGCTTGGTCCGGTACGTGCATGTGTACCAAAACGAACAATAAAAGAAGTGGCGTATCATGCAGCACATAGCCCTAGTACACGCACAAGCTGCCAGTTCATCAGCCAAAGTCAAATTGTTAGCATGAGAAAATCGAACCTTAATCGTAGTTTTTCGCTAAGATGAGGTTTTGTTGAGGTTTTACGCTTACAGGTGTTTCCTCTGTCTATGATCTCGGCGATCTGGTCAAATGTGACGCACGGACAGAAACAGGTGATCACACCTTCATTGGAAACAAAAAAGGAAGATAATTGATATTTAAGAGATATGGAGATTATGTTATATATATCTCTAGCAAAGAATGTCATTGACGTGATATAAGTCATTACATGATTGGCAAAAGCAAGATCGAGTCCTATGAAATTTTTCTTTGGAGAAAACTTACAATTCGTCATATCATCAAAACAATCACAAAGACCGGTGGTCCACATGCCTTCATTGCTGGGAACATTATGCGCCGGCACTCCTACATATGGCCGTGGACTGGGTTGGCTGACGTACAGCGGCTGAGCTGTTGCTTTCGGGGCGTATGCCAAGGGAGCCGGGACGACGACTGTTGCCAGAGGCAATCTCGATCCATCCGTGGGGCTTGGGGAACTCATGTTGGAGCTAAAGTTTTCATCTCCAAAAGGCAAAAAACAAAAAAGATGGAGCTTCGCCAACATGAGGCAAGCGTTGCCAATATGTAGCTCCAAATCGACACTGCTGCCTTATTGGTCATACATATCCGTGCGCTTCAAGGGAGTATGTTTTTCCTCTCTCATTTTCATATTCTGCGGATTGCTTTGGCTTCTGGTACGTAGATGGGCTCCATAATACGTTTCTACATTTTCGAATAGACAAATTAGTCATAATCTAACTCGTACATTCCATAATAAGGGCGACAACATTAGATGATGTCTGTAGAGAATGTAGTTGCACTTATCGCTCCTCCTGACCCTTGTTATCTATAAAAAAAAGTTATCGCTTTTTTTGTCACGTTCAACGGTTTGCTCTCGTTGGCTGTATGTATTATGGGATAATCGAGCAACAAAAAAGCCAGAGAATTATGAATCTTTTTGGTCGCCAATCTTTGACCTCTATGGTCTGTACATTATGAGATGCCAACCGACTGTATAATTATCATCGTCCGGAAACCACGATATGAATATATTAGCATTCTCGATCGAATCTAAATATTAGCATTCTCGATCGAATCTAACTCGTAATCAACTATAAGGAAAATTCTCTTCAATCTTAAGGTTGTTGTGATGTAACTTAAGATAGCATCGTGCATTTACATTACAATAAACTAGGAAAGTCCCATTTCTAGTTCTGGAAATTAAAACCAAGCCCCGAAACAAAAATAAAGGCACATGAAATCCTCTCAATCGCTTGGCTGGCTCGGCTAGGTCTGTTAACGCTTGAGATGATATGGTCCATCGATTTCGCTAGCTATCGACTTGGATCTGTGCTTAAAAAATCCCATCTTCCCTCACTTTAATTAAAAGAAGGGTTAATACCACGAAAAATCCTAAACTGGTACATTTGTGACAGATTTACCCTAAACTATTTGTTGACCATAAAAAATCCCAAACTGGTACATTTATGACAGATTTATCCCGAACTAATTTTTTAGTATTATTTTTTATTATTTCGAATTTTTTTAGTTTTTCTTTTCTTTTCTTTTCTTTTTCCTTTCCTTTTCTTTTTTTTTTCCTTCATCTTCAACCTCTGGCCGATCGCCAGTCCGGCGACCGGCCGAAGGAGAGGGCCGGCGAGGTTGGCCTTGCCGGCCGCTGGCGAGGTCGACCTCACCAGCAATTGGCAAGGTCGGCTTTGCCCCACCTTTGGCGAGGGGTCATCCTCGCCGTCGCTGGCAAGGTTCAACCTCACTGCTTCTGGGCGAGGTTAACCTCACTAGTTGCGGCGGAGCCAAGCCGCACCAACGATGGCGAGGACAACCCCTCGCCGGCGACTAGCAAGGTCGAACCTCGCCGGCGACTGGCAAGGTCGAACCTCGCCGGCGGTGGGCAAGGCCAACCTCGCCAGTTGCTGGCGAGGTCGACCTCGTTGTCGGCCGATGGGGCCAACCTCGTCGACCATAGGTTAAAAATGAAGGAAAAAAAAAAGAAAAGGAAAGGAAAAAGAAAAGATAAGAAAAATTTTAAAAATTTGAAAAAATAAAAAATAATATTGAAATATTAGTTTGGGGTACAATTATCACAGGTATATCAGTTTGGGATTTTTGGTGGTCAAAAAAATAATTCGGAATAAAATTATCACAAATGTACCGGTTGAAGATTTTTTACGATGAAAAAAATAATTTGAGCTAAATTTATCATAAATGTATTAATTTAAAATTTTTTATGATATTAATCCTTAAAAAAATTATTTGTAATTATTCGATTAATGTCAAATCAAGCACCAACCTAAGGAGCGCTAATACATGACACGCGATAGGCGACACGACGATAGAGATTGCCTCCCCAGCGTTTCGGTACTTCATAGGTCGTAGCTGCTTCCTAGGTCGTAGCTGTCCAGACAGCGATTGCATTATCACTCTCCTTATCTCCGCTCCATCCTCAACCAGCCTCACAACCAAAGCAAGACACCACCATCTTCAACCTGCAAATGGAGACTTCCCCACTAGCCCTTCTCTCGACCATTCTTTTAATAGCTCTCTACTTCTTCTTCCACCACCTCCGCCGCCGGAGTGCCCCCAAGCTGCCGCCGGGTCCGCCCCCACTGCCCGTCATCGGGAACCTCCACCAGCTCGGCAACCTCCCCCACCGTAGCCTCCACAGCCTCGCCAAGTCCTACGGCTCCATCATGTTCCTCCGCCTCGGCAACAAGCCGACGGTGGTGGTCTCGTCGCCGGAGGCGGCCGAGCTTGTCCTCAAGACCCACGACAGGATCTTCTCGAGCCGCCCGAGCGTGGATGCCCTGCACCATCTGTCATACGGCAACAAGGGGATGGCCTTCGCGGAGAGCGGTGCGTACTGGCGGGGCCTGAGGAGGCTGTGCATGCTGCAGCTGCTGAGCCCGGCGAAGGTGGAGTCGTTTGCGCCGATGAGGAGGGAGGAGCTGGGGAGGATGGTTGTCAGGTTGAGGGCGGCAGCAGCGGCGCGTGAGGCGGTGGACGTGAGCGCGGAGGTGGGGCAGCTGATAGGGGACTTGGCGTGCAGGATGATACTGGGGTGCAGCACGAGGGATAAGTTCAACTTGAAGCCTGTGATTCACGAGGCTCTGAACTTGGCCGGGGCTTTCAATTTGGTGGACTATGTGCCTCTTCTTGGAGCCCTCGATCTTCAGGTATTAGTTATTTCTTTATTTTGTGATTCAATTAGAGTGAATTTTTTAGCTTGTTGCATATAGTACAGTGATTTGGAATTATGTGAAGCAATGCTCGAGTCATTGCTTTTGTCATTTGTCATTTGTCATATCCGTAGGCGGTGCTTATAAGTTTGGAAAGTTTCTACTCTCTATAACAATAGATACAAAGGGTGAAGGCTCGGTTTTTGACAAAATGCAAAGAACTTTGCAGATACATAAATTTGGAACTTCTAGTACATCTTTTCTCGAATCGATTTATTTTTTGCCTTACTAGGGAATGACTCGGCGTGCAAAAGCTGTTAATCGAGCCATGGATAAGGTGTTCGAGGACGTCATCAGAGAACACGAGGAAGATACTACCGGAAAATATAAGGGTGACTTTATAGACACGTTGCTCGCCGGCATGGGCCATCCCATAAATAGCTCGCAAGACGAGCAGGTTCACATAATGGGTCGGACCAACGTCAAGGCCATAGCCCTCGACATGATCGCCGCATCATACGAGTCCTCGTCCACCGCGATTGAGTGGGCCTTGTCCGAGCTAATCCGCAACCCACGCGTGATGAAACACCTAAAAAAAGAGCTCGAAGCTGTTGTCGGGTTGGGCCGGACCGTTGAGGAGTCAGATTTGCCAAAGCTGAATTATTTGGACATGGTGGTGAAAGAGAGCTTCAGGCTATATCCGCCGGGCCCGCTCCTGGTCCCGCGCGAGTCCACGGAGGATGTCGAGATCGCCGGGTATTACATCGCGAAGAAGACTCGGGTCATCGTGAACGCGTGGGCCCTTGGGAGAGACACCAAAGCTTGGGCCGAGAATGCGGAGGAGTTCTTCCCGGAGAGGTTCGCGAACAGCGGCGTGGATGTCAAAGGGCGAGACTTCCAGCTCATTCCGTTCGGGTCGGGTCGGAGAGGCTGCCCGGGGATGAACTTGGGCCTCGTTAATGTTCGCCTTGTTTTGGCCCAGTTAGTGCATTGTTTCGACTGGGAGTTGCCGGAGGGGACGTCGCCGAGCGAGCTGGACATGAGCGAGGACTTTGGGTTGTCAATGCCCAGAGCGAAGCACTTGATCCTGAGGCCGAGTTATCGCCTGCTTGTTTGAAATTTGGCAAGATTTGTTATGCGTTACCGGTCAAATTGATGTTTGAGATTTCCTTTGACAATTTTTTTGTGCTAATTTGAACAACAAAGTACTTTAGACTGATCGAACGTTCTATGCTGAATCTGCCTCTCTTCAGAGTCAACTTATGTGCATCTTAACATTAGCCCATTCTATATAAAGACGGGATTTACTATCGAGTTCTTTCCCTCTACTGTCTATGCTATTTAATTTAATTTTTATTTGGTACTTTTTTATGTATGTACAAATGCTCGAAATAAGCTTGTTGAATGATGAATTTTGAATTAAATTCATCATCATTCGACAAGCTTATTTCCAGCAACACTATTGACCGAGGAAGGCCTTGCATCGCCACAACTAAAAAATATTCATAAACTAATAATTATTGACAAGTAGGAATATTCCGTTTATTTTGCAAAAAATAAATTATTTAACAAATATTTCCTTTAAAATATCGTTTATATCGCTTGAAATAATTAGTTAATAAAAAAAGTTTTTATCATCATTTTTAGGAATATATTTTCCAAATTATTTATTTTCCATTGAAACAAATGAAGTTTCTTTTTCATATTATTATTTGTCTATCCACAAATGTGTTTCCACTTTCACAGCGATGTAGTCGGCGTGATTAGTTTAGATACAGGCTCCATTCGTTCCGCGAAAAATATTTTCCGGCTTTCTGTTTGCTTAGGAAAATGAGTTAATGGAAAATATTTTTCTAGTTAACGGAAAACCTATTATTAAATTCACGAAAAGGATTTTCTCTTTGAAAAAGTCGAAAAACGTTTTTCAAAATATGATTAGGTATTGACGCTTGGACCCAAAACTTTACGTTTGAACATGAGAATCCCAACGTCGGTTCCGAAGTCTCCAATGCCTAGGCCGAGTCCATCAAGGCCGAGCTCGAGTCCATCGAGGCCAGGACTAGGTCTCTAACGCTTGGGTACGAGTCCATTGAGACCGAACTTGGGTCCATTGAGGCTGGGCTCGGGACCCTAGTGCCCAAGCCTAAGCCTTCGGGGCCCATGCCCCGGTCCATCGAAGCCGAGGTTGAGCCCGAACCACTAGTGCCCATGCCTTATGCCCCAACGCCCAAGCCCGCATCAATAAAGGGCTCGGGTCTGGTCCTAACGAGCTCTGGTCCCTAGCACTTAGGCCCGGGTCTATAAAGGCCGTGTGTGAGTCCTCGACATTCAGGCTCGGGTCCTTGATTAATGAAACGTTCGTTCTTATGAAAATATATTTTTTCAAATTCGAATTTTTAAATTATTTATTATTTTTTAAAAATTTCTAATTTTTAATTATTTTATTTTTAAAAAAATCAAATTTTTTATTACTTTTTATTTTCTTTCTTTTTCGTTTTGCTTCTTCCTCGGCTAGTCAGTGGCCACAGGCAAGTCTCAAGCTCGCCCAAGGCCGGCGAGGCTCGAGATTGCCCAATCTAGCGAGGTCGAGCTCGTCCTAAGGTTGGTGAGCTCGACCTAACCCAAGGCTCCACCTTGCATAGAGATAGAAGGAAAAAATAAAAGAAAAATCAAAAAATTTAAAATTTTGAATTTTTGGATATTTTTCTCAAGAGAATCAAATCAAATTTTCCATGCCAAACGGCGGAAAATATTTTCTAGCTCATTTTTATGTTTCAACCAAACACCAGAAAATATTGTCATTTTCATGGAAAAAGACTTCATGGAAAACGTCCTGGCATATCACATTTTCGGTGAAATGAACGAAGCCACACTCATAGAATTTTTTAAGCCGGCTAATTAGAAAATTAGAGCTTATGAACCAAAACACGAAGCATCCTTCTTTTTACACCATCTACGCCACCGGAAAGCCCCAAAGTTGCCGCCGGGTCTGCCGCCACTGCCCATCATTGGGAACCTCCACCACCTCCCCCACCACCACCTCCAAAGCCTCGCCAAAGCCTATGGGTCCATCATGTTCCTCCGCCTCGGCAACAAGTTGATGGTGGTGGTCTTGTTGCCGGAGGTGGTCAAGCTGATCCTCAGGACCCACAATGGCATCTTCTCAAGCAGCCCGAGCATGGAGGCCCTACACCACATGTCGTACGGCAACAAGTGGATGGCTTTCGCAAAGAATGGTGCGTAACAGCGCAGCGTGAGGAGGCTGTGCGTGCTGCACCTGTTGAGCCCAGCAAAGGTGGGGTCGTTCACGCCAATGAGGTGGGTGAGGAGGGCGTCGGCGGCACAAGAGGTGTGGACGTGAGTGCGGACGTGGCGGAGCTGATCGGTGACTTGACGTGCGGGATGATATTGGAGTGTGGCCCAAAAGATAAGTTCAACTTGAAGCCTGTGATTCACGAGTTTATGAACCTCGCGGGGGCTTTCAATTTGGCGGATTACGTACGTGCCTCCTGGATCTTCAGGTTTTAATTTAGGTTTCTCTAATTCTTTCACCGTTATTTTCTAAATATGGTAAACTTTCTAGACTTGTGGAACATCTATATGTAGTATGGTGAGTTGTTTGCTTGCAGTATATAGTACAGTGAATTGGACTGTAACAAGTACGCTTGAGTCATTGCTTTTTGTCGTGGACGTGCGCAGTGCTTATAAGTTTGCAACTATTCGAGAGTTTCCATGAGCAACAGGAAGAAAAGATCTATAGAGGCCTAAAAACAAAGAGCATAATCTAGCTAGCTTGATCTTATATAAATAAATAACTTTGCAGTTCTAATATATTGCCTTTTTGCGTAAATAATACTTTGACAATCGAGGAGTTAATTTAATAGTTACGTTTTTTGCCTTAGCGGGGAGTGACTCTCATACAAAAATAGTTAATCAAGCCACGAACAAGGTGTTAAAAGATATTATAAAAGAACACGAGAAAGACACACCTGGAAATATAATGGTGGTTTTATAAACACATTCCTCTTCACCGTGGCCATCCTATAAATAGGTCGTAAGATGAGCCGGTTCACATAATGGGTCGCACCAATATCAAGGCCATAGCCCTCGACCTGATTGCCACATCGTACGAGTCATCGTCCATCGGGATCGAGCGGGCCTTGTCCGAGCTGATCCGCAATCCATGCGTGATGAAACACCTCCAGCAAGAGCTCGAAGTTGTCGTCAGGTTGGGCCGGACCGTCGAGGAGTCGGATATGCCGAAGCTGAATTATTTGGACATGGTGGTGAAAGAGAGCTTCAAGCTGTATCTGCCGGGCCCGCTCCTGGTCCCCCACGAGTCCACAGAGGACGTCGAGATTGCCGGGTTTTACATCACGAAGAGGACTCAGGTCATCGTGACCCCGTGCGCCTTGGGAGAGACACCAAGTCTTGGGCACGAGAATGTGGAGGAGTTTCTCCCGGAGAGGTTCGTGAACAGCAGCGTGGATATCGAAGGGCGAGAGTCCAAAAACCTATTCGGACTTGGGCCATGTGTTGGGATCCGAGGGATTCAATTTTGACCAATTAATTCAACTGGTTGAATGGCTCATGTTTTGATTATGCGGATCATCTTCAAGTTCCTTTTCTATCGAAATCAGATGGGATTGGCAAAAGATGGTATGTTTGAAAATTTAAACATATGTTAAGAAAGATCGACAATATCAAAGCCTTTAAAACATACCCGTTTCGACTCACCCCCCACCCAAAAAAGAAAAAGTAATTAGCCGAAAATAAATAAATAAAAAGAAACGAAGAAAGCGTATAGTGACCATGTCCCTCCGCTAGGGGTGTCAATGGGTTGGGTCTTCCTTATACCCGACCCAAATCCTATAGTGACCCGACCCGACACCTGTTCAACATATACCCACAGGGTTGGATCGGTCCGGATTTTTTTTTTTTCAGATAGATTGGAAATGTGTGTGAACCTTGAATAGCGCATTTCCTCATTTTCATTCTTATTACAGATAGATTGGAAATGGGTGTTTAAATTCATTTCCTTGCGTGATTTAACTGAAAACACCAGCTAATCAACGGTTTGCTCTTGTCTTAGCTTAGTTTACTGGTCAAATGCAGAAGAAAGGTCAACCATCAAGACTTGCAGGACTTGGTCGTCATGGCAGCAGCGGGGTCAGGATTGATCGACTCGCCGCCTCCTCTAGTAAGCAGCGCTGACCAGAGATTTGCTAGAGCGAGTTTTTGCCCCCAAACGTTCTCTCTTTCGAATGTGCAAGCGAAGGTTTCTGTTTTGGGAGCTCAACTTCTTATTCACTATGATAATTATGTTTTAGATATCGTCGCTCACGAAGGAAAAATGAGTCTTTCCAAGATGGGTTATTCTTGTCAAATCTTTTTTTCTGTTTTGTGACATTCAATGGTTTGCTCTTGTTGGTCGTTTGCATTATGGGATAATCGAGCAAAAATAAAAGCTAAAAAATAATGGGTCTTTTTGGCCGTCAATCATATGACCTTTATGGTCTGTATAAATATGAGATGCCACCCGACCGCGCATTTATCGTTGTGATCCGCGACCAACGACATGAATATATTAGTATTCTCGAATCTATCTTTGTAATCCGATGTAAGGAAAATTCTCCTCAATTTCAAGGTTGTTGTGACGTAACTTAAGATAGCATCGCGTATTTATATTACAATGGAGTACGAAAGTCCCAATTCCAGTTCTGGAAATTAAAACAAACACTACAAAAAAAACTGGATTTTTGCCACAAAAATTTACGACGAAAAAATTTTCGTCGCAAATTTGCAACAAATTTTCCAACGAAAAGTAAAATTCGTCGGAAATTAGTGACGAAAAATTTTTCGTCGGAAAATTCGTTGGAAATTTCTAACGAAAAATTTTTCGTTGGAAATTTCCAATGAAATTTCCAACGAAAAACTTTTCGTTGGAAATTTCCAACGAATTTTCCGACGAAAATTGTACACAGTAAAATAATTGCCTTGAAAATTGAAATTCGTTGGAAATTTCCAACGAATTTTCCCACGAATTTTCAAAAATGACGAATAATACCGGGTTTTTTTGAATTCGTTGGAAAATTCGTTGGAAATTTCCAACGAAAAACTTTTCGTTGGAAATTTCCAATGAATTTTCCGACGAAAATTGTACACACTAAAATAATTGCCTTGAAAATTGAAATTCGTCGGAAAATTCGTTGGAAATTTCCAACGAATTTTCCCACGAATTTTCAAAAATGAAGAATAATACCGGGTTTTTTTGAATTCGTTGGAAATTTCCAACGAAAAATTTTTCGTTGGAAATTTCCAACGACTTTTCCAACGAAAATTGTACACACTAAAATAATTGCCTTGAAAATTGAAATTCGTCGGAAAATTCGTTGGAAATTTCCAACGAATTTTCCCACGAATTTCAAAAATACCGAACAATACCGGGTTTTTTTGAATTCGTTGGAAAATTCGTTGGAAATTTCCAACGAAAAATTTTTCGTTGGAAATTTCCAACGAATTTTCTAACGAAAATTTTTTCATTTTCCTGACGAAAAATCTGTCTCGTCTCCTTCTTCTCGTCTTCTTCTTCTTCCCTTTTATCAACATCTCTCCCTCTCTATTTCTCTCTCCAAAACGCAGTCGACAAAGAACCGTCGCTAGAGAGAGAAAGTCTCACCGCCGCCGCCGTCCTCGGAATCGTAGCCATGGCCAAGATGATCGTGGCCTCCTCCTCCTCTTGCAAGACCCACATCCCACCTACCCTCTTCGCCTCAAAGCCCAAGCAGCAACCCCAGGTCACCCTCTCCGTCCCCAAGTTCAGTCTCCCGAAGCCCCTCGCCTCCCTCTCCGTGAAATCCCTGCCCCTCCTCGCCGCCGCCGCATCCTCCGCCCTCCTGGCTCGCCGCTGCCGGCGCTGGCGGCGGAGATCGAGAAGGCGGCGCTGTTCGACTTCAACCTGACACTGCTCGTCATCATGGGCGAGTTCCTGCTACTGAATGTACAAACTTGTCCATTTCATGAATCAGCCCGGCACCCGATCCCTAGTCATGACGGCTCGAACATTTGACCAGGTCGTTGGGGCGGTAGGCCAGCTCGAAGGGCGATGAGGCTGGCCCTCGCCGGCCATTGCGAGGGCCGAGCTCGCCATGGTCGGCGAGCTCAAGGTCACCCAGAACTCACCCAGATCTGGACGAGCTCGAGCTCGCCGGCCATGGCGAGCTCGGCCGTCGCCGGCGACGAGGCTGGCCCTCGCCGGTGGCGAGGCTGGCCCTCGTCCGCACGGTTTTTGTCATGACGAATTTTGCAAAAAATAATTACCAACTAATTTTGACCAAAAAAAAAATTTGCCACAATTTTTCGACCAAAATTTTTTTTTTTTGTAGTTTTTCCAACGAATTTAGCTACGAATTTTCCAACGAAAAAAATTTCGTCGCAAATTTCCAATGAAAATTGAAATTTTTCGTTGGAAAAATTTGCGACGACGAATTACCAACGAATTTTTTTTCGTTGGAAAATTCGTTGGAAATTTGTTTTCCAACGAATTTTTTCAAATTTTTCGTTGAAAATTTCGTCGGAAAAAAGATGTTTTTTTGTAGTGAAAGCCCCGAAACTTAAAATAAAAGGCACACAAAATACTCCCAATCGCTTGGCTGGCTTGGCTAGGTTTGCTAAGGCTTTCGAAAGGTAGGGGAAGATTAGAATTTGAAATGAAGATGGATGAACTGTTGGCGAAGGTTGGCCTGAGAGAGACATCAACGAATCATGCTGCCGGGAAGTGACGGAGGGACCACGATTCCGACCTGCCGAGTCCTTCGTTCCGCATTAGCGATCCATCCTGCGCATCATGTCGCATATGAAAATGTGTAACCGGTCACATTCATATGATATACGTACATAAGTATGTTCGAGTAATGGTAGGTGTATTAAGATTTGTCTACAAAATTCATGAAATACATAAGGTGGTAGATTTTAACCGAACATTTAAACAAGTGTCTCGTAGGGATGAGCGGTTTCAGGTTCCGAGTAGATTCCGCCTGAAACTTGAAACTTGGAACCTACCTTTGAGTACAGGTTCTTCAAAATGAGGAATCTGGAACCTACCTGTCGGAACGTGGAACCTGAAACCTACCCTGTCACAGAGGCTAGGGTCGGTTCCAGGTTTCAACATGTTCTTTTTTTTTAATTTTTTTTGAATTAAACAAAACGAAAATAAGCGCAATAGTAGATCATCTGAATGATACATACACAATGCCCTAATGTGATATTTAGGGGATATAATGCCAAGTTTACAAATGCCTAGATAGAACTAAACTATAATTGCCCAATACCAATTGAAGGGGAAAGATAAGGTAACTACCTTACTGTCGGAAAATCCTCCAACACCAGCATCAGCATTCCCAAACCCGTTATCTCTAGCAACTCTTAAAGAATCAGTTGGTGAGTCACGGACAGTATCAAAGCTTGAACCTTAAAACTCTCTTAAAGCACAAAACCCGACCTCAGCAGAGCTAGCCTCTGCAAGCTGTCCCATCGGCCAATGGTAAAGAGGGGTTTGTGTTGCATGTCAACTATGTAATCTGAAGAAGCAGAACCTTTGTCAAATATGCTTCTTCCAAACTGGTTTCTCGTAGCATTCACCTCCAAAGAATTACTCTCCAGCCTCTTCCCCAGCCCACTCAACCCCTCTAGTTCTTTTTCTTTCTGATGAACTTCACTCACCAAGGCTTCTGCTTGGGCCTACAATTAACAGAACGACTTCTAATGTCTTCCTCCAGAAAAGTTGCCTGAATTTTTTATGTAGGAAGAAGTGCACATCACTTAAACAATTAAATTACCTGCTTTGCTACCAATTGCTCTAGCAAACTGTGCAGCTGTTTATCCAATATCTTCTCTCTGAGCTGCAAAAGTCAAATATCTTTTATATTAGAGTTGTCAGTTGCTACCATTTATGCAGTTCATAGACAACTATGAAGGACTTTAGCAATAACATTAAGAGTAACATATGATGTCCTTGCTTCAGTATTAGTTCTTTCATCGCTGCATATCTCTTTTGCTCAACTCTCAAGCCTCAAATATGTCCCCGTCCTTCCCTTCCCTCCTCCCCCCCCCCCCCCCCCAAAATTCACGCAGCAGGAGAATAAAAGAAGATGAGAATGAAGATGAAAGGAAAAAGAATTATCAGTGAACACAAAGGTAATGATGATTGAAACTGCTCTTGTAACATTTATGTTCAATTAAAACATACAAACCAATGAGCCATATGCCACTATAAGACACCATCAACACTTTAAAATCTTTTGATGCAGGAGCAACAAGAAAACCGAAGAATTCTAATAATACTAAAGCACATCTAATACAAGGAAAGTAGAGCAGATATGACCTAAGGAAGATTGGCAAGGATTTGCAAACCCAAAGGCTTAAGACACACTCAAAATATTTTCCTCCCGAATCAAACAAACAACACTGGCCAAGCAAACAACTAGGAAGTTATGTCTGCAAGCCACAAGTTTCCTCCCAAATCAATGCTCAGAGAAACCTCTACAGTAGCGCAATCGAACAGAATCTGGAAAAAAACACAGAAACAATCAGTTGCTTCCCCAAGATGTTGGATACCGGATGAGTCTGCTCATTGATTTTTTGGAATGACTTATGTACACTCTCTAGCATAGTAATGTCTACTTTGCATTCCCAGAGTCCCAATAGACACCCAAACAAAATGAAAATTGCAAGTACTATTCTTCAGTTCTACTCAAATCAGAAATAAATCTCTGTAACTTATGTAGAAGTATTTATTATGTGGATTTGGGTCTAGGATCTGAAACATTCATAAGTTGAATAATTGAATTCCAACCCTCCTTCCCCCCTATCCCCTCCCCCGAGCGCAACCCAAATAAAGAAAAAGAACAAGCGTGTTACCAGTTTTTTTTTTCAAACTCGAAGGCTGACACGAACCTTGCCCGGAGAGGAACCACGTCCGGTGAGAAGCGACGCCGATCTTGCGGAGAGACGAGAGGAGGAAGAGCCGAGACAGCGAGCTCAAGAGAGTGCGCGTGCGGCGGCGCGTGAGCCCAAACGAAGACGAAGACAAAGGATGTCGCTTGAAGCCGTGAAGCGAAGCCCACCTCCACCGAGAACGAGCCAGATCGCGGTTGATGAAGACAGAGGAAGAGCCGAGGCAGACGCCAAATAGAGCAAGGAGAGGCGAGAGGGTCTCGTTGAGTCGTGGGTGTGGGGAGTGGGAGAGAGAGCGGAACGGAGGAGCAACCAATCGAGAGGAAATTTGGAAAGACACTAACAAAGTTAGGGTTTTTACTTTTTAGTAGGAGGGAGAGTACCGGTTCCGGTTCCGGTTCCGGTTCCCAATTCCTATAGGAACCGGGAACCGGAACCGAAATCGGAACCAGAACTGGCGGTTCCTTAAAAATTGGAACCGGAAACCGGAACCTCCAACTCTAGAACCGGAAACCGAACCAAACCCGCTGGTTCGGTTCTTTGGTTCCCGGTTCTACCTTGGAACCGTGCTCACTCCTGTCTCGTATTCAACACTCAGCAATAATATGGTATTCTATGTGATTTGAGCTTCCAAAATGCATGTTAGAATCTCGAAGCATTTGTGTTTGCTTGGTCTCTAATCGCAATTGAGTAGAATCTACTGGTACCAACTACCAAAAGTCAAAATGAACCGCTCAAATCTCCCTAAAAAATAGGGCTTTATTTCTTAATTGGCAATCTTAAATAACCTTGTTATAAGAGATTTTGTGCGTGGGACATTTTATTTCATTTTTCAAGAAATTTCTAGCCGACCTTCCTTCAACGGATCTTTTTAACATCAAATAGATCGGTACTAGATTAAAAAAAATGGTAATTTCCACAATCTCCCTAAAAAATAGGGCTTTATTTCTTAATTGGTACTAGATATTAACCGAGTTCGAGGACTTAGTTACACTAGTCGGATAATTAATACCCTTTTGGTATCTTTTTACCCTGTTCATTTTTTTGAAAATATTTATCAGGCAATTTGAATTGATTTTAGAACATTTCTCCTAACATGTGAGGTGATCAAACGCATGCATAATAAAAAACGATCAACAGTCACGATAGATATGCAGCCTAAGGTTCTAATCCTAACTAAGTTAGATGACATTCAAAACACAATAATTCATGTAATTGTATTAAAAACATGCATAATAACAACACAACAGTAATAACATGCAAAACACTACCGCGCAATCTCATAGGCTTGTTTAAATTAAACATAGCAATTTATGAAATTATAACAACATGCATAATAATACAACAATAAATAAAAACACTTGAGTATATCACATAATTTCAAAAAAAAATTTTGAACTCTGTTCTCTCTCTTTTCTCTCTGTGTCTCTCTGCTATGTTTTTCTCTCAAATGGCCGACCCCGTCTCTCTCTCTCTCTCTCTCTCTTCGGCTTTTATAGGCGGCGACGACACGTCTCACCTGCTCTCACGTTTGCATGATGACGGCTTGCACCGGCCTATCTGGCCCATGACTTTCGTGGCCATTTAGGCCGGTGCAAAGCAGGGGGGCTGATTTAGTGCCGTGAGGAAGAGAGGAAGAGGGGGGAGAGGAGAGCCCGGGAAATCGGGGAGGACGGGACTGGCAATTAATGCCAGTCCCATTGGCGTGCCTCTTCGGCCCTACTCTGGCCGGATAGGGATTGCGCGGAGCTGCGCCACCGTTAATCACCCTGCGGCTAGAACAGGGGCGAACAGGGGAAGGGAAAACAATAGCTTGTGGGGGGGAGAAGGAAGAAGGAGAAGGGCTGGGCCGGGCCAGGCCCAGCTCGAGTGGGGAGAAAGAAAGAAAAAAGAAAGGCGGGCTGGGCCGGCGCGTGGGAAAGAGAAAGGGAGAAGAAAAAGGGCCGAGGCCCATGCGGGGGAAAAGAAAAGGAAAAAGAAGAGGGTCGGGTCGATCCGGCCCTGACCTGGTCTAACTCGGAAATTTTAAAAAAAAGTTCTAAATAGACCTTATTAATACAAATGTGCCTAATTTCTATATGTAATGCATTTAAATAGAAATATTTTCTTGTTTTAGGAATTAAAGAAAATTAACTCCTAAATTTTGTGTAATTAATTTTGGGCAAATTAAAATAAGTGTCAATAGCTGCCCCTCTTTGAAAGTGATCTCGCAGAGGTTGAGTTCGTAGAGGTTATATTCAAAGATAAAATGACACATAAATTGACCCATGCATGTTCAATAAATGCTATTTTTGGCGAGACTATGAGTCCCATTTTTTATGTGATAAGATGATGCGTGCTAAAGCAAATAAAAACATACCTGGGGCTACTTACCTTGCCGAAGGGTAGAGTAATTCCAGATAGTTGGTATCATGTGTCGAGAACTCGAACCTATCTTCGGTCGCCTAGACTGAATTTCCTTCGTCTAGGATTCGAACCTATCTTCGATCGTCTTGACCAGGGAAATTGTTTGTCTAGGACCCGAACCTTTATTTGGTCGCATTGACTGGGAAAATCACTTGCCTAGGATCCGAACTTATCTTCGGTTGCCTTAACTGGATTTCGTTTATCCATGACCCGAACCTTTATTTGGTCGCTTTGACCGGGGAAATCGCTTGTCTAGGATCCGAACTTATCTTCGGTTGCCTTGACTGGATTGCATTTGTCTCGGACCCGAACCTACCTTCGGTCGTTTCGACTGGGGAAATCGTTTGCCTAGGATCTGAACTTATCTTCGGTCGCCTTGACTGGATTTCGTTTGTCCAGGAGCCGAACCTTTCTTCGGTCTCCTTGACTGGGGAAATTGCTTGTCTAGGACCCGAACTTATCTTCGGTTGCCTTGACTGGATTTCATTTGTCTCGGACCCGAACCTTTTTTCGGTTGCCTTGACTGGATTTTGCTTTGAAAAGCACCTGCATCTCATAAGGGGTACCTGAAAAGACTTGATGTGAATAGAGGGGGTTAATCATATGCTCAGGAGGGGTACCATAACAATCGTAGGTACATGGTGAACAGAGGGGTCAATCCAATATTCAGTTGATAAACAAACGGGTCAGTCCAATGTTCAAAGGATACCATAACAATCGTAGGAACATGATTTTGGAACCGTGCATGGATAGAATATACTTACCTGGGCACGTTCCTGCCTCTTACGGGCGCGTCTCCTACCAGACAAGTTTTTTGTGCAAAGACATACGCATTCATCGGAGAAATAAACAACTAAGGCTATTCTAGAATATCGCATGAAATATCTTGGCCAGCAAGCCAAGATGCTTTTTTTTTCAAAGGAACACCCGGTTTACATTCTAGGTAGTTTGAAAAGAAATCATAATTTTGGAACTGGGCATGGGTAGAATGTACCTACCTGGGCATGTTCCTGCAAATACATACTTATTCATCGGAGAAATAGACAACTGAGGCTATTTTAGGATATCGTACGAAATATCTTGGCCAGCAAGCCAAGATACTTTTCTTTTTCAAAAGAGCACCTTGTTTACCTTCTAGGTAGTTTGAAAAGAATTCTGATGACATGCCTAAGGTTTCTTACTCGGAGGTTTGATGCATCATCTGTTGAATACGCGACCTTTTTCGGGACATCTCTCTTGCGATGATAATGAGGGCTTCTCCAGCGCCCGAATTTTCGTGTCCTATCACCGAGGATTAAAACTTTGAGCTGTCAAAGACGATTAGCACAAACATGCATGCATTCATCAAGGATAGACAAGTTAGGCTATTCCAGAATGTGTATTTGAAGGTTTATACATGATGATTTTGCCATGTTTGCATCACCAAACATCCACCGAAGGTAATTATCAATCAAGACAATTTTTGCTCGTAAGGTGGACTTCTCGGGATGCTGAACAAGGGACCTTCGGTCAGAAAGGACTTTCCACTCACTCTCATTGAAAAGGGCTGTTTATTCCGTCCATTAAGGCGGGAATATCGAAAATACTCAATTTGACCGTTATCACATCCATAAGGGTCTAAGTTTTCTCGCAAGCGATATGACGCTGCCAATCTGAGAGGTCTTCTTTAGGGTCGTAATGCTGGCTTGGTCAATGGCTTAACAAAGGTGATTGTCTAAGTCAAGGTCATGAAAGAAAATATTCTGTAATTATCTCCAGGTTTACAAGTTAAGAACCCTGCAAAACAAGATAAAAATAGTCTTGCTCGCACGTTGTTTATAAATATTTGAAATTCCACGTTAATTCAAGTGCCCTAATCAGAAGAGACTTCACGAGGGATGTAATGTGGGCTTGATTTAAAGGTTGAGGAACGAAAAGATCGTTGGGCTAAAAAATGTGTGTAAAGGTGAGAATTGGTGATCATCTAGCATTGTCACTAATTTTCTTCTCCACCGTCAGGATCCTTCTGGAAAACTCCCCAGGTAATCCCATGCTTTGACTTCTTGGACAGCTTTTTCTTAAGGAGCTTCTGCGTCAAGCATTTTCCTAGATACCATTCGATCTCTGTCCCAATTGCTTTCTCAAGAGTAGGTTCGTCTTCATCTATCATGTGACAGATCTTTGTCAAAACAGAGTTCTGAAAGTAGGAATTTGCATCAAAGAAGAACTCAAGTTTAAACCCTTTGGGGTTGTCTATTCTACACTGCTTAATGTCTTTGAGATATTTGAGAGCGCCTTCATCACGCTCAGAGATCTCCTCAGCTAAAACTTCATTGTTTTTCATGGCAGTTACCTAGAAATTAGGAACTCCTTTCTCTTCATTTTTTCATCGTTTTTCTTCTTTTCCTTGTTTTTTTTCTTTGTTTTTTATTCATGGGCATTGGCCTTGCCTTTATCAGGCACACTGCTTTTTCATGTCCCTAGTTTTTAATATTTTTTTTGTTGTTCTTTTGATGTTGTTAGGACTAGCCTAAACAAGTTTAAACAGAACAATGTTATTAGGCTCTTGGAGTCTTCATCTTGATTCAGTACTTTGGACCTTGATGCTCAAACTGTGGTGACTTTTGCCTTGTCCTGGTGTGGGGGATGATCACCAACTAGGTTCGTACGAAATGAAATCGCCGGCTCAATTGGGCTAGCAAGGGATATAAGTGTATGGGATAGAAAAAGAACTGTTCTTCGTCATCCTAGGGTACTTAAATTATCGTAAAAGTTCATCTGCAATAATAGCACTCAAAGATTAATGCAAGTAGAAGCAAGAAAATTTCTATTCATCTTTTCACCTTGTGCAAGCTGTTGCGGCTGATGATCATAGAAAATTTTAGGTATTACAAACTCCTCATCCTTCTTATCTTGTTCAGTTGCTAGGTGAAAACATCACTGTTATCAATGACATGTTGGCATTTTGGACAGGCTTTAGTTTGCTACTCTTCTCTTGATAAAGCTCTCTTAGCCTCAATCGTTCGGCCATCGATGGTATGCTTGTCTTGAGGGACCCTATCGAGGATCACTGGATCCGTGAAAACGATGAGGCCGAAGTCACGGGGGGCGGTGACCGAAAGGGAGGGACGCTCTTTTTGCTCCCTCTGAATTTGAATCCTTCCAATGATGCCGATTTACCTTAAGTTGCTCCAATGTGGGGTGGTTCTTGGCAGGGGTGATTTAAAAGGAATCTCTGAGTGTATGGGCTCAAATGGTTAAGCAAAGGATAAACTGTATGGGTTAGAGAAATGAACTGCCTCTCGTCATTTTGGCTACCGTACTTTATGCGAGAAATCTCTTTACCTTGTAGAAATGAAATCTTTTCGCTCATCTTGCAAGAGTTTGGTATTTGAGAATGTGTATAGACTAAAGATTGCCTCTCATCATCCTGACACATCTCGTTCAATACATCGGAGCAGTTCGACACCATTCGTCGAATTGTCAAGATTTTCATAGGGAATTGATGAATTAAACAGGTAAAATTATCATGCAAAATTCTTTTCAAAAGATATGCAATGCACTTGGAGGAAGGTTAAGCATTCATTTGCTTTAACATGTTTCCTCATTCTTTGTTTCTTTGTACTCTCATGAAAAAAGTTTTTTTGGAAAAGAAATACTTACCTATGCTGTAATAGTTAGATATACCTGCAAAGTAATAAGGAAGACATTATTAATGAACGGTTCTTTAAGGGACGGGAATTGGGAACGATACAATATTACCCATCGTGATTCCCTTCATTGGAGATTAAATTGTCAACTCCTTAAGTTTTCTCGGATGTCGATAATTTCCTTCTGGCAAAAATAGAAGCTTATGTTAGAAATGAGATGATTGAGGGTAAATTGAGAACGATAGAAATTACCCTTCTTCCATTTGCCCTCAAAGCTAGTAGAGTCTTTTCTTCTCTTTATTTTGTTCAGCCTTCTCTATCTCAGCCTGCTCCTCCATACTCTGAGTCTCGAAACTCGAATGAAATCCTCTATAGCTAAGGATACTCCCAATTAAAAAGTCATGGGGATCTTCGCAGCAAAGCTAATTTCTGCTTTAAAGGTCTTTGACGGATACGAGTGTGACTACCATCGAGACTTCTGTGATTGTCAGGATCGGCCTTGACGCCATTTTGTCATGTACGAAAACCTTTTCAGTTAGACTCGCCACCAGAAATGTCCTTATCAATAACGTTTCTGCCAATTCCCTTGTTATTAATTGGAACATAGGAGTTATTTCAAGGATAGTACTTCTTTACAGCATCAGAGTTGATCGGGTTGGAGAATTGACGTCCATCCATCTTAGTCAGAATCAGAGCCCCTCTAGGGAGTGTCTTTTTCACGACATAAGGACCCTTATGGTTTGGAGCGAACTTACCTCCAAGCTCGGGGGTAGTGGTAGTACCTTTCTTTCTCAAGACAAGATCGCCTGCTTTGAAGTATCTTGGGCGCACCTTTCGATTGAATGATATGGCTATCCTCTGTTGATAGCATTGCCCATGACAAAGAGCTTTCAGCTGCTTTTCATCAATCATATTTAGCTGCTCCAATCTTTGCTGCTTCCATTCTGCATCAGAGAGTTTTACTTGAGACAATACCCGCAGCGAGGGGATTTCTAACTCAATAGGCAGGACTGCTTCCATGCCATACACCAAGAAAAAAAGGATTGCCCTAGTAGATGTCCGAATTGATATTCGGTATGCCATTAATGCAAAAGGCAATCTTTCATGTCAATTTCGGTAGTTCTCAGCAGCTTTGGCCAAGATCTTCTTAATGTTTTTGTTGGCAGCCTCAACAGCTTCGTCCATTTGGGGACGGTAAGGAGACGAATTCAGATGGCGGATTTTGAATTCACTGAGTAAATCATCAACAAACTTGTTATTCAGATTTGTCCTGTTATCTGTAACGATGGCTTTAGGGATGCCATAACGAGCGATTATATCTCGTTTGATGAATTTCATCACATTCCAAGCAGTGACATTGGTATATGACGCGGCCTCGATCCACTTGAAAAAATAATCAATTGCGACCAAGATAAAGCGATATCCATTTGATGCTTTCGGATTAATTGGGCCGATCACATCGATGCCCCACATTGAAAATGGCTATGACTCTGACAATTGGTGTAATTCAGTTGGTGGGGCATTTATCTTATTTTCATGGATCTGACAACGGTAACAATTTCAAATGTGTCGGATGCAATCACTTTCTAAAGAAAGCCAATAATAACCTAGTCTTGTTATTTTCCTAGCCAACATGTGTCCATTCATGTGTGGACCACATACTCCTTCATGCAATTCCTGCATAATTCGTGTTGCTTCGGTTGCATCGACGCATCCTAGCAAAATAGAATCATAAGACCTCTTGTACAAGTTTTCACCATTGATGAAGAACTTCGTCGCTATCTTCATTATGTACCTTCCGTCTGCAGAGCTAATCCCTTCAGGGAACTGTTGCACCTTAATGTAGTTCATGATATCGTAATACCATGATTTACCATCGGGTTCCTTGGTCACGGTCATGCAATGGGCCGGTCTAGTCAGGACTTCAATCTTCAGAGGTTCTATTTCCAAACCATTGGTAACCTGTAACATGAATGATAGTGTAGCCAGTGCATCGGTAAATTGGTTATGAGATCTAGATAGGTAGTCAAACGAGATCTCGTCGAATTCTGAAATCAATTCTTCTAGATAGTCATGATAGGGTACTAGTTTAGTATCCTTAATATTCCATTCACCCACAGTCTGGAGTATGATTAAGGCAGAATTGCCGAACACTTTTAGTTTAGCTATTTTCATATCAATTGCTACTTATAAATCGAGAATACATGTTTCATATTCGGCTGTATTGTTGGTGCAAAGAAATACCAATTTCGTGGCCACAGGATAATGCTGCCCGTATGGGGATATCAAGACTACCCTGGTACCAGAGCCAAATAGGTTTACTACTTCAACGAAAAATATGGTCCATGTGTGTTCCTCCGTTGATAAAATGCGATCATCTGAAAGATCATCTTCATGTGTTTCCCCAGGGCATTCAGCTAGCATATCAACGATCACTCGACATTTCACTGATTTCTGTAACGATGTTTGGATGTCAAATTCTGATATAAGAATTTGCCATTTGGCTAATTTTCTCACTAATGCCGGTCGGTTGAGCAAATACTAGATAAGGTCATTTTCAGTTACGAGGAACGTCTGGTGGTGCAAAATATATTGTTGGAGCCTATACAACACCCACATCAATGCGACACATGTTTTCTCTGATTCGGAATAATTCTGTTCTGAAATGCTGAATTTCTTACTCAGATAATAGATGGCTCGTTCTTTTCTATCGTCATGATGGCTCTAGGCCAATAGGCCTCCTAACGATTCACTGTGAATCGTTAAATAGAGAGTTAGAGGATGCCTTGAGACTGGTGGAACTAGTACCGGGGGATTCATCAAATATTGCTTCAGCTTTTCAAATGCTTCCCGACAGTCTTCATCCCAATTGATCTTAGCGTCTTTCCTGAGAAGTTTGAAGAAAGGCCGTGCAGTCTCAGAGAGTTGGGAGATGAACCAAGCGATGTAATTCAACCTTCTCAAAAGACTTCTAACCTCCCTCACTATGGATAGGGATTGCAATTCACATATTGCTTTGACTTTTGAGGGGTCGACCTCAATCTCCTTGCTACTCACGATGAATCAGAGTAACCTACCAGAGGTCACCCCAAACACGCACTTTGTAGGGTTTGGGCGTAATTTTAACTCGCGTAATCGGCTGAATAGCTTCTTCAAGGCTTTAATGTGTGGTCCTCTTTGCATCTGGTCTTGGCGATCATGTCATCGACATAGACTTCAATTTCTTTGTGCATTAGGTCATGAAAGAGAGTGACCATAGCATGTTGGTACGTTACCCCGGCATTCTTCAAACTAAAAGGCATAACCCTGTAATGAAAGGTCCCCCATGGAGTGATGAACGCCGTCTTCTCCTTATCTTTATCATTCATTCTTATCTGATTGTATCCAAAGAACCCATTTATAAAAGAAAATAATTCGAATCTAGCAGTGCTATCCATGAGGACATCTATGTTGGAGAGCGGAAAGTCATCTTTTGTACTAGTCTTGTTCAAGTCGCGATAATCAACGCAAACTCGAATTCGATCGTCCTTCTTCTTCTTCACTGGGACGATGTTCACTACCCAATCAGGGTATTGCAAAACCTCGATGAACCCTACTTTGAACAGCTTCATCACTTCTTCGATCTTTTTTGATAGTTCGGGTTTGGTCCTTCGTAATCTTTGCTTTTTGGGAGGCATGTCGGGATTGGTAGGCAAACTGTGCTCGACAATCCGAGGGTCTAGGCCTGGCATATCAGAATAAGACCATGCGAATACATCTTGATACTCTTTGAGGAGAGCGATCAGACATATGGCTTTCTCTTCAGGAAGGTTGGCCCCGATCTTCACTTCTTTTGGATCCTAAGTACCACCCAAATTGATGATAACAGTATCTTCGATTGTAAGGGGCTTGATTTGTTTATATTGCTCCCAATTCTTCGGATTTCAGCAGGGTCATCGCTTGAATTGTCAGAATCTCTGCTATTAATATCTGCATCATCAGGCTGGACCGTACTAACTTCCTCGCAAGTCGCAAAATTATACCTGAAAAACAGGGTAAATTGATCAGAAAAACAAATGGGGATGTGGATTTTTCACTGTCCTTTTCCTCTTAAAACATTTTTTTTGAAGAAATAATGAAGTGTCTTTGATTTTCGAAAATTTTTAGAAACAAGGAAGCATGATATAGCCTGGGCCTCAGAATACTTTCCTTTTCATGGCTAGATATCATCAACGGGCCAATTTGATATACTACATCATGCCCTCAAAACATTATTTATTTACAATACACTGATTTACAACCTCAAAAGAGGGAGAATTCAAAAAGACATTTCTTCCGGCAGAAATGACAACAAAAAACAAAACACAAGGATAGCCCATTTTCCAGGAATTCATGTAGAAAGGAGAAGAGGAATTTTACTCAAGCGGGCTTACACCCATTCCCTCCACCGGTCCTTCGTCTATTGCGCCGATGAAGAAATCTTCGAAATCATCGTTCTAGAAATCTAGCTCATCGGCACTTCTCTTTACTGGTGTCAGCTTTTTCATGTTGTCCCATCCGCTTGGAATGCTGTTCTGCTAGTTTTCATAAAAACTTGATGGCATCTGGTAGTCAACGTAATAGTCGAACTTACCATTGGGCTGGCCTAGGGTATCCATAATTGCCTTTCCCTTGCGTGCCTTATCAAAAAGCTCAGAGGCAGCGTCACGAAGGCTAAGTACCACCAAGAAGTCATCATCACCATGACACAACCATGGGCACGAAAAGTGAATGTCCTGGCATCCAGTAGGTCTTGAATTCTATTCTTCATAGCATCGCAATCATCCAGCGAGTGCCCGACCTCTCCTAAGTGAAAGTCACAAGATCTGGAGGGATCATAG
Source organism: Syzygium malaccense (assembly GCA_031216405.1). Lineage (NCBI taxonomy): Eukaryota > Viridiplantae > Streptophyta > Magnoliopsida > Myrtales > Myrtaceae > Syzygium > Syzygium malaccense. The sequence goes on along the minus strand of CM062263.1, from coordinate 37,677,547 downwards.
TTAATAAAGTACTCAGGAGTAGGGTGTTTTGGCCTCATCGCAATCAGCCCTTTCTACAAAAGGATAGGGAATATCACATTCATGGATTTGGGAACCGGCGAGTATCGTCGTACATTACCCTACCACTGTAAGAGTTGGACATCTTGCCAAGTCATGTCGGGAAGGGCTCCCGACGGCGGGTTTTCTTCGGGACGATTTACTTGGGTCACCTACTCTTGATCGGGAAACGGCAATGACACATCCGAGATTTGACCAATGGTATTCATTAAGGACGTAAGCAAATCTCGTAGCTCGCTTAACTGATACTGCAAACGTGCAAGCAAATCAGGCGGGTTTGCACTCGTTTCTGAGGTCGAGTCTTCATGTATGGCTCCTATAAAGATGTCGTCAAATAGGGTGACCACACTATCCAGTTTTTCTTCTCGTCCACAATCTTCCTCAATCGGTAGCTTGTCTGGGTTCCGATGTCAGTCAACAACAACATTTACGGGAAGCATCGAGGAGCTTGGCTGACTTGAACATTCGGCAAGATACTTGAACCCATCACCGGATTGTCCTGAGAGGTTAAGATAAATTTTTTCATCCTGCAACAATTTAGCAGGTGATGGGAAAGTTTCCCGGATATAGGGAAGTAACGAACCAACTTGACCCCATCGTGTGCCCCTTGTTGTCCTATGGGCTTTCTTTGTGATACCCTAGACCAGCGGTACGATGATTCTTAGCAGCCTGTATAGGCTCTTGGATGCCCCTGCCTCCTCTGCCGAGTCCTTGCCCTAGGGTGAAGCCATTCCCAACCATAACCTTCCCTACCATGATTGAGGCTTTTGACATATCAGGGACAAAGGGAGAAGTTCCTCGATATCCATGCACATTTGAAACGAGCTCGATAGACTGATAGTTAGATTCCACCTTGCCACTTGGTTCGACATATGGGATGGCAGTTTCTTGGTAGATCCGATGGTCTTCCTCTCCAAGGACTGTGATCAGCTTCCCTTGGGCTACAAACTTCACGCTTTGGTAAAGGCTTAAAGGTATAACTCCAGTAAAGTGAATCCAGGGATGGCCCAACAGAAAGCTAAAGGCAGTGGGGATGTCCATCCCTTGAAGCCATATGTTGAATATTGTTGGGCCAATTTGTACATCAAGGTTGATCTCACCCACAGTGTCTTTCTTCATCCCGTCGAACGCTCGGATGGATGTTTTGGAGGCACGGAGCTTAGACGTGTCCACATTAAGACGGCGCAAGGTTGTCAGCGGGCAAATATTCAATACAAACCCATTGTCTATCAAAACTCGAGCCACATGGGAATTTCTATATTTGACGGAGATGTAGAGGCCCTTGGTATGTCCCTTTCCTTCGGTGGGAAATTCATCTTCCGAGAATGTTATCTGATCCTTCAAAAGGATAGACCCCACAAATGCTTCTAACTTATCGTGCTCAATTGTCTTTGGTACGTTTACTTCGCTGAGTACCTTCATCAGAGCTTTCTGATGCTTCACGGACGTTTGGAGCAATTCTAATAAAGAAATCTGGGCAGGCAATTTGCGTAGCTGATCCACCACATTATATTCACTGGCTTTGACAATGGCCAGGAATTCGTTGGCTTCTTCGTCGGTAACAGGTTTCAGAGGCTGCGCATCAGATTGGGCATACGTTCATCCTGACCTAGTGATTAGGTCAACATCCAGTTCGTAGGACCATGAGACTGCTTTGTCATTCTCATATCGGTAAGGTTGAGGTATCTCAATTACTATATGCTCCTCGATTAGGGGCCTCAATCGTCAATTCCTCTTCCTTATCTGGGCTATCAAACAAAGGTTCATTCACAAGCGTGGGGATGGATTACTTGCTTCGGCATTCAATGCTGAGAGTTCTTTGTCCTAGTCAATGATGATCTCAGAGATGGTAGCCACTATGCCGGTACGATTGACATACACAATCAAACCTACTTTTGCCATGCTGGTAACCCTTTCTTTCATTAGGAATAAGGGCAGTACTTCACCAGTGGGATAATACCCTACTTTCACTAGAGCGTTATAAACATCAGTAGTGTATACCTTCTCACTCTTAATTCGACCAGTATCAAAAGTGGATATGGCATTGATTCTGTTTTCATGTTTGGGTAGCGGGTTGTTTTGGACATTTGGCTTCGGTGTCTGAAATGAAAAAGCTTTGGTGTCGAGCAAGTTTTGGACTCGGTGTTTGAGGGTATAATAGTTGTCCGTCGAATGTCCTACCTCACCTATGTGATAATCACATTTTTTTTACGGATCATAATTCGAAAAGCTTTCTGAGTTAGGCCATTTTGGTTCGGTAGAAAGCAGGTTTTTCTTCCGGAGTATGGCCAGGACTTGAGAAAGGGATCCAGGCAACGAAGTGAATTGTCTTTTCTTATATTGCCTCAGAGGCTGGTGACTTGAGGTCAGCTGCTGTTTACTGCTCACCTTAACTATCCAAGGAGGATAAACAGTCTGGGTGTATGTAACGTTCCCATCCATCAGGGATTCCTTCTTTTTTCTCGTGTTGAGCCTCTTACTTGTGGAAACGGGGTCTATGAACCATCCGTCACGCAATCCCATTTTAACACTTTCACCCACAGGAATAAGACGATTAAGGGATTCAACAGTGGCACCAACCAGGCGGTATGTGTATTCGTACGGAAGAGACTTTATGAACAACTTTACTTGTTCATGATCAGTGAGTTGTGGGGTAATCTGGGCGGCCAAATTTTCTCCATCTGGTGGCATACTCCTTGAATGACTCACTCTTCTTCTTTTCAGTACGTTCCATATCGTCACGAGTAAATGTGACGTCGAGGTTGAATTTATATTGCTTGAGGAATGCATCAACAGCACATCCCAAGACTTAAAAGCATCCACATCTTTTGACATATACCATGTCAAGGCTGGCCCCGTCAAACTCACTTGAAAGGTCTTAATCATGAGGGGTTCATTATCAACGTATTGGGTCATCCACACATGATACATGTGCAAATGGTGTCTGGGGCACGAGGTACTATCATACTTCTCGAATTCCGGTATCTTGAACTTTTCTGGTACTTTGACCCGTTTGTATATAGACAGGTCAAGTGGGACAGCATGTTGCGGGCCTTGTAGCTGTTTCAGCATCTCCTCGACTTTTGCAAGGTGTTTGTCATGTTCTGTTATTGGTACAGCTTTAAATTCAGGCTTCCTAACGGCAAGAGGAAGTAGATCGTCCTCTAGCGAAAGCATTTTGTTGTCGCTGGCAGAGGTTTTGTCTTTTCCAGTAGACTGTGGTGGTAAACACCACCTCAATTGCTGCAGACGTGGGCGTGAGCGTGAACTTGCCCTAAATAGATTCCACTTGCTTTGTGAGATTTTGGATCGCGTTGAGGATCAGCTTCATTTCATCCTCCATGTTATTGAGACGAACGTTTTCTTCGGCCATTTTTTGTAACTACCTATGAAAACGCTGATATGAATGAATATAATGCCCAATAAAGAATCATTTTATGACCTAGTCATAATATTATTGCATATTTTATTTATTTACAAAGGAAAAAAATGAGAAAAAGATGTTTTTATTAATATTAACATTACAGGCGGTGTCCCCGGGGTTCGAACCCCGGTCGCCTTGGACCGTTATGCTACATCCCTGGATACCACTGGGCCGAAGGCCACGGTAGTGTCATTAAGGCGCAAAAAATATTATTTATAGAATAAAAAGCGGTCCGAGTTATATTAATATTAGTACAACCCATAAACACTTTTAAAGATAAAAACCAAAACCCCTAAACATAAATACTAGGAAAATATAAAAGACATGGGCTTTTAACAAAAAGGCGCTCTTCTCGGATGCTCATTCTATAAACGATGGGGAAGCTATATTCTCTCGGAGCTGCTTATTTTCACGGATAAGCTATGTAATAAGCATATCCTTCGTCCCCACAGTCCTTTCGAGATGGTCAATCTGTGTTTGGCAACTAGGTTTATTAGTTACATTCGGGACTTTTGGCTATAGATCTACCAGGATTTGATGATGTATGATGTAGAACAGAGAAGCATGGTGGACCTTTTCCTACCCTTTCAATAGTCTAGGCACAAGAATGTTCTCAGACTGACATTCAGTCCACAGCCCTTGGATGGCACGAATTTCGCCAACGTAATTGTAGTTCGAGCAAGTGAATCGAACTCGAAACAGGTCTGTCTTGAGAGGCGGCGGGACCTCCTGGAGGGCCCTGTATTGGCAAGCTACCCTGTAGGGATAATATGAAGTGATGCCAGATAAACCGAGCAATGGGACAGGGTTGTGAAACTGGTGAGCATACCGAGCCTGACCCTCATGGAACCATTTAGCATGCCATAAGAAAGTTTTGAGATCGGGGTCTTTCAAAAAGTTTATCCAGGTAGAGTAATCCTTACGAGGGGAATTACTTTTTAAAATCTCAAATCTTTGTATCGGATGCATAAGGTCATCGACTTCAAAAAGCTGCATGAGGTGCCCAAATCCTCTCAAACGGGACAAAAATCAGATTTGCAAAATTTCTAGGGCAGCCCGCATGATTTTCTCATCATTTTGTTTAAAACGGTTTAAAGACAAAAATATTTCTGCCAAACCGAATTAACATAACCCAAGCCAGTGCAAATTTGTTTGGCCACGTACACAATCAAGGGGTTTATTGAATTTTTGCGATGGGGAAAAATGACACACCCGACAAAAGCAAGGAAAAAAATCTTAGCTTTTTGGCTCATGGGTTGACTTTCAAAACACTCATTTAAGAAAAACCAAGGGCAGGCATTACAATGAGCTTTAACGACTCTTTTCACAGTATTGCTCTCGATTAGCAAAAACTGGGATAATTAGGGTAAAAGAGACACACCTAAAAGTGATTTGATGAGCTCAGATCCCAAAGGCTTTCCAATGACAACATTATACTCTTCTCAGAGTCGAGGTCATCTCAAACTTACCAAATATGAAAGTGGATGTTTGTGGGCATCAGAAATGTGCTAATGCTTGCATCATGCCAGAATGGATGTTGATTTTGAGCAATGGGAGTAGGCGACCAATTCTTGCTTTGACATACTATTGGCCATTTTGATCGAGTCGGTCCTACCATGCCAGAAGCTCTTTTTTAGGAGTAGGGATAAATTCGACATCAGCTCTTCCCATCGTACATAGAATGCAATCAACGGGTGGCCTAACAGTAACAAATAAAATGAATAAGTAGGCTGTATAATAAAATGAGAAGGGATAGAATATATACCTTTCCTTGAACCATGGCAATCACAACAACATACACATGAGAAGTGAGGTTCAATTTCTATATAGACTGGCTCAGTAAAATGAAATTAAAAGGGTGCCTGACTGTTGCAGTCTCGCGTTGGTATCAAGTCCTTTTAATCTCGACCAAATTGAAAGGAATATCTTATAGTCACGCGAATAGCGGCTAAAGATATTTCTTTACGATTGTTTTAGAAATAAATTTCGGGGAAAAAAAAAAGGCAACTTCAACATCACGAGCTCGCGTTCGAGGTCGTATCTTTCTTAACACCATCCCAAAATGCCCTATTGCGGCCCAAGTCCGGCAGCATGGTTGTATGTGCAATAGTACAGTGCTAAATCATTAGAGCATGTACAACAATTTATAAACAATCAATTCGAACCTGCAAGAATAAATAACACCTTAATGTCAGGCTCATACCTGGAGTCCTTGTTGCAAACAAAAATTATTTTGAATAGGATAAAAAAATGGCTTAAGTCCACTTTTTAAAAAAAACGCAAGTCCCCAGCGGAGTCGCCAGTCTGTCGCGACCGACCTCCCGACTTTTTTTTTTCGAACATGCAAAAAGAAGGGGGGTTCGCCTGGTACGTGCTAAGTCTAGGTTCGGGACTTAACTTGGGCTCTCCTAAAGCCCATACCATATTGCGACTTAGGGTTTAGGTTTTTTAACATGCAAGTAATTTATACCAAGAAGTTGCCACTAATCGATTTGGGGTGGGTCGATTGGAAACCCAAATAAGGTGATGGGAGGATCGCCCTATTCCTGCAAACCAGATATTAACCAAGTTCGGGGACTTGATTACACTAGTCAGATAACTAATGCCCTTTCGGTACCTTTTTACCCTGTTCATTTTTTTGAAAATATTTGTCAGGCAATTTGGATTGATTTTAGGACCTTTCTCCTAACATGTGAGGTGATCAAACGAGTGCATAATCAAAAACAATCAGCAGTTAGGATAGATATGTAGCCTAAGGTTCTAATCCTAACTAAGTCAAATGATATTCAAAACACAACAATTTATGTAATTGTATTAAAAATATGCATAATAACAACGCAACAGTAATAACATGCAAAACACTACCACGCAACCTCATAGGCTTGTCTAAATTAAATATAGCAATTTACGAAATTATAACAACATGCATAATAATATAACAATAAATTAAAACACTTAGGTATATCACATGATTTAAAAAAAAATTTGAAAATTTTTTTATAAAAAAATAAAATAAAGAAATACGAAAGAAAAAAGAAAAAAGAAATAAATAAAATTTTTATTTTCATTTTTTTAAAAAAATAAAATTATAATATAATATAATAACCGGGTCGGTGGATCCGGGTCGGTCGGATCCGACCTAGGGCGTTGACCCGGGTCGGATCAACTGATCCGAGTCAGTTGGAACCGACCCGGGTCAACGGATCCGACCCAGGGCGTTGACTCGGGTCGGGTCAACCCCGCATGCAAAAACACGTGGGGACGCCGGCGGAGCCAAAATTGGCCTTCCGCCGGCCGACCCAGAACGACGCCGATCAAATTCCAGCCCTTGGGGGTTGCCACCAAACCTCTCCGCCCACCTAGGTCGCCGTCCGACCGCCCGCATGCCGACCGGTGACCGAATCAAAACTGGCTTCATTGAGGCGTTTCGTCGAACAGTTGGTGCGCGCAACAAAAACTGAGGTGTTTCGACCTCCTCCAACAAATCGATAGGCTCCGGTGGCTGTGGCTCACCTTCGACAGAGAGTAGGAATCGAAATTGAAGACGGTATGGGCCGGGAATCGCGCGCCATAGTCAGCGCGAGTCCCGGCCACACCGAACACAAAAACAAGTGCGAACAGAGCACCAGGGAAGGCTCACCGTTCGGCGACGCGACTAGAGGCTTTTCGACTGATCTGCGGTCGACGGTGCGGCTGTAGGGACCTGTAGAAGCTCGAATCTCCCCTCTTTTTCTCTCGATTTCTCTCGGTTTTCTCTCGAACTCTCTCTGTTCTCTCTCTTTTCTCTCTGTGTCTCTTTCTGCTCTGTTTTTCTCTCAAACGGTTGACCCTGTCTCTCTCTCTCTCTCTTTGGCTTTTATAGGCGGTGACGACACGTCTCACCTGCTCTCGCATCTGCATGACGACGGCCTGAGCCGACTTATCTGGCCCGTGACTTTCGTGGCCATTTAGGCCGGTGCAGAGCAGGGGGGGCCGGTTCAATGCCGTGAGGAAGAGAGGAAGAAGGGGGAGAGGAGAGCTCGGGAAATCGGAGAGGACGGGACTGGCAATTAATGCCAGTCCCATTGGCATGCCTCTTCGGCCCTGCTCTGGCCGGATAGGGATGGCACGGAGCTGCGCCGCCATTCGTCACCCTGCGGCCAGAACAGGGGCGAACAGGGGAAGGGAAAACAACAGTCGAAGGGGGGGAGAAGGAAGGAAGAGAAGGGCCGGGCCAGGCCCAGCCCGAACGGGGAGCAAGAAAGAAAAAAGAAAGGCGGGCTGGGCCCGCGCATGGGAAAGAGTAAGGGAGAAGAAAAAGGGCCGAGACCCATGCGAGGGAAAAGAAAAGGAAAAAGAAGAGGGCCGGGTCGGCCCGGCCCGGCCCCGACTCGGCCCGGCCCGGCCCCGACTCGGCCCAACTTGAAAATTAAAAAAAAAAAGGTTCTAAATAGACCCTATTAATACAAATATGCCTAATTTCTATATGCAATGCATTTAAATAGAAATATTTTTTTTGTTTTAGGAATTAAAGAAAATTAACTCCTAAATTTTGTGTAATTAATTTTGGGCAAATTAAAATAAGTGTCAACAGATTTGATAAGAATAATGGAATATTTGGCAATTCAATGGACAATATTATCATTGTTCATAAACAAGTGTTCCGCCTTATTTTATAACTATAATTACTAAGACTCATTATTTTGATGACTTATTGATAATGACAGCTTATAATGATAAAAACTATAGAATTTTTCCTTATTTTTTAAAATTAGAAATAGCAATATCTCTATTTTTCATTCAAATATGAACAATAGCGATGGAGTTTAATAAGTTAACCTACTATTTGATTTGAACCAATCTTACTTCTAAGCAATACCAATCAGATGAGTTCAGTCTAGTTTCAATGTTCTTTTTTGTTCTTTCTGAGTACATATAGGAAGTTAGGAACGATGAATTACTGGGCCAAAGAACATATTGGGTAATGAACTTATCGATCGAGGGATTAAACCCGCGATTCTTGAGCTCCCGATACTCTTGACAAAGAGTGCATAGTCCACACCAATGGTGTACGCAAAAATCTCTGCACTGGCCGTCGGGGATCGAGTAGAGGCCGCGGAGCTTGGTCCGGTAAGTGCATGTGTACCAGTACGAACAATAAAAGAAGTGTAATGCCAGGCAGCACAGAGCCTCGACAGATGCACAAGCTGCCAGTTCATTAGCCAAAGTCAAATTGTTAGCGGGAGAAAAAATTGAACCTTAAATCATAGTTGTTTGCTTCCCCCGCTTCAGCCCCAACGCCATCTTCACCTTGCTCGCAGCAGTCGACGTCATCGACCTCTACAGCGATGGTGCCGCCGCCGGCTCGGCGCCCTGGCCAACCGCTCTGACTGGGAGATGCATGTCAGTAGCCGGGAGCCGGAACTCCAGGACGCGGCGACGAGGATCTCGTAGGCGGTCTCTCGGAGCTCCGGATCGGAAAGGGTGGGCGCCAGATCGCCAAACGGAGAGGACAGGTGCTCGGCCATGGTGGTCGACAGGTACCCAATTGCCTTTGGCTCAATCAGTGCCCGATCAAATGAACCTTCTTCGCTTGTGGGTGGCTAACGATGAAGGGTCGCTTTTTGAGAGAGAGAGAGAGAGAGAGAGAGAGAGAGAGAGAGAGAGAGAGAGAGAGAGAGAGAGAGGGGTTATGGGGTTTGTTATTGCTTGAATTCTAAGGAAGATACACGCCCATCATGCCATGGCATCGCACACGAGAGAGAGAGAGAGAAGAAGAAGAAGAAGAAGAAGAAAGGTGAAGGCTTCAACCAGTGGGGGGACAGTAATGGGGGAATACACGAATCTCGCGGTGATGGGGTTTCCTTAAGACAGAGATTAAGGTTAATTAATCGCACGATTAAGATAATGAATCTGAGAGATTTTTTTTATTAATGATTGATTACAATGGTGGGAAAAGGAACGATCAGTGGTATCAAATGGAGTTTGGAAAGAGAGAGACCAAGTCAACTTGTGTTGAGATTGTTGACTTTGGTAGTGTTGGAAATTGTTACCAAGTGTTCATAGGTTGTTCATTTGTCAATTGAGTGCATGATGCATTGACAATTCCTATATGGACCCTTTCTACGTTTTTTCCTAATTACAAGTAGAAATACTAAGATTAGGATTTTCGTGATGTGCTTCCTTTGCACGGAAGAATTGCCGTGCAAAATCTTGGCCGTCAAATGAAGAAAGTCTAAATATCAAGCATCGGATGCTGAAGCATTTTTCATCGTCGGATCCGACCGAGTTAATGTCATTGATTGTATTCTGCACATCACGACAAATTTGTTATGCCAAATCCTACAGTACCGTAACTCGTGTCAAAATGCTGTCCAAACAGGCGAAACCCACTAAAAAATGTGTCTTTACGAGATCAATCTTGCATAGGTCATAATAGAAATTTGTACCTATACATCATGACTCTTGTATTCAATTCGAATGCTGAGACTTATTAATGGCGCAATTCGTTTCACAATAATATAATCGAGTGGATTTACAATTACAAGCAAATGTAGCGTACTTACTTTTGATAAAATAAAAAGAAAAGGTGCATTGATAGGTGAGGGTTCTTCCGGTTTCTTTTTTAATATTTTAACTAGTTTTTGTGGTACTAAGTAAAGTTGTTTGATTGAACGAAGAAGGCGCAGCTTTTTGTAAATGTAATAAATTCACAAAACTATTGTTGACACCTAAATTTTGGCAACCATTTAGTGTAATTTGCATAGAAAATTAGGGATTAAATTGTTAACCCCTAAACAAAAAATATTTAAATGGCATAACATATAGTTTAAATTCATTGCATTTTTTTGCATCGGACCGGCGGTGAATGAACGAGCTTAAATTTCATCGAATGGGACTCGGCTCGCTTGAAATGCAAAAGCCGGGAATTATAAGTCAAACGGGCTCGGTTGTTTTAATTTGAATTTAATTCAGCCCATTGTCATTAATTAATTCAGCCCATTATCATTAATTAATTCAGCCCATTAATTCAGCCCATTTAAATTAAAGCCCAAGCCTAAGCCCATTAGGACTAAAAAACCCATCTAATTGACCTAGGTTAATACTATATATACATTATTAGGTCAGAATTTTAGGGGGGCTCACTCATAATTTTCAGATCAGTTTTTTTAGAAGGTGAGAGTGAGAAAGAGAGAGAGAGAAAGAGACCGGCCGCGCACCGCCCCCTCGTCGCTGCGCTCGCCTGCTGCCCGCCGCGCGACGCCGTGCCTGCCGCGCCTCACGCCCACCGCCGTCGTTGCCGCTGCTTCTCGCGCGACGCCGCGCCTGCCTGCTGCCGCCTTGCTGTGCCTGCTGCCGCCGAGCCCGACGTCCTAGCCGCTCCCAGCCTGCGCTGCTGCCGCCTTGCCGTGCCTGTTGCTGCCGAAGCCCGACGTCCCAGCCGCTCTCTGCCAGGCGCTGCTGCTTCCCGCGCATCTGCCGTTGCCGCTGCCGCTGATCCTCACGCCGTCGCCGCCGCTGTTGCTTGCTGCTGCCGAGCCTGCTGCTTCCAGCCGCGCGACGCCGACACCGCCGGTGCTGCTGCTCGCCGCTGCTCCTCAGGCCGACGCCGACGCCGCTGCTGCTTGCTGCTGCCGCTGCCCTTCCCGCCAACGCCGACGCCGCTGCTGCTTGCTGCCGAGCCCGACGCTGCTGCTGCCGTCCTCGCCGGAGCTGTCGTACGCCGGTGCTGCCTTGCTGTTCCGTCGCCGCCGCTCCGTTGTCGTTCCCGTCACCGCGCCGCCAAATCCGCCGTTCACTGTTCGTCCCGATCCGCAAGTTCGAATTTGGAAATTATCCGCAAATTAGGTAATTGAACATTATCTAATATTTTTAGAATATTTCGTTTCTTAATTTTTAAATGTTTGAATATTCTGTGAATATTGCGTGGATTGCTAGATATCTTAGGATAATGTTTGCCTTGTTCGCAATATTTGAAAATATTCAAAATTAGGAATCTTTCCTAATTCAGCAACGTATCTGGACAACTATCCGACCTTATCCCTAAGGTATGATACGTGGCGATACGGAAAATCATTATCCTATCCATAATCACTTGGGTACGATAATGATTTTTATCTGCTTTCCAAATTTGAATGATCGACTTTCCATTAATATCTATAACCCTATAGATATGACTGATAGCTCGATTTTTGTGCCTAATCCGAATTTGAAACGAATATTGTGGATTGCGTGGTTATTTTAAATGTGGATGCTATCTTTGTTTAAATTATCTTTCCTTTTCAAATAAAAAAGAAAATTCAAAAAAATATCAGTTAGGATTTGAATTTGAATTTTGCATGTTTAAGAATCCTAAATGTATCTAGACGATAGAGTAATTATTTAATTTAAATTAGGACTTGAGATAATCTATGGCCGAGTTTAAATTAATCAATTTTCTAATCTTAATAGATTATTTAGGTTATTTTTTTTATTCCGAATTTTCAAGAAAACCCTAAAAAATGAATTGTTTTATGGTAGATTAGGATAGATTGCATTCTTTATTTAAGTAATTTATTATTTCAAATTTTAACAAAAATCCCAAAAATAAATCATGTTAGGACATATTAGGTCGTCATAGGTTGCATGCTAATTTAGGCATATTTTTATTCCGAATTTCACCAGAAAATACCAAAAATAAATCATTTGCCCGTCATCAGAATCAGGTCACGTCGTCGCATGACATATAGTTTGCATGTTAGGTTGCGTTGTTCGCATGTCAATTCTTGTACGTCATTGCACGTAGGTTAGCTTTCATTTAAATAAGTGAAAATCAAAAAATGTGGAATGAATTGCTTGTTAATTAGAAATCATATTAGGTTGTTGATGTGATTTTCTAGCTAACCATGCAGATGCTTACGTTGCTTCGAGGTAAGTAATTCTCCTAATCTTGCAATTTATTTAATGCTTTCTTGAGTGTTAAATTGGTGGTTTGCGTACCCGCATGAACACCTCACATGTTAGTGACTAAGTTAAAATGGATCCAAACTGCTTGCCAAAATATTTTTGAAAAGAAAAGGTACCGAAAGGGCGTTAGACTAGATCTAGCGTAATCAAGTCCCCGGGCTTAGAATCTCTGGTTCGTAGGAATAAAACATATCTCCCTATGTTTTATTTAGGTTTCTAATCGACCTACCACAAATTGATTAGTGGCGACTCCAAGCATAAAAACATTTGCATGTTAAAAACTTAAACCCAAAGTTGCGAATTGGTAGGGCTTGGGAGGGCTCGAGTTAGGTTTAGTCCTAATAATCCATTAGCCTGAGAGGAAGAAATTTTTAGGTCGCGACAGCTTGGCGACTCCACTGGGGAATTGAGTTAAAACTCTTAGTGGACTTAGGCCAGTTTTTCTTTTCAAAAAAATATTTTTTGCTTGGCAGCGAGGATCCCAGGTACGTCCCTAACATTTTAGGTGTTAAATGTTTTTGCAGAATGGGAGGTATAAGGGGAGGCGTGATTGTTAACCCTTGTTTTGCAGGGAGGTGTTTGAATGAATGGTTTATTTTATGCACGAAGCGCTGTATGATATAACCTGCTGTGCATGCCTTGCATTTACACTACACCGCACACACTACCCGCTGCCGGACCTGGGCGGCACAGGTTTAGGATGGTACTGAGAAAATGGACACCCCGACCACACCCGCGTGGTATGGGTCGCCTTTCTTGGTCCCGAAAGTTCTTTCGTGGTGTCATTGAATACCTGCCACGGTTGCACCCTTTGCAACCCGGGTCGGCTCTTTGACTGAGCCGGAGTCAGGGGAATCTCAGCCTAACCACCACCATGACTGGTTTAGCTCGGTAATCCTCATGTTTCCATTTTGCAAGCCAGAGTCTAGGTAGAAATCGAACCTCACATTTCATGCGCATGTCTATGTGATTGCCATCATTCTACCGGGTGAAGTAAGATTTCTAAACCTTTATCTCGCAATTTATTTATCTTTCGTCTTTTTCTTTGGTCGGTCCATGACATTAGGTCGGTCGCGAGTCTTGGTCTATACACTATGGGAGGGGCAGACATCCGGATTCTTGATGCTCCTAAGGACGAGCTCCGTGCCTGGTGGAATCTACTCAGTCCGACCAACCGCAGGTTAGTTGAGGGCCACATCGGGAGGCTCCTCCCCCTACTGGAGGTCAAGGTCCGTACTGGCCTCGTTCGAGCATTAGCGCACTTCTGGTGTCCCGAAACCTCTACCTTTATATTCGGTAAGCACGAGCTCACCCCGACATTGGAAGAATATAGCGTGCTCATTGGAAAACCATTGGAGTCGGATTTAGTCACACCACCTTTGGGAATTGATTCTACTTTAATGTTGGCTGAATTTTTGAATGTCGGAAAAGATGAATTGGGAAAAGTTTTAAAAGCAAATCGTGGCACATGTCCTTTTTCATTCCTGAGCCAGTGTTTTGAAAAAGCCACATCTTTTCAAAAAGGCAGAATCTTTTTGCTAGCGTTTTTCGGGTTCGTGATTTTTCCTCACTGTAAGAATGCATGTAATCCGTCAATCGCATGGTTGGTCCAACAGGTCTGTCTTGAAAAGAATTTTATCAACATCATTTTAGCAGAGACTTTCATTTCCCTCACTAAATTTAAGCAACATGTTGACAAAACTTTTCATGCCCCCCTCGAACTTTTGCAAATCTGGTTTTTGTCTCATATAAAAGGGTGCGGCAATTTACTCACAATATCCGAGCTTAGTGATTCTAGCTATCCAGTTTTAAGGTACAAAGAAAAACAAGGGGATGCACCTGATTATCATTACTCTGAATGGATCATTTTCATGAAAAATGCTAGACCCCAAGGTTTCCAATGGCATGCTAATTGGTTCAAAGTCGAGGAAGCTCGGCTTACATGTAATGGTATCGGGCCGGTTCCACTATTAGGTTTCACTGGTGCGATCGAATACTACCCCGCCAGAGTGTCTCGTCAGTATCAGATTCTCCAAGGACTCCCTCCGGCGTTACAACCAGAACTCCTGCAAGTTGACTTCGCCGATGATGATAAAGACCACGAAGCGACTGTAGCCCAGCTCAGTAAGATGTGGAGGAAGTGTCGTGTGTTGAAGATAGCACGGCCCGAAAGAGAACTAAAGGGAGAACAGAAGTCCTATTTCGCGACAACCCAGTACATTCGTCGGCACAAAATCCCGCAAGATTGGCTCCCGAAGATACCTAAGGTGCCTCTCAAGTCCGCCAATCGCTCAGAGAACAATCGCCTCAAAAGGAAGGCCGAAGAAGCTGAAGAAAAAGCATCCAAGATAGCTCGAGCTTATGAGCAACTGAAGAAGGAAGTCGCCTCCCATATGTCTATAGATCAAGCTAAATAAAAAAGCTTGAAGTTCTTTTCTTATCTCAGTTTCAGTTTTAAAGTTTGTTTAGGAATTGAGTCATTTGTCTTTATATTCAGTTCAATTTCAAGTCATTAATTGGTGTAAAAATTTTCGCCATTTCAATAAAGAGGTCCTTTCAATTCAAAGCGGTTAGACCAATGTCATGGATTGGCGTATCATTTCGCTTAACACTCATGTATGCCTGTTTCATTTCGAAATTAGGTAGCTACGGACCGATCACGGTCGCCCATTCGTACACGGTCGAGAGCCAGAATGGCCGATCAAACCGACTTGCAAGAACGTGTTATTGGTGTGGAAGACCACATCAAGCAGCTTGTCATCGCGATGCAACAAATGTCCGCTGAGATCAAAGCTCTCCGGTCGGTTCCTGTTTCGACACCTCCCGAAGCGTCTGTCCCAAAGCAGAAAATCAGGAAAAGTGTCGATGTTGACGGAGATGACGATATTCCTGATTTAGAAGATGACCCTGTCCAGATCATCGTCAACAAGGACAAACCTGATGAGCGGGTCAATAAACTTGAAGAAAGAGTGAAGCAGCTGGAAGGTTCGCAGGATTCACCTTCGATTGATCTGTCCCTTTACTCACAGATCAAAATCCCAAAGAAGTTCAAAATGCCGGATTTCGACAAGTACAATGGCACCACATGTCCGAAAGCCCACCTACAGCTCTATCACGTGCAAATGACTTCGTACGTTGATAACGAACTCCTGATGATTCATGCCTTTCAAGCAAGTTTGACGGGTCCTGCTTTGAGCTGGTATCTCATGAAGAAGATAAATGGCCTCAAAACTTGGAAAGAAGCCAGTGAAGCATTCTTGAAGCAGTACAGATTCATAACAGACATCATTCCTACCCGTGATGATCTCGAACGCGCCCAGATGAAAAAGACTGAGTCCTTCAAAGACTATGCTATCAGATGGAGAAATTTAGCTGCTCAGGTTGTCCCAGAACCCATAGATAGTGAGTTAAAGAGGATGTTCATGAAAACTCTCCCGTTCGAATACCGTAATCGGATGGTTGCCATTCCGACTGACAACTTCAACCAACTCATCCCCATGGGCGAACAAATTGAAATAGGGTTGAAAGATGGATGGTTTGTCGAGCCGCCCTCCTCGACCAGAAGATTTGGTGCGAGAAAAGAGAAAGAACCGGCAGCTGAAGTGAATGTGGCTTATAACCAACCGAGCCGGCGGAATGCTAACTCCGCCCCAGCGATCCAAGTAGTAGAAGCTCAGCGACAAAACTCGAGTCGTCAACCTTTTCAGAGGAGGAACAATAAGAGGCAATTCACTCCCCTCCCCGGATCGTTGTCTCAAGTGTTGACGGTGCTCCAGAAGAAAGGTTTGCTCACTACTGAGCCAAAGCGGCCCAATCCTGAGCGGTTCTATAACTTCGACCCGTCAAAGAAATGTGATTATCACATGGGTGAGCCGGGACACTCAACCGATGATTGCTATGCCCTCAGGCACCAAATCCAAAACCTCCTAGACACGAAGGCGTTCTCATTTCAACCTGCTAAGCCGAATGTTCAGAGCAACCCACTCCCTGATCACGCAGGCAATGTGAATGCCATATTTAGCTTCAATGCTGGTCGAATCAAGAATGTTAAGGTGTGTACTACCGACGTCTACGGTGAGTTAGTGAAGACCGGTTGTTACCCAAGTAATGAAGACCTGCCCCTGGCTCTCATGAAAGAGAGAATCTCAAGAATGGTAGAAGCTGGGATGATTGTTTATGCTGACCACACTGGCATCGTTTCCACTATCTCCGAAGTGGTTATTAATTGGGAGGAGGAGTTTGCTACATTGAACATCAGGAGCGACAAGGGCGACCCTCTGCCTGAAGACATGCCTCCGCTTGAAGACGCGTCCGATAATGAGGAAATCACTGTAAGCACGCCTACAACTGATGAAGGGATAGTGATCGAGATACCTCAACCGTATGAGTACAGTGACAATAAGGCGGTTCCCTGGTCCTACAGTCTCGATGTCGACTTAGTTACCAGATCTGGGCGTTCCTACGGCCAAGCTAATGCCCGACCTGCAAAACCCGTTACTGATGAAGAAGCCAAGGAATTTCTAGCTGTGATTAAGGCTAGCGAGTACAACATAGTTGAACAATTGCGCAAGCTGCCCGCGCAAATCTCCCTGCTTGAGCTGCTCCAGACATCTGTCATGCATCAGAAGGCCTTAATGAAGGTGTTAAGTGAAGTCCACGTGCCAGAAACGATTGATCATGACAAATTAGAGGAATTTGTGGGCTCTATACTCCTTAAGGACCTCATAGCCTTTTCAGATGAAGAGTTCCCTCTAGAAGGGAGGGGGCATACCAGGGCACTCTATATTTCCGTCAAATACAAGGCCTCACATGTTGCCCGGGTACTCATTGACAACGGGTCAGCCCTAAACATCTGTCCTTTGGCGACTTTACACCGCCTTAAGATAGATCCTTCTAGGATAAGTTCTGCAAGAACCTCCGTACGAGCCTTTGACGGAACGAGGAAAGAAGTGATGGGAGAAATACACCTTGACATACAGATAGGACCAACGATTTTCAATGTCCTATTTCAAGTTATGAACATTCCCACTGCATTCAATTTTCTGTTGGGTCGTCCATGGATTCATACTGCTGGAGCTGTGCCATCCAGTCTACATCAGATGGTAAAGTTCGTCGTGGAGAGAAAGTTAGTCACGGTCCACGGTGAAGAAGAACACCCAATCTACCACGCAACGGCTATCCCCTATGTTGAGCCTGATTGCAAAATAGAATCGAGCTATCAGTCGCTGGAGCTCGTATCAACCATACATGCGTCAAGAGGATCATCACCGCCTATTCCTGAGGTGTCAAATGCTGCGGTCATGATTGGGAGAGTAATGATCTCTCACGGCTTTACTCCAGGTGAAGGTCTTGGTAGAAGTAGTCAAGGCATCCGCCAACCGGTGGAAGTTTCTCAGAGGCCCCGCATTACTGGGTTGGGATACCTGGGGTCGAGTGAGCCGAACAATGTGGCACGTGGACGTGAACGTGGTCGAAGAAATGGTCAAAATAGATTGCGATCCGAAGAAGAGCCAAATGGCGAAGAACGTGGGCGTGGTAGGTTGCCTCCACACCTCCGCACCACATTCCCAGGCCCTGCAAGAATGATGCATGAAGAGAAAGAGGTGATCGACACTCTGGGGCAGCCGAGCGGCAAGTTCGACTATTATGTCAAATACTCAGCACCCCCGAGCTTCTATGTTGACCCCCGTGACATTGTCCCGGATGGATGGGGAGGTATGGATGATTCAACACCTCTAGTGACAGAAGATTCTGATGATGCAATGGAGGGAATCACCGCCCTGTTCGATAATTTCTTAATTGGAGCCATCGAGGAAGGACCGTTGAAGGGAATGGGCATTGGCCCGCAAGAGTAACACATTTACCTTTTTCGCACATTCCCCTACGCGGGAATTTTTACTGCTTTTTAGGACTTGCCCCGTCTCGGGAGCTACTTTTTAGTACTTTGCATTTCTAGGATTTGATTGTTGCAATTTCCATTCCAATAAATGTAATTCATTTGGTGATAATCAATAAAATTACAAGTTATTTTCGTTTTGAGGGCATGTTGAGGTACATCAAACCAGCCCGGTGATGATATCCAACCAATAAAATAAAATATAGTCCAAGGAGAATTCTGAGGCCTGGGCTTCTTCATGCTTCCTCGTGTTAAAACCTTTTAAAAAGAATTTCAAAATAAAAGAAATCGATAGGAATACACTGTTTAGCCCTGTTTGTCCTACTGAACCCCTTACTTTATGTTTCAGGGGCAATCTTGTGACATGTAAGGGTATGGGAATGGTCCAATCTGATGAATTATGTGCTACCGAACCTGATCTCGATGACGCCAATGAACTCGAAGATTCCTCGGACCTTCAGCGCGATCTAGAGCGTCATGAAAGGCTTAAAGTCCTGACGGTAGACCAAACTCTCACTATTAACCTGAGTGATTCCAAAGAACCCAGAGAAGTGAAGAGAAAGGCAAATCCCCCTGAGAGTGAGATGAAATGCCCGATCCAGTTGCCACATGAGTAGGCAAATTCGTCCCAAACTACATAGCCCATATGTGGTCAAAAAGGTGCTTCCCGGAGGTGCCCTGATTCTCGCAGAAATGGATGGTCGTGAGTTCTCTACTCCTGTTAATTCTGATGCTGTGAAGATGTATTATCCCTGATGGAATTTAACATTTTGCAGCAAAAGTTTTTAAATGTTCGGTTTTATATTCTGAATTGCAAACATCTCATTTATGAATAAATGGTTTCAATCAATTGAAAAATGGAATGTGTGCCTTGGCTTTAAATTATGTTTGATCATTTTGTCAGTCTGCATTATCGATTTCAAAAGGGGAATCTATTTAGACGATATGATAACTCACGTGAAATGAATTGAATGTGTTGAATGAGGTACATCGGGGTGATGAAAGGCAAGCCATATCCTATACACAGTCCCGTTCACTAATCCCCAGTGAGTTAAGTGGAAAAATTCCATGTCGGCAAGGCGAAGGGTTATCTCGCAAAAGGTACGGCAACCGAAATGACGAGAGGCGGTTCATTTCTCTATCCCAAACACTACAGGTTATCTATTGTTTTGCCACTTTGAGCCTAAATATTTGGAGAAATTCATTCAAATTACCCCTGTCAAGAACCACCCCACATCGGGGCAAACTGGAGGTAAGTCAGCGTCATAAGGTGAAAAATGAATAGAAATTTTCATGCTCTCACTTGCATCAATCTTCGAGTGTTGCTTTTTCAGATGAATTCACGTGAAGTTCAAGTGCCTTAGGATGACGAAGAGCATTTCTTTCTCTATCCTATACACACTTTATCCTTTGTTAAGCCCAATTGAGCCTGCAAATTCATTTCTTAAACCCAGTTGGTGATCATCCCCCACACTGGGGCAAGGCAAAAGTCATCATTGTTCAGGCAGCATATCCAGAGCGCCGACAAAAGACAAGACCCCGAAAGTCCAAATGTTAGTCATTCGGTCAAAACAAGCCAAAGTGTGGCTAGCCAATGTATGCATTGTAGACAGTGTATGTCAAAAAAAAAAAAAAAAAACTAGAGGGCATGAAAAAGCAGTATGCCTGGTAAAAGCAAGGCCAATGCCCGTGAAAAAATGGAGAAACGTGACGACTTTAGAAAATGTTTAGTTGTCTCGAAGTCACAAAAGTATCCAAAGTCTTGAGGAGTCAGGTGATAAACTCTCGAAACCAATGGAGCATCTACTGAGAAGACAATCCCTGGTGAAGAAGAAGACCGGTGACAATGCCAAGATGATCACCAACTTGTTCATCCCAATTATACACATTTTGAGCCTTATGATCCATTCATTTCTCAACCCATGAGCCTAGCCTGCGTTACGTCCCTTGCAAAGTCTCTTCAGATTAGGGCACTTGAACTAACGTAGAGTTTCTGATGTTTATAAGCTTAGCTCGAAGAAGTGCGAGCAAGTCCATTTCTATCTCATTTTGCAGGTTCTTGACTTGTAAACCCGGAGACAATTGCAGAGTATTTTCTTTCAATAGCCTCGGCTCGAAGAGTCTCTTTTGCTAAGCCATTGACCAAGCCCTATGTTACAGTCCTAACAAAGACCTCTCAGATTGGTAAAGTCGTACTACTTGCGAGAATACTCGGACCCTTGTCAACATGATGATGGTGAGATGGAGCGATTCTCCATAAATCAGCCTTTCGATGAGAATGAGAGAAAGCCCTTTTGGACCGGAAGTCCCTCATTCGACATTTTCAAGATATCCGCTTGAGTTCGGGTTGTCTTGTCATGATTTTTCCCCAGCGAAGTTTGTAATGCCGATTTGACAAAACCATCGTGCATGAAAATCAGTTGAAATCATAGTTCATGTGTATATGTATTCTTGACAGTGTGCGAATGCATATTACATGTTACTTAAAATCGTGTCTAACAGGAGACACACCTTCAGAGTTGGAGATGTCACCAGGTAAGTATGTCTCTATCCCTAGGATGTCTATGACTATCTAGGTATCCCTAACCTGTTCAAGCAATTGTCAGGTCCCACATTTGATCATTTTGGCGATCTCTAGATGCCTTTGATTATGTTCAGGTATCTATTGATCAAACCTTTTCAGGTACCTCTGATGATATCCAGGTACTTTGTCAAGGAACTCTTGAACACTTGGGCCAACCCCTTTGTTCATCAAATTACAGATTTTTATACAATCTCGAGAAGATTCCCCCGTTACATGACTATGAGCAGATATAGGCATGACGGCCAAATCTTTACATATGAGCAGGTATATGTAAAGGTCGGAATATTCTCCCAAATCTCGGGTGTTCCCCCGCTACTCACCTATGAACAGGTATAGGTGAAGCGGCCAAATCTTTGCATATGAGCAGGTATATGTAAAGGTCGGAATACTCTCTTTATCCCAGATGTTCCCCCGCTACTCACCTATGAACAGGTATAGGTGAAGCGGCCAAATCTTTGCATATGAGCAGGTATATGTAAAGATCGGAATATTCTCCCAAATCTCAGGTATTCCCCCGCTACTCACCTATGAACAGGTATAGGTGAAGCGGCCAAATCTTTGCATATGAACAGGTATATGTAAAGGTCGGAATATTCTCTCAACCCCAGGTGTTCCCCCGCAGTTCACTTATGAGCAGGTATAAGTGCGGCGGCCAAACCTTTGCATATGAACAGGTATATGTAAAGGTCGGAATATCCTCTTGATTTCAAAAGTTTCCCCCGCAATTCACTTATGAGCAGGTATAAGTGAAGCGGCCAAATCTTTGCAAACACCTATGGAGATATATAGGTAGTTCGTAAAGATCGGAACTGTTCTCACGAATTCAGATGATGATTGGATACGTCGAGCTTTCTTCGTATGTTTTGACTTGACTGCAGATCACCGAAGTTCATCAACATATATCAGGCAATACCGATGGGAACTGAGCCCATACATTTGCCAAAACAACATACAAGTTAAGGTTGTGCCTCGAATTGCGCTATCGTCAGGTAAGTAATTCCAGGTATGTTCTCTATTCAGGTCAGCATTGCATCATTTCTTAATGCATCGTAAAATGGGACTCATAATCCCGACAAAAACAACATTCACTGCATTTGCATAAGTGAAATTTAGGTATCATTTAGTCTTTGAATGCAACCTCTGCGAGCTCACCTTCAAAGAGGGGCAGCTGTTGACACCTAAATTTTGGCAACCATTTAGTGTAATTTGCATAGAAAATTAGGGATTAAATTGTTAACCCCTAAACAAAAAATATTTAAATGGCATAACATATAGTTTAAATTCATTGCATTTTTTTGCATCGGACCGGCGGTGAATGAACGAGCTTAAATTTCATCGAATGGGACTCGGCTCGCTTGAAATGCAAAGGCCGGGAATTATAAGTCAAACGGGCTCGGTTGTTTTAATTTGAATTTAATTCAGCCCATTGTCATTAATTAATTCAGCCCATTATCATTAATTAATTCAGCCCATTAATTCAGCCCATTTAAATTAAAGCCCAAGCCTAAGCCCATTAGGACTAAAAAGCCCATCTAATTGACCTAGGTTAATACTATATATACATTATTAGGTCAGAATTTTAGGGGGGCTCACTCATAATTTTCAGATCAGTTTTTTTTAGAAGGTGAGAGTGAGAAAGAGAGAGAGAGAAAGAGACCGGCCGCGCACCGCCCCCTCGTCGCTGCGCTCGCCTGCTGCCCGCCGCGCGACGCCGTGCCTGCCGCGCCTCACGCCCACCGCCGTCGTTGCCGCTGCTTCTCGCGCGACGCCGCGCCTGCCTGCTGCCGCCTTGCTGTGCCTGCTGCCGCCGAGCCCGACGTCCTAGCCGCTCCCAGCCTGCGCTGCTGCCGCCTTGCCGTGCCTGTTGCTGCCGAAGCCCGACGTCCCAGCCGCTCTCTGCCAGGCGCTGCTGCTTCCCGCGCATCTGCCGTTGCCGCTGCCGCTGATCCTCACGCCGTCGCCGCCGCTGTTGCTTGCTGCTGCCGAGCCTGCTGCTTCCAGCCGCGCGACGCCGACACCGCCGGTGCTGCTGCTCGCCGCTGCTCCTCAGGCCGACGCCGACGCCGCTGCTGCTTGCTGCTGCCGCTGCCCTTCCCGCCAACGCCGACGCCGCTGCTGCTTGCTGCCGAGCCCGACGCTGCTGCTGCCGTCCTCGCCGGAGCTGTCGTACGCCGGTGCTGCCTTGCTGTTCCGTCGCCGCCGCTCCGTTGTCGTTCCCGTCACCGCGCCGCCAAATCCGCCGTTCACTGTTCGTCCCGATCCGCAAGTTCGAATTTGGAAATTATCCGCAAATTAGGTAATTGAACATTATCTAATATTTTTAGAATATTTCGTTTCTTAATTTTTAAATGTTTGAATATTCTGTGAATATTGCGTGGATTGCTAGATATCTTAGGATAATGTTTGCCTTGTTCGCAATATTTGAAAATATTCAAAATTAGGAATCTTTCCTAATTCAGCAACGTATCTGGACAACTATCCGACCTTATCCCTAAGGTATGATACGTGGCGATACGGAAAATCATTATCCTATCCATAATCACTTGGGTACGATAATGATTTTTATCTGCTTTCCAAATTTGAATGATCGACTTTCCATTAATATCTATAACCCTATAGATATGACTGATAGCTCGATTTTTGTGCCTAATCCGAATTTGAAACGAATATTGTGGATTGCGTGGTTATTTTAAATGTGGATGCTATCTTTGTTTAAATTATCTTTCCTTTTCAAATAAAAAAGAAAATTCAAAAAAATATCAGTTAGGATTTGAATTTGAATTTTGCATGTTTAAGAATCCTAAATGTATCTAGACGATAGAGTAATTATTTAATTTAAATTAGGACTTGAGATAATCTATGGCCGAGTTTAAATTAATCAATTTTCTAATCTTAATAGATTATTTAGGTTATTTTTTTTATTCCGAATTTTCAAGAAAACCCTAAAAAATGAATTGTTTTATGGTAGATTAGGATAGATTGCATTCTTTATTTAAGTAATTTATTATTTCAAATTTTAACAAAAATCCCAAAAATAAATCATGTTAGGACATATTAGGTCGTCATAGGTTGCATGCTAATTTAGGCATATTTTTATTCCGAATTTCACCAGAAAATACCAAAAATAAATCATTTGCCCGTCATCAGAATCAGGTCACGTCGTCGCATGACATATAGTTTGCATGTTAGGTTGCGTTGTTCGCATGTCAATTCTTGTACGTCATTGCACGTAGGTTAGCTTTCATTTAAATAAGTGAAAATCAAAAAATGTGGAATGAATTGCTTGTTAATTAGAAATCATATTAGGTTGTTGATGTGATTTTCTAGCTAACCATGCAGATGCTTACGTTGCTTCGAGGTAAGTAATTCTCCTAATCTTGCAATTTATTTAATGCTTTCTTGAGTGTTAAATTGGTGGTTTGCGTACCCGCATGAACACCTCACATGTTAGTGACTAAGTTAAAATGGATCCAAACTGCTTGCCAAAATATTTTTGAAAAGAAAAGGTACCGAAAGGGCGTTAGACTAGATCTAGCGTAATCAAGTCCCCGGGCTTAGAATCTCTGGTTCGTAGGAATAAAACATATCTCCCTATGTTTTATTTAGGTTTCTAATCGACCTACCACAAATTGATTAGTGGCGACTCCAAGCATAAAAACATTTGCATGTTAAAAACTTAAACCCAAAGTTGCGAATTGGTAGGGCTTGGGAGGGCTCGAGTTAGGTTTAGTCCTAATAATCCATTAGCCTGAGAGGAAGAAATTTTTAGGTCGCGACAACTATGGACAATTTCATGGGACTCCAAAAGGGAAAAAAAAATTTAATAATGAACCCATATTCGAGCATGGCCCATGTCCCGAGGTTTCGCCCGTCTTCTCTTCTCTGACAATGTCAAATCAAGCGCCTAAGCTTTGTTGGCGCATTCAGCAGTACGAGCCCTAACTCACACCTCCCCTTAAATGCAAAGGGAGTCTCTCTCGTCGCCTACATAGACAAAAAGCGGTTGGTTCAGCACTCTCCATGTATCTCCGCTTCATCCTCTACCTCTACAAAAATCCTCTGCACCAAAACAAGACACAACCTTCAATCTGCTGATGGACGCTTCCCCACTTGCCATTCTCTCGACTACTCTTCTAATCACTCTCTACTTCTTCTTCCACGACCTCCGTCGCCGAAATGCCCCCAAGCTGCCATCAGGTCCACCGCCACTGCCCGTCATTGGGAACCTCCACCAGCTGGGCAACCTCCCCCACCGTAGCCTCCACAGCCTCACCAGGTCCTACAGCCCCATCATGTTCCTCCGCCTCGGCAACAAGCTGATGGTGGTGGTCTCATCGCCGAAGGCACCCGAGCTTGTCCTCAGGACCCACGATAGCATCTTCTTGAGCCGCCCGAGCATGGATGCCCTACACCACATGTCGTATGGCAACAAGGGGATGGCGTTCGCGGAGAGTGGTGCATACTAGCGGGGCCTGAGGAGGCTGTGCATGCTGTAGCTGCTGAGCCTGGCCAAGGTGGAGTCGTTCGCGCCGATGAGGAAGGAGGAGCTGGGGAGGATGGTTGGGAGGGTGAGGGTGGCAGCAGCGGCGCGTGAGGTGGTGGACGTGAGTGCGGAGGTGGGGCAGCTGATGGGGGACTTGGCGTGCAGGATGATATTGGGGTGCAGCACGAGGGATAAGTTCAACTTGAAGCCTGTGATTCGCGAGGCTCTGAACTTGGCCGGGGCTTTCAATTTGGCGGACTATGTGACTCTTCTTGGAGCCCTCAATTGATGCACTTAGGGGACCGACGGACCCGTTATGCGACTGGACGAACCGGCGGGTTTGAAGTCAATGATGTTGGATTGAGCTTAAATTTGGTGAGCTGAAGCAAAACGGCGTGCTGATCAATACTCACTGCTGTTGGCCGTGACTAACGATAGATTTTCTCTATTCTGGGTCGTTTAGATGGGTTTTCTTTTTTTTAGTTTTTTTTATGGGTTAATTTAGTAAAGGGTAGTTTCGTAATTTTACGTTTTAATGTTTACTAATCCTAGTAGGGTTAGGTTTGGGGATATATAAGCTTATTTTAGGGTTTCGTTCGATGAGACTAGATATTTTGATTTGATAATTATATTTGAAGGACGACTTGTTTTCTGTCGAATTTTCTTGTTCAATCAATTTTTCTATCGTGTTTCGGCATCAATTGGTATTAGAGCCCAGGTTGCTTGAATCAATGGCTGAACAGAATCACGGTCGTAGACGGCAGGCTCGTGGTGGCCGGGGGAGTGGAGGCATTCCTGAAGCAGACGATCAACCGCGTCTAAGAGATCTACGAGACGTAGAAATTGAAGAACAGAGAAGACGAATCCAGGATTTGAAGCGACAACTTGCGGAGGCAAGGTTGGGCGTTCAATCCGAAGAAGCAGAATCTGAGGATCCATCCGATGATGAAGAGGAGGACGTAAACCCTTTTGGGGTTCTGAATCATGGGCGGAATCGAAAAGTACGACCTGAAAATCAGCGCTCTTCTCAAAATTTCGGAATGAAGATCGAGATTCCTGAGTTTAATGGTAAGACTCATCCTGATGAGTTTATTGATTGGTTGCATACGGTAGAACGGATTTTTGATCTTAAAGACCTAACTGAGGGGAAAAAAGTGAAATTAGTGGCTATTAGGCTGCGAAAATATGCTTCGATTTGGTGGGAACACGTGAAAAAGCAACGCGCTAGAGAGGGGAAGCCGAAGGTGGATCGCTAGGAGAAGATAAAAAAGTTATTACAGAAAAAATTTTTGCCTACCCATTATAGGCAAGAGGCGCTTATCGAATATCATAACGTCAAGCAAGATGATAAAACAGTTGAGGAATTTACATAAGAATTTGATCGCTTGCGGATGCATTGTGATGTGGTGGAGGAAGACGAGCAGACGATTGCATGATATCTGGCAGGGCTGCGATATGAGATCTCTGATGTCGTCCAATTATAGCAGTATTGGACATATGAGGATGTGTGCAGACTAGCCCTAAAGGTGGAGGGGCAGTTTAAAAGAAAAAGCAGTAAGTCTAAGTGGTCTAGCAGCGGTTCTAAGTAGTCAGACAGCAGTTTCAAGTGGTCGGAAAAAGAGTCCCGGGAGAAAGCAAGGAGTTCTTCAGCCTCGGCAGCAGTTAAGGGCGCTGGTTCAAAATCTGCAACAAAAGGAGAGCAAAGTAGTGCAGGATCTAGTAGGGGAGGAGCTGCAGGCAAGCGTTATTTTAAGTGTCAAGGACTCGAGCATTTTGCTGCTGATTGTCTGAACCGATAGTTTGTGACACTTGTAGATAATCCAACTTTCGATGAAGACCCAACTTATGATGAATCTGATGGAGAGCAAGCAGATGCGGATCTAGATCTGGAGGACATTGTCTATGCCGATTCTGGTGAGTCTTTAGTTGTGCGTCGGGTTTTAAATATTGCTGAGGTAGATGATGAATCGTGACTCAGGCATAATATCTTTCATATTAAGTGCACTAGTGGGGAAAAGGCATGTAGTATGATCATTGACGGGAGAAGTTGTGAGAATGTGATATCTACCACTATGGTAGAAAAGTTGGGTTTGAAAATTGTCGAACATCCTCAACCATATAAGTTGTCATGGCTTAGGAAGGGGAATGAAGTAAAAGTGAGCAGGAGGTGTTTAGTGCAGTTCTCGATTGGAAAGAAATATACTGATGAAGTGTGGGGTGCCGTAGTTCCAATGGATGCTTGTCATATTCTATTAGGAAGACCTTGGCAGTTTGATAGGAAAACACAGCATGACGAATTCAAAAATACATACACCTTTAAGAAGGATGGCCGAACCATTACTCTGGGTCCTTCATATTTGAGAAAAGATGGAAAAAGTAATATGCTTTCCAAATCAGAGTTCCAGGAGGAAGCGGTGAATGCCCTAGAGCTTTTTGCTATTGTAGTTATGGAGCAGAATCTTCATAGTCTAGAAATTTCAACTCAAGTTCTACCTATACTTGAGGAGTTTGCTGATATCGTACTAAAGGAATTGCCACCTGGATTGCCACTCACGAGGGATATTCAGCATTGTATAGATCTCGTTCCAAGAGCTGCTATTCCTAATAAGGCAGCTTACAGAATGAATCCTAAGGAATATAAGGAGATGCAGAGGCAAGTGCAGGAACTATTAGAAAAAAGGTGCAATTCGAGAGAGCATGAGCCCTTATGCAGTGCCAGCTTTGTTGGTTCCTAAGAAAGACGAGTCGTGGAGAATGTGCGTGGATAGCAGAGCTGTTAACAAGATCACGATCAGGTCTCGCTTTCCTATCCCGTAATTTAATGATTTAATTGATCAACTGTATGGAGCGACTATCTTTTCGAAGATAGACTTGAGGAGTGGATATCATCAGATTAGAGTGCGTCCTGGAAAAGAATGGAAGACCGCTTTTAAAACTCGAGATGGTCTGTATGAGTGGATGGTGATGCCTTTCGGGTTATCTAACGCACCGAGCGCCTTTATGAGACTCATGAATCAGGTGTTTCGTCCTTGTATTGGCCAGTTTGTCGTCGTATATTTCGATGATATTTTGGTTTATAGTGCATCGACTGATCAACACTTGCAGCATTTGAGAAGGGTGTTCGAGATCTTGAGGGAGCATAAATTATATGCTAATACCAAGAAGTGTCGCTTCTTGACTGATCGTGTGACCTTTTTGGGGTATATTGTAATTAAGGAGGGCATTCATATGGACCCAGCTAAAGTTGAGGCTATTACAAATTGGGAGATTCCAAAAAATATTCATGAGGTACGTAGCTTTCATGGGCTTGCGTCTTTTTATCGGAGATTTGTTCGGGATTTCAGTACTATTATTGCACCTCTGATGGATTGTATGAAAGGAAGTAAATTTGTATGGACTAATGAGGCAGAAGCTGCCTTTCAATTATTAAAGAAGAAGGTGAGTGAAGCACCTGTTCTCGTGCTTCTTGATTTTAATGAGATGTTTGACGTGCATTGTGATGCTTTAGGTGTTGGTATTGGGGGTGTCCTAAGTCAAAAATGTAAACATGTAGCATTCTTTAGTGAGAAGTTGAACGAGGCGAAAATGAAATATTCAACTTATGATAAATAATTTTATGCTATTGTAAGGAGTTTGGAGCATTGGAGGCACTATCTTATTTCGAAAGAGTTTATCTTATTTTCTGATCATGAAGCCTTGAAATACATTAATGGGCAGCACAAATTGAACGCAAGGCATGCAAAGTGGGTAGAGTTTCTTCAAGTTTTCAGTTTTTCCATGAAGCATAAAGCAGGAGTGCTAAATAGTGTGGCAGATGCATTGAGCAGAAAATACTCTTTGCTGTCTACGATGCAGGTAAAAGTTCTAAGATTTGATACTTTTAAAGATTTATATGCTGATGATCCTCATTTTTGGGATATCTGGAGGAAGAGCAAAACGGAGCCTTTTCAGCAATTTCAGATTGTGAAGGGTTACCTATTTAAAGGTAACAGGTTGTGTATTCCTCAATGTTCTTTGAGGAAATCTATTATTATTGAGGGACATGCAGGCGGTTTAGCTGGGCACTTTGGCGTGGATAAGACGAAGGCTTTGTTGAGTGAACATTTTTATTGGCCTCGGATGGAGCGTGACGTGACACGTTTTATAGAGAGGTGCAGGGTATGTCATGTGGCAAAAACCAAGAGTACTAATACAGGATTGTATATGCCTCTACCTGTTCCGGTTGCACCGTGGGAGGATGTCAGTCTTGACTTTATCTTGGATTTACCAAGAACACAGCGGAGTAAGGATTCAATAATGGTGATTGTCGATAGATTCTCGAAGATGGCCCACTTTGTCCCGTGTAGCAAGTCCTATGATGCTTCATAGGTTGCTCGATTGTTTCTGCAGGAAATTGTTAAGCTGCATGGAATTCCTAAGTCCATAATCTCAGATCGTGATGTGAAGTTTGTGAGTCACTTCTGACGCACTCTTTGGAGGTACATGGATACAAGTTTGAAGTTTAGTTCATCTCATCATCCTCAAACTGATGGTCAAACAGAAGTTGTCAATCAAAGTTTAGGGAATTTGCTGCGGAGTTTGATTGGGGATAATCCGCGACAGTTGGACTTAGCATTACCTCAGGCAAAATTTGTATATAACAGATCAGAGAACCGAACTACAAGTAAGACTCCTTTTGAGGTGGTTTATGGGCGTAATCCAATTACTCCCTTAGATATCACTCCGATACCAGTTCTCAAGTAATTTAGTTCGGAAGTTGAAGAACATGCAAAACATATCAAAGAGCTACATTTCTAGGTCCATAATCAGATCAACAGGCAGAACATGAAGTATAAGCAACGCGTGGATATACACAGAAAAAGAGTCGTCTTCAAGGAGGGTGATCTAGTTTAGATTCACCTTAGGAAAGAACGATTTCCAGTGGGTAGGTTTGGCAAGCTTCAACCTAGAGCTGATGGACCCTTCAGAGTTTTGGAGCGAATTAGTGACAATGCTTACAAGATCGAATTACTAGGTAAGTATAATGTATCCGGAACTTTTAATGTAGCGGATTTGTCACCTTACTACCCTGAAGGAGAAGAAGATCATGAGGAAATTGACGACAACCATGAAGGCGAAGCAGATTCGAGGATGAATCTTTCTCTAGCAGGGGAGGATGATGCACCTAGGGGACCGGCGGACCCGTTACGCGACTGGACAAACCGGCGGGCTTGAAGTCAATGATGTCGGATTGAGCTCAAATTTGATGGGCTGAAGCGAAACGACGTGCTGATCAATACTCACTGCTGTTGGCCGTGACTAACGATGGATTTTCGTGATTCGGGATCGTTTAGATCGGTTTTTTTTTTTCAGTTTTTTTATGGGTTAATTTAGTAAAGGGTAGTTTCGTAATTTTACGTTTTGATGTTTACTAATCCTAGTAGGATTAGGTTTGGGGATATATAAGGTTGCTTTAGGGATTCGTTCGAGAAGACTTTGGATATTTTGATTTGATAATCATATTTGGAGGACGAATTGTTTTCTGTTGAATTTTCTTGTTCAGTCAATTTTTCTATCGCGTTTCGGCACCATCGATCTTCAGGTATTAGTTATTTCTTTATTTTGTGATTCAATTAGAGTGAATTTTCAGCTTGCTGCATATAGTACAGTGATTTGGAATTATGTGAAGCAATGCTTGAGTCATTGCTTTTGTCATATGTCATATCCGTAGGCGGTGCTTGTAAGTTTGCAAAGTTTCTACTCTCTATAACAATAGATACGAAGGGTGAGTTTGGCTCGATTTTTGAGAAAATGCAAACAACTTTATAGATGCAAAAATTTGCATCTTCTAGTACATCTTTTCTCGAATCGGAAAATTAAGTTTGTTTAACAATTTTTTTTTTTGCCTTACTATGGAATGACTCGGCATGCAAAAGCTGTTAATCGAGCCATGAAAAAGGTGTTCGAGGACATCATCCGAGAACACGAGCAAGATACGACCGGAAAATACAATGGTGACTTTATAGACATATTACTCGCCGGCATGGGCATCCCATAAATAGCTCGCAAGACAAGCAGGTTCACATAATGGGTCGGACCAACGTCAAGGCCATAGCCCTTGACATGATCGCCGCGTCATACGAGTCCTTGTCCACTACGATTGAGTGGGCCTTGTCCGAGCTAATCCACAACCCACGCGTGATGAAACACCTCCAAAAAGAGCTCGTAACTGTCGTCGGGTTGGGCCGGACCGTCGAGGAGTCGGATTTCCCAAAACTGAATTATTTGGACATGGCGGTGAAAGAGCGCTTCAGGCTATATCCGCCGGGTCCACTCTTGATCCCGCACGAGTCCACGGAGGACGTCGATATCACCGGGTATTACATCGCAAAGAGGACTCGGGTCATAGTGAACATGTGGTCCCTTGGGAGAGACGCCAACGCTTGGGCAGAGAATGCGGAGGAGTTCTTCCCGTAGAGGTTCGCGAACAGCGGCATGGATGTCAAAGGGCGAGACTTCCAGCTCATACCGTTTGGGTTGGGTCGGAGAGGTTGCCCGGGGATGAAATTGGGCCTTGTTTAATACTTGTCTTGTTTTGGCCCAATTAGTGTGTTGTTTCGACTGGGAGTTTCCGGAGGGGACGTCGCCGAGCGAGCTGGACATGAGCGAGGACTTCGGCTTGTCGAAGCCGAGAGCAAGGCACTTGATTCTGAGGCCGAGTTATAACCTGCTTGTTTGAAATTGATGTTGGAGATATCTTTTGATAATTTATTTGTGCTAATCTGAGCGACATAGTACTTTGGACTGGTTGAACGTTCTAGGCTGCATCTTTCTCTCTTCGTAGTCAACTTAGGTGCGTCATAACATTAGCCCATTCTATATAAAAACGGGATTTATTATTGAGTTCTTTCCCTCTACCATCTATGAAACTTAATTTAATTTTTTTGGGTACTTTTTAATGTACGTACAAATGCTAGAAATAAGCTGTCGAATGATGATGAATTTGACCACTCAAAACCACGGAATAATAAAGATAAAGCAAGACTATTGACCGAGGAAGGCCTTGAATCGCCACGACTCAAAAATATTCATAAACTAAGAATTGTTGACAATTCGGAATGCTTCATTTATTTCGCAAAAAGATAAATTTTTTGAAAAATATTTTTTGAAAAATATCATTTGTATCGCTTTAAATAATTAGTTAATAAAAAAATTTTCATCGCTATTTTTAAAAATATATTTTTTAAATTATTTATTTTCCGTGAAACAAGCCAAATTATTTTTTCATATTACTGTTTGTCTGTGCACAAATGTGTTTCCACTTTCGCAGCGGTGCAGTCGACGTGATTAGTTTAGATACAATCACCGAATTTTTTCATTCGGCTAATTAGAAAATTATAGCGTCTGATCCAAAACAGGAAACAACCCAACCTTCAAAGTGCAAATGGAGACTTCCCCACTCGCCATTCTCTCAACCACTCTCTAAAAACTCTCAACTACTTCTTCCACCATCTACGCCTCCGGAAAGCCCCCAAGTTGCTGCCGGGTCCGCTGCCACTGCCCGTCATCGGGAACCTCCACCAGCAGGGCAACCTCCCCCACCGCCGCCTCCACAGCATCGCCAAGGCCTACTGCCCCATCATGTTCCTTCGCCTCGGCAACAAGCCGACGGTGGAGGTCTTGTCGCCAGAGCTGGCTGAGCTGGTTCTCAGGACTCACCATGGCATCTTCTCGAGCCACTCGAGCGTGGAGGCCCTGCTCCACATGTCGTACGGCAACAAGGGGATGGCTTTCACGGAAAACGGCGCGTGCTAGCGGGGCGTGAGGAGGCTGTGCATGCAGCACCTGCTGAGCCCAGCAAAGCCGGAGTCCTTCACGCCGATGAGGAGGGAGGAGCTGGGAAGGGTGGTGGGGGGCGGCGGCGGCACTCGAGGCAGTGGACGTGAGCGCGGAGGTGAGGGACCTGATCGGGGACTTGGCGGGCAGGATGATATTGTGGTTTAGCCCAAAGGATAAGTTCAACTTGAAGCCTGATTCACAAGTTTATGAACTTGGCGGGGGCTTTCAATTTGGCGGATTACGTGCCTCCTCTTGGAGCTCTGGATCTTCAGGTTTTAATTATTTGTTTATTTTGTGTTTCAATTAATTTAGGTTTCTCTTATTCTTTCATTATTATTTTCTAAATATGGTAACTTTCTAGAGTTCTGGAACATCTATATAGCATGGTGAATTGTTTGCTTGCCGAATATAGTAGAGTGATTTGCCCACCTGATTTAGGATCCTATATACAGCCAAAATCTAGATTCTCATATAGATGTTCCACAATTCTACGGTGAATTGTTTGTTTGCTTTGTTATGGAGATTCTGGCTACGGAGATTTTGACCTTTATGATGTGTATAATATGAGATGCCAACCAACCATGTAGTTATCATCGTGATCCGTGATCCACGACATGAATGTATTAGTCTTCTCGAATCTATTTTGT
Source organism: Syzygium malaccense (assembly GCA_031216405.1). NCBI lineage: Eukaryota > Viridiplantae > Streptophyta > Magnoliopsida > Myrtales > Myrtaceae > Syzygium > Syzygium malaccense. The sequence goes on along the minus strand of CM062263.1, from coordinate 37,643,713 downwards.
AATCTGCTGTAAGGAAAATTTTCTTCAATTTCAAGGTTGTTATGATGTAACTTGAGATCGTATAGCGGATTTACGAAAGTCCCAATTCCAGTTCTAGAAATTAAAACAAAGCCCCAAAACTAAAATAAAAGGCACACAAAGTACTGCCATCGCTTGGATGGCTCGACTAGGTTTGCTAACACTTTCAAAAGGGTTAGAATTTAAGAAGAAGGTAGATCAACTGTTGGCCCGAGAGAGACATCAACGAACCATGCGGTCGGGCACTAACGGAGGGACCACGGCTTCGACCTGCTGAGACCTTTGTTCCACGTTAGCGAGCCAGCCTGTGCATCCAGTCGTGTATGAAAATATGTAAGCGGTCACATTCATATCATATACATACGTAAGTATGTTCGAATAATGCTAGGTGTATGTCTCGTATTCAACGCTTAGCAATAATATGGTATTCTATACAATTTGAGCTTCCAAAATGCATGTTAGAATCTCGAAGCATTTGTGCTTCCTTGGGTCTCTAATGGCAATTGAGTAGAGTCTACTGGTACCAAAAGTCAAAATAGACCCGCCCGAATCTCCCTAAAAAATAGGGCTTTATTTCTTAATTGGCAATCTTAAATAACCTTGTCACAAGAGACTTTGTACATGTGTATTTTATTTCATTTTTTAGAGAAATTTCTAGGCGACCTTCCTCCAACGGATCTTTTTAACAGCAAATGGATTGATATTAGATTAAAAAAGAATAGTAACTTCAACAGTTTCTTTGTCCTCCACGCCCCATAAATTCTAGGAATTTGTCATTTCAACAAACTTATTATACGGTTGTCCAGAATACAAATGGGATGGATATTTTTTTTTTGGTCATAAAATGGGATGGATGTTCAAAATAGCAGATATAGTCATGATTCATCGGACTAGGTCTATTTACTTTTTCCTTTGTTTGTTGACTTCTAAGTTTTAGAATAGATTTGATAGGAATAATGGAATATTTGGCATTCAAGAGACAATATTATCATTGTTCATAGACAAGTGTTCCGCCTTATTTTATAACTATAATTACGAAGACTCATTATTCCGATAAATTTATCAATAACGATAGCTTATCATGATAAAAAAAATTCCTTTTTTCAGATTAAAAATAGCAATGTCCCTATTTTCCATTCAAATATGAACAATAGCAAATTAGCAACGGAGTTTAATAAGTTTAACCTACCATTGGATTTGAACCAATCAATCTTAAATACCAATCATATGAGTTCAGTCTACTTTCATTGTTCTTTTTTGTTCTTTCTGAGTGCCGACAGGAAGTTAGGAACGATGAATTACTAGACCAAAGAACATACTGGGCAATGAAATTACCGATCGAGGGATCGAACCCGCGATTCTTGAGCTCCCGATACTCTTGACAAAGAGCACATAGTGCACACCAACGGTGTGCGCAAAAATCTCCAAATTGGTCGCCGGGGATCGAGTAGAGGTGGCGGAGCTTGGTCCGGTAAGTGCATGTGTAGCAGCATGAAAAATGACAGAAGTGTAATGCCAGGAAGCACAGAGTCCCGGCAGCTGCACAAGCTGCCAGTTCATTAGCCAAAGTCAAATTGTTAGCGGGAGAAAAAATCGAACCTTAAATCATAGTTGTTTGCTAAGATGAGGTTTTTCACTTACAGATATTTCCTTTGTCTATGATCTCGGCGTTCTGGCCGAACGTGACGCACGGGCAGAAACAGGTGATCACGCCTTCGTTGGAAACAAGAAAGAACATTATTGACGTGATACGTTAGATATATGGAGAATCTATTATATACCTCCAACAACAACAACAAAAAACATTACCGACGTGATATAACTAATCACATGATTGAGAAAAGCTAAATTGAGTCCTATGGTTGTCTTTGGCAAAAAAGACTCACAATTCGATGGATCATCGAAGCAACCACAAAGACCGGTGGTCCACTCTTTCACGTTGGCATGGGGAATGTTTTGAACCTGTGGAGGAACGGGATTGTCGACGTGTACCGGGGGATTGCTCGCTTCCGGAGGGAGTGCCACGGGAGGTGGCGCGGCGACTGGAGGTGAAGGCTCTTCCGAGTCCCCTCCGGAGTTTTGCAGAGCCATTTTGGAGCAAAAATTCGCCTCGGCGAAAGAATGAGATAAGGCAAGAACAACGGAGCTACGCCAAGCATTGCCACAAAGCAATATATATATATACACACAAGTATTCACACGACCTTTTATTTTCTTTTTTTTAATCTTTTTCTCCTTTGTACTTTTCTTTTTGGTCGGGCTCCTTTGTACTTGAATCAAGCAGGAGTTTTAAAATTTGAGGATGCTCCACAATGCTTCTTGACCATGAATAGAATATTCGCCAAGAAACTTCTTCGTGACTCATGAAGGTCTAATTACTGGGGGAAGTATTATTTGCAAGGTTTTTTTTCTTTTTATTTTTTCTAGCATCTGGACTATGTCAATGTGGAAAATTTCCATCTAACTGAGTTTAAATACACCTCAATCAATTCGAAAGAGAAGTATAACAATCGAGGTCTTGGTCTTCCACTGGATGAAGAGGTCGGGCCTGCAGTTCGCTAACAAGTGTAACCTATGGGTTGCGTTTGTTCACTTAATGTTATAATGGTCTAAGTCGATCAATTATACAAGAATTAATGTCAAAGACGTGATCAATTCTCACGGTCATGATTTTCGCAATTCCCTTTGATTAGTAAACACACGGTTTGAAATTAGAGGCTAATTTCGCAAGTCATTAGATTTCAATTATTTATTATTTATTTTTTTATGATGCAAAATAGATTGTTATTTTTACATTAAATTGAAGATAATCACATGAGCATTTTTCTTTACATAATTATTGATTTGATGGAGATGGTACAGTCCGTTATGCACGAAATGCCTGCGGCTTCTGTTGATTATGCCAGCTATCGACTGGATTCGTCCCCTCTTCTGTCAATCTCCATCTCTCTGTACATTTCGCTCAAGCGCAAGAGGACATGGGAAAAGACAGACAAGTGCTCCTCTGTCAATGCAGAAGCCCACAAAATCAAATGGTCCTCACTTTAATTAAAAGAATTATTCGTGACTCTTTGCCGAATATCAAATCAAGCGCAACCTTTCTTGACCCATATAAATATTAGGTTGCCACTCGGCCACATGAGACCAACTCACGCTGACCCGCCGCTAAAGCCTCCCAACCAGCTGGCAGGCACACTAACCTCAGTTGGGACGCGAGGAATGCTACTATACAATCGAATCCGGGGTAGCCAGCAAACTCTGACGTGATACGTATCTCCATCACCTACAGGACCCCTAAGTTCCCCCCCGTAGCATTTTCTTCCCCAGGAGGAAGGGGATATCCCTTTAGGGTTTTACATCCCCGGAGACCTAAGGAAGAGACCTTAAGAGTTGAAATCTTTTAAGGATTTACTCGGATCTGTGTCGAATATCAAATCAAGCGCCAACCTTTGTTGACCCAAATAAATATTAGGTTGCCACTTGGCCACTTGAGCCTAACTCACGCCAGTCTTTAAGGACTTGGAGGTCTACTTCATTAGTTGCTATTGCCCCTCGTAGCTATACAGATAGCGATTGCGTTAGAATCTCCGCTTTATTCTCAACTAGAGGTGATCGGTTCCCGATTCCCAATGGGGAACCGGGGACCGAACCGATCGATCCTAGATTGGTCTGGTCCAATGAAACCAGTCACTTAGGATTTAGTTCGCATTTTGCTAATTTTTGTCAATGAAATTCACGTAAGTTTAGTTTATATTTTATTAATTTTTTTGAAGAAATAAAAAAAAAGTATATGTAGTCGGTCCGATTCCCCCTTGGAATTGGGAATCGAACTGCTCGGACACCGTTTCCACTTTTAGAAATCAGGAACCGGACCAAACTGGCTGGTCCCGTCCGGTTCAGGTGGTTCTTGGTTTGGCGGTCCATTTTACATCCCCTATCCTCAACTAGCCTCTGAACAAAAAACAACACACCACCGTCAACCTGCAAATGGAGACTTCCCCACTCACCATTCTCTCAACCACTCTTTTATTAATTCTCTATTTGATAGTTTTGGGTCTCTCTCACCCAAAAACTTGCTCCAAAGGTAAGACTTTCCTTCACTTATAAACTGACTACCTACCCATTCCACAAACGATGTTGGATAACTTCAACAATCTTCCCCTCACACATCATTAGGTCAATGCCTTCATCGGGCTCACCCCACACTTGAAGTCCACCAGTGGAGTGACCCTCTTCGACACGTGCTCCGACTTCAACTCCCTCTCTAGCGTGAGGATCTCGACGGTGTCGTTCCACTTCACCAGTGGCCGATTGTGATCCCTACCGGTGAAGAACTACTTGATATCGATGGACTCCACGAGCACCTTCTGCTTCGCCTTTGCCCTGACAATGCCTTCGCCTAGACGACATCGTTGCTGTCCATCATCGAGAACGTGCACTAGTAGGGGACACGCGTCACCTTTGACTTGGCCAACTTGCGCGTGGGGTTCACACCCAACAAGTGTTAGGGAACCACTAGATTTTGGGGAATCATAGGTCCGCAAATTTACCGCTTTACCCCTCTCAGATATGAGAGAGAGAGAGAGAGTAAAGAAAGGCTTTGAAAGATGAAAGTGTAATTTTTTTTCTCAAGCTTATTAAAATGGGTTAAAACCACAAAAACCCTAAAATGGTACATTTGTGACAAATTTACCCAAAACTAATTTTTGACCAAAAAAAATCTCAAACCGATACATATGTAATAAATTTATCCTCCGTTACTTTCCGTTAAATTTTACGGTCAAATTGCTGTGTCGGATGACACGCGGTAGTTGACGAAGGTACCAGTTTGGGGTTTAACCATTTGTTTATCACATGTGTATTAGTTTATGATTTTTTATGATATTAATTCAATTGGACATAAATTAGTGAAGGGAAATTTGTTACAAATGTACCAATTTGGAATTTTTGGTGGTCAAAAAATTAGTTTGGAGTAAATTTGTCATATGAAAAATGACAGAAGTGTAATGCCAGGAAGCACAGAGTCCCGGCAGCTGCACAAGCTGCCAGTTCATTAGCCAAAGTCAAATTGTTAGCGGGAGAAAAAATCGAACCTTAAATCATAGTTGTTTGCTAAGATGAGGTTTTTCACTTACAGATATTTCCTTTGTCTATGATCTCGGCGTTCTGGCCGAACGTGACGCACGGGCAGAAACAGGTGATCACGCCTTCGTTGGAAACAAGAAAGAACATTATTGACGTGATACGTTAGATATATGGAGAATCTATTATATACCTCCAACAACAACAACAAAAAACATTACCGACGTGATATAACTAATCACATGATTGAGAAAAGCTAAATTGAGTCCTATGGTTGTCTTTGGCAAAAAAGACTCACAATTCGATGGATCATCGAAGCAACCACAAAGACCGGTGGTCCACTCTTTCACGTTGGCATGGGGAATGTTTTGAACCTGTGGAGGAACGGGATTGTCGACGTGTACCGGGGGATTGCTCGCTTCCGGAGGGAGTGCCACGGGAGGTGGCGCGGCGACTGGAGGTGAAGGCTCTTCCGAGTCCCCTCCGGAGTTTTGCAGAGCCATTTTGGAGCAAAAATTCGCCTCGGCGAAAGAATGAGATAAGGCAAGAACAACGGAGCTACGCCAAGCATTGCCACAAAGCAATATATATATATACACACAAGTATTCACACGACCTTTTATTTTCTTTTTTTTAATCTTTTTCTCCTTTGTACTTTTCTTTTTGGTCGGGCTCCTTTGTACTTGAATCAAGCAGGAGTTTTAAAATTTGAGGATGCTCCACAATGCTTCTTGACCATGAATAGAATATTCGCCAAGAAACTTCTTCGTGACTCATGAAGGTCTAATTACTGGGGGAAGTATTATTTGCAAGGTTTTTTTTCTTTTTATTTTTTCTAGCATCTGGACTATGTCAATGTGGAAAATTTCCATCTAACTGAGTTTAAATACACCTCAATCAATTCGAAAGAGAAGTATAACAATCGAGGTCTTGGTCTTCCACTGGATGAAGAGGTCGGGCCTGCAGTTCGCTAACAAGTGTAACCTATGGGTTGCGTTTGTTCACTTAATGTTATAATGGTCTAAGTCGATCAATTATACAAGAATTAATGTCAAAGACGTGATCAATTCTCACGGTCATGATTTTCGCAATTCCCTTTGATTAGTAAACACACGGTTTGAAATTAGAGGCTAATTTCGCAAGTCATTAGATTTCAATTATTTATTATTTATTTTTTTATGATGCAAAATAGATTGTTATTTTTACATTAAATTGAAGATAATCACATGAGCATTTTTCTTTACATAATTATTGATTTGATGGAGATGGTACAGTCCGTTATGCACGAAATGCCTGCGGCTTCTGTTGATTATGCCAGCTATCGACTGGATTCGTCCCCTCTTCTGTCAATCTCCATCTCTCTGTACATTTCGCTCAAGCGCAAGAGGACATGGGAAAAGACAGACAAGTGCTCCTCTGTCAATGCAGAAGCCCACAAAATCAAATGGTCCTCACTTTAATTAAAAGAATTATTCGTGACTCTTTGCCGAATATCAAATCAAGCGCAACCTTTCTTGACCCATATAAATATTAGGTTGCCACTCGGCCACATGAGACCAACTCACGCTGACCCGCCGCTAAAGCCTCCCAACCAGCTGGCAGGCACACTAACCTCAGTTGGGACGCGAGGAATGCTACTATACAATCGAATCCGGGGTAGCCAGCAAACTCTGACGTGATACGTATCTCCATCACCTACAGGACCCCTAAGTTCCCCCCCGTAGCATTTTCTTCCCCAGGAGGAAGGGGATATCCCTTTAGGGTTTTACATCCCCGGAGACCTAAGGAAGAGACCTTAAGAGTTGAAATCTTTTAAGGATTTACTCGGATCTGTGTCGAATATCAAATCAAGCGCCAACCTTTGTTGACCCAAATAAATATTAGGTTGCCACTTGGCCACTTGAGCCTAACTCACGCCAGTCTTTAAGGACTTGGAGGTCTACTTCATTAGTTGCTATTGCCCCTCGTAGCTATACAGATAGCGATTGCGTTAGAATCTCCGCTTTATTCTCAACTAGAGGTGATCGGTTCCCGATTCCCAATGGGGAACCGGGGACCGAACCGATCGATCCTAGATTGGTCTGGTCCAATGAAACCAGTCACTTAGGATTTAGTTCGCATTTTGCTAATTTTTGTCAATGAAATTCACGTAAGTTTAGTTTATATTTTATTAATTTTTTTGAAGAAATAAAAAAAAAGTATATGTAGTCGGTCCGATTCCCCCTTGGAATTGGGAATCGAACTGCTCGGACACCGTTTCCACTTTTAGAAATCAGGAACCGGACCAAACTGGCTGGTCCCGTCCGGTTCAGGTGGTTCTTGGTTTGGCGGTCCATTTTACATCCCCTATCCTCAACTAGCCTCTGAACAAAAAACAACACACCACCGTCAACCTGCAAATGGAGACTTCCCCACTCACCATTCTCTCAACCACTCTTTTATTAATTCTCTATTTGATAGTTTTGGGTCTCTCTCACCCAAAAACTTGCTCCAAAGGTAAGACTTTCCTTCACTTATAAACTGACTACCTACCCATTCCACAAACGATGTTGGATAACTTCAACAATCTTCCCCTCACACATCATTAGGTCAATGCCTTCATCGGGCTCACCCCACACTTGAAGTCCACCAGTGGAGTGACCCTCTTCGACACGTGCTCCGACTTCAACTCCCTCTCTAGCGTGAGGATCTCGACGGTGTCGTTCCACTTCACCAGTGGCCGATTGTGATCCCTACCGGTGAAGAACTACTTGATATCGATGGACTCCACGAGCACCTTCTGCTTCGCCTTTGCCCTGACAATGCCTTCGCCTAGACGACATCGTTGCTGTCCATCATCGAGAACGTGCACTAGTAGGGGACACGCGTCACCTTTGACTTGGCCAACTTGCGCGTGGGGTTCACACCCAACAAGTGTTAGGGAACCACTAGATTTTGGGGAATCATAGGTCCGCAAATTTACCGCTTTACCCCTCTCAGATATGAGAGAGAGAGAGAGAGTAAAGAAAGGCTTTGAAAGATGAAAGTGTAATTTTTTTTCTCAAGCTTATTAAAATGGGTTAAAACCACAAAAACCCTAAAATGGTACATTTGTGACAAATTTACCCAAAACTAATTTTTGACCAAAAAAAATCTCAAACCGATACATATGTAATAAATTTATCCTCCGTTACTTTCCGTTAAATTTTACGGTCAAATTGCTGTGTCGGATGACACGCGGTAGTTGACGAAGGTACCAGTTTGGGGTTTAACCATTTGTTTATCACATGTGTATTAGTTTATGATTTTTTATGATATTAATTCAATTGGACATAAATTAGTGAAGGGAAATTTGTTACAAATGTACCAATTTGGAATTTTTGGTGGTCAAAAAATTAGTTTGGAGTAAATTTGTCATATGAAAAATGACAGAAGTGTAATGCCAGGAAGCACAGAGTCCCGGCAGCTGCACAAGCTGCCAGTTCATTAGCCAAAGTCAAATTGTTAGCGGGAGAAAAAATCGAACCTTAAATCATAGTTGTTTGCTAAGATGAGGTTTTTCACTTACAGATATTTCCTTTGTCTATGATCTCGGCGTTCTGGCCGAACGTGACGCACGGGCAGAAACAGGTGATCACGCCTTCGTTGGAAACAAGAAAGAACATTATTGACGTGATACGTTAGATATATGGAGAATCTATTATATACCTCCAACAACAACAACAAAAAACATTACCGACGTGATATAACTAATCACATGATTGAGAAAAGCTAAATTGAGTCCTATGGTTGTCTTTGGCAAAAAAGACTCACAATTCGATGGATCATCGAAGCAACCACAAAGACCGGTGGTCCACTCTTTCACGTTGGCATGGGGAATGTTTTGAACCTGTGGAGGAACGGGATTGTCGACGTGTACCGGGGGATTGCTCGCTTCCGGAGGGAGTGCCACGGGAGGTGGCGCGGCGACTGGAGGTGAAGGCTCTTCCGAGTCCCCTCCGGAGTTTTGCAGAGCCATTTTGGAGCAAAAATTCGCCTCGGCGAAAGAATGAGATAAGGCAAGAACAACGGAGCTACGCCAAGCATTGCCACAAAGCAATATATATATATACACACAAGTATTCACACGACCTTTTATTTTCTTTTTTTTAATCTTTTTCTCCTTTGTACTTTTCTTTTTGGTCGGGCTCCTTTGTACTTGAATCAAGCAGGAGTTTTAAAATTTGAGGATGCTCCACAATGCTTCTTGACCATGAATAGAATATTCGCCAAGAAACTTCTTCGTGACTCATGAAGGTCTAATTACTGGGGGAAGTATTATTTGCAAGGTTTTTTTTCTTTTTATTTTTTCTAGCATCTGGACTATGTCAATGTGGAAAATTTCCATCTAACTGAGTTTAAATACACCTCAATCAATTCGAAAGAGAAGTATAACAATCGAGGTCTTGGTCTTCCACTGGATGAAGAGGTCGGGCCTGCAGTTCGCTAACAAGTGTAACCTATGGGTTGCGTTTGTTCACTTAATGTTATAATGGTCTAAGTCGATCAATTATACAAGAATTAATGTCAAAGACGTGATCAATTCTCACGGTCATGATTTTCGCAATTCCCTTTGATTAGTAAACACACGGTTTGAAATTAGAGGCTAATTTCGCAAGTCATTAGATTTCAATTATTTATTATTTATTTTTTTATGATGCAAAATAGATTGTTATTTTTACATTAAATTGAAGACAATCACATGAGCATTTTTCTTTACATAATTATTGATTTGATGGAGATGGTACAGTCCGTTATGCACGAAATGCCTGCGGCTTCTGTTGATTATGCCAGCTATCGACTGGATTCGTCCCCTCTTCTGTCAATCTCCATCTCTCTGTACATTTCGCTCAAGCGCAAGAGGACATGGGAAAAGACAGACAAGTGCTCCTCTGTCAATGCAGAAGCCCACAAAATCAAATGGTCCTCACTTTAATTAAAAGAATTATTCGTGACTCTTTGCCGAATATCAAATCAAGCGCAACCTTTCTTGACCCATATAAATATTAGGTTGCCACTCGGCCACATGAGACCAACTCACGCTGACCCGCCGCTAAAGCCTCCCAACCAGCTGGCAGGCACACTAACCTCAGTTGGGACGCGAGGAATGCTACTATACAATCGAATCCGGGGTAGCCAGCAAACTCTGACGTGATACGTATCTCCATCACCTACAGGACCCCTAAGTTCCCCCCCGTAGCATTTTCTTCCCCAGGAGGAAGGGGATATCCCTTTAGGGTTTTACATCCCCGGAGACCTAAGGAAGAGACCTTAAGAGTTGAAATCTTTTAAGGATTTACTCGGATCTGTGTCGAATATCAAATCAAGCGCCAACCTTTGTTGACCCAAATAAATATTAGGTTGCCACTTGGCCACTTGAGCCTAACTCACGCCAGTCTTTAAGGACTTGGAGGTCTACTTCATTAGTTGCTATTGCCCCTCGTAGCTATACAGATAGCGATTGCGTTAGAATCTCCGCTTTATTCTCAACTAGAGGTGATCGGTTCCCGATTCCCAATGGGGAACCGGGGATCGAACCGATCGATCCTAGATTGGTCTGGTCCAATGAAACCAGTCACTTAGGATTTAGTTCGCATTTTGCTAATTTTTGTCAATGAAATTCACGTAAGTTTAGTTTATATTTTATTAATTTTTTTGAAGAAATAAAAAAAAAGTATATGTAGTCGGTCCGATTCCCCCTTGGAATTGGGAATCGAACTGCTCGGACACCGTTTCCACTTTTAGAAATCAGGAACCGGACCAAACTGGCTGGTCCCGTCCGGTTCAGGTGGTTCTTGGTTTGGCGGTCCATTTTACATCCCCTATCCTCAACTAGCCTCTGAACAAAAAACAACACACCACCGTCAACCTGCAAATGGAGACTTCCCCACTCACCATTCTCTCAACCACTCTTTTATTAATTCTCTATTTGATAGTTTTGGGTCTCTCTCACCCAAAAACTTGCTCCAAAGGTAAGACTTTCCTTCACTTATAAACTGACTACCTACCCATTCCACAAACGATGTTGGATAACTTCAACAATCTTCCCCTCACACATCATTAGGTCAATGCCTTCATCGGGCTCACCCCACACTTGAAGTCCACCAGTGGAGTGACCCTCTTCGACACGTGCTCCGACTTCAACTCCCTCTCTAGCGTGAGGATCTCGACGGTGTCGTTCCACTTCACCAGTGGCCGATTGTGATCCCTACCGGTGAAGAACTACTTGATATCGATGGACTCCACGAGCACCTTCTGCTTCGCCTTTGCCCTGACAATGCCTTCGCCTAGACGACATCGTTGCTGTCCATCATCGAGAACGTGCACTAGTAGGGGACACGCGTCACCTTTGACTTGGCCAACTTGCGCGTGGGGTTCACACCCAACAAGTGTTAGGGAACCACTAGATTTTGGGGAATCATAGGTCCGCAAATTTACCGCTTTACCCCTCTCAGATATGAGAGAGAGAGAGAGAGTAAAGAAAGGCTTTGAAAGATGAAAGTGTAATTTTTTTTCTCAAGCTTATTAAAATGGGTTAAAACCACAAAAACCCTAAAATGGTACATTTGTGACAAATTTACCCAAAACTAATTTTTGACCAAAAAAAATCTCAAACCGATACATATGTAATAAATTTATCCTCCGTTACTTTCCGTTAAATTTTACGGTCAAATTGCTGTGTCGGATGACACGCGGTAGTTGACGAAGGTACCAGTTTGGGGTTTAACCATTTGTTTATCACATGTGTATTAGTTTATGATTTTTTATGATATTAATTCAATTGGACATAAATTAGTGAAGGGAAATTTGTTACAAATGTACCAATTTGGAATTTTTGGTGGTCAAAAAATTAGTTTGGAGTAAATTTGTCATATGAAAAATGACAGAAGTGTAATGCCAGGAAGCACAGAGTCCCGGCAGCTGCACAAGCTGCCAGTTCATTAGCCAAAGTCAAATTGTTAGCGGGAGAAAAAATCGAACCTTAAATCATAGTTGTTTGCTAAGATGAGGTTTTTCACTTACAGATATTTCCTTTGTCTATGATCTCGGCGTTCTGGCCGAACGTGACGCACGGGCAGAAACAGGTGATCACGCCTTCGTTGGAAACAAGAAAGAACATTATTGACGTGATACGTTAGATATATGGAGAATCTATTATATACCTCCAACAACAACAACAAAAAACATTACCGACGTGATATAACTAATCACATGATTGAGAAAAGCTAAATTGAGTCCTATGGTTGTCTTTGGCAAAAAAGACTCACAATTCGATGGATCATCGAAGCAACCACAAAGACCGGTGGTCCACTCTTTCACGTTGGCATGGGGAATGTTTTGAACCTGTGGAGGAACGGGATTGTCGACGTGTACCGGGGGATTGCTCGCTTCCGGAGGGAGTGCCACGGGAGGTGGCGCGGCGACTGGAGGTGAAGGCTCTTCCGAGTCCCCTCCGGAGTTTTGCAGAGCCATTTTGGAGCAAAAATTCGCCTCGGCGAAAGAATGAGATAAGGCAAGAACAACGGAGCTACGCCAAGCATTGCCACAAAGCAATATATATATATACACACAAGTATTCACACGACCTTTTATTTTCTTTTTTTTAATCTTTTTCTCCTTTGTACTTTTCTTTTTGGTCGGGCTCCTTTGTACTTGAATCAAGCAGGAGTTTTAAAATTTGAGGATGCTCCACAATGCTTCTTGACCATGAATAGAATATTCGCCAAGAAACTTCTTCGTGACTCATGAAGGTCTAATTACTGGGGGAAGTATTATTTGCAAGGTTTTTTTTCTTTTTATTTTTTCTAGCATCTGGACTATGTCAATGTGGAAAATTTCCATCTAACTGAGTTTAAATACACCTCAATCAATTCGAAAGAGAAGTATAACAATCGAGGTCTTGGTCTTCCACTGGATGAAGAGGTCGGGCCTGCAGTTCGCTAACAAGTGTAACCTATGGGTTGCGTTTGTTCACTTAATGTTATAATGGTCTAAGTCGATCAATTATACAAGAATTAATGTCAAAGACGTGATCAATTCTCACGGTCATGATTTTCGCAATTCCCTTTGATTAGTAAACACACGGTTTGAAATTAGAGGCTAATTTCGCAAGTCATTAGATTTCAATTATTTATTATTTATTTTTTTATGATGCAAAATAGATTGTTATTTTTACATTAAATTGAAGACAATCACATGAGCATTTTTCTTTACATAATTATTGATTTGATGGAGATGGTACAGTCCGTTATGCACGAAATGCCTGCGGCTTCTGTTGATTATGCCAGCTATCGACTGGATTCGTCCCCTCTTCTCTCAATCTCCATCTCTCTGTACATTTCGCTCAAGCGCAAGAGGACATGGGAAAAGACAGACAAGTGCTCCTCTGTCAATGCAGAAGCCCACAAAATCAAATGGTCCTCACTTTAATTAAAAGAATTATTCGTGACTCTTTGCCGAATATCAAATCAAGCACAACCTTTCTTGACCCAAATAAATATTAGGTTGCCACTCGGCCACATGAGACCAACTCACACTGACCCGCCGCTAAAGCCTCCCAACCAGCTGGCAGGCACACTAACCTCAGTTGGGACGCGAGGAATGCTACTATACAATCGAATCCGGGGTAGCCAGCAAACTCTGACGTGATACGTATCTCCATCACCTACAGGACCCCTAAGTTCCCCCCCGTAGCATTTTCTTCCCCAGGAGGAAGGGGATATCCCTTTAGGGTTTTACATCCCCGGAGACCTAAGGAAGAGACCTTAAGAGTTGAAATCTTTTAAGGATTTACTCGGATCTGTGTCGAATATCAAATCAAGCGCCAACCTTTGTTGACCCAAATAAATATTAGGTTGCCACTTGGCCACTTGAGCCTAACTCACGCCAGTCTTTAAGGACTTGGAGGTCTACTTCATTAGTTGCTATTGCCCCTCGTAGCTATGCAGATAGCGATTGCGTTAGAATCTCCGCTTTATTCTCAACTAGAGGTGATCGGTTCCCGATTCCCAATGGGGAACCGGGGACCGAACCGATCGATCCTAGATTGGTTTGGTCCAATGAAACCAGTCACTTAGGATTTAGTTCGCATTTTACTAATTTTTGTCAATGAAATTCACTTAAGTTAAGTTTATATTTTATTAATTTTTTTGAAGAAATAAAAAATAAAAAAAAAGTATATGTAGTCGGTCCGATTCCTCCTTGGAATTGGGAATCGAACTGCTCGGACACCGTTTCCACTTTTAGAAATCAGGAACCGGACCAAACTGGCTGGTCCCGTCCGGTTCAGGTGGTTCTTGGTTTGGCGGTCCATTTTACATCCCCTATCCTCAACTAGCCTCTGAGCAAAAAACAACAACACACCACCGTCAACCTGCAAATGGAGACTTCCCCACTCACCATTCTCTCAACCACTCTTTTATTAATTCTCTATTTGATAGTTTTGGGTCTCTCTCACCCAAAAACTTGCTCCAAAGGTAAGACTTTCTTTCACTTATAAACTGACTACCTACCCATTCCACAAACGATATTGGATAACTTCAACAATCTTCCCCTCACACATCATTAGGTCAATGCCTTCATCGGGCTCACCCCACACTTGAAGTCCACCAGTGGAGTGACCCTCTTCGACACGTGCTCCGACTTCAACTCCCTCTCTAGCGTGAGGATCTCGACGGTGTCGTTCCACTTCACCAGTGGCCGATTGTGATCCCTACCGGTGAAGAACTACTTGATATCGATGGACTCCACGAGCACCTTTTGCTTCGCCTTTGCCCTGACAATGCCTTCGCCTAGACGACATCGTTGCTGTCCATCATCGAGAACGTGCACTAGTAGGGGACACGCGTCACCTTTGACTTGGCCAACTTGCGCGTGGGGTTCACACCCAACAAGTGTTAGGGAACCACTAGATTTTGGGGAATCATAGGTCCGCAAATTTACCGCTTTACCCCTCTCAGATATGAGAGAGAGAGAGAGAGTAAAGAAAGGCTTTGAAAGATGAAAGTGTAATTTTTTTTCTCAAGCTTATTAAAATGGGTTAAAACCACAAAAACCCTAAAATGGTACATTTGTGACAAATTTACCCAAAACTAATTTTTTGACCAAAAAAAATCTCAAACCGATACATATGTAATAAATTTATCCTCCGTTACTTTCCGTTAAATTTTACGGTCAAATTGCTGTGTCGGATGACACGAGGTAGTTGACGAAGGTACCAGTTTGGGTTTTAACCATTTGTTTGTCACAGGTGTATTAGTTTATGATTTTTTATGATATTAATTCAATTGGACATAAATTAGTGAAGGGAAATTTGTTACAAATGTACCAATTTGGAATTTTTGGTGGTCAAAAAATTAGTTTGGAGTAAATTTGTCATATGAAAAATGACAGAAGTGTAATGCCAGGAAGCACAGAGTCCCAGCAGCTGCACAAGCTGCCAGTTCATTAGCCAAAGTCAAATTGTTAGCGGGAGAAAAAATCGAACCTTAAATCATAGTTGTTTGCTAAGATGAGGTTTTTCACTTACAGATATTTCCTTTGTCTATGATCTCGGCGTTCTGGCCGAACGTGACGCACGGGCAGAAATAGGTGATCACGCCTTCGTTGGAAACAAGAAAGAACATTATTGACGTGATACGTTAGATATATGGAGAATCTATTATATACCTCCAACAACAACAACAAAAAACATTACCGACGTGATATAACTAATCACATGATTGAGAAAAGCTAAATTGAGTCCTATGGTTGTCTTTGGCAAAAAAGACTCACAATTCGATGGATCATCGAAGCAACCACAAAGACCGGTGGTCCACTCTTTCACGTTGGCATGGGGAATGTTTTGAACCTGTGGAGGAACGGGATTGTCGACGTGTACCGGGGGATTGCTCGCTTCCGGAGGGAGTGCCACAGGAGGTGGCGCGGCGACTGGAGGTGGAGGCTCTTCCGAGTCCCCTCCGGAGTTTTGCAGAGCCATTTTGGAGCAAAAATTCGCCTCGGCGAAAGAATGAGATAAGGCAAGAACAACGGAGCTACGCCAAGCATTGCCACAAAGCAATATATATATATACACACAAGTATTCACACGACCTTTTATTTTCTTTTTTTTAATCTTTTTCTCCTTTGTACTTTTCTTTTTGGTCGGGCTCCTTTGTACTTGAATCAAGCAGGAGTTTTAAAATTTGAGGATGCTCCACAATGCTTCTTGACCATGAATAGAATATTCGCCAAGAAACTTCTTCGTGACTCATGAAGGTCTAATTACTGGGGGAAGTATTATTTGCAAGGTTTTTTTTCTTTTTATTTTTTCTAGCATCTGGACTATGTCAATGTGGAAAATTTCCATCTAACTGAGTTTAAATACACCTCAATCAATTCGAAAGAGAAGTATAACAATCGAGGTCTTGGTCTTCCACTGGATGAAGAGGTCGGGCCTGCAGTTCGCTAACAAGTGTAACCTATGGGTTGCGTTTGTTCACTTAATGTTATAATGGTCTAAGTCGATCAATTATACAAGAATTAATGTCAAAGACTTGATCAATTCTCACGGTCATGATTTTCGCAATTCCCTTTGATTAGTAAACACACGGTTTGAAATTAGAGGCTAATTTCGCAAGTCATTAGATTTCAATTATTTATTATTTATTTTTTTATGATGCAAAATAGATTGTTATTTTTACATTAAATTGAAGACAATCACATGAGCATTTTTCTTTACATAATTATTGATTTGATGGAGATGGTACAGTCCGTTATGCACGAAATGCCTGCGGCTTCTGTTGATTATGCCAGCTATCGACTGGATTCGTCCCCTCTTCTCTCAATCTCCATCTCTCTGTACATTTCGCTCAAGCGCAAGAGGACATAGGAAAAGACAGACAAGTGCTCCTCTGTCAATGCAGAAGCCCACAAAATCAAATGGTCCTCACTTTAATTAAAAGAATTATTCGTGACTCTTTGCCGAATATCAAATCAAGCGCAACCTTTCTTGACCCAAATAAATATTAGGTTGCCACTCGGCCACATGAGACCAACTCACGCTGACCCGCCGCTAAAGCCTCCCAACCAGCTGGCAGGCACACTAACGTCAGTTGGGACGCGAGGAATGCTACTATACAATCGAATCCGGGGTAGCCAGGAAACTCTGACGTGATACGTATCTCCATCACCTACAGGACCCCTAAGTTCCCCCCCGTAGCATTTTCTTCCCCAGGAGGAAGGGGATATCCCTTTAGGGTTTTACATCCCCGGAGACCTAAGGAAGAGACCTTAAGAGTTGAAATCTTTTAAGGATTTACTCGGATCTGTGTCGAATATCAAATCAAGCGCCAACCTTTGTTGACCCAAATAAATATTAGGTTGCCACTTGGCCACTTGAGCCTAACTCACGCCAGTCTTTAAGGACTTGGAGGTCTACTTCATTAGTTGCTATTGCCCCTCGTAGCTATACAGATAGCGATTGCGTTAGAATCTCCGCTTTATTCTCAACTAGAGGTGATCGGTTCCCGATTCCCAATGGGGAACCGTGGACCGAACCGATCGATCCTAGATTGGTCTGGTCCAATGAAACCAGTCACTTAGGATTTAGTTCGCATTTTACTAATTTTTGTCAATGAAATTCACTTAAGTTTAGTTTATATTTTATTAATTTTTTTGAAGAAATAAAAAATAAAAAAAAGTATATGTAGTCGGTCCGATTCCCCCTTGGAATTGGGAATCGAACTGCTCGGACATCGTTTCCACTTTTAGAAATCAGGAACCGGACCAAACTGGCTGGTCCCGTCCGGTTCAGGTGGTTCTTGGAAGCAGCGTCGGCGTGAGGCGGCAGCACGCGGCAGCAGGAAGCAGCAGCAGCGACGTCGCACGGCATCAGCGGCGTCGGCGGGAGGCGGCAGCGGCAGGCGCGGCGGCGGCAGCAGCGTCGGCGTGAGGCGCGGCGTCGGCGGGAGAGGCGGCAGCACGGCAGGGAGCAGCAGCAGCGACGTCGCACGGCAGCAGCGGCGTCGGCGGGAGAGGCGGCAGCACGGCAGGGAGCAGCAGCAGCAGGTGCGGCGGCGGCGGGAGCCGATCTCCTTCTCTCCCTCTCTTACTCTTTCTCTCGCTCACGTGTGTCTCTCGTGCCCTCAAAAATTGTGTTCTGAAAATTCCTGGTGTCCCCCCTCTAAAATTCTGACCTAATGAAGTATATATAACCCTAATGTAGGTCAATTAGATGGGCTCTCTAGTCCTAATGGGCTTAGATTTTATTGGGCTGGATTAATTAATGATGATGGGCTAAATTAATTAATGACAATGGGCTGAATTAATTAATGATTATGGGCTGAATTAATTAAGGATAAATGGGCTGAATTAAGCTCAAATTAAAACAACCAAGCCCGTTTGACTTGTAATTCCCGGCTCTTGCATTCCAAGCGAGCCGAGTCCCATTCGATGAAATTTAAGCTCGTTCATTCACCGCCGGTCCGATGCAAAATGCAATTAATCTAAAATGAATTTAAACTATATGTTATGCAATTTAAATATTTTTTGTTTAGGGGTTAAAAATTTAATCCCTAATTTTCTATGCAAATTACACTAAGTGATGCGCCAAAATTTAGGTGTCAACAGCTGCCCCTCTTTGAAGGTAAGCTCGTAGAGGTTGCATTCAAAGACTAAATGATACCTAAATTTCGACCATGCAAATGCAATGAATGTTATTTTTGTCGGGATTATGAGTCCCATTTTATAATGCATTAAGAAATGATGCATGCTGACTTGAATAGAAAACATACCTGGAATTACTTACCTGACATGAACGATAGCGCAATTCGAGGCACAACTTTAACTTGTATGTTGTTTTGGCAAATGTATGGGCTCAGTCCCATAGGTATTGCCTGATATACGTTGATGAACTTCGGTGATCTGCAGTTAAGTCAAAACACACAAAGAAAGCTCGACGTATCCAATCATCATCTGGATTCGTGAGAATAGTTCGGATCTTTACGAACTACCTATACATCTCCACAGGTGTTTGCAAAGATTTGGTCGCTTCACTTATACCTGCTCATAAGTGAATTGCGGGAGAAACTTTTGAAATCAAGAGGATATTCTGACCTTTACATATACCTGCTCATATGCAAAGATTTGGCTGCCTCACTTATACCTGCTCATAAGTGAACTGCGGGGGAACACCTGGGGTTGAGAGAATATTCCGATCTTTACATATACCTGCTCATATGCAAAGATTTGGCCGCTTCACCTATATCTGCTCATAGGCGAGTAGCGGGAGAACATCTGAGATTTGAGAGAATATTCCGACCTTTACATATACCTGCTCATATGCAAAGATTTGGCCGCTTCACTTATACCTGCTCATAGGTGAGTAGCGGGGGAATACTTGAGATTTGGGAAGAATATTCCGACCTTTACATATACCTGCTCATATGTAAAGATTTGGCCGCTTCACCTATACTTGCTCATAGGTGAGTAGCGGGGGAATACCTGATACTTGGGAAGAATATTCCGACCTTTACATATACCTGCTCATATGTAAAGATTTGGCCGCCATGCCTATACCTGCTCATAGTCATGTAACGGGGGAATCTTCTCGAGATTATATGAAAATCTGCGATTTGATGAACAAAGGGGCTAGCCCAAGTGTTCAAGAGTTCCTTGACAAAGTACCTGGATATCATCAGAAGTACCTGAAAAGGTTTGATCAATAGACACCTGAACACAATCAAAGGCATCTAGAGATTGCAAAAAATGATCAAATGTGGGACCTGACAATTGCTTGAACAGGTCAGAGATACCTAGATAATCATAGACATCCTAGGGATAGAGACATACTTACCTGGTGACATCTCCAACTCTGAAGGTGTGTCTCCTGTTAGACACGATTTTAAGTAACATGTAATATGCATTCGCATACTGTCAAGAACACATACATGCACTATGATTTCAACGGATTTTCATGCACGATGGTTTCGTCAAATCATCATTACAAACTTCGCTGGGGAAAAATCATGACAAGACAATCCGAACTCACAAGCGGATATCTTGAAAATGTCGAATGAGGGACTTCCGGTCCAAAAGGGCTTTCTCTCATTCTCATCGAAAAGGCTGATTTATGGAGAATCGCTCCATCTCACCATCATCATGTTGACAAGGGTCTGAGTATTCTCGCAAGCAGTACGACTTTACCGATCTGAGAGGTCTTTGTTAGGACCGTAACATGGGTTTGGTCAATGGCTTAGCAAAAGAGACTCTTCGAGTCGAGGCTACTGAAAGAAAATACTCTGCAATTGTCTCCGGGTTTACAAGTCAAGAACCTGCAAAATGAGATAGAAATGGACTTGCTCGCACTTCTTCGAGCTAAGCTTATAAACATCAGAAACTCTACGTTAGTTCAAGTGCCCTAATCTGAAGAGACTTTGTAAGGGACGTAACGCAGGCTTGGCTCATGGGTTGAGAAATGAATAGATCATAAGGCTCAAAATGTGTATAATTGAGGTGAGAGTTGGTGATCATCTCGGCATTGTCACCGGTCTTCTTCTTCGTCAGGGATTGTCTCCTCGGTAGATGTTCCATTGGCTTCGAGAATTCATCACTTGACTCCTTAAGACTCTGGATATTTTGTGACTTCGACACATCTCAACATTTTCTAATCCAAAGTCGTCACTTTTTCTCCATTTTTTCTTCTTCTTTTCACGGGCATTGGCCTTGCTTTTACCAGGCACACTGCTTTTTCATGCCCTCTAGTTTTTTTTTTTGACACACACTGTCTACAATGCATATATTGGCCAGTCACACTTTGGCTTTTTTTGACCGAATGACTAACATTTGGACTCTCAGGGTCTTCGTCTTTTATCGGTGCTTCGGATATGCTGCTTGAACAATGATGACTTTTGCCTTGCCCTAGTGTGGGGGATGATCACCAATTGGATTTAAGAAATGAATTTGCAGGCTCAATTGGGCTTAGCAAAGGATAAAGTGTGTATAGGATAGAGAAAGAAATGCTCTTCGTCATCCTAAGGCACTTGAACTTTACATGAATTCATCTGAAAAAGCAACACTCGAAGATTGATGCAAGTGAGAGCATGAAAATTTCTACTCATTTTTCACCTTATGACGCTGACTTACCTCCAGTTTGCCCCGATATGGGGTGGTTCTTGACAGGGGTAATTTGAATGAATTTCTCCAAGTGTTTAGGCTCAAAGTGGCGAAACAATGGATAACCTGTAGTGTTTGGGATAGAGAAATGAACCGCCTTTCGTCATTTCAGTTACCGTACCTTTTGCGAGATAACCCTTTGCCTTGCAGACATGGAATTTTTCCACTCAACTCACTGGGGATTAGTGCATGGGACTGTGTATAGGATATGGCTTGCCTTTCATCATCCCGATGTACCTCATTCAACACATTCAATTCATTCCACATGAATTATCATATTGTCTAAATAGATTCCCCCTTTGAGGTCAATGATACAGGTTGACAAATAACCATGCAGAAATTAAAGTCAATGCAAACATCTTAACTTGAAATTGACTGAAACCATTTATTCATAAATACAATGTTTGCAATTCAGAGTATAAAACCAAACTTTTGAAAACTTTTGCTGCAAAAATGTTAAATTCCATCAGGGATAATAGATCTTCACGGTATCAGAATTAACAAGAGTGGAGAACTCACGACCATCCATTTCTGCGAGGATCAGGGCACCTCCGGGAAGCACCTTTTTAACCACATACGGACCAATGTAGTTTGGGGCAAATTTTCCTCCAGGAACAGGAAAGACTGGCAGTACCTTCCTTAGGACTAGATTATTTACCTCAAAGTGTCTTGGACGTACCTTTCGATTGAAGGATCTAGCTATCCTCTGCTGATAGGTTTGACCGTGGCAAATGGCTCTCAATCGCTTCTCATCAATTAGGTTCAACTGCTCATGCCTTTGTCGCATCCATTCTGCCTCGGACAACTCCACTCGAGACAAGACTCGCAAGGAAGGGATCTCTACTTCGACGGGTAGGACTGCTTCCATACCATACACCAAGGAAAAAGGAGTTGCTCCGACAGAGGTTCGGATCGAAGTTCGATACGCCATTAGTGCAAATGGCAACCTTTCATGCCAGTCACGATAGTTTTCAGCCGTTTTGGCCAGGATCTTCTTGATGTTCTTGTTAGCGGCTTCAACTGCTCCATTCATCTGTGGACGATAAGGAGACGAATTCAGGTGCCGGATTTTGAACTCGTTGAACAACTGATCAATGAACTTGTTGTTCAAATTTGTCCCATTGTCAGTGACGATAGCCTCAGGGACACCATAACGAGCAACAATGTCTCGCCTGATGAATTTTACAACATTCTTCGCGGTGACGTTTGCATAAGATGACGCCTCAATCCACTTAGAGAAATAGTCAATCGCGACCAAGATAAATCGGTGTCCATTTGATGCCTTGGGATTAATCGGGCCAATCACATCGATGCCCCACATTGAAAAAGGCCATGGCTCAGACGACTGATGTAATTCCGTCGGGGGAACATTTATTTTATCCCCATGAACTTGACAGCGATGACATCTTCGAACATGTTGGATGCAGTCACTCTCAAGACTGAGCCAATAATAACCCAACCTCATGATCTTCTTAGCTAACATGTGGCCATTCATGTGTGGACCACATATCCCCTCGTGTACTTCTTGCATGATTCTGGTAGCTTCAGCCGCATCCACACACCTTAATAGGATCGAATCATATAATCTTTTGTACAGCTTCTCACCACTAACAAAGAATTTTGAAGCCATTTTCATTATGTACTTCCTGTCGGCCGGGGTGCTTCCCTCAGGAAATTCTTGTTTCTGGATGTAACTCATGATATCATAATACCATGGCTTTTCATCAGGTTCTCCGGTCACAACCATACAGTAGGCCGGTTTTGTCAGGACTTCGATCTTCAAGGGTTCTACCTCTAACCCATCAATCACTTGCAACATGGATGATAACGTAGCTAGCGCATCAGCAAACTGATTATGAGACCTCGATAAGTACTCAAAAGAGATATCTTCGAATTCCTTTATGATTTCTTCGAGGTATTCATGGTACGGCACTAGTTTGGTGTCTCTCGTCTTCCATTCTCCCACAGTTTGGAGAATAATCAGAGCAGAATCACCAAACACTTTCAACTTGGTTATCCCCATTTCCACTGCGGCTTGGAGTCCGAGGATGCAAGCTTCGTACTCGGCTATGTTGTTGGTACAGGGGAACACCAACTTTGCTGCTACTGGATAATGTTGCCCATCTGGGGATATTAAAACTGCCCCAGTGCCGGAACCGGCCAAGTTTACAGCTCCATCGAAAAACATGGTCCATGTGTCTTCCTTTATTACCAAAATGCGATCTTCTGGAGAATATCTATCATCATCAGGGACTCCAGGATTTTCAGCTAACACATCAGCAATTACTCGACCTTTAACTGACTTCTGTGGCTTCATCTGGATATCAAATTCAGAAATTAAAATCTGCCACTTGGCTAACTTCCCTACCAAAGCTGGCCGATCAAGTAAATACTTAATGGGATCGTTCTCAGTTACAAGCAAAGTCTGGTGATGCAGTATATATTGTCGCAACCTATGGAGCACCCATACTAGCGCAGCGCAAGTCTTCTCGGCTTTAGAATAATTCAACTCCGAGACGGTGAACTTCTTGCTTAGGTAATAAATGGCTCGTTCTTTTCCATCTTCAGGACTTTTCTGGGCTAGCATCGCACCTAAAGACTCACTATAAATCGTGAGGTAAAGGATCAAAGGCTGGCCCGGCATTGGTGGGACTAGCACTGGTGGTTTCATCAGGTATTGCTTTAGTTCGTTAAACGCTTCCCGACAATCATCGTCCCATTTCACTTGAGCATTCTTCCTTAGAAGTTTGAAGAAGGGCTTAGCAGTTGCGGAGAGCTGAGAAATAAAACGGGCTATGTAGTTCAATCTACCCAGGAGGCTCCGAACTTCTTTTACGGTCGATGGGGGTTGTAACTCATATATAGCCTTCACTTTAGAGGGATCAACCTCAATGCCTTTACTGCTTACGATGAACCCAAGTAATTTGCCCGAGGTTGCTCCAAATACGCATTTTGCTGGGTTGAGACGGAGCTTAAACTCACGAAGTCTCTCGAATAATTTCTTCAAAGTATCGACGTGACTCCTTCCAGGTCGAGACTTGGCGATCATGTCATCGACATAGACCTCAATCTCCTTATGCATCATATCATGGAAGAGCGTCACCATTGCCCGTTGATATGTTGCCCCGGCATTTTTAAGGCCGAAAGGCATGACCTTATAGTGGAATGTCCCCCAAGGAGTGATGAACGCCGTTTTCTCCTTATCATCGTCCTTCATTTTTATCTGATTATAACCCGAGAAACCATCCATGAAGGAAAACAGCTCGAACCCTGCAGTACTGTCCACCAAAACGTCTATATGTGGCAATGGGAAATCGTCTTTAGGACTGGCCTTGTTTAGATCGCGATAGTCGATGCAAACCCGAACTCGACCATCTTTCTTCATGACTGGCACGACATTAGCCATCCAACTGGGGTATCGGGTGACTTCAATAAACCCTACTTTCAAAAGCTTCATGACCTCCTCCTCTATCTTCTTCGAAAGCTCAGGTTTGGTTCTTCGCAGCTTCTGTTTCTTGGGCGGCATGTCCGGATTAGTAGGTAGACTATGCTCCACGATAGAAGGGTCTAAACCCGGCATATCGACATACGACCAGGCAAAGATATCCTGGTAATCTTTCAGCAGTTGGACCAGGCGTTTAGCTTCACCTTCGGGAAGGGTTGCCCCTATCTTCACCTCTTTGGGTTCTCCAGAATCACTCAAGTTGATGGTGATAGTTTGGTCTACCGTTAGGACTTTAGGTCTTTCATGATGCTCTAAATCACGCTGGAGGTCCGAGGAATCTTCGAGTTCATTGGTGTCATCGAAATCAGGTTCGGTGGCACATAATTCGTCAAATTGGACCGTTCCCATACCATTACACGTCACAAAATTGCCCCTAAAACATAAAGTAGGGGGTTCAGTAGGACAAACAGGGCTAAACAGTGTATTTTATTTCTTTTGATAATTTTATTTATTTTGAAATTCTTTTCAAAAAGGTTTTAACACGAGGAAGCATGAAAAAGCCCAGGCCTCAGAATTCTCCTTGGACTATATTTTTCTTTTATCGGTTGGATATCATCACCGGGCTGGTTTGATGTACCTCAACATGCCCTCAAAACGAAAATAACTTGTAATTTCATTGATTATCACCAAATGAATTACATTTATTAGAATGGAAATTGCAACAATCAAATCCTAGAAATGAAAAGTACTAAAAAGCAGCTCCCGAGACGGGGCAAGTCCTAAAAAGCAGTAAAAATTCCCGCGTAGGGGAGTGTGCGAAAAAGGTAAATGTGTTACTCTTGCGGGCCAATGCCCATTCCCTCCAACGGTCCTTCCTCGATAGCTCCAATGAAGAAATCATCGAACAGGGCAGTGATTCCCTCCATTGCATCATCGGGATCTTCTGTCACTAGAGGCGTTGGATCATCCATACCTCCCCATCCATCCGGGACAATGTCACGGGGGTCGACATAGAAACTCGGGGGTGCTGAGTATTTTACATAATAATCGAACTTGCCGCTTGGTTGCCCCAAAGTGTCGATCACCTCCTTCTCTTCATGCATCATTCTTGCAGGGCCCGGGAATGTGGTGCGGATGTGTGGAAGCAACCTACCACGCCCACGTTCTTTACCATTTGGCTCTTCTTCGAATCGCCTTCTATTCTGTCCATTTCCTCGACCTCGACCTTGACCACGTCCACGTCCACGTCCACGTTCCCCATCATTTGGCTCGCTTGACCCCAGGTATCCCAACCCAGTAATGCGGGGCCTCTGAGAAACTTCCACCGGTTGGCGGATACCTTGACCATTTCTACCAAGGCCTTCACCCGGAGTAAAGCCATGAGAGACCATTACCCTTCCAATCATGACTGCAGCATTTGATACCTCGGGAATAGGTGGTGATGATCCTCTAGACGCATGTATGGTTGATACGAGCTCGAGCGACTGATAGCTCGATTCTATTTTGTAATCAGGCTCAACATAGGGGATAGCCGTTGCGTGGTAAATTGGGTGCTCTTCTTCACCGTGGACCGTGACTAACTTTCTCTCCACAACGAACTTCACCATCTGATGTAGACTGGATGGCACAGCTCCGGCAGTATGAATCCATGGACGACCCAACAGAAAATTGAATGCAGTGGGAATGTCCATAACTTGAAATAGGACATTGAACATCGTTGGTCCTATTTGTATGTCAAGGTGGATTTCTCCCATCACTTCTTTCTTCGTTCCGTCAAAGGCTCGAACGGAAGTCTTCGCAGAATTTATCCTAGAAGGATCTACCTTAAGGCGGTGTAAAGTTGCCAAAGGACAGATGTTCAAGGCTGATCCGTTGTCAATGAGTACCCGGGCTACATGCGAGGCCTTGTATTTGACAGAAATGTAGAGTGCTTTGGTATGCCCCCTCCCTTCTAGAGGGAACTCTTCATCTGAAAAGGCTATGAGGTCCTTGAGGAGTATAGAACCCACAAATTCCTCTAATTTGTCATGATCGATCGTTTCTGGCACGTGGACTTCACTTAACACCTTCATTAAGGCCTTCTGATGCTTGACAGATGTCTGGAGCAGCTCAAGCAGAGAGATTTGCGCGGGCAGCTTGCGCAATTGTTCAACTATGTTGTATTCGCTAGCCTTAATCACAGCTAGAAATTCCTTGGCTTCTTCATCAGTAACATGTTTTGCAGGTTGGGCATTAGCTTGACCGTAGGAACGTCCAGATCTGGTAACTAAGTCGACATCGAGACTGTAGGACCAAGGAACTGCCCTATTATCACTGTACTCATACGGTTGAGGTATCTCGATCACTATCCCTTCATCAGTTGTAGGCGTGCTTACAATGATCTCCTCATTATCGGACGCGTCTTCAAGCGGAGGCATGTCTTCAAGCAGAGGGTCGCCCTCGTCGCTCTCGGTGTTCAACGAAGCGAACTCCTCCTCCCAATTAATAACCACTTCAGAGATAGTAGCAACGATGCCAGTGTGGTCAGCATAAACGATCATCCCAGCTTCTACCATCCTTGAGATTCTTTCTCTCATGATGGCAAGGGGAAGGTCTTCATTACTCGGGTAACAACCGGCTTTCACTAACTCACCGTAGACGTCAGTAGTATACACCTTAACATTCTTGATTCGACCAGCGTCGAAGCTAAATATGGCATTCACATTGCCTGCGTGATCAGGGAGTGGGTTGCTCTGAACATTCGGCTTAGCAGGTTGAAATGAGAAAGCCTTCGTATCCAGGAGGTTTTGGACTCGGTGCTTGAGGGCATAGCAATCATCGGTTGAGTGTCCCAGTTCACCCATGTGATAATCACATTTCTTTGAAGGGTCGAAGTTATAGAACCGCTCAGGATTGGGCCGCTTTGGCTCAGTGGTAAGCAAGCCTTTCTTCTGGAGCACTGTCAGTACTTGAGACAACGATCCGGGGAGGGGGGTGAATTGCCTCCTGTTGTTCCTCCTCTGAAAAGGTTGACGACCCGAGTTTTGTTGCTGAGCTTCTACTACTTGGATTGCTGGGGCGGAGTTAGCATTCCGCCGGCTCGGCTGGTTATAAGCCATATTCACTTCAGCTGCCGGTTCTTTCTCTTTTCTCGCACCAAATCTTCTGGTCGAGGAGGACGGCTCGACAAACCATCCATCTTTCAGCCCTATTTCAATTTGTTCGCCCATGGAGATGAGTTGATTGAAGTTGTCAGCCGGAATGGCAACCATCCGATTACGGTATTCGAACAGGAGAGTTTTCACGAACATCCTCTTTAACTCACTGTCTATGGGTTCTGGGACAACCTGAGCAGCTAAATTCCTCCATCTGATAGCATAGTCTTTGAAGGACTCAGTCTTTTTCATCTGAGC
This sequence comes from Syzygium malaccense, assembly GCA_031216405.1. Taxonomy (NCBI): domain Eukaryota; kingdom Viridiplantae; phylum Streptophyta; class Magnoliopsida; order Myrtales; family Myrtaceae; genus Syzygium; species Syzygium malaccense. Next base: position 37,615,606 of record CM062263.1, on the reverse strand, counting down.
ACGTTCGAGATCATCACGGGTAGGAATGATGTCCGTTATGAATCTGTACTGCTTCAAGAATGCTTCACTGGCTTCTTTCCAAGTTTTGAGGCCATTTATCTTCTTCATGAGATACCAGTTCAAAGCCGGACCCGTCAAACTTGCTTGAAAGGCATGGATCATCAGGAGTTCGTTATCAACATACGAAGTCATCTGTACGTGATAGAGCTGTAGGTGGGCTTTTGGACACGTGGTGCCATTGTACTTGTCGAAATCCGGCATTTTGAACTTCTTTGGGATTTTGATCTGTGAGTACAGGGACAGATCGATCGAAGGTGAATCCTGCGAACCTTCCAGCTGTTTCACTCTTTCTTCAAGTTTATTGACCCGTTCATCAGGTTTGTCTTCGTTGACGATAATCTGGACGGGGTCATCTTCTAAATCAGGAATATCGTCATCTCCGTTAACATCGACACTTTTTCTGATTTTCTGCTTTGGGACTGACGCTTCGAGGGGTGCCGAAACAGGAACCGACCGGAGAGCTTTGATCTCAGCGGACATTTGTTGCATTGCGATGACAAGTTGCTTGATCTGGTCTTCCACACCAACAACACGCTCTTGCAAGTCGGTTTGATCGGCCATTCTAGCTCTTGACCGTGTACGAATGGGCGATCGTGATCGGTCCGTAGCTACCTAATTTTGGAACGGAACAGGCATGCATAAGCGTCAAGCAAAATCATACGCCAATCCATGACATTGGTCTAACCGCTTTGAACTGAAAAGACCCCTTTATTGAAATGGCGAAAATTTTTACACCAATTAATGACTCGAAATTGAACTGAATATAAAGACAAATGATTCAATTCCTAAACAAATTTTAAAAACTGAAACTGAAATGAGAAAAGAACTTCGAGCTTTTTATTTAGCTTGATCTATAGACATATGGGAGGCGACTTCCTTCTTCAGTTGCTCATAAGCTCGAGCTATCTTGGATGCCTTTTCTTCAGCTTCTTCGGCCTTCCTTTTGAGGCGATTGTTCTCTGAGCGATTGGCGGACTTGAGAGGCACCTTGGGTATCTTCGGGAGCAAATCCCGCGGGATTCTGTGCCGACGAATGTACTGGGTCGTCGCGAAATAGGACTTCTGCTCTCCCTTTAGTTCTCCTTCGGGTCGGGCTATCTTTAACACACGGCACTTCCTCCACATCTTATTGAGCTGAGCTACGGTCGCTTCGTGGTCTTTATCGTCGTCGGCGAAGTCAACTTGGAGGAGTTCTGGTTGTAGCGCTGGAGGGAGCCCTTGGAGAATCTGATACTGACGAGACACTCTGGCGGGGTAGTATTCAATTGCGCCAGTGAAACCCAATAGTGGAACCGGCCCAATACCGTTACACGTAAGCCGAGCTTCCTCAACTTTGAACCAATTAGCATGCCATTGGAAACCTTGGGGTCTAGCGTTTTTCATGAAAATGATCCATTCAGAGTAATGATAATCGGGTGCATCCCCTTGTTTTTCTTTATACCTCAAGACGGGATGGCTAGAATCACTAAGCTCGGATATTGTGAGTAAATCGCCACACCCTTTTATGTGAGACAAAAACCAGATTTGCAAAAGTTCGAGGGGGGCATGAAAAGTTTTGTCAACATGTTGCTTAAATTTAGTGAGGGAAATGAAAGTCTCGGCTAAAATGGTATTGATAAAATTCTTTTCAAGATAGACTTGTTGGACCAACCATGCGATTAACGGACTACATGCATTCTTACAGTAAGGAAAAATCACGAATCCGAAAAACGCTAGCAAAAAGATTCTGCCCTTTTGAAAAGATGTGGCTTTTTCAAAACACTGACTCAGGAATGAAAAAGGGCATGTGCCACGATTTGCTTTTAACACTTTTCCCAATTCATCTTTTCCGACATTCAAAAATTCAGCCAACATTAAAGTAGAATCAACACCCAAAGGTGGTGTGACTAACTCCGACCCCAATGGTTTTCCAATGAGCACGCTATATTCTTCCAACGTCGGGGTGAGCTCGTGCTTACCGAATATAAAGGTAGAGGTCTCGGGACACCAGAAGTGCGCTAATGCTCGAACGAGGCCGGTACGGACTTTGACCTCCAGTAGGGGAAGCAGCCTCCCGATGTGGCCCTCGACTAGCTTGCGGTTGGTCGGACTGAGTAGATTCCACCAGGCACGTAGCTCGTCCTTAGGAGCATCAAGAATCCGGATGTCTGCCCCTCCCATAGTGTATAGACCAAGACTCACGACCGACCTAATGTCATGGACCGACCAAAGAAAAAGACGAAACATAAATAAATTGCGAGATAAAGGTTCAGAAATCTTACTTCACCCGGCAGAATGATGGCAATCACATAGACATGCGCATGAAACGTGAGGTTCGATTTCTACCTAGACTCTGGCTTGCAAAATGGAGACATGAGGATTACCGAGCTAAACCAGTCATGGTGGTGGTTAGGCTGGGATTCCCCTGACTCCGGCTTAGTCAAAGAGCCGACCCGGGTTGCAAAGGGTGCAACCGTGGTAGGTACTCAATGACACCATGAAAGAACTTTCGGGACCAAGAAAGGCAACCCATACCACGCGGGTGTGGTCGGGGTGTCCGTTTTCTCAGTACCATCCTAAACCTGTGCCGCCCAGGTCCGGCAGCGGGTAGTGTGTGCGGTGTAGTGTAAATGTAAGACATGCACAACATGTTATATCAAACAGCGCTTCGTGCATAAAATAAACCATTCATTCAAACACCTCCCTGCAAAACAAGGGTTAACAATCACGCCTCCCCTTATACCTCCCATTCTGCAAAAATATTTAACACCTAAAATGTTAGGGACGTACCTGGGATCCTTGCTGCCAAGCAAAAATATTTTTTAAAAGAAAAACTGGCCTAAGTCCACTAAGAGTTTTAACTCAAGTCCCCAGCGGAGTCGCCAAGCTGTCGCGACCTAAATTTTTCCTCTTAGGCTAATGGATTATTAGGACTAAACCTAACTCGAGCCCTCCCAAGCCCTACCAATTCACAACTTAGGGTTTAAGTTTTTAACATGCAAGTGTTTTCATGCTCGGAGTCGCCACTAATCTATTTATGGTAGGTCGATTAGAAACCTAAATAAAACATAGGGAGGTATGTTTTATTCCTACGAACCAGAGATTCTAAGCTCGGGGACTTGATTACGCTAGATCTAGTCTAACGCCCTTTCGGTACCTTTTCTTTTCAAAAATATTTTGGCAAGCAATCTGGATCCATTTCAACTTAATCACTAACATGTGAGGTGTTCATGCGGGTACGCAAACCACCAAAGTAACACCCAATAATCAAAATATTAAATAAATTGTAAGATTGGGAGAATTACTTACCTCGAAGCAACGTAAGCATCTGCATGGTTAGCTAGAAAATCACATCAACCATCCTAATATGATTTCTAATTAACAAGCAGTTCACTCAATATTTTTGGATTTTCGCTTATTTAAATGAAAGCTAACCTACATGCAATGACGCGCAAAAATGACATGCAAGTAATGCAACCTAGCATGCAAACTATATGTCATGCGACGACGTGACCTAATTCTGATGACGGGCAAATGATTTATTTTTGGTATTTTCTGGTGAAATTCGGAATAAAAATATGCCTAAATTAACATGCAACCTATGATGACTTAACATATCCTAACATAACTTATTTTTGAGGTTTTTGTTAAAATTCGAAATAATAAATTAAAAATGCAATCTATCCTAATCTACCATAAAACAATTCATTCTTTTTTTGTGGTTTTCCTGAAAATTCGAAATAAAAAAATAACCTAAATAATCTATTAAGATTAGAAAATTACTTAATTTAAACTAGGGAATAGATTATCTCAAGTCCTAATTTAAATTAAATAATTACTCTGTCGTCTAGATATATTTAGGATTCCTAAACGTGCAAAATTCAAATTCAAATCCTAACTGATATTTTTTTGAATTTTCTTTTTATTTGAAAAGGAAAAATAATCTAAACAGAGATAGCATCCACATTTAAAACAGCCACGCGATCCGCAAAATTCGTTTCAAACTCAGATTAGGCACAAAAATCGAACTATCGGTCATATCTATAGGGTTATAGATATTGACGGAAAGTCGATCATTCAAATTTAGAGAGCAAATAAAATCTAGTATCGTATCCAAGTGATGATGGACAAGATAACGATTTTCCATATCGTCGCGTATCGTACCTTAGGGATAAGGTAGGATAGTCGTCCAGATACGTTGCTAAATTAGGAAAGTTTCCTAATTTTGAATATTTTAAAAATATTGCAGATATCAGATAATCATCCTAATATATCTAATATTCCGCACGATATTCACGCAATATTCAAACATCCAAATTAGTAAATTAGATATTCTGAAAAATATCAGATAATGTTCAATTACCTAATTTGCAGATAATTTCCAAATTCGAACTTGCGGATCAGGATGAACGACGAACGGCGGACCGGCAGCGCGGTGTCGGGATCAATGGCGGCTCGCGGTGGCACACGGCAGCAGCGAACGGTGGCGCGTGACGGGAGGAGCAGCAGAGGTGCCGGCGTGCGACGGCTCCGGCAGCGGCAGTGCACGGCGACCAAAGGCAGCAGCGACGTCGGCGGGAAGCAGCGGCGGCACGGCAGGGAGCAGCAGCGTCGCAACAGCGTGCGGCAGCACAGCAGGGAGCAGCGGCAGCAGCCGCGATGGGGAGCGGCGGCAGCAGGCCCGGCAGGGAGCGGCGGCAGCAGCAGCGTCGGCGTGAGGCGCGGCGTCGGCGGGAGAGGCGGCAGCACGCGGCAGCAGGAAGCAGCAGCAGCGACGTCGCACGGCAGCAGCGGCGTCGGCGGGAGGCGGCAGCGGCAGGCGCGGCGGCGGCAGCAGCGTCGGCGTGAGGCGGCAGCACGCGGCAGCAGCAGCAGCGACGTCGCACGGCAGCAGCGGCGTCGGCGGGAGGCGGCAGCGGCAGGCGCGGCGGCGGCAGCAGCGTCGGCGTGAGGCGGCAGCACGCGGCAGCAGGAAGCAGCAGCAGCGGCGTCGGCGGGAGAGGCGGCAGCACGGCAGGGAGCAGCGGCAACAGGTGCGGTGGCGGCGGGAGCCGATCTCCTTCTCTCCCTCTCTTACTCTTTCTCTCGCTCACGTGTGTCTCTCGTGCCCTCAAAAATTGTGTTCTGAAAATTCCTAGTGTCCCCCTCTAAAATTCTGACCTAATGAAGTATATATAACCCTAATCTAGGTCAATTAGATGGGCTCTCTAGTCCTAATGGGCTTAGATTTTATTGGGCTGGATTAATTAATGATGATGGGCTGAATTAATTAATGACAATGGGCTGAATTAATTAATGATGATGGGCTGAATTAATTAAGGATAAATGGGCTGAATTAAGCTCAAATTAAAACAACCAAGCCCGTTTGACTTGTAATTCCCGGCCCTTGCATTCCAAGCGAGCCGAGTCCCATTAGATGAAATTTAAGCTTGTTCATTCACCGCCGGTCCGATGCAAAATGCAATTAATCTAAAATGAATTTAAACTATATGTTATGCAATTTAAATATTTTTTATTTAGGGGTTAAAAATTTAATCCCTAATTTTCTATGCAAATTACACTAAGTGATGCGCCAAAATTTAGGTGTCAACACGGTCCATTTTACATCCCCTATCCTCAACTAGCCTCTGAACAAAAAACAACAACACACCACCGTCAACCTGCAAATGGAGACTTCCCCACTCACCATTCTCTCAACCACTCTTTTATTAATTCTCTATTTGATAGTTTTGGGTCTCTCTCACCCAAAAACTTGCTCCAAAGGTAAGACTTTCCTTTACTTATAAACTGACTACCTACCCATTCCACAAACGATGTTGGATAACTTCAACAATCTTCCCCTCACACATCATTAGGTCAATGCCGTCATCGGGCTCACCCCACACTTGAAGTCCACCAGTGGAGTGACCCTCTTCGACACGTGCTCCGACTTCAACTCCCTCTCTAGCGTGAGGATCTCGACGGTGTCGTTCCACTTCACCAGTGGCCGATTGTGATCCCTACCGGTGAAGAACTACTTGATATCGATGGACTCCACGAGCACCTTCTGCTTCGCCTTTGCCTTGACAATGCCTTCGCCTAGACGACATCGTTGCTGTCCATCATCGAGAACGTGCACTAGTAGGGGACACGCGTCACCTTTGACTTGGCCAGCTTGCGCGTGGGGTTCACACCCAACAAGTGTTAGGGAACCACTAGATTTTGGGGAATCATAGGTCCGCAAATTTACTGCTTTACCCCTCTCAGATATGAGAGAGAGAGAGAGAGTAAAGAAAGGCTTTGAAAGATGAAAGTGTAATTTTTTTTCTCAAGCTTATTAAAATGGGTTAAAACCACAAAAACCCTAAAATGGTACATTTGTGACAAATTTACCCAAAACTAATTTTTTGACCAAAAAAAATCTCAAACCGATACATATGTAATAAATTTATCCTCCGTTACTTTCCGTTAAATTTTACGGTCAAATTGCTGTGTCGGATGACACGCGGTAGTTGACGAAGGTACCAGTTTGGGGTTTAACCATTTGTTTGTCACAGGTGTATTAGTTTATGATTTTTTTATGATATTAATTCAATTGGACATAAATTAGTGAAGGGAAATTTGTTACAAATGTACCAATTTGGGATTTTTGGTGGTCAAAAAATTAGTTTGGAGTAAATTTGTCATATGAAAAATGACAGAAGTGTAATGCCAGGAAGCACAGAGTCCCGGCAGCTGCACAAGCTGCCAGTTCATTAGCCAAAGTCAAATTGTTAGCGGGAGAAAAAATCGAACCTTAAATCATAGTTGTTTGCTAAGATGAGGTTTTTCACTTACAGATATTTCCTTTGTCTATGATCTCGGCGTTCTGGCCGAACGTGATGCACGGGCAGAAACAGGTGATCACGCCTTCGTTGGAAACAAGAAAGAACATTATTGACGTGATACGTTAGATATATGGAGAATCTATTATATACCTCCAACAACAACAACAAAAAACATTACCGACGTGATATAACTAATCACATGATTGAGAAAAGCTAAATTGAGTCCTATGGTTGTCTTTGGCAAAAAAGACTCACAATTCGATGGATCATCGAAGCAACCACAAAGACCGGTGGTCCACTCTTTCACGTTGGCATGGGGAATGTTTTGAACCTGTGGAGGAACGGGATTGTCGACGTGTACCGGGGGATTGCTCGCTTCCGGAGGGAGTGCCACGGGAGGTGGCGCGGCGACTGGAGGTGAAGGCTCTTCCGAGTCCCCTCCGGAGTTTTGCAGAGCCATTTTGGAGCAAAAATTCGCCTCGGCGAAAGAATGAGATAAGGCAAGAACAACGGAGCTACGCCAAGCATTGCCACAAAGCAATATATATATATACACACAAGTATTCACACGACCTTTTATTTTCTTTTTTTTAATCTTTTTCTCCTTTGTACTTTTCTTTTTGGTCGGGCTCCTTTGTACTTGAATCAAGCAGGAGTTTTAAAATTTGAGGATGCTCCACAATGCTTCTTGACCATGAATAGAATATTCGCCAAGAAACTTCTTCGTGACTCATGAAGGTCTAATTACTGGGGGAAGTATTATTTGCAAGGTTTTTTTTCTTTTTATTTTTTCTAGCATCTGGACTATGTCAATGTGGAAAATTTCCATCTAACTGAGTTTAAATACACCTCAATCAATTCGAAAGAGAAGTATAACAATCGAGGTCTTGGTCTTCCACTGGATGAAGAGGTCGGGCCTGCAGTTCGCTAACAAGTGTAACCTATGGGTTGCGTTTGTTCACTTAATGTTATAATGGTCTAAGTCGATCAATTATACAAGAATTAATGTCAAAGACGTGATCAATTCTCACGGTCATGATTTTCGCAATTCCCTTTGATTAGTAAACACACGGTTTGAAATTAGAGGCTAATTTCGCAAGTCATTAGATTTCAATTATTTATTATTTATTTTTTTATGATGCAAAATAGATTGTTATTTTTACATTAAATTGAAGACAATCACATGAGCATTTTTCTTTACATAATTATTGATTTGATGGAGATGGTACAGTCCGTTATGCACGAAATGCCTGCGGCTTCTGTTGATTATGCCAGCTATCGACTGGATTCGTCCCCTCTTCTCTCAATCTCCATCTCTCTGTACATTTCGCTCAAGCGCAAGAGGACATGGGAAAAGACAGACAAGTGCTCCTCTGTCAATGCAGAAGCCCACAAAATCAAATGGTCCTCACTTTAATTAAAAGAATTATTCGTGACTCTTTGCCGAATATCAAATCAAGCGCAACCTTTCTTGACCCAAATAAATATAAGGTTGCCACTCGGCCACATGAGACCAACTCACGCTGACCCGCCGCTAAAGCCTCCCAACCAGCTGGCAGGCACACTAACCTCAGTTGGGACGCGAGGAATGCTACTATACAATCGAATCCGGGGTAGCCAGCAAACTCTGACGTGATACGTATCTCCATCACCTACAGGACCCCTAAGTTCCCCCCCGTAGCATTTTCTTCCCCAGGAGGAAGGGGATATCCCTTTAGGGTTTTACATCCCCGGAGACCTAAGGAAGAGACCTTAAGAGTTGAAATCTTTTAAGGATTTACTCGGATCTGTGTCGAATATCAAATCAAGCGCCAACCTTTGTTGACCCAAATAAATATTAGGTTGCCACTTGGCCACTTGAGCCTAACTCACGCCAGTCTTTAAGGACTTGGAGGTCTACTTCATTAGTTGCTATTGCCCCTCGTAGCTATACAGATAGCGATTGCGTTAGAATCTCCGCTTTATTCTCAACTAGAGGTGATCGGTTCCCGATTCCCAATGGGGAACCGGGGACCGAACCGATCGATCCTAGATTGGTCTGGTCCAATGAAACCAGTCACTTAGGATTTAGTTCGCATTTTACTAATTTTTGTCAATGAAATTCACTTAAGTTTAGTTTATATTTTATTAATTTTTTTGAAGAAATAAAAAATGAAAAAAAAGTATATGTAGTCGGTCCGATTCCCCCTTGGAATTGGGAATCGAACTGCTCGGACACCGTTTCCACTTTTAGAAATCAGGAACCGGACCAAACTGGCTGGTCTCGTCCGGTTCAGGTGGTTCTTGGTTTGGCGGTCCATTTTACATCCCCTATCCTCAACTAGCCTCTGAACAAAAAACAACAACACACCACCGTCAACCTACAAATGGAGACTTCCCCACTCACCATTCTCTCAACCACTCTTTTATTAATTCTCTATTTGATAGTTTTGGGTCTCTCTCACCCAAAAACTTGCTCCAAAGGTAAGACTTTCCTTCACTTATAAACTGACTACCTACCCATTCCACAAACGATGTTGGATAACTTCAACAATCTTCCCCTCACACATCATTAGGTCAATGCCTTCATCGGGCTCACCCCACACTTGAAGTCCACCAGTGGAGTGACCCTCTTCGACACGTGCTCCGACTTCACCAGTGGCCGATTGTGATCCCTACCGGTGAAGAACTACTTGATATCGATGGACTCCACGAGCACCTTCTGCTTCGCCTTCGCCCTGACAATGCCTTCGCCTAGACGACATCGTTGCTGTCCATCATCGAGAACGTGCACTAGTAGGGGACACGCGTCACCTTTGACTTGGCCAACTTGCGCGTGGGGTTCACACCCAACAAGTGTTAGGGAACCACTAGATTTTGGGGAATCATAGGTCCGCAAATTTACCGCTTTACCCCTCTCAGATATGAGAGAGAGAGAGAGAGAGTAAAGAAAGGCTTTGAAAGATGAAAGTGTAATTTTTTTTGTCAAGCTTATTAAAATGGGTTAAAACCACAAAAACCCTAAAATGGTACATTTGTGACAAATTTACCCAAAACTAATTTTTTGACCAAAAAAAATCTCAAACCGATACATATGTAATAAATTTATCCTCCGTTACTTTCCGTTAAATTTTACGGTCAAATTGCTGTGTCGGATGACACGCGGTAGTTGACGAAGGCACCAGTTTGGGGTTTAACCATTTGTTTGTCACAGGTGTATTAGTTTATGATTTTTTTATGATATTAATTCAATTGGACATAAATTAGTGAAGGGAAATTTGTTACAAATGTACCAATTTGGGATTTTTGGTGGTCAAAAAATTAGTTTGGAGTAAATTTGTCATATGTGTACGGATTTGGGGTTTTTGATGATCAAAAAATTAGTTTGAGGTAAAATTGTTACATACGTATCAGTTTAGAATTTTTTATGGTATTAACCCTATTAAAATTTGATACTATAGGGTACTATTAATGCTATCAAGGGATAAAATAGTAAATGTGTATTTGTTTGGTTGGTGGGCGGATGAAAGATATGGACCCTCGGATCTATGCTGAGAGCCAGGCAAAACAAGGTCAGCTTACAGCAGGTATGCTATCCTTGAGGGGATCTAGGCAGAGAGCCAGGGAAAACCGGGTCAGTTTACAGCAGATATGCTATTCCACACGGGCGAACCTCTTGTTCAAGCCCTTCAGAGACTGCCTTTTAGCTGCAAAACTACCCGGAGATTTAGCTCAGAGCATAGAGACGCTTAGAGTGACCAGGATGATGTTATGCCTAACTGGCCGAGCTGCATTTCCTAAAGAATCATGCCAGGCTTTAAAGAAAAGGATTTTTAGAGAGACATGGAAAGTGAGAATTCTAAAATTTCACACCTTCCCTTCTTATTCCAAATCGAAGGATTACATGGCCTTATATAGTTGTCGCAGAATATATTGCTGGACGAAGGTCCAGATAAGACAAAACACACCTAGGATAGGGTACATTATTGGACTTCTGTCCACATAAAACAAAACTCACCTAAAACTAAGTACATTATTGGGCACACCTAACACACTCGTAGAACACTTAAAGCCTATTCATAGATGAAACAGGACCCAGCTATGATATGCTAGAACAAACAGTGCCTGTTAGGTGAAATAGTACAAGTTTATCTCCATCCAGAGTTATAGCCATAATCCGAATTGTCCAAACTATTTGCACATTCATATTCTGCTATCTGTCTCTGTGTTAGAATGTGTTCAAAATTATCTTTAGTGATTATTGGCGTTGGGTTCGAGGAAGAGGATGCATGTGTCGAAAGGTCTGGAAGAGCAATATTCGGAGTGTTTTGTGGTAGCAGAAGTTCAATCCACATTCTGATGCCAAGGTTTGGCTATGGATTTTGTTCAGGTAAGACTAGCTGAGGCAAAACTGGCTGGAGCCAATTTCTTAGCTGTGAGTAGTGAGAGGCGGAGCTGGTGTCAAGTCCAACGGATAAGGATAATGGTCCACAGTCATAAGGGTCTTGAGAGAGTGGTCCATCCCATGGATCTTGAGATGATTGTGCTGGATCTCGAGATGGCTGTGCTGGATCTCCTATGTCTATCATTTCATGATCTTGTGATAATTCGAGCTGTGCTTGTACCTATTCATGTTCGTATTCTCTAAGTGCTTGTATTGTTTCAGAAGAAGATCCTTCGTGATCTCATGAAACGGGTGTGAAGTAATCCCATGCTTCTTCTGGAATATTACAATTTTCTTGGCATATGATCCTTTGAAGTTCCTTGTAGTTATATTCAACAGAACCAATGCGACTGGGGAACGATTTATAGACACGTGCAACTTGGAGTTGTGATTGGGGCTTGTAGGTAGCAGTATCTACTGTAGTAGGAGTATCGAAGATGGTACCATTATTGTGCACAAAAGTCTAAGGACGATGGAGGAGTACAATAGTGTGTGTTTCCGGATCATCTCGGACTTTTTTCAGCTCTTTGAGAAAGAGTCGTTTCCAATAAATATGATGGTAAGATCATTTGAGCACAATTAAAAGGTTTTTCTCGTGTTCATTGAGTCCAATGTAATCAGGTATGAGTAAGTTGGTTAATTGGAGAAGAAATTTTCTGATGGGAAACTCAAAAGTTATTAAGTACTTATTGATTAGATACCATAATAGCCATTTAAGTTTGTCAGGAAAATCATTTTTTCTCCAAAGTAATGGGTGAATGAAAGGGTACCTCAAGTGTAATCCAGAAGAGTCAAGAATAGATCCTCCATGGTGGCAAAAAAGGTCTGTGTGGTATTGCCATACGAGGTTATCAAGATTTTCAGTGAGCTTATCTTTTTGAATTTGCTCAATTATTTCTTGAGGATATTCCAGGCTTGGCCAATCTCAGAACCGTTCAATTTTGTACTTGTCTGGCCGGAATGGGAAGGAATGTCTGAGAATATACATGTTGATTTCTGCCGATACTTTTGGTCTGAAGAGAAAATCTGCAAGCACATTCTTCTTTCCAGCAATATGTTTGGTTTCGAAGGAGTATTTCGAAAACCATTCAACCCATCTGAGTAGCTGAGGATGAGGGATCTGCTTCTGCTTGAATTTGATCATTTGGGGAAAAGAAACCATATCCAGTTCTACCAAAAAATGATGGCCAATAAGATAGAATTTGAACTTTTTTATTCCATTTTTTATTGTCAAGATTTCCTTGAAGGTAAAATGATAATGCATTTCTGCTTGAGAAAACTTGCCACTTTTGTAAGCGCAAAGATATCACTTACCATGAAGTTCTTCGAACAATATGGCCGCTCAATATTCATCTCTGGCGTCAGTCTGCAAAATTCTCTTCCTTGTGGATGGGATTTGCAGAGGGGGAAGATTTTGCATAATTTCTTTGAGTTCCACAATTGCTTCGGTTTGTGCCTTTCCCATGGCAATGGATGTTTTTTTAACATCAGTTGTAAAAGAATTAACAGCCTTGCAATATTTGGGATAAAATCTCTAAGATAATTGATTATCCCGAGAAATTGTTGAAGTTGCTGAGTTGTAAAATTCTTTTTAGGAAATTTTAGTAATTCCCTAGCAATGTGCGATCCTGGATAATATGTACCTTTGTTAAGGTGCATGTCGAGGAATTCAACTTCCGTTTGGGCAATGGTCATCTTTTTCTGAGAAAGCATGATGCCATATTTCTTCATAATTTCTGCAAACTGCTCAAGAAGTCGACGGTGAGATTCTTCGTCTGAGCTGTAGAGCAATATGTCGTCAATATAGACAGCTGCACTGGACAAGATCGGCTGGAATATGCGACACATAACCTTTTGGAATAAGGAAGGAGCAATCTTGAGACCAAATGGAAGAACTCGCCATTGAAAGTGTTGATTGGGGATACAGAATCCCGTTTTTAGTCTGTCATCAGAATGAATGCCCAATTGCCAAAATCCGGCTTTAAGATCAAACTTCGAATAAATATGGGCTTTAGTGATTCCCGCAAAAAGGGAATTTCGAGAAGGCAAAGGGAATTTGTCATCTTGGAGGAAAAGATTAAGAGGCTGGTAGTTGATAACCAATCTCATTTTCCCTCGATTTTGCTCAGCACGTTTATTGACATAGAAAGCTTCACAAGCCCATTGAGAATTTGAAGTTTCAATAAGGCATTATTGTAACAATTCTGAGCATTCTTTTTTAGCAAGAGCCAAATGCTCTGGATTTATTCCCTAGTGACTTGCCTTAGTAGGATTTATATCCTCATTTTTCTTGAAGGGCAGTCGAACATAGAATTCTGGATTTTTCAATAAAGGATGAGAACATTTTTGGGAGAATTCGAAATGATTTTCTGAGCATGATTCCAACAGTTTTTGCATGATTGGATCTAACAGACTCATTTGAATGGAAAAGAGTCTTTGGATATTGACGAATTCAGAGAATTGGTCTTTATACTTAAGTCCTTTTCCAGGAATAATTCTCAAGTTCGGAAGTTGAGTCATGATATCCCACCTAATAATCAAGTCTTTATTGGGAAGACTAGGTCCAAGAATTCTAGTGGTAATGGAATACTGAGGGAAAAACTGAATAGACACAGGTGTGGTGCGAACATTTATAGAAAAAGTATCTCGTGAAGCAGAGTTGAAATACCGAACACAGGAAGTCCAGTATTCTTCATGAAGAACTTTAGTGTTTAGGATTGAAGCACTAACACTAGTAGTTATGAGGGCAATGACTAAAATTGGTTTGGCAAACTTTGAGAGATAGATTTTGATTGGGAAGTGGGGACAATGAAGTTGACTGGAATGCATACTGGGGTCCAGATCTTCAGGCTGTGATGATAGATGAAAAAGTTCTTTAGGTTCTGAATCAGAGTCTGTTTCACTGGGGGTGAGATAATAAGAAATGATGCAAAGTGTTTGGTTAGTGGGATTTTCATTTACAGAGAATAGGGATTCGATATCATCATTGTCAAGAGAGATTCCTATCTCTAGTTCGATATTATGAATGAGATGATTCTGACCTTTTTTTGCTTGAGGAAAATTTTTGGCAAAGTGGCCTTTCTTGTTGCAAATGAAGCAACGATTGGGTTTCTTGCGTCCTGTGAAGTTTCTTCGTTTCTGCAGTAATCGTCATTTCTTCCTTCATCTGAAGTGTTAGATCTTTTCGCTTGATACTTTTTGAAGTGCTTGTTTTTCTTTGAATATTCTCCGCAGGAACCATCACAATCTTTCTTTGAGCATTTGATCTTCAAGTATTGTTTGGAGCAAGTACCATCAAGTTCACGATTGTCTCTGATGTAGTTTTTTTATTATCTATCTTCGGAGGCAAAGTTCATCAAGACAAAGATGAATTTCTTGTTGCGATTCTCCAAAGGGGATATCAACAATTCTTCTTTACTTGTTAAGAAAAAATCTCTCAACTTGTTGGGAGAGTTCTTTAGGAATGAAAGCTAAGAAGACTTGTTTCAAATTCGGATTAGCTCCTAGGCCATAAAAGAGTTTAAGCATTTCTCTGTAATGGCGATTTAGGTGTTTTTTTTAAGAGAACAACATTTTCTTTCAAAGTATTCTCTTCTTTTGAGTTTAAGAATATCAGCAAGTTTTCCTATGAAATATAGGTAAATGATTCCAATGGCTTGGAAAAAGTCTTGAAGAAGAAGAAAAGTCATTTGATCTGTTTCAAAAGTTGATTGCCACCGGTGTTTAAGGCTTCCAGTAAACCTTATGGCAAATTCTAAAAGAACATCATATTTGCTTTCAACAGCAAGAGCTATAGTGTTCAACCAAGCATGGAATTCATCCAATTTTTCTGGCCATTTGGAATATGGAGTGTCGTCAAGAGTGAAAAACTGTTTAGATGAGGAAACATAAATATGAGATGGGTTATTGATTTGAATAACCTTTGGTTCAGATGGATTTGGTTCCATGTCTTGTTCTGGTGGATCAGCCATGAAAATCGGAGGAGTAGTTAGTGGTACTTGAAAAGATTCAATGGAAGGAATTAGAAAAGTAGACGAAGAGGAAGAGGATAGAGTCAAATTCCGAATATGAATTTAGCAAATTTGATACCTTTGCTACTTGATAAGTGCACTCTGGTATATGTTGGTCTAAATCAGCTTTTGGATTTTGTTGTTAATCTTTGCTTAAATCCCTCAGAAAAGATTCCAAGGGGTTTGAGATCATCATCTACTAGTCAAAACTCTTTTCGGGTTCTCCAGAGGACTCAGCAACAGGTTTTGCTTTTTCTTTCATTCTTTCCTTTTGGAGCTTTTCCATTTCCCGAATGTGATTGCACATTTCTATCATATCACTTCTGTCTCGTTGCGTAGAAGTTTTGGTTGCAAGAGCAATTGCAGCAAAAATTGGAGAGTTTTGCGGTGGCGGAAGAGAGTATCCGATTCTTGGAATAGAGAAAAAATCGGTAGGTTTAAATTTTCCTTCTTCAAGGAGACTAATTTGCCTTTTGAGTTTTTCTATTTCATTTTTCGGACTTTCAAGATAATGGTAGCCAAGATGCTAGCCTAATTCCAGAGCATGAAATCTTTTTTGGAAATCCACAAGCATCTTTTTGATGGACTCGTCGTACCGTCAGATTTCTTGTTGCACATCAACAATTTTGAAGTCAATCATCTTAAAAGCCTAATTTTGTGCTAGAAGAGTTTCCAATTGCCAATTTAGAACAGCCTCAGCAGCAGGCATTCTTTTGGGCCGTCCACGTTCATCAACATCAATGGGAAAAGGAATTTTTGGAGTATAAAGGTATCGTCGCTATGGATCAGTAAATTCCTCAATAGCAAAAAAAGAAAGCTAAGAAATTTCAACAGAATTTAAAGAAGGGAAATCAAAGTCATTGAATATGGAGATAGATGAAAGTTGCCCGGTGGTTGGATTTTCAGGAAAGACCGGAATTTCAAGTGGATAAGAATTTTTCTTTACCCACTTATAGATGGGTTTATAGAAAGGGGAAACAACAGATTTTTTATATAGGGGTGAAACTTGAGGTGATGGTGGTGATGGTGGAGATGATGGAAATGATGGGGGTGATGGAGTTGATGGAGATGATAAAGGTGATGGTGAACCATATGAAACCATAAACTGGTATCTACTATTTTCTCCAAGGATGTCAATGGTTGGGTCTCTATCCAAATATCTTTGGTAAAAGCTATCATTGGCCTTCCTAGCTTTTCGCTTAGGCCCGATAGCTGGATCTACTTCATTTGGGGAATTTGTGCATGAAGAACACTGGCAAAAGGGATCCCAGAAACAATGACCATAAGGATCTTTGTGGTGATGGATAGGATGTCCGTCACTTTTGAAGTATTGAACCAACTTTTTTGGGTCTAGTTCTTCTGGAACTGGATTAGGAACATAGGGTTCTATCATGAAGATAGTAGGAAAGATGGAAATAGTTTCTTCCTTCTTTTTGCGGAATTTGATGGTTATAGTACCATCTCTTTATCTGACAAATTCAGAGTCTGAAAACTGGAGAAGTTGGCTAATTCGGTGGAGCTTTCATAATTTGTTATCCAAGATTCAAGAAGAAGCTTGGCTAACTTTTCTTTTGGGATCTGCCGAGAAACATGGATGCAAGAGGCTTGATCATTTTGCATGGAGATGAACAGTGCATCTTCATTTCCATGTTTGAAATTCAAATCTAAGGCATGATTTTGGACTCTATACGCCATTTGGTAATGAAGAGTTGCAGCAATGGAATCGGCAGTTTGAGGAGCTCCAGTAAGCTGAAGTTGCACTTTCAAGAAAGAAAGTAGCTGGGGATCGAAAAGGGCAATATTAAAATTTGGATAAAGGGTTACGAAGACTGTTCTAGCATTTAAGGTGGTTTGGACAGTACCAATACAAGCATGCTGGTATTCTAGGAACCTAGTATCCAAAAGAGGCATTCTTGCTACAATAGGCAAACATTTTCGCCCATGAAAGGTAAGAGCGAGACGGATTGCTCCATAGTGAACATGCGAATACCCTTGTTGGATCCATTGTTTGGGAAATTCAGGAGGAATTTGAAGAGTAACAAAGTATTCCTTTTTAGTAGCAGGAATTGGGTGTTGGTCAAATTTGAAAGACTGGACGTATTCTTTGACATCTTTCGAAGTATGACGGATAAGATGTCGTATAGACCGGATGGGGGGAAAAGATGTAGTAGGTTTGGCAAAGGCTGAGTATGGATTCATGAGAGGAAGTTGCATTTCAGAAATCTTGGTTTCATCACTAAGAGAGACTTCATAGAGATAGTCTATCTTAGAAGCATGTGAAGTACAAAACTCGATTAAAGATGAAGAAGAAGATGATGGAGTGAGAGAAGTAGTCAGAGCGATTGGAGTTGTATTTGGATTGGTTATGATGAAGGAAAAAGATTCTTCGTAGCACTGGACAATCACCAACTAAGCGCATGGAACAAACCGAGCTAGACATAAAACCATGCTCTGATACCAATGAGAGGATCTATGCAGAGAGCCAGAGAAAATCGGGTCAGTTTACAGCAGGTATGCAAGCCCTTCAAGGACTACCTTTTAGCTGTAAAACAACCCGAAGATTTATCTCAAAGCATAGAGATGCTCAAAGTGACCAGGATGATGTTATGCCTAACTAGCCAAGCTACATTTCTTAGAGGATCATGCCAGGCTTTGAAGAAAAGGATTTTTAGAGGTTTGTCATTTGTATTTGGTGTGAGGGGTGATCCGTTCTTGGTCCGATTCAGTTCCACTCATCTAATTCTTAGTTTTTCGAATCGAGGATCGGACTGCCTGATCCTAGAACCGGTGCAATCCAGTTCCCGAGCAATCCAATGGAACTGGTGAATTCACAATAATTGGCAGTCACGAGAACATGCCAAAACCAAGTAAACAGCAAAAAACAAAAGGAATGTGGGCAAATTTGGTCTCGTAGCAAAGAAATCTGACTGAAAGCAACCTCAGCGATCAAAGGAATCTCTCTATCATATGACCCATGTTTGTATATACTCAGAATAGTGCAAAACCGGAGACATGTATGTGTGAATTTGGTTCAAGACTTTTGTTGAACACATGGTGTGCAGTGGATTAAGGAGAGAATATTAACCATTTCGGGACTTGAACTCACATCCGGACTCAAAAGAAATCATTAAGGAATGTTGGCGATCGACAACATCAGCTCATTTAAGCCCAACATGTGCATGAATCTAGGAAGAGCGGGTATCGACCTCCAGTTTAACCAAGACAGAGCAAGGTAGGGGTTTGACAATACCCTGTCGATGAGATGTTCTCAGCCGTAATCACTAGCCTAGCTAGCGTAAGAAAAATCTGGGAGATCTTCGCTTGTGAATGTGAGCAACAGGTACAGGGCTTATGTGACATTTGGAATTTTTCATGTTTGGTGATAATATTTAGAACGATTTTTCGCGACGTAATCGCCCAATGTCCGATAGTTAGAATTAAATCGACGAGAGGTTGACATGTACATTGGTGGTGTAATGAGATGAGGATTGATTTATTGCTATATTAGTTGTAGATGTGGACGGATAGACTTCAAGTTTAAATTTACTTAATTGAAATTTTCCGAGCATTCGGAATTGTTCACAAATTATTTTAATTGGTTCAAAATATTTTTTGGATTTCTCAATGTTTATAGCGAACACTGATTTCCCTATTTACGTATTGATTTGCTAGATATTTTGGGTAACTTAACAAAACATCTGTTGGAAACTATAGAACCGAGCCATTTATTACTCTTATTTGCGCCACCTCTTCACTTTTCCACCACTCATCTTTAACCACATACTCTTGATGACATTGACCTTAACATAGTAGTGATGTTATGCATTACATCATCTATGTTAACCTTAGCCCATAAATGCCTTGTTGACTCACCATCTTTACTTGGCCAAGAAGGAGATATCTTCGTTTGAATCAAAATATCTCCTTCAAGTTAATATTATTAGACCACTTGTACACCCTAGCCACTCACTTAGAGACACCTAAAGCATTTCTATTGGAACACACATTCTTCTACCTCTTAGACCTAATGATTTAACCTAAGACATTTATTATCTTAATCTTGATTAATCTTCTCATTCTTACAACTTTTATCTTGGTCGAGTGTATTGACATTGGAGTTTGACATCTAGAATTTTCGTAATCAAATTTATATGACATTCGAAAATTTCCGTACCTGGTAATGATACTTAGATTTTAAAGCTAAGTATTATTTAGCTTAGAATTCAGGTGAACACATAGAAATCTTAGTTAGATCGTAAATTTTGTGAGGTGCGGAGGATGATTTTTCTTGGACATAATCATTCCGATTTCGACGTATTGAAAATTAAAATTTATAAATTTTGATGTATACGTTAACAGTAGAGCAGTGTTAATTTACCCTCGTCTTAGTAGTTGATAGGTGATATTAATTGGTTTAAACTTTAGTTAATTAGTGATAATAATTAATTAATTAATTACAAATATGGTATTAAAGGGAGAAGAAATTCTGTTTTCATTTTGATTTCTCACAAAAACCTCTCTTGAGACACATAAACCTCAACATGGCATTTGGAGACTTCATGCATGGCCACATGCCACTCTTAAACTCAACCTCTTATACGAATTTGACACTTAACCGTAAGCCATCATCACTTATGGTTATTAGTCATCCATATTATATCTTAACTCCTTACACTTGGCCATCAATTGAGTGAGATGTTACCACGTGTGATTACATACATTCTTCCATCTAAAATCTACTAATATACATATTTTAACCTTGGTAACATCGGAGGAAATTTTTCATCTTGGCCATAACTTTTTTTTTATAATCGAGGTATCCCACATGCAATGGACTATTCCTCGGGGTGGTAGGGTACAAGATCAATGCCACCGGGTAAGCCCCCAAGATGTGATCGGTGGGAGTTGAACCTGAGACCTCATCAGTTTTACTATCTAAGATCAGGAACTCTCAACCACTCGACCAATCTCCCCATTGGTCAACCGTAACTTTTCTTCACCTCCAAACTTTCAAAGAATTTTACTTTCACCACTTCCCGATCCAAGACCTACAATGTGGTTTTAACTTTTGGGTTGTTCAAATCTTGCGCAAGATAAGTGAAAACTCTAGATGTTAAGTTAGTTCAATCTACTTAACACTTTGAACTTGATTGGTTGAGATGTGAAATTTTGAGGTGCTATAATATTGTGGATATGGTAATTGTTGGATTCATTTTGCTAGTCTCGTACATGTTCAAAATGGGTGTGATTGGTTTTATTAAAGTATGGTATAATTGGCAAGTGAAAATGATAAATCTGAACTTGGAAGTGTCATGCTTGAAATTCTAGACTTAACCGTTGCAAGTAATTTTCACCTTTTTGCTCTCGAGCCAGATTTACTTTTTGAGTATATTTACCTTCTGAGTCTAGATATTTTTACTTTCTAAACCTACTAATCTGAACAACATAGTACTTTAGACTAATCGAACGTTCTAGGCTGCATTTGTCTCTCTTCAAAGTCAACTTATGTGCATCTTAACATTAGCCCATTCTATATAAAGATGGGATTTACGAGGGAAGAATATTAGAAGTGTCAAAATTTATGTACGCCGCTCACTTTAGTGCCAAAAGTTTTTTTCAAATTCCTTAAGTGCCACTTTTTTTAAAAAGCCATCACTTAAGTGCCAATTTCGATTTGGGTTCGTCAAAAATCTGACGTGGCCATATTTTATTAATTTCTCAGTCCTACGTGGCATGTCGACGCTAACGGGGATAATTTTTTTATAATATTTTATTTTTTATTTTTAAATATTTTTTCTGATTTTTTTTCCTTCTTTTCTTTTTTTTTTCTTTCTTCTTCTTCTACCTTTGGCCGATGGCCGAGCCAGCCGCCTGGACTCGCTTGGACAAGGCCGCCGTCACCCGCCATAGGCCAGGCCTGGTCGACCCTCGCTTGGGTGAGGGCAGATGAGCCCCGACGAGGGTCGGCCTCGCCTCGCCGGGGCAAGGGCTCACCCCGGCAAGGGCTCCCCTTGTCCAGGCGAGGCCAGGCAGCTGACCATGGCCGATGGCCGATGTCCAGTCACTAGCCAAAGGTAGTAGAAGAAGAAAGAAAAGAAAAAAAGAAAAAAATCAGAAAAAATATTTAAAAAATCGAATTATATAACTCAAATTAAAATTTTAATTATGAAAGCCACGTATTAATTTGATCGGAATTTCTCACCGTTGGCATTTCAGTAATCGTTTTTTCTCTGATTTGGCACTTAAGTGAGCCGACGAAAATTTTTGGTACTAAAGTGAGCGCGCAAGGGCTCCCCTTGTCCAGGCGAGGCCAGGCAGCTGACCATGGCCGATGGACGATGTCCAGTCACCAGCCAAAGGTAGTAGAAGAAGAAAGAAAAGAAAAAAAGAAAAAAATCAGAAAAAATATTTAAAAAATCGAATTATATAACTCAAATTAAAATTTTAATTATAAAAGCCACGTATTAATTTGATCGGAATTTCTCACCATTGGCACTTCAGTAATCGTTTTTTCTCTGATTTGGCACTTAAGTGAGCCAACGAAAATTTTTGGTACTAAAGTGAGCGCCGTAGACAAGTTTTGGCACTTTTAGTGTTCTTGCCCCTAGATTTACTATAGAGTTCTTTCCCTCTACTGTCTATGCAACTTAATTCAATTTTCCATCTGGTACTTTTTTTTATGTATGTACGAGTGCTGGAAATAAGCTGTCGAATGACGATGAATTTGACCAATCATTCAAAGTCAAGGGGATGGCTTTCGCAGAGAATGGCACGAACTGGCGGGGCGTGAGGAGGCTGCGCTTGTTGCACCTGCTGAGCCCAGCAAAGGTGGAGTCATTCGTGCCGATGAGGAGGGAGGAGCTGGAGAGGGTGGTAGGGAGGGTGAGGGCAGTGGCGGCTGCACATGAGGCGGGGGACGTGAGCGCAGAGGTGGTGGGATGCGGGATGATATTGGGGTGTGGCCCAAAGGATAAGTTCAACTTGAAGCCTGTGATTCACGAGTTTATGAACCTGGCGGGGGCTTTCAATTTGGCGGATTATGTGCCTCTTCTTGGAGCTCTGGATCTTCAGGTTTTAATTTAGGTTTCTCTTATTCTTTCATTATTATTTTCTAAATATGGTAACTTTCTAGACTTGTGGAACATCTATCTTGTACGGTGAATTGTTTGCTTGATGTATATAGAAGAGTAAATTGGACATTAACAAGTACGCTTGAGTCATTGCTTTTTGTCATGTACGTGCGCAGTGCTTATAAGTTTGCAACTATTTGAGAGTTTCTACTTTCTATGAGCAACAGGAAGAAGAGGTCTATAGAGGCCCAAAAACTAGGAGCATAACCTAGCTAGCTTGATCTTTTATAAATAAATAACTTTGCAGTTCTAATATATTGCTTTTTCGCATAAATAATACTTTGACAATCAAGGAGTTAATCTAATAGTTATTTTTTTGCCTTTGCAGGGAATGACTCTCGTGCAAAAGCAGTTAATCAAGCTATGAACAAGGTGTTAGAGGATATTATAAAAGAACACGAGGAAGACACCACTGGAAATACAAGAGCGATTTTATGAACTCATTCCTCTCCATCGTGAGCATCCTATAAATGGCTTTTAAGATGAGCCGGTTCACATGATGGGTCGCACCAACGTCAAGACGATAGCCCTTGACCTGATCGCTGCGTCATGCAAGTCATCGTCCATCGTGATCGAGCAGGCCTTGTTCGAGCTGATCCGCAACCCAAGCATGATGAAACGCCTCCAGCAAGAGCTCAAAGCCATCGTCGGGTTGGGCTGGTCTATCGAGGAGTCGGATCTGCCGAAGCTTAATTATTTGGACATGGCGGTGAAAGAGAGTTTCAGGCTGTATTCGCCGAGCCCACTCCTAGTCCTCCACGAGTCCACGGAGGACATCGAGATTGCCTGGTATTACATCGCGAAGAGGACTCCGGTCATCGTGAACCGTGCACCCTTGGGAGAGACACGAAGGCTTAGGCCGAGAATGTGGAGGAGTTTCTCCCGGAGAGGTTCGCGAACAGCAGCGTGAATATCGAAGGGCGAGACTCCATAAACCTATTCGGACTAGGGTCATGTGTTCGGATCCAAGGGATTCAACTCTGACCAATTAAATTGGGATAAATGCATTAAAAATCCTAAAACTTATCACGAAAGTGCAATGGAATCCTAAAACTTTCATAATGTGCAATTAAGTCCTAAAACTTGTTACGAGAGTGCAATTGAGTCCTAAAACTTTCAAAAAGTGCAAACAAGTTTTAAAACTTGTCAAATTAATTCAATCAATTCTTTCCATTGATTGCACTTTTTAAAAGTTTTAGGACTTGATTGCACCTTCGTGATAAGTTTTAGGACTTGATTGCACTTTCATAACGAATTTTAAGACTTGATTACATTTTTTGAAAGTTTTAGGACTCAATTACACTTTCATGATAAGTTTTAAGACTTCTAGTGCACTTATCTCAATTAAATTCAACCGGTTGTATGGCTCATGTCTTGATTATGCGGATCATCTTCAAGTTCCCTTTTTTATCAAAATCAGATGGGATTGGTAAAAAATGGATTGTTTGAAAATTTATACATATGTTAAGAAAGATCAACAATATCAAAGCCTTTAAAACATGCCCGTTTCAACTTGCCCCCACCCAAAAAAAAAAGTAATTAGCCGAAAATAAATAAATAAAAAGAAACGAAGAAAGTGTAAAGAGAACCGCTGCAAACCATGTCCCTCCGTTAAGGGTGTCAATGGGTCGGGTCTTCATGATACCCGAACCGAACCCAACAGTGGCCCAACCCAACCCAACCCGACACCTGTTTGACATATACCCACATAGTTGGGTCGATCCGGGTTTTTTTTTTAGATAGATTGGAAATGTGTGTGAACCCCGAATAGCGCATTTCCCCATTTTTATTCTCATTACATATAGATTGGAAATGAGTGCTTAAATTCATTTCATTTCGTGATTAACTGAAAACACCGGCCAATCAACAGCTTGCTCTTGTTTTAGCTTAGTTTAGTGGTCAAATGAAGAAGAAAGGTCAGCCATCAAGACTTGCAGGACGTGGTCGTCGTGGCAGCATCGGGGTCGGATTGATTGAATCGCTGCCTGTGGTAAACCGTGCTGACCAGAGATTTGCTAGAGCGAGTTTTTGCCCCCCAAATGTTCTCTCTTTCGAATGTGCAAGCCAAGGGTTCTGTTTTGGGAGCTCAACTTCTTATTCACAATGATATTTATGTTTTAGACATCGCTTATCAAGGGAAAAATGAGTCTTTTCAAGGGTTTGCTCTTGTTGGTCGTTTGTATCATGAAATAATCGAGCAAAATAGGAGCTAGATGATAATGGGTCTTTTTGGTCGTCAATCTATGACCTTTATGGTCTGTATAATATGAGAGGCCACCCGATCACCCATTTATCATCGTGATCCGTGACCCACGACATGAATATATTAGCATTCTCGAATCTATCTTTGTAATCCGCTGTAAGGAAAATTCTCTTCAATTTCAAGGTTGTTGTCACGTAATTTAAGATAGCATCTCGTATTGATATTACAGTGGAGTACGATAGTCCCAATTCCAGTTCTGGAAATTAAAACAAAGCCCGAAAACTTAAAATAAAAGGCACACAAAATACTCCCAATCGCTTGGCTGGCTCGGCTAGGTTTGCTAAGGCTTTCGAAAGGGAGGGCAAGATTAGAATTTGAAATGAAGATGGATGAACAGTTGGCGAAGGTTGACCTGAGAGAAACATTAACGAATCATGCCACTAGGAACCGATGGAGGGACCACGATTCCGACCTGTCGAGTCCTTTGTTCTGCGTTAGCGACCCATCCTACGCATCATGTCGTGTATGAAAATATGTAACCGGTGACATTCATATCATATGCGTACATAAGTATGTTCAAGTAATGCTAGGTGTATTAAGATTGGTCGACAAAATTCTTGAAATAAATAAGGCGAAAGATTTTAACGGTGCATCTTACCAAAAAAAAAAAAGATTTTAACGGTGCATTTAAACAAGTGTCTCTTATTTAACGCTTAGCAATAATATGATATTCTATGTAATTTGAGCTTCCAAAATGCATGTTAGAATCTCGAACATTTGTGCTTACTTGGTCTCTAATCGCAATTGAGTAGAATCTTTTGGTGCCAAAAGTCAAAATGAACCGCTCAAATCTCCCTAAAAAATAGGGCTTTATTTCTTAATTGGCAATCTTAAATAACCTTGTCATAAGAGATTTTGTACGTGGGACATTTTATTTCATTTTTTCAAGAAATTTCTAGGCGACTTTCCTTCAACGGATCTTTTTAACATCAAATAGATTGATACTAGATTAAAAAAAATGGTAACTTCAACCATTTCTTTGTCCTCCACTCCCCATAAATTCTAGGAATTTGTCATTTCAATGATCTTTTTGTGCGGTTATCCAGAATACAAATGAGGTGGATGTTCAAAATCATGGATATAGTCATGATTCATCGGTCTATTTACTTTTTCTTTGGTTTATTGACTTCTAAGTTTTATAATATATTTGATAAGAATAATGGAATATTTGGCAATTCAAGAAACAATAGGGAAAAGTATCAAAAAAGTCATAAACCTTTGCATTAGTGCCAATTTAGTCATAAACCTTTTTTTGGTGTCAATTCATTCCTCAACCTTTTGCATTTGTGCCAATTGAGTCCTAAACCTTTTTTTGGTACCAATTCAGTTACAAACCTTTTGTATTTGTGCTAATTCAATCCTAAACCTTTTACATTTGTGACGCAGAGAGAAAACGTAAACTTAGAACAACTCCGAGAAACTTGAAATTTTTTTTTAATGATACTGTGTCCCTCCGATTACAAAGACGAACATCCTATATAGAGATAGGACTCCTATTGGAAACCGAATAATTAAAGATAACATCTAATAAACCAAATCTTTCAAATAGAATATTTGAAATTAATGACAATTACAAATTTCCTAACATAGAAAACTGGGGAGAAGAACAGCAGAATTGCCAAAAATTGTGTACGGAGCTCACTTTGATGCCAAAAGTTTCATTTGGATCATTTAAGTGCCAAAATTTTTTAAAAACGATCACTTAAGTGCCAACTCCGGTTAGTTTGGCCGGAAATCCGACGTGACATTTTTTTATTAATTTTTGAAGCCGGTGTGGCTTGCCGGAGATACAGTCAGCACGTACAGTCAGCATTTTTTATTTTAAATAATTTTTTTCTTTTTTCCTTTTTTTCTTTTCTTTCTTTTTTCCTTCTTTTCTTTTTTTCTTTTCTTTCTTCTCCCTTTGGTCACCGCTGATGACCGGAGGCCGGCCACCGATCGCCTAGCCTCACCCAGACGAGGCCACCACCGCTCGCCACAGGTGAGGCCCAGCCGACCCTCGCCTGGGCGACGGCGGGCAAGCCCCGGCGAGGTCGACCTCCCCTCGCATGGGCGAGGGCGAGCCCCGGCGAGGGCTCCCCTCGCCAGATCCGGCAAGGCCGGCCATTGCCCAGGCCACGGCGGCCCCGCCGAACGTCGCCTTCCCCCGGGCGACGTCCGGCGGGGCCGCCGTGGCCTGGGTGACGGCCGGCCTTATCAGATCTGGCGAGGCCCCGGGCGACGTCCCGCGAGGCCGCCGTGGCCTGGGTGACCGCCGGCCTTGCCGGATCTGGCGAGGGGAGCCCTCACCGGGGCTCGCCCTCGCCCATGCGAGGCGAGGCCGACCTCGCCAGGGCTTGCTCGCCGTCGCCCAGGCAAGGGTCGGCTGGGCCTCCCCTGTGGCGAGCGGCGGCGACCTCGGCCGGGCCTCGCTTGTGGCGGCCGGCGGCGGCCTCGTCCGGCCAAGGTCAGGCGGCCGGTGGCCGGCCTCCGATCACCGGCGGTGACCAAAGGGAGAAGAAAGAAAAGAAAAAAAGAAAAGAAGAAAAAAATTCATAAAAGTATTTAAAAAATCAAAATATATATGTGGAAATGCCACGTAGACTAATTTAAAAAAAAATCCAACTAAGATTAAAAATTTAATTATAAATGCCATGTATTAATTTGATCGGAATCTCTCGCCGTTGGCACCAAGGTGATCATTTTTCTTCCGATTTGGTACTTAAGTGATCCAAATGGAACTTTTGGCACCAAAGTGAGTTTCGTACGTAACTTTTGGCACTTCTGCTGTTCTTCCCCCTAGAAAACTACCTGAAAAACCTATTCAGATGGCTCCGGAATGCTAAAATCCATCGTAGGTCACGGTGAAGCGGTGAGTTTGAATCAAACGGTCATTTCACTTCAACCAACCAACTTTGAACACAGTCTGAGGTCATTAGACCCAAGATCAGAAAAACTGCTGAGATTTCCGGCGATCCTGACAATCACGTCGTTCAAGATAATCGCACACCAACTATTCTACATCATTTTCCCTCCCTTTGCGGAAAAACTCGCCTTCAAGTTATGATCAGGATAGAGGAGAGTATCAAGAGAATAATACTCAAATAAGTCCATCACATTAAACGTAGGAGAAAAGTTGAGATCATCAGGGAGGTCAACAACATAAGCATTGTTGTTGATCTTCTTCAAGATTCGGCAAAGACCAACCTTTTTGTGCTTCAGCTTATTATAGGTACCAACGGGAAAGCGCTCTTTTCACAGGAAAACCATGACCTCATCGCCTACTTCAAAAATTTTCAAACGGCGTCGTTTATCAGCATCTTCCTTATACTTTGAATTCGAAGCATCTAATTGGCGAGCAACATCCACTTGGACTTCCTGAATTCTGGTCGCCAGATGTTCTACCGCAACACTATAGCCAGAAATCTTGGGCAAGGGAACCAAATCCAAAGTATGCTGCGGAGTACGCCCATAGATGATCTCAAAAGGAGATTTTCCAACGGAACGGTTAATAGTGTTGTTGAAGGCGAACTCAGCAGGAGCAAGATACCGATCCCACTGCTTAGGCACATCACTACAGAGGCATCGAATGATATCCGCTATAGTACGGCTCACAACTTCCGTCTAACCGTCCATTTGGGGATGAAAAGAGCTGCTATTTTGTAAATTAGTCCCAAACAGATGCCATAAAGTACGCCAAAATGGCTTAGGAATTTCGTGTCACGATCAGAAGTGATTGTCTTTGGTACACCATGAAGGCGAACTACCTCACTATTGACACCTAAATTTTGGCGATCCAGTTAGTTATATATTGCATAGAAAAATTAGGGGCTAATCCCGACACCTAGCAAAAATATAATTAGATGGCATAGCACATAGTTTTTAGGAGCATTTATCATATAGCTTGATTGCATGGTGATTGGGCTAGCGTCAGATGGGTCTAATTGGATGGATTGGATATTCTGAGCTTATTGGACTGCTGCAAGTATAGTTTTGAGCTCAATTAGTTTGTTTGGGTCCATGAAATAGAATTAATTGAGCTCATGATCGGAAAATATATTGCGCTCAATTAAGAAATTAATGTTACTAAAATTCTGGTCAATTAGCATAATATTTCGAAATGGGCATGATCTTTCGAACACTCGTGGCACTTGATTCTCTTGGTTAGGGGGAAGAAAAGAAGCAAAAAAAGAAAAGGGAGGAGGAACAGTGAATTTGATTTCCTTTGTATCTCCGTGCAAAAGGGAAATAATAGAAAAAAATACAAGAGAGGAAAGTGGAATCCGGTCAATACAGGGGCGTATATTCTGATCAATATCTTGCATCCATGGGCGTGAACAAAAAGGCCAAAATAATGAAAAGAGCCAGAATATAATATGAGGAAATTTGATTTATTCTCTTTCCTTGAAAGCCTAAGTCTTCGCCACTTATAAAAGCGACCCAAAAGCCACAGAGAAGGGGATTCCGATAATTTTCAGAACACAATTCCTAAGAGTATGAGAGAATATAGAGAGTGAGAAGAGAGGCTCCGTGGCTGAGCGTCCCTCTACCGCCGCGACTACCCCTCTTGGGTACGACCCTGGCCGCCTCACCATCGTCGTCTGCTGCCCATCAAAGCCACCTACTCCTCAACGACAACAAAGCAGTCACCGTGGAAGTCCCTGCCGTACCAATGACGACCTGCTGATCCATGGCCGGGAGGGTCATATACCGCGAGTCCCTGTGCCAACGACAAAGCTACCACGCCTTGCACGAAGCCGTTGCAACACTGCAACACCCTCGTAGCGTTCAAGCCTTCGCCACCAGCACTGCTCTAAGTTTTCATCCAATATAGCAAATTTTATTGGAGCCTTGTTTGGCGAACTCCTTGGTCAGCTACAAGTCCCAATTAAAGTTTAGCCTACTTGATAGTTTTCTTTGCAGTTTATTTGGCGAAGATAGCCACTCTTGCAGCAAATCCCATAGCCACGCGCTCTGGGAATAGGGGATTCCGAAAAAGAAAATAAGAAAAGGAAAGTGGTCTCACCCCCAAGACACATGCACGTTCATTCACTATTGTGTTCGTTGGGACCTCACAGCCGCTCCTCTACTGCCACGTTCACACGGATCAACCGAGAGCCACGCCACTGTAAAGCCCACCATCGGCCATCCGCCGTCGGTCACTATCCCAATCCATAAGCCTGAGTCCGATCCAAGTTCAAATTGGAAATATCCACAAATTAGGTAAGATTCTCATCTATAGTCTTAGAATATTCAATTTCCTAATCTTTCGGGTGTTTGAATATTTAGTGAATAGTACGTGGATTGCTAGATACCTTAGGATGATGTGTGTTATATCCACAATATTTGAAAATATCCAAAATTAGGAATCATCCTAATTTTGGCAACATATCTGGACGACTATCCTACCTTATTCCTAAGGTACGATATGCGGCGATACGGAAAATCATTATCTTGTCCATCATCACTTGGATATGATAATAGATTTTATTTGCTTTCCAAATTTAAATAATCAACTTTCTGTCGATATTTATAATCCTATAGATATGACCGTTAGTTTGATTTTTTTGCCTTATCTGAATTTGAAAAAACTTACGGATTGTGTGGATTGTTTGAATTTGAGTGTTATCTTTGTTTGATTATTTTCCTTTTAAATAAAGAAAATCCAAAAAAAATGTTAGTTAGAATTTAAATTAGAAATTTTGCATGTTTAGGGAACCCTAAATGTATCTAGAAGATAGGATAATTATTTAATTTAAATTAAGACTTGAGATAATTTATTTCCTAGTTTAAATTAGGTGTTATTCTAATCCTAATAGATTATTTAGGTTATTTTTTTTATTCCGAGTTTCATTGGAAAAATACCAAAAATAAATCATTTGCCCGTCATTAGAAATAGATCATATTGTCACATGTTATATAGTTCGCATGATAGGTTGCATTACTCGCATGTCATTTTTTGCACGTCATTACATATAGGTTAGTTTGCATTTTAATAAAGCGCAAATCCTAAAAAGCATCTTGAGTGCCTTGCTTTGTTAATTAGAAATCATATTAGAATTGTATGTGTGATTTTCTACTAATAATGCAAATGCTTGTGTTACTTTAAGGTATGTCATTCTCCCAATCTTGCAATCTATTTACTGTTTTCTTAGGTGTTAAATTGGTGGTTTACGCACCAGCATGAACACTTTACATGTTAGTGATTAGGTAATAAAATTAGATACAAATTGGCTGTATAGACATTTTTTTTTAAAGAAAAAGTATCGAAAGGACGTTAGACTAGATCTAGCATAACCAAGTCCCTGAGCTTAGAATCTCTGGTTCGTAGGAATAAAACATATCTCCCTATGTTTTATTTAGGTTTCTAATCGACCTACTACAAATAAATTAGTGGCGACTTCAAGTATGAAAATTTTTGCATGTTAAAAACTTAAACCCTAAGTTGTGAATTGGTAGGGCTTGGGAGGGCCAGAGTTAGGCTTAGTCTTGATAATCCATTAGCCTAAGAAATTTAGGTCGCGATACTCATGAAAAAACAAACTTGCCACATGTGAAGCGTCCGAAGTTTTGTTGCAAGGGATAAAGTGCGCCATCTTGGAAGACCTGTCAACCACCATGAATACAGAATCCACACCTCGTTGGGTGCGAGGAAGTCCCAACACGAAATCCATCTAAATATCCACCCATGGACCAGAAGAAATAGGCAAGGGAGTATAAAAGCCAGTGTTCCAAGAATGCCCCTTAGCCACCTGACAAATGTAGCACTTACTGACAAATCATCCCACGTTGCACTTTAGTTATAGCCAATAGTACCATTCCTCTACTAAGGCCACAGTTTTATCACGTCCCAAATGTCCACCTAGAGTACCACCGTGAAGCTCTCGATTGAGTTGTTCCCACAAAGAACTACGAGGAATACATAGTCTATTGCCGAAAAACAAGAACCTGTCCTGAATTATCATATTGTCAGGGAACCTGCTTCAGAACACTTCTCCCATATAACACCAAAATCGTCATCTTTAGGATAAAGAGAACAAAGTTGATCAAAATCAATAACATCAGTGCGCATGGTCACGAGTGTCGCAGCACGTCAACTGAGTGCATCCGCCACTTTATTTAAACGGCCTGCCTTATGACGAAGCACAAAATTAAACTGCTCCAAAAAGGAAACCCATCGTGTATGCATCCTATTCAAATGCTTCTGACTCTTGATGTATTTAAGAGCTTGATGATCAGTATTAAGAACACATTCTTGCTGATAAAGATAGGACTGCCAATGCTTTATAGCGCGCATTATAGCATAATACTCTTGCTCATACGTAGACCACCGCCGACGAACTTCATTAAGTTTCTCACTAAAAAAAGCAATAGGCTTACCCTCTTGAGAAAGAACAGCGCCGATTCCAATACCCAAAGCATCATAGTCCAGCTCGAACACTTTCTCAAAATCAAGGAGCATCAATACTGATGCCGTTGAGAGTTTTTCTTTAATAAGTTTGAAGCTGGCCGAAGCTTCATCACCCCAATGGAATTTTCCTTTCTTTAAACAATCAATGATCAGGGCTACAATTGTACTAAAATCTCGAATAAAACATCTATAGAATGTCGCGAGGACATGGAAACTTCAAGCCTCGCCAACGTTCTGTAGAACTGGCCAATCACGAATCACAACTACCTTTTCTGCATCAACGTGAAGACCATCTGCTCCAACAACAAAACCCAAGAAAAGGAGTTGCTCGGTCATGAAGCTACACTTCTTCAGATTAAAAAATAATTGATTTTTCTGCAAGGTTAGTAGGACATCTCTCAAGTGCTCCATGCGCTGTCGATCATCCGGACTATCGATGAGAATATCATCAAAGAAAACGACCACAAACTTGTCAATAAAAGGTCTGAAAAACCTGAGTCATCAAATGCATAAAAGTACTAGGCGCGTTAGTGAGTCCAAACAGCATGACAAGCCATTCATACAAACCTGCACTCGTTTTAAAGGCGGTCTCCCACTCATCGCCCGGACGGATACGAACTTGATGGTAGCCGCTTTGAAGGTCGATCTTCGTAAAGACCCATGATCCAGCAAGTCTGCCCAGCATATCATCAAGCCGGGAAATTTGAAACCTATACTTGATAGTTATCTTATTAATGGCACGACTGTCAACACACATACGCATACTGCCATCTTTCTTCAGCGTGAGAAGTGCAGGAACAGCACAAGGGCTTTTGCTCTCGCGCAAGAAGCCTTTGCGTGGAAGCTCTCCCACCTGCTCTTGTAAAATTTGGTTCTCCTTTGGATTCATCCGATAATGCAACAGATTAGGGAGACTGGCACCTGGTAGAAAGTCAATCTCATGCCGAATATCCCTCAGAGTAGCTAATCTGTTAGGTAAATCATTTGGCATGACATCACAGAACGCCTTTAGCAAGGGCTTAAGAGTTTCAGGAATACGAACAACAGTATGTTGTTCACCCTTCTCTACGAGCATGTACATTCCTTCACGTTTACGAACATTCAACATAACTCCTGCACTTTGCACAACACTAGAACCCTATTTCTTTGGGATCTGGGGAGTATTACCCCTCGGCTTCAAGGTAATTTTAGTCTTATTCCATACAAAAGAATAAATATTCTCCTAGCTCAATGAGTGATATCCACGTCATATTGCCATGGTTGCCCTAATAACACATGACATGCATCCATCTCCATAACATCACACACAATAGTATCCTGATATGACTTTCCAATTGAAATAGGTAAATGACATACATGTGTTACCCTAAGCTCTGGTCCTTTGCGAATCCACTCGATTGTATAAGGTGCAGAATGTGGCTCCGTCTTCAACTGTAAGTGATCCACTAAAGCCTTTGATACTATATTCTCGCAACTTCTACTATCAATAATAATATCGCATACCCTGCCGTTGACAGTACATCGAACACAGAAAAGCTGATTTCTCTGGGTGTCCTCTATCCGTGGAGCAAGCAATAAACGACGAACAATACAATTCACTTGCTCGCCTGCCTCATCTTCCACTTCTTCTTCGTCCACCCAGTCTTCCTCATTCATCTCATCTTCATGCTCAACGATATTAGCCATTCTCCGACGAGGACAATCGCTTGAACGATGACCCAATTCGTTACACTTATAGCACTTCATCGGTTGTGGCTTAGCATAAGGATTCTGGACATTTGGAGTACGGTTGTTTGCCGCGACTGGTTCCTTAGGCATCCCAGTAACACTTCCCGACTCTCAGTTCGTATTATCGGTTTGCTGATTTGAGGAACCTAAGACATCAATCTGCTTCCCCCTTCCGAATGATCCACGACCCGAATAATTGCTTCCACGAATACTAGGGTTAGTCCTCTCCAATTGCATCTCAATTTTTCACGCCATCTCTTGCGCTTCTTCAACAGAAAATACACGATGCAAAGAAACACGATCCTGAATGTTCAATCGCAAGTCGTTTATGTACCTAGCAATTTGTTGCGGTTCCGATTTAGCTAGGTTATTGTGGGCAGAAAGTCGGAGGAACTCTTCCGTATAAGCTTGGACTGTTCGGTTCGACTGCTTACAATTCTGAAATTGCTGAAATAACAGTTGCTCATAATCAGTAAGGAGAAATCGTGATTTTAGCATCTATTTCATTCGATTCCACATTCGGATGGGAGTCTTTCCTTGTCGACATCAGGTTAATTGCATCTGCTCCCACCAAGCCGAAGCGCCACCCTTCAATTTGTACGCTACTAATTTAACTTGTCAATCCTCTTCAATTTCCATGGCATCAAAGAATTTTTCGACTTCCCACAGCTAATCTAGGAAATCTTCGATATTCAAATTCCCGTTGAAGGTTGGAAGATCGACTTTTAATTGATATTGCTCAGGATCCCGTTGATGTCTGCCATAGCGCCGACCTCCACGAACACGATCATTCTGGAAATCTCTATTCTGCTATCCTCTTCGAATGGGCACATCTAGGAAATCTTCTTCGTCTTCGTCTTCAGAGTCTTCGACATAGTCAACTCGCCTATGCCGGAGATTGACCCTATGGTCCACGGCAACTTTGGGATCACAAGCGATAGGAATTCGCTCAGCTAGAAGAACACCAGGTGCAGGGTTTGTGGATAAACGTTGTATGGCATCAAGGATTTCTTGAAATCTCCGATCGGTTTGATCCACAAACTGGTTGAACTCAACCCGTATAATAGGCTCGCTTTCACAACCCTAAGCTACAGGGAGATTAACGTTCATGTTATTGACATTCGTCACAGAAGAATCCTGCTCTGATACCAAATGACGCAGAGAGAAAGTGTAAACTTAGAACAACTCCATGGAACTTGAAAAAAAAATTTTTCAATGATACTGTGTCCCTCCGATTACAAAGACGGACATCCTATACAAAGATAGGACTCCTATTGGAAACCGAATAATTAAAAATAACATCTAATAAACCAAATCTTTCAAATAGAATATTTGAAATTAATGACAATTACAAATTTCCTAATATAGAAAACTGCCTGAAAAACCTATTCAGACGACTCCAGAATGCTAGAATCCATTGTAGGTCACAGTGAAACGGTGAGTTCGAATCAGACAGTCATTTCGCTTCAACCAACCAACTTTGAACGCAATCCGAGGTCGTCAGACCCAAGATCAGAAAAACTGCTGAGATTTCCAGCGATCCTGACAATCACGTCGTTCAAGATAATCGCACGGCAACTGTTCTACATCAATTTGTGCCAATTCAGTCCTAAACTTTTTTTTTGTGCCAATTCAGTTCTAAACCTTTTGCATTTGTGCCAATTTAGTCCTAAACATTTTGCATTTGTGTCAATTCAGTGCTTTGACACATGAATAGCTATTAGCTAGAAGGACTGAATTGGTACCAATGCAAAAGGTTTATGACTGAATTAGCACCAATGCAAAAGGTTTATGACTGAATTGGTATCAAAAAAAGGTTTCGGACTAAATTGGTACCAATGCAAAAGGTTTAGGACTGAATTGACATAAAAAAAAGGTTTAGGACTGAATTGACACCAATGCAAAAAGTTTTAAACTTTTTTGATACTTTTCTCAGAAACAATATTATCATTGTTCATAGACAAGTGTTCCGCCTTATTTTATAACTATAATTGCTAAGACTCATTATTCTGATAACTTATTGATAATGATAGCTTATCATGATAAAAACTATAGAGTTGGTTCCTTATTTTTTTTAAATTAGAAATAGCAATATCTCTAATTTCCATTCAAATATGAACAATAGCGATGGAGTTTAATAAGTTTAACCTACTATTGGATTTGAACCAATCTTACTTTTAAGCAATACCAATCAGATGAGTTCAGTCTAGTCTTTTTTGTTCTTGCTGAGGGCTGATAGGAAATTAGGAACGATGAATTACTAGGCCAAAGAACATATTGGGTAATGAAGTTACCGATCGAGGGATCAAACCAGCGGTTCTTGAGCTCTCAATACTCTTGACAAAGAGCGCATAGTCCGCACCAATGGTGTATGCAGAAATCTCTGCATTGATCACCGGGGTTCGAGTAGAAGCCATGGAGCTTGGTCCGGTAAGTGCATGTGTACCAAATACGAACAATAAAAGAAGTGTAATGCCAGGCAACACAGAACCCCGGCACATGCACAAGCTGCCAGTTCATTAGCCAAAGCCAAATTGTTAGCAGGAGAAGAAATCGAACCTTAAATCATAGCTGTTTGCTAAGACGAGGTTTTGTTGAGGTTTTTCGCTTGTAGGTATTTCCTCTGTCTATGATCTCGGCGTTCTGGCCGAACGTGATGCATGGGCAGAAACAGGTCATCACGCCGTCGTTGGAAACAAAAAAAGAATATTATTGACGTGATATGTTAGAAATATAGAGAATCTATTATATATCTCTAACAAAAAAACACATTATCAACGTGATATAACTCATCACACAATTGGGAAAAGCAAGATTGAGTCCTATGGAGGATTTTTCTTTGGCAAAAAAGACGCACAATTCGATAGATCATCGAAGCAACCACAAAGACCGGTGGTCCACTCTCCCACGTTGGCATCGGGAACGTTTTGAACGAGTGTTCCTATGTAGACCTGTGGAGGAACGGGATGGCCGAAGTATGCCGGGGGAGCGCTCGCTCCCAGAGGGAATGCCACGAGAGGTGGCACGGCGACAGGAGGTGGAGGGGCTTTCGAGCCTCTTCCGGGGTTTCGCGGAGCCATTTGGAGCTAAAATTCGCCTCGGCAAAAGGATGAGAGAAGGCAAGAACTATGGAGCTACGCCAAGCATTGCCACAAACACCCGGATGCAGCAATATATACAAATACACACACACACACACAAACATTCACGCGACTTTTCTTTTTTCTTTTCTTAATCTTTTTCCCCTTTGTACTTGAATCAAGTAGGAGTCTTAAAATTTGAGGATGCTCAACAATACATGTTGACCGTGAATAGAATATTTACTAAGCAACTTCTTGGTGACTAATGAAGGTCTGATTACCGGGGGAAGTATTATTTGCAAGATTTTTTCTATTTTTATTTTTTTTATCATTTTGACCATGTCAATGTGGAAAATTTCCATCTAACTGAGTTTAAATTCACTTCAGTCAATTCAAAAAAGAAATATAATAAACGAGGTCTTGGTCTTCCACGGGATGAAGAGGTCGGGTCTGCAGTTCGCTAGCAAAGTGTAACCTATGCATTGTATTTGTTTACTGAATGTTATAATGGTCTAAGTCAACTCTCTCTCTCTCTCTCTCTCTCCCTATCGCACATGTTCAAAACAAAGAAATAAACGTAATACAAGCTTGCGACATCAACTAGGTTGCTTCTACGCCTACGGTCGTCACGACATCCTTTTTGCGATAATGTCATGTGAAACATTAAATAAGTGAATTTCATAGCGAAAAATTTTATTTCATCTGGCTCTGTCCTAAACATTTCTGCGGACGGTACGACACTTTTGATTGAAAATGCGAGAAACCGTCTTTTTCGATTCTACGCATCACGACACTTCACAAAAAAAAATAAAGAAGTTTTCAACCCGCATTTCTTATGCCATAAATGTTATCACCGAAAAAATTAGTACAGTATATTAAGCGGATTATTTATACTTCTTTACCGGCAATTAGGCCCGATTTGGTTCAACTTTCCCAATAGACTTTGAGCCCCTAAAATCTCTTGGGAAAAATATGAGGTGTTTGGCAAACATTTTTTGAACCCCATTGGCCAAATGCTAGCATTGGGAATCCTACGGTAGTGGTTTAATGACTTTTTTTTCTTTCCAATATTGTCCTCATTGATAATTATGTGTTCCACTTTTGCCTTAAAAAACACTGTTCATCTTCTTCCTCAAGCTCGCTATCGCGTGTGCTGTCGAGCCGCTGTCTTCACCGAAGGTGCTACCTTCGCCGGAGCTACTGTGGGTCGAGGTCAAGATTGACGGTCGAGCAACCCAGATCTAGCTGACGCAAAGGCGACCCAGATCTGGCCGACCACAGTCGTGCAACCCCATGTTGTGCATCCTTGGCATCGCGCATCCTTGGCGACCCCAGGCGATGGCCGCTTGAGGTCGCACGACCCGGGCGCCGTCCGCCTGGGTCGCATGACCTCAAGCGGCCGTCGCCTGGGGTGCTCGACCCAAGCGACGACGACCTGGGTCGACCAACCCTAGGCAACGGTGCTTGGGTCGCGCAACCTCAAGCCTCGTCACCTGAGGTCGGGCGACCCCCGGCGAGGGCTGCCTGGGTCGTGCGACCTCGCTGGGGGTCACCCAACCTCAAGCGACAGCTACCGGCGCTAGATCTAGCTCACCGACGATCGCCCGACCTCAGGCGATGGCCACCGGTGCTAGATTTGGCTCGCTAGCTCCGGCGAAGGGTAACCCTTTTTTTTAATAAAAAATAAAATCCGAAAGCCCTTTGCAAAAATAAAAAAGCCAAACACTACTTAGGCCAAAATAGCTTCACAAAGAATTTTTTGCCAAACGCCATTTGCATTTCCCAAAGGACTTTAACCTAAAGGC
This sequence comes from Syzygium malaccense, assembly GCA_031216405.1. Taxonomy (NCBI): domain Eukaryota; kingdom Viridiplantae; phylum Streptophyta; class Magnoliopsida; order Myrtales; family Myrtaceae; genus Syzygium; species Syzygium malaccense. Next base: position 37,576,932 of record CM062263.1, on the reverse strand, counting down.
TCATTTGCAAAGTTGAACCAAACGGGCCCTTAGTATAATGAATGATTAAGATATTACATATCATTGCCCATTTTTTTTATGTCGCGACCTAAAATTTCCTCTCAGGCTAATGAATTATTAAGACTAAGCTTAACTCGGGCCCTCCCAAGCCCTACCAATTCGCAACTTAGGGTTTAAGTTTTTAACATGCAAAAGTTTTCATGCCTGGAGTCGCCACTAATCTATTTGTGGTAGGTCGATTAGAAACCTAAATAAAATATAGGGAGATATGTTTTATTCCTACGAACCAGAGATTCTAAGCTCGGGGACTTGATTACGCTAGATCTAGTCTAACGCCCTTTCGGTACCTTTTCTTTTCAAAAAAAATATTTATGCATGCAGTCTGGATCCATTTTAACTTAGTCACTAGCACGTGAGGTGATCATGCGGGTGCGCAAACCACCAAAGTAACACCCAATAATCAAAACATTAAATAAATTGCAAAATTGGAAGAATTACTTACCTCGAAGCAACGTAAGCATCTGCATGGTTAGCTAGAAAATCACACCAACAATCCTAATATGATTTCTAATTAACAAGCAGTTCACTCAATATTTTTTAGGATTTTCACTTATTTAAATGAAAACTAACCTATATGTAATGACGTGCCAAAAAATTAACATGCGATTAATGTAACCTAGCATGCGAACTATATGTCATGCGACGACGTGACCTAATTCTAATGACGGACAAATGATTTATTTTTGGTATTTTTTCAATGAAATTCGGAATAAAAAATGCCTAAAATAACATGCAATCTAACGACTTTTTTTTATATGTTTTTGTTAAAATTCGAAATTAAAAATTACTCAAATTAAGAATGCAATCTATCATAATCTATCCTAAAGCAACTCATTCTTTTTGGGATTTTCATGGAAATTCGGAATTTAAAAAAAATAACCTAAATAATCTATTAGGATTAGAATAACACCTAATTTAAACTAGGAAATAAATTATCTCAAGTCCTAATTTAAATTAAATAATTATCCTATCTTCTAGATACATTTAGGGTCCCCTAAATATGCAAAGCTTCTAATTGAAATCCTAACAACATATTTTTGGATTTTCTTTAAAAAGAACAAACGACACCATATCACAAAATATTAATGATATCCATTTAAAATTTGGAAACAATAAATTGACAAATCGTATTCCGGGCATGAGGATCGGATTGGCCAATATTTTCACACAATCGCGAATCATATCTCGGGCGGGAGATTGGATTGACGATTTTCCGTGCGATCGCGAGTCATATTTCGGGCATGTAATCGGACTGTCGATCATATGCACGTTGTGAAATTAGGAAATAATTCCTAAATTAAAGGCTATTCGGAGACGTAATGGACACGATAATATCATTCAAAGATTCACACAAAATTTTAATACTCCAAACGAGGAAACAATATACTCGAAAATTAAATGAGATCTTTACCTAATTTGAATATTTTCTTTCCGAGTTTGGACCGGTGGATGGTGGCGGGTCGGCGGCGAAAAGGACACGAGCTAGTCTCGGTGCAAAGGAAAGCGATGCAGCGACAACGACGGAAACCGCGGACCGGAAGGTAGCACCGTTGACGAGCAGAGAACAATGGCGGCGTAGGGCCAAGATAAGCAACGGCGTTGTCGTCGAGTGGAGTGCAACAAGCGTCGTCGGCTCTGTTAGAGTTGCTTGCTCGGCTTGAAGCGATAGTTAATGAACTTGGTCACTGCAAATATAAAAGCCAAACTAAAACAAGTGACTGAATCAGTGGAGGTCTTGAGCACGTCAGGAATGCTTAGAAAATCTGCAGAAATCAATCAAGTGCAATTTGCATTGATCTCCAAGTGTCCCCAAGCGGATTCCTTTGAGAATCTCCCAAAGTCTGATGATGGTGAACTTCCTTCCGAAGTAATCCAGCAAGGTCTTCTCTGCGGGCCCTTAACTTAGTGATTGACGAAGAACAATGGAGAACCGGTGCAAGTATAGATCATCGTCGGAAGGACTGCAGCGAGGTTGGTCGTGATTGGTGCGGCAGACGTCAGGAAGCAATGGCGGCGAGACAGTGAGCGTCGGGCAGCAACGGCGGCGAGCATGGCGTTAGCGCGGGCGACGTGGATGTGGCGGCAAGGCAGCGTGGATGTGGCGGCGGTTGCACACGTACACGGCCGACTCTCTCTCTCCCTCAATCTCGCGTGTGTTTTTTGCTCTTTCTGTACCACTCGCAATCTCCCGTGGGTAATGAGTATTGGGGAGAAGAGAGCTCCCCTCAAGAATGTACTCTCCTTTTCTCTCAATGGAAGCCCCCGACGGTGGACCCACTCAAGATTTCTCTCTCTCTATATTGTGGCTGTGTATTCAATGTATATTCTATGAGTGTCCGCGAGAAGAGCCCCCCTCTTCCCTTTTTATATGCAAAACAATGGGACCTCTTCAAGGAAGGAATCAATATCTCTTTCCTCTTTTAAAATATTAATATATCCCTTCTTATATTACTCACATGCATGGCCGAAGATATAGTTTCCTATGAATGCAATTGACTTCCCATCTCCAGTGATCTGTCCTTATTCCTTTTCCTTTTCATTCAACCTCGTGAATATATATTCTACTCAAGCTGCACTTGACTGAATATATATTTGCGGGATATTGCCCTTTTGTGGCCGAATCCTCAAGATTGCGGTAATATTGCTCTCTATATATGAATGATGGGCTCGGCCAAATTTTCATCACCATGGGCTTAGTTCAATTAATTCCATTGGGTTCAGAACCTCTGTACTCGAGTCCATTAGCTCCAGTTCAATTAAATTTTGTTAAGCCCATCCACCACCAGTCTGATGCAAATGCAACTACTTAATAAATGTTCTTAAAACTAAATGCTATGTAATTTAACTTTAATATTTTTGTTAGGGACTAAAATTTAATCCCTAATTTTCTATGCAACTAATCACTAAATGGTCAGTCAAAATTTAAGTGTCAACATTTTAGAAAAAAAAAAAGAAACTCAAATTACATTTGAATAGCCATTTGCTCATTTTATTTCGTGGAATAATCATCAACTACACATTTCTGTGTTGTTTATGTTTCCATCTATGGTACCAAAGATGGTTTTCCTTCTTATCACCAATCAATTATCCAAGAATCAATGTCCTAGACGTGATCAATTCTCACGGTCATGATATTTGCAGTCCCCCTTCGATTAGTAGTAAATACGTGGTTCGAAATTCGAGGCTAATTTCACAAGTCATTAGATTTCAATTGATGTTGTATTGTGTTTTCGTACGATTCTTGTGTGTTGTGATTGATTTTGTTATCGCGCCAATCACATAACAATTTTTTTATGTCGAAAGGTGAAGTGGCCTTTCCGGTGAAAACGCCTCTTGAATGAATCAGATCTGCAAAGTCATATATCAACACTTGAAGTTCAACAACTCTATAAAGTACCTTCACCGGTTGGCTAAGTTGACAAGAAAGAGGCATGGGAAAATTGTCCAAAATGTCATAAATTTATTGTACTTTTACCCATTCAGTTATAAATCTTATAATTGTGCTAATTGAGTGCTAAATATTTTTATGTTTTGTCAATTTAGTTCATTCGGCAAATTTTGGCTAGAAATCGCTGACGTGGAGGTCGACCGTCCTGCATTGCACGGTTGCCGTAGATGTAGATCACTTTTAATAATATTTAAATAATATTTTATTGTTTTTTATTTTTTCTTTTCTTTTTCTTTTTTTTCTTTTCTTCTCTTTTCCTTTTTACTTTTTTCTTTTTTTTATAATGACACAAATGGTCCATGAACTTTGGCCTAATGTGCAATGTGGTCATTAAACAAATGTGATCCCTGAACTTTAGCTCAATGTGCAATATTATTCCCGAATTTTTAATTTATTTAATGTGGTCCTTAGACTTTTGGCATATTTTCAATTTAGTCCCTCGACTATATGAAAATATTTAATGTCGCATTGAACAAGATTCTTTTTTGTTCAAAATTCAGGGACTAAATTGAAAATGTACCGAAAGTCCAGAAATCATATTGAACAAATTAAAAGTTCTAGGAACACATTGTATATTAAGCCAAAGTTAAGGGACTAAATTGAAAACGTACCAAAAATTCAGGAGCCACATTAAATTAAAATTTCAGGACCACATTATATATTAGACCAAAATTCAAAGATCATTGTGTTGTTTACCCTTTCCTTTTCTTTTTTTCTTTTCTCTTCTTTTCTTTTTTTTTATATCTTCTTTTTCCCTTTTTCCCTCCACCAACCATCGCCATACCTTGTTGACAGCTGGCAGAGGTCATCGACTTTCGCAGACTTTTGAATCACTTTCGTAAAACTTCAACATGAACCACAAAGCTATGAAAAAAGGAGTTTCGGCTCTTTTGCTGCTTTTGCAGACTTTTGATGCGAACTAGAGAGTTACAGAGGAGAAGGAGCTTCGACATGATGAAAGATTCACAGAGGAATCGTGAAGCTTCAACGTGAACTATATATACAGAGAACAAGGAGATAGAGTGAATTAAAAAGATTCATTTCAATTTTGAATTTGTTCATTTAAAATCAGGGTTGTTTTAAATTTTCTTTTTTATATTCGAATCCAATTATTATTCAATGAATTTTGAGCGCATACATGCATGCATGAGGTCCGTCTTTTTGAAGTTCCTCTTGAGGTGAATTTCTTTTAGGCACTTTGAATCCGTTACTAATATGAATATGAATCGTTAGATTCAGTAGACCCATATATGACTCACATAAGACTCGTTTTAACAGTCCAGATTTAGTCTAGTACATATTCTATACTCACATTATAATTTACCGTCGGTCCATATATAGTGGACCGTCAGCTATCGTAGTCGTTTGACATATGGAGCATGCATCACGTGAGATTCACTTTCGAAGGCTATTAGCTTGCTCAAATGGGCCATTCAAACTTCAAACATCATGAAAGGAGACCATTTCTCGTGAAAATACACCAATTTTTTTCCCCAAAGTCATATCGTGCAAACTATAAAGCACCTTAAACTCCTTCATCTCCGCCCATTCTCAGAGCTAAGACACTTTAGCTTCTCTCTTATAATAATTAATGAATTATCCAAAAAGTGACAAATTCATTGTATGGCAGCCAATTCAATCCTAAACTTTTCGATTCGACCAATTTAGTTATAAACCTTTTACAAATAAATTAGCATCCATATAACAGGTTTATAAATTTTTTAGTAATTTTCCCAATGAAGATAATATCGAAATTTGATTTTGAATTAATTTTGATATATTGAGGCCTTCTAATTTAAATTTGGATATAATTTTATTTGTTTTATTTCCTTATGTGTAGGATTTATATATTATTTATTATCTTAGATGATATTATTCTGTAATAAAATTAAACAATTATTAGGCTTACTAACCAAATTATGTAGGTTAGGGTTTTGTACATGTGAATATATATTTATATTTATATTTATATTTGTGTAAATGAGTCTTATTTTCGTGTAATGCAGCTCATCCTTTTGATCAATGACATAATTACGAGAGGATTTTCTTTGGACCTATGCATATGAGCATGTTTGCGCATGCGTGCGTGTTTTACAAGATTTACTCGTGTTTATCCTCATCTTCCGCTGCGTTCATAAGTCAATTTTTAAACGTGTAAATATAAACAAAAGCTCTATGGAAAAGCAAGTATTATTTAATATGGGAGAATTATCATTTTATATACATAGTGAAAAATTGTTATACTCAAAATGGGGATTGACAATGACATTTTTGTGAACAAGCACTTTTATACATCATACGTTTTCCTAGCCAACCTTGATCTTAAGCCCGTCTTCTCTGGCAATATTAGATCGTTCTTAGCGTTAAAACTAAACGTGTTTCACGTGAGTCCTCCCTCGTCGGTCGAGTGGTCCACTCGCAGCTATACAAAGAGCGACTGGTTTTGTACTCTCCGCTTCATCCTCTACCTCTACAAAAACCCCCTGAACCAAAACGGGAAACAACCTTCAACCTGCAAATGGAGACTTCCCCACTCGCCATTCTCTCGGCCACTCTTCTAATCACTCTCTACTTCTTCTTCCACCATCTCCACCGCCGGAAAGCCCCAAAGTTGCCGCCAGGTCCGCCGCCGCTGCCCATCATCGGGAACCTCCACCAGCTGGGCAACTTCCCCCACCGCCGCCTCCACAGCCTCTCCAAGTCCTACGGCCCCATTATGTTCCTCCGCCTCGGCAACAAGCCGACGGTGGTGGTTTCGTCGCCGGAGGCGGCCGAGCTCATCCTCAGGACCCACGACGGCATCTTCTCGAGCCGCCCAAGCTGGGAGGCCCTGCGTCACATGTCGTACGGCGACAAGGGGATCGCATTCGTGGAGAACGGCGCATACTGGCGGGGCGTGAGGAGGCTGTGTATGCTGCACCTGCTGAGCCCGGCAAAGGTGGAGTCGTTCGCGCCCATGAGGAGGGAGGAGCTGGGGAGGGTGATGGGGAGGGTGAGGCGGGCGGCCGCAGCACGTGAGGCGGTGGACGTGAGCGCCGAGGTGGGGGAGCTGATCGGGGACTTGGCGTGCGGGATGATGTTGGGGTGTGGCCCAAAGGATAAGTTCAACTTGAAGCCTGTGATTCAGGAGTTTGTGAACCTGGCGGGGGCTTTTAATTTGGCGGATTACGTGCCTCTTCTTGGAGCTCTGGATCTTCAGGTTTTAGCTTAGGTTCCTCTTATTCTTTCATCGTTATTTTCTAGATATGGTAAACTTTCTAGACTTGTGGAACGTCCATCTAGTACGGTGAATTGTTTGCTTGCTGGATGTAGCATAATGAATTGGACAAAAGATTTGATACGTGTCCAATCGGGGTCACATTTCAGATTTTCCAGAAGCCCCTTTCTCACTCACCTTCTCTTTCTACCTTTTCTCTCAACTCCGTTACATGGCAATATTTTCTCCTCCCCCCTTTGTCATTCTCTCTCTCTCCCTCTTCTTGATTTTGCTGTGACCGAAGCCCATGCTCTCCCACTTTCTCCTGCACCAAAGCTATGCTTTTCAGAATTTTTTTTTGGGGCTGAGCATTAGGAGTGTACAAAACGGACCGTCCGAATTTGGAATCTCCCGAACCAGACTAGATTGGCCGATGTGGTTCGGTTCCCGAGAGTGTCAGTTCTGTTCCCGGTTCCTAAAAGTGGAACTGGTGTCAAAGCGGTCCGATTTCTAATTTTAAGGAGAAATCGAACCAACTACATATACTTATTTTTTATTTTTCATTTTTTCAAAAAATTTGTAAAATGTAAACTAAATCCACATATAATGCTTTCTTCTTATCGTCGCACCACAATAACTCTTCATTCATCATCGCTTTTGTCAATATATTGAGATTTGTCACTCTCTCGTTGTGATGAGAAAAAAATAAAAAAAATGATTGATTCCCGGTTCTAGGACCAACCGATCCAGTCCCCGATTCTCAAAATTGGGAACTGATCACCCCTGCCGAGCATCATCCTCTCCCTCTCTTCCTCCATTTTTCGAGTTGTTCACACCTGCATTTTCTTCTTCGTTTGCGGCCACCATCACTCCCTCTCCATTAGTCAAAGCTTTTCCAGATTTGCTGACTATCAAGCCAAGCCCTCTCCCTCTCTATCTCTTCTCGATTTTGACCCTGCTGATGGAGCCATTTTCCAGATTTATCTAAACGGAAGCAGCTCTCTTTATTGCTCTAGCTACTTCATCTTCTTTCTCAGTTTGGACTCTATTCATGGGGGCTCATGTTCGTTCCCAGAAACTCGGAAATATTTTCTGCATCGCCACTCTCCCTCGGGGTCCCTCTCGGATCTTCGGATTTTCTAAATCTTTTATTTCGTCTTCTTGCATTGTCGGCTGGGATAGAGAGACCGCAGCAAAGAGACAAGAGGTGTTTGTGGAATTGAGAAGGTGAGTGAGAAAGGGACTGTTGAAAAATCTGAAATGTGGGGCTCACGGGACACGTGTCGATCAACAAATGAAATGTTTTATTACCCAAATCAATGCAATATTTTCTCAACCATAACATGTATGCTTGAGTCATTGCTTTTGTCATGGACTTTGCAACTATTTGCGAGTTTCTACTTTCTATGAGCAACAGGAAAAAGAGATCTATAGAGGCCTAAAAACAAAGAGCATAATCTAGCTAGCTTGATTTTTTATAAATAAAAAAATTGCAGCTCTAATATATTGCTTTTTTGAGCAGCTAATACTTCGAAAATGTATTAATTAATTTAATAGTTATTTTTTTGCCTTAGCAGAGAATAACTCGGCGTGCAAAAGCAGTTAATCGAGCCATAGACAAAGTGTTGGAAGACATCATCAGAGAACACGAGGAAGACACGACTGGAAAATACAAGGGCGACTTTATACACGCATTCCTCTCCATCATGGGCTATCCCATAAATAGCTCGCAAGATGAGCCGGCTCACATAATGGGTCGGACCAACATCAAGGCCATAGCCCTCGACCTGATCGTCGCATCGTACGAGACACCGTCCATCGCAATCGAGTGGGCCTTGTCCGAGCTGATCCGCAACTCACGGGTGATGAAACGCCTCCGGCAAGAGCTCGAAGCCGTCGTCGGGTTAGGCCGGACCGTCGAGGAGTCAGATCTGCTGAAGCTGAATTATTTGGACATGGTGGTGAAAGAGAGCTTGAGGCTGTATCCGCCGGGCCCGCTCCTGATCCCACATGAGTCCACGGAGGATGTCGAGATCGCCGGGTATTACATCGCGAAGAGGACTCGGGTCATCGTGAACGAGTGGGCCCTTGGGAGAGACACCAACACTTGGGCTGAGAATGCAGAGGAGTTCTTCCCGGAGAGGTTCGCGAGCAGCGCCGTGGACATCAAAGGGCGACACTTCCAGCTCATACCGTTCGGGTCGGGTCGGAGAGGCTGCCCGGGGATGAACTTGGCCCTCGTTAATGTTCGCCTTGTTTTGGCCCAGTTAGTGCATTGTTTCGAGTGGGAGTTGCCGGAGGGGACATCGCCGAGCGAGCTGGACATGAGCGAGGACTTTGGGTTGACAATGCCAAGAGCGAAGCACTTGATCCTGAGGCCGAGTTATCGCCTGCTTGTTTGAAGTTTTGCAAGGTCCTTTTTCTTTCTTTTTTATGATCAAATTATGTTCTCTAGCGTTGATGTCAAATGAACAATAAGAGATTAAATAAAGAAAGACCAACCCTGGAATTGACCAAGTGGTACGGGCCTTCCTGTGTTTTCGGCTCTGAAACCGATGGTCGCAAGCTCAATTCCTATCACGGGGAATTTATATGTAAGTGGGAGGTCACAGTGGTGGTTTTTATGCTAGTTCCTCTGCACGATCATGCTCCTAGTTAAAGGGAAAAAAGGATATTGGAAAGGAGAAAGATGATGGGGAATGTTAGAATTCGAGCTGTAGATATTTGCTTTGCTACTTTGTTAAATAAATTCAATTTCCTAAAAATTTGAATTGCTGAAATGGTAATGGGTCAAATATAATAAAAATGCCATGGCATATTACTTAACACGTATTATACATTGAACCTTGAATATGAATGTCAGGAGCGTGGCTTCCCACTAATATTTTAGTCTCCATCTTCTCTACTCTTTCTAAGTAAGAGAAAACGCCTTTCATCTTCCATTTCCTCATTCCAATGTGAAAAATCTTACAAACACGTAATGAGGAACGAAAGCTCCAGCGATGTTCGAGATTTTTTATTATTTTTTTGATAAACAACTTATCGTAAATATCTCTATTTCCATATTTCTTTTCAATTATTTTCAAAAACATTAGCACACATGTCGACCAGATCGTTTCGTATAGAAAAGTCGATGTGATTTGTCCCGAAACCACACCTACTTTTGTCCCACTTTATGTGACTGAATTCGCGATTGTGGCCCCGCTCGAACAGTCCGCCTCTTCTTTCTATCTCCATCTCTCTTTTGCCTTTCGCTGGAGCCCATGATAGGAGGTGAATAGACAGGTGTTCATTTCTCATTACAAAAGCTTCCCACGAAATCATTGGCCTAATTACTTAAAATTCTTCCTCTATTAGCTCTATGTCCAAAATCATCATTAATCGTCACTAATTTTCGTGCCAGGTAATGATATCATTTTAGAGATAATTTTTTTTTATTTTATTGATGTGAATTTATTATCGATGTAAAAATATCATATCAAATTAAAACTAAATCACAGGATAAATTTGAAAATAAATTACAAATTTAGTAATTTCTTTAAACAAAATAAAATTCGTGGTTCACGAGTTATTTTCGACTATTTGCCTAATTTGTGGTTGTGTAATTAATTCTTTGTACTATATTTATATAAATGCTTGTAACACGTTTCGCTAGCGAACCTTCATCTTTGGCCCATCTTCCATGTCAAATCAAGCGCCTAAGCTTTCTTGGCGCATTCAGCCACATGAGCCCTGACTCACGAACACCTGTCGTTAAATGGGAAGGGAGTCTCTCTCGTCGCCTACTTATACAAAAAGCGATTGGTTCATCACTCTCGATATATCTCCGCTTCGTCCTCTACCTCTACAAAAACCCTCTGCGCCAAAACAAGACGCAACCTTCAAACCTGCAAATGGACACTTCCCCACTCGCCATTCTCTCGACCACTCTTCTAATCAGTCTCTACTTCTTCTACCACCACCTCCGCCGCCGGAATGCCCCCAAGCTGCCGCCGGGTCCGCCGCCGCTGCCCGTCATCGGGAACCTCCACCAGCTGGGCAACCTCCCCCACCGCCGCCTCCACAGCCTCGCCAAGTCCTACGGCCCCATTATGTTCCTCCGCCTTGGCAACAAGCCGACGGTGGTGGTCTCGTCGCAGGAGGCGGCCGAGCTGGTCCTCAAGACCCACGACAGCATCTTCTCGAGCCGCCCGCGCATGGATGCCACACGCCACTTGTCTTACGGCAACAAGGGAATCGTGTTCGCTGAGAGCGGTGCGTACTGGCGAGGCATGAGGAGGCTCTGCGTGCTGCAGCTGCTGAGCCCGGCAAAGGTGGAGTTTTTCGCGCTAATGAGGAGGGAGGAGCTCGGGAGGGTGGTCGGGAGGATGAGGGCGGCAATGGCGGCATGTGAGGCGGTGGACGTGAGTGCGGAGGTGGGGCAGCTCATCGGGGACATGGCGTGTAGAATGATATTCGGATGCAGCACAAGAGATAAGTTCAACTTGAAGACTGTGATTCGCGAGGCTCTGACTTTGGCCGGGGCTTACAATTTGGCGGATTACGTGCCTTTTCTTGGAGCTCTCGATCTTCAGGTATTTTGCGTTTCTGTTATTATGGGTTTCTCTTATTCTTTCATTATTTTTTTTTACTTATGGTAACTTCAAGACTTGTGCAACATTAATATAATATGGTAAATTTTTGCTTGCTGCGTATAGAACAGTGAATTGGAACTATATGAATTATGCTTAACTCATTGCTTTCGTCACGTACGTACGCAGTGCTTATAAGTTTGCAATTGGTCGGGAGTTTCGACTTTCTATGGGCAACAGGAAGAAGAGATCTAGAGAGGCATAAAAACAAAGAGCATGAATCTAGCTAGCTGGGGAATTGGCAACTTCCATTACGTTGCTTTTCAATAATTCGAAGCAGAAGTATGTTTAACAATTATGGTTTTTCCCTGGCAGGGAATGACCCGGCGCGCGAAAGCAGTTAACCGGGCCCTGGACAAAGTGTTGGAAGACATCATCAGAGAACACGAGGAAGACGCGACTGGAAAATACAAGGGCGACTTTATAGACACGTTGTTGTCCATAGTGGGCCATCCCATGAACAGCTCGCAAGATGGCTACATAATGGGTCGGACCAACATCAAGGCCTTAGCACTCGACCTGATCGCCGCGTCGTACGAGACCTCGTCCACCACGATCGAGTGGGCCTTGTCCGAGCTGATCCGCAACCCGCGCGTGATGAAGCACCTCCAACAAGAGCTAGAAGCCACTGTCGGGTTGAGCCGGACCGTCGAGGAGTCGGATCTGCCAGAGCTTAATTATTTGGACATGGTGGTGAAAGAGAGCTTTAGGCTGTATCCGCCAGCCCCGCTCCTGGTCCCGCACGAGTCCACGGTGGATGTCGAGATCGCCGGATATTACATCGCGAAGAGGACTCGGGTCATCGTGAACGCGTGGGCCCTTGGGAGAGACACCAACGCTTGGGCCGAGAATGCAGAGGAGTTCTTCCCGGAGAGGTTCGCGAACAGCGGCGTGGACGTCAAAGGGCAACACTTCCAGCTCATACCGTTCGGGTCGGGTCGGAGAGGCTGCCCGGGGATGAACTTGGCCCTCGTTAATGTTCGCCTTGTTTTGGCCCAGTTAGTGCATTGTTTCGAGTGGGAGTTGCCGGAGGGGACATCGCCGAGCGAGCTGGACATGAGCGAGGACTTTGGGTTGACAATGCCAAGAGCGAAGCACTTGATCCTGAGGCCGAGTTATCGCCTGCTTGTTTGAAGTTTCGCATGGTTTTCTTTTTCTTTCTCATGATCAAGTAATGTTTTCTAGCGTTGATGTCAAACGAACAATAAGAGATTAAATAAAGAAAGACACGCTTAATAACTTGAATAACATGAAGAAGTCCAACCCTGGAATTGACTAAGTGGTGCAGGCCTTCCCGTGCTTTCGGCTCTGAAATCGATGGTCGTAGGCTTAATTCCTGTAACGGGGAATCCATATTTAAGTGGGAGGTTATAGCGTTAGGTTTTTATGCTAGTTCCTCTGTACGATCTTGCCCCTAGTTTAAAAAAAATGAAATTATAGGAAGGGGAAAGATGATAGGCAATGTTAGAATTCGAGCTCTAGATCTATGCTTTGCTACTTTGTTAAATAAAGTCGATTTTCTAAAAATTTGTACTGTTGGAATGGTGATGGGTCAAAAATAATAAAAATGTCATGGCATGTTACTCGACATGTATTATATATTAAACCTAAAATATGGATGTCGAGAGTGTGGCTTCGCACTAAAATATTTAAGTGGGGTGGTTCCGGAACAAATCACACTAACTTTTTTTACGAAATTATCCGGTCGTCGTGACCTGTGTAATCATTTTTGGAAAATAAATTAAAAAGAAAAATGGAAATAGAGATATTTTACGATAAGTTGTTTATCAAAAAAATTATAAAAAATCTCAAAGATCATTGGAGCTTTCGTTCCTCATTACCGCGTTTGTAAGATTTTCACATTTGAATGAGGAAAAGGAAGATGAACGGCGTTTTCTCTTATTTAGATAGAGTAGAAAAGATGGGGATAAGATAAATTGAGTTCAGTCAATAAAGTATGCAATCGGAGTAGGTGTCACACAACACGTGCATACTTTTTTGGTTCTTTATAAATCTTTCAACTTTTTGGTTTTTCTACGTTTTTATTTTATTTCCTAACATCATTTTATTTTTTTATTTTCCTTTTTTTATTCAATATAAAACTTCATCCAGGTAATATTTTCACATGAAGGATTTAAAGTTAATTAAATGGGCGGGGTTTTCATAGGCTGGTTAAATGTGGATGTGTTTTACTATTATGGATCGGATTCGATTTAGGCGGGTCGCTAAAATTGTATTACATAAAAATTGATCAATGTGAGTTATATAAGTCAATTTGAATCGAACCATTGTCAATTTAATCAAAATCCGACTAAACTCGTCCATTTGACTAATTAACCTATTTAGGATAAGCCTAAGATCTTTAGAGGTCCACCTGCTGCCCCCAGTGGAATGTGACATCTACAATTGTCATGATACAACATTATAAAGTGACACGTACCTCATATTATAAAGCAAGCTCAAAAATATTTTTTAATCCAAACTTTTGCAGAAAAAAAAAAGAAAATTAAATCCCAATCACGTCATAAGATTAACAATACTGTTATATTCCTAAGTGACAGACAAAATGATAATTTTTTGTTGCTATCGGATAACATGGTTAGTTAAAAAGGTGCAAGTGTTTTCCTCATATTTTATATATTATTCACATTGAAATATAGCACTAAGTTAATATTTTTCTCCCGACACACATTTATGTCGTCTTTCGCTGGGTGTGAATAAGGGGAAAAAAATGGAAAATTGTGCAGAACTAAGTTTTGAAAAGTGAATCATAGACAAACCTTGCCCGACAGCCACCGCAAAGTACACTGGATTCCCATGAATAGCCTCCTCCTCTTGCCATCCAAGCATGTTCTTGGGGAGAAATTTGTGGATGCGGTATATTATTCATGAATCCAATTAACATCACAATATCTCAAATAAGGAAACAAAAAATTTCAAAAAATCAAATTAGATAAAATTCTTACCTAATTCAAAATATCGCAGGATACGATTTCCGAATTTGAACTCAACGGAATAGGCTCGGTACCACGGACGAGGGTGACATTGATCGGCGATGGGTAGTGGTCCTCAGCCAAGTATGGCGGTGTGCTGGTGGGTCGCAGTGGTGGTGCTCGTCGGCGGTTATTGTGGTGAATGTTTCGCCATGGGGTCTCAGCAGCGGTGAAGCTCTCATTGGCGAGGGCTTCTCGACAAGGATTCTCAGTGGGTACTGCCTGACTCGGCTGACGCTTGAAAGACTTCTTCAACCTGTGAGGACAACGTGGAACCAGAATAATAGGCTCGCCGGTCAAGATGAGCACTCAGTGAAGCACACGCAAGAGTAGGGCTACGAGTGTCACTAGACCTGTCAAATGGACAGGTCATGTCGGATTTGAATTGAGTCGAAAATAATCCGACTCAAATTAACCCATTTAATCAGTTTTGACCTATTTTCCATGTAATGCAAATTGAATGATTCATACCCTACTCGATCCATACCCGACTCAATCCGTATTACTAAAACACTTGTATATTAAACTCAATATAGAAAAACTCATACTCAAACTGAGATAAGAGTGCGGAGTGAGCGAGCGCTAAATTGAGTTAGGGCAAGAGAGATGAGTTGAATTTAAATAAGTTGTAAATCCATTTACGACCCATTTAATACACATATTATGTTTATACCCATTTACCGAATATAATTGATCAATTTATGACCCATTTACTAATATATAGGATTTTGTTTTTTTGGTCAAATACTTATATATGAGTTAAGAAATAGGTTTATGATCTATTTTGACAGGTCTAAGTGTCACACAAATATCAGGGACCAGAACCGGTAGTCTCGGGATTGGCTGGACACACCGGAAACCTGCAACAAAAACAACTCGCGAATACTTTTGGTTATAGATCTCAGCTAGAGGATCAACAAGTGTGTCAATGTCGGATTGCCGAGGAAGACTGCTATGTTGAACAGCGACTGGAAGCGTCGGATGTTGCAGATGATGGTGCAAAAGCTGCTGGGCGTGGCAAAGGAAGCTTCGGCAGCTTGCAGGTGGAGTAGTGGTGTGAGCAAGGCGCGATCCAGACTGAGAACGCACAGGAAAGCGTCTGGAACGTCGCTGATGCGGATGAAGCATCGAGGAACGAGAGGGCTTGCGGCTCTGGAGATGTCACGAGGAAGAAGGAGCTCGCGGTTCGCGAGGAGAAGGGTGAAGGACGTGCTCCTCTTTTTTTCCTTTAAGCTCTCTGTGATGAGAAAATATTAGGCGGCTGCCAACCACCACATGAATCACTCAATATTCGACACGTGTGCTGTGACGTGGAATTAAAAAATTGGATCCATAACCTTTCTTTCTTTTCTCTCTCTCCTCTAGATAAGACTGACACACACAACATTTAAGGGGCAAATGACAATATTTCTCTTCCCCGACCCTATTTCTGGCAAGAAATACAAAATTCTATTTCTCTTTCCCATACGAGTTTTTGAGCAAAAGGTAGTGTTTGATAACGACACAAAATTTATGTTTCCGGAATAGAAATTCGTTTGATAACAACATAAAATTTATGTTCCCACCAGTCGGTGAGCGGCGAAGGACAACCGACAGGCGAGCGGCATGGATGGCATGCCGGCAGTCGGTGGCGAACGGCCAGCCGACAAGTGGTGGCAGCAGGCAGCAGCAAACGACCGACCGGCCGGTGAGCGGCGATGGACAGCATGCTGGCAAGTGGTGGCGGCGACGGCGGATGGCCAATCGGCGAGCATCAGCGGCGATAGTGGATGGCCGGCCAACAAGTAGGGAGCGGTAGGCAACAAGGGTGAGCAATAAAAGAGAATTGTTATTTTTATCTCTGTTTCAGAAAGAGAAAAGTAGAAAATGTTAACTTCTCATTTCTATTTCAAATCTATTTTTGGGCCAAAATTTGTTCTAGAAATAAAAAAAATGAATTTATTTTGCGAAACCGATTTCTGTTTCAAACTTGTTCTCGAGAACGAAAAAGTAAAAAAATAGGGAAACAAAATGATTATCATTCGCACTTATTACCTTCTCTCTCTTCCCTTTTGTTAAAAAACTCTTTTCTAGACAAGGAGGTCCTCCTTCTCTCTTTCAAATTTCACTCCCTCTCTCTTCGTCCAAAGACACACTCTCCCTTCGGCTCTAGCACTTCGCCTCCGCTGTCGCCACCACGAGCCCTATCGGCGGCTCCGATTCCGCCAAGAGCCCCATCATTGCCGGGTTTGAAGCTCATATCTGCCTCCGGCATTTCGGCTCAGATTTGCCTCGGGCACATTGTGACTCCTTTTCTTGTGGGTTATGGCTTCCAAAGCTGGGTGTGACTCCTTCAAAACCATGGATACTTTTACTGTCAGCTCCCACCAGAAAACCTCCCTCTCCTTCAAAAACATGGAATCTTGCATTCCATGGATGAGGCCTTCAAGCTCTCGGTGTTGCATTTCGGGGTTTCTTGAGGTTTTGCTGACTTGGGCATGTTCTTTTGTCTGTTGGGCCGTGAAGGAATATCTCTGTTTGTTTTTTCAAGGGTATAAAAAGTCTTCTTCTGTATGTGGGCATTTGGCCTTCTTGGGGGGTCAAAAATTGTGTCTTTATTGGCAAAATCAAGAATGAGACTCAATTGATACCGATGTGAAAATATATAAAATTAAATTGATTCAATTGAAAGTTTTATGATTGAATTGGTACTAATAGAATAGCCTTTTTAGGACTTTTCCCCCTCAATTTTGCTGCAATCCTCTGTCTTCCAAACTATTGCTCCCATAGATCACTAAACAAACAAGAAATTAGATACAAACCTAATCTATGTGAAAACTATATCAAAGAAAGAAGGAGAAAGACAAATGTCTTTTATTTTTTTTGTTTAAAAAACCAAAAGCTAAATTAAGCGATTAAAACTTCCATCTTGCATCTTTGCTTAAGTTAACCATCCATCAATTTTTAAAATCTTTTAAATTGTCAGATTAAAGGAAAAAAGTTGTAAACCAAACAAGTGAAGCTCATGAACTTTGTCCTTACGTTGGTTTTTTAGAAATATTTTAACATCAAATTAAGTGAATTTCTAAAATTATCTTAGTTATTATTTTAGATTCTGAATAACATGTATATACGGTATGTTGTGAATAGGTTGTGGCTTTTAATAGTTTTCTAATTTTGATGACATATCGTAAGGTTTAGATAAGCATTTAGTTTACTGTAATCTTGAAGTAGCAAGATTTACGTAATTTTTTTTATTTTCTTATACTTGTTATTCATTGAACTCGACAAATTGAATAAAATAAATTGTACTTTAAATTAGAAGTACTTTTTACTAAAAACGTAAAATACATTATGAGTATGTTCCATTTTGTTGGTCTTTAAATTAACTGAATTTCTTTATTTAATGCAGCTTTTTTATATTTTGAAAATTAACATATTTGAAGATACTTTCTCTTTATCCGTGTTTTTAAATTTAAGTTAATAAGAGGCAAAAGTTTGTATAATGCAAGTTTAAGATCAATATGAATATTATAGAAATCTTGAAGTGGCATGATTTATGTGCATTGTAATTTCCTTGTATTATCACCTAATTCAACTACTTGAATGATATAAATTACACTTCAAATTAGAATTTTTTGGTTCAAGGAAATATTTATTTGATAAATAAATTTTACTAGCACTCATGAGTTTTGTATTACGCGTATCTCTTTCTCTGATAAAATATATTTATATTTCGAGAATACTAGGTTTGAAGATACGATCTCTTTATCCAATTCTGAAGTTTAAACTTCTGATGAATAGAAGTCTGTACATTGCAATTCAAGATAAAACATATTGAACAAAATATATTATTTCATTAAGAATATATTTGAAGTATTTTTTCTTTAGTCATATTATTTTAAACTTTAAACTCAATAGCAAATGAGAGTTTAATATGTCAAATAATTAAACTAATACTTATTGGTCGAATGTGAACCATGGCGAAAGCATGTCACGCGAAGTCACACCGCGAGTAGAGAAGTAAATATTCTCTCAATTTCGGCTTTTAAATGTACCTAAGTATTTAGAATTTTTTTTTTTTTGGTTTTTTATACAGGAATACCGACCACGTTTCCCTGTGATTTTTATTTTATTTCATTTTGTTTTTCTTTTTTGCGTTTGAGGAACGTGTTTGATCATCACCTTAGAAAGTGGCTAATTTGACGAAAAGGAAAGAGATGCTGAGCACCGGGGAAATCACAAAGCTTAGTCAAAAAGCAAGGGACATGAACGCTGCTCCTCTAAACAAAAGAAAAGCAAACGCAACACAAAAATGCAGAGAATCTTTTAGGCAGCTTTTTAGCAAGCAACGCCATTCATGAATTCCATTACCTCAAAGATTGTCCAAACAATTCATGATTGAACTTGCTGTTTCATACCTCCTTATATGGTCTGCGTTCGATTTGGTTGCCAAAAAGGTTCAATCGAAACAAGCCGTTTTGCTTCGGGATGGATAGTACATCACCAAAACTGGAGGTCGTGATCACGAAGCCTGTGTTTCTGAAGGCCGGAGTGCCCCTAGTTCTATCCATGGCGGGTTTCATTTGTGCTAGGATCATGTGGAGAAGAAGCAGCAGCGCACAATCTAAAGCTTCTTCGTCGCAAGACCAGGTGAATGTGAAAGACTCCGACAGTGAAGATGGTGGATATGATGAGCATGAGAGCTCTCGCAGCTTGAATTTCACGTGTACAGACTCGATAGAAGTCGAAGAGCAATTCCTGGCGAATCCACGATCTTTGATAGGAAGCTCCTCCGGAGTTTTGGATCAATTGACTCGCAATTGCGAAGGAGAAGAGATCTTAGCCCTGAGAAGCACGGTTATGGACCTTCAGGAGAGAGAGCTGAAGCTGGAGATGCAGTTTCTCCGGTACTCCAATTTGAAGGAGCGAGAATCAGTCTTGATGGAGACGGGACACGCGTTGCAATTGGGGATGTCTCGGCTCGAGCTTTTGGACAGGGAGGTTTCGCACATGGAAGAAGAGAACGACCGGATGGCCAATATGGCCGCCGAATATTTCAAGGTCATGGAGGAGCTTCACTATTGGAAGTCTCAGAATGGGAGGCTTCATAGGAAGGTGAAGAAGCTCCTTAGGAAAGCGAAACAGCAGTATAGGGTCTTGCGACAGAATGATCTGAGGATCGAAGAGAGAGAGGGGGAAATTTTGAAGATCCAGAGAGCTCTCGAATCGAAGACGAACGATGTCAAGAGAATGGAGGATGAGATTGATGGCCTAAGGGCCATGTTGGTTCGATCAGAGCGGGACAAAAATGAGCTTCTGATTGAACTGAGTTCAGCAAAAACTTCAGCTCCGCCGCTCTCCAAGGTTTGAACTCCTGGTTTTTTGTTTCTGAGGTTTCTCGACACAGTCTTATTCATTGAGAATTCACGTGCATAATTAAGAAGATGATAACGACAATTAGAAACCCGTCAAACGAAGCGGAGTCATCTAACTGTTGAGACGTTGGCGAGACTAGACGATCTGAAGAACAATTATTTAGTCATCTAACTGTTGAGACCTTGCTCATCTTCTTGTCCTCTTGTTCTACGAGTCAATTTGCCTAACAGGATTGGCTTTTTTGGACAGAGCAAAGCGGAAGCAACATCGACGGAAGATTGCAGTTGCCTGTTGAAGGAAATAGAGCACCTCCGGACGGAACGGGCAGCGGAAGAGAAGGAACTGATTCACCTGAGATGGAGCAACGCTTGCCTGAGGCATGAATTGACGAAGAACGACCATGTCCATGAGCAGAACATGGTGAAGGGCCATTCTTCTGAATTGGCCCTCACAGTTTCGACTGATATTGAAGACTGCAACTACGAGAATGGACTGAAAAGGTCGAATTCTGCAAACGGCGGGTACTCCTCTTACGCAGGAGCTGGCAATCATGTCCACTCAAAAAAGGCAAAGATACTGCACAAGCTCAAGAAATGGGTGGAGGGGAATGACAAGACGAATGCGAAAGAAGCCGAGAAAGCGAAGCAAGAGGTCGGATGCTTTGTGAGGCATTCAGTTTCGGATGATGTAGAGGAGGAGCACAAGGCCGGGGCAAGAAGATCGTGTTCCGGCACATAAATATGGCTGCGACCGAAGCGAGCAGTGCCGATCATTAGTCGGTAACCCAATTTGCTAACCACCAAATCATGACACTGATTGTATAAGCTCGTTCACCGGTGTTTCGCTTGAACCGTCCGGAACTTAATAGCTAATAACGAGTCCGGTATTATCTCGCTGATCTCGCAGCACCTGCTCTGATCCACGTGTTGTTCATGAAAAAGTATGTAATTAATTAAATTGATTAATTGCATCATTAATGCACAATAACCCACTTTTTAGTCCTAATGATAATCCCTCCCACATCATTGCTGCACAAAGTCCGCGTGTCTATATAAGATAAGCCATTTCCATTTTATGGTTCAAAAATCTGCGTGAAGTTGCTGACAAGGATGAGAACAATGATTCCCCACTTTTTCAAGAAAATTCCATGGGGTTGCTCTAGATTAGGTCTGCTTGTCCCCCTTATTCAAGTTCAAAGCTTTGAATCATCACACTTACATAATTTCTTGTGACCACTCCTAAGAGCACATCTTGTGTGTCTTTGGTAATTATCCGATGCGTATGAGATGGGGACTAACACTCTCCATGTAGACTAGTCAAGTGCTAAAAAAGTGTTAGACAATCTTTTGATAGAAAGAATGTGATGATATTACCATCTACTGTAAATATATAATGGTGGCTACTCATGGATAGTCCTGGCCATTGTATAATCAAATTGACTAATTGTAAATTTTGGCTAATTCGAGTTTTAAAACTTTTGCAAACTACGTAAAGGCCCTATAGTTTTGCTGACGGTATTCTAGTCATGGGACAACCAAACCCTTTTGGTTTCCCAGAAAATTAAAAGGAAAATTACACATGTCGCTACACTAGAGAGAGAGTACGCATTTTCCCATTACCGCATAATAGTTACACTATATTTTTTTGAACTTTCTTGATGTTATATCTGTTAATTATTTATCCACTTATTTGTTAACAAGTCCAATTTGCGTAAATTTTTCAAGCGAAAAAATAACTTGTTTAAAAATTTAATTACGAAAGAAAAATTACAATAGAAACCTTGTAATATTCAAAAGCACAAGTTTGCCTTATGATCTTTGAAATAATATGCACCCTCTTGAACTTTCGGAAAATATGTTTTCTTCCATTACTTGAATGAAAAAATATATTAAGAAATCCATTCAGAGAGAGGGAGAGAATCCATCGCCATCTCCTGCATAGGGATTGCACCTGGTCGAGGTTAACCAGGTTCCTAACTTGCCATGTTAGAGAATTTTAGGTTTCTTGTCACGAGAGCGATTTGATATTCTAAAATTCTGGATCAATTATACTACTAAATAATTTCATCCACAATGTACCAAATTATCCATATAAAATGTATATTATTTATTTATAAATAGATCTTTTTAAAGGATCTTTGTGATTTTCAATGCATCGTTTCCTTCGTGTTACGTGTAATTACTGCATTGGAAAGCAAAAATGATCTCTATTAAAGCTCGGTTAATTTCACAGAAACTGAATTATTATGAGGATATTTTTCTAAAAATGATCATTTATTTTCATTATCAACAATAATATATATATATAAATTTTCATGACTGATGAATACATTTTTTAACTATCGAATTTAGGAAAGCATTTCTAAATTATTCATTTTACACGAAAAAAACCCATCCTAAAATGATTAAGGAATTTCGGGCAGACAAGACTCTAAAATGAATTAATTATTCAAAATAGTCTCGCTACTCGTCTTCACTCCTCCGCTCCTTAGCCCCTATCCTCATTGTGCGACCATTACTTTGTTGTGCCTTTCTCTCTCTCTCTCTCTCTCGGAGGAAAAGATTAACGCTGAATGAAAAATTGGCCATAGCACATGGTTGGGTTCTTCTCCAACCCAGCAAAAGAACCAGGTCAACTTGACCCGAAATCGGGTTGGGTCAAGATGGATTAAAATACTCTTTTTCTTTAGTCTCGAACCGTAGTAATAATTTTGATATATACGGTCTTATTAGCTAATATATGTGTAATATCCTGAAAAGGGAAAATTACACAAAAAAAAATCCTAAACAACTATCCCAAAATGCAGTCAAGTTTTTATCATTTTGCATTTAAGGCCTTTTGACGACTGCTCTGACATGACATGCCGAAGACCTGATGTGATGTTTATATCTTCTAGCAAATGTCGTACTAAGAAAATATTAGGTGAGTTTAACGCTCCACGTTGAATTTACAGAAAATCACCCACAAATTAACATGTGACAATCGGGAGCCCACATGTCAGCGAAAAAACTTGTTTCTCTCCTCCCTCTCTCTCTCACGCGCTCTGCTCTCCATCTCTCTGAAACCCCGCGCTCAACCCCCTCTCTCTCTAACAGCTTCGCTCCTGCCCGATGCACGACTAGCTCTGCTCTTTCTAGTCGCCATCGCCTCCGACCCATCTCCGGCGACAACTTCCCGAGATATTCAACCTCTGGGGACTCCGAAATCATGGTCAACACGCCGGACTTGTCGTATCCAACGTAAAACCCATCGTCCTCACCAACGACAGGCGAATACGGACCGGCGACGCCGAACGCCAGGGTAGAGCTCGTCTTCGGCTTGAAGACCAAACGCAGCAGCTTCTGTATCGACCACGAGAGTCGGGAGTGCTTCTTCGCCGTCGTCGAGGTCGCCAGTTGCGGCAGCGGAGGAAGAGGGGAAAGGCACGGTGGTCGGGGAGGTGAGGCATGGATAGGGAGCGGGCGGAGATGGCGGAGTCAAGCTTGAAGGACTTTTTTTTTTCTAGAAAGCTTGAAGGACTTGAATTCAAAGTAGAGATGAATTGAAGAAGCTTGTTAGAGAGGGGGTTGAGCGCGGGGTTGCAGAGAGCTAGAGAGCAGAGGCGTGAGAGAGAGAGGAGAGAGACAAGTTTTTTTGCTGACATGGGACCCCCCCCCCCCGATTGCCACGTGTCAATATGTGGGTGGTTTTCTATAAATCCTACGTAGAGTGTTAAACTCACCTAATATTTTCTCCGATACTAATGGGGCGCTCATGAAATAATATAGCTAATATAAAAAATTAAAATTAAAATACAGAAAAATTTTTAAAAAATGGGAAGAAACAAACCCCCGGCCCGCTCTCTCAACACCACGTCAGCATCTCTCATGCTCGAAAATATTTAAAAATATTATGTCGGGTGTTTAGTATATCACATTTGCAAAATTGTTTAGATGGTCATAAAAAAGAATGTTTAAGATTGGGAAATTTTCAATTTGGGATCCAAAGTAGGGCTATTTTCTCAAATTTGGGGTCTCAAATGCAATCAGTCTCAAAATGGGGTTTCAAGTGCCCAATCAGTCTCAATTTGATATCCAAAGTGCCCAATCAATCTCAAATTGGTACCTAGGTTCGCCAGCCGGCCAAATAGTCATCAGCTGGCGAGTTTTTACTGTTCTGGTGGCCAGAACAGTAATTTTTTTATTTTTCTTTTTTTTTTCTCTCTTCCCTCCGCCGGCCCTCGCTATGGCCAGTGAAGGCTGCCCTCGCCTGGGCAGGCGAGGGCAAACCTCGCCGACGTCGGGCGAGGGCGACCCTCGCCTCAGCTGGGCAAGTGAGGGCCGACCCTCGCCAGATCTGATGAGGGCTTGCCCAGGCGAGGGTTGCCCTCGTTGGCGTTGGCGAGGGCGACCTTTGCCCTCGCCCACGTTGGGGAAGGTTGGGTGGCCCTTGCTCGACGCCGGCGAAGGCGACCTTCCTTTTCTTCATTTTCCCTTCTTCTTCCTTTCTGCTGCTTCGTGTCTTCTGCTACTGCTCCTTCTTCATTTTTTTTGCTTCGCTACCTCTACTTCGGCTCGGCTTCCCTGCTCAACCGCCAAACCAGCCCCTCCTCGCCGGACCAACCACCGCCCAGCCCAGGCGAGGGCAACCCTTGCCTTCGCCGACGAGGGCGACCCAGGCGAGGGTCGCCCTCGTCGGCGTTGGGCGAGGGCCACCCTAGCCTGGGCTAGGTGGGCGACAGCGGCCCTCACCCTCACCGGTGAGGGCCGCCTCCACCTGAGGCCAGCAACCTCCGTCAGCCTCGGCAATGGCCAGCGAAGGGAAAGGAGAAAAAAAAAAGAGGAACAGGAAAAGAAAAAAATATAAAAAATATTGTTCCGTTCGCCGGAATAGTCACGGGATCGCCAGCCGAAGGGTATTTTGGCCGGTCGGCGAACCAGACCCTTAAATGACACTTTTTGGAGACTTTGGGTACTAATTTGGCACTAAATCCACTTAAGACCCCATTTTAAGAAAATGACCCTACTTTGGACCCTAAATTGAAATTTTCCCTTTAAGATTTGATTGTATTTTGGGCAAAAATTTTAAAATTTTTAAAACAATTTTCCACCCTTAAAAATATATAATCAATGTAACGTCCTATATTGAGTGGGTAAATTAAAATAATTGAATAATGCTAGACAAACTAAGACTCATCTACCAAATTTGCTTGTAAGTGATGCCATAGATGTTCGTTGGATGATTTAATGGGCCTATTAGCTTGAATAATTACTTGCATATTGCTCAATTAGATTTTTCTTCAAAATAAACGTGTTCTTTAAAGCAATAAGATGTGAAACTTTGTTTTTTTTCAATATTGTTGTGTGTTATGTTTAACTGGAAGCAATACATTAAGAATCAATATACGGGTATGCTCAGTGAATAGTGAATACTCCGCGACAATCCTTAACAAGAGGCGTGAGAATTTGAAGAACATTTCTTCATTATCTAAAGTTCAAAGAGGTTTGTAAAATTTGGGCCCAACGTGTACTACTTCACAAATTCAAGGGGTTTATGCAGTTTCTTGCTTTCCTACTTATGATGTGATAAAAACCACATTTTCAATCTAAAGAGTCATGTGCATTACACGTGTTTACTATTGAGGTGCACCATAAGAATACCAAGTGAAAGAGTCTCACATTGGAGAATGTGGTATGTGGCAATTATTATATCGTAGTTATCCTATTATTCATTGATTTTAGTTCTTGAGTGAATAAATTGGTCCGACTTCTTAATTAGGGGAGATATCTCCCTACGATGAAGTTAGTTTATCTTTCCAGAAATTAATGAAAAAGAGCGATGAAGGATTAACAACCGTAGTAAAAAGAAAGTTCAATTGGTGTTGTATGATGATCGGAGTTTATGACAAAGCATGGGCGCCCCTTCCAAAACTTCTTAATATTTGATAGAATCTTCTTGACAAGTGTCCTAATAAAGTACCATTTTCATTTCCAACGCACACACTATACATAAAATCATAGAGACAATGCATTGAAACCATAAGTTTTTTTTTATTTAGGTTTATGACGAGTGCCTCCAAGATATTTAATAACAAAATCCTCGGTGGAAAACCAAATATGATTTTGAGTTTTTCACCATTACCTAGGAACAAAACACATGAGACTTTCTTTCCCTTTCAAGTTGAGGAACGAGGGGGGGCCCTGGAAGAAACTTATCCAAGGCGTTCTCCGATTTCGTGCTTTGCCAAAATGTGGACCAAATTCATTTACTATCCTCTCTCTCTTACCTTCTCTCTCTAAAATCCATAATGTCGGAGGGAGATCAAAGCCGCTGCTTCTTCGGTTTCCTGCTTTAACTGTCACTGCAACACGAACTCTTCCATGGGACTCTCTGTTCTCCCTCCCCCTCAACCACGCGCCTTCCAAATCCACCTTCACAGCCTCTTCTCCCCAGCATTCTCCATACGTACCCTCTCTCTCTCTCTCTCTCTCTCTCTCTCTCTCTCTCTCTCTCTCTCTCTCTATGATTTCAGCTGATTATTTCTTTGATCTTGTAATTCCTCAGGAAGCAAACAAATCAGGAAGGCACCGACCGTCACTCTTTGCCGATGCTCATCATCTTCCTCCAGTGATTCTGCGAAAGCAGAGCTCACGCCGTTGCCGTTGCGCTCGGACGGAAGAAGAGCACTCCTGGCTTGTCTCCTAGTGTCAGGTTAGTCTATGTCGTCATCAGAGACGGGTGGCATTTCAAGCTCTTATGCAGCTCAGCTTCATGTGGATTGACATCGATTTGAGGATTTTCTTTTTAGATTTTTTCTTCAAATGGGTTCATTAAATGCCAGTTTCAATCATCGGAGATTGGAAACGTAATGCAAACATCTATGTGGCGTGCCCATAAAATGCGGACTTCTTTTGCTGATTGTGGAAAGGATCGATGTTTGCTGTGCTATCATGGAGTAAACTGCTCGTATGAACGAAATAGGATGTTTAACTGCCGTATGTAATGTCTTCAAAAGAAGAAAAAGAGAAACTTGACCAGAGCACAAAACTGTTCCTTCTGTGTTTTTAAGTTGAAGTCCTCTGATGAGTAAGTTGGAGTCGTAAACATTGTTTTTCCATTCTTTTTGCTCCCCCTAATGGTCGAGTTTTACGCGCTGTAAACTATATAAGAGTGGGAATTCGTGGATGCTATCTATCTGACAAGTTTTTTCCATTAGAACCTACCTAAATCTATTCATCAGGGTCCTGTCATCCCTGACAGTTCTCTCAAGATTCGTCTTTGTCCTGATGAGTTGTTTATATCAGCTGCTGGCGCGTGCATATCTGATGCAGCTCATGCTGTTAGCACGAGTAGAAGAGCAGTAAGTTTTATCGCCCTTACTTCATGCCTTGTTTAGAGTTGTTGTTTACATGAGCAACGATGCACTTTTGGTGGTGCTGCAGCTCCGAGGAGCCAAAGTACCAGAGAGTGACTTCAAATCCCTCCCCAATGGTCTGAAGTTAGTCACCTGAATCTCTTTTCTTCTACATTTTTTTTTCATTTATATTTTCCATGGGGCAAGTTTCTAGTCAAGACTCTTAAGTGGTGCTCTGTTTTCTACACTTTGGGAGCTCATTCTCCTGTTTATATTCAATCTATTTTCAACTATTTGAGGGCCGATGTCAATCAATTGACGCTAGATTGCATAGTTCATTCAAACGATGGCTTAGTAAGGAAAGTGAATGATCCATACTTATGCAGAATTTAAAAGAGAATATTTTGGAATAAATTTGCAGAAACTTCAGAGCATCAAATGTCACAGAGTATCATTGCTCTCAAATTGTCACGATATTTTATTTTTGAGTGCAATTTAGGCTTTTATATCTGAAAAAGTTATTTGGAGGTGTAATTTTAATGCGAGAGGACTCATGAATGGTAACTTTGAAAATGTTCTGCTCCAGGTATTATGATATAAAAGTAGGAGGTGGAACTGAGGCTGTGAAGGGATCAAGGGTTGCAGTACGGTTGTAATTCATGCTGAGTTTCATGTTTTCTGATAGACTTCAGGCCTCTTTACTTCTACTTAAATGATAGCATAATACCATGCATCTGATCGCACCTTATGTGCTATTTATGCATCAGATAATCTTTTTGTATCTTTCTCTACGAGACTTACATTGCGCAGTCATTAATTTATGAAAGGTCATGTATGTGGAAGTATGGTGAGGAGAAAGGCTCTTATTATGTGAGAAAGTGGTTATCTGGAATTGTTTAAACTTATAAATGACCAGTGACATGAAATCCTTCCTGAGATAGTTCAGCATTCACTCCCCTTAGGATGGAGTGGTGATGTCTCATTAATGCATAATGATACAACTGATGCAGTCTGTAATGTGCTCCAGTGTATTATGGCTTACGATGTTACTAGATAAACAATATCGAAGTGACTTCTTGAAAGCCTTTAAATATTCACTCTCTGCACAAAAAACTTGGCATTTTTCCGGGAATGATAGTGCATTATGAATGTTATAGCAAAATTGTTAAGCTGGAAAAAAAAGTACAGGGGTCCCATTATGTATATGAAACAGTTGGACATTCTGAAAATTAAAGCTATCAACCTATTCGTGGTCTGTAATAACTATGAAGAAGGCGATGTGTAATGCTGCATTAATCCATTTATGTTGATGTAGAAAAATATGCTTTCTTCAATTACGTTTCTGATTAATCAAATAATGAATTACTATGTAGTACTTATGACTTTTAACCTTCATCAGGTCCACTATGTTGCTAAATGGAAGGGCATTACTTTTATGACTAGCAGACAGGGGCTCGGTGTGGGTGGAGGCACGGTAAGAGTGTTTAGTCATTCCTAATCGGAAGCTATTTACTAAGTTCAGCTCATTTGCGTTCGACTAAATCATATAGGAATTTGTGGTTAATGCATGATTTGGATCCTAATTGAGCTAATTCACTGTGTTTTAAGCGTACTTCATCACGATTGTTTAGTCATTACCATGTTATGATCAAACCAATACGTGGCATCCAGATCTAATTTTATTGTTTGTCAGCAGAAAAAAATTGGGAGGATCATCTTTACTTCTTGGAACTGCAAAAATTGAACTATCTCCTTTTCTTTTTTGGTAAACAAGTTTAGCATGTGACAGCCAATCCTCTGGTCATTTCACAACTAGTACAACTCCGTTAATTCATTTAGAGTTCGTGGCTTCACGTTTTAAGAGTTCCAGTTTGAGAATTGTGGACATTGGAGGCATACTCTTTAATACTTAACTTTGTCTTCATTTAATTGGGGTGCAAGTGCAATGTAATGGTACTCTTTTCTACACTTTCAAAACCTTTGATCAGTTTACTATACTCTCAAATTGGTTTCAATCTGGTTTAGTCCAACGGATATCTGTAGAATAAGTTATAGAAAGTTGACTCAACAAATGATGGGGACTGATGTGGAAGGGTTCATTATCTGCATACAACAAATCATGCAACATTGACATTTCATTACTTTGCAATTGGATAGTTGACAAAGTGGCTTGCTACAAGTTATTCCAAAAGCATGGTGAACAAGCTCATTTAACTGATTGAAAATAGCATCAGAATGAATCACCAAGAAGGTAGTTCATCCTAAGCTCCTGTTAACAAGTTCAAATCAACGTAGCAAGTAACATTGTGTTTTAAGATGCTGCCATGAACCTCTATTCCAAGGATTCATACACAACGACTTGATTTGTTGAATTAGATCTGAACTTTTAGTTCCATCTATTTGACGTGAATTTTGTGTTTCCAGTTTGTATACTTCTTATGGCATTTCATCCTATGACCTCAGCTTGGTCAATACTAACATTTCTTAATTGCTGCAGCCATATGGATTTGATGTTGGCCAATCAGAGAGGGGCACAGTCCTTAAGGGTTTGGACTTGGGGGTTCAAGGCATGCGAGTGGGCGGCCAGGTACTATATTTTATATTGTAGCATGATATAACTTCGTCAACTTTGACCAACTCAGAACATTACCTTTTTATTTTTTCAAAATGCATGTATTCTTTTGTCTGCTTTGGGAAACGATTCTTGAGCTGCTCTGTCTACAATTCCTATAAGGAACTAACTAAGGAGGTGTTGCCTAAGCAAGCGGTTCATGTATTAACTGGTAGAAGAGCTGCTATATCACTTCTGCATAAGTATATTAGTGAAGTGCAATAGCGAGGATTAGAGTACATGATATGATATGCAGATCTTATGGAGTAAATGGCGGTAGATAGGTTTCAGTAGTGCATAAGTGGATGATCCATGGAGAGTCAACATGGCTTTCCTCCACTTGCCTCTCTTGTTAATATGTTCTCTTTTACTTTTGCGTGCATCCAATTTGAATCCCGGCTGTTCTTCTTGAAATCAGAGACTACTAATAGTTCCGCCTGAACTAGCCTATGGAAGCAAAGGGGTTCAGGAGATCCCGCCAAATGCAACAATAGAGGTAACGCACTTCCTTTCTGGCCTTCTCTGCACTTTGATTTATGATGGTCATTGTCTCATCCAGTGAAGTTCTTCTATGTTCGTAAGCAGCATATTGTACTTATTGACAAGTTCTTTCCACACTCAGAAGGAGGTTACAGTATCTTCTGGGAAACTAGTAAAATGATAAGTAATGTGCACATTTGTTCGAAATATTTTAAGATGGGAGGACCACAAAATATTAACCCATCTGATGCAATCTAACAGAACCAATCTATAGCTAGAAAGAAGAAATTGGCATCCTGCAGTTCCACCACTATTTTCTTTATTACTAGAAGAATTCCCAAGGGTTCGTTGTATATGAGACTTCTCCTATTCTTGTTATCCTGCTGAAGTCATACCACTGGAAGAAGGAGGACAAAAAAATCTCGTCATCTATATGACTATGACTCTTCTGTAGCCCTTTGCATAGCCCTCTCCCCGCTTGATTTGCATGAGATGTAGCTCACATGGAAAGCTGTAAAAGTTTCCGTGCTCTAGCTATTGTTTCTAGTTATTGTCTGCAGATAGAACAAGTTGGAACCTTGGAAGGTTACATTTCTCACTGGAAGAAGCTTTATGAGAGATCTAAGGTTGGGTCTGTCACATTAACAAAAACAAAAAAAAAATGTCTCAACACTGGTCTTTGGAGTGCTGATATGCCATGAACATTGGCCATCTGATGAACTTCACTGCTGCTGACAATTTTATACCTGAAGTTCATTAGGTGGCACAGCCTTGATGCTCCATATGAGTGCTCCATAATTAAAGGAGCATCGTCAGTCCTCCTAAACGTGAAGTGTTTTGACTCTGCTGCCTCAATTCTCAAACAAAAATGGCATCTTTTTGTGCGTAACAAACTTATGACATCCTTCGCATATGGCTACCTTCACGTGATTTTTTGTGGCCAACCTCACATATTTATTTACTTTACTGCCTCCTTCGGTGTCGTCTTGACTTTTGCATCCCCTCTTGTGGAATGGCAGTTGGATGTTGAACTCCTGGCCATCAAGCAAAGTCCCTTCGGGTAAGACGTACACATTGAGGAGAAACCAAAGTAGCGTATTGACTTTCATATGTTTTCAAACAGTGAGTGAAAATGATTGTTTGTTCTGCAGATCTCCTGTCAAAATCGTCGAAGGTTAGATCCTGTATCTTCCCAATTGCTTATCATGCGGCGTTTCTGAGCGAGATGAACACAAGAAGCTCGAAGCTTTTGCAAAACTGAATTATATGGAGCCCGAGTGCTGCAGACGATATTGTGTGTATGACTAGAGATGCGCGAGTCTGCAATCCTGCAAGTTGCTCAATTTATTTTGATTAGTCCTACACTTATTGCGTAAGAACGTGTCTTTTGTAGATGTCTGCTGAGTACATTAATCAATTATTGTTGTTATTTACCTGATATTTATATGATTCTCTCCCGTACGGTATGTTGAAGACAACGAACAATGATGCCAATTTCTGTCCAAAAGCTTTGAAGGGCTGGTAAAAAAAGGGGACAATGATGCAAATGGTTCTCGAACTTTGATTCAATATGCAATGTGGTTCTCAAATTATTAATTTGTTCAATATAATCTCTGAACTATCGGTAAATGTTCAATTTAATTCACAGATTATATGAAAATATTCAACATCGTCATTTCCTTAATTTAAGTTAACGAAATATGCTAATATAGCTTCCAATTTGTTAAGTTTGAATTGAGGACAGAAAAAAGGTTACACTTGGATTATCTAGGAGATTCATTTCAAATCAGGATATAATAATCGTGTCATCAAATAATGATGGACAAGTTAACGGCCTAATTTTTTTTTCCCTTGTCTAAAGTAAATGGACATGTTTGACTCATCTTTTTTAAAAAATCAAACTCAGCATATGATAATCACGTCATCAAAATAATGGCTGATTTGTCGTTTGAACAAAAAGAAGAATGGCATTGAACATTTACTAATAGTTCAGGAAACACATTGAATAAATTAAAAGTCCAATGATGATATTGTATATTAAACCAAAGTTCAAAGACTATTTGTATCATTTATCCTAAAAAATAGCCAAAAACCTGAATTTTGGCTTGTTAGATATCTGATTTTTTAAATGCCCAAAAAAAGCCTTCAATATTTTGTCAGGAGGCAAAAATGCCTACTATTAAATTTTCCATTTAAATAAATTGATATGGCATATGACCTGATCAACAATGATGTTTTGGAGAAATAGATTAGCAGGGAAAAGATTTGCAGTGATATCCTAAGACATGCATGGAACATATTAGGCCTAACCAAGAGGAATAAAAAATGACTGTGTTTCAGAGAAGGGAAAATGAAACAAACAACCCTTGAACTTTGGTCAAATGTGTAATTTGATCTCTGAACTTTTAATTTGTTCAATGTAGTCCCTAAACTTTCGCATAATATTCAATTTGATCTCTAAACTTTTAATTTGTTCAATGTGATCCCTAAACTTTTAATACATGTTAAATTTAGTTCCTGAACTATATGAAAATGTTCAATGTAGTCCTTTCATTAATTCAAGTTCAGGGACTATATTGAATATTTTTATATAGTTTAGAGACTAAATTGAATATGTACCAAAAGTTCGGAACCAAATTGAACAGATTAAAAGTTCATGGACCAAATTGAACATTATACTAAAATTTAGGGACTAAATTAAACAAATTAAAAGTTTAAGGATCAAATTGCATAATGGATCAAAGTTCAAGAACTGTTTGTGTCATTATCCCTTCGAAAAACAATGTTATTTGGCTTTTGTTGACGTGTCTGCGGCATCTTTTGGCTCAAGCGGACGTGTTTTGCTGTACAAATCAGCACCTTTAGCTACATCATTTGCCTGGAAAACTTAACGTTGGGTGTTTTTGTCTTTCAAGTAAAAGTTCACGAGTTTTTTGGGAATAGCTTAAAAAGGCAGGATATTTTTGCCCCCAAGTTCGTGGGTTCTTTTGGGATGCGACTGCAAAAAAAAGGCGGCACGTTACTTTTGGCAAAATCCAATAAGCATCTCAAGGGGGGAAAGATGGATTGTGAGGAAGGTTTTAGTGTTTCATTATGCATGTGGAATCACCTTTCCTATAACTTTTCTTCCAGATCCTAGATGTAGAAAGCATATACATAGAGGCACCATCTTTTCACAGATATTATAGAGTTAAGTAGCAGAATGAATGGAAGATGGTCTTCAGCCCTTTTTTTTCAAGTGATTACAGACTGAATTCTCTCATCACATTAGTAGCAACACAGATATACAAATTGTCTTATCAACCCAAGGTTTTGTCTACTGCACTTTTTTGTCGCCTTAATTGTTTGCTGAGTAGGCTGGTCAGGTCTGGCAATTCTCTCCATGAAGTTTGAGAAACATTTCTCTGTGCATGTCTGTAGAGAAGAAAATGTTCATAACATCACAATTATAGGTAGTGTAGTGCTATTTAGAGCGTAAATGATAACCATTATGTTTGCTTATTGTTCTATTTTTCTATTTTCGGGAAAAGGTTTGGCATGGAAATTCATTTGACAACGCAATTTCATTTTTTACTTTCGGGACATATTTTCAGCGGCAAAAAAGGTTTGGAACTTAAATGAAAAGTATAAATTTTTTACTTTTCTATTTTTGGAATAGAAATAGAAATAATAACTCTCTTAGGCTGCGTATGGCAACCATTCTGTACCCGAGAACAGATTATGATTAGAAATGATTCTTTTTGATTTTGTGCCCGGGAACTGATTCTGAACATTTGAAGGCGTTTGGTAACGGCCCAAAATTTCTATTCCTGAAATAGTAAAAGAACAGAAATGCGTTTGGTAACGGCATAAAATTTATTTTTATTAATAATATTTTAATAACATTTTAAATATTTTAATATTTCTTTCTTTTTTTTTCTTCTCCTCCTTCTTGGCCATGGCTAGTAAAATATTTTTAAAAAATTATTAATAAAAGTATTATTAATTAAAAATATTTTATTGAAAATATTTTTTTCTTTTTTTTTTCGCCATGGCCTGGTCGCTGGCCATGACTGGTAAAATATTTTTTTATAAATATTTTTTATTAATAATATTTTAATTAAAAATATTTTTATTGAAATTATTTTTTTATTTTTTTGCCATGGCATGGTTGCTGGCCATGGCCGGTAAAATATTTTTTATAAATAATTTTTTATTAATAATATTTTAATAAAAAATATATTTTTATTTTTTTCGCCATGGCCTAGTCGTTGGCCATGGCCGACAAAATTTTTTTATTAATAATATTTTTTGTTAAAATATTTTAATCTCGCCAGATACATCGAGGTAGCTCTCGTGCTGGACATTAGAAGCTATATTAAAAACCAAGAAAAAGAAGAAGAAAAAAAATCGATTCTCATTTTTGTTTCCAGAATCAAGAAACTACTTTTTTTTTATTCTTGATTCTGCTCCAAAACTGATTCTGGGCACAAATTTGCAAGAATTTGTTTCCAAAATCAAAAAATTAAACAAACAGATTTCTATTCCCAAACTTATTCTAGGAACAAAAGAACAGAATCAAACACTATTTGGCAAGTTGCCATGCGCAGCCTTATTGCTCACCCTCACCGCCCGTCACCACCCCCCACTGTTCCAACCGCCGACTACCTCCCGTCGGCCGTCCGCCGCCGCCCGCCAGGAACAGATATTTAATAATAACCTATCAAACAAATTTCTATTCTAATAACAGAAAATTTGTATTGTTATCAAACGCTACTTTTGGCTCAAAAACTCGTTTAGGGATATCTAATTCTAACCAAAAATAGGATCGGGGAAAAGAATGACTATCATTCACACTCAAGCCATTGGCTTATCGGTCGTGAATATAAATTAGTCCCTCGATAGAACGAGTGAAGAAAAAGCCCGAATCCCCGTTAAGCAGGAACAAAACCATTTCTGGGAAAATCTTTTCCTTCCAGAGGAGTACACTTCTTGAACATCACTTCCCAGATTGTGACAGGAATCAGATTTCCCCTAGAAAGATAAAACTTTCAGTGACCCTAGATTCCTGTACCCACTTTAGAATTTTTAAATTTTTACCCCCACTTTATTCCCATTCTAAACTCTTTATCTACCCAAGCCTCTTCCTTTGTCATGTCATAGTATTGCAATTTTCGTGACTTCTCCTTTGCATGCAACAATGACCATGCCAAAGCCAAGAAGGCCTGGTCATAAACTAAGCCTCCTTTGTGGATTTTTTACTGTTCATCTTTGCTTCATCCATCAATGTTCCACACAAAAGACATGCCCAGACTGTGGCTCCATGAGTATCCCCTACCCTCTCAGTACCGATCCCGCCTGTGGTGATCCGGATTACTCGCTCCGCTGCGATCCTGGGTCTCAAAAACTGTACTTCACTGCACTCAATGGGAGCTCCTATCTGGTGAACCGGATCATAGCTTCCTCTCAGCGGATGGTCGTGCAACCATCGCCCTGGATTGGCAACTCGTGCGTTACTCGTGACGCGCTAGTTAGCGAAGGCCTCTGGTTGAATCAATCTCTCCCCTTCAATATAACTTCGTCGAATACGATCTTTTTGTTCGACTGCTCACCTCGGCTCCTTGTCTCTCCTCTCAACTGCACTTCCTCGAGCCTCTGCCACCGTTACCTGGAGAGCTCAGGACATATTGACAAAGCTCGAGCGGCTCAGTGTGCCGGCAGTCTGGACCCATGTTGCACCTTCGTTGTTGGCGGCATGCCTTCTGCTTACAAGATCCGGCTCCACAGTTCGGGTTGTCAAGCGTTCAGGAGCATCCTTCATTTGGATCCGCAAAAACCGCCCAATCAATGGGAAGAGGGTCTCGAAGTACAGTGGGCCCCTCCACCTGAACCTTTCTGCAGATCGCAGCTAGATTGCTCTCGAAACTCCAAGTGCTCAAGAGTTGCACCAGATGGTCCCCTACGCTGCCTCTGCAATAAAGGTTATTTTCGTGACCGCACTCTAGGGACTTGCTTGAGGACGAAGAAACATACTTATTCGACCCTCAGTATAAAGATATCAACCAGTGTAATTTGTTTTCTTTGCCTAACCACAGTAGCAGCTACTATCACCCTAAGAAAGTCCTACAGGCTATCTAATAGGGCGAAACTGGCCAAGGCGAGAGAAGATATGTTGAAGTCGAGCACTTGTGGGAAATCTGCTAGGATGTTCAGCTTGAAGGAGGTGAAGAAAGCAACTAGCAATTTCTCCAAAGACCGGCTCCTGGGAAGTGGCGGATTTGGAGAGGTCTACAGAGGCGAGCTTCCGGATGGGACTATCGTGGCCATCAAGTCAGCTAAAGTGGGGAATATCAAGAGCACACAACAGGTACTGAATGAAGTTGGGATATTATCTCAAGTCAATCACAAGAACCTAGTTAAGCCCCTCGGTTGTTGCATGGAAGCCGACGTGCCGTTGATGGTTTATGAGTACATCGCAAATGGGACGCTCCATGACCATTTGCACAAAAAGAGGTCGACGTATTTAGAATGGATGACGAGGCTTAAAATTGCTCTGCAGACTGCAGAGGCACTAGCTTATCTCCATTCCGCAGCGTACACGCCCATTTACCACAGAGACGTCAAATCCACAAATATCTTATTGGACGACGACTTCAATGTGAAAGTTGCAGATTTTGGGCTCTCGAGGCTTGCCCAGCCAGGTCTTAGCCACGTTTCAACATGTGCTCAAGGAACATTAGGCTATTTGGACCCGGAATACTACCGCAACTACCAGCTGACTGACAAGAGCGATGTGTACAGCTTCGGTGTCGTGCTGCTCGAGCTTCTGACCTCGCAGAAGGCAATTGACTTCACTCGAAATGAGGACGATGTCAACTTGGCCATCTTTGTCAGACAACGAGCTGAAAACGGGGATCTGATGGGAGTTATAGACAGGAAGCTGCTTATGACAGAACCTTCTACTGATATATTGAACAGTGCGAAGCTCTTCTCGGAGCTGGCTTTCGCCTGTCTCGGGGAGAGAAAGGAGGACAGACCAAGCATGAAGGATGTTGTCAAAGAACTCGAGTGCATCATTCAACCCATATGTCAAGCCGACTGGCAGAGTGTTCCGGAGTCGATGGGACCGCAATCATCGGATGGAACTTAGTTTCATGATCTTTTTTTGTCTTCCATGTCAATTGAATGACTTTACCTTTGAAAAATCACATCAGAAAAAGAGATGGAGCGTTGCTGATGTCGCGGAAACGACAATGCCAAGCGGTTTCGATAAGAAAGCGGTATGAGGAATATAGATTCGGTGGGTCAGGAGAGGAAAGAGCGAAAGTTAAGGGATCAGATGCTAAGCTTTGAGCAGAAAGTGCGATCCATGAAATATGGACCTGTGGATCTTATTTGAGATTGGTGGAATCTTTTGAGGGTCTTGTAACTTTGGCATTATAAAAGATGAGTCGAGAGATGGGCTTTCAAGTACTTACTCTGCTTTCTTTTATGTTCGTTTCTTTTTTTGTTCTTATTTTCTTGTCTGTTCGTATGATCCAAAGCTTTCTTGGTTCTGTTATTTGTTTTGGATCCAGCTAATACACGGAGGCCAAGAACTAGCCACGCTTTGTTGTGTTTAATATATCATGATTCTTGCGATATGGTTCTGGAAAGGTGCTAGGGAGAGGCAACAAAGCAGGATCGCGGATCAGCGGTATGAATAAACTGAAAAATGAATGTGGAACAGCACTTTTATTAGTGAAAGTACATATGGCTAAATGCAGATATACTATGGTGGTCAAGGAATTAATATAATTCAATTGAAGAAGCCCTGAAGGGAAAAATATCCATGGAAACATAAAAATCCTCGCTCGGGCAAATGCATTTTAAGTGACGGCTATATCCCTTAACAGTAACAAGTGGCATAACGGGCAATTAAAAGTGGGGTGCATTGCACATGTAGTGCTAAATAAGATGAGAGTCAAAGTACATGGATAATAATTATTGATCATTTATTACCACATTATCGCTATCATGCAGTCATAACCATTTTGGAAATAGTCATTTATGTGATGCTAGTGCAACGTGACTCAAACCGGCACAATAAGTTAAACAGTAATATGATTTGCGCATTTGTACTCGCGCATGCCATTCCTCTCCCAATTTTGGGGTGCTCCAACATCGAAACAAACATTTTTCTAAGCTTCTTTTGGGTTATTGCAGAAGCACAAAAGGGTCCATATCCAACACTGGCGAAAAAAGCAGATTGTCAGATATTGTTGCTTCACTTAGAACCAGACACATGCCGAAATGTTTCTTTCTTCCTACTGGTCGGAAGGAAGAAAAGTTTAACAAATCTCAATGTGTAAACTAAACAAAGATATCAAAATGGGATTAGTCAAAAGCAAAGGAGATTGATCGACGAATTCTTTTAGGAAGACTAATCATTGTCTCCACAGCTTTCCCGGGTGGAGATAAATAATCATGCGCACCCCACAAGTTATGAGGGAAGCTTTTTCCAAGTACTGCAATAAAGACAATCACATCAAATCAGTGAGAACCTCTTGTGACAAAATCATTAAAAGAAAACGTAGCCCACCAAACATTTGGAAAATGAGGGCGCACAAAAAACTTATGTAATTGTAGACTGATTGGGATTCTCCAATTAGCAAGCTAAACCGGCTCTAGTGATTTTTCCTTTTTAGGTTTAGGGGTCCAACATCTGACCCCTTTAGTCTAATGCCTAAAAATTCTATTTCTTTGGTCAGTGGAAAACTTCTTCCCTGATCTCGGGTCCACCATTCGGGTCCATCATAAACACAGTGAATCTCATGTGGGCCTAATAGAGGACCCATAAAATGGACGGCTACGATGCATTTAGTCCAATGGACTCGGGTGCCCTTGCAATAAAATCCCTTTGGTTCGAGTCAAAAATATCCCATGGCATGCATGACCACCAGATCGATAGTTTAGGGGCCCATTTGGTTCGGCTTTTCAAATGATATTTGGGGAAATACAAATACCTTTATGTGAAAGTCACTTGGGGAAATATAAGTGTTCTTTGATAAAAAATCATTTGAAAGCCACTTAGGGAAATGCAATTATGTTTGGTAAATTCCTTTTTACAAATGGGCCTTGGGAGGTTTTTTTTTTTTAAAGTACCCTTTGTTGGTTATGGCGAAGGGCTACGGCCGCCGGCGAGCTAGATCTGGCGCCAGTGGCCGTCGCACAAGGAGGCCTGAGGTCGCACGACCTCAGGCCGTCGTCGCCTGGGTCGCGCGACCTCAGGCGACAACCGCCTAGGGTCGCGCAATCGCCCAGGCACCGTCGCCTAGGTCACTCCAGGTCGTTGCCGCTAGGGTCGCGTGAACCAGGTGACGGCACCTGGGCAGTTGCGCGACCCCAAACGGCGGTCGCGCGACCCAGGCAGCGACGGCCTGGGCGGTCGTCCGACCCCAGGCGGCCGTCACCTAGGTCGGGCGACCTCGCCAGCCTCTCACCAACCGCCCTAGTCGGCCACCCTAGCTGGCCACGCTTTGCTGAAGAATTTTTTTTTTTTTGTAAACAATTAGCATTTGTGGAATGCCGAAAGCCCAAAGCTGGTTCGAACTAGCTTTGGGCTTTCAACATTCCAAATGTCAGCTTTCAGCTTTCTGGACTCGGAAAGCTGAACTAAACGAGGCCTAGGTCAAGATCAACATGCTCTTATGATTTAGGCAGTGGGCTTAATTAATTTATCTTCTCTCCTATGGGAAAAATCTAGCATTTTCACAATACATGTTGAGAAAAGAGGTTACATTAATCTTTTTACTTTTCAAGAACATATATGTAAATTGCAAGTCGATTGTTAGGGGCAATCCTAATACAACTATAGTGTTCGAGAGAGTTGTATGAGAAGAATTTGCGGTTGCGGAAATATGGTTGCCTTGGAATAAAATGAACTTCTTGGCATTGGCTTAGAGTTCAACAGAATTGTGCGTGCGTGTGCGAACAAGTTGCTATATCCTAGTATCCATTTAATTGCTTATACGAAACCAGACTTAGAATTGTTTTTCAGTATATTTCCTTTAATACTTTATGTGATGTTGACTTTTTCTGGACTTCATACTAAACCAATCAATTCAATATCCATCGGGGACAATGTGTTAACCATGGAGCAAATATGAACAATTAATGTGTTCTTTTTATCTTCGGCAAGCTACCTCATGCTTCTGTGTCCTCAATTAAAAATCAATCTAGTCGAACCCAAAGCTGACCAACGTGAGTGAACCATCGTCGAAGCCTTGCTTGAGTGAACCAGCGTCGAAGCCTTGCTTAAGAGTTGTTCTTTTTATTATTATTATTCACTTTAAGCTTCTGGTAATAATTTCATATCCTTAACTATAAAGAGAAATTCATAATACACCCAGCGCATAAAAAGTCCAGACTTTAGAGCCACGGCCAAAGCCACAGCAAATGCAAATCACCCAGAATAAGCTCACTTTAATCATCTTGAAAGAGTAATTAGAAGATCTCGGGACAGGCTCTTGATGAAAGAAGGATTTCAAGGTCAACATGTAGTTGCTTCGCGTAAATAGCCAGATCGATAAAGGATCACTAATGGGCAGCTGCCTCGCATATTCCTAGGAAGCAAGTATCAATAACATTGTACATTTGATGCAAGTAAACACAACCTGCATCAATTTCCAACCTGTAATTATAAAATACCTTGGTCGAGAAAACAAATAAAAAATACAACTACTCCAAGCTAGCAAGTAAAATAACTGTTCAGCGAGTATTACCAGACTGTTAAGTGAATATTCCATTATACAAAATTTGGTCTCCTAGCTTCCAAAATGGTCATCATACAATTAGTTTGAGCATTGAAGTTACAATCCACATCCGACTGGCAATTCCCAGTGTCAAAGAAGATTCAAAACAAGTAGTAGCTGTTCGCCTATGGTTTCCATAGAAAAAGAAAAAACAGTTTATCGACGGTAGCGGTAACGTTTGAAGTTGAAATAAACATGCAAAATCCCTCTTTCAAAAGTGCATTTGAAGCCCTTCTTGTGAGAATATTCCCACTCTTTATTCACAATCCTAAAAGCCTGCAGCACACCAGCAGCATGTGAATCATATGACAGCCAAAAGGTTTACAAATGCATAAAGGTGATTTTCTGATCAAGTAGACTCACAATGTCCTCATATGGGGGCCCGGCGTGGAACCGGATGATACACGTCTCTGAGCTATTCCCATCCTTTTCAATCGTGTATGTTGGGGCCTTAATTTTGTCAACA
Source organism: Syzygium malaccense (assembly GCA_031216405.1). NCBI lineage: Eukaryota > Viridiplantae > Streptophyta > Magnoliopsida > Myrtales > Myrtaceae > Syzygium > Syzygium malaccense. The sequence continues at coordinate 37,535,584 of CM062263.1, read as the reverse complement.
AGGTCAGGGTAGAAGATATTGAATTTATACCCTTGGACGATCTTCGGAGGTGGATTATCGTGATCGTAATGTGTTTGATTGTACTTATTCCACTCATATCCAGTGTGAACACGGTTGAAGTATTTTGGTTTTCTCGGTCGATACTTATCATGCCACCAATAAACCTGCATCCACATGGATAAATTCAAGGATCAGGTTATCTGAGAAAAATATGACACGAATAAGTCAAAACCAGTAGAGAAAATTGGAGACATGAAGCACCTGTGAGTCCAGATTCACCTCCGCACCAGTGCCAAAAACTGCATCACCTTCCTCCATGGCTCCCATGGCTTTGATGGCCTTCATTTCAAAATTATCTTCTGATGGAGCTGGCTTTGACGCCATTGCTTCTTGCATCCGTCTTTGTTGTTCTTCTAGCACCTCTATTCTTTTCCGTTCCTAAGAATATATACCGTAAACCTCTGGTTAGATACACACCCTTACTCACTTTGCACTAAGCATTCTGCAGGGAGCAAAGGAAGTTACCAATGCAGCCCTGTCCTCTTCAGGGTCAATGGCCCCTTCAGTTTCTTCACCATGCAGCAGTTGCGGAGAAAATGATCCAGCCTCCTCTTCTGACTCCATCATCTCTTCTTGAGGTAAGGGTTCTGGGGACATTGATCCTTCATCTAAACATCGAAACCACGGTAATGGTAACTTAGTACCCAGTCTGAACTGAAAGGCGAAAAAAGAATTCTATAGAAAAGTTACTAGTAGACAGAAACATACCATCAGGCACATCTTCTTGTATAGGACTGAGGACATTAGCAGTTTCTGGATTATCATCGACATCCACAGGCTGCTCCAGACGTTGAAGATGCTTGCGCAACATTTTCGCATGAAATTCTTTCAAAAAAGCCTATGTTTCATTCAGTCAAAATTGATGTACCAAATATACATTATCAGCAGTGAAAGAATATCAAAATAAAAATACCTTTGCCTTGTATATGTGGATACGTTTGAGGATAACCTCCCAAAACTCCACGACCTTAGCTGTGCCAGAACGCAACTGAGTCTCAACACCAGCATGTATATCCTCCAATTCTCGGTAGGTCTTCTTATGCAGATAATCCCTCACATCTGCTTCAATGCTAGAATGCATACCCCTTTCTTCTGCAAGCAACTCAGCAGGAGGCTCCTCCCCACGCACTCTAGCTCGATCGAGTGCATCCTTTTTCCTAGCTTCTGCCAGCTCCCAATCGCAAACCACTAGAAGTGCCTACTCAGTAAGATAAAGAAATAAGATCTGTAGACCCAGAAGGTCAACTTTTCATATGCTACAATGAATAATCCACCCTTTCAGACACTACTTTCAGATAACATCATTGCACTGCTCAAAGGTCAAACAACCATGTTAAGTGTCAATGATCTCATAGAGCTCATATAGCACTTCCATGCCTAGGATAGATACAAAAATCAAGGATGCTGAGAAGTGAGTCACATGATGACTATTAGACACTAAATGAAAGATCTCTAAACCATTCGCATGAAAATAAAAAAAAGTAAAAAAGCATATTACCTTCCAGTACTCAACATGTGTCGGTGTCTCTGTATCCAAATCGAGATGCATTTTGATGTCACCACGAAGCTCTTCCATTTCTTTTGCTGTTAAGCCCTGATTCAAATGCAGTGGCGAGGACAGCTAAGCTACCATAATAATAAGCCTCTCCAAATTCAACTTATCAAAAATTTATTTTGAATACTTTATCAGGATAACAAACAACCAGATGAGTTCTCATTTTATACATTTCTTTGGAGATACCTACAGGAATATTTATACACCATAGTTTTAACAATAACTTCACTTCATGGTCAATTAAAGCACAGTCTGTATGGTCAACAATTTATGATCCACCTCCTATCGACCACTGAAGCCGAGTATCAAACTGCTAAATCAAATCCCAAAGTGAAAAAGATGCACTTCCCAAGCAGCTTAATTGTCTGATCGAAATAAAATAAATATTTAGAGCTTGTTTGAGGAGCTTTTATCCACACTTTTTCGTGGCTTAAGACTTTCGATCCAACAAGTTGTCTGGCACCAAAGCCACAAAAAGAGAAGCTAGGCCCAGAAGCAGTCCCCTATTCCCCAGCTTTAGATGAGAGATTTGACTTCCAAGTGAATGTAAAATTACCCCATAAATTGAAACATCGTCTTTTTGATTATTTCTTCCATTTTCTTGTGTCTTTGGAAATGCAACAATTTCAAAAGTTTCAACTCCTAAATACTCAATCAAATAAAAGTCAAAATGAGGGAAAAGAGGGGGATGGGAAGGAGGACTTAAGGCCAAAATTCAATTTAGAAAGTAGCAGCAGCCAAGTCAAAGGCAGCTCAAACAAGCTCTTCTCTACTCAAATCCAAGTAACAGCTAACATGATCTTCAAACAAAGTGAAAGAATCTATCAATCCAATCTTCTATATAAAAGAGACGCTGGCCATTAGATGCTAATGAAGAAAATCTAGACAATGAAAGGAAATAAAACTATGGTAAAAGATATTCAGTTACTATCAGAGGAACAGGTACATCTGTCAATTTTCAGAATAACATGGACTGCAGGCACTACAGGTTAAAACATCACGGATAAAAAAGAGTATGCTGGATTATACTTAAAGGAGAATCCATCCCAACATTTTCAGATCAGCCACAGATGAAAGTATATTGTTGCTTTCCAAAAACATGTACAAACATAATTCATTGGAGCTATTCATGTACATGGATGGCTCAAAAGTGGCATTTAAAACAACTTTTTAATTAGATGTATAAGCTACTTGTGTGGGGCAAGGTAAAAAAGAAGCATAGGAGGTGTTTAATGCTGAATGAAATTTTTCAGCCAACCCTTACTGAACTCCCTCTTTAAAAGATTTTTTATCTGAAACACTTTATCTCAAATAGATAATCTGAGTGACTTTCACCGTTTGGAGGCTCTTTAAGAGGGCATCTTAACAGGGACAGTACGCAGAATAGAGGTTACAGGCTGGCATATAGATGACTCTATATGAAAGAGTATGTGAATTAGTAAACAATGGATCAATTTATTGCTCTTTGTTGAGACGACAACTAAATCCGCTGCTGCAATTTTTTCGAATGCAGGAGGCATGAGCTTTTTAAGTCAGCAAGTAACTCAGAGCTTTGAAAGGCGTTTGCATTATCAATGACAAAAATGAGAGAAACCTCTTATGTCCTATACCTCCTCGAATTTCTAGACTGGTTTCGAGGGTGGGGAGAGTTCCATCCTTTAAGAGACAAGCAACTAGATGTATGGTGAACAGGTCAAAAACTTTACAGAAGTTGAGTTTGTATTAACAAAACAGAGACTTTTCGTTTGATTATTAGCACACTCTCCTTTCATAAATTTACATAGAAGAGTACCTCTTCAATACCTTATATATGTAACAAATCATTTAGCCTTTCAAAGAAAATAAAATACAAGGAGGAAAGGCAAAGAAGCGCACGTCGGTCAGAATACGCAGTTTAATATTAGAATAAATTAAATTTTCACCTTGAAGACCATGTAAGGTTCATTCAATTCAATATCCAGATCATCTGAACCATTGAGGTGCTTTGATAGAACATCAATTGCTTTTGCACGCCCTTCACGCAATCTGATCTCTGACCTGACTTTGCTTTGATCAAAATGAAACTGCAAGAGAAAATGTGTGAAAGACTCACAATCTTGAGAAAAATGATTGTCAAAATGACGCCTCTGAAGACTAGATAGTGAGAGATGGAGAACTTGAAATACAGAATAACCAGTAGCCATACCTCCTCTTCTTTCTTCTCCCAATCTTGAAACTCTGCTCGAGCACGCTCTCTGGCTAGCATTGCCTGCAGAAAGCAGAAATACAGAAATAATTTCTCTGTGCCAGTAAAACTTCTAGAGTTTCACTCCCATCACCAATTCAACAAGAGAAATCTTGCTTTGGTGACTTCACCAAACATACCATTTCCTCCTCATGCTGAGCCTTTTCAAGCGCTCTTTCTTCCCTTCTCTTCTTCACTTTCTCAATCTCTGCCTGAATAACAAGCAAGGGTGTAATTAGACACATTTACTTAAAGACTTATTGCTTTCTAGCATCTAAGATTTCACATTTATTTAATACAGCACTACCTATCCTTGAAAACCTATATATAAATCAATATATAAAGTCACTTGCGATCATGCAAGTTTTTGTCAAATTTATCAAATCTAATCTAATTTTTTTCCTATTGGCAGGAAAGTTAATAAGTAATTTTTAGCTTATAGAAAGTGGAAACAAACAGCCTCAATAAGTTGATCTCACTAAAGAGAAAGTATAAAGAAGTAAACTTGAATACAACCACCTACCACTGAATGCATAGGAATGTCGAGTGCAGGTATGAAAGAATAAATTATCCATGCACTATTGCTAAAGGCTCAAACAACATAATGAAAGATGCGTGACCTAAAGATCCAAATGTAATTCGATAGCCTCAGAGAAAAGGGGATGCTCGATGTAGGAAAGGACCCAAGATATTTCCAAAATTAATGTTGCCCAAAAGACATACATGATGGTTCCGTCATTTGTGTCTTTGGTCAAAAGTGCTTTGCAGAAGAAATCCAAGAGCCTCAGCCCTAACCTAGTACCACTTGTTTATGGATAAACCAACTAGGTAAATGCAAAAGGAATTTCACAGTGCGTTTTTTTTTTGTGGAGACATTGAATGGGTAAAAATCGGGATGCGATCATCCCTAAATCAGATTTTAGAGGAATGCTGGTAAACCTAAATGATTAAATTGGATTACAAGGGTTTAGTAACATAACTATGAAAAGAAAGAAAATGCCAACTAAGGTATAGCTAAGAGCCATAAGTCTCACTAAAGTGGGTTTCTACTTCATAGTGAATAAGACATACAAAAAAATCGCTACACCAAGTAGTAAATTTAATAGCATAAGCAGAGAAGCTAAAGGGGCTCCATCTAAAAGGTCAAAAAACTTTGAGAGGACTGTTAGCCAACTATCTCCTAAAGGCATTTGAACACCAATTTTTTAAGAAATAACAACTGAACTCTGCAATGGCAATGCATTTGACGCATAGTACAGGAAGTAGCAGATTCCTAAACAAAAAGACTAGCTCAACAAAGAAACCATAACAAAACCCTGATGAACCTGTAGCGCACGAACAAAAGTAGCAGATGGCCATTATGAAGATCTAAAGGATCCCAGAAGATCGAAAAAAAGGAGTAAGCAAGAAAATTATGTGATATATAGCATCATCATATCAGGAACAATACCTTTTTCAAAGAACTTGATGGAGCCAAAAATGCTTCAAATAGTCCACCCTGAACTTTTTGCCTAGCATATTTATGCACTTTATTTTGATTCCTTCTCGATTTATTATCCAGTTACAAATGCATTTCTGAGTTCCATTGCAAATACTTATTCATTACATTAACCACCAGCATCAAGTTCATATACAATCCACCATCTATTTTTATATGCTTCGTCAAATTATGATACTAAAGTTGAATAACACAAAGATCATCTGTTTCTGCACCCAAATGATTCAGCATCTTAGCTACATAAATTCACCAGAATCACCACATAAAAAATCTATAAGCCAAACATCAAGCAAACGGATTGTGCAGAAAACAAAGTATCAACAAGAAAAAAAGAAACCCCATTACGTGAAAAAATTTAAATTTTTTTAATACCATTCTTTCTTTCTGCCTCTTTTTCTCTGCTTTGATAGAGAACATGTCAAGATCTGCACCCTGGGAGACATCACGCTCAATCTTCTTTTTCCATACAAACCTGCAATTTCCTTACCCTATATCAGATATCATAATGATCAAGAACAAAAACTAAATGTTCATCTTCTTCACAAGAGTGCATTATCCACAAATAATTTTCAAAAAAAAAAAAGGTTCCACGTTGCAGATAATCTTCTTGCTACATAGAGCATGGACACAACAATTCTTAAATGCTCTGGTTTAACCTGCATCTCCAAATATGGAAGGCAAGAAATACCAGCAAATAGCTTATTATTATAAATGGTAAATAGAAAAGTAATGACATTGGCATAGGACAATTTCATCTTGATACCATTAGCCAACATTTCAGCATGCAAAAAGTGATACCAGTAAAGGTCACATGCATGTTATAAATCTCAAAGGAAACGTATGTAAGCTAGAGATTTTAGGTAACTGGCAGCTAGACGGTGGAAAAAGGAGAAATAAAAATCTAGTTTAGCAAGCAGTAGGCTAGCTGATTTTTCCCTTTTCTAATTCAGTAGTGGGCCTGGTACTTGCTATGTGATTTACACTCCAGCTTATTTTGCTTCTTTGAGCGAAAGCTTGCAAGCTCCGAACTACACATGATGAAGGATCTTTGAGATAGGCTTATAACAGAAAAAGTGCAGAAGACTAAGGAAAAAAATACCTCAATAATTTTTCAACTCTACCACGAACTTCAGAAACTTAAAGTTTCATCTTAGGTACGTATGAGTTCTACCCTGCCTCTAGTACTTAATTACCATGACCATTAAGCACCGATATGACAGCTGGATGGGCACTAACATGGCACTATTGCGGAGCTGACTCTTGAAACACAAGCTAGAAGAAGAGGGAGCGAGAAAGGTAAGATCTGCGTCCTTAACTGCTACCATAACAGTGACTAAAAGGATCCGTCGGATTTGATAGCTGCAACTAGATTTTGCAGAATTCAATTCTGTGACTATTTGCCATTGATATGAAAGTGTCAGGTGGGATCCACCGCTTAACAACCATATAAGGTTTAAGTTGCCACTGTCCATTTTCCAACAATCCTAGTAGATCTAGCAGCAGCATTAGATCTAAAATAAAATTAAATGTGCTTTGATTAATTCTACGTTGAACTATATTAGATGTGCATAGTTAGCATCACATCATCACCAAGTCATCATGTCACCCCAATAGGATGCGTACTGACAGTACTAACTGTCAGGGTAAAATTAAAGTTTTCACAATTTCAGGTTACAGTTGAAGAAAGAAAAGATACAGAAGGCTAGTTTTCAGTCCATCCACAAGAAGAAAGCACCCATTTGATTGAAAATCCTCCTTCCAAATATCAACCAAATCAATGAAAAAGAACCCTTTTGTTCACTTGGTGATGTCATCAATTGCTTATATCTGATAGTCTCTTCATTAAATGACCAGGGGCACATTAAAAAAATTGAATCTATCCTCACAGAAGAGTACCAATCAACAGTATAGACTTTGGTTAGTTTCAAACTCACATACAAATGGAAAATCGCAATTTGGAAGTAATTGAGAAGACCTCTTTCCGCATTATCTCATAGGAGCAATAACATAGAAAACACAAGCAACCAAGGAATACACATTATACTCTGTTTCCAAGGAAGACAGTACTTTCGCCTTAACATTAGAAAAAACTCTTCAAACTTTTTTATCCACCGCACAATGTACCAGTAGATAGCTCACATCTGTTGACATAGTTAAGCATGTCAGGCATCGCGGTCTTTTTCATGACACTATTCTCAGCCTGGGCTTTCAGGACATATTAACTTGACCATGCCTTAACCTATTCCTCTTGTCCTCAGAGCGAAAGTAATTCCTCAAACTAAATAAGATCAAAATTATGTTTTTCCCCATCTAAGATGGCCGAGAAATAAAGGCTCATGCCGTTCATGAAAAGGGCAAATCAGCATTCACCTTCAGAAGCAGCAGCCACATTATTCCTGCCCAGCCCTTTCCAGTGTGATATAAAGATTGAAATCAAGAAAATGGAATCGGGACATGATTTTCTCTCGGACACAATTTACGTACGCTAGAAAATCCTATATCTTAATTATAATAAAGCACAATCTCAGAGCTACTAAGCTCGAACCGACAATCACGATCTTCAAATCAGATTCGAAAACTCACTTCTCGTTGAGGTTTGAATCACCGAAAGGATTTGAAGCATTGGAATAACCAGCGACTGACTGTGACTTCAACTTCTTCGCAACACGCATCGCCTGAATAATTACACCAAGAAAAGGCCGATGATCAATTACAGAGCAAAACAACGAGAATCGAATCGATCAAAGACCGATACTGCTCGCAAAGCACGTACCTTTTTCTGAGCCCTCTTCGCTTTGTACGCCTCAATTTCTTCCTCTGTAATAACCCTCGAGCTGCGCTTCCCCTCGCTGCCGCTGCCGCTGCCGCCATCTGAGTCGTCACGACGACTAGAGCTCCTGCGGCGGCTCCGGCGACTGCTCCTGCTGCTGCTGCTCCTCTCTCGGCGCTTGCCGGAGCTCCGCGACGGCGACGAGTGACCGCTTTCGGGCTCCGAGGGCTCCGAATCGTCGGATCTTGCTCTTCTTCTATTTCGATTCCGGTTCCTCTCCGCAGAAGAAGAAGATGCATCTTTCTTGCTTCTGTCGGACCCCATCGCTACTCCCCGCGAACAGACCCGCGGTAGAGTTTTAGGGGTTCAGGCGCACGGCAGAGCGGCGAATAAGATTGGAATTTGGGGAAAATTCCGAATAACGCATGAATTGCCATTATTTTCTTAAATAAAAAATTTAAAGTAAATATTTTTTTAAATAAAAAATCTAAAGTGCCCTCATTTTTCCGAATAAAGGTATGAAGTGGCTATAATAATTTCAAATAAGGACCTAACCTCGTTGGTCGGCCAAATATTGCAGCCAGTCAAGATATTTTCGTCTAATAATAATTTTAACAAGAATTTTAAAAAAGAAATAAAACAAATAGCCCTCCAACCTATGGTCACTACCTCATTGCCGATGTGGCGATGGCAATGGCTGGTAGGGTCGCTGACATCTTGACAGGGCAAGGGTCGTCACCCTCTCCCAATTCTAATAATGCTCTCGTCTCTAGTGGATGAGGGTTGTTAGCCCTCTCTAATGTGTCGGCAACCCCATCAGCAATAGGGTGGCGGCCACAAGCCGAGCTTGAGTGTTTCTTTATTTTACTATAGCCTTTTTATCTTTTTTGAGTTTGTTTTTTTATGAAAAGAAAAAAACATAAAAGGAAAAAAATAAAAAATAAAACAAATAAACGAGGAAAATGCCCTTGACCCCAGTGAGGTTAATCCCTTTTTGAGACTCAAAGTTCATTTCAAACCCTTATTTAAGAAAAACGATAGCACTTTAGGCCTTTATTTGAAAATAAGGTCCACTTCATAGGCTTATTTGAGAAAATGATGGCACTTCAAGCCTTTATTTAGAATTTTCCCTAAATATCACCAAAAAACTTTAAATTATATCCAAGGTGACACAAATATCCTAACCCTTTTTTATGTCATCGAAACCCTAAAGTTGTTGATTGTTATACAAATACCCTTAACATTTTTTGGTGTCGCGAAAAAATTCAAATTGATACATGTGTGACATATATATATATATATATATATATTATAGTTCTATCTAGAGTATTTGTCACACTAATATAAATTCAGGATTTTTTATGATATAAATTTTTTTGGGTATTTATGTCACTATGTACAAGTTTAGGAAATTTATGGTATTTGTGGCATAAATTAGGATATTTCATGGGATTGACCCTGAATTATAAAATGCAAAAGGGAAAAGGATTCATTAGTGTCACAAGCGTCAACAAATTTTTCATTTTTGTTGCCTTGTCACTTTTGTCGTCCGTATATTATTTTTTTATATGGTTTTGTAAAAAATAAAATCAATTCATTATTACACTAAAAGTGGAAAGGACCAGGGAATTGCAGAAAAAAATATCATAATTCTTTTGATATAGAAATAACACCAATATAATTTATCTTAACTTACACAAGTTGAAATTATTTTATGTAGAGTTTTTTCTTTGGGTAAGGTTATTTTATGTAGAGTTAGTATCACGTAAAACCCCAAACTGGTAAACTTGCAACAAATTTACACTAAACTAATTTTTTGACCACCAAAATTCCCAAATTAGTACACATGTGATAAATTTACCACACACTAATTTTTTTACTATCAAAAATCCTAAATTAGTACATTTGTGATAAATTTACTATACGTTAAAATTGATTAATACAAAAAAAATATAAACCAGTACACATGTGACAAATGGAGGGTAAGACCTCAAACGAGTACATCGGTCAACTATCATATGTCATTTAACTAAGTAATTTGATGGTAAAATTTAACGAAAACTAACGAAAAATAAATTTGTCAAACGTGTACCAGCTTAGGATTTTTTGTGATCAAAAAATTAGTTTGAGGTAAATTTGTCACAAGTATATCAGTTTGAGGTTTTTGATAGTATTAACCATTTTATATAAATAAAATTAATAGAGCTTGTGGATCTATGAACGATCATGAAGTAAAGGATATAAGCCATGGAACTCCTATCCGAATGAGAGCAAAATGTTGTTCGTCATGTATCCAAGTCAATTATATACAAAATAAATTGCCGAAAGATTTTTCCATTTTCTTCCAAAAAGACACATATTCATAAAAACCTAATAATAAGTGATCAGTGGAATGGACTTATTGATTAAGAAATTTATTTTCTTTGATAAAAACTATTAAACTCATTGGAGAGTTCGCATCATTATCCTTCGATTACCATTTCTTTAATATGGATCAACTTTGACTTCATATTAAGAAAAGATCGAGATATGAGACAAGGAAGAGTGTATGGCAAGGAGTTTGACAATTTTGTTTTGGGTTAATATCACGAAAAATCTAAAATTGGTACACCCGTGATAAATTTATCCAAAATTAATTTTTTGATAACAAAAAACCCCAAACTAGTATACCCGTGACAAATTTACCCAAAACTAATTTTTTAACCACAAAAAACCCAAAAATGGTACACTTGTGATAAATTTACCATAAACTAATTTTTTGACAATAAAAAATTGCAAATTAGTACACATGTCACAAATTTACCAAAACTAATTTTTTTTATCACAAAAAACTCAAAACTGGTAATTCTATAAGAAATTTATCCTCTGTTAGCGGACTAATTTGGGTTTTTCATGGTATTTAACCTATAGATTTTCACGTGGACTTGCCACGCCACCATGTGTTATCAATGTTTGCAAATTTAACGGTAAAATTTGACAGAAGCTAATGCATGATAAATTTATCATAGGTGTACCAGTTTGGGATTTTTGGTGGTCAAAAAATTAATTTTGGATAAATTTATCACAGGTGTACCGGTTTGGGACTTTTTGTAGTCAAAAAATTAATTTGGGTAAATTTATCATACGTGTACCAGTTTGATATTTTTTGTAGTCAAAAAATTAGTTTGGGATAAGTTTTTCGTAAGCGTACAAATTTTAAGTTTTTCGTGGTATTAACCCTTTTGTTTTAGAACGAAGAAAGCTCTAAAAAGTGGTCTTCATTTTGAGAGGGAACTATAGGTTGGTGAATATCAATTTGTTCGAATTTAATTTTTCCATATTGAAAAGAAAATAGTTCATGTGTTAATTTTTTTTTGGGTTAATATCATGAAAAATCCAAATTTATCCTCCGTTAAATTAAATTAATACAACAAAAACCATAAACTGATAAATCTATGATAAACAGAGGGATAAAACCTTATGCTAATACATGCGTCAACTGCCACGTGTCATTTAACTTGGCAATTCGATGATAAAATTTAACGGAAACTATCAAGAAGTAAATTTATCATAAATATATCAGTTTAAGATTTTTCATGGTATTAACACTTTTATTTTTAATCCACTTGCTCAATCTTCACCATTTTCTGTGTGTTTTCTTTTTTTGTCCGGTCCAGCCACTTTCTTTTCCCCTTGGTGGGCCCATCCGCTACCCCTTTTGGAGAAAAGTCAATAGTACGGATGTCTTAGGGCGCGAATAATAATTATTTTTTCCGAGAAATCAATTTTTGATCATTCTTTGGGCGAATTTCTGAGTAAAAATATGCGTTTAATAATAATATAAAATTTTTATTTTCGAAATAGAAATTCGTTTGTTAATGATACAAAATTTCTTCTTCTCAGGCGACTAGCCAGTGAGAGGTGACCGATGTTGGGTGATGGTGGGCAAGTGGAGGAGGTGAGCGGTAGCGGAGGATGGCGTCGAGGGGTAGTTGGCGTTGGGCGGTGGCAATAGACGGTAGAGGATGGTGGCCGATGGAGGATGGCGGGTGTTCGACGAGGGGGGGGGAAGAACTACAGCCGGCGACGGGAGGCGATGGGTGGCCAGCTAGTAGCCAGGACAAGCGATAAGAAAACTTTTTATTTTTCATTTTTATTTCAGAAATAGAAAATAAAAAAGTTTTTACTTATCATTTCTATTCCAAATCTATTTTTGAAATCAAAAAATGAATTTCCGTTCGAGGCCTGTTTCGGAAACAAAAAAATAAAAAAACAAAATGGTTATTATGCGTTCCCTTAAAATGACCTGTGATCACTTCTTTACTTGTTCTTTTTCTTTTGGTATTTGACCGTAATTGTTTGGTGCCGGTCGGTCCGCCTGCACCTATGCGTAGTACGGATAGAATGATATGGTAAGTAGAGAAATGATTTAAATAATAAAAAAGTAAGAAAATTGAAGATAAAGCAAACGAAATGAGAAAATAAAAATTAAAAAAAGATGTTGTGTCAGTGCCTCCATTATATCAAAGAAGTTCAAAGTGCAAAAAAAAAACCATAATTATCTCTCGAAACCACGCTAATCCTCTCCCGTTTTGAGCAATTTGGACAAGAATCGGATTCTCCTTTGCTCGACGTAAAAACTCACTAAAATTAAGCCATAGAAAGGAAAGAGACACCACTCTAGATCCACTTTTATTTCTTGTCGATAACCAATTTAACTCGACAAGATTTCTCATAAGTTTCTCTGTCAAATCTCTTTAAATCTCTTTGATGAAAAAAAGGTTAACTAGTGGCATGCATATAGAGAAAAAGGGCAAGCTGTTTGATAAAGTAACGGGGAGTATGGGATGGGAATAGTCGGTTAATTGATACTTGAGATTGGAAAGAATGGAGTAATGTATCGTTAGGGATTCCTTAATAATTTCTCGCAATAAATACCCACCTAACATATAGTGAATTCTTTAATATATAATAATATTAATTCGACCGGACATAACATAATCAAAATCCATTATCATATCCGTACAATTAGAATTTGTAAAAGCGCAATATGATCTTTTAATAATTAATGAATATTTATCGAATTTCAAAAATAAAATCCACGAGAATAATTTAGTATGGATGAGCAAGAGCAGTAGCGAAAGGTGATTGGTGTGGCCTATCTCTTTTTTTTATTTTTGGTAAAGAGTGGCCTATCTCTTTTGTTTCCACAAAATAATAAAATCTCCCATAAAATAAAATATTTAGCAAAATGGAAGTTGACTTCGTTGACTCTGGTTTCAGAAAATTTTTAATCTAAATATTAGAGATAATGATACAAAAAGTCCATACATTTTTGCCCAATGTACAATATGACTTCTGAATTTTAGCTTAATATTCAATGTGGTCCCTGAACTTTTAATTTATTCAATTTGATCATGTTCAATGTATTTCCTGAACTGTATGAATTTGAATTAATAGAAGGATTACATTGAATATTTTTATGTACTAAAAATTCAAGGACCATATCGAATAAATTAAAAGTTCAGGAATTATATTACACATTGAGTTAAAGTTCAGGGATCATAATGAACACATTAAAATTTTAGAGATCATATTATATATTAGATCAAAATTTATGAATCATATTGAACAAATCAAAAGGTCAGGATCACGTTACGCAATAAATCAAAATTCAAAGATCGCACGTATCGTTTTCCCCAAATATAAATATTACTGAGTCGGCGTGGCGTCACCTCTAAGCCAAGTTTCTGCATATATTTAATCCCTCGCTGTTGCGGATGCCGACTGCGGAGCCCTTTCTACTGTCCCCCAACTTGACAAATTAACCTCCCCGACGCCGATCCCAGCTAGCTGCAATGGCCGACGCAAGCTCCGTTCCTACCGCGGCGGCCGAGAGCAAGCCTCCGGCGACCGAGAGCAAGCCTCCGGCGACCGAGACGAGGCGGTCGTGGGGCGACGAGGTGGACGACGAGGCGGAGGAGGAGCAGAGTGCGGCGCCCACGACGTCGGCGGATATAGCGGGAGCGGAGCTGGATGTCGCCTCCCTGACCATCGACGAGAGCAAGAAGATCAACAAGTTCCTCGACGAACCCGAGGATTCCAACATCAGAGCGGTGATCTGTCCATCCTGCGCTAGGGTTTCCTAGGAGCTAGAAAATCCGAACTCGTTTTGCCGTCTCGTTAGGTTTGCATACGCTCTGAATCGATCTTAATGGGTGCAGGTTACATCTGGCGATACGCCATATACATCAGCAAGTAGTTTCGAGGATTTGAATCTGTCGCCGGAGCTCCTGAAGGGTTTATACGTTGATATGAAATTTCAGAAGCCCAGTAAAATCCAGGCTATCAGCCTGCCTATGATTTTGACCCCTCCGTACAAAGATCTCATTGCTCAGGCACATAATGGTTCCGGCAAGACCACTTGTTTCGTGCTTGGAATGTTGAGCCGAGTTGACCCAAAATTGGAAGCTCCTCAAGCTCTCTGTATTTGCCCCACGCGAGAACTGGCAATTCAGGTTAGATTGATGGGATCGCCACATTTTCTGGCTGTCTCTGCATATGAACTCTTAACAACTTTGACCGATCCGTCGTGAGAAAGATATTGACTATTTTTTCAGTCATTTGACCGATCTCTCAGACAAGACGTTTCTTTTACTGGCCTTTAAGAATCCGGATGATATTTTCAGTGCGTTCTATATGACTAGCATAGCAAATAGAATTTGAGGTTTCAGCCGACTTTCTGATCGCATTGTGTCGGTTCAATGATGTTATGTATCTTTTGTATGTACTGACACAAGTTGTGATCAATTCTTGTAGAACATGGAAGTCTTGCAGAAAATGGGAAAGTACACAGGAATACTTGCAGAGGCTGCAGTGCCTGTGCCGATGGATAGCACTAACTATATGCCGTTTACCAAACGGGCACCTGTTACTGCACAAATTGTGATAGGCACCCCTGGAACAATCAAGAGATGGATATCATCAAAGAAACTGGGTGCAAGTTACATAAAGATTCTTGTATTTGATGAGGCCGATCATATGTTGGCAGAGGTAGTCAGCCTCCAAAACTAGCTTGTTGCGTTGTAGTTTGCTTCTTTTCCTTTTTATTCTTGTCTCTGGTAGCTATTCTCGCTCCCTTGGTTGCTATTCTGCTCATTTCATTTGGAGTCTACTGAACTAGTGGAGTTCCGGCGGAGTAATTGATGTATTTGTGCCCTAATGGTATTGGCCTGCATTTCTGTCATTCCTCATTGCTGATAAATGAACAGAATTTTGTTCTCTTCTATCAGCATTAGCTGAGCGGCATAATGTTCTTTCTCTTTCCCCCCTAGTTTCTTTTCTTTCGTGTGTGTCAGCCCAAGCGTGGGGGTGGTGGTTGTGAAAGCAAGCGTTGGGAAACTAATCAGCTTGTCCCACCCCCAGCATGCGACATACGAAATCTCAAATAGAATGAAGAGAGGAGACGGCATGGCCAAACTAGGTTGGACAGAATGTATTCTATTACCAGCGCCATCTTGTGTCCTCTTCGTTTCTTGTCGGATAGAAAATCTTCTTGGGCTAATTTTATTTTTCATGCACATTTTTGTTCTCTTGTTCAAAGATTACGTTGAGCTTGATCCTGTGGTAATAACATGAGGCCTTGTCTTATACTCTCTTCTAAAGCGTTACGATTCCTATACTGGAAATCTTTAATTTCACAATCCCGCATTAGATTCTTATTTCAGATCCATATTTTCCCCACAAGATTTAGTGGAAAATTTTATTCTGTGGAAAATGTCTTTTTTTATTTTATTTCCCTGTATAGTTTTTCTTTCTGGTTTGTTGGTTTGTGATCCTGTTTTAAGCTATCATGCTCTTTCAATTTATCATTGGCTCAAAGTTCTATCCATCAGCTGCTAATCAATAAAGTCATGGCGATTCTTGTGCTAATATTATCCAATGGTTTCTTAATATTTCCCATGTAGTTTTAGCTGTAAATTTTATGAACTTATCATTTAATAGTCATGTTAGTGTTCCTCTTTTACTGGAGATCAGGTTTATATTTAATGTGTGGTTGAATGCAGGATGGGTTTAGGGATGACTCTTTGAGGATAATGAAGGACATCGAAAGGGCCAATGCCAGCTTCCAGGTATATTCCTGAGTTTAATTTGTAAAATCATTCATAGACTTTATCTAGGGGTGGTATTCCTGGAAGTTAGTTGCTAATATCATATGAAGGTGAAGTCACATATACACTTGGACGATCAGTTTGATTTTGAAGTACAAGTGTGGAATAATAGTTCCCCAAGGCTTATCAAGTTTTTCAAATTGTAGTTAGAAGCATATGAAAACATACTTGCATCAATGAGGAAATCTTTTGGCAGTTTCTGTTGTCTTAGTCTCTAATGCATGACCTTTGGGGCAACTGGGATGAAATAGATGGAAGGAAGAGCCAATGCATTATATCTGACCGTACGGCAGAGCTAATTCTCTCAGTGCTCAGTCTCAGACAGACTCGGTTATTCGTTTCTTTTTCCATTCTTGGTTTTTACTCTCTACCATTATGAATCCATGTGGGCTCTAATTTTACTCTCTCTCTCCCTCCCTCTCTCTCCATCCCCCTAAGCAAAACCAAAAAATCTATTCTTTTGAAGATTCTATTTCCTGGTGAAGTTTTTCGGTATTAAGAACATGATGAGGCTGTTAATTAATATGTTATATCCTTTCACCAAATGACATGAAATGGAATTGCTTTTTGATAATTTAAAAAAGGGAGGATAGATATAATAGTTTTGGTAAGACTAGTGTGCAAGACACTTTTCACTGGCTTGCTTTATAATGTCCGCTACTAGACTATGAAATAAATATGGGAACTTAAAAGACCTCTCCAAACTAGGTAAGGAAAAGCTATCATGTCTGTTTTAGTAATAATGCTACCATCCCATTTCTGATTATTCAAGCTTCAACCAGATTGTCCTCTCCTTCGATTTGAATAGGTCCCACTTCTTGTCTTCATTTCCTTTCTTCGCCAAGCTGTAAGCCTGTAATGTCAAATTCCTTTACCACTCACTTGATTTTCTCCATAGTTATAGTGTTATTTGTAATTTTACCTTATCGGATGGTAATGCGTTACTTGACTATTAATTACATACCTTCCTAAGTATGACTTGTCTACATAAAGGATAAGGATTCAAGGATCAGGTTGTTCGATACTGGTATGAAGGGCACAACATAATGCTTTAGAAGAGATGAAGGATTTCTTACAAACTTTTCTACTATCATTACAAATACAAAGCCATGTTTTTTCCTTCATCTGTTTTCTTTTTATTGTTCTCTTATATTGTTTTGCTTGTTTTTTTTTTTTGGGGGGGGGGGGTTAAGTTAATTAATTTATAGACAAAGCACAACTACAGTGAAGCGAAGCATTATTTGACTAGAACCATTACCTTCTCTTTTTCTTGTTCTGATTGATGTTTATTAGTTGTAAAGTTGTGATACCCATGCGAGTTAGGCTCTGAGAGTAGAAGAAAGGAGGGGATGGAGAAAGGTGGGTCGTCATGATACAGGGTTACATTAGTAGTCGGTTATAATAATATATAACTTCTAAAGTTATACTTCTCTAGCAATGTTTGTTGGATGCTATTTCTTGTGATCACTACTGTTACAGTGTCTTGTTTCTGTTAAAGAAATGAACTTCATGAGTTGTCTAAATGAGTTAACATGGGTGCATTTTCTAATCAACTATTAGTGCGTGAAATTTAATAGATCTGCTTCCTTGTGTTCCTAGCAATGTGAAAATATTAATGATCTTGTTTTTTGTATACAAGGATTGTAAGATTATATCCACAAATCTGTCTGAGGAGTAGAAAGGAGTTACTTTGCTTTTTGGGGCATTATCTTTTAGTTATATTTGGACATAGTCAAGAGAATAACTGAGCTAAACAGAGAAACATAAGTCGGAGCTGAGAAAATAAAAAGTTTCATGTTTTCTAATGGTGTGGGGCTTGCTTTTCGTTGGGACAGGTGATACAGAGAAAATTGTTGAAGGAGTTGATGCGCTCTTGCATATACAATTTTCTTTTCTTTCTGTTTTTTTAGAAACTGCATCAACCTGTCCTCTGTTTTTGGTTTTCTAGACACCGGCTAATGTCAGGAAAATGCGCTACTACATCATTTTGTACTCTGTCGCACTCATTTTGAGCTCTACATTGTAAAACACGCATTATTCATTTTTCTCAGTCTTGGTTCTTTGAAGAATAAATTAGGGGTGTCAAAAAAGCCCGAACTGCCCAACTTGAACTAAATATATTGGGTCTTTTCAGGCCGGGTCTCCTTCTGGTTTGGGTGATATGTATAGAATTGGGTAACATAAACCGTTCGGTTCGCGAAACACATTAAAATACCCTACAGTCTCTCGGTTCCAGATCGTGAAGCTCTCTACTTTTGCTTCCGAATCCATCTAATCCAAGATCTCAATAAAGCTTGATCTAAGCAGAAGCAAACAACACAACTTGATGATGATTGTGACGGTTTTTCATTCATGGCCATACTTGGCAAAGAAAGACCAGACTAGGAGGAAAATCTCTCTTGCTCTCTTTCTCTCGTGATCTTCTTCTTCTTCTAGAGTAGGAAATCGAAGTTTGTCTGTTTCAATTTTGCTGACAGAGAAAGACCATCAACTTCAAGAATGGCTAAGTTTTGTTTCCTTTGCTAGATTGATCCTCAGAAAGTACCATGGTGAACTTGAGATTGTGCTTTTCTTCTTCATAATTGGGCAAGTATGCTCAGATGGCATCGCCTGATTGTGTCCTGGAGTTGTGGGTCACCTGGGGAAAAAGAAAACACCTGAACTTGAACCGTGTTTCTGTTCAGGTCACAGCAAACACACATCCCTTATGTTTAGCGTCAGGTCTGGTATCGTGGAAACCTGACCTGACCTGCTGACACCCCTAGAGTAAATGTTACTTTCTATTTTATGTACATGTTCCTTGTTTTGATGTATGAATTAGTTTGTGTCTTCTGTAACACTTTGACCAAACTTAGATGAGCTCCTCAATGTATTTCATGCATTTCTACTTTGCTTAGTCTTGGTTATTTGAAAGAGTAAATACTTCCATCTCCAAGCGATGTCGATTTTTGTGCACACCAAACTCCCTACCTGTGCTGCAATGTAGCTGCTTAATCACAATAAATTGCACATCATGTTAAAACACTTATTCAAGATGAGTGCGTGACTGTAAACTCGCGGCTATCATATGATGCAGTGTTATTCTCCTGGCAAATTTTAATTTTGATTGGACGATTGTTTTACTATGTATGTTAATGACAAACCCATAATAGAATTGGGTTGGGGAGAAAAAAAACTTGTTTATATGTGGGCTGACCTATCTGAGTCTGACATATTGAAGATTTACCGGATTTGTGATGCAACCTAGTTCATTATGTCTAGTACTCTAGTTCATAATGTTTCAATGTTATGCAGAATTGGCTTAGAAAGTAGTATGGGAAGGAATAATTTTCTCTTGAATTGCCATGCTTTTCTTCTTTTCTTTTTCTCATTCTGGTTATATTGATTACTCAAAGGTTGGTTATTTTGTTCCAGGTCCTTTTGTTTTCTGCCACATTCGATGACAAGGTGAAGAATTTTGTAACAAAAATAGTGAAAGATTACAATCAGCTTTTCGTGAAGAAAGAAGAACTATCCTTAGAGTCAGTAAAGCAGTACAAGGTGCATTGCCCTGATGAACCTTCCAAGGTTTTAGTGATCAGAGATAGAATTTTTGAATTAGGAGAGAATCTGGGACAGACAATAATATTTGTTCGCACCAGACATAGTGCAAGAAATTTGCACGAGACACTTGTTAGTTTTGGCTATGAAGTTACCACTATCCAAGGTGCTCTTAGGCAGGAAGACAGAGACAAGATTGTCAAAGAATTTAGAGATGGTTTGACACAGGTTCTCATATCAACTGACCTTCTGGCTCGAGGCTTTGATCAACAGCAGGTACTGCTTTCATTATACTTTTCCATTATCCGAAGTTCATTGGTCTCATCTTAGCTTAAGGGAATGCTACTTTATCTTTGTTATTTTGTAATATGTAGACATGGTGTGATGACTACCTGTAGGTCAATTTGGTGATCAATTATGATCTTCCTGTGAAGCATAATAATCCGTCGGATCCTGATTGTGAGGTATACTTGCACAGAATTGGAAGGGCAGGGCGTTTTGGGCGCAAAGGTTTGTTTCCTGATTTAAGATTTGCTCCAACTTTTACATGTTTCTTTGGTGGTTGTTTTTCTCATGAAGACTATATGTATAGTATTACGTTGAATAGATTGGTAGGCCTAGTATTTCACATTCTTATGTTGTCTATCCTCTCTAAGCCTAGTTAAGGTTGATTTCCTCTTTTCATAAAATGAGGGTTTAAGAGAAATCTTATGATTTTCTTTTCTCATCCTCATAACATACCATGTAATCCAGATTGCCACGTGGACAGTGTGTCCCTCTAATTTTGACCAAAGAAGAAGTTTCCCTCTGATCAAAACTTGGATCCCCTACTTGTTTTCCAAAACTCAATGCAGTGAAGTTACTCTTTAACTGCATGCTATGAGCTAACTATTTAGCAAGATTCGACCCTTGAATTGGTTTGAAATCCTTTGAAACTTACTCTGTCGTAGCAGCTCTCATTGGTAAAGTGCCCATACTTTCCCGCATTGACAAGACAGTTTTCAAGTACAAAAAGAACATACTATCGACTTTGACATGGTAGATGCAGGTTGTAGGTTTTCTTACCTTTCTCACTCATCTTGGAGCCAAACTTGCAAGGATGACTGTGGTATCAACTTCAATGTAACTTTCCTGCTCCTAATAAAGAACAAAATTGACTCAACCTTAGAAAGAGAAAGAAAGAGCAAGTCTCAGGTTCTCTTTGGGTATTGACCTTGATGGGGTAATCATCCCCTATCAACATTAAGCTTCTTATGTATCTACTTATTCATTGAGATAACACTTGCCTGAGCCAAGAGTTATTGAAGTGGGCGAGCTTTGTCCAAATCACACAGACAATGTGCTCTATTTCTAAATAATATCTGCTGCATTCTGGACCACTTTATCCATTCTCTGTATTTCTTGAACTGAGATGTTGATATATACAGCGATGATGTTGCAAAGCAGGGTGTTTTTTCCCCTCCAACCACTGGTGTTGGTTGATGATTTCTGTTATTTGTGATATAAGTTGTGGCTGTTGGAAATTGCATTTCCTCATTATGTCTGATGCATGCATACAAATCGTTTGTACTCTGCTTTCTGTGGATGCACTCTGCTTATAAAGAGTGCTTTTGGCATATATTATTGCTGCCTAGTTCGCCATACAAAAGTGTCCTGATGACAAGTAGTGTTGCTTTATCATCAGGAGCTGTGTTCAACTTGCTATGCAGTGAAAAGGACATGACACTCATGGCTAAGATTGAAAATCATTTTGCCTCTAGAGTTCCTGAGGTGAGTAATTTGACAAATCTTACAATCTTTATCAATCTTTACTTGTTTTATTGATCATTTTGCATTATCATTAAGGGTTATTTGTGGTGTGTTTCACAGAACTAAATTGACTTGTTTAATGGAAATTCTGCTAATCTTTTACTCATCTCTGGGTTTTTAGTGGTCGCTGGAAATTGTTATTATGGTCAACTAAAAATGCACAATATATCTATGTTCATCTAAAGAAAAGGAAATGGTTTAAAGGAACTTGTTGACACTGTCTGCCACTATCATCAACCACCCTGAGTACCTTGTATTTGCCATGTTCAACCACTGTCACTACCAGTTGATCACCACCAGCATGGCACTGCTATGACTGTTGCTGACTACCACATATTCGGTTGTCCTGTCCATCATCACCACTGTTACGCTGTCAACTTATGGAAATCAATTGTCAAGATTTCAAAAAATTGTGTTGTGAATTTCTTTAGAAGCAATATCAGGGAAAACCTCTCTCTGACTGCAAAACCAATTTACACGAAGCGAAACAGAACTTGCATATTATTGACTGCTTCTGCTATGTTGTTTTCCTTGCAGGTTACACCATGGAATAGCGAGGAGGCATTTAAGAAGGCGCTTCGGGCAGCTGGTTTGCTGTGACGATGATGCTATTTTTGTCGTTTGAGGATGTAAAGCGAGGTCTATGAGCTGGTGTCGTCAAGGTGTATCTGCTGTTCTATGAGAAGATGGAGTGTTTGGTCAGCCGCTACTATCATGGCGGGTTTTAGTTGGGATAATTACTTTGAAGAAGTTGTAGTCGGGATTAATTATTTCCAGTGAATGTGCAGCCATACGAGTCAGATTTTTTGTGGGCATGGGGGCATTTTCCGCAATGGCTCTGTGGAGGCATTGTTTTGAATTTGGAGCTTGAAGCCAAGTGGAGTTTGCTGTGACCTCTATGTAAGGAGTTGGCTAAATGAATTGCAAATGTTAAAGAAACTATCGATGTTTTAGATATGATTATTAGAGAGATTGTGTGGGACCTCGAACCTCCATGTTACCCAACGAAGCACTGAAAGTGACGCTCATTCGGATGAGTTTCGTATGCCGTTATAATGTTGCAAAAGCAATTCTTGTTTTGTTACACTGATTTTCGGGTATGGATATCGATGGTGAATATAACTTCAGAAAAGTCAAAGCTTTACCATCAGGAACTTAAAACGTCGATGTGCTGTTGTAAGAAAAAGAATGTTCTTACGCATATGAATTCCCAAAAGCTGATACACCAATCTTGTTGAGAGAGTTAAATCTGCATTTATCCAAAAAGAAAGTATAGTCCAAACAATGGTTCATCCAGATGGTTGCGTTAGTTACTATCGTTGAACGTCGGTTCTTTCTTTATGAAGACTGATGTCATTTGACTGGGTCGTATGGCAGAGGGGTCCCTCAACGCCAATCGTCAGTAGTAATTTAAACATAAAGGAGATGAGAGAAGAATGGTTTTGTTATGTGAGAATGGAGTGCACGTTCAAGTAGTAGTGGTCCTCCATGAATTAATCGTTCTGTGGAAAATGGCCCTGTGTCTGCCATCTATATCTCTCTATGCACACTTCGAGGGTTTCATCAGGTCTCTTGCGGGGAGAGAGAGAGAGAGAGAGAGAGAGAGAGAGAGAGAGAGAGAGAGAGAGAGAGAGATATGGGGATGGGAATGGCGGTGTTGGTGATTATGGCATTGCTTGTGGTGAGGATGGGAGGCGCCGATTCAGTTTCGGCTCGGGAGGACGGTCAGGTGATTCACGTCGGTGGAAGAGTGCTCTGCCAGGATTGCACCAAGGGCTACGATGAATGGGTTCGGGGTGGACGTCCTATTAAAGGTGTTTCTCTCTCTCGATCTCGACATTGAATTAAGCTATTCGCTTGCAGCTCGAACTTTCGAGTTTGATAACTAGCTCTGCCTTTTTTCGGCTCGAGCTCGAGCTTGACAATACTCAACCCGACAAGCTTTCAAGACAAATTGAGTTTTTATTTTTTATTTAGAAAAAATCAACAATTGGCAAAATAGACACGAAAATCCGTAAGCTTTACTTAGTATGAACTTATAATATTCGAGGTTGAGCTCGACTTGAGTTTATTTACAAATTGACCGGAATCGAGTCGAGTACAGCATCTTGATTTGGTAGTAGAGTCGAGCTCAAGCACTTGCACAAGTTAATAGTCGCTCAAGTTTCAAACCCCAAGTATGCTCGAGTCGAGCTTGAGCTCAGCAATGGGGCAGCTCGACGGGGCCAATTACAACCCTACACACTCGTGTTCTCTATCAATTTTGCTCGAAGTCACAAAAGAAGAGAATCACTTGCTATGATGTCACTCGCACCGTCATGACAAAATCTCCAATGAGATTCAATCACATTTTAATTCAGAGATGTAAAAGGGGGGAAGTAATGCGAATTGCAGGAGCCAAGGTCTCACTCACTTGCATGGACCAAAGGCACAGAGTGATATTCTATGGAAGCGATGACACCGATGTAGCCGGCCAATTCTACATGATCGTGAACAAGTACATCAACGGAAAGCAACTCAACGAGAAACTGTGCTCCGTGAGGCTCGTGTCGTCCCCGGACCCGACGTGCGCCGTTGCCACCGACTTTGCCGGCGGATGCCGAGGAGTCAAACTCAGCCGCGCCAGCTCCGTGTACCGCGAAGTCATTAAGTACACTGTTGGACCGCTGTATTACACATCTCCCATGTGTGAGAAACCTGAAATTGAATGAGAATGGAGTTGCCAAGTAACATCGGGCGAAGAAGTTGCCCATGTTTCTTCCTCCTCGTGTTCCAGTGTGTTGTTGTAACATCAGATCAATTGCTACTGCTTCATCTATCTTGATATTCCCGAAAACTGGCGGCGCTTCTTCTTTCTCGTTCATTTTCTCCTTGTACTAGCGATGGAGGAACCAACAAAGACAGAGAGCACTCGAATCTCGGGTAAATTATGTTATTTGACAAAATAACACTCATTGTTATTTGACAGAATAATTACCTCTGAAATCATTTTTTTTCCTCATAAAAGTACACAAAAATTCTTAAATGTTTTGCACGAAACGCAATCAAGTTCTAAATAATTTGGAATTTGTGCAAGAGTTCGCCGCTAGCGGTAGGGATATCAGGTGATATGACTTTCGGACCATTTGAGTTTCTGACTACTAATTGAGACTAAAACTCAATTTTTATAGAAATTCGAGTAAAAATCCAATATAAATAAAAAAACCTAAAATTTGATTTCCAATCTCAATTTGAACCAAAAAAAGAAAATCAATCAAAGCTTTTTCGCATATGCCGCAATTCATATGAGCAATAAAAACCATGAGTTTAATTTCTACAAGGTAATCACAATCAACAAGTTGAAATACTAATTTCTTGTTGTTGAAACCCTACAGATTCTAAATTCCAATTCTCATTAATCACAAAAAAAATGATTGAAAAACTAAATCAAACGTTGAACAATGACACGTGCATAATTGCAAGCAGCTTTAATTGCTTAATTGTCATTTGATTGATTTAAGATGATGTAATTCGCAATTTGATGGTGAGATTTAATGTTTGACTTGAAACTTTACTTCTCCCTAATTTTATATCATTGGCTTATCAAATTATCTATTAAGCCAAAGTCAATATGGGGCTGTAATTTTGATGATTGGGTGACACCACCTAGACATGGCCACATGCTGGTTTGGCCCGGAGCCGGCCCGGGTCATATCCGGGACCAGCCCGTTGACCGGGCCCGCTGTTCGGAACTGGAACCGGCCCGTGGCTACGGGCCCGGTTTCGGTTCCAAAAAAAAAATTGCTGCAGACCTAAAAGAAGAACCTCCTCCTTCTTCATCGAAACAGTTGCTCCACGGGCTGGTTCTGGTTCCCAAAAAAAAAAACTGCTGCAGACCTAAAAGAAGAACCTCCTCCTCCTCCGCTGAAACAACTGCTTCTTCTTCTTTTTCTTTTGCTCACAGTTGCAGCTCCGCACCAGTCACTAAAGCCCCGCTCGCCAAAGCCGAGCACTCCCATGTTGCCGCCGCAACCGCCGCCACCGCGAGATTGAACACCGTCTAGAGTCCGTCGATGGCGAATCCGAGGAGGCCCTTGTACTCCGTGGCGGCCGGCCTGGCCATCAGCCTGGAGAGCGGGCAGGGCGGCGTCGCCGCGCAGGCCTCGAGGCCCCCACGTTTCCACCCCCACCCACGCCCACCTCCTCCAGTCCTCCTCCAAATCCCTCTTTCGCCCCTCTCCCTTGCGCCTCCTCTGGTCCTCCCCTTTTCTCCTCCGCCCGCCCCCCGTCTTCCCAGATCTGACCCCCGCCGCTGTCGCCCCTGCCCATGGCCGCAACCACCGACGCTGACGCCCCCTCCTCCTCCCCCCTCGCTACCTTGCGCCTCCTCCCCTTTTCTCCTCCTCCCCCCTTGAACTAGAACCGGAACCGGCCTGGAACCGGAACCACCCCCTTGCGGTTCCGATTCTGGTTCCGGTTCAGACATGGCCACGAACCGGAACCGGCGGTTCTTGAACCGTGGCCATGTCTAACACCACCTACACACTTAAGACTTGATTGTTCATATTTTAAAATGTCTACAATCTGATTGCATCTTATAAAATTTTTAGAATTTGTTCATACAGTCAAATGGTTGCTCTAATTTTCCCTTTTCTTCTTAAGAATGTCAGTCATTGTTTGCACGCTAACTCCAATGACAAGTGGGTACGATAAACGTGATAAACAAAAAATGACACGGACATATGTGAGCAAAGTATTGCACGAATTTAATCCATATATAAAATTAAATTTACAACGTTATATCCTACAAACTTAAGACCCGATTGTTCCGTTTTTAAAATGTTTACATTTTGATTGCATCTTTTAAAATTTTTAGAATTTGATTATATTGTCAAATGTTTTGCTATAAGTTTCTCTTTTCTTCTTAAGAATGTTATCCTCGTTTGCACATTAACTACGATGACAAGTGGAAATATGCGAGCAAGTATTGCACGAATCTAATAGGTATATAAAATTGAATTTGCAATATTATATTCGATCATAATATTTATTTACGTGTCATAATTACATTTGGAAATCGCGTCAATTCGTGTTATTAGAAAATACTATATTTTCGTTATTTATTTTATAAGATATTTGTACATTCAATGCTTATCAATTAGTGTTACTTTGGGCTTGTCACATATTCGAATTAAAACGTGTAAATTCGTGTCAGAAATTACAAACCTGCATTCTCATTATTTTCGATGATCTAAATTTGTGTATATATATTCACAGAATAGTTTTTTATACAGAGCATTGTTTATGACCAGTTCGTTTCAAAATTCAACAAAATTAAAAATTGCTTTCTACTAGTTTTGCCAAAATAAATTTAAAAAATTATGCAGAGATATAGATATATATCTATATCTATGATTTATGTGTTAATATTCACATGTCATGAAAATCTTAAATGCTTTAAATTTTAAAAACAATCGAAATGCGTAAGAACTAAATTGGTCTAGAGAAAAGATTGAAAAACAATACAAACACGTCCCCCATGGTGACGTGGCGTCGCTCATCTCCAACCACGAAAACTACTGTAAGATTTGACGGCGTTCCAATTTCTATAGGCTCCGACGTCGGCGGAGCTCGTGGTCCCGCTCGGAAATGGCGGGTCGACTCGCGAGGAGGCTCTCGTCCTCGCCGGAACCCTCCTTCCTCGTCTATAGATGCCTGATCTTCGCTTGGTCGGGTCGCGATCCGTGTGGGCCCAGGCGGGCTGCTTCGTCGTCGTCGTCGTCGTCTTCGTCTTCACCTCCGTCGCCGGATGGAGCGGCCTCGAAGCCCCAGAAGAAGATTACGGACCGTCTATCGGCCGTGATCGACGCCGTCAATGACCGCAAGCTTCCTCCCGAACTCCGTGGCCGTCGCAACTCCGTCAGGTACGCACGAGATGAACTGAGCGGACGTGGGTCTTTGCGTGAGCGTATGCAGGGGTTGCTATTAAGCTGTTCCTTTGTTGATTTTGGAGTTGTTTCATTGGGTTGTATGATTTGTACGGTGAATTTTCCGGTTTTTGGGGATGATTGCTTGCTGCTTCTTCGGATTGAGCTAGCGCACAATTTCTGCTTTTCTATATCTCTCTCGAGATGTCCATGCGTGCTGGAGTTTGGGCTTTAGTTTGCACGATCTTTCTCTTTTAAGGGAGTAGAAATATGGGTTATCGGTGGCTGAGTTCGGCTGTCACCGGGCATTGCGTTCTATGCATAAGCACTCTGTTTTATCATAACGTGCCTACTCAATTAGGCTTAGTTAGATGCTGCAAAGTAAAAAGCAATTGACTCAGAAGATCGAGCACATAATTGTTCTCCTATGATATGCTTATAATGAACGATCCGCGGGACGTAATGCTTTTAAGAGAGATTTTTCATTGCTCGTTCCTGTGATTTTGATTGTAACTGCTTATTTGTTGCTGCAGTTGAAGTATGTAACTGTAAGGAATCCTCGGTGCAGAATTGTAGTCAGGTCGATTTCCGGATTGGGACTTATGTTGTCTTGACGGTTGCATTGAAGAAGAGAATAGGACGTTCCTTGATTTTTGTTTAGCATCTTGATGCACACTCTGTTGCTTGTATAGAAAAAAAGTCAAAGCTTAATTAGGGGTCGGTCGATGATGTTTTGCGTTACCCTTTTGGCAGATCTGAGACTGATATTGTGAACATAGTGGAGCAAAGAATATGGCATTCGATGGAGGAAGGACATTTTGAGAACTTACCTGGAAAAGGGAAACCCCTTGACCTCAGCGTAAATCCGCATGCAGATCCAGCAGAAGACACCTTGTATCGGATTCTTAATAAGAATGGCTGTGCTCCAGAGTGGGTAGAACTTAACAAGGAAATAAGGAGTGCGATGTCCGAGTGGCGGAGAGTGCTAAAGAAAGCATGGATGAGCAGAAGCAATGGGTGTCGATCCGAGTGGGAGGAGCGTTCGGAGGCTTTGAAAGTGCAAATGCGCGGTATTAATGACAAGGTGAGTCCTTGGGTTGGTATATTCAATTTGATGGATGCTTTCTTCTGCTTCTAGTATACTACTACTTTTATGGAGCGGAGAAAGTTGGTTGGTGCTGATTTTGTTAACAAGATAAATTTGTTGCGGTTGTGTAGGTCTTTCGGTATAATCTCATTGTGCCCTTTGGACGCCAGATGTTTGGGATGAAGTGGGAGAAAGAATTAGATCGTTTGAACGATGAATGACCTCTCATACAGTTGTAGTATTATAACAATATAGGAGTTGTACTTTGGAGGTGATGGTATATTTATGAACTGTTATAGTTGTAAAATGGTTTAGTGGAATGCGCTCATCGGTTAATTTTGAATTGTTTCTTGATTCCCTGATACGTTTTTTTGCAGTACTTGTGTTTTTATTTGGCAGGTGTGATTGTCCTTGGTTAAGCTTTTCGTTAAAAGCTTCAAAAGCTGGTGCCGTCTTTTACTTCTGTGTTCTCTACTGATAGAATGGAGGAAATCAACGAGTGCAAAGATTGGTGAGAGGTGCTTTGGAAAAAGTTTCTGAGACAGTGACTTTGAGTGAGAATAAACTTTTCTCAATCCAAAGGTCATACGTTGCAAGTATGTAGCACAAGCTGTGGGAAAAGAACATTGACAGATTACATACACAATTGATATCCAATCAATTAATTGACACTTCTTCACTTCATTGAACAGTGCAAGCTAAAGGACTATTTCAGCTTCTAGTTTTCCGTTACATGAGAATATATATTGTTTTGCAATTTCGGCATAGTTTGTTGTGAAGCCTGAGGATAGTCTCGCGCTTAACCTTTGTGATGTTGGTGAAGACGCATTTTGTTGCGGTTGTCCACCCTCATAGTCGCATTCACAGTCGTAATACCGTTGTGTGGAATCATCTTTCTTTTTGTGAAGTTCTTTCTTTGTATTCAAGAAACATGAATAGACTATTCTCTGGAGTTTCTCATCTTTCGCCATTGCCATGCGTTGTTCTTGAGATGGAAAAGTCTACTATTGACGACAGACTCCTTTGAGACGATAGACTCCTTTGAGCTTGCTTGATTTTCAAACTAACATTTGCTTGGTGACTGGGTGATGCTGCCCACCATTTGTAAGGAAATGCACGGCCGGTAGCTGGGTACCTGCAGAAGAATGGCAAAAACCAAGCTGAAACTACAGATATCTTCTTGCAGGTTCAGCATCTTGTGTTTTCAAATTTCCCTGTTCTGAGTTCCTATGTATCGAACTGCTTAGGTGGGGGAATGGAGTTTTTGGAATGTGATAGAAAAAGGAAAAAAAATAGTGTCGACTGTCCAGGCTTGTGGAGAACATCCTGTTACAATGCCAAAGTGTGTTTTTCTTATTTTGTGGAGCTCAATGTACATCTCATTATCAGGTATAACTATGTATCTTCTTGCTCGAGTTGGCAGCATTTCGTTTGACGATCACGATGTCCTTGAAAATGGGAACGGAGTATTTTTTGGCGAAATGATTTCGATTGTTTTCTGTTTTCATAGAGAAGTAAGAAATCATTTAAAAAAAAGATTTTAGAGTTTCCTTATTTAACAAATTTTCAACAAGCTAAAAGCAATTTTAATGTTACACTATTTTCAAACTGTATTAAGAATTACGACAAGAAAAAGAAATACTAGAAAAGAAATTTGTGAAATATTTTTTTTTATGGAATAGTGGTCTGAGCTACGGTTAGTAAAAGATATATGGAAAAGGGTACATCAGAGTTCCATAAATTGGAAACCCTGAATCATGCTGGTTTGCATAGATGTGAAAAATCGAGAGGGAGAATATCATTATCAGAAATTTACTTGGTGAAAACAGATTAGAAGTATCCTCAGGAATCGAATGCATCTTGAGCGATCCTTTTTGTACTTTTGAAAGAATGATTCGTAGCTTGAAGTACTCTTCACAACCCGAAAACAATTCCATTGGAGGGATGCGATCGTGAATAATGACTCACCATGTGCCCAGCACCGAGAACCCAGTGAAAGAAGAGGTTCCTGTAGGATCTCACGAATCCTTTCGTCCCCGTAAAACCTTTTCCACAGTATAGAGGGACCCGGTCCTCACTCAGGAAATTGCTCAGACCGTCCCACCTGCATATGACATGGCAAGCATGGGGGACCGTTTTCGAAATTAAGAATGGGAGCCAATGTCTATGGGTGTGTTCTGTTGGAAAAGGAGCCATTACTAGAGCTTGTTGACCCATGCTTCTGCTCCTTTTGTTGCACATCTGAGATCTAGCTGCAGCATTAGGAAGTCGAATGAGATTGTGTGGAGGCAAACTCAGTCGGCGATGGGACTGCGTGAAGAGCACGGAAAAGTTCATGGAAAAACCCTGACCTGTCCATTGTAAATGGTGACATTTACGCCTTTGGCTAAAAGCTTGTCCACCTGAGAAAAATTTTATGAGACTTCATAATCTCTGTGGTGGCAGACGATGGAAAACTAAAATCGGTTTCTTGTCTCTTCTCGTTTACACTGGGATTAGCTGTTACCTCTTCAATTCTTGGTTTCATGAAATCTCCATACATGGCTGGAAAAACCAGGCGAAACTGTCCTTGCCATCTACGACCCAGATGAATTTTGATTGACCCGGGGAAAGATCAATATAAAGGATTGGGTCAAACTGCAAGTAGAGTTAAATCTGTCAAACATTGCTGGTCTTCTGGAACTTACGTCACATTGTCTGGGATGATCTTTAGCTTCTCTCTGATCGGCCCGTTCATCAAGCTGCTGAAGTCACTATTGGCTGCCCATGCACCAGCTAAGGTTCTCTCTGTGTATATAGTTGAGCTACTTCTACTCTCTTTCACCACTGCGGAGTTGCTCTCAAATTCTCACATGAAGTTGTAAAAGTCCCGCAGGTCATGCGGCTCTCAGAAACTCCCTCAACACTGAAAGTGCACACCATCTTCTTGTGTTATGACAAGAACAAGAGAGAGAGAAAGATACCACGTTATTAGTGTATTGTAGGATGACTTGCTCCAGGTCTCGAAATGTTGCCGTGGAATCTTCCGATTTGCCTTCTGCAAGTTGCTGCTGGATCTTCAGGGCTAAACTGGATAGCACGATAGTTAACTTGACGTTATGCTCGTCTGTCTAGTTTTCTTTCTTTGTAAGGACATAGAAGGAGAAATGTGACTTAGACCTGTTGGATTGATTCAAGCTGTTCTCGTCGATTCGCGAAATGACTTTAAGAACAGGTCCATCTGAGAACTTCGATGTAATGCAGATACAGCAGTAAGTCACCAAGAGTCACCAAGCAGAAATGGCTATCTTCATTATGCAAAACAAACAAATTTCTTGGTGGCTGAAATCACATACCACAAAAAGTCCTCCGGAGAAATCCAGCTATCCCCAAAAGCAACTCCTATATTCGGACATTACGATAAAACATCAGAAATAGCGGGTCTCTGAGCATCGAATATTAAAAGTCGGGACAAAGTGCGACTACTTCAAACAAGTGCCACAAAGTAGTTGGGAAAAAAGAATTTCTTACCCCCAAGTTGGGCCTTCAGTTTTCCAGCTTCAATAGCTGCTAGAGCTGTTACTCCAAGGGCAGAAGCAAATTTGCCTCCATATGATTCTGCAAAGATATACAAAGGACTCTTTTGGAGGGTCTCGTTCCCATTGAAGAGCTCTATCAGCAAAGTGGTGAGATCAGCTGCTGCTTCATTGTCTGTTCTCACTAGTAAAGCTCTCATCCTCCACATAACTGAAACCTGTTGCCACTGGACTGTCCTGTGTACACAGAGGATTACGAGTTACAAAAAAACTAAGCAGCGGTGCCTCCTAAATGCCAATACCTAGAAGGGCATTCTTCAGAATGATTGTATGAAACTGAAGAGAAACTGCTACGTACCACAAATAAGAGATCTGCTTTTCGAAGCCATGTGTGAAATTCCGGGGCTGCAAATTCTCATCCAGTGGTCCGATTTCTCTGAAATTTCCAAATCCAACACCGGAGGCTTCCTAGGAAAATGAAGGAGAGAGGTAATGAAAACACACTGATTTTCATTCTATTGGGTGTAATTTCAAAGGTAAAATTCTCACGGGGCATCCTTGGTGCCACAGCAGTGCTGGCCAGGGTTTGGAAGCTTCTTCAACTCTATATGGACTTCTGTATAGCCACCAGAAGAGGTGAGCGCCTACAGCCCAACAAATAAATTAAACATTAGTTAATTCCTTGAATGTAGAATGGCTCAAATGAACATGCATATGTACAGCAATCATTTATTTGATCACGTCCATATGTTGTTTTTTCCACCAAACTGAAGAATTTGGACACCGAAACTACGTACCCGGTCGAACTTCCACATATCCCCACTGCTCGGACCCGTCACTTGTTCCTTCGGCCGAGGAAAAACGTGGATGCCCAAGCGAGAACGGGAGGAGAGAGAGGAAAAGGAAATGTTTCTCCATCACCGCCATCTTTGTCATTCGTTGCTGAATGAATAAGCTGGAGGGCTTGTTATATGGGGGGGACGTGGACGACCATGATTTTACCGTGAGGAATCTCGCCTGGGTTTGTCTCCGAGACTAGTTGAATTCAACATGAGAAAACGAAGACAGATAAAGACTTCAAGAGACCAGGTCGCCTTATTCAATTAGTTAGAGCTACGGCGACACCGTCCAAAGCGAGCCTTTTGTCCTTATCGGGTAGAGATTGGCTCGCAGGGGACAACGGGAAACAAGCGCGAGTGAAGCAACATTGTTTAGAATCTGGAATGGGGAATCTTCCGATTAACTACGAACGAGAACAAAAACGAACAAACGAGCGAGGACTTCTTGATGTGTCGACTTCGAGAACTCCATCGAATCTCGACCTCGAACAAGGGGAAGAAATTGGTTTGGGATGTGTGTTGTTTGATGAGACAACATCAGTCGTCAATTCTGTTAACTCTCTCTCTCTCTCTCTCACGTAGGATTGTGATCGGATCGATTGGGACAAAGGGAAAGCAAGTGCGAGCAAAGCAAACGTTATGTAAAATCTGGGATGGAGGAAGTCTTCCAATCAAGCACCAACGAGAGCAAAACAAACAAAGCAGGCGCCCTTCGATTTGGCGTCTTCTAGAGCTCCATCGAATCTCAAAGCCGAACAAGGGGAGGAATTTGTTTTACGGTTTTTGTTTTTTGGGACAAGTACGTTGAAAGTTCTAAAATTTATTATAAGAGTGTAACTGAGTTTTAAAACTTTCAAAAAGCGCAATTGAGTTCTAAAACTTGTCACGAAAGTACAATCGAGTCTTAAAAATCTCAAAAAATGCAATTAATAAAATGACTTGATTGGATCAATTTAATAAGTTTTAGGATTTGATTACATCTTCATGATAAATTTTAGGATTGAATTGCACTTTTTTAAAGTTTTATGACTTAATTACAATTTCGTGATAAATTTTAATATATCCGATATACTTATCCCTTATTTTATTTTTAGTAGACTGCATCAGTGCTCAATTCTGAATCTCCCTTCCTTTCTATTGGCTAAGTTTCGCTGCGTGCTAAGCAGCAGACAACGGATGAGAAGCAGATATTAGCTGTGGCTAGGAGGCGCTCCTTCATTGGTGTCCCTTGTTGTGCACATGTGGGCTCAACCACGCCCTATTTCCTTTTCTTTTTCCCGTTTTCCCTTTGTGCCCTCGTAAAAATTAGGATCACCTAAACAAAACTATTGATATTACATACTTTTGTGTTAGGATAATTAAATGTTTAAAATCATGTATTTATAACATCTTAAGCTTTTAGAGCTAGTCAATTCTTACTTGGTATTAGAGCTAGTCAATTCTGAAGTGCACCCAAGTGCGTATCAAGAACTAAATTCGTTTCTTGTCATTTCATTTCCAATAAGTCCTAAAATGCTCCTTTCAAAGTTGATTTCAACATTGTTCAACATCATCTATAGAGCCCTCGCTGACCAGAGACGAGGCCAGCCCTCCCCCTTGTTTTTTTTTAAATTTTAATTTAATTTAACTAAAATTAATGTCAAAATTATTTTTAGACGGAAATGTCCTTAAACGGCAACGGCAGGAAGATTTGGCCGGCCGGCAAGCCAGCAGGATGAGACCTTTATTTGAAACTATTAAAATCACTT
The DNA here is from genome assembly GCA_031216405.1 of Syzygium malaccense. Classification (NCBI taxonomy): domain Eukaryota; kingdom Viridiplantae; phylum Streptophyta; class Magnoliopsida; order Myrtales; family Myrtaceae; genus Syzygium; species Syzygium malaccense. The sequence continues at coordinate 37,500,883 of CM062263.1, read as the reverse complement.
CAATTTCTTATTCGAGAAAATGAGAACATTTTAAATTCTCATTTAAAATAATATTTATTTTAAATTTTTATTTAAGAAAATGAAGGCACTTTATACTTTCATTTGAAATTTTCCCCAGAAAAAAGATGGAGGCGTCGGGGGGGTCCTTAACCAGCTCTGAATAAATTCCCCTCGAAATGAGCAAAGATGACTCAATCTCCTTCCCATCTCATCCGTCCCGCGGTTCACTGTTGAGAGAGGGCCCCCGATTACACGTCTCGACCCGAGCCCACGCTTGATCGGCCACACACCTCGCAGCGGCAGCGTCCCACCACCGGGCACCAACCAACCACCGAGAGAGATCTCACCGCCAGGTTCCGTGTCTCTCCATGCCTCCCCGCTCGCTCCCTCCCTCGCCCAATTTCTCGGTAACCTCACCTTAAACGCTCTTCCGGCCAGGCATCATTGGTTGCCTCGAGAAGATAACATTGGGTCATGGCGGAAGTGGGGAGGACGGGGACGTCGTCGGAACCTTCTATCTGGGGAGACATCGACATCTGCGAGAGGTGAAGGGTTCGACCGGTTTCTTCTCATCTTGTCCTTCTTTCTTTCTTTTTTTTTTTTTGTGATTTTTGTTTTGCTCATGTTTCTTTCTTCTCTCTTTTCTGGAATTTCGCAGTTACCTGGTGTGCTCTATGTACGAGGAGGCGGCTTCGTTGGCCTCCTCTGTTCTGGAGCGTCTCTGCCGGAGCAAGAGCGATCTCCTTGGAGAAGCAGGAGATGGCCTTTCGCTGCTGCATGACATGATGGAATCAGCTGGGATGGTGTTCGTGCAGTCTTTGAAAGAAATGGGGAGGTCCCGTTTTTTATTTTTTTTTCCCTTCTTGATTTCGTTAATTAGCTATGAGTTCCCATCTGATGAGTGCGTACTTGTGCTTTACATGTTCTCTTAGTTTGATTAATACATGCATTTTGCAGCCTTCCCTGTGTGTAGTTCACATCATGGGGATTTCGTATCTCTAGCCGTTGACAAAACTTTCTTATAATCTTTGGAAGCATTTTTGCAATTTTTCAGTCTTTAGTTTAAAAACCTGTGCATCAACCTGCTCATGAGAAGATGTTTCGGGTATTTAACCGTGAAGCTTTTCGATACATCACTAGATCTTAGGAACAATGTGGGTCTTTTTTTTTTTTTTTTGGTAAAGTGAACAATGTGGGTCTTTAACTATACTTAATTTGAAATATTTCAATTACACAGCACTGATCGTGCAAAACATGAGGACATGTAGTGCATTGGAAAGTATGAAGTTTCCCTAATCAGTTGCCACTTGTTAACACAATCCTTACAATATCAACAAGATCCTTACCAGTACTGATCCTTCTGTTGAGATTTTTAGTCCCCCTATTTTAGATTATAACTCCTTGAAAGAACCATCAAGGCACATGGCCTGGTGGAAGGGGGAAAAGGGGAGGTGAGGGGGTTAGGAACAAGTTCTGAATTTGATTTTGGACGAAGGTGCTCTGGACCTACAGAGCACTTCAACTAGCAAAAAAGATCTTTAAGGAAGCTTCATGGTGGACAATTTATTGAGTGCACAATAGATAAGATGGCTTAATTATGCAAAGTCTCACGCTCGCTTTAGTTTTAGGGGGAAAGTTAAAATTGTACTGTAACTGGTAGTAATTTCTTGCAGGACTGCAGAAATTCTGCATAAGCTAACGGAATTGTTCGGTTCTGTTGCTGCCATCCCCATTGAAGTTCTCCAAATTGGGTAATTTAGTGTCTTCTTGCATTATCGCGTTTTAAATTCTACATGTCAAATGCCTTTTCGTGGAATGGTTTTCATGGTTATGTTGAGAGCAAAAGTGCAAAAGAAAGAATAGATCATTGGTTAAATAGTTTGAGTGTTTGCATTTGTTAAGTTGACATTGGCCAATTGAAGTCCTTATTGAAGTTAGTGTAGCTACATTTCTCAACCTTTAATTTTCTACCATTGTGGTTGAAGGAACACATACAAGATATGACACTGATTTATGCTCATCTTATTGTATGTTAAGCTCTTTGTCTTTGGTGATGACCCCAGACAAGCCATTAGGCTATTTGCCTATTATGCAGTGGTTTTGACTCAATATTTTGCATGACTATGTTAGATCCATATTTGGCCTGCTCCATTTACCGATTGTTATAAATGAAGCCCAAAGATCTTAAGAGGATTTAGGTAGATTGTCTGTGACGTTGATGGGTTTATTGCATTTGTTCCTTAAGGCTTAAACCAAGAGTTACATGTGATTTGGGTCTTTAAGTTTGTTTGATCATTATGTCTTCCAAAAACATCTCCTAACCTTTAAGGGCATATCTCCGGGCTAAAAAAAGGATTTTACATAACCCACCCTGAACTTTCCCTTACAGAAACTTTGCGTCTTTTTGTTTCAAAATTATCCACTTTGCACTGTGAGCTTTTCAGAAAACCTGCAGTCTATGCCTTGGTCTTTAACGTTATGAGGAAATTGTTAGCAAATGTTATAGGAATTAGAGTGTGTGAATTTGAAATTAGAGGATGCAAAAGGCTAATAAGGATAAAGCTGAGGATTTGTTTTTTGTAAATTGCTTATCATTTGTACAAAATTGACTTTAAGTTGAATCCCAGTCCAAAAGAGTTATAGAAAAGCATTACAATATATTGACATTGCTTTAAGTAAGTACCTTGAAGTTTGTATGTACTCTTGACCGCCGACGACTTGACATGGTTTAATAATTGGGTGCTTTGGTGCCATCGATATAAGTAATGGTTAGGAGTATAGCTCACTTAGATTGACCAAAACCGATTGAAAAATGTACGTAAGTTTCCAAAACAATGAATTATATCACAACGTTAGTTATGGTGTGTTTGTATTTGTTTTATAGAAGCAAAAAGTTTTCTTTTTTTCATTGCATTTTGCCAAAATTTAGAATTTTGTTCAAATTTCCAAATTCATGAAAAAGCTCTGTGAATTCAAGTGTCAACATCAGTATGTTGTTAAAGTTTCAGGTATTTTGGGTTTAAATAAAGTCAAAGTGCTTTAGCCACAAGTCATTTCAATCCGTAGTCATTATTAACTTTGAAATGCCATTGTGGCTCCAATGTGAGAGAGAGAGAGAGAGAGAGAGAGAGAGAGAGAGAGAGGGAGGGAGGGGGAGGGAGGGAGGGAGATAGAGAGAGAGAGGGAAAGAGAGAGAGTCTTGTGTCTTTTGTTGACATGATCTGTGTCGAGTTTGATAGAAGTAAAATAGGACAAACTTGACAAGTCCTGAACTGGAATATGTCGATTGAAGTTGTACATATCATGTATTGATTTTGTGTATGCTACAAACGATGCTTTTTCCAGACGTGGTAACCGCCCTACCCACTTCCGCCACACCCAGAATGCAACTTGATGATATAGTCTTATAGGTATTCAATGTCATCTCATGCACGACACATGCCTTAACTTTATTGCAGAATAAGACCTATGTTATGCTTGGTCTGTACAGTCCACTTTTAAACAGTTGTTGGTGTGTTATCACTATACATCCTTTAGTCTCTAAGAAGAGCATCTTTGGTTATCGTGTTGAATGCAAGTTAGATGACCTCTTTACATACAACATGAATACAACATGAACTTCGCTTACTGGTACAGTTTCCTATCAGGGCCTGTTTGCAGATTTCAGAAGGTTTTCCAGGGGTTCGAGAACTTCTAGAGGAGTTCCTTAGCAACTGGAGCTATGTGGATGAGAAATATTACATTCCTGTCAATGCAGAGGCAAATGTTAATTGCACGGAAATTTGTGACGGACATTTTGTTTTGGGAGTTGATAAGTATTTGGAAGTTGTTGACATTTATGCTCTGACTTTACTGGCTAGAATTTTGGGTGAATTTGAACTGGCCATAAGTTGGGTTGAGAAAGCTGCATTGCCCAAGGATAAGAGGCAGGTAAGAGAGATTTTGCGATCATATTCTTTGAGGACCATTCATTTATTGAATTATGTTATCATTGATAATTGTTCAACATTCTTGCAATTTGATGATCAGTGAGCCTGGAGTGTGCAATTTGCTTCCCATGTTTTCTTAACTTATTTGATTGCTGAAATCGCTAGCGAGGAATAGTGAAATAGGTGGAATTGATTGCTTTATAGATTGTTTTGAGATACAGTTTTAGATATCATCCAAATTAATGGAAAAGGTGTATGTTAATAGAAATATTTCAGGTTTTTTTTCCTCGCTTACTATTCTCACCCAGCTCCTTACATGGTCATGACTACCGCATTGCAGGTTCAGTTTGGGCCATTTTTCATTAGTTCTTGTTGTTATGATGATGGGACAGTAATGTGCTTGACATTAATACGGATGTTAAAGTGGAATAAGGTCTACTTTTTTCCTGTAATGTGCCAAAAGGGACTTAGAATACAGTGCATCAGGGGAACAATATTCTTTGAGAGGGTCTAGTTTTCTCCTGTATCAGTTTTGCCTTGACTAAGATTGGTAGCCTTCTGGCTTTAATCTCAATCTGTCTTAGGACATTAAGATATATCAAGTATCATGGAATAATGACATTTAAGTGGGCTCGTCTTGTCTGATACGGATCCCATACCACCCTCTCTCTCTCTCTTCTTCGCATGCGCACGCACACACACACCCGCACCTGCACCCGCACCCGCACCCGCACCCGCACCCGCACCCGCACCCGCACCCGCACCCGCACACAACACAATACACACACACAAACAATCGCGCACAATCTTAAAAATTTATCACCATTGTTACGTCTTAAGTTGTTCGCAAAAATCATATATATTGACGATGCAAAAGCATAGGGTAGACTCAATTTTGGACCTGACCCTGTGGGTCTGCTCAACTACTCGGACACAGTTCATGCTTGGGCAAACCCAGGTCCTGAAAGGACCTGATCTAGGTACTTACAGCCTGGTGGACCTTCTATTGTGTTTCTTATTATCCATTTATTGATATATAGGATTTTGTACTGATAAAATGGTGTTTATACGTGTGATGTTGGAGCAAATGTTTAGGTATATTTGGATACTGCATGCCAGTTATTGATTCAAATAAAAAGAAGAAAAGGAAACTCTGCAGCATATGCTTCAAACTTTTTTTACTTAAGATGTTCCAGGTTCTAGGTTGTAGGCCGGTTTCTGATGTGAAAGGTGGTAGCTAGTCTCTGCGGGGTTGAGTTTAGGGCATGGGCATCTTATCCTCAATACACATGCAAGGAATTTATCATGTGTACTGGGGTTTTTAAGATGCATTCTCTGGTTAGGTTGATCCAGAAAGTAGGCTCCTAATTTAACTGTTAATTTTCATTTTAGCAGTGATGTAGATTTCATTAATCATCTCCTTCCCATTTGATGTTGTAGTATCTGAATAATTGATTGTAAGGTGATTCTAATATCACTGATGCGTTTAGCATCTTTGCCATAAAACTATAGAGCATCAGCCGACTTGGCTCGTTTCTCAGTTCAATGTGTAAAGTATTGCATTGTTTGGCTACTAAAATCGTTTCTGTGATGGCTTTCAATCAAAGAATGATGCTTCACTTTTGCACAAACTTGATTGAAATCAATTTTGGTTTAATAACCATATGGTACTGTCCTTGATGCAGAATATGTTAACAATTTGTCATTTCAACTTGCAATTTGTAGGACTTGCTCAGAAGGTTGCATTCGCTATATGCTATCAAGGCCACTAGCTTATCACAAGGTCCCCTGTCACGTATGCTAAATGAGCACGAAGTTCCTTTAATAGGAGAAGTGAATGCATCAGAAGAATATATTAGATCCATAGAACAGAAAAGCATGCCAAACAGAGAAGATGATCGGAAATTAGCAATTCTGAAGTTGTATGCACAAGGCAAGCCTTGTTTCTGGTTGTTTCGGTCAATCAATGTGAGATTTGGCAATTTTCGGTTAGTCCTATCTAATGGGAAGATCTTGCTGGGATGCCTGATGCTGCTCGCATATTTCATTGTGCAAAGAAAGCGATCTGCCTTGAATAGGTAACTTGTCTTGGCTCTAATGCATATTCGTGGTACCACTTCCTGTTTAAACTTGATAATTTGCTGAGCCATCACAGAACGTATTTATGCATAACTACAAGCACCACCTTCTTGTGAAGTTAATGGCCATATATACCTCTGTCCTGCATCAATATCGATTATTGTGGATCTTTGCATGTAGTTGTGGTATTGGTGGTCTCCTCTAAGATGGACCTTCAGCAGGGATATATCTCCTTAAAGAATTATGTGTCATGTTCTGGAATTTAGGTATCATCAGCAGTGGCACCACCCTTAACATTTTTGAATTTATTCTCAAGTTTCACAGGTGTCCTACTGAGGTTATGCAAACATGCTTGTAAATCAATTCACTTCCAACGTGTCAATCAAAAGTAAACCATAGTCAGGTTGGCTTTAGGGTTCTGTATGTGTACTATGGAGTGTATGCTGCTCCATAAACTTATAAGATCTAGAACTATGAAAAGAACTGGCATTAGGTTTCTCAAGAATCAACTGTTTTACTCCAAAATTGCAAGAGCTGAAGTGCAAGGAGTACAATTTAAGTCACCAAAACAGCTTCTTTAGAAAATCAGTGGTAAGGCTGCATACATCAACCCCACCCCATACCCCCCTGTGTGGGGAGCCTTGTGGCGTTGGATGCCCTTTGTCTGCTTGACCAGTCATCTTTCATTTCTAACTTAGACATATCGACTGACCGTGGTCTCTAAAAATGAACTTCACCCTGCCATTTGTACAAGAAGCAGAACTACAAGGAGGAAATTTTTTTTTTAAAACAGCTGTTATTGATTGATGATGCAATAGTTAATTGATTAGTCTTAATACTGCAGTTGCAAATGATCTTTAATTTTTTTCCACCTTGTTTACCAACAGCTAGCTGCTGACTAAAACTGTTGTAACTGGGTTTCTGTGAGCCACGAATGTTATTTGCATTCTTTTGGTGGAATCAGTTGCATGTTCTAAACCACTTAAGTTTGTAAAGAAGTTTGGCGGGATACGACACATATTCTGATTTTGGTAGAGAGAGAGAGAGAGAGAGAGAGAGAGAGGCCTCCAATGATTATATTGAACCGCTTGTTAGGGAAGTGGTTTTTGAGACAAACTATTCGTGATTCTAATGCTTTGTCAGATTCTCTCGCATTTCAGGTATGTCAAGAGACAGGCTTTGGCACTGAAGAATGCTTTGGTAGATTTTTGGCAGCTTGCATTTTCTTACCAAGTGAACCCCTTAGCGGCTGTTCAACCCCCTGCTTCCATGCCCGCCCGGCCCTAGGAAGTGTTATCCTGGACTGACTGGAGGCTATCTGAATCAAGGAGGGGGTCTCTATATTACCAGGATGCTTTCCCCTTCCCTGGGAGACTAATGTTTGTGGCAACTCTAATGCAAAGAGATTTCACGCCTCCTTTTCAACAAATTTACTCTTTAGACAATTACAGCAGATGTCGTTTAGATAGAGAATTGTTGCCTCTCCTTGTACTTCTTTGTCTGTGGGTCGACTCTAGCCAGAAAAGAAAAGGATACTATAAATTGCGAGAAACATAACTAGGCTTATTGTACGTTATACGTATGTCGTTAAGATACCTTCAGAGTACCGAGCACCAACATATTGATTAGAAGAACAATAAAAAAACCGCTGTACTGTAATCTTGATATCTTAAAGGGAAATTTCCAAATAAAGGCTTGAAGAGAAAAGCCTGAGTTGCAAATTAAATGTCCGAAAGGAATTAAAAACTGTAAGTGCTCTACAAAGAAGTAGAAGCATTTCAGGAAGATTAAATCCAAATCTTTCAAAAGAAAGGGTTACACTTTTCTCTGCAAATCGAAGTTTCCAAGAAGAAAGAAAAAAGAAAACATATGCTTTATTTGCGGACGAAAGGTGTCCAAGGCAGATAAGAAAAATAAGCATATTAAGATGACCAAGAAGCTTGAAAAAAATAGGTATTTTTCTTGATAATGAAGATGTCGAATCCGTTTTTTCTCTTGAAGATGAACAATTAGAGAATCCTATCCGTGCTATTGAAACTTTTGATTTCTCTTGAAGATGAACAATTGGAGAATCACAATTAGAGAATTTCATCCGTGCTACTGAAATTTTTGATAGCGATGAAACATCCAGTGACATTGATAGTATATATTTTCTAAGTACAAAACTTTCTCCAAAACCAACAGACCCACCAATTGAAACAACCCTAACAATCAAAATTCTAAAACCCTTGAAACCTTTGAAAGTTTCAAAATCATCTCATCTCATAATCCAAATCTACCCACATACATCATACCTACTAAGTAGGATATGCCTATTCATGTATCACACTTATTGATACTAGAGCCAGTGCATCCATCCTTAATCCTAAAATTCTTCCTGATGAATTTTGGGAACCACATATTAGACATTTCCAGGTTGCATTTGGAACAAGAGTCTCCACAGAAGTAAGGAGCAAACTCATAAAAATATATTTTTTTCCCTAAATGCTCCATTATTATTATTTCATAGTTGGATGAGTTATTCCCAACCAACTTCCTGCTCTCCATATACTTCCGAATAGTTTACACTTTAAAGATCAGTTCAAGGAGTCTGTCAACATCAAAAGGATGTATTTTTACAGCCAGCCCAAGTGGAACCAATTTTAAAGCAATTACCGAGTTTATGTGCAAAATGATAAGTTTCCTCTACCAAATAAAAAAACCTTATTTTTATGCCTAACGAATGCAAAGATCTATTCCAAGTTCAATCTCAAAGTAGAATTTTTGCAGCTTGGAATCCATCTAGAAGATCGCCAAAAAAACATGATTATGTATTCCTAATCAGCATTACAAATGGAAGTTTGTTAATCTTCTCAAGCAGTAAGGAATAATGCTTTCCCAAAAGAAGATAGTAATAGCTCAAAAAGAAATTGAGTTCCTTGGAATGCATTTTAAGGATGGTTTTTACTATCTAGGGAAGCATATTGCCAAAGAATTGCTGAAATTTTCTCATGAAAATCTTTACCGCAAGCAAGTACATCAGTTCCTTAGAATTGTTAATTACTTAAGATATTTTGTGCCGAAGATTTTAAAGCTCACGCATTCATTGCTAAATATGCTCAAAAATAGAATCTACCCGCTCAGGAACCGCTCGCCCCTAATCAAAAGATTGGTGAGAGGTGCTTTGGGAAATATTTATGAGGCAATCACTTCAAGTGAGAATAAACTTTTCTCAATTAAACAATCATATGTCGCAAGTATGTAAAACAAGTTTGTGGGAAAAAAAATTCACAGATTCTATACACAATGATTTCTAATCAATTAATTGACACTTCTTCACTTCATTAAACGGTACGAGCTATGGGACCATTTCAGCTTCTAATTTTTACTTTCATGGGAATATATTGTTTAGAATTATGGCATAGTTCGTACTAAAGCCTGGGGAGAGTCTCACGCTTAAACTCTGTGATGTTGGTGAAGAAGCTGTGCTGTTGCAGTTGTCAATTCTCAGAGTCTCATTTAGGGTTGTAATACAGTTGAGTGTTCTGGAATCATCTTTATTTTTTGTAAATCACTTTCTTTGTATGCAAGAAACATGAATAGACTATTCTTTGGAGTTTGTTATTATTTCGCCATTGGCCTGTGCAGATCTGGATATGAAAAGTCTACTATTGATGAAAGACTCCTTTGAGCTTGCTTGATTTCCAAACTAAGATTTGCTTGGCGACTGAGTGATGCTGCCCGCCATTTGTAAGGAAATGCACGGCTGGTCGATGGGTACCTGCAGAAGAACGGCAACAACCAAGCTGAAAAACTACAGATATCTTCTTGCAGGTTCAGCATGTTGTGTTTTCAAATTTCCCTATTCTGAGTTCTAAGTATCGAACTGTTTAGGTTGGGGAATGGAGTTTTTGGACTATGAGAGCAAAAGGAAAGTGTGCTGGCTTATGGAGAACATCCAATTACTATGCCAAAGTACGTATTTTGTGTGGAGCTCAATGTACATTTCATTCTTGCTCGATTTAGCAGCATTTCGTTTCCCAATCACAACGTCGTCGAAAATGGGAATGGCCTTATTTGGTGAAATGATTTCGATTGTTTTCTGTTTTCATAGAGCAGTAAGAAATCATTTAGAAAGATATTATACTTTCCTTGTTTTACAAAATTTCAACAAGATAAAAGCAATTATTATGGTGAAGTGTTATTTTCACTGTTTTGAACTGTATTAAGAGTTTGACCAAAAAAAAAGAACCGTATTAAGAGAAATATGACAAAGGGTACATTAGAATTCCATAACTTGAAAACCCTGAATCCTACTGGTTTTCAGAGATGTGAAAAATTGAAAGAGACAATATCATCTTTAGAAATTTCTCAGTGAGAACAGGAATTTAGGAATATTATCTGGAATCGAATGCATCTTGAATAATCCTTTCATAGTTTGAAATAATGATTCATAGCTTGAAGTAATTTTCACAAACCGATAACAATTCCACTAGAGAAATTTGATTGTAGATGACTCACCATGTGTCCAGCACCAAGAATCCAGTAAAAGAAGAGGTTCCTGTAGGATCTCACGAATCCTTTTGTCCCCGTAGAACCTTTTCCACAGTACAGAGGAACACGGTCCTCACTCAGGAAATTGCTCAGACCGTCCCACCTGCATATTACAAGGCAAATTTGAGGGGCCCTTTTCGAAATTGAAAGTCAATGTCTAAGGGTGTGTTCTGTTAAAAGGGTGCCATTACTTGAGCTTGTTGAGCCATGCTTCTACTCCTTTTGTTGCACAAATAAGATCCAGCTGCAGTATTAGGAAGTTGTCCAAATGAGATTATGGGGAGGCACAATCAGTCGGAGAGGAGACTGCATGAAGTGCAGCGGGAAGTTCATGGAGAAATCCTGACCTGTCCATTGTAAATGGTGACGTTTATGCCTTCGGCTAAAAGCTTGTCCACCTGAGATAATTTCACGAGACTTCATAATCTTGTGGTGGCAGGCAATTAGAAACTTAAATTGAGTTGTTTTCTTGTTTACGTCTAGAAGGTGGCTTTCACTGTCGCACTAAATTAGTGTTTACCTCTTCGATTCTTGGTTTCATGAAGTCTCCATCCAAGGCTGGGAAAACCAAGCCACCCTGTCCTTGCCATCTACAAAACGATGAAGTTTGATTGACCCATCGCAAGGGGAAAAATCAACATATTTTTAATGTGGAATCTGGATCAACTAGGATAGAAATACAGCATTGGGTCTAGCTGCAAGTACAGTTAAATCTGTTAGAACATTTCTGGTCTTCTGGAACTTACGTCACATTATCCGGGATGATCTTTAGCTTTTTTCTTATTGGCCCATTCATCAAGCTTCCTAAGCCACTGTTGGCTGCACCTGCACCAGTTGTGGTTCTCTCCATGTATCTATTTGACCTAATTCTACTCTCTTTCACCGCCACTGAATTGCTCTCATCATCTAACATGAAGTTGTAAAAGTCCTGCAGGTCGTGCAACTCTCAGAAACTCCCTCAACACTGAAAGTGCAAACCATTTTCTTGCGGTATGACAGTGAGCAAATGATAGAGATATATACCACACCATTACTGTATTGTGCGATGACCTGCTCCAGGTCGGACCATGTTCCAGTGGCATCTTCTGATTTACCTTCTGCAAGTTGCTGCTGGATCTTCAGGGCTAAACTGGATACCACAATATTTCACTTCATGTTATGCTTGTCTGTCTAGCTTTTTTCTGAGTAAGGACTTAGAAGGAGATATATGACTTAAACCTGTTTGATTGATTCAAGCCGTTCTCGTCAATTCTTGACATGACTTTAAGAACAGGTCCCCATGAGAACTTCAATTTAGTGCAGATACCACAGTGAGTCACCAAGCAGAAATGACTATCTTCATGATGCAAAACAAACAAATTTCTCAATGGCTGAAATCACATACCACAAAGTCCTCAGGAGAGATCCAGCTATCCCCCAAAGCAACTCCTGTATTTGGACATTATGAAAAAGCATCAGAAATAGCGGTTTTCTACTTGTAGAGTGTCAAAAGTTGTGACAGAGCATGACTACTTCAAACAAGTTCCACAAAGTAGTTGGGAAAATATAAATTTCTACCCCCAAGTTGGGCCTTCAGTTTTCCAGCTTCAATAGCTTTTAGAGCTGTTACTCCAAGGGCAGAAGCAAATTTGCCTCCATATGATTCTGCAAAGATGTACAGAGGACTCTTTTGGAGGGTCTCATTCCCATTGAAGAGCTCTATCAGCAAGGTGGTCAGATCAGCTGCTGCTTCATAGTCTGTTCTCACTACTAAGCTCTCATCCTCCACATAACTGAAACCTGTTGCCACTGGACTGTCCTGCGTCCACAGAGGATTACAAGTTACACTACTAAGCAAGGGTGCCTTATAAATGCCAATATTTAGAAGGCATTCTTCAGAATGATTGTTTGAAACTGAAGAGAAACTGCTATGTACCACAAATAATAGATCTCCTTTTTGAAGCCACGTGAGATTCCGGGGCTGCAAATTCTCATCCAGTGGTCCGATTTCCCCGAAGTTTCCAAATCCAACACTGGAGCCTCCCTAGGAAATTGAAGGAGGGAGACGATAAGAAAAACGCTGATTTTCATTCTTTTGGGTGTAATTTCAGTGGTAAATTTCTCACAGGGCCTCCTTGGTGCCACAGCAGTACTGGCCATGGTTTGGAAGGGTCTTCAACTCTATATGGACTTCTGTATAGCCACCAGAAGAGGTGAGCCCCTACAACCCAATAAAACATCAGTTTATTCCTTCAATGTAGAATGACTCAAATAAATATACATATGCAGAGCGATCATTTATTTGAACACGGGGATTTATTGCCACCAACTGAACAATTTGGACACTAAAGCTAGATACCTGGTCGAACCTCCACGTATCCCCACTGCTCAGACCCGTCCCTTGTTCCTTCGGCTGAGGCAAAACGGGGATGTCCAAATAAGAACAAAAGGAGAAGAAAAAGGAAAAGCAAATGTTTCTCCATTACCACCATATTTCTTATTTGTTGCAGATCGAATAAGCTGGAGGGTTTGTTATATGGGGGGCACGTCCGTGATTTTGCCGTAAGATATTTCGCCAGTGGTTGTCTCCGACTCGTTGGATGAGGGCAACGTGAGAAACAAGAACAGGCGAAGACTTCAAGAAATTATGTTGCCTTTGTCATTTAGTTAAAGCTACAATGACTCTGTCCAAAGCGAGCTTTTGTCCTCATTGGGTTGTGATTAGATTGATGGGGACAACGGGAAACAAGTGCCAGCAAAGCAACGAGCATTGTTTAGAATCTGGAATGGAAATCTTCCAATCAAGTTCGAACGAGAACAAAACAAACTAGCCAGGAGTTATTGGATCTGTTGACTTCAAGAACTCCGTCGAATCTCAACCCGAACAAGGGGAAGAAACTGGTTTACGATTCTTGTTTTTTTAACGAGACAACATCAGTCGTCAATTCTGTCAACTCTCCCTCTCTCGCTCTCACGTTGGATTGTGATTGGATCGATTGGGACAAAGGGAAAGAAGTGCGAGCAAAGCAACATTATTTAGAATATGGAATGGAAGTTCTCCATTCAGGCACCAACGAGAGCAACTTGGAGCTAACAATACAATTTGATGGAGTGAATCGCTTGCTTCACAAACTTTGTACTTTTTGCGGAAAAATAGTGAGTACGAAGTAAATATCAGGTTAAGGTGATTGGTGGTGGTCGAATTCACCAAAAATAATTCCTACTCTCTAAATCACAAATAAATTGTACTTAGGGTGAGCAGAGTCGAATCCACATAGACTGACAAATTGTTAATTCTTTGAAAACCAAGTAAACAATAAAAGCGAAACTAAAAAGGGGGGTTTATGCAGAATAGACTTAAATAAAATAAGCAAACAGAAATTAAAGAAAATCAGATTATGCAACATCTAGCAAAGGTAATCTCATTCAAGTTTGGAAGTTGATCATTGAGTCAAATGATTAATCTCAAACACTACAATAGACTGGTTATGGTTATTGAAACGCTTCTAACAACCTAATCTTTCCTTAATATTAGATTAACCGGACATGCGCCTGTGATTAATCCCTTATTAATGAATAACCCCGACATGCGCCAAGGATTTAATTCGCTAATAGCATGAAAAGCGAGAAAAACCCAACCCTAGCCAATAAATCACACGCGTAACTTATTCAAGCTAGATCATATATTCTCATAATACAACTTGAAAATCTGGTTTTAATCAAGTCATATTATTTGCCATTATTATTAAAACACCTAAACAATTACGGGTTTGGGTATTTCAATTGGCAAACTATCACCCTGTCAATTGCACAACGAGCTCTTATTGTAACAACCAACGAAGCAATGGTAAACAATAAAACAGAGAATATATAAATACTGCAGAAATTAAGAAGGAGGATTAAGTTTAGATCTCACAACTTGAATGAACTTAAATTTTGATAATCCTTTGCTAGATTAAAAAAGAGTTAGCCACACATGGCTACAAAATGCGCAAAAGAGAAAATAATATGTTTCTGAATTTTCTGGAGTCAAGTCTCCCCTCCCCTCTTGCGTTCAACCTCTTAAATAAAAAAAAAGAGAAAGACTAGAAAAAGAAATTCTATCCAACATGGAAAAAAAAAGGCAAAAACTTCTCCCTAATGTCCCTAATTAGGAGTTCTATTTAAGTACAAAAATCCTTCTCAATCAGATCGGGAAAATATGGAAATTAATGGCCAAATCACGTCCCCAAATTCTGCGCCAGCTTTGCATCCGTGCGATCTTAAGCTGTGAGTACGGATCTCTGGAAATTGGATCTTTATATGCAGATTCTCAACCAACAGCTCAAAAACACATCAAAAGCGACCAAAATCTTCGCGATTGCATCATTCACCGTCACCTAATCACAATGCATAAAAACAAATAAATTCCACTATATTTATTTGAATATTTGCCCAAAATACCACCAAATATAATCAAAATATAAGTCAAATATACATATCATCAGTGATTTTTTAGAAATCGTGAGCTAATTGTGTGTTCAAGCATTTAAAATAGAGCGAAATAACATCACACAAAGATATATAGTGGTTCGGTTTTATCCACAAGGCTACATCCACTCTTACTACTAACAGCCACGAGTTTGATTAGAATGCACTAGTAATGTGCTGAACAAGTTACAACCAGCACATACCAATCCTTTCAGAAGATATATTACACTATCGGAAATTAAGTGTTGCTATTACTCAGTACACTTAATCTTTGAGCACAATTACAAGTAGCAAGGATCACAGACAAGGAAGAGCTTTTTGCTTAGAACGCAACTTGTAACAAATTTTTGGGTTTTGTGTATTACTCATCTCTCTAACTTCTTGGTATTTAAAGATGTTCTCTTTTATAGGCAACTTCAAACAATCCTTTGGAGATGTCTTGGAGAAGCAAAGTAGCTGTTTGGATTTCATTGAAGATACTGTCTGAGGATGAGACTGCCCATACAGTCTATCCCTAGCCTTTTCAGGCTACCCGAAATAGCTTCTGCTATTGTCCTGTCACTGCGGCTTTGACATATTGTCAAATGACCTGTTCTTAGATCTTTCTTTGCTCTTGCTTGTGTGTGTCCAGCTAACAACAGCTATAATGGTGGACCCACTGTCATGTTAAATGATATGTTGCTATAACAGTATGATCTTCCTAATGTACTTAGCTTAAGATAAACATTGTCTTGTAGCTCATCTTTGTAGATCCATTGATGTTGTTTTGACCGACAAAATAGATTCATGGTCCCATCACTTTAGTTCTGTAAACATTATCAGGAACATCTGCAATTATCAAAGTAAAACATTATACCAAGGATGGTTTTGGGATCATCAAGATTTCCTTGAGATGTTTCTCCAACAATCTCCCCATTTTTGATAATAACAAAACTATCATGCGGATGTGAATAGTAATTTTGATAAGGTTGTAGTAGAACGTAAAAATCTACTTGTGAGAAGATGTATTAGTGATAAATACACATTTGCAGATTATCTCCATAAGATTTTGAGAGAATGAAATGAGATGATGTGAAATATCACGGATTTTCTAGATATGATGTCTTTGTAAAAATGACGAATAATGTAATAAGGATTCATCATAAAATACGCTTTGAGAGACAACATGTTATCTAAGGATGTTAGTACAATAAAACAGCACATTGCTCCCCCTATTTCGATGCTATGAAGATCTAAAATCATTTATACACATCATCTATACACATCAAGGTTATCTCCCCTTTTCTGTTATCAACAAAAGAGAAAATGCAAGTAAAGAGTTATGGAAATAAACATCTTGCATTCACCAAAATATGGAAGGGGTACATAGAACGAGTAGCAATGTTAGCAAAAGAAAAACATAAGCAACAAAAAATAAAAATTAGGTGTGAGCGCGTTCTCTTTGCAAGGATGTGGCAGGAGGGTGAAGTTCAGATTCTTTAGGTTCAGGACGAACATGATTGTAGCAATTTAGGTTCAGCAGTGTCTGGTCAATCTTCACCAGATATCGGGTTAGAGAGGACTGAGTGTTCTTGATCTCTTGAACATTGTCCTGAAGCTTGGCAAATACAACAATAGGAACAACAGATGTGTCGGTTGGAGATGGAGATCTCTCAGTTCTTGGTTTACGAGTGGGGTGCCACTGTATGGGTGCCTTTGCTTTCTTCTTCACCTCCGGCTCAACTTGTGTTGCCAGTTTTGCTTGTAGAATGGTTTGAGCTTTTTAATCATCTCCCTATCCTATGAGAATTATTTATCCTTCTGATTTACCTTTCCATCGGGTGTCATTCTTAGCATCATTTTGTCTATGGTGTTTTTCCTGATCTCCACTAGGGGTGAGTTTTTGGGAGCAACATGATAGAAGTCAATGTTGAGTGATGAGGGCACCATAAGGCAGCTTCCCCGTTTTTCTCTTAGCAGTGCAAAACACGTGGATGAAGATCATGTATGCTAGGGAAAAATCCTTAGATTTGGTTAGAATGGCCCATATGACTCTTGTCTCATAACGAGATTTGTCATTTGTCGAAGATGATTTGGGACGTAGGCAGAGGGTCAAAATCTTTTGGATGAAATTTGCTTTGAGAGGCAGCAGGTTTAGGGGGACGGTTTCTCTGGAACTTCCGAGTAAAGTTTGGAGTTTTCAAGATGAAACTGTAAGCCTCATCAGGAAGCTTTTTGAAAACATTGTACTCAGTTTTGATGATATTAGCCAAAACATCCATAGTCATGGGGTACTTTTTCTTGGCAAAAGAGAAGGTGAATGAGCCCTGTTTGGAAAATGAAAGTCTTGAATAAAACATCGACACAAAAATAGGATGGACTTCATCTTTCATAGAGTAGAAAATTTTGATTTTGAGGTCTTCAAAAACTTCATTTAAAAAGATGCCATGAGCATCGAGATACTCAAAATTCACGACAAAGGGAATTGGACCACGTTTTGCAAAAGATTTAAAAGCGTCACTATGTTCTTGGCTTAAGTAAAGTTCAGAATCAGAAGATGGATTGAGGTCAAAACTTTTAGTGGGTTCAAAGTTTTGGAATACCTGGTAGTCATCGTCCTATGATGTTTTAGCCAAAACATTGGCTATACATTTTTAAAGAAAAGAAATTAATCAATTTGCCTATACAATTATATATATATATATATATATATATATATATATACACACACACACGGATTGACAACTTAAAAATCGGACTATGCTATTTGATGTTCACAATTTGAGCTCTAATCGGAAAAATACTTCGATTGGATGATCGAGAGGCACGAGCACTTATCAAGTATTGCAATACGAAGTAACTCCGGTTAGCGAGACTCCTGTGGTGTGTAGCGTGAAACCCCTCTCCCCTTTTTCCTTTTCTACTTCCTCTCTCTCTTTTTCTTTCCTTCTTCTCTCCCCTGCTCTGCGCGAACTCTCGGTTAAAAAGAAAGGAGCCGAGTGTCCAGTGTTGCTACTTTTTGACTTTTCAACCTTTTGCTTTTCTTTTTTTTATTGGTAAAAAAATCCAAATATTACAATTTGTGAAGCTAGTCTTAAACTATGACAACTTTGCGTACATATAAGCAGTAATTGAGCTACGAAACTTTCAGCATTGTGCTATGCCACACAAGTAAAGATTAGGATACAACCATTCATGGCACTTGAATTCGCAACGAAATCCCAGACCAAAAAGGCAAAATATTACTCGCAAATGGAATTATTTTACTTGTGAATCTATAGAGGTAAACAGTACCATCATCTGGGGAAGAAAGAAAGAAAGAAAAGAATGGGAGGAGGAAGGCGATGCAGTTCGTTCAGCGAGGAAGATTCGCATCACCCCCGCGACTACTACTCAGCTGCGAGAACGACCTGAGCAACCTCGACGACAAGCTATCCAACTGCCTCGCAGACCTCTCTCCCAACGACCTGCTGTTACTCAACACCACGCCTTTCCCCAGTAACGACGACGTCAGATCATCATTAGACGATGAACCGCAAGCATCCCCTCTCTCCTCTTCCACGTTTATGATGACGTCACGAGATAGGGCCGAGTCCAGAGGTGACCTCGTCAGTACGTTGAGCGACACACAACGTTGGAGCAAGCCGCTCGACGGCAGAGGCCCATCTGAAGCCTCGTTGTCACCTCTGCCGCTGTTGGAGGCTGCAGTCATGGCCAAGTGATCATCTGCCATCCCTGCCGGCGGGGCGACCACAGGAGATCGACAGACGGGGCAGTTGTTATGCGCTGAGAACCACTGGTCGATACATGGGACGTGGAATGCGTGGCGGCAGGCAGGCAACAAGCGCACAGTCTCGCAGTCCTCCAGTTCGCCTAAGCACACGGCACACTCACTCTGGTCGACACGGAAGACCCGGTTCCCCTTGGAGGAGTAGGAGAGGACTGGAATGGCTCTGAGGACCTTCTCCTCGACACCGTCGGTTCTGGCTCCGGAGCTCTGTCGTTCCCTGGGCAGATTATCAGCTGTGAGCCGCTGCCGGACGCAAAAGCGGACAAAGAGGACTTGGTAGGCGACAATGGCAAATGAGGTGGCGACAATGCCGGTCATGGAGAGAAGGAGGGGAGTGACGAAAGATCCCGACGAGTTTAGGGTCGAGGAAGACGATGTGTCGTTCATTGCTGTTCGTTTGATTTTGATTGAGAGGCTTTTGGGGTTGTTTTGCTCGCTCAACGGACGTCGCTCTCTTATGATTGATTATATTGATGGTTTTTAGCGAAAGCTTTGAGGACGGAGTCGATGCTTTCATGAAAGCTTCGAGATCGGTGTTTGACTTGTGGCTGATGATGGTCGGCTGTGCCCGTGACGATGTAAACAAGTGATGATTCATGATTTGTTCACTTCCCTGGATTGAAGAATCCACTAACCGCACGTCAAGAATTTGTGAAATTACGCAGTGTGTCCACAAACACCACAAAATTAAATTTGCGTACCCTTATAGCCATCATATTATCCGTAAGATTATTTGAATTAACATCTTCCCTATCTAGAATATAAATTATATATTTCAATTAAACATATTAAAATGAACAGTGCATTACATAATTTGAATGGATGAAATTTGATTTTTCCTATTTATATCTATCTTCCTTTCCTTACTCCTCTCAGTGTTCTCTCAATTCAAATGCTTCCGCAAAAATACGTGACATGGGAATGATCCTAATCCCAATTCGACCAAAGAAATGTCATGCTATGATATTTCTTTTTGGCCGTCCGATGCCCGTTGGATTTGATGAATATTAGACAAGACTTTGTACGATTTTGGGTTTATGGCCCATCTCCAGTGTCACTTCAACATCGTTACTACAATGACGGATAGGAATAGGATCTTAGTTCGTCCTCTAGCGCTTGGACGCATGGTGCACTTGGCGTTGCTTAAAGTGCCAAGCTGGGAATAGGACGGGACAGAGTTGAGAAACATTTTGGAGATATCGACGCTGACCACGTCTTTAGATAGGAGTAAGGTGAGAGGTGTATAGATATCATCTGAACGGGCAGTACTTTGACCTGGATATTGAATCCGCAGGACGGCGGATGGTGATTTTGTCGCTCAAGTAATAGTTCTCTTTTTTTCTTTTTGGGAATATTGGATAAACCTCATTTGTAAGAGATGATTCTATTAATTTTGAGACATGGAAATTGTATAATTCCTTCCAAGTTCTAGTGCTCGAACTGACTTATTTCTTACTTTTCCCAATTTAAATTTTTCTCTTACTTCCTAGGCTTTCACTCGCTAAATATAGTAAATTCTGGATACAGCAATCACGAGAAGGGTGAATCGATTGGAACTTAACCAAGTACGATTTTCCAAACTCTTTTCGTGAAAGTATAGACTTGAAAACTTTTAGGGAAAAAGTTACAAAAAACCCTAAACTTTACCACTTGTGACACATTTACCCCGAACTTTTTTTGTGACACCAAAAACCCCAAACTTTATTATTTGTGACACATTTACCCTAACGTACATTATCTATGGGCATTTTCGTCTTTTTGCTTTTTTTTTAATTATTTTTATTTTTTTTCCTTTCCGGCGAGGGCTCCCTCGCCGGCGCCGGGCGAGGGTCGCCCTCGCCTGGGCAAGCGAGGGCGAGCCTCGCCGGCGTCGGGCGAGGCTCGCCCTCGCCGGCGTCGGGCGAGGCTCGCCCTCGCCTGGGCGAGCGAGGGCGCGGGTCGCCCGACGCCGGCGAGGCTCGCCCGACGCCGGCGAGGCTCGCCCTCGCCGGATCTGGCGAGGGCGAGCCTCGCCGGCGTCGGGCGAGCCTCGCCGGCGTCGGGCGACCCTCGCCCTCGCCTGGGCGAGCGAGGGCGAGCCTCGCCGGCGTCGGGCGACCCTCGCCGGCGTAGGGCGACCCTCGCCCTCGCCTGGGCGAGCGAGGGCGAGCCTCGCCGGCGTCGGGCGACCCTCGCCCTCGCCTGGGCGAGCGAGGGCGAGCCTCGCCGGCGTCGGGCGAGCCTCGCCCTCGCTCGTCCAGGTGAGGGCGAGCCTCGCCCTCGCCTGGGCGAGCGAGGGCGAGCCTCGCCGGCGTCGGGCGAGCGTCGCCCTCGCTCGCCCAGGCGAGGGCGAGGGTCGCCCGACGCCGGCGAGGCTCGCCCTCGCCAGATCCGGTGAGGGCGAGCCTCGCCGGCGTCGGGCGACCCTCGCCCTCGCTCGCCCAGGCGAGGGCGAGCCTCGCCCGACGCCGGCGAGGCTCGCCCTCGCTCGCCCAGGCGAGGGCGAGGGCGAGCCTCGCCGGCGTCGGGCGACCCGCGCCCTCGCTCGCCCAGGCGAGGGCGAGCCTCGCCCGACGCCGGCGAGGCTCGCCCTCGCTTGCCCAGGCGAGGGCGACCCTCGCCCGGCGCCGGCGAGGCTCGCCCTCGCCGGATCCGGCGAGGGAGCCCTCGCCGGAAAGGAAAAAAATAAAAAAAAAGAAAAAAGCAAAAAGACGAAAATGCCCATAGACAATGTACGTTAGGGTAAATGTGTCACAAATAATAAAGTTTGGGGTTTTTGGTGTCACAAAAAAAGTTCGGGGTAAATGTGTCACAAGTGGTAAAGTTTGGGGTTTTTTGTGGCTTTTTCCCAAACTTTTACAAACTACAGGTTTCAAATCTTCTGCAAAACTGTGCAGGTGCAATGATGAAAGCAATCTTAAGCAAGTAAACGTGATAAACAAAAGAAATAGAGATATAAAATGTCATGATTAGGGTTTCGTTTATTTCGTGAAAAACGAATTATTTAAAAAATATTTTTCCTAAAAGTGATCGATTATATGAATTATAAATATGAATGAACGAAAAATATTTTCATCGTCCACGGAAATATTTAGACATAAATTGCTAATAATAATTTTAAGTGATACCAATGATCATTTTTAGAAATCTAGTTTTCAAATTATTCATTCTCTACAAAACACAATAGAGCCTAGATTTGTAATGGTTCGGCTTTCCTTTCCCCTCATCCTCTTTCAGCTCTAGCAGTCGAATCTCACTTTATCCACTAGTATCAACTAGTGTTATAAACTGCCACCACGCAAAACTTGCTACCCTAGCAATTCACATTCTGCAAGACTAGTTCGTCGTTTGTTACCCCAATAACAGAATTAACATTTTCTTTCTGCTGATGCCCCACGATAGTGCTATAGTTTGCACACTTTCCACTGAGCCCAAAGTGATTTACAAATCCCTTTGCCAAGAACCTCAGGCAAAATCACAACTCCTTGTGTTTGCAGAACAAGCAGTTTCTTCAAACACTTACAATGATGACTCTTATTTTCTCTCACACTCTCCCAAGTGTATACAAAAGAACAACAAGCATTTAAAAAGATTTACAAATTATATTGCAAATCTCAGAGTAATAATCACAAATTTGAGCTCTCCAGAACGAATGTGTACTCGCACATTCAAGTATATGCACTAGTTCATCCTCATATCTTCACAACTTCGTTTCTCATATTTACAGATTTCCAAATCTGAACTTTGAATGATTGAATCAACAGCCGTTGTATGAATCTCGTGTTTCTTTGAACAATATAGCCATTAATCCACGAAATCAACTATAAAAAATTTATACCAATCTATTTAGTTGGGCCAGCCTGTAGAGAATATTCTATTTATAGTAATGTATCTGATGATCTTTGATTAGCAACCAATCCATAAATAACGCAATATCTTTGCCAAAATTAAGTCTGCTATGGTATGTGATATATCAAGATTATATAGCCATGAGCTGGGTCTTGCATATTTAAATCTCCACTAGTTTGATTTGTATATGGAAACTTTCAAATACGATCTTCTACAATAATAACGTAGAACATATTGCACTTCTGATCTCCAAAGTCTATCAAAGTCATGCTGTTGTTACACGAGTTCCTTCCTTTCTCAATAGTTATCCAATGAACATAATATTCAAAACATGAATATCTGCATTTGATATCTCGGTAGGTTCTGATCACATGAAATAACATAGACTCATAACAGATCTTTATCCTGCGATACTTTATTCACTCAAAGAAATCATCAGATACTTTGATAAGGTTAATGTGATCTTCAAAATAATCTTAGGGATTGCAACCTTGATTTTAAATATTCCAACATTCTTTCCCTTTTCTATGATGACAAAACCTTTTTCATACGCAAAATATGAGTCATGTCTTGTAATTGCATCTATATGAATGCTCATTTATATGAATGCTCGGGGTAAAAATGCTCCCCTGAGTAAGCATCAAGCCACATAGATAAGTCTACGTATTAGAGCAAAATTCTCAAAGCATATATGGAATTGATTGTAATCAGAGCATGATCAATAAATATATCTTTTATCTGAAAATATTCCAAAATATCAGATTCAGCAAATACATATCTCATGTATATGCCATATCATGTGAATAAATCCAAGTAAGACAGTATACATGAACATCTCCAAGTAATGTCAGAGTAAGTAAGTATCACAATAATCAGAGTGCGTATGAGCAAGTACCATACCAGAGCATAAATCGAATCGGGGAATATCCACATGCAACATGACATGGTAAGTCAAATCCAAACCATGACATTGATGTGAGGTATACAATTTACACTGCGTGAGGAGTCGCTTTCATGCAATTTGTACCTTTGTTTGGACATGGTAACGTTTGTGTAGATATACTTTTTTTTTTGGAAAAGTGCCAAAAAAGTCATAAATTTTTTTTTGAATGTCAATCCAGTCCTAAACCTTTTGAATTTTATCAATTTAGTTATAAACCTTTTTTTTGCGCCAATTCAGCCATAAACCTTTTGCATTGGTGCCTAAATCTTTTTGTCTTTGTACCAATTCAGTTCTTCCGGCCAATTTTGGCCTGATGTTGTTGACATGGACACTGGCGGCCGATCACCGGAGTTGACGTGGATAAATTTTAATAATATTTTAATATTTTTTTGAATTTTTATTTATTTTTTCTCTTTTTTTCCCTCCCCTCCCTCTTCCTCCAGCCGATCATCGGATCGGCGACCGGCCAGAGGCTGGCGAGGTCCTCGCCGGTGCCAGTTCGCCGACCACTGGCGAGGCTCGCTCTCGCTAGCGACGGCGAAGGCGAGCCTTGCCATGGCTGGGCGAGGCACGACCTCGCCGAATCTGGTGAGGTCGCGGCGAGGCTCGAGCCCTTGCCAGTCGTGGCCTCTGGCAAGGGCTCGAGCCTCGCAGGCGGTTGGGCGAGGCATGACCTCGCCGCGAGGCTCGCCTTCGCCAGTGGTCGGTGAGGTCGACCTTGCCAGCGGCTAGGTGAGGTTGCACCAGTGGCCGGTTGCCGATTCGACGACCGGCTGGAGGAAGGAGGGAGGAAAAAAAGAAGAAGAAAAGAATAAATAAAAATTTAAAAATATTATTAAAAATTGTTCGCGTTAGCGCTGGTGACCGACTGGCGTCCACGTTAGCAAAATCCGGCCAAAATTGGCCGGAAGGACTTAATTGACGCGAAGACAAAAAGATTTAGAACTGAATTGGCACAAAAAAAAGGTTTAGGACTAAATTGGCACAAATGCAAAAGGTTTAGGATTGAATTGGCACCAAAAAAATGTTTATGACTTTTTTGATACTTTTCCCCACTTTTTTTCCGTTAGGTTGGGTCGAAATAGAATCACAATTCAATTTCATAATAAGAAATTTAAATTCAAAATCGTGAAATAAATGATCACATGCATAGACTCAGTTCATGGGTTCAAATTGCGATTGCTATTAGCTTTTATTTCGTTATCACATTTTGAATCTAATTTACCATGTCACGCTACATGTGAGTATCATCATGTCATGTCATTTTGGTGTCATGTCTTGAATCTGATTTACCATGTCATGCTACATGTGAGTATCGTCATGTCATGTCATTTCAGTGTCATGTCTTCAATATGATTTGACATGACATGATGATACTCACATGTGGCATGACATGAATGTCATGTCATGCTACATGGACTACAACAAAATCATATCATTTCATTATCGTGTCTTGAATCTGATTTGCCATGTTAGGATGCATGTGAATATTGACATGTCACGTGATTTTGTTGTAATGTTTTGAATTTGATTTGCCATGTCGTGATGCATATGAATATTACCATGTGTCATTTCCTTATCATGTCTTGAATCTGATTTACCATGTAATGTTGCATCCAATTGCCATCTCATGTTTTCTTGTTACCATGTCTTGCATTTGATTTTATATGTCATGTTGCATGTAATTATTGCCATATCATTTCGTTGTCATCTTTTGAATCTGAGTTTTCATGTCATGCTGTAGGTGAATATTGTCATGTTATGTCGTTTCATTTTTATATTCATAATATTGATTTATCATGTCATTCTACATGTAATTTTTTGTTAATGTCATATCATTTCAGTATCTCTTTTAAATCTGATTTGCCATATCATACTTCATGTGAATATTGCCATGTCATGTTATTTAGTGATCACATAACGAATCTAATTTGGCATGTCGTGTTGCGTGTGATTATTACCATATCATGTCATTTCGTTATCATGCTTTGAATCTTATTTGCCATGTCGTGTTGCTGTTGCACATGATTATTACCATGTCATGTTATTTTATTATCAAACTTTGAATTTGATTTGTCATATCGTGTTGTATGTAATTATTGTCATATCATTTCATTTCGCTATCACATTTTGAATATGTTCATGATGCATGTTAATATTGACATGTTAATGTTGCCATGTCATGTCATTTTCTCAATATGACTGAATTTCGAATTTGCCATGTTATATCTATGTCCTGTCATTTTCTCAACTCATGATTGAATCTTGTATCCAAATTGACATTTGCATACATACTCACACACAATTGGAGTCACGGCGCTATACATGAGAAAACAGCCTCATTAATGAGTAACGACATTATTTCAGGCATCAACGTCTAGACTCAAGGACAGTTGTCGAATCTGCCATTGCCATGCGCAGAAGTTTTATGAGATGGAACCCAATTGACAGAAAATCAGAAAAGACCTAGAAACCCACATTTTGTTTAGATTTTGTTAAAATATTTCTTGAATTTGAAACCGTTAGACGAAATCCGATCAAGATTAATTGTTATTTATAGAGGTTTGAATATTTAGAATTGGATATTTTATGGATGTCCAAAATCGAGTGAGGCGAAAATATAAATTTCGGAATTTTAGAATTTACTTCTAGGTAGCTCTTGTGGCTTCACGTTGGAATAGGAAAGCAGAAAGAATAAAAATATTCTTTCCTATTTCCTGTGGAAGTCACGGCCAAAGATTATCTAGAAGAGGACCGTGCACCAAGTTTGACTCGTTGACCGAATTCTTTCGGGATGCTAGACGTGATTTTCTTTTTTTTCGTGTTGACGTCATCCAAGCTGGTTTTCTTAACGAAAGCCTTGAAGCGCCGCTTTTGCGCGAGTGCATGGTGTGCCGCTCTTGTTGTTGCAGAGAAGATTTCTCTATGGGTTTTGTTTGAGGAATTGCATTAAGAATTCAAGTGTTGAAACCAATTAAATTTTTGAATAAGAATTTGTGTATAATTCCTTTTTGAGATTGTGAGATTATTTCGTGAGGAATTATGAGGCTAATTACTGCATGAGTTATTGAATGTAATTGGGGCTTGAGAAACACTAAGAGTATTTGAATAACTAGAGTATGGTTATAATTTCCGTTGTATTGCTTATTCTATAGTAAAATTCGTTGCTGCTCTCTCTGTAAATGTAGGTCACAACGAACGAACCACATAAATCTGGTGTCCGATTTATTTTATTGTTCGATCGTTTGCTTACACAACAATCCACTAAAGAAAGGAACCCTGAGGATCTATAGTAACGGCTCTTTTATGGAAGGATAAACTGAAGGAGCTATAAAGTGCGCGTGTCATGATTTTTCTGGGAAAATTGCAGATGGATTCGGGATATTTGTGAGGGTAAGCTCGGTTGCTCAAGCTGAAACCCTAGCTAGTTTGGAAACACTCAGGTTCTTCAACACATGAACTGAACTGAAGCTTCTTATGAAATGATAGCTTGACTCGGATAAGCTCTCACCGATCTTGATAAGCTAGCATGGGACATGCAACGTCTTATCACCGAATGCAAAGCTCTATGGGCCATTTCTAAGATATCCATGTAGTCCACTGTCTTAGAGAGTCCAATCATTTAGCAGATTGGGTTGTAGTCCACTATCTTAATTAAGGCCATTCTTTGTACTCGGCTCTGTAATCCTCCTCAAGTTTTATGGGACCTTTTATATGTTGAAGCCCATGTGCCTTGTACTCATGCCATTATCTAAACAAATCAAAGTGGATTGTTTCTGATCAAAAAGAAAAAAGAGTAACTGTGGTGGCTAACAATATCATCTAGAGGGGGTGAATAACTCATTTTAAGAAATTTGACAAAATATTGCGAAATTATAAGTGTCAAGTTTGATATAAGCAAAATAGCAAATATAAGTAATAAATTGATACACGCATGATCAAGTTATATCAACTAGCAGTGTGCTTCTATCAAACAGAAGTAAATATAGGTAGAGAGATATAAAATGATGCGCTCAAAGATATATAATGGTTGGGTTTGGTGTAAGTCTATATCCACTCTCTCATACTAACAACCTATTAGCGGAATCTCACTAGCAATCTTTGAGCAGTTACAGTAGTATTTGCGGCTTATACTGAAGCACTTCTTCCCAAGGTTAGTGCTGCTTATACCCAAGTTGATAGATCTTATTATTTCACACCTAAGCACAAACTATAACATTGATACACTTCTCAAGAGATTACAATTTGAGTACACAGAAGACTATATAAGAATGTAAAGCTTTCTCTGTTAATGGATTCGCTGTCTCTCTAGATTGCTCTCTGTTCTTCAATGTCTGTTGATCTCCATATATTCCTCGGCATCCAATCTTCCCATTGGATAATCTTCACTATAATCAATTTCCAATCTATCGTTGGATAATTGTTGAGCAAATCAAATTTAGCCGTTGAAGTCAATCAATTTGAGATTATGGAGATTCAATTGTCCATACAATCAAATCTTCTAGTTTCCAAAAATAGAGTAGCTTCAATTATGGAAAGTAATCTATCTTTGGTATTGTCAATTAATCAAGATATTATGCGTGATTGATATTTTCCACGTGGATACTTCTTGAAATTGATAATCAATTAACTTCTTCAGTTTGGAATCCAAGTCAAATCACTAACTGTTATAAATATTCATATAAAGATAGTCAGATCACTAGCATTTATAAATTTTCGGATGTGATTGATATTTCCGCGTAGATACTTCTTGAGATTGATAATTAATCAACTTCGTTGATTTGGAATCCAAGTTAGATATCATGCGTGATTGATATTTTATGCGTAGACACTTCTTGAGATTGATAATCAATCAATTTTTTCGATTTGGAATCCAAGTCAAATCCCTAGCTGTAATAAATATTCAGATAAAAATGGTCATGGGATATTTTTATCCAAATTTTTAGAGCATGTGTAAACTTGTTACTCAATTAGTATAGTTGCTTTGCTAATGTTAGCAATTCTCGGTTATATCTGGTTTTTTGGTGATATTAGTTTCCAGTTGTATCGGGTTTCTGATGATATCTAACTGCGTCTTAAGGGCAACTTTGAGTGCATTAGAAATATAGATCATGTTCACCGTGGTACCTCCAAGTCTTTTCACATTTTTGTAGACTTGTTCACACTTAGGTTCATCCAGCCTTCACAGATCTTTTTCCTTTGAACATACATTTCCCTTTAGAGTGAGTATTACCTAAAATATAAAACAACTCTTACAATTATCAAGCTCGCAAGGCGTCATTGATTATTTTGTCAATTTCAAAATATTATAGGAGGTTTTCTCAATTATAACGACTTTGAGTAAGTGTTTGGGTGACAAACATCATACATGTTTCAGGAGTTAATTGATGAACGATATAGGGCTTAACAAAAAGTAAGGACATGGTACCTAAAGGGCTTCGTGGGATGTTAATATCTCCTAGGTTAACCGAATCCTCAAACCTTGGAATTTTTAGTTTTCTTAGGCTCCGTTTATTTTGCGGAACATGAATGATTTGGAAAATATTTTTTAATAACGATCGCTTGTATCGCTTATAAAAATGAATGGACAAAAAATATTTTTTATCGTTCATGAATATGTTTCGACATAAATTATTTTCAATAATGAAAACCTTTTTCGTTGATTAATTATTTCAAGTAATACAAGCAATCGTTTTAGAAAAATATTTTTCAAATTATTCATTTCCAACACGCGGAGTCTTAAATCAATTTCCTTTGCATGTGCACTTTTTTTTTGTCAAAAGTAAATATTTCATTCATATCTAAAGATTTCAAGATGACACGAGAGATTCAAAACAATACAAATCCCAAACAGTAAAGTAGAACAATAAAGCATAAACTATCGTGATAAGCACACTCTCATCTCATGAGAACAATTCTTTCTTAGCATCAAAACAGAACAAATGGTGGCCGATCACCGAATCTCACTTCGTTATAAGTAATGAGCACACACCGTAATCTCGTTCACATGTGCACTTAGGTAGCACACTTTTCCCATCTGCCTAAGCCTTTAGATGATTAATCGATCTAGGTTTTTCGAACTGATTGATAGTGACTCTAGTATGGTGTTTTGAGTTTATGATCATGTCTGGATC
The DNA here is from genome assembly GCA_031216405.1 of Syzygium malaccense. Lineage (NCBI taxonomy): Eukaryota > Viridiplantae > Streptophyta > Magnoliopsida > Myrtales > Myrtaceae > Syzygium > Syzygium malaccense. The sequence goes on along the minus strand of CM062263.1, from coordinate 37,471,219 downwards.
CCTTATATTATCCAAATCTTGGATTTGAGAAGATCTTTGGAACCGAGGCATTACTAGCTTAAGACCTCCGGATGGCAAAATTCGAAATGCTACAATAACCAATAAAAAGAATTTGCTACAAGATTTACGAATGAAAACCATATCAAATAATTGGAAGAATGACCAAAACTCGAACTCTTTCATCTAATAATCTTTGAAAAACAATTACTTGAGATGTTCTAATTGAATATTGATCAATCCAAAAATTAATTAGGTACTAGTATATCATCGATTTAGCCAAGGATAGAATGTCTAGATCAACAACTACTTGGTCCAACTTGAAGGCTCAATTTTGTTAAGCCTGTGACTTGTGCGTATGTATAAAGACGGGGAATTTACCAAAAAAGTCATAAACCTATTGCATTTGTGCCAATTCAGTCTTAAACTTTTTAATTATGCCAATTTAATCTTATACATTTTCGCATTTTTCTAATTGAGTCCATTTGATCAATTTTGATTGGAAATTTTTTACGTTGGCAATAGCCAAACTAAGTAGCATGACCGGCATTGACGTGAATATTTTTAATTATATTTTAACAAAATTTTGAATTTTTATAATTTTGTTTGGTTTTTTTTCTTTTTTCTTTTCTTTTATTTACTCTTTTTTTGGACCAAGAGTTGAAAAGGGTTGCCGGCAATAGGCGAGGGCCGAATGCCCTCGCCGGCTAAAGGGAGGGCGTGGCCTCTCACCCAAATCCGGTGAGCGCTGCAATGCCCTCGCCAAATTTGAGCCAGGTGAGGGCGTTGCGACCCTCACCGGCCCTGGGCAAGGTCGCGACGCCCAGATCAAGCGAGGGCTGGGATGCCCTTGCTTGTGGTTGGCGAGGGTTGGACGGCGACCCTTGTTGACCCTCAGTCCCAATAATAATAAAGAAAAGAAAAGAAAAAATTCAAAAAACTATTAAAATATTATTACAAAATGTCTACGTCACCATCGACTATGCCACGTAGAACGGCCGGCATTTACGTTAGCCATTCCCGTCAAAATTCTCCAGATTGGCTCAATTAGTCAAATGTGAAAAGTTTTATGACTAAATTAGTACAATTGAAAGATTTATGGCTGAATTGGCACAAATGCAATAGGTTTAACATTTTTTTTGGTAATTTCCCCGTCTTTGTACATACGCACAAGTCACAGGCTTAACAAAATCGAGCCTTCAAGTTGGACCAAGCAGTCGTTGATCTAGACATTCTTTCCTCGGCTATTCTTTTCTTTTCCTCTGCCTCTTCTACTTTCTTCTTTTGAGCTTTGTACCCAGACTTTGCCTCTTCTGATTCAACCATCAAAATCTCCCATTCTGAGATGAGCTTCTCTCTTTTACCCTGCATTTCTTCCAGTTTCGTCTTAAACTCCGCCTCCCCCTCCATTTTTGCCTCAAGCTCTTCCTCTTCCTTGGCGAGGTCGCTCAGCAATTGCTTAAATGACACATGTGTCTCGTGATTCTTCTTCATCGTCGAAAACATTTGGTCCTTTATCAATTTTTGCAGCTCGAATTCAGCATTGTCCTGCTCAAAGATCAGGAAATCAGAGGTCAATTCATCGAAGTTTGCCCAAAATGCTTTGATCGACTTTTGCTGGTCTGCCGATAGCCCACATTGAGCTAGGCTCAAGGTTAACACTGCTTCAGCCAATCTATCCTTCATATTTAACTTGAAGATATCCGAAAGGCACTCTTTCAGAGACCGCTTGGCATTCTCAACTTCTTCTAAGCTTGGAGCTACAGAAGTCAAGAGATCACTCCTTTGATGACTGGGGCTCTGCATTACATTGGCAGGACAATCCTCGGCGCCGTTAATGAGTTTCTCGAGACTCGTGAAATACGAGTCAAATGTATCTGTCACTGTAAGCACGGGAGGGCGAGTACTTGTATCTGTTGGCATAACCATAGCAGTGGGAGTATTCGTATCTGTCGGTGTAAATACTGGAGGGAGAGTATCTGCACGAGGAGGATCAGGCTCCGCCGGACGAGTACCAGCAGGAACACCAGCTGGTGGCAGAGGGACAAAAATTTGGGCTATGACAATCAAAGTATTGTCTACTAGATATCCATTACGCCAGCAACGAAGCTCTCTCAATGGAATAAAGGATGTGAAACCCCAATCGCTCTCTCTAGCAGTGAAAATGTGCTCTGTCTCTGCAAGATCAGCTGCGAGTTTAGTGGTTGGGCATGATATAGATCATAAATAGAGTGTGCATATATAAAATAGACATTTACCTTGTTAAGCAAGAGCAACATTCGACAGCAGATCAAACAACTGGACTAAAGTTAAAACATGTTTGAGCAAAAGATTTGAAACAGCGTCCCAGAATGTTCTAGTTTACTTCAGCAAAACATCAATTTGGTCCTTCAGATTTCTTCAGAATCGAATCTACACTCGCCATCCACTTTGGACATGGTGAATATTATTCACTCTTTCAAACCTAATCCGGGTGTCTAAATGTCCATACGGTTTTAAAGTAATTCACCTATCCAAAGAGAGGTAGAGTGACAAAATCACATGTTTCCCGTTACTTAAATTTTACTGATCTTACATGAACGAACAAAAGAACTCAGATCATCGCCTATCAGCCTTTCAGAAATAGACTAACGGCAAGATTAAATAAGAGAACCATCTAGCTAGGGGAAAAAGAGGTCCTGGAGTAGACAACTCATACCCTTCTTCTTTGAAGAACCAGAATTCATCTGATTAACCAGGGTCAATTTGAACCGTGCAAATCTAGACCATCCGTTTGGAAGTCTTGCAGGATCCGCAACACTCAAATACAGTGCCAAAGAGTTGGTGCTATTGCCTTTTGGGTAGATCAACAGGCGCCTGCTCCGAATCAAGCCAACCGCATAATAAGATACATAATTTAATGACCGCTGAAAATGAAACAGTGTTTACCAGTCGTGGCCGCGAACGATGAACACTTGAGAGTAGTACTTGGCTGAACTTAAGCTATTGAAGTTGGTGATTTTCCATATGTATTTCCATGAGGTTACAATTTGTTCACCCACCATTTCCTGCTTCTCCATTGACAAAAGTTCATCACTCCTTCTGATGAATTAATAGCAGATACATGATTCTTTAACATCAAAATCACACCACTAATATACTTGCCGAGTTATGAAAACAAGAAAAGATAGGGCGTGATTCTCGACGTTATGTGACTAGTTACGATTGCAATTCGGAGACAAGAACTTGGGATTTTGACAGAGAAAGGACACCCACCTCTCTGTTTGAGCATGGTACGAGCTCAGATTCACCGGTTAATGCTACAACAGTCCGACGATGAGAAGGGAACCCGCAAAAGATGCTCATCGTGTTTTTCAGCAGACCACTTTGCTCAGATCAGAAAAATTGTGTGTAATTGCATTATTAAATCTTGGGTGGACGCGGTTTGGTTGACCGGAGATACCGAGTAAACGGTGTTGCTTGTTCCCTACTCTATCATATACAGCCACCTGACCCTCGCCATTGACTTTAATTGCCTATGAAACGTCTCTATGTCCTTCCACTATTCAATTCGGTGTTCTCATTGAGTTTCCAAGAGGACAATTCTGGCAACTGGTAATTGAAATCCTTGATTGATTTGTCTTAGTAATTTATGAGACATTTAATTTCCTGATGATAAGTGAACTACTTACCCAGTTACATGTCTGTAAATTACCAACTTACGTCTAATTTACGATACCGGTTGTCGTCAAAATTTACCAATATTATTGATATTCAGCCCACGCCCACGGCAAAATTCGAAAAATTCACCGACTGCTAATTAAATTTACTAATTTTTAGTCAATTAATATGTTGCCAACTTACATTTGAATTTTGCCTGTGAATTTTTAAAATCTACCTATACTATAGTTATTGTAACTGTAAACATCCAAAAAAGTTATCAACTGACAGTCAAATATCCATGTGTAGTTGATCAGTAAACTTACCGACTTTTGTTACAATTTGATCGATGAGTATCCCAATTTTACCTGTATATGAATCTCGAGGTACTATAAATGTATTAAACAGTTCACCTTATACTGTCCGGCACCGGGGTCCCAAACCCGGCTTCTTGTTGTCAGTGACTTAGCAGTGTCTTTTGTGTTGCATTGAATTATCAATGTAGCTGATTTCTACTGCCACATTAAGCAGTGACACATAAACTTCCCATATGAAATTAAATTTAGATTTTATTTTTGAAGAGTTGCTAATGTCTGAAGACTGAGGTCTCCTATTAGTAACAGTTATAGAGAAGTACTACCATAGACTAATGGATATACTAAGGAAAAAAACAAGAAATCCGCCAAAGCATTGAGATAAATTACAAACAGACAGAAGTAGATAAGGAACTTACGAATTTATTACACATTTTCCTTGGATGGCAAAAAATATTTGTTAAATTATGTCTAGAATTTAAGCCCGTATACGAAACCTAACCCGGTTGGAATATATAGACCGATCCATATTGCGAGAAAATGGATTCTCTACCTGCTGAATTTCTATATTTTTACGAGTTGGAGATCAAGACAAAAGGGAGCTCAAGACACTCAGATTTATGTGCTGTGAGCCTTTAATTCAATTGAGTTATATATCTATCCACATTGTGAGATTGTGGTTAATCTAAATGTGGAAAACATTCGAGCGTGTGAACAATTACAATTCTGATTCTCCGATTATTAGTGGATTATTGCTGCTAACTCTTCCCGTGGAGCAGGTACCGATAATTTAGGTTTGTGATTCAATCCAAGCATCAATATTTACTCAACGTAAATGTCTGGTGTTTTTTTATTATTCATCATTTATTACTATGATGATTTTGCATTGATTTAATTGCAAGATCCTATTAATTTCCTCGTTATATTATAACAATAACCATATTAACCACATGGACCTGAAATAACTGAACACAAGTAAAAGGTCAGTATAGATAGTAGCAGTGAATCAGTTGATACCTTAAATTTTCCTTATTTTTCAATGTCGCTCATGATATTTTTTTTCAATTTAGTCACTGAATTTAAAAAATCAGCTCAATCTGACACTTTCGTTAGATATAAAACCATGCCGCGTGCTTTCCTTTACTGACATGGACCGTTGATTTAGCGATAATTGGAAAAGAAATGACGGTTTGTTTCTAAATAAATTTTAAAAAATTCTTCTTTTTCTTCTTTTCTTGTATCATTATTTTTTTTCTTCCGTTTCTTGCTTTGCCGTCCGTTACCACCATTGTAGCCGCCTTCCATTACGAATAGTGTGCATGGTGGCAGACTCTATTGTAATGGATGCGTTCGAGCACAGTGGTGGGAAGGCGATGGTGTTGTTTAACTCCAGCCGCAGTTGTTTAGGCGTGGCGAAAGCGTTGACCTTAGCTAACGCCGTCAACTTTTTTAACCCAACCACTATATATTGAGTGGATTTTCAAAAGTTTACATACTATTTTCGGACATTTGGATCACTTAAGAAAATGAGTCAATAGAAAATATTTTCCTAGTCAAATAAAAATCTATGCTTAAATTCAAAAAAATAACTTCCTCTCTAAAAAATCGAAAATCATTTTCAAAAATATAACTACAGCGCTTGAACAAGAAACTCCACCTTTGGATATGGAAAGCCCAACACTTGTTACTGGCCCCTTGATAGTGGGCCAAGACCAGGGCCTAGTTTGCCCCGACTAGGGTCGAAAAAGTCTCGGCCTAGGTCCACAAAGGCTGGGCTCGCGACACCTTGGCGCCCCGACCAGGGTCCATAGAGGTCGGGGCCAAGGCATTGGTACTCATGCTTGGATCTCTAACACCCATGTCTGAGTCCATTGAGGTTGAGCTCAGGTCCATAACACCCAAGCACAGGTCTCGTGCCAAGGATTGGGTCCATCAAGGTTGAGACCGTGACCTTGGTGCTAGTGCTTGAGTCCTTGGCACCCAGGGCTGTGTCCATAGAGGCCGGGCTTAGGTCTTTCAAGGTCAGAACCAGGTCCTCGACGCCTATGTCCATGTCCATTGAGGCCAAGCCTGGAAGCTTGCCACTTGTTCCAAAGACCCATCACCCATGCCCAAGTCCTGGGTCCATCGAGGTAGGGTTCCAGGCGCCGAAGCTTGGGTCAATCAAAGCTAGGCTTGAGACCTTGACGCATGCTCCTAGGTCCATTGAGGCCAGGTCCATGTCTATTGAGGTCAGGCCTAGGATCTCGGTGCCCGAGCTTGGGTCCTTGACACTTATGCCCGAGTCCATTGAGGTCGGGATCAGTCAAAGTTCGTTCCCCAGTCCTTGGCGCCTGGGTCCATCGAGGCCATGCCCGAGTTAGGGTCCACTGAGGCCGAACTTGAGACCTTGGTGCCCATACCTGGTTCCTAGATTGCTTATGCGCAAGTTATTAGTGCTCGAATAATGTATACCTTTGGAAAATCTCTGATTTTCTCTTACCAAACGACGAAAAATATATTTCAAAATAATTTCAGGTTTCAGCCAAACACCAGAAAATATTATCATTTTCTTGGAAAATGGGTGTGTTTGTTTGAGAAAAAGTGTTTTCCGGGAATCTACTTTTTGGACTTTCACCGTTTGATTCGTCGAAAATGATAAGTTAACCGAAAACACTTTCCGGTCAAGGAAAACATTCATGTATAAAATTAGAAAAGTGAATTCCCTAATCTAAGAAGGTAAAAACACTTTTCGAAATTGCTCATCTTAAATTTGCTAATATTTTATTTTTTTTCTCTTTTTCTTTTCTTTCTTTATGTTTTTCCTTCTTCATCCCTATGCCAGTCGCCGACCTTGGTGATGGCCGGAAACCATCCACAAGCGCGGGCCACTAAGGCCGAGCTCACCAGCTTATGCTTGACACCTAAATTTTGGCGCATCATTTAATGTTAATTGCATAGAAAATTAGGAATTAAAATTTTAATCCCTGAACAAAAAAAAATTATTAAAATTGCATAGCATATAGTTTAGGTTCATATAGATTAATTGCATTCCGCATCAGATCGGCGGTGGCAAGTGAGCTTAAAATTCATCACGTAAATCAAGCTCGGGCACCGAACGAAACTCGACTCACTCGGAAGACGGAGGCCGAAAATCACATGTGAAAAGGGCTCGGTTGTCTTAATTTGAGCTTAAATTAGCCCATCAAGTTAATTGAATAAAAGCCCGAATTAATTCAACAAATTTGGAATTAAAATGAAAATTAAAGCCTAAGCCCAAGCCTAAGCCCATTAGGACTAGAAAGCCCATCTAATTGACCTAGGTTAGTGTTATATATACATCATTAGATCAGGATTTTGGAGGGATTTTCTCATAATTTTCAAATCAGAATTTTTTAGAGAGACACACGAGAGAATTTTCAGGAAAAAACGGAGAGAAAATTGAGAGAAAAGAGAGTGAGCTCGGCCAAGTCTTTGGTGGTTGAATTTCCTTCCCTCATGACCAAAACTGTGGCCACGCCTTTGACGATTTGCTGCTGCCCCTTTCGTTCCTCCACGTGACAACCCCGCTGCAATCGCCAGCATCTTCCACTGCTCCAGACCAGCAGCCCCGTAGCGCTTTTGATTAATTCCTTGCAGGTTCTCGGTGAAGTTCCAAGCTGTTCAGAACAAATCAGCGTTCCTGCATCAATCCAACGTCCACGTACAGCAGCAAATTTTCGCTTCTTTCCTCGCCAGTCCAGCAATTTCACGGCCACCGAAGGTCTTGCAACCTCAGTTTCTAGCGAGGTCCATCGTTCTTCAGCCTCGAAGGTCCCTGCACAATACGTTGCACCAGCCTTCTGACGACGCGGCTCCAAGCCCTCTGCCGCTGCTGCTTCCCTACCACGACACCAACGACACAGCAGGCCCCGACCAAGAAGCGAGCACCACCACCATCGCATCGCTGTCTCCACCGTGTGCCACCGCCAAGCCGAGTCGTGACGATTTTCTGTTTCGCAGGTCCACGCTCTCAAGTCATTCCTACTGGTTTTCCATGAAGCCATTGCAACGTCCTCACCCAGATTAGCCGTTGCCCTGCACCGCCACTGCCTACCTGCTATCTCCGCTGCTCCTTGCCGCGACGTTCGCACTGCTGCTCCATCGCCGTTGCCCCGCCGCGCCACTGTCCCCACTGTGTCTCGCCGTTGCCGCTCCCGACGCACCGCCGATCCGCAATCCCGATCCGCTGCAAATTCAAATTTGGAAATAAATCTGCAAATCAGGTAATTATCCTATCCTAATTTGATTTGAATATTTTGTTGCCTAATTTGTGCTTATTGATATCTAATTTTGTATATTTGAATAATAGGCAATATCTCACTTAGGATTTATTTATTTTTTTTTGAAATCTTAGATATCTATTATTTGTCAAATTTGGATAAAATTTAGAATTTCAAAATCCTTTGAATATATCCAAGATATTTGAGATATCTAATTTTTTTCAAGATGTGATCGATTAGGAAAATTTCCTAATCCGCAACCGCACACGTGGAAATAAATCTATCTATCAGGCTTTAGATAGAGTTATTTTCATAGCGGGTATTTCGAATTTTAGGGTCGATCTGTTAGGCTTCAGATCGAAACTTAATTCGAAAGATTTCGCGGTTATATTTTTTTTACTTGATTTTAATTTCGAATTTCGATAAAAAAAATACCAAAAAGATTGCTTTAGATTAGGTCAATTTCTTTAAAATTGCATGTTTAGATAATTGTTTTTTTTAATTCCGAATTTCATTAAAAAAATACAAAAAAAATATAATAATATGCCCGTCATTAGAAATAAGTCACGTCGTCGCATGACATATAGTTTGCATGTTAGGTTGCATTAATCGCATGTCAATTTTTGCACGTCATTACATATAGGCTAGCTTTCATTTAAATAAATAAAAATCAAAAAATTTCTGCACCTTTGAACTCTAAGTTAGGATTTATCAAAATTGTCAAATTGAGTATTTTTCTCGAAATTGGTACCGAAAGGGCGTTAGGGAATCTAGCGTAACCAAGTCCCCGAATTTATGATTTCTGGTTCGTAGAAATAAAATAGTACTCCCGCTATTTTATTTAGGTTTCTAATCAACCTACCCTAAATGATTAGTGGCGACTCCCGTTGAAAATATTTGCATGCTCACAATTGGACCTAAGTTGCGATTTGGTAGAGTTTGGGAGAACTCGAGCTAGGTTAGTTAACTTAATTGATCTAGTAATCCATTAGCCTAAGATTGAAAACTCGATTTTTTTTTTAGGTCGCGACAATGCCCAGGACCATCAAGGCCGAGCCCAAACACCTCGTGCTCGTACCTAATGCCGCGACACTCGAACTCGGGTCAACAAAAGCCGTTCTCGGTCCCCGACGCTCAAGCTCTAGTCGGGTCCATAAAGACCGTGCGTAGGTCCTTGATTAATGAAATTATTCTTATAAAATATTTTTTTTAAAAATTGAATTTTTATTTAATTTTATTTTTAAAAAATCAATTTTTATTTTTATTTTTAATATTTTCTTCTCTTTTCTTTTTCTTTCTTTTCCTTCCTCCTTCTTCCTCCACCGGTCACATGCTTGGCGATGGCTGGCAACTCGATGACCGACCAAGACATAGGCTGGCGAGCTTGAGGCCCGGCCGATCCAAGTGAGCCTAAGCTCCGCTAATCCAGGCGAGGCTGCGCTTGGCCGATCTTGGCGAGGTCGCAGCTCACCAGATCCAAGCGAGCTCCGGCTCGGTCAAGGCCGATGAGCTCGCTGCTCGCTTGTGGCCGTCACCGGTTGGTCGCGATGGAGGAAGGAGGGGAAAGAAAAGGAAAGGAAAGAAAAAAGAAAATTAAAAAATTGATTTTTTAAAAGAGAAAAAGAAAAAAAGAAAAAAGAGAACTAAAATATAATTAAAAATTCGATTTCTTTAAAATTGAAAAAATATAAAAAGCCTGAGATAAAGTAATGAGATTGAAATCATTTTCCAATGAAATCCAAACATAAGAAAACAATTTCGGTTATATATCACTAAACAAAGGAAAACGAACCGTATTTCTGGAAAATACTTTTTGGGAAATTTATTTTTCTTTATCATTGAGTTTTCCACTAAACAAAAGCACCTTTAATTGAATATAATATAATTCGAGAACAATACTGCACACTGAAATTCTCGCAGAGAAAGTAAATAGCCACGGTGGCTGCAGGGTTAACAAAATAAGGCCTTCAAGTTGAACAAGCAAGAGTTGATCTAGACATTCTTTCCTCAGCTATTCTTTTCTTTTACTGTCTCTTCTACTCTTTTCTCTTGAGCTTTGTACCCAGATTTCCTATTCAACCATCAAAATCTCCCTGAGATGAGCTTCTCTCTTCTACACTTCACTTCCTCAAATTTTTGCTTGGAACTCTTCATCTTCCCCCAATTTTGACTCAAGTTCTTAATCTGCCTCAGTGAGGTCACTCCATAAGTCCTTACATAACTCATAAATCTCGTGACTCTTCTTCATTTGATCCTATCAATTATTGTAGCTCAAACGCAGCGTTGTCCTGCTCAAACATCAGGAAATCGGACATTAATTGGTTGAAATTAACCCAAAATGCTTTGATCAACTTTTCCTGGTCTGCCAAGAGCCCACATTGAGCTAGGCTTAAAGTTGAAACTGCTTCAATTAGGGGTGATCGGTTCCCGATCAGGTCCGGTTCCAAGGTGGAACCGAGAATCGGATCAGGAGGACCAGTTCCCAATTTTGAGAACCAGGGACCAAATCGGTTGAACCTAGAACTGGGAATCAGACCGGACCACCAGTCCGGTGCAATGGAACTGATCACTTTTTTTATTTGTTTCCCACCATAACGAAAAAGAGTGACAAATTTCAAAATATTGACGAAAACGACGATGAGTGAAGAGTTATTGTGGTGAGACGATAAGAGGAAATAATTGTATGTAGGTTTAGTTTACATTTTACTAATTTTTTTGAAGAAATAAAAAATTAAAAAAATGTATATAGTCGATCCGGTCCGGTCATTCCGATCTGATCCGATTCCCATTTGGAACTAGGAACCGGACCGTCCGGACACCAGTTCCATTTTTAGGAACCGGGAACCGGATCAATACTCCCGAAAACCGGACCAAACCGGCCGGTCCCGTCCGATCAAGTCCAGGCGGTCCGTTTTGCACACCTCTACTTCTTCAAGAGAGCACCTCTGGCTCTTGGGGTACTTGGACTAGATGCTACTTTGCCAGGAGAAGCGTCGGCATTAATTATGAGTTTCTGGATACTCATATAATAAGAGTCCAACGCATCCGTTGGCATAACTTTGGGAGTGGGAAAATTTGTAAATGTCGGCAAAACCGTGGGAAAATCAGGAGGAGATTCAGCCAGTGGAGTGTTCGCAGGAATGCTAGCTGGTGGCTGAGGAACAAAAATATCGGCCACGACAATCTAGATACCCTTACAATCGTCGTGAACCTCTCCTAGTGCAATAGAGGATGTGAAACTGCAATGAATCGCTCTTTCATTGAAATTTTGGACTGTCTGTGCATGTTCATGTTAGAGTTCAGTGGCTGGAATTTTGTCTCTAAGGTATGAGACAGTAACCTATTAAGCAGCAGCAACATTCCACACCAGAACAACAACAATGAAGCTGAAACATGTTTGAACAAAAGATAGAAATGGTGAGGCGAAAACATTTTAATTTTGCTGCGGATCACCAGATTTGTTGCAATAAAAATCTGCAGTGACATATATTGATATTTCTTCTGCAATGAACCTGAACTCCAGCCTTTTCTGGTGAAAAAAACAGCATTAACGAGGTAAACTCTCATTCCTTCCACCCTAATCTAGACACCCAAATGTTCTGAGTTTCCAACACCTAACTTCTCGCATCCACAGATACACATCATTGCGTCAACCCTGGGGGTCAAGTCACATGCTTTCTCACACTCGAATCAACTAGAATCTTACACGAAGCAACAATTAATTGAAATGTTACTATCCTCTATCTTTGAAGAATCGGATTAGTGATTGACTAGTGTCAGTCTAAACCGTACGCGTTTGGACCACCCAACCAGAAGCCTTCTAGTGCCCGCAGCTACCCAGTATATTGACAAACAGTCGGCATTATCGCCTTTGATATGGATCATTACTCTCCTGCTCAGCAAAGAGCCAACCGTATAAGCAAATACACATACATTCATACTTAATGGCGAGCATAGAAGATGCAATCGGGATGATCACCGAAAGTGAAACGGGATTTACTGGTCGAGGCCGCCAACCTGAAATGAGTCGGAGCAGTACCAGACTGAAGCTTAAACTAGGGAAGTCGGTGTTTTTCCATGTGAATTTCCATGTGGTGACAACTTGTTGCCATACCATTTCCGGCTTCTCCATGTTCAAAGTTCAACAGAGTTGACAGACTTTATGATACAATTATGCAATGAAAAAGTTACCAAAAAAATGCACGATTTTCGATGTTACCTCTCTATTGGAACAAGGTACGGGGTCTGATTGAGAAGTTAATGGAACTACAGGTTGGCTAGAAAAAAGGGGACCGGCAACGGGAAAAGAAACTTCTGACGTTCATTGTGTTTTAGGCATATCGTGAGGAGATTCCCTCAGGACCATATTCATATAAATGGGTTGTTGGACTTTGGGATCCATTTCCTGAACTTTCTAGATCGGTCCACATAATCCTAACATGGGCAAAAGTACACTAAAAGTGTCATAACTTATGTACGGCGATCACTTTGGTGCCATAATTTTTTTTCGGATCACTTTGGTACCAAGTCGGAGGAAAAGAGATCACTTTATTGCCAATTTGGCTGGAAATCCTACGTGGCATTTTTTATTAATTTTTAATGCCGACGTGGCTCGCCGGAGGCTGAGTCAATATGTACAGTCAGCATTTTTTATTTTAAATAATTTTTTCCAGCGTGTACAGTCAGCATTTTTAATTTTAAATATTTTTCCTTTTTCTTTTCTTTTTTTTTTCTCCCCTCGCCGGCCGGTTGCCGGTGGCCGGCCGGCCATAGGCAAAGCCTATGAAGGGCTAGGCGAGGGCGGCCTTGCCCATGGCCGGCGAGGGCCGGCCTCGCCAAGATCAGGCGAAGCCAGCCCTCGCCGGCCTAGGCAAGGTCGCCCCTCGTCGACCCAGGCGAGGGCTGCCCTCGCCAGATTTGGTGAGGGCGACCCTCGCCAACGTCGGGCGACCCTCACCGGCGTCGGGCGAGGGTCACCCATGCTCGACTCAGGCGAAGGCGGTCCTCACCGGCCCAGGTGAGGGCTTCCCTCGCCCGATGCCGACGAGGGTTGCCCCTGCCAGATCCGGCGAGGGCGACCCTCGCCGGCATCGGGTGAGGGTCACCCACGCACCACTCAGGCGAGGGCGGCCCTCGTCGGCCCAGGCGAGGGCTTCCCTCGCTCGACGCTGGCGAGGGTCGCCCTTGGCAGATCCGGCGAGGGGCGACCTCATTATCGTCGGCGAGAGTCGCCTTGCCTAGATCTGGTGAGGCCGCCCATCGCCAGCTATGGGCAAGGCCGCCCTAGCCCAGCCCTTCCCGGGCTTCGCCGGTGGCCGGCCGGCCACCGACAACCGGCCGGCGAGGGGAGAAAAAAAAGAAAAGAAAAGAAAAGAAAAAGGAAAAAAGAGGAAAAAAATATTTAAAATTAAAAATACTGATTGTACACGTTGAAAAAAAATTATTTAAAATAAAAAATGCTGACTGTACACCCTGACTCAGCCTCCGGCGAGCCACGTCGGCGTAAAAAATTAATAAAAAATGCCACGTAGGATTTTTGGCCAAATTGGCACTAAAGTGATCTCTTGTCTTCCGACTTGACACCAAAGTGATCTGAAAAAAAAGTTATGGCACCAAAGTGATCGCCGTACACAAGTTATGACACTTCTGGTGTACTTTTACCTCCTAACATGTCTTACACGAACTGGATTGGGTGGTAGAAAAACACTATGAAGAGGTAGGTGAAAATCGTGGGGTTTAGATTAATTGTAGTAGGTAAAGTTAGTGGCCAATGAATGGCCAGCATGCATGTTCAGAGATGTTTGATAAGGAGTGTCGGTCAAAGAATGCCTATAAATTGGCAATACTCATTCATGTTGAGGTTATGTGGGGTGCAAATCCTCTAGCTCATCCTTAAATACTCATCTATATACCTTGCCCCTTGTTCTCCTACATTAACTAGACCATACACACGTACACTTGCACACATTAAACACAAACTATCATTGATATTAACACCATACTTCCACACAAGTTAAATTTTCAACATAGATACTAAAAAATTAGAGGTATGTGAAATAGGTTGATTTACAAAACTTAACAATTCTTCACTGAATAATTTAAGTTAAGATCCGAATGCACAACCATATTAGAACATACCACAAAGCCTGGCTTTGGGAAGTTCGATAGATTCAAGAAAAGTTTGACAATATGATATACAATATACTTCTATCAAATACATATTTAAATGAGTAAAGAGATAGAAAAAAAAGTTGTACATGAATTCTATAGTGGTTCAACTTAGATCAAGTCTACGTCAACTCTCCCGAACTAACGGCCACCAACAAAACTGTAATCCACTAGTAATCCCTCAAGTAGTTACAAAGTAGTACGTGCTACTTCTACCCAAAGCTTATAGTTCCCCCAACTATCAATATAGGAGCACTATTTATGCGCTTGTACACTCCTTGAAATACAGATTACAATGAGTAATACAACTCTTAGTAGAGTATACCACTAAATAACGCCCATAACATAGAAATTGCAACTATACTATTGTTTGTAGGTTTCTCAGTTTTCCGTTTCTTCTTTAGCATGTATTGATTCTCTTAAATAGTTCTTAGTCTCCAAAAAATAGCTATTGGAAGGTATTCAAGAGGGTCAATTTGCCGTGGAAAATGATGGACACAATCAATGTGAAATTTGATCGGCCATGATTTATATCTCTTTAGCAATGGTAAGGTTTCCCCAAATAGGATCAGCAATTCATGTAGAATGTCCATTCCTTAGATTTAGTGAAAAAATAGAAAACAATCAAGTTTGATTTGGCTCCAATTCTTCAATCCAAAATTCCAAGCCTTGAGCTACTTGTTATTCCTTTTTGACTTCCAAAATAATCACGTGACAAATTTTGTTCATCATAATTAATATCATCATAATTAATAGGGAAAATTCCAAATAAAAGCATGAAGTACCCTTATTTTCTCAAATAAGGGCCTGAAGTGAACCTTGTTTTAAATAAGGACCAGAAGTGCTTGCATTTTCTCAAATAAAGCATGAAGTAGTTATAACAGTGTCAAATAAGGGCCTAACCTCACCGACTGGCCAAATATTTCGGCTGGTCAAGGGCATTTTTGTCCAAAGATAATTTTAACTTTAAATTTTAGTTTAATTAGATTAAAAATTTTAAAAATAAGTTTAAAAAAAAAAAGAGAAAAGCAAAAGGGCTGGCACCAGCCCTCCTGCCTGTGGCCGCCTCCCCATCACCGATGGGGCGGCAATGATGGCTGGCGGGGTCGCCGACCCCTCAACAAGGGCGATTACCCTTGCTGACCAAAGGCGAGGGCTGGGGATGGGGCGGCAGCCTTGTGTGTTTCCTTTTTTTTTTTTTTTAACTTTAGCCTTTTTTTGTTGAGTTTGTTTTTTTATGGAAATAAAAAACAAAAAAAGGAAAAAGGAAAGAAATAAAGGAAAAAAAATATAAAAAATTAAAAGATGAAAATGCCCTTACTTGCCGATGAGGTCAAGCTCTTCTTTGAGATTCACATGGCCACTTCATACCCTTATTCGAAACAAGATTCACTTCAGGCTCTTATTGAAAGAAATGAGGGCAATTTATGCCATTATTTGAAATAAAGTCCATTTCAAGCCCTTATTTGAGCAAAATGAGAGTACTTCGGGCCGTTATTTGAAATTTTCCCTAATTGATATAGTGTGTTGCCTTTATTAGCAATCTAGTGAGTCTATCCAAGCTTCCCTCTGGCAACTTACGAACTACGATTTATTTGGTGTTCCTTATTACACTAGTGATCAAGACTTCATTCAGTTGTTCACCTTATTATGGTACCTCCAACTCTAAACCCTGTAAAAAAAAGGAAAAGAAAGAAATATTAAAAATTAAAAAAATTAAAAATTGTAAAAATTGTTCACGTTAGAGCTGGTTGTGCCACATAGGATAGCTGGCATCCACGTCATCGATTTCTAGCCAAAATTGGTTAGAAGTACTAGATTAACAAATTGTTAAAAGGCTTAGAATTAGATTGGCACAATTAAAAAGTTTTAATTTAAATTGACTGCCACACAATAGGTTTTAGACTTTTTGGACAATTTTCCCATTACATTGTGATATATTGGGGCCAGCCCCTATTTCTTTGTTGCAACAATTTGGATCTTTCGTGGTGTTTAGTGATGATTTTTCACAATGACTATTGGTTATTTCCACTAAAGAGGAAATTGGTTCCTTTGAATTATTCTTGTCAGTTAAAAATTTTGTGGAAAATCAATTCGGGGGAAGACTCAAGGTTTCCCAATCAGATGAAGGTTGTGAATTTTTTAGTCATGGTATTTACAATTTTATTTGAGGCGGGATTCAACCCCAAATCACATGTTGGGCCACACCAAAATAGAATGGTGTCGTTGAAAGAAAGCATGGGCCCATTGTTGAGTTGGGACTAGCAGCAGTTTTTTATGCATCGATGCCTCTTTCCTGTTGGATAAATGCCTCCATAACAATTAACTTGTAACTAATCAAATTCCCTTTTGCCTCACTATAAATAAAGAGTTCATATGAGATATAATATTGCAAGTTGCCTGACCACTCTATGATTCGTCTTTGTTATCCGTATCCCCAAAGGCTGCATTTGGTCATCCGAATTTCTAACTAGGATATGATTGGATAGGACAGGATATGATAGGATATAAAATCCAAGGATTTGCCATATCCTGTCCACTATTTGGTGAATCGCAGTAATAAAGCCGTATATTTTCATATTTTATCACGTTCATTGTTTGTTTTTTATGACATATCAATATAAATGAATCTTAAAATGCACAAACGAATATTGTAAAAATCTGTCATAATTCACTTCCAAATCTAGGAAGAGTATAAAAATATGATCATTCACTTTTGCGATTACGAAAAGTATAGTATTTGGACTCCCTCACTACTTTTGTGAAACTTCGACATGAACCACAAAATTACGGAGGAGTTTCGACTTTGTTGTTGCTTTTGTGGACTTTTGACATGAACCGGAGAGCTACGAATGAGAAGAAGCTTAGACTCTCTCACCATTTTCATGGAACTTTGACAAAAACTAAAAAATTACGGAGGAGTCATGAAACTTCAACTTGAACTGGAGATACATAGGAATACAAGACGAGAGAGGGTAGATTTTTTAGAAATTTCATTGCCCCTCTTTTTTCGAGAATCAGAAAGATTCTTTCCAAATTTGAATTTGTTTATTAAAATTTGGACCTCTTTTTTATTTACTCAATTTTTTTTAATTTTTCAATCTCTTTTTTATTTTTATTTTTATTTTTATTCCCTTCCATCAATCCTTTATAAAATTTTATCAACTCATAAACTATACTATTATACCTAAAATATTTAATAATATAGATATTAATACATATCATAGAGTAGAAAGAAATTCAATTATATAAATAATATAGGAATATATAAAAATGAAAATTATTTTTTTGTTATTCTAAATTATTTTTTTAATATTATAACTGAAATATTATTTTATATTTAAATATTAATTTATTTTTATCATTTAAAAGGTTTGTTTCGAGAAAAATAGCTTTTATACCATAAATATGAGAAATCCTATCCACATTTATCCCACCTTTCCCCTTGGGATAATTTTATCCAGGTTATATTCCCCTTATATTCGATTTTATCTCATCTTAAGTATGAACTAAACACATGATAGAATAAATATTATTTTATCTTAAATTTTATTCTGACTATCAAACGTAACTAAAAATTATATGGGTAATAAGTTCATCAAGCATCTTTGCCTTGTATTTTCATTGGGTTGTATTGAGAAGCATGAAGGATATCAATGCCTTATCTTTCAACGGGACTTGTAAATATCTCTAGGCAAGTTACTTTTTTACGGAAAATAATTTTCCTTTTGCTTCTAAGTCTCAGGATCGTGCTACTGTCAGCAATATCACAGGCGTCGAGGATTGGCTCCCATATGTTATAATTCAAGAGCGGCTGACCTGCTGATTCTTAGATTGATCCAGCCGAAGAAACGACAAAGCTAGCTATCTGCTTCTGAGCCTATCTCCATATCAGTTCGGCCCGTATCTACCATCTCCTCTGATTTGGCCCGTGAACTTGCAGGGCTCTTTAATGATGGTCTCTGCCCAGAATTTCGTCACTTGACTTCCCCTCTCTGGAAATGTGCCAAGAATCTCATCCTATCTTTCTCACCAATGCAGTGTCCAGAGGACCAACTACTCCCGCGGTTGCAGCTTCTGCTGAGATTGTCGCGCAGTCAATTCCATAGCTACTGTTCCTTCGCATCCCATGATCACGGTATCTTACGTCAGGTACTGCAAAACCTAATCCCAAAGAACATTGTCGTCTCATTTATTCCCTCTAGGTTGCTAGCCTATTTATGCTTTTATGTTTTGTCGTATGCACATTCTTAGGTTTTGTGTCGATCTTTGAGCAAACTTGGTTGATTTGCCTTTTCTAATCTCCTTAACCTACGATTTTCTTTTACGAAATTACTAACATAACTACTAAATAAGCTTTTTTTTTTGGGTTTTCTTATGTCACAGTCTCATATTATAGATGAAAGACGGTTATGTACATGGTCACGGGAATTGTGGGCCCAATAACTAGGAAATTCTGAATGTGAACTTATAATAGGAGTCGAGTACATTTGCGGTATTGGAAGGCAAACTGCCGGTCTTCATCCCAAAAAACAAACAAGAGTCAGCCCTCAAATTGGGAAAAAAAGGGACGAAAGACAGAAACTTTTCCAACCAATCACTATTTAATAATTGATGCTACAAAAGTCAATACAATGCATCCATTTTTCAACTCTTGGATTGTGGAACCTCAGTCAAGTCAGCTTCCTAGACTCCAAAAAATTTTTATTCTTGGGCTCGCAGGAGGAGATGTATGCAAGAAAACTGTCGAAGTCAGTGTCCATGTATCGCTTTGGATTCACATTGTCATCGATAAGCTCCGGCGAGGGCCGGACCGTGCACTTGTAAGGCAGACTGTGCAAGGACGCGACTGATATTCTGGATTTAGTTGAATTCACTGTTACTCTATGTAAAACACTCTTGTACCTCCCGTTGCTGAATATCTGCCACATATCATACAACAAAGAATGTTTAGATGATTGTATTAATTAGTATAGCAAAATTAACCTTCACATGATGCAATTAATCCCAAAGTCTTTTCTTTAGGTGGAAGAATAGACCCTAATTAATGAGATCGAGAACTAACAAATGAAATTTCATTGATAATGCAATGTTGACCCTTACCTCAAGGTGATCGCCCACATTGACGATGAGAGCATCGGGGATCGGCTGGACAGTGTGCCATTCATCCTTGTGCTGAATCTGAAGGCCCTCGACCTGATCTTGGAGGAGGAGAGTGAGGAATCCGTAGTCGGAATGAGGCGGCATTCCGAGTGTGAGGTCTGGCTCAGGGCATTGCGGGTAACAGTTCAACACCATGAGCTGGCTTCCATTTTCGAGCTCGCACATGATTTGGTCCCTCATCAGCCTCACGGCTAGGCTTTCCAAGACGGCCTCCGTTAGCTTTAGAAACAAGTGCTTTGCCTCTTTTGAGTAGGTAACCGCCAACTCTCTTTTTAATTCATGATTTTGAGCGTTAGAATAATGTAGTCTTGGCAGGGAAGTAGAAGCTAGCAATAACAATGGACCCTCACCAACTAAAAGATCTTAAAGAGTCAAAGACTCGCTTTATTGATGACATTATGGACAGAATCACGTGATGACAGTGCAAAATTGGGGTCGAACTACTGTACGTTTTGTAGGCTCAATGAGAGTTCCATGGTTTCTCAATACGTGAGAGGTTTGATCTAGTAAAATGAGTTTGCATTGTAAGTTCTCAGCAATAATTTTTTTAATAGGGATTGTGCTCATATAAATGCCTAAAATATGAAAATGTGTATTTCAAAGACAAGCATATAATTATTAGAAACAGTAAGTTTAACTTTTTTTTTTCTTGCAAATACTCTTGATCGAGATCAAGACATGAATCCACTGCCAGTTTAATACATAAAAGTTTGGAAGATAACGTTGTAATACCTCATGTCGGTAGGAGAAGAAGGCCAATGTGTAAGGATATCCGAGGGAGGGTGGCATGTGAGCTTCAAGAAGTCTCTCCAGCAAAACACTTCGTCCTTGTTCTGGTTGAAGCTTGTCCCGTAACGCACTGGCGCAAACATATTGGAGGACATGTACCTTGCCCTTTCCTCATACGGGAGCTCGAAAAACCTCTTGCTCACTTCAACCATGCTGCTTAGTACTTCGCTAGGAATACTGTGATTCACCAGCTGCATGCAACCATATAGACCACCAAAATTCATCGACCCGCCTTTGAGCAATTTCAAGAAAAGGTATGGATTCAGAAGCCAATCACAGTTTAGGAGGAGCCAACCCACCTGAAAAATCCCGTACCGTTCACACGCGTTGGCCA
This sequence comes from Syzygium malaccense, assembly GCA_031216405.1. Classification (NCBI taxonomy): domain Eukaryota; kingdom Viridiplantae; phylum Streptophyta; class Magnoliopsida; order Myrtales; family Myrtaceae; genus Syzygium; species Syzygium malaccense. The sequence goes on along the minus strand of CM062263.1, from coordinate 37,450,574 downwards.
GCGACCTGAGGGCTTCAGGCCTGTTCGGGCCCTGTAGTTCGGCGAAATCAATGACAGGCAAACTGACGAGCTTGGCTTTGCTTGATTTCGGTCTGTCATCGACTGGTCGTTCTTGAACTGGCCACACATACTTGTTTGGTACTCTTGAAATGCCATCTGCACATAGCTGTTTTACTCCTTTCTGGTACTGACGCTCTGCATCCTTCAATTCCTCTTCAAGTCTCATTGCAATGGAAGGAGACATTAACTCTATTACCTCACTTCGAAGCTGTGACCCTGCCACACACAATGTTTAGTCAGATACATGACGGTAAGTCTTGCCATTCACAGTGCGGTGGTGCGTTTAGGATGAGCAAATGTCTATTATGTCCCAAGAATTGTGGCACAAACCCAGCTCATGCAAGACAGGACCTCACGTGTGTCCACCTAATCTATCACTGCTAATATCACCGTATCTGTGTCTCCGCACAATCAAAGAGCGACTCTTGGGTGCACCCAATCTTAAAACTTTAATTAGGAGAGCACTCATCAGAATCCATGCATGCATTTGATCGCCACTTAAGAGTTCAATTTGGGAGAGAGAGAGAGGGATGTTTCAGGAAGCACTTTAATACCTGGACTAACCTCGTCGTCGGGCAGAAGTAAGATATGGAACAAGGAATTAAAATACTGGAACGATGCGAGGAAATTGAGAAGAGATGTTGGTGTATTTATAGATGGAGTCCACGCGAAACCCACAGATGGGACGAATTTAAAAATGGGATGACCCGTGTATGCATGGACCAACTGGAGAGTCGTATCCCTTCACCATAAACCGTTGAACAAGAACTGGTCATAACACGAGCGAGGAGGGACAAGAAAAGAGGAGACGAGACCCAGCTCCAAAAATTCCATGCCATACAGCCACCGACACTTCGACCCCACTTCTCTTGTCCTCTTTCTCGACTTATTACGTACCCTTTACATTATCACCTCTCCCCCAGTTCTTTTTTTCGTTCTCTTTCTCTAGATTTTCGTGTACCCTTTACAGAACAACCTCTCTCTCTCTCTCTCTCTCTCTCTCTCTCTCTCTCTCTCACACATTCATCTAGGCATGCCGCTCATGTCGGCCGTGCACTTCATTTGTAGTTCCCCTTTCTTTTCCGACTCAATTAGAAGATGCAATGTGAGTTTATGGTTCCGTCCAAATTTCCAATCCAATGCATACTTCGTTCATTTAGTGGACTACGGTAATTTCAAATGTCGAAACGATAAATGCTTTTCGTACGGTCCAGATTTTTTGCCCTTTCTATCCTTTCGTTTTCTTCCATTTTCCTCTTTTGCCCTTTTTCCCTTTCTTCCTTCCCCAAGACATGACACCCGTGCTCGAGAAACCCATTGGAGCTCCTCCGCCATGGCGGCCAGCCTCCATTCGAGCTGCTTGACACAACTGCCTGTGCCTTCTCATCCCCTTAAGTTACGTTTAATTGTTTGAATTTCTAGGCTAGATAAAATTAGATATGATTAATTGTTTGAATTTCTAGGCTAGATAAAATTAGATATGATAGGATATGAAATATATGAATTTTGCTATATCTTATTTATAGTTTGATGAACTGCAATAATAAAAGTGAATATTTTCATATCTAATATTGTCTATCATTTGGTATAAACGGCATATTAGCGTAAGTGAACTTGAAAATGCACAAATAGAGATGGTTAAAATATGTTATGATTCATAGCTAAAGAAACCTCAAATGCACAAACGAAGATAATCTCCATCAATAAATCCATGATTATTGTATGATCCAAATATTTAATAGCAAAGGAGCAGCATTCCAAAGCCACAAGTTCAGTTATGACAAAAAAATGTAAACAGGTTATAGCAACATTGACGAGATAGATTGGCTAGCGAATACCAAATCTAATAAGAGAGAGAAAACATGATTATTTAACCTTCGCGATTCTGAAAAGTATAATGTTTCATCTTTCTCGAAACTTTCGTGAAACTCCGACATGAACCATAGAGCTACGGAGAAGGAGTTTCAACTTTTTTGTTGTTTTTGTGGACTTTTGACATGAACTAGAGAGTTAAAAAGAGAAGAGGCTTCGACTCTCTCACCATTTTTGTGAAGTTTTGACGTGAACCATAGAACTATGGAAATGTACTGAAGTTTTAAGATAAACCAAAGATACAAAGGAAGGAGACATAGAGGGTAGGTTTTTTTAGAAATTTCATTGCCCCTTAATTTTCGAGAATTAAAAAGATCCTTTCAAAGTTTGAATTTATTCATTTGAAACTTGTGCTCTTCTACTTCAATTTATTTACTTATATTTATTATTTTTCCCTCTTTTTTTTCTTTTTTATTCCCTTTCATCATTCCTTAACAAAATTTTTATTAAATTATAAACTATACTAATATACCTAAAATATCCAATTAACATAGATGCCTAACATATATATATATATATATATATATATATATATATATATATATATATACATAATATATATAGTAGAATAGAAAGAAATTCAAATATGTAAATTAAAATAGGACTAAATAAAAAAATTGATGTAATTTTTTTCTTTTTGTTATTTTGAATTGATTAACATTAGAATTCAAATAGTAATTATATCATATTAATTTAAGAAGGTTGATATTTAAGAAAAATAGCTTTTATACCGTGGATATAAGAAATCATATCCACATTTATCTCATCACCCTCGTGGGATATTTTTATCCGGGTTATATCCCTCGTATGTCCTACCTTATCTTGTCTTAAGCAGGCACCAGATACGAGATAGGATAAAATCTTTTATCCTAACTACTAAACATAGCTTTAACATACATGAATTAGGTACATGGGACCGATTTGATTTCTCACAGCATCAAGCATAAAAATGCCACGTTTGAGCACTCGTCCAAGTTTGTCTCTGTATTTTACATTGTTTGTGAGATTAATTGCTTTAACGAGGCTTAGAGTTTACCTGACTTGTGATATTCATTGTCATTATTGCTTGAATTCTTGTGGTCTTGAATTCAGTATTGTTGGGAGCTTTTATTGGACACACCCAGCAAACATTAATCCCACTCTACACGAACCGGGAGTATCCAATAAACATCCCTTATTGGGAACACTTAAGGAATTAAATCCTAAACCAGGCCAATTTGAAGGAGTGCATCCTTGAGATCGTGCGAAGGTGTGGACTAGTTGAAATGCGTGAAAATTGATCCAGATACTATTTCACTATTAAGCTAAAAAAAAAATCAAATGGGGGGAACTTTAGTAAATTTCACACGTGCATTTTGACAAGGTCAAATAATAAAAGAGGATTTACCTAGCTACTTACTACTTTACGTGAACAGGTACAGCACAAGGATTCCTCGTCAAGACAGAGCGCGTTCAAGAATTCACGCTGAGTTATTGACTGCTTTCGTCGTATATCGTAAGTCATATCAATGAACAATGAGCGAAAGGTGGGGGCGGTGGCTGATTAGGCGCCTTACTGGACCTTGGAATTTGGAAGAAGCTCCACGTATGAAGCCATCCCTTGCCTGTATAAGCCGAGACCTGGTCGACATAATGGACTCTTGACTCCCCTCTGGAGTCGGTCAGCCATGGGGATCGTTTTGACTTGCAAACGTCGGTTTTGTGCCCAACTCAATCTGCAAAGACTCGTTAGGATTTTCAACTCTGGTTGGATCTGCAATTTACGACCTCAAATTAGGCCGTCTAGAATTTTTACCTAGAGTGGTCCTTTGAAGCTTAGGGTCAGTTTGGTAATATTTTCGTTCTCGGGAACAATTTCCATTCAGAAATAGTTTTTTCTATTTCTATTCCCTGAACGAGTTTTTTAGTAGAAGAACATATCTGGTAACTATACAAAATTTATATTCCCAGAATAGAAAAAGAATAAAAATGCGTTTGGTACAACCTTAAAAATTTCTACTCTCAATTTTTTCATTTAATTATAAAAATGTCAATGAAGACTTAACAATTCATGTTTGGATAAAACTGGACTAGAAATAAAATCAGAATATATTATGATATATAATTGAATGACCTTAATACAATCACAAAGAAAATTACTCCTTGTAGATAAAGAAAATATCATGTGGTGTTGAGGAAATTGCAGTTTAGGGTTTAGGGATTGAGAGTTTGGGGTTTAGGTTTTAAGGTTTTAGGATTTAGGTCTTAGGGTTTGGGGTTTATGGTTTAATGTTTCAGGTTTAGGGTTTTGAGGTTTAGGGTTAGGGTTTAGGGATTCAGGTTTTGGGGTTTGGGGTTTAGGGTTTAGGGATTCAAGTTTTGGGGTTTGGGATATAAGGTTTAGGGTTTGGGGTTTTGTGGTTTGGGATTTTGGGGTTTGGGGTTTTGCGGTTTAGGGTTTGGGATTTTAGGATTTCGGGTTGTGGGTTTAGGGCATCTTGTTTACCCATTGTTTCTCTTTTTGTTCTTGGGAACAAAAAAGTAATTTTTTTTGCTTCTTATTTTTATTCCATATTTATTCCTCGGCCACTTTTCTATTCCGGGGAATAAAAAAATTAATTGACATTATTTCTGTTTATTGTTTAATTTGGGGAACAAAAGAACAGAAAATAGAAAAACTGAAACTCGTTATCAAACATACCATTAAAGCAGTAAAAGAGACTGTATGTGCGTATGCAATAAAGTTGGGAAGAAACTTACCTGAGTTGTTAACCCTTGTATTTATAGGCAGAAGTGATCCAAGCCGTTAGTTGATAGGCAGTGCTCATAGCATGACAAATGGCCAAATGTCTTGATAAGTGACTGATTATCATGACAAATGGCAATGCTCTCGAAACATGGCCAAATCGTCCTCACGGGCAAATGAGTACTGAGTTTAGTAGTTCCACCACTGATCCTCCTAAAGGGATGGACTTTAGGTGGAGATTATGTCAGAAGACCACCCGACCACCCGTTGGTAACCGATGATTTAATATGCGACATATTTTTCACTGGTTAGAAAAATTCCTCGTCTGGTCCAAATCGACATGTGATTAGTCAGTCAAATCTCATCCCGCTCCTTAAGGGGAGATTATGTCAGGAGACCAACTGTCGGTAATCGATGGTTTAATATGTGACGTATTTATTGGGTATAAAAGTTACTCGTCCGATTTAAACTAATTAACCTCTTTCTCGATGTCGTCTGCTCCCGCTACTGAGGCCCCTAATGGGCGGCGAAGGGCTCACCCCCTCATAGACTGTTGAATGACTCTAGATTTAGTGAAGCACGAAATCCCCGCCGGCTATGAGTTCCATCGCCCTAAGTATACATTGTACTTTAAATTGAAATTAAATCGTCTTATGTCGTAAATAACAAGTGATATTAGAACTTCACCCAAAAAAGTGATATTAGAAATAAATTAAAAAAAATTGCTAAATTGATAACCTAAGTGTTCATAATCAACGTCATCATGTGACAGATCGCAATTGTAGCTTTATATAAGTCATATTCAACATCTGCTACTTATTTAGAGTCGAACCAAACCGAACTTCTTTATTCTTTTTTCCCACTAGACTTGAAATGGTAAATTCTTAAGTTCGTTTCACTTTGAAGCTACAAAATTGACCATAGAATAGAACCACTAGGCGAACCGACTATATATGGATAAAAATGTTTATAACTAAAATTCAAAAAGAAACTTCTAGAATCACTAAAGTTTCGTTTATTTTGTGAAAAATGAATGATTTATAAATTTTTTTTTCTAAAAATGATCGTTTATATTGCGTGAAATAATAAATCAATGAAAAATATTTTCATTATCGATAACAATTTATACTTACATATTTTTGTAAACGATGAAAATATTATTCGTTCATTCATTTTTGTAAGCGATATAAACGATTATTCTTAAGAAAATATTTCCAAAATTATTTATTTTCTACAAAATAAATGGAGCATAAATTACATGCTCCATAACTATTCTCAACTAACAAATTTCGGTCCACAAAGCCTACATACGCAAATTACTCAACCGCGCTAAGCTTTTTACATTTTAATTGATAATGACTATTCTAAATATTTTTCAACAGCCATACCCACATCTAAAAAATAAAAACCCAAAGAGAGAAGAAAATTTATGTGAATTCGTTGCGAATCCCTCTTCTTGCTGAAAATTTACTCATTTCATGATGATGCAAGGCGTCTATCATCAAAAGGGTACACCGTTAAGGAAAGCAGAAGCAAAAGTAAAAAGAAGTCATTAGAATATATTTGATTTGATTGATATGATTTATATTATAGACACCTTCAATTCACCATTTGATTTATGGCGCAAAAAGTGACAACAATGTGGACGAAGCAACCATAAATATAACAAACGTCATTAAGAGTTTGATAAGAGTGAACACCTCAATGTTTTTCCTAAGGTACGAATAGTCATCTTTGGATTGACAGTTTGAACAAAAAGCAAAATATTTGGTTGACAGAATGACCGAGGCACCGACCTGCGATTTACCTCGTGAAAAAACAAATTTTAAATCTTTATTATAGTACAATCAGGTACTACTAATCCATGCTTTTAAACAGGAATATTATCTAAAAAGTTCTAAACCTATTACATTTTTACCAATTCAGTCCTAAACTTTTTAAATTTGTCAATTCAGTCTTAAATCTTTTCAATTATTGCCAATTCAGTCCTAAACCTTAATTGAGTCCATCTAGCCAATTTTGACCGGCTGGCTCCAACGTGGCTGCTGGCTAGCGTCGGCCATTCGGCCAACGCTGACATGACAATTTTTAATTTTTTTTTTCGAAATTTTTATTCTTTTTTCTGCCTTTCTTCCCTCTGGCCGGTCCGGCGACTGGCCAGACGTGTGAGCCTGCGAGGTCAACCTCACCGGCATCTGGTGAAGCTCTCCCCTACCGGCCATTGGCGAGGGCAAGCCTCGCCTACCGTTGCTAGGCCGACTTTACCTAGCCAAGGCGAGGCCGACCTGCGATGGCCCTAGTCGGCCTCACCTTGGTTGAGTTTCACCTCGCCTTGGTTGGGCAAGGCCAACCTCGCCATCGCTGGGTTTCACCTCGCTCAGCGATGGCGAGGTCGGCCTGGCAGAGGTCGGCAAGGTCAAGCTCGCCGGCCCGTGTCTCGGGTCGATTAACGGTTGTCGGACCGGTCAGAGGGAAGAAGGTAGAAAAAAAAGAAAGAAAAGAACAAAAAGAAAAAAGTATTAAAAAATTCGAAAAAAATATTTAAAAATGCCACTTCAGTGTTGGCCAGATGAACTCATTTGCAAGAAGTGAAAATGTTTAAGATTGAATTGACAAATTTCAAAAGTTTAGGACTGAATTGGCAAAAGTGCAATAGGTTTAAGACTTTTTGGACAATTTTCCTGCTTTTAAAAAATAGCCAATCTTTCCAAATCTTGATGATTGATTTTAAGCTATCGAGACATTTAATCTCAGTCTTTCGATCATGGCGTTGCTAGGGAGCTACGTCATTTATTTATTCTCGATGCGTTTTTCTTAAACTAGGAATTAGAAGCTTTCATGTCCAGGTTCAACACTGTTTGAGTTTGCCAAGTTTAACCATGGAAATTGAAAGCAGTCTAAAACATATAATGCATGTCAATCCAAACTAGATTTCACTGTTAATACAGTATTTACGATTCTACAATATCAACGGTATCTCTTCTAGCGAGAATCTTCGAGTGTTAAATTCAAAAGCTAGTTACAATGGTATCCTACGTCACAGTATCTGAAAACTTTGTACCTTTGATGTCGGGTCTTCTTGGTGGCCTAATAGCCAAAGGTCCCAGTCACCTGAACTGGGCATGTGAAGTGTGGCCCCATGCTTATGATTCATTATGTTTTCAAATTATTCGAAGCTGAAGTCTTGCACTCTCAAAATAGACTGAACTAGATAACCATGAGGGGGCCGAATTGATTGTCATAAGAAGTTTCAATACCTTTGTGCGTTTAAGTGCAAAACAGCACGTAAATGATGAAACGGTGCTTTGTTGACGAAATATGCAGAGGCATAGCAAATACTTTCTACCGACACTAATGTAAAGAGATTAATGGATAGAAGAGATTGCTAAGCAATTTATACTGTTTGACTTTTCACTCGATTTACTCCACTCTCCTGACTTTATCAGCCCAAAATTAAGGTTGGAATTCACTGGTGCAATCCTTAACACATTTGATAGTGTCTTACAAATGAGGTTGTCTCTCCATGAGCGAATGTAGCTCGCTCTATAAGTACACACACTTCACTCTATGCTCAAAGCAGTCTTCATCGTTATACAAACATTCTTTTTGAAAATAACAATCAGAATCACAAGATTTTTCCCAAAGATAACAAGAAGTAAGAACAAGCTTTCAAAGCGTTTTAAATCAACTCAGCCAACTTTCAACTGATACTTTGAAGCATCCATACAACACTCCAAACTTGACCAGCACGCTGTAGACTTTAGATAAGTCAAAGTAAAGTAGATGTTGCAAGGATTGTTCTTAGGTTGGAAAATTCAATTCGAGTTAATTATTGAACTTTGCTCAAAATAGACCAAATTGCCCCTGTGAATTTGCCTGATGCTTTCTGTACTTAGTTAAAAATGGCAAACCTCGTATCCAGAACGTTTCTCTATGAATTCCAAGGCCTGAAATTGACTCCAAAGTACCAATTTGAATTTGAAACAAATTGATATAGAGATAAGTCTTTGTTTCCAAGTACGCGTAGTATTGTCCAGTTTGTTTGTAGCATGAACTTACTCTACAATGTGGTCTGTTCAAACTAAACAATTTTTACCAAATCCTAATTTATCCACCTAGTCCACTTTCCAACCCGAACACTTCCATTCAGTATTTTGTAAATCCAAAGTTCCTTCCTCAGTATCTTGTTCTCTATTTGCAGAAAAAAGGAAGCTCTCCACAAATACAAACTCTGTTGTCCTGTCATCTACACATAAACTTGCTTAAGAAGAGAATATCATATTTAAAGAATATTTCGTTTGCAAACTCAACTACACATATAAGTTCATTGAGAATGTTTTGTCATATTCAAAGTTTTTTTTTTGTAACCGAGGTGTCCGGGTCAGTTTGCGCGCACTTCGACTATTCCTCGGGGGAGACTAGCACAGCAACCCATCGCCATGGCCCCCCACTTAAATCACAAGTGCTCAGCTAGAGAATCGAACCTGGGACCAGTACGTCTAACCACACAATCTCAAGTACGCCCTGACCAACTGAGCTACCCATGGGTGGGTTGTCATATTTAAAGTTTTTTTTTTTGGTAAGAAAGGTTGTCATATTTAAAGTTTATAGTAATGTTTTCCAACAAGCCTCCCCATTTGTGATAATGATAAAACCTTCTATACCATTCAATATGCAAATGTGTCCACACGATTGGAGAATATTTGGAAATATTTTTATGCACATAATGTAAAATTTTTTACCTTTGTGCCAAACTGATATAAAAGATCAGAGCGCTTGGTATTTACGACTTGCTCCCTATGTGTGACATGAAATACATCTATGTAGGAAATACAAGTTATACACATAACCTCTCCAAAGTTAAACAAGTTTGCGATAAGATTAATTTGGAGAAATAGAAGCAATAGATGATATATTATCCATAGAGTCAATTTCTTCTATTTAAATATCAGAAAATGGTATATGATATAGGAAAACTTTTGAAAAACGGAGTTGGTTTTATCACACAATCATTTTTCAATAACTTTTGCAAATGAGTATTCGAAAAAATCACACCTCTCTCAGGCTAACTGTGCATGGCCCGAGTAGAATCGAGAACTGGATTGGAACTAGCTTAATTCCCAGTTCCCAAATTTTGGAACTAGGAGTCATTGGTTGGTTCCTGGCTCTAGGTCAAGAACTAGATCACCCGAGAACTAATCACCCCTACTCTGACGTAGGGGTGAGCGATTTCAAGTTCCATGGTTTCAAGTTCCTTACAAGTTTCACTTGGAACCTGAAATCTATCCTTGGGTACAGGTTCCTCATTTTTTGGAATCTATAACCTACTTGTCGGAACTTGGAACCTACCCTGTCAGTTCCAAGATAGGTTTCAAGGTCTAACATGTTCTTTTTTTTTAATTTCATTTTTAGTTAAACAAAACAAAAATGAACGCAATAATACTGAACAAGCTTATCATTCACCAAAGAGAATGTTTGAGAAACATCTACAATAAATTTTGATGATATCCAAACTATCAATTGGTATAAAATCTACATTGTTTAAGTACAGATATATTCAAAAAACTAAGTGATACTCATAATATTATTCATTGAAGAAAAGATCACAAGACTGTCCTTGAAAGATCATATAAACGGCACCATCGATCTTAAAGATCAGCTAAATGACGATGTCATATTCAAGCTGAAGAGATCTAGTAATTGGTAATATTTAGGTAACGGTTCATATGACCATTATGTCACTATTGTAGCAATTGGGAATGGACAAGCACAGTAGAAGATCCGGCAGAAAGGAGAACAGTCAGTCTGACAGATAGTCGGAATCGCAGTTACAGTATAGCAGCAGAAGCAATTTCAGGAAAGTCTACAAAAGTTCAAGAATAGATTGTATGGACAGTTAGTTCTAAGGACAGCAGCTCCAACGACGCTAACGACTATTCCCGAATTATCTTTCTTGATGTGTACTGACCTAAAAGCTTCTGCTTGTCAATAGCACTTGATGCATTGTAATTGTGTTGAAATTTCAAGTGTATCAAGTGATAGTAGCATCTACCTCCTAGTAGTGTGATCTACAAATTAATAGGAGTGGTGCTTGTTGAGTGTAACTGATCAGCAAATTACTACTACAATCCAGCCCAACTTGTGGCTGTTAGTGGTGAGAGTGGACATAGGCTTAGAATCAAAGCTGAACCACTATATATCCTTGTGTATAGCTGCTTATTCTTCTGTTTATCATTTCTAGCATATAAGTTATACATTGCCTCTCATACAGCTGGTGTATTGTGATATCTCTTTATTACATGTTTTTCGCAAAAATTTTAAAATCTTCCAAAGCAACCTATTCACTCCCCCTTCAGGTTGCGTAGTTAATCCCAACAATTGATATCAAAGCTCTGTTGCTCATCTTGTGAAGTGTATTTCTTCTAAGTATAAAGATCTTCTCTTATGGCTAACTTTGGTGGTTTTATCACTAGTGATACTCTTGTTCCCAACAAGCCTTCTTACTTTGATGGAAGCAATTACAACTACTACAAGAACGGAATGCAAGCCTATCTTGAGGTAACTAATCTCGAAATATGGGATGTGATCCAACATGGCGTGGAAGTACCCACGCCTGCTGTTGCTCAAAGAGCTGATCAAGAAGTTCCAGTAGAAAATGTTGCTGCCAATGCTCTTGCAATACAAAACATAGATGAAGCATGAAGAAGAAGAGCAACACATAATGCAAATGGTAAACATCTTCTATACTGTTCTTTATCTATGACTGAGTATAAAAAAATTTGCACATATGTCACAGCTAAAGGAATCTGGGATCTATTGGAACTCACGTATGAAGGAACTGATAGAGTAAAGGAGACGAAGCTGAACATCCTCTTTGGACAATACGAGCTCTTAAAGATGAAACCAGATAAAACAGTAGCACAAATGTCAATAGGTTCACGGATATAGTGAATGGTCTTGCACATCGAGGCAAAACATTCACCAATAGAGAAAAGGTGAACAAATTGCTAAGAGCCTTACCAAAAGAATGAAACAATGTGAAAACCTCAGTTCGAGAAACAACGAGGATTCAACCAATCACGTTGGAAGAACTGATTGGCACATTCACTTCCTATGAAGTAGAACAACAAATTGAGGAAGGTAGCTCAAAAGGTAAGAGAGCCATAGCCTTTAAAGCTAACAATAATGATGCAGGTGATCAATTGTCATCAGAGGATGAAGGTGATGATGAAGATATGGCGTTATTCACTCGAAGGTTTAACAGCCTTATGAAAAAAAAAGGAAAACTCAAAAGCAAACGACAAGTGAAGGTTCCTGAGGAAAGAAGACCCTATAAGAGCAGGGAAGAACTTAAAGGTAGAGATCTTGTTTGTTATGCATGTAGAAAACCAGGTCACATAAAGCCAGATTGCCCCTTGCTCAAAAAGAAGAAAGGAAAATATGAGAAAAAGAAGAAAGTGCTAAACGCCGAAACATGGAGTGAATTAGAATGTGAAACCAACGACGAAAAAGAAGCAAATCTCTGTTTGATGGCCGACTCGGATTATGAAGAAGAAAATGAGGTAAATCAGCCTGAACTATCTTATGAAGAAATGTAGGATTTTTTTTGAAGGAAATGTTTGAAGAACACAAAAAGGCTTTAAAAAGAATTTCTATTTTGAAAAAGGAAGTGTTAGATTTTACTACATAAAAACTTACTTGCAAGACTACATTTAATAACTTGAAAAAGTACTACGATCTCGAAGAAATGGAAGTTAAGCTTTCACAAGTTGAGAATGAGTCTCAAGAGGAAGAGATTTCAAAAATCATCATAAAATTCTCACTTGGTTCAGAAACTTTGAAGCGCATTCTCTCAATTCAAATTCCTCACTACAATAAATATGATCTAGGACATGGGGAAAATGAAGATGAGAAGAATCCTTTTTCAAAATTCAAGGAAAGATTAGCTAAACGTCCTCCTACACATATTTATAAGAGTAATTATTCAAAACACTTTACCACATCCTCGAGTAAGCAATTTTCTGATTGCTTGATCTGCAATGAATGTGGTTATTTTAAGTTAAAATGTCCAAACAAGCAAATGATGCCCAAAAAGGTTAACAGAAAAGTCAATGATATTGTTAAAACTAACACTAAAGGACCCAAGTTTAAGTAGGTACCATAGAAAAGATGAGCATCTCTCTCTATGTAGGTAATCTTTAAAAAAAAAAACAAGTGGTACTTAGACAGCGAATGCTCACGGCACATGACAGGAGATAGTTCAAAGTTTATAATTCTGGGATAAGGACATTAGGAGTGCTATAAATTTTGTACGGCACTCACTTGAGTGCCATAACTTTTTTTTTCGATCACTTGAGTGCTAAAAATTTGAAAAAGTGATCACTTGAGTGCCAAATGCCATTTGGCAATCGCAAAATCTGACGTGGCTTCATCGGAGCTGACGTGGACAATCTTTTAATAATTTTTTGAATTTTTAAATTTTTTTCAATGCCGGCGAGGTTCACCGGCGACCCTCACCGGCTGTAAAGGCCTTGCCCAAATTGGGCGAGGGCCGCCTTGCCCTTGGCCGCGAAGGCTCTAGGGGCGATGGGTGAGGCTGCAAAGGCTGTCTTACCGACTGTAGGCGAGGCGACCTTGCCAGATCTAGCAAAAGCCTTCACCACCGCGGGTGAGGCAGCCTCACCAGATTTGGTGAGAGCCTTTGCCACCTCGGCCCGCGCCAGCGAGGCAACAATGGCCTCGCCAAGGGATTTTGTGGTCGCGGGGAAGGCGGTCTCGCCAGATCTTGTGAGAGCCTTCATCGCCACGCTTGTGGCCGATGAGGCCGTGATGGCCTCGCCCAGGCCATTCGTGGCTACGGGTGAGGCGGCCTTGCCAGATTTGGCGAGAGCCTTTGCTGCCTTGCTCGCAGCAGCAAGGTCGGAGATAGCCTCACCAAGGGACTTCGTGGCCATACCGGCCAATGGCGAGGTGGCCCTCGCCTAGTTTGGCCGAGGACAAGGCCTTCGATGAGGGTCACCGACGACCCTCGCCAACCTTGAAAAAATAAAGAAAAAGAAAATTTTAAAAAATCAACAAAATAACATTGAAAAAATCCATGTCTAATGAAAAATTAATTAAAAAATCAACGTCAGCTCATTTGCCGGAAAATGGCACTCAAGTGAACTATTTTCGCCAGAAGTGGGACTCAAATAATCTATTTTACTCCGATATGGCACTTCAGTGAGCGAAAAAAAAATTATGGCACTCAAATAAGTGTTGTATGAAAGTTATGGCACTCATAGTGTTATTATCTTTTATGACTCTCGTCACTATAGACGGAGGCACTGTCATATTCGAAAGAAAAGATAAAGGAAGGACCATCGGTAAATGAAACATCAGGTTAGGAAATCTGATCATTGAAGATATTTCACTAGTCAAAGGACTAAGTCACAATCTTGTAAGTATAAGCCAACTCTATGACAAAGGATATAAGGTCAGCTTTAAGGAAGGTAAATGTATCGATATAAATGAAGACAGATCCCAATCATTTACAAGTAAAAGGTATAGCAATGTCTACTTACTAAATGTAAATTTTGATAATGTTCAATGTCTAATGTCTATTAAGGATGAATGTGATCTCTGGCATAAGAAATTGGGACACATCAATGCTAAGCAAATCTCTAAGATCTCATCAAAGGATCTAGTGCATGGCCTTCCAAAAATCAACTTCAGCAAAAGTGACTCATCCAATGCTTGTACTCTGGGAAAGCAGGTAAGATCGTCTTTCAAATCAATAAATATAATTGCGACTAACTGATCTCTGCAGCTTATACACATGGATTTATTTGGACCTACAAGGACTATGAGTCTAGCAGGAAGAAGATATTGTTTAGTAGTTATTGATGATTACTCAAGATATACCTGGCTAATGTTTCTATCCCACAAGAATGAAGCATTTCATTCATTTGAGAAATTTGCTCGAAAGATCCGGAATGAAAAAGGATAGCGCATCTCAAGAACAGACCATGGAGGAGAATTTGAAAATCAAATGTTTACTGATTATTGTGATGAAAATGGACTAGAACACAATTTCTCTACAACTTACACACCTCAACAAAATGGAGTTGGTGAAAGGAGAAATCGCTCTCCATAAGAAATGGCAAAAACCATGATGATTGAAAGTAGTACGCCTACATATTTCTGGGCTGAAGCAGTTGCTACCGCCTGTTACACATTAAATAGAGTACTACTGAGACCATTGATGGAAAAGACTCTCTACGAAATTTTCAAAGGCAAAAAACCCAATATATCATACTTCCATGTATTTCATTGCAAGTTGTCGCGATCTAACCTCCCGTGAGTGCACCGCCTAGGGATTCAGCTGATAGATTATTAAGTCTAAGCCTAACTCAGGCCCTCCGAAACCCTACCAATTCGCAACTTAGGGTTTAAGTTCTTAACGTGCAAGTGTTTTCATGTTTGGAGTCGCCACTAATTTATTTGCGGTGGATCGATTAGAAATCCAAATAAAATATAGGGAGATATGTTTTATTCCTATGAACCAGAGATTGTGAGTCCGGAGACTTAGTTACGCTAGAATAAGTCTAGCGCCCTTTCGGTACCTTTTAAAAAAAATATATATATACTTTAGTAGGTAATTGGGATCCATTTTATTTCTTCCTAACATGTGAGCTGACCATGCGGGTATGCAAACCACTAATTTAACACTCAAAAAGCAGTAAATAAATTACTAGGTTAGGAGAATAACGTACCTTTTAGCAACGTAAGCCTCTGCATTATTAGCTAGAAAATCACACAGACAACCCTAATATAATTTCTAATTAACAAAGCAATCTACTCAATGCGTTCTTTAGGGTTTTTTCTTTATTAAAATGAAAATTGACCTATATATAATGACGTGCGAAATATGACATGCAATTAACGAAACTGAGCATGCAAGCTATATGTCATGCGACGAAGTGACCTAATGCTAATGATAGGCAAACGATGTATTTTTTTGGTATTTTTCATTAAAATTTTGAATAATAAAAATGCCTAGATTAACATATAATCTATTATAGCAAGACACTCTGACTTACCCTACAATGACACTCTTTTTGTTATTTTTTATTATGAAAATTCGAAATTATAAAATACCCTAAATAATCTATTAGGACTAGAATAATCTCTAATTTAAACTAGGAAATAAACTACCCTAAATCCTAATTTAAATTAAAAAAGCAATCCTATCTTCTAGATATATTCAGGATATCCTAAACATGCAATATTTCTAATTTAGATTCTAACTAACATTCTTGGATTTTTTTAAAGAAAAATAAATCACACAAGAGATAACAATCACACGCCGACCATCCATGCAATCCGCAAGATCTTTGTTATCATGTTAAAAATTGGAAAACGGTTCGAGCTAGCAATCATATCCATAGGGTCATGGAAATCGATGGAAAGCCAACCGTTTGAATTTGGAAAGCAGATAAGATTCATTATCGTATCCAAGTGGCTATAGATAAGATAATAATCTTCTGTACCACCACATATTGTACCTTAGGGTCAGGGTTAGATAGTCATCCAGGTATGTCACTGAATTAGGAAAAATTCCTAATTTAGGGAATTTTCAAATATTGTGGATATTGCACATATTATCCCTAAGACATCTAACAATCCACAAAATCACGTAGAATATTCAAAACATCGAAAGAGTAGGAATTTAAATATTTTGGAAATATTGGGCCAAAAATCTTGCCTAATTTCACGGATAATTTTCAAATTTGAATCTCTGGTGGATTGGGATCATGGATGGTGGGACGGCCGATGGCGGGTGGACCAATGGCCACAACGACGGGCGTCAGGGTCCAGATAGCTCGCGGTGGCCGGTGGGTATGGCTCATGGATGGAGGAAGGTGCGCCTAGTGTTGAAAATTGATAAAAAAAAAAATGGTACGATGGTACTGGAGCGCACAAATCGGCGGCAATAAGCAAGGGGAAGAGACGACAAAGAACTAGAGACAATAGCACTCAAATATGTGAGAAATAATTAAAGGAGAGAATGAACATTTTCCTTTTTCTTTTCCCTACTTCGTGAAAGTGGTGTCTTGCAATTTGTGCCCAAGCCTACTTTGAAAATGAGTATTGCACTAGTGGAGCCGTCTCTCAATCAAGGACGTGCTTGTCTCTGCTTCCCGCCACTCTCCATGTAACACGTATTGAAGAACTTTCAGTGTGTATGAGAGTGTTCTGGCGTCTCCTCATCTTTCGATGTGCCAACGTGAGTGGATCTGGGAACGGCTTGAAACCTGCAATAAAGACAGCAAAAGGGTCGTCGCCGGTTCACGGCGATCGACATTGGACGGCGGTGAGGCTCGGCACAGCAACTGCTTAGGGTAATGGTGCAAGGCTGGCCATGAGGTGCTCGTTGGAGTTTCACCGCTGTTCGGAGGTGTGGCTTGTGATGACTCAGTGAGGTGCAGCCGTGAGGCAAGGAACAGCTTCAAACTCGCGGTGCAGGAGGCTCCTTGGCTGGTGATCATCATCAAAGATTGTGCTTTGGCGGTTCATTGTGGTGATTCGATGCAGCAGCGGCGGAACGGGGACTGGAATAGCTCATTGACGGCAAAGGGGAATTCGACAAGGCTGGAGCTTTATCGCTACTTAGTCGTCGAAAGGGATCGTGGCAGGGCTGATCGTCGTTGGTGCAGTGGATGACGGGAAGCAATGGTGGACATCAGCTGAGTCCCGGAATAGCCGAGGGTGGCACCAATAAGGGGGCTCGATACTACGGGGGTCGGTTGAGACTCCTCCCAAAGCTTTCTCTTTTTTTTTTTTTCTGTCGTTGTGGCTGCTTGCCTCACGATATCTCTCTAATGGCCGCACAACTCCTCTGTTTTTTCTCTCTCACTTTCTTGTGGTCGTGTATTGAATTGTGTGGCTCCTCCTCAGATTATGAGACATAACAACATATTTATATGGCATACCTGATTAATTGGTCGGGCTTTCAAGACCCAATGCACTTTGGCTTAGTCTTTATCATTTAATTTATTTTAATTCTCAATGGGCCGATTTAAGCTCAAATTAAGACGACTAAGGTCTTTTTAGACTTGTGATTTTCGACCTCCATCCCCTAAATGAGCCAAGTTTTGTTCGGCGCCTAAGCTCGGTTTACGTGACGGATTTCTTGCCACTGCCAATTCGATGTGAAATGCAATTAACCTATATGAACGTAGACTATAAAATGCTATGCAATTTTAATATTTTTGCTTAGGGATTAACATTTAATTCCTAATTTTCTATGCAGTTTAATATTAAATGGTTAGTCAAAATTTATATGTCAACATAAGTGTTTCATTCTTAAAAATAAGAATGATAACATTGGGAAATTTGATACTCGTGCAAGTGAAGGTATTTTTCTAAGATACTTAACTACTAGTAAAGCTTATCGCGTATTTAATAAAGATTCACGGGTAGTTGAATAATCCATAAATACGAAGTTCAAGGATAATCAGAAGGGGATACGAGCAAATGATTGTAATAAAGTCATGATCTTGCCTTCTCCTATCAAACATCAACAACAACAGTATCAAAATGTTGATGTTTCAAAGCAGAAAACAATTCCTAAGGACTGGAAATACAAAACCGAGCATCCCAAAGAACAAATCATTGGAAACATGAATGAAGGAATCAAGACCAAATCTTCACTCAAAAATCTGATAAATTCCTTGGCTCTCATGTCCCAACAAGAACCCAAAAGGATCGAAGAAGTTATCTTTGACGAAAGCTGGATAGAAGTCATGCATGAAGAATTGCATCAATTCAAACTAAATGAAGTTTGGGAATTAGTGCAAAGACCCTAAGATCATCCAGTCATCCGAACAAAGTGGGTATTCCGAAACAAACTTGATGACAAAGGTAAAGTCACCCGCAACAAAGCAAGATTAGTTGCGAAAGGTTACTCACAGGAGGAAGGTATTGATTTTGATGAAACTTATACACATGTTGCCATACTAGAAGCTATATGATTATTAACTGCCTATGCATGTTTTTACGATATTTATTTATATCAAATGGATATCAAAAGTGCTTTTCTTAATGGTTACATTAAAGAAAACATCTTTGTTGAGCAATCTCTAGGATTTGAGGACCAAAGCAGAATAAAGGATGTCTACCACTTGAGAAAGGCCATGTATTGACTTAAGCAAGCTCCAAGAGCCTAGTATGAAAGATTCAATACATTTCTGGAGGAACATAATTTTGAGAAGGATAATGTGGATACTACACTATTCATCAAGAAGGAAGATAAAGATCTTCTTGTCATACAAATATATGTTGATGATAAAATCTTCGGATCCACTAACAAAGATCTATGCAAGGAGTTTGCAAACATCATGAAAAGTGAGTTCGAGATGAGCCTGATTGGATCACTCAATTTCTTTCTCGGTCTCCAAATAAAGCAATCAAAAGATGGTAATTTTATCCAACAAGAGAAGTACGCCGTATAAATCGTGAAGAAATTTGGTATGAAAGGAAGCAAAAAGTTGGAAATACCAATGCCTACCACTATCAAGCTGGACAAAGATGAAAAAGGTAAATCTGTTGACTCCAAGCTATATAGGAGTATGACTGGTTCCTTATTATATTTAACACCATCCAGACTAGATATATTATTTGGAACCTATCTATGGGCACGTTTTCAGTCTGACCCAAAAGAATCTCACTTATCGGCTGTTAAATGTATCATTCAATACATTGACTCATATCCAAAGTTAGGTATCTGGTATCCCAAGAATTCAGATTTTACACTACTTGGATACTCGGATGCTGACTATGCAGGATGTAAGGTTGATTGTAAAAGTACATCTGGAACATGTTAACTATTAGGAAATATGCTGATCTCTTGGTTCTCAAAGAAGCAACATACAATTGCTCTCTCAACAACGGAAGCTAAATATATTGCATTAGGAAGCTACTATGCTCAACTTATGTGGATGAAACAGCAACTTCATGATTTTGGAAAATAAATGCAATCATCTATGTATTGTGTGACAATATAAGTGCAATCAATCTGTCAAAGAATCCCATACTACACTCTTGTTGCAAACATATTGAAGTAAAACATCACCCCATTAGAGACTTAGTAAATAATGGAGACATCTCCATTTAATTCATTGATTCGAAAAATTAGTTGGCTGACATCTTCACTAAGCCACTGGACAAACAAGCTTTCGAATTCATCAGAGGAGAGCTGGGAATATGCAATTCACTTGAATAAATCAGGCAAGATTCATCAAACTTCTACTCGACAAGAACAACGGACCTAAGGTACGTAATCGCCAAATTCAAAAATTTATTACCGTTACAGTAATTGCCCCTGGGATTTTTTTTTGTTTTGACATGCTAATTCCCTACCATTATACCTAATTTTTCACTTATATGTTATTATCCCGATTTTTCTTGAAAATCGATTAAAATAAATAAAAATGTTAACATTATTGAATAACGACTAACCTTCTAAACGTAGCTAAAATGCTCCTATTTATAAGGAGATAGTGCTCATGTTATCTTCCGTCTCGTAAACTGCCTGGATAAACCGCTCTTCACCTTCTATAACTTACCAAGCCATTCTCAACTTCTTCATTCACATAATCCATCTCTCTAATGGCTCCCAAGTCTTGCAAGGCCATCGACACACACAAATCCACTCACACCAGTATGGTGCTAGCTAGAGTCTCCATGGAAGGATCATCACACATTGATCTTACTAACCAACCAGAAGTATCAACTGGAGTAACTTAAAGTTAGAGTCCTTGTGGTTCTCCACTTGGTGGTGAACATGGTGAATCTGCCACTACAAGCACTGCTCTTCCGTTTTCCACAAAAGGAATCGTTCCAAGCACCAAAACTCCAGAATCATAAATGCGCTCTGGAAAGAGAAAGGCTATCCCATCTGATCTTCCACTTCTACAGATGAAAGCACCTTCCTAGCCAACCATTTTTCTTGGTGCTTCTCTTGAACAAATAATACAAGCATTCGTTAAAGGAAAAGGATATGTGTTTGTGTTTGCCGAAAGCAAAGCTACTGAATATTAGCGCCTCACTCTGCCTGCTGGAGAGTCCTCACAACCAATACCAACATCAGCATCCACAAAATCTTCCACTGAGAAAAAGGAGAGACTAAATCCTCAAAGAAGCTAGTAGCAGAAAAAGAGCCATCACAACCTATTCAACCTCCTGCTCCTACTAAATAAAGCGACCCAAGGACTAAGATAGAAGAAACCGCTGGAGACAAAAAGCGAGAAGATGACGATGACCGAGCATTCTAAAACTTTGAACCTAGCGAAGGTTTCATTGTCGACCCCTCATTCGATTCTGAACTCTTTTTCAATCAAGAACACAAGAATGCTTTTGAATCTTTTAATAATCGCGGTACTATTCCATATCATTTTGTGAATTTCGACTATCTTGATGCACACGGCATCTTTCTCTCTGAGTTGTTTGAAGATCTTCGACTGAAAACTTTTTGTACCATGCAAGATGAAGTGCACCCCACTCTAATGGCCCTATTTTATTCAAATTTACATTTTCCAAATAGAGACACCTTCATCTTCTCTTTTGTCAAGAAAAACTATACTGTTACATTGGATGAGTTAGCTAAGATCATCAACAGCGAGTTTAATGTTTTCAAAAAGATTCCTATTGAGCTAGACACTACATACAGCTTCATTTTGGAAACTCCTGATTTTACTCGAGGCTATAGAGAAATTGTTCCCTTATACCTACAACCCCTCAAAGCAAAGTTCATTCAGAAATCTTGACCCTCTACCTGTGCCCAAAATCGTCATCAATCAACAATGTATCTAGTTACGAAACGCGGGTCATCTGGGCCATTCTCACCAAATAAGAAGATTTTTCTTTAGTGCACATGATTGTCATCCACATGTACTGCACTGCCAAGTGCAAGACAGGCAAGCTACCCACGATGCCCTCATCACTCGCATCTTCAAGCACAAGCACAAGCACAAGCACATCGACTTTTATGATGTTGCCTCTCGTAACATGCCTCATGTGGAGATCGGGAAAAAGTCTCTGGACAAAATGATGCTGAGAATGACGCCTGAAGGATGGGTCAATCAGAAGAATGAAGCTGTTCTTGTAGGACAAGGAGATGATGAAAGGGGACAGAAGGTTCTTTAAGAGAAGTTGGTAGCACAGGCTGCATCATCCAGCAAAGGGAAAGGCAAGGCACATATACAACGGTAGTATGCTCGTCCACCTAGACCAGAGAGGTCCCCCTCTCCTACTGAGCCTTCGGTTACTCCCGCTGTTGCAATCTCGAGGCTTCAAGTTGATGTTTAGGAAATCAAGTGCTCCATCGTTTCTCTCACCAAGTATTTGGTGAAAATCGAACGAACGTTGCTTAGCTTAGATTGCTATAACCCTGCATGACCTTACCCTGAGGAACTAGCCGCTCAGCCCTCCACCACTCAGCAAAGAAACAACCCTCACACATAGCTCATATTATCTGCTCATGTTTTTTTTACTTGTATTTAATGTTAGACCCGTTGTACCTATCTGTTCATGTATGACTTCTTTATCAATGCAAGTACTCTCTTTTCCATATGTTGTATATTGCTATGTGCGCTATCTTTTTTCTAATAACAAAAAGGGGGAGAGAACCTAGATATGAAAGATCGCGAATTACTAAATTGCATTGAAACAAGGGAAGCAACATACTAAATTGCGAAATATGTGAAAGATGGAAAAATACTAAATTGCATCAAAACAGGGAGAGCAACATCAAAATAAGAGAAACAACGAACTACATAGATAGACTCTAATCTCTTGCAATCTGTTTCTGATGATATTCGCTCACTTCATAGAATCTGGAAGATCTGCTACTTAAACTAATAATCTATTAAAAGATCGTCTAGATATCGTCTCTAATATTTCTTGTAAATATTTTTTAAGAGACATTCTGCAAAGTATATTCTCTATGAAAAATCTTGACTCTGTAGATTTTCGTTAATAGTACGTTCAAATTAATATATTTATTTCACGTCTTCACGATAGTTTTGCTATCATAAAAAAGAGGGAGATTGTTAGAGAAACATCTCCAAATAAATTTTGATGATACCCAAACTATCCATTGGTATAATATCTATATTGTCAAAATGCAGATATATTCAAAGGACTGAGTGATACTCATAATGTTATTCATTAAAGAAAAGATCACAATACTATCCTTGAAGGATCATATAAATAGCACTATCGATCTCAAAGATCAGCTAAATGACGATATCGTATTCAAGCTGAAGAGATCTAGTAATTGGTAATATTTAGGTAACGGTTCATTTAATATGACCGTTATGTCACTATTGTAGCCTTTGGGACTGGACAGGAACAACAAAAGACCCGACAGAAAGGAGAACAGTCAATCTGACAGGTAGATAGAATCGCAGCTATAGTACAGCAGCATAAGCTATTTCAGGAGAGTTTGCATAAGTTCAGGAATAGATTGTATGGACAGTCAGTTTCGAGAATAGTAGCTCCAACTACTCTAACGGCTATTTTGCCTCTTTAGGACATCAGCAACGACTAGTTTAAAGATGCCTATAAAAGATAAGGTCCTTGAAGTCAATAAGTAAGAGAGAGAAATCGTGCTTACAATATTCCCGAAATATCTTACTTGCTGTATAGTGAGCTAAAATCTCATGCTTGTTGATAGCACTTGCTGCATTGTAATTGTGTTGAAATTTTAAGTGTACCAAGTGATAGCAGCATCCACCTCCTGGTAGTGTGATCTACAAACTGATAGGAGTAATGCTTACTGAGTGTAACTTGATTAGCAAATTACTAGTGCAATCCAGCCCAACTTATGGCTGTTAGTGGTGAGAGTAGATATAGGCTTGGAATTAAAGGCGAACCACTACATATCCTTGTGTGCAGCTGCTTATTCTTCTGTTTATCATTTATAGCATATAAGTGATACATTACCTCTCATACAGCTGGTGTATTGTGATATCTCTTTGTTACACGCTATTTTCCGCAAAAGTTTTAAAATCTTCCAAAGCAACCTATTCACCCTCCCTTTGGGTTGCATAGTTAGTTCCAATAGAAAATACAAAAGACTATTTTTCATGACATTATAATTCAAATAAATACAATTGAAATGAGAAGTCATTACGTGAATCGATACTAGGGGTGATTGATTCCATGTTTCGTATAGGTTCCACCTAGAACCTACCCATGATAATATGTTCCTCATTTTTTTTAACCTAGAACCTACCATATCACATGTTCGTGGGTCGGTTCCAGGGTCTACCTAGGTTTCACCTATATTATTAATTGAACAATTGTAGTGACTCATCACCTTTAATGATCACCACTTGCTGTTATAATCCACTTACCACAACTTATATTTAGATACAAGAAGAATATGAAATATTAATAAGTCATAAAATGAAAGCTCAGACTAGTGGTTCCAGATTATACACTCATAATCTAACGTCATGAAACATGGTAGGATCACACAAAGACATAGACCAAGAAAAAAACACAAAAAAAACTCTTTCAGATTTTAGATTCCAGGTTCCACCTACCTAGAACCTAGAACTTAGAATCTTCTCGTCGAAATAGGTTCCCTAATTTTTGGAACCTGAAATCTACCCTGCATATTTTGAAACCTAGAACTTACAGGTTCCCACTAGTCAGGTTTTTAGGTTTCAAGTTCTACCCTAGAACCATGCTCACCCCCACTATGAAGGACTAGTATTAAAATGATTAGCCCTTCAAAAGGATAAAATGACCTTGGGCATGTTAGGGTTAACAATACAACCTAGACGGGGTGAATTGGTTATTTAAGAACTATGAAAAACATTTGCAGAATATAACAAGTTCAACTTCAAACATTGGTAGAAATAGTTTGTAAAAATTAGGTGCACGCTTCTGTTTGACAAATCGTGATGATAAAGATAAGGTAATACTAATATTGAAGAGATAAAAGATTTGAAAATAAATTTATAGTGATTCGTCTTTATCCCCAAGCTTACATTCACTCTTAACATTAACTGCCACAACAAGGCTAGAATCCACTAGTAATCTTCAAGAGAAATTACAATAAGTAAGTACCGTCTTTCCAATAAATCACACTATCATGACTCACATACTGCTAATACACTTCCTCACATCATTGATTACAAACAGTAGCACCACACGGACATTGATATCAGGACAAATAGCAGCTAACAACAAAAACAGAGCAAAGAAGAAGACTCAAAATACAAGACTCATGCCATATCTTTTTCTCTGGGTTGTCCGAAGATGAAAAACTCCTAATATTGGACCACAAGCCTTTCTCCACGGGCACCCTTCCCATCAGGTACCTCGGTGTCCCCCTTATTATGAGAAGGCTCATGCATGCAAATTGCAAGGGTTTAACGGAAAAGATTTTACAGAAAATAGATGGGTGGGGAATGCATTATATCAGTTATGCAAGAAGACTTCAATTGGCCAAATCGGCACTTTTTTCATTTGCACTTATTGGATGCAAATGTCTCTCCTCCCAAAGCAAACTATCTACGAGATTGAAAAGAAGATTAGACAGTTCTTATGGGCAGGAAATGCTAAAACTCACAAATTCCACAAAGTTGCATAAAAAGTAGTATGCTCACCAAAAAAGGAGGAAGGACTAGGCCCGCTCGATTTGAAACTCTGGAATAAAGTATTGATGGGCCACATGTTTTGGAGCCTCATTAATCATCCGTCCCCATCCTTATGGAGTACTTTGGTTCATCACAGTAAATGTAGAGGTACTCCTATTATTCAACTTGTCATGAAGGGTAGTATGGCTTGGAGTTGGCAATGTATTCTCAAGCTAAAACTTGCTCTAATACCTATTATCTTGAGGCAAACGTATTGGTGCAAAGAGATATACAAGGAATTCAAATATGACGCACCGATCGCGGAATGGTATCAATTAATTTGGACCAGGGGTATTAGAAAACATAATTTTATCGGCTGGCTTATTTGTAGAGATAGGCTACCGACAGCAATAGCCCTATCACAATAGTTGTCTTCGGTTCATACTAAGTGTAATTTTTGTATGACTGGTATAGAAGACATAAACCACTTATTCTTTGAGTACACTTGGACATTCTGGCACAAAAGGGAATTTGGTCTTCTGCAGGAGGTTGGAATCTAGAACTTCAATGGATGATCGGGGTCACCAAGGGAAAAAACTTGGAGATGAGACTCCTCAAGCTGTCTTTCTTAGCGACTATTTATTGCATATGGATGGGATGCAACCTCAGACGATTTCAAAATAAGTCAATTAAAGCTCATCTTCTATTGGCTAGGATTCGAAAGGTTGTAAGAGGTAGGGCGTCACTCTACGAACAGTGTAAGCCTTCCCAGGCAAATGTTTTATTGGCTACTCTATGGACGCTTCGTTCCTCTATATTCTCGCATAATTAGTCTCTTTTGAAATGCTAAGGGTTTTCCCTAAGCTTTTGTATCTCATTTGATTAATGATATTCACATATTTACACACACAAAAAAAGCACAAGACTCATCATGTTCATTTTTTTTCCAACCTAATTACTTTTCGTGGACTCAATATATAGTCAGCCATCCTCATATGATCGTTGCCCATCAAAATCCTCAAGTAGCCATTGGTTCTAGTTATTTCCAGTAGCAAATCATTGCTAGAGACTGTTAGATCTGTTCTCTGACGGTGGGTGTTTCCAAAACGATGTTAGTGTCAAAGTCTGTCCCTGCTCATTAACGCCACAATTGCTCTTGATCAACTCTGGTGATATTTTTCTGAATTCCAAGCATTTGTAACGGCTATTTTCTTCTTATCTAACATTCCAAACATTTGATCAAGTGTCCAGCACCTTCCAGGACTAAACATTGGCACAATCCCTTTATCCATAATCAGGACGTGCAGATCTTTACGAGTCTGTTGATGTTGTTCACTGACAAACCATGTGGAATGACTTGCGATCAGTCTTCCAATGATCCTCTTAGCTTCTTCAACATACATATACTTCCAAGGACATCAACATGTCCACTGATTTCTCATCTTCGCTAATTAACCGTATCATTGTCCAAAGATCTCTAAGGACATTAGCATCCTCGTTGATTCCTCATCTCACTGATTTGACTGAGTCATCTTCTAAAGATCTCCAAGGACACCACGTTGGTTCCTCATCTTCAATGAACTCATAAGGACCATCAGTATTGTCACAGTCTTCTACATATTTGATATCGGCAGCTGCTCTCACCCGATATCAATGCTGATTTTTCTGGTCTTTCCAAGCATATTGGTAATTTTGACTTTACCAAACTGTTCATCTTCATGGTCCTTTCAAGTTTTACCAAATATCATCGTTCTATGCTTGTTCACCATCACAGGTCCATCCAACTATTCACCCGATCTTTGTACCTTCAAGCCATCACGAACACCCCCATTCTTTTTAGTTTGTTCGCCCTCGATCAAGGTCCTTCTAGATGAACTCCTTATCTGAGGATCCTTCCAGCTTGTAGATATCTTCAACACCCAATATCTTGTTCACCTCATATAGTGGCACAGTACTATAGATAGCGACAAAGCACTCCTCATATCAGAATCTTTAGTGTTGTTTATGATAAACATCTACATCTCAGCTTATGCATATATCACCTGGCACTACTAAACTAATACACACGTTAGTAGCATTTGATTGTCTTTGTAATCATCAAAACAACATATGGATTTTCCCAATAATCTCTCCCTTTTTTATGATGACAAAACAATCTTATGAATATGCAGATATTTTAACACGCAATAAAGGATATTGAATTTTGAGTGTGTGAAAAGTAAAACACATTTACTTATCTTGCTAAAAATAGGAATTCAGTTAAGAGCATATTAAGCAAACAATGCAATCTCCAAATATCAAGATATTCGGTGAATATAAATAGGAGATGGAAAATAGAAACATTATTGGCAAAGAATATGAATTAACAACTGCTCATGTTTCTACACAAGTCACTTAATCACATGAGTTTTAAATAGGAATGGACACTCATCATGTAAAGTAATACTTCTCCAAACATATATGCATATTTATTTAATCTCTCCCCCTTTTTGTCATAACAACAAAGGTGCTAATAATGTTATATGCAATTCAGCTCATTTTCTCACATTCTAACATCTCTCCATATTTGACATGCTTAGGCGAACAGAAAAGATGTGCAATAAAGCTTGTGCACTGACAGTGCGAGTTGGCCAAGTTGTAATGGCCCTAGGTAGGTCCAACCTAGCCCAGTGCAAAGCTAGGCCAACCTTACTCAATGCTAGGCATGTTTTACATGGGATTAGGTGGGACGGTACTCAACTAGGTTGGCCTAACCCACGCCACGCTGTCGCGGCACTAATGCAGTGTTGAACTACCCTTATAATTGCCACGTGGTAGTCGCTGGTAGGCCCAACTAAAGGCTACACAATCTCCCTTTTTTAATCCAATATGCAATTTTTGTTTTACTTTGGCTCCGACTTTGACCGCCCATTTCACTCTTCTCTAGTGTCCCAGTGGCCCAATTTTAGAACCCTCAAAACTCAAACTTTCTAGAACTTTGGTCCAATTTCTGAAGAAAAAAGGGAAAATTATATATACAATCTTTGAACTTTGGTCCAATGTGCAACATGGTCCATAAACTTTTAATTTATTCAATGTGGTTTCTAAATTTAATCCAATATGTAATGTGGTCCCTGAACTTTTAATTTGTTCAATGTCATTCCTAAACTTTATGTATATGTTCAATTTAGTCCTTAAATTATATGAAAATGTTCAATGTAGTCCTTCCATTAATTCAAGTTTAGGGACTACATTGTACATTTTCATATATTTCAATAACTAATAAATTGAACGCGTACCAAAAGTCTATAAAGCATATTGAACAAGTCAAAAGTTGAGGGACCACATTGAATATTAGGCTAAAATTCAGGAACTATATTGAACAAATTAAAAGTTTAGGGACTACATTATATATTGGGTCAAAGTTGAAGGACTATTTGTGTCGTTATCCCAAAAAAATGGCATCATGGATTTCTACAAATCAAGTTAAATAGATGATTCGTGAAGAAAAGTCACAATACCTTCCTTGAGAAAACCTCCATTAAAGTAATTCTTAGGGCTTTCGAAAGCTTGTGACCAAAATTACGTAATCTCAATCCCAATACGCAAAGATCATGATTTTTCCGACCCCGTTGAGACCAGACAGACACGATTGAATGCTGCTACATCCAGACCCGGCCATCCAATTTGGCAAAATTTGGGTGTCACTGGAGAGCCCTCGCAGAGCTCAACTCAATTGTGTCCTTCCAGGGAAATTCTGATAAGGTTGACTTTTGACCAAATTTTATCAAAGCCCCAGTCAAAAAATTAGGTGTATACGTAGGAGACGCCACTAATGCAACTTTATGTCACTTCTCACGTAGTTTCGCGTTGGGAAGACCAGAGGTAGCGTTGACTTTTTGAAACAGAGAAAAGAAAATACACCCCGAACAGGATGTAAGTTGTCAACGAGTCTTCACAATCGAGGAAGAAGAATAAAAATTTACAGAAACGATTTTCTATTCTTCAGGCTTCATTTTTTTTTCCTGCGAAGCACGAGTGACCTATGAGACCTCCCTATGAGCTGACGCTTGGTAAATTGGCCGCGAATGCTTCGTCGGTTTCCATGGGCGCCAATCAATTGAGCCTAGAGTCCAAAAGCGTCCTGCTCTCTCGTGTTCTGATTGCTTTGGCCTTTTGTTCTCCATTCATAGCACTGCAAAAAGCACGTCAGGTCTCCGATATTGAACGTGTTGCCACGTGAGGCACACTATAATTCAAACCTAATGTATTTATTTATTTTTTTATATGTCCTTTCGACAGTGGGATGTCTAACTCGTCTCGTTCATTGCGAGAGATGGATTTCCTCTTGTGCCCATTTGACTTTGCTGTGTTTGTCTCGGCGTTCTTCTCTCTTTGTTTTGAGAAAGTTGGACATTCATATACCAAAAATATGGGCGTTGGCTAGTATAAATCCCTCCTCCGCTTACCAACCATTCAAATACATCCGAGTAATATTAGCACATGATTGAGCGAGTTTTTGTGGCTTGAAATAAGCCTGAATCGATGTGGAATTCAAAGGCAAAAGAGATCAGAGGACCCCCAACACGAGAAAAAGCATGCAAATGCGCCCGGGAACAAAATCGAGGTTCGGAGGATCGTTCCCGAACGCCTCAGCAAATAGTGTGGGCATCGTACTTTAGGTGAGCTATGGGTGTGTGGCAATGGCTCCAGCCTTTTCCCCCCGCCAAGGCGAAGAGGAAACACAAAAAAACAACATAGCAACAAACAAAAGAACGAGAAATCAGAGTAAGACTTGATCGAAAGTTTGTCGGTAAAAAGAAAATTACCATTCGTTTGATATATAAAATGACTTGAATATTTTTCTGAAACTAATCGAATGTCAAATTCACCACAAAATGTAGCCTTGGAGGTAGAAGTGACGAGGAATGGATAAGTTGCGATAAGAATAATGATAAACAATAAACTGATTTTTATTTGTGCTATTACCACAAAAAATCTCAAATCGATTTTTTACTTCTGCTACATTTACTCCCAAACCAATTTTCGTCTCATGAAAAACCCTAAACTAATACATCAACACTGCATTTACCCCAAATTAATTTTCATGTCACAAAAAATCTTCAACTGGTATATTCGTGCCACATATACCCCAAATTACGATATTTTTGTGACACGAAAATTATTTTGGATAAATATGGTATGGCTATACCGGTTTGGGATTTTTTATGGTATTAACCCTATTTATTTTGTAAACAACAACAAGTTTAAATTTTAAAGTAATTAAATTGAAGGAAACCACACAAATATACTAACTATCATGTGCGATTTAGTCAATCTAGTGAAACTTGAGTAGATTTAGTACATGGGAAATAGCCTAGCCATGAGAATATAGTAAAACGAGGTATTAGTGTTTTATGGTTTATTAAAAATAGAGTTAATACCACAAAAAATCTCAAATTGATACATTTGTGACAATTTTACCTTGAATTAATTTTTTTATCAAAAAAAATGCCCAAACCGGTATCACTATGATAATTTTACCTGAACTAATTTTTTTGACCATCAAAAATCACAAACTAGTACACCTGTGATAATTTTATCTAAAACTAATTTTTTGACTACTAAAAATTCTAAATTGGTACACTTGTGACAAATTTACCCTCCTTTAAATTGAATTAATATCACGAAAAATCAAAAATTTGTAAACTTATGACAAACAGAGGGGTAAAACCTCAAACTGGTACACTTGTCAACTATCACGTGTCATCAAACTCAACAATTTGACAGTAAAATTTAATGGAAACTAACAGAGGATAAATTTATCACAGGTATACTGGTTTGGAGTTTTTGGTGGTCAAAAAATTAGTTCGGAGTAAAATTGTCACAGATGTACTAGTTTGTGCTTTTTGGTGGTCAA
This sequence comes from Syzygium malaccense, assembly GCA_031216405.1. Taxonomy (NCBI): domain Eukaryota; kingdom Viridiplantae; phylum Streptophyta; class Magnoliopsida; order Myrtales; family Myrtaceae; genus Syzygium; species Syzygium malaccense. Next base: position 37,419,385 of record CM062263.1, on the reverse strand, counting down.
AAATTAGTTTAGGGCAAATTGTCACAAGTGTATCAATTTGGGGTTTTTGTGGTCAAAAAATTATTTTTAAGTAAATTTGCCACATGCGTACCAGTTTGGGGTTTTTTGTAATATTAACCCTTAAAAACACATTATGATGCTTTTATTTCATGAAAAATAAATGATTTAAAAAATATTTTCCTAAAAATGATAGCTTATATTGTTTACAAAAATGAATGAATAAAAAATTACTTTCATCATTCATGAAAATATTTAGACATAAATTGTCATTGGTAATGAAAATATTTTTCATTGAATAATTATTTGAAGTGAAATAAGCGATCATTTTTTTTCCAAATCATATATTTTCCATGAAAACAAATGGAGTCTTAGCATCATGTCATGTATTAGTGTGATTGTGTGACTCCATGTTATCTTTTCATCACTAGTTGCAATATATTAGACTATTTTATCAATCCAAACAACATTTTTTATTCTCACAAATGTCAAATCCATTCACAAATTTATATAACTCAAACCTTTGTGCCTCCTTAATTACTCGAAATGCTCTCTAACGTTCTTAAAATATCAAAAAATAAACTACACATAGTTTGCAAAAATTAATTGATGATTTTAGCATATGTTTGTGAATTTTCTAAAAATTTACAACCATTATGATTGCTGCCACTTTACGCATCCACGACTACTAGAGCGCAACCGCTCTTGCGACGACGACGGCAATTTAAAATCTTGAGCACAACGCCGAGAACTTCCCACACATTGACGTGCATATCAAGGCCAACCTTAAAGATGGATGCCATGTGTTTGTTGGATTGGTCGTCAGTCGTCACAACTGCAAGAAAAAGTCCAATTTTCATAAAAAATCAACTTCCCCTATTAAAACGAAAATCCATCACATTATTATCGGTAGGCTCTATTTATTTTGTAAAAAACAAATGATTTGAATAGTATTTTCTTAAAAAAGATAATGTATTACTTGAAATAATTAGTAAATGAAAAATATTTATATCATCGATAATAGATGATAAAAATATTTGGGTTAATACCACGAAAAATCCCAAACTGATACACATGTGACAAATTTACCCCAAACTAATTTTTTGACCACGAAAAACCCCAAACTTGTACACCTATGATAGTTTTACCCTAAACTAATTTTTTAACCACCAAAAACCCCAAACTGGTACACTTGTGACCATTTTACCCCGAACTAATTTTTTAACTATCAAAAACCCCAAACTGGCACACCTGTGAAAAATTTACTCTCTGTTAGTTTCCGTTAAATTTTACTATCAAATTGCTGAGTTTGATAACACGTGGTAGTTGATAGATGTACCAGTTTAGTGTTTTACCCCTTTATTTGTCACAATTTTACAAATTTTTGGTTTTTCATGATATTAATCCAATTTAATAGAGAGTAAATTTGTCATAAGTGTACCAATTTGGGGTTTCTAGTTCGGGGTAAATTTATAATAAGTGTACGAGTTTGGGATTTTTTGTGATCAAAAAATTAGTTCGGGGTAAATTTATCACATGTGTATCAGTTTGGGGTTTTTTGTGCTCAAAAAATTAGTTTAATGTAAATTTGTCACATGTGTATCAGTTTGGAGTTTTTTGTGCCAAAAAAATTAGTTCAGGATAAAATTGTCACAAGTGTACCAATTTTAGATTTTTTGTGGTATTAACTCAAAATATTTTTTGTTTATTTATTTTTGTAGACGATGCAAACAATTATATATATATATATATATATGTTGCAAATCATTTATTTTTTTGTGAGATAAACGCACCATCAAATCAATTTTCCGCGAGCATTTTCCTCTACAGTAGAGATGACAGAGGAATCCCAATGGCCCATTCCTTATCTCTTGTGGGCGGACCAAATCACGAGAGTTAGCAAGGCACGATCTGAAACTTAGAGGGATCTTTTTCAACAGACGGAGAATCGAAGTTTGTCTGCGTAACTTCCGGCTTTTGTCTGCGTAACTTCCGGCTTTTCCAGGGAACTCTTTTGACACCACTCTATGGGGCCGATCTCTAATTAGTGTTTTAGACGGTCAATGAACTTCTGTAACTTGTAATGCAAACTGTAATACTGAAGTCCTTTCAAGTACCAACCATCGACTTCATCTGTCTTTCCAACCACTGTATTCCTAGGAATTAATAGGTATGAATTCCAAATCATTTTGTTGACCCATAGCTCACGTAATCTATTTATTCTTAATTTCCACTTGTTTAACTGGACTTTTGTAAAACCTTTTATGAATCATAAGAAGACATACACATGTACATATACAATTGTGTCATCAGAAAAGCAAAAGATCTTTTAAAATGTGATGGAACGAATTGAATCGACAAAGGATGTGAAGGAGCCATTAGTTAATCTTGGGCCAAAAAGTAAATGGCTGGAAATTAAAATGTAGGAAAAGAAATTTACTAGAAATTATACATAATAGTAAATTTGCAAAGAACACTAGTCCTATTATTGATTAGGCAAACATTTACAAAGTATAGTGTGGACATTTACATCTATCATTAACGGTTAGTACAAAGTAGTTGTTGATTTTGAATCAACAATAACTTCCTAATCATATCTGCAGTTTTAATAAGTTATAAATACTAGACACGATCTCCTATTTTTTTATAATGATTACCTGCAACAAGTTACAAATCTTGAGAATACTAGCATAGTCACTCAGCAGTATGCGTCCGTATCGATCCGCTATTTGTCTTGCACCGATGCGCAAAGGCTTCTCTTTTGGTTCAGTAATTGCACTACTTCAATACTTGTCATTAATGACTTTGCCGATCAATTTCTTTTAAGTTTTGGTAAAGGTTCTTCTCGATAACTTCTACATAGGTATTGTTGATTTCCTTCATTGTCAACAAGCATGTACTTTCAAAAAAAAAAACAAGCATGTACTTCGTCGACTGTCTTATTCATTGATAAATTCTGTTTTAACCAAACTTTACCCTACCGATTGAGCCCACTACTCATAGATAATAAAGAGTTGATCATTTTTTACTGTCAACCATAATCTATTTTTCTCTAGTCCAATAAATTACGAAATTTTTTTAGATTGTTAGTTCTCTAGAAGAGAATGGTAGATTCTTTGTCGAGCATCAACATAAATACAGTAAATAGAAAATATGACCCAATGAAAGTAATGGTTATATAATTATCAATCTTCAAATGATAGTTGTCAAGAAAGCCCAGATAGTAATGGGCTCAAGTCCAAGTCTTTGGATGAGCCCATGAAATAAAACCCGCGGGTGACGATCCCTCAGGAAGTCGTTTCCATAAACCTTGGATTCGCCAAACGACCAGAATTCCGGCGCAACCTCGGAACATGGCCCGGAAGCTCGCCTATAAATATCGAGGTCCTCCTCCCACCTAGGCACGCGCCGCTAGCCGATCCAATGATCTAACAAGCCACGCATCACATTTCGAATGATTGAAGACATCCCTATTATTTTGAATTAACTCATTATCCCTTGCTGCCCTTCGTCTCGACCACTGCGAGCCACGACCTACCGTTGGGCGACCTGAAGTTTGGGTTAGCTTGAGGTCAACAATGTCTAAGTTGGCTCGCAACCTCAAATCCAATGTCAGAGCCCCATACATAGATTGGGAAGGGAGGTAGGGACAGGCAGAGAGCCGGGTGGCCGGAATAGGGCTTCGCGATATGAATGGCAGCCTCGTGGGCTTGGAAGGAGACAGTACTACATTGTGGTATTGGGGGGTGGGGCGGTGATGTCGGAGGCGCAACACAATGTTGATCGTACAAGACGAGGAAGTTTTGACTATGTTGCGTGTGGCCTCTATTCCAACGCAACGCTTGAGAGAGAGAGAGAGAGAGAATTTCTTCCTTGGACTTTGGTTGATCTCTAGTGCTGATTTTGAGAGTCCCATGTGAGCCCCCATCTTACAAATCAATGGTTGACATAGGTTTTGGTCCACTAAACTTAGGTAAGATTTGAGAGAGAGAGAGGATCTTCACTGTTAATTTTGTGAGTTCCATGTGAGCTCTCAAATCTCATATGTGAGTCCTATAAAATCAGTGTTGGTATCTACCCGGTCCACTAAACTTAAGTGAGATTGAGAGGGAGTCAATGAGGCCCAATGGAAAAGACCAACAAAGAAAGAAAGATGAAAAATGAGCAACAAATTTGATCCATCTGTTAGCTCTAGTGATGAGAGGTCAACATCAATTTAAAATGTAACCTAAGGTCCTAATCTTAAAGTATTTGAATCCACATGCATTTTCCATTTCCACCTGCCGCCCCTCTTTTCATCCCAGAAGTATCATTACCAATCTCTCTCTCTCTCTCTCTCTCTCTCTCTCTCTCTCTCTCTCTCACAGATGGCATGTTACATGTTCTGATGTTCAATGTTTCATAACTACCTGACGAACTAATTTACTGTTAAAGCAACGCAAAGATGTAATCATCAGTACACGCACAGGGATCACACATCAAGCACTCATACATTGCTTACCTCTGAAGCGAATCATCACTCGAAACTCTTATTGTTCGCATTTAAGTTTTCCTTTATATAAGCACATTTCTAACCCAACTCATGATCAGATAAAAGCCAACACAAGTTTGCTTTAACATGCGCCAAAATCTCCCACAATCATGAGAAGCAAAGCAACCTTCCTCTGGCTCTCTGCTTTCGCCATCGCTCTCTTCTCATTCCTCTATCATCTCACCCTGCGTTCATCTGTCCCTACTCCCGATCTCCATCCTGTTGCTATCGGCAGTCAAAGTGGATTTGAATTTCACGTGGAAGAGATTCTCTCCGTTATCACCTCTCTGATTATGCCAAGACACCACAATCATCTTCTCACAAAGCCGGTTGAGTGTGATGGGAGTATATGGAAGTCAAAGGTCATAAACGATTATCGAGTGGGACTTGTATTAACAGTCGACTTGAAGGGCTGTGCGAATTTCAGCAGTGTGCAGAGGGCAGTGGATGCTGTTCCTGACTTTAGTCCCTCCAGGACACTCATTATACTGGATTCTGGTACTTACAGGTCACTGTCTTTCAGAACTCCTTGGCGCAGTTTATTGTCTGTAACCCACGGTTTAGCACGATACGATTAGCCGGCCATCCTTCTGTCAATGAATATGCACTCAGATGGGTTAAAGGTAGCCTCATAGGTCATGAACATTGCTCATCAGAAGATGATCGGCATTCTTGTAATTTAGGTCTCTCGTTTTCCTTTCACTTAGGATTGGTCGCAAACTTTCGGGATTGCACAAGTGTGCTCCTAAAACGGCAGGTTAAATTTGTAAGACTGCTCGATCATATATATTTAATGTCTCTGGTTGCAGGGAAAAGGTGGTGGTGAATGCTAGCAAGACAAATGTAATATTGGAAGGTCAGGGTTATCTCAACACGGCCATTGCATGGAACGACACAGCAAATTCCACTGGTGGCACAATCTACAGTTCTTCCGTGGCCGTATACGCTCACAACTTCACAGCTTACAACATCAGTTTTCAGGTAGTTTCAACTCAACATTAGAACTTGACTTTCTATTTCTTTACACCGCTGTTGCAAAATGCAATTTCCACAGGCAACGTCGAAATGTTGGTGCGTCTTCATTCCTTGTATATGCAACGTACGATTATTTGGCAAACAAATTTTCGCCCAGCACATATCACTGTCCTAATAATGCTAATGATCTTATTCCGCTTAAAGAGCTAATGAACCAATAATATACCTGTCCATCCTTTAACTCGATTACTTTCTACATTTTGTTTGTTTCTTGTGTGGGAATTGGTTTCTTGAAATTAAAGAATACAGCTCCATCACCATCGCCCGGGGATGTAGGAGGCCAGGCCGTTGCACTAAGAATAGCAGGGGACGAGGCTGCGTTTTTTGGGTGCGGATTTTATGGAGCACAAGACACGCTTCATGACGACGCCGGAAGACATTATTTTGGGGATTGTTTCATTGAGGGATCCATTGACTTCATCTTCGGAAATGCTAGATCTCTTTACGAGGTAGAACAAGAAGAAGCTTACATGAACACTTGCATTGTGTGTGTTAACCGACGAAAGCTTTTCATATCCTGAATAGTAGGATAAGGAATTATTTCTCTCAATCACATGAAGTGCAGTTAATTCTAGTCCCCAAATGAACATTCTTTTCCATTGTTAACCGCCGGTTAGCCAATTTTCCTATGATATATCAATGCTCAAATCTATGGCAGGGATGCACCATTAACTCGATAGCAAAGGACGTGTCGGCGGGCATTAGTGGAGCCATCACAGCTCACGGGAGGGACTCAGCGAGTGAGCATACAGGTTTTTCGTTCGCGAATTGCAGGATCGGAGGGAGCGGCAGAGTGTGGCTGGGCCGGGCGTGGGGTGCGTATGCAACCGTGGTGTTCTCAAAGACTTACATGTCGGACATTGTTGATCCCGAGGGATGGAACGACTGGAGAGACCCCTCTAGAGACGAGTCCGTGGTTGATCCTCCCTTTTTCTTCGAATCTGTGCAACACTACTTCCACCTTATTTTTCGTTCTCTGGCCCTATCTAGAATAAACCGGCCTTGGTACAATTTACTAGTGCAATTTCAGCTGTGCCGTTTAGGTTAATCTTGCTTCTTCTCCAATTGAAGATAATGTAGGTAAAGAGTACATGAGTTAGCTCTCATTTCATCAGATATGAAGGGTGAAAAACTAGTGTTTCAGAGAATTTCGAGTTCTTTGTAAAATAATTTCAACTAACGAGCTTTCATCGCAGGACGGTGTTCTTTGGGGAGTATGATTGCTGGGGACCTGGAGCGAACTATACAACGAGAGTTGAATACGGGAAGCTTCTAAAACCATCAGAAGCTGGCCTCTTCCTGGACATTTCCTACATTGATGGCCATGATTGGCTTCCTGAACGTCACAGCTTTCTTGCACGAGCCATTTTGTAACGAGCAAGAAGGCTCGACCACAGTATTTGGTTCTCTTGAGCGGTGAGCTAAGACGGCCAAACATGCTGAACGATGCGCTCAATTTTTCACCATCTGGTCTTTGATCGACCAGAGAACAAGACAGGAGATGTTCTCGTCCAACCGTTATGCATAAGCATATATGCTGGAAAGACGTCTTATTTTTATTTCTTCAAATGCTGAAATGGGCTCCTAATTTCCGTTTTCCATTCACATGTTTGAGTCAACTCGTGATAATAGGAAGGCATTTCGAACGAAATACCCAATTCAGCTCTTGAAGGAACAAATACGCCTCCTTGAGATGAGAAATGCCAACCCTTCCATTCTACGCGAAAAACAAACAGAAAATTTCAGTCAAACTACTAAGCAGAAATTTGCGTATCGTAATTCCTTATTCAAGTTGCTCTCCATGTACGTACAAGTTGGTCAAAACCAAAAGATGTAGATATGACATAAAAACTATCCCTCGTCCGACATTGAAGGTAGACGCAGACAGAACCATCGCATATGCTGGCAGATACAATTACAGTGAAAGTTGCCATTTATGATTCACGTGATTCAGTCGGAAAATCATCTTTCGACCGAATAAACATCACATCCTAAGGGCATTGTTGGTACAAACAGATACAAATTACCAACCTATATTGCCTAAACTAATAGGAATTCTGGAGCTGACACACAAAAGGAAAAATATACTACAATTACATACTTTACAATTACTGCTGTACTAAATTACAAGGAGGGGCAACTGCACAGGCTTCATTCTTCAACCATTATTGGCTTCTAAAACTGTCCAAAATGCTTCACTCAGCAGAGGTTGGGTAATCAGTGATCCCCAGCACTAAACTCTTTCAAGTTCGGTGGGCATTGATTAAGCGACACTAACCCCTGACATCAAAATTCGGGAATCGGGATGTCATATCCACTTGTAAGTTTTGCCTTCTCGCTCACTTCCTCGGAGACTCTGAACCATGACCCCTCCGGATTGAATCAACCCGATCTAGTCGAACTTCTCTCCATGACGGTGAATTAGTGGATTTCAGTAATAATCCCAGTGCTGAAAAGCATGTTGCTCTAACAACTGCATCTGAAGACCGACTCATCTTTCCCACCAACATTGAAAACACCTTGAACAAGATAACGACGATATTAATGCATGTTCCTTTCTGCTTGACATTCTAATAGTTGATATTGAATGATGGACAACCTGAGTATAATATACTGTTAAAGTGTGCTGATCATCTGAAAGTGACAGAAGGCTGCAAGCAAAATAAATAGCATTTGCCTGGATAATGGGCCAAGGCGCATCAAAAGCCTGCAGCATCAGCAAGAAAGAAACTCAATTACTTGTGTTTCCCCTGATTGGGAAGCATGTCATACATACTTGAGTGCACCTGAATGTATCCATCTGCATGTACAACTACTAAGGCACCTGTGCTAGGGAAGGATCCAGAACTCCGATGGTGGGGCTGCCAAGTTTTCGTGCTAGTTTAATAATGTTAAGTGTTTTTTCTCCATAAATATATGCATTTTACATTAACCTAGATTTTAAGATGGTATTTAAAAAATGTAACTTATTTCACCAGAATAGAAATATCTAAGTTAAATATAATAGTCTATACTAGAAAACCATTTAGTAATGCAGTCCTAGAACCAATGCACACGTAAGGCGCCAGATAGGGGTGATCAATTCCCACCCTGGAACCTAAAGCTTACCCGGTCAGGGTCGGTTCCCAATTTGTGGAACCGGAAACCAACCCTGCTGACCCTGGAACTAGGCTGGACTGGACTGGCTGGTTACAGGGTCATCCCAGGAACCTGCCTTTGTTTTTTTTTTTTTTTGCCCGATGACATTCACCTTAAGATGGAGTAGTTCATTTATTACTAAAACAAAAAAGGTGGTTAATGGTGTCAAATGCTATTTTAACTGCTTTGCTGAGCAACACACTCACCATATAGAGCCTATGAATTAAACAGAGCCAATGACAAGTGAGAAAGTAGTTTCTTCGTTTTATAAAAGTAGTCTTTTTGAGTTTATTTATTCAAATTATAATAGTGCTGATTTAAGATGGCCGACTCAATATTTCATTATTTTTTTTGGGTGATGGGCAACAGCTCAAATCATCTCTAGAAGGCCAACAATTCCTGAATGAGCTTCTCTCACAGTAGAAGGCCAACCAGGCTTGGTCCCATAGATCCATCCTTCCTTTCGCATGGAATGTGCATGCATGCAGGTGCATGTTTTCATGCGAGATTATATCTCATGCAAGATGCAATACAGAATTGGGAGTACATCAAAGTGTATGTGGTAGTGAAATATGGGATCGCAAAGTCTGCACAAAGGGACAGGTAGCCTTATGCTAGTACTAAGATCTGTCAAGTGGAGACAATGGCACAGCCTTCTTAAGATACTTCTAGCACCGAAAGGTACATATTAATGCAAACCTGTATTGTTGAAGCCATATATGTATCAACTCTGGAGGAAAGATGTTGAGTGAATTGTTTTGCAAGGTTTCTCACAAAGTCCTCGTAGTCACTTCTGAAAGAAGACAAGTCAGTCAGAAGCCTTTTCTCCTATGCTGGAGGTTTCACATGCAGTTAAATTCCACAAAGATGAGCATCTTTATTCTAGTGATTACCGGTGGTCAGAATTAAAGTTTTGCACATTGAAAGGCACAGAAAATCCGTCGGTTTCAAATAACGGGGCAACTCGCTTCAGAGTACTCTGTAAATTAAGCAACATGAGGTCAAAAACTTTCTCTGAGATAGCTCCATTGAAACTACAGAAGATAAGAAAACTACCCGACAAGCCTGTCTGATGCCATGATTATCATCGTACAAATGAAAAACCAAGCGAGGGAGCACAGCATGTACCTAGTACACCAGATGACAATTACCATTAAAATCATTGTTAGCTGAAGTCAAGTCCAATTTGACTGCCTGCTGTACACACTGCCTGTCATGCACCAATTTCAGTTGCGATCTCATGTTGGAATACTAACTCTTGAAAAAAAAAACATGGTGGTCACATCCTTAATATAGTCCTTGAATCTAGACACAAATGGTAAAACATCCACAAAGAAAAGCTTCAATAAATGCTCAAGCATCTCACTACATGAAAAGCTACATGGCAGAAGAAAACAGCCACAGATTGCTTCTCAAGTTACAGAATGAGAACCTATGTCCACCTAGATATTAATAAAAGTGGGTAAAGCTAGCATCTGGTTGCATTACAAGACTCAATTGCATCCGAGTTTTATCAACTAAAATTCTTTCTATTATCACTCCACATATTCTATTTCATTAATAAATACACAATTGATAAATTTAAAATTTACAAACTCATATTGAAAAGGTTGTAATTATAATTTAAAACCATCATGGATAGCCATAAAAAGTAGTTTTATGTGCTGACGATTGAGGAAGTATTATCCATTATATTAATTTAATGTATAATGTGATCTTAGGAGGTAGAAAGAATTTTTGGCCAAAAAAGGAGCACCTTGTTGCTTAATCTATGATTCACATGCATAATGCAAGTGAATACTGTATCAATATTCTAAACAACTTAAAGGATTAGACATTAAGGTAACATATTTCATACAAATAATTTCACTTCTAACATCTAAACAATTTTGGATCATTTTATATGGGAAAATCATGAAAGCATTTGGGTAGAAAGGATGATTCATTAATGGAAGAAATTTGCTAAGTTTCTTTGATTGTGTGCTTGACAACTTTTCCCTATTAATATCTGATTTAACAGAATTTCATAATAGTGTCTTTAGGAAAGAGAAGACGGAATCCCATAAAAAATTGGGAACTTCTCTTTCCGGCATGCAAGAGATTCTAGATAGATTCTAGATAGAAATCAGACGAAGATAAAGAAAATTTTGCATGCATTAAAATTAAAATTAAAATACAATTAGAAGATTGATTCTGTTAGTTTAAAAAACCTTAAAGACATTTATATAGGATCACAAACTCCACTTACTCTTATTTTATCAGTTTGTGATGATTCTTTTCCTCAATAGCCATTGTTAAGAGAATAAGTATTATGTGTTATAAGTATTGTGTCCCACATTGCAAGTCTACTAAACCTTTGCAGCATTGTATAGTGATATCCAGATGGCTGGTGACTCAGGTTGGGTACACCGCATTACTCTCTCTCTCTCTCTCTCTCTCTCTCTCTCTCTCTCTCTCTAATTGGTATCAGAGCAAGTTTCATAAAATAACATTGTACTGAATGACTTATCCTTCTCTTCCGATCTTTTTTTGTTTTTCCTTTCTCTTTCTTTCCTTCTTTTATGGAGCAATAAAGCCGACCATGCGATTGGCTGTCTCAAAGTGGATTTCGAGACCCAATCAAATTGGGAAATTCCACTCAAGGAAAGGGTCTAGTGAACCTGAGTAGTCTCCCAGGAAAAAGGCGATTTCCGGCAAAACCTACCAGCTGGCCAAGCGAGGGTGACTACCTCAAGCATCCAGTTAAATTTGGAAATTCCTTGTGCTTATATAAATATCTGATTAGTTTATTTGGATGATATGACTACTGGAGAGTAAATCTGCTGCTCCCTCATCTACTATGGGATCCCTAGGTGAAATAATTGCCAATCCGGTCAGTTGTTCTTTCTTTCTGTTGAATGGCACGAATTACTCGACATGGCTACCGTTAGTTGAGGTGAACATCACAGGTATGGAGGAGGCTTACCTCACAGAAGTCCAAAAACGATTCACAAGTTAGGATACAGGCTGATGCTAGGTTGTATGGTCAGATCATAAGTTCCCTAAATTCTATTATACCATTGGTTAATCATATGAAGACAGTTAAAGAATTGTGGTCACAGCAAGAGAAATTGTACTCAGCACAGAAAGACTTGTCCTAGTTCACGAGTCAAGCTATGTATGGGTCAGAGCGAAAAGATCGCACTGTATCACATTATTGTGCAGATTTTAAGGTATATGAGGCGTGGAATATGTTGATGCCAATTTGTAATGACCCAAAGAAGATGAAAGACCAAAGGGAGAAATTGGCAGTAATGGCATTTCTATCTGGACTAGGAACGAGTTTTCCATGGTAAGGTCACAGATCTTATCTGATGTTCACATTGGCTCTCTCTTGCAGAAGCTCATCAACGTGCTGTCCAGGGTTCAATTGAACTCTCATTAGAGGGGGGACAGAGTGATACCTCAGCTTGGCAAGTCAGACCTCTCGTAGTTTTAGGGGACAGGGACAGTGCAGGCAGACATGGTGGACGTGGAGTTCAGGATGAGGGAGGGGAAAAGTTACTTGCTTTCACTGTGGTCAGAAGGGACATACCAGTGCACTTGCTGGAAATTACATGGCAGCCACTAATCAGGTTTGTCAATATTACTTCTAATAGTGATGTACCCGGATGAATTCAACTACCCTCAGAATGGGAAAGACTATCAGGCCAATGGATGAGAGTCAGCATAGTTACCGTGTTTCAGGTTTCAAAGTCACCATCTTCATCCACTGCTACTCTAGTACAGACAGGTAAATCCACTGCTCAGCTTTCCTCCTCCAATCGCAAATGGGTCATTGACTCAGGAGCATCAGACCAAATGACAGGAATACAAATATTCTATTTTGTCTGGTCTTACTTTGCCATCTAAATTTTCCTGTGTCTCTTGCCAATGGCTCATTGGCTATAGTCAAAGTCCGTGTTGTATCTTCCAAATTTTCCATATAATTTGGTGACAGTCAGTAAACTCTCTTGTGGTTACAACTGCTGTGTCTCATTCTGTCCTGGTTATTGGGAATTTCACAATCTCACGATGAAGAAGTTTATTGGTAGAGGACGTGAATCTGGAGGCCTCCATCTGCTTGATGATGAGATGCCTTTCATATTCTCCAGTACTTCTATTTCTCCTTTACAGATTCATTGTAGATTGGGCCATCCATCTTGTTCCAGTCTGAAGATGTGTCTAGCTCAGAGTCCATGTCTGTCTTATATTATGAGTCACATCAATATGCCAAGCATCATCGTGGTTGGAGACAAGCAATGTAAGAAGAAACGCAGGTTCTCGAACATAATCTGACATGGGACCTTGTTTCTTTACCTCCAGGTAAACGTGCCACTTGATGCAAGTGGGTGTTTCCTGTTAAGCTCAATTCTGATGGATCTCATCCCAGTTGAAAGCTTGATTAGCAGCAAAGGGATATGCACAGGTTTATGGTGCTGACTACTGTACTACAGTAATACTATTTCACCCGTTGCTAACTTTGCGTTTATCAGGTTGCTTGTTTCTCTTGCAGCCACTCATCAGTGGCCATTGATTGGATGTGAAGAATGCTTGCATGGTTCTCTGCAAGAAGAGGTGTAAATGGAGCAACCACCTGGGTCTATTGCTCAGGGGGAGTCTGGCCTTGTGTGCAAATTAAAATAAATAATACATGGAGACAGTCTCCAAGAGCGTGTCTGGCAAGTTCAGTGAAGTAGTTACTAAATTTGGTCTCACTCATCACATTGATCATTCTGTCTACTTCAGAAACTCTAGGATGGGGAGTCTAATTCTTCTTGTGTATGCGGATGATATAGTGATAAAGGCAGTGACTCCACAGGAACAGTGGCTCTGAAGCATTTTCTTCAAGAGTACTTTCACACCAAAGATATACGAAAGCTGAAGTTTTCCCTTGGTATTGAGGCAGCAAGTTACAATTCTGGCTCAAAGAAAGTATGAACTGGACTTATGAGCTGGGACAGGTGCTTAGGGGCTAAATCGGCACATACTCCTAAGGATCCTAGTGGAAATTTTTAGCTGAAGATGGAGAGCTTTTTGAGCATCCGGACAGATATAGATGGGCAGTTGGGAAGCCAAGTATCCTGTTGTGACCAGATCAGACATTGCCTTTCCAGTCAGAACAGTAAGTCAGTTCATGTCATCTCCTTGGGTTCCTCATTGGATCGCAGTTGTCTGAATTTTGTAATTTTTAAGAAAGGCACCTGGTAGAGGTGACTAGGACCGTGATAATATACATACCACGGTGACGGGTTTCTCTGATGTAGATTGGGCAGGGTATCCTTTTGACGGGAACTCTACTACCGGTTATAGTGTGCTTGTTGCAGGCAATCTGGTTTTGTGGAAGAGTAAGAAACAGCCTGTGGTGTTGAGACCTAAAGCAGAATCAGAATATAGAGCAATGGCCCAGATTACATGTGAATTAATGCAGATTATCAGATTCTTAAGGAGCTTGAATCGAGGTGATTTAGCTGACGAAGTTGTGCTTTGATAATCAGGCTGCTATATTGCCTCAAATCCTATGTTTCATAAGTGCACTAAGCATATGAAGGTTGACTACCATTTTGGGTGAAAAAAGCTTCAGCGAGGGCTAATAGCTCCTAGATATTTTAGAACAACTGAACAACTCATTGATATGATTACAACCCTTTCATGATTTAGGATGGATATCATTTGTAACAAGCTGGGGATGCATGATGTTTCTGCTCCAGCTTGATGGGGTGTTAAGAGAGTAAGTGTAATGTGGTACTGTAATGTAGCACTGTACAGTAATGTATCAGGCCTTCTCTCTCTTTCTCTCTCTCTCTCTCTCTCTGCCCCCCCCCCCCCCACCCAATAAAGCCATGAAGTATGTCAAATAAATAAGCTTTGGATGGAAGAAAATATTTGCACATGATAGAATATTACGAAACATCTTCAATTTCTGTGCATCTCATGTCTTGTGCTAGATCTGAAAGGTAATAATAACTATTAGAATGACAGCCAAGGCAATGTTTTGCTGATAAAAGCCTAATGTCAAGATTAAATATTTCCATGCCTTGAAGTTGCTGAAAGCCTTGAAGGTGCTATACAAACAATGAGGCATATAAATTGAGGATAAGTACGCTTAGCAATCTAGATGCAAATTACGAAGTAAGATACATGTTAGTAAGAATCAATCAATTCCAGCTAAATATACTATTTCACTCAAGGGACCAAAAAATTGACATTTTTCATAAACTTATCTGTGAGACTGAATATATCGCAATAATTAAAAAAAATGAGGCACCTATAAAGCAAAGATTTAACCTGTTCGACAAATGCCTCACGTTGTGGTCCAACTGCATAGTTGCTTAGAGCTCCAAATGCAGCAAAAGCATCAGCTCTCATCTTCACGTCCATGGAAATCTGTTGCACACGGTAATATCAATCAATCTTGTCAGCTACTAAATTCCCATTCAGAGACATGCGGCGCTCACAAGATCAGAAGCATTTTGACTGATAACAGAAAGCAAACAAATTCTTTTGTTAGTATTAATTTCAATGGGGCCTTGCAGTTACGGAACTAACTTTAGATAGGAAGAAACCTAAAAAAAGAATTCACCTTCTCAGTCTCGGCTGAACAAAATAAAAAAAAACTTGATCCCAAAAAGGAAAAGCACTTTAAATGTCGATGCAGCCCACAAGATTGAAAAAATTGCTGTTCGCCGTAATCTTTCCATAATCGTCGAATTTTGGTGATGATGGATGTCGCATCAATCCATGTCTAAAATAAGAGTGCTAAACGGATTGTCTTACCATTGGGATTTTCAACTATTCGGATTTTATTAAATTTCCTTTTCCTTCTCCTATTTTAAGCAAATATTCTGTTTTGCTTTCATCGAGGTTTTACATTTTAATTATGTTTTCCATTCAGAGTTCCTATTTCAACAAATGTGATCCTTAGAAGAGTCCATATACAACATGCATAGTCGGCCACAAAAATTAGGTGTTACAAAGAAGGGGACAAGTGGCAAGCATGTGGAGAGCGGTTCATGAAGATTGGAGAAATTGGAGGGGCAATTATGGCATGGTTGACTAGAAAATTGGTCCCATATGCAGATTCATGGACCATAAAAGGAAACGTCAGACACAAAGTACAACCAGTTATCTTCAATATCTCTACATTTTCTGGTAGTTTCAACTATTCAGCAATGCAATCCCTTGTTCCAGTCTCATCCCTCATGGGTGTCCTTTCAGTTCATAGTTTCAGTGTTTATTTGAAGCAATATAATCCCAACTTCCTTCTTGTAATTCTATTCCCAGTTCGATTATTCATTTCCAGCAGTCTATTTTTTTTTCTCTGCACTTAGGAGTGATAGCCATGTAGCAATATGTGCGTGGGTGAGGACATGGGAGCAATATCAGTTGATCTCCTGATCTGAATCATCAGATCGCCTCTACGCGTAATTCGTGTAACAACATTATGCAATGCCATATAAAAATTGTTAAAATGACACAGTGCTTGATTTATAAAGATTTACACGCATGGTACGATTACAATGATGATTAATGGAGATTTTATTTTTCAATTTATATGACCACAAGAAAGTTATGAACCTACAATAGTAAAGTGTAGCTAGAGAGTACATAGTAACTGAGCACGCATAATATTAACACAAAGACTACATAAAGATGTTCAAACAATAGACTGAAAAAAAATGAACAGAGGACACATTTTCCACTTGCGTGAGTCAAAATCTACTCTCCACAAAATGCCTCAAAACATAATTTTTTTTTTGGTCGAATGCCTCGAAAAATACTTCACTTTACTATTTTTTCTCTTTTCTCATGTAATATAGGATAAGATAATGTGGATTAGGACTCATATGAACAGATACATTAAGGATTCAAGACAAGAACTGACTATTAGAAGATCCTTAGTAGGAAGAAATAATAGCACCTGTAGATTACGAAGCCGCATCGAAAGATTAAGCAAAATGGGCTCCACAGCTTCTTTTTGGGCTGAATCCAGAATCTGAGGATGAAACAAAAAAATCAGGAAGGAAATATTTCACTGTACAATATCATTATTTGAATGCATGAAAGAGAGAGAGAGAGTGTGTGCAACCAACCGTTAGTAAGCATGAGACTGCAGTTAATTGCACTGATTCATCTGTGTCATCAAGTAAAGCCAAAATTACACCAAGAACCTGAGCTGTGTACTGAACGATGTGGACAGAAGGAATCTGCAAAATCACGACCAAGTAAAGCTTCTATATAAAAGAAACATAAGGTAGAGAACAAGCTTCTTCTCAGATTCCTAGACTCTCATGCAGATAAAAAATGTAAAGAGAAATGTAGTCTATCGATCAAGAGGCAACACCTGCACTAGCCCTCTCAGGCAAAGGCGTCTAACAGTCGGAGACTCATCTGAGACATGCCTGCACATTGCTTCAACCATTTTCTCCAAAACTGAATCAAACCCACCACTGCATATCGAAAAATTATTTGGAAAATGAAAAAATGAGGTAAGTGAATGCCAAGACAAAGAGAAAGCCTTGTAAGATCAGTTTGTAACAAATTAATGGGCCTCCGAAAGACGACAAGGATTTGGAGATGACAGAGATCATGTTGGTTCTCGATAAAACTAAATTTGATGTGCCTCTCCTAGAATCAGCCAACCAGTACCTAGAGCTGGAAAAAAATTCTCTACAGATGACAAGCTAATCAGCCAATTAGCACTTCAACTGTCGCTTAATATATATGAGTGATCCACTTAGGTTCATGCACTTAAATTCTTGGGTCATAAGTCCAAAATCACGATAGAAGCAAGAATTAGAGAATACATGAGTTTAGTCTTGGGGCCATTTATTTCGTGTATCTGTCATAATCAGTGGGCCCTCGAAACCTTTCTGCAAATAAACAAACTATCAATCTACGTCTTTGAGCTATATATCCTTGTCTAGTCCTCTCATTGAGAAAATGGAACTTTCACTCATGCAGAGGGTTTGGATCCAAATTTACTACTGTTTCTAGACTAACCATGCCAAATCTTTAGGCGATGTAACTGAAATTTTCTTCCATAAGGAATAATCTTTTATCCATGCAGAAGTAGTCATTAACCCGGATATGAGAAATGTATGATTGAGATGCAAGAACATATGTTCACTTTTAAAGATGGTATAAGCCATTTCCAGACTACGTACATTTTCTCTATCCAGCATTACATGGGTGGTGGAGATCCTCCCACAAGCAAGAATGCAGGAATCTTTTATCCATGCAGAGGTAGTCTTTAACTCGGATATGAGGACTGTATGATCGAGATGCAGGAAACATTATTCACTTTTAAAGATGGTATAAACCATCTCCCCTCCAGACAACTAAGAGATTGCAAATATTTCCTCTATTCCGGCAGTATGTGGGTGGTAGAGATACTCCTATGACCAAGAATGGCCCTGACATGTTAGATTTCTTATTTGCTATTGCAATGACAAAAACTCTGTTACAGTCACACCAACTGTGCTGTCCAGAAGGAAAAGAAGATTTTTTTCCCCTAAGGAAGCATTTAAAAAGTTGATAGAGATGGAGTGATCCACTGTATGCACCTGAACCTCTATGTAGAATAGTTACTGTTAAACAATCCAACCCAAGAGCTTACACTATTATGGAGAGAAGGATAAACGTATAAAAGGCTAGGTAAGTCCTGAAAACAAGCTAAGTGGCATTAAATTTGGCATGTACTATATCCATAGTGCCGTCATCTCTCCGCATAAGATAGCATAATTAAGTGGGTCACCAGCTTATGACAATTTGAATGTTGACGGAACAAGGAAAATTATATTAAAAGGTAAGCGGTACCACACAAACAAAACAGAAATAAAGAAATAAACTATAATTTGAAAATGTTAAATCAATTGGACAGTAATGTACAGGACATGTACATTATCCATTTTACAACTTTTTCAACCACAAGGCTATCTAAGGAGTCCATCAAAATTGAGATGTTCAAATTGGAATATGGATCTCTCTCTCTCTCCAAATACAGTATGGACTGCATAAAGTGCATACCTCAGAGTATGGGAAACCAAAACATGCCAAAAATTCAACTTTTCAATTATCTTTACCAAAGAAAAAAGAATGCATACTAGTGTCTATGTAATCCACTAAATGTTCCAGCTTTGCCCATCCCTCACCTTATACTTACTAAATCACATTATCAGCATGTTTGAGTCCCAATATATTATAGATGAGACGTTAAAGTCCATAGTACGATGATGCAACATGTACCTGTAACGAATAAACTCAGATAATGCAGCTGCAGCAGCTTCTCTTTGGTATCTATGATTCCGATTCAAAGAGCTGCTCAAAATTACACAAATACTTTGCACCTGTGAAGTTCAGAAACATCCTTAAATGTCAATTTGAGCACGAAAGCAATGGGACTGAAAATTTACTTCATTTATTTATGCCTTTTTTCTGTAACAAATGGGAACAGAAACTTTAGCATCCTTTAAGCAATTCAATCCACAAGTGATGGTAATAACATACTTTAACAAATCAAATGAGGGATGCTGAGTTGGAGGATTTTGAATTAATATTGATAAAGTACACAGAGATTAGCAAATCATACAGACAACTAATTTAGGAGGTGTATCACAAACTGCAGACTACACAGACGTTGACTAACTTCTAAATGGAGCACTTGGAAAGAAAGCGGATAAAGTAGCTCACCCTAAAACTAAGCATGTTTGGTTAAGAACATTTAGAAAGGTCTGAACTGATAGACACTGTAGCATTAAATGTTCGTTTGTCAGCCCCAAAGAAAAGTACCTGCGTCTAATTTTGTTTGGTATTCTTATTCTTTAGGCTGAAGCTACTTTAACAACATCTTCTATGATTTACCAAAGTAAGTTGCGGACTGTGGACTACGACCAGTTGATAATACAAATCCACATAAAACCACCATTACAAGGGCTAACTTTTCACTGAGAAGAGACTTCTCAAAGTTTCTTGTTGGAACCAATAAACTCAATCTTTCGGGAGATGTCTCCCCTAAAATAACAAAAGCATTCATTAATCAAATTTGCAGAAATTCTCTCCAGTTCATCATCTTCGAAGCCATTTATGCTTCATATCTTGGTGAGAATTCATTTCAATTCCAACTTTCCATCCTTCCTCAATTCCGCTGCTGGATCTAGAACTCCAAGTTTTCAAGAAACACATTGTGCAGAAGGCACCTTCTTTATCTCCATTCACTTTATTAAAGACCACAACCAGTAATGAGAAGATTTCAGGTACTTTTTAGGCTAAAAGAGAGACTGAATGATTATTTGTCAAACTGGATATTCTGGAGCATTCCTTGATATTCTGGATGATTATTTTTCACATTCCACATCACAATTCTCAATCTGGTCTCAGTTGCTCCAGATGACAAATAGTAGTCGTTTATCATTCATGCCCACTTATAACACTAGATTGTTGATAAGTCAATGATTGACATGATATAGTCTACAAATTGTTAAGAACGATGATTAAAGTTAAAAGTATTGGTAATTCCTTCAAATCCAATGAGGAGGAAACATTTGCATATAATACGCAGACAGTACAAAGAACTGAGCAGATATTAAGTGAGGCTCACTTCTTTTGGTCTTTTTATGGATATGCTGCCTGCTAGATCTCCAATAAGATTAACCCACTTCTCATCTTCATTTTGCTCCCCATCCCTAGCCAAAATCTAGGAACAGAAGAATTATGTTTTCTCCCAGAAGCACATGTTAAATGAGAACTACATGTCAACAGCAAAATGGTTAATTTTTATACCTTTCCCATTTCAAGGTCTCCAACACATTCACAGAATGCCTGGAATGCAGCAAGAAGAGCCCTGCAAAAAAGATGGAAGATGTTCACTAGTTCATTTAATTTAAATATTCTGAAAATGCATTAAAACACTCCTCACTCAAACCATATAGTAAGAATACTAAGGTTTTCGATGGCTACTATCCTGTGTTATTTTACCACTTACTGTAGTGGTTCATGCCGACCAGCACCAGCTAGGCCATGAGAAGTTCCCAATTGGATAATAAGTTCCGTGAGGACATGAGAATAGCTCTGTTCAACAGCTTTTCTTCCAACTTTGCCACCACCCCTGCAGTGGTGATGAGATATCAGAACGCTGCATACATCATCATGAAGAAAAAACCTGATAGTAGTAATAGGAACCTGAAAAATGCTGTAAGCGCAACAACAGCAGCTTGCAGAAACTCATTGTCTAAATGACCTTCCAAGCCACTGCTGGATATCTCCACTTTGGTTAAATCATCCCTATTGCCAGGGCTCTGGTTGATAATACATATGATGTGCTCAAGAAAACTATAAGCAAGTATGGTGTGCTGCGAAAATGCCTATAATAAAAGAGGAAAAAGAAAACATGACATTAAAACTCAGAGATGAAACAAGTAAGCCATTAATGCCAGGATACAAAAAAATAGAGCATGGAAATAATCATGCAAATGCCTGTTGCTTTAAGAAAAGAAATAAATTTACATTCAAAAGATAAAACAAAATTCCACAATATTTGTTAAAGTTTTTAAATATTAAATAACGCCTTCACCTATTAGATAATGCTTCTGGGTTGGAAATTATAACATGATAACAAAGTAGAAGGTCCGGAGTTCACATCTTCAAGCCCCTATTTGCCTCCTCATTTATATATTTCCACACTAAACTCTTGGGCATACGTGTAGGGGGAACGTCTGAGTGTTTTACCACACTTTAACCAACCTAAGCCTTTATATTGGACATTTATAACAATGTCTATCATAAGATTCCCTATAAAGGAGAGAGTAATCCTCTTGATGACAAAGAACAAACTCCCGAAGGCAGTTCATATTTGTTTGACACAATTTCCTAATCTGATTAACAGGAGGACGCAAGTAATAAGGCCCCGCATAAAGTCACGTCGTAGCAAATAAAAAGATCAGTCCTGTTAATAAAATAATTAAAAGTCAATAGAACTAGTAGACCTCAGCATATAGAATACCTTACCTCTGTTTTTCCCAAAGGGAATATAGCTTATGAAAGTATTCAATCGTTTTTCCCCTTAAAATGAAATGTCATTATTTATGCATGGAGTACCAGGTTGTTCTCCCACAAACAAATTTCTGTTCTCCGGATTTTATTTCTTTAGGAAAAAGTCATTACTCTTTGACAATAGATGAAACCTAGTATTTATCTCTTAATATTAATATGAGTACATTAGAATACAGTTTGGCCCTTGGACTTACCCTCCAAGGACTGACTTGGTAAGAAAGGTATGGCATATACACCATATGATGTAGACGTCCTACAATTTCACTGTCAGAAAAGGTTCTGCCCCCAACAACCCACAACACAATGACTATCATATTGAACAAAAACCATAAAAGATGCATTCAATATGGACAAGGTAATGATTCGTATAACAAAAAAATTGTAGCTCACATAAAAAGCATCCTGCATTGGCCAACCACCACGTAACCTTGATATATCCTTCGTGACTATGTCCCTCCCAGCAGCAGCCAATACTTCATTAAAAACAGCCTTCGAACTAGTATTTTCAGCAAGAGAACAGATCTTTGGACAGTTAAGGGTGCTCTGTCAAGGACACCAAGTGACAAAGGACACCACATATGATACTGAAATTAAAGATATAGCTATGTCTCATCACCATCTAATTATACTGCCTACAAATAGCAAAAGATACAGCACTGAGTGTTTCCAGGCGTAACTGCTTCTCAGCTACATGATTTGCAGCAGACAGCAACGACTGGGTTGTCCTGCATATGTGAATCACAAAGTATAACTGCCTAGATGATCTATGTTAAAAGTAAATACTCACGCATTTTCCTTCTCTTAGTGATTACCTCGAAACATCACTATCATTCAGCTCAGGCCCCCTCTTAGAGACAAATTCAGTGACTGCCTGAATAGCCCCTTCGGCTGATTGCTTTATCTTATCACAAATAGCTGCTGTGCAACCATAAAGAGTAGACAGCAGCTACAATAATCATCAATAATAGTCTTAGTCCAATAATAATCAAGTACACTTCAGTATCATGAGTAATCATGAAAGATGAAATTTTACCTCATCCTTTGTCAGTAACCCACAGATGGAGGAAACTATTCGATTGAACACCTCAGAGGGATCAATAGAAGCATCCTGTAGACAAATAAAACCAATATGAATACTTGAAATAACCGATTCACACTGGCAGATCCTCACCACTAATAACCAAAATTTTTCCACAAGACAACCTCAAGTGGAGAAATACGGAATATGAAAAAACAAGTACATGAACAGGGGAGATCTGAATGGACTTACACTCCGTAGTATAGCTATGACATCCTCAAGGGATGATAAGGCGCTATAGGATGATTCCACATCCATGACACTAGCACTTACAGGCCGGGGAAGAGAGAGGGAGATACTGAAAAGCTGATCAAGAATCTGGGAGTGGAGATAATACATTGACAATATCACATTCAGTAAAAAAGTAAAGAAGAATTCTTGATGAGACATGATCCACCCATACAAAGTTGTTGGTACTCGGTAATTGAAACCATGATATTTGTTGCAAGAGACCTTTTTTTGGGTTAATTACAGAAAATGGAGAATTGTTCTAACTAATTACTAACCTCAGCTGAAATCTTCCTGACTTCACATTCAGTGTCTGCACAACGTGGTAGATATACTATAACCCTATCTCCCAGCGATAACCCTTCACGACTCGGCAACACATATGCCGCTGGTGACAAGAACTAACAGATTAAGGTCAGTGAAAGATAAAACAAATTCAAGAAGTTGTAGCAATTAACAGTATTACTTGGTAAGCTAGAGAAATTCCCAAGCAGGCCGCGGTCAATTTGTTTGCTATGAGTACAAGTTCCATGACAGCCCAGCGAACAATATCCAGTGGCACAAAGCAAGCGAAACTTGGTAAGCATCTTATATGCCGCAAGACAGCCTCTTTTTCTTTGATAGTTCACTGGGGAAGCAACGTATTTATCAATCTGTCTCAATATATGCAACAGCTGCTCAGCCCTACTTCTTCCATCTTCCCCACTAAATGAAACACAGAGTGGTTATTAGAAGAGCAAGACAAATGTTACTTGCAGACAAGTCGGGATTGAAGACAAAACCAACACTAACACTTCAACTAATATTTTAAACAGGAATAGTGACATTGTCACCATTGGTTTACCCTACAGCGGATTAAATGCCACTGTCCAGAGATTAATTACTCATTTTAGATGTATAGGCACAAAAACTAGCTAACAAGATAGATGGCCATTGTGTAACAGAAACAGAAAAGGGAAAAAATGGAAGACATACAAAAGATGGATCAATATTCAAAAATAAGAACTTCTGTATCAGCACACTTTTTGCTGGAACATATCGCAAAGCCCAGTCCCATTACAGTAGTTCAATTCTATAACTAGTCTGTCAACACTTTCGTTTTTGTTGAATAGACTAGTTGTCCATGGTCTATCTGAGCAGCCCTCATCTAAAATTTGTTAAAAGTAATACAAAGGCAGATTGAGAGTTTGTTTCCACATCCTAGCATGTGTTTCCAAGTGCTTTTCGTTGTCATCAGGGGGAGGCACCCTCCATTCATTGAGGTTTGTTACCATCTGCCAGCAAGCTTTTGTTTCTCGCACTCTCCTCTCTCCATAGTCAAACTTTATCATTCATTCTCCACCATAAATAGCCCTAGCCATTATGTTATTATCCCTTATTTTTGGTCCAGTCACTTCCATCAGTCTTCATTGAGCTAGATTTTCGTCTTGTATAATAAGCTCCATCACCTGTCATCCTCCATCAGTCATAGGGTTGGGCGTGACAATTAACCTTCACGCTCATTGCATCTTTTCAGTTGCCGGTGAATTTTATCATTGATCGTGCTCGCTGTTTGTCACAGTGGAGCTCTCTGTTGCCGTGGCTTTCATACTTTGGTCATTTGTAAGAGTCTTTCATTGTGTTAGTGTTTTTTCTCCAACACAGAACATACAGAAAAAGACGAGACAAAACACAAGAAAGAGTAGGTGTCCACTAGTATTGCGTTAGAATTATTTCTTTCTCTTCTGCGCTTTATCACTTAAATGCGGTTCTGGTGTGGTCACATCTTGTATCTGTGTAAGGTCCAGGCCATCCAGCTTACCCACTTGTCACCATCTTTATTCCAGTTTGATGTGGTCACATCTAGTATATTATAAGATCTGACTTACACGGTTACACCACACTTTTCCTTGAAGATTGAAAAGCTTTTTTCAATGATGTTTGATGTAAGTTACATGTCTTTATTATCCATATTCAGTTGAGGGAGGTGTTAAAAAATATCTAGCATCATCATATATATTTTGATGGGTAAACAGTGTAGGTAAGTGGGCAATAATGTGAAAATAGTAGGCAAGGGTTGCCTGTGTTGAATAAGGTAGTTCGGGATCAGTGTATTAGGTTTGATTCTGTCTCCATGCTCTATAAATGGAGCTACCTATGCAATATTTTTCTCAGTGAAGCAATTTATTACATAGCCCTTTTCGTCTACCTCTCCCTGTCCCTCTCTTATGTCCCTAATATGACAGAAGATATGAAGACCTCACCACGTCCACAATTCTTGTTTGATACCACTCTGTGACGCAGCTTAGCACTATCAAGCCAAGAGAAGTCCACAAATTCTCAGCCATTTCTTCCTTTTGGTCCAATGTCAGCACATGCCGGTCAGCATTCACATCTTCTTCTTCATATCCCCTGAATTAATATTACGTGCTCAAGAAGCTTTCCAACCAAAGAAAGCAACCTGATGAGGATCAATTGCTTTCCATATGGCTTTCTAAGGAAACGCTATCCTACCGTGTGATTCAACTCCCCTGCCATCCCACAAAAAGATTTACAGAAAGTGTTGAGTCTTTGAAACTATTCCAAACCAACACATCATCAGAGAAATGACAAATGCCTCTCCAATCCTTGCAATAAGAAAAAGTTTCAAAATCCATGCTTTTATAGCGCCATATGGCCGCATTAGATGTCACCTGAGATGGAAATTCTATTTTCCTTACCAACATTAATAATTGTCAACACCACAACACCCCAGCCCTCTCTAACTAACCTTCATACCCTGAACTATGTGGTGTTCTTATATTTCTGTTTCTTACGAGAGTTTTCCTGTTTCAGCTTAGTAGATAATGTTTTTAGAGGTTTGCATGTTCCACTGGAAAGAAGTAGCTCGAACATGAATAGAGGCATTTTTAAACTTGGTATCACCATGGTACACAAAATCCATACCACCACCACCATTGTGTACCGGCTATATTTCCCCAAAAAGAAATGACAGGCAGTTGGTCTTTCCAGAGATTAGGTAATGAGCAAACCTTAGAATATTACATACCTTGTGAGAAGAATTGCACATAGAAGATCAATCAAGTTGTTTATCAGAGGATTTACAACATCAATTGGATCATTTGGTAGAGCAAAGAACCCCAATGTGGCCTGTCCAAATTTTTGGAAAGAGAAACAATACTAAGAGAAATACAAGGTGAATGACCAGAGTTGGAGCAAATAAAATAAGAGCATGGGTTGCAACCTTCAGAACATAGTTTCTTGTCTCGATTGTTAGCTTTGGCTCCACAGAAACTAAAGTAGTACAAGCACTCAAGGCAAGGGCCTGTACAATATCCAAAGAAAGCAACTCAATAATGTCGCAGAAAATAGATCATAACCCTTATTTGACTCAAAAATAAACAATTTAGGTAACTGAGTAACACTGATTTGATACAAAAATAATGAATCAATGTTACCTGAGTACGTAGAAGTTCAAGATTGGAATCAGTCCAACCATCATTATCATCCCTTCCCATCAATGTTAATATATAATCTAGCAATTGATCCCTTCTTTTCAGTGGGAATGGTGCACCACTTTCCGCAGCGTTTATGACAGCGCGACCTGCATCAGAAATTCACCATCAAAGTTGCTGCAAGATTTACAAAACTAACAAGATAAACCAATGATCCATTTAATATAATAACAACAGAGACAACTCAATCCCTTTGGCTCACTGTCATTTAATCGTCAGAACACAAAGTCCTCTCGTCGCTTGGGCAATCATCTAAGGAAACATAGCAACAATGCTCTCTACAGTATGATGAGTATCTCAGACACCACTCTAGTATAATAAATGTGTAAACTTCAAGAAACCACGTGACTGCCAAGAATTACTATCGATTTTGATCATCCAAACACGACATGTTCCAAGTCCTTCATTCATGGGTTTTTAAGTGAAAACTTGGGCACTTGCAAATTTTCGCCATTAGAATAGCATGACTAGTGGTCTCCATTGGTTGCTTTTGTAAGTCTATCAACTTATCAAGCATCCATTCCGAAGCAACTCAAGATTTGATATTAAGTCGCATCTTTTCTAATTTTCCCACATCTTTTTAGTCACCTACTTTTAGTCTATTGGTGCCTACTGTTCATAGAACTCGATATTCTATGAATATTTTATTGAAACTTCCCTCCAAGCACGTCTCACAAAGAAATCTAGAAATTAAAATGATAAGGCTAGAACTAAGAGCACACCTAACAAATCAATAGCAGTGATAACGGCCTGCTTTGCAGTAGGGTGCCGCACATGAAGAAGTCGTGAAAGCATATTGGTCCCCTGCAGTAGTAAAAAGGTGCAACAAAACAATAAACCATAAAGATCATGAACAAGGTTGTTCCAATTGTCTCTTCTGTAGCTAAACTCATACATTAGCAGAAAAAGTTAACATAAATTTTTTATATACAAGTCAATAAACACAATTTAAACTTCAAACAGTAAGAGAAAAATGGTAATCTATAGGTTAAAAACTCTGGTTGCACAGCTTCACTATACGTTGATGCAGTTTGCAGTTAGTTCATTGACCAGTCCTTTTGATCAGTGCAGTGAGCTATGATTTTTCTTAATCATTGATGCATTGAATGATTTTCCTGCTAATTTTCCAATGAAAGTTACTTAATGTATTTTTCTCATTGCACACACTCGCTATACTCCAATTCAGTTGTATAAATATTTATTGTACTTCTAGTATATATCAGTTGTTATCATACAAAAATCCTCAAAAAAATGAGATCAAGAAAGAGAGATCATACAACAAGTGCATCAATCCTAGCTTCGATAACTGTTGATGGAGCATATCTTGCAGCATATCCATACATCAAAGCTAAAGCAGCATGTATATCATCAGACTCAATCCCTTTGAAACTATCTGAAAAGAAAGAAAGGAACCTGCAATAGTTGAAGTTGCACTCTTTATAGGAGATCAAAGAGAGTGAACAAATTTATCTAGACAAACAATAATAACATGCATGGAAACAATAAGATTAGAGGGAATGGCTGCACCTAATTCAGCAATTAGCCCTAAAATTGGCTATTCAGTTTACTTTCTCCCCGCTCCCCTTCCCAAAAATAAAAACAAAAAGGTAAAGAAAGAAGACAAAAAATTTCAATGTCATTCTCAAAAACTAAGGGTGTGGAGAACTTGGGAACCTGTGGAAAGGGTGAGTACTAAAGGTCACGACGCAGAGTCTAGGTTCGAAAAGATCGGACTTGGAGAATACATGCCAAGTTTCAGGGCATGGTATTATACCCACCGTGTACCCAGTAAAATGTACAAAGGTACATGAATGATTCAATTTTCAACAAAGTCGTCTATTTTCAAGTTACCAACTTTAGTGTAATAATTTCAACCAAAAAAAAAAAACTTCTAGTGTAATAAGCGTACTTAGTGCTTTGAAACTTGAATCTTTATGATTAAGTATGCTTAACGAGTAGCCTTAGGGAACCTGCTCGCACGGCCCCAACTAGAAAACAACCTGTAGATTTTCACAAAATATAAAATTTGACCATGTTGATTGTTTGTCAGCAAACAAGAAACAATCAAGTTGGCTGTTCAGAAAGATATGAAAAACGAAAAACATCCTTCTCCCTAAGATGACTGTTGACCCACCTCTGAACAAGACTTTGACCAACATTATCCAGAATATCCTTCAACTTTTCTAGTACAGTATCCAGGTGAGACGCTGCAACCTGAAGGAGGGAGAAGCTAACTCAAGAAAGCAACTACAGCATGAATAACTTAATAAAGAAGTCCTAACATTAGATTGTACCAGTCCCATGGCTTTTGCTAAACCAAGCCTATTAGTTGGATTTGAAATATTAGCTTGTTTATACATCCAGGCAATCTTGTCACGTACATAAGCTCTGTCATCAACTTTCTGAAGCAGCACACCAAGACACCTGTCAAATGAATGATGAAAAGTTCATATAAACCAGTCAACATAAGCATATGCATGCTAATGTTCTATAAACAAGTACGAGGCAAATGCAACTTAATTAAAAATCATAGGCTGGTCTAGCTACCAAAAATGTACAAACATGCAAAGGAAACCAGCCAAGAACTCAATATGAATGACCCAAAGTGAAAATATAAATCTGGAAATCCAAAGAAAAAGTCTATAACTAATTTTCCAGCAAATATTAGTGTTAGAATAATTAAATATTAAACCATGCCTTCACCTAATAGTTCATGCTTTTAGAATAGTTGGCAGTGGTCTCACCAAAATCTAACATGGTATCAAAGCAGGAGATCCTGAGTTCAAATCTCTCCAAGCCTGATTGCCTCCCCAATTTAATATGTCCACGCTTAGTACTAGACAAAAAGACTAGACTAAGCATGGGGAGTGTTAGAATAATTAAATATTAAATCATGCCTTCACCTAATAGCTTAAGCTTTTAAAACAGTTGACAGTGGTCCCACCAAAATCTAACAATTAGCATTTTCAATAGAGAGCCGCCACAATTCAAAAGCTTAAGCTACTAGAATTAGATGGAGTGGTTAATTTTCAAATACTCTTAACACTCCCCATTACATATACAATGGTTTTGAACTTTGACTTGCCAAAATATCCCACATCACTCAACTACAGAGTTTGACTAGACCTTCTATACATGCTCTGTCCTTTATCTAATAGCTTAACTTTTGGGATGCACTTTGTTTCATAGTCGTCAGATCCAAGTCTATTCTTCTTGACCATTTAATAATTTTTTCTGTGTCGGGTTCTTATTTATTATAATTCCCCATTTATCCATTACACAAACCATTCTTAGTCTCATTTGCATGTGAGGGGATGTTAAAGTGTCTCCCATCACTTGACTACAAGGTTTAACTAGGCCTTTTATACATGCTAATTCCTAACATCACTAATTGTACTTCAACGCTGTCCTCAAGTTCAAGCATGCCAATCTTGCAAGTACCAGCTTCCACCACTTAATCATCGTGTAAGCCGGACCTTACACAACATAACTGATGTGAATTCGATAAATTAGGTTTAGGACAATGACAATTATGTTAGTAGGGCCATACACAAAAAACTGTTGTAATCCACGTCAACACTGGATTTGATGGAGAAGCAGTGAAGAAACAAAAGAGACATTCAAAAATTGACACCCTCTTCCTCACACAACCTTTGTAAGAACGTGTAAGAACCCAGCGCTGTAGATTGCAGCAAGTTAAAGTACATCACCACTAGGCGCTCAATCCTCACTGCTGAATGGCAGTTTACTTTGCAGGTAAGCTGGACATGACACTCACAGCTTCCTAGAATTTGATAACGACTTTACTCGCTCATAATGCTTGCAGTTGAAGTAGGTCTCACATTGAATACCATCCATATTAGGCAGTGCGAATTCCGAGGACCAAATTTGGGAATTTTGTTGAAGAAAATGTTTTGCTGTAGACAGAAACAGAATCGGAGCACTAACAGCAACCCCATAGGATAAATAAAATAAGGCCAACTATTTCATAGTTATGAAATCACATTGAGCAATGAGAAAGAAGCACCTAGCTCATTATATTTCAGAAGTCATCCTCGTAAGGTTCTTACGACTATTATTAAGGAATTCAAAAGGAATCAATGAGAATCTCTACCGATAATCAAAGGAGGTCACCAGAACCCTCGCTGGTTGTGACAGCACCACCTAGCATCCCTCCCTGTCCCTCCCCCCTCAACCCCCCCCCTCCCGTCTCTCTCTCTCTCTAACACACACACTGAAGAGTCACCATGAAAAAACAGCACCATATTTCAGGGACCAATAATAATTCAAAACACATCCACATTTTTAAAAATATCCTTGAAGGAACTTAACAGGATTCGTTGAATCTAATCATGAAAATAAGTATTGAATAAGACAAGTTGTTATGGAACCAGAGATTTACCGGTGAAGTATTGCAGAATGTTCATCATCAGATGTATACAATTCGTATTGTCTGGTGAAACTATTTCCAAGAGAAATCACCCAATCAATGTCTTGGATCACATCCAAGGATTCAGCAAGAAACTGCCAACCAGAAACAACAATAGACATTGTTGGTTATAGAACTATAACCACGAGAAACATTGTTTGTTTATAATATTGCTACGGCTTCATCATCTGTTTCTCCATTATAAAAAAATAAGTCAGTCAATTTTCTTTGCACAATATAAGTGTCTACCACATTAAAAGCAAGGATGAACAACTGGACAAAATCATAATAGATGTGAAAACCAACCAGTTAGACAATCATCCCCCTATACTGTTTCCATGATAAAAAAAGCAAAAACAAGAGCAATGACAAGATAGAAGACTTTACTCAATTGAGCATTTTTAGAATCAACATTAATAACTTTAATCAACATGCTAAATTGTCAGAAATTCATGATTAATATCCATTAATTTCAATATGGTTCTTCTCTTGAATTATCTAGTGCCAATTGAGTGTCTTAAAATAGAAGGCGTATTAATTGTTAACATGCACTTATTTACATTGCTCACACAATTCAAATCATCTAGAACTTCATAATCACAGGTACCATAATCTAGTATTAAATATCACAAATACCATTTCAAGAACAAAATCCTCTTTGAATAATTACCACTCTTTTTATTTTAAACAATTGAAAACCACTTTCCAACGTGCAAAAAAGCCACTAAAGAGAAAAAAAAAAAAAGAAACATACATTAATAATCATGTCATCCCATGTTTCTTGATATGAAGGATCTAGCTTCAGGTCCTCTGTGTCGCTAACATATGCCTTCATTTTTGGAATCTAGAGCTTCCAAGAAGAAAACAAATAAACTTTATGAGTACCCATTTTTTATACAGTCTCTTGTAAATGAAAGCATGACCAGATTGACATGGAAAAATTCATATAACGGCTATCTCATAAATGCAATCTCGTACAGAACAAGAAGCTACCGAACAAACTACCCATAAAAGACAAAATATGCCATGTCCCATGAGCAGAAAATCAGTTAGGATCCATCAATCTCATAAATCTATATAACCACAAACAACAAATCCACTGCTGAAGCCTGTGTTTGGTTGACTATTGACAATAAATATTTGCTAATTTGTCCTATAAAAAATGCACATGGTATGCTCAACCACCAAGATTTTTGAACATGCACAAAAATACTAAAGTGATGCAGGAGAATAAAGAATATGTACTTTACTATACACGGATTACGCCATGTATTAGAAGATTCTCTAGGAGGTGAAGAAATAAGAGGACGAAAAAATAATTTCCCTTCTGTTGTTTGGAAGTGTAGGAAGTTTAGGTGAACATATATAAAGAACTTGATTTTGCTGAGATTTTCTAAAAAGGAGATGAACAAACCACTCCTGCAGAAGAATATGCAGAAATTTTCTTCGTGGTGTAGGGTTTGGTCCACTTTAGGGGAATTGATGAAAGAGTTTAAGTTTTGTTTTCAAACTTCTTTACAGTCATTACTTAGGTTTCAAGTGTCCTTAGAGTATTGGTTCACCATCCTAACTAGGATTCCTATAAATAAAGGATTTTATGCCTATTTAGTTTTCTCTAAGGGTTGTGAACAGATTAGAGGTTTCATTTTTTAGCAAAGTTTCTTTTCAAGAGAGTAGTTCATTCTTTTTCCTGGCCTCTAAGTCTAGAAAACAATTTTTTTTTAGATTGAGATTACTTTGAAGTTGTTCTTGTTTTGCTTCTCCAAATCTTTTCTTGGAACCAAACACTATGTTCAGGTCTTTTTACCTACATAATTAAAAAATAAAAAATAAACGGCAATACATACTTTCGTCGC
Organism: Syzygium malaccense; assembly: GCA_031216405.1. Lineage (NCBI taxonomy): Eukaryota > Viridiplantae > Streptophyta > Magnoliopsida > Myrtales > Myrtaceae > Syzygium > Syzygium malaccense. The sequence goes on along the minus strand of CM062263.1, from coordinate 37,386,531 downwards.
TGAACTAACCTCATCCTGCCAGAACAAGTTGACATTTCTTGGAAAGAGAGGTGCCAGGTAATACAAAACCTGCAACATTAAAAAGGCGTGTGTGAGAATGACTGAACACTTGTATAATAGAGCAATTAGTTTCTTGCATGCTTAATTGTTCAAAAAGAGAAAAGATAACCACCCACACCCAAATTACCATATTCTTTTCATCCAAAACAAGAATTAACAAGTAGAGAAATTCGTCTAGCAAAACAAACTTCCATCTTATAAGAAATCGTTTCTGCCATTCAAACTCTATCTCCAGGATAAAAGCTAATGAAGACTCCAGACCTAACGTCAACAAACTTAAGCTTCTGATGGACAGCATAAGAGACAGAGCCACTTACAGTTAAAATATGAGTTGCCAGTTGCTGTCGTTCTAAAGGATCATGAAGAAGAACCAATAGGCGGGCAAAAAGCTCCTAATTGTTTCAACACACACGTGATGATAATTTTCATCAAACATCAGATAATGTAAGAAGAAACAAAATTGATTGTTAACTCTGGCACAGCTCCCACCTCAGGAGAAGGAATATCAGGACGAGCTTTGCAATCACTTAGCATGGTATCGGTATTATTGTAAGTTTGATGTCTGCATAGTTCTGAGATACATCTGCAGACCTGTCATTAAAGAAATTAAAACCCTACAATCACCTAAGAGAAGGCAATCCTTAGTGCATGCATCCATCTGCTTAAACATGCACAGGTTTCAATTCAGTGGACGAATGTTGAACAAGTTAGTCAGAAGGCAGGTAGACGTGAAAAAAACAATGGATCAGAGTATGAGTACTGCTGCTATGAACATAATAATGATGAAACAGCATATATTTAGAAAAATACTAACCGTGGCCGCCGCACTTGTATACATCCTTGGAATTATCATCTTCAAAAGGAAAGGCCAAAGGATATGCTGCCAGAAACTTAGACATCAGTAAACTCGACTATAGATAGGCCACAAAATAACATGCCTAGGGATGAAACTGGCCCACCTCCATTTCAGGAATCGTTATAGTCAGCAAAAGAAGACCTTTCTCACAAATTGCCTTTAATTCAGCTGGATTAACCACTCCAATCTTCACCTGGAAGCCAACAGCATGGTATTTAATGTTTGCACAAAAATAGCCCGATACAAGTTATGATGATATTAATTAACTCAAGCAGTTTGGCCAGGTCCAAAATTCTCATCAAAGATTAATAGGAAAACAAGTCTGGCTTTAAGCCAATCAAAACCATGTGAAAGCTCAAAAACCAAGGCTCTAGTGTGAATTTAATTCACTATCTTTCTTAATCCCCCCAACCAGTAGGCCATTGGAATTCCTTTCTGAAATCTTTCGTAGTTTTCTAGGGGTGGGGTTGGAGATACTCGGGGGCTCTAGCCTAAGTGTAAACCTCTTAAGGACCAATCACTTTGGTCATTAATCATGGGATTTCCATCTCTGCTCTAACTTATAACAGAGATCACTCCATGCTTGAAATACACGATGCAGAACGCTCTCCACAAATCCTTTTTGACTGCTTCGTAATTTGTCTACATCTGAACTAACCTCGATAGAAGGCGAGAGTAAGAAAATACTTCTTTCATGCATTAAATTTAGTGATTTAGAGTGTTTATTTCAATTAACAGACCCAATCCTGGCTTCCACAACTTTCTGCCAGAAAGGTACTCTGTCACCCATGGAAAACGGTGCAGAGAAGTGGTTGACTGACGTGAGAGATATCAATAGCACCTCTTGACAAAATTTCTTCCTACACAAATGTTTCATAAGAAATCTTCATTGAAGTACCTCTCAAGCCCCAAATACAGCTCTGGAGGTCTCTAAGTACGCTCAGATCTTCCCAAGCCCAAGGAGAACAGATGTCAACAGACTCACATTAGCTTTCCAACTAGCTCGTACAAAATTAATATCTCTCTAGCTATTAAGACATGCTCAATATACATTCCAAGCACGATTCCTGACATACAATGGCTCAAATACCATAGAACAAGTCGAGAGTGCAAGTCACCACACTTTCAAATGATATTTTCCTTCCAGTCTCCATTTTTATAACCATGTAATTAGGTCCAGAAGTAGTATTCAATTTGTAAGTTTTGGCTTAGAAGCAAGTGTTAAAAAATACGACAAATATACACAGTAGACATGTTTCCCAATGACTAAGATCTGGTTTTGCACAAGCAGCAGACTTAAGATATATTATTTGATTTACATGTGGCTATGTTTTATGAGGGCTCAAGTTTTTTTTCACAGCATCCATGTTATACACAGAAAGGCTACAGACACTTTCATATAATATCAAAGAGAGATGATGCATCAACTAATTTGCATAGGACAACTCAAATGCCAATCACGAGGAGCAGGTAAGCCATCCATCTAAAAGCACTTTAAATTTTATTGATATCTATGAATACATTCTAGACAGGCAGAACTAGTTCTTTCATCTCACATCTCAAATATATGGACTCCAAGAAATTCAACATTGAAGAGTCAGGAAAGAACCTCCAATCTCCTGTTCTGGATCTCCTTCGAGCTTTCAGGATCAGTTCTCTCATGATCTGACAAAGAACAGTGGCGGACCAGGTACTCCACAAACAACTCCCCAGATGGGCCGACCAAGTAACAGTGTGAAGCCATGACTACAATCAGCTAAAATCAAACAAATTACCCTGTAAGGTGACTAATTGGAGGTGTTATATTGCACCATATAATAGAAATAGGGACCATGAATTAGCTGCAATACCTCCGAGAGTGCCTTTCGCACACTCAAACTTTGCTCATCTAGTAAAGACTTCACAGCTTCTACTAGCGAAGGCCTTTTGCTATGCCACGCTTCAGACAACCTTCAGTGTAAAACAGAAAGAAGTTTGACCCAGCTAATAAACAAAGATAAAACCAAAAAAGTTCTGTAATAAAAAGTAGAAACCTCGGTACGAGATGCTTCAGAACACAAATTGCACCAAAAGTCAAAGGTTCTTCTTTCAGCCTGCATTTCTAATAAAAGAGACAATACAATGACTTCAATCCAAGTTCCAACTCAGCTACATCTAAAAGTTAGATTATGAGCCAATATTAGACACATATGACTTTTGCCAAACTTCTAAACCAAATAATCACGTTCAAACTCTATGCAATACTAAAATAAACACTGGCATAACACAAATGAAGATTCAATCAGTATTTTGTCATTCGAAGTAACTCACATTCATGAGGAACCCAAACAAGTCTTCAGGATATACAGAGCCAACCGTCAAAAAGCAGCGTTGAACTTCATTGTATGTCTGCACAAAAATAAAACACATGAAAAGATGATAATAACAAGGATTTTCTGGACTACCACAAAGTATTACAGAGCACACCAACTAATTTACTGAAATGAGCCCTCATCAATCTAGGAAGTAATATAAGAAGTTGTCCTTGTTCAACGGTAATGAATCATCAACAGGGTATCATCAGAGAACAGTTGCTTTTTTTTTAATGTGTCGTATCTTGCCACCACCATATGCTGAGGCTTCTCTTCATTATTTTGCTCTCTAGTTTTACATACATCATCCTCCTATGAAGAGAACTTCATCAAGACCAGAGTCGCCATTCTAGTTTATTTTTAAGTTTCTGTTCTTTAATGAATGAATATGGGAGGGAATGGTGCTATCTCAATCAAGTTAATGCGCAGAGAAACGTGAACTCTACCAAATGGGCCAACTTTGTATTCTCTTTTCAGGTTTCTTCAGATGGCTCAACAGCCAAAAGAGTCATGAATTTGCAAAAATTGCATAGAGAAAACTCCTTAGCTGACATGTGATCGCACCTTCAGTCCAACTGAGAAATCTGCGCACCCTTTGCCTTCATTATTTACACAAACAACTGGAAGAAGGGTAGAAAGTATGACTGTAAGATCCTGCACGAAAATGGATTTCATCAATTTCTCCAGCAATACGTAAATTATAATCGAGTCTGAACTATTCTTCCCAGAAATACTTAATAGAATAAGCAGTAACAGCTTAGTTACAATTTCATTAATAAAACAGCATCAGTCCAAATTAAACATTTCAAGCAAAGGAAGAGCTCCATTGGTAAAATAGTTACTTTTATCTTTTAATGGTGTTCAACATTAAATTTGGCTTAAAAGATGACCATAAATGCTTTTATACATAAGTCATGCCATACATTCGTGTATTTCTAATTTGTACCCACATAACAGAAGCACTTTTTGCTCCTCCATGGAACAGAGGATGGAGTGAGGTCAGATATTGCAAACAGATATTTCATTGGAGAGGGGGCCCATTAACTCCAAGTATACCACCCTAAAATCGATTTAATCCCTCTTCAAGCAACCTTCCCCAGCTAACCCTGCACACCCACCACAACCATCACCTTCCTGTGTTGAGGGTAATTCCATGGTTATTCTGACTTGGTATTCAATACTTGAAAACACTATCACAAGCCGTAAGTCACTGTCAAAGTTGACAACAATAAAGGCAGACCTTGTTCACATACTCCACAGACTTGATGAAGGATGATGAAAAGACAGAAACCGAGCTAGAAGTTAAAATTGATGGACAGACTCGTTTTATAAGTTCAGCCAAGAAGGTAAAGACAGGTAAAAAGAGAAGAAAATTTGATAAAGCATACTGACCTCAAAGTCGAGCAGAGGAGGACCGCTTTCAGACATCAAAGAGGAATATAAGACATTGTAAAGACTGCATGTAGCCAGATATGCAATTTCTTGATCTCTCTTGTACCTATCATGAGTAAGTATAAAAGACAAATGGAAAGGACTGAGATGGCAGACCCCGTCATGAGTCAACACCTGCATGTGTAAGCTTCTAGTATGTATATTTGCAAACTCATTTTATAAGTTGAACAGGAAAAAAAAACCAAATACTTTCTTTCGATAGTTAAGATTAAGCACAAACAAGAAAAGCATGAGACGGTCACACATCAACAAGCTATAAATATGAATCATCTTCTTCAAGCAATACAGAGTAAACATCTTACAAATCTAATACTGTGGGAACTAGCTTTGGTAAAGCCCCTTTTAATTGTGTGCGAGTGATAAGGCCAACCATTTGTCCCAATGCTTCCACAGAAGTTGTTCGCACCTATTTTAGAAGAGCAGATCCAATGAGAATCTCTTTTTAAACGATGAAAATTGGCAATTAAATCAGTCAATCATCTTAAACAAACCGCTCAACAAAAATAAAGTTTTGTCCCCACTAAACGGGGCGTTCGCACGCATCCTCTTACAGCACTACATTATTACCAAACCTTCAGTAAAATCCAAGTATTCCACCATTACCCTAGCACTAGCTCTTTTGACCTGCATCCCATCCAGAAAAAGGAACAAACAAATCTCATGACAGCTTTTGAAAACAGTAGTTTAACACGTCAAAACAACCTCAAAGGTTCAAATCAGTTTCTCCCACGTTATCTTGATTTCCACCACTTGTTCCTTGGAAAAGAAAATTTCCAATTTGATCTGCTCATGAGTACCTATGGATCTGTCGAAGCATTTTAATCTTCATAATACTCATTTTATGCGCATCTTTGTACTAGGCTGTCCACCATCTCATAAAGCATCTGTGGCCTTATAGCTTTCCCAGAGAATTTGTCCTTAATCTTAAGAAGCATTCTGTAGCCATATAAGAATTAGATGCCCTTCTCCACTTGATTGATCCCGCTTTTATTTTATGGATGTGTGAAATTTTGTGGGACCACTGTCAACTGTTCTAAAAGCTTGAGTTGTTAGATGAAAGCGTGGTTTAATATTTAATAATCTAACACTCCCCCCCACGCTTAGTCTGGTCTTTTTGCCTGGTACTAAGCATGAACATATTTAATTGGGGAGACAAATGAGGCCCGGAAAGATTTGCACTCAGGACCTCCTGTTCTGATAACATGTGAGATTTTATGGGACAACTGCCAACTGTTCTAAAAGCTCAAGTTATTAGATAAAAGCATGGTGTGGAAATATTTAATTATTCTAACAGGATGAAATCTCCAACAATATTTGCATTTTATGCAAAATAGATCTAACAATTTATGAATGTTGCGCTTTGGAACCTATTAAAATCTCCATTTTTCACCATCACTTTCTTTTATGCCATTTATTTGCCAAGTTAGGACTATAAAATCTTCATATTGACCAAGGCCAACCAAAGCCCTAGATTCCAAATTTTGCCAACATAAAATTGAGCTTCAATGTTAAACCTACCAAAACATTATTTTCAATAACTATCGACAATTAGGTCGAGGCTTCTATATCTAGTAAAGAAGTCTAATTTTGGAAAGGTGTTAGATCAGCACATAACAAAAAGAAGATTAACATTCGTCACTTGCTATTATTACTCCAATTTTACAGCTTATTTTAAGGGAAAGAAAGTTGAGGGCATTTGAGAGTCAGTCTAATTTCTTGGTGTAAAGAAAGATGATAGCAAGTACTTAGACTTGGCACTAAAATATCACTTTTCTATTTGGATGTCTTGTTACAGATTCTCTTTGTTTGTATGGGTGGGTACTCCCTTCATATCTTCATAAAGTGAAACTATTTAGCTTTCAGAAAAAACAATACATCGACCATTTTTCTCATAAAAAAATCATCTATTTTGAGTCCGTGAGGATCAACTCTTGTAAGTGGATCCCACGCTCTTCGCACTTTCCGAAGAAAAAATCATGCTATACTATAGCAAAGTCACGAACTGACGCCACTCCACAAAAGCCTTTGCAATTATTTGCCTCTTTAACCACCTCACTTTATACATGACTTTCCACAGGCTAATTCCTCAAATCAAATTCAAGATCTTGCCCTTAATTAATTCTCCAACAATTTTCATTGGAATCAAGTTGGATCAAAGAGATGCCAAGCACATAATGTCTACAACAATAATCCTATTACCCATCATATTTTTGAAAGTAAAAGAAGAAAGATTTGAGATTGAACGGGTGGTCTTTCCTGTGCAATCCTGATCTACTCATCATAAACAATGTATGAAACTTACATGTGCATACTGCAACAGGTAATCACCACAACATCTTCCTTCCAGTAATTGTCCTGATATAGTTTCCTCATTTAGTTAAGTAGTACTCCTTGTCCGTACCATAATATCTAACACTCCTACATTTTTACCACCAGAATTTCAAAGTAAAACTTTCAAAATGAATGTTCAAACTAGTAAAGCATTACACTTGACTTGTCTATGGGGTTTCAATAAGGCTTAGTTTATGTAATCCCCATCCACCTAACAGCTTAAACTTTTGGGTTAAACTGTCTCATAAGTAGCAAAGCCAAGTTTTGCCCCACGTCCATTTCGCATGTGAGGCTCCTCACTCCCGCTCGTCATTCCACGTGTCTTCTCAATCTCTGTTGCATGTGATAGGCGATGTTTAAGTATCTCAAATCTCTTCCTATGAGGTTTCAACGGGCCTTATATTCATATACTCTCCTTCACCAAATGGCTTGACTTTTTGGGTTGGACTTTCAAACACCGACCATAACATAACTTCTTTACACATAAGTCCAAGAAGGTGCGGGAATCCTCAGTCATTTGACAACACATTATGCACTAGCTTAGGACAGTTACCCATATTTACGGAATTCAGGCCACAAAAGCATATACCTTGCTTAGATTACAAGGTGAAATTGATAAAAGGTGATCAAACAAAACAAAAAATTGGAAAGGAGAAGTTGTCAAACTTAACAAGGAGAACAAGTTAAACTTTAGATTAGCGAAAGTAGTGTGAATAAACAAAACAGGTTGGTGTAGTATTTTAATAAAGATGACCAAGTAACCAGTTGGTATTCTTTTTGTAAAGAAATATGAAATTATTTTTCTGATCATACAGCCATAATCCAAGGTTATCAGCAAAGCCAAACAGCAACAAAGCATAATTGGCACTTTTAAAATGATAAAACACAGCAAACCTTCAGATCCCGGGAAGCTGCCCACACCCGCAATAAAAGCTCAAAGGCAGAATTCAAGAACGACCTACAAGAATGGCATTACAAAGCATTACTTACTCCAGATCCAAGAAATATAAGATATGCACAAAGCAACTCACATGACATCAGCATCAAGGGGCGAGTGAGAAGGAAACTCCGTAACATACAGCCGAGTAGCTTGGCACCAATACTTAAATGCTGGATAATAACAAAATGACTTGTCATTTATATTATACGGAAGAAACCAATAAGACGTATTTTGGAAAAATTATCCATGTAAACCCCCCAAAGTACATCATTTCAAAGAAAAAACAAACCCTTAAAAATTAGAGATCTAAGTTATCCATGTTCTACAGCCCACAAATGGCAGGATGATGCTTTAAGTTAAAAAAGGAAAAACAAAAGAATAGAATTTAACTTATCAGTGAAAAATACTTCAATACACTCCTCATTTTGCTTATTATTCGCCCAATCCGCTTGCTTGTTACACTCAAAGCCTATTAAGGACATGCTATTAGTTGTCAGTGGTGACTTTTTGGCATTGCTGTGGCTTTCCGGTACTTTCATTTATGCTGTCTGTTGGCTATGTCGATTATCATAAAATTAGTGCTTGAAGCTACAGCTAACATTCAACAAAAAAAAAAGCTACAGCTAACGAAAATTGCTGACTCCTACCAAAAACATAAAAAATAAAAAACAATTAACAAAGATATAAAACAAGGAGCTCACAGCCATATTATTTATATTTTAAGCGACAACTCAACCAAAGTCTAAAGCAATAATCATATTTTAGGCTTATAGCTTAAATATGTGTTTACTGATTGCTCTTACTTGGCTTGTTATTTCAAGCATCCACTTTGAGACCCTTCCAAAATATATATACATATATACATATATATATATATATATATAGAGAGAGAGAGAGAGAGAACTGCCAAAAACATGCATTTTTAGCACTCTTCTTAACAATTTTAGCCCTTACATACCACTAGCATGATATATGACAATTGTCTATCTTTTGAAAAGAAGGGAACATCATGGCTAAGTCATGGGCAAGGGCAGTTACATAATCGACCACCATATTACTTTTTGATGTCAATGGACATTCTTCTGTCAGATTAATGCTGAAGCAGGTCTCATAAGGACATCTATCTAAAGAAGAGGAGCAAGAGAATGGAAAGTTTTTTTTTTCATGAATAAAAGAGCGTTCGAATATTTCTCATCCATTTTATGATTAATATCATAATAAAGATAAGCGCCTTTTGCTGGTTGAGTTATCTCTCTAGATGGCCATCATCTCTTACTTTTATCAGCAGATCCCTATAGAGAAGGGATGTTTCCACATATTGGAGAGAGCAGAGTACGTAAATGATTAATATCATAATAAAGATAAGCGCCTTTTGCTGGTTGAGTTATCTCTCCAGATGGCCATCATCTCTTACTTTTATCAGCAGATCCCTATAGAGAAGGAATGCTTCCACATATTGGAGAGAGCAGAGTATGTAAATGACTCGTTATATCTTACAGATGCTCCCTCTCAAAAAATGATTTGACAAATCAACATATATAAATGTAAAACTCTTTGGTCCCCATAAAAGCCCTCTTGTCTAGTCACAAGAAAGGTTGGACTTATCCCAGCAGGGCTACCTTGAATAAGGCTACTCAAGAGACATCAATACCAGATCAACCAGTTTTGCTATGTTTTCAGTTAAGCTCATTTGTCTTCGAGTGTAATTGTTTTATATATTACAATTACAAAAGCAGGCTCCAGATTTGACTCATCTCTCCTTTCTTTCCCAAACATGAAAATGTACTTGGATTTTCAACTGATATGATGTGAATGACCAAATCCCGCAAATCATTTGTTTCTTTTTTAGATGTTGTGAGGTAATTCCATACGAACAGGTAAGCGCCAACAGAAGCAACACACTACAGACAGCAACTCATCTTAGGAAAATGGCTGTGGAGATTCTTAAAGTTTTAGGATCAACTGAGTGACTGTTGTCTTTGAGATATGGGCCATCAACTTCGGATGGATGACTAGCGTGAACAATGAGAGTTATGGTGTTGGAGTTTGAAGATGGGATATTATGCAGTTCAATGGGTTCAAAGTGGGAAACGGCTCATCCATCTCCTTCTGCCATGACAGGTGGTGCTTGCACCTTCCTTTAAGTGAGCTTTGTCCAGATTGGTTCAGAATAGCTTCCCTACAAGAGAATGCTATCAGGTCATTTTTTTCTCTTACTGATATCTGGAATACTTTGTTCCGAAGATTGGCTCGCAATTGGGAGATTGAACCATTTCAGATTATGTATCAATTTCATACACTGGGCAGGGAGATGACATGGGGTGTTGGACATTATAAAGCATGGAGAGTTCATTATCATGACCTTCTATCATGCATTGCTTTCATCATCTCCAGGTGCGATGGACACTTTCCCAGCTGATTTAATTTGGACAGCAAAAATCCCTTCAAGAGTTGCATTTTTACTGGGGAGGCTACTAGGGTGAATATCTTGACCATTGACAATCTGGAAAAGAGAAACTTCAGCCTGGTGAACAGATGCTTTTAATGTAAAAACTAAGTGAATGTGTTTATCACCTCCTTTTACTGTGTAATTGGACAAGGCCACTGTGGCATTTCTGCCTTGGCTTTCATGGGTCTATCCTGGGTTGAAGCTATTGGCATTAAATAGGAAATATGGGCATGGAAAGGTCTGATTTTTGGCCAAGGCAAAAACAAGAGAAGAATGCTTTCAGTGATTCCTCCAGCTATATTTTGGATAATTTGGAGGGATCTAACTTCTGAGAAAGGAGAGTCTAGTATCGACTTTGTTAAAAATACATGGGTACAGTAATTAATTTTTTGGTTCAGACAGAATTTACAAAGTCACAGATTTTCTTTGTTAGATTTGATAAACTGTGTCCCCTGTATCTAGCTCTGTACAGGGGTGGTAACCCCTTGGTACCCTTCCAATGAATTTTATTTAACATTCCCCCAAAAAAAAATTAGATAGTGCTGAACATTGAAAAATCTGGAGTCAAGATTGGCCAACCAATCTGATTTTCATATACCAACTAAATGACAACAGATGATTAATTGCTAATGGACAGATAATACGCAATACCGTTAGCAAATATTGGCCTATAGGGATCTCGGACATTTCCAAGAATCGGAAGAACTCGTTGAAGTACGCCTTTAAGCCTTGGGGTGAACTGCAGAGCTTCAATGGTTCCAAAAATAGGACAGTTACGTTTGCTCAAGTATGATATTTCTATAACCAAATAAAACCAATTTTAAGATGGCAAGAGAGTATGAAAGAACAGAGAAGTTATCACCAACCATCTGCAGAAGCATAATCTGCTAGTATCTGAATCATAGCAGGAAGCGCCGAACTCGGACCCGATAAATGAAGAAAGACTTCTTCCATCATCTAACAGACAACAAATATAGTTATAAGCATAGTGTCGTGAACATCATAATCTCACTCCACTGTAACAGATATAAGAGGTCAAAAAGTGAAAAAGAGGGAAGAATCCTGTGGCACACAAGTACTTGATCGATGCATCACCAAAATCAGTGTATATAAAGAAAAAAATCACAGATGCAACAAGTAAATTAGATTTACTTTAAGCCGTTAGTCCAAACAGTTAAACCAAAAATAATCAAGTGGCACCGGCACCCAAAATTACCTCACTCACTCTCATATTTTTCAACTATATCGTTCTATTACCTATCAATTCCAAATACAAATGCCTGCCACATCAGGGTGTTGCATCATCACACTAAATATTTAGATTCAAAATTATTTGGAAAGAATTTCAGCTGAGGAAGTAACACATTTGACCAATAGTTAGTTATCTTAAAATTCTATTAATGAAGGCACTAAGGTAGCCCCACCCCTATACAAGACAACGTCACAGGGGAAGTCTCCCATAAAGAGGAAAAAAAAGATTAGGAACAAAAGACCATTACTATCATTTCAAGCAAGCTAAAAGTATGACACTGAACTTTCCCATTATACCAAAAGTGAAGAATCTATAACCACATATTTCTAAAAGAATCTTGAGAGAATTCTTATCTATTGGAAGCTTTCTTGTTTCTTTCTTTCCAAACAAACCAAAGAAACAAGGAGAGCAATCATATTGACAATTTTTTTCTTTCCCAAGCATGAATAGATAGCTTCCCAAGCCCAATGTTCATCCTGCGCCTTTCTCGACTAAAACTGCTCAAACAATCCAAATCAGTTTGGTCTAGGTACAATGCATATGCGGATGGTACCAACTCTCTCCATGGTTCTTACGGAAAGCATTTAGTAACTAATATTTTTCCTCTCTTTTTAAGGTTATCCAAAGTTAGAATATGTCCCCAAGCAGCTTCCCAAGGGAAATTAAAGAACTTCATAGGCACCTTTGTCTTCCAAATTGACTTCCATGGGAAAGACACGTTATGTTGTAACTGTGTAGACACAACATTCAATTAATAAGACTTAACTGAAAAATTTCCAGATCTAGAACAAATCCAACATTGACATGTGTCCTTTCCACTATCTGGCTTCATCTAGTACAATAGCTAAAGAAGTTGAGAAAGCCTCCACCTCCCGATCTTTGGCCTGACATAAGAAATCAATCAGCCAAACCACCTCTCTTGTTAGTAATCCAACAATCAGCCACTCTCGACCATAAAAAAAACAATCAGCCACTGACTGTAGCACAAGCGTTCCTTGCTAAGGAAAACAAGTCAGCGAACAAATCTTTCAGGGCAATATTTTTCCACCATCTATTTCCACAATAGGATTATTCTACCATTGCCCCCCTTAATAAAACTCCTGCTTCTAAAATCACCCCCCATGTGCTTCCCCATTTATAGCCGTAATCCATCGTTGATCCTGCAGACCAAGTTTTGGAAGCAGCTCCCCCCTCCAAAACTTTCTCCAAATCAAACCTCCATAGCCATGTTCCAAGCAAAGCTTTATTGAAAAGTAACAATGATTTTACCCACCCACCCATCCCACCCCGCCCCCCCACCACCCCCCCCCCCAAAAAAAAAAATTTGACCAACTATTATTTAGGACTATCATCCGAATCTCACCAAAAAAAACTTGTTTTGATTGCTAACTAACCTAGTTGAGATTCTTACCATGTAGAGGAGTCAACGGCCAAGAAACGTGAAGATTATCCCCATGCTTAGCATATCCAAAAAATGGATTCTTTGGATTTTGCAATGGCTAATTGATTGAATCAAAAAATTGAGGATCGAGAAGGTTGGTACTTATATGGTGAATAAAATTCCATGCAGGACAGAATGATGCTATATGATTTTTGTCCATTTGAACAAGAATACAAGTATAGAAAGGTTTGGAGATTTAGCGGCTAGTTGAGGGTCTCCCAAAGTTCTTGATAAGGTCAAGAAGTCAAAATAATTAAGTAGCACCATATTGGAAGAAGCAGGAAAAATCGAGAGCTTATATTGCTTACAATCATTACTATTTGACTTAAACTTGCCAATTTCTTGAGAAAGTTTCTGAAATCTATTCAGGGAGGTTTTCGGCTCTTGTAGACACGAGAGGGAAGTTGTAAGCATCTACTGGTGTTCTGTAAAGTGGGTCGACTGACATACCAAGGACATATGTAACTCATGATCTACTTGGATAATGGTGGAGTTCAGCTCGGTTTGAGGCTGCTATGGAAGGGTGAAGTAGGTGTGGACAGCCAAAACTCTACAAACACTCAGATCAAACTCTCTTATCCCTAATTACTTTCTGCATACTATTACTCAGTATCAATGGTATTTCAGCATAGAATTGCTGACCCATTTATACACCGCTGCTTCATAATGTTGGTACTGAAGTTGTTCGGAAAATTTTGAAATTTCATTTACATTCAATTCACCCCTGCCCTCTTAGCTTGCCATAATTGGGATTTCACTGACCACCTCGGTGACACTACAGTTTTGGAGTGTTTACTTTCTGTTCAGATATTTTTTTGCTGCAATTCACCATGAATCATATAATTGCACGATGTTAGAGAGAAAGCTCCTGCCAACCCAGACAAGGAGCTACGCACTTTGATCAATAGGTTGCTTTTATAATATGTTATGCTTGTCCCTAGATCGACCCAAAACTCGGGTTTTCTTCATACTTGTTCATCCCACCGGAATTTACGACGATTCATGTGTGTGGTTTTATCTTCCACATACATAGAAAAAGGAAGATCTTCAGTCTTACTTATCAATCCATAATATAAATTAACACTATTGATTCTACAAAAAACCAAGCAAATCTAAGTACATTAATTACATAAGTTTTCTTTTTGGTTGAATTATTACGAAATGATAAAGGTTATTCTAGTTTCTTTCTTTTTGAATTCATTTTCCCTCGTTGTGCATTGCACCATTACATTAACAAAATTCAGGGGAATTATGTGTCCATGTTTTTGTTTAAAGGTTTTTTGCAGAACGGTATTTAATTATCTAAGTCTGTTATTCATAAATCTCTCTATACTTGACTCTGGTTAAAACAAAAACATCATGTGAAATTGAATGTACAAGATATTCTTTGGTACAGGAAATATATTCACAGTTATGTATTCAAATTAATTTGACTCTGCTATGCACATCATGTGGCAAAGAAAAAAATACTACAAATAAAAATACAAGCATCTATATTTATAAGAAGTTCTAGGGACAAAAATTGACTTTATTGCATGTAATGCAATTTGCAGAGTAGTGAGATCAGGCTGCAACAACAAATCATGTATTTGAAATAGTATATACAATTGTATTACGAGAAAATATTACTTCAATGTGCACAAAATACTTTCTATTGGAAATATATCCTTGATTACATAAACATGAATCTACTTCATAAATAGTAAATTCACTTCTTCTATGTACAATACATCATATAATTGGATACAATATTTTTTTTGGTAAGGATATAATTGGATACAATATTCGTTACTAATTTTAACTAAAAAGATGGCAAGAAAGCAATCATGTCGAATTATAAATGAAAAATAGTCGATGATAAATTCAACTTACTAAATGGGATATATATACAATATTTGATAAGTGTAAAGTGAATTTATATATAAGAAAAATCAATTTAGTCCATATGTCGATATATATTATTTTCACATGATATTTTCATTGTTTTTTCATCTCATATTGAATTTCATAATTATCGTCACTACGATAACTCCAAAAGAATTATATTCTCGCACTAGCCGAATGCGCAAAATCAGAGAAGGAACTTCAGTAAATACAAAATTCTAGTAAGTTAAAAAAGATAAAACCATGGGAAGCCCGGGCATACACTATTCACCATTGAAAGATCACCGCATTATAAAAAATCTTTCAACTTTGGAGGAATTACTGGCATGTGTCGCCAGGGAATTGCAGGGGCAGACTTCTTATACTTAAGCAATCTATTGTGCTTATTTTTCGTAGTAACTATTCTTATCACGTCTAAAGAAATATTATTTCCTGGAGAGTTCCTAATTCTCACTTGACACTCAATTTCTGTCTAGCTCACACATTAAATGCAAAGGTAAATTACCTATAGAGTCCAACTTTGAATTCTACTTCCTTGCACGGTCAAATTCATCCTACAATACTGTTAAAACTTCCTCCATTGAAAAAGAAAAGCTAACAGTCTTCAATGGACGGCACTTTTTGTGAAAGATCATCTTGCTGAAAACGGTCTAAAGTGCTATCATGTTTATGTGGACCTCTAGTGACTATATTAGATTCCTATTTATGACAGAGAGGAAAACAACAATATTAAGATTAACAGTCATCGCTCCGTCATCCCTCAGGTTCTGATGAAAATTGTAAAGGCATCCTTGCATCTTGAAAAACTATCCCACCACACCCCCGAACCCCTTCTTCAAAGAATATCAGGCCACTAAAACAATAGAATTGGTTTACATTGCATTTAGTATGCATTTTCTTTAACCCAAATAACTAAAGAGTTGTCACATAGCAAAAGTAGTGTTTCGACCATTCCACCATCACATCCTGTGACATGGATTGATATTCCACTTCAATTTTATCGTTCAACTTGAATTATAAGAAAACCAAAAAAATAAAATAAAAAGAAACACACTAAAATTACCACCTGTCCATGTTAAGTTAACGTTAGTGGTTTTACAAACTTTCAGTGAATGTAGCGTTTATATTCCCCACATCCAGCAGAAACCACAAACTGTTTATAGACAATTCAAAACAATCTACCGTGCTGACAAAGAAGTATATATGAATGGGGAGTGCTCAATCAATTGAACACTTACAACACATCTTGCCAGGGAAAATAGGAAACATGGAAATACAAACAGTTTAAAACAGAGGTCAGGTAAGCTAAGAGCAGGTGAACTCGTATCATTTTTTATATAGAGCATGAATACCAGAAGAAAGCCAATTAACATGGGAAAGTTCATAGATAATCTCCACTCCTACCAAGACCGCAGCCAATATCTAAATATGTCCCCACCTCAAATTGAAAAAACAGTGGAGGTACTGTGGAGAGATATTAAGTAAATATATCCAAGCACGACTTACAAGGTCAGGCAAGTGCGATCCTATTGAAACAAGCAATCCTGCAGCAGCTCGTTGCCAGTCGGCATTTAATTCCTACAGCAAGAATATGATTAGCTGTAGGAAGATATGCATGATGTATACCATCATTTACCCAGAATATCCCAGTAAACAAGATGGTTTTGAGCAGATCATATTGCTTCACGCATAGGACCATCAACCCCCAAGCCTCAACACCGGTCAACAATCATCACCAACTAAGAGAAACCCAAATAAAGAGATCCTCCACGGTTTCCTCACAAGTGAATAATTTACTACTCCTCCTCATATGAGCATGGGGAAAATAGCAAGGATATATGCTCTCAAACACATAACATGTTCACCAAATTATGCGCTATATATTGTTTCGTCCTCATAATAAGTCTAGTTCCAACTCTTCCACACCCCAAATCATACAAGAGACTTGGGCCAAACTCGAGCCTACACGACAAAAGCAATAGTAAAATCAGTCGACGCATACACACCTTGGAGGATATCATCTCGGCGGTAGCAATCTTGGCTAGCTTCGACATGAAAGCCGGATCCACGTCTCTCGCATTCAGCGCTTGCACTCCCACTGACATGACTTGAAAAGCTCCGGCCATGTTACCGAACCGCTGCAACGCATCGCACAACGTCCAAATTCAGCACCCCATCCCAACCAACCCCTCGACGGAGAAAAAAGAAAACAGGAGATTCAGCGATCAGGAACGGTAAATACCCGTCGACCTCCGCGAGAGACGGTGTAGCAACACTCGAGCACCAGGAGCGGGTTCCTGCATTTTTCGGCGGGCTCAGCAAAGATCCTAATCGACATCGCCACGGGCGCACACGAAACCACGCACGCGCTCGTTCACACACACAGAGAGGGAGGGAGGGAGGGAGAGGAGCATACGTACAGAGCGGCGATGTCCTTGAGAGATGCCATGGAGGCCTCGCGCACGAGAGGGGATTCATCCGCCAGGGACGACACCAGCACCTGCACGGCCTCTGCAAAATCCCAAAACAGAGAGAGAGAGGAAAATTCAAAGGGGGTGGGGCGAGGAAAAACGCAGCAAGCAGGCGGAAGAGGAGGAGGAGACGAGATTCGGAGGAAATCGCGCCATGCAGACGAGACGGGGGCGGCGAGCGTTTACCGGACGCGGGAATCGAGACGCCGGAGCTGGAGGCCGCCATTGACGAGAGAGACAGAGAGGAGACGAAGAAGAGACGGAGAGGAGATGGAAGGGGGAGAAGAAAAAGAAGGGGGAAATTATGGAGAAGAAGGTGCGCGCTCAGCTCGGGGCGTGCTTTGGAGACAGGTTGGAATTCTTTGCTAGAAACGCGACCCCCCGCAATTTTCCCCCTTTTTAAACATCGCGTCGAGCAAATTCGACCGAATAATTAAGAGGAAGAGAAAAGGATAGTGGGAAAAACACGTCAGCACGGGGCCACGAGCGCGATGAGGAAGACGACGCCGGGACGAAGGTCGACGTGCTTTTTCTCCTTTCTCGGGGGAGGGGGAGCAACGTTGATTGATGTAAGATCAGGAATGGGGATTTGCTCGTGTTTTTTTGTTGTTGTCTCGTTTTTTCTCGTCGCTGCGTGCGTGTTTGTTTAAGTCGGTCCAACGCACTCCGCTCCCAAACCGAACCCCGGGGAGCAGGTGGGGGATTTGGAAGTTGACAAGACCGTTAGGAGCGGAGGGGGAGGGGGCTGGGGAGGGGGGGCTGGACTCGCTGGAGAGAAATGAGCCCGCTACGTAATGATGGGCCGTGGGCCTGTGATTGGACCGCCCAATCGCATCCTAGGCCCAATCTCGTAATGGGGACCGGCCATTGCCCTTGTACATCCGTTTGCACGGGGGAAAATTGTCTTAAACTTGATGTATTTTTATTAATTCGGTCATGAATTTTTTAATCTTGCCAATTGAATCGTAAACTTTTTGCCAATTAAGTTCATCCGGCTAATTCTGATAGAAATTTGCTGATGTGGATGTTGTTCGTCTTTCGTGGCACGGCCAACACTAGCATTGACAATCTTTAATAATATTTTAAAAAATTTCGATTCTTTATCATTTTTTTCTTTTTTTCTTTCCTTTTTTTTTTATTTCTTCTCCCTTTTGTCGGTGGCTAGTCAAGCTAACCTCGCTTGAACGACAGTAGCCGTCGCTTGCCATAGACGAGGCCTAGTTGGGCGAGGGCTTCCTTCACTAGATCTAGCAAGGCCGCCGTGGCTTGGACGAGGGTCGGCCTTGCCGGATCTAGTTTGGGTGAGACCGAACCTCGTCGGCCTCACATGGGCGAGAGCGAGCCTTGGCAAGAGCTCCCCTCGCCAAATTAGGCAAGGAGGGCCCTCACTAGGGCTTGTGCATGCCCAGTCGATTCCTGCCTGTTGCGATGACAGCGAGGCACATGGCCGATCACTGACAAAAGGAGGAAGAAGAATGGAAAAAAAGAAAATAATAATAAATTGAAAATTATTAAAATAATATTAAAAATTATTCATGTCAGTACCGGTAGTGTCATGTAGGACAGTTAGCATCCACATTAACGAATTCCGACCAAAATTTGACTAATAGACTCGATTGGTAACAAAATGAACATGTTTAGGACTTAATTGGCAAAATTGAAAAGGTTTGGACTGAATCAGCAAAAATGCAATAGATTTAGAACTTTTTGGATGGACTCAGTTGACTTTACGAGTGCAAGAACAATAATTAAAAGGATAAATGGGTTCTCATAAAACTTGTCATGAAAGAGCAATTTTAATCTTAAAACTTTCAAAAAGTGCAATCAAATTATTTTGTTAACTCTATCAATTTGACTAACAGAAAATTATATGAAATTTTTTATTATTTTCTCTCTCATGCATGACATTAACTTTAATTAGCAAGAAACATAAGGACAAAACAGCTTTGCTCTAGGGCTCCATTGTGTTATGTGAAAAACGAGACGATTCTGGAAAATGTTTAGTGAGAAGTCGTACCATAGAACCATGCTCAATCCTAAATACCATCTATGGTAGTACATGTACTAGTCATAGCTAATATACCCGAGACCGTTTTTCATAATAGCGACAGCCAAATGGGTGCTAGTCGCATGGCTGATATATCCAAGATTGTTTTTTAGAACAATATGGCATATGGTTCCGTTACGGAGAAATGGTTCAACAGAACTCTAAAGGAGATTTGGATGCCAAGTTCATTCACACGATCTTGTAACCTTAGCGGGGGCAACAAGGTGATGGGACATGGGCTCGAATCCAATGGGCTGAGCCTGCCGTGGCTCTTTGCTGGCACGCTCATTCCAAGCTAGGAGTTGATTCATGTGGCTCAAGCAAAGGCTCGAGGGCAAAGGCTTGGACTTTGTGTGCCCTAGAGCAGAAGGTTTGGGCAAATGCTTATGGGCGAAGGCTCGGACTTCGTGTTGCGCTAGAACGAAAGGCTCACAGGTGAAGGCATGGACTTCATGTGCACTAGAGCGAGGGCAAAAACTTCCTACTATCAGTAATGGAAGGACAATGGGTCAGTGCTGCTTAGGCACGCCATATGGCCAATGGGCCAAGTCCTACTGAACCAAGAAGCTTACCATCCTACAAATTTTAAAGTGTAGGGGTGCCTAGCCAAGGCGACGATTCTTCCTCCTAACCAAACTTGATTGGAACCTAAAATGGTGGTTTGCATATTCATTGATTATGCTCAAAATAGCAATGTATACAAATTTTTGGTTCACAAATATGAAAATATGAAAATCCATGCCAATGGAAGGATTCAAAGGACAAGAACACACAGAAGTGTGTAGACTTGTTAAATCATTTTATGGACTTAAACAAACTCTTAGGCTCCGTTCGTTTGACGAAAAATATTCTTCCGGAAAATATTTTCCGGATTTTCCGGTGTTCGGGGGGCGAAAAACGTTTTCCGTGGGAAAATATTTTCCTTCCCCCTCTCACAAAATAGCCTAAGTCTATGGAAAATGACTTCCACTTCTTCAAAAGCGGAAATCATTTTCCGGATTTTCTTTTTCTTCTTCTTCACTAAGGTTGCCGGTCGCCGTCGCCGCCACCGGTCGCCGACCGCCGCCGCCGCCGCCGGTCGCCGGCCGCCGTGGTCGCCGGCCGCTGCCGTCGCTGGCCGCCGCCGGTCGCCGGCCGCCGCCCCGGTCGCCGCCACCGGCGAAAAATATTTTCCGAAACTTTTTCATATTGGTCGCCGAACACCGAAAAATTATGTTCTGGGAAAACATTTTCCAGGCAAATGACTTCCGGAAAAATATTTTCCAAAAGGAGAATATTTTCCGCTAAACGAAATGAGCCTTAAAGCGGAAAACATTTTCTCCACTTTCAAAGGTATTTTTTCCATTGCCTGAAAAGGTTTTCCTTGACTAGTTTATTTTTCATGAGCCAAACGACGAAAAACCCGGAAAACGTATTTCTGGATGTTATTTTTCATGAAACAAATGAAGCCTTGATTTTGATGCAAAATTCTTTCGTAATGCGGTGATGTTCGATAAGCAACTTTCATGACGGTCATTGCAAATTAGCATTTAAAAGTTTAATCACTGACATTCAATTAATAGACACCAAAATTCTAAAGACGGAATTGGTTTTATCAAAACTCGTGTCTTCAATAACTTCCGTAATTTATGAAAAAATCACATGCACAAGACCTCCGTTCATGGACTGATAGCCTTCAGGGGTCTCAACCTCTTTGATTCATCGGACCGATCCCCTGGGTATGTGGAGCTAGGTTCGTCATTATATAATAGGGCTTCCATATAAAATGCATCTAGTTTTCATCAGAATGACTATCTAACTTTTTAACATAAATTAGAATTTATTTTAGCAGCATAATGACGCTATATCTAAAACAAGAGTTTTTCCTAAGAGAGCTTCACCTAATGACATACAATTCTATTAATTATTTACTGACGAAAGATCTTAAGTTGCATTTGATCGTCTGGATTTCTAAATAGGATAGGACTGGATAGGATAGGATAAAAAATCCTAAAATTTCTTCATATCCTGTCCACTGGTTGGTGGACTACGGATTTAAAGTCGGATAGGATAATTTTTTTTTTTGCTATTCACGGGTCCGGAGGAGTCGGTGAATGAAAAAAAGCCGAGAAATTTTTTTGGTGAAAACGCACAAGGTGTGGGGAAAAGATGACATTGAGTGGAGCGTAAGGTTTCTGGAAAAATAGGCATTAGAAATCCTATTCGGGTCTATCCCACCCCTCCGGATTTTTTTATCCGGCCTATATCCGACCTTATTTTATCCTGGACCACCACCAAACACAGGATAGGATAAAACATATCCTATCTTAACTTTTATCCGGTCGACCAAACACAACCTTAATGCATACCTTGCACGACGAAACAAAGAGAATTTCAAGTGAGAGTTTTCCTATTCTAAATAGCCAAAATCAAAAGAGAGCTTAGAACTAACTCACCTTAAAGATAAATTTCAGATGAAAACCCTATTCATGGGCCAGCTTTATAAACCTAAGGGAAACCTAGCAAAAGGCTTATAGCCCTTGCAAAGGGCGATTCGGGCCTTTTGTGAGCCCACTCAGACACTGCGCAGCGCGGGGCCCGACATTGTGCCACACCACGCCAACATGGCGCCGAGGACCTACTTGACCGACCATAACCGGGAGACCATAGCCCTCTAAGGGCCCGTTTGGTTCGGCTTTTAGAATGCTCATTTGAGGAATGCAAATACCTTTAGGTGAAAGGTACTTGAAAAAATGCAAATGGCGTTTGGTAAAAAATTATTTAAAAGCCACTTGGGGAAATGCAATTGTGTTTGGTTATTTCTTTTTACAAATGGGCTTTGGGAGCTTTTTTTATTATTATTTTTAAAAGTACCTTTCGCCAGCTCCGACGAAGAGCTACGACCATTGGCGAGCCAGATCTGGTGTCGGCTGTCGTCGCCTGGGGTCGCGTGACCCCAGGTGGTCGTCTCCTGAGGTCGCGCGACCCAAGCGGTGACGGCCTGGGTCGCGTGACCCAAGCGACGAGGGTCACGCGACCCCAGGCGACGGCGCTTGGGCGATCGCTTAAGGTTGCGCAAACTCGAGCGGCAACAGCCTGGGTCGAGTGACCCCAGGTGGTAGTCACTCGACGTAGGCCGTCGCCGGCCGGGGTTGCGCAACCTCAAGCGACGGCCGCCTGTGGTCAAGCGACTGTCCAAGCGCCGTCGCCTGGGTCGCGCAACCCTAGGCGGTGATGGCCTGGGTGGTCGCCTGACCCCAAGCGGTTGTCGCTGGGGTCGTGCGACCTCGCTGGCCCCTCGCCAGCCGCCCTAGCCGGCCACGCTTTGCTGAAGAAGAATTTTTTTTTTTGGGGAACAGTCAGCATCCCAAATGCTACCAAATGAGCATTTGGAACTTCAATGTTGAACCAAACGGTTCAGCATTTTGGGAATGCTCATTTAAGGACAAATGAGCATTCCCAATGTTGAACCAAACGGGGCCTAAGAGTCACTAAAAGGATTCTTGTTTCACTTCAACATAACAAATCTGAGTCTGGCCGATTCACAAAAATTTGTGGTCTTGCCTAAATCGATGTTATGTATCCTATTCTCAAGTAAAAATGTCCCTAATTTCTGAATGTAGTAAAGAAAAATGATGTGAGGATGCAAATGTGCTTCTTTTCCATAGTTATCAAATTCTGATGGACGGATTCAATCCTAAATTTTATAATATGCGAGCAAACCTTTGGAACGAAAAATTTAAGTGTCAATAACACTATTAGAACGCATTGCACATCACGAAGATTAGACCGATGACACTGTTTTATCAATTTATGGGGAGGGGATGACTACAATGAAACCACCAACGATTGGAATCATGCAATTGACCCTTAATGGGACGTCCATTCCGTTGTAATTTTTTTTTACCGAATTAATGTAATCGGATGTCAATTTGAACTTGTACCTATATTTGTATTCCAATTGAAGTTGTACTTGTATTTACGTCGAATCCCGCATTTAACAATGTATTATTCAGTTTACGCGTCAATTAATTTAGTGCGGCGTAATTTTGAAAAAAATTTGAATATAGGATGTGTTCGTTTCACTTAAATCCTCATGATTAAGGAAAGTATTTTCCATGAAATTGTTTTGAAGGAAGATGGCAAGTTTCCATTTGTTTTGTGATTTAAGGAATGTGATTTCCTTCTTACTAGAAGAAAAAGTCGTTTTCCCTTGATCTAAAGTTATTGTTTTCAGTCCATGGAAACGTTTTTCATAAATTAATTATTTTTTCGTTAATCAAACACAAGAAAGTAGGAAAATAAGATTTTTTTTCAAACACACTGACCTTATTATATTTCAAACCTTTTACCGATGGCTAATGGAAATAAAAAAGTAAAATTTGAATAAAAAGAAAGGGGCCCTAACGTTCCCGGACCCACATGGGCCAATAAGGCCTGACGTCCAGGTCGAAGTCTACCTTTAGATGACCTTTTTAGAGTATTTCTAACTGGCTACCAAGGAAAATCATATTTAAGGATGTATTTATTTCACTAAAAATTTCGAGATAAAAGGAAAATACTTTTCATAAAAATCATTTTTAAGAAAAATAGATAATTCTTAATTATTTAGCAATTTAAGAAAAGTAATTTCCTTCTTGTCAAAATGAGAAGTTTTCACTCAATCTAAATTTATTATTTTCAATTTCAATCTTGAGAAAACATTTTTCTTCCATCGATTCAACAATTTCTTGAAAATAGTTCTCACCCTAAGCTTATATTTTACATAGTCCTTGTCAAGAGTGCCCTAGCTTTGTTAGGAAAGACTGAATTTCAGTCCAATCTCCCATTCATCTTCCCAAAATTAACCGTTAATATGTACGTTCAATGTGTGTTATTTCCCGATGGATTCTAAACTTTTACCATGGACATTTGGCAAGCTAGACAGAATGTTCGAACTTAACTGCCGACAGATTCGAAAAGAATCAGATATGACAAGCAGAAGACAGAGGGCAGTTGATGGCCACAACTTGTGGCTGAAGAGAGCAGAAAGCCCGTCCAAGCACAAACGTGCAGGGAAAGGAGTAATCATGTTATGGCCAAAATAGAGTACAGACCATGTAGTTCGTATCCTCACGAAACATATCTCCTAAACAACGGGACAATTATTAGAAAATGCAGCAAATCTCTAACTGTGTGATCTGTTGCTATACAAGAACAAGGTAAGATTGTGCTAAACGAGGAAATTAAATATCAAAACCCCCCCATAATTCCAGAGGCAATCCTAATTATTGACTGAATAAGGAGAGCCTACGGGAGCCATAAGGCCCAGGTATCGCATTATCCTATACCGACGGACCTTTCTCGGAGATCTTGATGGTGAGTATAGGTCATCCTATAGGAAGAAAAAAAGAAGTTTCAGGTAATATATGGCAACCAGACATTATTTTGTATCAGTTAATCAGCAAAGGACAATGACTACTCACACTGAAGAAAGATCTAGGCTTTCTTTTTCTCTTGCCTCTCCCTTTTTCGGAGGAGTCATCTTCTATGCTTCTCGGATTTGATATGATGCATCCACCTGGTCAAACAAAGAGATAAGAAAATGTGGGCTTCCGGATTACATGCATAGTGTGGCTTTCATGTCCACTGAATCTATGAATCTACTTTGACCAAAATATATATGAATCTGCACAACTAGAAAACTGTCTATTGTGTTCAAAATCAGCTCCAAGCATTTAGCATTCCAAGCCCAGTTTAGAAGGGTAAGCATGTCTGACATCCAAGTCTCACTAATCTAAAGCATTCATATCATCATTGCCAAAGGGGGAATGTTGAAAGAAAATTGAGGCCCTGTTTCCTCGAAGCTTTTAAACTTTAGGACAAATGCTCATTGAATATGATATGAAAATACAGAGTCTGAGCTTCTACTAATTTTTCTAGTTATTCTTTCCTCATTAATTTCGTCCTTGCCTCCTATCAAATATTTGCTCCACCTGTAAAGCCTAGCTTATAAGTGAGTGAGAGTACTCAAGAAAGTTCTTTATATACATTGTGGACTCTTCCTTGAAAGTTCAAGCCTTTGAGACAAAAGGTCTTCTCCCAAGTAAAGGCCTTGTCTTTATCATTGTCTCAACAAATGTTTAAATGGCCATAGCTTCTTGCTTAAAAGCATAAGCTCTTCTTAAAAACATATCCCCCGACCACACGAGAGGCTGGGGGGAATGAAGAGACCACGGATGTGGTAGATGTCAAGTGCAGTTGGCTCATGAGAAATCAAAAGATCCACAAATGACCCTGAAACAGCTGAATGTGAAGAAATAATCTGTTCAACTAAACATAAACATGATAAACTACTTATCTAGCTTCTTTCTAAGAAATTTCAGAATTTGGGCAGTAGATGCTTTAATCACATTCAAGAACATGGCTGCAGTTATGCTCTGTTACCAGTGGGACCATCTCAAGCACCTACCTTCCAGGGCACAACCAAAAATGTGTAGTGTAGAAACTTTCTAAATTCGCCTAAGGAGCATTGAATATACGTAGCCTCTTTGGTTAATCATGGAAATCACTAGCAATATATCACTTGAGTGTGCAATGTACCAGCAGTATGCCACTCATTGCATGGCCAGACAAAAACATACACTATTTGTAAGAAACATACCAGAGTAAGGGTCCCCACGATCTAAGTTATTTGCCTCATCAGGAGAAGATAACTGTTGGAATGGGCTCGCATGGTCCTCATTTGAGGCTTGCAGCTTCATAAAAATCAAGGAAATTAGATGCTAAGTTAGACAAATAATGGAAACTTCCAAGAACTATCAATTTTTAAAACTCCCATTGGTTCTGAAATTTTTTATCCCATCATTGCAAGCTGAAAATCACGAGAAGAGCATTAAAAGATATGCTCATGGGAGTAGCTACTTGTGCAATGCAAGCTAGCTTGAGAAACTTATGTCCATAGTCTACCACCAATTACGCATTGCATGAACAATGACGAACTAGGAACTCGAGGATAACCATTCAAGGCTCGAGTCAACATTGAAGAATCTACAGGCTATAACATTTGAAAGGAAATTTCACTCCTGAGATATCAGTGAGCATGCTACACTCTAGAAATGCTTTGCTTTGGCAGATGTTTCAATTAAAAGCAAAGAAACCACGAGCTGGATCTAAAAGTACACATGTATCTCTATACAGAGAGAGACCCTATGATTCTCCTTTTCATTAATACTTATTGAAAGCTAACCTTAGGGGAACTAAAATGTTTCTATCACTGCTTAAACATTGATTCTCAGCAATCGTACTGCAAAGTAGCAAAGCCATAGAACTTTTCTTTTCCTCGACTAAACATAGGAGCTAGGACGTGACTCGCCCATTTTTGGCATTTCTACAGTTGCAAGCATTCTGAACCAATAAATTATAATGGAGTTTGTAAGGATGTTGGGAATGGCAAGAATGGTTCTTTTTCTTCCCTAATGTGGCACTTTGTGGGGAATAAGATTGATACTTGGAATCATCAAGATAGAGAGACATAGGAAACGGGAGAATGCAGCACATGCATAGTCCACGGTGAAAAAGACTTCCTGTTAAAGGAGATAAAACTGCAAGACAGAGTTATGCCCGCTGCAATTTGTCAAAGACGATGGGAATGGACATGAGATTATAATAATTTAGAGAGGACAGGGATATAGTAAAGGAGAAATATCAGTGGATTTATAACACAGTCAAAGACCAACACAACTTTGTAACCAAAGACCACAATTGGTAGTGACTCACTTAAAACATTAATGAGACTTTTAAGCTCTACAACAGGTCTATATCAATCTCAACTCTTGTTCTTTGTTTGGAAAGAGGAGGAGGGGGAATGGAAAGTGGGTGCGACAAGTGAAGGAATATTTTAAAACTTCTATGAAGAGAAAAATGAGGGAAAATTTAAAATTTTCTCCACTCCTTCATCCGCTCCACGTGCTCAAATAAAGCATTAGAAAACAATTAATGCAAAGATTACTTACTTCAGCAGTAGACAACACTTCATAGTCTGTTCTCTCCAATACAACACTCACTGGAGTCATGCAAACATCACCGCTTTCTGTACCCTGAATTTGGTTTGGCGTGACCAGCATCCTGAAATAAATGTCTTTCCAAATCACATATTTCCACATGCATCTCCAAATAAAAATTAAAACAGATACCCAACAGAAGGACCCTGTACATGTCCCAGCAGTAGGATTTTTTTGCCATAAGATAACTCAGAAATAATATAAGGTTTAAATACCTAAAGCGATGCTAAATACGGATCTAATACATAAACTGTTATAGATGTTCTCTCCTTCCTGTGCACTGCCATGTATGTTTTTTCTTTTGTTTTAATATATCTTAATGGAACATCCAAAAATCCAGATCCTACACACCATGACTTGCAGCATTTGACCGGAGTGAATGCTAGAGATTGTCTTCCTCCATCCTTTGCTTCATCTGAACTGACTGCAGCAACTTTTGACAGTCCATCTTTGCAATTAGAGAATGTTGGCGAGTAATCTGAGCATAAAAGGTTTTACCTTGAGAGTTACGTGAAATAATTGAAGTTATCTACCAAAATGCCTACTAGTTAAACAAATAATAATTTGTCCGATGTCCACCTTGAGAGTTAAGAGACATAACTCAATTTATCTACGAAATTGCTTACTAACCTTAAGCAAATAATGTCTTGTACAATGTTTAAATGCACAGAAAAGTCGACGAAAGATAACTCCTAGGCATTGCATAGATGTTGTACAGGCGCAAGGCTTAAATAACCACCAAAACTCCATTAAGTACACATTTCACATTATGAGCCTTAAAGAATACCATAGAAAGATGCACACTTATCTCTTTGATTTTCTGTTTTTAACGAATACACAGTACTTGCACTGCAAAATCCTTCTCCAATTCCAGATTGTAGGTGACTCATTCCGCGTTCATAAATTAGATTAACTAAAAAGAGTACATTTAGCATGGAACCACAATAAATGTGGAATGAAAACCAATTATCCACTGCCAGAGAAAACTATAGCATGTCATAGAGGAAACCAAAAGATCAACCCCACCAAAAGTGGAAAGAGTTAGCAGATATAAGTCCAAATGAAATCGGGAAATCGGCCGAATCCCAATTGAAAAGCGGCAAGGAACAACAGACTGAATGAACAGAACAACAAAAGTACAAATCAACATCCAAATATCCAAGGGAAACACCAAATCCGCTCACCAAAACTGCAGCCATAATCAAAATCAAAACTTGCGAGCCATCGACCAGATCAAAAAGCACACACTCGAACAGCCGAATCACACATACCAATCGCGCCACAATGGCACATCGCACGCCCAAAGGGAAGAGAAGGCCGCATTCCGAATCTCACATCTACTCGGCAATACGCAAATCATCCACACACATGCAGCGCGCGCGCGCGCGAGCGAGAGAGAGAGAGAGAGAGAGAGAGAGAGAGAGAGAGAGAGAGAGAGAGAGACCTGAAGTGGACATGGAAGAAGGAGGAGAGGAAGCGGCGGCGGCGGCGGCGGCGGAGGAGGAGGAGGAGGAGGAGGAGGAGGTAGAGAAGAAAGAGAAATCGGAGCGGCGCTTGGGCGGCGGGCCTCGCCGCTGCTGCTGGGAGTACTTGGCGATGTTGTCAATCGGCCTCGACGTCTCCGGCCGCTCCTTCTTCTTCGCCATCGCTGCGAATTCCACGCGAAACACGAATCATTCCATTCTGCTTTCGGTCGGGGGAACGCACGCACGCACGGACGGACGGAGCGAGCGAGCACGAGAGAGAGACCTAAGAAGCCAAGGGAAGGGGATCGAAGATTGGAAGTGGAACGACGAGAAGAAGCGGAAGATCGGGTACCTGCTGCTCCGCCGAAGAAGAGGCGACAGAATCGGGCACGGACGATGCGAAGAATACGAAGGCGAAGAGCGATGGGCCATCATCGTCTTTGATTCTCTCTCTCTCTCCCCGTCTCTCTCTTCTCGGTTGCTCCAAATATTCGCACACTTCGACGCCACTGCTCGTGCTTTGCTCTAGCCAGGAAGGATGACTACTGGTCCGATGGATTCGGTAAAAAAGGAGCGAGGATCGAAAGTCGGACCGATGGAATAAACATTGAATGAAAAAAAATATATATCTGATACCCACGAAAAATCACGATTTAACATATATGCCGAACTTATTTTTTGAGTTACCGGTAACTCCAAATCAGTACACTCGCGATATGTTTACCCCCCGTTAACTTCTCTCAAATTTTATCGTGAAATTACCGAATAAAATGACACAAATGGCAAGTCCACGTAGAAATCTGTATCAGTTTTAGACAAATTTATCACGGATGTATCGGATCGGGTTTTTTGGTAATCAAAAAATTGCTTTGGAGTAAATTTGTTACGTGTATATTAATTTGGAATTTTTGGTGACCAAAAAATTGATTTTGGATAAATTTATTACGGATGTACCAGTTTGAGGCTTTTCGAGGAATTAATCCGAAAAAATAATATCACCAAAATCTTGATTTCTTTCATATAGGCTACTAGTATCCTCAACCGTATCATTGACCCAAAAGTACTTTTCATTAGACTTTCGTTCATATAACTTCGAAGTGATAATGTTCTTGTGAGCCCATACGGCACCTGATGAGCCGGAACACGAGGTCAACCTTATTTTCAGGGATCATTTGTCGAATTGTGTCGTCCTGATCAAACGTTAGCTCGGTCATTCTCTCAAGCAAGACATATAGATCAATTCCGCACAATAATTAATTTTGGCCCGATATTGCCATCGGTAGAAAAGTAGTATTAGCTCTCGACTAGTTTGTGCACGGGAGGATTAGTTTAAGATGATAATCATTCATCCCTAGATTCCTAACACAAACAACGCGAGGCCATTCACACGATCAGTTGTATCAACTCTCCTAAATCTCCCACTCTTCACCTCAACACCACAAAGCCCAACCTTTCAATCCATATGGGTATGAGAGATTTTTTTTTTTTGGTCTGTTGTATGGGAGAAATTAAACCGTGACATTCTCTCCCACCCAATTTCTACAAGATCTTGCTTCCTTGCTTTCTTCAGACATTACCGCCACTCCACTTTCCCGGGACTTACATGAATAACAATCGCCCGCCCAATAGAACAAGCTCTTACGCTCCAATGGTTGCTTTCCCCTTTCAGAGTTGTGCGTGAATCTCTAATCACTTGTGCTCTCCCTAACAAATGCGGCGCACTAAGCTGACTGTGCACCTACGGTAGCACCTTTTGTTCACCTACTAGACTTCTCTTGATTTTGGCAAACCAATGGAAGTTTCTTCACTGTTGGAAATGTGGCAAAAAATGTCTTCGTGGCACCCATCCCTAAGCTTTAGGGAACCTGCTCTAGCACCATTTATTGCAGGCCAAAAGCTTCATGGCTCAGGAAGAGCCCGTGCAGCACTTGATGAACCGAAACACCAGGCCATCCCTTGATACATGGTTCCTAAGGACGGTATAATGAATTGCATTCTCTAAACCAAACAGACCACGTCCACATTAACTCAGCTTGAGCGAGACATACGAATCACTTCTACATGACAACTTGTTGGGGAATTTGATTGTTGGTGAAGATAGAGCAATAGTTAAATATCTTGGATGCTTTGATGCCCGAAGACGATAATTGTTCTTAAGGTATTATTTGCCCCAAGCATTCTTGCTTTTGGGGTTTGACCAAATATACCTCAAGAAATATACTCAAAAGTCGTAGAGAAACTAGCTCAAGAATCACTCAATTTTTCTCTTGGAATTTCACCTTGCGTGTATATAAAAGAAGTAGAGAGAGTTACGAAGAAAAAGTTGTTTTTGAATGCACCAATCAACACATCTCTTGATAATAGATACTTCATCCCCACCATCACCAATTTTTATGATGAACCATTGCCACTTTTCATCACAAAGAGTCACCTCTTTTCATGATATAATCCCCCTTCTTAGTTTATTATATGTACTAATTTACATAAATTCATACATCCAAGAAGGTATCTATTAAGATTTGGACTTTTAATTAGTGTAAACAATTCCATTAACGAAATCAATGGTAAATAAAACTTTGAACCATGATTCCATTTGTTAATCGAATTATCACACATGTGAATTTACACACATTCAATTAGAAATTTCCCATGCCTTAACACTTTTATAATCTTGTGCTCCCTCTTGCATTCGTGAATTTTTACAAAAGTTGATTCAACTTTGGTTAGATAACGCACCACTTCTCATATTCATATAGGTGAAGTTCCTAATTAATTATCTTAGCATTGCCTTGCTAAAACCTTGAACTTCATTATGAGTGATTTCTTACACTCATCCTCTTAACTTTTTATGAGTGCTAACCTTGTGCCCCGGTACTCGATCACCATTAAGATATAATAGTTTGTTGTTACCCATTGAACTTTGACAATTTCGTTGGAATTATAAAGTTGGGTTTCCACTATGCTTGACTATTATCAATTGGTCTAAAACCCATTCCTGTGGCAATAATTTTTAAACCTCTCAAGAGTCCCCTAGTGAATGGATTAGCCAAGTTATTATTTGTTTGAACATAAATTATTGAAATAATTTCATCAGTAATTAATTGTCAAACATACTCATGTTGTAAACTAATATTTCTAGATTTTTCATTGTATATTTTATTGTATGCTATCGACAGAGTTGCCTCACTATCACAACGTAAAGATATAGTTGATATTGGTCATGGCCATAACTCTATATCCAATAGCAAATTTTCCAGCCATTCAGCCTCTTTACGAAGCACCAACGGTGATATAAATTCAGATTCCATCGTTGAATGAGCTATAAATGTTTGCTTCTTTGATGCCCAAAAGACTGCACCATTTGCAAGCTTGGAAACCAATCCATATATCAACTTGTTATCAATCGTGCTCGTTATCCAACTAGCATACGAATATCCTTCTAATACTGTTGATTGTCTTCCATAAAAAAAACCATAATGTATTATTTTCTTTAAGTAACCAAAAATTCTACTCATGGCCTTCCAATGGACAGTACCAAGTTTACCAGCAAATTTGGAAAATTCACACACAATAAAGGCTATATCTAGTCTAGCGCAATGCATAGCAAATACCAAACTTTCAATTGCACTAGCATATCCTAGTTATGCTTAAGGTTGCCCAATATCATCCATCAATTTAATTGATACATCATATGGTATGTTTGACTCTTTAATTCTCAAATGCTAATATTTTTGAATATTTTTCTTCACATACTGCCCTTAGCTTAAAGAATAACTCTCAATATTTTTAATCACTTTAATAGCTAAAATTGTATCAACTTCTCCCAAATCTTTTATTTTAACTGAGAAGATAGAAACTTTTTAATTTCATCTATGCCATACATATTTTACCAACAATCAACAGATGATCTACATATGAGTAGATTATAACTCCATACTATTTGATAAATTTTGAGTAAATGCACTTATCAGCATTTTTATGCTTAGATCAATGTGATCATATTACTGAATCAAATTTTCTCGTGCCACAGATTCGGTGCTTTCTTTGTATTTGTTCATGTTATAATTCTCAACAAAATGAACTCTATTTACAATTTCTTTGACATAATTAGCCTCATAATTAGCCTCACGATTCCAATGACCTTGCTCAATTTAAGTTTGTTTTAACTTATCCACAATCAGATTCTCGATTGTGCGAAGAAGTTTCTTTCAGCATGTTCAATTCATAAAAAATGAGAAAACAAATTGTGATTGGTGGGGTTCTGAAGAGTTAGGTTCACTTTCGGGAAGTCGCAACGCCCACCTAATCCAACTAGCTATGCACCTAATACCATTCATGTGGAAGAGCAAGAAAATTGTACTTCTCGATTTTTTAAGCAGCCCCTTACTACTATGTTGTGTGACAAGTAACATATCTCTTTCTTTTGGATAATAAGAGGTATCCAAACCTATGATTGGACTAATTCCCACAAATATGTATAAATGGTCATGTTTACAAGGCTCCACAGGAAGTCAAATCCCCCTATGCATCCTCGAGAGAGAGATGTCTTGAACTGCTAGACGACGGGGGCATATGTGTCTGATCACCAATATATTATATTATATTATATTATATTATGCTCACGGGTGGTATGAATAGTTCTTTTGAAATTGTCAATATGATGGAATGATCTGACTAGGCCTGTAAGATATTTTCCGTCTTTCAAAATTCCACAGCTGGCAACCTTAACACGTAGAATTAACCAGAGCCATCAAGGAAAATTATCCAAAAAGCCTTATACTTAATATATAGCGGCTAATTCAATTCTAATCTTTTAATTAAATTAATTTAATTTTAAATCTTTTGACAATGTGTTAATTTAATCTTAAATTATCATTTGTTAAACCTTTTGAGAATTTATCAATTTAGTCTTAAATATTTTAAAGAATTACTAATATAGTTCTTTAGTTAATTTTAGCAGGAAAACACTAACGTGGCGATCCAATTAGTATCGGCCGTGACGTAGACAATAACATAATTGCTTTATTGATTTTTTATTTTCTTTATTTTCTTTATTTTTTTGGTTCATAAGGCCGGCGCCCACTGGCCAAGGGCCTACAACACCTGCTAGCCCCTAGGTGGCTGCGAAGCACACATAAGTTGTGGGCAGCCTCACCAGGTCTGGCCTGTTGTGGCTGGCGAGGGCATCATGGCCTCACAGGCCACAGTAAGGGCAAGCGAGGGCCTGCCAGGAGGGCTCGTGATGCCTTTGTTGGTCGCAACTAGGGCAAGTGAGCCCTTACCAGATCTAGCGAGGGCCGTGACCCTCGCCTGCGGTTGACGAGGGCTATGGGTACATTGCCTAGGGGCTAGTGGGGGTTACCGACCCTTGGCCGCCAGCCCTTTGAACTAAAAAAAATGAAGAAATATAATAAAATACAAAATCAATAAAATTTAATTAAAAAATAAACAAAAAATAAAAAAAATTTACATTTCAGCACCCACTGTGCCACGTAGGACAGTTGGCGCTGATTGAACTGTCACGTTAGTAATATCCGACCAATAGTAATTGAAGAACTACATCAGTAATTCGTTAAAAAGTTTGATGACTAAATTAGTAAATTCTCAAAAAGTTAGGACTAAATTGACATAAATAAAATGCTTAGGACTGAATTGTCAAAAAGTTTAGGACTAAACTGATATAATTAAAAGATTTATGACTGAATTAGTTGTCGTATAATAGAATTAGGATTTTTTGGACAATCTTCCCTCACCATTCGAACAAAAAAATATAAGAACTGACCACTTAAACAACTTTGTGGATGTGAGAAGTCATATGGCTAGAGAAGAAGTCGATGTAAGTGAGGAGGGAGAAATTATATATGACATTCGAAAGAGAGTGTCGTCCAAATTCTTGAATTCTGTCAAGATTATCAACCATCAAACATCGTAGTTTTTGAAGACTAAGTCTCCGTTCGCTTCATGAAAAATATGACGTTTTTAGAAAATATTTTCCAAAGAAGCCATTTTTTAGGGAAATGACAATATTTTTTGGTGTTCGGTTGAAACTGAGAATGAACTAGAAAATATTTTCCATCGTTTGGTATCCGATTTGTTTTTTTAGGGAAAATTACCAAAAAAATTGAATTTTTTTAAATTTTTTAGTTATTTTAACTTTTAAATTATTTCTTTTATTCTTTTTCTTTATTTTCTTCCTTCGTCCTTGGTCGTTGGCCACGACAATGGGCAGCAAGCAAGAGCCTCGCCTGAGGTTGCTAGATGTTGGCAAGGCTCTAGCGACCTTGAGGTAGGCTCGAGCCTCGCCCAGCTCACCATATTAGGCAAGGTGAAGCTTGGCCACATGCCGGTGAGGCTTGTAGTCGAAATTTGGGGGGCTCGAGCTTGCCTGTGGTCGGTCGCCGGCTGTCACCGTGGTTGGCAACTGGCCAAGGAAGAATAAAAAAAAAGAAAAGGAAAAAAAGAAAATAAAAAGAAAAATGAAAAAATTTTAAAAACTCGATTTTTTAATAAAAAAGAAAAGAAAATATAAAAGGAAAATGTGTTATTCGAAAGTGAGATAAAAAAAGATCCGGAAAATGTTTTTCACTTTCTAAAAAGGGGAAAACATTTTTCCCACTTTTGAAGGTGTTTTTTCTATTGTTAGAAAATATTTTCCATGACTAGTTTATTTTCCGGCAAACCAGTGCCAGAAAATCCGAAAAAAAATGTTTTTTCAGAATTTTTTTGATGAAATAAACGGAGCCTAAATGACATTCTCCTCATTTTTCTCGTTGTGCACAAAAAATATGTTGCCATTGCTCATCTCATATAATCGGATTGGATCGTAGACATGAAACTTGGGGTCGCATGTCATTATTCCTGGCCGATTAATGTTAATAGTCGCGGAATCATGGCATGAAAATCAAGTCATGATTTGGCCAATCTTTTCTCTCGATCTCTCCAATAGATACGTAGCACGATTACATTAATTGACTATCCCGGTCGCAAATGACCATGGCGGTGATTGGTTCAGACACCATGTTCCGGCAAAGCTTCAAAAATAGTTGAAGTGACAACGGCCATTGATTTTGACGATGGCGACGATTGATTTTGCGGATGGCCTGAAAATTTAGGATAGAGCAAAAGATGTTAACGAATTTTGGTTAAAGCAGAGGTCAAGGGCAAACCTAGGCCCCTCTCGCAGCGAAATTCTCTCCAACCAATAACGAGCACATAACCGATTTAGCACCATAAATAAATCACTCGAAACTCGTCTAGCCTCAAAGCAAAATGAAGTTAGATTTCTCTTTTTGACTTGTTTATTTTTTTCGCAAAAGGAGAGACAAAACTTGCAAAGGTCGTGCCGAATTCCTCTACTCATTATTGCTTAGCTCCAACTTCGACATGGCATTGCCTTTGAAAGCCCTCTTTGCCTCAT
This sequence comes from Syzygium malaccense, assembly GCA_031216405.1. Classification (NCBI taxonomy): domain Eukaryota; kingdom Viridiplantae; phylum Streptophyta; class Magnoliopsida; order Myrtales; family Myrtaceae; genus Syzygium; species Syzygium malaccense. The sequence goes on along the minus strand of CM062263.1, from coordinate 37,350,093 downwards.
TGCTTGCCATTGCCTCGGCGTTGCCCGGTCTTCACGCTGCGAATGCCGCAGTCGCTCGTGGTCATCATCCTCATCGTTCCTCCTCGTGGCGACATGCCGCGCACCATGTGGTCGGAAACAGAGGACCTTACCACCATCGCTGGCGGGCTCATGTCCATCCCGTAAACCACCACAAGCTGTCGTCTCTCGCTAAGCATCACCGGCCGAGGTTCGCGCCAGGCCCTTGGAAGCAGGCTCATGCCACCTTTTATGAGGGTGGCTCCGGTACATTTGGTACGTCTTTTCTTTTTTCCTTTGTTTTATTCTGGTTGTAAATCTGCAAAGATAGAGCGTAATCACAAAAAGTCAGTGATGTGTTTGATGACGAGCATCGGTTTGATTGTTTCACAAGCATGTTGCTTCGTTTTTAAAGGAACTAGGAAATACACACAATGATCGAATAGATTAACCAAGATTCGACTTGTTGCGTAGGATGACATGCATAACCATGATCAATGTTGGCTCAGCTAAGAGAGCAATGGGTAGTTTTAGGATTTGTGTGCACCACGACCAGATCAGATACTAAGTAGATACATTCGAACACAACAAAAACCAATTACAAATAAGCGGTCGTTGATTCTAGCAAATTTTGTTAGCTGATCCGGAAAGAACTTGCATGTTTGGGCCCTTACGTTGTGTAACTATCGAGACAATTCAGAGGAGAGGCGGCTTTACACGACAAGTTATGGAACCGAGTTGTTATCGCATATTCAGTGTTTGATTGCTGCTGACAATTTCAACGAACTGTTCTGCAATTTGCAGGGGGAGCCTGCGGTTATCAAGACGTGGTGCAGCAAGGCTACGGCTATCAGACGGCGGCGCTGAGCACAGCAATGTTCAATAATGGGCAGACATGTGGGGCGTGCTACGAGATAAAGTGCGTCGACGACCCTCAGTGGTGCCAGCTTGGCCAGCCTTCTCTCATCATCACGGCCACCAACCTCTGCCCTCCCAATTACTACCAGTCCGGCGACAACGGTGGATGGTGCAACCCGCCCCGTGAGCACTTTGACATCGCCAAGCCCGTTTTCACTAAGCTGGCCAAGGACTACGCTGCTGGCATTGTCCCGGTTCAGTACCGCAGGTCTCGCTCTGAGCTCCATCCTTTTTCATCTTAAGCGCATCCACTTATCAAATTTGACTACAGAAGGGTGGACGCATGACGGAATCAATAGGGTCTCACGAGTTAAATGTGTTGCAGGGTTCCGTGCCAGAAGCAAGGAGGGGTCCGATTCACCATAACTGGGAACCCGTATTTCAACCAAGTTTTGGTCTGGAATGTGGGCGGAGCTGGCGACGTCGTGAGCGTACAGGTGAAGAGCAACAAGCTGCCGTGGACTACGATGCAGCGCATATGGGGCCAGAAATGGGAGACCAATGCCATGTTGGTCGGGCAGTCCCTCACCTTCCGGGTTAGAGCAAGCGATGGCCGATTCACAACTGCCTGGCACGTCGCCCCAAGCAACTGGCAATTCGGTCAGACCTTTGAGGGCAAGAACTACAGGTGAAGACGGATATATTACATACAACATCGTCGCCTCCTTTTAACCTTCTCATAGCTTCATAATAGGATCAATGTTTGTCAATAAGTGAAGATCGTTTGTCTCTTCGAATTTGCTGGCCTGGAGAGGTTTGCAACGAAGACACGACTCACAGCATTGTAGTGCAAGTTTCATCACATTTAGATCTAATGTGTCCATGACAATACACTAGATTGATTGATTACCCAACAATATTTGATACTAAGGAAGATATATGCGATTGATCATATTGATTGCAAAATAGGGGATAAATTGCTTACGTACAGAAAATAGCGAAATCTCAACGCACATCTTACATCCACATTGAGTGGAATTCTAATCACATCTACTTCACCAATACATGATCGTAATTAAACTATAGGTTACCAAAATGTCCAAACAATTAAGCATGGGAATGTAAAGTTCAATTGCCAAAAAGCAGGAAGAGAGATTATCATTTGCTATTTCACAACATTCTATACACTCAACATCCGCCAAAACTGATATCTATAACTTCCGTTTACCATAATTAGATGACGAGTGCCACGATGGTTACATTGTGGCAAAAAATTCCCGGATTCGTCAACTGGCAAATCCTCGTTACTGAGACCTCATGGCATGCCTCATGGCCAGGCATGCATGCTATTGGATTTCTTCTGTTTCTTCTTCCTACGCTTCACTTCTCTTGGGTCTGTCCTTTCTTCCACTCGTTCGGAAAGTTGCGAGCGAATTTCCAGCAACTTCGCTTTGGCATCTTGAAAGAGTGCATCCGACCTTAAGGCCATCAGTTGCTGAAACATCACATAAACGATTTGAACTACAGATTCAGCTCAATTTTAAGGCTTTTCTAGGGAAATGAATAATTTTTTTACCTTAAGATGGTCCATTGCTGCAAGATTAAATCCAATCGTGTCTTTACATTCCTGATAAAATTCCAATTACATCTTCCGTCAGCAAATCAAATTGCTCAAGTAAACTGTTTTAACACAATAAGAAATCAATTTTCTTTTCTGCTAAGCAGTCCAATCTCCTGTTTGTCAAAGCCAACTGGGATTATAATCTTCACTTTGTTGGTAAAGGTAATCCACATTAAAATGCTGACTTGATCAAGTAATAAATGGACCCAAAAGTTCAATGATAAAGCTAAGCCCTGCACTGAATGAAGGCCAGTAACCAGGATCCTTGCAACAAAAAAGTAATCCAGCATTTAACCTGGGAAATTTTTCAGGTTCCTGAAAGTTCATGACAGTTCATGATAGCAGCATCAACTAGAGTGGATGCAGTGTTCTTCCTTCTCAGCACAAATATCTATATCGATTCATAATTCAGGCATAGCATTGTAGAATAACACCAACAGAGCTGCATGGTAGGATTACCTTGACTTTCTTGTGAAGAATGTCCTTTAGTGTAGTCAACAAAGGCCTGGCAGCTGAGGTTGAAACCAACTGATTGTAATGTGTCTGTAGAAGCACTGTAGCAACCCTTGAAACAAGCTCAACCTGACAAGCAGAAGGAAAAACTATGGGAAACCGGGTATGCATTCCACATCATGAGCATAAATCAGTGACGTGTTTCCTAGCAAACATATCAGAATATGAGGCATAATCCAGGTCGATTAACCATTAACGCAGTATAGTAAAGATGGAGAAAATTCAATAGAACTAAGCAGGAAAACATTTCAAATTACTCTAGCAGCTGTTGAAAATTAATCACGTGTCATAAGATGTCAATAAAAACCTACTGGGATCAGCCTTTTGCGGGGTTTTTTGGTCTTAACTGTGTCTCTCACTTTCAACTTTAGCTGTCATTTTGGCTTAATCTTTTTGGGTGTGTGATGGGAATGGAGTCGTAAAAATTTCTTTTTGGTTCAGTATTTGGCACCATGAAATGCTAGTCAGTGCCGCAACTGATGTCAGGTCAAGGACTCTACGTCAACGAACTAAACCATTTCCATTTCCCAGAAATACAATAAAATTACAGAAGGAGCTCTCTTTTATTCTATCGGAACATCAACAGTAACCTGACATTACTTTGACTGTCATTTAATATTTTTGTACTGTCAATTATGATTATAGCCGAATTACCTTTTGCTTCTATTGTTGAGTTGTCTATGTTTAGGATACATCATGTTCTGTATTCATGTCAGTTGAGGGATTACTCATTATAAATTCTATAGGACCAGGAGGATTAGATGACAATGCAGATATCAACCTATTACACATTGATCTATGTCCCCAGAGGAACATGAATTTATTCATATTAGAGATCACCAAGCAGAAAACAACTGTGTTATCGGAGAGGCCCACATGGAAACATAGTAGCAAAGGCAGGTCTTTAGCATGGTGACCATTCATGTTGCTTTAAGAGCGCTTACATCTCACCAACCAGCAACAAATAAAGAAAATCGATAGGTAACATCATTAAGGCAAACCATCTCGCCATAATCAGCACACCTCGTGCAGAATGATTAAGTCACCCCGCCCTCTTCTCTCTCTCTTCTCTAAAAGAAGAAGAAAAGGAGGGATGATTAAGTTACCCCTCCCTCTACCAAATGCTTTAACATATACTAAAAACAAAAAAGTCCTCGTATCCAATTTGTTCCTCCTTCCCTTACTCTGTAGTGAAAAAGAACAGAACAAAAACAATCTTGCATTCTGAACATATACCGCGGATAATAAAGTTTGCATACAAGTTGGCAAGCATACACCAACCTTATCAGGGTATGTTGTCCAATCCTTCAGGTAAGATAGGAGCTTCAAAGCATCTGAGAAAGGTAAAGCCTGCGATGGAAGCAAAAAATCTAATCATGCTTTCTGGTTAATATTCAAAATGGAAAAGAGAAACTTAGCCACATAACAGAGCTTGATCAGATAAAGCTCAAATTGGAGTCCAGCAATCCTATAGGTTTAGCACCTGTTTGGATTGACTTTTACTTTTTCCTTTTTGCTTAATCTAAATCTCATCATGCACTTTCTTTTGTTTCTTTTTTACCTTAACTTCTTCAAACTTTCACAACACTCAAGCATTGAACATAGATTCACATATAATATTTTCATAAACTTCTGAAAATAGAATAATGTTTTAAAAATTTGCGGAAAAGCAAGTTTTTGCTTTTATTTAAGCCCAAACAAATGGGCCAATATGTTCTTGTTTGTCACAGGAAAGCTGAAAAGACTGTTTTTAAAGCCTAACCAGTGTAAAATCAGGTTAAAGAGGTTGGCCGTTTAAACCTTTTTCCTTTTTGCCCAATCAAGATATGACAGTCAGATATTTAAATGATATAAAATGTCTTGTGACAAATGGTACTGCATAACAATAACAGGGTGCACACGACAATTTGAGATTAAGAGGTGTGGGTTTACTTCCCCAAGCCCTCAATGTTCTCATTGTAAAGATTTCAGTTCAATTTTAGCATCTGAATATATATCTTGCCATTGCATCAAAGATGGCTATCTCTGCCTGAGTGGCAGGGAACTCACATCCAGGAGTCATGGGATCAATTCCCATTGTCAGCTGTTGGACTTTTTTAAGCATGGCAACTAAGGAAATCATCGAAATCTGTTGATCTCTTCAGTGGTTGAACTTGGTCAACCTAGATTGAGCCAATTTGACACTGGCCATTTATAAGGGGACAACCAAGTTCTCAAGACTGCGAAGATTTATCTTCAAATAACCCAGTTCAATAGAGCCGACTATGAAAAGTCCATCCCAAGCAAGTCATACTAGTAGGTTTACCAATAATTTATTTCAACAACCATAAATCACATTATGCTTACAAAGATATGTCAAACAACAAATACAGAACAGGTAAATCCAATGGATCACAGAGCATATGTATACGTGCATAACTTCCAACATTCATTAAACATGACATACAATGTAGACTTCTTTTGACACACAGGCCTCCTTACGTCATGCATGTATTTTTTTCTTTTCACTTTTGATGGATTGGGGCAGGCGTCAGCAATCAGGTAACAGGAGGAAATTGATGGTATTATATCTTTACAAAAATTTATAAAAATTTCCTGTTAAAGCCTCACAAATCCCCAGTACATAAAGTAATAGATATTTAGCAGTATATAACAGTTATGAACAGCTCCATAGAAAAGACTCCTTGTAAGTTCAAGCACATGATGCTGCATACCAGTAATGTCTGCTCAAGGTCATTAGTTTGAACGTTTGAAAGAGCACGAAGAATAAAGTCAGAGGGAGAAAGCCCAAGCATCACGTAATTTGGTTGGAATTCTGCAGCCTTTCCTTTGTTTTTCTCCTCCTGTCGGCACAAATTTATGTTAACACATACAAATTTAAATATATGTAAGATCAAATTTATGTCAACACATATAGATTCAAACATATGCAAGATCAACTTGCAGATCTTCAACTTCTGACCAGATCATTTTCCTTTGGACGACAATTATGTTTACACTTGATATCACAGAATCACCATCCGATATCCTCCAATGCTTGAACCATTCGCAGCATCATCAAAACTTCTTTTGACTAAGAAACAAGTTCGAGATTAATTCTGAAACTTTCGACACATAACAATCCCAGTCAAACATTCTGGCTGCATTTGGTTCGGCTTTTGGGGAAAGCCTTTGCATTTTTTTTTTTCGAAATGCAAATAGTGTTTGCTAAAGTGCAATTGATAAGTGCATTGGGAATCGACTTTGGTTTAAATGCTGTTTTGAAAAAACTACACTTATAAAGAACTTTAGTTATATTATTTATATAAATAAAAAGAAAAAGAAGCTGAAGCTCTAGCAGTGCTCAAGCAAAGGGCTCGGGTGATGGCTGAAGGCCAGCAAGCCAGATTTGGCACCTGCGACCCTTGCTTGAGGTCGCATGACCTTAGGCAACCTTAGGTGGGGGCCACCGGTGCCAGATCTGGCTCGCCAGTAACGTCGCACATTGACGGTAAAAGTGGAATTTCAAAAGTTTAGCGAGGGCAAATTTGGAAGGAAAAAAATCATTAATTTCTGAAGTAGCATTACGAAAGTCCTCAAAGCTAAAGCTGGGAAGGACTTGCATTGGGCTTAGGGACTTTGGAGGACTTTGGCTCCCAAAAAAAGCTGCCAAATAGCTGCCAAACACTTGAGCATGTACCCAAGGATCTTTAAAGCCCCAAAACCCATTTTTAAAGCCAAACCAAACGCACCCTAGACACCTTAAAGCCTAGATGTACTACCATGTAACACCAAAAGTAATCAGGTCATTGATCCAATAATCATGGATATTCTCTAGTTGAAGTTGTAAGAAGCATATCAAATCACAAATAAATATCAAACTACTGGAGGTACCCAAACACGTTAGAGTCACCTCTGTTCTCACAATCAAATGAAGCGCAGCATTTCATTTCTTCTTTCAACGCATAAATTATTCAGCAAAAGCATCCTGGTAGCGATTGATATTTTACACAAACATGTAGCATAAGAGACATTTGAGAAAACTAGCAAGCAGATAATTCAAATGCAAGAGTACAACAAAAGAAGTCTAATGTGAAAAAGCGTACAGAACATGCATGGCCTAATGTACCTCCAACAGGGTACAGAGGAGATACCTCATGTTCGGCAATTCGTTTCAACTCCACTTCAGCTATCTCCAAGGCCTCAATAATTGAATCAGTTGCTGAGAGTGTCTCTTGAGTCTTCTTTCCCGCTAAGGCCACAGCACCCTCTTCTGGAATTTCTTCCTTGGGTTCATACTTGTTCCCAAATGCATTATCAAGGTCAGACTCGAACATCTCCTCCAACCTCTTCTCTTTTTCTTCCTGCAAGAATTTATTTGCACATTCGTAAAAGCATGGCAAGAAATAATGTAATGTCTGCATTAAAAGAAGATTCTGTGCTTTAGAAGCAGCTAAAAGTAATGAAAAGCACCTCAATGAAGAATTGTTCTTCCGTACGATCCCAACGGCGTATTGAACGATCATGAGATCCAGTGACCAAAAAATCACCACGGTTACTAATTGCAAGGCACCAAATATCAGCATGATGTCCCTCAAGTGTTAAAAGAAGCTCGAATTTGTCAGCATCCCAGTATTTTACAAGCCGATCTTTACCTACACTAAACACATAATGTGTGTTGCCCACAAACTGCACTGCCATGATACTGCCATTGAAATATCAGTATTAGTAGGTCCTTTTCGAACATCAGTATGAAAGTCATTTAGCAAATACACAGAACAGTACCTATCTCCGTGTGCAAAAATGGACTTATGGCGGTCACCAAAATCCAATCCCCATATCATCAGATTCTTATCTGCAGAGCCAGTTACAATTAGATCTCCATCTGATGAGATATCCAAGCATAGCACAGGAAGCCTGTGCCCATATAAGGAATGTATAAGCTTCAGAGAATCCATGAAGAAAACCTGGAAGTGGTTGACATATAGAGTCAAAATGGTTATCATTGCAAAGTAGCAAAGATCTTCCAGTTTTGGAAGTCCAACAGCATGAAGATGGAAACAACCAATTGCAGAAAGATTTGATTTCATGTAACAAGGAGTTCTATGAAAATACATGAAGTACTTAGAAGACAGTTCAGACAGAGAGGAAGAATTGATATAAACAAGCGAAATAATTTCAATCATACCAAACAGCTGATAACAAGACACATCAGATATAACAATGAAAACACAACCACAAGAAGTTAGAAATCACCTTCACTGTGCAATCTAACAGTGCAACAGCAATTTTTTGAGCGTCTGGGCTCACAGCAACCACAAGAACATCATCATTCATCTTCAGGGTTCTGACATTTGACACAGTTAGGTGCTTCGAATTCTGTTAATCAAACAGAACCAGTAAGCATAACATCAGAGATTCTCAATCTCTGAACCTCTAACAAAAATGTAAGTTTCATCAATGATCATGTAAAATCCCAAAAAAATTGATGATCATGTCATGAAACCAACAATGTTCGATAGAAATATTCCATGCACCTAAATGCTTCAAAAAGAGTATGCAAAGCTGATCATTCTGGAAGTTATGTGATGGCAATCAACCTCACTCCCAATCTGTGGAACTTGGCTCTCACAAGAGCCTTTGTCAAAGAAGTCATGTGGATCTCAAATTCCAACCACTGCCAAACTCAAGACTGTAGAAAGAATCCATTGACGAAATACCATCTAGATTGTGAAGTATCTCTATACAGTAAATCGAAATAAATACAAAATTGTAGCTTTTGCATATGGGTCATCATTTTACACAGATATTAGAATCGCTACTATGAATATCAGTAACATTGCGAGAGAAACATCACTGTCATAGCAGAAAAATACTGCATATGAACTTCTTTCCAAGCACATTTTTGCAACTAAAAAAATTTCTTTTTGTGTTGCCTGAATGCACCCACTACTCTGAAATTAGTGCATGTGAAATTTCAAAGGCAGCGAATAGTAATAGTTGGCTTTACAGATGCTCATTGTGATCAAGGTCTTTAAAGAAGGTTCAGAAGTCAGGAAAGTTACATACTTCACCAGGTTTCTGCTTCATACCATACTCCCAGAATTTAATGTCGTGATCAGCACTGCCAGTAACAAAACCATTTTGGTTTGGTATAGCCATAATCGACCGGATAGAGCCTCCATGAGCTTCTACCACTTCCATACAAGTGCCGCTCCCAACATCAACTATTTCTATGGCTCCACCTTTTGTTCCAACAAGTGCGTACTTATTCTGAGGAACAATTAAACCACAAAGCCCATACCCGGAGTCAATTGTTCGCAAGCAGGAACCTGTACTTGGGTTCCAAATCTTTACTGAGTTGTGACTAGTAGACATAAGAAGGGTATTATCAGAACTAAGGGTGACGCTTCTGACATCAGAGCGGTGTCCTTGAAGCTCAATAGTTACCATTTTACTAGTTCCATTGGCATCAATGGAGTGAAATTCCAATAGATTACTGTTTAATGACAATGCCAGTGTGGCCAATGAATTCTTAGGAGCTACAGGACAGAAAGAAATAGAACAAATCTTTTTGCTCGCTCGAATAGTCTGAAGGAGCTTAAAAACATCAGAAACTGTCACCATTGGGCTGTGTCCTTCTCCAATACCATGACTGGAATCTCCATTTTCATTCACATCTGCCCCTTTCTTCTCCCTCTTCCTATGAAGCCTGCGTTTTGCTTTGCGCTTTGCTTCAGCTTCATCTAGTACACGGAACACCTCTACAAGTTTACCTGCCACTTGACAAGCCAGTAAATTCCCATTCTTGTTGAATCTCACTGTTGCAACTCTATCCTTGCTTTGTCGCTGAATTTCGCCAAATTGTTTCAAGACATCCCATTTGTTATGAGAAGCTAAATCACCATTGCCCACAACCCCACTTGCCTCTGTTTCAGATCTTTCATCAGATGAATCATTCTTAACAGTGTAAAATCGAAGTTCTGGATCTGCAGACCCTGTGACGAGATATCTCTCTTCTGGATCAATGTCCAGGGACCAGATTTCACTGTGATGACCACCGACAATCTGCATACAGTGCTGTGTTTCAAGATCCCACACTCTGAGATACTTGTCTTTGGAGGAACTAACAAGTTTCTTGTCAGAATCTAAGAAGACAAGGTCAGTAACCTACAGCATCAAGCCATTAAAAATAAATCACCAAGCATTTAGATCATGAAAAATTAAAAAAAAAAACTAAAATTAGAAGAAATGAATTGCTTTATCAAAATAGAAAGCACGATGAAAAAGAACAGGCAAATGGAGCCCACTGCTAACAAATTCAACACAAGGGCTAACCTGATCACGATGCCCTCGTAAGCGGTAAAGGCCAGTCTCTCCTACCACATCCCACAGTATAATGTCATTGTCTTTGCTTCCAGATGCGAGTAAAGATCCAAGCTTGCCATATCTGAGTACAGAGACAGCTCCTTTATGGCCATTCAGTGTCGTCTCGCAAGAACCTTTCTCAAAATCCCATATCCGTATGCTACCATCAGCATATCCACTTGCAATCTGCAATCATATATACATTTAACATTCTCTGACAAAATCAGAAAAAAAAAATTATACTATTACGATGACACCTAGCAAACGGAAATACATGGGTGATGGGGATAAGCAGCCGAGGTAGATGCTATGGCTGCATCTCTGCAGTTCCTGCACCAGAGCGCCAATCGGCATGCTTAGCTCTCAGAGAAAGGTTAGAGTCGGCAAGTTAGTCTCAATGCATAGGTGGAGCAAGAACATTCTCTCTCGGAGACATCCAACAAAATTGGAACAATACGGCAAGACAATGAAAAAAGAACTCACACTGAACTTCGTCATATTCGTATAGGCGGTGGCTTCAATTAGACATTCTTATCTAATAACCACTATTAACCATTGGTTTCCTACCTTTCTTCCTGCCCTTACTAACAATCTCATAAAAACAAAATTGGCAAAATTTAATCATCCATGTTTCCGACGTAGAGGAGCCTCCGACGTAAACAGGACGGAGCCACAACTGGAATCTCATCGAACAAAGAAGCTACGAAGCTATCTCAAGCTACAAACACTCCCGACCTCCTACATTAACAACGCCAGGCCGAGTTGAACTATCCGAAAATCATTCGCTTCCCATATCCCACCAACCGAGAAGTAGCTCCGAGGAAAGCACGAAAGGAAGAAGGCGCCGCGAGAAGCGGTTCCATCGAGTTACCAGAGAGGAAGGAGAAGAGGCGATGGCGGTGACGGCGAGGGAGGGTCCGGCGGAGGAGGCGGAAGGGGCTAGGGTCTTGGCGCAGACGCCCTGTCGCACGTGCCAAACCCCGACCTTCTCGAGCGCCGGAGCGAGGAGGTGCTTGCCGGAGCTGTCGTACGCGACGTTGGACTCCACCGAGGCGATCACTCCGAAGGTCGCCGCCGGCTCGTATCTCAGGTAAGCCTTCACCATCGCATTTGGCAGTTGCGTGCCCACAGAGAGAGAGAGAGAGAGAGAGAGAGAGAGAGACTGCGCTTGGTGAAATTTATATAAAACCCTACACGGTGCGGGAGTCCGGGGTTTAACGACCGGGGAAGAGCGGAGATGACAGGTCAGCAAGTGAACGGCAGGCGCAGGACAAGGGGGAGTAATGAAAATTGAATATAAAAACTTAAAGGAAAAAATTCCAAAATTCCCTTAAAACCAGCCAGATTCTCGAAACGTATCAGATTGGACCTTGTTTCAAATAACTTTCCACGCGTGATTTTGCTCCACGGTGAAATCCTAGGCTCATTGGGAGCCCAATCGTGGATCGAGATACGAACACATGCAAGTTTCAATATGCATTTCACGCGCATTCCAAATGACATGTGATTAGCTCGATTGAAGACTTTCGATTTAGGATTCTGACTTAGCGTTAATTCAATTTGCGGTCAGTCAATTTTTGGCGCAGGCTCGTTTCCTTTTAACATTTGAACATGCTAATTGCGGATTCGGATCAAATCTCAAATGGGAGGATTTTGACCCTAATTGCACGCGATTCATGTACATATATGTGTCGATTCTCAAAAGCGTAAACGTCGACGAATTCCTCTTTAGAAGCTTCAATCCATGTCCTTTCGACTCCAATTCCCTTCGAGAGTCCAAAATCACGCACGGTTGGAATCAAAATCTAGCGCTTTGGGTCACTTAAATTTCATTCGATTCTGAAACTTTGCGTGTTTAATCGGAAAATTCGAAGTGAACGCGAGAATCTACAGTGGCATCACTGATGATGAGGCGATGCTCAAGGACAGCAACAGAGAGGCCGCTGCAGGCGAGGTAGTTGGCGGAGGTGACATCGTTGTGGCTATGCCGATGATGAGCGCATCTCAGCGCTTGTCCTTGAGGTCGCGTGTGAGGTGGCGGCCTCGCCTAGGATGGTGAAGCTCCTCCACCTCATTTTTGCGCTTACTCTCTTCCACTATTCAAGAAATAACGACACAAATGGTCCATAAACTGTCTCAATATATAATGTGATCCATGAATTTTAACTTTGTTCAATGTGATCTCAAAACTTTTAATTTGTTTAATATAGTCCTTGGACTTTTAGTACATATTCAATTTAATCCATTAACTACATGAAAATGTTCAATATTATCATTTCATTAATTCAAAAACACGAGCCAAACCGTGAAGGTAGAGGGGAAAGAATTCAAGGGGAGAAAACTAACGTGGGAGCTCCACCGTCGAAGATTAGTGTGCGAAGCACAAGCTGCCGGCGTGCCGCACCTTCATCGGCATTCCCATCCCTTCACAATCATACCCCTCTATCACTCTCTCTCTCTCTCTCTCTAGACTCATCAGATTGATGCGGTCCGACATTCCACACCCTGAAATTGAGGCTCGCGACCTCAGATTCGAGGTTGTCGGCCTCACGGAACCTAGATCTAGCGTTGCTTGAGGCTGGGCCTCAACCTTGGCATCAGCCCCGGGGCAGGGATGGCAGCTCGACTCGATCCGGGCATTTGCCTTCGAGGACAGAGGGGCCAAAGAATGAGGCTCACAATGGCGACAAGCACCGGGCGAGAGCGACAATCGTGGTGAGGCGACGGCTGTGCGAGGTTCAAGCGACATTGGCAATGTGGGGTATAGGTGGCGGCTCAACTGGACCAAGGCAATTATCTTTAGCGAGCACAACCACAATAAGCAAGGCGTGCGATTACTTGGATGGTGGTCGCCAATTCTCGATCTTGGGGGGATGCTACCAGGCCATAACACAGCTCGGCATGGTGGTCGTGGCTGCCGTCACCATGGTCTGTAGGAGGTCGCCGATGTGGTGATCCTCAAGCAACATCGCACCACTTGCTCTCATCTGTATTTCGCTCTCTTGGTGCAGATCTAATCTCTCGACCTCCACCGGGGCGCGCAACACCTGCATGTCAGTTGCCCATGCCTGGTAAGGTGCTCGTGCCGTGCTCTTTGCTTGCAACCTTGCGTTGGCTGCGCTGTAAGGAGGTTGCGTGGTGCATGGCCAGAGCAGCGAGTATTGTTCTTGCGAATATACGTGCTATATCCGAATATTTATATAACACGGTATATGATATTGGAAATTCAATCATATTTTTATCCAATTCGATCGATAGAAAAGTGCGAATGACCAAACAAACCTTACATTTATCGAGCCTTCGATAGTTGTAAGGCCTCACCAGTCACCCCTTCCTTCGTGAAGATCCTTTTTGGGATATAATCCTGAGGTCCATAGGCCAAATTGGACAGTAACCGGAGACAGTTAAACATTAGATGGGATCGTTTAGGGATAAAGCCCACGTTAAGTAGAAGTCCAAGATGGTTGTACAAGCAAAAGGGCACATGCCTTCCCTCACGAAAGCCATTTTCTTCTAATTCGGTACCCCATAGGCCAAATCGTTTCATTTATGCAAATATTTCACTCTCAAACAAGCAAACATCTAGGTGCGTCATCTCTCAATTCGTGATAGGTCGGTCAAAGCTCGAAAGCAATGACTGACACTACGTTGACCAAACTAGGATCACTTCACAAAATCGAAAATTGCAATCTAGCGGTCTGCATAAAGAAAAAGAACGTTGTCCATTCCAGAGTCGCTAGCAAGGACCACACTTCTCTGAGGCACACGTTATAATGGTATCTATGAGAGCCTGTAAACGAGTTGCCTAGATAAAAAGGAAGAGATTTGTACTCAGCTTGGTAAAGATCTATTGAAGAGGGATCTCATATTTAGCTGAACCACAACTGGCAGGGAAATAATTCTAGGGGCATTGGATTTTAGAAACCTAGTAATTCGATAAAGAAAGTGATTCAGAATGGGAAAAAACCTTCACGACATAAAAGAGTACGTCTAAAGCATCTTCATGAAACTCCAATAGGGGGTTTAAGTTAGTAAAGAACACATGGAACCGAAGAGCGCAGGAAATCACAAAAGGGAAAATCAAAGGGTAGCCACAATCACGTTACTATAGGCTAAAATGTTATACGGGCAAGAATAATCCCAGAAGTGCTCAGTACAAAATTAAGCTACTTTTGACCTGTGATTGTCAAAACCAAAGTAGCAAATTAACCATGCATCTGTTGACCCGGAAAACCATGTGGAGGTGGCATTGGAGGCTGGTTCAATTGTGCGCCGAGAGTATAACTTGCTCCATGACCAACAGGGGGTGGTGGGGGTGCCACGGGTGGAGCTCCGCCAGGAGGCATGGGCCTGGGCCCATTTGCCATTGGTGGGGGTGGTGGTGCAGCTGATCCTGGCATTGGAGGTGGTGCATTTCTCGGAGGGGCTCCTGGTGGTAATCCTTGGGGTGGAGGAGGCGGTGGAGGAGCTTGAGGTGGTGGCCTCGGCGGGGCACCAGGTGCAGCAGTGCCGTTGGCTGCAGGGGGAGGTTGAGGTTTGTTCGTTTCCAGCGGCTTAGATTTGAAATACAACTGCAACTGCTCATTCATATCAGGAGAAAAAAACAATCAGCTCTCGAAAAACCAAAAGATACAAAGTCGTGCACATGAAAAATCAGGTGTGAGAACAGACTAGTCACTCGAACCATACTCAAGTTACTTGGTAATTAACTTCTACCATCAATTAACAGTCTATCAGTCAGAGTCTCGCAAAAAATGAGTAAATAAAGTCAAGAACAAGATTTGCCGCTCTGAATGGAGGTGTCTAGGTTGCAAAGAATTTCTCTGAAGATCAACAAAAGCCCAACAAGATGTCAATTGAGGATAGGTAGACAACAAAGAGGAATGTATATCCAATTATCACATGAAGGAAAGGCTGACGGCAAGGAAGACAAATCTGTTGAGCAACACAATATTTACGACTACACTATCAAAAGTTGTTTGAACATGTATAGAGGAAGATAGGAAGGGCAAACCGTGAACATCTTTGAATCCGGATCCCAATGTGAGAAGAACTTCGGAGTTGATTTGTCAATCTCTGTGCTAGGAACCTACATTCAGATGGAATTTACTGGTGAATGTGCATGGAAATAAAAGGAAGCAAGAAAATGGACACCTTGGCGCTGCTAATATACCTTGAAAGCAATAATCTCATAAGGTTCTGCCGCAAAGAGAAGATATTGATATCTCTTATCAAAAGGTTGGATTCTCTGCATAAAAGAAGAAAAACTAATCACCTCCTTGGACAAAGAAAGCTACTCAAGCTTTACTGCAATAATTTCTTAATCTTATAGCACATGACTGATTCTTTTAATTTCTACTACACTGTCTTTTTCCTCTCCTTTTTCTTATTTTGTTTCAGTGCATAGGGAACATGGGAAGCACCGTAATCAGCAACGTATAGCATACCTGCTCATAAGATGACATGAAACGATGTCTTGGCTTTGAAAGATCCTCTATCTCAGGATATTCAATCTGTATATCAGCAAAATGCTACTGTGAGTATCAGCTACCATCAATCAACCTAACCCAAAAATAGCTACCCTAACTGATGATAAAACACAATTAAAAGTCTTAACATTTGAAAAGAAAGAATCACCTGGAAGAGAAGGGATCTTTGCTTTGTTTCTGGATCAAATTGTTTTGTCACTCTGTACCCAGGTCTACCAATCTTAACTGCAGGCCAGAGAGACATTTAATTAGTCATCAATTATAATATTGACAGCCCCACTACTCAGTGATTTTAAGTCCCAAGAGTAGGCAAAGAAAACTAGCAAACTAAAGCAAAAATCAGATACAAGCAACCAACTTTTCTCAGATCAAGTGAAATTGCTACTCAGCACCTGATCCTATTAACATGTTCTACCACCAACAATTCCATATCAACCCACCGATAATATAATAGAAAATTTTCAATGCCTTTGCCAAAAAATCTGGGAGATCTACTTATCACTGAACAAACACCTATCATGAAACAGCAATTAGGTAGACCAGCATTCATCTTTTCTCATCAATATCAACTTTTGCCCTCAAAGACAACTCTCTCCAATGCCCTATTTTAAAAATTTAAATTCATCCCCTAAACAACTAAGAAAAGTCCACTTCGATGTTAATTGAAGAGGTCTCAAGCTTCCTTTGTTTCACAGAAAACATAGTGTATTCTGAAAATAATATCAAGGAAAGTGATAGCATTTTCTGGCATTGGGTTGAAACTTGAAAATGAGCTGGAAATAATTCTCTGCCATTTGGAATTGAAAATTAGAAATCATTTTCTAATCATAGGCTTCGAATATGTTTGCGCCAACTAATTCTTCCACTTTTGTGGTTCAGCTTAGTAGCTTACTCCTCCTCCTATTCTATTTGATTCTTTCCTCTTCCCATTCTTCTCCATCAGACACAATGAAACACAAAACCTACATCTTATTCACCGCCATGATGAGAAAAGGGACACCGGTCAGATGGGGGCAATAGGTGCAGAAAAGCTCCAGTAGCCCTTCTTTCCTCCATTTTTTTAATACTCGGCCCTTTTATAGGTGAACTTTCTCGTCATCCTTTTTTAAATGTTTTCCAGTCATGAATGGTGTTGGTCATGGAGTCTGTGGTGGTGTTGATCACTTTGGCTGGGGATGGCTGTGAAGCAGGAGTGGCCGGTGGTAGCGCCGATATGGTTCTGTTTCATAATCGATGGCGGTGGTCAATGACGATGAAAGTGGTGGTAATGTGGCGGATCTATGCTATGTAAAGGGAGGATGATGATGGTGCATGTTTGCAGAGAAGAGAAGAGAGATTATGAACTCGTCTGTGATGATGAAAATGAAAAATGATTTCCAAATTTTAAGATCTGAAGTCCTTTTCCTCAGTTCCGGGTGCGGCTTTTCCTCTTGATGAAGAGTATTTTACTTAGACCAACTAATTTTCCAGGATCAAATGCCACAATAAGATAAACACGTTTTTTTTTTCGAATAATCATTTTCAATGAAACAAGCAGAGCCGACAAAAAACGAAGAAAATTTTCGCCTTGAGCTGATAGACAGCTGCCAATGTGATCAATATCAAACAGCATGAAGAAATTAAACTATCGCACACAGTACAGTAGAATCCCCATTCAAATGTCTACCAAATATCAGCAAAAGAGATTCTCTCAGCTGCTCCAACATCAGCTACGACAGAGAGAAGGCGCCCAACAATTCGCCAACGCCCCACAACACTCCACACAATTTCAACCATAACTCTCACTAAGCAGTACGAATAATATGAATCTCCACGCAAAATAACCAACCTAGATCCTAGAGCGAATTCCACATAAATGCCAATTCTTCGCAAAGGAGAAGCGGATGAGCATAACACTCACCTGTCTTGCGCACGTTAACCTTTCGCTTGTTGGGCTGAGGCTGAGCAGGAGCATCCTTAGCCTCACGAGCCGCTCTCTTAGCCAAGTTGGTCTGATGCCTCTTCCCTTGCGTGTGCGCCAGGTAGTTCCCCTCGTTGTTGTGCAGGGTCAAGCAGAGCTTACACTCGTAGCTGCAGAAGCCCAAACAAACCACCACCAACACCGCCCCCCGTCAAAACATCAAATTGACCCAAAACCCCAGTCCTGGAGATCGATTATCATCGCGTCCGAATCGAAGGAGCTCACCTGCCGAGGTGGTTGCGCATGAAGTAGGGGTCCTTGGCGAGATCGATGGTCTCGAGGGCGAGCCGGCGGAGGCGCTCGCGGCGGTCGATGGCTTCGTTCTGGGCGGAGGCGGCGCCTCCGCTTCCGGGCTTCGAACCCCATTCCCGATCCATCCTCGCGGTGGAGCCTCTCGCGCTCTCTTCCCGAGGGCTCCTTCTTCCTCCTCCTCCTCCTCCTCCTCCTCTTCTTCTTCCTCTTCTTCCTCCCTCCTCTGTCTCTCTCTCTCTCTATCTATCTCGTCGGCCGAGGGCTAATCGAGTACCGATTGGCGTTGCCGGATGGGCTGGGCCTGTCAAGGGCTGCAAACGGTTCGGTTCGGTAAAAATCGAACCGAACCGAACCGAACCGTTACGGGTGCCTCCTCCTTGAATCGAACCAAATAGAAACCGAACCGATAAACCGATTTGGTTCGGTTTGGTTTTCGATTTCTTCTTCTTTTTTTTCTTTTTTATTCATGGCTCGGTTTTCTGTTTTTATGATAATTTTTTTAAAATCCCTACGTCGGCAAAACAAAAAAAAAAGAAACATTGTTAAGATTTCCGGATAAAAAAGTCTTAACCCAAAAAAAAAAGAAAATTTCAGGAATTAAACAGATTAAAAAATAATAACAATAATAATAACAGTAATAATCGAATAATATAAAAAAAATGTAACCACACCACAAAATGACATTTTTTTCATTCTCGGTGAATTCCACCCGTAGAAAATTCAAAAAAAGAGAAAAAAAAATTAGAGAAAGAACACAACGCACACAGACACACACGCACACCTCTCTTTCTCTCTCTTCTTCTCTCTGAAAGGCCAAACTCGACCCCCAAATCCTCTCTCTCTCTCTCTCGATCTTCTTCTTCTTCTTCTTGCCGACGCGCTCTCGGCTTCTTCGACCGTAGCATCCGCAGATTGAGCCGCCGTTCGTCGCCGATCGATTTGGAAACCCTCCCCGCCGGAGCGATCGCAGCCGCCGCCGCCGCGTCAGCCATTTCGAGCCTTTTTTCCCGGCGTAATTTATCATTTTTTTTGGGAGATTTTTTTCGGGGAGTTTCTTCGAGGGGGGGGGGGAGTTTCTTGGAGAGCCATGGATGCTGATTCATGGGGTTTGATGATTTGGGGGGTTTTCTGCGTTTAGGGTTCGAGAGAGATGAGTGTCATCACCGGCAACAGCGTCGACGGCGACGGCGGCGGGGGCGGGGGCAGGGGCGGCAATGGCAAGGTCGAGGCTTGGGACTCAAGCAAGTCGATGGGGAGGAAGAAGAAGAAGAACAGGGACGGCGGCGGGAGAAAGAGTCTGGAGGGCCGTGAGGATGGTCTCGGCGAGAGGAAGAGGGTTTATTTCAGTTCGGTTCGATCCGAACTGATCCGAACATAACTGAAATAAATCAAACTGAAAAAAAATTGGTTAATTTTGATGATCTGAACCGAAACCGAATCGAAATGCATGAAATTTTCGGTTCGGTTCGGTTCTAACACCCCTACCTGTCAAGACCGAGGAGGTTCGAATTGTTTCGGGTTATCTGCTTGATTTATGTTCGGATTCGTTGGGTTTTTAGCTTTGATTTTGTCTTCTTCTTTTTTTCTTTTTTTTCTGTCCTAATCTAAGGGCACAAATGACAACCATTCTGTTTCAAAAATCAATTTCTAATTTCTCTGTTTCCATTTAATTGATAAGTTTTTTTATCAAAAATACGCATTTGATAACGACACAAAATTTCTATTCTTAAAACAAAAATCCATTTGATAACGGCATAAAATTTCTCTCTCAGGCGATCCACAGCTGAGCGGCGAACGATAGGAGGCGGCGGCGGACGGCGGCATGGCTAATGCGGAGGACGGCAGCAAGAGGTGGCCGACATTGGGCAACAACGGGAGGCAGGCGACAGCCGGCGGCAAGAGGCAGATGATCGTAGGAGGAGGGCGATGGCGGGAGATGGTGGCCGGCAACACAAGGCAAGCGAGTGGCATCCCATGGTGATCGGCGGCGGGGGACAACAGCAGGCGGATGGCTAGAGGCGGCAAACAAAAGGTGGGCGGCGGGTGGGTGATCGGCTAATAGTGAAGGCGAGTGATGAGAAGAATTTTTATTTCTCATTTTTGTTCCAAAAATATAAAAGTAGAAAATTTTTACTTCTCATTTATGTTCCAAACCTATTTTTGAAATCAAAATTTATTCCAGAAATAAAAAAAAAGAAATTGCATTAGAAATTGGATTTCTGTTCTAAACATTTTCCCGAAAACAGAAAAATAGAAAAACAAAAAAATAGAATTGTTATCATTCGCAGCCCAACTCTCTACTCTCTCTCGAGGATGCGTTTTTTTCGCGAAAAAACAAATAATTTGAAAATTATTTTTCGAAAAAGATCGCTTGAATCGCTTATATTTTCAATGTCAATAATTAAAACATTTTTCATTGGCAATACAAACGATTACTTTTTAGAAAATATTTTTCAAATCATTCATTTTTTAGCGAAATAAACGGAGCCACTTTACCTTTTTACATAGCATGAGAGTTAAACTCCACATCTAAAACTAAATGTCTCCACCCTACCTCACCCAATTCCCTTACCCAAAAGAAAAGAAAATAAAACCGAACTGATAATTAAATAATTAATTGATTATAGGAAATTGTTAACCGAGTGATGCCGTCATGCTACGGCCCTCACAAAAAGAAAATAAAATAAAACCTAACTGATAATTAATTAATTGATTATTGGAAATTGCTCATCGAGGCATGCCTTCAAGTTACAGTACGGACGAGATGTTTTCCGTACTTGAGGCAAACGTTGTGCACGGATCTTCAACCTTTAAGAAGGCCATTTAACAAGTTCGAATGCTCGTTTACGTTTCTATATATTTGTTAATGAAACTGTAACGCAAGGCAACTCTACTTGATAATATATAGGGTTTTTTTTTTTTTGGTAAGGATAATATATAGGGTTAATACCACCAAAAACCCTAAATTGGTACATATGTGATAATTTTACCTCGAACTTTCTTTTTACCACCAAAAACCCCAAACTGGTATACCTGTGACAATTTTACCCCAAACTTTTTTTTTTACCACCAAAAACCCCAAACTAATATACCTGTGAAAATTTTACTCCAAACTGGTAAACCCATGATAAATTTACCCTAAACTATTTTTTTGACCACGAAAAACCTCAAACTGGTACACCTGTGACAATTTTACCTCGAACTAATAATTTTTTAATATTAATTTTTCGAATTTTTTTATTTTTTCTTTTCTTTTCTTTTTCTTCGTTTTCAACCTCTGGCTGGTCGCCGGACCGGCGATCGGCCAGAGGCGGAAGCCGGCTAGGTCGGCTCGCTGGCTCCGGCGAGGCTCAACCTCGCCGACAAGGGCGGACCTCGCCGACGAGAGCCGCCCTCTCCCGACGCAGGCGAGGGCGGCCCTCGCCCGACGCTAGCGAGGGCGGCCCTCGCCAACAACTGGCGGGGCCGACCTCGCCGACTTCCGCCTTTGGCCGGTCGCCGACCCAGCGACCGGCCAAAGGTTGAAGATGAAAAAAAAAAATTAATAAAAATTCAAAAAAATAAAAAATAATTTTAAAATTTTAAAATTTTAGTTCAGGGTAAAATTATCACATGTGTACCAGTTTGGAGTTTTTTGTGGTATGTTCAAGGTAAAATTATCACAAGTGTACCAGTTTGGGATTTTTTGGGGTAAAATTGTCACATGTATACCAGTTTGGGATTTTTGATGGTCAAAAAAAAGTTTAGGGTAAAATTATCACGCGTGTACCAATTTGGGATTTTTTGTGGTATTAATCCTAATATATATATTTGTGTGTGTGTGTCCGTAAAATCAAATTTAAGAAAAATATGCAAAATGCCCCCCTCTATCTTTCTAGCACTTCCATTTATCTAACTTAACCTATTAATTCAATAAAGGGTTAATACCACGAAAAACCCCAAAATTAGTACACTTATGATAAATTTACTCAAAACTAATTTTTTGATAACGAAAAATTTCAAACTGATAAACATATGATAATTTTACCCTCTGTTAGTTTCCGTTAAATTTTATCGTCAAATTTATGAGTTGGATGACACGTGACAGTTGACGGATGTACCAGTTTTAGGTTTTACCCTCTGTCTGTCACATGCATATCATTTTGTGATTTTTCGTGATATTGATCCAATTTAACGGAGGGTAAATTTGTCACAAATGTACTAATTTAAGGTTTTTTGTGATTAAGAAATCAGTTTAGGGTAAATCTATCACAATTGTACCAGTTTGGGATTTTTTATGGTCAAAAAATTAATTTACAGTAAATTTGTCATAGGTGTAGACAGTCTAGGGTTTTTCTTGGTATTAACTCTTCAATTAAAGACCAGCTTAACCACGTGAAGAAAATGTACACTTATGACAAATTCATCTTGAACTAATTTTTTGACTACCAAAAACCCTAAATCGGTACACTTATAACAAATTTACCCTCCGTTAAATTGGATTAATATTTCGAAAAAAAAGATTGGATTAATATCACAAAAATCACAAATTGATAAACCCGTGATAGACAGAGGAGTATAATCCCAAACTGGTACATCTATCAATTGCCACGTATCATCCAACTTAACAATTTGACGGTAAAATTTAACGAAAACTAACATAGGGTAAATTTGTCACATGTGTATTAGTTTATGATTTTTTATGGTCAAAAAATTAATTTTTGGTAAATTTATCATATATGTACCAATTTAGAATTTTTCGTAACCCTGTAAATTAATTGACTTCTTCAGTAAACTATTTGTGCTGAAGAGTGATTTATTGTTAATTAGCTAATTTTCCTTTACACGTACAATATGTATTATCATCTTATTTAGGTAATTTCAAATAATTTCGATATCATTTATATTTTAATTAGAGCGAAAATGCTCTATCGAATGGATATCCATACAGGCATAATTGGGAGAAGCTCATCTCAAACTAGAGCTAGAAAGGCCTCATTTCGTTTCGTTCCGTTTTTCTTTTCCTTCTTCTCGAATCCTAGGGGGACTTATCATATTAATTCAACTTACTTTGTTCTGATCCACTGTGAAGTGACAGGAAATTTACCAAATTTAGGACTTTGTTTTACCAGATGTAATGTTTTACCCGCAAGAGTTATCAATATTTATGCACGTCCTTATATTTGTAATTGATATTTTCACAACGATGTAATTTTACCCTTTAAACATATACCTTTTTTTTGCACATACTTTTCAAAATAATGAATAATTTTTTCCTATTATTTTGCTAATAGTTGATTATTTATTTTCTAATTTCATTTATTTGTAAAGCATGTAATGTAGTTTTTTATGATGGCTAAATTTTGTATTAGTCCACTGATAAATTCTACTGGGCAAACATAGACTATCATGTTATAGAAGATTTTCTTACATTGTTCAACTCGTAGTGAGCATCTTCTTTAGCATAGGTTTATTACATATTATATGATTACTGGTTAAATATGGGTTATCATGTCATATTATTTTTCTTGGGGAATATTTTTTTTCAAAATAATTATGATGGAGAAAATACCAATTCAAAATGAATGAATTGAAACCAATGTTACTGTATGACTTGGGATTCAAAATTCTCCCATTTTCATCCATTAAATGACAGTTAATTACTTGAAATCTGTTTCAATCTTTCAACCAAAATCTGAATAATTAATATCATTTACTTTTGAAATATGAAAAATAGTTCTTCATAATAGGTATTCATACAACTTTTCAATTGTAACAGTCATCACTTAGTATACATTTCATTATACTCATTGCTGAAATATACGTAGTCATATATTAGAACACTCTAATCATGTACTTTTCTTTTCCTTCTATGGCGAGTAATTTTATTATATTTATTTAATTGTATAGCATTTTATATAATTTTTGGTGATGATGGGTTCTCTTATTGATCTATTTATATCTATTTGTCAAATACGTGTCCAATATGAGATTGACTATCTAATACTATTATTTCTCAAATGTGATTTCAACATTATTTATTTGTTAAATATGAGCGCAATGTGAGATTGGTTTTTTAATGTATTATATATTAAGTATGAGTCAAATATGAGATAGGTATCCCTACATTGACAAACTCTTTCAAAACCTTATTTATAAACATATAAAATGAATGTATTTTACGATAGAATACACGCACACACAGATACAGGCACACACACATTAACAACTATTTTTAATCATTGATTACCAAAATATATTGATTAGAAACTTATTACCAAAATATGCATACGAATTAAAGATATGCTAAAGGGACTATAAATAACTGGGTAAAGCTCATTTGTCTATAAAGTATGAGCTCAATACGAGATTGATATTTTAATATTTTATTTATTAAATATCAGTCAAATATGAGATGGGTACTCCTACATTGTAAACCACCTTGTCATACAAAAATATTTTTTAACATATAAAATAGTGGGTATTTCACAATAGAATCTATATACACAATAACAATTATTTTTAAACATTTTATTAGCAAAATATGCATACTTATGCTTGAGAATATGCATAAGAATATATGAACATATGTTGATTAGAAATTTATTCCAAAATATGCATAGAACTAGAGATTTGCTAAAGTGACCATTAAAACTAAATAGCTAGGTAAGGCTCGCACGTGAGCGCATCACATGACTCAACCTGACGCGAGCTTCACATAGATAGTACAATCTTTAAAATATGATAATGGCGGTCACATTGGATACTTAAAATTTCCTCGATTGGTAGCTTAGTACTACTTGGAGAGCGTAGTACAATGGAGAATTGTATGCTTCATTTGAAAAGGAGGAATTGTTCCCGAAAAGGAATCTATTGATTCTCTCCCAATTGGTTGGACCATAGGTGCGATGATTTATTTTAGGGGTTAGGTATCTGGTTCAAGTTTAGGATGCCCCAGCTGCACTAAGGAAGAGAAAAGAATAGAAGAAGCATTTGACTCAATCCCGCATGCTCCACTTGACTCGAGAGATATAGCTTAGTTGGTAGATTTCAGCTCTTGCAATTGGGCTGTTGCGGTACCTACGCGCTGAGTAAATACAATTGCATTATAAGAAATCATGTACCGAAAGGCTTTGCGAATCCTGCAAAAAAGTACATGAGTCTTGGAAGGTTGGTATCTATCCACCATTTAGCCATAGTATGAAAAGGAAAGAGCCAAAGCAAAGAATAACGCGTTAACGAGGTCGGGTGGTCGTCTCAATTGGCCATTTACCTTTGTTTGGCTCCTCTCTCTCTCTCTCTTTAGCACATTCGATGCCCACTTTGCTTTCCTTTTTATCTTCCTTTACACGTCCCTGCCTTATTCTCCTCTTCCTCATTTCAGTTCTTTGTCTCTGTACTTTCCCTAAAGAAACAAAGACATTATACATAGCAAAGAAGCAGTGGTTTGCATGAGAAACATATAGAGTCATACTATAAATTGATAGAGGAATTTAGAGGGCGTAACATCACCGTCAGGTTCTGATCAAATGGGTTCTTCTTCGGGCCAGGGCAGCAATTACGATTTGTCAGTCAAAATATTGCTGATCGGAGATTCTGGGGTTGGCAAAAGCAGTCTTATTCTCAGTTTCATCTCTGCTTCTCCAGAGACCAATGCCCCAACAATTGGTACTCTAATTCGTGCCTTTATTATGGTTATAATGATGAGAGAGCATCACATGAACATTGATGTCTAGCATTTTAGTATATTGTCCGTTTGTTGATTTCAATGAAACATCTGCAGGGGTGGATATTAAGATCAAGCATCTAACAGTTGGTGGGAAGAGACTAAAGCTCACAATATGGGACACTGGTAATATTTTCTCTGTTGTAAGCATAATTATGTTTTCTCTTCTCGAGTCTGAGTGAAGTGGAGAATGAGAAAATTTTTTGTTAGAAATTTGGTTCTGGCAATAACAAGAATTCACGGGTGATCAAACAGTGAATGTCATGGTCAAGCAGAGAGAAATTCCCAATACAAGAGAGGGGCAAGTGCCTGTTACCTTGAGTTGCTCAAATGAAATTTTTGTTTTATTGCATGCATGTATCTTTTAACTCTATCGGTTTCTCATTTGGTATGTATCTTGATCAGATTTCTTTCTTATCAACTGCTGAATATTGCTTTAAACAAGCACAAGCACTAAAATCTCTAACCTAAGATCCCATCGATATTCATACGTTTCCTAGGCCTCCATCATCCTATCAGGAGTCACTTTGAGCTTGTGTTTACTATTTAGTGAGTCGAGCCATGCTTAAGTTTGTAGGATTCTTGGTCATTCTCCATATACAACACCTAAGACTTGTGCTCTGCGGAGTTAGAAGATGCTCACATGCTAGACGAGATTCCACTTTTGGGATTGGCCCGACTTTCTTTTTGCTGTCTTCTCTAATATTAATCAGCTTAGTGATATATCCACACTGCTATCTGGTACTTTTTTGGTGCATTTACTAGAAACTACTTATGCAGCTGGACAGGAAAGGTTTAGAACGTTGACAAGCTCCTTCTACCGAGACGCCCATGGCATCATGCTTGGTATGCAACTATGTCAATCGTCAACTGATTTTTTTCCTTTTTGGCCTTCAATGTCCAACTGAATATTTAGAAGCACTCATAGGACATAATTTGCTCCTTTGGTAGGTCACTGTCATATGCTAGTTGTTACCGAGACTTCTTCACATTCCTCACAATCCTCACTGAAGAACTGTCACATCTTAATTCATGAGTCAATTAGCTCTCAAATGCAACGCACATATGAGTACATTTAAGTGTAGATGCATATTGTTGCACTTCTCTTTGCGCCGGATCCTGTTTATATTCTTGGAAGCATCTTTTGGTTCAGAGTTCTCTCATATGTTTTCTCAGCAGCGAACTAAGTCATGAAAACATAAACTGATTAGTCTATATGCTTGCTAGGCTTCATCCTAGTTCATGCGTGCAACTTTTTCTGTAGCCAGTTCAAGATAGTAGCATATACAGCTTCTGTTGGTTATTCACTTGGCTAGTTCTTGGAAAATAAGTTCCACTGGTCATTCAGATTAGAAATTACCTCACAAAGTTGCAATCCAACAATTGATTCGATGACAGCAAGGAATACTTAAGGGGTCAGTGGTACTAATTAAGAAGAGCTTTAAGCTTTCCCAATTAAGATGCAGCAAGTTTGTTGTGATGACTGGGTCAGCACGGAAGTTTCATTTAGAAAAAAAAGGGAAAATGACACAAATAGTCCCTGAACTTTTGCCCAATGTACATTTTGGTCCCTGAACTTTTAATAGTAACAGAAGAGGGAGACAGTGTCAGACATCATAGGCCAAAGCAAGAGGAGGTTATGACTGGCCATACGAGTCTTTCATTGAAGTCCAATCCTCCTTCCATCGTGGTCACCAGCAGACGGTTGCATATTCCAGTGTTTTTCTCTCCATCGTATAAACTATTGATCAACCTGCTGAGTGGGTTTCTTGAATTGATCTGTACCTGTAACACCCTTGTGAAAGTTGATCTAATCAATTTTTATCACCTTACCTTATTTCAATGTCTAACTCAAGTTCGTTCCCTGGTTTCACATGTATTAGTGTATGACGTGACGAGAAGAGAAACACTTACAAACTTGTCTGATCTCTGGGCAAAAGAAGTTGAGCTTTACTCCACTACTCAAGACTGCGTTAAGATGCTTGTGGGAAACAAACTTGATCGTGTAAGAATTTTTACCCGTGCTAGTTTTTTATGCCTTGGCCCATAGCTCCTTGACAAAGCTAAGTTTAACCTTTCCTCGAAGCTAATATTATATGGTTCAGCCAAATGTCAGCCCTGTGCTAGCTCCAAATATGCTATCTTCTTTCTTTTCTGCCGCATTTCTTCCTGATAATCATTCAACTTTTAATTTTCTTTCATCCAAGGTGCTTCCCTTGGAAAACTTTTAGTTGAGCAGCTCAACTTTTGAAAGGATTTCAATGGCAGTTGCTCTGTTGCTCTGCTAAAGACAAGTGGAAAAAGCACACGGCGCATGATGGAAACTAATGTGACGCTTTGTCTATGCAGCATGCTATGTCAACTTTCTCTGAAATATTATCGCAATATACTTCGACTTACGCTTGAATAGTTTTTTGTGCACTCCATTTCTGTCAAAAAACAATCCTAAAGAGATTTCATCTTTCTTATCCTCCTTGCAGTAGAGAGATCACCACGATATGTCTATGACAACTAAGTTTTCTGTTGGTGCAACATGCCAATGCTCCTTGAATATGATGACAGTGCATAGTTTTATTCTCATCAGCTGAACAGAGTTCAATGCATATGGAAAAGGATCTACTAGTACTGATGTGTTGATCGTGTCATGATTCCAGGATTCAGAGAGAGCGGTAACAAAGGAGGAGGCAGTTGCTCTTGCTGGAGAGCTCGGATGTCTGTTCACCGAATGCAGTGCTAAAACTAGAGAAAATGTGGAAAAATGCTTTGAACAGCTTGCCTTAAAGGTATTGAAGGCATATCTTATGGTTAAGAATGCGCTGCAGTGGACTCATATATCGTAGTCGTCCAATGTTCCGAGCTCTTGATTACATTTGCTCACCTTTTGGGAGGATGATAATTGACAGTAGTTGTTGATCACATCATTTCCCCAGAGTTGCGTTACCTCTTGTGACTTGAGGTGTTTGGTTTCATGCACAGATACTGGAGGTTCCGAGTCTGAAAGACAAGCCCAAGCCCGAACCCGACCTGAAAGACAAGCCCAAGCCTGAACCCAACGCACCTAGTCCGGGTTGCTGCTGCTAACTTGCTCGCTCTCGCTGCCTCGGTTCCGCTCCTCGGTACAAGATGGAAAACCATGTCTGTATCTCCAAAAGAGAAAGGCGAACTGTCCGACAAACAGAACAACCGAATAAGTCAGCTTCTAGCATGACCAAATCTTGCAAGATCTTAATAGTATACACAGCTTGCACAAAGTTTATGTATTTGATGCTGGCCATGCATGCATTTAAGTTCTAATTATTTGATTCTATTTCCTGGGAGGAAAAAAAAAAGATTGCCTTTAGTGCAGGCATATCATATATCAGAGCCGCCTCTATTGATTGTGTCACACCCCGATTCCCACAAGTATTGGACAATGACATGGCCATCCTCCTACTCAAAGGATGCAACCTCAAACAAAACCGATGTCAACCTATTGTTAAAATATATATCTCCTTATATGTGTGTGTGTGTGTGTGTGTAATAAACCAATAAGTTGGTTACAATATTAGAGTTTTTATAATCCATAAAAGTACATATACATATCAGAACTCAACTAACTCTAACAATTATCATTTTAGACACATACAACTAGCTAAGCTCATACCTAAAAATCCAACTATTAAAAATTCCCTGCTGATAGTGCTCTCGTTGTACCTATTGCTAGCGAAAGAATTGGAAAAACATTTAAGATGAATACCATGAGCAATCACAAATCAATAACTACTACATATCTCTTCTAAATAGATCGAGCACTCACTATGCATATTTACAAAGCAATATCTGAAACCCATTATTCTCAAATTCAATACAAAATATGCATACAATAACAAAAAAGAGTTATATCTTTTTAACCAAACTTTGTACGTATCAAAAATACTCATTTAAATCAACAATAGTAAATCACACATCAATATTCCATTTAATTGATCATTCTCATACTCAGTATCTAATCATGGTCACAACATTATACCTAGTGACAAAGTGACCAAGATTCATTCCTTGGCAAGGTCTCCACTTAGTATTAGCTAATGGCTCTGCTTAGAAGGAAATCCGAATAATATGTATACCCATAAACCTCTCCCTAGGTTCATATCGATAATGAGCATCAAACCATCATCTTCAAATAATCCACAAAACCAATCCAAGATCCATATTACAAATTAGTTTCACAAACCAAAACGCATAAATACATTTCATAAACCAGCTTCACAAATCAATACATATAGCCTTGCTATTCCTTTTATAAAGCATTTCTTGAAATATTTCACAATTAATCAACTCATAAACTATTTTCTAGAAATGCGTTAGCATACTGTCGTGACCTAAAATTTCCTCAGGCTAATGGATTATTAAGACTAAGCTTAACTCGGGCCCTCCCAAGCCCTACCAATTCGCAACTTAGGGTTTAAGTTTTTAACATGCAAAAGTTTTCATGCTTGGAGTCGCCACTAATCTATTTGTGGTAGGTCGATTAGAAACCTAAATAAAACATAGGGAGATATGTTTTATTCCTACGAACCAGAGATTCTAAGCTCGGGGACTTAGTTACGCTAGATCTAGTCTAACGCCCTTTCGGTACCTTTTCTTTTCAAAAATGTTTATGCAGGCAGTCTAGATCCATTTTATTACCTAATCTCTAACATGTGAAATGTTCACGCGAGGTGCGCAAACCACCAATTTAACACCCAAGAAAGCAATAAATAAATTGCAAGGATTGATAGAAAATACTTACCTTAGAGCAACCAAAGCATCTGCATTGTTAGTAGAAAATCATAAAGACAATCCTAATACGATTTCTAATTAACAAAACAAGGCACTCGAGGTGTTCTTTAGGGTTTGCGCTTTATTAAAATGCAAACTAACTTATATGTAATGACGTGCAAAAAAATGACATGCGATTAATGCAACCTAGCATGCGAACTATATGACATGCGATGACGTGACTTAATTCTAATGACGGACAAATGATTTATTTTTGGTATTTTTTCAATGAAATTCGAAATTAAAAATTACTCAAATTAAGAATGCAATCTATCCTAATCTATCCTAAAGAAACTCATTCTTTTTGGGATTTTCATGGAAATTCGGAATCTAAAAATAACCTAAATAATCTATTAGGATTAGAATAATACCTAATTTAAACTAGGAAATAAATTATCTTAAGTCCTAATTTAAATTAAATAATTATCCTATCTTCTAGATAAATTTAGGATTCCCTAAACATGCAAAACTTCTAATTTAAATCTAAGTAACAAATTTTTGGATTTTCTTTATTTAAAAAGAACAAACAACACCATATCACAAAATATTACCGATATCCATTTAAATTTAGAAACAATAGACTGACAAATCGTATCCCAGGCATGAGGATCGGATTGGCCAATTTTTCACGCAATCGCGAATCATATTTCGAGCACGAAATCGGATTGGCGATTTTCCATGCGATCGCGAGTCATATTTCAAGCATGAAATCGGACTGTCAATCATATGCACGTTGTGAAATTAGAAAATAATTCCTAATTTAAAAGCTATTCGGGGACGTAATGGATACGATAATATCATTCAAAGATTGCAACGTTTCAAATAAGGAAACAATATACTCGAAAGTCAAATTATATGAACTTTTTACGTAATTCGAATATTTGCTTTCCAAGTTTGAACGTCTCGGGATCGGCGGACGGTGGCTCACGGTGTGACTTGAAATTTGGTTCGCTGACTTTACTGGTCAACAAAGCAAGAAGGTGGTGGAACGTGGATAACATGCAAAAAATAATAATCTTCTTATATGGCTCTTATATTCTCCTCCCTCTCTTCGTATCTTGCATGGGCTAGTTGCTGGACGACACACCAAAGGAACTTCAAGGCCGCCAATTGTCTCTGACGAACTTTACTGGTGCTCTAGAGACCAGACTTCAAGAATGTGGCACTGAATTTGTTTGAGTTGAAGCGGCAAGGTTTGGTGCTTCTTCAATGCGGCTGAATGGCATCAAGATTTTTGGCCACGAACTCGTCAGGAAGCAGCGGAGTTGATAAAGGTCGCGGAAGTGTTGGTCTGCACGAACGGGAATAGCGGTAGTGACCAGCACGTTGTCGTCGGTCGGGGCAGTAAGCACCAGTGCAGGGGTAGTAGCAATGGCAACCGACGTCGGGGAAGAGCAGCGGTGGGGTGGTGGCGTCGCAGAACAGCAGCAGTAGCGGTCCGCAATGACTCACGACCACATATATGGCTGTGAGCGGTTGGTGAAACGTCGGGCAGCAGTGACGGGCGGCCTTCGAGCTTCACGGGGCAGCAGCGGCAGCTTGGCAATCAATGGGCTTCTGCGCTCAGCATTCTTGAGCAATGAGCTGGCTCGGGTGGCGACGCAGTGGTGCCGGTTGGTGCGGCAAGGAATGGCATGACCGACCTTCTCTCACTCTCACTTACGTGTATCACTTGCGTCTTTCTGAAAATTATTCTGAGAATTCTCGAGCTCCCCACATTCTCTTGTCTATACGTGACCCTTTTATAGGTAGGGAGGTCCTGGGTTTTCGAGGAAAGAGAATAAATCTGCTTTCCTCTTATGATTGTTTAGAATATATTACATTTCAGTTCTTTCCCTTTGTTGTGACCTTTTTCTTTCTGTTCACGCCATCGAAGGCCTTCTTGATAGTGTCCAATATATTGCTAAGAATATATGCCCCACGCTGACCAAATTCCCTTTGCTTCTTTCCCTGTTTTGTTATTTTCTTTATATTGTTTCCCCTTTGCACGAAGGAAACCAAATCTACGGAGCCTCTTCCCTCTTCCTTTTATTTCTTTCCCCTCATATATTGCAAATCCACGTGCCCTCATTGAAGATATAATAAGATCAAGTATATATCACCACGTGCAACCTTGTCCCTTACCGAATATTTCCACCCCATCCTGTCCAAATTCCAGCTTTGTCCACTTTTTCATGTGAATATTGTTATCTTGTGCCCAAAGATTTTCATGATATTTTCTCAATATTTCCTAATCCAATATGCCACAAGCGCAACGCACATGTTAATCTTGACCACTTGAGGGCATAACGAGTTGGGCCGAATCTTTAATTCACACGGGCTTGATCCAATTAATTCCATTGAGTTCAGAACCTCTGCACTTGAGTCCATTAAGCCCATTCGCCACCAGTCCGATGCAAATGCAACTACTTAATAAATGTTCTTAAAACTAAATGCTATGTAATTTAACTTTAATATTTTTGTTAGGGACTAAAATTTAATCCCTAATTTTCTATGCAACTAATCACTAAATGGTTAGTCAAAATTTAGGTGTCAACACATACCATTTTAGAATAATTAAAAGGTTAGTAAATGCTTGATCCGAATTTACGCAACATATATGCTCTAAACATCCTTTCCTTTTATATGAATATCATGATGTGCTCTGTCTTTCATAACTCATAATATTTTTGTTACTTTCAAAATACGATTCACAAATTCAAAAAAGAGATAAGCACCATTTACCTAAAAAGGCCCAAAACCAAATAATATAGGTTACTCGAGCCGGCGAAGTAGAAATCCTATTAATTAAACGAGAAGCGATATCAAAATTCAAGTAAATAACCACATTTACTAAGACTCGACTAGGTGACATTATTTTGGAGTCAAATCATTCATTACGCAACACAAAAAAATGGCCAACTGCGACAAATAGCCACTAATGTAAAGAACAACCACTAGCGCAATGAACAGCTAGTCACGTGACAGACTTTCTCGTGCCATATCTTCTAATATGGTATATTTATCTAATTTTCTAAAATCTCTGTTTCTTTTTTCTTCCTCCCTTTCTTATTCTTCTTCACAGTTCCCTTAGCCACCGTTGATGATGAGTTGCCCTTGGTGGATCCGATATCAATGGTTCAACGGTGACCACCGTCGCGTCGCCGACAAAGCCGAGGTCTCTCTCACCAGCATCACCCCTCATGGGTGGGTCAGTGGTTCAGTTCCCAACAAGGCAAATGCAAGGCCCGAGCCTATTTTGCGTAATTCAGAGAAGGTTGTTCTTTGCCCGAGTTACATGAATTACTTGGCTAGGCTTGTGAGCTATTTGAGCCAAGCATTTCTGAGTATGGGCTCCATTAGATCAAGAACACGAGCTATTCGAATTCGACTCAAATTCCCAAAGTTAGGTGAATCCAGCTATAGTTCGAGTGATTGATTCCCAGGATATGCTTAATTCTTACAGCATCTACTGAGGGCTAAATATTGAATCTCACGCTCTAGGATAAGCACTCAGATCATGTGGCCACGGGGGTTTACATAATGGGCCGTGCAAAGGTTATCCATGGGCCTAGTATTTTTATTGTGGCCTCATCTCTTGTGCATATTGCGTCGTATGATTCATTGCTTCACAGCAAACATGAATGGTTCAGATTGAGGCTTGAAATACAAAGTGAAGCTACCAAAACAAATGCAACTATATGGTAATTTTTTTTAATAAGAAGAAAAGCAAACAAAAAACCTAAACTATGCTCACTACGACATATTTCTCTATTGTCAAGGTTTTGTCGGATTATTTTCAACCAAAACAACGTTATTTTTATTGTATTGAAGTCACGTGGACGCCATGTTAACACCGTTTACTTTCTGGCGTCCATGTAGGCAAATTTTTTATGGTGCTCATTGACGGAATTTTGCCAAAGGGTAATGTGTCACACAGGTATAAGTTTAGGATTTTTGGTAATACAGAAAAACAGTTTAAGATAAATGTGTCACAATAGGCATAATTTGAGGATTTTTGGTTGCTTTTACCCTTGTATAATAACCCCATAAGCACTTTTTTTTTGTCTATTTTACAATCTAAGTACCTATTTTCATTTTGTTCACTCAAGTAACTGAACTTTTACAATTTGGCTCAATTTGAGGCATTCGTCAAATAAACTGCCACGTCATGTGACTCTACCAAGGTGGCTTGCTAGTCTAGCAAAAGTTAGCCCTAATTGCTCTCGCGCTCACTGATCGTCATCTCTCTATCTAGGTTTTGGGTGATGAGGAAAGAGATAGTGTTGACTTGGATGACAATCTTAGCCATTCAATATACATATATGTCGACGTGAATCATTTCGAGAAACCAAATCAGATGGTAATGTGAATAGTTAGCAGCTATTTATCACGTTAGTATCCAATGTAGCATTTTCCTTTCACGATTTTAACGGAAGTCTCACATCAACCAATAGATGCACTTGATTGAAAAAAAAAAATCGAGCACTCGATCATAAAATGGGAGGAAATGTAAATACTTGCTCGTTCTTCTTTGGCTAATTTGAGGCATCAATCAACCTCTCTTTCCCAAGACGGGTTCGAGGGGCCGCCCCATTTCCAAAAGTGGCCACGTCGGTGGTTAACGACTCGAGCTACATCGGCCCATCTGCTCCATGTAATTGAAAAAAAAAAAAGCACAGGTCACAGCAAAAATGGGGAGGAATAATGAATCTCTATCCCCCCCAAGTTGGACCACACAAAAGAGGAATACGAAATCATGGGCATGCCTTTGGGTTGCATTCATTTAGCTGCAACCACCTTCGCATAACCGCAGACATTCTATTCCAGGAACCGCGTGACCACACCGACCACCGTCCTTGAAAGAGCCCCCTCCGCCGTTCAAGCGACTTCTAAGTGGAAATTCCAAAGAGATAAGGAAAAGGAAATACAATGAAGGCCGTATATGTATGTCGGTATGTGAAGAACATCGTGGTCATTATTCATTAATCCCCCTTCCAGTATTGTTTTCCACATTTGAGATGGTTGCTTATTCCTGTAGCTTTTCCTTAAATGTCAAAAATTAAGTTGTGGTTGAAGAAGATTACGTTCTTGCCGTCATGAATGGTGACGCAAGTGGAGGTCGGTGCCTCTCTTTTCTTCCGACAAAGTTCAATGCATCTCTTCTCCGCGCAGAATCGTTCCCCCAGACGCGCCTATACATGTCTTTTTTTTCTGGGGTTTAAAAGCAGCAATGGCTGAAGAAGAAAAAGTGTGGGGAAAATATTTCCCTCGGATTTCGCGTTTGTATCTCAACCTAACTTGTTCTACAAAACGTGATGATATTGATTTACCGCTTTTCGGGGCCACTTAGGGAACAATTGATGAACCTAAACCGCTACTTGTGTTTCGTACCAATGAATTTGATCCTTAAGATGCGTCATGTTTCGATTACCTTTCATTTTTTTTTTGTATAAGCAGTTATGTACAATATATTGATAGAGATCACATCCACACAGAACTGACATATCATCTAGAAAAGTCTAGACCACACGTAGGATTAGGGTTACGATTTGGTACTCGAGTCTTAACTATTTTGTAATTACAGGATTATTATAAATGCCGATCAAAAGAGATTTCTTTCCCTTTTAAGATAAGCGAATGTACAAACCTGTGATAGGGGTCAAATCATAGAAAACTAAAACATGTCATTTGCAAAAGTCTTAGACAATGTTCACAGGCATAGAATTACTAGGGCGGTGCAATGCACAACTTGGGCACGTTCTTCGTGATTGTGTTCTCGGTGATTCTTTCTTTTTCCAAATCGGGGTGCGCTAATGTCTGTCTCACTCATTGCGATTGAGTTGTTCAGGATTCACATTCTTCTGTCACAATGATGTGCCTCAGCAACTAGGGTTTCAACTTGCAGTGGAGGAAAAAGGTACAAAGAACTAACCAATTAAGTATCCTGTCCCCTCCTTTTACATGTTTATTAAATTGCAAGTAAAGGTAAAAATAAAGCCAAGTTGGTGAAGAAATTAGGCGAATTCATGCACCTAACCTGCAAAAGGCCATATCTAGATTGTAGCTAGAAAGCTTCATAATGCATGTATCTTGCTTCGTGACAAGAGGCTAGACTCTGCATTTTTTTTTATTTAAATGAAGTTAATTCTTTTATTGATTTAACGGTAGGGAGGGTCCAACCACAGTAGCAACTTCGAGGTACTATCATAGGGAATCTTGTACCCGGAAGGAATGCTATTTAAGTCATAAGCACCATCTATATGGCCGACGTTTTAAGGTTGGCATGCATTTTATCGCCACATCTACAATGTGTTTTGTATCACAACTTTCTCCGTTAAATATTGGATAGGTTTTCCCAAGGAATTCTTCCTCTCTTGAGATTCAAACTTCATTTTGGTTGGAATGAAGATGTTAGTTCCTTTTGCATGAGAAATTTAAAGGAGCGAGGAAAGTGTTGATATCTATATTCAAAGATTCATTAGATATGATATGCAAAAAACAATATTGATGTTATGTAATTTGAATATTGCATCGTAAGTTTTGAAATTTCATAACATATACACTAAGTCTAATTTGAGTAAGATTCAATGTAGCTGCAACTTTCTATGCTATTATGGATTCAAGCGGATCTAAGGGGATCACCATGGCTCCTCTATTAAGCCAAACTAGTCTAATTTTCGGAAGAAATAAAGGTTGAACATAGAGCACCAATATAGAATAGTTGTCATGGGTGCAAAGTGTAAGTTCGATATTTATGTGTATACAGATTCTGTCTTATCGGCACGGTAGAAAGGAAAACCCCAGAAGAGCTGCCTTTTCTGCAAGTTTTCCTTTCGTAAAGGTGTAAACACTCTGGATGCTCGGATGGGTCCCCCCTTCCACTGATCAAGTAAATAACTTTTTAATTTGCTTTCACTGTTATTCTTTGTGGTTTAGATCTGAAGAAGCTCGTTTAGCTTGGCAATTTTCAGAGATAGAAATTGACTGAAAGGTGTGTCGTGATGCAATCATTCAAGATCAAGATCCTGTTCCGACGGTTAACCAATTCCACACGCCTTTAACCCTGCAAAAGCGACCTCTTTTGGATCCTTGCTCATCATGGAGATTTGGGTTCTTGCGAAAATTCAACGTGAGGTCGTGGTATGAGACTCTCGATAGGTATAGATTAAAAAAAAGAAATGGGGAGTGGTTAAGAAAAGTATGAAAGCTTATTCATTAATTCTTTCTGGTTGGCCCTTTTGAATTGTCTCGAGCGATTTAGATGGTGGTCCCCGAAATGGACGTGATTATATGGCGGTTTCATTCTACACCTTAGAAAGGATGAAGTCATGATGCGTCACGAACTTATCCATTTGGAACAAGATCGAAGTACCCGATCACGAATAAAATTCAAATATTAAAATCATTAGTTTAGGTTGGATTAGGAATCTGACTCTAATGTCTTCTTAGAAAGTCTATCTGCAAAAAATTTATTTAGGATTTGGGACTGCATGTACATAAGGTGATTATGGACCCCATAAATAAATGACGCTTAACATTATATTATATCAATAGTAAGTAATTTCTTATAAGGATGACCTAGTCTTAATATGAATAATTATCTTTTGGTGGGCTGAGAGAGGTGAAATTAACCACAAAAGTTTGTGGTAGCCAATGTATATGTTGTATAACTAAAAATTATTTGTTTGGCAAAATTTGTCAAGTTTCTTTCTTTGAAGAATGGAATTTCCAATTTATTCGCATTATGTTTCAAGTTTGAGCTTTTTTTAATGAAAGCTTGACTCAAATAAATTCGTGCAATGGCCGAAATTTGGAATATGACATTTGGGACAAGAGATAGGGTTGAGCATGGTTCAATGATAGAATTTGGAACCTGAGAACCTGATCAGTAGGAACTTATAGATTTCGGGTTTCAAAAATTAGGGAACTTTTTTTAACAAATAGGTTCCTGGAACCTGAAACTTTGAACATGTTTTTCATATTTTTTTTGTTAGCTTATATTTTCACGTGATCCTGCAGTGTTCCATGACATTAGATGATGAGTATATAATCTGAAACCACTAGTCTAAGCTTTCATATTATAAATTGTTAATATTGCATATTTTTTGTATCTCTAAATATAAGTTGTGGTCAATAGATCATAACAGTAAGTGGTGGTCATTAAATATAATGATTTACTGTAATTATTTAATTAATAATACAAGTGGAACCTAGATAGACCTTGAAATCGACCCTAAAACCTATGACAGGTAGGTTTCAAGTTCTGAGGTATATATGGTAATTTTCAAGTTTCAAAAAATAAGGAACTTGTTCACATGGGTAGGTTTCAAATTCCATCTAGAATTTGTACAAAACCTAGAACCGCTCACCCCTAACAAGAGATACGCACCTAAAAAGCCTAGGTGCCACAAGCCAATGATTGAGTACCCGAGAGGCTTCATGTAAAATTTGTATATCTAGAGAGTGATCGACACTGACCTAGATTGGCCGATTGCCCGGAATGTAACTAGTAGGTCTTCCAGAACAAGTTTTATATGTATTTGAGTGTTTTACTTCTCCTGATTATGCTAAACATACCTAATAGAGACTTCAGCATTCTTAGCTATTGAGAGGGCTTTCCAATGGTTTAGATTATAATGTTTTGTGGGAATAGGGCTAGTCTGCAAGATAAGTGATTTATTTGTGATTTCAGAAACACGCTAAAGTATTGATGAATCGTTGATATACATAATCTCTATTGTACCACTTGATTTTATAGTGAATTTTCTGCGGCTCTTCTTGTGAATGTGTGTTACATTTCTCGAGCCATGTAAATTTAGTGTTGAATTTATTTCGCATGTTTCCTTTGTTGTTATTATTCCACAGCACATGAGTTTTGTGCTTGGATTGATGATGGTCTTGTCCATGGGCCTTTTGAATATTATTTTGGCCTTTTGAGCTACTACTTATGAAATACGAATGCCCCCTATTGTCCCTATTAATCACTACTCCGCTCCCGAAAGCCAACACAATAGGATCAGAATCCTATAATTCTATCCCATGCTAATGTGTGCAGAGCGTAGACCTGCTTTGAGTACTCTAATTTCTTCAAAGTAACATTACCGGAGGCACGACTCGGCCAGTTAAGGCCAGGAGCACATCGCCAGTAGAAAGGGCGAGCCAATCAGTGCACACCGCGAGGTGGATCGGTTGACCCAAACCAAGGTCCATGATACACTTTACTTGTACCCGAACCTTACGCATGTTTGCTGGATTATGAACAATCTTAATTTACGTTGAAACAAGTTCTTTACAGTTTTGCTTGACTATCTTGACCAAATTTTTAAAAACTTGACAAGCTTTAAAAAGAATCTATTGCTGTGATGATGAGGAATTTTGCAATAGACACCTACCAATGTGTTTGGCTACGATATTAATTATAAGTGTGTTACAAGTTTGTTACATAGTATAATATTTGCTTATAACAATTAGTATTGAGCTGTAAATTATAAGAGCAATTACAACTTTACTATATAGAGAACTTTATAATAAGGGATAAGTGTAATGAAAACCTGAAATTTGTCATGAAAATGCAATTAAGAATGATAAAATTTGTCTGAAAAGTGCAATGAAATACTTCTCTTAGGTCCATCCAAATAAAGTGACAAAAATCATTTGTGGCATTTTTTATCAGTTTCTCTCTCCTAGGTGGCCATTAAATATACCTCAAAATCCAAAGACACTCCCAAAATGACGTAGTTCTTCCACTACATGTTGAAAACGGGTCTTATACTGAACATAGGAATTTTAATACGCAGAGATGGCACGAGAGATGAAATGTCCTTAATGATGGGTCCATACAGGATTTTTCATCACTCAACAAATGATTGAATTGATTGAGCTTTTGCCTATACAAGCAGTCCATGCTTTAGACATCTCATTGTTGACACTATTTGCATATGGTTTGTGTATATAGAAATTATTCATTCTACACATTCAAGTACACATATTAGAAGTTTTGATTATTTTGTTATCTTCAAAATATCATGAGGATTTTCTCAATACATACCTAGAGAAAAACCATAGATGGATTTTTTTTTTGGTTTTTTGTATTTAACCATTGAAAATGATGTGTAGGCAGCTGGCTGGTTTTGAATTGGTAGTCTATTTTGGTCTCTGTATATGGGTATGTAATGTCGGTTTTTGGGTTTATGTCAGCTTTGACTAGGTGTTTCAACTTCTCTGTTTGTTGATCAGTTTATGGTGCTGAACATGGAGCATCTTTATGTACTTTCTAACTCGTTTCAAGGATGCTAGATGGAGTTATCTTTGATGCAAAATATGCTCCTCTATAGTTAGTTATGCGGGGGTGCATTTATTTGTTTTAACAAAACAGGGTTAAATTCTGGACTTTAGCTCTGCTAGGTTGGACTGATTGAAATTTTCTCACTTAACTTTAGGCTTCCCTATAATTTGCAATTCAACTTGAAAAATAGCAGCTTCATTCCTCTTGATTCCTCGAAACAGTTCATATAATAATATCACTTTAGACACCAAAAGCCTACTTCCAACACCAGTTCCAAGACTACATTAACATACAAACACAGACAAATTATGGAAGACTAAGAAGCTTGCAACCAAATTTCATATTACAAACAAACCAAATGACACACCAAATATGCATACAACCAATGCCAAGCGGTACATCCTCTTTTATTTGTTGAAGTGAAAGCTCCTCCTTCAGACGCCCATACTCTTTTTCGCAAACTTCGCTTTTCAGCTTCAGAGAGCTCACATCGATCCGCTTCTGCATGACCGGTTTCAACGGCAAGTGCTTGATTCCTATCAATTTGCTCCACTATAAGGTCCTTTACTTTATCTAGTATTTTTGGATCGATTCATATGAAGAAACTGCAGCATCCTAGGCTATCAAACCTACAACAATCATGGGACCTTTTTCTAGCATTGCCTTGTCTCTGCCATGACGATTGCTGACCGGAGGAAAAATAACACAAACAGTCTCTAAACTTTGGTTTAACGTACATTATGGTCCCTGGATTTTTAATTTTTTCAATATAATCCATGAACTTTAGCCCAATGTGTAATGTGGTCCATAAACTTTTAATTTATTCAATATCATCCATAAATTTTTGGTAGAAGGGGGAAATGCTGAATGAATGGAACTAAATTACTAGAATCGACGGATGAGAAACATTTTAAATAATAGCGTGTCTGTATAGTTCTTATTTTTACATTTTTATTTGTTAACACTTAAAATTTTTACATTATGCAAAATCTATCATTATTTCACAATTTTACATTGTCTAGGGGCTTGTCTTGGACATTTGGTGTTCGGTTAAGAGGTAATATCATCAAAGGAAAGAAGTCAAAGCCCCTTCAAGGGCCTCCGCGACCTGTCCCCATCCTGTGGGGCAGGCTCCACGAATGCGTTCCTTATTTTAATGTGCCGGTGCCGCACGTCTCGCACGCTTCAATTCCCTTTGTATCTTTGTTTTCTCCAAAAAGAAGGAATATCCTTTGCAAGTTGTGCATCCCGGTGATCTCGAGATCCGGACGAGGATCAAGATGAAGCATTTTTAAGGACTTGCTCGGGTCCATGACACTTAAAATCTTACATTATCCAAAATCTATAATTATTTCACAGTATTTAAAAAATTTTAGACGATGTTTTATTTCCTAAACGGGAAAGCAAAAAGTATCACGAAACAAACAAACCTACCCTCTAATCGAAAAGAAAACACAAAAGTGAACCGACGGAAAGTGGTCGCATCGCATGTGATGGGGGGCCCTAAGCGGATGGTGGAAAGTGGATTTGGGCGGGAAGAGTGGTCAGAGCGCCAGCCTTTTTAACATGCGCAAGGCTCTCGCCTGCCCTTGTCCCCTCCCGTACATTCGTCCCGTCCCCATTTCTGATTCACCCTTTGAAGCCCCCCGTCCCCTATCATCTGCAATCTTAGAGATGCACACTACGCTTCTAACTCGAAGAAGAGGGAAAGAATGGTTGCTTTCCATATTGGAGCATTATCTTGCAATTGGGTCGCCCAATCTTGAAAAGAAGCAAATCGAGATCGAGGCTTTGTTTATTCTGCGAAAGATAAATTATTTAGAAAATATTTTTTTAGAAGAATGATCGCATGTATTGCTTGAAATAATTAGTTAATAAAAAATATTTTCATTATTGACAGCAATTTATGTCTAAATATTTTCGTGGAAGGAAAAAATATTTTTTATCTATTCAACTTTGTAAGCGATACAAGTAATTAGTTTTAGGAAAATATATTCTAAATCGTTCATTTTTCACGAAACAAACAGAGCTTAAATATAAATACCAAATACACACTTTCTTCCAAACTCACCTCTTTCACTTTTTTTTCCTCAAATTATTTCTGTTTCCTTTTTCTAGATTTTGATGCTACGTGTGGTGTGGCGAGCATTTGGCACTACATCAGCACCACTTAAGCGAAAAGTAGAGAAAATAAATGGAAGTCGCAAAAGTTTTTAGGATTTAAGTGAATTATCGTTACAAGGTTTAGGACTTGCGTTGCAATTGCCTCGTGTTAATATTGCTTCATTGACAGTAGCCTTCATTATGTTTATTTAAATGGTATGGATATTTGAACCTATAGACTCTGACTAGTTACTATGAGCCTCGTTCATGTACATCGAGGGGTGAACCTATTACATAATGTTTTTCTAAGTGGGAGATGTGATTTGAGCGTGAAATATTTTGCTTCCAAATTGAGCATTTTTATTCTCTTTAGCCTAGTTTCTCGAAGGTTAAAAGAATATGATGAGGTATATCCTAACTAATCCAGCCACTTTCACGTGAATTGAGGCTCAAAAAGCAATATCCACGCGCCCCCACATGGGTTGTTCCGGTTGTTCGTTCCTAAATCTAAAAAATAAAGTCATCTAGCGTTTTCGTATACAGCCAAGATCGAGTGAGATTTCCATTCTAGAGAACCAATATGTTTGATTTGGATTCTAACTTTTATTTTACTTTTAACGTCAAACTCCGGTAAATTTACAATAATAATTTTTAAATGTTTGAAACGTATGAATACGAGTATATAAGACGCCAAATTTTCTTGCAATTTTTACTGGTCAAATATTACTTGTTTTTTGAGGGAAACTGAAAATTTTTTTATTTTTATAGTTGAAAGAGTGAAAGACGTACCTGACATTACAATCCTCTAATACCATAAACCGATATAAGGGGATAAGAATAGTATAAGTGTAGTAACTTTTATATCACACTCATTTGAATTCTATAATTTTTTTTTTCGCTAGCCGCAAAGGCCTCGTTCAAAGTGGCCTGTAACCAATGGGGCCACAAAGGCCCTAGCCCGGCTGCAGGCGAGGGCCTTTACGGCCACACCGGCCACAAGCAAGGCAACCTTGCCCGCTGCTGGCGAGGCCACCATGGCCTTTGGGTGAGGGCCTTCACAGCCTCACTTGCCTAGGAAAAAAAAGCAAAGAAAAAAATGAAAACAAAAGAATTCAAAAAGAATTCAAAAAAACTAAAATATTATAACAAAAATCCACGAAGGAAGGTTTGCTGAAAACTGAAAATGTATTATTTTTATAGTAAAAGAGTGAAAGAAGTGATTGACATTACAATCCTCTATTACCATAAACCAATATAAGGGGGATAATAACAATATGAGTGACATAATTTTTGTAC
The DNA here is from genome assembly GCA_031216405.1 of Syzygium malaccense. Classification (NCBI taxonomy): domain Eukaryota; kingdom Viridiplantae; phylum Streptophyta; class Magnoliopsida; order Myrtales; family Myrtaceae; genus Syzygium; species Syzygium malaccense. The sequence goes on along the minus strand of CM062263.1, from coordinate 37,305,885 downwards.
GGTACTCACTTGAATGTTATAATTTTTTTTTTTTGCTTGTTGCAAAGGCCTCGCCTGTAGCGGCCCACAACCGGTGGGGCCATGAAGGCCCTAGCCCAGCCGTAGGCAAGGGCCTTTGCGGCCCCACTAGCCACGAGCGAGGCGGCCTTGCCCGCGGCCGGCGAGGTTGCCATGGCCTTGGGCGAGGGCCTTTGCAGCCTTATCGACAGAGGGGTGAGGTGGCCCTCGTCGGCCTGCGAAAAAAAAAAGCAAAGAAAAAATTAAAATAAAATATTAATAAAAAATTCAAAAAACTAAAAAAATTATAACAAAAAATCCACAAAGGAAGATTTGCCGGAAATGGCTCTTAAATTATTGATTTCACTCTGTGGCGCACTTAAGTGGACGAAAAAAAGCTACAGCACTTAAGTGAGCCCTACGATAGTTATAGCACTTTTGCCGTTTTATTCCAAAATAATGCATCCAAATAAGGGATAGCATTAAAAAATACTTCTTAATTGGCATGAAACTTTATCAAAAATAGACCCAAATAGGAGAAAGTATTTCATCTTATGGCTACACCATGGGATAGCAACATACGGTAAAACAAACCAATTAAAAGGCAAAAGTACACCACAAGTGCTATAACTTGTGTACGGCGATCACTTTCGTGCCATAACTTTTTTTCGGATCACTTTGGTACCAACTTTTTTGAAAAACGATCATTTTAGTGCCAATGCTGACGTGGCTCGCCGGAAATCCGATGTGGCGCTGACACGGCTCACCGGAGAGGTCCAGTCAGCATTAAAAACCAAAAATGACGCCGTTTAGCCCGCTGACGTGTATTTTTTTAATTTAATTAAATTATATTAAATAAATAAAAAAAGCCCTGCAGCAGCGGCGAGGGAGCCCTCGCTGCTGCTGCCGCCAAGCCACCACCGCCAGGAAGGGCCGGCGGTGGTGGGCGCAATGGTCGGCAAGGGCCGGATCCGGTGAGGCGAGACCTCGCCGTCGCCTGGGTCGCAACGGCGAGGTCCCGCCTCGCCCAGCGAAGGCGAGGCCGCGCCTTGCCGTCGTGACCTAGGCAACGACAAGGTCGGCCTCGCCTTCGCTGGGCGAGGCGAGACCTCGCCGTCGCAACCCAGGCGACGATGAGGTCCTGCCTCGCCCAATGAAGGTGAGGCTGTGCCTCGCCGTCATGACCGAGGCGACGGCGAGGTCTCACCTCGCCGGATCCGGCTCTCGTCGACCACTGCGCCGACCACCGCCGACCCTTCCCAGCGGTGGTAGCTTGGCGGCAGCGGCGGCAAGGGCTCCCTCGCCGCCGCTGCAACCTTTTTTTTAAAATAATAATAATAATAATATTTTAATTATTATTATTTTTTAAAAAATTAAAAAATTCGAAAAAAAGCCACATAATTTCCCCGTGTACAAGTCAGACCATTTTTTTTAATATAAATGCCAGGTCAGCTTTTTGATCGGAATTTTGGCCGAAGTCACTAACGTGATCTATTTTCCTCCGACTTGACACCAAAGTGATCCGAAAAAAAGTTATAATACCAAAGTGATCGCCGTACACAAGTTATGATTCTTGTAGTGTACTTTTGCCTTTGATGTTCTATTCCAAAATAATGCCATCCAAATAAGGGATAGCATTAAAAAAAACTTCTTACTCGGTCAGCACAGAGGATGCAAATATGCAAAAAATGGACTAAGCACATGCATTGAATTTGGCTTGCAATATATAAATGTATCATCTTTGAAAAATATAAAATAAGGAAATATTGTCTAAATTATTTCTTCCATTTATCTAGCATTAACATCATCTTCTTCCTAAAGGTCTTTCAAACCAATTAAGTTTAAACTGAAGCCCAGTTAAGTTTATTTTAGATGTTAAGGTTACTTTATACTTCCATTGATTACTATTGCTAATTCTCTAGCCTCAGATCCCAAAGCTAAAGCTGCAGAAACTAGAAGAATGATAGATTAACGAAATGAAAAAAAGAATTTAGCCATGAAAATAAAAGCGAGAATTGATAGAGATGAGTGAAATAAATACTTCAGATCACGATAGGTTTACTAAAAAAGATTTGTCATAATTTCAATAGATTGAATCCACTCCATTTATACTTTTAAATTGAGAAGATCGATGTCAGAATTTTAATTTGCACATCTGATTGCATCTGATCTGCCCCGATGCTCCGGCAGTGTCAGCATGGCTTCCCCTTTTTGTCTGTAATGTCAGAATGGTCAAACTGGCCCAATGGTTCTGAATAAATTAATCTCACCAAATCCGACTCACGACGGGTTTGGATTTTAGTGGTAGGTCCGGGACAACATTTCATGTGGTTCCGACGCTATTCGCTGGTTTTGGCAAAAGACGTGGTTTTAAGTAATTTTAAAAAAATCACGAAGTCAATTACCCCGTATATAATAATGATCTATCTTACAAGCTAAAAGGGATCTCAATCTCTGTCATTTTTTACTTCCCCAATTATCCTCAATTTTAAAATTTAAAAAATTTGTATCTCATCCATGGATTGATACATAACTTAACAATTCTATTTTATTACTCATAAATTTCAAATTTAAATGACAAAATATTTCAAACCGTAGAATATTCTTCTAGGACTGGTTTCTATAAAATTGAGTGGGCATGAAATTCTAAATGATATGGCGTGTGTAACCTGATATGGTTTGAATAGCCGCTATATGGGATATTATGGACTTAAGGTCCAAGATCAAAAAAAGAAAGAAAATAGGAGCCATCATCATGTGAATGTATTGTGGTATATTTATTCTTGTTGATATAGAGGACACTCGTGCTGAGTGGGTTAAGGTGTGGCAAAGATGTTTTTATGATTTTATCCCTCTTGAATTGGTAGGGACGACGAATCGTTAGTCTAGATAATTCAAACCAGTAACGAGTAAGGAATATATAATCGCCTAGGTATATTGGTGTGCTACTATATGGTATCTACGTTGCCGTAGCCCTCCCGAAGATGAACCACCTAGGGGTTGGCTAATATACTTCTAAGCTTACACTTAGCTCAGACTCTTGCAAGTCCATACCAATTCGCGCATTGAGGTTCAATATTTAACATGTAAATCGTTTTCATATTGGAGTTGGCACTAGTTAGTTCTTGGCGGATCGATTAGAAACCCCAATAAAGTATTGGGAGATTTACTTTATTTCTAGGAGCTAGAGATTAAATGGATCCAGGGCCTTAATTATGCTAGATTACTCTAATGCCCTTTTCGATACCTTTCTCTTTTATTATCGAAGAAATATATTTGCAAGCAGGTTGAATTGATTTTAAACTTAGTACTAACATGTGAGGTGATCATGTGGATACGTAACCATTAAAATAACAATCAGCAACCAAGAAATCATTAAATTAATTGCAAGGAAAAGCAAGAATCCTAACAAGAAATGAGAAAAATGCTATTCTTAACCTAGCCATGGTTTTTTAAACCAAAAAAAAAAAAACCTAGCCATGGTTTCTAATTAAATGAGATACTCTAAGGCAGAATGCATTTTAGGACTATTTCCTCAAGGGAAAATCTGATCTTGGGTCTGTTACAAGTTCTATATATTGCAATTTATATAGGATTTGGCAATTCTCTGAAGAAACTAGAAAAGAATGCACCTAAAGCAGTAAAGATCATCCTTTTTCAATTGGAATCAAAGCTTTTTTTAGCGGGAGTCTCTTTTCTTTCCCTTTCTTTGAGTCACTTTTGTGATTATGTTTATTATTTTGATCATAATTGGGAAGTGAATCATTGCAATTAGGAGGAATCAAATGTTTTGACTCACTAGTATAATAAATATATTCGTCGAGTCATTTTATCTCTCTCGGTTTCTCAAGAAATTATAATGTTGTTGCTTTCTTCAAATTTCGGCAGTTATCCTTCTTTTGATATAATTAGATCTCGAGTACAATAAAAACAGTTTCGCAGAAATATTCTATTTACTTTCAGTCATCCTTCAATTTCACAAAGAGATTCTTGAAAATTTTTACAAAGAAACAAAAAATAAAAGGGGGAGAGTTCATGCTTTTTAATGGAAGTTGGGCTTTGGATTTAGTATTTTTTTTGGGGGATTTTTTCACGAGGGAGATTATGGCATTGGGGTTGAAGGTGCAAAGCTGTAGTTTTGGAATTAGAGGAAGGTAAGTAGTAAAGCGTTGAAATACGGGGAAGATAATTGGTAATTTTTTTTGTTTTTGAACTTCTTGACTTCAACCGGATTAAGAACAAGGAGCATGGGCCCTATAAAGATTGCAGTACCATCACCATGATGTCCTTTCGAGCTTGTCGCGACCTACCCCGGAGGTCAAGAGGTATTCGTCGATGGATACGAACAACGATTGATTTGCTTTAAAGACAAACCAAATGATTCGTTAATCTAACGACCGAGGCTCTCCCAAACCCCATACCTCGCGCGACGGAGATTTTTTTTTTTTTTATTTAAAAATACGCATTTAAATGGAGTCGCCACTAGCCATGATTAAGGGTCGGCTAGAAACTCTAATCGGGACGCGGGAGTATCGTCCCGATACGTGCGAAAACCAGAGATTTCAAAATTCGGGAACTTGATTACACTAGCAATTTAACTAGCGCCCTTTCGGTACCTAAACATGAATGTTCGCAAACAAGCCTATCGAAAAAGCTAAAATTCTGCCTAACCATTCTAAAAAAGAAAATAACAATCAATATTAAAAGTGCGCAACCAGATAATCACGAAGAAAATAAACAATCAACAACCTAGCATCGTCTCTAGAAAATGCAACTAAAATCCCTAAGGTAAAGCCCTAATGGCTTATCCGATTTTTTTTAGAAATTTTTAAAGGGGTTTTCTCATTTTTCACCATTTCTTCTGAGTTTTTTAGCCTGAAATCTAATGAAATTAAGCCCAAAACTGATTTCTAAATATTTCCTGATTTTCTGATTTTTTTTGGAATTTTTTTGGAATTTTTCTGAATTTTTTAATTTTTTTTGAATTTTCTGAATTTTTAAAAAATTTTAAATATTTTTTTATTTATTTTCGAATTTTTTAATTTTTTTGGGTTTTTAAACATTTTCGATTTTTTTTGGAATTTTACAAAATTTTGGAATTTTTAATATTTTAATATTTTTTTTGAATTTTTAAATTTTTGAAAATTTTTATTAATAAAATAAAGATTCCGGACCGGGCCCCCCTGACCCGATCCGCCCGACTGCCCGACCCGGGTTTCCGACCCGCCCGAACTTTCAAAATTGATTTTTAAAGTATTTATTTTTTTTTTCTCTCTTTTCCTTTTGCTTTCTTCTTTTTTCTTTTTCTTTTCCTATTATTTTTGTTTCTGTTTCTTTTTCTATTTTTTCTTTTTGCTGCTTCATCCCCCCTTCGTGCCTTTCCCAGAACTCCCCTTCTTCATGTGTTCTTCACCGAGAACGTTTCCTTCTCGGTGATTTACTGGCGACCGCCACACCGAGCCGAAACTAGCCTCCTCGTCCGGCGCCGATGTCGAATCTGCTCCGACCAAAACCATGACACCACTATCACCGAATCACCATCCTTAGGCCAGCACCAACAACCACCAAAACACCAACCTCGATGATCATTTAATTTTTCTACCACCAGATGTACTACAACGCAGACAAACGGACATACACACATTCAAAATACAAATAGCAAGCCTACGGTAGAGGCCTCAAACCGTGGGCAACGCCAACGTGGGGAGTAGATCTCCGGCGACGGTCCCATCCATGGCCGGTTTGAACGACAAGAGACATGTCATAAAATCGAAAGAAAACGCAAAAAAAAAAAAAAGACACGCAGATTCAGACACCATTTGACAAATGTGGACACTAATCGAACATAAAAACTGGTTTCCAAGCATTGGTTCCACAAAAAGCAACTCAAACCCCCATTTAGACATTTCGTCAAACACGTAATGTGCAAGTTCATAAAGATGCTCTAGAGTGATATTCAATGCGATCTGCGACTCGGTTATGAAGTACAGAGACCTAAACAACTATATTATAGAGCAGATTCATCTTGGTTTGTGATGGAATGCCAAAAAAAAACACGACCAGAACTGGTGTTTCAAAACAACGCAATCTCACTAAAGGATTTGATCGAACAGGTGGGGTGCAACCGAAAAGCGGATTCGCAGATCTGGTTTGAACAAAGATTACTGTCGATTTTCGACATATAACGTTTAGACCATCTTTGCTGAGTGCCAAAAAAATATTTACCTCCGTCGACGGGGCCGGGCAACCACCGAATGGGCTCGGTGTGCCCGGCACCCGAGAGGCAGGGGAATGGCGGTAAAAACAGGGGAAAAAAAAGAGAATGAAAACCCACCTGGTTCGAGGCTGACCGGAGCAAGGTGTGACGGTTGGGGGGGTTTGACGGCGTCTTAGGGTGGACCTTAGGCGGGTAGGTAAGGCTTGAAGCCCCTCGGATTCGCCTCGGACTCCCTCTCGATCTCTTCCTTCTCTTCCCTCGAGCTTACTCTCTATTTCCAACTAACTGGCCCCAAACGCGATGGCCGGGGCGATGGACTCTCGGCGACGGTGGCGGCTTACTGGGAGGGGGAAGAGATTTGCCGGCGACCCTCCTAAAGAGGAACCGGAGCGCTCTCCTCTTAGACCCCTCCCTTTCTCTCCTCTCCGTCCTTCCCCTTTTTCCTTTCAAAAAATCCCCCTCTGCTCGACCTCAATCCTTGCCTTTTATTTCGGATTGGGATTTTCTTTCTAGGACCATTGTACGTGCCTGACACTGGGCATCGCGCGACGATGGACGCTGTTGCTGCGCGCGACATTCCCTCCGCAGCGCAACGTTCCGCTCTCCTCTCTGTACCTCCCGTACAGACCTCCCCCTCTCGTTTGTCTTTTTCACAAGCATGAGGAAGACCAACATAAGTGAAGAGGGCTGGGCCAAAAGTAAAGAGGAAGGGAAGGTGGGCCGAAATAAAAAAGAAAGGGGGACTTGGGCCTAATTGGAAAATGAAAACAATAGAAAGAAAAAGAAAAGGGCCTAATCTGGTCGGGCTGAGTCAGGCCCGGCTCCGCTCTCTTCTTCTTTTTTTTTTTAATAATTTAATAATTTTTAAAATAAAATTAAAGAAATGTCTCTCTTTTGCACTAATTTGGCCCATTCACAAATTAAGCCTTGATTAATCGCGGCGAGCAAAATTAGGTGTCAACAGCTGCCCCTCTTCGACAGGAACTTCAACGAAGTTTCGTTCGAAGACAAAAGTGGCACCTACATTTTGCCCACAAAGGACGCAAGGTGGCGTCTCAGCCCAAAGTGTTAGAGATTTTTTTTTTTTAAAGAAAGAAAGAAAGAAAGAAGATAATAATTAAAATAAAATGAAATAAAAAGACGCCTAGGGACTACAACCCCATGAACGTCAATGGTTCCGCATCGGGACTAAAGCCCTACGAAGCAAAGGGAATAAAACCCTGAAAGTATGACTAGGGGCTAAAACCCTATGAATGGGAAAGGGAATAAAACTCTGAAAGTATGACTAGGGGTTAAAACCCTGTGAACGATAAAAGGGATAAAACCCTGAACAGTTAAGATCCCGCCTAGGGGCTAAAACCCTATGAACGGCAATAAGAATAAAACCTTAAAGGAACGCCTAAGGTTTCTCGCACAGGGCTCGACGGGCCTAAAGCTTTTCACTTGAGGCTCGATGTTGTACAAAACATGGTTTAAGGACAGACCCATGAACCTTTTGAAATTGAGGTTTCCCGTGAGGAGACCTGTCATGCAAGAATAGTCTCTGGCCGCTAATGCTCACCATGTCAGCCAAATTTTGGGGACCTTCCGAGGAGGCACCTGCACATCTAATGTAACGTGTTATAACAAGTGCCTTGGTAGCCAAGTCGTACCAGGTAAAATCATAGATAACATCATTACCGGGAAAGTGTCGATTGCAATGAGCAAATCAAACTAACTTCGATTGATTGGAAAACATTTGGCATTATTGAACAGCACACAATTACCATCGGTTTTGAAAAATATCATCAATTCTTAAATTCCCTCGGAAGACAAATTTTTTGCCAAAATGATCTTGACTCATGGAAAGGGCTAATTAATTATGCCAAACAAGAGCTCATCAGTCGGAAGGGACTTCTTACATACTCTCGAGAAGGTAGTTTGATCCCATCCATTAATGTGGAAAGTAAGCATGATCTCTCTGTATATCTCACACTACCGGTGTCGAAGGCTTCGAGAATCATTCGCAATAAGTACATCTCAACCAATCTAAGAGGTCTTTCAAAGGATTGTAATGTAGGTTTAATTATGGTTTCAACAATGGATAAGCATTATCGGCCAAGAAATGGAATAATCATCGATCAACATCGTCGCCAGATTTACAAGTCAAGAAACCTTAAGATGAGATAAGATAACCTTGCTCCCACTTCTCAAGCGATAGCTTCTTCGGACATCCAAATTTTTGCTTGAACCATCCCAATCAGAAGAGACTTTGGAGAAGGTTGTAACATTGGTTTGGGTAAAGGCTCGAAAGGCTTAGAAATTCGCAAAATGGGTTTAAGAGTGGGTGATCATCATGGCATCGTTATCATATCATCCAATCTTTTTGAAGGCATTCAAAGTTTGAAATTCAGTTTATCTCGAAAGTCCATTGACTAATTCTTTCAACACAAGAGCTTCGCTCCTTTCTCTAATGGCTTTTGTATTTGTAATGATTTTTCTTTTCTTGCCAACAATTTTCTTTTGACATCTCTTTTTTTTCACATGAGAGCCTTTCTCTTGATGCAGCTCTCCTCTCTTTTTTTCCTTTTTTTTTTTTTTTTTTTTTATGGGCATTGGCCTTACTTTTACCAGGCACACTGCTTTTTCATGCCCCCTAATTTTCATTTGACTCTTGCTCATTTGAACCTTTTGAGCTCCGAGGACTTTCGAGATTTTTTTTTTTTTACACGCTGTCTCATAAGCACCAATTGCCTCGGTAAAATATGTGCCTTGCCCCAGTGTGGGGAGACAATCACCACTCGGGCTTTTGAAATGAATGTTTAGGCTCAATATGGCTAAATAAAGAGTGTGAGTGTTTGGGTAGAGAAATGAATACTCTTCTTCATTTTGGGATGTTTCAAGCTTCCATAAGGAATCCTCCGAAGTTACCACAAAAAGATTGATGCGAGTGAGAGTAAAGAAATATTTCTCATCTTTTCTTCCAATGAATGTCAACCAAAACCTCCGAATTTGCCCCATTGTGGGGTGGTTCTTGACAGGGGTATTTTATAGAAATTCTTCACATGTGAAGGCTCAAAGAGGCTTAACTATGATCATCTGTAGTGTATAGGATATAAGAAGAAAATGCCTCTTTTCATTTCGGTTTGTGTACTATTCACGAATGAATCTCTCATCCTTAACAACACGAGTTTCTCCTCTTTTTTTCGCTCCTCTCAAAGTATTTACAGGACGTGTCTAGGAATGGCTTGCCTTTCCTCACTCTAAATGCTTCTCACTTGGCATGATTAACATTTCCCTTTCGTTTCGTTGAGATCATCATGAATTGCTCAATCTCCATAGGGAATTTTGATTCGAAATGAATGATTCGTCAAGCATAAAGGCAATTTTTGGATGGAACGACGTTCCAAACATTTGCGCGGATTCTGCTCTTTTAATTTCCACTTCAGCACTTGTTGCTTCTCAAAAACCTCAAAGATTTTTTCTTTGCAATGAAAATTCTCCGTTTGACTCCCCTTTGATTTTAGGAAGAGGGGTACTTACCTGCCGTAGGGTGACTTGGTAACTCCTTCCTTTGCATTTGATTTTCTGAATACTTGTCAAAACCTTTCGGTCAATCGCGGGTCAATTCATGGATCATCTGGAACCTGCAAAATGAATTTGTGTGCATGGATGCATGATATGCATGATACGCGCAATGTGAATAACCTACAATGACTCGAATCAGAAATGGCCCTCAGGCCTTAGATTTCATTCAAGGAAAATATTTCTTCACCGAATCGGCATTTACAAGCTTTGGCAGTTCTCGACCATCCATTTCTACAAGAACTAGGGCCCCCCCAGGTAACGCTTTTTTAACTACATACGGACCCTCATAGTTCGGGGCAAACTTCCCACCCGGTGCCGGCATGGCAGACAACACTTTCTTTAGCACAAGATCTCCGGCTTCAAAATGTCGAGGTCGGACTTTACGGTTGAAAGATTTTGCAACTCGCTTTTGGTAGCATTGACCGTGGCATAAAGCCCTGAGTCTTTTCTCCTCAATCATGTTCAACTGATCGTATCTCTGTTGAGTCCATTCTTTCTCAGAGAAGCTGGCTTGTGAGAGAATCCTTAATGAAGGAATTTCAACTTCTATAGGCAAGACAGCTTCCATACCATAGACAAGCGAAAAAGGAGTTGCCCCTGTTGAAGTACGAATCGAGGTTCGATATGCCATTAACGCATAAGGCAATCGTTCATGCCAATCCCGATAATTGTCAGCAGTCTTTGACAGGATCTTCTTTATGTTCTTATTAGCCGCCTCCACAGCTCCATTCATTTGTGGACGGTAGGGCGAGGAATTCAGGTGACGAATGTGAAATTCGTTGAGCAAGTCATCCACGACCTTGTTGTTCAGATTTGAGCCATTATCAGTAATGATCGCCTCCGGGACTCCATAGCGAGCGATGATGTCACGGCGGATAAACTTGGCCACATTCTTGGCGGTCACATTGGCATATGAATTCGCCTCAATCCACTTAGTGAAATAATCAATGGCCACCAAGATGAAGCGATGTCCATTAGAGGCCTTAGGGTTAATTGGCCCAATCATGTCGATTCCCCACATTGAGAAAGGCCATGGTTCAGACATTTGGTGCAGTTCATTGGGCGGTACGTTGACTTTATCCGCATAAATCTGGCACTGATGACAATAACGAACATGTCGGATACAGTCAGTCTCCATAGCCATCCAAAAATATCCCAGTCTCGTGATTTTTCTGGCTAGGAGATGGCCATTCATGTGCGGACCGCATTCCCCCTCATGTATTTCTCTCATCAACTGATTGGCTTCTTTAGCATCAACGCATTTCAATAAAATTGAGTCGAAAGACCTCTTATAAAGAGTATTGCCACTTACGAAGAATTTGGTAGCTAGCTTCCTAATGTATTTCTGATCAACTAGTTCACTCTCGGGAGGATATTCACCCTTTTGAAGGTAGTTCATAATGTCATAATACCAAGGCTTCCGATCAGGTTCATCGACAATCACCATACAGTAAGCTGGACGTCTTTGAATTTCAATTTTCAAAGGCTCGATGTCCAATCCTCCCGTAACTTGTAGCATTGATGACAACGTGGCCAAGGCATCGGCGAACTGATTTTGCGATCGAGGCAAATATTCGAAGACAACCTCATCAAATTCCTTTATCAACTCCTCCAGAAATTCGTGGTAAGGGATTAATTTGGGGTCACGGGTCCGCCATTGCCCCTCTGTTTGCAGAATGATGAGCGCAGAATCACCATAGACTTGTAGCTTCCTAACTTTCATGTCAACGGCCAGCTGTAGCCCCAGTACGCAAGCTTCGTACTCTGAGATGTTGTTAGTACAAGGAAAGACCAACTTGGCGGCCACAGGATAATGTTGACCCGTCGGGGAAATGAGAACTGCCCCAGTCCCAGAACCAGTCAAATTAACAGCACCATCGAAGTACATGGTCCACTTATCACTCAGTACCTCTGAAATGCGTTCCTCTATGGGATCCGACTGATCCTGGTCCTCCGACCTTTCGAAGTTTTCCGCCAACATGTCAGCTATGGCTCTTCCCTTGATGGATTTCTGGGTCATGCTGTGGACATCGAATTCAGACACTAGAATTTGCCACTTCGCTAATTTTCCGACCAACGCGGGTTTTTCCAATAAAAATTTGATGGGATCATTCTCAGTTACAAGCAGAATTCGATGATGGAGTGTGTATTGGCGCAAACGGTGTAACACCCACACCAAGGCCACACATGTTTTCTCAACTCCGGGGTAATTAGTTTCGGAGGAAGTGAACTTCTTACTGAGATAGTATATCGCACATTCTTTACCATCACCCGGCCTTTTCTGGGCTAGCAAGGCTCCCAATGATTCGTCATGAATAGTCAGATACAGTATTAATGGCACCTTCGAAACTGGTGGAACCAGAACTGGCGGATGAGAAAGGTATTGCTTTATTTCCTCAAAGGCCTTTTGACAGTCGATATCCCACTCAATTTTGGCGTTCTTCTTCAAGAGCTTGAACAAAGGTTTAGCCGTCTCAGACAACTGAGATATGAATCTCGCCACATAGTTCAGTCTCCCTAACAAACTCCGAACTTCTTTGACAGTTGAAGGAGGTTTCAGCTCACAAATGGCTTTAACTTTCGATGGGTCAATTTCAATGCCTCGACTACTAACCATAAACCCTAATAGCTTCCCAGACTTTGCCCCAAACACACATTTGTCGGGATTAAGCCTCAGCTTGAATTTTCGGAGTCGATCAAACAATTTTTGCAACACCTTGATGTGGTCCTCTCCATGCTTGGATTTAGCAATCATGTCGTCCACGTAGACCTCCACTTCCTTATGCATCATATCGTGAAATAGGGTGACCATTGCTCTTTGGTACGTTGCTCCAGCATTCTTTAAGCCAAAAGGCATTACCTTGTAACAGAAGGTCCCCCATGGGGTAATGAAGGAGGTCTTACTTTTATCTTCTTCTTTCATCCGAATTTGATTGTAGCCAGAAAATCCATCCATGAAGGAAAACAGTTCGAATCCCGCAGTACTGTCGACCAATACATCAATATGAGGTAATGGAAAATCATCTTTCGGGCTTGCTCGATTCAAATCACGGTAGTCGATACAAACCCTAATTCGACCATCTTTCTTCATGACAGGGACGACATTGGCGATCCAATCAGAATAGTATGACACCTCTATGAAGCCCACTTTCAATAACTTCATGACTTCTTCTTCGATTTTCTTGGATAATTCAGGTCTTGTTCTCCTAAGCCTCTGTTTCTTAGGCGGGATATTTGGATCAGTCGGGAGAGCATGCTCTACGATTTCCTTATCTAATCCCGGCATATCCGCATATGACCATGCGAACACATCTTGGTATTCCTTTAGCAGCCCAATCATCCTTTTAGCCTTAATTTCAGAAAGGCCAGCTCCAATTTTGACTTCTCTGACATTCTCCAAATCACCAAGGTTTATTGTGACTGTAGGCTCTGCGGTCAACGGTTCAGATTCTTCATGGCGAATCCAGTCTCGTTCGACGCTTCTCTGACCACAGACCTCCTTATCATCATCGGACCCGGAGGAATTTCCGTCAAGCGAATCCGAGTTACAAATGCAACTATCATGATTATGTGGAATGATATGCCTGAGATGCCATGAAGAAGATTAGTAATTAGATCAGCAAGCGTTATTGCAATTGATAACATGCATCTGTTTTGAAATAATTTTGAAATAATACGAGAGATCCATCCTCATATCCTCGGACGTCTCTATCCACAAAGAATTTTGAAAACTAGGAAGCGTGTGGAAGTCCAGGCCTCAAAGCATCATCATCAGACTGGTTTAGGTACTTCCACACGTCCTTAATAAAACAGATTCATGATTCTATTAACAGGATAAGGCCGTTTACATGACTCGAGGTCCTGGACCGACGGCTCGCAGTCCAAGATTTTGATTACAAAGGAAAGGAGCAGCTAGACCTAAACCGACTTCCCATGCAAGGGATAGACATAGACTCAAACTAACGAAACAGGAAAGAAAAACAGCACCCCTACTCAGGAGGGTTGGTGGTAGCAGTAGAGGGCTCGGTCTCCTCACTTCCCATGATAACACAAGTAAACTCCTCCTCGAACAACTCGACTAGGCCAAGGACGGCCTCCTCTTCCTGCAGCAGCTTGGGTGGATCCGGGAAGATCTCTTTCAACTCCGGAAGGAGTAAGCCCCCTTGACCCTCCTTTAACCCAAATAGATTTCCACGACCCCCGTAGCTAGTATAGCTTCCACGGCCACCACGACCTCCGCGATTACCCCGACCTCCTAGATCGCCTCGTCTTTCATGATTACGTCGGCCACCAGAATTGCCACCATGATAGCCTAGGCCTGTCGTTTTATTCCACTTGGAAGCCTGGATAGGTTGTTTGATACCTTGTCCATACAGTCCTAGGCCGGTTCCAGGAATATGACCGTTTTCGAGCAATACTCTACTCGACATCATTGAAGGCTTAGCCACTTCTGGGTTGCGCATAATACTCCCCACAGGCACATGGACCACTGACACTAACTCCAAAGTCTGGTAGCTTGATTCAGCCTTATTCTCGGGCTCTATGTACGGGATTGCGGTGTCGTGGAAAACTTTAAAATCAGTCTCTCCGTGAATAGTTATCAGTTTTCCCTCCACAATGAATTTAACCTTCTGGTGCAAGCTCGAGGGGACGGCTCCGGCAGTGTGTATCCAAGGTCGTCCTAATAGAAAATTGAACGCACTAGGAATGTCCAGGACCTGGAAGTTGACCAGAAAAAGAACTGGACCGATCAGTAGTTCAAGCTCTACCTCGCCAACGACTTCCTTCTTCATACCGTCGAAAGCACGAACGGTAGATTTAGATGACAGAATTTTCTCTTCACTCACTCCCAGACGATGAAGGGTGGCAAGTGGACAGATGTTTAATGCAGACCCATTGTCAATTAACACTCTTGCTACCATTCTATCGCGACACTTAACTGAAATAAGTAGCGCCTTGGTGTGATTGCGACCTTCTGGAGGGAAATCTTCATCGGCAAAAGAAATCTGATCTTTCAGCAAGATAGACCCAACAAACTCCTCCAATTGGGTATCATCGATAGTTTCAGGAACGTGCACTTCATTTAGAACCTTGAGTAGTGCATTTTTGTGTTTCTCAGAGGATTTGAAAAGATCCAGAAGTGATATCTGGGCTGGCATCTTCCTTAGCTGGTTGACAACATCAAACTCGCTAGTCTTAACAATTGCTAAAAATTGTTCGGCCTCTTCATTTGAAACAGCCTTTTTCTCAACCACCTTGGTGGGATCATAGCATCGACCAGAGCGAGTAATAGCATCGATTTCATTCACCTTGTAGCTCCAAGGGACCGCCCTAGTATCGTAATTATG
This sequence comes from Syzygium malaccense, assembly GCA_031216405.1. Lineage (NCBI taxonomy): Eukaryota > Viridiplantae > Streptophyta > Magnoliopsida > Myrtales > Myrtaceae > Syzygium > Syzygium malaccense. The sequence goes on along the minus strand of CM062263.1, from coordinate 37,290,756 downwards.
GGTCATCTCTATTGTCATGTCTTTCCTGCTCTCGGGCAAGAGTTCAATCACCGTCGGTTCCATGGTATAATCCTCAATTTCTACAGTAGCAAACTCTTCGGACGTGAGGTCGATAATAACATGCTCAACATCTTGTTCATCGGGGTCTGATAGGCTTTCTTCGACTGACAGGTCAATAACCACGGGGGTGATCATGTTGACCGTCTCCTCCTCGGGCTCAAACGGGTCATCCATACCTCCCCACCCATCGGGAACAACATCCTTGGGATCGATGAAAAAGCTTGGTGGGGGTGAATACTTCACAAAATAGTCGAATTTACCACTAGGTTGACCTAGGGTGTCAACCACTTCGCCATTCTCGCGGGCGATCTTCATGAATTCATGGTTCCAATTAACATTTCTAGCATGAGGCTCATAATCATCACATGAATTGTCTCCTTCACTATCGGTCACAATTAAATTCTCCGACGTACCATCATTGATCGGCTCATTAGTCTCCGTAAGCTCAACATGTGCCCCTTCCGATCCCTTCTCGATCTCGCAAAATGAGTCTATAAAGGCTACCAGGGGCATTGTAACATCCTCCTTCACACTATAGATTATGCCCATGTCTACCATCTGAGTGATATATCTCAACTTCTCTTCCATCGGGATATCCTCCCGCTCTTCAAAATGTCCCGCCGACACCAATAGCTCATATAGTTTACGAACATTCACTCCAAAGGTTTGCTCACTCTCATCGCCTTTTCCCGTGACCACGTTGACATTCTCGGCATGATTAGGCAATGGGTTTTGTTGGATATTGGGGGGCGGATCCTTGAAGGATAAAAGGCCATTGTCGAGTAGATTCTGAACCTTGTTCTTGAGAGTGAAGCAGTTATCTACCTCATGACCCCTCTCGCCTCTATGAAACTCGCAGGACTTCGACAAGTCGAATCCGGGGAATTTTGGAGGATTATCCCGAGGTACTTCTTTGGCTACCATTCCCCTTCTCAGCAGCATGGGCAGCAACTTGGATAGAGGCCTCGGTAGGGGGGTGAATTGCCTCGGTGCCTTCTTTTTGAATTCATAACTCTGATATGTCTTCTCTCGGAAGATAGACGGTCCTTGAGAGGATGAGGCAGGGGGCTTTGTCACAACCGGTGCTTGCACATATGCGACCTCCACATCCTTTTCTTTTCTATTTGGGAACTTCCGGCTAGTCCCTTCATTCAATCTACCATCGTACATGGCTCCCTCCACCCTTTCTCCGACATCTACCAACTGAGAGAAGGTCATGCATCCAGAACCCACCAATTTCAAATAGAAATCATTAGGTAAGGCCTTAAGGAAGAGGTCCAATAGCTCTTTTTCATCAAGCGGAGGGCGGACTTGAGCAGCGAGAGTACGCCATCTTTGAGCAAAAGCTCTGAAGGACTCACTCCTTTTCTTTTCAGTTCGAGTCAACACTTCACGTGTGGGAGCTATGTCGGTGTTGTATTTGTACTGCAGGACGAACGCTTCGGCTAGCTCTTCCCACTTCTCATACTTCTCAGGCTCCGACAATACGTACCATTGCAGAGCAGGCCCCGTCAAACTCTCTTGAAAAGTCTGAATCATTAACGGGACATTCTGGGCATATCTCGCCATTCGGTTCAAATAGTACTTCAAGTGGATCTTTGGGTCTCCGGTCCCATCATACTTGGTAAAGTCTGGAATCTTGAACTTCTCAGGAAAGCTCATTTGCGCATATCGAGAAAGATCCTCGATCATATGCTCTTCATATCCCCGTAGTGCACGGAGTTTCTCTTCTATCTTTGCAAACCTTTTATTGTGCTCCTCTTCCAAGCGGGCCGTGACAGCTTCCGAAACGGGATCAAGCTCTACCACTACGGGCGCGGTATTCAATGTCTCCCCGACACCATTCCTCCTTACAGACCCCTCTTCGGGATCGGGGGCAGCTTGTGGCACGGCTTGGTTAGCATTCGGCGACGCCAGTGCGGTTCTAACTTCATTGGCGAACTGCGCGAGCTGAGCAGTTAGCTCATTGATCTTGTTATCGAGCGCGGTGAAGCGGGCATTTTGCTCCTCGATGTTCATCCTTACTACTCTCGAGCGTGTGCGAATAGGTGATCGCCACGAAGCCGTAGTTTTGGGACCTGTTTCGTAAAATAAAACCAGAAGGCTGAAATTAGTACGGAGTAAAGTGAGAGAACGGAAATTGCACACCTCTTAATTTTATATTTTCTTATAATGAAATCAAAATAAGAAACCTTTTCGCGCAAGTCGCACCTCATGTGAATAGTTTCTTATAAGAATTTCATTGTAAGAAATTATACAATTAAAAGGGAGTAACATATAGTGATTGATTAAAATGCCCACGTCATGTTCTATTCAAACTACCAAAGAGGGAATTTCACTAATTACATCAAAATTTGTGAAAGGAAATCCCTATACACCCGCTAAATAGTAAAAAGCTCACCTAAACATTTGCTCTAGAGGCTAAAGAAAAAGCCCTATACATCCATTCCAAGATAATTAAAAGAATGCCCTAAAAGAAACTAATAGAACATGACTAGTCTCGGATATAGGGCCTCTTCACAGCATGTTGCGGACGCGCTTGTAAGCTTTCTGCCAATGTTCTGCCTCGGCCAGGGCTTCGTTCCTTTCTCTTATGATCCGTCCCATTTGAGTCTCCTTAGGTGTTGCGATCACTGGAAATTTCGGGATGGTGACGGCAAGCTCAGGCTCGACACGTCGCGCTATGTAGTCCTTCGATGCATGGTGCTCCTTCATGGAGCCTCCCAAGTCTGTGGCTCGCTCCACGTCCTTCGGTTGGCAACGGTAGAGTATGTCGATGATTCGCTTCACTTCGTTCTTCAACCCCTCGAGCTGGTCCCTATTGACGACCCCATTGCGAAAATCGAAACGAAATAAACCCGACTTTAGAGGAGGAGGAATTTCTTGAAGCACATAGAATTGACGGGCGACTCTCAAAGGATAATAAGAAGTCGATCCCGTCAAACCTAAGAGTGGAATTGGGTCACTATGGCCACTTGTGAGACATACTTTAGGAAAATGAACCCAAAGGGCTTGCCAAAGAATTTGCTTAGGTGCAAGATTCTCGAGGAAGTCTATCCAACCACGAAATGTCCAAGGACGAAGGAATTTTTCTATTTCTCTAAGTTGGGTAAGGGGACTTATGTCCTTACTAACATGAGGAATGGCCAAGTTTCCACCGAACTGTTTCAAGTGAGACACAAACCAGACTTGGAGAATACCTAAAGGGGCTCTGAGGACCGCACGTTTTTCTTTCTTGAAACGATTAAGAGAAATGAACATCTCGGCGAGGATCATATTGGTAAACCCTTTGAGGACGAGGATCCCATCGATAACATGGATAACAGTGGGGTCCATCGTTTTTTGAGTGAATGGAAAAATGACAAACCCGAAAAAGGCTAATAGAAAGACATTAGCGGATTCGGCTCTAGGACTCGAAAGGAAACTATGAAATCGTTGTTCAATAAAATCTAGTGGGAGGCCCTTGGAGTTTCTATCGAGGAGTGTCCTAATTTCGGGTGGCGGAACCCCTAGGATTTGGCTCAAACGAGGGATGGGATCCACGCCTAAAGAAGGGTCGATGACGCTAAGGGAAGGGACATCGCCTACGATGATTTGAATTTCCTCCAAAGTCGGGGTTAATTCATGCCGATCAAACACAAAGGTCGATGTTTCGGGGTTCCAAAAGTGGGCCAAAGCCTTGATCAATGCCACTTGGGGCTCTATATGCAAAAGGGAAAGGAGGTGACCAATCTTCTTTTCCACGTAGTTCTTCTTGCTTGGGTCGAGGGCATTCCACATGTCCAACAACACTCGCTTCGGGATCGGGAGGATCCGAAGCTCATCGAGGCCCATGATATCTAAGCTTAGGGGCATTTAAATCAATCACTATTTATTACGAAGTAAATTTAAATTCGCATGGAAAGAAAAAGGTTGCGCTTATTGAACGTGAAGGAGATACAAACCTTTACCCAAAAATGGTGGATATGTCAAACACAAAAACAAGTCGCATGCTGACTCGTGGGCTCACTAAAGGTGGGAATTCTAAAGGTTCCCATCCCAAATAGATCAAAAGAGTTTTCCCCGTTCCGCGCTTGCGTCGGACAGTCCTCTTTATCACTACTTGAAAATGGGCGGAACCAAAAGGGGATAGCCATGGGTCCTTCCCCGCACGGTTTCCACACTTTTGGCACCTCCTATGGGTTTCCTAAGGCGATCGGGGTTTTAGATCGCAGGTTGTGTGTGCAAAGTGTAGTGCTAAAGTAAGTAAAAGCATGCACGAGAGTTTATATGAAAACAACACTTCTATTTCCATCCACATGTACATACACTCTTACACCAACCTGCAAAACAAATTCGTCAACAATCACTCCACCCCTTATAACTCCCAGCCTACAAAATCATTTAACACAACGTTAGCGGACTTACCTTAGCCTTCGCGATACACTGCCATAAGATCACATTAGTTAACAAACAATCACGTTTATTAGGCCTAAGTCCTCAAGTCCCCAGCGGAGTCGCCAAGCTGTCGCGACCTACCCCGGAGGTCAAGAGGTATTCGTCGATGGATACGAACAACGATTGATTTGCTTTAAAGACAAACCAAATGATTCGTTAATCTAACGACCGAGGCTCTCCCAAACCCCATACCTCGCGCGACGGAGATTTTTTTTTTTTTTATTTAAAAATACGCATTTAAATGGAGTCGCCACTAGCCATGATTAAGGGTCGGCTAGAAACTCTAATCGGGACGCGGGAGTATCGTCCCGATACGTGCGAAAACCAGAGATTTCAAAATTCGGGAACTTGATTACACTAGCAATTTAACTAGCGCCCTTTCGGTACCTAAACATGAATGTTCGCAAACAAGCCTATCGAAAAAGCTAAAATTCTGCCTAACCATTCTAAAAAAGAAAATAACAATCAATATTAAAAGTGCGCAACCAGATAATCACGAAGAAAATAAACAATCAACAACCTAGCATCGTCTCTAGAAAATGCAACCAAAATCCCTAAGGTAAAGCCCTAATGGCTTATCCGATTTTTTTTAGAAATTTTTAAAGGGGTTTTCTCATTTTTCACCATTTCTTCTGAGTTTTTTAGCCTGAAATCTAATGAAATTAAGCCCAAAACTGATTTCTAAATATTTCCTGATTTTCTGATTTTTTTTGGAATTTTTTTGGAATTTTTCTGAATTTTTTAATTTTTTTTGAATTTTCTGAATTTTTAAAAAATTTTAAATATTTTTTTATTTATTTTCGAATTTTTTAATTTTTTTGGGTTTTTAAACATTTTCGATTTTTTTTGGAATTTTACAAAATTTTGGAATTTTTAATATTTTAATATTTTTTTTGAATTTTTAAATTTTTGAAAATTTTTATTAATAAAATAAAGATTCCGGACCGGGCCCCCTGACCCGATCCGCCCGACTGCCCGACCCGGGTTTCCGACCCGCCCGAACTTTCAAAATTGATTTTTAAAGTATTTATTTTTTTTTTCTCTCTTTTCCTTTTGCTTTCTTCTTTTTTCTTTTTCTTTTCCTATTATTTTTGTTTCTGTTTCTTTTTCTATTTTTTCTTTTTGCTGCTTCATCCCCCCTTCGTGCCTTTCCCAGAACTCCCCTTCTTCATGTGTTCTTCACCGAGAACGTTTCCTTCTCGGTGATTTACTGGCGACCGCCACACCGAGCCGAAACTAGCCTCCTCGTCCGGCGCCGATGTCGAATCTGCTCCGACCAAAACCATGACACCACTATCACCGAATCACCATCCTTAGGCCAGCACCAACAACCACCAAAACACCAACCTCGATGATCATTTAATTTTTCTACCACCAGATGTACTACAACGCAGACAAACGGACATACACACATTCAAAATACAAATAGCAAGCCTACGGTAGAGGCCTCAAACCGTGGGCAACGCCAACGTGGGGAGTAGATCTCCGGCGACGGTCCCATCCATGGCCGGTTTGAACGACAAGAGACATGTCATAAAATCGAAAGAAAACGCAAAAAAAAAAAAAAGACACGCAGATTCAGACACCATTTGACAAATGTGGACACTAATCGAACATAAAAACTGGTTTCCAAGCATTGGTTCCACAAAAAGCAACTCAAACCCCCATTTAGACATTTCGTCAAACACGTAATGTGCAAGTTCATAAAGATGCTCTAGAGTGATATTCAATGCGATCTGCGACTCGGTTATGAAGTACAGAGACCTAAACAACTATATTATAGAGCAGATTCATCTTGGTTTGTGATGGAATGCCAAAAAAAAACACGACCAGAACTGGTGTTTCAAAACAACGCAATCTCACTAAAGGATTTGATCGAACAGGTGGGGTGCAACCGAAAAGCGGATTCGCAGATCTGGTTTGAACAAAGATTACTGTCGATTTTCGACATATAACGTTTAGACCATCTTTGCTGAGTGCCAAAAAAATATTTACCTCCGTCGACGGGGCCGGGCAACCACCGAATGGGCTCGGTGTGCCCGGCACCCGAGAGGCAGGGGAATGGCGGTAAAAACAGGGGAAAAAAAAGAGAATGAAAACCCACCTGGTTCGAGGCTGACCGGAGCAAGGTGTGACGGTTGGGGGGGTTTGACGGCGTCTTAGGGTGGACCTTAGGCGGGTAGGTAAGGCTTGAAGCCCCTCGGATTCGCCTCGGACTCCCTCTCGATCTCTTCCTTCTCTTCCCTCGAGCTTACTCTCTATTTCCAACTAACTGGCCCCAAACGCGATGGCCGGGGCGATGGACTCTCGGCGACGGTGGCGGCTTACTGGGAGGGGGAAGAGATTTGCCGGCGACCCTCCTAAAGAGGAACCGGAGCGCTCTCCTCTTAGACCCCTCCCTTTCTCTCCTCTCCGTCCTTCCCCTTTTTCCTTTCAAAAAATCCCCCTCTGCTCGACCTCAATCCTTGCCTTTTATTTCGGATTGGGATTTTCTTTCTAGGACCATTGTACGTGCCTGACACTGGGCATCGCGCGACGATGGACGCTGTTGCTGCGCGCGACATTCCCTCCGCAGCGCAACGTTCCGCTCTCCTCTCTGTACCTCCCGTACAGACCTCCCCCTCTCGTTTGTCTTTTTCACAAGCATGAGGAAGACCAACATAAGTGAAGAGGGCTGGGCCAAAAGTAAAGAGGAAGGGAAGGTGGGCCGAAATAAAAAAGAAAGGGGGACTTGGGCCTAATTGGAAAATGAAAACAATAGAAAGAAAAAGAAAAGGGCCTAATATGGTCGGGCTGAGTCAGGCCCGGCTCCGCTCTCTTCTTCTTTTTTTTTTTAATAATTTAATAATTTTTAAAATAAAATTAAAGAAATGTCTCTCTTTTGCACTAATTTGGCCCATTCACAAATTAAGCCTTGATTAATCGCGGCGAGCAAAATTAGGTGTCAACAGAGCTTTCAGATGCCACTTTTTCTGATTTTCAAGCATATACCCTAAAATAGGATTAAGTTCCCAAAATATTCTATAGCATATTCCTCCGGTAGTGCTTAATTATTTTTTTTTTGGTAAGGTGGTAGTGCTTAATTATTTATACAATATAAATTTCAAAATGATATACATGGAGTTCTTAACAACTTTTAATTGAGATATACTAATTATATAGGTGCCACATTTCATCATCAGTCACGGAAAGGGAATTTTTTGTAATTCGTAAACAATTGATCATTGTTTGGTTTCGGACAAAAGAAGAATGATAATGTATGATTTTAACTATTAATTCTTGTTCTTCAGTCCTTGAAGGAAACGAGAAGGGGAGAAACAAATTCCTTCTCTATATATACACTCCGAGAAACTGCTAAACTTAGTTCTACCACTAGCCATTTCCAGCGACAATTGCTTTGGTTCGAGGGCGAACAACATTGTGCACATATACTATTGGAATGGGAAAATTATCTAAAAAATCCTAAACCTATTGCACTTGCCAATTCAGTCATAAATATTTCAAGTATGTCAATTGAGTCATAAACCTTTTCACTTCTTGCCAATCGAGTCCATCCGACCAATTTTGTCCGCCTGGAGCTAATGTGAACGCCGGCCGTCCGGCCAACGCTGATGTGGCAATTATATATATATATATATATATATATATATATATTAAAAATTTTTCTTTTTCTTTTTTATATTGGAATTACGGCAATTTTTACTCTTATGTATAATTCTTTCTAATGTCCACTTTGCCAAATGGATATCACAGTTAAGGTTACCTTCTCTCATGTGACTGGTAGGTGCCTTCTCCCGCAGGCAAATCCTTCTCGCAATTTGGGGCAAAATTTTTCAGGCTGCCACATTGTTCTCCAATGAGTTTTGAGAGATTTTGCTATGTTACACCTTGATCTTTTGAAATATGTTGTAATGTTCCCCAATCATTAATTATGAAAACAATAAAAGAAATTGATTACGAGTAAGTAGGATATGTGAAATGGAAAAGTAAAAAAGAACACCGTAAGAAACGAAATAAGTAAGAGAGAGGGGAAGGAAGAGGCAGGGGTGTGATGGAAACAGTATTTGCTTATGTTAGCAATTCAACCATCGAAATCCCATATTAAGGACTTAACATATCTAGATTCGAATGGAAACCACTTATTTGATTTAGGATGTCACCGCCTATACGGATGAGATTATAAGAATTTGGGACTATGTCTTCCTCTCCTTCTCTTCCCTTAGACGATATTGATGGATAAGCAGTAATTTATTTGGGACGAGCAGGGGAGACATGACTATAGCTTATTTATAGCGTGCTTTTAAACAAACCAATTCATGATACATCACACCGTTAAAATATTTGCTTGCATTGACCGTCCAATCACATTTTATTGTCAAAACCGAGATGTTTCAAGCCAAATTTAAATTGATTACGTAACTATATTCAGGTTATCTAACACCGTCTTTATAAAAATATCCGATATTCTCCCACTTGAACAATATTAATTGTTTCAACCAAAAAAAAAGGAACAATATTGTACTTCGAAAATCTTCAAACTTCATAAATTGATTTGCCTACTATTAAAACATTAACTTTGATATTGAAATGTGATTTTTGTGGCATTGATTCGCTCATGTAGAGAGCTTTCTAACAAGTCCAATATTGCTAGGTAAAATCGCAAGGCCATAGACCCAAGATTTTGACCCATAGAGAGGCCTAAGGCATGGGTTTATAAAAACAGTCTTGTCTGAAAAGTTCCGTTTGATTCTTAGACCTCTAAGTAGGACTTCTAGACTTTTTTCGAGCATCGAAAGGTTTGTCCGAAATTTGACTAGTGACTAATTTTTCATCCAAGATCCGATCATCTTGACTTTTGTTGCGTCGGCATGCTTTCGATCTCTAGTTTTTCGAAATCATGAAGTTCCGGACACTCTGAAAAATGGGCAACTAGTCCAAAACGGTCAGAAGTTGATTGTCGAATTACGTGTAGGGCTTGGCACGCCCTGCACCAAGTGGTCAGTTGCCAGGCCGCACGTGCCAGCAATGGCGACAGTGTTTTTCTTTCTATTTTCCACATTTATTCGGTATCTAATTGACTCAATTTTCCTGTTAAAGCTCGCTTTTCGAAAATGCATCTAGCATTTGAAAAGTGTCGAGATGGTAAATTTTCACAAGTTGGGCTGAACAGATGATGTTGGCATAAAAGCACAATATCTTCTTGCTAATATCTCGATCAACACAATTCTTGAGTCGTCAAAAAGCTTGTACTAGATTGTGTGAATTTATCACTTGATCCGAAAAAGAAATCACAATTTCCCAACATTTTTAAGATCAGCCGGGTATGGATAAATTTGCGATATCCAGCAATTTGGCCATTTAATTTGGGCACATTAGGTGTGGTTTAAAAGCTCTTGCAGAGCACGACCTAGTTATATCCTCCACTCGTGATTCTAACGAAATTTATTTTTGTTCGAATTTTAGTCAAACTTAATCAAAATTAGGTGTCCAATCGGCATTAACTTAACGAAATGCCACTCCTTCCATCTTGATTTGGGTGTATTTGCCATTTGGGTTAGGTGTGCCCAATATTATTGTACAGGCCCTTTTATGAATCGTTCGCACACCGATTATTCTTGAGATTAAGTTATCCTGTCACCAAATTTAGAAGACATATTAACATGCTTTGAGTACAGTAAGGCTGCGCATGGCAACCATTCTATGCCCAGTATCTGATTCTTGGCAGAAATGATTCTTTTTTATTTTGTGCCTAGAAATAATTTCTAAGTATTTGAAGGCGTTTGGCAACCGTCCAAATTTTTTGTTCTTAGAATAGAAAAAAAACAAAAATGTGTTTGGTAACTACACAAAATTTATTTTTATTAATAATATTTTGAATTTTTTAATATTTATTTCTTTTTTTTTCTTCTTTCTTTCCCCTTCCTTTCTTGGCTATGGCTGGCTGCCGGCACCGACGATCAGCCACAGGCTAGGGCAGGCGAGGGCGTCACGGCCCTCGTCGCCGCCCTCACCGGTGGCAACGGCGAGGTCGAGCCTCGCCCAGCTAAGGTGAGGTTGGCCTCGCCGTCGCCACCCAGGTTCATCGCTCGGCCTCGCCGTTGCCACCCAAGCAACGGACCTGGGTGGCGACGGTGAGGTCAACCTCACCTTGGCTGGGCGAGGTTGCGAGCCGCCCTCGCCGGCCCTGGCCTGTGGCCGATGGGTAGCGGGGTCGAAGAATAACAACAAAAAAAAAGTAAAAAATTAAGAAGAATCAGTTCTGAAAAAATTGTTCTAGAATCAAGAAAAAACTACTTTTTTTTTATTCTTGATTCTGTTCCAAAACTGATTCTAGGCACAAAAAATTTAACAAACGGATTTCTGTTCCTAAACTGATTTTGGAAACAAAAGAACAGAATCAATCACTATTTGACAAGTTGCCAAACAGACCCTAAACCTAATTGTATACCAACCTTCTACTTGATGTACAACCTCGGATCACCAAATATTAGTTCATTCTGTTTTGATCCTACCATATATAGTTTTTTTTTTTGGTGCGACCAAATATAATTCATTCGCACTCCATTTTTTCATCAGATTAGCTGCAGGAATTCCCGCCGGGCGGGAAAAAAATCTCTCTTTTGATTTTTTTTCTTTTTTACTCTGTGGAGCAATTTGGTGGAAAAGACCCTCCAATAATTCAAATTAGGTCCTTTGGTTAATAAAAAAAATGAGACATGCCGTAATAATTGGCTCTTAAATTTTGAGATTTGTCTAATCATATCGTGCGGCCCAAGTGCGAATACCCAGATGAAAAGAAATAGGAACTTTTAACCCATCGACACGTGCTGAAACAGCAAAAGTTTGAGTTAGACTATATAATAGTTTACTAACTCATTATTAAATTGTCTAATCGTCGTTTAATTGATGTGATAACCACGATTGGCTATTGTCCAACCAGATATGCAAATTAGAAGTACGAAAGCAGATCGGGCATTTTCTATAGTTGAACAATTTATACGTTTATCCCTTAAAGATTGGCTTTATGGATAAGACGGAGAGGTGGCACCGACTTTTGTATTATAAAAATATCTGCGCAAATGACTACTCTCGGCGACGTGCCACTTGTGTGCTACCAGATAATGTTCATTTAATTGGGTCCACCGAACTTGTCGCTTTTGATATTATTAAGACATTAAAGATAAATACATTTTTTTTAATAATGAAAGATCATATCCCAATTCAGTTTTTGCAAAATTAAGTCCACCATCTCAAACTCAATCCACTTTTCCTTTTTGTTTACTTTGAAAAGGCATACCTAACTTATTAAAGAGTGCCTAAAAGCCTTTTATGTCACTTTGCACCGCATAGAAAAGAAATAATATATGTGTATTAAGTCCAGGTTTCTTCTGTGAATTTCTTTTATTTTTTACGGTGTAATCTTGTTACTCGCTCAATTTATTCAATCAAGTCTTTTCGTCGCCTTGAATTACCATCTGCACACCATTTATATTAATTATACATGGTGTCTAATTGGTGCCACAGTTGTACGAGAAATTAAGTAAAAAAGAAAAAAAGTAGACAGAGGTCGACAGAGAGGAGCAAAGCCTCGCTTAAATTGCACACTTAATTGGCTAACGCGGTGATGAAAAGAATTTCATTTGGCAACATGTGTTAATTTTAAGCGATAATGTTGCATATAACCAATTTCACAGGTCAATTACCTCTGGGTGCTGAAAGAACTTGGAAAATAATGAGTTAGACGGGTTAAGCTGCAGAAAAAGTTGTAACGAAATTGATAAAAACTACTATGAGTTGGCGGACCAAATTTATAAGCTTAATCCAATTTTATTATGATTATCGTACTATTTGTCTTATAATTTCACTTCATATAGTTCAGAGGCAACCTCAAGCTACGTATTTCTTATTAGACTCTTACTAAAGGTGTTAAAATGGGTTGAAGATCTATTTATTAACCCATATTGATGAGTTTTCTTTTTTGGTCGTTGTAGTCAAAGTAACATTTTGTTCATTGCCCAAAAAAACAAAAGAAAAACAACACAGTCCAACTGCAAATTAAGACAAATCTCAAACAACTTCAAAACAAAACAAGATTAAGATAACAAGATGAATTATCGGAACAAGATTATGGGTCACTTGCTCAAAGAGCAAATTTATGACTTCTTCAAACCAAAATTGACGGTCAATCACCGAATTCATCTTTAGTAATGAGCACACATCGAGATCTCTATTTGTGTTATGGCTTTGCCTTTTGATGGTACGAGTCTAGGTTTGGCGTTTTTAACACCATTGCCGTTAAAAGTAACAAGATTGAGCGAGCATAGATTTGACATATGTGAGATTAAAGACTCAATCGAATTGTCAACGCTCAAAACTAAGGCATCATTGTCAAATGTTTCTTCAAAAGTTGCATTCCCAAATTTCTCCTCCTCTTGATTATCATCTCGATGTCAAATTTCATCTCACATGGACTTTCTTTTCGTAATTTCATCAAATTATTTCAATGCAAGGTCTAAATTTGCTTCTCCCTCTAGATTTCGATTTACCACTGTACTGGTTTTCGCCCTTGTTGATTGCTTCTCGTTTTGTTTTCAGCATTCAAAGTAGGACCCGAATATTCACCCGGCTCTTTCTACGAATATTCTCGCTAGAATCAAATCTTGGATTTCTTGAAACTTCAACTTTTTCATATCAAACGAAATATTCATTGCAGTTACAGTTACACTACAATTTTTAGGTAGAGAAGATAGCAAATTAAAACTTTTACCTCATCACCAAAATTTATTTCCACTGAACTCAACTGAGTTGTGATCACATTGAATTCGTTAATATGATATGTTACAGAAGCACCTTTGGCCATCTTTAAATTTAAAAGACGATGCATTAGATATATCTTGTTTGATGAAGATGGCTTATCAACATATTGGACAATGCCCTTATCAAGTCCGCTGTTGTCTCCTCATTAACGATGTTGAAGGCAATGTTTCGCACCAACGCGGGACAAAACACATTTAGAGCTTCCCGATCTAATAATTCATGGTCTCCTTGCCTGATCGAATCTTGTTTATCTCCCAATAGAGTTTGATGCAAGATTTTCAAATACAGTAGATCCTCGATCTGCATCTTCCGAAAACCAAAGTCCTTGCCATGGAACCGATCGATCTTCACCTTCCCTTAGTCCATATTGATCGCTCCCACTATTTCGCCAAACGGGGCTTTGATACTTGTTTTTAGGAACGAGAATCGTTGAAGAGAAAAAATAGAGAATAAGACACAAATTTTCATGTAGAAACCATTTCAAAATTAGAAAGGGGAAAACCACGGAGCTTTATTAGACAATCTCTTCACTATTAGTATCGATTTTCAAAGTTACAAGTTTTAGTGTTTCCAACTACGAAAGATATGGCCCCAATATATAGCAGAAATCTGGGGCATGCAAGTTATAGCAGAAAATTACATGCATGCTATTAGCAACAGTATTTTTTTCTCTGCTTCAACATGAAAATTACATGTATGCCGGTAGACTCCATAACTCCATTATGTATACATAGTAACAAACTGAGAGCACATTGGAATGTAAATTTGGTAGCAGAGGAAGCGCGATCAGAGCTAGAGTAAATGATCAACCTCGGTGCAAATCGTGAGCTGCTCTGTTTACCTTGTTTGGGTGTCCGGGACACGTAGTGCCAATCCCTTGTGATGCTTTCGTCCAATCAAGCTTTCTAGAAATGAAACGTTAATCTCAATGAAGAATATCTCCAAGCTATTTCGCTGGACATTATTATTATGTCAATCTATACACATGAAATGTTACGGAAACTAAGACATCGAACAATATAATTAACAGAATAAGAAAATAAAATCGAACACCAGATTTACGTGGTTCGGTCGTAGTGACCTACGTCCACGGGGAGAGCAGCACGGAATTCCACTATAGATCAAGCGATACAACGGAGATTACAACCACACTCGAGTCACTCAAACACTCTAAGTGTTTCCCAATCCTCAATTACACCCAATAACTCACGCAATGTTTAGCCTCACAATTTCTCACGAAATAATCTCTCAATCTCACAAAAGAATTGTACATAAATCAATACAAAATTTAATCGCTACGAACACTTGAACTCTTGGTGTAATTCCACGAACAAAATCCCAGGGAGATAAACCTACGCCAAGCACTCGACATCAACCGCGGCGCTTCAATACTTCTTTTCCCTCTGCCACGGCATATATATATATATATATATATATATAGACGAAAGACCGAAAAATAAACCCTTAGAATCATTAATATCACTGCCACGGAAGAAGTCAAGTTCGGTCAGCACATATTGATCAAGAAAGAAATCAAAGTTGACCGAATATTGTCTTCACGTTGGACTTTCCAATTTCAGCTCAAGAGCCCAACATAATATAGGAAAGTTGATATTATCTTTGTTTCCTCTGGCACATATTTGGAAAAGTAAATTTCCAATATTTCCTCTTTGCTCGGTTTCAGAAATTCGCAAAATATCCAATTCGGAATATTTAGATTTCTCTTTGGGCTCAAACTCGAGATATATTTTCAACAATCTCCACCTTGGCTCGACGTTTGAGCCAAGTCACAATCGCTTTGATAGAATTCGAATTTCGCTACTACTCTCCCATAGCCCCCGATGGGCTCAACCGCCACAGACAACTTTTAAGTTCAAGGCTCGCTTGAACTTCGCCATAGCCGTGGACCTCATCAGAACACCAACTCCACATGCACCTTTAACCTCTTTACAAGGATTTTCCGACACAACCTCCTCAATCGCAGATAAAGCAAAGCCATCATTGCATTCATATTTGTCAGGAGATCGAATACGCACGTTGTCAATATCAGCAGTTATAGCAACCGTCGGCTCAATAGACTCCACCTTGCTACAAGCACTATCTGTGTCGATTATTTCGCTAGCACTCGCTACCTCAGAAGTTTCTGGTTGCAACTCCACCTCAAGCTGAACATCGTCCAGATCCGTATAAACACTGCCATTAACACTCCTAGCCAGAAGTACTAGAGACTCGTCAAATGTAACTTCTCTACTGATAATAGGTGAATTTAATTCCGGGCACCACAACTTATAGTCCCGCTCACCTTGTGCATAACTTAGGAATATGCACTTTCTTGTCCTTCCATTGAGCTTACCATCACTAACTCGAACATAACATGGACAACTAAATATTCTAAGAACAGAATAATCAGCAACGTTACCTGACCACACTTCTTCGGGAGTCTGACATTCAATCGCAGTCGATAAGGATCTATTCTTTAGGTAGCTCGCTGTACTAAGCGCATTCGCTAGAAACCTTCTAGCCATACCAGCACTAGAGAGTATTTTATGGGCCGTCTCTAATAATGCTTTGCTCATCAACTCTGCAATATGTCGTGATTCAATGGCACTAGTGCAGTGTTTCACTATGCCTTCCTTCATGTAGAATTCGTTTAACAGTTTCGAGCAAAACTCCATACTACTGTCAGTCCGCACCTGCTTGATCATTTTACCAGTCTCCTTTTCGATCAAAACTTTCAACTGTCTGATCCTGACAATAGCATCAAACTTGTGCCTTAGCACAAACACCCAAGTCTTCCTCGAGTAGTCATCAACAACTGTTAGCATAAATCTGACACCCTTCCTCGAAGGAAATCTCGACAACCTGCGAACATCCAAGTGAATTAATTCTGCAATATCCGTGGTTTCTCTGACAGTCGTACTGAATTGCACTTTCCGCCGTTAATCTAAATCACAACACCTGCATACATTCAATTCGTTAGCCACATAACCACATAGCAAATTTCTTTCACTTAGAACTTTCAGGCTTCTCTTGCTAATGTGCCCCAAACGCATATGCCACAATTCAGACTCTCGAACCGATGCATTCGACGTCTCCGCGGCGAATTCCGTCACTGTCTCACCTTGAAGCTCATACAGGCCACTATGCTTGATTCCTTTCATTATCATCAAGGCACCTCGAATAACTTTCAGAAGTCCACATTCTGAAGAATACCGACACCCAGCTGAATTCAGGGCACTCAAGGAAATCAGATTTTTCTTCAACTCTGGAACATGCCTCACTCCAGTCAATATCCTCACGATACCATCATGCATTCTGATTCTGACATTACCAATACCAATAACATCACACTCAGCGTTGTTCCCCAACTGCACTTTGCTGTTATCCATGCACTGATAAGTAGTAAATCAGTTCCTGTTTGGTGTAGCGTGAAAAGAACAACCAGAATCCATAATCCATCCGTCAAACGACGAATTATCAGTGACAGACAAGACATAATCAGCATCATCCGAATTACTGTTTGCTATAGCTGCAACATCATCTGCATGATCAATTCTAATTCCTTTACCCTTCTCGTTTTTCAGTTTAAGGCAATCTCTTCTAAGATGCCCCCTCTTGCCACAGCTCCAATAGATAATACCACCAGTCTTAGACTGACTTCATCTATTCGAGTTCATACTACTCCTACTAACACGTGCACCAGTTCTTCCTCTATTTTCACCTACTAAAGCAACATATACATGTTCGCCAGATTCTCTTGTACGGATGTCTTCACTTAGAATTAAATCTCGAACACCATCAAACGTCAAACTTGTCGACCCAGAGGAATTACTAATAGCAGTAACAGTAGTATTCCAACTATCAGGTAATGAGGATAATAGAATCAAAGCACGTACCTCATCTTCAAAGTCAATCTCAACTGAACTCAATTGACTAACGATCACATTGAATTCATTGATATGATCTGCAACTGACGCACCTTCGCTCATCTTCAAATTAAACAGATGTCGCATCAAATAGACCTTGTTGATCGCAGAGGGCTTCTCGTACATGTTCAACAGGGCTTTCATCAAACCCGCAGTGGTTGTCTTTTTCACGATGTTAAACGCGACGCTACGAGCCAACGTCAGCCGAATAACACCCAAAGCTCTTCTATCCAGCAATTCCCAATCAGCTTGCTTCATCGTCTTTGGCTTCTCTCCGGACAGGGGCAAGTGCAATTTCATCTGATATAGATTATCCTCAATCTGCATCTTCCAGAAACCAAAATCCTTCTCATCAAATCTGTCGATTTTCACTTTTCCTTCTTCTATTGCCATCGATTCGCTTCAACTCAGCCAAACCAAGCTCTGATACCAATTGTTGCGGAAGTCAAGCGATCGAACAATATAATTAACAGAATAAGAAAATAAAATCGAACATCAGATTTACGTGGTTCGGTCGTAGTGACCTACGTCCACGGGGAGAGCAGCACGAAATTCCACTATAGATCAAGCGATTCAACGGAGATTACAACCACACTCGAGTCACTCAAACACTCTTAAGTGTTTCCCAATCCCCAATTACACCCAATAACTCACGCAGTGTTTAGCCTCACAATTCCTCACGAAATAATCTCTCAATCTCACAAAAGAATTATACATAAATCAACAAAAGATTTAATCGTTACGAACACTTGAACTCTTGATGTAATTCCACGAACAAAATCCCAGGGAGATAAACCCACGCCAAGCACTCGACATCAACCACGGCACTTCAATACTTCTCTTCCCTCTGCCACGGCATATATATATATATAGAAGAAAGATCGAAAAATAAACCCTTAGAATCATTAATATCATCGCCACGGAAGAAGTCCAGTTCGGTCAACACATATTGATCAAGAAAGAAATCAAAGTTTACCGAATATTGTCTTCACGTTGGACTTTCCAAATTCAGCCCAAGAGCCCAACATAATATAGGAAAGTTGATATTATCTTTGTTTCCTCCGGCACATATTTGGAAAGTAAATTTCTAATATTTCCATTTTGTTCGGTTTTGAAAATTCGCAAAATATCTAATTCGAAATATTTAGATTTCTCTTTAAGCTCAAATTCGAAATATATTTTCAACATGAAACATGATGCATCGTCCCTGTTTTACTAAAGCCAAAATTGCAAAGAGGCACACATGGGCTCGTCCCACGTCTGGCCCGCGCACAGCACTCATCCGTTGCGATGATTATCATTAATCAAAATTGGCTGGACCGTCCTTAATCATTTCCCGAAAATAAAGTTCTTTTTTTTTTTTTCCCCAAGGTCGATACTTATCGGAAATCATCGAATTCTCAAAATCACGATTCCGATCTTTCCAGAGAACAAAGCAACGAGACGAAACAAAACTACAGGTGCATCCGACGTGGCCTTTATCCGCACCGACCACGTGTCACGTCATCCAGCCTTTTAGTCACTGATTGCTTCGCTGTATGGGCTCTCCACAGTAATGACTAATGACTGGTGGATTGCCTTACCATGGATGGCCAGAAAATTGTAAAATGATGCCATTGTATTGTCCTTCCAACCTGTCCACCAATTACGATCCAAATATTTCCTCGATCCCTCACCGGCTACCGGCGATAGCCGGTTCCGTTCCCCTCCACGAGTTCAATATAAGCGCTGTCGCTCCAGTGCGGTCTGGAGACGAGTCTTTGGTGATATTGGTGAGTGAGCGAGTGAAGCCCACCAAAACACTCCCCGAGCCGAGCCAAAACCACCACCACAGCCGCCGTCCGTACGGCGGGAAAGATGCCGATCAGGGAAATCGCCGTCGGCCGGCCCGAGGACGCCTACCACCCCGACGCCCTCAAGATGGCGCTGGCTGAGTTCTTCTCCACCCTCATCTTCGTGTTCGCTGGCGAGGGCTCTGGCATGGCCTTCAACAAGCTGACGGACAACGGCTCCACCACCCCCTCCGGTCTCGTCGCCGCCGCGCTCGCCCACGGGTTCGGCCTTTTTGTGGCCGTCTCCGTCAGCGCCAACATCTCTGGCGGCCACGTCAACCCCGCCGTCACCTTCGGCGCCTTCGTCGGCGGCAACATCAGCCTTCTCCGCGGGATCCTATACTGGTTTGCCCAGCTCGTCGGGTCCACCGTCGCTTGCTTGCTCCTCAAGTTCGCCACCGGCGGATTGGTAAGAGATTTTTCTTCCACCATGCTCACGAATCTTCTGAATGTGATTTGGTTTGGCCGATGCTACACGGTGCCTCGAAATGAGTGGTTCGTTGCTTGTATATGCAGACCACGTCAGCATTCTCGCTATCCTCGGGGGTGAGCGTGTGGAACGCGTTCGTGCTGGAGATCGTGATGACTTTCGGGCTGGTGTACACTGTGTACGCCACGGCAATTGACCCGAAGAGGGGCAAAGTGGGGATCATAGCCCCGATCGCCATTGGCTTCATCGTCGGTGCCAATATCTTGGCCGGGGGTGCCTTCGACGGGGCGTCGATGAACCCGGCCGTGTCGTTCGGTCCCGCCCTGGTGAGCTGGAGCTGGGACAACCACTGGGTCTACTGGGCCGGGCCTCTGATCGGTGGCGGTCTCGCCGGGCTCATCTACGAGGTCTTCTTCATCAGCCGCACCGGCCACGAGCAGTTGCCCACCACTGACTACTAGAGGAAGTCGGTCGCTGGCGTCACTTTGAACAGTCTCGACGGCTTTTGCTTCTTCTTTTCTGGTGTATTTATTTTCCCCCATGTTCTTCTGAGGAACTTTCTTCTGTGTCTCATCGTTGCTTCGTCTTCGTCATGACCACCGTTTGTTTCCCCCTTGAAATGTTCTCTGAGTGAGTGAGTCACTCTAAAGGCAAGTGGGTCTGGATTTGTCTTATTTTGTTCTAGTTGGTTTATTTCTTCCTTCACGAGCTGCTGCTGCTGCTTCTCCTCCTCCTTGTGCCGCTCTCAGTTTACTAGTGATTGCTTTAGGGCTTGGTACTCGATACCTCAGGTGTTCCAGTATGGAAGTTTGACCGTTTTTGATTCAAAATCTATATTAATATTTTAAATATTAACAGAGAAGTATGAAAAAGTAGGACGTCGGTCGTAGAGAACGGCACCATTATCCACATGGAACAGACTTGGAGAATAAATATTGATAGAAATTGTTCAAATATTGGACAATAATTCTTCTTTCCATAAAGAAAATGAAATCATCAAGAAGGAAATATACATGATGTTTGTGAGCTTTTTGTAATATTCTGAATAAGTACTTAAATGTAAAACCCAATTCTTTTGTAGCGTACTCACTAAAACATTTTCATCAATTGTAGATACAACGAAAGTCAAATTACCAATACACGCATGTATTCCAACCTAATTCACGAGTTTTCAAGGGATTACCAAACTAAGTGAAAAAATTTGACAGCAGTAAACGATTGTAGAGAGTGGTGGGTACAATAATAAAGTCATTCCGGAGGATTCGTAGAAGTAAAAGAGTCGGCTCAGACAGTTGTCTATTTTTGGTTGCATGTGCCGAAGATCATCTAAATGTGGAGCAAGTAGCAGGCAGATTTACTTTAGCAGATCAAATCAATCATACCTAACTTGTAACATTCACATCAACTTTCACTATAGCACAAGGTTCTGTACTGTTTTTGCATTTCTATCTAAGTTTGTCCAGGTAGCTGTAACTGTGGCTTTACAAGAAAAAAGAAAGAAAATGCTCTTCCAACATTTTCAGGGATCTGCTTGTAAAACCTTCAACCCTCGTCCACCCTGCTTTAGAGTTTCTTAAAATAACTTTTTCTAACAGAAAATGTTCTATCTTTTGATGTTCCAATAAGATTGTATAATGATGGGGATTTCGCTTTTCGAAAATAATGCTAAATCATAAGTTCAATTGGAGATTGAACCCGATAAATTTCATGACAGGACGTATCAATGATGGAGTTTGAAATTGAAAGAATCCTAAGTTTTGTCGGCTCTTGATTGGAGGAAATTTCCTTTAATGTTTATATCTCTTATCGGAGTTTTACAAGTCGCGGACATTACAAACACATACACCGAGTTAAATTAATTGTGAGAGATTTCCCTATAATTTTGGGAAATGTTTGTAATAAGAAGATGAGAAGCATATAAGTATGAATTATGATATGCATTCCACGAGTCGCGTCAGTACCTACTTCTAATCATGTTCCATGCTTTGTATGCACATGCATAATTATTTAACATACTTCAATGCTGTGGGTAGCTGTGGTCCTCAAAAGCGGTTCTCCCATACAGTGTGCCTTACATGGATGGTCCACAAGCAGAAAACATCCAAGTCTAGTCCATTCATTGAAAGATAGGAACAATAAAACCTCTTGAAGGGTCAGAGATCAGCGTCGAGAGAGTCCAGCTAAATTTACTGGACGTACGTGAAATTAAGGTTAAATGTTCTGGACTTCAATAAATATGACAGGTCAGCCTCGCAGCCGATTCGGAAAATCAAGCTTGACATTGGCATTTAGCAAGAGATGATGCTACGTTTGATGGCGGGGGTCGATGACAACCTGTCGATGTTGGCAGTCACTGGTATCGGCAACATTGAATTCTTTCAATCAATATGGGGAAGTCGTTTGGGAGGGCTGGTTCGGGATTCATCGTTTTCCATTTATTTACATATTCTACAGCTAATCACGTAAAGACGATAATGTGTAGTGATTTAGAAATATAAATTATTCGGAAGTTAAATTTTTAACTACACACAAAATTGTCGATAAGAAACACAATCGAAACCGCTAGAATCCAATGACTACACATATTTGAAAAATCGCAATACTAACTTGTTCTAATAATGTTTCTAAGATTGAATTACACCATGCTCACAACTTCTTCTAACGTACGTATTTCTTTCCTTTTTCTAAATTTGAAGATATATATATATATATATATATATATATATATATATATATATATATATATATATATATATCAAGTGAGATACAGCTAGAATGTTCATAATACGATCCAAAACAAAAAGGAGAAAACTTCAGAACATGCTTCTGCATTACCTCTCTCCATCACTGGCAGTCTTTATTTCAGCTTGTGGAGGTCATTGCCGCGGCGGTGATTCATGGGCTCCACTAAAAAATCGTGTTCTCATTATTACGACTGTTCTCTTTTCGAAAAAGAGAAATTCAAATATGTTGTTCTTAGTAATATTTCAGATCTATTCGATATCGTGCATAGAGATTCCTTTAGATGATCGATGACAAAAGGCAGAGCACTTGAAACTTCTGGACCAAAAATTTACCACGATCGATTTCGACAATTATGTGATTGGACCGACCGTTGTACTGGCTTGTCGTCTCTCTAGTTCTTTGTTTGTCTGTTTGTTTTGTGACTGGAAAGCTGGGAAGCTGTGAAAGATTTTTTTCCACACCCACTACTATTTTTGGGGGTGTCCATATTGATTCTTCGCGAAAGTAATTAATGATTTTGTGCCATAATGAAAAATTTACTTAAAACATTTGACAATTATGAAAGAAACTTCTTATGACTATAAATTGGATTCAAACTTCATTTTTATGTATTTTTAAAGAGTTGAGGCGCTAGATATTACATATGGTTAATACACATAAGTTGGTTATATGCTCATTTTTTGTGAAGTATGCCAGACCATTGATTGAGATACTTGACCAATATATTTATCGCACCTTTAAATATTTCACTCTTTGAAAGAAATGACTTGACCCTCGGGTTTGTGAATTGCTAATGTAATTCATAGTTTCATTTGCATAAGAAAGTGATTCTTTAATGGTCAAACTAATATTATGTAATTAAAATTCAAGTGTTGAATTTTAAATGCTGAGTTCTGGGATCCTAAATTGTAAAAGTCAAATCTATTTGATGTTTACCCACTTTTAAGTGTTGAATCAATCTGACGTATTTGACAATCGTCGCAATCACATCGATTTTTGGTGATTTCACTGTGTTGCTAGATGGCAAATGAATGAGATTGAACACGACTATGATCAAAACTATAAAAAGGATTAAATTCTAGTTTTACGAAAGCATGTTGGTTATTGGACAGACAAATGAATATGAATCCCTTCGACCACGCTCACGACGCGAGAATCAAAGTGAAAAAGGACCACCGAGGAAAGTTTGCCCAGGTGAGTGACGACAATTTGCATAAGCAGAAACGCATCCATGGATAAATAACCAAGCGTTCTCTACAAGGTTAGTTTCAACTCCTTCAAAATAACTTGTGTTTTTCACTGTAATTGAAGCACATTTGATATTTGAGGTTGGCTTAAATATTCCTCTCCTTAAGGAGATCACGACTTTGTTTCAAAGGGGTCGTGTATTACTTCCTATATAGATTCGATACTTTCGTGTGATGTTGTATTTTATCTTGCTGAAAAACAATCTTGAGGAATTCAAAGGAAAATGTACTGTCTATCTCATAACAAAAGGCTAAAAGTAATGTTAGGAAAATGTGATCTTCTTGCTATTTTGACATGATGTTGGACTCAATTTTTGCTATTGCTTATTGCACCGCTTTTACCATTGCTACGCATGGGCTTGTAATTGGACCTGCCTTGTGAATGGGCCTGGCTGCTCTGGCCTCTGTCAATCAAAAAAAAATTTGACGGGGGGAAATTGACAACACAAAGTGGCCGAGAATAGCACGGATATTAGGATCAATGTTGTGTTCATGCAGAATATCTCGACTCGGAGAGGTTCACTAGTGAATACCCTTGTCCCTCGTCGACGGGCTTGTCTAACAGCATCATTAAAGTATCTTATGTCACTTGTTTACGGATTTTATATGCTTTTTATATTCACACGTCTCCCTCCACTTATAAATTTAAGTTTTTGGATTAGACATTTGGATAAGCATTGTTAGGCGAAGGCAAACCATTAAGCTTATGAGAGTACCAAATTATTGATTAAAGCCTTGGGTAATGCCTACAGAACGTACGTTTGTAGCCCAACCATCATTTTGACAATTGCAGTCAACACTCTAGGGCTGTTATGGGCTCACCCAATCCACTGCCGAGTTGATGTTAACATATCATGCTTGTCTATGGGATTATAATAGATCTTATACTCGTGTGAACTCCCTTCACCCACTTCACCCATTAATTTAAGCTTTTAGATTAAATTTTTAGCAATTTTGTGTGTTATTATTTTTCCGGTTTTCACGTGAAAAAATGTGTGCCAAAATATTTCAAATTGCTTATTCATAGGATTTCTCTTCTTCTTCTTCTTCTTTTTTTTTTGGTTGAATTGTAGGATTTCAATAAGTTTTATGTTCAAGCGGTCTCTCTCTATATCGGTTTAAGTATTTAGGTTGGACTTTTTTAGAAAAGTATATGATATCCCAAAGGGCATACTTCTTTGATTTTTCACATTAGAATTATAAAAAGGTATATGGATGGACAATTAAGACATTTAAAGACAATTTAGAGAGAGAAATTGATACTACAAGTATCATAACTTTTGTATGGCGTTCACTTTTTCTTTTTTTGATTGAAAGAAAAATTCTATTCATTAGAATAATATTCGAGAGGTACATAAAAGGCATACAAGCCTAGCAAATCCCAAACAACTGCGGAATAAAGCAAATACTAGAATGCAAATAACAAAGCACAAAGCACAGTTTGCAGCTAAAAACACACTTTTATCCCTTAAGAATATATTTGCCACCTTAAACATTTGGTGACCGATCACTAAATTCAGTGATGAGCACATATTGAGATCCTCTACTCCATTTGCAACGTCTTGTGGTGCTCATCTAGGTTTAACGTCCTCATCACTATCGCCGTGCAGAGACACCAACATCAATATATTGAAAGAACATAGATCAAATACCTGCAAGAAACTCTCATATTTAAACATAAATCTAAATCGGAAGAGTAAAACCCCTAGATCTAGACCTAAATCTAAATCGGGAGAGAAGAGTGGCCTAATCTCGGAGAGGTTGTGGAACCACGTCACGGACATCTTCTTCGATGGCTGTTGACTAGACAAATGGCCGAACTAAACCCCAAGTTCACTCAAGATTAGCTGCATAAATTTATTCACACATATAATCTCCCAAAATAGATTGGGAGAGAAAAGAAATGGAAGTCCAAGCAAAGAAAAAGAAAATCAAAGGCGAAGTAGGCTCTAAGCTTCAAATTGAAGCTGAGAACCTACAAGAGAGCTTCAAAAGAGGGAAAAGTTTTTGAGAGATTAAGGGGTTTGGAATTGATTATTACGGCGCTTAGGGAAGAGTTTTTGGGAGATGAAGGGGTTTGGAATTGATTATTACAACGTTTACTTGATTTTCATAATTTTTATTTGATCACTTAAATATCATAACTTTTAAAAAAACGTTCACCTGAGTGCGATAACTTTATTCCAATCAATCGAGTAAAATGATATTAAAAAAGATAACATTCGACACAAGTACCGAAAAATCTCACGTGACATGGCACTTTTGGTCAATGTTTTTTTTTTTTAAATTATGACACTAAACCATTGGGGTTTGTCGCAGTGGCCATCTTTCTTACTTGAAAAGAAGGAGGTAGGAAGTTCGATTTCTCATTTTCTCAGGAGGAGCTAGGGGTGAAGACGTTTTGTTTTAAACGTTGGTTTTGACTCCCACACTCTGCAAGGAGGCAGGACAAATTATGGCACTCAAGTAAATGATTTTTTAAAAGTCATGGCACTTCAGTAATCGAAAAAAAAATTACAATATTCAAGTGATCATTGTATGAAAATTATGTTGCTTGTGGTGTCCTTATCATGAGAAAATAACAACTTTTCATGTTAGTTTTGTAATATACAGATAAAAAAAAAAGGTTAGTTTTGCAATGTAATTTCTCTCGCTAGTACTGCTCTCTTTCGTATGATTATATAGCATACGGCGCAAAATTGATAAGGTGTTATGTTGCTAAAGCATCACAAATAAAGAGCACCCAAGAAGAACGATGAATTAAATTGTGGTTGGTATCGCTAGATGCCTCCAAATCTTTTTTAGTTATCCTTCCATGTGGGAGATCTGTTCATTTTGTACGACAACGACTAAGTTGAATTTTTTTGGACAATACTTTTTCCACTTCTTTTATAGCTAAAACACTCGTTTAACACAGTGTTTTGATAATATTGCCCTTTGTGGATTCCACTTTTTAGCATCCATTTGTTCCTTTTTTTTTATTGATTTCCTATTTCTTTTATTGTGGGTCCCACATCCACTTAATCTTTTTCCTTATCTCTATTATCTCTTTTTTTTTTGTCAAACTCTAGTTGCTCTCAAGAGACAAAGAAATGAAGAATCATGAAGATCATATCCTTGTGCTTGCATATCCTGGGCAATGTCA
Organism: Syzygium malaccense; assembly: GCA_031216405.1. NCBI lineage: Eukaryota > Viridiplantae > Streptophyta > Magnoliopsida > Myrtales > Myrtaceae > Syzygium > Syzygium malaccense. Next base: position 37,264,117 of record CM062263.1, on the reverse strand, counting down.
TATCAACCTGCCACTGGGACGTCAACGAAGCCCTCCTCCTTGATCACTTACGTCTCCGCGGCTACCGATTTGACTCGCTCAATCTCAATGTAATTCACGCTCTTTGCGAGGAAATTTAACAAATTGGTCAATGGATATTTTCAACAGCTAAAAAGTGACAATGCGAGACAATTGATTGTCGTGCTTTGAGAGGTAATGAAATACCTCGAGGATTTGCTTTTGAGCAACTCCATTTTTGCGAATTTCATTAATTTCTTGTGCAAGGAGGGGTTTTTCGATGAAGCGTTTTAGATTGCAAAGAGTATGACTCAAGGCCGCCACCTCATCACCCTTACCAGCTCCTCCTCCACATCGGCGTGAACTACTCTACTTTCGCCTAGCAGATCAAATGAAGTACAACCTCCTTATGCCTTGCTAGTATGTGCCACCCTCTGCGAACACCATCCCCTTACTGCCGTAAGACATGTGGTGCAAAGCCTTCGCCCAGGCGGCTTGAGAAGATGCTGTCGTGGGTTATGAGGATCAATTTAGTTGCCTTCGCCTTCACAAGCGTGCGAGTCTCCATTTCTGTACCTCTCCATTGCTATGAGTGGTTACATATGAGAGAGAATATAGATAAGGAAGAAGATAAGGAAAGTGAACGTAGGATCCACAAGAAAAGAAATATAAAATTAATAAAAAAAGGGACATGACCAGAAAAATGGAACAAGTCTTTTTTAAAACATTGGTAAAAGAGGGATGCTAAAAAGCGGGATCTACAAAGGGCAATATAATCATATTATTATGTTAAGGAGTGTTTTAGCCAAAGAGAGAGTGAAAAAAACACGAACCATCTTTTTTCTTCGTAATGTTTAGATGATTATATCTCTAAGAGCACCAAACTAAATTGGTCGAACACGATTCTCTCTTCCCTCCACAACGAAATAAATTTTTTATCAAGGCATAACTCGCTTTTTCTTGAATATGTGCAGCGGGAACCAGTCAAATTTCTATTGAAAAATTTTCTTTAGTCATGTCTTAACTGCTGGATTACAAGCTATAGATTTCACCCATACACAAACCGATGATCGAGTTGTCCCAAGTATCAGTGAGGAACAGAGGATTGGAATGAAATGCGGAAATAAAATAGGATTTTAGCCGCATCAAAACTAAGAAGAGGTTATGTTCCGTGGAAGGCAAGGCAGTAACTTCCCTATGTGTTTTTGTGGTGATTGCATGTTTTTGGCCATAAACAACCACAGATGGATTAAAAGAAATGACCGGAAAGGCCGATGATGACGAATTTTGGCCGTGTATACATATTTTAGGCTAGCGAACTCGTGCCTCACCATATCAGGCAAGCTTGCGGCGAGGCTTGAGTTCACTTGAGGCCGACGAGCTTAGGCTTCACCAGATTGAGCGAACTTGCAACCTTTAGCGGCAAACTTTGCCGACCTTGGGCGAGGATTGAGCTAACCTGTGGCTGGTCGCCGACCTATCACTGTGGTCGGAAGAAGCAAAAAAAAAAAAAAAAAAATCTATAAAAATAATTTAAAAAACTGAATTTTTCTATAATTTTCCCATCATATTTTCCTTATCAAACGATGGAAAATACTTTCCAAGTCATTTTTAGGTTTTAGCCAAATACCGAAAAAAAAATCATATTTCAAAAAATAATAATTTTCAAAAATGGTAAATTTTCTGTGAAACAAAAGAACCCTAAAATAACTCACCTCCTAACAACTTTTTTGTTAGGATTAAAGTCAAAGAAATTATGTAACTATTTCTAATGTCATTGCCAATAACAATTCTCTGCTTGGGCCAACGTCAAAGCGATCATTTCACTAATTCTGCATTGTCACTGTCGTAACATTAATGCAAAAAGTTAATCGGAGCTTACAATTAAATCAAAGCGAAGTCATCAAAGAAATAAATGAGGAATAGTGAAGAAAACCAAAGATTTATATGATTCAGTCTGATATGAGAAAAGCCAACAACAAATAATCCATTAACACTTGGAGAATCACAAATTTACAATCGATCACGCATTCGACTATTTCCCGCACTTAAATTCACACTCAATTTCACTGTATTTATCTTCACATAACTGCTCGAACGCCGGGGCCATGGCACGCACACACGGACGAACAAAAGCCAAAACTCCCAAGTAAAGCCCTTCGATTTGGACCTTTACAAGTGTTGTTTCTCTTCTTTTTTCGAATAAACATATACGCTTGCCCCTTGTCCTCCTGTAGCGGCTTTCTCCGCAGAGCTCTTCCGTGCGGCTCCCAATTAGACTTCTTTTTGTGCCCTTTTGTTTCTTTTTTATTTGAGGAACTCCACTTGCGCCCTAAAGATTAAAGAGGACGTCCACTGTGTGTACGGTTTATTTGAGATGTCCAATCTCACTTGGATATTTGAAGAGAATCCGTTCATGTATTTGTTTCCTGGTTGCTCTCGCCCAAAGCATTTATGTTTTTAGTATTACGACTTCTACTTGTGCAGCTAACTCGTCTGTCATACTCTTTCCAGCCGAAGAAAAACATTTAGATGAGGTCCGCATCAGTCTGATATTCTGAGTAATGAAGAATTTTCATTACCGTTCATACCTCGGTTAGTTAGAAATGAGGTCCACCATCCAGAGACGGCATTGGGATTCTTTCTCCTTGGAGAACATGTCAGTTAATGATTCAATAATCTGCCAAGTACTTTGTCTTATGTAGCGCGCTTAGTAAGGGTAAGACCAAATTAGCCATATGATAAGAGTGGTCTTGCCCTTCGGCAGACAAAACCTCGGTAAGAACCACAGAAACATCTGCAACTCCGAGGATGAAACAAGGAATGTATTGACCATCCGAATTTCAATTAAATTGTCCTAACATTCTACAATTTTTTCTGTTTTGCCGGGATCTTGGATCGGTTCAGACGTTCAACATCTAAGTGATGATCCCCTCTTCAGTTCAGAAAAAATGCTTAGTGCAGAACCAATGCTTTCATTTTCACAGATAGGTGACAAAAACGCACTATAGAGCCTCTAACATTCAGGCATGTGACAGTGAACCAGAGAAGACTAGTTCTGCAACACAGCTTTGTTAGAAATAGTATCATTTTAATTATCACGAGTATAGTTATCTTGCTTTACAATACTTAGTGACTATGAGCACATTTCATTGAGACAAGATAGTGAGACAAGATAGTGAAATGATTGATTAACAAATGGTCTAGACATTTAGCAATTCACCCCGGAGCACAGCTAACAAGAATATCTAGATATATTTGTATGCATTGGCTAGTTACAACACCAAGTCCACTTGTGAATGACAGTATAAACGAGAAGGACCTTTTTCAGTCTAAAAAACAAGGACCGTAGAAATGGAAGGTTTTCATTTCGCTGAATGGGAGGTCAAGTAATCGGGTAGTCGTATATGCACAGTTCTTGAGATTCCTCATCATGTTTCAGTAAGTTTGTGTTGAGGTTTCCATGCAAAACGACTTGTTTAATTAAGGCCGCCATAAACACGAAGAAGCAAGAATTGAGTTTACTCATTTCTTGATTACACTTGACAGGTTGTGCCTAAGCACAGAATCACTAATTTACCCATAATGCATTTTCAGAAATGCCAAAGACACCGTCCACGCTAGATCATCAAATTGACATATCACAACAGTCAAGTCTAAATGAGCGTTAGATGCAAGTCTCATTAATTAGTAGAGCTATTTATAGCACATTGGCAACTAAGAACGTGCGAACTAGGAGCCCTCGACTATTCTAAAAGGCTTAGAATAACTTAATTGGGACCCTGTGCAAGAATTCTTTCTTCTGTGTTTATACTTCAATTGTCTAAAACTGTGTCATGTCGAGCATTGAACTGTTTGTCCAGTCTGTCGTCTTAGTAGCGCTTGTTTTACGTCCCAGAGGGGCCATATTCAAATTCAGAATTTCGTATCAACTTTCTTAACAAAAGAGTGATCTTCTTAGGAAGTTTTGGAGTCAGATGTGAAAAATGCAATTGAAACATTTCAATTATCAACTTGCCCAGCAAGCAATTAGAAGAACTTGCTCTGATTAGAGTGCTGCAGATTTAAATCAATCGCAATCATAATTTTATGCATATGAACAATTATATATGCAGGAAACTTGCCCAGCAAGGAATTAGAAGAACTCACTCTAATTAGAATGCTGCAGATTTAAATCAATCGCAATCGTGATTTTACATTTTACAGATTTAAATCTTACTTTTCTTGCCCGACATTTCCTCGTTTAGAATTGAACACTATCCTCTGGTCTCCCCACTACCGACAAGACAACAAATGCGGTCAAGTTTACCAAGTAATATGCATATACATTTTCATGGTACTGAGCTAGCAGGTTCCTCTTTTTTTTTTTTTCTACCCTTACATGGAACAATATGAATACGTAGAATTGAAAATTTAGTTGCAACTGGTGCATGTAGTATTAGAACCGCTAACTCTTCCACTTTATAGGACTTACTGCCATACCATTGTGGTTTACAAAATATGAATGCCATTCAGCGAAAAAGATGCACGAGATGGGCAAATCTGTCTGATGTACTAATCGATCAAAGCCAGCCTGATAAAGTTGAACCATGGACTACATAGCTTCATTATTGTGATGTCATGCATAATGTGTCCATGTGGAGATTTTCAGGATTCTCTTCTTCCTGCCACTCTTGTTGTGCAAACTACACTTTTTCCAGTTCTTTTGCTATACAAACCCTACATTTTCTTCCAAGTCTATACACATCACCAGTGTTTCCTTCACTGACCAAGAAAAAGAACTTGCTGATCCACATATTTGCTATGCACAGCAGCAGCCAACGAGCATGGAGTGAATGCAATAGAGTTGAGCAAAGCTTTCTCTATGTCTTTGGCTATGCATCTTCAGACAAGCAATACTATGTACTCCATGGAAGCTGCATTGCAGGGCACGGTGATAGGACCGTCCTCTGATAAACCAAACTCTTCTTCAGACATCTTGAAGAGCTCTTGAAAGATGTTGCTACGAAGACACTGCAAGGGAATCGTGAAATGGTCTCCATCAGTTGTGTAGATGACAAAATGCCACTTCTCTGGTGCTGATGATGAATTCGACTTCACATTAACTCCTGGATGGGAAATTCTTTTCCACCCTGAAGTGGCTAGATTTTCACACTTCCTCGCCATCTTCATTAGCTTCTTGGGGCTCATCATTCTTATGCTTCCCAATTAGATTTAGAGTATAAAGCTTCAAACAAAAAGACTATTTCTGTATTGTAGGCTTGTAATGCTGCAGAACGGAATGCAAGTGAAGGAAAGACACACTGCTTACAAATGCAAAAGGTTTATCCCATGTAAGTCACTTTCTCTGCCTTGTGAATTGCAATGCTTTAACTATGTAATTTATAATGGAGACATATATTTCCATGAGGGAATATTATTAGCAATACAGAGACATAAATAACTAGGAGAAGCTCAAGGAAGGAAGATGCAGACGATCCTTGGTTTGTATTGTGGGGTAACAGCAAAAGGAACCTGCATAAGAATAACAGATGAAACAGGTGTCTAACCAATTCACTTCCAAGGTGCATCCAAATGAATCTGTCTAGTCTGAAATTACAAAGCTCATGGGAGAAGAAAACAATTTAAAGTCGAAGGAACAAATTCAATAAACTGCCCCATTGCTATTGCCAAAAGCAACTTTTCTGTTAGGATCTGAGACATTTTTGGATGTCTTTCTAATGTCAATGACAAGAGCATATCTTTGTTCCCCTAGTTGTCATCGGCCAAGCAATTAGTCTCTTTCTAGTTGCACAGCATTGCTTAGACCAACCAACTGTGTCTTCGGGGTCGCATTCTTCCCAACAAAAGAAAAGCAGAAAAAAGAACCCCATCATATTCCACACCATTTGGAAAATGCCCACATCAAATGGAGTTGTAAATTTCATTGGTAAAGTACCTTTACCTTACTGATGTTACAAGAGTTCATGACCGCTTGTTTCTTAGTCACGATTCAGGAATGACGCCCCTCCGCTGCCTTGGGATTCTTTCTCCTTGGAGAACATGTCCTGCTCGAGTCAAGGATCCAAAAAGCCGTCAAGCGAGCACTTTGTCTGACGTGGCACACTTAGTACAGATAAAAACTATGAAGCTAATCAACAACTACATGATAAAAGAGGTAATGTCCTTTGGCGTGAGAAAAACCTCGGTAAAAGCTACAGGGCTATATGGAAGTCCGATAAGGAAACGAGAAGTGCTGAAGGTTGGAATTTCATAGAAATTGTCTGGTATTCCACAATGACTGCTCTTTTGCTTGGATGTACAGTTGATTAAGTCATTGCTACGAAATGGATAATTTAAGTCATAATTACTACGGTTACCCAATCTCTTAAGGTCCGAGATTGTTGAATCTGTCTTCGTAGTCCAAGTGACAATGACGTGTCATCAATTCATAACTTCCCACTCCACAAGAGATAGCAAGGCCCAAGATTACAAATCAGTTAAATGTTCGTTCATGATATGACTTTAACTTGTGATGTCCTAAAAGATAAATTGAGCACATGACGATTAAAACGACCATGTTTGATGATCGTAGATTATGCATTCACCACCCTTTAAATGTATTTCCTAAAATTGTAAGAGAGCAGGGGACAGGAAGGAGATGATGTTGCACACCTTTAAAAATGGATTAATAATGTCATTAAAATTATCTAATTAGTGTTATGGTAAGCTCGGCAAGCTCAGATCCTTTGACCTTTGACACCATAAGCTGGGCTCTCAGCCTCTAAATAAGGTTTCTAGCTTATACTTCCATTCCATTCGAATCAAAAGTTACGTCTTTCTAAAGTTGAAGTATATGAATTCATTATTTTTTTTCTTGTTAAAAGATATAACTAAATTTCACAATAACGACATGCTTGATTTCTTGAATTTGACTAACTAACAAACAATATTTTTGTAAGAAGATTGGGGATTTGGACCAAATTGACCTAGATCGAATCGAGTCAATTCAGTTGGGGTTAAATTACGGTATGGTCAATAGATCACAGGGCTTAGAAAAGGCCAGACCTTGTTCGGATTGGGATGGCTGACCTTGGCCCATTTACAGCCCAGTGACTATCTCAAGTTAATGGAAACTCGTACTAAATATGTTCTTAAGTTTCCTTTTCCTCTGTTACTTTGGAAGTTTCTCCTGACCTACTTTCCAACAAACTATTCTCGTTTCGCACCAGATCTGATTAAAGATTTCTGGTCAAGTACGAAAATTTTGTTGTTAGGAGTAATTGAGTTTGCGTAACGTTTGGCACAACTAGGAGTAAGTCAATACAGGTTAGGAGGGTGAGCATGATCCAGGTTGGGCCGATTTAGCGCCTAACCCGGGGAACAACCCGCACAATGTTGGTCCTCAATTTTTGAGACCGGGGACCAATCCTTGGGTCTAGTCTGGTTCAGGGTTAACCCGAGACTAAATAAGTCTTTTTTTGTATTCCTTGAATAGATAAATGTACTTATTGAAATTATATATTTATTGACAATGAGATTACTAAGCAACAAAATTGTGAACACATATACAAATTAACAAAAAAAAATTACAAACTCACACCCCAACAACATATCCCCCAAGTTGCAGCATTTTGTTCCCTAATCAGAAACCAAAGTTGGAAACCAGGAGAATTAGCATTAAAGAGAGACACCACATGACTTCATACAATTGAATGAGCAACAACAGACCATAAAAGAGAGTCAGAGCTGCTGAGAATTAGAATAAGAATGTTCTCCTACTTAAAGATCAATAATATGTGGCATTTCTCATTCTTGAAAGTCAGAGCTACTGAGATTGCTAAATTCATCTGCGTGAGTTGAGTTAAGCACCTATAATGCCATACAATTAGATTCACAAATTTATCATCTTTGTTTCGAGTATGAGAAGGGAGATTGCAATGTTATAGATTTTGATAAGGACCCTAGTTACAAGTCTCGTTTTATTATTGTTTTTTCAAATGTTAGGATGTTTGTTCAAGTTAATGGTATCATGTTGAAGCATCAAACATTAATAAAAAGAAATTGTTACTGTGATTGTCGATGAAGATGCAACATAAATATGGCCATTCAAGCTAAGATTCCCTGCCTCTGTTCTCTTAGAATCGAGTATGGAGGTACTTACCTTTCATATGAAGATGTTGATTGCAAATGATAATAAATCTAAATTGCTGAGATCCTGGAGTTTACATTACTGATGATTGGCACTAGCGAATGATAAATGAGTAGGGAGAGAGTGAGAGTGAGCCTTGGGGAGAGGCTGGGCACTTTAAGTTATAAGCTTACAGTTTGGCAAAAAAAAAATCTATAGGGTTATTTCTCGGAACAACCCTAAAGCCTCAGCACCAAGGAACAACCACACAGTACAGGTTCTAGTGGCCCTAGGATTAGGGACTGGCCTAGTCACCTTGGAAACCAGACCAGGACCAATCGAGTTGGGCCGGTCCAAGGCCAGTCTAGGATTGACCCTGTCTCTTATGCTCATCCCTTAGCTTCAAAAATAGGTGCCTTTGCTTCAATAGTGTGATTGACCTATATTTTGAGGCCGGAGGACCAATAGTTTTCTACAAAGTTGCCTCATTGATTCAAAAGAAAGTATAGTTTTTTTTTTCAGTAAGGTAAAAGAAAGCATAGTTCTTCATAGTACAAGTCAAAAAGACTTTAATTTAGGTCTATTTGAATTGATTTTTATTTTTTTACTAGTTAAAGATATTGCAGTTCATGCACTTCAATTTTTTTTAAAAAAATTCAAAGCACTTTGGACTTTTGCAAAACGTAAATGTTGACACGGTTCATATATTATTTTTTCATAATTACTAAAAATTTTAAATAATATTTAAATTTAAGCGGATAAACAAAAAAAGTACTTGTACGCTTTAATTGTAGTGATATGGTCACAAGGTAGGGCGGTGCCGGAGAATGCATTTCCCGTCCTCGCCCCGTGAAATGGAGCTTTGCCCATTACCGCCCCGTGGGAGGAAAATTTTGTTAATTTCTTAAAATAATTAAAAAATATATAATTGTTAGAAGTTTCATCACAATTATGAATTCTTGTACTTACAATTTTCATATTCTGTAATATTAAAGATATCATAATTTCACGACTCTACTTATTTATATTAATTTTATTTGTTGTTCACTTAATAACATATATATTTTTTATTTTCCTTTAGTTTTAGGTTATGTTAATAATAAATTGTAATGTGATACAATTTTTTTTTATAATATATTACTTGTTATATATATAAAGAGATGTTTTTAACATTTATAAAAAAGGCGAATTAATCGGGGGTGAGCTATTACTGTCATCACCCAACAACTACATTGCGAGGTGCATATGCCCCGTGGCCCGTGGCCCGTGGCCCGTGGCCGTCCCTAAGCACCGCTTGACCATAGAAGCACTAGAATATTCCGTTTTCAATCATAATTATCCGCATGAAGGCCTAATTTAATCCTACGCATGAATGGATTCCTCAAGAAATAAAATCTCAATTCCCACTACCTTTATATTTGTAGGAAAATTAGAGTACTGATGTGGATTTCACATGGAATAGAATTCTTCAAAATGTGCAAAATCAAATTACTAATTGTAGTTATGATTGATTTTCCTTTCTAGATTTTCATAACTACAAAACAATCGAAAACCCCATCTTTCACCACCGACCAACAAATGCCGCCGGTGCGTGGATTCCACCTCCAGTCTCCCCTTACCATTGTCAATGAGAAGTAATATTTTGTTGAAAACGAAAATCTTTTCTCCCTTTTGAGAATGAATCTCATATTGAAGAACGAAATCACTTGAAATAGGAATGATTAGCATGGTGACACTTTGGTTTACCTCTCAAGCACGGCACAATGCCCATGGTGTTTCTTTCACCTTCTTTTCCCCCTCGAGCTTTAACAATCACGCGTGATAGCTCAAGGTCACGTGATATATCTTTGCTTTTCAGCTAGTCTTTTAAGCAGTATCACTTCTCTTATTCTTTTCATCAATAAAAAAAAAAGATGCGGATACATATGCTCAACATAGCTATCCATATGGGCATCATCACGGATGTTTCATACTTCGCTACAAAATATTAAGATGAGTGATAGTTACTCAATTCACTTGTAAGAGTATGAACCCTCCATTGTAATCTCATTTGCATATTCGAAATCGAGAAGCCTTTCCATTTGACATAGCAAATGCCAAGACACAAGCCGATCACAAATTTGCCCACAATACAACTCGAACTCGATACCACCCAAGTTCGAGCCGGGAAGTCTGTTCTTCGTTGTTTGGTGCTTCTTCCTATGACCTCCTACAACAATAAAATAAATTAAATTCGAAAAATATGATCATAATGAGGGGCATTGGTCTTTGTTGCAGTCAAAGGATGGGACCAACCAAGATGGCAAATAGTCAAAAAGGTGCCTCGAAACAAAGTCTTCGCGCGAGCATGTTAGCTCGACCCATTTCAAGGCGAGTCTTTTCATGCAAAGTGTCCAAAAAAGTCGTGGGCTCCGCGTCCGCGCACATTCCCATGTCCTTTGCACAGTTTCTTCGATAACAACATCCTCTTAACATTTTCACTTAACCGAGACAAATAAGATTGTTCAGTTAATGAGATGAGTCCCTTTACCCAAAATAGAGGTTTATGTCGTTTTTTGGCAGGTCCAAAATGAAAGTTTATTTGCGCAATATTACTGTTCTATTCAACGTTCAAAATGGCACAAACCCGACGGCGAGCGCTGAGAAGTGATGATAGTACTCACACTATTGGGAAAGTTATAGGAAAAATTACCAAAATGTCGTAAATCAATGTATTTATGCCAATTCAGTCATATATCTTTTAATTTGATCAATTTAGTCCTAAATCTATTGACAACTTATCAATTGAGTCATTCCGGCTAATTTTGTCCGAAAATTACTTACGTGGATGCCCATTATCTTGCGTAGCACAACTAGCGCGAAGGCCTTAGGCAAGGCCATCGCAACGTCATCGACTGCAGGCGTAGACGTGAAGGTGAGGTGGACGCAAAGGCAAGGACCTTTACGCCTTTGCCAAGGGCTAGCGATGGCTTGTTGACTAGCCATGCCACATAGGACAGTTGGCATTCACGTGATTTCATATCAAAAAGGGCTGTAAGGACTCAATTGACAAATTGTTTAAAGGTTTACGGCTAAATTGGCCAAATTAAAAGATTTAACGATAAATTGACAATTGCAATAAACTTATGACTTTTTTTTGTCATTTTTCTAAATTTTATGATCCTCATGGTTATTTAGTTAGATGTTCATATATGTGATGGTGAAAATCGATCAGTGTAGATGTGCCAAAATCGATGTTGACAAAATCTGACAAGCACCGGGGGAATCTAAATTTTAAACAATTAGAGAGCGATTGAGATACATGCCTAAACTTGAAATTACATGAAAGATATAAGTGCTTGGATTTAAAAGTGCAATGAAGCTTAAAGACCACGAAGAACTCCATTCGAGTTTTTTGAGTTGTGCGAGTGTCTTATCCTTGGTTGATAGCTTTTACGGTTCATACAATTTTGGATAACCACCAATCACGTCTTCAATCACCATAGCCGCATCTTATCTAGGTCACTCACTTTCTTTCTCGACTTCTTACAGCCACTCATCCACTTTGCGATTTGCTTTACAAAAAGATCATCTTCACAACTCTTCACTCCCATACTCTTTGACCTAGCTCTTCTCGCGTGCACCATTCAAATTTCCCTCACTTCGACCTCCATAGTTCTAGGTGGAGCTCTCTTCCTTTACATGGTTCTATGTCGAATTCTCCACAAGACAAATTAATTCCATTGTTATATCAAGTCAGCACTTAATCAAAGTGGAGGACACACATAACTCACACAAATGCCTCAATGAAATATTAGTAGTAAAAATGGGTACTACCAATATGATTAGATAGGAAATTTCTGATTTTGTTAAGTTCAAACATTTTATTTGGTAATGACCCAATATGAGTTGAATATAGACCTATGTTATCCCAATAAGTCATTGTTGCCTAATTTAGGATAGGTAGAGATCTCTAGGCTATTGAATTGAAATGGCGACCACTTGCTAGAGAATAGTTGATGACACTTGTTGAGGAAAACTCCTATTAATTTTGAAGTTGACAAAACCTTCTATGTTTTTTGTAAATCTGATACTTATTTTGAACTATTTTATTCCAGGTATGTATATATATTCTGGAAGCTCAGAAGGAAGTTTTTCAAACTTTACAAACTGGTTCATGTCTTATTGAAGACCTACATAATTTAAGTTCTGAGACTCAGATGCTGAAATTATTCAGATGTAGACGGAGAAATTTTTCAAAAGCAGACACAGAAGCTGAAATTTTTCAGATGCAGAACTCAGAACGAAAAATAACAGCTAGTGATATGGTATGGATTTCACAGAAGAAAAGCTTTGATTGTTTTAATCTCAATCAAATTGATTGACAATCAAAGATTACGACAAGCATGCATTACAATAGATAAAACTCTATTTATGGAAACTAAGATTCTGATTGTATGGGCGACCAGAATCAGCGGGATTCAGAATTTGTAAATCCAACGGCTACTCAATCATTTCTCTACAAATCTGTCCAAGGTGAAGATTGGAAAATAATCCTCTAAAAGCTGTCCAACGGCTAGCTTGGAAGCAGAGGAGTATTTAAGGAGATCAACAAGCAGCAGAAGGAACAACAGATTCAAGAATCAACAAGTCTAAAATCTGAGCATACTCCAATCATTTCTCTTGTCGTTCTGAGCAAAAAAATTAAGATCTTGAGAGTTACTTTGTAAGAGTGATTGTGTGAAATAGAGAGTCCTATCATACACGAGAGTGCTATCACTCAAAATATGTAAATTGCTCTTAATTACATAATGAAATCCAGTCGGTAGGCTATTAGCGCGGGAGAGTGGACGTAGGCTTGCTATAAGCCGAACCACTATAAACTTGTGTGTAGTTTTTCTATTCCTTATCTCTTTATTTACATTTTGCACATCAAGAGCATTGTCTATATAAACTGTCTTGAATCTAAATTTTATTCAAACTCAACTGTGTTCTTTTATTTCCGCATAAATTATCAAAAATTATTTAAGATCACCTATTCACCCCCTTCTAAGTGATCTTTTCTAGCTACATCAATTGGTATCAAAGCAGGTTGCTCATTTATTAAAGTGTTTTACTTCTGAGCTAACGATCTACATGGCTAGCTTTGGTGCTCCAGGGCTCATTGAAGGACAGAGTAACAACATACCACTATATTTTGATGGCAAAGAATATAGTGTCTGGAAGAATAAGAAGAAGGCATTCATAAAGTCGATTGATCATATGCGATGGGATATGATCATCAAAGAAGTCAATCCAAAATCTTTTGATTCAAAAGAAAAGACAGACGGAAGCAAAACTGCAGATCCTCTATTATCTCAAACTGAGATATCTAAAAGAGAAACTTTAGATTCCAAAGCAATTTATTCTCTCTATTGTGCTTTATCTCCTATTGAATATAAAAAATTGCTTCTTGTGAATCAGTTAAGGAAATCTGGGATACTCTTCACGCTACTTATGAAGGAACAGATCGAGCCAAGGAAACTCAAATCAATCTTCTGCTTGGTCAATATAAATCCTTCAAAATGAAGCCTGTAGAATTAGTTGCTGATATGTATAACAGGTTTGCTGACATAGTAAACGGTCTTGCATATCAAGGACAACCAGTCTCAGATGCTATGAAAGTCAATAAGCTACTGAGAGGACTGACAAATCAGTGGGATAACATCAAAACATCTCTTCGAGAGACACAAAAGATTAAGCCTCTATCAATGAATGAGTTAATTGGAACTCTTCAATCATATGAGACTGAGAAACGGAATGAGGAGAATGAATCCAGAGGTAATAAGTCAATTGCATTAAAGACTAACATTGATTCTGATGCAGATTCTGAAGATGAAGATATTGACGATGAAGAACTAGCTCTCTTCATAAAGAAGTATAAGAAGATGAAAATCAAGGGAAGAAACCTCAAAGGGAAGAAGCCCTTTGAGAAGAAGAAGTCCTTCGATGAATCAAAAAGATCAAAAGATATAATATACTTTCACTGTAGGAAACGTGGACATATCAAGTCAAATTGTCCACTTATGAAAAAGAAGACCAAATTTGAGAAAGCAAAAAAGGCCTTAAAAGCAGAAACCTGAAGTGATATAGAGTGCGAAGACAGTGATGAAAATATCTTAAATTTCTGTCTAATGGCAAAGTCAGATTCAGACTCAAATTCAGATTCTGATCCTAAAGTGGAAATTGAGGTTACCACAAAGAGAAAAAGAAAGTGGTACCTAGACAGTGGATACTCTAGACACATGACAGGAGATCCAAGCATATTCGTTGATCTACACAATCTAAATGGTGGAAAAGTTTTCTTTGGAGGAAATACTAAAGGAAAAATCGTTGGCAAAGGAACGATTGAAATTGGAGGACTTACAATCAATGATATTTCATTGGTAAAAGGACTTAACTACAATTTGATAAGTATAAGCCAACTATGTGATACAAGTTTCAGAATCAACTTTCAAGAAAATACATGCTCAGGAACAAGCAAAGATTCCTCCCAAACTTTCACAGGAAGAAGACATGGCAATATTTATCTTCTATATGTTAATCCAAACTCTACTCATTGCTTGATCTCAATCAAAGAAGATGAAGATCTGTGGCACAGAAGATTAGGGCATATCAGTATGAAACAAATCTCAAAGATCTCAAATAAGAAATCGGTTCAAGATCTGCCAAATTTGAAATACAAGAAAGCAGAATTATGCAATGTCTGCACTCTAGGAAAACAAGTAAGAAGCTCTTTTAAGTCTATACATTATGTTTCCACTAATTGTACTTTGCAGCTTCTTCATATGGATATGTTTGGACCAACTAGAACACAAAATATTGGTGGTAAGAAGTATTGTTTAGTTATTATTGATGACTTCACAAGATTTACTTGAGTGTTCTTTCTTGCTCATAAAAATAAAGCATTTTCATATTTTTCAAAATTTGCAAAAAGAATTCAGAATGAAAATGGCTATACCATTTCCTGTATTAAAACTGATCATGGGGAAGAATTTAAAAATCAAAATTTTTCAGATTTTTGTGAGGAAAATGGTTTTCAACATAATTTTTCTACTCCATATACACCTGAACAAAATGGAGTTATGGAAAGAAAAAATCATTTTTTTGCAAGAAATGGCAAGAACTCTGTTGATTGAAAGCAAGATTCCTTATCAATTCTGGACAGATATAGTTTTTACAGCATGTTATATTATCAATAGAGCTTTTCTTAGATCCATTCTTGAGAAAACCCTCTATGAGCTTTTCAAAGGTAGAAAGCCCAATATATCATATTTTCGTATATTTGGTTGTAAATGTTTTATACTCAAAAATCCAAATGACCGCTCTGACAAGTTTGATGAGAAAGCAGATAAAGGATTCTTCCTTGGATATTCTACTACAAGTAAAGCATACAGAGTCTTCAATAAGCATTCTTAGACTGTGGAAGAAACAATAAATGTAAGGTTTGATGAAAATATTCAGACTCACAAAGATGAATCTGAACTGTCTTCCAACATTCAAGAGTTATCAGAAGCTCAACAATCAGAATCTCCAAAGATCGTCGAATCTATAGAAAAAGGAAAAGAAGATACTATCAAGACTCAATCAGAACCTTCAGAGTCTGACGATATTCAGAAGGAAAAATTTGATAGAAACTGGAAGCATAAATCCAGTCATCCGAAGAACCTCATCATTGGAGAAATAGAAGATGGTATCAAGACTAGATCTAAGCATAAGGAGAACATTAACAACTTGGCATTGATATCAGAAATAGAATCAAAAGAAGTTGATGAAGTATTATCAGATGAAAGCTAGATCGAAGCTATGCAAGAAGAACTTTAGCAGTTCAAAATCAATCAAGTATGGGAGCTTGTGCCAAGACCCAAAAATCATCCAGTAATTGAAACAAAATGGATATTCAGAAACAAACTGGATAACAAAGGAAAAGTCACAAGAAACAAAGCAAGACTGGTAGCAGAAGGCTATTCTCAAGAAGAAGGCATAAATTATGATGAAACATATGTACTAGTTGCCAGGTTAGAAGCCATTAGGTTACTATTAGCTTATACTTGTTTTCATAACTTTAAATTATTTCAGATGGACATGAAAAGTGCCTTCCTAAATAGATCTATCAAAGAAAAAGTATATGTGAAACAACCACCTGGTTTCGAAGAATCAAGGAAGACTGATAATGTCTACAGACTCAAAAAGACCCTTTACGGTCTGAAACAGGCACCCAGAGCTTGGTACGAAAGGTTAAGTAACTTCCTTCTGCAAAATGATTTTACCAAAGGTAAGGTTGATACAACTTTATTCATTAAGAGAAAGGGTAAGGATATTCTACTTGTTCAAATTTATATTGATGATGTAATCTTTGGATCCTCTAATGAATTGCTTTGCAAGGAATTCTCTAAGAATATGCAGAACGAGTTCGAGATAAGTATGATGGGAGAATTAACATTCTTTCTTGACCTACAAGTAAAACAAACAAAAAATAGTACATTCATTTGCCAAGAGAAGTATGCCAAGGAGATTGTCAAGAAGTTTGGATTGCAAAATTACAAGAAGACAGACATTCCCATGTCTTAATCATTCAAGCTAGACAAAGATGAAAATGGTAAAAAGGTTGATCAGAAGGTATAAAGAAGCATGATAGGATCTTTATTATATTTTACTGCATCTAGACCTGACATACTTTTTAGTATTCGTATGTGCGCAAGATTTCAATCAGACCCAAAAGAATCTCATTTTTTCTCAGTAAAGAGAATAATCAAATACATTGGAACTTATCCAATGTTAGGTCTTTGGTATTCCAAAGATTCAGATTTTACTCTTACTGGTTATTCAGATGCTGATTTAGCTGGATGTAAAGTGGACAGAAAAAGTACTACAAGTACATGTCAATTGCTTGGGAATATGTTGGTATCATGGTACTCAAAGAAATAAAACACAGTTGCATTTTCCACAGCAGAAGCAGAATATGTAGCTTTGGGAAGTTGCTGTGCACAGATTCTGTGGATGAAGCAACAGTTACAAGACATTGCTATTGAAGAATCAAGTGTTGCAACCAAATGTGACAACACAAGTGCAATCAATTTGACAAAGAACCTCATTCTTCATTCTTGAGCTAAGCATATTGAAATCAAGCATCATTTTATTCGAGATCATGTTTAAAATAGTGATGTGAATATTCAATTCATTGATTCTAAAAATCAATTAGTTGATATATTCACAAAACCTCTTGATAAATCTTCATTTGAGTTCATAAGAAACAAACTGTGCATCACTTATCCATTTTCTTGAAGTGTTTGATAGATAGGAATTTTTCAGATTCAAATGTTCTCAGTCTGAACATTTTTTCAGATTCACAAAGAAAGATACGTCCTTTATTTAAATTTTGGTAGGTATATTTTTGGCATTTTTGGCAGGATATTTTCATAATCGTTATTTTAGGAAGCAAATCAGGTGTGTATTCTAATTTATCTGATTAATTGTGCTTATTATATTGTTATGATGTTATCATATTTGTTTGTGCTTCAAAAAATATATTTCCTTCCTACATATTTGGGATCTCTTTTTATATTTTCTAAAAGTAATCTTTTCTTTCCAAAACCTATCCCCCTCGTTATAAACCCGTTTTTCTCTTTTTCAAAATCCTATCGTACGAACTTTTTCTCTCCAAAACCTCTTGATACTCAGAGTCGTCTACTCTTCTTCCTTCTCCAAAGATCAAATCTTTCTGCTCTAAAAGTGCTCAAAATGCCTTTCAAGAGACGATTCTCACGTATTCTCAACCAAAACTCCAAGTCTACAGCACCAACAGAGTATATGGAAATCTCAGACTCGGAATCTGATCAGCATCAAGACGCTTCAGAGTTGACTCCACCTCAACGATCGTCGCCACCCAAAACGTCCGGTAAAATAGATTTTCATTTTAAGAGCATCAAGCTTGTATGAAAAGCTTATCAGAGGTTGAAGAGAAGTAATGCCTCTGCATCGATTTTGCATGACTATCTAAAATACAATGGGTTCCTCTCTGAAGAACATCTTATGCAAAACTACTCTCAGGTTTGCGCTAACACTGATAATGTTCTGGCCAGCTCTACACCAAAAGAGCCCTCTTCCAAAAAGGGTAAGGAAAAAGTCGGAGAATCATCAACACCCTTTGACAAAAAATTTGCTCAAATCAGCCCTAAAACCACCAGTGCAACCAAGTTTATTATTCCTGATGATGATGGTAAATTCTTTGATATTTTTCAAATGAAAGTTGGGATTGCATCTGGTATGTCAGGAACTGGAGGCTTATTTAGAAGCAATGAGCACAATACCTTCTATAAGTTGCTGCTTGCTCGAGGGGTCATGAACCATCGGACCGTAGATTTTGATTACTTTGAAAAGGCTGGAATTTCAATGAAGCATTTGTTTGCGAAATTGGGCATTTATGAGTTTTGTTTGCAATCTGCAAATGTCTATGTTGAACTGACTGCATACTTTTACTCTAATCTTTCCATTTTGTCACCCAACTGGATTCAATTCACTGTTGGTGACAAAAAGTTTGATTTAAAAGCGGCGGAATTGGCATTAATAATTGGAGCAAAACATTTCAAATTTACTCCACTGGAAGTGAGCCTCGAAGATGCTTCCAGGGTGACCTCAGAGAATGCAAACTTTGCTCAGGGCTTTAAAAGGCATCTTTCATATTCTGATCTGTCCAGAAGATCCATGATTTTACACAAGATCATTATCAACCGTCTGAAGCCCAAAGCAGTATCTAAGACTGACTTATCCAAGTCAGAAATTAAGCTTATCTGGGCAATCTTGAAAGATAAACATTTTTCTCTTCCCCATATCATCATTTTCCATATGTATAGAACATTACATAAGGACAAGGGGACAACTTTCATATGGTGCTCTTATCTCACGAATCTTTATGTTCCTCAAGATATCCATTTTTGATGAGATGAGCAAAACCCTTATACCTTGTATGTATGTTGGAGAAAGAATGCTTTCAAAAATGAAGCAATTTGATGATTTAAGGGAAAGAGTAAAAGGAAAGGATGCTCAATCTTCTAAAGCAAAATCTGTTGGAAAGACAAGTGTTAAAGAGACAGGGCAGAGAAAAAGGGCAGGATCAACAAGCAAGCAGACTGACTCTCCAACCCCACTAAAGGTGTATAGAAAGAAATGAAAAATTCTTCTGCATGATGAAAGTGATGAAGCAGAAGCAGAGCACCTTGGTACGGGCCATACTGATGGTCCAGAACATGTTTCTGAACCAACTCCAAACGTTTCAGAATTAATTCCTACATAACATGTTTTTGAAGATCATGCGCCTGTTCAGAGGGAGATTCCAAAAGCAGCAACAACAACAGGGTTCAATCAGTCTGAACAAGAAAATGTCCAAGAACAGCCCTCAGATAATGAGACCATTCTCTCTCTTCTGCTCGAGATCAAGGACAAGCAAGCTGCACTTGAACAAGATGTGAAGAACCTACACAAAATTGTTGAGGAAAATAACAAAACTCAACATCTTCAAGCAGCTAAAGATAAAACAGAACTTGAAAAGGCTATTGCTCTATGTTCAACCAACATGGACAAAGCTGTAGGAGAATGCACTTTGAAGATCAAGGAAGCTGTTTTCATTCTGGAAAATTTTCAACTAATTCGAACCCCTTCGAAAAGATAGCCTGTTTTTCAACATTTCTCCCAAAACCATCTATTTTTCATCTGGTCTATAATATTTCTAACAATGCTTGCTAGACTGTTTGATTGCTTAATATCAATGATTTATTCTCTCTATTATTTTTTGCTGTTGACAAAAAGGGTGAGAAATTATATGCAGATTTGCCATACTAACATTAAATATGCAGATCATATACAGGTTATATACAGAGGAAGAAAAAGACACAGACCTCAATAGAGTTTGCTCTTTCAATTTCAATCTATATTTCATGCGCTTAATATACTTATTTATTTCAAATTGATTCAATCTGCAAGGAAGTTTTGTCACCATCAAAAAGGGGGAGATTGTTGAGGAAAACTTCTATTAATTTTGAAGTTGACAAAACCTTCCGTGTTTTTGTAAATCTGATACTTATTCTGAACTATTTTATCCCAGCTATGTATATATATTCTGGAAGATCAGAAGGAAGTTTTTCAAGATTTACAAACTGGTTCATATCTTATTGAAGACCCACATAATCTAAGTTCTAAGATTCAGACGCTGAAATTATTTAGACGCAGACGGAGAAATTTTTCAGAAGCAAACGCAGAAGCTGAAATATTTTAGAAGCAGACACAAACGCAAAAATTCTTTAGACGCAGAACTCAGAATGAAAAACAACAACTAGTGATCTAGTATGGATTTCACATAAGGAAAGCTTTGATTGTTTTAATCTCAATCAAATTGATTGACAATCAAAGATTACAATAAGTATGCATTACAATGGATAAAGCTCTACTTATGAAAATCAAGATTCTGATTATATGGGCGACCAGAATCAGCGGGATTTAGAATCTTTAAATCCAATAGCTACTCAATCCTTTCTATACAAATCTGTCCAATGTGAAGATTGGAAGATGATCCTCTGAAAACTGTCCAACGGCTAGTTTGGAAGCAGATGAGTATTTAAGGAGATCAACGAGCAGCAGAAGGAACAACAGATTCAAGAATCAATAAGTCCAAAGTCTGAGCATACTCCAATCACTTCTCTTGTCGTTCTAAGCCAAAAATTAAGATCTTGAGAGTTACTTTGTAAGAGTGATTGTATGAGATAGAGAGTCCTATCATACATGAGAGTGCTATCACTCAAAATATGTAAATTCCTCTTGATTATATAGTGAAATTCAGCCGGTAGGCTGTAAGCGTGGGAGAGTGGACGTAGGCTTGCTATAAGCCAAATCACTATAAACTTGTGTGTAATTTTTCTATCCCTTATCTCTTTATTTACATTCTGCACATCAAGAGCATTGTCTATATAAACTGTCTTGAATCTGAATTTTATTCAGACTCGACTGTGTTCTTTCATTTCCGCATAAATTATCAAAAATTGTTTAAGATCATATATTCACCCCCTCTAGGTGATCCTTGCTAGCTACATCAACACCTAGTGTAATAGTCAAGTCTAACTGCTGGGATAATTATCTAAAAAGTCATAAACTTATTGTACGGCGGTCAATTCAATTCTAAATCTTTCAATTATTCTTATATAGTCCTAAACCTTTTGGTGGTTCGCCAATGTAGTCTTTCTAGTCAATATTTGTTGGGAATCACTGACGCAGATGCCAGCCGGCCTACATGGCATGACCAGCGCTGATATAGATGATTTTTGGAATTTTTTTAAAAAAAATTCTAAAATTTTCCTTTTTTTTTCTTTCTTTTTTTCCTTTTCTTTTCGATAGTGACCATTCTCAGGCGATGGCCAGCGATTGGCCATAGTTGATGGCTGGCAAGGGAGGCCCTTGCTGCCCATCGCTTGAGATCGTCCATTGGTGAAAAGAAAAGGAAAAAACAAAAGAAAGGAAAAAAAAGAAAAATTCGGAAATCATCCATGTCATCGCCAGCCATGTCACGCCCTGCGTCCAAGTCAGCAATGTTTGGCAAAAATTGACCAGAAGGATTAAATTGGCAAATCATTATAAGGTTTAGCACTTAATTGGCAAAATTGAAAGATTTATATATGAATAAATCACCATGCGATAAGTTTAGGACTTTTTAAACAATGTTCCCTATAACCATCAATGTGGTGACCAATCAAAGGTGATTGTGAATAACCTCACAAGACCTTGGACCAACGATGGGGAACTTTCCCTCAAGCAAATCTCTAACATCCTCATTGGTGTTTGTCGATATACAAAATGATACTCCTCGACTTGACATGTGATTTTGTATATTTCTATTCCTTCGCCACTAAGAAATCTGTTAAGACTTGCACCTTCTCCGAGCCCTCTTGCCTCAATGGTTGATCCCTGCTCATCACATTGACAAGGGTCGAGTCCAATCCTCGAAAAGGAGTATTCAAGTATAACCGCTTCAAGGGGATACGATTTTTTTGTTAGGTTTCATTGCTTATGAATAACATTATAAGGTCTCGATGTAATATGGATCTTCAAATGTCGTCCACGCTAAGAGAGAGAGAGAGAGAGAGAGAGAGAGAGAGAGAGAGAGAGAGAGAATTGCAAGGGGCAAAGGCTTGGGTATGGTGATGACACATGTGGTCACCTATGAGTAGGCTAGAGAGAGAGAGAGAGAGAGAGAGAGAGAGAGAGAGAGAGAGAGAGAGATTTGAAAATGGATACTCCGTCAAGAATCCATGCTGAAATAAAAATCATACATGTTCGTGCACACACGCGCAGACACACATTATATTTTCCCAGATCGGGCCAAGAATGGTTTGCAAGCTTGAGCTTTTTAAATAAATAATGATATAAATGGTCTACAAATTTTAGTCTAATGTCCTTACCAAAAAAAAATTTTAGTCTAATGTGGTCCCTAAACTTTAGCATAAATACAGTATCGTCCCTGAATTTCTAATTTGTATATGATCGTAAACTTTTGATAAATGTTCAAACTAAT
Organism: Syzygium malaccense; assembly: GCA_031216405.1. Taxonomy (NCBI): domain Eukaryota; kingdom Viridiplantae; phylum Streptophyta; class Magnoliopsida; order Myrtales; family Myrtaceae; genus Syzygium; species Syzygium malaccense. Next base: position 37,241,435 of record CM062263.1, on the reverse strand, counting down.
CCCTAGACTATATGAATATATCCAATGTTATCCTTCCATTAATTAAGTTCGGGGACAATATTAAATATTTCATAGAGTCTGGAGACTAGTTTGAACATGTACCAAAATTTAAAAAGCTACATTGAACAAATTAAAAGCTGAGGGACAATATTGCATATTAGGCTAAAGTTTAGGGACCATATCGAACAAATTAAAAGTTCACGGATTACATTGCACATTTCGTCAAAGTTTAAGGACTATTCGTATCACTTTTCCTTTTGTAAACTCAATTAATTATTTAATGAAGAATATTAAAAAAAATTAAATAATTTTGTTCAAATATTAATATAATAAGAAACTTACATGAGGAAAGTTAATAAAAAAAACCTTATTCAACTAAACATGAATGAAATACGAGTATATCTTCAAATAATTTGATAGAACAAATTACACATTCAAGTGCTGTAGGGACGATTATACACAAACTACATCCAATAGAATGTCTAATGAATTTGGTGTCTTGGACGTTGTCCCCATCATGTTTTGGAAGATAAATTGTCGTCGTTGTCATCTTGTTCATGTTGAGCACGTTTGGCTGGAGTCAATTCTTATAATAAACAATTACGCCTGTAAACAGTGGTTTTCACATTTTTCGTGGTTAAGCTGCACCTATTGTCTTCCATGGGCTAGTACTATACGTGGACCCATATCATATCATAGATACCTAGCCATAGTGTAAAAAATTGAGAAATATGAAGTTGTGCTCTTTCACCATTTTAGAGTTTGGATTTTGTCTTTGCCAACTCTTTTAATATAATTGGAGTAGATTTTTTTTTTAGGTTGAATTGGAGTTCAAGTATATCTTTGACTCATTGGTAGATGAATATGAAGAGCTTGCAGAAGGCTATGGCCCTTTTGCGGTGTTCTTATTGCAAAGCTAATACCAAACAGGGCACTCCTCAATGAGGGCGCCTTATTTGTCCTTGCATGGAATTCATCATATCAAATCAACTGGTATATACAGAGCGTATAAATTCTATCGCTAATTCCTTGCCATATTTCTCATATTTTGACGGTCACATTTCATGCATCATGCGAAAATATTAACTTACGTAAGCGTTCGATGACCAAACATCATCAACTCAATGGCCGTTAGCAACACAATTCACATTATTCATAAGGCTAATCCATAAATAAGAAGTTAAAGAGACTCAAAAGTTATCCTTCAATAACATATACACCAACGCTGACCTTTCTCTTTGTACAGCGACATGCAATTTCTGATATTTGTTATCCGTGAAATGGGCCTTAAGTGAGGTTGCAAAAGCTTTCTGCACATACTAGATGAAGCGGGGATATTCGGAGAAGCCAAAGGGTTGCTCGGCCGTAAGACAATAAAATGCAAGCTCCCATTGATTCCTCGCCTCGTCTTACTTGAACGAACTTCTTGTTTGCGACGTTGTTTTTGAAGAGCTCCCCTTGCCGCTAGACATCTCTACATCGTGTCTTGTTTAGTGCCTCCTCAAGTGCCCATCCCTCTTGACAATTTGTCTAATATTTTGTGGCCACATTCCGTGCAAACGACCATCTTGACATCACTTGCATCGATCTTGAGCTGGAATGTCCTCTGGGCATCAGGCGTTCTTCTTTGTCTAGCCATCGCTACAGTTGCTTCGTGGGGTTGTCGTGTCTCGTCGTCATCGAATTCCACTTGTTGCAAGGGCAGAGCCGGCCCGTAGACATCATCGTGGAACTCACTAAACAAGTCCCACAGCAATGCACGATGAAGTCCACATGGAGTTGGGATGATAAAAAACGATTGTCGTTATTCCTACTGTTGTTCTTATTTTCATTGTGATATTTAGAGCGTGATTAAATTTTTGTAAGGAGAAATTAAATAAATGAAATTGACAAACGGTTCTAGAGATAGAAGTGTTAGGAAGTGTTAATTGAGTGAGATTGAGGAATGGTGAAAAATGAGAGTGGGAGGGGGCAAATTTATAGAGGGAAAACTTTTAACTGTCACTAATCTTAATTTCTTTCTTTGGGCCTTGGCCGACTAATGGGCCGGCATCGGTCACTGGATCAATAACCCAATTTGTTGGGCTGATTTCATGTTGGGCCCGAGTAGCCACTGGACGATTTGGCCTCATAAAAAAATTTGAACTTGGGCTGGCCCATTAGGGCCAATGCACTTGGCTCGGCCCAAATTGCCACTCAACAGATCGTGCACAACTAGTCGCTAAATGAAGCGGGCCCATGGCATGGGCCCAATCATGTCGGGCGGGCAAATCCATTAGACTGTGTTTGGTTGTCCGGATTTCTAAACATGATAGGACTGGATAGGATAGGATAAGAAATCCTGGGATTTCTTTATATCCTATCCACTGTTTGGTGGACTACGAATTTAAAATCGGATAGAATAATTTTTTTTTTACTATTCACAGGTCCAGAGGAGTCGGTGATGGAAAAAAAGTCAAGAAATTTTTTTGGTGAAAGCGCACAAGGTATAGAGATGAAGATGACGGTAAGTGGAGCGTAGGGTTTCTAAAAAAATAGGCATTAGAAATCCTATCCAGGTCTATCCCACCCCCTTAGATTTTTTTAGTCGGTCTATATCCGACCTTATCCTGTCTTGGACCACCACCAAACATAGGATAGGATAAAACATATTCTATCCTAGCTTTTATCCGGTCGACCAAACGCAACCTTAGTCTTTCCTAAGTGTGCTAACCATAGTGACGTGCACAATAGACACGTCAGTTGAGCCAAATAGACACCATGTATTTAAACAAAATCGATGTAGCCTGATTAAGGTTTTGATTCATTCTTTTCAGATAATAGTGAAAACCAAAGAATCTAGCCCTAAGTTGAGTTCGCAAATTAGGATTCCATATTGTTGATTTAAGCTAATTTGCGGAGTTCAAGCAAATCGTGAAGTTCGATTAGAATGTTGGTGGGTTTCCAAATTATCGATTTCGCAAAGAGTCGGAGCAAATAACCACTATAATCAACACGATTTGTTTCGGCTTAGGTGACCTATCACATGACTGTCATTAGCCAATGAACTTCTTGGACGGAAAAGTCAAAGGTGGATTTTTTTTCCATCACTCAAGAAAAATACATGCTTAAGCTTGCGGATGTCATTATTTGTACAGTAAAAGTTCGTGCTTTCTTTTTGGGTCGTTTGAAAGTGGTGTTATTTTTATTTGAAGTATGACTTTGGAAGTTTTATATGTCTTTCCCAACATCAAGCGCAATAGAGTTTGTTTACGTAGCTCTCCCTTTGCTGGGTCTTAAAATTTAGTCCTTCCCTCTTGCAATGGCAAATCACGAGCTGCATCTTATTTAATCTCTACATAAAATCCTATTAGCTAATTCCTGAACTCCCCCGATCAATCTTCTGGTCCTCCAAATATTCTTTTCCTCCAAAAGTCCTCTTAAGCCTGCCTTTTCTGTTGTCTGTTCTGCTAATAGAACATCTTTCTTTAGTTTTCCTTTTTTAAGTGGGTCAGATTATGTCAATCAGAAAAGAGCCAGTTGGTGGGCACTCCTGTTTAATCTATTCTATTACTGTTTATTGGTTTTGTCCAGGAGAAGTTATCGTGAGCTCAGCTCTTTGTGAGAAACAAGAAAGATAAATTGAGGAATCTATGTGCAAATGTTTTCCTATCAATAGGTTCGAGTTTTCCTGCCTCTTGTCCTTCATGATTCCTATGCTTTGCATCTTATACTTTTGGCTTAACAATTTGTTATGGGAGCATCCGACTTAACTCCATCAACAAATTTAGCACCGGCGATGTTCATTCAAGCAAAAATAGATTTAAGTCATAACTTGCTTCAATGGATCATCGATGAGAAGACTATCAATTGAGTTACCGATTAAAGTTATCGGTACGCCAGTAATTACCGATTAAAGTTATCGATATACCATAATACTTGGCGATTTCAAAGCGAATCAACAACTTATTAATGGGAGACTGTTTTGAGCAATTTCTTATGATAGATGATGATTTCCTAAGGTGATTTTAGTTAGGGCTAGAGCACGAATTTTGGGATATGAACCACAAGCTGAAGAGTCAAGATTTTAAGTCTCCATATCTTTATTGCACTTCATAGTTCTTAAGTTTCATCAATGCATTTCTGAATTCCTAGGTCTTTATTATTCTTAATTGTTATGTAAGTTTCAAGAGTCAAAGTCCTTAGTTACTAGGTAGTTAACTGCTTTCTAGTTCCCATGTCTCTTTAATATTTGCCTATTTCCTAAGTTTTAGTCCCTCTATATATTGAGGAGTGTTCTCCATCGTGATGCAGACGAGTCGAATGAATGAGAATTCTTCTTCGTGAGTTGAGTTAATTATTCAATTTTTTTATCCAAGTTTATTGGTGGTGAATCAAATATTTCATTATCCTTGGCTGGTGAAGCAATCATTTACGCTTGGTGGTGAGTTGCCATCTATCTCGGTTCTTTATCCTTGACTGGTGGCTTTCGCCTTTACGCTTTGGTGGTGAATCATCAATATCTTTCGTCCTTTATACATTTCAATTCATTATCACCCATACACGCGTCCATGTACATAACCAGAAAAATCTCCCATTCCCAGCATGCACGTATCAAGTTGGTATTAGACTTAAGGTTGAATTCGTTTTGAGTGATTCCTTCTGTTTTCCAACTCATTTTCAACATGGATGAACCAGTTCCAAGAGGTTTTACTTTGGAGCAAGCACACAACGAAAGACGAGACCATGCCATTTAGAATCTCCAGTAACAAATGGAGTGAGTTCTCAACCTCCTAAAAGATTCGGCGAGGCAAGGACAACCAACAATCATGCCTGTCATCATCATCTTCGCCATTGATACTTGACTCGTGAGCATCGTAGCACCACAACCATTGCAATGCCTCTATCTCTCTGTCTCTCTCTCTCTCTCTCTCTCTCTCTCTCTTCATCCACTCGGATCTTCAAGTGGATTGAACGACCACTTCCCAGTACTTTAATGACTATGATGTGTTGCGAAATGATCAAGCAATCGGGAAGAATAATGGAATTAGACTTTGAGATGTGTTTACACTCTCTTTAAGGAATTATTTGCCCCACAACACTGCTAAAACTTACTGGCAAAAATCCTTCATGATACAACAAAGTCTTGGAATGAGAACATATAGCAATTTTGGTATTTGTGCAAGAACTCTCAAAAGGGAAACAATTTGAAAGAAGGTTGTATATCTCTTGAAAGAAAAGAAAATGGAAATTTAAAGTATTGAACCGGAAACTTTGAATATAAAACAGGGAACTGCTACTAAGTAACCATTAAGTGGGACAATGCACCTCTTCATTATTTTTGTAAACAAACTACCAACAATCGTTTACTTTGTTTGTAAAACAAATTGCAAAAACAATAAGTAAAAAATATACATACAAAAGGGTTTCTTTACTGGTGATTTTAATCAAAGATTTTCAACCCCCTTTCTCTTGAGGTCAAATTTACCACTTCTCTTGGTGAAACCTTTGTAAAGAAATCAACCAAATTTTTACTTGACCTTGCATAGACAATTGTTATGATACCATCCTAAATCAATTATCTCACATACTCATGTCTTAGACTAATATGCGTATACTTGCCATCATAAGTGCTACTACAGGCTTTTACTAAAGTAGCCTAGCCTAACTATCACAATTGATAGAATATAAGAGGCATAGGACTAGATCATAATTTGATGTTCAACAACAAATTTATAATCATTCAACCTCTTTCCCAATTGTTGCTAAAGTAATGAATTCAAATTCCATCATTGAGTGAGTTATGCATATTTGTTTCTTGCTCCCCCCAAGATACAATACATCCACTCAACGTAAAATTCCATCCGAAAGTGGAATGTTAATTACCCACACTTGTAATCCAACCAGCGTCGATGTATCCTTCTAATACAACCAGATGGTCATTATAAGACAATCCCAAATTTTTAATTCTCTTAAGATAACAAAAAAATTCTGATAACAGCAATCTAATGTTTTATACTTGGATTACTAGTATATTTACTCAACTTACACATGGAAAAAGTTCTGTTAACTCTAGTATAATGTATTGCATACATTAAAGATACCGCTCTACTAGTATTATAATTAAATTTAATACTGAAGTTAAATGGAGTATTTATTTCTTTGAAACTAAGATGTTTAAATTTATTAAACATATTTTAAATGTAATCAATTTGGCTCAAAGAACAACCCTCATTGTGTTTTTTTAACTTTAATACCCAAGATAATATCTACTTCACCTAAATTTTTCATTTTAAACATGGAAGTGAAATACTTGTCAGTCTCAATGACGCCAATCATATTGGTTCAAAAAATAAGCATATCATCAACGTATAAGCAAACTAAAACATCATAGTCTTTAGCGAACTTAGAATAAATACACTAATAATATTATGCTTGAAACCATTAGACAATATGATTAAATCAAAATGTTCATGCTACTGCTTAGGAGCTTGCTTAAGCCCGTAAAAAAGATTTAACCAATTTACATACTTTCCTTTTATTTCCAGGAAGAACAAAACCCTCTGATTGTTCCATGTAAATTTTCTTATTTAAATCTCCATTTAAGAATGTAATTTTGACATCCATTTGATGAACGCAAGGACAATAAATGGATGCTAAAGTAAAAAGAATTTGAATAGACGTTATACGTTCTACAGAAGCTTATGTATCAAAATAATATATTTCTTCTTTTTGTCTACACCACTTGGCCACAAATCTAGCCTTAAACGCTTGGATAGAACTATCGGAATTATATTTTCTTCTGAAAACCCATTTGCACCCAATCGGTCTACATCTTTTGGTAAATCTGTTAACACCTAAGTATTGTTGAATATAATTGATTCCATTTCATCATTTATAGTTTCTTTCTAAAAAGAAGCATCTCTAGAAGACATAGCATCACTAAAACTTTTAGGATCATCTTCTAGACCTAATACTAAAGGATATTTATTTAACACAGTACTATCAAGCGTCACTTAAATAAGAAGATGAAACACAAAAAAGATGATACTTACGCTAAGTCAGCCAACGCGTCTAACTTGATCACGGCCTTCCTCTCGGGCAGTTCAAGGCATGAATAGTGCATTATTGTTTCCTTAAGCGTGTGCTTCCTGCTTTTAACATCATTGTCCCACAAGATGCTCTTCTCCGCAAGTTATCAGCACCATACTGAGCAGCAAGCAACCTGAAAGGCAACGTCTTAATGCGAACCACAGGAGCGAGAACATGCTTATTCTCGTACTCCATATTCGCAAACGGAGACACCGCGGACTAGACCAATTCTTACTCCTGGAAGTCACGACCATACCGACGTCTTGATGCATGACTTTGATTGACTTTGACTTCATTGTTGCACAGATAATTCCTTAAAATTATTGAAAAAAAATCGAGCAATCGGGAAAAGGAATGGAATCAGACTTAGAGGCGTGATAATACTCTTTTTAGAAATATCCTACGGAATACAATAAAATCTCAGAATAAAAATACCATATAACAAATTTGTTATTTCTTCAAGAGCTCTCAAAAGGAAAACAAATGAAAAAGAAGGCTATATATCTCTTGAAAGAAACGAAAATGCAATTAAAAGTATTGAATTAGAAATATTGAATATATAATAGCGAAATTATGTCTCAACAGATATGACTTTTCAAAGGTAACATCTCTATGAAATAACCGCTAAATGAGACAATGCACCTCGTTTGTTTTGTAAACAAATTACCAACGTGATGTACTATTGACAGAAGGGTGAAGGCAACCTCACCGTGGTGGTCGCCAAGGGACCACCATGCCGTGGTCTCTCTCTCAATTGAAATGGGCTAGATTTGGATCATTTTCTCCACTCTTGCTAGATCTAGATTGTTGATAGAGTCGAAGAACGCCACAGTCAGCAACCACTTCAAGTTGGTCATTGTCCTCGGGCAAAAGCTACCACTGTTGTTACGGTCAATATAGTGGTCATGCCCTATGTATATGCACTAAACAATTGATTTATAGTTTATTTTCGTATCTAATATAGTATTTGGTCGATTACCAAGAGACAGAATAAAAGAGATCGATATTATATCCTATCTTGATCTATTCGGCTAAATAATTTGGACGATCAAATGCAACGAAGATAAAAAGCTCCTGACTCGTTACTAGCTCGCCCCGAAAAAGTGAAATAGGACAAGTTGAACACGAAACTGCTTTAAATCATCCTTCCTAAGCTCAAGAGCAAAAGTCAAGTGGTACCATTTGTTCAAGATTTAAAAAAAAATTAAAATGATAAAAAAGAGCAGGCCATAAAGGTCAACAATATCATGCCCGCTGCTAAGGACATTAACTGCTTTACCAACTTTCCACATTTCACAGATTTTGCAAGGAATCCACCAATAATGAGGATACATGCAATAAATGAAAACTTACTCAGCAATTATGTTAAGCGAATTCACAGCATCATGAATTTGATTTACGTTGTGGGCGAATATCTAAACTTGTACCACTTTACATCTTGTCTAGAAAGATTTTTTTACTGCTAACATCTTGATGGAGCTGTCGGGACGGGTTTGTTAACCTCATCGATAGCTACAATTACACCTATTCTTTATAAAATCGATGATGTTAACGAGTATCTTAGGAGCCTTGCTATAAAATTATCGAAACTTTACGGTCTTCAGTACATCAGTTGTTCTCGTCTCATATACAATCAATGCGTTTGAATTATTTCAATTAAAGTATACTGAGCAAAGCCCCCTAGCACAAATCATTAACAACAGTGGCATCTCTGTGATTTAAGGGATTGGCTCCCCAATCCCCACTTGCAAGAAGAACTGACCACTCCCAACGGCCGCAAGAAGGGACCAGTTCCCTCGAGATTAGCCAGATTCTCAGTGCTTTTGACGGCTCGATGCCACTCACTCTCTCTCTTTCTCTCTCTACTGTGGCTTGCATCGTAGGGTCTACACTTATAATCATACGTCAAATTCGTCTACATTTATATCATATATCGAATTCTTTCAAGATTCACTTAATTTGACATGACAGAGAGAGAGAGAGTGAGAAAGAGAGAGTGAGACAGAAAAGGTCGAAAAGTGAACTCTCTCTTCCCTCTTCTCTCCATACGTCCCGCGCGTACTTCTCCTCTCGGGTCTCGGTTTAACACTAATTGCGCTCATCTTTACGAAAATGCGCGTGTTAGGTCCACAGTAGAACCTAATAACTCCAAAAGAGTAAAGTAAAAGACAACGCCCTCCTCTGTTCTTCTTCTTCTTCTTCTTCTTCTTCCCCTCCTTGGGTCGTGCATAATGTTGCTTCGCACGAGCTACATTGTGCTAACATGGCTTCTCAGCTCCGCATCTCCCGCTATGATGGCAATGCTCAACCTCACACTCCCCGGCCAGCACCCAGATCCTGAATCCGTCGTCCACGATGTGCACAGGCGCGTTCCTGCTCCGTCTTTTCTTTGTTGTGCTGCTTTAAGGCCTTCCGGGCTCTGTTTTTGGCCTCTTTTCTTCAGAGGGGCTGCGTCTGAGTTTGGTGATGTGAAAGACAAGCTCAAAGCTTGGTTCTATTTCACCCTCACATGCCGGGTTGTAGCTGCATTGGTCTTGCATTCTTGTTTTTCTTTTCCCGATTTTTCGAGCTTTATTTTGGGATGAGGTTCTCATTTAGGGTTTAAGTCATGATTCTGAGAGAATGTGTCCCTTTCACCTCTCAGAATCTACTGAACTTCTTGTTCCATAGTTGGGTCTCCACAAGGCGAAAGACCAACTAGCACTGGCCTGAGAAGCACACCTCTTCAAGAAATGCGTGTTCATGTGCTTTACTCTGTCTCATTTTCCATGAAGAAAAATCAAACCTTTTGCTGCATTTCGTGTACCCATTTGTCAAATAACTGTGTTTTAAGCTCCTGTATTGTCATCTTTCTTGATTTTCGCTTTACATTTTACAGCCACCATCAAATAATTTTCTTGTGCCTGTTCTAGTAAGTCAAGTAAAATCACTTTGTTTAGACAACAGTAGCTACATTGTCTTCTTTTTGAATTATTTTTTGAAAATGCACAGGAGAGTGAATGATTCCATGGCTAGAAGGCAAATGCTGGAAACGATGGACGGCGAGGACGCCTCGTGCGTGACCGGCAACCCGATCGACGACTGCTGGAAGTGCGACCCGGACTGGGCCAACAACCGGCAGCGGCTCGCCGACTGCGCAATCGGGTTCGGCCAGTACGCGCTCGGCGGCAAGAACGGCGAGATATACATCGTCACCGACTCGTCAGACGACGACGCCGTGAACCCAAAACCGGGAACCCTGCGGTACGCGGTGATCCAGGAGGAGCCGCTGTGGATCGTCTTCCCGGCCAACATGCTGATAAGGCTGTCGCAGGAGCTCATCTTCAACAGCTACAAGACCGTGGACGGCCGCGGGGCGAACGTTCACATCGTGGGCGGCGGATGCATCACCTTGCAGTACATCAGCAATGTCATCATACACAACATCCACATCCATGATTGTCATCAGTCAGGTAAACGAATGAAAACCAATGGATTGATTTTTTGTGCGCTTCTTGGGTCATCAATCTTAACCTTTTCATGTTAAGAACAAGCTCACAGTGACAAAGGTTTGTATTTAACAAGAAAGTCTAGATACTCGTGATGATTAAAACAAAAGTAAGCATACGATAGAACACCCCAACAGTGAAAAGTAGGACAAGTAGAAACATCATTTCTATGCTAATAATGAAGGTTTTGCCCTGTGATTGGGGTAAGTTCAGATGAATTGGCAAATGTGCCAGGTTGGGGAAAATGGACTGAGGTTTCTGTTGACCTTTTCGACATGAGGGTGCGACTCAAGTGGCCGATGGGGCCCTATGCCATCGCATCAAATGCTGAATTGCTGATGACCATACTCGTAAATTTTCGTGTTTTTTTTTCGATTTGAGACTATATTTGTAATCGTTGGAAAGGACAAAATAGAAATTGAGGACATGAATTGTCTTGGTTTGGTCTCTGTTGCTATATAGGTACATGAGACTTCTGTAAATTTGTCAGATCGTTTAGGAACCGGACCATTTTTAGATTGAGTTAGGCTATGCCTTCACCAACTGTTCAAATGTGCACATTTTTGTCAAGCCTAGCTAGGGCCCCCACACAAGGCATCCCAGGAACGAACACTCAATGGTGTTCTGAAAAGAGAGTAAAGTTGATTGCGGGTAGATAGTGGCATTGTAAAATTTGAATTGTGAAAAAAGTCTTGTTAACGAGCGCTTTTGTTGCGAACTTTGGCAGGGGAGGCTAATGTGCGGTCGAGCCCGACCCACTGGGGTTGGCGGACGCTGTCGGATGGGGACGGGATATCAATATTCGGGTCGAAGGACCTATGGATCGACCACTGCTCGCTGTCGCACTGCAAGGATGGGCTGATCGACGCGGTCATGGGGTCCACGGCGATCACCATCTCCAACAACTACTTCTCCCACCACAACGAGGTGATGCTGCTCGGGCACAGCGACCAGTACCTGCCGGACTCTGGCATGCAAGTCACCATTGCCTTCAACCACTTCGGCGAGAACCTGGTGCAGCGCATGCCCCGGTGCCGCCGCGGCTACATCCATGTTGTCAACAACGACTTCACGCAATGGGAGATGTACGCCATCGGCGGCAGTGGCAGCCCCACCATCAACAGCCAGGGCAACCGTTACATAGCCCCCTCTAACCCTAATGCCAAGGAGGTAACAAATCTTCCTTTTAGTATCTCTCACACACGCACACACACAAAAAGTACTTCTCCACTCTATTTTTTCTATGGAAATGATTTACAATGGCCTATTGTTTATCTTAGGGAAAATAATAAGAATAGTCCTCGAATTTTGATCCAATATATAATGTGATATTTGAACTTTTAATTTATTCAATGTAATCCGTAAATTTTTATCCAATGTGCAATGTGGTTCTTGAACTTTTAATTTATTCAATATCGTTCTTGAACTTTTGGTACTATGTTCAATTTAGTCCCTAAACTATTTGAAAATGGTCAATGTGGTCCTTTCATCAATTCAAGTTCAGGGACCACATTAAATATTTTCGTATGGTTCAGGGACTATATTGAATATGTACCAAAAAGCTCAGAGAATGCATTGAACAAATAAAAGTTCAGGAACCACGTTGAATATTAAGCTTTAGGAGACCACGTTACACATTGAATTAAAATTCAGGATTGTTTGTGTCATTATCTTTTTATCTTATACATTAGTTTTATTTTAAATTTTGTTTGTTGGGAGTTCTTTTTTGTCTCATTCCCCATTCACTGGAATTTTTCTTTTTATTCTTTTTAGGTTTGCGATTTCTTAAAAAATAAATGTTTATATTTATATATGATATATTATTCGCCGCAAAGCCGTAAATCAAGCTCTCTTTTTTGTCGTCAAGGTGGGTTTCACTTTTCACATGGAGCCAGAAAAGTGTCACCCCATTATAACGGGCGGGGGGGGGGGGTGGGGAAAGAAAGGAGAAGTTTTCAAAACCCTAACTTGACGGCGAGCACGCAGCACGATTGGGTCATCAATATTGATAGTTGAGAGTTAATTGGATTAACGTTTTCCACACAAGTTGCTTTTCATCATTTTTGTATGAATTCTTATGCTTTATAAATTAGAATCACAATCAAATTGATGATCGCTAATGTAAGTTCTGTAATACAAAATAATACGTGGACTATGCAGCCTATAAAAGTTCAAAATCAAGGGATTAACCCAATTTAAAATTATTTTCTCGACGGCTAAGCTTACCTCGTTGGATTGAGTTAGATTCGATTTTTTCTGACGAGGGTATTACACTATTTGCCCCTAGGTGACAAAGCGCGTGGACACGGACCATTCGAAGTGGAGGGACTGGAATTGGAGGTCGGAGGGGGACATACTGGTAAACGGTGCCTTCTTCGTGGCATCGGGTGAGGGCTTGGAGGTCAAGTACGAGAAGGCATACAGCGTCGAGCCCAAATCGGCAGCTTACATCGATCTCATCACTTGGCATGCCGGTGTTCTCGGCGTCGGCGGCAGGTACTCTACCCCTCATTCCATTCTCCCGATTCACTCTCTTTCTGTTTTGGTTCATTTCACATATGGGTCCTCGAGCAGATATTTTTATTGTCTTTTACATATTACAATGCTTCATTTTCGAATCATGACAAAATGCACGTAATTAGGACAACTTCAATCTTCCTTGCGTGCGCCCATAACTTTGCTTCTTTTCCTTTCTCTCTCTCTTCTTTCGCCTTTACTCTTTTCTCTACAGTTGCCTCGACCGGCTGAGAGCTTTTGGGCCCTCAATGAACCACTAAAAAGTAAACCCAAGCAAGAAAATCATGTTGAGTGGACATTATCAATATAAGCATATGCATCTGTTAGGGTATTTCCTTTTTTCAAGGCTGCGCAACACTTGGGTACGATTCTGTTCTTGCCCCAGACTGAAAGTTTGGATGAACATGGGTCCACCACCTATGTTCAGGGCTAATTTTCCGGATTATTGGGCTTTTTCGTCCTATAAACTCACTTTCACCTCCATCCTTCTCTTTGTAAATAATCACTTGTTAACAAAGAAGAGCTGTCGTTTTGCATGTAATCGGTAGAGTAATGAATTTGCGTGTCTGTGTTAGATGCATGACACCGAAATGCATATAAGTAAGGCAAAATTTGCTGTGTATTTCAAGAGCACCCTTCAAGAGAATACATGACACAGTAGAAGCATGAACAGATTTGTGGGTGTGAGAAATGATATTTTCACCTGTGTGTGGACAATTGGCAAGAGCAGATGTGATTTTGTTGAGAAGGGTAAGCCTAATGTAAATTGTTGGTTGGGGTGAGCAGGGACAACAACCTGGGAGAGTGGAACACGAGGGCCAAGTTTCAGGGGAGCAAAGCAGCCCGCCTGCCTTCCTCAACGTCCCCTCTCATCGTCTTTTCCGCGGCATTGTCTTGCCTCTCGCTTCCTTTGTACACTGACATTTTCGCGTCAGGTTTGTAACCCCGAGAAAACAGAGAACAACCCCCCAACTAATTCATCATGGACTGTCTTTTTCTTTTTTACCCAGTCGTGTTGATAGCATCATTGCCTGTTGTGACTTCTCTGCTATCGGAACTAAAGAAGTCTGAGATTGCAGATGCAAATTGCCAAGGTCTTCTCTGTCTGTCTCTGTCTCTGTCTCTCTCTTTATCTCTCTGTGCTTTGGTATCATTCTGGAGAGTTTCTGAACCACCCATCTCGAGCATGCACACTTGACGCGAGTCTCCAGGGGAAAGAAAAGATCTCCAATCATCTTTTACATATCATATCTACTAATAAGGACAGAAAACATTAACGACATGTACGACACAGTGCAAGAGGCATTCAGTTGAGTATCACGAACCATCATTTCAAGAATCTCGGACAGAGTTACTTTATTTCAGATGGTGGTAATTAGATCCACACTGTTCCTTAATAATTTAGAATTGAAGCTGGTTGTGCCAACGAAACCAGTTGGTGGTCTATTTTGTGCCAGGAAAGAAACGTATGGCTTCTGCTCTTCTAAAGACATACTCCGTATACCTGGTTCCTCTGATAGCGGCAGCCGCGCCTGCCACGCCTATTTTCCTTTTCCTTTTAGGGGATGTCATTGGGGGTGTCCCGTCCTCAATTGGCAGCTAACTAGCCTCTCTCATAAGGCCGGAAAAACCCATTGGGAAATTGACAAAAGCCAACACAGACCTGCACTCTCCTTTACTCGTGACTGCTGTTCTTGGCTATACCAGGAAGAGAGTTCGCCTCATGCGGACATCGAGGATGCCGCGGAAGCCATCGACAACACATTCGAAGACTACGTATACTCTACTGCAATATATTGGTCTCCACACTGTCAATGCGATAAACAGAAAGGCTTGAATCACCCTGAGGGAGAGGCAGACGGAGAGAGCAACTGGAGTTCACCATAGTTAATCTGGAGCATTCCGGAAACTCTGTAACCGAAGAGGATAAGATATACGAAGAAGCATCTGTGGACGGAAACAACCCACCATGAGAGGAAACACATGACACGAAATAGTGGAGTCGTCCCAATTAATTACTCTGAAAAGAAGGGAACCGTATCCCCAAACCAAGAAAACTTAGTTGTTCTCGCTTGAATGGCCTGAAAAATTACAACATATGAAAAAAGAGAGCTACAAATGACACTTCACAGATCATTCTTAATCTGCAGCATATTTAATATGATTAGATTTATCGGGCTTGCCTACTATAACTGGATATTTTCAATAAACGAAAAAGGAGAAAGAAAAAAAAATCAAAAGGGAAGAACAGACGAAAAAGAATAGCCCCCAAATGAAGAGGAACAGATGCCACATCAGCTGTCCGTCTTCATGGTTTAGTAGAGTCATCACTCCCGCCTTGAGTGATTTGCTCAAGTCGTAACCATATCCTCATCCCCTCTTTGTGCCGCAACATCTGCCAGCTTCTTCCATGTCAATTCCCGCTGCTCTTCTACTTCTCTGCCCTTCGCCTCTTTCTCTGCGTGCTGCTTTTGACACTCCTCAAACAGCTCGACGTCCATTTCCAAGAACATTTTCCGGACATTCACAGTAAGACCATGAACTGCCTGATTCCAATGACTTTGGATGTTCCTTTCCAATGCCTCAAATATTATGGGTAATATCACATTCCGATTCTGAGCAATTAAGCTCACTATATGCTCGTTGTTCCATAAAAAGAGGGCTCGCTCTGCAACCTGCATGGCAAGTTCTTCCTTAGCTGATTTATTTGAAGAAATGCTAAAAAAGAAAGAGCAACTCCATAACTTGGGCAATGTTTCATCAGCAACTTTTTCATGTGGCAAGTGGGGGTTCTTTTCAACTCCTTCGTAATTGAAAGCACACAAGACCTTAGAAAAAAGTTTCCCTTTTTTTCTGGACAGAGTGAAGATAACAGTCACATTCGACCATGTGTTTACTCACATTAGCTAATGGGTAATTAGAAAACAGGCACTGGATTACACCTGATTTGGATAACTAGGTTCAGATATTTCAAATTGGCCTTCATGTGCCATGTAGCAACTAAACAGTTTGCAAACAATAATTCCAGCATTAAGTGCTTTGCAAGAATACACAGTAGTGAATTGGCGATGCCTATGAATTCAGTAAAGAAAAATCTCGTCAAAATCATTCAAGATCAAAATTAATGGTTATAGCACGAGCAAAGACTATAGTCACCAATACAGATGATCCAGTACCAAAAGTTACTTCTTCAAAGCATGACATCATCACATAGAAGAAAATCAAACAAATTCATGGCAATAAAGAGGATTTTATGAACACAAGATCAGGTAGAAGCAAAGATATATGACGAGTCAAGCAATACCAAAAAGGTTACCACCTTTTTCCCTTGATCCAAAGATGAGAGAGGAAAAAAACAAGGCCAAGCAGCAAAGCAGGAAGCTTTACCCAGAGAAAGCAGAGGTGGCTGCACCCCTCCCTCCCAGTCAGATTGTTTCCCTCAATGAACACTTATGCAAGCAATTATTCATAAACAAGTTACCTCATTGTTTGGCACTCTGCATGTACTTTTCAGATGCTATATCTACTTTTTACTTTTGTTTCTTTTACTTTAGATATTTTGCTATTTTCTGAGTAATATGATGTATACCCATCTGAACTGTAATACTGATATGTTCGCGTGTGTTTAAACAGCTCAGGTATATCTCTTCAGGTTTTCCTTCTTTTTCGTACTTTCCTAATATTTAATCATCCCAGATGATCAGTCTTTGTGTACAACTATAGTAAGTAGAACTATCTGCTTTACGGATAGGAAGGTTTATTCAATGTATGATTAGATTTTAAATCTTGATACAAATTTTCAATTGAAACAATTTAAAAGTCATGAATCGTTAATCGAACGGAAATTGTAAGATTCAGCTAAGTGGGGCAAAGAAAGATTTAAATGACATTAAACCTATGAGCATAATTGAAATACATTATAATGCAATATATAATTGTTTATGTGACATAGAGTAGTTCAAGATAGACGACAAGGTAATCTTAACCTCTTGTAGATGCTTTGAATCCTACACGTGGCATTACAAAATATATATACTTTTTTCAAACAAGTATCACCTTCAGATGTAAGGACAAACTTTACATGACACTCTATCTTCCATTGAAAGATAAGTTCCTAATTGGCTTTTATGCTGTTCTGAAACAGTTAGGATAATGTGTGCATCAGGACAAATAATAAAAATGAACCCTGTGGTGATTAAGATGTCAGGTAAATCATAAATTTGGCTGTAAATTGTTATATTCATGCGGAACTTGGTATTTATAGTCACCAACAGATTCCTATAGCTGCAAGCCTGGTATCATTATCATTATTTGATCAAGAATCGACAGTTATACCAACTATGAATATGTAGATTACATAAATTAAACCTTCCTGTCACTGATTATACATATTAATAAGACAAATTAATATCTATCCAATTAAAAAACCTGGTCCAATAGATACTCATAATTCGTCCACATTAAAATACAGTGGCAAAAAACTCGAGGGAAGAGAAGTGCATGCATCGTTCTCATAATCTGTGTTTATATAACTCAAAATACCTAAAAAGCCTAAAAAGAAATGGCACGAGTCTTTATCTCAAGCACCATGCAAGTGTTGCAGGTTATCTTTATAAGAATCAAAATAATTACATTTTCCTATTCTACATGAGAAAAGGTAATTATTCAATTCATAAAAAGTCAGCACTTCTTCATCTAATTTCCTTTCAAGAGTGATTAAGAGAAAGTGCTTCCCAACACACAAGGCTCCTCGCACTCCAAAGGTCAGGGGAGGGGTTGACATCCGCAGCCTTACCCCTAATTTTCCAGAGATGCTATTGCCATGACTTGAACCCGCGACCTCAGGCCACAATGTAGTAAAGGTCTCCTTTTGAGAGTCAATATAACAGAACTTTTTTCCTATCATCTCTAGCAAAACTCAAATCACACTACTCATCCAACTAGTTACATATAAACCTTAAAAGTTTCCAAAGTACAATGATTACAAACAACCTTTTATGCAAATCATATAAACTTGTGAGGGTAGAATAAAATTTTAAACGGTGCTTGCAATGGAAATTTTTTTCCTTCATTGAAAGTAATATCAACCTACCATACTCAATTATTGCGTAGCATTTACTTCGATGTTGTTTAAGTACATGATTTCGTGTTCATACTAGAAAACGTACATTTGTTTGTCAATGGAAAGTCAATAATTCTAATGAACTAATGCAAAACATTTAGCCTACTGGATGCAATCTATGGTCATGCTACACCCCATCAATGATTTTTCGCTACTTTTGTACGAATATATCATTATATCATGAGAGGTACATGCAAACTGAAGTTGCTAAACTTAAGGGTATCACATTGAATCTCTCTGATCTTACTCTACCATAATTGAGTTTACACCATTAAGGACATTCTTATGCCTAGGGAAAGAAAAAACCCACAGTATCTCAAGCAACAAAATAAGACCAAATCCAATGTCCGTCGACTCAATCGTCCTTATCATGCTTTCGATAAGAGAAGAATTCATATAGTTACCATTTTTAATAGCAATGCCTTTGGGTAAAAAAGATGCAGAAAACAGACAAATGTTATTATTTTCATTAAATTTCGAACTTAGGAAGCCTTGAACCCCTCCTCCTGAATTCTAGGTCCACCAAGGTTTGACAGGTACAAAGGATGTAAAAATGCAGCAAAAATGAATCTCTGCCTGCCTTGTATAACCAACTTTCTTTTTCCTTCTTACCCCCTTTTTTGAGGGGTAACGATCATTTACACATAATTACAGGCCCGACTGACTGATGAGCGCCGTATTTCCCAGATGTCCAAACAACTATCTCAATCAAAATGCATAAAGCAAACATGCTCAATGTCAATTAGTACATCATAATTAAAAAAAAAAGCAAAGTAGTAAGGAAATGACTGTTGAACATTAATAGGCAAGAGAACAGTCAAATATGCTGGTGAAAGGCATATGTCATTTCTTTATTATAAGTGAGCGGATATAATGCCTATAAACATTGACCAACAATCAAACAACGCATACGATACATCAAACACTTAAAACTTTATGTTTGCTTCTCTACCTCTACCTACTAAACAGTTAGTCGACGACACCTCTGAACTTAATAACTGCAATGTAGTGATAATCACACCAAAGTATGCGCATAAAGAACCACTGATCACCAGCACACTGAAAAATTATGCATTTATTGGACATGGAGATGCGAGCAACGAAATCAACGGAGTCAATATCTCACCTGACTCGTCTAAAAAATAAACACATCTCACCTGAAAATGAGAGCTATTGAGGCACCGAGCAATCTGCCTAAACAGAGGAACCATACACCGCTGGAATTCAGCAGGTTGAGTTCCCTCCAGCACTTCTTCTAATTCTCCAAGGAACAGAACTTCCTTTTGGCAGTTGGTCAAGGGCCAGTACTTCAGCAAACCCCTTATAACTGTATCTGCCAGCTTATAATCTTTTTCCACAAACTGAGTAATGCAATAAGACAACTGCTGGTGATAAACTGCAATTGGTTTCGGCTTATGCAACGGTATGAGAGCCCTAACGAGAAACAACTTATGCTCCTCCTTCATTGGCAAAGCAAACCCATTAATTATACTACCAAGAATCTCCAGAAGCTCACCTATCCCACTGTGCCTCTCTGTCTCATAAATGAACCTATAAAAGATATTGTTGATCGCCTTCCTAATAAATGGGCGGTGCACCATGAATTTCCCATAAATTCGGTGGAGGATCGTCTTCAAATACTCACGCTCTCGAGGATCCTCCGAATCAAACAAATCCAGCAGCTTCAACACGAAGGAATGATCGATGTATCGCTTGGCAACCTTCGTATCGGTATCAGACGAGACGACATACCTCAGTAGCAGTTCGTAAACAAGCTGTAAATGAGGCCACGATGGCTCCAAATAGGGCTCCTCCTCTTCCGGGTCCCCATTTTCCTGACCCGTGTTCTCATGTGAAGCCGGTGGCAAGCACCGGAAGATGTTCACTGAGATCATCTTTATCATTTCCTCTTGGCAAAGCTCAGTGATTTTACCCGAACCGGACTGTATATAATCGACTAGCTCCACTAACGTTTGTCTCTTGATTTCCTTCTCTCGGACCGACTTCAAGGTATCCGAAAAATCCAACTGGAAGCAGCATACCTGCAATTTCCTCAAGAACAGGTTTTGGCGCTCGGAGACCGCCACGTCGCGGAACGACGGCAGCGCCTCCACCGTCCCGGACGGCGGGACGACCGAGATCGCGGCCACAGGCCCGCCCGGCTGCAAGCTCGCCAGGGGCGAGGCCCTGGACGCATGGTTCACCACCACGTTGGACGCCGAGACGGAATTACGATTCGCCGCCTGGCTGTAACCGTACAAGCCGCCATCGCTGGGGTCCGATTTCGAGGGCTTCCTGTTCCCTCCCTTGATTATCTTCTTTAACATCTCCCCGAGGCGCAAACCCTAAGGGCAAAACCCAACCCAACCCAAGCCAACCTCGAATCGGGCGACGATCGAGCCGGCGATTCAGCTTCCCAACGGGAGGACGCGGCAGATCAGCATTCGCGACGCACGGAGAAGAGGGGGAAAAGAGAAAGAGAGAAGAAGAAAACCCTAGACGGCGGGGCGCAATCGCGCGTCCCTTCGTCCTCGGCCGCCGCCGACGATCGGGACGCCTCGGGGAGGATGCGAGGGGGGGCGGCGCCGGAGGGATTCGGGAGGGATTGCGGGCGGCGATGGGTTGGAATGGCGAGTCATCTGAGTCGGGATCGCCGAGTCGGGCCGGGAGATCAAGAGGAAGCTGCGGCGGCCATGGATGGATGACGACGAAGGAGGAGGGAGAAGGAGAGAGAGAGAGAGAGAGAGAGAAGGGGGGAAGGGGATAGACACAGGAGGCGATCGAAAGTGACGAGATGGAATTAAAAGTGGAGAGAGAGAGAGAGAGAGGGGTGTGTGGGAAATATGTTATTTCGTTGTTAGTTATGGGCCGAGATGCGACATAATGAGGAATATAACCGACTTTCTTTATCCGTGTTTGCGGTTGTTTCCTTTCCTTGCTTTTTTGTTTTTGGGGGTGAAATTTTTTTTCAAGGTGTCGCGGTCTCATGTGCGATTAATTTAAGGGTTACTATCACGAAAAATTTCCTCAATTAATACGCTCGTGATAAATTTATCTCGATTTAATTTTTTTTATCGTCAAAAATCTTAAATCGATACACTTGTGATAAATTTACCTTCAGTTAGTTTTCGTTAAATTTTACCGTCAAATTGCTGAGTTGGACGACACGTGACGGTTAACAGGTGTACCGGTTTGGGGTTTTACCCTTTCATTTATCACAAATTCATCAATTTGTGATTTTTCATGGCATTAATCGAATTTAAATTTGTGACGAATTCACCAGCTTGGGGTTTTCTGTGGTAAAAAAATTAGTTTGGAGTAAATTTTTGGCAGGTGTACCAGTTTAGAGTTTTTGGCGGTCAAAAAATTAATCTGGGGTAAATTTATCATAAATGTATAAGTTTGAAATTTTTTATTATATTAACCCTTAATTTAATTGGACAAAAATATAGGTGTAAGCAAAATGAAAGAGATCGTAATTTCCACGTCCTAAAAGTTGGCTACAACGCTCCCAAAGTTGATAAGCCGACGGAAAAAATAACCTACATGAGCATTAATGCATCAAAATCACAAATGGGAAAGAGCGAAAGTTGCTATGTAATGAAAATGAAAAGGCCACGCGTCGTTTGATGAACAAGACTGTCCGTATTAGTCGAAACATTAATATCTTATTCCGCCACCTTAATTGTTAGTTTCTATACATATATCATCTTCTCTCTTTCACCTTTATGTGATCAGCTTGATTTCTATAAAGGATTTTCCTGTAATGAATATGAGTATGAACCTTGTTGGTAATTTTTGTTATATTGACACATCTTAAATAGAAATTGTAATCATGAAGGGGTTCTCAACTTTAACTAAAGAATTCCCTTAAAGAACTCGAATTAAAGAATTGCATATTACGAGGAGTTATTAGAGATCGAAATGTTGAAAGTGAATATATCTTTTAAATATTCCTTTAAAATATTTCTGATCATTAATTCATTAATGTACTCGAACCTTAGATGATTCTTGTAAAAAAAAAGGAATTAAAACAGTTTAGGAAGGGTTCATAAAAGCAAACTTGTAACCTTATTCGATTTGAATGTAAAAAAGGACGAAAAACAGTTGAGGAAGGGCTCATAAAAGTGATTAGATTGATTTTTCTACGAGGGTACTTTGGAATATTTAAATTTTAGGGTGTGTATAAAGTTATTTGAGAATGGAAATTGCGGGAGCCCTCATTTATTATCTAAAAAGGGTTAGCACCACAAAAAATTGTAAATTGGTACGCCTATAACAAATTTACCCTAACCAAATTTTTTGACCATAAGAAATCTCAAATTGGTACACATGTAATAAATTTATCTTCTATTAAATTTTCCCGTCAAATTGCTAAGTTAGTTGATACTTGATAATTGACGGGTATACTAATTTAGGGTTTTACCCTTCGTTTGTCACGGGTGTATCGGTTTGTAATTTTTCGTAATATTAATCCAATTTAACAGAAACTAATGAATAGTAAATTTGCATCACCGCTGGTTTGAGCCCTAACTCGCCGGCCGCGCGGACACCTCGGTTATAAAAAAAATGAATAGTAAATTTGTCACAAATGTATCATTTTGGGCTTTTTGGTGGTCAACAAAATTATTTAGAGTAAATTTATCATAAATGTATCAGTTTATGATTTATTGTGATCAAAAAATTAGTTTTGGTATTAGTTTTGGATTTTTCGTGGCATTAAATGTTAAAAAAAGGGTGGAGAGGAAATTACAAAGGAAAGTGTTAAAAAATTAATGAAAAAAAAAGATGGATCGTGAGAGGAAAACATGATCGGATGTGGTGAAAATTTTCTTCCGTGTATTGGACGCGTCACATAAGCACTTTGAACGAGGTCCCGGTGTGGACGGATAGTTAACCCATTCACATATGTGGGCTCGCTAGCTGGTATCGAGTAAAAGCAAAAGGCAAAAATATTTTATTGTGAAATATTCTATAATTTTCAGAAATTATGAAAAATTTGTATATTATTCTACGTGTCAATTTTCATATATCTAAAGTTTCAACTGTCTCAGATTAAAAAAACAAAAAGTCAAATTTAATCGCGATATTTTTTTTATCAAATAAAAAATAAAAGTTAATCAAGACACGACCATTATTAGACAAATTGGGAATACATGGCAATAAGTTACCCGCTTTAGAATGATAAGAATTAATCTGAGAAGCCAGTTAGTATTGTGTTTCCAAATATGTGTGTTTGTTTCAACTGGACCAAGAAATTTGAGCTGAGGGCGAGAAAATATTTTGCAGTAAATGCCACATATAATTTTTTTTGAAACTTTTTTACTTAAAGATAATAGCAATTTTAGGACGAGGGGGCAGGGTCAAACACTAGCCCTCACCCTAGGTGCCTCGTCCTAAGTTATGACAAATATTATGAAAAATGACAAATTAATAAACTTGTGACAAATGGAGGAATAAAATCCCAAACTAGTATACCCGTTAACCATCACGTTTTATCAAACATAGCAATTTAATAGTAAAATTTAACGGAAACTAACGAAGGGTAAATTTATCATAGGTGTACAAGTTTGGGGTTTTCGGTGATAAAAAAATTAGTTCGGGGTAAAATTATCACAGGTATACCAGTTTGGGATTTTTTGTAGTAAAAAAATTAGTTCGGGGTAAAATTATCACAGGTGTACCAGTTTGGGGCTTTTTGTGGTCAAAAAAATAGTTTAAGGTAAATTTGTCACAGATGTATCAGTTTGGGGTTTTTTGTGGTATAAACTCTACTTTTTTATTTTTATTTTTATTTTTTTTCTTTTCCTTTTCTTTGCTCTTTTCCCTCTCCCTCCGTCGGCCATTACCAGCGGAGTTTGCCATATAGGCGAGGGCGAACACAATCCTAGCCCAACACCGACGAGGGCGAGGGTTGCCCTCGCCAACTTTGGCAGGGCATTCCTCCCTAGATCTTGCGAGGGCATCACTTAGGCAGGTGGGAGTCGACCTCACTCGACGCTAGTGAGGCCAGGTGAGGCCGAGGGTCACCCACCTAGGCGAGGGCGGCCCTTGCTTGACACCGGCGATGGCTAGGGAAGGGAAGAGGGAAAAAAAGGAAAAAGTAAAAAAAGTAAAAAAAATCAAAAAATAAAAAATATATACTTTATATTTTTTTGACTAAAATAGCTATTCTTTGATGGCCAGAATAGTCACTGGCCGGCCAAAGTCCTTATTTGAGATGATTTGGTCACTTCAAACCCTTATTTGAGAAAACGAGGACATTGCAGGCCCTTAATTGGAATTTTTCTTAAAATTTGAATACATCTATAATTGCCTCATTGCATTATTCATGATTTTAATGTGTTTCTATGTGTGATTGATTGAATAATTTTTGCATGCATTGAAATAATATATGTCTTTGGATTTTAATGATGAACTTTAATAAGACGTGTTTCGCTACTCGTAAAATTCTTTAATCGTCATGCTTGTATTTCATACACGTGTTTAGAACTTAGACTGCAATCATAATTCATATTTGGAATAGCGCATGATATCATTAGAATGTATATAGATTTAAGATAATTTATAGTTTTAATTAAATAAAAAAAACCAAACAAAAGATGTCATTAGAATCATAAAGATCGCATGTAGACTTAGGGTTAATTAGTCTCATATCACGTAGCGCACGTCATCTAGAAAATCATGTATTCCTAGGATTGATTTTTAGTAATCACATTCACGTCATGTAGGTAACTTCAGCTATTAATCGTATTGCGTGCATTATTCACTCCGCATATAACTTATATAGCATGAAAAGAAAAAAAATAGAAATGAGTTAGTTATTACGTCATGAGGTCATTAGGCATACGGTAATTTAGTGTTGAGCTCATTAGGTCACATGTAGAGCCCTAGGTTTTAAATTTTCTGTTTTTATAAAATAATAAAAAAATAAAAAGTAGCATTAATATAATTTGCATCATAGGATTAATCTATGCTTCATTCTCATATCATAGCATTCATGCCACATCGTTATCTTTAGGAATTAATTTCATAGTATTGTGTATAGTTAAATCATTATAGCATGACGCTTAGGACTTTATGTTAGCTCATCAACGCATGTTAGATTAGTGCATATAATCACTGCATTAATTGAGTCACGTCCATATTGCATTTAGGGAGTTCATTGCATAGTATAGGGGGCTAGATCGAATATTTACCATAAGTTCAAGAATCTTATTGAATAAATTAAAAGTTTAGAGACGACGTTACACATTAAGATAAAGTTCAAAAACCATTTGTATAATTATCTCTCTCATTAAATCTTCGCTTTTAACTCCAAATTGTACATCTAAGTACCCTCGCTTAGCTTATCTTTTTCCATCTTCCAACACACGAAACCTAACCTACCAAACCCAACAACAAGCCCCCTAACTTCGCACCACAACCCCCCCCCCCCTCCCTTAATTGCCGTGGCCTCTTACCACTCGGCACCCACTCCACATTGTAAGCCACTAGCTCCGGGAGCCCATGACCACTCGCCATTGACTCAACCACCTCGGCCAAGTAGACGCCTACCCAAGTAGAGGTGGTAAATGGGTCAAGAACCCATATATTAACCCATATTTAATGATTGTGAGTTATAAATGAGTTGGGTTTAGTTTTAGAAATAGACTTAAATTGATCATTGATGGGTTCCTTATTAACTTAGTGGGTCATAAATAGGTTACCCAATAAGTTTAAGTGAAATTTTCAATTATTTAATTTTCTTATTTTTTTTAATTTTTATATTCTTTTTCCTTTTTCCTTTTTTCTTTAATTTTTTTTATTTTTTCTTCTTCCCCTGCCAATGGCTAGCTCGAGTCTCGCCAGAGGCTGGCGATGCCTTGGCCTCTCTCGATTGGCGAGCTCAATCTTCGTCGGCCTGTGCCGTGGCCGGCCGTCGGCCTGCGCCGTGTAGAAAAAAGGAAAAAGGAAAAGTAAAAAGAAAAGAAAATTAATTAAAATATGATTAAAAAATAAAAATATTAAAATATTAAAAATAAGTGCACAAAGGAAAATATGATTTTTCATATCAAATTTCAGAAAATATTATTTAGTTCATTTCCAGGTTTCAGTTAAATATCGGAACATATTTTCCAGAAATGTTATATTTTTCAGGAAACAAACGAAACCTCAATTTTTATTAAAAGATTTGTATTGTGAAGATGTTTTAGCAATACAATTTTTTTAAAATAATTATTAGAAATAAGCTTTCCAAGATTTAGTTAAAATGGATCGAGTTGGGGATAGGTCAAGATTTTTGCTTTGCGATAAATGGGTCATACACGGGTTAAATGGGTCAAGTTAGATCAGACCATTTATGATCAGACCCAAACCCGACCCGACCCGACCCGACCCATCCATTTAACACGTCTATGCCCAAGCAAGCTGGTTTGTCGGCCAAGGGAACTGGACTGCATGCCATTCCCTTATGGAGGGCCTTGGTCCTCTCGGCTAGTTGCCGTGAGGCATGACGACCACGAATCGAGGTTACCTCGGATGTATGGCCATGACAACCATAGAGGAGTGGCGATAGCCATGATGAAGTCACCGTGGTCGCGCTCTGAGAGAGAGAGAGAGAGAGAGAGAGAGAGAGAGAGAGAGAGAGAGAGAGAGAGAGAGAGAGAACTTTGCAGGTTGTCTAGGGAGAGAGGGGTCGGGTTATTGGCATACGGTGCCATTGACAACACCGTAAAAAATCTATTGAAACTGTAGTCCCTTCATTTTTTTCCCTATCTGTAGCGGAGATGTTTCACTGAAAATCGGTGAAATATCAGATGGATTGATAAGTTAATCGATGCTTGTGAATGGACTTTTGTTTATTTTTTACAAGAAGTAAATTACAAGAAATTTAAAAGAATAAAGCTGGAAACAACCATTACTAAAATATAAAAAAGTAAAGATAAAAGATAAATTTGCAAAAGAAGATCTTTTGCCAAGAGTACATTGTGGGTAGTTATAACCCACTAGCAATGGTTACAAACAACCGTTTTTGAATTCACGCAACTAATGTTTCGTTTGTTTCAAATAAAACATTTTCCTCGTCTTTCAGAGTTTGAATCATTTAGAAAAATGAATCAATAGAAAACCTATGCTATTCAGGAAAATGATTTCCTCTTTAAAAAATTAGAAATCATTTTACAAATATATGATTAGGTATTGGCGCTTAAATCCGAAACTTTACGTTTGGGCACGAAAAGCCAAACACTGATTCTCAGGTCCGGACATCCAGGACCAAGTTTCCAGCGCTCGGGCCTGGGCTGTGCCCATGCCTATGACCTCTGTGGCCAAGCTCGAGCGCCTACACCTAGGTCCATTGAGGTTGAACCTGAGACCTCGATGGCCATGCTAGGGCCCCAAGCGCTGGTGTGACATTCCGAATTTCAATCTATTTTTGGAATTTATAAAACATGTATTTTGTCAGTGTACTTATAGTTAAATCTTGCCCGGAACTGATCACTCTGGGGTTATTTTTAAATTAGAGATTCTGCTAGAATCGCATTCGATCGAATTTGACCGTTATTTAGAGCCTGAACTTTGGTGTCGAATTTCTCAGAGTTTTGTGATGAATTTAATTGAACGGTGTCGATATTATTGTGGCCAGCGTCGATATTACCCTGATTAGTAAAAAGTGAAATTTGGATCGGGTGTGGATTTAGACTAGTAGACCTCTCTCGTAACGTGTTTTATTTAATATCTTTTGGCCTTCTTCCTAATTTATTAATTAGGATTTTTCGTGGACCATCAAATCAATTTTGGGTTTGAACGCAAGCCATTGGATCGCACTCGAGTGCAATATTTGACTCTCTCTCTCTCTCTCTCTCTCTCTCTCTCTCTCTCTCATGTCCCCTCCCCCTACCGCACGTCCGTTTCCCCCCTTCCCCATGCAACGTCCCCTCTCTCTCTCTCTCTCTTCTCCTTTTCCTTTTCTTCTTCTTCTTTCTTCCCTTTTCTTTTCCTCTTCTCTTATTCTTCTTCCTCCCCCGCCTGCTCCTACTCCCCTTTGCTGATCGATGCTCGCCGCACCCGACCGTCGCTAGCTGTCCACCCACCGTCGCCACTCGTCCATCCGTCGCGTCGTCCGTCCAGCCACCTCCCCCGACTCGACCGCCCTTCTCCTCCCTTCCCCTTCGTGCGCGAGCAGCAGTTGCCGCCGCAACTCGGCTCCGCCGAGCCGCCAGCCAGCTCGTCTAACCTCGCCCCACCGCCTGCGACGCCGCCATGCCGCCCTGACCGCCGCCAGCTTGCCACTACCACCCCAGCTCCCCCGGGCCGCCGTCACCCCTGCTGCTTCAGTGACGAGGCAGCTGCCCACTGTTCCGGCTGAGCTCGTCGCCGCCCAACAGTCATACGCAGTCGCCTTGCGACCGCCGCTCACCGGGACCCGCTCGCTAGTCGCTCTCTCGCCCAGCTCATCATCGCCACCCCCTGCTCCCAGTCGCTCACCTCTGTCCCGACCGCCAGTTACCGCTGCCTTAGCCGAATTGCTTGTGCCTTGGCCAAGCTCGTCGTCGCCGCCGTCGCCTTCGCCTTCGCCATCTAGCTGCCAACCCTAGCTCGCTGACCGAGTAGCCCAGCTGCTCGCCCAGCCGTGGCCGAGCTTGTTGCCCGCACGCCCAGCCGCTGCCCCAACCGTGGCCGGACAATCTAGGCCGCTGCCCAGGCCGTGGCCGAGTCGCCCAACTCGCCGAGCCAAATGCCCAGCTGTGGTCGAGCACCGTGCTAAGCGCCTCGGTCATGGCCGAGCACCTCGGTCATGGCCGAGCACGTTGCCGGCCACTATGCCTGCTGGGCCCTTGCCCGCGCCGAGCCGCTACTGTTCCTCCAAGCCATTTTAGGCCCCTTGCTAGTTTTTCCCTGGCCAAACTTAGGTAAGTAACTCCCTAAATCTTACCTAGTATAATGGGTATTATTTGGACTTGTTTAAGGGTCATTTGGTGTTGGTTTGGTGGTTGTTTAGGGGTTGAGTAGTATCGGGGGATGGAATTGTTGATTGAATGTGGTGATTTTAGGGGTCGATTGGTGGTTGTTTGTGGCTGGTACGAGGATGGACTTGAGGGACTAATGTCGGTCTTTTGACGGTTTGAAAAGAGAGGGGTTTGTGACGGATTGGTGGGCGTGAGTATGGCTAGTTTGTTGTGGCAATTGTGGGTGAAATTGGATGTTTGAATGTGACCGGCTTGAACGTCGGATTGGTGGGCTAGTGTGGCGAGCTCATGACTTGAAGTGGGTATGTACATTGTGCTAGAATGATGGTCAGGTTATGTGATTGACTTGTGATGCTTTAAGGAATGAATTTGATGCTTACATGGATTGATTGGAATGAGTGGCGTTTGAGCATACTGTGGTGTGGTTTGAATATGTGATTGACGCGAAATTGATTGAATTGTATGGCGTGTGTGCATGTCCGAATAGCCTGAGGTGTGTTGATGCGGGTTGTGGAAGGAAAGTTGGACCTAAGGTGTGTTCACGCGGGTCATTGAAAAGAAAGTTAAGCCTGAGGCGTGTTGACTTGGACTGTGAGAAAGGGCCTGAGGCGTGTTTACGCGGGCAATGAGAATGGGCCTGAGGCGTGTTGACGTAGGCTGTGAAATTGGGCCTGAGGCGTGTTGACGTGGGCTATGAGAAAGGATCTAAGGCGTGTTTACGCGAGTCGTGGTTAGTTAGATGGACATGCGTATGGAATGTGCTTGATTGAAGTGGATGAATGCACGTGTGTATGGCGCTCGGGTGATTGTGATATGTGCTTGAGCTATTATTGCATTATAGTGTTTGACTAATATGCAGAGTTGGCATGTGATTGGAGGCGATGTAAGTATGTCTATATGAATTCCAATTTGTCGATGGTTAGATTGCATGTTGAGATTTGTCTGGGTACGCATTAGCCTAGGAGGGGTTTAGGTTGTCTGCTAATTGAGATTTATCTCATTCCTGTTGTTAAACATTTTCAGGCTTAGAGTGACGAATAGTCGTCACACGTGGTTCGAAAACCGGGAGTGGTTTTGGACGTTGATGCTTCACCCCTTTTTGGATGCCCCTTTTTAATAGTGAAGTTAGGCTACCCAACAACTGCCCTTTTGATGATTGTGGTTTGATGTTAGTAGCATGGTTTAAGGTGATGTAAGCGTGAATGTTGTAAGTTTTATTAAATGTATTCTTGTTTTGAGTATGTGCCTTTCGGCTACCCCCTCCTTGAATGTTTCTTGTTTGGGTTGTTTAAATTTCGCTTCCGCTTGCGTATAACTTTGGGTGTTTCGTTTGGATTGGTGACGCATCTTGGGACGTCGCGTTCAATACGACCGTCGAAGGGGTGTTGCAAGCCCGTTGGGGGTTCGGGGCGTGACAGCTGGTGCCCAGGTCCATCGAGGTTGAGCCCAAAGCCCCGATGCCAGTACCTAATGCCCCAATACTTGGGCCCGAGTCCACAAAGGCCGAACACGAGATCCCAATACCTGAGCTCAAATCCCTAACACTCGAGCCCAGGTCCACAAATGTCGTGCCTTGGTCCCCAACACTTGAGCTCTAATTTCCAACACTGAGGCTCGGGTCCTTGGTGCTAGAGCGTAGGTCCTTGGTGCTCGAGCTAGGGTCTATCGAGGTCAAGGCAAGAGAACTTGGTGCCTGCGCCTAGGTCCATCGAGACCAGGCTCGAGCCCTCGGTGCATGTGCCTAGGTTCATCAAGGTCGGGCTCAATACCTAGGCACTCGTGCCTCAATCTATCAAGGCCGGCTCAGGACCTAAGTGCCCATGCCCCGATCCACGGTGCCCGGGTCGAGGTCCATTGAGGCTAGACCCAGGACTTTGCTGCTTGTGCTCGGTTCCTTGATTGTCCATTCACAAGTTATTAGTGCCCAACTAATGTATGTTTATTTAGAAAAATCAAATCACATTTTCATACCAAACGACTAAAAACTATTTTCTATTTCATTTTCAGGTTTCAGCCAAACACCAAAAGATATTGTCATATTCTTGAAAAATGACTTCGTGCAAAACATTTTCTAGATATATCACATTTTTTACCAAGCAAACATAGTCTAAGTAACTTCCTAATCCAATTAGCGGTCAAGAGAAATTACTCCACGCAACACTTATCTACAAGAAGTTATTTAGCGACACCCATCTACAAGAAGTTATGAAAATTCTAAGTCAGCGACATTAGATATAACTACCTAGCAGTATATTACTCGCTGTCGATGACCTTTGTCGATCAACTTCTCAAGTCTTGTTAAAGGCTCTTGTCAATAATTTTAGCATTGTGTATTATCGATTCTTCAAGTTGTCGATTGTTCTTACAAACCTATCTTTATCGACTAAGTTTGTCACTTGTTGATAATAATTATAAGTTGATCATTTTTTGAAAATGCAGTTCTTTCCTCTCTCTCCTTTTCCCTTTCTCTGGTGGAGACAGTTGCATTGCACATAATGGTAATGACAGATACTTAAACCTTGAGCAATGGCTCCAGCATTTTGAAGTTCAAATGGCAAGACAAAGTAGTGGGTTCCCCAGGGTGCAGAGGAGGTGGTGGCCGGCGGTGGAGTTCGGTGACATGCTTGGGTTGCGACTTTGGGGGTGCTAGTGACTTGGTGGGGATGATTTGAGGCTAGGGCTTCTTTTTGGAGATTTCTACATAAGGAGGATATTTAAGTAATATTAGTAGAGGTGAGCGTGCAAGCTTGTAGTTTTGAAAACAGATGTATGTTTTTGATTTCTTGATGAAAACTCACCGCATATTTTTTGGTTATTTCCAAAATGATAAAAAAAAATTCGAGACTAGTCCTGTATAAGGCTGTAATTTTCCTAAAATCATTGTAAAAAAGGTCACATCTATATGTATTAATTTATCTTCATGGTTCGTAATTTATATCTAGTCGTTCTAACCAGTGTCCACCCAAAAGTAGTAAGTTACATATAGTGGACGATAATTTGACAATAGAATTCATAATCTGAAAATATTATCACTTATTAATTAACCAAGAGCATAGTAAAATATTATAATTGTCGTAAGCGTTGGCACCCATACTTAGTAATTTTCCTCACTGATTGTAATTTTATTGTAAGTCCCTGTAAATCACAAGTTAGTAACTATACTTTCGTTGTAGTAATATACCCCAAAGTCTCACAGAGTTGAATTAGCTAGCGACTTTCCCTGAATTATCTCAAACAGCCTAAGTTAATTTTATTTTTTCCCTATTCTAAGTAACTTACCTCAAGGATCAGAATATTTTTTACAGTTTGTGCTTTTAAGGGACCTATTACCGAGTAATTATCCTCATTGCAATTTCCTGTAATTAATAGAAACATTAGCAATCTTATAGTTAGTAATTTTCCTTAAATGTTTGTAAATTGCCATCTATCCTAAAATCATCCAACTCGAAAGTTATTATGTCTTAGTCTAATTGCTCAGATCGAATGGGAATGGTCATGTATTTTCCTTTAGGGGACCATAGAACTTACCTGGCACTCGGTTGGTACCATGCCATTCACAAGTGTTCTATCTAATTTTCCTTTTTCAAATTCTGCCATTGGTCTAAACTCAGCAGTCACAAGTGTTCTAATTCATGCATAGGCTGGACTCTAGCATAAGCCTAAAGTGTGAAAATATATAATTGAGGAGACAAATAGGGGCTTAAAAGAATTGAACTCAAGACCATCTACTCCCATACCATGTGAGGTTCTGTTGGACCACTGCCAACTATTCTAAAAGTTTAAGTTATTAGATGAAAGCGTTGTTTAATATTTAAATAACCACCATGTTTTTTACGACTCTTTTACATTCAATTATGAAACAATTTTACGACATTTTTGTAAAGTACACTGGCTTGTCAAAATATTTAGGGAACACTAAGGGTACCAACAACAACCAAGTCGAGGAAAAGTTTACCCAAGTATCTTGATCTCGAAATATCAACCCACGGAAGGATTAGCAAACCACGCAAGATGAGTCGCCGGATGCCGGAACTGAATGCAATCCTCGGGAGCCGTCATCAGTGCGCGTGCGTGTAGCCATTACCAAACAGTCAAGCCGGGGTTGATATTGGAACGAGCCAAGGGAAAAACACAATAGGTAGCTCTCTCTCCACTCACTCCCAACACCAATCCAATCACCAGAGCACGACAATCTTTCGAGGAGGACTGGAGGACCAACCACCATCCTCATCCCAATCACTACCTTTTTCCCCAAGTGGAAAAAAACAGAGAAAACGCAATTATACAAAACACTTGAGTGGGAGCATAACCATCATCTGATCATTTACATTTTAACTCTCTCCCTAGGAGGACCTGAAGAAGGAAGAAGGAAGAGGAAGATGGTGCTCTTGCATTACATGGGCCGCGTGGTCGAACTCTCGCTTTATGTATTCTGTCTGCTTCTGAGTGTGGTGGTCATGGTTATGTGACACCATCCCCGGCCGCTCCGGCAAAGATCACGGCGGGCTGGAATCAGGAAGCTATGCAAATCATCATATGGCTCCTGACCAATCGTTGGTGCACTCGAATGTTCTAATTCTTCTAGAACATGAATAAATGACCCTTGGCTATGAAGGAACCATCAGTATATTGACATACGTTTGTGTTTTTTGTGGATAGCACTGTGAATTTCTCGTACTTTGGGTTTCATCGTGATCTTGCATCGAGATGCTACTTAGGGTGAATTTGTACTGACGTTTTTACCTCTTTTTGTGTATTTTGTTTCGTTGTATATTTTCGGTTTTTGGCTAACTCGAGCAACATCTTCCGTTTTTCATCCTTGCTAAGATAGTGAATATGGAGCCAGAGGCAAGCCCTTCTTCTCACCCATTGTGTGCAAGTTCGACCATCAAATCGTCCTCAACAAAAAGAATGGTCTAAATCGTATTTCGAGTTTCTTGGATTCTACACAGGCATGCCGTTCGCCCATAAAAATAGGAAGTATTCAACTAAGATGGTAGGCTAACGACACAAGTATCAAATTCGTCAAATATAACTTGGAAGCCAACCAAATAATGAGATCATTTTCACGTTTCTCATGCACTACGCCACCGTGAAGATCAGTTCAATTTCTTATTGGAGTCATATCGACATCGGCTGCTGCATTTTCTTGGTCTTCTCTGAACCTTGCGTACATATCGCCTTTGTAGAATTTCCTTGTCCTCCGCACTAATACTAGCGAAATGAGGCAATCGAAAAGTGTGGCTGCAGTGATGATTATGAAGGCCGTCTGATAGCACTTTACCCCAGTGCAGCTCAAGGGATCTCCTGCTCTCCTCGTGAGCCCCGAGGCTCTCAACTGCCTCAGCGCCTCTTTATCATACAAATGCCCTGCCACCTTCACGTTGAAAATGTAAGACCCGATCGGGCTCGATATCGACCCAACGTTGTACAACGTAGAGTAATGCTTGAGCCCATATACCTCGGATATGATGGTGCACACCAATGGCAGCTGCGCCCCCAAGCAGAATCCCATGATCATTGTGGTGATGTACAAAGAGTTCGGGACCGTGCTGGCGAGTAATGCGTGGTCGATGCAAGTGAAGAGGAGTATGGCAGCGAGCATCAGAGGGCGGGGAAGCTTATACTTGGTCAAAAGGTACTCTGAGTAGAAACCAGCAAACACTCTACCGAGGAAATTCCATATACTCATGAGTGAAATAAAGGTCGCAATGCTGCGAGGCGGATAGCCTAAGGAACTACCGATTTGGCCAAGATTGTCTATCACGGCCAGGATTCCTCCCACCCCGCAGGTTGTTGAGACGATTAGTATTAACATGTCGACGTTGAAGATTGCTTGCAATATTGAATGGTTCTCTCCTCTCTTGGGTGGCCTCAAAATATCGCTTAGGCAAGTAAGTGGGTCCAATTTTGTTGGAGGAGTTGGCGTGGCTTCTGTAGGCGATGTTCTGCCAGGAGGTCGATTTACCAGTACCACTTCGGATAGCAGATCATTGGGTGAACATTTTATCTCGGCTTTCCAAACCTTGGTTTCTTCTTTTACGACGAAACCAAGTGGCAGAATCAGCATCATAAGGACAACTAAGGCACTCCCGATGTATTCGGATCTGGTGAACTTAATTCTACTCTGTAGGATGATCACAATCATGAGAAATCCAGCAAGACCGAGCGCAATATACAGGAGACGATAGAATATGGTGACCTGCGTCACTTGATGAGAAGCTTTTATGATGCGAATCACCCGGATGAAAACTAGGGACACCGCTGCGGGAAGCCACACGATTAGCAAAATGACTTTCTCCGGGTCATCGCCATTGGAGGCATGGTAGATTTGTGTGATGATTGCGCCGCTCAAGCCAATGAACCCTTTCAGTAGGCCTATGACAATCCCTCTGTTTTCCGGGAAGGTCTTGACGCACATGACCAAGGCCCCGGTGTTGGGAAAGGAGAGAGAGTTCGCGCCAAGGCACGTGTAAAGACACATTTGCCATATTGGCGGCCTTGGGATGCGGCGGGTGATGGCAAGCCAAACTGTGAAGTAGCTGGAGAAGTTCATGAGCGCCCCGATCAAGAGAACGGCCCACGGGGGCACGAACTCGTAGATGAACCCAGACACCACGTCCAGATTCCCACCCAGGTCCTTGTAGAAGCCTAGCAAGTTGAGGGTTGTCTGGTCGTAGCCAAAGTATGATTTGATGCCGTTGGAGTACAAGCCAAACATGTACGATGTTCCGTTGACGGACATCATGAGGAGTGTCGCGAATAGGATGAACCACGGGCCTGTAAGCACCTGCCAGAGAAAGCTCTTGGGATGTCCCCGATCAGCGCCATCGCTAGGGTTGGCTGCAGACTCGGGTATTGTCATCCTCTGCATCTCCGTCAGTTGTTCTAGTCAACAAGAACAAGGGAATTGTCCTGTCTCCTTGGTGGAGAATCCAGTTTCAATATACAATGATGTCTTGCTAATGTCACCCGAGGATGGTGGTATGTCACATGGAGCGTAATTCAGTAAGCAGGTCGAGACTTGGACTAAAGAAGTCGAAATTGGTGTCATTCCAGTTTTGATTGTGAATTATTCACCACCTAGCCGGCAATTGAATCCTGGCCGACAAATTAAACTATAGTTAGGCAAAAGGCTCGGAGACATCCCTTTGTCTTCTCTTTGTTGTTGATGTTGAGTAATTGTCCGAAGCATCCCTCTTTCGTTGTACAGCTATCAGATGATCTCTCTGGGACGAAAGCTCGAACTCCATATAGGTACTGCCAATACCTGAAGCCTGTGTCCAGTGTCCACTGTCTCTGCAACTCATTAGAGGCCACATCTAATAACACATTACTTAAAATCCGTCGAACAAAAACACATTTTTGGCGCATGCGCGTGGCGTGCAAGAAGAAAGAGACAAAACATGCTTTTCGGTCAACGGACTGAGAAGTGACAAGAAACTTTTCTTCACTGATTTGTGGGACTCTAAGCCAGAAAAGGCGAGCCCTCCAAAAATAGGCGTATGCTGCTAATTGCAGTGAGCACACGGTATTCTTTAGTAAAAGGCGAAAGAATAGTTCGCTCTGTGCTCACTGCGCAGCTGCGTGATCTTCGGGAATGGCAAGCTGGTTTCATGTACTCGGTCTCTTCCCTGTGGTTGTTGTGGGTGTCTGATGTGGGACTCTTCTTGAGCTTAACTCATGCGACTGGACGGCACCAAGAAAAGCCTCTAGTGAGCCAGAAAGTACAGATTAAAGCTAATAAATAAACAAGTGAGACTGGTTCACTACGACTCTGATTGGGCTATAATTCTTGCTTCAAAGAAAGGACAGGATAGACTCTTGTAACCTCTAATGGTTGCAAGAAAGGGTCTGGTCAACCCATGTAATTCAAAGCTGTAATTAGCACTTTGACTTGATAAAAAAAGTTGGAGCTGTGTCAAGAACGACTCATAAGAACTCACATGGTACATTGAGACTATATCAAAAGCTTCATAACAGAGGTGCAGAGCTTAATCGATTGGCACCCGTCAATTGTTCTAGCGGAAGATACTTGGAATGCACTATGGCAGACCAATATGAAGAATTCACAAATGACCTTCGAACCTCACCACCAAACAGAAACATGAACGAACTCACCACCGCGATTGCTGTTAATGAAGGCCGAAGGTTTGATGAAATTGTCATGGACCAGCAGTTCCTTGACCGTGGAATAGCCTGTGTGGTGCCTAGTGCATCGTTCACACCAGAGCAGCCCTTGTTCAATGGTTATTTCAGAGAACAATATGGCGAATAGTTTCTTCGTATTGAATTGTACCACGCCCAGCATAGCCCGGGCTTCTAATCCATCGAGCATGACACAGAATATATTAAGGTACGACAATTGGTTTTAGCCTGTCATGGCCTCATCAGGAGAGCGGCATTAGCTCCCAATCAGTTTGTGCATAGGAGGCCAACCTCGCCTTCAGAACTCCTAAGAGTATATTTGTTCCATCCTAAAATTCTTAGCACCAACTGTCTTGACACCACTTCCATGACTCAGTTGTATTTCATCTCTTTTGCATCCTCACTCTTCATCTGATAACCCTAAGCACCACTCACAAGGGTATAGGAGTAAGAGAGAATCATAGTCTGTGACAAAATCATAACTAAGTGATGATAATGAATCGTCCGCATTCAAGAACCTGACATAGAAAGTGTGGAATGTTTCTTGAGCTTCCCTTCTGTCCTTGCAAATGAAGAATGCTGTGGGAATTGGGCTAGATAGTAATAGTTTTGAAAGAGAATGGGTAAATGTTCCAAATGGTCCCTAAACTTTGATAAATGTGTAATGAAGTGCATGAACTGTAGTCCCTAAATTTTAGTTCACTGTGCATTGTCATATCTGAACTTCTAATTTGTCTAATGTGATCCCTAGACTTTTGGTGAATGTTCGATTTTATCCCTGGACTATATGAAAATATTTAATGTTGTCTCTGAACTTGAATTAATAGAAGGACAACATTGAATATTTTCATACCATCTAAGGACTAAATTAAACATCCATAAAAAGTTTAAAGATTATATGGAATAAATTAAAAGTTCAATAACGATGTTGTACGTTGAGCTAAAGTTCAGAAATCACATCGAGTAAATTTGAAGTTCATGATCACATTGTACACGTTACTGAGCTAAAGTTCAGAAATCACATTGAGTAAATTTAAAGCTCATAGATCATCTTGCATATTGAGCCAAAAATTTAACTACTTATGTGAGATAGATATATCAGAGAATATATACGGCTTGACTGGCTACGAGTCCCGTTAAACGGAACGGTCCAATCACCTCAAAGACCATAAACATTTCAAGGCTTCGAGAAGCAGAACGAATGCTTGACTAGAGTTGTTGGGTTCTGCCAGCAGAGGCAAGAACCCTCATAAAAATTGAAGTACGCTGCGTCGTGCAACGAGCACACGATACCCTTTAGTAAAAGGCGAAATAATTGTTCGCTCTGTGCTCACTGCGCAGCTACTTGGAATGCCCCATTGCCGAATGAATCGTAATGTAGTGACATTTCTCATCTCCTGGTTCATGAATTGTCGATGTGGGACAGGTGATGAACTCGGGGCTTTCTACTGTACGAAATGAGGCTCTTGTCCGAGTCTTGTTATCAAAGTGACTTTGGGCCACAAAGTTGCTGGCCGGTCCATGAGGACCCACGGGCTCAGCAGACCAAGATTCTTGCTTGAAGTCAAAATGTGGAATAAAATAAAAGCAGAAAAATCAAGTTTTCTACCGCTCTAATCAGTGAGCCTCTGCCAATAGTAAAGGAATTAGAGAGATAGAGATGCTAATATCACAAGTACGAGGTTCAACTGCCGAGCTCTATAAGGACCCGTTTGGCAACGTGCCAAATAGTAAAATTTGTATTATTTTATTTCCAGAATTAGTTTGGGAATAGAAATCCATTTGTTAAAATTTTGTGCTAGGGCACAATTTTATAAAAAGATTGGTCCCATAATCAGTTTTGGAACAAAATCAAGAAGCAAAAAAAAAAAAGTTTCTTGATTCTGAAACAAATTTTCCGGAACTGATTCTTTCTGGTTTTCTTTTTTATTTGTTCTTCATCTTCTTCCCGGCCCACTGTCGGCCACCGCTGACCGTCCACCGGCCAGGGCCGACGAGGGTGGCCCTCGTCGCCCCCGGCAACGGCGAAGTTGACCTCACCTTGGCCGGGCGAGGTCGAGCCTCGCCCGTCGATGGTGAGGCCGACCTCGCCGTCACGGGGGTGGAGACGGCGAGGTTGGCCTCGCCTTGGCCGGGCGAGGCTCGACCTCGCCGTCCTAACCGGCAAGGGCTGCGACGCCCTCGTCGGCCCTGGCCTGTTGCCGATTGCCGGCGCCGGCGACTGGCCATGGCCAAGGAAAAAAAAAGAAAGAAATATTAAAAAATTCAAAATATTATTAAAATGTTATTAATAAAAAGAAATTTTGTATAGTTACCAAACACATTTATGTTCTTTTTCTATTCTAAGAATATAAATTTTGAGCAGTTACCAAACGCCTTCAAGTAATTAGAAATTGTTCCCGGGCACAGAATAAAAAAAAAATTATTTCTGACCAAATTTTGTTCCCGGGCACAGAATGGTTGCCATGCGCAACCTAAGAGATAAAGCAAAAGTCAGAAAGTGAGGAAGGTTCGAGATAGGATAGACAAAAAAAAAAATTAGTGCACCTCTTGAAAACTAAAGAAAACATTAAGATAACTCATATTTAAAACTTAAAAGGACGGAAACAAAAAATAATAGGGATAAGTGCACTATAAGTCCTAAAACTTGCAAAAAGTTCATTTGAGTCATAAAACTTGTCGAAATTGTTCATTTGAGTCCTAAAGTTAACACCGTTAGATTTACTAACAGAAAACGCTGACGTGGCGTTTTTAATTATTTTTTTTAAGACACATGGCACCACGTCAGCAAAAATAAAAATAAAAATAGAAAAAGCTGTAAAAAAACCAAAAAAAGGAAGAAAAAAACAGAACCGGCGGTGGCCAAGCCCCGCGGCCACCGGTAAGGACCGGTGGAGGTCGCTTGGGCCTTCCCGAAGCCCGGCAACCCTCGCCGGCCCCGGGCGAGTCCCCGGCGAGGGCCAGCGACCCTCGCTCAGATCTGGGGCGAGGGTCGCGCCCTCCCCCAGATCGAGGGTCGCCAGGGACTCGCCCAGGGCCGGCGGAGGTCGCCGAGCTTCGGGATGGCCCCGGGCGAGTCCCCAACGACCCTCGATCTGGGGGAGGGCGCGACCCTCGCCCCAGATCTGAGCGAGGGTCGCCGGCCCTCGCCAGGGACTCGCCCGGGGCCGGCGAGGGTCGCCGGGCTTTAGGACAGCCCAGGCGACCTCCGCTGGCCCCGGGTGAGGGCCGGCGACCCTCGATCTGGGGGAGGGCGTGACCCTCGCCCCAGATCTGAGCGAGGGTCGCCGGCCCTCGCCGGGGACTCGCCTGGGGCCGACGAGGGTCGCCGGGCTTCAGGACGGCCCAGGTGACCTCCGCCGGCCCCGGGCAAGGGCCGACGACCCTTGATCTGGGGGAGGGCGCGACCCTCGCCCTAGATCTGAGCGAGGGTCGTTGGCCCTCGCTTGGGGCCAGCGAGGGTCGCCGGGCTTTAGGACAGCCCAGACGACCTCCGCCGACCCCGGGCGAGTCCCCGGCGAGGGCCGGCGACCCTCAATCTGGGGGAGGGCGCGACCCTCGCCCCAGATCTGAGCGAGGGTCGCCGGCCCTCGCCGGGGACTCGCCCGGGGCCAGCGAGGGTCGCCGTGCTTCAAGAAAGCCTAGGCGACCCCCGCCGGTCCTTCCCGGTGGCTGTGGCGGCGGCCACTGGCGGTGGCCACTAGGCGTGGCCACCGCCGGTTCTGTTTTTTTTTTCCTTTTTTCGTTTTTTTACATCTTTTTTTATTTTTATTTTTATTTTTGCTGACGTGGCACCACGTGTCTCAAGAAAAATAATTAAAAATGACACATTAGCGCCACATCGGCGTTTTCCGTTAGTAAATCTAACGGTATTAACTGTAGGACTCAAATGAATCATTTTGACAAGTTTTAGGACTCAAATGAACTTTTTGTAAGTTTTAGGACTCAAATGCACTTTTGTGACAAGTTTTAGGACTTGTGGTGCACTTGTCCCAAAATAATATTTCAACTCTTAAGAGTAACAAACATTGAATCAACATTTCCACTGCTATAACTAATGAGCCTCTTGAAAGAAAGTGAAGCTAACTTATTTTTAAAATTTGTCAAAAAATAAATGTTCATAAACAGAAGGAGGAAAGTAAAATCAACATATAAAATACTATCAAACTAGGCCTACTTTTTGTACAAAGTTGAGTCAAATCATAATATAACCCGAAGGATTGGGAAAAATGCGTTATCTTGTTGAGGAAATTAACAAATGCTTATTAAATATTAATTATAATAGTATTTGCAAGCCCATGTGTAGCGTGTGGACGATACCAAATTAGACATACATACCATAAGGGTAAATGACCCAAATAGTTTGTTAACTTTGATCCAATATGTAATATGGTCCCCGAACTTTAAATTTGTTCTGTATAATCCATAAACTTTGACCTAATATGCAATGTCATCCTTGAACTAGAGGTAAGCATGGTCCGAGTGGGAAGTTTCCACCATGGAACCAAGAAACGCCCACTAAGGCCCGATTCTGAAAAATTGAAACTAGGAACTACCCATTAGTTCTATAAATCCACTAGAGAACCGGACCGCTGGTTCGGTCCAATTCCTGGATAGGTCCATGGAACCAGTCCCATCAAGCTTCACGCAAATTAAGGTGATTGAGAGCGAGAGAGGGAGGCGATGAACGGCCAGAGGCAC
The DNA here is from genome assembly GCA_031216405.1 of Syzygium malaccense. Lineage (NCBI taxonomy): Eukaryota > Viridiplantae > Streptophyta > Magnoliopsida > Myrtales > Myrtaceae > Syzygium > Syzygium malaccense. Next base: position 37,199,439 of record CM062263.1, on the reverse strand, counting down.
GGCTGTGAGTTGATGGGAATTGAGAGTCTAGGCCATGAGTCAATGCGCAATGAGCTTATGAGTCGAGATCATCATCATGAATGAGAGATAGAGAAACGACTCAGACAAAGAGAGAGAGAGAGAGAGAGAGAGAGAGAGAGAGAGAGAGAGAGAGAGAGAGAGAGAGAGACAGAGAGAGAGATGAGCACTTAGTTTATGGGCGTTGAGCTATTAGGAATTTTAAGGATTTCATTTTTCTTAAAATGTTTTCTTTTTTTTTTTGGAAATTTTTATTATATATATATATTACGGGTTTGGTCCGGTTGGGTGGGTGAGCGGCTCCATGCCTAAAACCAAAAACCTAACCGGTACTTACCAACTCTAGTAAATTGGAATCAGGAACCAAACCGGTTCTCATAGGAACCACCGATTGTAGTCCGGTTCAGTTCCGGGCCATCCAAGCGGTTCCCAGTTCCTTTGCACACCCATACCTTGAACTTTTAATTTTTTTATTGCATGTTCAATTTAGTCCTTAGACTAGGGATGAGTATAGTCCGGATGGGCGGTTCCCACCTTGGAACCAGGAGCCGCCCACTAAGGACTGGTTCTGAAAAATTGGAACCGAGAACTGCCGGTTGGTTCCATGGATCCACTTAGGAGTCGGACCATCGGTTCGGTCCAGTTCTCGGGCAGGTTCACAGAACCACTTTCACCAAGCTTCACGCAAATGGAGGCAATCCAGAGTAAGAGAGGGAGGCGATGAACGGCAAGAGGCGTGACCGTGAGTCGATGGGTGTTGAACTTGAGAGTTGAGGCCGTAAGTGAGAGAAGAGAGATGACTCAAACAAGATGAGAGTGAGACGAGCCGAGTATTCAATTGATGGATGTTGAGTTTCAATAACGGATTTTAGGATTTTCATTTTTCTTAAATTTTTTTCTTTTTTTTGGTCGGAAATATTTCTTGCAAATTATATATATTACCGGTCCAGTCTGGGTGGGCGAGCGGGTGGTTCCATACATGGAACTGAAAATTGGACCGATACCCGCCGGTTCAAAAAATTGGAATTGGGAACCATCGGTTCCAAGCCGGTCCGATCCAATTCCGGGCGGTTCTCGGTTCTTTTGCACACCCCTACTTTGAACTATATGAAAATGTTTAATATTGTCCCTGAACTTAAATTAATGGAAGGACAACATTAAATAATTTCATATAATTTAGGGACTAAATTGAACATATGCCAAAAAGTTCATAGACGATATTGTACATTAACCTAAAGTTTATGGATCACATTGACCAAATTTAAAATTCAGGAACCACATTGCATATTGTACCAAAATTCATGAATCATTTGTGTTGTTATCCCGTATCGAAAATGTAGCATCCCAGGTACACCCCTTTCAAGATCTATCCTCTAATCCTCATTGGTCATTAGATTATTCGCAAGCGGAAGATGCTTCTTTTTAAAGAGGTCAGCATTTATAACATGAATGCGGCATAGCAGCATAGAATTGAATAATTGTTTGGACATGTAGATTCAGAAAATATCAACCATAACATATAACACTGCGGGTGATACAAGGTGAGTTCAAGAAATGTGAGAAACAACACATCTATTCCAACCCTGCTAATCTACCTTGACCCACCAAAGTTTAACAAAAAAACTAGCAGTTATCACCCATGCTTCCACGACTCCACCCCAAAAACAAACAGTCGTGCCTTCTCCAAAAATGGCTCCCTACTCCTCCTCCCGGTGCTATCTTCAAAGGACTCCGCCGCTCGCATCACCATCATTCCCATCCGACCCATGGTATGGAAGGGGCCCTACCAACCGTCCCCCGTCGAGGGCATAGACCCCGACGAAGCCCAAAAGAATAGGCCCCTCCCCCCCGGGAACCCAACATCCACGGTCAGAATAGAAATGCATTTTATGAAAACAATTCTAGGGAATTCCGAGACCACGAAGGCAAACAAACGGCTCTCAAAATCAACCGGCACCCCATAGCTTATCGAGATGGAGGCAGGGAGGATCGGCATACTACTAGTCTGAAAAAGGTGTCAACAACAAACAGTGAGCGAAAACTCAGCCAAGTAAACCCTATCACGCCATACTAAACGGATAATGACAGGCATTTCAATTGAGTCAAACAGGTATATAAATAAACCAATTCACAACCAATCCTAGCATATAAGACTCCCTTTTTATTTGGGTATAATCCACCAGACAAGATTTCCAATTGACTAACAGCCATTCACACGAAATCTCAATGCATGCGTTATGTGATCATAAGCATTTTTAATTCGCGTTGATTTAGTAACTCAAGCTACAACATCCTTCGAGGAGCCCAGTTACCCCCCGGGCATCTCGCACCCACCACGGCATCACGAGGACATCTGGGGAACCGTGTTACACCCCCAGGCAACCGAGGGAACCCCGTTACCCCCTCAGGCATCTCGCACTTTCACAACGTCGCGAGGACATCTAGGGAACCGTGTTACACCCCTAGGCATCCGAGGGAACCCAGTTACCCCCAGGCATCCCAACTCCGGGGCATCAACGTCATGGGGACCGACGGAACAACCATACTTACAATTCCACACCCTTCGGCATATAAAGTACAGAAATTTATAGACGTAATTTACAAAATCTAACACAAAAGAAATACCTCATCAGAAGGTCCACAACGTGTACATTACATTTTCCGAAGACACCCAATCGAAATTATGATGCCTCAAATCAGAATCAACGAAACCTGGAATTTAGGCAATACTGGACAGTTTCATAGACCCTGGGAAATAAATCTCAAAGACATGGCATATGAGTTTCAAAAATTCCGAAATTTTAATATGATATTAACAAGACCTTAACATATATTTTTCATGAAGAACACAATCCCAAAATCCACCTGGAAAGGGCACTTTTGAGGGCACGAAAACAGACTACTACAGGTTCGCTGAAACAGTAAAACTGAACCCGAAAGTGTTCTCATTTCACAGACCAAAAAATCTTAAAACGCTTTGAAATTTTTATATGTTATAAAAAAGAGAGTTATGAACAAATTTTGTGAAGAAACCGTGGCCAAATTCGAAGTGGATATTTTTATAAAAAATCAAGAAAGACCAGAGGTCACTGTCTCCACCGAAAACGCAGTTCTGATCCGGTGAAAGATTGGTCTTTCGTAATATCCATTTGTGCTCAGAAAAATCTGAAATTTAAGTATGTTGTAGATCAAGATATTCTGAACAACTTTCAAGAAGAACGTTTAGCCAAATTTTGTCCACAACAAAAGTTATAAAAATAGAGAACAATGGTTGTCCAGAGAAGCCAGTTTCTGAAATCCAAAATAAACATCAAGAAATGGTTTCTCATAGAAGATCTACTACCTCCCAGCCACGAATTCACTATTCTAGGGACTCAAATCCACATGCATGGCCTGTTCTAAACTAGTCTAGCACCCTAGACCCACCAAGGTTCGTTATGGTGTATCAATCCTTCAAGAACAGCCGTTGCAACTACTCGGACTCGCCTAACACCAACTCATATCAGTTCAACAGCTTACCCGAGACCCAACCTTCATGCAACCATTACCGAGGCTAGTATAAAGTGATAGAGAATACTTGCCGGTGAGAGGAAATGGCTGAGATGGCCGAGGCGAGGCTGCTGGGTCCGGTGCGGGAATGAGGCGCGAGGGCGACTTCCGGTTGCTGCTGCTGGTCGAGGGCGGAGACGGGACGGCTGGGCTGCTGGTCGCAAATCGATGGACTCCCGGGCGGACAGAGAGAGGGAGACCAGAGAGTGAGAGTGAGCTGGGTGTGAGGGAGGGTTGAGCGAGAGAGAGAGAGAGAGTGAGCTGAGCGAGAACTAAAAGAGTGAGCTGGTGCCGGAGAAAATGGGCTGGAAATGAGTGAGATCAGGGGAAAAAGGATTTTCTGAAGTTTGGTTCAGCTCCCTTGCGTGCATGGGCATGCAAGGGTGCCAAGTGGCACCTCTCTCCTGTCAAGTGCAGGGGGGAAAGAAGACAAGGAAGAGAAGACAAGGAAAGGAAGAGGAAGGGGCAGCTGCTGATGCGTGGGATTTCCGGCGAGAAAGAAAAGAGGGAAAAGAAAAGAAAGAAAAGAAGGAAAGAAAAAGAGAGGGGGCGGTGAGTAAGGAGAAAAATAATGGCGATGGGTTTGACACGGAGTCGGATTTTGCTGACGACGTGACGTCGATTTAGTCGGCTCAATGATAACGATTACAAGATTCCAAAAACGATAATGGCGATGCTAACTTCTAATTTCATTTTCCTAATTCCGTCGGCGAGCGCCCTAATCATTAGGGTCCTTTAATCTTTAGCCATGAAAATTCGGGATGCCACAGAAAAGCTAATCTATGTGCAAATAGAATTGGAATAGGTTGTACGTACGAGGGAAACCTATTGTATCACTCTGTTTGTTAACAAATGCATATCTTTACTAAAGACAAAAAAATTATTACCTTTGGACTGTGATTTCTAATATGTTTGGAGTGATTTTCAATTCTTTTTTTTTTGCTTTAGTCTATTTTCGTACGGGAAAATTCTCCAAAAGTCTTAAACCTATTGTACGGCGGCCAACTTAGTTCTAAATGTTTCAATTGTGCCAATTTAGTATTAAATCTTTTGACGATTTATTAATTTAGTCCTAAACATTTCAATTGTGCGAATTTAATCCCAAACCTTTTGATAATTTCCTAATTTACTCATAAACCTTTTAACAATTTGCCCATAAAGTCTTTTCGGTCAATTATCCAAATAATATGTTTATGATTAAATTGGCAAATCATCAAAATTGTAAGGACTCAATTGACATAATTAAAAGGTTTATGACTAAATCGGCAAATCATCAAAAGGTTGAGAACTAAATTGGCAAAATTGAAAGGTTTATAGCTGAATTGGCCGTCATATAATAGATTTAGGATTTTTTGGACAATTATGTCATTTTTCTACCTTGTGAAATGGCTTTAATTAACATTATAAGACTTAAAACCCATAGAAAATTTGAGATCTAGATTCATTTTTAGTATTTTCTATATTTGCCAAAGCACATTGTGTTTTGGAAGGTTATTCAATTGAAAATCGCTCTCCTTGAATCGTCAACTTGATAAGGAAATTATTGTGCCTCTATTTATCAACAATCCTCATCAAATATTGCAATTGTTGTGTTTGGATATCTACATACAATTTCACACCACCAAAGGAACAAAAACTCGATAATTTGGTTCTAATGCTAGTGAAATGAATTTGTTGACAACAACATAAATGTTTTCCGGAAAACAAGAGCAAGTGATGGATTGACAAAAGGAAATAAACTAGGGGTGAGCAAGATGGATCGCCCAAATCGGGACCGGATTGAACCGGTTTGGTCCAGTTCTCGAGAATATCGGTTTGGTTCCCAGTTCTTAAAAGTGAAACCGGTTTCCAGATGGTCCAGTTTTCAATCCTAGGGTGGGAACTGGACCGGACCAACCGGACCGAACTGATAAATATATATTTTAAATTTTTTCATATATATATATATACTTTTTAAAAAAAATTTAAAAAATAGAAAGCCTAATCTAATTTTCCCAATTCCTTCTTGCCTTTATCAATAAGTGATTGGTTCCATTGAAACAGGATCGAACCAGACTGGACCAATGGTCCAGTCCACAGTCCAAGACTAGCCAGTCCAGTCCCCAATCGTAGAAACTGGGAATCAGTCCTCCCAGTCCAATTTTCGGTTCTTGGGTCGGACCGAACTGGATCGGAAATCGCTCACTCCTAAAATAAACAACCGGAATGATTACTAAGAGGCTGTTGGAAATGACTGGAAATAAATTGCAAGAAACTTTAGGACACTGGCGGAGCTAAAAGTCTTGCCCTTCATGTGCTTGCACGCGTACATTCTCGGTTGGATCCTCCTTTTTATACTGATTATTAATTTCAACCGCTCCAAACATCAACTGACTAGCTCGACAACGGTCTTTGTGTTTATCCAAGAATTTTACCTAGAGATGATTGGTCCCAGGTTCTAGGTTTGAATCCCAGTTTTTAGAATGAGGAATCAACCCCGTTGAACCTGAACCCGCCGAGGCTTTTTTTTATTGTTTTTGCCGACACAACAGCTTCGCAACTTCTCTTCTTCATCATCTCTCCTATCTACTACACTCTCACTTTCTCAGTCTCAATCTCAGATGATGGCAATATCTGATCTTTTCTTTTACCTTGCTTCCGCTGGTAATGATAATGATGATGATGAGCAAAAGGGTCGGCTTTGACAACTCAAAGCTTGTAAGATCATCTCTCTTTCCATGGAGAAAATTAATAATTTTTCCTTTCAACAACTAGTCTCTCTCCTCATCAATCTTAAAGATACTATTTTCAGGAAAATTGTCCAAAAAAAACTAAATTTATTGCACTTTTACCAATTCAGTCATAAACCTTTTAATTTTGCCAATTGAATCATTTTCACTTTATATCAATTGAGTCTATATGTCCAATTTTGATCGGAAATCGCTAACGTGGACACCGGCCTGCCACATGACTCTGACATGGATATTTTTAAATAATATTTTATGATTTTTTTCTTTTTTTCCTTTTCTCTATTTTATTTTTTGGTTTTCGAGTTAGGGCTGGCGACGCTCGCCAACTTTGGGTGAGGGCGTTGCGACTCTCGCTAGCTCTAGGCAAGGGCTTGCGCGCCCTCGCTTTAGTTGGTGAGTGCGTCATGGCCCTCACCTAGATCCGGCGAGGGCCACGACGCCCTTGCTAGATTTGGCCAGGTGAGGGCTTGGCGGCCCTCGGTAGCCCTAAGCAAGGGTGTGGGAACGGCAAGGGGTGCCAAGCGCCACACCTGGGGTGCCCTTGCTTGGCCAGATCTGGAGAGGGCATCGTGGCCCTCGCCTGTGGCCGGTGAGGGTCGCCAGGCCACCCTCGCCGGGCCTAACTCCAAAACCCCCAAAAAAAACAAAGAAAAGGAAAGAAAGAAAAAAAACCATAAAATATTCATAAAATTATTAAATATATTATTTAAAAACATCTACGTTAGTGCCACGTGGCCGGCCAGTGTCCACGTCAGCGATTTTTAGTCAAAATTAGCTTGATAGAATCAATTGGCAATAAATGAAAAGGTTTGGGACTCAATTGGTAAAGTTAAAAGGTTTAGAACTGAATTGACAAATATGTAATAAGTTTAGGATTTTTTGGATAATTTTTCCTACCATTTTCTGGAAGAATCTTTTTCTATGGAATATCTCTTAGAATGAGAAGGGCCCCATAAATGGTAAATCTGTCAAAAAAAAAGTTTAACTAGTGAAATGGGACTTTCTCTTTTCCATTTGTGGCCTTATTTCTGTAAAAGGAAGACAGAAATCAAAGTTCTCGGGACCCTTATTCCCTCAATAATCTGATCCTCATTTAAAACCGGTTCGGTTGTATGTTCTATCCGGATGGCCGATTCCCTAGAAGAGCTGACGGTTCAAGATGGTCAGTAGCCTTCGGTTCCCAATCTTTGGATTTAAGAACCGGATTGGTCCCCGTGTAAAGTAGTTGGGTAATGCTGATTTGGGCCGATTCTTGGATTAATTTGGGATAATTGCTCACCCCTAATCTTATCCACTTGTGATATTGTGCGGTCGATGAGTCCTTTTTTCAACTCCTAGTAATTGGGAGCGCATGTGACTGCTTTTTAGCTTTGACTTGTGTCCTCATTGACTCGGCTTGTTATGAAGAGTCTTCTTCGGCTCGGTCAATGGATAGAGTTAAATTTTGGGTGCCAATAGAAGGAAAATCAAACTTTGATGGAGAAAATGAGAAAAAAAACATTTGGATAGTAATAATAATCATAATAACAACAACACATCAATAGCAGTCTTAATCTTCTAGACGCAATTCGTTGCCTTTCCCTCAAATGCACAAAGGGTAAAAAAAAACAATTGAAAAGCTCCAACCTCAAATGCAAATAGGACAACATTATGAGAACACTTCTTTTTCTGTTAATTTTTTTTTCTACTGATAGCCTTACCCTATTTTAAGGAGGCCGGATGTTAATCTAATAATCTCTATCACATGAGCACAGGTTTCTGTTATTGTAATTATGGGTTAATGGATCAACATATGTGAGCAAAACAAGACATGATTTTTCAGTTCATATGTATCTGTTAAGTTCATAAATATCTTAAGTTCATGTATCCGTTAAGTTCATGAATCTCTTCAGTTCTTAAATATCTTCAATTCATGTATCTCTTAAGTTTATTGTTAATCTCTTCAGTACATGTATCTGTTAAGTTCATGTATCTCTTGGGTACATGTATCTTTTCAGTTCATGTTTATTCAAACTCTATAAATGGAATTGAACTATTCTTCATTCCAAAAGAAGATGGAGTAAATGGAGTATAGAAAGTATAGAGAATAGAGTAAAAGTTCTCTTAAATTTCTTCTTTGAGTGTGTTGGTTTTGAAAGGTATTCAATAGAGTCATGCTTGCACAATATTAATACAAATGGGTTCAAGATATTGTATTTTTGGGAGATATAGTTCATGAAACTACTTAACACCATTAGCAAAAACTAATTCCCTCGGCTAATGTACCTTGCATATTGTTTAATTTTGTTACAATTTTATAGCAATTTTGCCAGTCTATTTGGTTTATATTGGTATACTCTTCACGTGTTGAGAAAATTCATTCAACATATTTACACATTGACTTGGTCGTTTTTATTTTGTTATTGCTTTCTCAAAATTATTATTTATGTATAATTTTTCTGATTACAAGGAGTAATAGTGCAATGTTATATTTACAATCTAACCAGTGGACGGCGGAGATCGAATATCAAATTGACTCTCTTTCCAAGGAACTGTTGCCGGCGGCCAAAGATAAATGTCAACTGACGTTGTCACATCAGGTTTGGATACAATGATTAGATGATGCCGAAGTTGCAGTCTGCAATATAAGAATATCGAATTTTGTTGGGTGCGATTGTTTGGGTATAATGTAAGTATTTTATTGGCCATTTGAAAATTGTCGTGAGTTAGAATAACGAAACATATTTGTGTATGAGTGCACAAGAGAGAGAGTTTTTTATGAGTTTATTGCTTTTCCATATGGTGGTATCGCGTGTGATAAAGTTCTTGGTAGGAATGATATTTCAAATTACGACGTTTTTCACTCATATTAGTATTTAGAGTCACACTAGCCACCTGGTATGTAAAAGCCTTATTTAAATATATGTGTGGATAGGGGTGATTTTCATGCACTTTTGGGTATTAGTATATCCCGTGCTAACATAGAAAGAACAATGTTAATGATATCAGGGATCATCGAATAAATTGCTTTACTAAGTAATGTTGTACTTTATAAGTGGTTATTTAAGCAAGTAAGTCCCGTTTAAGCATTCGATTCAGAATTTGCTACAATAAGTAAAAAAAAAAGGATAATGAGTTTGAGTATGTTTAACATTATTAAAAAAACGATTACATGTAAGCAATTCATTTAAATATTATTTGTCCTATTTAGAATGGAGAAATTATTTAAACCCTCATTTGTATGAAGATTTTCTACCCCACAAGGTGCTCCTCTCGGTGTCTCTTACATACTTTAGTTACAATATTCCCATTAATAATTGACATTCATTGAGATATCAAGGCTGTATTTAATCGTTTGGATTTCTAATCAAAATAGGGCCAAATAGGATAAAACATGAAATTCAAGGATTTTGCTATATCGTATTCACTGTTTGGCGAATCGTAATAATAAGGTTGGATATTTTCATATAATATCTTCTTTATTGTTTGGTATAAATAACATATCAATGTAAAATGAATCTGAAAATGTACAAATGGAAATAGGTAAGAATTTTTCATGATCTACTAATAAAGGAACTACAAATGCATAAATGGAGATAACCTCCAATCCATAAATCAATTTATGACTAATGTACAATTTAAATTTTAAATGGAAAATGAGCTCAGTGAAGCATTCCAAGCCCACAAGTTTAACTATGACAAGAATGTAAACAAGCTACAACAACATCAACGAGGTAATCCAGTGAATGCCAAATCTAATAAGAGAGAGAAAACATGATTATTCGCCTTTGCGATTCCGAAAAATATATTGTTTCGACCACTTTCATGAAATATTAATGTGAACCACAGAATTACAGAGGAGAATGAGTTTCTAATCTCTTGCTGCTTTCATGTTCTTTTGAAAACGATAAATGCTAAAGTTGGAACAACTTTTTGTCTATTAATAGTAGAAAATACAAATTGCGACAAATTGTTTAGAGGAGCCCAATAATCTAAAACATAAATTAAACATAACATCAAAAATGGTTAGGGCAGACATGATAACCATTCTACTTTTCTATTTTTCAATTTTTCTGTTCCCGGGAATATGTTTGAAACGGAAATCCGTTTAGTTACGCAATTTTATTTTTCAATTTCTGGAACAAATTTTGATTTCCGAAATAAGTTTAGAACATAAATAAGAAGTACAAATTTTCTACTTTTCTATTTTTGGAATAGAAATGAGAAATGAAAACTCTTCTCATCACTCGCCTTTGCTATTAGCAGGTCGGCCACCCGTTGGCCGCCGCCAGTTGCCTCCCACCGTCTCCGCCCTTTGTCACTGCTTGACATCAACCACCTCTTGCCGTTAGCCGCCGTCTGCTGCCATCCACCTCCTGCCGGCTGCCCGGGAAGTAAAAATTTTGTATCGTTATCAAATGTGTATTTTGACTTAGAAACTCGTCCAAGAAATAGAAATTGATTTCTAAAACAGAATGATTATCATTCACATTCTTAATATTGTGAAAACTACAATATCTGTCTAATTATAAAATTGTATATCCTCTCATCATAGTGCAGTTCAGCAATGATAAAGCTTAACTAAAAAAATATATCTACTTTTAACTTTAAAGAACAAAAAGAAAGTCAATTTAAGTCCCTTGAAAAGTGTAAAAAGCGAAGCTAAGTTCTTTTGTAAAATTTAAAATGATAATGCATAAAGGAAAGATTAATAGAACAAAAAGTATGTCAATTTAAGTCCCTTGAGAATGCTTTGATCAAATTTTATCGTTAAATTTGCTGATGTAGATGACATATGGTGACGTGGGATGGTAATGTGGCAAGTCCACATGTAAATCCACATGATTAATACCACAAAAAATCCTAAATTAGGATTTCCATATGGACTTGCCATGTTACTATACTACGTCACCAATGTTATCCATGTCAACAAATTTAATGATAAAATTTGACGAAAGCTAACTGAGGATAAATTTGTCATAGATGTACTAGTTTAATATTTTTTGTTGTCAAAAAATTAGTTTGGGATAAATTTATCGCAAATGTACCAGTTTAGGGTTTTTTTTAGTCAATAAATTAGTTTGAGATAAATTTGTCAAATGTATACCAATTTAGAGTTTTTCATAGTCAAAAAATTAGTTTTAGGTAAATTTGTCACATGTGTACCAGTTTAGTGTTTTTTGATGATATTAACCCCATATTAAATGAAATCATGAAGGATGATCTGTGGCTCCGATACCGTATTGAAAATCTAAGCTATCGTAGCATGCCGCGCAACGTCTTTTATACCCTAGCAATGCACATTTTCTTGCATCAAAAGTGTGGAAAGAGAGATCATCTAGAGAGAGGAGGAAAACACAAAGATGGGACGAAACGGGAGCAATGGCAGCTGTCACTGTACAACACCTCAAAATGCACGGAAAGGATTGCTATGTTTGTCATCGAAGATTCACACCTTGTTGATCTCCTCTTGCCAAGGAGTGTCTCGTTCAACACCAAGACAAATATGCTCGCAGGCCAGCCGTGGGGCATTGTTGGTCAACGCAGCGGAAGCGAAATCTGATCTCCTATTTTTTTTAATCAGCTTCGGAGACTCCTGGTAATCATTGTACATCTCACATTGCCACGGTCTAGGCATCCGTGCCGATAGATAATTCTCATGCAACCATAAATTAAAACTGATATAGTTTAAAACCGACTGGGTGAAGGTGAGGCCCAATCTGAATGAACCCAACCATGCGACGTTAAACTTTTTTCATATATGACAATTACCCATAAACAATGATGAACCAAAATCCACTTTTCGTTCGTAAATCCAATTATCATATCGCAATAACTTCGCTTAGGCCAAATTCTTACACTCATAAGGCCTTGAACACTACAACAAACACCAACCACCAATCACATCCCCAAGTTATGAAAAGTGTGCCGGTCTTATGGAAAGACCCACTTTCCATCTTTAGGGATCAAGAATTGTTTTCCATGTTCTTTTCTTGAATTGGCTTCTGATTTGTCTGTGAGTCCTTATCACCTTAGTTGTTTGTCTCTCTTGTCTCTCTTTCAAATTCCATGTCCCAACCCTTATTTTTCCATTCAACGCGGATTTTGTGTGCCGGCCCTTTGATCCTAAAGTTGTCTCGTTGTTTCTTATTGTTCTGTTACTATCACTCCAAACTACAGTTCAAGCTCAGCTCTAATATATAAACTTCCCATCACTTTATTAGCTTAACCTATAGTGAAAAGAAAATTGGCATACAGAAGCTATGGATGAAGCAAAGAGAGTAGAAGAAGGACTAGCCCGTGAAGCCCAGACTCAGCTTATTAAGGAAGATTGCGAAGGTGACTTGTGCAAGAAATTAGACAGAAACGATGGCAGAGATCGCGTTGACAACGTGCTTGACCAGCCTATGGCCGAGAAAGCAGAGGAGCAGCCCCAGGTCACGCAGAAGAGCAAGAGGGTCGCGACTTTAGATGCATTTAGAGGCCTCACCATAGTGGTAATTTTAACTCCTAAAACCCATATATGTTACTAGTCATTAGCCCATTGGATTATGTGCCAATACTTATACTTATGACGCACTTGTTAATTCTTTGCTGATAGTAATTTTGACCTTATGTACAGTTGATGATTCTTGTGGATGATGCCGGGGAAGCGTATGCACGCATCGACCACTCGCCTTGGAACGGTTGCACATTGGCTGATTTTGTCATGCCTTTCTTTCTCTTCATTGTCGGGGTGGCAATCGCCCTTGCTCTCAAGGTACTAGAATGCCCTTTCCCATCATTGCTCGTTTCCGTTAATGAAATTACTTACGTCTTTAGTCTGGCTATAGCTAGAAAATCCGCTCCCCGCCGACTAGAAGATTTGTTCTTCATTCTGGCAAGTGACAACATAGTTGCACTTTCCAACTCTGAATTAAATGGCAGCATCGTGTAGCTGTCAGTAAACTGTTCCAATATAAGAAGACTTTGAGAATTTTTGTGTTTCATCTAATGGGACATATTTGAGATAATGTCCGAAAGGTTTGGGTGGATTATTTGGAGTTGAAAGCTCATGTTAGTTCAATATCCTAAAATGCAAATTATCAGCAATATATATATTTTCCGGTTCACCCTCTGCGGAAACAGGAGCATTTGAGCATGTAGTCTATCGGCACAATTTCTTGATATTGCAGAAAATTCCCAGAATCAAGGATGCAATAAAAAAGATTGTCATAAGGACATTGAAGCTTCTTTTCTGGGGCATTCTGTTGCAAGGTAACATCAATACTCCTCTTGGCTTTGTCTTTCCTTTTTGTCCGTCCTAAGAGCGGTAAGCTGTTTTTTCTTGGACCCTGCAGCATTGTACAAAATGTTTTAAATTGATATTCAAGTGTGATTCTGCCGGCTAAGGATTTGAAGAAGCGTTTCATGCTTTCTCAGTCAATTATACAATGTTCTTTCGCAGAAGACAAATTAAATCTTTTTGGCAACAGAATTCTATTTTAATTGATGACTTAACGAAAGATAATGCATAAAGATTGTGTGATCGGCAACTAAACGAGCTCTGCAGGAGGATATTCCCATGCACCTAATGATCTGTCCTATGGAGTAGACATGAAACACATCCGATGGTGCGGCATCCTCCAGGTTATTTTTGAAATTCAATAATTAGCACTTGGAAATTCTTCCACAAACTTTTGTATCGGATCAGATTCAGGCCAGCTATCATGCTAACAACTATATGTGTCATGCATTTTTACAGCGAATAGCACTTGTTTACTTCATCATAGCCCTAATAGAGACTCTCACCACAAAGCACAGACCAACAGTACTTGAGCCTGGACATTTATCTATTTTCACAGCATATCGTTGGCAATGGTGAGTTCAATTTTGTGCTTGGCTTACTGAGTGTCAACTCATACCTTGACTAATGATCTAAGTGATCTATGATCTATGTATGCATGATTAGGATGGGGGGATTCGTCGCTTTTGTAATTTACATGGTGACGACGTATGCTTTATATGTTCCTGATTGGAGTTTCGTTGTCCACGGCCAGGATGGACCCAAGAGATATACAGTATGTATAAATGCCATGTCATCTTGGAGGCGCTATTAGTTGGAGAAATGACTTCAAGTGAAAATTTTGATTTCTTTTGCTCAACTTGTCACAGGTTAATTGTGGAATGAGAGGACACCTAGGTCCTGCATGCAATGCAGTCGGCTACGTCGACCGACAGGTTTGGGGTGTCAACCATCTGTATTCACAGCCAGTCTGGCAACGGTTAAAGGTTACCTTTCAATTGTCGGGGAAAATTTTCTAATCTGACTTGTTCTGATCAAAAGTTAGTCACCAATTGATCTTGCTTGTAGGCTTGCACTCTTAGTTACCCGAGTTCCGGCCCTTTTCGCGAGGATGCTCCTACATGGTGCCGTGCTCCATTTGAGCCAGAAGGCTTATTGAGGTTTTGACAGTTTATCCTATGCGTGTTCTTATTTGGATATCTTGTTTGGACCTACTAGCTTTATGCTTGAAATGAGTTTTCAGTCTCCTGAAAAGAAAAAGAATGTCGTCATATCCATGAGGATCTAAAAGCGGGGCTTTGTTTGGATGACTGTCCTTTTTTTTTTGCCTTTCTCAGTACAATTTCTGCCATTCTATCTGGCACCATCGGCATCCACTACGGGCATGTCCTGATTCACTTCAAGGTAAGACCACGACTTGCCCTTGGACAAATTCGCCTTTACCTTGAAGGCCCGTAAAGATAGTAATTGGTTTTGCAGGGTCACTCTGAGAGGCTCAAGCAATGGGTCTCAATGGGGCTTTGCTTACTTATCGTTGCCATTATCCTGCATTTCACAGATGGTGATCTCCTTCAACTCTTCAACGCCGCCATTTTTTACAACTCTCATGTTATAGACAGCATGATTTACAATATTTTTTGCAATTTTTCTTCTGGTGGATGATTAAAAGAACCTACCCTGATTTTGCAGCCATTCCTATTAACAAGCAGCTATATAGCTTCAGCTATGTCTGCTTCACAGCCGGTGCAGCCGGAATTGTGTTTTCTGCCTTCTACATTGTGGTACATAATTGCAACTTTACTTACTTTGTTTTTGCAAGATTAAACAAATAGCCAATGCAAATTGATAACCTGTTTTCCCTCCTACTTGGAATTTTACGAATGATCAACAGATCGATGTTTGGGGATTGAGAACGCCCTTCTTATTCTTGGAGTGGATTGGAATGAACGCAATGCTTGTGTTCGTGATGGCTGCACAGGGCATCTTCGCTGCATTCATAAATGGATGGTACTCCAAAGATCCAGACGACAATCTGGTAAGTAGTACAGAAAGCCCTACTCATGCAGAATTCACTTCTCATCAGATAAAACTTTCCGGCATTAGTTTGATTATAGAAAACTGTGCTGGATCACGCGAGCTGAGAAACCTTTCCGCTACTTGAGCAGGTGAATTGGATCCAGAAGCACATATTCATTAACGTTTGGCACTCTAAGCGGTTAGGGACGCTCTTGTATGTGATATTCGCGGAGATAGTTTTCTGGGGAATTGTCTCCGGCATCCTACACAAACTGGGCATATACTGGAAGCTATGAGAACCAACCATCTGCGGATGGCTAATCGTTGCTCCTCTCACATGTTCTGAATTCCCTTCCTTTCTTTTTTCCTAGCTTCTCTTGTACTTTTTGGAAGTTGCTCGGATTTTAACCTGCTCGGTTCTACTGTCAATGTGGTTTTGTTGTACATTAGCATATCTTGATTCAGGAAGTGTAATATGTTTTCCCAGTCTAATGCATCTTTTGAAAGAACAAATAGCATTGATCCTTTAAATTGATTAGAAGTAGCAACATTTGGATGTAGAAATAACATTAGCCATTGATCTTTGAATTTCAAGAAATCCATGTTGTGAGTAACACTCTAATTTGACTGAGCTGCTAGTAATAATTCATTCCGTAAGTCCACTGCAATGCTTATCTCAAGAACTTCAATCAGAAAGGAGAGTGACAGGAAAAAATTTAGTCAGACTCACCCTGTTTTTGTCTTACATAATGAATAGGGGCGAGCTATTACCAACTTGACCAGAGAAGAAGAATGATTAACCTCTATATGATGAGTATTAGGAGCAAAACTACCACAAAAAACTCTCAATAGCATCACACGTGGACACCTCAGAGGAGAAACAATGGTGGGCTCCGAATACTTTCGCAAACCGACATGATTTAGTCTCTATTAGCAAGATGTCTGTGCGTTGCACAGAGTTTAAGACTATGTATAATCTTTGGTAATTTCTGTATTAAATGGATGATTAACCTAAACACCACATAAAGGATTAAAATCTGTATTAGAAACTAAGAAGTCTTTTTGAAAAGTGGATTAGATAGAAGGTCGTCACCTTTTTCATATCTTCTTCTACAACTTTTGTCTTTTACTTCACAATTCAAATGAAAGTAAATAATTGATTAGGAAATATGTAATTAAAGTTAACTTAGCATAAGAATAGATAAAGAATTACGTATTGTGGCATCGAGTAAGAAATCCCCATACTCCAACTTACAAATTATTAGGACTAACAATACAACTTAGAGGAATGTGACTAGATTGTTTGAGAATTATGAAAAATATTTGCGGAATATAACAAGTTCAACTACAAAAATAGCAGAAACAAATTACATAAATCATATGTGCGAGCTCCCGTTTAATTGATAGTGATGATAACGAACAGGTAATGCCAATAGTAAATACATAGAAGATATTGCAAGCAGATATATAATGGTTCATCTTTATCATCAAGCCTACGTCCACTCTCAATACTAACAGCCACACTCTCAATACTAACAGCCACAACAAAACTGGAATCCGCTAGTAATCTTCAAGACAAGCTACAATCAGCAACCGCTGCATTTCCAAGAGATCACACATCATGACTCACGTACTGTCATCACCATTATACACTTAGTCTTATAACCAACTACAAACATTATCACCACCCAAACATTGACATCAGGAATACACAGCAACTAACCACAAAAACAGAGCAAAGAAGAATACTCAAAGTACTAGACAAGTTTTGTTCATTTCCACCCAAGCCAACTACTTCTCTTGGACTCAATGTATAGCTATCCATGTTCAAATGACCGTTGCCTTTCGACATCCTCAAGTAGCCGTTGGTTCCACCGTTGCCAGTAGCATAACGTCGCTCATAATAGTCAAAACGGCTCTCTGACATCGGCAGTGTCTCTATAACGGTGCGACAGTTTTCCTAAACAGTATCAGTGTACTTTTGTCGGACTATCTCTTGTTCATTAATGCTAGAATTGCTCCTGGTCAACTCTTATCTCTTTTCCATATTCCAAAACTATTAGACACCAGATTGAGGTTTGAAAGAGAATGTCGCCTATCTTGCACCTCTTTGTTTTTGAAGTTGCTCCTGCCCGCAATCCGTTGCTCCCAATCCACTGATCCTTCCATGCATATAGGTGATATCAACTCTATCAAGCTATTTATCTCCATGGTCCTTTCACGCTTTACTAAACATCCCCATTCTAGACTTGTTTACTAGGGGTGTGCAACCGGACCGGATTTATCCAGAAATCGAATCGGTCCACCCAAAAAATAAGTTTGGGAACCGGTTCCCGTTTGAACCGGTTCGGGAATAAGTTTCATTTTTTTGGGAACCGGTTAGAACCGATCCGATTTCCTATTCCAAGTGAAAACCTAGCTGAACCGGTTTTAGAACCGGTTTTATATGGAGGTCCACTTGCAATTTTATATAGCCAGAATTCAAAGCAGTATATCATAAAGGATGAGGGAGGTGATTATTATTTGTGGATAGTCTAACTCAAGGACTTGTAAGTATTATAGGGAGCAATTTCCCTTTTCTTAAAATTTTTGTTCGGTAACAAAGAAACTACGTATCCAACTAGAACGTATGTTGTTTTATCACGCCCATTAAATTATTGGGACTAAGATAATATGCTTTTGTATGAATACTTAAGATTGTTTGCATAGTCAAACTTATAACCTTTGATTTGAGTTATAAGTTTTCGTATTTGTTAGCTCGAAAAAATGAAACCCAAAAAAGGAACAAAGAAAAAGGGGTTCTCGGGTAGACCCTATAATAAGACCGAAAAAACAGGATAGGTTCCAAAATAGGGTCCAGGGCAAACAAGGTATATTTTAAGTTCAAAAAATTAGGAACCGGTTATAACAGGGTCGGTTTCAGGTTCTAAGTCTGGAACCGATCACCCTTATTGTTTTACCATCACTAGGTCTATCAAACTGTTCATCTCGTCTTGTTCCTTCCAAGCCATCACGAACATCCATATATTTCTCGACTTGTTCATCCTTAATTAAGGTCTTTCCAGATGTTCACCTTATCTGAAGATCCTTCTAGCTCATAGATATCTTGACACTCGATACCTTATAACAATTCCTCGATATCGGTAGAGCACTCCTTATATCAAAATCTCGTGGCACTGATTATGACATCATTTGCATTTTGGCTTGTGTGTCTTGTTGGATGTATGCCCTAAGCAACCATGTAATAATTACATGTTAGGGATTAAGTTGTACTATCAATTTCATTTTTTATTTAATGGCAATGACGTATTCATTCATTTGTCCAATTATTTATATATATGAATAATCCAAAAGATCAGTTGTGACTGGACTTATTCTTAAGATATTAAGAATATGTGTGATGGGTTCATAGTTAGACTGAATCTTTAATTGTTCCCGATCGATGAATCATTAAGTGGATATTAATGATCCAGTTGAGATTTGTGTGTTCTTAGCTTCATCATTAAGTATTGGATACTTAAGGGAATGATGAGTCACGAGTCATTGGGTATTATGATGCCCGAGTTAGAACACAGGTGCTTGTGCCAGATAAGTTCACTGAACGTGACATGCATAAAGATCCATTTTAGGCCCTTTTCTTAGAAAATAAGGGCAGTTCAAACCCTTCTTTGAAATTTTCTCCCTAATTTATTTGTCCTGCTTTAATTATCGAGAAAATTGGACAAATTAGAATCCAAAAAAATCTCGATGGTTTGAATAAAATGGCAATTATGCTAGAATTTCCCAAGTTGGGCCTAAAATTTCCATACAACGTCCCGAAGTTATGTCTTTTTCCTCTTGGCCCTATACAAACTTCCCTACTATTTCAATGCAAAAACAATATTCCTCTTGGTAGACACTCGTCAATCGTCCGCAAGAATCTTTTGAATTGATAAGTTTGGGAGCTGAAGACGTAAATACTATGAGAATAGTGAGGAACAACATGGAAAAAGCGAAGGTTGAAATTTTATCATACAAATCGAGTATGGTTGTGACTAATCACGCTAGTGATGATAATGATAATGAGGTTTCTTTGTGCGATATTTCGGTATTGGACCCCCTTCAACGGAAAGAAAAGGAAACAAATTATGGAAGGCTTAAAAGCTCAAGTGAGAAAAAGAAGAAAAAATTTAAGAAAGGAACACCGCAACGCGAATAGAAAATTGAGGTGAGTGACATATTATTCTAGTTAATATGAATAGTTAAATTTTTTACTTATGTTACATGATGCCAATTAACAAATTTATTACTTTGTAATGTAGAGTTGATTGTCCAAGCAACACATAATGAAACTCATTTCCCAAATTATTCAAGTAATTCAGATCAGTTTCGAAATGCCTTTTATACTAGCAACATTGGTAATCCTACAGTAAATCTAAATTTTCATAATCAGGTTTGTCGCTCTTAATCCTCCATTTGTATTTACATTATACTAATTTGGTCATTTTTTTATATAGATGCAACAGCCACCATACATTGTTCCGTCGGGAATTATGAATGAATTTTGCCTATTTTATAGTCAGGTATTTAATAGTCTGGTGTATTAGCTTATGTTTCGTCCACATTGCTTTTATCGACGTAAGGGGAGCTTAATTGATGATCAATCGGTTTGCTTATATGTTCTTCAAGTTTTGTGCATCTTTACAATTACAGAAAACACATACTTCCCAAAAGTTACAATCATTAGGATAATTTAGTTACATTATGATAGTTGGATCATTTATTTAATGTACATGCAATCACCATACATTATGTCGCCGGGAATTATAAATGGATTTTCCTCATTCACTAGTGAGGTGCTTATTATGAAATCATTTTAGATCATGGTGTTATTTCAACTTTTTATTACTATTATAATATTTATTGTTAATGATTTTTTATGGATAGATGTTGGAGTACCATAATAGATCTCACGGAACCATTTCAAGTTAGGTACAACTTGCCTTTTGTTGACGTGGGATTACTTGAAACATATTTATCTAGGCATATTGTTTAGTAAATGTAAATATATTTGTTATTTCCTTGTACAGGGGTCATCAAACTCTTTTCAGCATCCTGGAATGAATGAATCTGGAGCCCCCTTTCACATAGTATGAGTGAAGAACTACTTTTGAGTCAGCCATTCGATATCTTTACACGTGTAAATTAACTGAGGTGATGACTTTAAAACAGAGATAATTCATCAAAGTTCCCTCCTAATGAAATACAAAACAAACATTTTTACAACACTATCACTCGCACTTGTACAAAGAATTAATTCTAGCACCACTACTCTTCCACTAAACATGCAAAATAATCTGGCTTCTTCATGTGAGATGTTTGTAGATGGTATATTGGGACTTCAAGCACAACGCTGTTAAGAGCATTCGTAATGTTTTGTATGCTTAATGGATACTCCACCTGTCACATAAAATTTTCTAGCTTCAACTGACTAAGTAGACTGTAGGACCCGAATGCCCGTGTGCTAGAGTAGTCTTTAAGATGGATAAGTCTTTGTAATCTATTAACTGCAAAAAACAAAACAGCAAGTGCACTAACGTTATAGTTCTGCTGTGTATTTCTCAAAGGAAGCACCTGCAAGAGTTTCACGCTACCAACTCGCTCATTATACTTTTCCCTAAACAGAATTTGCCCTACTAATAAATACCTACTGTTAAAACTGCAAAGAGAAGGACATGGCGAAAGTGAGTTCATAGAGGATTATTCAAACCTATCACGCCAAGCCACTAATTTCTCACTGAGCTTGAAAACAAAAGCAACTGTACGGAAACCCAGCAAAGAATTGGAACTGCCAAAGTAACTCTACAAAACCCTAACCTAAGCTCTTCAGATGCAGAAGACGAATCGGAGCGCCAATGGTGCTTCGGGAGCAACGGCGGAGGCATGATTTGTCGGACGACAGAGAGCAGAGTGGAGTTGTTTCTTGGGATAGAGAGAGAGAGAGAGAGAGCGGCAGAGGACGAATCATAGCCACCAATGGAGCTTCGGGAGGCGATGCGGAGGCGGCAGAGTGATCGGCATTGGAGCCAGCGATGGGCTCTGGGAGGCGACGGCAGAGGCGTGGTTCACGAATAGCGACGCGCTTCGTGGAGGAAAGAAAGAGAGCAGAAGGAGAGATTTTAGTCTTGAGAGAGAGGTTTTCTCGGGAGGAGACGGCGGAGGCAACCAGTGGAGGCGGCGGCGTGTTAACAACTAGAGACGCGCCTCCGCGGAGAAAAGATGGAGAGTAGAGCGGAGAGAATTTAGTCGTGAGGAGGGAGGGAGGTAGGGAGAGAGACATCATGAAGAGTAAAAGAGGGAGAGCACACGTTATCAGTAATGGAGCGTTACAAGAGTAAGGGGGGGGTCATTAAGTTTTGAAAAATCCTATGTGGAGTATTAAACACACCCAATATTTTCTCGTGCTGTTTCTAGCAAGTGATGAGACAGCATTCGTGACGGGGGATGATCTGGTGGCGGACGGTCGATTCCTACTCCATCCCTTCAGGTCCAGGCAACAGTGGTCATCCCCTAATTCCGACTGGTAGCTTTTTTTCCGATTAATTACGTTAGAATACGGCAGAGCAACATGCATTAGAATACATAGAAATTTATGAACGTCTGCATGAAATGGTTGATGGTGTAATGGCAGAATAATTTTGGAAATGATGGG
The DNA here is from genome assembly GCA_031216405.1 of Syzygium malaccense. Lineage (NCBI taxonomy): Eukaryota > Viridiplantae > Streptophyta > Magnoliopsida > Myrtales > Myrtaceae > Syzygium > Syzygium malaccense. The sequence goes on along the minus strand of CM062263.1, from coordinate 37,177,172 downwards.
AAACAAAATGTCTCTTTTCCTTCAATAATTATGTCGAAATGGGTAATTATCGATTAGGGATGTAATGCATGGCCAATGTGTAATCACTCATATAAAAATATTGTAGCAGACTCTTCTCTATGGATTGCTCTTAAAATTGCCACCTATCCGCCACCGAAGCAGAAGCCTTACTTTCTATTTAATGCTTCGGTTGAAAGGTCGATTTTCTTTCTCTCATTTAAGTTGTCAACCAAAAACCGATTGGCCTTAAGAACTGTCCTTCTTACTTTTCAATTTTATTTTTCGACTTCAGTCATCTTCAAGTTCCAATGAAGGCTATTAGAAAAGAGTTGCGATTGAGACGTGCATTCTATCTCCATACGTAGGTCGCTTATTATAGCGTTTCATATACCGTGCAAAGATTATGATTTTTTTTTAGAGAATAAAGTTTGCTGATAATATAGATTGGGATTGATATATGTATAAGATTCTTAAAATACCTGCCCGCCCCTGCCATATTAGTAAGATATTTATGAATAAGAAAGAAAATTCGTAATTGAAAATATTATAAAAAAATTTTTGGCTGAACGGTCCGGGTCCAGTACATGTGGTTGGAAGAGAAGATGGAAAATAATCTTCATATGAAAATATAATGAAATTTTGATAAAATTATGTTCTGCCCATTCATATGTATAAGACTAAAAATTGAGTTTGGTAAGTTGCCACCAATTTAAAGAAGTAAATACAAATTAGTCAATTTCCTCTTAATTTTATGCATGGTCTTATCAAACCCTAAGAAAAATACAAATTAGTGGACAATCCAAAGCCACATGAAAAAGGAAAATCAACGCAAAAATCCAAGACACCGCCGGCATGAGAAAGTTCAGGAGTTCCATCATCAAGTCAAGAAAGCATCGCGTTAACTAAAACTGTATAACAAAGGGGTCTCCCAAATTGAAATTTCCTTAAATTCAAAAAAAAAATCCATCTAAGTAAAGAAATAAATAAATAAAAATGTAAAAAAAAACAAAAGATAAAAAACAAATTTCTCACGATCTAATTCAACTTTCCGATGACAATGAGAATTCATCTTCTGGTTTTCTCCGCCAGTGATAATAAGCCGCCCATAACCAATCCGGCGATACCAACTTCTTCCCTTCTCGCTTGGCCCACCTCGCGCCCTCTTCTTCCACGTCCAAAGCCACCACGTGCGTCACCGACGACCCGAGGCTGGCCTTGCACTTGGCCCCTAACTCCTCCGCCGCCGCCCGGAGCCGATCCGACTCCGATCCCGATGCGACAATCTTGCTAAGAGCCAGCACACAACCCTTCAGGACTCTCGACCGCACCCCGGCCAACACCTTCCTCACGTCCCGTTTGTCCCAATTGTTCGCCCCGTACTTGGGGTCGAAAAATTCCCCGTGCACCTCTTTCAGCACGCCGAGTATAGACGACAGCACGCCGCCGTCCTCGTCCTCGTCGATCCTCGTTCCGGCGTACGACTTCCAATCTATGCTGTCCTCGAGACTAGTCTCGAAATCGAAGTACTTGTAACCCGAGATCGGTATCAAGTTCCTCCTGTGATCTGGCCAGACCTGTTCGGTATCGTCCAGGATGAGGACCGCGCTCTCCGGCGCCAGCACGAGGTCGAGGCTCTTGTAAGTGGAAGAGGTGCTGAACTCGCGCGAGATGACCCTGGAGCCGAAGTAGGCTCCCTCCGGATCGAGCAAATTGACGACCGCCGCCGCGTACTCCCGGTTGCCCATCGTGTACACGTACATCTCGAACATGTCGCCGGCTTGTCTCAGGAACTCGCGCACGAAGGGCCTCAATTTGGTCACTAGGGGCAAATCTTGCAGCACGAAGAGTGTACCGTTCAACGGAGCGTCTGCAGCATCCAACGAGCACTGCTCTTCCGGTGCCAAATGTGACAGCAAGACCGAATCCACCAGCGTGTTGTCCAAATCAAGAACCAAGCAGAGCTTCTTAGCATCCGCGAGACTCCTCGATTCGCGATACCCCGCGACCTCGGCCGCCGAGAGCCGCAGCCCTTCCACTAGGTACCCGAAATCCCGGCCGCAGTGGTTTCCGAGGGCCTTGCCGCAGTCGGCGCACGACCCCTCGAGGACGGTGGCGTGACTGCACGCCGCGGACGATCCGGGTCTCGACCCTAGTCCCGACCCCGACCGGGCCGGTTCCTCGTCGAGCTTGTGACCGCCGCCCAGGTGGGAGTGGATGGAATGCAACTTCTGCTTGAGATACGTCGAAACGGAGTGGGTGATGGACGATGACGTGCCAGGATGATCGCCGGGATGACCCATCTTCATCAGTGGCCAAATGAAACTATTTTCATCGTTGATTTACGGATTCTTGGAGCTTTTTGAAACCTCGAGATCATGTGCTGACAAGAACAAGAAAGATGGAAGCACACGAAATTCACGGGGGCAGCTATCAATCAAGATGAGAAAAGGCAATTTGGTCTCGGACGCCATCCAGAAGCCAGCGAAACTCCCCCTCGTCCACGGTGTGCCCACCGATTCTGAAAAGTCTCGGTCGCCAAGTCGTACTTTTTTATTTGAAAAACAGGTCTGATTGATGGAAGATATCGATTGACTCGACTGCATGAAATTACATAAAGCTGCTGTGCCTTCAGCTACGAGCGTTTCTTAGGGGTTGAAAATGCGCACACCGGGACAAAACGTTAGAGACAACGACAGTGATTTACCTATAATTTGAAATCAAAAAGTAAGATTAAGAAGAAATGCTCGTGTAGAAGACGTTTGCGTTGTTCGATGTTAAAGAGGAAAATGAAGTAATTTGGCCAAAGGGAACTAAACTTTACTTTCAAATTAATTCATCATTTTGCCGATACTCTTTAGTTTGATAAAATGAACTTATTTGATAGAGAAATAGTCGATTGTGTAAAAAGAAAACAAATTCCACGAGAATGCGAGCTTTGTCTCAGTATTCAGACAAAATAATAAAAGAATAGATGTGCACTTTTATGGTCAGTGATGGTAAGAAAAATAGTATGTAGACAAGTGATAGCCCCTCCTAAACATAGCGTTAGTGGAATATAGATTAATTGGTATATGTAACGTTAGTGGAATATAGATTAATTGGTATATGTAACGATAATATTGTGTTAAATTTGATTTGTCACATAATAAACGCTTAAAAAAATTGAAATGGTTTCTTTTTCATATTTGGATTCAGTAACAAAATATTTTTAAAGGTCTATCAACCATGTGAAGGAGAAGAGTATAAAATCATAAAAGATACCCGAGTGGGTTGATTTAGAAAGAAAGTTGGAAAACTAAAAATAAATAAATTTAAATGTGACTGGATTAAAAAGATAAAGAGGAAAATAAAAATAAAGAAAAAACTTGTAGCAAATAATATTATGTTAGTTGAGAGAAAAAAACAAGAAAATAAATAATTTTTTACAGCGTAGCGTATACCGATACTGGTAGTCAAGATTCAAACCTAAACAAGTCCCACACCTCTCATCGTTGAACTTCCCCGGCATCCACCCAAAAACCAATGTCCGACTCCAAGACAAGGCTGGAAGGCAAGGTGACCATCGTCACCGGCGGCGCGAGCGGCATCGGCGAGGCCACCGCCCGCCTCTTCGCCGCCCACGGCGCGCGCGCGGTGGTCATCGCCGACGTCCAGGACGCCCTGGGCGAACAGGTCGCCGCCTCGATCGGGGCCGACATTTGCACCTTCGCGCGCTGCGACGTCACCGACGAAGACCAAGTCGAGGCCCTCGTCCGGTCGACGGTCCAGGCCCACGGACGCGTCGACGTCATGTTCTGCAACGCCGGGATGGTGAGCCCCTCCGACCAGAAGATCCTCGACCTCGAACTCTCCCAGTTCGATCGGCTGATGGCGCTCAACGTGCGGGGCGTGGCGGCGTGCGTGAAGCACGCGGCGCGGGCGATGGTCGAGGGGCGCGTGAGGGGCAGCATCTTGTGCACGGGCAGTGTCGCGGGGAGCTGCGGCGGGGTGCGGCGGACGGACTACCACGCGTCGAAGCACGCGGTGGTGGGTCTGGTGAGGTCGGGGAGCCTCCAGCTCGGGGAGCACGGGATCAGGGTGAACTGCGTCTCGCCGTACGCGGTGGCGACGCGGCTCCTGAGCGGCGCACACGGTGGGGCGAGCGCGGAGGAGGTGGAGAGGGTCTACGAGCCGTCGATGGTGTTGAAAGGCGGAGGGATGCTGAAGGCCGGAGACGTGGCGGAGGCCGTGCTGTTTCTGGCGTCGGATGAGTCGAAGTTCATCACCGGGCATGATTTGGTCGTGGACGGCGGATGCCTTCTCCGGCGTTAAGTTTTCTTTAATTATTTTTAGTTTCCCTCGATGGTTATGTTCTCGATCGATCAAGTTTATAGAAGCATGAGAGCGTGAATTCCTTAGCTTTTGGACATGATATTATTATATGGATACGATTGTCCATTAACTCTTAATCATTTCGAAACATTAATCATCTCGAATTGACCTTATCTTGTGATATAAAATTTGGATGCATTATCACTTGATTTGCATACATGAAGATTGGGAAGATGGAGCACACTGAAATTCCATGGCGAAGTTGGACTCCAAGGTCACGGCGCTCGATTATCAAACCCTGGTGTGAGAAATTACACTCTATTAGTATTTCGTTTGTTTCGTGTAAAATGAATTATTTAGAAAATGATTACTCATATTGCTTGAAATAATTCGTTAATTAAAAATATCTTCATTACCGATAACAATTTATGCCTAAATATTTTCTTAGTATAATTTTTGGGTCGTTCAATTTTGTAAGCAATAGAATCAAATAATTTTAGGAAAATACTTTTCATGTCGTTCATTTTTTTCGAAATAAACGAATCATAAGGCTATCTTCGTTTCGCAGAAAATGTGACGTTTCTAGAAAATATTTTCTGAAAAGTAATTTTCCAGGAAAATGGCACTATATTTCCGTTGTTTGGCCGATACCTGAAAATGAACTGGAAAATATTTTTTGCCATTTGGTATCTGATTTGATTTTCTAGGGAAAATTACCAAAAAAATCGAATTATTTAATTACTTAATTATTTTTCTTTTTTTTCCTCTTCTTTCTTTTTTTTTCCTCTTCCTTGGCCAATCCTCGGCCACGGCAACGGCTGCACGACTGGCCACAAGTGAGCTTGAGCCTCGCAATAGGCCAGAGAGGCTAAAGCTTGCCAACTTCCGGCGAGGTCGAGCCTTACCCAGCTTGCCGCACCCGACGGGGCTCAAACTTGCTTGTGGCCGATCGCCGACCGTCGCCGTGGCCAGCAGCTAACCGAGGAAGAAGCAAAAATTAAAAAGCAAGAGAGAAAAGTAAAAATAAAAAATAATTATAAACTCGATTAAAAATAAAATAAAATAAAAAGGCGAATGTGTTATTTGAAAGGTAGCGAGGTGAAAGAAGCGGAAACATTTTCTCCACTTTTGAAGATGTTTATACTAGCTTATTTTTATGAAACGAACTCTGGAAAATTCAAAAAATATATTTTTAAAAGTTATTTTCCGTAAAATGAACGGAGCTTAATAGGTTTTTCAATTAATAGGTTTTTTTTCCGGGCGAAATTGCCCTTCCTCTATCAAGGAGAAAGGAGCAGTGTGATAATGAACAAAAAAAAAAATAGTTCACATGCATTATGAATGTTATCGTTTGCCGGCAATCATAGCTCAACGGGTAGATCACTGATGATCCTCGCAACAACGATGGAATGCCGACAACCACCATTGCCGAGATCATGTTCAACCATAATCCAACCTGTATGGGATTTGAACGATCAACGGACGAGATGGACCCAATTCACAAGGGGACCCGTTCAGAGAGATGGGGAGGGGGGTTCAGGCACGCGTGGAAGATTGGGCCAAAAAGCCGCAACCACCGCGGAAACGTCGCCGTCGGGGGACCCACCGGCCCCCGGTCCACGTCCTGCCCGTCCCATTCTTATCTGCTTCGAAAGAAAAGAACAACTTTGTGGTGGGTCCGGTCCGATGCCCGCCCCACTCTTCTTTTCGTCCCGACCCGTTGATCAGCCAAATAGGCTCGGGATCGCCCGCCACGTGCGCGGAAGGACCAGCCCCCCCGGTCGTTGGGGGGCCCCACCGAGCTGCAGATTCCGCGCTAATCGTTTCTTGGAAACAATGCCCGTGATTGCGAGTTGTCCGATGCGGACATCCCCGTTGCCACGCCGTCGTTTTAGGCTAGGCTTTCTCCCCCCCTCCCCCCACCCTCGTAACGCCACGTGGCGCGTGCCCATTTGGCACAGCGTGGATTTCCGCGATTCCTGACGAAACCTTTTTGTAAGTTCCTAACCCGTTCCGCTGAAAACCATTCGCTTGGAATGTGTTACGGAGGACCCAAGTAAGTTCTCAAATCTGCTTCGTACAGAGCCTTATTCAGATTTCGGGATTCTTAGCATGTAGAGCAATGAGAGGGTATTCACGCCTCTTGGAGAAGAAATAAATTTGAAAGGAATTGAGGATGCCGGGTATAAGCACGTTCCGCTGAAAATCAATCGCTAAGAATATGTTTTGAAATTCCTCCTGATACGTTACGCAACATGTGATCTGTATGCTTGATCGTTGATTATGGTTCGTCGCATCATGCTTTCGAAAGACATGACAAAAACGATCGATAAGCTCATTCACAACATTTTCGATCAGTCGAATTTAATATAAAAGCGAATTTTACGTGGTCCATGCGCACTCGAGATTTGAATAAACTTCGTATTTATATATAAGAAACCCTTCTTTTGTCGGGGATCGCCTGTTGCATCTTACGATAAAAGCGACACGTGATTACAACCTTATAATATTCGCTTATCCAGATTCCTAACAAGCTCGCCGGTACGATCGCATGGCTGCCGTGCGGGCGCGTACGCCTTCGATCACAACAAAGGCTTAACAGGAACCTATTCACGAACATGTACGAGGCCGGGGGGGGAAGAATCATCTCAGGTGCCTGAATGAGCGGCTCTCGAAAGGCAAAAAGAAAAAGAGAAAAGTTAATCGACACGATTAAGACCTTTACAGGTCTAAAAACCACTAACCCCCGTTAAATTAATCCTTTTCCCTTCTAGAAAATGCTGACGCCTAAAAGCGACCTCTATAGTCTTGGCCTCAAGCGCCCCCTGGACCCCACAACATTAAAGGAGAGGGCAACAGCTAATCATGCTTTAATCATCTGCACTAATCCTTTATTAATCTCAATTAAGATCTCCCAACTCCCACATGATTATATACTCCCTTCAGAAGAAGTTCCCAGCAGTGGGCATGGAAGTGAAGAGAACCACCAAAAGACTCGGACCTTTTCTTCTAAGGTTTGAGAAATGGAACCGTCTGAAAAGGACATACCTTCACCTCAAGAGATCTAAGGAAGAGTTCTCTGATAATCTCTGGGCTGAACACCGATAACTATAGATCCGATGGCCATCGGAAAGAGAAGACGGCTGATACAAACTCTCGGGGAATTTCGGGCATTCCCCGATCTAAGAGTTTGCATAGTTTTTAAGCGCGTCGCGGTCGGACCATCAAAGTGCCGATGGTTCCCTTGTACACGAATATATCAGGTCAAGTAGCATTTGTGCCTAGTCAGGTATCGGAACATCACACGATCGAGATTGCGAACAGACTTTCTTTCGATACACGGATAATTGCACGGCGAAAGGTGGGGTCAACAACTACTAACATGAATTTAGGCTGGGAAAGGGTAAAAACTAGTGCAGAGTACAGCATCAGATCTGCATTGAGCACCATCGATGAACTTGATTTGCTTATTTATAGTCATAATTCACAAAAAGTCCAGTTTCTTGGAAGAAACAAGCAAAGGGACACTGATATTGCTTAGTAAGGCCAGGGCCAGAAGGCTTGATCTTCAGGAGCGAGTCTGAAATGGCATGAGCTTGTGGATGGGATGGCGTAATCATCTTGAGTCTCTTCTAGCTTTGGGAAGATGCACGGATACTGCAGGCTCTCGTTCTGCACGTCTTCATCGTCTTGGGAGGAATCCGAAAGGTCGGGCTCGAAAGCATAGGAAGAATCGCCATGCTCTATCAGCGGAGAATAGCCACCATTTGGACTGTCGGAATCCAATATCTCGCTTTTGCCCGGATAGATATCCTCCGGTTTAAAGGGCACCGTCGAAATTCTCTCTTCTTCGCCCTCGGAACAGGCGATGGGATTCTCTGGTGGTCCATGAGATGATGTGTTGGACGGTTTGGAATTTGTCGTTCCTCTTGCTTTGATAAGAAGCTTGTCCGTGAGGACAAGAACCTGCAGAGTGACATCTTGACCATATTAGCATATTCAAAGCAAAATGTTCAAAGTGCCCCACTTCCTCCTTATTTCTCAACAATCCCCTCCCCATGCGCGCCGATACGGTGACAAAAGTCCAGCAAAAGCAATGAGCCAGCAGCTATTGTCCTACGTGTGTGTTAATCCTAGAATTTTAGAACCATTCGACTAGAATCGTAAGATTTCAAACTAATTGGCAATTCGGTATTTGAATCTTTCGATATGATTTTCACCTCGGCTTTCAGCTGATCATTTTCCTTGAGAAGACTGTCGCAGTCAGCCTTGAGGCTGTTATAGCTAGCTTGCAGATCATCGTATTCCTTCTCCAATTGCTTGGTCTTCCATCGGGCCCGGCGGTTCTGGAACCATATGGCAACCTGCCGGGGCTGCAAACCAAGGTCCTTAGCGAGTTGGATTTTCCTTTCTGGCTCGAGTTTGTTCTCCAGTTCGAAGTTCTTCTCGAGGAAATGGACCTGCTCGGTCGTTAGCCTCCTCTTCTTCTCGGGTTGATGGAAGTAATCGTCCAGGTCTTCCTCCCCAAGTTCATGGTGATCAAACGCTTGGAAAAAGGAATTCCTCGATACGTTCACACCATTGGCGTCTTCGAAGCTCACCATGGATCTTGATCCTGAACCACAACACCCGGAAAATGCTCCCATCTTAGAGAAGTAAATTCTTCCTATAAACTCACGAGTCATAAACTGCTTGATCAAACAAAAAACTTTGCAGCCTTCAAAAGCGATTTTAGTTCGTGGGAAATTCGCGGGCTGTAAACTTAACCTCTGTGTCACCAGAGTTATTACTCTTTACGGGTCTACTTCGAGAACAAGAACAGCCCATTAGAAGCACCTCAGAGCAACGGATCTACAATAAAAATACCAACAGTTCACTCATGCTGCTAAACGAATGGCCGATGAAAAGCGAGAAGAACGACAATCCTGATTGAAGATGAGGTTATGAGATCTGTGTTCAAAACAGCATCTTTTCACAGGCACATTGCAACCGGCCACTAAACTTTATCGATGTATTAAACTCAAGAGAATCTTTAATCGTTCATCCTCGGATTGAGCGACGACAGAGTAACTCTGCATCCTGCAACTCCCAGTCGATCCCATCGCATACATCACGAATCAAACCGGGTAAGGACCTTTGCAGGAGAAACTCCCCATCAAATCATCATACTCGTTGATCTTTCTAACTAGATTCAGCCAGTCAACGCCAACAAAAGATTTTGACCAAAAAAGAGGAAACGCCAACAAAAGTCGCACGATTCGCACGCACATGTCAACGAACCCCAGATTGTCCAATCACAAACATATTCATAAACGTAAGTACACTGACTATGCACAAAGAGAGCGAGCCAGGGATAGAAAAGAACGCAGAATTCATACCCAGAGAGAAAGAAGACCCGTAAAAGAGAAAGGCGTCAGGAGAGGGAGAGACTCGTTGGTTCTTAAGCAAAGGCGAGATCGCCGAACCCCCACAACCACCGCCCGCCATGGACGATCCGACTACTTTTTTTTTTTTTCTGGGTCGTATTGGTTTCTAACTGGATCCCATCGGGTGAAGCAGAAGGCGGAGTCTGTTGAACTTGGACGGCTGGAGGACTTAAGACTTGTGGCGGAAGAAGCTGGTCATGATGATCTCGGTGATGTGGGACGTGTGAGAGCACCGGCAGGTCACACCCATCACTCAGAAGCACGAAAAATTTGGAGGGCCTAAAGACAGAGAGGTGTGTATCGACAAGGAAGAGGTTCGCAGGTGAAGAAGAATCGGCGGCCGATGATGGCGAGAGAACAGAGAGATGGAGAAAGAAGAGAGAGAGAGACGGGCAATGAGAGAACAGAGAGCGCTTTTCTCTGTGGTTTTATAGACTGGAGAGTCGGGAGGTGCTTTTGGGAGGGGAGGAATAGAATTTTAGAACATAAAATGGTTATTGATTAGAATTCTAGAACATAAAATGGTTATTGATTAATTGACAAGAGTTTTGATAAAGTAAGATTATTTGTTATCATTGATCATTTTTGTGTATTCTCCAATATGATTCGAAGTGAGAATGTTTTTACCCGTAAGGTGAAAAATAAATTTATGTGTTTTGATAAATTAGGATTCATACTTTTATTCTGAAAGGTTCATTTTCAGAATATAGCGACGTCTTTTCTTAAGAGACATCGACCACAATGAAAAAGTCATTTTATTCGAAGTTGATACAGACCTAAAAGAGTGGATCGATCCTCCTCTTTCTCTCTCTCTTTTTTATCTTTTCTGTTTTCAGCTATGAGTTCTCCTTATTTCGAGAAGTCGATTTCGACTTTCAGGAATGTAGTTATGTCATCTATAGATGAAAAAGTTTTAGTTCTATTTAAATTGGTGCAGCTCATCTCATTCCAAACATTTCATTTCTAACGTTACTATCTCGACGAAATGAAATTACAATTCTTACTACAATCACAAAAGCTGGATTATACATTGCGGTTGATGTTGATTTTATATATTTGCAAATTCTACATCATGGACATGTGTCGGGAGTGATTTTAAGTTACAATCCTTTCATCTTTTTAGCATATAAAGTTTGACCTTTTAGCGAATGTTGAACGCCGTAGACTTATGGACATCTAAGGTCCCTACAAGAATATAGACCTTCATTTTTTTTTCCCAAGGTAAACTGCAGCAGCAAGTAACTATGTTGATTTTTATTAAAAAAATGTTAGGGGAAAGGCATGTCTAATCCCAACTTAGGAAAAAGTGGCATACTAGAAATAAAGATATATTCAATATGATGCTTCTTGAGAAATAAAATAATAGAGCAAGATGGTGCTCCAAGTCTTCAACTCCACAATCCAAGAATGGAGAAAACAGGGAGCAGAAGAAGCATGCAAGGTGAGATCAGCATAAAGACCTGGAGCTGCCATTTTGCACCAGAAAGCCAATCAAATTGCGAAACCTCTTTTTTGACGTTACAAGGGTGGTGGTGATTTCTTTATCTTATTAAGGCCGAGCGCATTAGCTCGACGGTAAAGGGATTGCAGTCTTTTACAAGATCACGAATTCTAATCATGTTGTGAATGAACCATTGGCCAACTTGAGCATTGGACATTTGATACCTTGAGTGGCGAGATCTCTTGGCTTTTGACAAGTTGGTCGGGCTGCGGTGACGGACTTGTACACCTACGTTTAGATATGAGTCAAATGAACATTTTGTAGCTTTTGGTTAAAGGGTAGCTACAATGGTCGCCCTTCCCTAAAACCCATCATGAAAAATTCGATACCTTCGTCTACATAGATATATTAAACAAAATCTTTTGCAAGTTTGTCACCTAGGATTGTAAAATATTATAGGGAAAATGATATACGTGGTCCTTGAACTTCAGCCAAATTATGCAATATCGTCCCTAAATTTTTAATCTGTTCAATGTGATTTTTAAACTTTAGCATGATGTGCAATGCCATTCATGAACTTTAATTTATTCAATATGGTCTTAAATTTTTGGTACACATTCAATTTAGTCTCTTGATTATATGAAAACATTTAATGTTTCTCCTAATATGAATTGATGGAATGATCACATTCGATATTTTTCATATAGTTTATCTACTAAATTGAACATTTACGAAAAGTTTATGGATCGTATTGAACAAATTAAAAGTTCATGGATAATAATAAATATTGGGTTAAAGTTCATGAATCAAATCGAATAAATTAAAAGTTAGGACGACATTACACATTGAGCACTTGTGTAAGTATCCCAATATTAGAATTGGAATCTCCTTTATGCGGCAAAACATTTTAATGCTTTTTCTATATAAAGTAGCGAAACACACATGCACTACTTTATCGCCCTTATCCTGTCTTCATTATTTTGCTATTCATTTATAGCTCATTTGCATTCGAGAAATATTTTCTTATTTAGCACGATAACATAACTAAAACTTTTTTCTCATATTAGTTAGTAGATAAAAATTTCTATAATTTATACTCATTTCAGAGATAGCATAACATTTACGATATATAAGATCTTACTTTAAATTTTGCAAATTTTTATTTATACTAAATAGTCGCTTTGCACTCGGGTAATTTAATTTAAATGCATACCTTTTCACAATTAACGATACATCAGAATAGTGTTGCACTCTTATTAATATATTTCATGCTCCATTCTAATTATATTTTTCTATGACGATTTGCACAACGTGTGGCTAAACATCTAAAATAAATACATAATTGCAGAGTTTCCCGAGACCGTTACTTCTAATGTGTTTTTTTTTTCGTACAATAGTTGGATTTCGAGTTCTCATATTCAATTATGGAAAAAGGCAGAATAAAATGGAAAATAGAAATTAAAAAAAAATGGGGAGGAAAACCCACAAAGTCGAACAAACCAACACGAAGAAGGAACACGTCCAATCAGTCGCGATCGAAGGGTGAATTGGGTGGCGATCTACTGTCCAAAAAAGAATTAGAATATTGCGCTAATTAATTATGATTGTAAGGGTACTAATCTATTGCAGAAATGCCTGTTTACATATTCTAATTTTTTCGAGGGGTAATGAGGTACAAATTAGTCGATGGGGGTGAGTTTTGATAGGTTACGCAGGGATCGACATTGACTTTTTCTATGATGTCGAGATTGAGTTTTCCTACCCTATTGTCTGCGAAACGAACCTTCTAAATTGGGAACCGCTCGAGTTGGATTTAATTTTTGAAATTATCGATCAGATTCTTAATTTTTAAAAATAGGATCGGTATGCAGGCGGTTCGGTTCTCGATTTCAAGAGGGAACTGGATTGAACTAGATCGACAAAACTGGACTGACTCCATATACTTTTTTTATTTTTTTATTTCTTCAAAAAAAAATTGTAAAATGTGAATTAAATCCTAAGTGAACTTCCTTGACATAAATTCATTGAAAAAAATTAGTAAAATATGAACTAAACCTTAAGCGAACTTCATTGACATAAATTTATTGACCAAATTAATAAAATGTGAACTAAATCCTAAGCAACCGGTTCCATTGGACCGGACCGATCTGGTCCTTGGTTCTCAATTTTGGAAACCGATCCTCCCGGCCCGGTTCCCAATTTTACCTTGGAACCGGACTGAATCGAAAATCGATTATCCCTGTTATTTGCCTTGCCAATCCCAAAAAGGGGAATGTATTGCCCGGATATTTGTATGGAAAATGTTGAACAAACGGAATAAAGCGATGAAAATCAAGGATTTGTGTTAGCTTGTCCGTGTTTCAGTTGAGTTATATTCGTCTCCATCCTACTTGTTTATGCTAAATAGACAAAATCACCCTTAATTTTTCTATTGAACTTTTGAGTGATGGACTCGGAATTTATTTTATTCTTCTCTTTTTCTAAGTAGAAAACATAAATTGGGTCTTATCCTGTATTACAATGAGGATTTTAGGCCTATAGCACATGTTTCCCTTTTTTCGGCGGTTTTCCGAAAATAAAGTCACAATTACGTCCTCAATACGAAAATTTAAAATTCGATCAAATCAAGCCTTTGCATAAAATAAGAGGAACTTTAAAATGAGAATTAAATTTGTTTCGATTTAGATTAATAATAATTAATATGGTTAATATCACAAAAAATCTCAAATTGATATGTCTGCGATAAATTTACTCAAAAATAATTTTTTTGACCACAAAAAGGCGTAAACCGGTAAACCTTTAATAAATTTACCCTTCATTAGCTTATATGAAATTTTAGTGTTAAATTTCCTAACCAAAATGATATATTCGAGGTATTAATCCTAATTGGTATCACTCACGGAGCGGGGTACAACGGACTTTTTGGGATTCGGGAGTTGGGTCCGAGAGAGGAGGGTCCGGAGGGTACTTTGGTCATTTCGCCGGTGGAGGTGACGTTTTCAGCGGAAAAGGACAGGAAGGGTGGGGTCGTGGGGAGAGGAGAAAGAAAGGCATCGTCCAATGTCGACCGGGTCAAATCGGCCGGGCCTCCAAAATGTGAGGACCCGTCGGGCCACCGATCAACGTGAATTGGGGCCCACCCGACCCGACCCGACCGGAACCGAACCGTCGTGCCGAAAGGAATTCGAGCTTATCGTTTCGGATCGGTCTCATTCGATCACCTGAACCTTGCGATTTCCCCACTTCTCTTTCTTTAAATTTCTTTTTATTCTATCTGTTCTTGTTGATTCATGTCTTTGTCGGAGAGGGATTGGATTTTGGGTCCGCCATGCGACTTTCGAGATCCACGTTCGCTTCCTCCGGTCTACGTATCGCCACTAAGGGTGGCCGTTACTCATTTTCCTGCCGTAAAACGAGGTCCTCAACTTCGGCGAAATCTTCTTGTCACACAGGGGTTGCGCTCTCGTCGCTGATTTAATACGGATAAAAACTGCAAGGCTCGGTAAACTCTCTGAATATTTATTCCTTACCTCTCCTTTTTTAAATTGGAGATATCAACAATTATGTAATCCGATCGGATATTCTATTTTTTTTTGCAATATATAGATAGTAGATACATGTACACGTATGACATAATGCTGTGTGTTCGCTAGGAATCCGATCCAATTCCCATGGCGTGCACAATGCTCCTATTGACCAAAAAAAAAAAAACAAAAGGGGTGTTTGGGCTTGTTTCTCGATCCATCATAGTAAGAAACAAAAAGCCCAATGCGATAACTTTTGGCAGGATTTTTTAGGAGAAAATAATCGAGTAGTTCCATTTCACCAATGCCTTAGGATATAACTTTAAGTTGTTGTTTTTGAAGTATACAAAGCGAATCTTTATGTGGGTGTCCATCTCAAACCTACACAACATGAAATTCTAAAGACCGATTAGAATTTCTGAAAGTAATTACGTCGTTGCAATCTCGTAAATATCTCGTATCTCTCGTCTCTATCTACAGTCATTTACATAGATTTGTCGTGAATATTAAATTTTCTTAGTATAATCTTATCCCACGTAAGGTCTCGTGATTCGGGATCGGGATTACATTTTATTTCTTGTTTAAAAACGATTTCATTTCATCTCATTCCCTAAGATAAAAGTATCAAAATCCCATTCAAATTTGTTCGTAGGTAGATGTGCATCCAATCGCGAATTTCTTCGACTTTCACTATCAACCCAGAGAATCCTTCACCTTTTTCTGCGTTCCCACTTCATTCCACTGTTTCAAATCCATTGCAGTAGCATTACCCCCACCACTCTCGCTCAGATATTTGTCGCTTTTTCCATTGCTACCCATCTTCACCAGGAAGCTGAGACAGGCGCGGAGGCAAGACCAGGGAGGTAAATTTTCCATCTTCGTATCCTTGACTTTCAGTCTCCATGTGGGTTTCTTGGAAACTTCAGAACCCATCTCGCAGGAGGAATTCCTGCTTTACCCTCTTTCGGAAAGGTGGGCACCACGTGCTTGTTTTCTGGGTGTAATTTGATGTGGACAAGTTGGTGGTGGGTTTGTGATTCCGTGGTCCGCACAGAGCGTTCGAGTTCATGTACTCGAGCCTCTAATTTGTGACTGTCATCTCATTCATGTGTGAACGTATTGGAAACAATGCAAACTCAACAAGTAAAGCCGACTCTGGTTCGGCTTTCTGTGCGTGACGCCTCTGAATTGTGATTGGTAATTCGGCTTTGGTGTTTGTGGGGTGGAATAATTGTTTGTGTGGTCTTGATTAGGATTCTCTTGTACATTGATTGAAGTTGTACTTTTGTAGAGTTTTTAAGGAAATATTCTGACGTGAATGTTGAGGTTTGTCCTTCATGGTGGTCCAACCGAGAACAGTTTGTTCGGATGGAATGCAATTTAATTGCTTTTAACAATCTTATTATGCTTGTCGAGGGACAGCTCAGATAGTCAACTACCTTGTCTCCCGAGAATTTCCAAGTGGTTGACCTGTTGACTCCCTCGTACGCTTTTAATATCTTCATCTAAGGAAGAGTTTTGCGTTTTGATCTTATGAGTGAACATCGTATTGGAAAGCATTTAACAACAGCATTTGTTCTGGTCTTGAAGAAGTCTCACAATACTATCTTCCTTCAAGTCATTCGGTGTCGGATCCAACGCTTTGCTACTGAAAAATGTAATTCCTTGTCTCTGTGTGTGTGTGCATGTTTAAAATTTGCAATTCTTTATTCCTAGATGGTGGTGGGTGCGTTATAAGCCATAATAGGGATCATCCTACTCTTGCTCTCAATTGCTCCTGATGCTTAATGTTATCTTGCAAAATATAATGCGCTTTGATATATAATCTGGCCTTGCACAATTAGAGTTTTTATAAAATGTTCACTTAAATTACTTAACTATGCATACTTGTGCTGTCTATGATACTTCATTGAATGATCATTTTGGGTGAGTTGTTCGTCACATCTGTTTCCTTTCAGAGTTCTCTGAAGTAATCTGTATGGTGTTTGATGTTTTGCCTCTTTAGTTGTCTCACTGAAATCTTAGTACATGGCTCTACTCTAATGTGGATTGATTAACTTGATGTTGCAAAAAGTTTGCTGATGTTATGACTTATTATAGCTGCACAAAAAGAATTGCATGTGCCTCTAATTTGTCTGTGAATATTCATCAATGTTCTTTTAACCCATTAGACTAAGTATAGCCTTGATGAGTAAAGCGAAGGTAGATGTAGCTATCCTTACAAGAGGACAAGTACAAGGGATGAAGACTAACATTGTGATTGATCATTTCGCTTGGATTACTTGTTCACAAGTGCTGGCATATTTCTTGTTTCTCGATCTTGTTAACATTGTTTCTGTTTATGCATTGGCTGTAATTCTGATAAGGATTGAGGGCAGAATCCTTTTCTAGCCATTTAGGAAATATTCGTGACATGTGTTGTAAGGTCTATCCAAACTCCAAAAAGTGGTCCAAGTATTTCCTTTTTCTCGTCAAAATTCACTTTTATGGTGGTTACCTTAGTGTTCCTCTGTTCCTTTAATTAATTGATCTTCTTTCTCTGAATGATACCATACTCTCTCTCGTTGTGATTTATTTTGCTTGAGGTGTATGAAATTTGGAGCTTTATCCTGTTTCAATTGTTTGTTATGATCTGCTTTGCATTGGATATTTCGCCTTTCCGTACTATCAATGTTTAGGACTTAGAAGTAATGGTGCTATGAATACAAACTACTACTTGAAGATGAGAGGCAATTTGCTGCTGCTTTTTATGGACAAGTCTTTTTTCTGACACGTTCCGGCATACTTCTTCTTCTTGACACCTCATGTGTCCTCTGTTTATCTGGATCGGAGTGGTCTTTGATCTATATGTTTTTCTTCTTTCGCTGATCTTGTGGACACAGTTGAAAGACAAATAAGATGGGTAATCTGTTCTGCTGCATTCAAGTTGACCAGTCCACAGTAGCTATTAAGGAGAGATTTGGCAAGTTTCAAGAAGTAATGGAACCTGGGTGCCATTGTCTTCCGTGGTTTCTCGGAAGTCAGCTCGCTGGCCATCTCTCACTCCGATTGCAGCAGTTGGACGTGAAATGCGAAACCAAAACCAAGGTTTGTTCGATCACATGGATTTTCCTTGCAAGTTTATCTTTTTTCATTGTGCAAACGTCCATCAACGTATAGGTTTCATTCCAGAGGATCTTGCGATACTCTACATAAATGTGCTAGCGATCATTTTAGTGGGAAACAAAGAATCTTTAAATCAGCACATTGCTCTTTGAATGTCCTGTGCTCAATCAGTCTTGAGAATTACATTTTCATAATTAAACAAGCTTTGTGGGTTTGTCAAGAAGTATTAGTGCGGGCTATTGATGTATTTCAAAAAATTTGTGAATTTAGAGTTGAATGTTGATGAAGTTGCCAATTTCCTTTTCCCGTTTCAGTTTTGTGATATGGCAGCTTGTCACTTGTTACCAATTGACATGGAAATGCCTGAATAGGTAATGACCTCGCGTGATATTTTTCTCACAGGACAATGTGTTTGTCAATGTTGTTGCATCTGTGCAATACCGACCCCTTGCAAACAAAGCAAGTGATGCCTTTTACAAGCTCAGCAACACAAGGAGTCAGATCCAGGCTTATGTGTTTGATGGTATATGCCAAATGAATTTCGTCACATCAGTACAAATACAGTACTGAATAAATTTATGCAATTGTCATGTGCAAGTAACATACTTTAGTCCTTTAACCTGTTTTTGTTTTCTCAATCATTGCAGTGATTAGAGCTAGTGTTCCAAAGCTAAACTTGGATGACGCTTTTGAGCAGAAGAATGAAATTGCCAAAGCTGTTGAAGATGAACTTGAAAAGGTTGTCCACTCTAGACTTCTCAATATTATTACGAGAGTTAATTTGAACGGGAGTTCTCTAAATTTTGCAGGCTATGTCTGCTTATGGATACGAGATTGTGCAAACCCTTATTGTTGACATTGAACCAGATGAGCGTGTCAAGCGAGCTATGAATGAAATCAATGCTGGTAACTGCAAAGTTCTTGAAACCCTTGAAATTTCAATTGCCAATTGATTCTAAATAATTGTTCTACATGGTAAAATTTTTTCATGTTTAGTGATACATGACATCGTGTCATTTGCAGCTCTAAGAGGACATATGTCAAAGGTTTAAATTTAAATTCAGCGTACCTCACTGTAGATACGGTCCGTGTCGCATAAACATTATATACTTTTTTGAATGTAGTGCGTGTACACTTACTCTAATTACACTAATACGGCAGCCAAAAGCTGTGATGAATTTGATATGCGGTCTCCTTTCTTAGCCAGTGCTACCATTTAGACAACTTATAAAGTGAATCTCATCTTTATGGAGGACAAGAGAAGGATTTGCATAAAGCGCCACTATTAGAATATTTTTTGATCTGCATCAGACGAGAAATGAGACTTTGGTACTTAAAAGCTGCTTCAAGATACACCAGAACATATAAAAATATATTTTGATCCGCATCAAGTTTGAGTTTACTGCAAGTTTTGTTTTTGTTCTGGTAGTCTTTGTCTCCAACATTTTCATCTTTTTCAGCTTCAAGAATGAGGGTTGCAGCAAACGAGAAGGCTGAAGCGGAAAAGATTCTGCAAATCAAGAGAGCTGAAGGCGAGGCTGAGTCCAAGTACCTTTCTGGGTTGGGTATTGCTCGCCAGCGTCAGGCCATTGTGGATGGTTTAAGAGATAGTGTGCTTGACTTCTCAGAGAACGTCCCAGGAACCACTGCAAAGGATGTAATGGACATGGTTCTCGTGACTCAATACTTTGACACCATGAAGGAAATCGGTGCAACATCAAAATCTTCTGCTGTGTTCATTCCCCATGCTCCTGGTGCAATCCGTGATGTGGCCACCCAGATCCGTGATGGTCTTCTTCAAGCATCGACACATCAGTGATTGTTCTAGTATAAGTCAGTTATGGCCTCTAAATAATTGAGATAAACGAACTATTCTGTCTTAGCCAATGTAGATATTTGCTTCAGAGTGCTAGAAGCTACAAGGTTTATAGGGTGATTTATGCTTTTATATATTCAATTCTCATATCTGACAATTTGATACTGTAAATATGCATCTTACTGAATGATCTACTTAAGAAGTTAGCTCTTCAATTTCCCTTCTCTTTGTCCAGTCAAATGCAAAATGTCTTAAATCTTACATAGTGATCTGTTGCTATGTGATATTCTCCTACACATAAGTCCATTTTGTTGTGCAAAGCCAATACATGCAATACTATTGTCAGAAAATAATTTGTGATTAGGGTATAAGCGTTTAAACTAGACTTATTATGTCTGCTATTGCTTTATCACTCGCGAGGAAGAAATTTTTCCTCTTAAGAGTCTTAATATGGTGGTTTACATTGTGTCCTGACTGCGTCTTATGTCGTATGAAAAGATATGATTGAAATCAATTTTTATTTGTAATTATTTTCTACGCTATGATTGTGCTCCCGCTCCCGTGCCGTTGTATCATCCTCCTTTCATTGAGTGCGTTTGCTTTCTTATAGGAACTTTCTTCTGAAAATTTGGCCGGGAAGATGAGACTGGATGGACTTGTTTTTGCCCTTCTGCAATCTAAGATCTAATTTGCCAGCGAAAGTAACAATTGAACAGGGCAACTGAATGAATGTCATTATTTCATGTTCTTGAGGATGCTCTTATTGTGACTACAACTGAGACATATAACGTCTGGAGAGTAAATCATTCTAGTGCTTCGTCATGGCCACCTAAATTGAATTTAGCCGATACCCAGACCCCGAGAGAGAATGCTACAACAGCTGTAATGATAACCCCCCTGTTCCTGTTAAGCATCTTCATTGCGCTCCTGAAGATGCTTCTCTCTTCTCCCCATTTCTTGATGATCTCCTCACTGGAGTAGCAACATTCTGTGCTAGATTTTCTCCCTCTCACTTTTCTCTCAGGTGGCTCGTGGGCTTCGTCGTGGCTTTCTTTGTTCAACTCTTGTTCATGGTGTTCGGTCTCTTCCTTCTCCACCACAGTCGTATCTTGCTTAGGCACCGTCACGGTGAGAATTCCATCTTCAAGTCTTCCACTTGTCTTCTGGATATCCGAGTCCTCCGGAACTCTGAAGGTTTCTTCGAAGTAAATGTACTTGTTGTCTAGCAGTCTTTCTCCGCTGACCGTCACGTGATCGATGCTATCTGTCTGAATCTTGATGTCTTCTTTCTTGAAATCTATACGTTTTTTGGAGCGAGAGAGGAGAATTAGATCAAAACCCAGCATCAGAGTAGGCTTCAAAGGCAATTGTAACAGTTTAAGAGGATCATTTTAGATGCAATTTCTCATATTCTTCTTCTACATTAATTAGTTATGGGAGACTGATTAGAACATGAACTTCGTGATCTCCTCTTACTTTTTACTTCTTATGTCGGAAGGAAGAGAGCAAAAATTATAACACTCCCAGAATAATGTTACCGCGAACTCTAAGAAAATTTTCAATGAAAGCGGGAATGGTCGGCACTTGCTGAAACCAAACTCATCATATCGAAATATGGTGTTTCACCCCCTACAAAATGGTTAAAGAAATCGTTATATAGTTTCCATACCAGGAAGATCAACAAGGAGGTAATGGCAATTCGATTCCTCGACCCACCCAGAAGCAGGTTTAAACACTTCGACCGTACGGTCTTTTGAGCGCGTTCTGCCCGTGATACCCGCCATTTTTCTGAAATTAGCTCAAACTTCCTTGCGTTATCTAATGGCGCTGCGCCTTTAGTTCATTTATAGCAGTAGATTGCTAATGAAAGGTATCTTCAAAGTGCTCTGGGATTGTTACTTTAAGATGCGTAGAAATACGAGGTAGATTTCTTGTAAGATTAGGTATTCTTTTATTCCAAACTTATTCATCTGACCCCCAAAAACAGAGGTGTCAAACTCAAGCAAAGGGACGATTCTTTGCTTTCCTTATGAAGAAGTCCAAGCGTGCATAAACTCGCATCGGGCTACCTTTGATCCCGCTTGATAGAGCCAAAGAAAGACAGCACGAAAAAATCAACGTGATCTCGAGTTGACCCGGCCTTTGTAATAATCCAAGGATAGAACTGCGTACGTATGAAACAAACGGAAAGATGTACCCATGGAGGAAAGAACCACCGAGAGAATTGCATTTGTGACTTGATATTGAATCGGAACATCTCAAGAATCACCCGCACAACAGTCTCCATACCATATCGAGTGCAAAAGATCGGCACGAATGTTATTGCAAAATACGAAAACACGTGTTGCCGTACCCCATTTCTTCCTTATTCTTAACTAATATTCATGCGCGCGAGCAATTATTCTAGTTTTGCTACCGCTGCATGGATTCTTTTCTAAAAAGAAAATATTGATGAACAATGAAGTTGGTTGTTGCATTGTAATGATAATTAAGAAGTTTCACCAAGTGTAGTTTTCAGTGAAAAGTGGTTTTTTTGTTCTTTTACCTTTTTATCCATTTTCTTTGACCAACTTTATTCTTTCTATTTGAAGCTAAATTGCATTACAAAATTAAGGTAATATCTAAATCCGGCTAAATGGGAATCTAAAAGTAAGACTAAATCCACTTTTGATTGACTTACATATATCGATATAGATAAATCCATCTCAACACATTTTTAGGCATTGCCAATGAGTTTTTGTGTAAATTATAATTTATATTAGTTATGCGATGTTTTTGTAAAAATAATTTATTTCATTTTTACAAGAAATTCATATTCTATGTGTATGACGAGTTCTAGCTAGTTACGTGTATTTATGTCATTTTTAACAAGAAATTCATTTTCTATGCGTGTGATGAGTTCTAGCTAGTTATACGTATTTATGTCATTTTTCACAAGAAATTCATATTCTGTGTATGATGAGTTCTAGCTAGTTACACACATTTTCTTTATGTCGTGGAAACAACATGTATAGTACATGGTGACTATTGCCCCACGGAACAATTAGTCATTTCTCTAATTGCACCTAATTGCATACTCGTATGTCCTACTAAAGTAAACACTTTCATTTGAGTAAAATTAAAAAAATATATATTTTAGTAATCTATTGTATACTATTTCATATGAATCTTTATTTTTTGAACAAAAAGGTGGAATTCTTAGTTTATACTATTATATTATATTGCAATATATAAGGATCCATATTTTAGTAATCTATTGTACACTATTTCATATGAATCTTTATCTTTAGAACAAAAAGGTTGAATTCTTAGTTTATACTATTATATAATTGGAACACATAAGGATCCAATAACAGTAACAAAATTCCTAATTGCTGTTATTATATGATATATGGATATTGTAATATTGAGAGAAAATAATAAAGTTTTCCAAGGAAATACTTAATGAGAAGAATTACATAATATGTTAGAATTTTTCACAATTGTAAATTTTAAACGTTAAAGCTCTTTGAAATTATTTTCCTTTCTGGTTGAACAACAATCTTGATATTTGATGAGAAAAGTATGTATCCTAACCGGAAGCAAAATGAGTGGAAATTGCAAAAATTACTCAATGATGGTTGGTGGAGGTCACTAGCCACAAGGGTGAAGGGCGGGATGCCCTTGCTAGCCTCAGGCGAGGCCGGTCCTTGTTGGCCGACAAGCCTTGCCAGAGGTCGATAGGTGAGGGTTGGCCTCACCTGTGGCCAACGACCTCCGCCAATCATCACGGAGGTTGTCAATTGGCGGAGGGAAATAAGAAAAAGGTCTAATACCATGAAAAACCCCAAACTGGTAAATTTGTAAGAAATTTACCCTAAACTATTTTTTTTACCAAAAAAAACCCCATATTGGTACACCTTTAACAAATTTACCTCAAATTAATTTTTTGACTACAAAAAATCCCAGACTGGTACACTTGTGATAAATTTATCCTATATTACGAAAAATCACAAACTGTTAAATTTGTAACAAATAGAGGGGTAAAATCCTAACTTGGCATACCGGTCAATTGCCACGTATTATCTAGCTTAACAATTTGACGATAAAATTTAATAGAGATTAACGGATGGTAAATTTGTCATAAGTGTATCAATTTAGGATTTTTGTGATATTAACCCTAAGGAAAAAAGGAAGAGAAAGAAAAAAAGAAAAGGAAAAAAAGAATAAAAATTAGAAAAAATGACCACGTCAACGCTAGTCGTGTCATGTCGGATAGCCGGCATCCACATTAGTAATTTCTAGCATATATTGGCCGGATGGACTCAATTGGTACTAATGTGAAAATATTTATAACTAAATTTATCCGATTGAAAGATTTAAAATTGAATTGGTATCAATGCAATAGGATTAAGACTTTTTTGTGACTTTTCTCTGTCATCCTTTATAGGCATCTTTAAGGAAGATTTCGTTATGTGTGTGTGTGTGTGTCTGTGTGTGGTGACCATTGAAACCATCCCAGGGAACAATTATTCATTTCACTAATCGCATCTGTTATAATGGCAGCTAGTTGAAGACTCGCGGATTGCGCTGCATTCGAAAAGTGAATTAAATGTACATGACAATATATATTTATCAACTCAAAAAGTCACGTCGACTATTACTTTACTCAATATTATCCGAAATTGTTAGCATATTTTTTTAACTACCATGTACCCAATATATTCAGATTCGTAGTTATTTACTAACTAAACAACAAACTTAAGTCATGTTGTCTATTGCTTTAATAAGTAATTCATCGCAAACTATGTCTTGTTTATTCAAATATTGCTAGATAATACTAAATTAACATGTACGCAAAACTATTCCAATTTGAACTTACTTCGATTTGTTTCCATCATATGCAGCTAATTTCTGGCTATTAAATTGTTTATTTTAATGTGATATATATTATATATTTTTTTGCAAGGATAGACTGAATTATAACTGTTTTTTAGTATAGAATTTCTAAGCCATGAAGTATATATATGGATCTTATCATATTTGATTATGCTCCTTAATATTTTTCGTTTCAAGGTTTTGATTAGCTTAGGCAATCCCTTCTATCTTTCGATTTCATTCCTTCCCAGTATCCAATTACTATCTAACTTGCTCACTCTATGCCTAATCACATCTCCTCTTTGAAATGATCGTGTACGTTTTGAACGTTGATGGCAAGCACCCTCTTCTTCTTCTTCTTCTTCATCCTTTTCAGCTAACTAACTCTCCGGACCATAATGTCTATCTAAAGTAGTACTTGAAGTTTAACTTTAAGCAAAAGTTGCCATGTCCCTTTCCGCCCATGGGTAAGGTCTATCATGCATCGAAGCACAATATATGCAAATAATAAATGTTCTTTTACCTCTTCCTCGTTTATTTACTCTCGTTTCCTACCTCTATCAACTCCCCAATGAAGCACGCTCGCCCCGGCAAACATTCCATGTGGTTCGGCAGAACCAAAGCTCGGGGATTATTTGCAACTATTCATTAGAATGTCCGAAAAAAAAGTTGTCCCTAGGTTGGATCCTTCGCATCTTTTTCTCTTTTGGTGATGATTATACGTCGCAGGAGACTTAGTAGGTTTATGGGTTGGAAATATGGGAAACGACCAGGTTTGTTTCGATCCGATTCCTCGGTTGAGCCTTGAGTTTACTAGTTTCATTTGGCAATCCAACCGGCTAGAACGATTTTGAATTGGTCTTGATTTGGGCAGTAACTTTATTTAAAATATTTTATAAATAACAAGTTAACAACTCGAAATAAAAAAAAAAAGAGACCACTAAGACATATGACAAAAATCACTCCCACCTCACAAAGAAAAAAAAGGGGATAATGGCACAAATAGTTTCTGAACTTTGGCGTAATGTGCAATATGATCTATAAACTTTTAATTTATTTGATGTAATCCCTGAACTTTAGCCTAATGTTCAATGTGGTCTCTGAACTTTTAATTTGTTTAATATAGTCCATGAACTTTTGATACATGTTTAATATAGTCCCTAAACTATATGAAAGTGTTTAATATAGTCCCTGAACTTGAATTAATGGAAGGACTATATTGAATATTTTCATATAATTTAGGGCCTTAAGTGAACATGTACAAAAAGTTCAGGAACGATATTAAACAAATTAAAAGTGCAGGAATCACATTGCACATTGGGCTAAAGTTCATGGACCGCATTGAACAAACGAAAAGTTTAAATACCACATTACACATGGGACCAAAATTCAAGGACAGTTTATATCATTTTCCCTTAGCAGTTTTGTAGTGAAGTAACGGTAATCCAGTCCTAGTAATTCATTTAGAGTGTTTAGACAAAAACAAGTGGAAGTGACGAAAACCTTGGTTCGATTTTAGACTGAAAACTGTGAAAACGGGGAAAAAAGTGTTTTCACTTAACCAGCTAAAATGTGAAGACAGATCCATTGCGTTTTTCGATGGAAAACAGTATGCCAAATTAACCAAACCCAAATTTATGGGAATGAGAATGAGGATGAAATTGCCCCCTATGGCCATGATAGGTCTACAACAGGTCTGATGTAATTAACTCTACAATTTCTATAGCAGGTCTGGTCATTAGCGCTCTAACCCATGATAACTGATGCTGCTGTTCTGAGGCATGACCTATTCACATCAATCTGCAAGCTAAATACCTAAATATATACTAGAGATTTATTGATTTGTTTAATGCATGAACCATGCTTTTCTTGATCTTGCTGAATCTTCCATCTGCAGAGGATTCATTGCTTTGGTCTTTCATTTGTCGTTTCTTACTCTTAAGCTTGAAAAAAGACCAAAAAAATAAGACTTGATGGCTAAAAAGCCAGAAGAGGCGAGAGCAATTTCCTCCTTTTGAGTGAACTCTGCCATGTGGCTAACCAAGAGTGTGGTGACTCCCAACCCCTCGGAGAAAAAATGGATTCAATCTAGTCAGCATTAAACGGGAAGCCTGCGAGTTCAACGAAGAGCAGAGTTCAAGTGTAGATCTTCCAAGCGGTGTTGTCGGTTTTTTCTAATATTTATCTCAAACCCGTGAAAGAACACGAGGTTACTGATGAATCTCCCATGCAGCCAGTAACGCAATGCAGCCTTTCCCTGAAGGACATGAGCGATGCTGTCTTGTATTATTGTATCATTAATATGACCGTAACAATATTAGTAAAGCTAAATAGAATTCAATAAATATAATTATAAGTTAAGTAATGTATCGCATTATGAATAATGTTAGATATAATTATGAAAATCATAGTTATATTAAATGAGTTTCTATTATATAGTAGTGCTTACCAACCACAAAGGAAACACCCCGTAATCAATTTAATTCACTTAGTTGGGTCGATAGGTGAAAATTTACGCAGTCTTTAAATCCATTATAAGGTCGGCTGAAGCTAGCAAGGAAGAGAAGGCCATTAATCCTTGGAAAGTAACATCGGACCAATGAGAAAGTGAAGCATTTGTCTATTTGAGCAAGAAGGGACCAATAAAATATAGGTCAAAGTGTGTCTATGACCCTCCAAATTCTGTTCTTAGGACACAAAAATATTAACCCTTATCAGCTGCTAAGTCTCGGCAAGACCCCAAATAAACAAAACTAGCATTTAATAAATGAAAGGGGGTTGTGGCTGAGAGCTGTTTTTAAGGGAGAAACTAAGCTTTTTCCTTGGAACTTTCTTAAATCTTCACCAAATTTTCTTCTAGTTAAAGGTGATGAAGATGGAGAATAAGATCGAAATGTTGCTCATGGCAACTTCTTGCAATTGAGGTGAACTTTGCAAGCTCTTAGTCTAACTTTATATGCCATTTTGGGATTCGAAGGGACTAAAATGTTGTCTCTTGCTTTACCAAAAAAAAAAAAAATGTTGTCTCTTGGTTCCACGAGTTAGGTTGTGAAGAATTGAGGTGAGACTTGAGCTTAAGAGGAGTGGAGCTTGCCTTTGGAGCGCCCTTTTTTTGTGCTGCTAAGACATTTAAGAGCAATTCTAAGTCGTAGACTCCGTTGGTAAGACATTTGAGACCAGTACCAAGTGTGGAATGCTATCTATGCTTTAGATGGAGGCCTAAGT
Organism: Syzygium malaccense; assembly: GCA_031216405.1. NCBI lineage: Eukaryota > Viridiplantae > Streptophyta > Magnoliopsida > Myrtales > Myrtaceae > Syzygium > Syzygium malaccense. The sequence continues at coordinate 37,149,467 of CM062263.1, read as the reverse complement.
CATAGATTCAATCGCACTAGTAAGACCACTAACCTGCATTCTCTCTCCCTCTCTCTCACGCATCCGCATGATCCATGCTATTTCCAAGCGGCGTTATTGGCCTTTTTCTAATTTTGATCTTCAAACTGTGAAAGAACACGAGGCTACCGATGAATCTCCCATGCAACCAGCAACGCAGTCTTTTTTTCCGAAGGACCATGAGCAATGCTGTCTTGCATTATTGTATCATTGATAATTTTGAGTGTAATAATAATTATAGCTAAATATAATTTAATTAGTTTTATTGGAAGTTAAGATGTTCATCACTATGTAATTCCTTACCAAAAAAAAAAGATGTTTATCACTATATAATGCATATTTACCGCCCAAAGTTTTCTCGGTTGAACTTGATGCAATTCAATAAGAGACTATACATCTTTTGACGCGTTATTATGCGTTTATAGCAAGAAGCAAATGATAAGAGGACAAGAACTTGGACCAACTCGCCATCCAGCATTCAATTAAACAGGGACTTCGACGTCCTCCATAGTTACAACTGTACTCGACCAGCATTTATAAACCAAGTTCCAAATGAACCACAACTTTAGCAAGATCTATAAACCTAATCTGTTCATAGGCATTGACGTGCGATCATCCAATTTATCAATACACATGAGACCACATTTTTGCACAACATCAAACAGAGCTAAAAGCTCGAGCGAATCGGCTAAGGACCAACCCTTTACAGCGCTTGTTCAAACTCTCATCTCTCGGTCTCTCTAGCACTCTCGTCTCCCTCAATCCCTCTCTCTGAATTCCTCTCTAACCATGAAATACATGATGCATTGTCTTTTCTTCCTCTCGGTGTTCATCCTCTCGCTTTCGGCGACTGTGATAGCTGTCGATGAGGAGGTCTCGAATGACCGGATTGCCAGATTGCCAGGCCTGACGGAGTTGCATTTGGTCCAGTTCTCTGGCTACGTCCCCGTCAACAGGGGGGCATCTCTCTTCTACTGGCTAGTAGAAGCTGTTGGCGACAACAAAAAGAAGCCACTCGTCCTGTGGCTTAACGGAGGACCCGGTTGCTCCTCCGTCGGCTATGGAGCATTTCAGGAGCTCGGACCATTTCTAGTCTCGCCCATTGGCGAAACTCTGGTCTCCAACATGTATTCGTGGATCCGAGGTGTGTACACAAACATGAACAGATTCCATATTCAAAATGTATGTAATATTTTCCTTCTTTTTTTTCATTTTTTTACTCTAAATTCTGGTTTTTTCATGCGGAAGCGAACTTCTTGTTCTTGGATTCGCCTGCCGGAGTTGGTTTTTCTTTCTCCACTTACAACTTCGCTCGATATGGAGACCACTCCACAGGTGTGTACCTAGTTTTACTTCTTTTCCCTCTCCAAAGATTTGCCAGTCTTTTTTTCACCAAAAAATAGAAAACTGAAGTTTTTCCGCGTCTTCCGTGAATGAAATTCTAGCCCATGAAGCTTATACATTCTTGAAAAGATGGTTCAAGAGATTCTGAGGGTATAAAAGGCGAGCCTTCTACATCGCTGGAGAAAGTTATGCCGGTAAGCATCCTTCTATCGTCATCTTTCCAAAGCCCCGATCGAGTCTTTAAACTCATGTTTTGATCTTTGGTCTCAGGTCATTATATTCCGTCGTTGGCAGAGATTATTCTGAAGGGGAACTCCGGGAAAGCAAATCCGGAGATGAATCTCTGAGGCATTTTGGTAAGAGGGGTGGAACAGTTTCATCTGTTTAGGCATGCTCAAGAATTAATCTTGGAGAGCAGATTAGTATGTAAAACAATTTTCTTCTTTCGTTTTCAAAGGGTATGTGTCTAGTGTTTATGGGTGTATTGGTGACCTCTATCCCCAATAACGGTGCTTCTTAAATTGTCCTTCAGATGGGTAATCCTACCTTAGACGGGGAGACCGAACTGAAAGGCAGAGCTCTATACTATTGGAGCCACGGTCTTCTCTCGGATGATACTTACCAAGGGCTGTCGAGTACTTTGTGCAGCTCTCTTAAGACATACAGATTGAAGGCATGTGAGCCCTACTTCATCACATATTTGCTCGAGGAAGCCGGAAATGTTAATGGATTTAATGTACTAAGGACAGAGTGCAAGAAAAAGGAGGTAATTTTTCACTATTTTCTCGTGCGTCGAAACCTAACGAATGGTAAACATTCGCTGTACTATATCTAGTTTTCTAAAACTGTGATTTTTCCTGTACAGGCGTCTAAGTATTGTCTCGATTGGATTACCACCAAGTACATGAACAGGAAGGATGTGCAGCAAGCCTTCCATGCAATCGCCACCGCATGGACACCCTGTAGGTTCGTTCCTCTATCTTCCATTAATTCCATTTCATTTTTGATTAGTTTTAGCTTTGATTAACCACTCAAGTCTTATAAAACTACTTCTTTTGCCTTGCAGTAAGGCTACACGACAGAGCTACAGCCTTCCCGCTAAGGAAAAGTCGATGTTGTCCACTCTGGAGCTACTCAAACGGTTGGGCTTGCAAATTTGGATATACAGGTAACTCGTAATGAAATTATCGATAAAAGGGGAAACGGATTCAAAGTTGCACCAGCTTGTGCGACGGAAATCGGTTTGTGAGAAATTCAGTAATGTCCATGTGTTTCTTTGATGAAAGCTCTTTTGAATCTTCATTTCCATTCTTATCCGAAAGAGGATATCTGTTTGGTTGGACAGAAACAATAGAGGCTGGGGAAATACAAACATGAAGCTTCTTGCTTCAACACCATCCTGGCCATGAACATTTTTCCTTTTCAGTTTTTTGGCAGATTCGTTTCCTTCTGTCCTGTGTCACTAACGAAGCAGGTTGAGCTTGCTTCTAGGGAAGTTGTGCTTTTTGGCTTTTGTTCTTTTTCAAATGGCGACCTAGCAGAAAGTCTAAATAAAATAAAATAAAATAATGTTTTGCCAGACAATTTTTTTAGCAGTTTTTTATTCACCTTGAATGTCTTTTTTGTTTGTATCGGTGGAGATGCAGATTCAATGATTCCTTTCACAGCAACTCGGACTGCTATTTCCAAGCTGCATCTTAAGAGGAAGGGAAAATGGTATCCTTGGGGCCATAATGGCAAGGTAATTTTTTCATTGGTCTAATGTTCCAACATCTTAAATGAAAGTGGGGTTTGAGTATTTTTTTATCCTTTGTTTGTGATCAATGTCTATACTGGTATGATATCAGATCAGTGGATGGTCTGAGATATACGAAGGAATTACCTTCACGACGATCAGGGGATGCGGTCATGAGGTCCCAATGTGCGCGCCTGCTCAAGCGCTCAAGGTGTTTGAGCACTTTTTAGCTAACGAGTCGTTGCCTCAGTATACAGAGTGATGCAAGATTTGTGGCCATGTGGGGTTGTATTAAAACGTCGATCTAAATGCTACTATAGAATATCATGTACCATAAAATAGTATCTTGCATCATTTCTAATAACTCAATTCTGGAATCCTCTTCATTATTAGAACCTCATTGATGTTTTCTTCGTGTATGAGTGTCATATCTTGACTGGTACCTACGCCAACTTAAAATTCAATAAGGAAAGTATTTTCCTATAACTGGTTTTAAGAAAATTTCTTTCACCTACACCTTTAGATTGATGTGGATTAACTAGATTGACATCGCCCACAATTATACTTGAACAAAGATAGATATGAATTATGTTGATCTATGTCACCCACCAATCATAAGTTCGATTGAATAGATTCTCCAACCGCTTGGAGAAATACATAACCCAGCATGGATTTAGGATGGACATTTTTGGTGGCAAAGTATTAGGAAAACCAAATGATTTGTCACGATTTTAATGCTATAGACTGATAGTGGGGCTTGGGAGCACTTTGCTTGACAATAGATCTATTTGCTTTCAATTACAACTTACCACAAGAAAATTGAATTCAATGGATCTTATTAGTAGTAAGCACGCGTAAAGATTCAAACACTAAAAGACCTCAATGTGATTTGTCTAAAGTTATAGCCTTATAGTGGACTAATGAGTTATGTAGATGACATCAAAAAATTAAATGTGCCTGTATCTTGCATAACAACACATATATGCAAATAAATTGAATTTAACATATGCATTTTCCAATTTTTATGCTTCTATTGTTTTTTTACGAAAAATCTCGATGATAGTCAATTGTAAAATATTTGAAGTCATAGACATATTAAAGAAGAAATCCCACTCCAATAGTATTTGTCATAAAAAGCTCATGAGCTGCATAGGTGAATTCAAGAGAACTAGTGTCTTTGCACCTTATATGACGGAGTAGTTATTCTTATTCATTCGGTCTAAACATGGATAAATTGTATGTAAGGATAAGTTCGCCATAGACCTTAAAACTTTTCATCAGTTCAATTAGGTTCCAAAATTTTTAAAAATATATAATAGAATCTTAAAATTTGTCAAATTGATGCACCATTAACAACTATAGATAAAGTGAAGCTAGGTCAACCTTGATAGGCTACGCACCACCAACGAGCAAAGAGAGAGAGAGAGAGAGAGAGAGAGAGAGAGAGAGAGAGAGAGAGATGTATAGGCAAACTTGGCTCAATAAAATACAGCCCTAACCTCATAGATCATGTAACATGCGAGCCTCAAATTGTCCATGCACCTAATACGAAACAATATTATCACATCTAGTCAACAACAGAAGAGCAAACAAAAGAAAGCGTGCACATGGACAATATATATACAGACGACATTATTGCATGTGTAATATATGGAACTGACCTACAATAATCTCCAAAATCACGAGCCTCGGGTTCCTCTAATTAGCATTATCTACATAAGGAACCACGATTCCGGATTGTCCCAATATACAGCGCAAAAGGCATTACAATAGTCAGAACATATCTTATCATACTTCCTACTTTGTTTACCTTTGTTACCGCACTCTCTTATGTGATAACATACATTTCGGCAATCACGCATATGTTCCTCATAAAATGCCTTGAATTCGCGCTTATCACGATTTGAATATGGGGTTATCGCCATTGAGGACTCGAACAGCATGATGGCCACAAGACATCCCATAATCACTTGCTTTGTGTACACGTTTGGGGTACCTGCAATCACAAGCTAAGATTTCTGAAATTATAGTTTTTGGATCATTTAATTCGAGAAAGTTGCTGCTATGAGAAAAGAGTTAGGAGCTCTGATGATAAGATTGGAGAATAGTCATTGATTCATTGTCGTTGTAGCTCATCCACTGATAAAATCTTGACCGAAAATCACATATTATTATTCTATTGAAACAACCATATTTTTCTTTATAGGAGTGGAGCGATGAAAGTTTAATGTCTATATTTATTGAGGAGTTATTAGATTTTCTTTTAATAGTCCTTCATAATATCAGTTTCAATCCGCGCCATCCAATATTCTAACAGTTGAATTTTAACGCTCTCAGGCCATTAGCCTCATTAAGGATCCGTTCGTTTAACGGAAAATGTGACGGTTTTGGAAAATGTTTTCCAATAAGTCATTTTCTAGAAAAATGACAATATATTCCGATGTTCGGTTGAGACCTGAAAATAAATTAGAAAATATTTTCCGTTGTTTGATATCTGATTTGAATTTCCAGGAAAAATTATCAAAAGATTCGAATTTTTTAATTATTTTTATTTTATTGTATTATTTTTTCCTTTTCTTTCTTTTTCTTTTTGCTGAAGAAAGCTTACACAAGGAGAAAATATAGAGTGGACGATATTTATTGCATGTGTAATATGTAGAACTGAGCTACAATAATCTCCTAAGTTATGATCCTCAGGTTTCTTTATGACGATTTAGGTTCCCCGATTTTTTATGGTACCAATTTTCAGCGCAAAAGTCATCACAAAAATCATAACACATCTTACCATCCTTTCTACCTTGCTTATTTTCGTTACCATGCTCTCTTATGTCGCAGCATAAATCTTGGCATTGTGAACTCGAACAACATGACCATGGCCGCAAGCATTCTCCTAATCACTTGCTTCGTGGACAAATTTTTCTTTTTTCTTTCTTTTTTGTTTGTGGGGTTCCTACAATCACAAGATAAGATTTTCAAATTCATAATTTTTCGTTGATTAAGTTCGAAAAAATTGCTACGTTGAGGAAAAGAATTAAGAGCACCCCTGAGGATAAGAATGGAGAATAATCATCGATTCATTGATTATGTAGCTCACCCACCAATACAATGTCGAGCGAAAAGTGATTATTCTTATTCTATGCGAAACAACCATTTTTATGGGCGCTAGAGCCATGAAACTTCAACACTCGTATTTATCGAGGAGTTAATTAGATTTCCTTCTAATCGTCCTACACACTATCAGGTTTCAATATGCATCGTCCAATATTCTAACCTTAGAATGCTAAGGTCCCGTGCACACAATTTTTGCTATTTGAACTTTCTCATAATTTTTAGAATATTTTAGGGATAATTGCCCAAATGATCCATGAAGTTTGGTCCAATGTGCAATGTCATTCCTGAACCTTTAATGTGTTCAATGTGGCCCCTAAACTATAGCACAATGTGCAGTATCGTCTCTGAATTTTTAATTTATTCAATGGTCCTGAACTTTTGATAAATATTCAATATAGCCCATAGACTACATGAAAATGTTCACTATTGATGGAAGGACAGTATTGAACATTTTAATATAGTTCATAGATTAAATTGAACATATACCAAAAGTTTAGAGATCACATTGAACAAATTAAAAGTTGAGGGATAATATTGTACATTGGGTTAAAGATCAGAGATTCTATTGAATAAATTAAAAGGTTGGGGACGACATTGAATATTGAGCCAAAGTTCAAAGACCATTTATGTTATTTCCGAATATTTTATGCATTTATTCTATTTATGACTATCTGTTGACACCTAAATTTTAGTGCCATGTTTAGTCATATACAACATAAAAATTAAGGGTCGATCTCGATTCTTAAATTGCATTTCTCATAAGCATTAAACCTACATGCATTTTAATTGAGCAAAGGTGAAACAAATTCAATGGAGGAGCGCACGTGCATAATTGAAATATCAAGAAATCATGAAAGAATAGGAGGAGTCGTCAAAATTCAGAATATGCGCGGAGCAAGAAAGGACAAAAGAAATATACTCTAAGAATGTCGAGCGATATACTTGCTAAGGCATGTGAACCTCGGGAGGGAGCACATATCCACAGTTGAGTGCAGAGTATATTTGGCCAAATATTTGCACGATTCTGGACAAAAGCTAAATCTTCGGGAGTGAATCAATCAACCAACAAATTTCTGCTAGTCTGGAGAAGGAAATCGTGGGGATATTTTCTCATCCGAAAGCACAGCAAGTGGGGGCTAAAATAAGAAAGAAAACAGCTTAATACTTTGCCGAGAATCATTCAGCTAAATGAAATATGAAAGGAAAGCAAGAAAGGATCAATTTGATTGATTATGCACGAAAGGTGGGAATTCTGGCCAGCCATTCTTGCATTGACAGATATCCAAATCTCGGTGATTGAGGAACCGATTTTCTTGAGCACTTATGGATCAAAAGCCATAAATTGTGCAAAGAAATCAGTTGAATAAGAAGGCAGGAAATTTGATAAAATGGAAGGAATCAAAGCGTTCGAGGCTGAATAGCATACATAAAAAGAAAAATTAAGCTGACCATAAAATTGTGCGCAAACTTGATCGTGAATCATGGCAATGAGAAAAGGAAACTCAGAACGTTGCCCATAGAAGGAGATGCTCGGAGCCATTATAAAAGGAGGGGAGAGGAATGCAGGAAGGGAGGAGTTTTTCCACATCATTGCCTCACCATACTAAGTTTTCCCAAGAAATGCCTACATAATACTGCTGCGTCCCTACTGCAGCTACTCTTTACCGTTGCTGCTGTTCGTTGCTGTTCGCTGCTGCTGCATCTTTGCTGCTGCTGATTGCTGCTGTTGCATTTCTGCTGCTGCCACTCGTTGCTGTTACTGCGCTACGCTGCTGTTCATCACAGCAGTCCGTACTGTTTATTGCTGTTTGCTATTGCTGCATCCCTACTGCAGCTACTCTTTACCGTTGCTGCTGTTCGTTGCTGTTCGCTGCTGCTGCATCTTTGCTGCTACTGCATTTCTCCTACTGCCACTCGTTGCTGTTGCTGATTGCCACCATTCGCTACTGTCGCTGATCATTGTCGCTGCTCGTTAACGTCTGCTGCATTGCTGCTGTTCGTCGTTGTTTGCGGTTGTTTGCTGCTGTTGCGTACTTGCCGCTGCTGCTCGTTGTCGTTCGCTGCTGCTGCTGCTCATTGCCATCTAATTGTCGCTGTTGCGCTGTTCTTCATCGCTGACACTCGTTATTAATTGCTCACTGTTACATCACTATTATTGCTGTTGCAATCCTCTCACTTTAGATCGACTTATCGTGGATAACTTAAGGTGAGGATAATGTTAGTTTAAATTTGTGGATACTTTTTTTTTTGGTAAGGATAAATTTGTGGATACTTAATACATGATTTTATCTAGTTTTATATTTTTTGCATTAACCAAAATATTAAGGTGATTGGACCTTTAGACACTAAGGTTAAACCCTTAATATCATCTTGGCGTAATTCTTTGATTAGTGAAAATGTTTTTTTGAAATTAAGAGAAAAGGCATCGAGTCCCCGAATCCATTGAATGTTTGGTTCGTAGAAGTAAAATACGCTCCCATATTTTACTTGGGTGTCTAATCGACCCATAACCGATTAGTGGCGACTCTCAAAGGTAAGATTAATTACATAATGGATCGAGTACCAAGTTGCGGTTGGACGGGCTTGGGAGAGCCCGCACTAAGCTTGAACGATTGTCTCGTGAGAGAAGCCTTCGTTCTCGTTTAGTAAGTCCATTAGCCTTCCCCTGGTGGTTCACCTTCGGGATGGTCGCGACAGCTTGGCGACTCCACTGGGGACACCAATTAAAATTTATAGTGGACTTGTGCCTAAATTTCTCTTTTCGAAAAATGTTTTTGCTTGGTAGTGCAGCGGTTAGGTACGTCACTAACATTAGGTGTTAAATGATTCTGCAGATGGAAGTTATAAGGGGTGGAGTGTATGCTAACCTTTGTTTTGCAGGGAGATGTTGTGAACAAGTGCTTTAATTTATTGAAGCGGTGTATGCATTGTATAAACTGTGATGCCTGTTTTACATGCTTTAGCACTACACATTTGCACACACGTCCCGTGATCGAACCTGGGTCACATACTAGGAAAACAATTAGGATGGTGTTAAGAGGTTTCGGCCACGCCTGCAGACACGCAGATTAAGAGCCGCCCTCTTTAACCCCGCTTTTTCTAGGTGTTGAAAGTGTTCGTCTTTACTCGCAGACCCGCGATAGTAAGGACAAACTTTTGACTAAGCCGGTATCAAGAGGACCCGATTTAGCCGGCAGACACGTTCGACTAGTCGGTATATCCTTTTGGACTATAGTTTCGAGCCTTTTAGTATACCCTACCTTTAGCTTTGAACCGCACCTACCCATTCTCTTGTCTCTGTGTTTGTTACCTTACTTCTCATAAAGTAAGTTCCTTATTTTATTCTTTGTTATTTACATTATTTACAATTTTGGTTCGGTCCATGATAATTTTAGGTAATTTGTTGTTATCGATCTAAATACAATGAAAAAGATTGAAATTCAGCTCATTTCCACTCCCAAGACCGAGCTCCAAAAGTGGTGGGACAAGTTGGATCGGAATGGCCAAGATTATGTGACGTCAAGGATAGGCAGGCTCATCCCTCTCCTACGTATCGAGACTCATAGTGGTATGATCATGGCGATGACTCATTTATGGTGTTCCGCAACATCTACATTCGTATTTGGTGAGCACGAGTTGACCCCAACTCTGGAAGAGTACATCATTCTCATTGGAATTCCTTTAGGACCTGAGCTCGTTAGGCCTCATGTCGATTTAGAAGCTGCATCTGTCCTAGCAGATCTTTTGAAAATAAAAAATAATGAATTGAAAAAGCTTTTGAAAAGTAACAATAATGCTTGCCCATTTACCTTTCTAGCAAAGCATTTTTCAAAACAATCATCATCACACCAATCAGGTAAAATTTTTATTTTGGCTTTTTTTGGGTTCGTGATTTTTCCTTATCATAGGAATGCCATCAATCCCTCAATTGCATGGGTAGTCAAGCAGGTATGTGCCGGTATGAATTTTATCAACATGATTTTGGCAGAAACTTTCTTGTCTCTTACTTGATTTAAAGAAAATGGGAGAGGAGCCTTTCATGCATCTCCTGAACTTTTACAAATCTGGTTCCTCTCCCACACAAAGAAATTTGGTATCCACATGGTTATATTTGAGGTTGACGATTCTCGTCATCCAATCCAGCAGTTTATAGAAAAGAAGGACCTAGCCCCTAAAGATTCTTTTTCTGAATGGGTAGATTTTTTGAAAAATCCGAACCCTAAGGACTTTCGATGGTATGCTGGCTGGTTCAGAGTTCGTGTGGCACGTCTCACTCACAAGGCGAATAATCCAATCCCATTGTTGGGATTAACTGGTGTTACATACTACTATCCGATGCGTGTTATCCGACAATACCGGTCCTTGCAAGAAATTCCATCCCCTTTGAAGCTTGATTTATGCCGAGTGGACTTCACCCAGAAGGATCGAGATTATCGGACCATAGTGGAAGCTATTGCAAGTGATTGGGTTGACTGTCACGCACAAGAGATTGTCTGGCCAAGCGTTATCAAGAGGAAAGAGAAGGATTATCATGCTTCGTCACACTACATTCGTCATCATCAAATCAATCCTGCTTTATTGCCAGTTATACCTAAAGTGTCACTGAAGCCCACTCGCCAAGCACGAATTGAACGGCTCGAGAAGAGAGTGGAAAAAGCTGAAACTCGCGTAGGCGTTTTGAAAAAACGGCTTCGCGACACAGTCTCTGAATTGTACTTAGATCATGCTGTTTAAAATTTTCCAATTTTTCTAGAATGATTAGCTTTAAATTCTTGTTAGTTCGATGTCTCAAGAAGTTCGAGCAATTTCTTCGTAAAAATAAAGTGCGTATTGTCATGGACCGACCTCATTTGTTGCGATCCTTATTTATTTATTTATTTTTATAAACAGGTAAGGTGTAACCTTGATACATCACGGCTCACCCAAGATCACCAATTCGTACTCGTTCTAAAGCTGCAATGGCCGACAACAATGAGCAAACTCGCATCACCGCCCTTGAGACCGAAATGAAGCAAGTCCTAAATATCCTAGAACAACTCTCCAAGCAAGTTGATTCCATCAAGATGAACACTGCTCCACCAGCTCAGCCAGTTGAAGTGGTTTTATCACAACCCCCTCTCGTTGTCGACCCGAAAGACAAAGGAAAGAACGCCTCCACAGGTGGCTCATCAACTTCTGATGATGCACACCCAGTCAAGGATGTTGACGCATCTCAAACCCCTGCTGATGATGAGGTGCAAATAATACCTTCGGCCACTCCGAAGACCGAGGAAAGTAAGCGAATTGCAAAGATTGAAGAGAAACTTAGGCAACTCCAGGGTTACGAAGAGGAGCTCCCTAGAGGCCTTTCCCACGTTGCTAAGATTAAGGTCCCCAAGAAGTTCAAGGCACCCGAGTTCAATAAATATGATGGCACTTCTTGTCCCAAGTTGCATATGCAGTATTACTTGATGAAGATGACCCCACATGCTGATAACGTTCCCCTTATGATCCACACCTTTCAAGAGAGCTTGACTGGGCCGGCTCTACAGTGGTATATAATGAAGAAAGTTAATCTGTTCGAGGCTTGGGAAGACCTTTATGACGCTTTTCTACGGCAATATAAATTTAATATTGATGTCGCACCCTCTCGCGAAGACTTGATTCGTATTGAGAAGAAGAAAACCGAGTCCTTTAAAGCTTACGCTACTAGATGGAGGGCATTAGCTGTGCAGATAACACCCGAGTTAACCGAAAAGGAGATGCTGGATATATTTATGAAGACCTTACCATTCGAATTTCGCAACCGAGTGCTTGGATCCAAATTTGACTCGGTCGCAGAGTTGATCTCAGTGGGTGAGCGCATCGAGCTTGCCATTCGTGATGGCTGGGCATCCGACCAGACTGGGTCGTCTAAGAGATTCACGAACAAGAAAGGTAAGGAGCCTATAGCGGAAGTTAACGCGGCTTATATACAACCAGCTCAGACCCCAAATGCCCAGCAAGGAGGGTCACGGCCGTTCTTCGGCCAACAAAGGAGCTCTTCCCGGCGACAGTTCACACCACTTCCCAAGCCCTTGTCGAAGATTCTCCCAATTCTCCAGAATAAAGGTTTACTCGCCAAGGAGCCGAAGCGTCCTAATCCTGAGCGTTTCCCCAATTATGATCCGTCCAAAACTTGTGACTACCATATGGGAGAAAAAGGACATTCAGTTGATGATTGCTTCACACTCAAGCACAAAGTTCAGAATCTTCTAGATGCCAAGGTATTCTCCTTCGGTAATGCACAACCTAACGTTCAAAAAAATCCTTTTCCCGATCATGCAGAAGGAATAAATGCCATACTCGGTTTTGATGCGGGAAGAAAGAAGAGTTTGAAAGTGCGTGTGGATGATGTTTATGATAGTCTAGTCCGAGTTGGATATTATTCAGACAAAGAAAACCCTACGGTGCCTCTAAAGATACAAAGAATTAAGGCGTTGATCGATGAAAAAATGATAGTTTATGCGGATCATATTGGTATAGTTGCAACAGTTACTCCCATTGTCATTGATTTAGAGTACGAAGTCGTTGATCTAGACATTGGGACTGATGGGACCGATCCTATAACCTGTGATGTACCGCCACTAGAAGATGAGTTAGTCATCGACATACCTCCATCTAACGATGAAGAACTGATCCTTGATGTTGCGCAACCTTACGCCTATACAGATGATAAGGCGGTCCCATGGTGTTATGACGCAGAGATAGATGTGGTTACTCGATCCGGGCGTACATATGCTCAGGCCAACTCACAACCTGTCAAGCCAGTTAGTGATGAGGAAGCAAAAGAGTTCTTGGCTGTAATCAAGGCAAGCGAGTATAATGTGGTGGATCAACTTCGGAAGATGCCAGCCCAAATATCTCTATTGGAATTACTTCAAACGTCAGATAAGCACCAAAGGTCCCTCATGAAAGTCCTTAGCGAAGTACATGTCCCAAAATCAATCGAACAGGACAAGCTAGAAGAATTTGTGGGGTCCATTTTATTGAAAGACCAAATCGCGTTCTCAGATGAAGAATTCCCAACTGAGGGAAGAGGACATGGCAAAGCTCTCTATATATCGGTCAAATGCCGAAACACCCTAGTGGCCCGTGTACTCATCGACAACGGGTCAGCCTTAAACATCTGCCCCTTGGCAACTCTGAAGCGCCTTAAGTACAATTTGGAAAAGATCCGCGTAGCCAAGACTTCCGTCCGTGCATTTGATGGAACCAGGAAAGAAACGGTTGGGGAGGTCGACTTAGATTTGCAAATTGGACCAGTATTATTCAATGCAGTCTTCCAAGTTATGGATATCTCTACGGCATTTAACTTCTTGCTGGGATGCCCTTGGATACATGCAGTAGGAGCTGTGCCCTCGAGCCTCCATCAGAAGGTAAAGTTCGTGATCGATGGGAAACTCATCACGGTCCGGGGAGAAGATGATTTTAGAATCTACCACGAGACAGCCATCCCGTACGTAGAGCCAGACTGCAAGGCTGAGTCCAGTTATCAAGCCTTTGAACTAGTGTCAACCATTCATGTGGCCCAAGGTACTACTATCCCAATCCTAGAAATGTCAAAGCCAGCAGTCATGGTGGGCAAAGTTATGGCAGGAAGTGGCTTTACCCCAGGCGGTGGATTGGGAAGGCATGGTCAAGGCATCCATCAACCCATCGAAGCTAAACGGAAATCATATACGACTGGATTAGGCTATTGCGTTAGAGGCGGGCGGTCTCAAAGAGGAAGAGGAAGAGGAGAAAGAGCTAGTCTTATTTTACCCCACATAAGGTCCACATTCCCAGGGCCTGCAAAGATGATGCGCGAGGAAGAGGATTTGATATATGCCCCGGGACATCCGAACATTGGCAACCAAGATATCGTTGTCTCCACCGAGCGAGCGCCTGAGAAGGAGGACACGCTCAAAGGGATCATTGACTTGTTTAAAGAGGAGTTCGTGTTTGCCATTGATGAAGCACAAGCCGATGACCTGGTTTCCCCAGTGTAGGGGAACTTTAATTTTATGCAGCCTCATCTGCGTAGGAGCTTTTATTGCTTTTTAGAATTGCATATTAGGAATTCCTTTCCAGGATTTCTCTTGATTGTAATTCGTTTTTCTTTCAATAAAATTCATGAAAGTTTTCATGTTTTGAGGGCGTGATGAAGTACACCAAACTAGCCCTGTGATGTAATCCTACCTACTAAAAGAAAACGGTGCGGAATCAATTCTGAAGGCTGGGCTTCTTCACGTTCCTTCTGAAAATTTTCGAAAAAAAATGAAATTCGAGCATACACATGGTTTACCCTGTTTGTCTTTTTGATTATCTATTTTGTCTTTCAGGCATGACCCTATGCAAATCTTCGAAGTCTTGAACTCTAGCGATGATGAACATGGTGATTCGACTGGTATCCAAAGTAATTGGGAGCAGCATGAAAACTCGAAACCACTTACTGCCGAGCAAACTGTCATCCTAAACCTTAGTGACACCAAAGATGTCAAGGAGGTCAAAATTGGGGCAAACCTAACTGAACATGAAGTCGAAAGCTTGACCCAATTGCTAAAAGAATATCAAGATGTCTTCGCATGGACCTATGCTGATATGCCAGGTTTAGACCCATCCATTGTCGAGCATTGTCTTCCAACCAATCCGGATATGCCTCCCAAGAAGCAAAAGCTACGAAGGACCAAACCAGAATTCTCCAAGAAAATAGAGGAAGAGGTCATGAAACTCCTTGATGTGAATTTCATTGAAGTCTCACAATATCCTGAGTGGGTATCAAACATAGTGCCGGTGGCGAAAAAAGATGGCCGCATTCGAGTTTGTGTTGACTATAGGGACTTAAACAAAGCCAGTCCAAAAGATGATTTTCCATTGCCTCACATTGACGTTCTAGTAGATAGCACGGCCGGGTTTGAACTCTTTTCTTTCATGGATGGGTTCTCCGGATACAACCAGATCAGGATGAATGAAAGAGATAAGGAAAAAACGGCATTTATCACCCCATGGGGAACTTTTTGTTATAAAGTCATGCCTTTTGGCCTAAAAAACGCTTGGGCAACATACCAAAGGGCAATGGTAGCACTTTTCCATGATATGATGCATAAGGAGGTCGAAGTGTATGTTGATGATATGATTGCCAAAACCCGCAGAGAAGAGGATCATGTGAAAACCTTGAGGAAGCTATTCGTGCGACTTCGTGAATTTAAGTTACGCCTCAATCCAACAAAATGTGTATTTGGGGCAACTTCTGGTAAACTGTTGGGTTTCATTGTCAGTAGTAGGGGCATTGAAGTTGACCCATCAAAAGTGAAGGCGATATGTGATTTGCGCCCACCAACAACGGTGAAAGAAGTCCGGAGCCTTTTAGGAAGATTGAATTATATAGCTAGATTCATCTCCCAACTCTCAGAAACGGCAAAGCCCTTCTTCAAGCTCCTTCGGAAGAATGCTCAGGTCAAATGGGACGATAAATGTCAAAAAGCATTTGAAGAGTTAAAGCATTACTTGATGAGCCCACCGGTGCTAGTTCCCCCAACACCAGGGCAACCTCTCCTTCTTTACCTTACAATTAATAAGGAGTCGTTAGGGGGAATGTTGGCTCAGAAAGGGCCTACAGATGGGAAAGAACGTGCAATTTACTACCTAAGTAAGAAATTTTCTGTGACAGAAATGAACTATTCTAATGTTGAGAAGACGTGTGCTGCCTTAGTGTGGGTCTTACACAGACTACGGCAATATACCTTACACTATCAGATATGTCTGGTCACCGAAAATGATCCCATCAAGTACTTGCTAGAACAACCATCTCTAATGGGAAAGTTAGCAAAATGGCAAATCTTGATTTCAGAATTCGATGTGCAAAGTGTATCACAGAAGTCAGTAAAAGGGAGGGCAATCGCTGATTTATTGGCAGACAATTCCACAAAGACTCGAAATGAAGACGAACAGGATCTCCCTGACAATCACATTTTGACAATGGAAGAGGAGTCATGGACCATGTTTTTCGATGGTGCAGTCAACTTATCCGGATCCGGAACTGGTGCAGTTTTGATATCTCCCAACGGACAATATTATCCTGTGGCGGCAAAATTGGTATTCCCTTGCACCAATAATATAGCAGAATATGAGGCTTGTATTATGGGCCTTCAGGCAGCCATTGAAATGGAAGTCAATAAACTGAAAGTTTTCGGCGATTCGACACTCATCATCCTCCAGACCGTTGGAAAATGGAGAACTCGAGATGCTAAATTGATCCCTTACCACGAATACTTGGAGGATCTCGTTAAAGAATTTGACGAAATATCCTTTGAGTACCTGTCAAGGTCTCATAATCAATTTGCAGATGCACTTGCGACACTGTCATCTATGCTCCAAGCCACAGATGGTTTAAAAGTTGAGCCCCTCAAAGTTGAAGTTCTTTCGAAACCAGCCCACTGCATGATGGTAGCAGAAGAACCAGACGGAAAATCGTGGTATCATGACATAATGATTTATATTCGAAGCCAAGAGTTCCCTGAAGGTAGCAGCCCAGCCAACAGGAAACATCTTATGAAACTTGCTTCCAAATTCTTTGTCAACGGAGACACACTATACAAGCGATCCTTTGATTCGGTGTTGCTAAGGTGCGTGAATGCCAAAGAAGCCACTCAGCTGATGGAAGAAATACACGAAGGAGTATGCGGTCCTCACACGAACGGTTATATGCTTGCAAAAAAAATTATGAGATTAGGATACTTTTGGTTGACTCTTGAAAGTGATTGCATTCAACATGTCCGACGTTGCCATCGTTGCCAAATCCATGGGGACAAGATAAATGTCCCTCCGAATGAGTTACATCAATTGTCTGAACCGTGGCCCTTTTCAATGTGGGGCATCGATGTGATTGGCCCGATTAATCCGAAAGCATCGAATGGTCACCGTTTCATCCTTGTGGCTATTGATTACTTCACCAAGTGGATAGAGGCAGCTTCCTATGCAACTGTCACTGCGAGGAATGTCGTGAAGTTTATGCGTCGAGATATTATCGCCCGCTATGGCGTGCCAGAGGCAATCATCACTGATAACGGATCAAATTTGAATAACGGGCTGGTTAATGATCTGTTTAAGGAGTTCCAGATTCGCCACCTAAACTCATCTCCTTATCGCCCTCAGATGAATGGCGCTGTCGAGGCTGCGAATAAGAACATTAAGAAGATTTTAGCGAAGGCAGCTAATAATTACCGCGATTGGCATGAGAAACTCCCTTACGCACTGATGGCGTACAGAACTTCGATTCGAACATCTACCGGGGCAACACCTTTTTCTCTGGTGTATGGTATGGAAGCAGTCTTGCCTGTGGAAGTGGAGATCCCTTCACTGAGAGTATTATCTCAGGTCAAGTTAACAGAGGTTGAATGGGTGCAACAGAGGTATAACCAACTCAACATGATTGATGAAAAACGGTTGAGAGCTGTATGTCATGGTCAATGTTATCAGCAACGAGTAGCCAGATCCTTTAATCGGAAGATTCGCCCAAGGCGCTTCGAAGTCAATGATTTGGTACTACGCAAGATGCTATCGGTCATCCATCACCCTTATGGCAAGTTCAGTCCAAATTACAGTGGACCATATGTGGTGAAGAAAGTACTTCCTGGCGGTGCTTTGATATTAGCAGAAATGGATGGACGGGAATTCATGAATCCCGTAAATTCTGATGCTGTGAAGAAGTACTACCCATGAATGAAAACGGTCCTTCTCTTGCCAAACCATATCTCATGTTGTGTAGTCATACATGTTGGAGATTTATGCATGATAATCACCAATTTCCTCTAAAATTTGTCTTGGCGAACGATTCAATGAATGATGTGTGGTGCTGAGAATGCTAAATGAGATGTGTTAGGATGATGAAAGGCAAGCCCCACCATATACACAGTCCCTTATACACCGAGAGGTGAGCATAGAAAACTTCCATGTTCTCGAGGTAAAGGGTTTTCTCGCAAAAGGTGCACAAGCTGAAATGACGAGGGGCATTTCGTTTCTCTACCATAAATAGTACATATAATCATTGTGTAGCCCATTTGAGCTTGAATGTTAGAAGGAATTTTTTTAAAGTAGCCCTGTCAAGAACCACCCCACATTGGGGCAGATTGGAAGTGAAAGTGACATTACAAGGTGAAAAATGGATAGAACTTTCTTGCCTCCACTTGCATTAATCTTTGAGTGTCATTAATGCAGATGAACTCAAATGTGAATTTAAGTGCCTTAAAGTGATGAAGAGCATTTCTTCCTCTATCATACACACTTTTATCCCTTGCGCAACCCAATTGAGCTTGTAAATTCATTTCTTAAACCCGTTTGGTGATCATCCCCACATTGGGGCAAGGCAAATGAGTTACTACATTGAGACAGCATGATTAGGAACACGGACCGGAGATAAAGACCCCGAGAGTTCAAAAGAACTGAATTGTTGATGGCGCATTCGGCTGAGTCCTTTAGAGCACCGCAAGAAATGTGTTGAAAAGAGAGAGAGAGAGAGAGAGAGAGAGAGAGAGAGAGAGAGAGAGAGAGAGAGAGAGAGAGAGAGAGAGAAAAAAAAAAAAGGAAGCGGAAGAAGAAGAATAAAAAATGTTGAAGTTCAATTGTTGAAGAGTGAAGGCTGAGTTTGCAAAAAAAATCATCCTCGTGAAAAGGTTGTGATTTCCTGAAGAAGTATTGGACTCTCATGGTTGATAAAGTAGACAATCCCCCGTGAAAGAGAAGATTGGTAACGATGCCGAGAGGATCACCAACTTCAAACCCCTTCCATGAAAATCTTTGAGCCTAACGAATCCTCTCGTTTCTCAAACCATAAACCTAGCCTACACTATGTCCCTTTTAAGTCTTTTCAGATTAAGGCACTTAAATTAACGTAGGGGTTTCAAATGTTAAAATTTTCACTTGAGGAAGTGTGGGCAAGAATGTTTATATCCCATTTGTAGGGTTCTTGACCTGTAAACCCAGCGGAGACGATGATTGAAGAACATTTCTTTCAAAGCCACGAATTGACTTATCCATTTGCTAAGCCATTCACCAAACCTACACTCCTATCTAAAGACCCCTCAGATTGGTAAGGTTACATCATTTGCGAGAAAACTCGGAACCTTTATCGACATGATGATGTTAAGATCGAGTGATTATTTTAAATTTCCCATATCAATGGTTGGGACAAAACAGCTTTCTATGTGAGAGTAAGTGGAAAGTCCTTTTAGACTGATAGTCTCTCATTTGGCATTTTGAGTAAATCCACATTGTGAATAAAAATCGTCCTGATGACAACTTTTTCATATGAAAATTCGGTAATGCAAACACTGTGAAATTGTTATGCATGAATCCCAACCGATGAGTTTAATGAGTTTTTCCAGAGATAGGTGTTCATAGATAAACTGTGTTTGTCTCATGTATATATCTTCTCTAACAATGTCCAACAAAGAGACCCAAGCTATCTGGTGAGTACTTCGTTCACCTCGGAGTTATTTAAGCAATTTTCAATACCTGATGAGGATCCCAGATGTCCTTCTCGACAGCCTGAGGTGAGTTCCAGGTACCCTTAAAAAAATCCGATGTGAGTTCCGGATACTTCAAAACTTTTTCAGACCATCTGAGGTGAATTCCAGATGTCTATCTATCTGACCTGAGGTGAGTTCCAGGTACCCTTAAAAAAAAAATCCGATGTGAGTTTCGGATACTTCAAAACTTTTCAGACCATCTGAGGTGAGTTCCATATGTCTGTCTATCCGACCTGAGGTAAGTTTTAGGTACACTTCCATGCAATCTGAGGTGAGTTCCAGATGTTTATACCTGAAGAAAGTTCCAGACATCCTTCTTGACAACTTGAGATAAGTCTCCGATGTCTATTTAAATACCTGAGGTGAGTTCCAGGTATCTTTTCAAACCATCTGAGGTGAGTTCCAGATGTCTATTCGTATACATGAGAAGGGTTTCAGGTGTCCCTTGAAAAATCCGAAAGTATTTGATGTCTTTTCAAGATATCTGATGTACTCGAAGATTTTCCTTGTTGGCGAGGACCCATCAGGCAAATCCATGAAATCATCGAGTAAGAATCCCCAGGTACCCGAGGACCATTCGAATACTTAATCTTCTGAAGCCTCAAGGCGAGTGCTTCTCTCCAAGACTTTGCAGAGCCTTGAGGGCCATCCAAAAGCTCGTTGTCAAAGATCTTGCTAGACCCCGATGACCATCCAGGTGTTCGAGTTTCTTGACCTTCGGTAGCTTTGAGAACCATCCAAATATTTGTCAAGACTCCCAAGAATTGTTTTTTACCCAAGTGTGCTTTTCCGGATCTCCAGGTAAGTGACAATAGGTACGTATTCTATCTATTTTAATTAGCATCGACATTTACATGGCATATGAAAATGGGACTAAATTCCTTGGAGTCCGTTCCCGACAAAAAGAGCATTGCATTGCACAATTTACATCATTAGCATTTACATTGCATTCTTTATTGCATATCATTGCATTTTGGGATTAGATTCTTTGAGGTTCAAAAACAAAAGGGAAGATTGTTACATTGCATTTGCATGGTTTAAATTTAGGTGTCATTTATCTTTGAATGAAATCTCTGCGAGTTCCCCTTCAAAGAGGGGCAGCTATTGACACCTAAATTTTAGTGCCATGTTTAGTCATATACAGCATAAAAATTAAGGGTCGATCTCGATTCTTAAATTGCATTTCTCATAAGCATTAAACCTATATGCATTTTAATTGAGCAAAGGTGAAACAAATTCAATGGAGGAGCGCACGTGCATAATTGAAATATCAAGAAATCATGAAAGAATAGGAGGAGTCGTCAAAATTCAGAATATGCGCGGAGCAAGAAAGGACAAAAGAAATATACTCTAAGAATGTCGAGCGATATACTTGCTAAGGCATGTGAACCTCGGGAGGGAGCACATATCCACAGTTGAGTGCAGAGTATATTTGGCCAAATATTTGCACGATTCTGGACAAAAGCTAAATCTTCGGGAGTGAATCAATCAACCAACAAATTTCTGCTAGTCTGGAGAAGGAAATCGTGGGGATATTTTCTCATCCGAAAGCACAGCAAGTGGGGGCTAAAATAAGAAAGAAAACAGCTTAATGCTTTGCCGATAATCATTCAGCTAAATGAAATATGAAAGGAAAGCAAGAAAGGATCAATTTGATTGATTATGCACGAAAGGTGGGAATTCTGGCCAGCCATTCTTGCATTGACAGATATCCAAATCTCGGTGATTGAGGAACCGATTTTCTTGAGCACTTATGGATCAAAAGCCATAAATTGTGCAAAGAAATCAGTTGAATAAGAAGGCAGGAAATTTGATAAAATGGAAGGAATCAAAGCGTTCGAGGTTGAATAGCATACATAAAAAGAAAAATTAAGCTGACCATAAAATTGTGCGCAAACTTGATCGTGAATCATGGCAATGAGAAAAGGAAACTCAGAACGTTGCCCATAGAAGGAGATGCTTGGAGCCATTATAAAAGGAGGGGAGAGGAATGCAGGAAGGGAGGAGTTTTTCCACATCATTGCCTCACCATACTAAGTTTTCCCAAGAAATGCCTACATAATACTGCTGCGTCCCTACTACAGCTACTCTTTACCGTTGCTGCTGTTCGTTGCTGTTCGCTGTTGCTGCATCTTTGCTGCTGCTGCATTTCTGCTGCTGCCACTCGTTGCTGTTACTGCGCTACGCTGCTGTTCATCACAGCAGTCCGTACTGTTTATTGCTGTTTGCTATTGCTGCGTCCCTACTGTAGCTACTCTTTACCGTTGCTGCTGTTCGTTGCTGTTCGCTGCTGCTGCATCTTTGCTGCTACTGCATTTCTCCTACTGCCACTCGTTGCTGTTGCTGATTGCCACCATTCGCTACTGTCGCTGATCATTGTCGCTGCTCGTTGACGTCTGCTGCATTGTTGCTGTTCATCGTTGTTTGCGGTTGTTTGCTGCTGTTGCGTACTTGCCGCTGCTGCTCGTTGTCGTTCGCTGTTGCTGCTGCTCATTGCCATCCAATTGTCGCTGTTGCGCTGTTCTTCATCGCTGACACTCGTTATTAATTGCTCACTGTTACATCACTATTATTGCTGTTGCAATCCTCTCACTTTAGATCGACTTATCGTGGATAACTTAAGGTGAGGATAATGTTAGTTTAAATTTGTGGATACTTTTTTTTTTGGTAAGGATAAATTTGTGGATACTTAATACATGATTTTATCTAGTTTTATATTTTTTGCATTAACCAAAATATTAAGGTGATTGGACCTTTAGACACTAAGGTTAAACCCTTAATATCATCTTGGCGTAATTCTTTGATTAGTGAAAATGTTTTTTTGAAATTAAGAGAAAAGGCATCGAGTCCCCGAATCCATTGAATGTTTGGTTCGTAGAAGTAAAATACGCTCCCATATTTTACTTGGGTGTCTAATCGACCCATAACCGATTAGTGGCGACTCTCAAAGGTAAGATTAATTACATAATGGATCGAGTACCAAGTTGCGGTTGGACGGGCTTGGGAGAGCCCGCACTAAGCTTGAACGATTGTCTCGTGAGAGAAGCCTTCGTTCTCGTTTAGTAAGTCCATTAGCCTTCCCCTGGTGGTTCACCTTCGGGATGGTCGCGACACTATCTTGCTCATAAGATTATTATTTGGCAAAACCAAGTGAGAATAACTATCTACTTTGATGAATGGGAGCTTGATGTGTGCTCCTTTTAATTGCCATTGCCATTGATTTATTCACACAATATATCGATTAGAGCTGCATTACCTTAATCCTTAAAGATTTAGTTATAATCGACCTTAATATCTATACCCGCTATTATTAACAAACATATCTCCATAAAAGAATGAGCAGAAAATAAGAAAATTTGTCGGGGAGTAGCATATTGTCTTATGATAGAGTATAAACAATCGTGAACCCTAAACCAGCTACATTTCACGGACTATATATGAAATCCTAGAGTTCGAGCGGAAAAATAAAACACATACAAATATTCATGTCTCGTAAATCAAATTCAATCACAAAAAGAAAGTAACATTTGATTAAGATTTAATTCGAGTGCAGAGTAGTGGCTTTTAAGTCTAGTTAAGTCCGTATATTATACCGATATTTGGGCGTTGACTTGACATGGCATGATTATATATATATATATATATATATATATATGTAGTATTGCAGCTTTTAAATTTTTGGCAATACGTGTAACATTTGCATTCCATGAGACCTCACATTTCCGTCATAATTTTTCCAAATATTAATCGATATGATTAGTTGATGTGTAATTATGTGATCTTGGGTAAAGAAATGGACTTCAACATTATTGGTGTAAAAGTATAATTTTTCCGCTACAACAGAAATGCCCCGTAATCACTTAAATTTACCTAGTTAGGTCAATATGTGAAAATTTACGCAAGGTCTTTCTAGGAAGGAAGAGAAAGTTAAAAAAACCTTGGAAAATAACACGGACCAAATAAATTTTGGTGGAATTGAGGGCTTTGAAGGTGTTGCATGGGGGTTCACTTCTCAATAAACTTCGAAGGCCGAATCATCTTGAAGTTAAGGCTACAAGTCTTAACTCAATAATACATCTCCCTCCAGCCAGTAGTTAATGAATGAATAAATGAGGTGCAGGCATCAAATACTTTTCTGCTGAGTTTACATGTGACTAGTTTTGAAGACCAGTTGATCGTGGCTTGATTCTAGTTAATAAATAAAGATTGTGGCTCCACTTGTGACCTGCGTTTTGCATCATCAGACAAGTTCCATTAAACCTGACTTTTGTAATTAATTTGTTTTTAATCACAAGCCAGTTGATGAAACTATGCCTTGGAATATTTGCTTTACAGCAAATCAGATATGCCCGGGGAAATTTTGAAGCCCTATGCCCGATGAGACTCCATGCATTTTGGATAGTGAATCGAAAGGGTAGAGCCTTTCATCTTTATAGCATGTTGAAGAGCCAAACAGGAAGTAGATTAGTTATTAAATGAGTTTTTAACTTTCACATAGTTTCTTCCGCTTCGTAGCAAACCAAACAAGTAGGAACATTTAAGTCGAGAGTACTCGGAGGCGTCATGCGAAGCATTCATTGGAAAGTAGGCACAGAACACGGATCACAGTAAATGACGTTCGGATGAATGCAGTCCTCCATATATCAATTACCATTTTTTACTACGACATTCGACAAATTTAGCTATCCATACTCGATCTCGAACCTAAATGGGGAAAAGTACTAAAAAATTCTAAACCTATTACATTGATACTAATTTAGTTTTGAACCTTTCAATTTGACCAATTTAGTCCTAAACCATTTCACATTGATACGAATTCAGTTCATCTAGCTAATTTAGGTCGGAAATCGCTGATATGGACACTGGTGGTCCAACGTGGCACTATCGGTGCTGACGTGGATAAATTTTATAATTTTTTAACAATTTTTCAGATTTTTTTAATTTTTTTCTGTTTTTTTCCTTTCCTAGAATTGGTTGGCCGACGAGGGTGTTGCGGCCCTCACCTGTGGTGGGCAAGGGCCGCAATGCCCTCGCCTAGACCCCTTGCTTGGATCTGGGTGAGGGCCCGACGCCCTTGCTTGTGGTCGGCGAGGGCACGGCGGCCCTTGCCTGGATCTAGACAAGGGCTTGACGCTAGTCATGGCCATGGGCTGGTTTTGGCCCGAAACCAGCCTGGAACCAGCCCGGTCAAACCCGGGCCCAACCCATTGACCGAGCCCGCGGTTCGGAATCGGAACAGGCACGTTGATCGGGCCCGCGGTTCGGAAACGGAACCGGCCCGTGGCCTACGAGCCCGGTTCCAGGCCAGTTCCAAATTATTTTTTTAAAAAAATAATAATGAAATTAAAAAAAATTCATTATTCAATTTTTTTATAAAACAATTTGAACTCTAATTGCCATGCATTGTAAGTGCATTAATATCTAATTACAATACTTGGCTTGGGTGTATTGAATTCTAATTACGAGTCCCACATCGAATGGGAATGAAGAGAACATCAAAGGGGTTGTGTATAAAACTCAAGCCAAGTCATGAGCATGTGAAGTTGTATGTCTTTTGTGACTACGATCCGAGCAAAGGGTTCCATTGGACCGCCTAGAACCGGACCGGGCCAATGGTCCGGTTCCCGGTTTTATGATTTGCTGGTCCAGTTCCTAGTTCTAAAATTAAGGGACCGGTCTTACCGGTTCGGTTCTCGATTTCGAGCGGAACCGAACCAGGAACCAATCACCCCTACAATTTACATTTTGATTATAATTTATATTGAATAATTCATTATTTCATAATTTTATAATTCATAATTTTTTATTTCATAATTTATTTAAAAAAATTTTAAATTACAAACCGGAACCGCTAGGGGCGGTTCCGGTTTCGGTTCATTCATGGCCACGAACCAGAACCGGCCGGTTCTGAACCGTGGCCATGACTACTTGACGCCCTCACCAGCGATGGTTGGGTACCAATGCAATAAGTTTAGGACTTTTTTGATACTTTTCCCAACCTAAATGATAAGGACAAATCTCACCTATCAATAGACATACCTGAAAGCGGAAGGGATGTAAACTAGTTGAGCTCTTCATAGTAGCAAGGGATTGTGTGGTGCTCGCTAGTCGCTATGATTATGAGGGTAAGGTGTGCTAGCATCTCATATTCTGTCGTTCCTGAGAGACTTAGAAGGTGATCGCATTGTTCTCAAACAACTTACTGATAAAAAGAAAAAGGACACAGCAGAAATCCTTCAATAGACATCACAGCTCCCATAGTTAGGTTCTTCATCGTATTTAAGCTTCGCCTCGTCCACATCAATGATTGAACTTGGATTCAATCGTTTACAGATATGGCGTCCTGCTTTTAGTACCATTCTCCCATTAGTTTCGTTGCAGTATGTCAATAATTATGGCCATAACCATGCCAAAATAACCAAGTTCTTGTGTTAGCTTTCGAACATTTGAATCCTGCAGTAAACGAATATAAAAAATTATGGCCATAACCATGCCAAAACAACCAAGTTCTTGTATTAGCTGTCAAACATTTGACTCCTGCAGTAAACGAATATCAAGTATTATGGCCATAACCATGCTAAAATAACCAAGTTCTTGTGTTACCTGTCAAACATTTGAATCCCGCAGTAAACCGACGCGTGATCTCGAAGCCGAAACTGAAAAATGAAAAGTAAAGAGTCAAACTAGACACCTCCAACGTTAATGGATAAGACCGATATCAATGGACATAAGAAAATCATATATCATGAAAGGTGTAAATAAATGTATGCAGTAACGGGATGACTGAACCACGCTTTTTCTCGTTACATCGTTCTAAATGGTTGAATTCCTTATCCATTAAGAAATAGAAAACCGGGGATGAATTGTCGCCGCACCGAAACGTTCAGGACTGCAGAGCAAGAATTTTCCTGGGTTGTCAGTGTTGGTAGCGTTAAACCTATGCACAAAGAATTAGGAGCGAGCATGTTTCGGATGGGTGGTTCCGACCCTAGAACTGGAAACCACTCACTAAAAACTGGTTTTGAAAAATTAGAATCAGAAATCACCCGTTGGTTCCATGGATCCATCCGGGAGCTGGACCGTTGGTTCGGTTCAGTTCCCGCGTAGGTCCATGGAACCGGTCCCACTAGCCAAGGATAGAGACGGAAAGATGGAGATGGAGATGGAGATGGAGACGGAGATGGAGAGTCGGAGAAGGTGAGTTGAGCATCAACCGAGAAGAATGAAAGAGTGAGAGTGAGTGTGAGGCAAAAGCGAAAGAAAATGTTTCTCGGCTCAATGTGAGATTGTAAGTGTCGAGCGAGTTAGGCTTAGTTTAGGGATTTATGATTTTTCTTTTTTTAAAAAAAATAAATATTAAATAAATATATTATATTTATTATTTTATTACTGGTCCGAGTGGGCGGGCGGACGATTTCACACCTAGAGCCAGGAACCGGATCAGTACCCATCGATTTTCAAAAATTAGAACCGAGAATCGGATCGGATCCCTTAGAAATCTCCGATTCCGAGCGATTCCGGTTGTTTTTGTACGTCCCTACAAAAGAATGGACGGATTTTAACCTAGGAAGCACTGACACGTTATTTTTGCTTCTTAATCGGTGTCCGACACGTGTCGCGTGTCCGACACGCTCGGACACGTGGCCGACACGCTCCACTACAAAAAAACATGTTTTTTCCGACAAAATTTCCAAAGAAAAATTTGAAAAAATTCGTTAGAAAACGAATTTCCAACGAATTTTCCAACGAAAAAAAATTCGTTGGTAATAACTCGTCGCAAATTTTTCCAACGAAAAATTTCAATTTTTGTTGGAAATTTGCAACGAATTTTTTTTCGTTGGAAAATTCGTTGGAAACGAATTTTTTTTTCCAACGAATTTTTTTCGTTGAAACTACAAATTTTTTTTTGGTCAAAAAGCTGTGGAATTTTTTTTTCCATCGAAATTTTTTTTTTTGGTTGAAAAATAGCCCTCGCCACCGGCGAGGGCCAGCCTCGTTGCCGGCGAGGGCCGAGCTCGCCCAGATCTGGGCGAGCTCGAGCTTGTCGCCGGCGAGGGCCGAGCTCGCCCGCCATGGCGAGCTCGGCCCTCGCCATGGCCGGCGAGGGCAAGCCTCGTCGTCGGCGAGGGCCGAGCTCGCCGGCCATGGCGAGCTCGGCCCTCGCCATGGCCGGCGAGGCTGTTGTGCCGAAGAACAAGAAGATGAAGAAGAAGTAGCACCAGCAGTAGGGGCGGGAGCAGGCTTCAGGGCCGCCGCCCGTCAAGTCCGTCGTCGTCTCCTAGCCTCGCCGGCGACAAGGCTTGGTGGCGTCGGGGGTGCCGGGGGTTTGTTGTCCATGGCGCGTCGGAGCCGGAGGAGGTGGGGGGCGGCGGGGGAGGAGGCGGAGGGGGAGACAGAGGGAGAAGGCAAAGGCAAAGGAGAGAGAGAGAGAGAGAGAGAGAGAGAGAGAGAGAGAGAGAGAGAGAGAGAGAGAGATGAATGAATGTAGAAATTGAGAGTTGTGGGAATAACGAGCGCGAAAATATTGAATAAGGAAGAAGTAGCGTTTTCGTTGTAAAATTTGTAGGAAATTTTCCACGAATTTTACAACGAAAATTGTACACACTAAAATAATTGCCATGAAAATTGAAATTCGTTGGAAAATTCGTTGAAAATTTCCAACGAATATTTCAACGAAAAATTGTACACACTGAAGTGATTGCCCGGAAAATTGAAATTCGTTGGAAATTTCGTTGGAAATTTCCAACGAATTTTCCAACGAATATAAAAAATACCGAACAATACCGGGTTTTTTGTAATTCGTTGGAAAATTCGTTAAAAATTTCCAACAAAAAAAAATTCGTTGGAAATTTCTAACAAATTTTCCAACAAAAATTGTACACACTGAAATAATTGCTCGGAAAATTGAAATTCGTTGGAAAATTCCAACGAATTTTCCAACGAAAATTGTACACACTGAAATAATTGCCCGGAAAAATGAAATTAGTTGGAAAATTTGTTGGAAATTTCCAACGAATTTTTCAACGAATATCAAAAATGCCGAACAGTACCGGGTTTTTTTGTAATTCGTCGCAAAATTCGTTGGAAATTTCCAACGAAAAAATTTTCGTCGCAAAATTCGTTGGAAATTTCCAACGAAAAAAATTCGTTGGCAATTTCCAACGAATTTTGCGACGAAAATTTTTCGTTGGAAATTTCCAACGAATTTTACTTTTCGTTGGAAAATTTGTCACAAATTTGCAACGAAAATTTTTTCGTTGCAAATTTCGTGACAAAAATCCCGTTTTTTTGCAGTGCTCGGACACGTGGCCGACACGCTCGGACACGTGGCCGACACACTTGGACACGCGGTCAACGCGTGTCGGAGATCCGACACGCGGTCAATACGCCGGACACGCCAGCGACTGGCGTGTCCCTTCGTGTGACGAAGAGAGATGAAGAAGAAGCTGCATCCGAGAGAAATGAGGAAGAAGGTGCAGATCTCTGGCGCCGAGGACGACGCCCTCCACGCCGTCATCTCCTTCGCCACTCGCTTCTCCGGCGCCGAGGACATGCGTCGTCTCCTTTGCCTCGCGCTTCGCCGGTGACGGAGGAGAAGGAAGAGGTGGGAGGAGCCTACGGTTTTAACGAAGGAAGCAAAGGCATTCATACAAAGCCAAACCGTAACAAGGCGATTCCACGCGGAAATTAAAAACAAGCCATGAGTTTTAAAAAAAAAAAGAAAAAAGATGACCCGAAGCGCGCGTGACCACCACACCCCGTGATTCCATCGTCGTCGCCGTCCTCGCCACAACACTTGACGAGCGGCCTCGAATCCGTCCAGAGCTGCGGGACCGCTCCGAAAACTACTTGTCGAGGTTCGCGTCCACCGCGCATGTGCTGGAGACCTGATCTAATCTCGCGACGCCGAGAGATTATGATGGGGGTATGCAAAGCCACTAATCACATGCTTAGCGATTAAGACAAAGTGGGCTTTGCGAAGTGAGGACATGAACGGGGTTTCGTACGGGAAATGGCCATTGACCGAGACCAGCGGGGAGGCTACGGGTAGTGCGGAGGAGGAAGCTGGAGAGAGGAGGAGGCGGAGGGAGGGGAGGGATAGGGAAGAAGATGTTATTAGGGTTTAGACAAAGTGAAAGTGGGCTGGGCTTCCAATAATAAGCTGTTTTTTTTATATTTTTGATATTGTACTTTCGTTTTTTTCAAATTTGATTATTTACTTTTTGTTTCTTAACTAATATATATTTATACATAATTATTTTTTGAAAATTTATGTGTATAATTATTTTAGGGTAAATTCATTCTAGGTTTTTATTATTATTTATTTACTTAATTGAATCAAATTTAAAAATGATAATTTATTATGTATATATAAAAATTTACTTTTTATATACAACGTGTCGCAACGTGTCGGAATTCTGTATTTTTGAGAAATAACGTATCGCGTGTCGTGTCGTGTCGTGTCGCGTATCGCGTGTCGGTGCTACTTAGATTTTAACCAGGTGACAGCAGCGGGCTTTCCTTGCACGCTACTTTGGGCCGATTCCTCAAAAGGCCCTAAGATCGCCGTGCACGGAGTCTCTGCCACAACCCTTGTTCTTGCTCCGGTGCATGTCTCCAAAAAGCCAAAGCCACAGCCACAGCCACAGCCCTTGTTCTTGCCTACCGTTGTAATCCCTCCCTCCCCCTCTCTCGGGGCGCGCGCGGGTGGTCGAGGAGGATCGATTCATTTTGATTTTTCTTGGTTCTTCTTTGATGGAGACGGAACCCAGAAGCGGGAAGACAGAAGTCAAGAAAGAGTCAATCCGGGGGCATTCCGAACCAGCAGACTTGCCCACAGACCAGAGAAGCGGCAAGAAATTGATGATTGAAGGATACCCAGTCGAGGGATTGTCGATTGCAGGCCATGAAACGTGCGTGATTTTGCCATCCCTGAAGTTGGCCTTCGATATCGGTCGGTGCCCACAGCGCGCCATCTCTCAAGACTTCCTCTTCATCTCCCACGCTCACATGGATCATATCGTCAGTTCCTTTCTTTCTTTTTTCTTGAAAGTCAGTTCTTTGAGAGAAATTACACGGTGGGATTCCTTTGAAGAAAAATTATCTCAGTCTCATGTCATGTCGGCATTTGCTCTCTGTACTGGACAGTTGATGCGGACTTATATGATGGGAATTCTGCTAAAGAATACTCCGGCTCTGCGTTCAGCAGTCTTTGTATACTCTTGGTTTGTTAAATATTGTTGGGTAATTCTCACCAGAATGAAGTGGTGCTTGCAATATCGGAAAGTATTTGGAATGGTCGATGTTGAGAAGTCATATGGGGAGTTTTGTAGTTGTTGGGCATTCTATTGATTTCCCAAGCTGTCGTCTTTTAAACATTCCTTGAATTTTACGTGTTTGTTTCGTTTCTGAGACTACATGATTGTTCAAACTGTGGTGTGTTCTTATGGAAAATGGCTTCATTTTTTGCCCCGGGTGATCAGGGAGGAGTTGCCATGTATGTTGCAAGTCGTGGATTGTTTTCTTTGAAGCCCCCAACAGTAGTAGTGCCTAAATGTGTAAAAGAAGATGTTGAGAGACTCTTTGAGGTTCACAGAAAGATGGACAATTCAAAATTGAAGCATAATCTAATCGGCATGGATGTCGGTAATGTCTATCTTTAACTGAATTTCGGTTTTGAAAAAAATCGCTCCGCTGTTGTTCTCACTTCTCTTAGTATTGTATTACTCTAGATCATACCACCTATGCATGCAGGAGAAGAGATTTATGTAAGGAGAGATGTTAAAGTACGAGCTTTTAGGACTTATCATGTCATACCAAGCCAGGTTAGGCTAAAATGCTTCATACTTTCATACTTTGTCTTCTCACTTTTATTAGAAATGCTTTCCCTGCCTTAAGGTAACTGAATCTTTCTTAATAACTTACAGGGTTATGTAGTTTACTCAGTGAAAGAGAAACTTAAGCAGGAGTATTTGGGCCTTCCTGGGAATGAGATCAGGGATCTCAAGCTATCTGGCGTGGAGGTCAGTTTCCCAATTTGATTGTTAGAATCACGCTCTTTGAAAGGACGTCCTTTCTCTTTTTACTTGCAGGCTCACTGTCGAACTTGTTGTCTTTAATTTTAAGCAATTGCTGATCTCGTCTATGTTCGGAAACGGCATAGCTACGCAAGATAACACTGCCTTTCTCTAGAAATTTATGACCAATTTATTCTTCTCTCCTTTTATTTTTACCATATTACTTGTGTATTTCCTTATAAAACTACTTAAGGCTCTTACCTCTTCATACATTTTCTGTTAAAAATACTAGATAATGAATGTAAAACACATATCTGATATTAATTTTTTTTTTCTGTTAAGTGTTGAATTTACTGGTTGTGTGATTATTTTTGGTAACATTCCCATTGGCTTTGGATGAATTGCCTGCCCAAGTTCAATTATCTGCCAGAAAGAAATTTCACGGACTGAAATGCTTTCAGATAAAATCTGCTCGCCTTGTGGATTATAAGTTAATGCTGGAATTAATCATCGTAATTAAGCATTTTGTCTATGGACAGAGAAAATGGCACCTTGTGTTTTTAATTCCCTTTTGGATTTGTATTACTCCATTGGATGCTTACATTCACTATGGCTCGACAATAATTGTTGTTTTTATTTCATCATCTCCTGTTTAACTGCTTTGTTATTTCATCTCTGCTTCATTCTTGCTTTGACAGATCACATATACCACAACGGCACCCGAAGTTGCTTTTACTGGAGATACCACTTCTGATTTTATACATGATGAAAATAATGGTGATGTTTTGAGGGCAAAGATTCTTATTATGGAGGTAAAGTTCCCTTGTCACCCTCTTTTACCAAAAAAGTCGAGGAAAGCTAAGGTTGTTGAGTTCGAGTACAACGTGAATCAATCTACCCTTGTGTGATTCTTGTTGAAGCTGACTCTACAGCTTAATGCTTAACAAGTTAGTTTTTGCCTGGAGTTCACTCCCAGAAATATAGCCATCCCTGGCATTATCCCCACGTCTCTAACGTGGAAACATGGGGTCAAAAAGTATTTTTTCTTCTTCACCTATAGTATGTGCGTGTTGCCTGATCTACTTGCACATAGATGAACTTCCTTTCACTAATTGGAAACAAAGGAAATATTTAAGCTGGAAGGAACTTTAAGAATAGTCACTGGCTATTATTCTGAATTTTCTGTGATTGGAACTTGTATTAGGTAGCAAAGCATGCATATGGACATTCCCGGAGAAGGATGTTAAAGATAATGACTACTAGATTTGCATATGTTTAGTTAAAAGTGGTTTAAATTTACCATTTGCTTAAGCAGGTAGACTACGAAACATAACACGGTGTGCAATCGCTCATATGGATAGGCTTCAGTCTCTCCAATGAAGACATTGCAACAAGAAACAACCATAGCCATGTGGTCTCTGTTTCTTATTTTGAAATTTGAATTTGTTAAGAGGCTGCACACTTGAGTTTTATTCACAATATTAAGGGTTCATTTTGTCTCTGTTCTGTCACTTTTTTTTTTATCATCGATCTCTTTTCTACGATCAATGACTGAGCAGGTGCAGTTATGTTTACACCCCTGTGTTTGCATGTAGTCTTCTTTTGTAAGAAGAGCAACCTAAAATAGGTCATTCGAAGAAGGGGAACATCAACTTACAATTAACACGAATCAGATTTTGATTGCGTTTACTTAAACCATGCATATGCAAAATTTCAGTATGCACAACCAATAATAGAAAAAGTAAATGCTACTCTAGTTTTGAGTGTTTGACGAGGGGTAAGAGAACTTTGAGTAGCATAAGCTACCCTGCATGCATACGGCTTTGGATGTAAGCTGTGTTTTTGCACTGAAGTGATAGTAATCCTGTCCTAGTAATTCATTTAGAGTGTTTGAAGACAAAACAAATGGAAGTGATAAATCTCATTTCTTGTGCCTAATTAGCTGCTGGAGTGAGTGTGTATGAGGGACGACATTTTTAAGCTTCTAGGAAGAAGTACTGTGCTTAATGGCATATGATTTGACATCCATTTTGCTACATCTACAGTCAGAATAAGGTCGTTGTACCATACGTGATATTTAGTATCTAGGTTTTCATGTAGAGAAAATTTGATATGCTACTGCTTATTATCTTATCATGTTTTTGTTTTCATTTAATTGTTTTCACTACTGCTATTTCATCATGCAGAGCACCTTTGTTGATGACAAGGTGACCGTAGAACATGCCAAGGAGTATGGGCATACTCATCTCTCCGAGGTAAGTTTCCAAGATCTAGTGTGATTTCTCCTAAACTAACATTGTGTTTTTGGTGGTGCCGCCTGATCACCCTACCTCTATTTTGGTTCAATTTGGGGGAACCCAGATTGTTGGCTATGCAGATAGGTTTGCAAACAAAGCTATTCTTTTGATTCATTTTTCAGCTAGACATAGACGAGAGGTACAACATCTCTTTATTTTTAGTTGGCTTCACATTTCAATGTTCAGTCTTGTTGACGAGTGCCTTTAGGTCATTGGTTAATTAGGCTTACTATACATTGTGGAGTTTGTGTTTTCAAGGACATTGTAAATGAGAGAGTGCATACGCATCAAAAGACATCATTTCCATGCTTTTTAGCAGAATGCACTTTTTATTTGTGCTTGTGTTGATTTGATCATACATCTTACTCTAGTTAGTAGTTAATAGAGGAATGACGTGCATGCATTAAATATTTTCATGTTGAGTTTACATGTGACTTGTTGTGATGGCTCCTTCAACCTTTTTATCCACAGAAAGATAAAATTTAAACTTGCAATTCTAACTTGACAGGAAATTGAAGCGGCTATCTCTGCATTGGGTCCACCTTTAGCTGGTCGAGTTTTTGCAATGACAGAAGGTTTCTGAATGGGAATAGCTTATTAGATCATATGTAGTGAAAAATGGAGCTTTTCTGGTACTTTTATAGTTCATGATGTTCTTTGGTGGTCATTGACAACTTTGAACATTCTGTGAAATATTGGACGATTTAGTTTCAACAAGTCGTTTTTTATGGGCTCCTAATCATGGTAATAAATATTTCCCTTGATTTTGCATTCTCTTTTTGATGATGTTGAGTGTAAGACTGCAGTGTAACATTTATATTCTCTATACTAAGTAAACGTTCTGTGCCTAGGGCAATGTCAAGCACCCCGGTCTTTAGGAACTATTTCCAAGGGTTAGTTGTTTCTCCACCGATGGCTAAGTAGACAGACATGATGAGCATATGTTCAACAAGGAACGAGTTTTCTCCAACATGTTGATTTGTAGTCGTCTTAGGGACTGTTGAGAAATGCAGTTCCATTCC
Organism: Syzygium malaccense; assembly: GCA_031216405.1. Taxonomy (NCBI): domain Eukaryota; kingdom Viridiplantae; phylum Streptophyta; class Magnoliopsida; order Myrtales; family Myrtaceae; genus Syzygium; species Syzygium malaccense. The sequence continues at coordinate 37,114,397 of CM062263.1, read as the reverse complement.
TCGGGTGAGAGACGTGCAAACTTTTCTCTTACGAGTAAATAGTGTTTCTCGTTAATTGGTAAATTCTCATTTTTTAGTATCTCATAATTCCCTCCAAGGCAGCATTTTCAGTTTTTTGGGGTACTATCTTCATGCATAGAATGCAATGATTTCTTTTTCTTCGGGAGGGTGTATCTAAAACCTGATGAACATGGATATTTCATGCATTTTTCATTGGCCTAATTCCCTAAAAAACCCTCAACTTTAGGTTAAGTCCCAAATCTACCCCGAAGTTTTTTTTATCTCAGAAAAAACCCCAAACTTTAGGTCAAATCTCAAATCTGCCCTAAACTTTTTTTTGTCTTGAAAAAAACCTCAAACTTTAGGTTTAGTCTCAAATCTATCCCAAATTTTGTTTTATGTAAAAAAAATCACTAAAATTCAATTTATTTTTAAAAATATACCCTGATAATCCAATTTCAACTTGACGTGGCATTTCCATGTCGATAATAAATGATTTTATTTGGTTTTATTTCGGAGAATTTCAACAATTTTTATTTGGTTTGATTTGTTGTCGAAGTGAAAACTCAACGTCGGTCTATTCCTATCACCCTATTACTTTGCTGATATTGATTTGTTATGACGTGGAAGTGCCACGTCAAGTTGGGATGGGATCACGGGGGTATATTTTTTAAAATAAATTGAAATTTGCTGATTTTTTCTACATAAAATAAAATTCGGGGTAGATTTGGGACTGAACCTAAAGTTTGGGGTTTTTTTCGAGACAAAAAAAAGTTTGGGATAGATTTGGGACTGGACCTAAAGTTTAGGGTTTTTTCTTAGACAAAAAAAAGTTCGGGGCAGATTTGGGACTTGACCTAAAGTTTAGGGTTTTTTAGGGAATTCACCCATTTTTCATTGGGTCTGACTGTTGAGCGATTGAATGTTTGTGAGTTGAAGTTCAAACTCGAAAGCACAATCAAGCTCAAAAAGGGTATCTTGATTGGACAAAACGTGAGTTGAAAGTTACAAAATCTAAGCACAATCTTGCTAAAAAAGGTCAAACTTGATTTTGATGCGGGAGCATCAACTGAAATCTTCCGATGATTACATTGTAATCCCAACTCAAGTTTAATCAATCAAACCAACTTATCAATCATGGAAGCACATAGCAAATTTGTCCTCAACATGATCCAATTCGTCCTTAACATGATCCAATGGGTCTGGGGTTCTCAAGATAGCATTTGCTGATAGTTGGTGGCTCAAATGCATGGTTAAAGAGACTATTAGTGTGTTCCCCTTGTTTATGTGCTCAGTTTGTCTTCTTGTGTCTTCAATGCTTTATTGTGCTCAGTTTGTCTTTTTACATTAAAGAGTCTTTATTGAAATGTTGAGAGAATGGGAGCTAGACTTCATTACTATGTTGAAGTTTAAGAAGCTAGAGTGTGCTAACTTTGTCTTCTTCTCTTTAATGCAAGGTTGGAATGTCAAAGAGTCTATGTCGCAAAATGTCACTTAGCCTTCATTACTAGGCTGAAATGTCAAAATGTAGAGTGTGCTGATATTTATTATCAAAGTCTTAGTACAATATCTTCGTTTGGCTACAAATAGAGATGTAATTTCATGCGGAAGGCAGACCTAATTTGCAATAAATTAGATTTCCTCTTGAAGTGAGCAATTTCCTTCAAAATTCGATTCTTTATTCATTTGTATGGTGGTGAGCCTTAAGTTATTTATCCTTGACTAGTGAATTGTTCCTTTGGGCCTTGGTGGTTAGCTTCTTGTATTCTAACTTCATTTTTGTTTATAATACACCTCCATTTAGCCACAATTTCACAATTTCAGCAAGTTCCAACTTTAATAGAAAGCAATAGCACATTCCATCATATACATCCCACCAAACACTTATCCATGCACTCCATCCTTTAGACACTAGTTCCAAAAACAAATTTCTTATCCCTTCATTCCCATCACTCATTGGATTTGATAAATGAATCAGGCTCAAGCGGGTAAGCATTCGGAAACAAAGTCGAGCATAAAAAAGATGATATCTGATGAAGCTTGACTCTGAGGACAAGACAGTGAGTTTTTAGTCAAAATCTAATGTTCGAGTAATATCCGTGCTTCACTCGATCGACCTTGATAATGCTTGTAGCTGCAACTATTGGGATTTTTGGCCATTTCTAACGGCAGAGGTTAGCGGGAGGAGAGGTTTAACTGTTCCTACAAAAGCTTGATTTCAAGTAAAAAGGGAAATGCCTACAAATTCTGCAGCACGGAATGAAGCACCTCACCTTTTTGTAAAACTCAGCACATTGTACAGCCATGACTGGGCCACCTACATGTAGATCTCAATGGTAGAAGAATAAGACATGTTTTAGTGCATGGACAATATGTTCCAATTTAGTAGGTCATAATGTGAATAGCAGCTTCTTTATTAAAAAAAAAAAGAGAGAGTGGTCCGGTCATGTGTAGTGTAGTGGATTGGATGGAGAATTCATTGTGATGATATTAGGGAAAAGTGTCAAAAAAGTCCTAAATCTTTTGCATTGGTGTCAATTTAGTTTTAAATCTTTTTTTGGTGCCAATTCAGTCATAAACCTTTTGTATTGGTGTCAATTTAGTCCTAAACCTTTTTTTGGTGCCAATGCAATACTAAATCTTTTGTATTTGTGTCAATTCAGTCCTAAACCTTTTGCATTTGTACTAATTCAGTCATCAACCTTTTGCATTTGTACCAATTCTGTCCTTCGACACATGAATAGCTATTAGCCGGAATGACTAAATTGGCACAAATGTAAAAGGTTTAGGACTGAATTAGCACAAATGCAAAATGTTTAGGACTGAATTAGCATAAATGCAAAAGGTTTAGGACTGAATTGATAAAAAAAAAGGTTTAAGACTGAATTGATACAATTGCAAAAGGTTTAGGACTTTTTTGGTAAATTTCTCCAACTCTCTGATTGGTCATATGAGAGACTTATTTTGTGTAATAATAGAGAGAAAGCTGTTTGATATGTCAAAAGGAAACACCTTCTCGAGCTCACAGCCTCACGCCATTGGCATTGAAGAATGGCCTTAAGTCTTAGCTTAGGTCAATCAGTTCCTTGGAAGGAATTTCCCGGGATCAGTACTCCTTTAACGAGCCCTTCAGCAAGTGCGAGAATCCGAAGTTTTTAACAAAAACACGTTGAATGAATACAAATTTGACAACAAAATTACTGTGAACACCATTGAAATCGAAGGCAAAGTACTTATTCATTAAAACTCCCAAATTTAGAATTAGATAGGAGATAAAAGCTACCATATCTAATGTTGGGAGAGCAAAACTCCTAGATCTAAATTTAGATTGGGAGAGTAAGGAAAGAAGCGAGAAGAAATAAAACGAAAAACAATGAGGGAGGGGAGGGAGATATTCAGGTCAAATTCCTCCCCTCCATAAGTTAAAGAGACCAAGAAAGGCTGATATGCAAGAAAGGGAGGAAAAATTTTATATTCCTTTGAGAAGGGTATTTGATTGGTAAGAAAAGAAAGATATTAGAGAGACAACTGTCTGATTGGTCATAGGAGAGAGTCATTTTGTGTAATAATAGAGAGAGAGCTATTTAACTGGTCAAAAGGAAAAGGATATCTTGGGTGATGGAGCAAAGTTCGAAACACCCCTGAAGGGATGTACCGAGAATCGAAACAAAACGATCACGCAGAGATTAGAAAAAATAGATGAGGCACGAATTTACCCAGGTTCACCCTCGAATAGGGCTACGTCCTGCAAAGAGATTTCACTATATTTTCGGTTTACAGCCACTTGACTCGTTACAATGATAAGAAAAACGAGCAAAATATATATATATATGCCTCAAACGGGCCCAAAACCTAAACCTATATAAAACTCTTAATTTTGCACCATGCGGGCCAGCCCAAACCCATTGAGATTTTGGGGGCGCTGCCCCCAAGCCCCCGCCCGCTCACCGGTGAGCGAGGCAGCTGTCCACTGACCGGGCAGCGGAACCCCCGTCGGGGGGCGCTGCCCCCGAACCCTTGCCCGCTGACCGGGCAACGGGGCACCCGTGTCGGGGGCGCTGCCCCCGAACCCCCGCATTCCGCACGCATGGGTCACATGTTATCAGACAACACTTCAATTTCCTTAAGCTCACGTGGGCGTACCCGGTGTGAGAAACAAGGGTCTCCGAAGTATTCACCAACTCCAACATTCTCCCACTTGGTGGATACTTCGCGCAAATGAGGGCCTTTCCAATATCATTCTTTTTCAATCCAATCGCAGTAGAGCATCATTCAAACTTCACACCTGTGACGGCTTTAGTAAGAAAGTCAGAACTATTTTCTACCGTGTCGACCTTTACAAGCCGAACCTCTTTCTTCTCTACCTTTTCTCGGATGAAATGATATTGTATATCAATGTGCTTTGTGCGTGAGTGAAATGCTGGATTCTTAGCTAAATAAATAACCCCTTGATTATCACATCTCACCTCTATGGCACCTTGCTCAAAACCGAGCTCCAAGCACAACCGCCGTAACCATACGACCTCTTTTCCAGCATGAGTAAGAGCCATATACTCAGCCTCAGTAGAAGAAAGCGATACCACGCTTTGCCTCCTGCTCATCCAACTCAATGCAGCACCAAACAATGTGAAAACATATCCGTTAGTGGATCATCTACTATCAATATCTCCACCCCAATCAGCATCTACATGGCCTACGATATCAAGCATGTTTCCATTCCCTATACCTTCAAAACATAAAGAAAAATTCAAAGTTCTACGAAGATACCTGAAAACTCTTTTGATCGCATTCCAGTGTTCTCTACCTGGGTTAGACATGTATCGACTCAAGACTCCCACTGCTTGGGCTATATCCGGACGCGTGCACATCATAGCATACATCAAGCTACCCACTGCACTCGCGTATGGAATTCGGGCCATTTCTTCAGCTTCTTCATCCATTTTGGACATTGTTCCGCAGATAGCTTGGTCCCTAAAGGTATAAGGGTACCAATAGGCTTGCAATCTATCATATTAAATTTCTTCAATATTTCTTTTATGTATTTCTCCTGCCCTAGCCACAGCTTCCGTTTCTCACGGTCCCTCCTAATCTGTATGCCCAAAATAAAATTTGCAGGCCCCAAGTCTTTCATTTCGAACTTTTTGGCCAGCAAACTCTTCACGGAATTCACCATCTTCACACTATTCCCGATCAATAACATATCATCCACATATAGCGTGAGAATGACAAACTGATCGCCCGTTCTCTTCACATAAACGCAATGGTCAGAATTTGAACGCATAAAATTAAGCTGGAGCATGTACGTGTGAGACTTCTGGTACCACATCCTCGGTGACTGCTTCAGCCCATATAAAGACTTTTTCAATTTGCACACCAAATTCTCCTTTCCTCTTACTTCAAAACCTTCTGGTTGCCTCATATATATCTCCTCCTCTAAGTCCCCATGAAAGAATACTGTCTTTACATCCATCTGTTCTACCTCAAGATCATATGCAACTGCTATAGACAGAACAAACCGTATTGAGGTCAACTTCGTCACGGGAGAAAAAATCTCGTCATAGTCAACTCCCTCAATCTGAGAGTACCCCTTGGCTACAAGCCTAGCCTTGTACTTCTCTACAGTCCCATCCGGTTTCAGCTTTCGCTTGAACATCCATTTACACCCAATTGCCTTTCTATCCTTTCTATCCTTAGGCAATTTACACAAGCTCCATGTTTCATTTTTATCAAGCGACTGCATCTCATCTATCATTGCAAGCTTCCACTGATTTGCATCATCCATAGATCTCGCCTCTTTTACAGAACTAGGATCATCTCCGGTAATGCTCAAAGCATGAAACGTACTCAAAGCACTAAGTGAGTATTGAAGTGGTACCTTTCTTTCCCGCATCGATCTCCTGAGAGCCGGCATGCTATCCGTATCCAAGTCTTCATCTGAATCTGCATTCTCGACTTCATTAACCGAGTCCCCTTGCTCCGATTCAGAATCAAACTCTACTAGCGTGCCTTGTGAAACCATCTCTACAGTTTCAGTTTTAGGACTTTCTTTGAGCACTACCACTTTCTTGGACTCATCACCTTTCTGTGTGCTAACCTGGGGTTGTGATTCACGAAAGACAACATCCCTACTGTATACAATGGTCTTTGATTCTGGATTCCACAGCTTATAGCCTTTGACCCCTTCCTTGTATTCGACAAATATGTTCTTCTCAGACTTGTTGTCAAGCTTACCCCGCTTCTCCTTAGGTACATGAACATATGCGTCACAGCCAAACACCCGAACATGCGACAGATTCAGCTTCTTCCCAAACACTGCCTCATATGGTGTACGATCTTTCACTGATGAGGTCGGTAACCGGTTCTTCAAATAACTGGCCGTGGCTACAGCTTCTACCCAAAATTCTGTCCCCAAACCTACCCAACTCAGCATGCATCTTGCCTTTTCTATGAGCGACCGATTTAATCTTTCGGCTACCCCATTCTATTGAAGCGTATATGGAGTCGTCTTCTGCCTTACAATACCATTATCCACACAAAATTGCTCGAACTTATCCGGACAGAATTCACCTTCGTTATCTGTACGAAGGACCTTGATTTTCCTGCCCAATTGATTTTCAACGAAAACCTTAAATTCTCGAAATTTCTCGAATACATCTAATTTACTTTTGATAAAATAAATCCAACTATATCTCGAAAAATCATCTATGAACGATACATAGTATATGGATCCTCCAATAGATGGAGTCGGAGTAGGTCCAAATACATCGCTGTGAATCAACTCGAGAACCTCAGTTGCTCTTGTACCAGTGTGTTGGAAGCTAACTCGGTTCTGTTTTCCATGGAGACAATGTTCACAGAACCCGAAACCTATAGAGCATTTTGGAATTCCTTCTACTATCTGACTTGAAGCTAAGGTAGATAGTCCCTTTTCACCGATATGCCCCAACCTCTGATGCCCCAATATGGACGTCTCATGTCCATCTTCCTTGGCCTCTTCAGAAATGAACCCGCTACCAACAGTCATTGTTTCCCCGAGCAGCTTGTATAATGTCCCGTAATGGACTCCTCGTGCAATCACAATAGAACCTCGAGTCATCTTGCACGAATCCTTATCACAGCTAAAAATAACCCCCGAATTAGCCATCGTACTGACTGATAACAAATTTCTACTCATCAAGGGTATGTGCATCACGTCTGGAATAGTCTTCACTGTGCCATTACTCATCCTCAGCTTCACCCTGCCATGCCCGATAATTTGAACTGCAGTATCATCTCCGAACATGACATCCCCACCGTTATATTGCTCATATTCACAAAATCAATGTCTATGAGGCGTCATGTGGTATGAAGCACCGGTATTGATCAACCATATATCCTTGTATGACTACGCCATACACGCAGCAGCCAAATACTTATCTCCCGCATTGACCTCCTTTTTACCCAAGGATGATTCAGCTTCTTTCTTAAAAACTTGCTTATTTTACAATCTCGCTTCACATGGCCCCACTCTTGACATTTCCAACACTGTACCCTCCTTTCCCTACTCTTCGATCGTCCACGAGATTTGGATCTGGATCCTCTCGGATTCAGAGTCTTCTCTGCTGGCCTTCCTCTAGCCGCCAATGCCTCTTTACCGGAATTTCCCGATCCCTTTCTTTGTGTTTCCTCTTATAACAAAGCAGAACACACACTTTCATACAATAATTCCTTATCCCCACCACCGATCACCACAATTAGATTATCCCATGAATCCGACAGTGAACAGAGTAGTGTTATTGCCTTATCATCATCCTGAAACTTAACACCGGTTAATACGAGTTGACTAATCAATGTGTTAAAGTTATACAGATGTGCAGAAAATGAGTCGCCCTCATGCATCCGAAGATTATACAGCTTTGTTCTCAAGAACAGCTTATTAACCAACGACTTACTTTGATACAGCGACTCTAATTTCTACCACAAATCTCTGGCTGTAGGTTCGCTCATCACATTCGTTAGAATTGAGTCCGCGAGACAAAGCCGAATCAACCCCTTTGCTCTCCGATCAATCCGATTCCAGTCTTCAATCTCCTTCGGATATGCTAGTTTGGAAGTTGAATCCCCTTCCTTCACTGCTTCCTTGCCTATCACGACACCAGGTTGCACAGCAACAGGCCTTTCTGTTTCGATTGCTGACTAGAGATCTCGATCACAGAGAAGATCCTCCATCTTCATCTTCCATAGATCAAATTACGTCCCATCGAATTTTTCTATCTCAATTCGTGATCTTCCTGACATCTCGAATAAACCCTAATTCCTTGAACAACTCCGGCTCTAATACCAATTGAAGGGATATATCGAGAACTGAAACAGAACGATCATGCAGAAATTAGAAAAAATAGACGATGCATGAATTTACCTAGGTTCACCCTCGAATAGGGCTACGTCCTGCAAAGAGATTTCACTATATTTTCGATTTACAGCCACTTGACTCGTTACAATGATCAAAAAAACGAGCAAAATATATATATGCCCCAAACGGGCCCAAAACCTAAACCTATATGAAATCTCTTAATTTTGCACCATACGGGCCAGCCCAAACCGGTTGAGATTTTGGGGGCGTCGCCCCCGAACCCCCGCCCGCTCACCGGTGAGCGGGACAGCCGTCTGCTGACCAGGCAGCAGAACCCCCGTCGGGGGGTGCTGCCCCCGAACCCCCGCTTTCCGCACGCATGGGTCACATGTCGTCGGACAACACTTCAGTTTCCCTAAGCTCACGTGAGCGTACCCGATGTGAGAAACAAGGGTCCCCAAAATATTCGCCAACTCCAACAACCCCCTCCTGGAAACACCCATGCATTTTAATATAATTGGGTATGTGTGTGTATATAATGGAATATATATGAAATCGAATGCGTGCCAACACTTTATGCAAAACAATATAATTATTTTGTCTAATTAACATGTGAAGGATTAACAAAAAGAAAGTATGCACCAGAACAAAATACTGCATTATTGCATGGGTAAAGTGGAATTGAGTACATTAATCTCCAAATTTGTGAGCCTCTAGTTTCTCTAATTAGGGCTAACAAATCTGCACATGCGTTGCATATATATATATATATATATATATATATATGCAAGAAACTGACATTTAAAGCATTAAACGAAATTATTTTATCATGAAAAGTTCGAATCATTGAATAATTGAAAGGAATTGCACTATTCAAAGAAATTGTACCAATATATGTGGAAAGGGAAAAATATTTTAAGATTTGAAAACTTTTCAGGAGAGTTGTCGTAGGATAGAAGATATCCAAATTTTAATAGCAATTTGAGGGATCAAATAATATGTATTTACGCACTTATCCATATACACAATGCTTTGTAGAAAAAGTAAATAAAAATACTTTAGAGAAGAAAACAAACCATTTAAATTTTAAAGAGTAAGATTATTAAATAAATGATTGCTCCACAGTTCCACACCGGATAATATTTAGCAACGAAGGAAGGACACGAGTCATAACATATCTTACCATCTTCATACATTCCTTGATTCTTGGCATCAGAGTCCCTATATTTTCGACATGCTATTTATCCTTTTGTGCTACTCATGACTATCGCTACTAATGCTTACCTTGTAGACAATTGCCAATAAGATTCTTCTTTGGAAAAAAAAAAGAAGAAGGGAAATTAATTGAACCGCTTTGATGATGGAGGCCCGGTGTGTGCTCCATTTATTTGCCAATTTATACCACAGTTGTATTGATTAGAGCTGTACAATTATCTTAGTCTAAAAGCTTTGGTTAAATTCGACCACTGTATTTTTATGCCAAATATTTCACAAGCAGAAAATAAGAAAATCTATTGAGGAGTAGCATTTTGTCTTGTGATAGAGCTTAAATAAACGTGACCCCAAACAACTACGATTCACTGACTATATATGAAGTCATAGAGTTCGAGTCAGGAAGAAGAAATAACATACTGTTGACACCAAAAAATAATTCGGTCATCGATAAGCACATGCCTAGCACGAGAATGAGAACGAATGCAAGAATACCACATGAATATGGACAATCACTTGCATGGCGCATGAGTGTCATTGCGCATACACTAGCTTATTGACAAACATAGAGATCAACATGTGGTAATCAACATTGGTACTCGTGAATGTCATGTATTCAGTTATCGAAATGCGATGACGGATAGTTGGAACCCACTGATGTGAGCATCGGTGGTGAAGGATTATTGGAAGGACATTGAAATGCCGTTTTGAAACTTAAGATCATCAAGATAGTTGAGGTCAATGAGGGAACAATTATTATTTGAAAGCACAATAGTAGGACAACCATCATTACAAAAAAAGATGATCATGAAGCAGTTCGCATACGACAAGGGCAACCATTTGAGAACATGGGTGCGAAGCCTGTGAAGATATAGGAACATGGAGGCGATCGACATAAATTACTTGGTGAAATGCAACCGCCGGAAATCATCGTCAAGTAGTTACTTCAAAACAATTATAAATACCACTAATCGTCCATTAGTCGAGTCCCCGCGCACAAATCAAACAAAACTTTATCTTTCAATTATCTTTAGCTTTCCTGTACCATACTTTAGATTTCCCCTAACCGTAGTTTTCAAATTCGCATCGTCAATCAAAATTTGGCTTGTATATTTATCCTGGGTGTTATGTCGTTGATTGAATTCTGGTGTGATATCGTAGTGTATTCAAGTTTTTTCGTCGATTAAATTCTGGTAGAGTTTGTTTACATTTCTAATTACTATACTTTCTTGGTCTTGTCATCGATTAAATTCTGGCTCGATTAACATTCATATAGTTTTGTCTGAAGTGAAATTGTTGATTTTCTAATATGCTTGGATATATCCTATTCGGAATTGCCAAAGGACAAGTTCCCTCTATTTAAAAACCAAAAAATGACTTTCGGTGAAAGATATTTTGTCATGGGAGAAATTTCGGCGAAACACATACATATGAGATGATTGAAGAAGAACATTGGAGGAATTGTGATTGTATTACTGTAAATGTTGCATATGCACATAAGCATATCTATAGTACCAGAAAAATGAAAATAGGAAAAAATATACAAGATAACGTTTTCCTATTTTACTGTCTAAATATCCAACGTCACGAATTGATTGAATCAATTAGTCTGTAATCTATGGAATCAGAATTAGAATCAGAATCAATCAAATCCTTTCTTCTACACTTCCCCTCAAGTTGACGGCTTTTATATCTCAAAATCACTTAGCTTGCTTAGAAGATATGTATGTTTTCTTTGACACAGTGGCTTGGTGAAAATAGATATGTAGGTCGTTCCACACTTCTTATCCCTCTTGTCATAAGTATCCTTTCTTGAATTTTATCTCGAGTAAAATGATAATCGATTTCTATATGTTTTGTTCTTTCATGAAAGACTGGATCTACCCCTAGTTTGAGTGTGACATCATGTCACAAAACAGTTTGCTTTGTCCATCAACTTGTACGCCAAGGTCTGAAAGTAAACCCCATATCCAAATTATTTCACAAATGATCTTTGTCATAACTCAATATTCTGACTCAGCTGACGATAATGAAACGGTTGACTGTTTCTTTGTCTTCCATGAAATCAAGGATCTTCCCGATTTAATGCAAAAACCAATGATAGATCTCCGGTTATTGGGCAAGTAGCATCCGTATCGCAATAAGCTATCATCTTCATGCCGCAATCACGAAATAAAAGAATCCCAAGTCCTATGCATCCCTTTAAATATTTTGCAACCTTCAATGTTGCATTCATATAGGATTGCTTCGGGCTATGCATATAATGATTGACTATCTGCATTACATAATATATATCAAGTCTGGTCAAGGTGAGATAGATCAATTCTCCAACAAGCCGTTGATATCCTAACGGATCCTTAAGCAATGAATCTTCATTAGATTATGATGAACTCGCATCATATTCAAGCATCATCAGTTTGACATTTTGCTCAATTAGTATAACAAATGGCTTGCATCCTGATTGTCTACTTTGAAAATGATTTCCAAAATGAATTTCCGCTAGTTGAGACAAATTTCCTTGTCAGACCGAGCTATCTCAATACTAAGGAAATATTTGAGAGGTCTCAAATCTTTGATGTGGAAAGTAGAGTATAGATATTCTTTAAATTTTCTGACAGCGGAATCATCATTTCCCATAATAAATATATCATCAACATATATTGATAAATAGAATAAGGAAGTACCTTAAGTCCATGTAAATAGGGCATAGTCATATTTGGAGTGCTAAAAACCTGCATTTGTGAGAGCAGTGATAAATTTGATAATACCATTACCGAGAAGCCTACTTAAGCCAATATAGGGATTTACGGAGATGACACACCCGAGACTCCCCCTATCTTTGTAAACGTGTGAAAACTCCATATAGAGTTCTTGGTCTATATTGTCATGGAGAAAAGCATTATGAACATCCATTTGATGCAATTACCAATTGCAAAATGCGGCAATTGATATTAAGGAATGAATAGTTACCTCCTTGGCGACTGGGGAAAAAGTCTCATGATAACTAAAACCTTCCTGTTGCATGAATCCCTTAGCAACTAATCGAGCCTTGTAGTGTACAATGGAATCGTCTGGCTTGTACTTGATTTTGTATACCCATTTATAGCCAATCGGCTTTTTATGTAAAGGTAAGGAAACAGTGTCCCAAGTATGATTCTCTATGAGGGCATTTTATTTAGCCTCTATAGCCTGTTGGCAACGTAGGTCACACATGTGCTATGGTCATAGTTCCTCGGATATGCAACTAATACAATACATGTGCTATGGTTATAGTTCCTCGGATATACAATTAATACAATACATGTGCTATGGTCATAGTTGACTAAATGAAACAGAAGAGGATACATGATAATGTGTACCTAGAGAATCCAATATAGGACATAAGTAATCTTTGGTCCATGTAGGGGGTGGACATGACGTCCAAAGCGTCAAGGTTGCTAGTAGTTGTCTGTTTGGGAACATGTGAAGCAGATCCATTAATAAACGGTTGTGGAGAAGCCATTGATAAAGTAGGCAAATGGTTCTCCTCAAATGATGATACTGGAGACTCAATTCCTTGATTCGAGGAATCGAGATTGACAGGCACATATGTTATGGGATTTGGTGCAATGAAGACATATTGTGGAGTCATGGATAAATCTGCTTCTGATAAAAACTTATGGCAATATGATGTTGAGACAGACGATTGAGATGAAGATGTCATCTCCTGGAATAGGAACATATCTTCGTGAAAAACAACATTTCGACTTACAAAGAATCGACCGGTGGATATCTCCATAACTTGGTAGCCTTTTTGTAGAGAAGGATATCCCATGAAAATAAATTGAAAGGCTTGGGGATCCATTTTATCCCGAGGGCCCAAAGTCGTCACATAACGCAAATAGCCAAAAACTCTTAGGTGGTCATTCTCCGCCTGATTCCTAAAGAGTATCTCGAAAGAAGTTCGTCCTTCAAGGATTTGCGTTGGTGTGTGATTGATTAAATAGGTTGCTGTGGCCACACAATCTTCCCAAAATATTTCAAGAATAGAAGCTTGGTACTTAAGTGCTTGAGCTACTTCTAAGAGATGTTGATGTTTGTGCTTAACAATCCAATTTTGTTGGGTAGTGTAAGTGTAAGAGCTTTCATTGAGTATCTCATGAGAGGATAGAAAAAACTTGCATTCAATAGTGAAAAACTCACGCCGAATTTGTTGGACAGATTTATCAATTTGATTTTTAATTAGGAAGAAGAAATTCGACAGATGGGAAAAATTTTTACCTTTGGATTGCATGAGGAAAACTCAAGTGGCGTGGGTATAATCATCTATAATAGTGAGGAAGAAATGAGATCCATTGTGATGTGAAAAATGATTGGGATCCTAAATATCCACATGAATTAAGGAAAATATACTAGTAGCTCGAGATGTACTGATTAGGAACGATACTTGTGATTGCTTTGCTTACGGGCAAATTGGACATTTGGGAAGAGGAAAATGAGCACTATGACCCAAACGCTGATAAGAAAAGTTTTATTACTAGTAGTGGCATTACGTGAAATGCTTTTATTTAATGAAGATAAATTAAAGTCTTTTGAAAAGCTGATTAAAAAAATATTCCTTGTGCAACATTATTCAAGTCTATTAGTTGGCCAGTAGAATGGTCTTGAAAGAAGCAATTTTTGAAATTGAATATGGCATGACAAGAATTGTTCTCACGGGCCTTAGAAACAGATATAAAATTGAATTCGAATTCAGGAATATAGAGGGCATTCTTGAGGATAATATTTGGGCTAAAATGAATAGTGCCAACATTTGTGACATAGTGACGCTCCCGTTTGGAAGACGTACTAACACAAAAGAGTGAAGTTTTTTGTGAACATGAGAAAAGAATTCTTCATTGCATATTATGTAGTCATTGACACATGAATCAATTATCTATGGATCGATTGAAATATAATTTGTCTTGCAAAAAGAAGTACTTGAAAAACTCGCAGTCTTATCGGTAGTCCTTAATTGACTCAAAGCCTTCATAATATTTTGGTACTGATATTGGGTAATTGTCTGGTTTGCCCTTTCAGTCTTTTGTGTTGAAACGTGATAAGCAAAAAAGTCTTTCTTACTTGTTTTTATTTTATCATTCAACTTTCTTTCTAATTTTCACTATGTATCGATAGTAAGATATGGACACTTGCAATATTCACAAAATTTTTCTTTTGTTTTAAAACTTTGCCCACCCCCTCCTTGTGATGATGATGACGTGGCACTTCGTGGACCGTTAGATGATTTAAAGGCCGGTGTTGACACGGCATGATATGAGCCGTTAGATTTGGCCGCATGGATGGACAAATAATGCCCTTGGATCCTTGCTTCTGACATGGGCTGTCCATCTGAAACTTTTTAGGGTTTCCTTCCTCTTCCCGACGAGGAGCAGTCGCCGCATGGCATGGCCCGAGAGCTGCAAAGGTCCGCCGGAGCGTCAAGTGTTGCGCTCTATCCCACTTGCACATACTTAGTCGTGGCCAGATGTTGGTTTTTTTCTTGGATGGCTAGTTGGTAGATTTGGCCAAGCGGTGAGATGGATTCCTTGGCGAGGATCGGCAACCGGAAAGGTGAGTAGCTCTCATTCAAGATTAGGAGAAATTGAGTCACTTTCTCCCTGTCTTTGATGGCTTGGTATTGTCTGAGAGTTGCCTCGGGTCCCTTGAGTTGTTCCTTGGCCGCCTCAACCCACTCTATACTGCCTCGAGTCGGTAGAAGCAAGCGGTGACTGAGAGTTTCACTGGCTTCAATTCCAACAAGGCTTGGGTGAACAAGAAGATCTTGGCTTGGTCGAGCTTCCCATACATATCGCGAATGTTCTCCCCCATGGTCTTTGAGTCTTCAGTTGGGGTAATTCCGGTTGCGACCTTGGGAGCTACATAGTTCCCGATCCACGTGTGAACGAGTTGGTTGCACTTGCATTCGGTCGTCGTTCGGAAAGGCTACAGTTATGTTGAGAAAACTGCCTTTGTCCTTTGTAACTAGAGCTCGTCGGAAATCTCGACCCCAAGTGCTGTAATTGTCTGGTCCGGTGAATTGTAAGTTGATGAGTTGTAGCTCCGATCTGTCGGCCAGCGATGTATAGAGTGGGTTGCCGGGCTACTGCTGGTGGCTGGAACGGGATAAAGCGTGAAATCGGGTTGAAAACCTGGGTAAAGATTCTTACGTAAACCCGTCGGAGTCAATTCGGATCTATGACCCAGAGGCGACCAGCTTGACCCACCATTCGAGTTGGTCCCAAGGACAAAGGGAACCTGCCCACCTCCATTCGACTGGGCTCTAAGGCCCAGGGCTGCTTCTTCTCCTGATGAACTGTGTTGGAACCACGTCTGAAGTGGCCTCGCGGCCATTGGCCGTGAACCGAAAACCAATGGATCGGTGGCTATTGAGCCGGGCCGAGATATTGAACGGGAACAGGAACGTTAGGGTATTGGGCGGAAGACTGCTCCTCTTGAGTTGGAGCAATTTGATTCGCAGTCTGATTTCAAGCTGAATTGGAAGATTCCTCTAACGTAGGTATGTCCCGATCATGGTTTTCAACGGAACTTGAATTTTGGTTCTTCGGCATGATATTGTTGACAAATAGATATGTGGATTCCTATCCGGAGTACTGACTTTGTTTTGCAGATTATCGTTTGCAACAACAAATTAGAAAACCAACATAGACAATCCAGAAAACTTTGCAAAAGCTAAGCCATGAAAGATGGCTCTGATACATTGAAAGAAATTGAAGAAGACTATTGAAGGAATTGTGATTGTATTACTGTATATGTTGTACATGTAATAAGCATATTTCTAGTACACGAAAAATGAAAATAGCAAAAAATATACAAGATAACGTTTTCCTATTTTACTGTCTAAATATCCAATCTCACAGATTCATTAAATCAATTAGTCCATGGAATCAGAATCAAATTCAATCAAATCCTTTCTTCAACAATATATACTTGTGTGTCCGAATCAAACTCAATCATCAAAAAGAAAGTGAAGTTTTATTTAGTTGAATTTGAGTAAAAAAAAGTGGCTTTTAAGTCTAGCAAACTTCGAGTATTAGGCCAGTATTCAAGCGTGGACTCGACCCTCGGGTGATTATACTTGTAGTGCTGCAGATATTGGATTTTGGACGATATGAACTCATTATGCCTTTTTCTAACTGCAGAGCTATGAAGGGGAGGGCTGACAGGCATTCTGTAAACTTGATAAAGTAAAACAAAATGCCCAAATTGAAGACATACACACTCCCTCTTTTGTAAACTTCACATATCGTACAACAACGTCTAGTGTCTGCATTAACATGTTAAAAAAACGACAATTGGGCCGTTTTTTACTCGGTGGTTGAAGACATGTTCTAGCCCTGATGCTTGCAGGTGTGGGTACAGTTTGTTCCAATCTAGTAGGTGATAATGTGAATAGCAACTTCTTTATGGCAAAGCAAAAAAGGACAAAACGACAAGAGGTTTGGTCATATGTAGTGGATGAAGAATGTGTTCCCTGTGATGGATTTAATTAAGGGTCTCTATTGCCCAAGTATCTCGATAAAGGGTTGACTTGGACCCCACCCAACACTTAGCGCCGGCCATCTCCATGGTACTATAATTATAGTAATTTCATTTCTGTGTAGAGAGGGGGAGAGACGTCAAAAAATTCATCGAATATTACTGATCAGAACATTATCGTTGCACTCACGTCACAATGTGACAATACGTATCTCTCTAACAATGGGTAAGTTTTAAATTTTTAATGAAACTGTAATCTTCATTTTTTTTGTAATTCCACTTATTTGAGAAATTAACAAATTTCACGAGAGCCCTCGAAAAAAGGGTTAATATCACCAAAAATCACAAATTATATCATTTGTGACATTTTCCCCAAACCTTTTTTGTGACAGCGAAAACCCAAAACTATATTCATTGTAATACATTTACTCCAAACTATGTACTTTGTGATATATCCACCCTCTGGCACAATTTCATCCAAAATCACTGTTCATCGTCTTCTCCAAGAAAAAAAGCACTGTTCATCGTTTTTCGAAGTCACTGTTCATCGCCTTCTTGCTCGGCCGAAGCTCTTCCGGAGCTCATCCATTGCTGCCCATTGCCGCTTGGACCTCCGGGAGCTTTGTCATAGTTGCCGACCGTGGCAGCTGCTTGAGCTCAAAGCTTGGCCATGGCCGCTCCGCTTGTGCTCGAAGCTTGGCCATGGCGGCCGCTCGAGCTCGAAGAGCTGAGGCGGCTGGCATAGATCTGAAGTTCCGTTCTTCTTCTCCTCGTTTCTTTCTATTTTTGGTACTATGTTTCGTCGCTGTATGGCTGCATATCACTGGCTTTTGGCTTGCGAGGCTAATCTCTTTGGTTGACGAGAAAATTAAGAAGAGGAAGTGAGTGAAAAAACTTTGGCAGTGATGCTACAGGCTCGTTGTTGTCTAAAGTTTCAAAGGATCTAAAAGTTTGAAGTGCTCGCAACATGTAAAGAAACTCGACGAGTACGTAAGTCAATGCTTCTTTTCGTGAACTCTGTTATGTTGGACCTCTCCTTCCTTTACGTGCTGAATGTGGGTTCATTATCACGTGGGTGGTTGAAGAAACTTGTCCTTGTTGGTGCTCGGGTGATAGGAAACAGAGTCCGAACTTCGAGCATGAGCGGAGCAGCCATGGTCAAGTTTCGAGCTCGAGCGGCCGCCATGGTTGGCAACTACGACAAAGCTCCCAGAGGTCTAGGCGGCAATGGGCAGCGACGAATGAGTTTCGGAAGAGCTTTAGTCGAGCGAGAAAGCGATGAACAGTAACTTCGAATATGATGAACAGTGCAATTTTCTTGGAGAAGACGATAAACAGTGCGATGAACAGCGATTTTGGACAAAAATGTGACAGAGGATGAATGTGTCATAAAGTGCATAGTTTAGGATTTTTGATATCACAAAAAAAGTTTTGGGTAAATGTTTTACAATGAGCATAGTTTGGGGTTTTTGCCATCACAAAAAAAAATTGGGGTAAATGTGTCACAAGTGATATAATTTGGGGTTTTTTATGGTATTAACCCTCGAAAAAAAAGACCCTTAAAGGACAAGTACATGGACCATATTCATGATAATATATGTGTACACATTTCTTTGGGAAAATTAGGTCGTGTAATAGGGATTTTGTCTACAAGTATCGATATGGCTTAGAGAAAGCGTTGTTATATATATGGAGAATCATCAACATTATTTCACTTACATTTTTTGATGTATTAGAAGTTAAGTTATACGTAGTTCAACTCATTAAGATAGTTGACTCACCAAAAGAAAAGACCAGATCGTGCCCCATGTGTATTTAAAGACTAGGACCAAACGCGCAATAGGGTATATGGTACCACATCATGTGCTCCGTCTGACTGAAGTTTGACTTGGACGTATAGTATTCTATGTACTTCTTGCGCTCTACTTTTGAAATCCGAAGATGATGCCCATACGCAACAAGTTGTTTCTAATTGAAGGAGGTGACTAGTTCATCTTTAGCGAAATTTTTTAATCCTACACTGAGATTTTTCTTTCATGTTTTGATATATAAAGTCTTCTCCTTGGTTAGGAGTGGATGGTGACTCAAATATTCTAATTAAATTTAGTGGTCTCACAAAATTTCGTCTCGTTTTAATTTTCTAAACTTGGTTTTTTCTTTACTGTAAGTTATTGTCGTCTAAAGTTGTCACATACACATGATAAAAAGAAGAAATAATTGGAAACTATAACCTCTTACAAGAAAATAACGAAAATTTTCAATCATTTGGAATTGAACACGACAGAGAATCAAGTACACGCAAGCTTAATGCATACATACATAGATTAGGGTTTGGAGCCAATCGTAGTATTGCAAGTCTAGGTTATCTTTCTGCCATGGAGTCCAACTGCATATAGGAGGGCTTCTTTACGAAGCTAAATTGCAGAAGAAGGTTCAGATAGACAATCACATTCTTGCAAGCTAGAAAGCATAAGCGTTACATCATATGAATGGACGAGGGAGAGACAGAATCTCAGTTGTGTGAAGAAGCTGAAATTGGAATGTATATTATAAACGATATTCATATGCTTGATCGGAATCGTTGACTAACTCGATTATAATAAGCTCAACTTGACTTGTGCAACCTTAGAATCCACCGAAAAGTCACCGAAGTTTCGTGCGATTTGTTTGGGATGCAAATTAACCTAATTAATCTCCAATCCGGTGCAATTAGACCGAACGATATCTAAGCTTTTGTCTCCTTGTGCTACATTCTGAAATTGGTTACACGATTGGCTTGAAACCCATTTCTTAAACATAATCTTTTTGAGAAGAAATAATAAGAGGGCAGATGAGATCAAATAAAAATCAATAAGGGTAATTCTCTTTTGAGATGTGAAATCTTTTAATCGCTGGACTAAGAATAAAACAATGCACGAATGATGCTTAGAAGCTGGGACAAGTAAGATGCATGTACAAAGCGTTGACCTTTTTGAGGTCTTCCATGCTGATCCAGTGTCACTTAATTAAAACCTGCCAATCATTTCTATAATGTATAGTTTTTTAATCGCGCGAATGTAGATGGCATGTGGCAATGCCGATTCATCACCGTTGAATTTGATCTTGTGCGAGCATTTTAGAAGTAGACAAGTCGTCTTCATATATGTAGCATCACAACTATAATCCTCGAAGATGATGGCTTTCTTTTTCAACTTGGTACATTTTCTTCCTTAGTTTTCTTTCTGTGATATTAAATCAGGGAGATCGCATTCTACCTAAACTTGGACTATTCTTCAAGTGTATTTGATGAAGGAAATGAAGTCTTTAAAATTCCTATTTCGATTCAACCCGCATTAATATTGTAGAGAAACGGTAAGGACATGAAGACCGATTCAAAAAATTGACGTATGGCTATCTGATGCACAAAATGCAGTAAGAGAAATTTTACAATAGGTGACTCATATTCAAACCCAATAAAAATCTTTAACATCACTTCGTAAGTCAATATATAACTATCTTTTATTTTTGTATCAATTTTTCACATAAGTATCGAGGAACGCTTGATAATGATTTCACTCGCATATGGGATCGGGAAGATCATACTAGAGTAAAGCTAGAGATAATTCGTGATTATGACGTTATGTTGAACGATTTTATCTAAACGAGAAGGAGGTTTAACATGTTCATAAAGTTTATATAGATGATGAGGAAACTGACAAGGAATCATAGGATGACTAGTTGCTGATAATGTCACTACTAATCTCAGTCTCTCTCTATCCCCTAATCATGAAATCTAATCGTAGTCATCCTTCCATATTTGATCAGCCAAACTGACCGGCTTGTGCGTGGCCAGTCCAAGTCGTGTTTTGCTCTGAAAATTTTTTTCCACGTTCTTCAGCAATTGTTGGCCCAAGCATACATGACTGTTACGGAGGAGGCTGAGGATAGTTGCTCCTTTGCGAGAAAGTCGTGAATTTTGGCTAGGGTATGCTCATGTCCGTGAAAAATATTCTTGTCCTAAAACCTAGTCTATCCTTAGGTTCCATGCACTTTCATTCTTTTCACCGCAGACATTGCTTAACGTTAATATGTTTCCAATCACCAAAACCATACAAGATTAGTCAACATTTCGACCATAAAGCATTCTTACTTAGGTTAAATTTAAGATTTCTCGAGGGCTATTGGTTCAATGGACGTACGGTAGGACCTATTCTTTTTTCCCGGTTGAAGGATCGAACTCGAAAGTTCATGCATTCAAGTGAACATGATTAACAAGCACCCTTCAAACCACATAAACGATCAAGACCCTTTGGTCGCCTCCACCTACCTGCATTACGTAATTCTCGCAGTAGAAACTTCAATAGAAACCGTTCAATGGAAGAACATCATGCTATGGCGACAACGCAAAGGGGATTTCGATAAGAATTGTTCAGCCGAAGAACAAGCTGGGTCTAAGAACTAGTGATATTTCTAAGGCCGTGATCAGCGGAAATCGGATCAATCCGTCAATATGTGCTATCCCTGTAGCTTGACTAGGCTGGCTTATTCTGTTGGACGTGGAATGGGAAAAGTTCAATTCCACGTAAATTATACGGAAAAATAGTCATTTGCATGTCCGAAATATTCCAGATGAGACCCATTGATGACATTATCAAAATTGCCTCAGCATGAAAACATTGGAAAATCCAATGGGACCATTAGCGGAAAAAGAATTTATATACTTCTTTCAATGGCACAATACAGAAGTTGTATAAAATAGCTTGTCAATTGAAATAGCTAGCATCCATTATCAGTCAATTTCTTTCTTTCTTTCTTTTTTATTGGTGCACATATAGCAGTCAATGTCGAATGTCTTATGATTGTCACAGCTACAAGAGTAATTCCTCCGTAGCGAAATTTCAAGGCAAGTTATTATTATTAAAATATTTAAATACCTTCCTTTAATACTTAAACTTATAGAGTATTGGGCTCTACTCCCACAAAATTTTTACTGCTTGAACCTATGATAATCTATACCTCAAGACCGTAACAAATACCAGGTTATATATATCGCCGCACATGAATCGATTTTTGTTCATGAACAATTCTGCGCAAAGTTGCTTTCATATGTTTCGTCCTTTTGAACAAAAACCATATGTTCCTGATCACATGTTAATTAGTATTTCAAAATGAACTATGATTAGACATATATATATATATATATATATATATATATATATATATATATATGCTACTATAATTTTCACGTCGATCGGGGTCTTCATTTGTGTCATTCCCACATCTAGACATTAATCAGTTACTTATCTTTCGAAACTTACTAAAATAAATTTTTAAGTCTTTGTTACATATAAGCATGAGCAATGGATCACCCAATTAATCCTGGCTCTTGGGGGAATTTTCAAGATAATATAAAGTTCCCTAAGTCTAAACAGACAATGCCCATATGAAGACCTTCACTCAATATACTTATTGATTGATATAGAGTTAAAAATGATAAGTTAAATTCTGAAAAAAACAATAAATTATGTTCCTATAATGCCCGATGTCTTTGCCATGAAGGACGGGTCAGCATAACTGGATCGGAATGACTCTGCACCTGATCGGAGCTCGATCCATTTTTGTCCGAAAACACAGTTTTAATATGTAGGTCAATGCGAAGGTCGACAAAACTGAACAGTCACGTATTGAACCCTTGTTTGATCATAATCAAATTATATTCCATGAAATCATACGCCCTACCCTTTCGGATTAAACTATGGTCTTGGATGGTGTTGCTATTATGGTCAGTTTCGGTCCCCGGAAGGCAAAATGTAGAACGGTGGAAGACCATGGACCACGGACCCCCAAAGAAAGAAAAAAGAAAAGTCTAAAGCACATAAATTTGAGAAGTTCTTTCGAATCCTAAACCCCTAAAATAGACATGTACGTCTATTCCTATGGACAAATCAATATCCGCTGTCTTCCTGGAACTTGACTCCGGACTATTAGCCCGATGAAGCGCGTGGTGTGAGGAAAAATTAACTGGATAATTGATTTCGAACAGATTAAGAAGAACACGTACCGATCCTTTTATTTTCTCTTGCTCTCGTGTCGCATGAGAACCAATTAACTTGTCTCATGCGCGGCATTTACAAGGGAAATTTGACAGCCGGAAAAGATAATATTGTTGTTAGAGAGGGGGGAAATACAATGTTGAAAAAGAGAGAGGACTTACGACTTTTGCGATGTAAGAAACTTCAACGGTGTTGTCTCAGCATTAGGTGGGGTCCGATCTTTGCGGCTGGAAAAGCTCTCTCTCTCTCTCTCTCTCTCTCTCTCTCTCTCTCTCTGACATGTGATCTCAAACATTGAAGTTGAATTCTTCCACTTGTTTACAATAATAACCAAAAATATATTTAAAACAAGATTATTATAGCCCAGTAGTATTTCTTTGAGTATAATTGGATGGGAGTTGTTGACATTTCTGTGTATTTTGTGTTTGTGTGTGGGGTGCGTATCGATGATGCAAAAGGGCGAGAGTCGAAACTCTTCTTTTCTCTTTTCTGGGCTTGTAGTCGCAGGCCTTATATATACACAAAGAAGAAGGGGGGGCGTGCTGTATCTGGTATGCTCTTATTGATTTTATAGTCAAACCCTAGAAAGGAAAACACAGAAGAAGGAGAAGAAGAAGAAGATAGAACGAGCAGGTATGGAGGATGGTTTTGAAAGATCTGGTCATGGAGGTGTTGATGTTGTCAAGGAAGAGAAGAGAGTCGATGATGAAAATTCTGATCGACATGATGATGGTGGAGAGCGTAGCAGAGAAGTAGCGCTTGCTCAAGCGGTATGAAATCATATCCCTTCCTCTTACTCTATTCCTTCAATTTAATTACAACAAACATTCCTAGGTTTTACTGCCTAAAATCCGAATTTCTTTCCTGAATCTCATTGAACGCTTGTGTATTTTGTAAAAATAATACTAATTTTTTTCCGTTCATAGCCAAAAGAGTTTACTCTTTTAAGTACTTCATCTCTTTCAAGTAAAGTGAATCGCTTTCCGTGAATTAATTCTTTTAAGTACTTGATCTCTTTCAAGTAAATTGAATCGCTTCTTCTTCTTTTTTATGTCTTGGCTTCAAGAAAGAACCACCAACTATCCGGTCTTGGAGATCTTGTGTTTCGTTCTTTTGTATCCTTCACCTGTTTTTAATTTTCATCTTTAGGTTAAAAATAGAATGACACCAAAAGAAAGCGAAAATTCAAAGTCGTCTTCTCCGGAGCGGATGATCTCGACCGCGAGAAGAAAAGTATGTAAATAACTAGAATTCTGCACCATGCCCATTATCTGGATGTTACCCAATTAAGTTTACATGTAAAGAAGTATCTTCTCAATATTTGAGTACAAGCATAGATCTCAACAGTGTAAGTGCAAGCACTTACTTTATAAAGATATTGCAAATTCAAGACATACATGCAGCTCTGTACTTCCAGAAGTGAAGTATATTCTTGATTACCTTTAAGGATTTAGTTGCGTATTCCTATTATTCGTTTTTGTAGTCCCTCTATGAGAGTTTAGCTGACAATTAAATAAAGTTCGACTGATTTAATCTGGAAACTTTTTTCTCGTATAATCCATAACCACAAAACATTATATGAGATAAATTATGCCACAAATAGATGGGATTGATGAAAAACGCAAATGGAAATTGAATAGGGTAGATGCAGACATCTTTATCTTATATGTTGAGCGACAGAAAATAAGAAGGAATTTAATGCATGATATTTCTGGGTCCAAAATGTGCTGCAGATATTGCATGGTTCAAGATAAATTAACCACAAATAGATGGGGTTGATGAAAAACGCGTACGGAAATTGAATAGGGTAGATGCAGAAATCCTTATCTTGTATGTTGAGCGACAGAAAATAAGAAAAAATTTAACGCGTGATATTTCATGGTTCAAAATGTGCTGCAGAGATCATTGACTTGGATCTGAATGTGTTGAAGATTCGGTCAATATCATTGATCAGTTAATGCTGACCATAATTGCCTGCTAAGAACGACGGCTGGTGACGTTGATCGCAAGTTGATTCCCTTCGCCCCTAATACAAACAAAATGCTCCACAACTAGATTGCACATTGGACACCACGAAACGTTGATACAATGTCGGTCAACAATATCCTATCGAACTATAGCTGATTGCTAATTTTTTTTGTGGTTGCTGGATATTATTATCACCCTATATTCAATTTACTCCTCATCGTTCATTAATTATCATCTTTTTTCATTTTCTTGTTGCAGGAAGATCAACATCAGCTTGAATCTGCCAGAGCTGAAATGAGTCGAGTAAGAGAGGAGAACCTGAAACTCAAGATGTATTTGAATCAGATAACGAGAGAATACCGGACCCTCCAAATGAAATTCTTCGATGCTGTCAAGCAAGAAGATGACAATAAGAAATCGGCCAAAGCCACCGCCAAGGGGAGTTGCCGAGAGATCGATCAGGAATCTGATGAATTTGTATCACTCAGCCTCGGAACGACGACAAGCGATTCGAAGAAGTTATCATTAGAGGATAAGAGTAAATCACTAAGCCAAGTGAAGGAGAATACTAATGATCATAAGTTTGAAGAAGGGTTAGGCCTCAGACTGGATTACAAGTTCGAAGTGTCGAAATCAGGAATGACGGAATCATTGCTGAACCCGAGCCCGGACACGAGCGTCGAAGAAGCAAAGGAGGAAGCAGGAGAGACATGGCCACCAAGTAAAGTCCTAAAGACGATGAGAGCCGTTGGTGATGATGATGTCTCCCAGCAAAATCCTGTGAAAAAAGCTAGGGTTTCTGTGAGAGCCAGATGTGACACTCCAACGGTTAGTGTCATTGTAAAAAATTAATCTCAAGTAAACAGGAGGAGAAAGAGAAGATAATCAATTTATCTTGTTGAGTGTGTAACACCTCTTTTCTAAAGTCATTATTTAGCAACCTATTGATAGAAAAGCTTCTTAACCAAAATATATTTGCAGATGAACGATGGATGTCAATGGAGAAAATATGGGCAAAAGATCGCAAAAGGAAATCCATGTCCTCGAGCATATTATCGTTGCACTGTTGCGCCATCCTGCCCGGTGAGAAAACAGGTATATGTCAATTCTTCAACTAGCTAGCCATATTGAATGTAATGAGATATTTTTTGCTCAATGATTCCAAATAAATTCATGTAAATTGTCCCTTTTGATAGTACTAATATACCATAATTAACCTCACTCGATTGTGAATTTATACATTAGATAAACAACTTATATGAATCTAACGCTTAATGGTCACTTTACTAAGTTAAAAAGTCTTAATGTACCTAAAAGCAAAAATGCACGAGCATATATATGACTACAATGTTATGAGATATCGTGCATGCCTTGTATTACAGTAGGCCAACCTAAATTAAGTTATATGAATCCACCGCTTAATGGTCGCTTTACTAAGTTAAAAAGTCTTAATGTACCTAAAAGCAAAAATGCACGAGCATATATATGACTCCAATGCTATGAGATATCGTGCATGCCTTGTATTACAGTAGGCCAACCTAAATTAAGACGTGATTAAGGGAACTTGGATCATATTTAATTGCTATGCATTACACGACCTTACCCAAATTAACTCTCACATCAAATTTAATACAACTAGATTCTTCTCTCTCTCTCTCTCTCTCTCTCTCTCTCTCTCTCTCTCTCTCTCTCTCTCTCTCTAGTGTCTCTCTTTGGAAATTACTAAGCAAGAAGATGGATTTAAACCTAGCTATAATCTATCAAGATCATTTCATAATCTATACCGATGCATAATCTATTATCTTTCCCATTCTTTCAATCATTTTTTTTAACTCCATTTAACTAAAATTATGGCCTGATCATGTAGGTTCAAAGATGCGCCGAGGACATGTCCATATTGATCACCACCTACGAGGGCATGCACAACCACCCGCTTCCTATGTCGGCAACTGCCATGGCCTCCACCACCTCCGCGGCCGCCCACATGCTTCTATCTGGCTCGTCGAGCTCTCAAAACGGCAGCAGTCACAGCTCATCGGGCCCCACCATGGCACCGATGGCTGCCAATCTCCAAGGCCTAAGCTTTTACTCTTCGGAAGCTTCGAAAGCAAGATCGCCATTCTATTTGCCTACCACATCATTTGCATCCTCATCGACACCAACCATCACTCTTGATCTCACCTCAAACCCATCATCATCTTCCTCATCATCTTCTCTGTTCAATAGGTTTCCTTCACAATACCCTTCGACAAGGTTTGCTTCCACAAGCCTAAGCTTTAACAATTCCTTGGACCCTAGTGCCCTTCCCTTACCTTGGGGGTCCTCAAATGGTGGCCTCATGAACTATAATAACACCTCTCAACTCTTCAACAAGAACCAAACCCTAGACCTTGCAAGGCAGGCTCAAGAAAGTTACCATCAGTCCTACTTGCAAAAGAACATGTCAAGCCTTCCCCAACAAGTGCTACCGGATTCCATTGCCGCTGCCACAAAGGCAATCACCGCCGACCCAAGCTTCCAATCTGCTTTGGCGGCAGCACTTAAGTCAATCATTGGTAACAGCGGCGGGGGAAACGGTAACCAAGGAGGTGTTGATCATTTCAGAAATTAGACGGTGGGATCACTACTTGAGCGTTTAGCATTTTGAAGAGGACATTTGAATGCTCCGTGGCTTGCAACTTTTGAAGCTGCTTCTCAGTTCTCAACTCTTTGCCGTGGATTTTGTACACCTGCAAGAACATATTGATCCGCATATCCTGTTGAAAAAAAAAAGCTTTAGTGATTTGTCGAACTCAAAATTTTGATTGTTGTGCAACATATAAATAACAACGTTTAAAAAGTTTTTAAGTGCTTATGTCTTACGTGGACCATGGAGTGATCTATCTGTATGATCAAATTTCTATCTACTTTGTCTTATAGATTCAGGCTATCCAGCTTGCATTGTGCCTAATTCGCAATCTATATATTGTCCTGCATGATCTACAAAATGAGTTCACACACGAACAAAAAAATCATTTTCCCCCATCAATCATGACATGCATGAAGCTAGAGGAAGTTTACCAATACATTTGCAGTCTATATTATTTGCTCCCCTAAAGTCAATGCTTGATATATGCATGTTGTTGACCAAACCACAGCCCAGCCTAGCTCACATAGCTTAGGAAAACTGCAGAGTTCACAAAACATAATGTTAGTGTATTAAGGTTGGTTTACAAATCAGTGTAAGAAAATGATATGATAGATCATAAGCGAATAATTATAGATATAATTCATATTTGACACCCAATAAAAGTGTATCGTGTTATATATTAGCATATAAGCTTTGTGAATTGGTTTTAATATACCGGGCACGATTCTTTATTGATTGATTTACTACGTGTGTCCTTAGAGAAGAGCATGCCCTTGGAAAATTGTCATGTGACGAGAAAAGTGTCAAAAAAGTCTTAAACCTTTTGCATTAGTGTTAATTTAGTTCTAAACCTTTTTTTTTGTGTCAATTGAGTCCTAAACTTTTTTTTGTGCTAATTCAGTCATAAACCTTTTGCATTGATGCTAATTCAGTCCTTTGACACGTGAATAGCTATTAGCTGTAAGGACTGAATTGGCACCAAAGCAAAAGGTTTAGGACTGAATTGACACCAATGCAAAAGGTTTGGGACTAAATTAGCACAAAAAAAATGGTTTAGGACTGAATTGGCACAAATGCAAAAGTTTTGGGACTGAATTGGCACCAAAAAAGGTTTAGGACTAAATTGGCACCAATGCAAAAGGTTTACGACTAAATTGACATAAAAAAAGGTTTATGGCTAAATTGGCACCAATGTAAAAGGTTAAGGACTTTTTTGACACTTTTCTCTCATACGACAGTCAAGAGGTTTGCTCATCCAATTATATCATAGACTTTCTATAATGTTAATGCATTGATTATGAAGACATCATAGGCATGCTCACCTAATTAACAGCTGATGTTAGGAGGAAAACAGATTAATCAAACCATCTTTTGTATCCCTTGATTATTGCTAGATTTGATGGAACTGCACAGCTAAGCAGCCATTGATACTTTTCTACGAGCTTGTAATTTTAACACCGGCGGAGAAAGTTGCGGTCAAGACGTGTGGGAGTGTAATAAGATAAGCTGAAGGTTTGATTTTAAGATTAGCCACTTGCCTACGATTAATATGTATATTCTTGTTCTTACAGCTATTTGGGTTTTAATGTTCGTTTGGTTGAGAAGTCAATTTCAAAGAT
Organism: Syzygium malaccense; assembly: GCA_031216405.1. Lineage (NCBI taxonomy): Eukaryota > Viridiplantae > Streptophyta > Magnoliopsida > Myrtales > Myrtaceae > Syzygium > Syzygium malaccense. The sequence goes on along the minus strand of CM062263.1, from coordinate 37,085,090 downwards.
CTTATATTGGAAAATAGAAAAAGGGATTAGAGAAGAACAGGGCTAATTCCAAAAAAAGAAAAAGAACCAATTTTAACTTGAGTGACAATTTTGGCCTGGACTTTTTTTGTCTTAATAAAAGGAATAAATTTTACTGTAGTCCCAAATCTGGCCCCAGTGATATAAAATTTTTAAATTGTTTGGATTAGATTTGGGATTTAAGTGAAAGTTGGAAATTTTTATGAGACAAAAAAAAGTTCAGCATAGAATTGTCAGTTAAGATAAAGTTGGTGCGTTTTTTTGGAATTAAGCCGAGAAGAAAATCAATATGCATTCACTAGTCTTCATACATTTACTAATTATAATAGTTATCCTAACAATTATCGCGTGGAGTCTCGTAACAACGAATCTAATGATTTATGTGAACATTCAATTCTCATTAATCACTAGTCATTTTGTAATTTCACGTCCTCATTCATCGCATTAATGCGAACATTCAATATGAACATGGGTCAGTGAGAAAGTGTGGTGAGAATTTAGAAGGTTCTATGTAAGAAGACAACGAGCATGTCAATAAGGAGAAAACTGCACGTGATAACTCGCATGGCTTGTCGGGTTATGATGTCCAAATAGAAATCACCCTGTCCTTATAGAAAAGCAATGCCTTTTCACATAATTTTCATGTGATGAGGACCCCAGTTAACTCACATGCCCTTTGATTTTCTCTTCTTCGTTTGGTATAAACTTGAAAGTAATATGTTGGTCGGAAAATTTGTCCAAAAAATCCTGAATATATTATACGGCACTTAATTCGGTATTGACATTCTTAATTCGGTATTGACATTTTTAATTTGGCCACTTTAGACCAAAGCCTTTGTTATGATTTTTTAATGTACTCATTCCAACTAATTTTGGTCGAAAATCGATAACGTGGCAATCTGTTCAATGTTAGTAGTCTTATGTGGCACAGTTGATGTTGACATTGACGATTTTTTGCAATTTTTTTTATCAAATTGTATAATTTTTTTTCTTTTTTCTTTTCTTTTTCTTTCTTTTTTTTTTCTTATTTCCCTCCCTTCGTCATTGACCACAAGCAAGGGCTGCAATGGCCTCTCGTTGCTTAGATCTAGCAAGGGTAAGCCAGGGCATCTTGGCCATCGCCTGTGGTAGTAATCTCTGCCGACCATTGCTGAGGCCTTGGTGACCAGGGAGGGAAATAAGCAAACAAGAAAAACATTTAGAAAATCTCATAAAAAATAAAAAAAAATCATCCACAGCAAAGTCAACTATATTGTGTAAGACAATCGACTAACTGGATTGCCAAGTCAATGATTTTGGCCAAAATTAGTCGGAAGGATTATATTGAAAATTTGTCAAATAGTTTGGGACTAAATTGATCAAATTGAAAAGTTTATGATTGAAGTAACAACCATATGATAGGTTTGAGACTTTTTGGACAATTCTCCTTGCATAGGTTTTGCTTGTGCATATTGTTGACACCTAAATTTTAGCAACCATTTAGTGTAATTTGCATAGAAAATTAGGGATTAAATTTTTAACCCCTAAACAAAAAATATTTAAATTGCATAACATATAGTTTAAATTCATTTTAGATTAATTGCATTTTTGCATCGGACTGGCGGTGACGAACGAGCTTAAATTTCATTGAATGGGACTCGGCTCGCTTGTAATGCAAGGGCCGGGAATTACAAGTCAAACGGGCTCGATTGTTTTAATTTGAACTTAATTCAGCCCATTGTCATTAATTAATTCAGCCTATTATTATTAATTAATTCAGCCCATTTAAATTAAAGCCCAATCCTAAGCCCATTAGGACTGGAAAGCCCATCTAATTGACCTAGATTAATACTATATATACATTATTAGGTCAGAATTTTAGGGGAGAGACACAATTTTCAGATCAGAAAATTTTTAGAGTGTGAGAGTGAGAAAGAGAGAAAGAGGAGGAAGACCTCGCGCGACGCGCCCGCTCCCGCGCCCGCTCCCGCGCCCGCGCCCGCTGCCGCGCCCGCTCCCGCGCCCGCTGCCGCGCCCGCGCCCGCTGCCGCGCCCGCTGCCGCGCCCGCTGCCGCGCCCGCGCCCGCTCCCGCGCCCGCTCCCGCGCCCGCTGCCGCGCCCGCGCCCGCTGCCGCGCCCGCGCCCGTTGCCGCGCCCGCTGCCGCGCCCGCTGCCGCGCCCGCTCCCGCGCCCGCTGCCGTGCCCGCTCCCGCGCGCCGCGCCCGCTGCCGTTCCCCGCCGGGTCACCACCGCGAGTCGCCGTCGCCCCGACACCGCACCGCCGGTCCGCCGTTCGCCACTCATCGCGATCCGCAAGTTCGAATTTGGAAATTATCCGCAAATTAGGTAATTGAACATTATCCAATATTTTTAGAATATTTCGTTTCTTAATTTTTGGATGTTTGAATATTCTGTGAATATTGCGTGGATTGCTAGATATCTTAGGATAATGTTTGCCTTGTTCGCAATATTTGAAAATATTCAAAATTAGGAATCTTTCCTAATTCAGCAACGTATCTGGACAATTATCAGACCTTATCCCTAAGGTACGATACGTGGCGATACGGAAAATCATTATCCTATCCATAATCACTTGGGTACGATAATGATTTTTATCTGCTTTCCAAATTTGAACGATCTACTTTCTGTCAATATCTATAACCCTATAGATATGACTGATAGCTCGATTTTTGTGCCTAATCCAAGTTTGAAACGAATCTTGTGGATCGCGTGGTTGTTTTAAATGTGGATGCTATCTTTGTTTAAATTGTTTTTCCTTTTCAAATAAAAAAGAAAATTCAAAAAAATATCAGTTAGGATTTGAATTTGAGTTTTGCATGTTTAGGAATCCTAAATATATCTAGACGATAGAGTAATTATTTAATTTAAATTAGGACTTGAGATAATCTATTTCCTAGTTTAAATTAAGTAATTTTCTAATCTTAATAGATTATTTAGGTTATTTTTTTTAATTCCGAATTTTCATGAAATTCCCAAAAAAAGAATGAATTGTTTTATGGTAGATTAGGATAGATTGCATTCTTAATTTAATTGGTTTATTATTTCGAATTTTAACAAAAATCCCAAAAATAATTCATGTTAGGATATGTTAAATCATCATAGGTTGCATGTTAATTTAGGCATATTTTTATTCCGAATTTCATCAGAAAATACCAAAAATAAACCATTTGCCCGTCATTAGAATTAGGTCACGTCGTCGCATGACATATAGTTTGCATGATAGGTTGCATTACTTGCATGTCATTTTTGCACGTCATTGCATGTAGATTAGCTTTCATTTAAATAAGAGAAAATCCAAAAATTGAGTGAATTCCTTGTTAATTAGAAATCATATTAGGTTGTTGATGTGATTTTCTAGCTAACAATGCAGATGCTTACGTTGCTTCGAGGTAAGTAATTTTTCCCAAACTTGCAATTTATTCAATGCTTTATTGGGTGTTACTTTGGTGGTTTGCGCACCCGCATGAACACCTCACATGTTAGTGACTAAGTTAAAATGGATCCAAATTGCTTGCCAAAACATTTTTTTTGAAAAGAAAAGGTACCGAAAGGGCGTTAGACTAGATCTAGCGTAATCAAGTCCCCGGGCTTAGAATCTCTGGTTCGTAGAAATAAAACATATCTCCCTATGTTTTATTTAGGTTTCTAATCGACCTACCACAAATAGATTAGTGGCGACTCCGAGCATGAAAACATTTGCATGTTAAAAAACTTAAACCCTAAGTTGCGAATTGGTAGGGCTTGGGAGGGCCCGAGTTAGGTTTAGTCCTAATAATCCATTAGCCTAAGAGGAAAATTTTTAGGTCGCGACAGCTTGGCGACTCCGCTGGGGATTGAGTTAAAACTCTTAGTGGACTTAGGCCAGTTTTTCTTTTCAAAAAAATATTTTTGTTTGGCAGCGAGGATCCCAGGTACGTCCCTAACGTTTAAGGTGTTAAATGTTTTTGCAGAATGGGAGGTATAAGGGGAGGCGTGATTGTTAACCTTTGTTTTGCAGGGAGGTGTTTGGATGTATGGTTTATTTTGTGCACGGAGCGCTGTATGATATAACCTGCTGTGCATGCCTTGCATTTATACTACGCCGCACACACTACCCGCTGCCGGACCTGGGCGGCACAGGTTTAGGATGGTACTGAGAAAACGGACACCCCGACCACACCCGCGTGGTATGGGTCGCCTTTCTTAGTCCCGAAAGTTCTTTCATGGTGTCATTGAATACCTACCACGGTTGCACCCTTTGCAACCCGGGTCGGCTCTTTGACTAAGCCGGAGTCAGGGGAATCCCAGCCTAACCACCACCATGACTGGTTTAGCTCGGTAATCCTCATGTCTCCATTTTGCAAGCCAGAGTCTAGATAGAAATCGAACCTCACATTTCACGCGCATGTCTATGTGATTGCCATCATTCTACCGGGTGAAGTAAGATTTCTAAACCTTTATCTCGCAATTTATTTATGTTTCGTATTTTCTTTGGTCGGTCCATGATGGGTCTAGATCGGTTTTCAATTCGAAAGTAATAATCATTGAGTCCTTTGAAAATAAAAATAAAAAAGAAAGAAAGCTCTCTCGGAGAATTTATTTTCAATCTGTCTTTATTTTCCTAGATGTGTCATAGGTAATTATTTTCCTACGAAATTTGCTGTCATCTTTCTTTTACAGAAAAAGGGGGGCTTTAAAGAATTTGTTTTCAGTCCATAGTTTCTAGGGAGTCTCACTTTTTGTTTTTCATAGTTTTATGATTAGGGATTTTGGTGCTTCTATTTCCTAGGTTGTGTCTAGGGCGTCATTTATATTTCTTTGCCCATATCACTTTTCATAAAGTCTCGTCCATAAACGAATATTGTCATGAATAAACAAAAAAAGACTAGAAGCGTGTCATGGACCAACCTTGTCTTGACCATATGCTTATTTGGTTCATTTCTTTTACATCAGGTAGCTACGGACCGATCACGATCGCCCATTCGTACACGGTCGAGAGCCAGAATGGCCGATCAAACCGACTTGCAAGAGCGTGTTGTTGGTGTGGAAGACCAGATCAAGCAACTTGTCATCGCAATGCAACAAATGTCCGCTGAGATCAAAGCTCTCCGGTCGGTTCCTGTTTCGGCACCCCTCGAAGCGTCAGTCCCGAAGCAGAAAATCAGAAAAAGTGTCGATGTTGACGGAGATGACGATATTCCTGATTTAGAAGATGACCCCGTCCAGATCATCGTCAACAAGGACAAACCTGATGAACGGGTCAATAAACTTGAAGAAAGAGTGAAGCAGCTGGAAGGTTCGCAGGATTCACCTTCGATCGATCTGTCCCTGTACTCACAGATCAAAATCCCAAAGAAGTTCAAAATGCCGGATTTCGACAAGTACAATGGCACCACATGTCCAAAAGCCCACCTACAGCTCTATCACGTACAGATGACTTCGTACGTTGATAACGAACTCCTGATGATCCATGCCTTTCAAGCAAGTTTGACGGGTCCTGCTTTGAGCTGGTATCTCATGAAGAAGATAAATGGCCTCAAAACTTGGAAAGAAGCCAGTGAAGCATTCTTGAAGCAGTATAGATTCATAACGGACATCATTCCTACCCGTGATGATCTCGAACATGCTCAGATGAAAAAGACTGAGTCCTTCAAAGACTATGCTATCAGATGGAGGAATTTAGCTGCTCAGGTTGTCCCAGAACCCATAGACAGTGAGTTAAAGAGGATGTTCGTGAAAACTCTCCCGTTCGAATACCGTAATCGGATGGTTGCCATTCCGGCCGACAACTTCAACCAACTCATCCCCATGGGTGAACAAATTGAGATAGGGCTGAAAGATGGATGGTTTGTCGAGTCGTCCCCCTCGACCAGAAGATTTGGTGCGAGAAAGGAGAAAGAGCCGACAGCTGAAGTGAATATGGCTTATAACCAGCCAAGCCGGCGGAATGCTAACTCCGCCCCAGCGATCCAAGTAGTAGAAGCTCAGCAACAAAACTCGGGTCGTCAACCTTTCCAGAGGAGGAACAACAGGAGGCAATTCACCCCCCTCCCCGGATCGTTGTCTCAAGTACTGACAGTGCTCCAGAAGAAAGGCTTGCTTACCACTGAGCCGAAGCGGCCCAATCCTGAGCGGTTCTATAACTTCGACCCTTCAAAGAAATGTGATTATCATATGGGTGAGCTGGGACACTCAACCGACGATTGCTATGCCCTCAAGCACCGAGTCCAAAACCTCCTAGACACGAAGGCTTTCTCATTTCAACCTGCTAAACCGAATGTTCAGAGCAACCCACTCCCTGATCACGCAGGCAATGTGAATGCCATATTTAGCTTTGATGCTGGTCGAATCAAGAATGTTAAGGTGTATACTACTGACGTCTACGGTGAGTTAGTGAAAGCCGGTTGTTACCCGAGTAATGAAGACCTTCCCCTTGCCATCATGAGAGAAAGAATCTCAAGGATAGTAGAAGCTGGGATGATCGTTTATGCTGACCACACTGGCATCGTTTCTACTATCTCTGAAGTGGTTATTAATTGGGAGGAGGAGTTTGCTTCGTTGAACACCGGGAGCGACGAGGGCGACCCTCTGCCTGAAGACATGCCTCCGCTTGAAGACGCGTCCGATAATGAAGAGAACGTAGTAAGCACGCCTAAAGCTGATGAAGAGAAAGAGGTGATCGACACTTTGGGGCAACCGAGCGACAAATTCGATTATTATGTGCAATACTCAGCACCCCCGAGCTTCTATGTTGACCCCCGTGACATTGTCCCGGATGGATGGGGAGGTATGGATGATTCAACACCTTTAGTGACAGAAGATTCTGATGATGCAATGGAGGGAATCACTGCCATGTTCGATAATTTCTTAATTGGAGCCATCGAGGAAGGACCGTTCAAGGGAATGGGCATTGGCCCGCAAGAGTAACACATTTACCTTTTTCGCACACTCCCCTACGCGGGAATTTTTACTGCTTTTTAGGACTTGCCCCGTCTCGGGAGCTGCTTTTTAGTACTTTTCATTTCTAGGATTTGATTGTTGCAATTTTCATTCCAATAAATGTAATTTATTTGGTGATAATCAATGAAATTACAAGTCATTTTCGTTTTGAGGGCATGTTGAGGTACATCAAACCAGCCCGGTGATGATATCCAACCGATAAAAGAAAAATATAGTCCAAGGAGAATTCTGAGGCCTGGGCTTCTTCATGCTTCCTCGTATTAAAACCTTTTGGAAAAGAATTTCAAAATAAAAAAAAATCAAAAGAAAATAAAAATACACTGTTTAGCCCTGTTTGTCCTACTGAACCTCCTACTTTATGTTTCAGGGGCAATTTTGTGACATGTAAGGGTATAGGAACGGTCCAATCTGATGAATTATGTGCTACCGAACCTGATCTCGATGACGCCAATGAATTCGAAGATTTCTCTGACCTCCAGCGTGATCTAGAGCATCATGAAAGACCTAAAGTCCTAACAGTAGACCAAACTATTACCGTCAACTTGAGTGATTCCGGAGAACCCAAAGAGGTGAAGATAGGGGCAACCCTTCCCGAAGGCGAAGCGAAATGCCTGGTCCAACTCCTAAAGGATTACCAGGATATCTTCGCCTGGTCGTATGTCGATATGCCAGGTTTAGACCCTTCTATCGTGGAGCATAGTCTACCTACTAATCCGGACATGCCGCCCAAGAAACAGAAGCTGCGAAGAACCAAACCTGAGCTTTCGAAGAAGATAGAGGAAGAGGTCATGAAGCTTTTGAAAGTAGGGTTTATTGAAGTCACCCGATACCCCAGTTGGGTGGCTAATATCGTGCCAGTCATGAAGAAGGATGGTCGAGTTCGGGTTTGCATTGACTATCGCGATCTAAACAAGGCCAGTCCTAAAGACGATTTCCCATTGCCGCATATAGACATTTTGGTGGACAGTACTGCAGGGTTCGAGCTGTTTTCCTTCATGGATGGTTTCTCGGGTTATAATCAGATAAAAATGAAGGACGATGATAAGGAGAAAACGGCGTTCATCACTCCTTGGGGGACATTCCACTATAAGGTCATGCCCTTCGGCCTTAAAAATGCCGGGGCAACATATCAACGGGCAATGGTGACGCTCTTCCATGATATGATGCATAAGGAGATTGAGGTTTATGTCGATGACATGATCGCCAAGTCTCGACCTGGGAAGAGTCACGTCAATACTTTGAAGAAATTATTCGAGAGACTCCGTGAGTTTAAGCTCCGTCTCAATCCAGCAAAGTGCGTATTCGGAGCAACCTCGGATAAATTACTTGGGTTCATAGTAAGCAGTAAAGGCATTGAAATTGACCCCTCCAAGGTGAAGGCTATATGTGAGTTACAACCCCCGTCGACCGTAAAAGAAGTCCGGAGCCTCCTGGGTAGATTGAACTACATAGCCCGTTTTATTTCTCAGCTCTCCGCGACTGCTAAGCCATTCTTCAAACTTCTAAGGAAGAATGCTCAAGTGAAATGGGACGATGATTGTCAGGAAGCGTTTAATGAACTAAAGCAATACCTGATGAAACCGCCAGTGCTAGTCCCACCAATGCCGGGCCAGCCTTTGATCCTTTACCTCACGATTCATAGTGAGTCTTTAGGTGCGATGCTAGCCCAGAAAAGTCCTGAAGATGGAAAAGAGCGAGCCATTTATTACCTAAGCAAGAAGTTCACTGTCTCGGAGTTGAATTATTCTGAAGCCGAGAAGACTTGCGCTGCACTAGTATGGGTGCTCCATAGGCTGCGACAATATACATTGCATCACCAGACTTTGCTGGTGACTGAGAATGATCCCATTAAGTATTTACTTGATCAGCCAGCTTTGGTAGGGAAGCTAGCCAAGTGGCAGATTTTAATTTCAGAGTTTGATATCCAGATGAAGCCACAGAAGTCAGTTAAAGGTCGAGTGATTGCTGATGTGTTAGCTGAAAATCCTGGAGTCCCTGATGATGATAGATATTCTCCAGAAGATCGTATTTTGGTAATAAAGGAAGATACATGGACCATGTTTTTCGATGGAGCTGTAAACCTGGCTGGTTCCGGCACTGGGGCAGTTTTAATATCCCCAGATGGGCAACATTATCCAGTAGCAGCAAAGTTGGTGTTCCCCTGTACCAACAACATAGCCGAGTACGAAGCTTGCATTCTCGGACTCCAAGCCGCAGTGGAAATGGGAATAACCAAGTTGAAAGTGTTTGGTGATTCTGCTTTGATTATTCTTCAAACTGTGGGAGAGTGGAAGACGAGAGACACCAAACTAGTGCCGTACCATGAATACCTCGAAGAAATCATAAAGGAATTCGAAGACATCTCTTTTGAGTACTTATCGAGGTCTCATAATCAGTTTGCTGATGCGCTAGCTACGTTATCATCCATGTTGCAAGTGATTGATGGGTTAGAGGTAGAACCCTTGAAGATCGAAGTCCTGACAAAACCGGCCTACTGTATGGTTGTGACTGGAGAACCTGATGAAAAGCCATGGTATTATGATATCATGAGTTACATCCAGAAACAAGAATTTCCTGAGGGAAGCACCCCGGCTGACAGGAAGTACATAATGAAAATGGCTTCAAAATTCTTTGTTAGTGGTGAAAAGCTGTACAAAAGATCATATGATTCGATCCTATTGAGATGTGTGGATGCGGCTGAAGCTACCAGAATCATGCAAGAAGTACACGAAGGGATATGTGGTCCACACATGAATGGCCACATGTTAGCTAAGAAGATTATGAGGTTGGGTTATTATTGGCTCAGTCTTGAGAGTGACTGCATCCAACATGTTCGAAGATGTCATCGTTGTCAGGTTCATGGGGATAAAATAAATGTTCCCCCGACGGAATTACATCAGCAGTCTGAGCCATGGCCCTTTTCAATGTGGGGCATCGATGTGATTGGCCCAATTAATCCTAAGGCATCGAATGGACACCGGTTTATCCTGGTCGCGATTGACTATTTCTCTAAGTGGATCGAGGCGTCATCTTATGCAAACGTCACCGCGAAGAATGTTGTAAAATTCATCAGACGAGACATAGTTGCTCGTTATGGTATCCCTGAGGCTATTGTCACTGACAATGGGACAAATTTGAACAACAAGTTCATTGATCAGTTGTTCAACGAGTTCAAAATCCGGCACCTGAATTCATCTCCCTATCGTCCACAGATGAATGGAGCAGTTGAAGCCGCCAACAAGAACATCAAGAAGATCTTGGCCAAAACGGCTGAAAACTATCGTGACTGGCATGAAAGGTTACCATTTGCACTAATGGCGTATCGAACTTCAATCCGAACCTCTGTCGGAGCAACCCCTTTTTCCTTGGTGTATGGCATGGAAGCAGTCCTACCCGTCGAAGTGGAGATCCCTTCCTTGCGGGTATTGTCTCAAGTGGAGTTGTCCGAGGCAGAATAGATGCGACAAAGGCATGAGCAGTTGAACCTAATTGATGAGAAGCGATTGAGAGCCATTTGTCACGGTCAAACCTATCAGCAGAGAATAGCCAGATCCTTCAATCAAAAGGTGCGTCCAAGACACTTCGAGGTAAATGATCTAGTCCTAAGGAAGGTACTGCCAGTCTTTCCTGTTCCTGGAGGAAAATTTGCTCCAAACTACATTGGTCCGTATGTGGTTAAAAAGGTGCTTCCTGGAGGTGCCCTGATTCTCGCGGAAATGGATGGTCGTGAGTTTTCCACTCCTGTTAATTCTGATGCTGTGAAGATATATTATCCCTGATAAGATTTAACATTTTTGCGGCGAAAGTTTTCAAGGGTTCAGTTTTATACTCTGAATTGCAAACATTGCATTTATGAATAAATGGTTTCAATCAATTTCAAGTTAAGATGTTTGCATTGGCTTTAATTTCTACATGGTTATTTGTCAGCTTGTATTATCGACTTCAAAAAGGGGGGATCTATTTAGACAATATGATAATTCATGTGGAATGAATTGAATGTGTTGAATAAGGTACATCGGGATGATGAAAGGCAAGCCATATCCTATACACAGTCCCATGCACTAATCCCCAGTGAGTTGAGTGAAAAATTCCATGTCTGCAAGGCAAAGGGTTATCTCGCAAAAGGTACGGCAACTGAAATGACGAAAGGCAGTTCATTTTTCTATCCCAAACACTACAGGTTATCCATTGTTTCGCCACTTTGAGCCTAAACACTTGGAGAAATTCATTCAAATTACCCCTGTCAAGAACCACCCCACATCGGGGCAAACTGGAGGTAAGTCAGCGTCATAAGGTGAAAAATGAGTAGAAATTTTCATGTTCTCACTTGCATCAATTTTCGAGTGTTGCTTTTTTCAGATGAATTCACGTGAAGTTCAAGTGCCTTAGGATGACGAAGAGCATTTCTTTCTCTATCCTATACACACTTTATCCTTTGCTAAGCCCAATTGAGCCTGCAAATTCATTTCTTAAACCCAGTTGGTGATCATCCCCCACACTGGGGCAAGGCAAAAGTCATCATTGTTCAGGCAGCATATCCGGAGCGCCGATAAAAGACGAAGACCCTGAGAGTCCAAATGTTAGTCATTCGGTCGAAACAAGCCAAAGTGTGACTGGCCAATGTATACATTGTAGACAGTGTGTGTAAAAAAAAAAAACTAGAGGGCATGAAAAAGCAGTGTGCCTGGTAAAAGCAAGGCCAATGCCCGTGAAAAAATGGAGAAAAAGTGACGATTTTAGATTAGAAAATGTTGAGATGTGTCGAAGTCACAAAAATATCCAGAGTCTTAAGGAATCAAGTGATGAACTCTCGAAGCCAATGGAGCATCTACCGAGAAGACAATCCCTGGAGAAGAAGACCGGTGACAATACCGAGATGATCACCAACTCTCACCTCAATTATACACATTTTGAGCCTTATGATCCATTCATTTCTCAACCCATGAGCCTAGCCTACGTTACGTCCCTTGCAAAGTCTCTTCAGATTAAGGCACTTGAACTAACGTAGAGTTTCTGATGTTTATAAGCTTAGCTCGAAGAAGTGCGAGCAAGTCCATTTCTATCTCATTTTGCAGGTTCTTGACTTGTAAACCCGGGGACAATTGCAGAGTATTTTCTTTCAATAGCCTCGACTCGAAGAGTCTCTTTTGCTAAGCCATTGACCAAGCCCATGTTACGGTCCTAACAAAGACCTCTCAGATTGGTAAAGTCGTACTGCTTGCGAGAATACTCGGACCCTTGTCAACATGATGATGGTGAGATAGAGTGATTTTCATAAATTAGCCACTTCTCGATGAGAATGAGAGAAAGCCCTTTCGGACCAAAAGTCCCTCATTCGACATTTTCAAGATATCTACTTGTGAATCTGGATTGTCTTGTCATGATTTTTCCCCAGCGAAGTTTGTAATGCTGATTTGACAAAACCATCATGCATGAAAATCAGTTGAAATTATAGTTCATGTGCATATGTATTCTTGACAGTGTGCGAATGCATATTACATGTTACTTAAAATCGTGTCTAACAGGAGACACACCTTCAGAGTTGGAGATGTCACCAGGTAAGTATATCTCTATCCCTAGGATATCTATGACTATCTAGGTATCCCTGACCTGTTCAAGCAATTGTCAGGTCCCACATTTGATCATTTTTTGCAATCTCTAGATGCCTTTGATTGTGTTCAGGTGTCTATTGATCAAACCTTTTCAGGTACTTCTGATGATATCCAGGTACTTTGTCAAGGAACTCTTGAACACTTGGGCTAGCCCCTTTGTTCATCAAATCGCAGATTTTCATACAATCTCGAGAAGATTCCCCCGTTACATGACTATGAGCAGGTATAGGCATGGCGGCCAAATCTTTACATATGAGCAGGTATATGTAAAGGTCGGAATATTCTTCCCAAGTATCAGGTATTCCCCCGCTACTCACCTATGAGCAGGTATAGGTGAAGTGGCCAAATCTTTACATATAAGCAGGTATATGTAAAGGTCGGAATATTCTTCCCAAATCTCAGGTATTCCCCCGCTACTCACCTATGAGCAGGTATAGGTGAAGCGGCCAAATCTTTGCATATGAACAGGTATATGTAAAGGTCGGAATATTCTCTCAATCCCAGGTGTTCCCCCGCAGTTCACTTATGAGCAGGTATAAGTGAGGCGGCCAAATCTTTGCATATGAGCAGGTATATGTAAAGGTCGGAATATCCTCTTGATTTCAAAAGTTTCCCCCGCAATTCACTTATGAGCAGGTATAAGTGAAGCGGCCAAATCTTTGTAAACACCTATAGAGATGTATAGGTAGTTCGTAAAGATCGGAACTGTTCTCACGAATCCAAATGATGATTGGATACGTTGAGCTTTCTTCGTGTGTTTTGACTTAACTGCAGATCACCGAAGTTCATTAACATATATCAGGCAATACCGATGGGGACTGAGCCCATACATTTGCCAAAACAACATACAAGTTATAGTTGTGCCTCGAATTGCATTATCTCGCTCCTGTCAGGTAAGTGATTCCAGGTACGTTTTCTACTCATGTCAGCATGCATCATTTCTTAATGCATTGTAAAATGGGATTCATAATCCCGACAAAAACAACATTCATTGCATTTGCATAAGTGAAATTTAGGTATCATTTAGTCTTTGAATGCAACCTCTGCGAGCTCACCTTCAAAGAGGGGCAGCTGTTGACACCTAAATTTTAGCAACCATTTAGTGTAATTTGCATAGAAAATTAGGGATTAAATTTTTAACCCCTAAACAAAAAATATTTAAATTGCATAACATATAGTTTAAATTCATTTTAGATTAATTGCATTTTTTGCATCGGACTGGCGGTGACGAACGAGCTTAAATTTCATTGAATGGGACTCGGCTCGCTTGTAATGCAAGGGCCGGGAATTACAAGTCAAACGGGCTCGATTGTTTTAATTTGAACTTAATTCAGCCCATTGTCATTAATTAATTCAGCCTATTATTATTAATTAATTCAGCCCATTTAAATTAAAGCCCAATCCTAAGCCCATTAGGACTGGAAAGCCCATCTAATTGATCTAGATTAATACTATATATACATTATTAGGTCAGAATTTTAGTGGGGAGACACAATTTTCAGATCAGAAAATTTTTAGAGTGTGAGAGTGAGAAAGAGAGAAAGAGGAGGAAGACCTCGCGCGACGCGCCCGCTCCCGCGCCCGCTCCCGCGCCCGCGCCCGCGCCCGCGCCCGCTCCCGCGCCCGCTCCCGCGCCCGCGCCCGCTGCCGCGCCCGCTCCCGCGCCCGCTGCCGCGCCCGTGCCCGCTGCCGCGCCCGCTGCCGTTCCCCGCCGGGTCACCACCGCGAGTCGCCGTCGCCCCGACACCGCGCCGCCGGTCCGCCGTTCGCCGCTCATCGCGATCCGCAAGTTCGAATTTGGAAATTATCCGCAAATTAGGTAATTGAACATTATCCAATATTTTTAGAATATTTCGTTTCTTAATTTTTGGATGTTTGAATATTCTGTGAATATTGCGTGGATTGCTAGATATCTTAGGATAATGTTTGCCTTGTTCGCAATATTTGAAAATATTCAAAATTAGGAATCTTTCCTAATTCAGCAACGTATCTGGACAATTATCAGACCTTATCCCTAAGGTACGATACGTGGCGATACGAAAAATCATTATCCTATCCATAATCACTTGGGTACGATAATGATTTTTATCTGCTTTCCAAATTTGAACGATCTACTTTCTGTCAATATCTATAACCCTATAGATATGACTGATAGCTCGATTTTTGTGCCTAATCCAAGTTTGAAACGAATCTTGTGGATCGCGTGGTTGTTTTAAATGTGGATGCTATCTTTGTTTAAATTGTTTTTCCTTTTCAAATAAAAAAGAAAATTCAAAAAAATATCAGTTAGGATTTGAATTTGAGTTTTGCATGTTTAGGAATCCTAAATATATCTAGACGATAGAGTAATTATTTAATTTAAATTAGGACTTGAGATAATCTATTTCCTAGTTTAAATTAAGTAATTTTCTAATCTTAATAGATTATTTAGGTTATTTTTTTAATTCCGAATTTTCATGAAAATCCCAAAAAAAGAATGAATTGTTTTATGGTAGATTAGGATAGATTGCATTCTTAATTTAATTGGTTTATTATTTCGAATTTTAACAAAAATCCCAAAAATAATTCATGTTAGGATATGTTAAATCATCATAGGTTGCATGTTAATTTAGGCATATTTTTATTCCGAATTTCATCAGAAAATACCAAAAATAAACCATTTGCCCGTCATTAGAATTAGGTCACGTCGTCGCATGACATATAGTTTGCATGATAGGTTGCATTACTTGCATGTCATTTTTGCACGTCATTGCATGTAGATTAGCTTTCATTTAAATAAGAGAAAATCCAAAAATTGAGTGAATTCCTTGTTAATTAGAAATCATATTAGGTTGTTGATGTGATTTTCTAGCTAACAATGCAGATGCTTACGTTGCTTCGAGGTAAGTAATTTTTCCCAAACTTGCAATTTATTCAATGCTTTATTGGGTGTTACTTTGGTGGTTTGCGCACCCGCATGAACACCTCACATGTTAGTGACTAAGTTAAAATGGATCCAAATTGCTTGCCAAAACATTTTTTTTGAAAAGAAAAGGTACCGAAAGGGCGTTAGACTAGATCTAGCGTAATCAAGTCCCCGGGCTTAGAATCTCTGGTTCGTAGAAATAAAACATATCTCCCTATGTTTTATTTAGGTTTCTAATCGACCTACCACAAATAGATTAGTGGCGACTCCGAGCATGAAAACATTTGCATGTTAAAAAACTTAAACCCTAAGTTGCGAATTGGTAGGGCTTGGGAGGGCCCGAGTTAGGTTTAGTCCTAATAATCCATTAGCCTAAGAGGAAAAACTTTAGGTCGCGACACATATTCAATTTTTGTCCCATTAATTTAACTAGACAATATGTTTATAAGCGATAATTTTGTAAACCACATATTAAAAATTCTTCGGATGAAATGACTTATGCAAGCTCTTAAGAAAATTCGTCAGATTATTTTTGGTAGTAGCTTGATCTACTGAGTAAATCCATTCAATTTATTTTCTTTAATTGGAGCGATCACTAGCATTTCTATGGATCAAGTGACAGCCTTAGACCGATACGAGTCACGTCGGACTAGATGACAACGAGATTGTTGACCTAAATAAGGCAAAAGTCGAGTCAAATCTTTGACCTGAACGCATCATCGTATGTTCGAATTTCAGCAAATAAAGCGAGATTAAGAAACAGACCAAAAAAAAAAAGCAAGATTAAGAAGAAAAAAAAGCAAGATTAAGGGTAATGATATCATATTGTAAATCTTTTCCAAGGAAACGATACCTACCATGGGCAACATTAGTGTAAATTATCAGGTGGAGGCACTGGCTGATGTACCGAAAAATGAAGTCATTTGTCCATTTTTAGTGGAACAAACAGACCCTAATTAATCACATGTAGTCTCATTAATTTACTCTACTATTTACGGTTAGCGATATCATATTGTAAATTCATTCAAATGTTTCACTCATTATCGAATCAATACAACGTGGATAATTTACATGCATCGAACATGATTACATCCTGTAGAGAAGGATGCAATACAATGATCAAGAAACATTTTGTGAAGCTATACAATCGAGCCAAAAAGTCCAAAGTTGGACAAACTTTACAGTATGCTGAACTTGCAGTGCTTTAGTACCCTATCGAAGAAGCACAACTCTACTTGGTGGATAGGCAGCAGTTAGTTGATTGGGGTCGAGCACGATCCCATGAACTGGACCTGCGTGACGCAAGAAACCACGATGCGTTAAGCTGCTGAAAGTTGCTGGTAGTCGAATGGATGAAGGAATAGGCGTTTCCGAAGAGTGTCCAGACATGCAAAGACCACCAGAATCATCTTGCTCCCAATACACCTCAACCATGACGCCTCTAGGATTCTCAACAGACTCCGTTCCAGGGATCCCCACAAATCGAGCTCCCACTGGGATCTGAACCAAATTGCAGTATAAGAACAAACAAGGTTTTGTCAGGCTGATGGACTTTCTAGTCAGTTTTCTACAAGCTGTTCGAACTTTAACAGGCAGGCTAATACAGTCTTCTAGCACGAATGGCATTTGGGATTGACTTTATTAACGCCGTAGCCTATATTGTGTGGGATTTTCCTTGTGGTTAGTTTCTCACCTGGACAGAGGTTTCAGATGTCAAAGTTAGTTTCGCCAAGTGCCGTTCGGCTGCAGCATTTTGTAGCTCTGCCTGCTTTGCAATGTTCAGGATCACTTCCTCAAGAGTCGTCAAAGCAAGCTGGATATCTGCTATGCCAAACAGGGATCTGCTATGCCAAACTCTCCCTGTTTATCTTGGAGCTCCGCAAAAAATTTCTATTGAAAGCATATAAGCCGTGTCAGAAAAAGCGAAAAAGGAGTATCATAAGGAAAATTAATAGCGAGCAACAATCTAGATATCTCCATAGAGAAGTTTTTCGCCAAAAGTAATGTCACTAGCATTTCAAAGATTGGTTCTATCTATATGGCAGTGATAGATTATTCATGAAGATACAAAAGCTAAAAGTTCACACTTGAATGAATTTCTGCGCTCCCATGACAATCTTGGGCATTTAATTGCCATTTTCAACCGAAAAAAAAAAAACAGAGGTCTGGTGCAACTGGCAAACGATTCTCTTGATTAAGGATGAGGAAACTCGACACTGACAGTGCTTCATAAGAAGTGGTGTAAACTTCAGACATAGGAGCATTTAACAGAGGAGCATTTCTAACTTTTCGGTAACAATGCAATATCCATGCATATGTCTAACGAGATAGAAGTTACAAGATAATCATGATGCTTGACCAGAAAATGTAGCTGGGTAGCTTGCAGAACCTGTAACAGCATCTCCAGCACTGTTTGGAAGTCAGTGATGGGATTGATTACCGTGAAAAGTGATTCTCGATCATGGGGTATAACAAAAGTAAGGAAGGCGTTGTTCTCTTTTGGTACAATATCCAGATGCTGTGAAGGACGAGCAGAGTCAGAAATTGGCGCTAGAAAGAAGAGAAAGCTGCACAACAAAGAACAAAAAGCCTCACTCACAGTTTTGAAGAAGCGTTTCATAGCCTGATGCAGAAGAGGATTAGCAAAGATATACATGCGCGATAGTGTCAATTTTTGCAAAAATTTCCTTTTAGATTACAGCACAAATCAGGTGTGCATAATGTCATAGCAGATGCATTGAGTAGAGAAGCTGGCTTGTTGATTATATTAAGCCAAGACATCTTGGGGTTTGAGCAGTTAAAAGATTGTTATGTAGATGATGATGACTTTGGGCAAATTTGGAAGTCATGTGCTGCTGGTCAACCTGTGCAAGAATTTTATGTGCAGAATGGTTATTTGATGCGTAGCAATCAGCTTTGCCTTTCTCGAACATCATTACGAGAGAAGGTAATTTGTGATTTATATGATGGAGGATTAGCTGCACACCTAGATCGTGATAAAACTATTGCTGCAGTCCAGAAGCGATTTTACTGGCCCCAGTTACGTAAAGATGTCAGTAGATACATACAAAAGTGTTATGTTTGCTAGACTACTAAGGGCCAATCTAAGAATACAGGTCTATATATGCCTTTACCTGTTCCTGACAATATATGGGAAGATCTGTCCATGGATTTTGTGCTTGGTTTATCACGGACACAAAGAGGGATGGATTCTGTTTTCGTTGTGGTTGACAGATGTTTCAAGATGGCACACTTCATTCCTTGTAGGAAAACTTCTAATGCAGTAAGTGTGGCTAGATTATTCTTTAAGGAAGTGGTTCGTTTGCATAGTGTGCCTAAGTCTATTACCTCAGATAGAGATAGTAAATTTCTAGGGCATTTTTGAAGGACTTTGTGGAAACTGTTTGATTCATCTTTGAATTTCAGTAGCACAGTTCACCCGCAGACTGATGGGCAAACAGAGGTGGTTAATAGAACTCTGGGAAACTTGATTCGAAGCATTTGTGGAGATAAGCTGAAGCAATGGGATGTTGCTTTATCACAAGCAAAGTTTGCTTATAATAATGCAATTCATAGTTTTATTGGCTGGTCGCCTTTTTATGTTGTTTATACAAAGGCGCCTCAACATATTTCGGATTTGGTATAGTTGCCTAAGCAAGCGGATAAAAGTGTAACAGTGGATCATATGGCTAAACAAATTGTGGAGGTGCATCATGAAGTCAAACAGAAGCTAGAGGAAGCTAATCAGAAGTATAAAGCTGCAGCAGATAAACACAAGCGAAAACAGGTGTTTGCCGTAGGTGACTAGGTCATGGTTTTTCTTCGTAAAGAGCGCTTACCAATTGGATCTTATAGCAAATTGCAACAAAAGAAGTATGGACCTTACACCGTTAGTAAGAAGATTAACGATAATGTTTATGTTATAGATCTTCCACATAGTATGGGTACATCTAACACTTTTAATGTTGCTGATTTATCACAGTTTCATGAGTCCATATAGCCGTTATATCCAAATCCTGATTTTAACTCGAGGACGAGTTCTTTTCAAGTGGAGGATGTTGAGGAAAACACCTACTAATTTTGAAGTTGACAAAACCTTATGTGATAATTGTAAAATCTGATACTTATTCTGAACTATTTTATTTCAGGAATATATATATATATATATATATATATATATATATACATATTCTGGAAATTCAGAATGAAGTTATTCAGACTTTATAAGCTGGAAAGATAAGTTCTTTGAAGATCAACAGAATCTAAGTTCTGAGATTCAGACGCAGAAGTTATTCAGACGCAGATGCAGATGTAGAAATTATTCAGACGCAGATGTAGATGCAGAAATTATTCAGACACAGAATTCAGAACGAAACATAATAGTTAGTGATCTGGCATGGATTTTACAGAAGGAAAATTTTGATTAATTCAATCTTAATCAAATTGATTGACAATCAAATATTACGATAAGAATGCATTACAACGGACAAAACTCTACTTATGAAAACCAAGATTATGATTGTATGGGCGACCAGAATCAACGGGATTCAGAATCTGTCATCCAACGGCTACTCAATCCTTATTATACAAATCTGTCTAAGGTGAAGATTGGAAGATGATCTTCTGAAAACTGTCCAACGGCTAGTTTGGGAGTAGAGGAGTATTTAAGGAGATCAACGAGCAGCAAAAGGAGACAACAGATTTGTTGACACCTAAATTTTGACGCATCATTTAGTGTAATTTGCATAGAAAATTAGGGATTAAATTTTTAACCCCTAAACAAAAAATATTTAAATTGCATAACATATAGTTTAAATTCATTGCATTCTTTGCATCGGACCGGTGGTGACGAACGAGCTTAAATTTCATCAAACGGGACTCAGCTCGCTTGAAATGCACGGGCCGAGAATTACAAGTCGGACGGGCTTGGTTGTTTTAATTTGAGCTTAATTCAGCCCATTTATCCTTAATTAATTCAGCCCATTTATCCTTAATTAATTCAGCCCATTTAAATTAAAGCCCAAGCCTAAGCCCATTAAGACTAGAAAGCCCATCTAATTGACCTAGATTAATACTATATATACATTATTAGGTCAGAATTTTAGAGGGAGAGACACAAAATTTTCAGATCAGAATTTTTAGAGAGTTGAGAGAGAGAGAAGGAGACCGGCGTGCCCACCGCCCGCGCCTGCCGCGCCGTCGCACAGCCGCGCCTCCACGTCGCCGGAGCCACTCCACGCCGAACGCCCCCGCTGCTGCACCGCCACCGCCGCCGCTCCTGCCCTCGGTTACTGTGTGCTGCTGCCGCCGGAGACGTCGTACGCCGACGCCGCTGCTGCAGTTTCCCCCGACGTGCGCCACCGTCGCCGCCGTTCCCGACACCGCGCCGCCGATCCGCCGTTCGTCGTTCATCCTGATCCGCAAGTTCGAATTTGGAAATTATCTGCAAATTAGGTAATTGAACATTATCTGATATTTTTCAGAATATCTAATTTACTAATTTGGATGTTTGAATATTGCGTGAATATTGTGCAGAATATTAGATATATTAGGATAATTGTCTGATATTCGCAATATTTTTAAAATATTCAAAATTAGGAAACTTTCCTAATTCAGCAACGTATCTGGACAATTATCCGACCTTATCCCTAAGGTATGATACGTGGCGATACGGAAAATCATTATCCTATCTATAATCACTTGGGTACGATAATGATTTTTATCTGCTTTCCGGATTTGAATGATCGACTTTCCGTTAATATCTATAACCCTATAGATATGACTGATAGCTCGATTTTTGTGCCTAATCCGAATTTGAAACGAATCTTGTGGATTGCGTGGTTGTTTTAAATGTGAATGCTATCTTTGCTTAAATTGTTTTTCCTTTTCAAATAAAAAGAAAATTCAAAAAATATCAGTTAGGATTAGAATTTGAATTTTGCATGTTTAGGAATCTTAAATATATCTAGACGATAGAATAATTATTTAATTTAAATTAGGACTTGAGATAATCTATTTCCTAGTTTAAATTAAGTAATTTTCTAATCTTAATAGATTATTTAGGTTATTTTTTAAATTTCGAATTTTCATGAAAATCCCAAAAAAGAATGAATTGTTTTATAGTAGATTAGGATAGATTGCATTCTCAATTTAATTAATTTATTATTTCGAATTTTAACAAAAATCCCAAAAATAATTCATGTTAGGATATGTTAAGTCATCATAGGTTGCATGTTAATTTAGGCATATTTTTATTCCGAATTTCATTAGAAAACACCAAAAATAAATCATTTGCCCGTCATCAGAATTAGGTCACGTCGTCGCATGACATATAGTTTGCATGTTAGGTTGCATTATTCGCATGTCATTTTTGTACGTCATTGCATATAGGTTAGCTTTCATTTAAATAAGCGAAAATCCAAAAATACTGAGTGAACTGCTTGTTAATTAGAAATCATATTAGGATGGTTGATGTGATTTTCTAGCTAACCATGTAGATGCTTACGTTGCTTCGAGGTAAGTAATTCTCCCAATCTTGCAATTTATTTAATGCTTTGATTATTGGGTGTTAAATTGGTGGTTTGCGTACCCGCATGAACACCTCACATGTTAGTGACTAAGTTAAAATGGATCCAAATTGCTTGCCAAAATATTTTTTTTGAAAAGAAAAGGTACCGAAAGGGCGTTAGACTAGATCTAGCGTAATCAAGTCCCCGGGCTTAGAATCTCTGGTTCGTAGGAATAAAACATATCTCCCTATGTTTTATTTAGGTTTCTAATCGACCTACCATAAATTGATTAGTGGCGACTCCAAGCATGAAAACATTTGCATGTTAAAAACTTAAACCCAAAGTTGCGAATTGGTAGGGCTTGGGAGGGCTCGAGTTAGGTTTAGTCCTAATAATCCATTAGCCTGAGAATGGAAATTTTTTTAGGTCGCGACAGCTTGGCGACTCCACTGGGGAATGAGTTAAAACTCTTAGTGGACTTAGGCCAGTTTTTCTTTTCAAAAAAAATATTTTTTGCTTGGCAGCGAGGATCCCAGGTACGTCCCTAACATTTTAGGTGTTAAATGTTTTTGCAGTATGGGAGGTATAAGGGGAGGCGTGATTGTTAACCCTTGTTTTGCAGGGAGGTGTTTGAATGAATGGTTTATTTTATGCACGAAGCGCTGTATGATATAACCTGCTGTGCATGCCTTGCATTTACACTACACCGCACACACTACCCGCTGCCGGACCTGGGCGGCACAGGTTTAGGATGGTACTAAGAAAACGGACACCTCGACCACACCCGTGTGGTATAGGTCGCCTTTCTTGGTCCCGAAAGTTCTTTCATGGTGTCATTGAATACCTGCCACGGTTGCGCCCTTTGCAACCCGGGTCGGCTCTTTGACTAAGCCGGAGTCAGGGGAATCTCAGCCTAACCACCACCATGACTGGTTTAGCTCGGTAATCCTCATGTCTCCATTTTGCAAGCCAGAGTCTAGGTAGAAATCGAACCTCACGTTTCATGCGCATGTCTATGTGATTGCCATCATTCTACCCGGTAAAGTAAGATTTCTGAACCTTTATCTCGCAATTTATTTATGTTTCGTCTTTTTCTTTGGTCGGTCCATGACATTAGGTCGGTCGTGAGTCTTGGTCTATACACTATGGGAGGGGCAGACATCCGGATTCTTGATGCTCCTAAGGACGAGCTCCGTGCCTGGTGGAATCTACTCAGTCCGACCAACCGCAAGCTAATTGAAGGCCACATCGGGAGGCTGCTCCCCCTACTGGAGGTCAAAGTCCGTACCGGCCTCGTTCGAGCATTAGCGCACTTCTGGTGTCCCGAGACCTCTACCTTTATATTCGGTAAGCACGAGCTCACCCCGACCTTGGAAGAATATAGCGTGCTCATTGGAAAACCTTTGGAGTCGGAGTTAGTCACACCACCTTTGGGAATTGATTCCACTTTAATGTTGGCTGGATTTTTGAATGTCGGAAAAGATGAATTGGGAAAAGTGTTAAAAGCAAATCGTGGCACATGTCCATTTTCATTCCTGAGTCAGTGTTTTGAAAAAGCCACATCTTTTCAAAAAGGCAGAATCTTTTTGCTAGCGTTTTTCGGGTTCGTGATTTTTCCTTACTGTAAGAATGCATGCAGTCCGTCAATCGCATGATTGGTCCAACAGGTCTGTCTTGAAAAGAATTTTATCAACATCGTTTTAGCTGAGACTTTCATTTCCCTCACTAAATTTAAGCAACATGTTGACAAAACATTTCATGCCCCCCTCGAACTTTTGCAAATTTGATTTTTATCTCATATAAAAGGGTGTGGCGATTTACTCACAATACCTGAGCTTAATGATTCTAGCCATCCAGTTTTAAGGTACAAAGAAAAACAAGGGGATGCACCCGATTATCATTACTCTGAATGGATCATTTTCATGAAAAACGCTAGACCCCAAGGTTTCCAATGGCATGCTAATTGGTTCAAAGTCGAGGAAGCTCGGCTTACATGTAATGGTATTGGACCGGTTCCACTGTTGGGTTTCACCGGAGCCATTGAATACTACCCCGCCAGAGTGTCTCGTCAGTATCAGATTCTCCAAGGGCTCCCTCCGGCGTTACAACCAGAACTCCTACAAGTTGACTTCGCCGATGATGATAAAGACCACGAAGCAACCGTAGCCCAGCTCATTAAGATGTGGAGGAAGTGTCGTGTGTTGAAGATAGCTCGGCCCGAAGGAGAGCTAAAGGGAGAGCAGAAGTCCTATTTCGCGACGACCCAGTACATTCGTCAGCACAGAATCCCGCGGGATTTGCTCCCGAAGATACCCAAGGTGCCTCTCAAGTCCGCCAATCGCTCAGAGAACAATCGCCTCAAAAGGAAGGCCGAAGAAGCTGAAGAAAAGGCATCCAAGATAGCTCGAGCTTATGAGCAATTGAAGAAGGAAGTCGCCTCCCATATGTCTATAGATCAAGCTAAATAAAAAGCTCGAAGTTCGACACTCATTTCAGTTTCAGTTTTTAAAATTTGTTTAGGAATTGAGTCATTTGTCTTTATATTCAGTTCAATTTCAAGTCATTAATTGGTGTAAAAATTTTCGCCATTTCAATAAAGAGGTCCTTTCAATTCAAAGCGGTTAGACCAATGTCATGGATTGGCGTATGATTTTGCTTAACACTCATGTATGCCTGTTTCATTTCGAAATTAGGTAGCTACGGACCGATCACGGTCGCCCATTCGTACACGGTCGAGAGCCAGAATGGCCGATCAAACCGACTTGCAAGAACGTGTTATTGGTGTGGAAGACCAGATCAAGCAACTTGTCATCGCGATGCAACAAATGTCGGCTGAAATCAAAGCTCTCCGGTCGGTTCCTGTTTCGGCACCCCTCGAAGCGTCAGTCCCAAAGCAGAAAATCAGAAAAAGTATCGATGTTGACGGGAATGACGATATCCCTGATTTAGAAGATGACCCCGTCCAGATCGTCGTCAACAAGGACAAACCTGATGAACGGGTCAATAAACTTGAAGAAAGAGTGAAGCAGCTGGAAGGTTCGCAGGATTCACCTTCGATCGATCTGTCCCTGTACTCACAGATCAAAATCCCAAAGAAGTTCAAAATGCCGGATTTCGACAAGTACAATGGCACCACATGTCCAAAGGCCCACCTACAGCTCTATCACGTACAAATGACTTCGTACGTCGATAACGAACTCCTGATGATCCATGCCTTTCAAGCAAGTTTGACGGGTCCTGCTTTGAGCTGGTATCTCATGAAGAAGATAAATGGCCTCAAAACTTGGAAAGAAGCCAGTGAAGCATTCTTGAAGCAGTACAGATTCATAACGGACATCATTCCTACCCGTGATGATCTCGAACGTGCCCAGATGAAAAAGACTG
Source organism: Syzygium malaccense (assembly GCA_031216405.1). NCBI lineage: Eukaryota > Viridiplantae > Streptophyta > Magnoliopsida > Myrtales > Myrtaceae > Syzygium > Syzygium malaccense. The sequence goes on along the minus strand of CM062263.1, from coordinate 37,059,723 downwards.
AGTCCTTTAAGGACTATGCTATCAGATGGAGAAATTTAGCTGCTCAGGTTGTCCCAGAACCCATAGACAGTGAGTTAAAGAGGATGTTCATGAAAACTCTCCCGTTCGAATACCGTAATCGGATGGTTGCCATTCCGACTGACAACTTCAACCAACTCATCCCCATGGGCGAACAAATTGAAATAGGGCTGAAAGATGGATGGTTTGTCGAGCCGCCCTCCTCGACCAGAAGATTTGGTGCAAGAAAAGAGAAAGAACCGGCAGCTGAAGTGAATGTGGCTTATAACCAACCGAGCCGGCGGAATGCTAACTCCGCCCCAGCAATCCAAGTAGTAGAAGCTCAGCAACAAAACTCGGGTCGTCAACCTTTTCAGAGGAAGAACAACAAGAGGCAATTCACTCCCCTCCCCGGATCGTTGTCTCAAGTGTTGACAGTGCTCCAGAAGAAAGGTTTGCTTACTACTGAGCCAAAGCGGCCCAATCCTGAGCGGTTCTATAATTTCGACCCGTCAAAGAAATGTGATTATCACATGGGTGAGCTGGGACACTCAACCGATGATTGCTATGCCCTCAAGCACCGAATCCAGAACCTCCTAGATACGAAGGCTTTCTCATTTCAACCTGCTAAGCCGAATGTTCAGAGCAACCCACTCCCTGATCACGCAGGCAATGTGAATGCCATATTTAGCTTCGACGCTGGTCGAATCAAGAATGTTAAGGTGTATACTACTGACGTCTACGGTGAGTTAGTAAAAGCCGGTTGTTACCCGAGTAATGAGGACCTTCCCCTGGCTCTCATGAGAGAAAGAATCTCAAGAATGGTAGAAAGCTGGGATGATCGTTTATGCTGACCACACTGGCATCGTTTTCACTATTTCCGAAGTGGTTATTAATTGGGAGGAGGAGTTTGCTACATTGAATACCGGGAAGGACAAAGGCGACCCTCTGCTTGAAGACATGCCTCCGCTTGAAGACGCGTCCGATAATGAAGAGATCGTAGTAAGCACGCCTACAGCTGATGAAGGGATAGTGATCGAGATACCTCAACCGTATGAGTACCGTGATAATAAGGCAGTCCCTTGGTCCTACAGTCTCGATGTCGACTTGGTTACCAGATCCGGGCGTTCCTATGGCCAAGCTAATGCTCGACCTGTAAAACCTGTTACTGATGAAGAAGCCAAGGAATTCCTAGCCGTGATTAAGGCTAGCGAGTACAACATAGTTGAACAATTGCGCAAGATGCCCGCACAAATCTCTCTGCTTGAACTGCTCCAGACATCTGTCAAACATCAGAAAGCCTTAATGAAGGTGTTAAGTGAAGTCCACGTGCCAGAAACGATCGATCATGACAAATTAGAGGAATTTGTGGGTTCTATACTCCTCAAGGACCTCATAGCCTTTTCAGATGAAGAGTTCCCTCTGGAAGGGAGGGGGCATACCAAGGCACTCTACATTTCTGTCAAATACAAGGCCTCGCATGTAGCCCGGGTACTCATCGATAATGGATCAGCCTTGAACATCTGTCCTCTGGCAACTTTACACCGGCTCAAGATAGATCCTTCTAAGATAAATTCTGCGAAGACCTCCGTTCGAGCCTTTGACGGAATGAAGAAAGAAGTGATGGGAGAAATCCACCTTGACATACAAATTGGACCAACGGTATTTAATGTCCTATTCCAAGTGATGGATATTCCCACTGCATTCAATTTTCTATTGGGTCGTCCATGGATTCATACTGCCGGAGCTGTGCCATCCAGTCTACATCAGAAGGTGAAGTTCGTTGTGGAGAGAAAGTTAGTCACGGTCCACGGTGAAGAAGAGCACCCAATTTACCACGCAACGGCTATCCCCTATGTTGAGCCTGATTGCAAAATAGAATCGAGCTATCAGTCGCTCGAGCTCGTATCAACCATACATGCGTCTAGAGGATCATCACCGCCTATTCCCAAGGTGTCAAATGCTGCAGTCATGATTGGAAGGGTAATGGTCTCTCATGGCTTTACTCCGGGTGAAGGCCTTGGTAGAAATGGTCAAGGTATCCGCCAACCGGTAGAAGTTTCTCAGAGGCCCCGCATTACCGGGTTGGGATACCTGGGGTCAAGCGAGCCAAATGATGGGGGACGTGGACGTGGACGTGGACGTGGTCGAGGTAAAGGACGAAGAGACGAGCAGAATAGAAGGCAATTCGAAGAAGAGCCAAATGGTGAAGAACCTGGGCGTGGTAGGTTGTTTCCACACATCCGTACCACATTCCCGGGCCCTGCAAGAATGATGCATGAAGAGAAAGAGGTGATCGACACTTTGGGGCAACCGAGCGGCAAGTTCGATTATTATGTTAAATACTCGGCGCCCCCCAGCTTCTATGTTGACCCCCGTGACATTGTCCTGGATGGATGGGGAGGTATGGATGATTCAACACCTCTAGTGACAGAAGATTCTGATGATGCAATGGAGGGAATCACTGCCCTGTTCGATAATTTCTTAATTGGAGCCATCGAGGAAGGACCGTTCAAGGGAATGGGCATTGGCCCGCAAGAGTAACACATTTACCTTTTTCGCACACTCCCCTACGCGGGAATTTTTACTGCTTTTTAGGACTTGCCCCGTCTCGGGAGCTGCTTTTTAGTACTTTTCATTTCTAGGATTTGATTGTTGCAATTTCCATTCCAATAAATGTAATTCATTTGGTGATAATCAATGAAATTACAAGTTATTTTTGTTTTGAGGGCATGTTGAGGTACATCAAACCAGCCCGGTGATGATATCCAACCGATAAAATAAAATATAGTCCAAGGAGAATTCTGAGGCCTGGGCTTCTTCATGCTTCCTCGTGTTAAAACCTTTTTGAAAAGAATTTCAAAAAAATCAAAATCAAAAAAAAAATCAAAATACACTGTTTAGCCCTGTTTGTCCTACTGAACCCCTTACTTTATGTTTCAGGGGCAATTTTGTGACACGTAAGGGTATGGGAGCGGTCCAATTTGATGAATTATGTGCCACCGAATCTGATTTCGATGACACCAATGAACTCGAGGATTCCTCGGACCTCCAGCGTGATCTAGAGCATCATGAAAGACCTAAAGTCCTAACGGTAGACCAAACTATCACTGTTAACCTGAGTGATTTCGGAGAACCCAAAGAAGTGAAGATAGAGGCAACCCTTCCCGAAGATGAGACGAAATGCTTGATCCACTTGCCGCATGAGTAGGTAAGTCTTTCAACCAAAAAGTGCGTCAAAGACACTTTGAGGTAAATGATCTAGTCCTCAGGAAGGTACTGCCAGTCTTTCCTGTTCCTGGAGGGAAATTTGCCCCAAACTACATCGGTTCGTATGTGGTTAAAAAGGTGCTTCCTGGAGGTGCCCTGATTCTCGCGGAAATGGATGGTCGTGAGTTCTCCACTCCTGTTAATTCTGATGCTGTGAAGATCTATTATCCCTGATGGAATTTAACATTTTGCAGCAAAAGTTTTCAAATGTTTGGTTTTATACTCTGAGTCACAAACATTTCACTAAATGAATAAATGGTTTCAATCAATTTAAATATGGAATGTGTGTATTGGCTTTAAATTATGCTTGATCATTTTGTCAGTCTACATTATCGATTTCAAAAGGGAATCTATTTAGACAATATGATAATTCATGTGGAATGAATTGAATGTGTTGAATGAGGTACATCGGGATGATGAAAGGCAAGCCATATCCTATACACAGTCCCATGCACTAATCCCCAGTGAGTTGAGTGGAAAAATTCCATGTCTGCAAGGCAAAGGGTTATCTCGCAAAAGGTACGGCAACTGAAATGACGAGAGGCGATTCATTTCTCTATCCCAAACACTACAGGTTATCCATTGTTTCGCCACTTTGAGCCTAAACACTTGGAGAAATTCATTCAAATTACCCCTGTCAAGAACCACCCCACATCGGGGCAAACTGGAGGTAAGTCAGCATCATAAGGTGAAAAATGAGTAGAAATTTTCATGTTCTCACTTGCATCAATCTTCGAGTGTTGCTTTTTTCAGATGAATTCACGTGAAGTTCAAGTGCCTTAGGATGACGAAGAGCATTTCTTTCTCTATCCTATACACACATTATCCTTTGCTAAGCCCAATTGAGCCTACAAATTCATTTCTTAAACCCAGTTGGTGATCATCCCCCACACTGGGGCAAGGCAAAAGTCATCATTGTTCAGGCAGCATATCCAGAGCGCCGATAAAAGACAAGACCCCGAAAGTCCAAATGTTAGTCATTCGGTCAAAACAAGCCAAAGTGTGGCTAGCCAATGTATGCATTATAGACAGTGTATGTCAAAAGTCAAAAAAAAAAAAAAAAAAAAGGGGGCATGAAAAAGCAGTGTGCCTGGTAAAAGCAAGGCCAATGCCCGTAAAAAAAATGGAGAAAAAGTGACGACTTTGGATTAGAAAATGTTGAGATGTGTCGAAGTCACAAAAATATCCAGAGTCTTAAGGAATCAAGTGATGAACTCTCGAAGCCAATGGAGCATTTACCGAGAAGACAATCCCTGGTGAAGAAGAAGACCGGTGACAATGCCGAGATGATCACCAACTCTCACCCCAATTATACACATTTTGAGCCTTATGATCTATTCATTTCTCAACCCATGAGCCTAGCCTACGTTACGTCCCTTGCAAAGTCTCTTCAGATTAAGGCACTTGAACTAACGTAGAGTTTCTGATGTTTATAAGCTTAGCTCGAAGAAGTGCGAGCAAGTCCATTTCTATCTCGTTTTACAGGGTTCTTGACTTGTAAACCCGGAGACAATTGCAGAGTATTTTCTTTCAATAGCCTTGACTCGAAGAGTCTCTTTTGCTAAGCCATTGACCAAGCCCATGTTACGATCCTAACAAAGACCTCTCGGATTGGTAAAGTCGTACCGTTTGCGAGAATACTCGGACCTTTGTCGACATGATGATGGTGAGATATAGTGATTTTCATAAATTAGCCACTTCTCGATGAGAGTGAGTGAAAGCCCTTTTGGACCGGAAGTCCCTCATTCGACATTTTCAAGATATCCGCTTGTGAGTTCGGATTGTCTTGTCATGATTTTTCCCCAGCGAAGTTTGTAATGCCGATTTGACAAAACCATCATGCATGAAAATCAGTTGAAATTATAGTTCATGTGCATGTATGTGTTCTTGACAGTATGCGAATGCATATTACATTTTACTTAAAATCGTGTCTAACAGGAGACACACATTCAGAGTTGGAGATGTCACCAGGTAAGTATGTCTCTATCCCTAGGATATCTATGATTATCTAGGTATCCCTGACCTGTTCAAGCAATTGTCAGGTCCCACATTTGATCATTTTTGCGATCTCTAGATGCCTTTGATTGTGTTCAGGTGTCTATTGATCGAACCTTTTCAGGTACTTCTGATGATATCCAGGTACTTTGTCAAGGAACTCTTGAACACTTGGGCTAGCCCCTTTGTTCATCAAATCGCAGATTTTCATACAATCTCGAGAAGATTCCCCCGTTACATGACTATGAGCAGATATAGGCATGGCGGCCAAATCTTTACATATGAGCAGGTATATGTAAAGGTCGGAATATTCTTCCCAAATCTCAGGTATTCCCCCGCTACTCACCTATGAGCAGGTATAGGTGAAGCGGCCAAATCTTTGCATATGAGCAGGTATATGTAAGGATCGGAATATTCTCTTATTATCTCAGATGTTCCCCCGCTACTCACCTATGAGCAGGTATAGGTGAAGCGGCCAAATCTTTGCATATGAGCAGGTATATGTAAAGATCGGAATATTCTCTCAACCCCAGGTGTTCCCCCGTAATTCACTTATGAGCAGGTATAAGTGAGGCGGCCAAATCTTTACATATGAGCAGGTATATGTAAAGGTCGGAATATCCTCTTGATTCCAAATGTTTCCCCCGCAATTCACTTATGAGCAGGTATAAGTGAAGCGGCCAAATCTTTGTAAACACCTATAGAGATGTATAGGTAGTTCGTAAAGATCGGAACTGTTCTCACGTATCCAGATGATGATTGGATACGTCGAGCTTTCTTCGTGTGTTTTGACTTAACTGCAGATCACCGAAGTTCATCAACGTATGTCAGGCAAGACCTATGGGGACTGAGCCCATACATTTGCCAAAACAACATACAAGTTATAGTTGTGCCTCGAATTGCATTATCTCTCTCCTGTCAGGTAAGTGATTCCAGGTACGTTTTTTACTCATGTCAGCATGCATCATTTCTTAATGCATTGTAAAATGGGACTCATAATCCCGACAAAAACAACATTCATTGCATTTGCATGGTTGAAATTTAGGTATCATTTAGTCTTTGAATGCAACCTCTACGAGCTCACCTTCAAAGAGGGGCAGCTGTTGACACCTAAATTTTGACGCATCATTTAGTGTAATTTGCATAGAAAATTAGGGATTAAATTTTTAACCCCTAAACAAAAAATATTTAAATTGCATAACATATAGTTTAAATTCATTGCATTCTTTGCATCGGACCGGTGGTGACGAACGAGCTTAAATTTCATCAAACGGGACTCAGCTCGCTTGAAATGCACGGGCCGGGAATTACAAGTCGGACGGGCTTGGTTGTTTTAATTTGAGCTTAATTCAGCCCATTTATCCTTAATTAATTCAGTCCATTTATCCTTAATTAATTCAGCCCATTTAAATTAAAGCCCAAGCCTAAGCCCATTAAGACTAGAAAGCCCATCTAATTGACCTAGATTAATACTATATATACATTATTAGGTCAGAATTTTAGAGGGAGAGACACAAAATTTTCAGATCAGAATTTTTAGAGAGTTGAGAGAGAGAGAAGGAGACCGGCGTGCCCACTGCCCGCGCCTGCCGCGCCGTCGCACAGCCGCGCCTCCACGTCGCCGGAGCCACTCCACGCCGAACGCCCCCGCTGCTGCACCGCCACCGCCGCCGCTCCTGCCCTCGGTTACTGTGTGCTGCTGCCGCCGGAGACGTTGTACGCCGACGCCGCTGCTGCAGTTTCCCCCGACGTGCGCCACCGTCGCCGCCGTTCCCGACACCGCGCCGCCGATCCGCCGTTCGTCGTTCATCCTGATCCGCAAGTTCGAATTTGGAAATTATCTGCAAATTAGGTAATTGAACATTATCTGATATTTTTCAGAATATCTAATTTACTAATTTGGATGTTTGAATATTGCGTGAATATTGTGCAGAATATTAGATATATTAGGATAATTGTCTGATATTCGCAATATTTTTAAAATATTCAAAATTAGGAAACTTTCCTAATTCAGCAACGTATCTGGACAATTATCCGACCTTATCCCTAAGGTATGATACGTGGCGATACGGAAAATCATTATCCTATCTATAATCACTTGGGTACGATAATGATTTTTATCTGCTTTCCGGATTTGAATGATCGACTTTCCGTTAATATCTATAACCCTATAGATATGACTGATAGCTCGATTTTTGTGCCTAATCCGAATTTGAAACGAATCTTGTGGATTGCGTGGTTGTTTTAAATGTGAATGCTATCTTTGCTTAAATTGTTTTTCCTTTTCAAATAAAAAGAAAATTCAAAAAATATCAGTTAGGATTAGAATTTGAATTTTGCATGTTTAGGAATCTTAAATATATCTAGACGATAGAATAATTATTTAATTTAAATTAGGACTTGAGATAATCTATTTCCTAGTTTAAATTAAGTAATTTTCTAATCTTAATAGATTATTTAGGTTATTTTTTAAATTTCGAATTTTCATGAAAATCCCAAAAAAGAATGAATTGTTTTATAGTAGATTAGGATAGATTGCATTCTCAATTTAATTAATTTATTATTTCGAATTTTAACAAAAATCCCAAAAATAAGTCATGTTAGGATATGTTAAGTCATCATAGGTTGCATGTTAATTTAGGCATATTTTTATTCCGAATTTCATTAGAAAACACCAAAAATAAATCATTTGCCCGTCATCAGAATTAGGTCACGTCGTCGCATGACATATAGTTTGCATGTTAGGTTGCATTATTCGCATGTCATTTTTGTACGTCATTGCATATAGGTTAGCTTTCATTTAAATAAGCGAAAATCCAAAAATACTGAGTGAACTGCTTGTTAATTAGAAATCATATTAGGATGGTTGATGTGATTTTCTAGCTAACCATGCAGATGCTTACGTTGCTTCGAGGTAAGTAATTCTCCCAATCTTGCAATTTATTTAATGCTTTGATTATTGGGTGTTAAATTGGTGGTTTGCGTACCCGCATGAACACCTCACATGTTAGTGACTAAGTTAAAATGGATCCAAATTGCTTGCCAAAATATTTTTTTGAAAAGAAAAGGTACCGAAAGGGCGTTAGACTAGATCTAGCGTAATCAAGTCCCCGGGCTTAGAATCTCTGGTTCGTAGGAATAAAACATATCTCCCTATGTTTTATTTAGGTTTCTAATCGACCTACCATAAATTGATTAGTGGCGACTCCAAGCATGAAAACATTTGCATGTTAAAAACTTAAACCCAAAGTTGCGAATTGGTAGGGCTTGGGAGGGCTCGAGTTAGGTTTAGTCCTAATAATCCATTAGCCTGAGAATGGAAATTTTTTTAGGTCGCGACAAGATTCAAGAATCAACAAGTCCAAAGTCTGAGCATACTCCAATCATTTCTCTTGTTGTTCTGAGACAAAACACTTAGACCTTGAGGGTTACTTTGTAAGAGTGACTGTGTAAGATAAAGAGTCCTATCATACACGAGAGTGATATCACTCAAAATCTGTAAAATTCCTCTTGATTACATAGTGAAATCCAGCCGGTAGGCTGTAAGCGTGGGAAAGTGGACGTAAGCTTGCTATAAGCCAAACTACTATAAACTTGTGTGCAGATTCTCTATCCCTTATCTCTTACTTTACTTTCTGCACGTCAAGAGCTTCATCTACATAATCTGTCATGAATCTGAATTTTATTCAGACTTTTCTGTAATTGGTTTTATTTCCGCATAAATATTATAAAACTGTTCAAAGCCACCTATTCACCCCCCTCTAAGTGATCCCTGCTAGCCACATTAATTGGTATCAGAGCAGGTTACTCATTTTATTGAAGTGTTTTACTTCTGAGCTAACGATCTACATGGCTAGCTTTGGTGCTCCAGGGCTCATTGAAGGTCAGAGCAACAACAGACCACCATATTTTGATGGCAAGGAATACAGCGTCTGAAAGAATAAGATGAAGGCATTCATAAAGTCAATTGATCATATGCAATGGGATGTCATTATCAAAGGAGTCAAACCGAAATCTTCTGATTTAAAAGAAAAGGCAGATGCAAGCAAATCAGCAGATCCTCCATTATCTCAAGTAGAGATTTCTAAAAGAGAAACTTTAGATTCCAAAGCAATTTATTCTCTTTATTGTGCTTTATCTCTTATTGAATATTAAAAAAACTGCTGCTTGTGAATCTGCTAAGGAAATATGGGATACTCTCTATATTACTTATGAAGGAACAGATCGAGCCAAGGAAACTCAAATCAATCTTTTGTTTGGTCAATATGAATCCTTCAAACTAAAGCCTGAAGAATCAATTGCTGATACGTATGATAGGTTTACTGACATAGTAAACGGTCTTGCATATCAAGTAAACCAGTCCTAAATGCATTGAAAGTCAACAAACTACTGAGAGGACTGACAAAGGAATGGGATAACATCAAAACATCTCTTCGTGAGACACAAAGAATCAAGCCTCTATCGGTGAATAAGTTAATTAGAACTCTTCAATCATATGAGACTGAGAAACGGAACGAGGAGAATGAAACCAGAGGTAATAAGTCAATTGCATTGAAAACTAACATTGATTCTGATGCAGATTCTGAAGATGAAGATGTTGATGATGAAGAATTAGCTCTCTTCGTAAAGAAGTATAAGAGAATGAAAATTAGAGGAAGAAACCTCAAAGGAAAGAAGCCTTTTGAAAATAAGAGGTCTATCGATGAGACAGAGAGATCAAAGGAGGTGATATGCTTTCACTGTAGGAAATGTGGACATATCAAGCCTAACTGTCCACTTCTGAAAAAGAAAACCAAATTTGAGAAAGTAAAGAAGGCCTTAAAGGCAGAAACCTGGAGTGACACAGAGTGCGAAGATAGTGATGAAGATATCTCAAATTTTTGTTTAATGGCAAAGTCAGATTCAGACTCAGATTCTGATCCTAAAGTGGAAATCGAGGTAAAACCTTCTGAAATGACTATTGAAGTATCGAATTACATTGATGAATTATGCTTTGAATTTAAGACTGCTCTTAAAAGAATCTCTTCTTTGAAAAAGGAAAATTCTTCTTTGAGGCAACAGGATATTTTACAAAAAGAAAAGATTGATTTCCTTCAAAAAGAATTTTATCAAGTCAAGAAAAGTCGAGATTTTCTTTCCAAAGAAAATGCTATTTTGAAAAAGGAAGTTTCAGAAATTACTTCCAAGTTTTCAAAAGGTTCAGAAACCTTGAAGCATATCCTTTCCATTCAAATTCCTTACTATAACAAATCTGGTCTAGGATTTGTAAAGGAAAGTGACAGCTTGATTGATTTTTCAAAAGTCAAGGAGAGATTAAGACAAAGACCTCCTCGACAAGCTTATAAAAATCATTTTAAAAGAAATTTTGTCAAACCTGTTGGGCGAAGTGTTCTTAAATACTCAAATTGTGGAGATCCACAATATTTTGAGAATGAATGTCCTAAGGTCTGGAGACCTGTTCGAAGAGATTTTGTTAAGACAGCCTATACTAATGCTCAAGGACCCAAATAAATTTGGGTACCAAAGAAAACTTGAGAGGTTGTGATTTTTGCAGGTTACCACAAAGAGAAAAAGAAAGTGATACTAAGACAGTGAATGCTCTAGACATATGACAGAAGATCCAAGCATATTCGTTGATCTACACAGTCTGAATGGTGAAAAAATTTCCTTTGGAGGAAATACCAAAGGAAAAATAGTCGGCAAGGAAACAGTTGAAATTGGAAGACTTACAATCAATGATGTTTCATTGGTAAAAGGACTCAACTACAATCGATAAGCATAAGCTAACTATGTGATACAGGGTTCAGAATAAACTTTCAAGAAAATACATGTTCAGGAACAAGCAAAGACTTTTCTCAAACTTTCACAGGAAGAAGACATGGCAATATTTATCTTCTTGATGTAAATCCAAATTCCACTCATTGTCTGATCTCAATCAAAGAAGATGAAGATCTATGGCACAGAAGGTTAGGGCATATTAGTATGAAACAAATCTCAAAGATCTCAAACAAGAAACTGGTTCGAGGCTTGCCAGATTTGAAATACGGAAAAACAGAAATATGCAATGCATGCACCCTAGGAAAGCAAGTAAGGAGCTCCTTTAAATCTATACATCATGTTTTCACTAATCGTGCTTTGCAGCTTCTTCATATGGATCTGTTTGGACCAACCAGAATACAAAATATTGATAGTAAGAAGTATTGTTTAGTAATTATTGATGATTTCACAAGATTTACTTGGGTGTTCTTTCTTACTTATAAAAATGAGGCATTTTCATACTTTTCAAAATTTGCAAAAAGAGTTCAGAATGAAAAGAGTTATACTATTTCCTGCATTAAAACAGATCATGGGGGAGAATTTGAAAATCAAAGTTTTTCAATTTTTTGTGAGGAAAATGGCTTTCAACATAATTTTTCTACTCTATATACACCAGAACAAAATGGTATTGTGGAAAGAAAAAATCGTTCTTTGCAAGAAATGACAAGAACACTGTTGATTGAAAGTAAGATTCCTTTTCATTTCTAAGCAGATGTAGTCTTTACAGCATGTTATATCATTAATAGAGTTTTTCTCAGACCTATTCTTGAGAAAACCCCCTATGAGCTTTACAAAGGTAGAAAGCCCAGTATCTCATATTTTCGCATATTTGGTTGTAAATGCTTTATTCTAAAAAATCCAAATGATCGCACTGGAAAGTTTGATGAGAAAGCAGATGAAGGACTCTTCCTTGGATAATCTACTACAAGTAAAGCATACAAAGTCTTCAACAAGAATTCTCAGACTGTGGAAGAAATAATGAATGTAAGGTTTGAAGAAAATATTCAGACTCACAAAGATGAATCTGAATTACCTTCCAACATTCAAGAGTTAACGGAGGCTCATCAAGAATCTCCAAAGATTGTAGAATCCTCAAAAGAAAAGAAAAAAGATACAATCCAGACTCAATCAAAAAATTCAGAGTTTGCAGATATTCAAATGGAAAGATTTGACAAAAACTGGAAACATAAATCCAGTCATCCGAAGAACCTCATTATTGGAGAAATAGAAGATGGTATCAAGACTAGATCCAAATAAAAGGAGAACATCAGCAACTTGGCATTGATATCAGAAATAGAATCAAAAGAAGTTGGAGAAGCCTTATCAGATGAAAGCTGGATAGAAGCTATGCAGGAGGAACTTCAGCATTTCAGAATCAATGAAGTATGGGAGCTTGTGTCAAGATCCAAAAACCGTCCAGTAATTAGAACAAAATGGGTGTTCAAAAACAAACTGAATGATAAAGGGAAAGTCACAAGAAACAAGGCAAGACTGATTGCAAAAGGCTATTTTCAAGAAGAAGGCATAGATTATGATGAAACATATGCACCAGTTCCAAGGTTAGAAGCCATTCGGCTATTATTAGATTACGCTTGTTTCCATAACTTTAAATTGTTTCAGACGGACGTGAAAAGTGCCTTCTTGAATGGATATAGTAAAGCGGAAGTATATGTGGATCAACCACCTGGTTTCGAAGAACTAAGGAAGACTGATTATGTCTATAGACTCAAAAAGGCTCTTTACGGTCTGAAACAGGCACCCAGAGCATGGTACGAAAGGTTAAGTAACTTCCTTTTGCAGAATGATTTCACCAAAGATAAAGTCGATACAACTTTGTTTGTTAAGAAAAGGGGTAAGGATTTTCTATTTGTTCAAATTTATATTGATGATATAATCTTTGGATCCTCTAATGAATTACTTTGCAAGGAATTCTCTAAGAATATGCAGAACGAGTTCGAAATGAGCTTGATGGGAGAATTAACATTCTTTCTTGGCTTACAAGTGAAACAAACCAAATATGGTACATTCATTTGCCAAGAGAAGTATGCTAACGAGATTATCAAGAAGTTTGGAATGCAAAACGGTAAGAAAACAGACACTCCAATGTCCCAAACATCTAAACTGGACAAAGATGAACATGGTAAAAAGGTGGACCAGAAGGTATACAGAAGCATGATAGGTTCACTATTGTATCTTACTGCATCTAGACCTGACATACTTTTTAATGTCTGTATGTGCGCAAGATTTCAATCAGACCCAAAGGAGTCGCATCTCTCTGCAGTAAAAAGGATAATCAAATATATTGGAACTTATCAAATGCTAGGTCTTTGGTATTCCAAAGATTCAGATTTTACTCTTACTGGTTATTCAGATGCTGATTTAGCTGGATGTAAAGTGGACAGAAAAAGTACTACAGGTACATGTCAACTGCTTGAAAATATGTTGGTATCCTGGTACTCAAAGAAGCAAAATATAGTCGCACTTTCTATACCAGAAGCAGAATATGTAGCGTTGGGAAGCTGTTGTGCACAGATTCTGTGTATGAAGCAGTAGTTGCGAGACTTTGCTGTTGAAGAATCAAGTGTTCCAATTAAGTGTGATAACACAAGTGCTATTAATCTGTCCAAAAATCCTATTCTTCATTCACGAGCGAAGCATATTGAAATCAAGCATCATTTCATTAGAGATCATGTTCAAAATGGCCATGTGAATATTCAATTCATTGATTCTAAGAATCAATTAGCTGATATATTCACAAAACCTCTTGACAAATCTTCATTTGAATATATTAGAAACAAACTGTGCATTACTTATCCATTCTCTTGAAGTGTTTGACAGACAGGAATTTTTCAGACTCAAGTGCTCTCAGTCTGAACATCTTTCAGACTCTCCAAGAACGATACGTACATAGTTTAAAGTTTGGCGGAAATATTTCTGGCAGGATATTTTCACATTTGTTATTTTAGGAAGCAAATCAAGCACGTATCCTAATTTATCTGATTAATTGTGCTTAAAATATTATCTTGATCTTGTCCTGATCTTTTATGCTTCGAAAAATATATTTCCTTCCTACTCGTTCGGGATTATTTATACTTTCTAAAAATAACCTTTTATTTCTAAAACCCGTCCTTCTCGTTTATAAACCTGTTCGTCATTTTTCAAAACCCTATCAGTACGATTCTCTTTTCCTCAAAACCTTTCGATATTCAGAGACTTTCCTCATCTTCCTTCTCCAAAGATCGAAACTTTTTGCTTCTGAAGTGATCAAAATGCCGTTCAAAAGAAGATCTTCACGCATTCTGAATCTAGACTCTAAATCTACTGCACCAACGGAATTTATGGAGATTTCAGATACAAAATCGGAATATCATGAAGAACCTGCCGAAGCGACACCACCTCATCAGTCGTCGCCTCCCAAAGCTTCTGGTAAAATTGATTTTCGTTTTAAAAGCATCAAGCATGTATGGAATGCTTATCTAAAGTTGAAGAGAAACAATGCCTCTGCATCTTCTTTGCGTGACTGTCTGAGAGATAATGGGTTCTCCTCTGAAGAACATCTTACGCAAAACTACTCTCAAGCTTGCGTTGATTCTGACAATGTTCTGGTCAGCACTGCACCAAAAGAATCCTCTTCCAAAAAGGGCAAAAAAAAAGTTGGAGAATCATCAGCACCCTCTGACAAAAAATCTGCTCATATCAGCCCTAAAACTATCAGTGCAACCAATTTTGTTATACCTGATGATGATGCTCGATTTTCTGAGATTTTTGAAATGAGGTAGGAATAGCATCTGGTGTGCCAGATAAGGAGGATTATTCAGAAACTCCGAGCATAATATCTATTACAAGTTGTTGCTTGCTCGAGGAATCATGAACCACAGAACTGTGGATTTCGACTACCTAGAGAAAGCTGATATTTCAGTAAAGAACCTGTTTCAAAAGTTAGGCATTTATGAATTTTACCTTCAATCTGTAAATGTTTATGCTGAATTAACTGCCTACTTCTATTCAAATCTCTCTATTTTGTCTCCCAACTGGATCCAATTCACTGCTGGTGACAAAAAATTCGATTTAAAAGCGGATGTATTGGCAAGGATAATTAGAGCACGACACTACAAGTTTACTCCACTGGCTGTGATCTTGAAAATGCTTCCAAGATTGCTTCTGAAAATCCCAACTTTGCTCTAAGATCAAACCGGCATCTCTCCTGTTCTGACTTATCCAGAAGATCAGTGATTCTGCACAAGATCATTATCAATTGTTTGAAGCCCAAGGCAGCCTCCAAAACTGACCTATCCAAATCAAAACTCAAGCTCATCTGGGCTATCTTGAAAGGTCAACATTTTTCTCTTCATCATATCATCATCTTCCATATGTACAGGACATTATAGAAGGACAAGGGACAACTGCCATATGATACTTTAATCTCTCGAATTTTCATGTTTCTACAAATATCGATTCCTGCTGAATTGCGCCAGAACCTTGTTCCCTGTATGTTTGTTGGAGAAAGAATGCTCTCCAAAATGAAACAATTTGATGATGTGAAGAAAAGAATCAAAGGACAAGAGGCTCGTCAGTCTGAAGCAAAGACTGCTGAAAAGTCAAGCATCAGAAAGACAGGGCAGAGAAAAGGGGTAGGATCAGTAAGCAAGAAAACAGATTTTCCAATCCCATTAAAGGTGTATAACAAGAAAAAAAATTCTTCTACGTGATGAAAGTGATGAAGCAGAAGCAGGCCATGCTGATGCTCCAAAACATGTTTCTGAATCAACTCCAAAGGTTTCAGAACCAACCCCTACAGAACATGTTTCTGAAGATCAAGCACCTGTTCAGGGGGAGAATACAGAAGAAGCAACCATGGAGTTCGATCAGTCTGAGCCAGCTAATGTCCAAGAATAGCCTTCAGAAAATCAGAACATCCTCTCTGTTCTGCTCGAAATTAAGGACAAGCAAGCTGCACTGGAACAAGACATGAAGAATCTAAAGAAAATTGTTGAGGAAAACTACAACACTCAAAGACTCCAAGCAGCAGCAGACAAAGCAGAACTCGAGGAAGCCATTACTCTATGCTCATCCAACATGGATAAGGCTGTGGGTCAATGCAGTTCGAAAATTGACGAAGCTGTCTCAATATTGAAAAATTTTCAACTGATTCGTACTCCTTCAAAACAATAGCCATGTTTTTAAAACATTTCTCTCAAAGTTATATTTCTTTCAATTGGTCTGTAATTTAACTAACATTTCTTGTTAGACTGGTTGATTATTTAATATAAATGTTTTATACTCTCTATTATTGCCTTTTTGCTGATGATAAAAAGGAGGAGAATTTATTTGGTGCAGATCATATGCAGGTTATATATAAAGGAAGCAAAGATACAGATATCAATAGAGTTTGCTCTTTCAATTTCAATCTGTGATCCATGCGCTATATATATTTACTTCCAATTAATTTCAAATTAATTCAATCTGCATGAAAGTTTTGTCACCATTAAAAAGGGGGAGATTGTTGAGGAAAACTCCTACTAATTTTGAAGTTGACAAAACCTTCTGTGATAATTGTAAAATATGATACTTATTCTGAATCATTTTATTCTAGGAATATATATATATATATATATATATATATATATGTATGTTCTGGAAGCTCAGAAGGAAGTTATTCAGACTTTACAAGCTGGAAAAATAAGTTCTTTGAAGACTCACAGAATCTAAGTTCTGAGATTCAGACGCAGAAGTTATTCAGACGCAGATGCAGATGCAGAAATTATTTAGACGCAGAATTCAGAACGAAACATAACAGCTAGTGATCTGACATGGATTTCACAGAAGGAAAGTTTTGATTGATTCAATCTTAATCAAATTGATTGACAATCAAATATTATGACAAGAATACATTACAACGGACAAAGCTCTACTTATGAAAACCAAGATTATGATTGTATGGGCGACCGGAATCAGCGGGATTCAGAATCTGTCATCCAACGGCTATTCAATCCTTATTATACAAATCTGTCCAAGGTGAAGATTGGAAGATGATCCTCTAAAAGCTGTTCAACGGCTAGTTTGGGAGTAGAGGAGTATTTAAGGAGATCAACGAGCAGCAAAAGGAGACAATAGATTCAAGAATCAACAAGTCCAAAGTCTGAGTATACTCCAATCATTTCTCTTATTGTTCTGAGCCAAAACACTTAGATCTTGAGGGTTACTTTGTAAGAGTGACTGTGTAAGATAAAGAGTCCTATCATACACGAAAGTGATATCACTCAAAATCTGTAAAATTCCTCTTGATTACATAGTGAAATCCAGCCGGTAGGTTGTAAGCGTGGGAGAGTGGACGTAGACTTACTATAAGCCAAACCACTATAAACTTGAGTGCGAATTCTCTATCCCTTATCTCTTACTTTACTTTCTGCACATCAAGAGTTTCGTCTACATAATCTGTCATGAATCTGAATTTTATTCAGACTCTTCTGTGATTGATTTTATTTCCGCATAAATATTATAAAACTGTTCAAAGTCACCTATTCACCCCCTCTACGTGATCCCTACTAGCCACATCAGAGGAGAATGATGCAGAATCTATTAGTAAAGTGTTTATGGACCGGTTGAAAAGGGAAAAGTCCAAACGGAGGGCGAAAAGGTAATGCGACTAAAACCGGCCAACCCGGTTGACGACATTGGATTGAGCTCTAATTCGGTCGTTTTAAGTGAAATGGCATTCTGAACAAAACTCACCGCCTTTGGCTGTGACTAACGATGGATTTTAGCAATTCGGAATCGTTTACATGAGTTTTTCTATTTTTTTAATAATTTTTATGGGTTTTAATTTTAAGGGCAGTTTTGTAATTTTGATGTTTTATGTTTTATAATTCTAGTAGGGTTTAGTTTAGGGATATATAAGCTTATTTTATGGTTTTTTTTTTAAGAAGAGAACATTATTATCAATATTGAATTTTGAGATTTTTTTCTCTAAACAAGATTTTGCTTGAATCATTCGCTGAACGCTGCGTCACAGCCTCCTGATTAGCCGTCGAAACCACATCTCCTCCGGGAGGACTTGCACCATTGCTGGCAGCAAAGCTTACATTGGCAATAAAGCCTGTTCCGAAGCGAGATTTGAGCCTGATTGAGGTTCCAATGCAGCGTAGTCTTCCCTTGGCCATTATTCCTATACGGTCACTTAAAATATCAACTTCTTCCATAGAGTGTGTCGTTAAGATGATAGCGCGTCCTTTCTTGGCATCCTCTATTATGTCCCAGACATGCCTCCTTGTAATTGGGTCCATGCCTGTTGTCTGCAGCAGAAAACAAAGTACCTTTCAGAATACTCCACACAATGCCCATAGGAGAAAAGAAGATAACATGTCATCCACGTACAGGTTCATCTAAAATCACTAATTTGGGGTCATCAATTAGGGCAATAGCAACACTTAAGCGACGTTTCATTCCTCCACCGTAACTCCCAGCTCTCATTTTGCCAGCTTCTGTTAGTCTGACCTCTGCCAGAGATTTTTCAACCACCTGAGCTGAAAACTCAAATGGGTTCATTACATTATACAAATAGACAAAATTATCTCTTGGCTTAGGATTATAAGCAGATTTACATGTTCCAATAACATAGAGGAAGTTAGGAGCACGTACCAATTTGATTGAACCAGGGGCGAGCCCTTTAATATTTGCAAAGAGGTACAGATGCTCTTCACCAGTCAACAAATCCCAAAGGATATCAAACGGCAATGACCAATAAACTTTTAGGATATATTTTCATTTGTTTTTTTAAAAATAATTAACTAACTGCTTGGAGGATTATTGCAATACTGCCAAAGCTACATAGGAGAATTATGCTCCTTTGCTCTTTGTACTTAGATGCAAAGGTGACAAAAATGGAGGAAGGTCGACCTGAGGACAAACTCCGATGATTTTTCTGATGTTTGACATGCCAACGGAATTTCTGGTTGAGTAACTATACACCAAAGCTGTTAACACTAGACAGCAATATAACATTTTGCACCTCGCTATTGATACAAAAATTTTGTACTACACAAAAAGAAAATAATCAACTAAAAACTATTACCATCTCCCCCTGTAACTGGGGTGATTCCTGTCAAACAATTTATTATTGTAGTCTTTCCAGCACTATTGGGTCCAAAAGACAAAACAGTTGATCTTTAGCAAAGTTCACCCATAGCCCATACAGATAATTTATCCAAGCATTAATCGAGTTATATAGGATACTCGTGGCTAGTGTTGCATCTGTCATCTGATAACTCCCTACTGAAATGGTACCTTTGAGCTATCAGTAGAGGAAAAGAGCGCGGATAACTAGAAGTGCTCAGTTACCTTAATAGCATGGTATGCTGATGTCCTTTTGCATTTACAGCAACCAATTTGGGTAGTCCCAGGATAAGTCTTCTCGAGGCCATGAATCTGGACTGCAACATTAGGATCAACTAAGCCATCTTTTGGTTGTGCTTTCACAATACTTTCCTCTTCGAGAACATCTTGGTCATCCGGAGTAACATCTTCCAATGAGGGAACTGAACCAATGCAACTGCAAATGCCACCCTCTGTCAAGACATGAAAGGCTATGTCATAAAACAAGTAGAAGGAGAAAGCATGCCCTCACATCAGAAATTTCAAACTTGACCTTCCACTTTGCTTCCACCCTTCCCCGTCCAGTAGCCAGGATTTAAGAAATAAAACATTGGCTTCCTCACACCAGATGCATTTGGGATTATATTATCAAAATAGAATACCAAAATAAACCACACAAAGGAAGTTCCCATGAGCCATATATGGATGTCATTCTGTTAGACAAGAGTAGAACAAAAAGGTGAATGTGCCTTAGTATGATGTAAGATGACAAGAAAACAAAGTGAAAACTACTCAGCAGAGATTTAACTGACTGAGTGTTAATGTAAAAACTTTTAAGCTTCAGAGATACTACATACAATTGATATCACGCATTCTGTGTCATTTGGTGCGCATTTTGCACGCCTACTCCAGCTAATTCCAGGATCTTCAGGGGTGGTAGTTGCATCAGAAAGCAGCACCAGAGCTTCAGCAAGGAGATTAGGTGGAAAGAGTGACCAGATGGTTCTGTAACCATTGCGGAAGTTTTGACTGTAGGGAAATCCAAATGCAGTGACAAGCTGCAAGAGCCAAAGACAACGATTCTCAAAATAAAATCGATCTAAATACAATATTAATATATCAGATAGTCAGGATATCTTGCCTGAGTTAGAGAGCCGATGATAAAAATGGAGAAACCCACAGTTGTGGATGAAGAGGCCTTGCTAATGAAGGCTGACAACATGAAGGCAAAGCCAATCTAATAGCAGAGAAGACCATGTCAAGACATAAGGCCATGTCCTTTCGCTATGTCGCCTCAAATAAAATAATCCATAATAACGTGGCATAAGACACATCTTACCATATTGAGTTGGAATAAAAAGAACAACAGGAACACAACAGCAAAGCTGTTGTTCAAGAAAAATTCAAATTGAAACATCATCCCCGAAGAGGACTATGAACAAAGAAGAAAGAATGGTTATCATTCCCTCCCAAGTGAGCCATGAAAGCCAATAGGCAGTATCATAAAGGCCCATCAAGGTCATCATCTGCAACAGAAGTGGAGGTGAACGCTCTATAGGTGCATAACAATGTTAAGATTCTGCAAGCCAGTAGTGTTCAAAGGCAAATACCTGGCGGAGTTTCAGCTCCTTTTCTCTGATCAAAGAACTGATTTGAAATACAAAGCTAAACATGGCGATTGCAAGGAAGAAGGTTGGCCCCACAGTGGCAACTGCAGAGAAAAGCTCACCTGCAGGGTGTGCAAATTCCTTCAGCCCAGCAACCCAACTAAAGTTTGAATCTGTAAAATGACATATCAGGAGGCATAACGGGTCAACAAAGGAATAGGTTCAATCTCTTCAAGCATACAGGACTATTTAGTGAAGCAACATGAGGATTGGAAACCTCCAATAAGAGACCGCACAAATTTCCCACTCAGCCGCGATCTGAAGTGGTATCTGAAACTTAAAGGTGGGATCCTCAAAGTGCCCTCGCTTAAAAAGTGGAGTAGAGTTAGTTTGTATGCCATACCAGATGATGCTGGCATTCATTTCCTTGAACTGCACAGCTCTGGAACACCGCATAGGATTGCTATACAACCACGCATCCACTTCCTCGGTCGCTCCAAATGATAGAAACTTCAGATATACAGAACTCACAATTCATATTCTGATCATACAGCATTTCTACTGAAAATCGAAGTTCCAATTTCAAAACATGTATAAATTAACACCCAATTCGAAAGGCACTAAAATTACTCAATATTTTTTCAAAAATTTTTTTCTCATCAGTCATTATATAACTATCTCTTCCAAATATAGCTTTTTCCCCCAAGAATGTGTGCTAAAAGCATTTTTTTGTCGCAGAATAAAAAGAGTATATGCCCAATGAAGAACTTTTAGTAGAGAGCCAAGAACGTGGAGAGTGATAATAATTCATTACCTTGCTCGAAGGGATTGGACGGCCGGGATTATTCGCCATGATGGCACTCACAATGCCCACAATTCTTGCACTCTCATTCCCACTCCAAACAAAGTCGAAGCATGGGTGTCTGATGAAGAACATGTCCTCACATGGAGGGATTGGAGGCATGACTAGAAGCTCAGGATCAAACACATTCCTCAACATGGTCCTGGAGCAAAGGCAAGAGTCCCAAGTCGTCTTTATGCAGAACATGGTGAGGATGAAGAAGAGGGAAGAAAAGAGCTGGAGGAAAGTTGACCTCTTGCTCCTCCATGAGAGCCACATGTTCTTCTTCACAAGTGCCCAGAATTGCTGGTATAACAGTGGCAACCCCTTTTGCACCAAGTCCATTGACAACTTATTTTCTTTTGAGGGTGTCAATATGTAGAGGAAGGGGCTAACTTTTTTTGCTGTTCCAGTGACAGCAACTACTTAAAGCTGAGTTTCTTGAGAGGGTTTTCAAACTTTCAGGTTGATCTTCAACCTAGTAGAGTGTATGGAAGCTAATGGTTTTGATTCATTAAAACTGCTGATGTTGCCGTCTTGTTCAAAAACTGGTGGCCCAAACAAGGTTTACTTGTTCCTTGGAATGAAGCCACGGCTTTGAATGTGCACTGGTACCGCCAAGTGCCAATTCTGGCAGTTAAATGACCCATATACGCCACAGATAATATAGTTCTCATGTTTTACCAAAAGAAAGGATAGGACATAAATAGAATATAATCTAGGACAAGTTGAAGCTTTTCAGTAATTTGAGTTCAGGCCTCCAATTTGCATAAGATACCTTTCTTATTCATTAAGAGTAATTTAAGAGACGAATGTGTCTGGAGCTCACATAAAAAAAATCACATGTTATGGATGTGTTCTATCTTTTATTTTCTATTCATTTTTCCCCTCAAGAGCTTATTCTAAGTTCTTCGATGAAGCAGATAAAGAAAGAACCTATGCTTCTTATTTTGTTCGTGGTTTAGAAAAATCATGAAAGAAAAGTGACTTAGGATTGTTGACAACTTCGACAAATTATCCGCAATTAAAACATAACGGACGAATAGTAACCAATGAAAAATGTAAATAGCTAGACTGATAAAGGAACAGAAATTGTTTCTTGTTCGATGGAGATAATCAAGCTGATTTTCTGCCCAAATGTGAAACAAATATACTCCAAAAAAGCACATCTTTTTACAACAAAATAAATGCTAGGAAACTGCATTAAACTTTATTATATATTGTGAAGAATAATTCAATACATCGATAAAAGAAAGCTTTTGTAGAGCTATACGATCAAGCGACCAATTCCTAGCTGAAGCAACTTTATAGGATGCTGAACTTAAGAGTGCTGATTGTAGTTGTAGTACCCTATCGAAGAAGTAAACTTTTACAGGCACTCTGATAAAAATTACAGAAGAATATGTTATTGAGGATAGGCGGTAGTTATTTGATCGGAGTCCAGCACGATCCCATGAACTGGACCTGGGCGACCCAAGAAACTACGACGCATATTTGCTGCTGAAGTAGCCGGTAGTTGAACGGATGGAGGAATAGGCATTTCCGAAGAGTGTCCAGAAATACAAAGAGCACCAGAATCATCTTGCTGCCAATATACCTCAACCATGACGCCTCTAGAATTCTCAGCTGATTCCGTTCCAGGAATCCCCACAAATTGAGCTCCCACTGGGATCTGAACCAAATTGCAGTATGAGAACAAAAGCTTTGGTCAGGCTGAAGAACTTTTAGTCAGTTTTTTACAAGTCCTTCAGAACTTTAATAGACGACTGGCTAATACACAGACTTCAAGGACAAATGACATTTTGAAGTAACTTTACCAACGCTGTAGCCTATACTCTATATGATTTTCCTCGTATTTAGTTTCTCACCTGGACTGAGGTTCCAGATGTCAAAGTTAGTGTCGCCAAGCGTCGCTCAGCTGCGGCATTTTCTAGTTCTGCCTGCTTTGCAATATTCAGGAAAACTTCCTCAAGAGTCGTCAAACCAAGCTGGATATCTGCTACGCCAAACTCTCCCTGTTTATCTTGGAGCTCCGCAAAAAATTTCTGTTGAAAGCATATAAGCCGTGTTAGAAAAAGCGAAAAAGGATTATTATGAGCAAAACAATCTAGATATCTCCAAAGAGAAGTTCTTCACCAAAAACAATGTGAAAACTAGCATTTCAAAGATTGGCTGAATCTATACGGCAGTGATAGATCACTCCTTAAGATACAAAAGTTAAAAGTTTACACTTGAATGAATTTCAGTGCTCCCATGACAATCTTGAGCATTTAATTGTCATTTTCAACCCAAAAACATATATCGGGTGCAATTGGCAAATGATTTTCTTGACTAGGGGCAAGGAAAAGCTTGCCACTGACGGTGCTTCATAAGAAGGGCATTAACTTCCAACAGAGGAGCATTTCTACCTTTTCAGCGACAATACAATATCCATGCATATGTCGGATGAGAGAGAATTTTCAGCGACAATACAATATCCATGCATATGTCGGATGAGAGAGAATTTATAAGAACATCATTCCGCTAGACCAGGAAATGTAGCTGTCTACACCTCACAGAACTTGTAACAGCATCTCCAGCACTGTTTCCCCATTCTTTTCAATATTTAGAAAGATGGTTTTTGAAGAGCCTGAAAAGGATAGGAGTCAGCGATGGGATTAATTACCGTCAAAAGTGCTTCTCTATCATGGGGTATGACAAAAGTCAGAAAGGTCTTGTTCTCCTCTTTTGGTACAATATCCAGATGCTGTGAAGGAAAAGGAGAGTCAGAAATTGGCCCTAGAAAGAAGAGAAAGCTGCACCATAGAGAACAAAAAGCTGCCTTATCTGCTCACTCACAGTTTTGAAGAACCGTTTCACAGCCTCCTGATCAGCCGTCGAAACCACATCTCCTCCAGGAGGATTTGCAACATTGCTGGCAGCGAAGCTTACATTGGCAATAAAGCCTGTTCCGAAGCGAGATTTGAGCCTGATTGAGGTTCCAATGCAGCGTAGTCTTCCCTTGGCCATTATTCCTATACGGTCACTTAAAATATCAGCTTCTTCCATAGAGTGTGTCGTTAAGATGATTGCGCGTCCTTTCTTGGCATCCTCTATTATGTCCCAGACATGCCTCCTTGTAATTGGGTCCATGCCTGTTGTCTGCAGCAGAAAACAAAGTACCTTTCAGAATACTCCGCACACACAACATTTGTCACTAAGGAGAAAAGAAGATAGGACGTCATCCACGTACGGGTTCATCTAAAACCACTAATTTGGGGTCACCAATAAGAGCTATAGCAACACTTAAGCGACGTTTCATTCCTCCACTGTAGCTCCCAGCTCTCACTTTGCCTGCCTCTTTTAGTCTGACCTCTGCCAGTGACTTTTCAACCACCTGGGCAGAAAACTCAAATGGGATCATCAAATTAAACAAACAGGAAAATAATCTCTTAGTGTAGGATTAGAAGCAGATTCACAAGTTCCAATAACATAGAGGAAGTTACGAGCATGTACCGATTTGATTGAAGCAGGGGAGAGCCCTTTAATATTTGCGAAAAGGTGGAGATGCTCTTCACCAGTCAACAAGTCCCAGAGGATATCAAACTGCAATTGACAATAAACTTTTAAAACAGATGTGCATTTGTTTTATTCAAAAAAATTAACTGTAACTGCTTGGAGGGTAATTGCAACCCAGCCAAACGTACGAAGCAGAATTATACTCCTCTTCTGTTTGTAATTAGATGCAAAGGTGACAAAAATGGAGGAGAAAGGTTAACCTGAGGACACACTCCAATGATCTTTCTGATGTTTGACATTCCAACCGAATTTCCGATTGAGTAACCATACACCAAAGCTGTTTACACAGGACAGCAATATGACGTTATGCACCGCATTATTAATAAAAAAAAATTGTACTGCGCCAAAAAGAAAATAGCCAACTAAAAGCTATTACCATCTCCCCCTGTAACTGGAGTGATCCCTGTCAAACAATTTATTGTTGTAGTCTTTCCAGCGCCATTGGGTCCAAGAAGACAAAACAGCTGATCTTTAGCAAAGTTCACCCACAGCTCCTGCAGATAATTTAAAAGTAAGAGCGGTTACCCTATCGGAGCATGAATCAAGTTATACAGGACACTCGTGTCTAATGTTGCATCTGTCATCTGATAATTTCGTACTGAAATGGTACCTCGCGTAAGTTGATGAGCAATTATTATAGGAAAAAAGTGCAGATGACTGGAATTGCTTAGTTACCTTAATAGCATGGTATGTGGATGTCCTTTTGCATTTACAGCAACCAAGTTGAGTAGTCCCAGGATAAGTCTTCCCAAGGCCACGAATCTGCACTGCAACATTAGTGTCAACTAAGCCTTCCTTTGCTTGTGCTTTCACAATACTTTCCTCTTGGAGAACATCTTCGTCATCCGGAGTAACATGCTCCGATGGGGGAACTGAACCAATGCAACTACAAATGCCACCCTCTGTCAAGGCAGGAAAGACTACGTCATGAAAACATGTATAAGGAGGAAGCATGCCCTCATGTTCAGAAATGTCAATCTCTACCTTCCACTTTGCTTCCACCTTTCCCTGTCCAGTAGCCAGGATTTAAGAAATAAAATATTGGCTTCCTCACTCCAGATGCATTTGGGATTATATTATCAAAATAGATAGCCAAAATAAACCACACAAAGAAAGTTGCCACAAGCCATAAATAGATGTCGTTCTGTTAGACAAGAGTAGACAAAAAAGGTGTAAGATGACAAGAAAACAAAGAGAAAATGGCTCAGCAGAGGTTTGAATGACTATTTGTTAATGTAGAAACTTTCGAACTTCAGAGATACTACATACAATTGATATCACGCATTCTGTGTCGTTTGGGGCGCATTTCGCACGCCTACTCCAGCTAATTCCAGGATCGCCGGGGGTGGAAGTTGCTTGAGAGAGAAGGTTCAGAGCTTCGGCAAGGAGATTCGGTGGAAAGAGCGACCAGACGGCTCGAAAACCATTACCGAAGCTTTGACTGTAGGGAAACCCGAACACAGTGACAAGCTGCAGGAGCCAAAAGCAACGATTCTCAAAAGAAAAATCACCCTGAACACACTACCAAAATATCGGGTGGTCGGGATCACTTGCCTGAGTTAGAAAGCCGATAATAAATATGGAGAAACCCACAGTTGTGGATGAAGAGGCCTTGCTAATGAAGGCTGACAACATGAAGGCAAAGCCAATCTAGTAACAGAGAAGAACATGTCAAGATATAAGGCCATGTCCTTTCACTATGTCGCCTCAAATAAAATAATCCATTATAACATGGCATAAGAGGTATCGTACCATATTGAGTTGGAATAGGAAGAACAACAGGAACACAACAGGGAAGCTGTTATTCAAGAAAAAATCAAACTGAAACATCATCCCGAAGAGGACTATGAACAACGAAGAAAGGATCGTTATGATGCCCTCCCAAGTGAGCCATGAAAGCCAATAGGCAGTATCATAAAGGCCCATCACGGTCATCGACTGCAACAATATAAAAAAGTGAAGGTGAACGCTCTATATGTGCATAACGATGTTTCTGCAAGCCAGTAGTGTTCAAAGGCAATATACCTGGCGGAGTTTCAGCTCCCTTTCTGTGATCAAAGAACTGATTTGAAGTACAAAGCTAAACATGGCGACGGCAAGGAAGAAGGCTGGCCCCACGGTGGCGACTGCAGAGAAAATCTCAATTGCAGGGTGTGCAAATTCCTTCAGCCCAACAACCCAACTAAACTTTGAATCTGCAAAGTGAAATATTAGTAGGCACGACGGGTCGACAAAGGAACAGGTCCAATCTCATCGAGCATGCAGGAGCATTCAGTGAAGCAACACGAGGATGGGATACCTCCAGTAAGAGACCGCGCAATTTCCCGCTCAGCCGCAATCTGAAGAGGTATCTGAAACTTGAAAGTGGGATCCTCAAATTGACCTCGCTTCGTAACTGGAGTGGAGTTCGTTTGTATGCCGTACCGGATGACACTGGAATTCAATTCCGTGAAATGCAAAGCGCCAGGACACCGCATAGGATTACTGTACAACCACGCGTCCACTTCCTCGGCCGTTCCAAACGACAAAACCTTCAGACACACAGGACTCACAGTTCGTCAACTGATCGCGTAGCTTTATTGTACAAAAAAGACCCGAAGTCTCGATGTCAAAAACAAGTTCAAATTACCACCCAATTCGGGAGGCGCTCCCAACGCTTTCTAACCAAAAGCACCGTCATCATCCACGGCGAAATACAAACTACGCAAAGAACCTCTATGTACTACAGCCAAGCCATGTAAAATACGCAGGACAGTAGAATGCCGCCGCCGCCGTAATGCCGGCATAGTAGTAGTACACAATAAGAAAAGACCGAAAATCTATATAAAAATTTAAAAAAAAAGAAGAAGAAAAGAAAAACGACAAGCCCACCTTGCTCTCGGGAATGGGCCTGCCGGGGTTGTTGTTCCGAATGCCGGCCACGATGGCCGCGACGGCGCCGCTGGCGTTGCCGCTCCAGACGAAGTCGAGGCAGGGGGACCTGACGTAGAACTTGTCCTCGCAGGGCGGGATGGGCGGGGAGAGGAGGGGCTCCGGGTCGGGCACGCTCTTGTAGGAGGTGGAGTGGGCGAAGCGGGCGTCGATGGCCTCCTGGATGCAGAAGATGAGGAAGATGAAGAAGAAGGAGGAGAAGAGCTGGAGGAAGGTGGCCCGCTTGTTCCGCCACGACAGCAGCAGGTTCTTCCGGAACAGCGCCCCGTACTGCTGGACCAGCAGCGCCGCTCCGCTCCGCAACGCCATCGGAGAAAGTCGAATTTCCTCGCGGTTTGATGTTTGTTGTTCGGTTAGATCGGTTGTACCTGCCTGCCTGCCTGCCGGCGTGCTTATAACGGGAAATTCTCTTTTGGTGAGGGTGGGAGGCACGGCTGAAAATGGCGCGTCCTCTGGAGGGGAAGGAAAGCGACGGCCGAGTCGAAAAGGGGCCTGGGGTTGGCGGGGATTTACGGGTTGTGCCACTGGCTGGTCTGAATGTGAAAAAAATAGAGCAGACAAAGTCAACGAGAGGGAGATGTGATGTGATGTGGTGCGACGCGATGCGATGCGATGCTCTCGTGCGTCGTGCGGAGAGGACTTGTAGCCGTCGATCGCGATCGCTGGGAGCCTTCAAAGCGTCTTCTTCTTTGGATAAAAAATTGGTTAATTCAGAGGGACCGATTCGCTAGGTAGAATATGGTCCATCTTGAAAGATCTTTGAAATTCGACCATCTTCCTTTATTTTTTTTTTTCGGTGGAAGATTCCGTGTGCGTGCTGAAATTTCATCGCGTCTCGACATCTGCACCACGTATGTGCGATTATCGATGTTCGCTCTCTTTTGTTAGGGTTGAGAACTACATGTTGCATCGCGGTTGCAGGCTCTGTCCAATGCGCAACTCGATGATCAGTGGAGCCGACTCAAACTCGACATGTCGGATTGCAATTTCTAGAAGAAAAAAAAATGCGATCGTGGATTTATGTTCGACAAGGCAGGGATGATTTTCTTGGGGTCCTCCTAGGACGGAGGCCTGCCAATAGCTACCCGATTAAGGTCAAAGGAGGAATGGCCGTGACTTATTTGGTGCTCTAATACTTTGGGACATCCATAGTCATTAAAAGAAACCGAAATAAGTGCATTAAAAGTTTCAAAACCCGTCACAAAAGCGTAACCGAGCCCTAAAACTCTTAAAAAGTACAATTAAGTCATAAAATTCATCGCAAAAGTGTAATTTAGTCATAAATCTTTCAAAAAGTGCAATTAAATCATAAACTTGTCAAACTGGCCCAATCAAGTCCTTATGCTGATTGCATTTTATGAAAGTTTTAGAACTTGATTGCGTTTCGTGATAAGTTTTATGAGTCAATTATACTTTTCGAAAGTTTTATGACTCAATGGTATTAGGACTTTTAGCGCATTTACGAAAAAAAGAAAAAAGAAAAGTACGTTAGTAGGATCTACGCACAAAAAGAAAAACAACCAAGCGGAAGAAAAGAATCGATCTTTTTCCTCGCACGTTGCTGTCGAGAACGTTGATGGGGCTAGCGAGGGCAATTCGGTAATTGAAGGCGGAGATAACAAAGGGCAAACTTGTCAAAAATCTTGCAGGGATTGTTAATAAATGCAATCGGTAAAAAGTCAAACAAAACAAACCATAATCGTGCGGAGCTGGCGTGTGAGGAAACGTGACAGCGGGGGCCGCGCTACGGCGTCACATTTTCTTGCACCGCAAGCAAGTCATCCAATTAAAAAAAAAAAAAGGCAAGTCGTCCAATAATGTCGCGCCCTCCGATCTTTACGTTCCCGCCTGTCCCTGTCCCCGTCCCCGTCCCTCCGGTGTTTGAAAATCGGTTAAACTCTCCCCCACCGGTTCAATCAAACGGTTGAATTGTCATCATCCGTGGGGTAGCGTCGCCTCCTTTCGCACTCACCAACTACCGCTCTTTCCTTTCACCGTCGCTTTTGTATCTTTCTCTCGCCAAATCTTCGAACATCTTATTCATACCCGACTTAAAGTTTTCTCTTGATCGGGAAGTTTCTTTTTCTTCTTTTCTTTTTTTTTTTATCGATAAGTAGACCTGTCAAAATGGATCATAAACCTATTTCTTAATACATATATTTGTAAATGAGGTCATAAATGAGTATAAAAATAATATGAGTGTTAAATGGATCGTAAGTGAATTTACAACTTATTTAAATTCAACTCATTTGTCTTGCTCTTACTTAATCTCATGCTCGCTCGCTTTGCACTCTCATTTTTGTTTGGGTATGAGTTTTCATGAATTTAGTTAAATATGGAAGTATTTTAACAATATGGATCAGGTATGGGTCATTAAATTTGCATTTCATGAAAATTGATCAAAACGGATTAAATTGATCTATTTGGATAGGACCATTTTTTACCTGACCTTAATCGAACTCGATTCACTTGTCTGAGAGGTCTACCGATAAGTAAGTCAGATGGTTTCGCTCAGAACTGGGGGGGGGGGCGCGAACCGACCCATTTGCAACCCCACGGAAAACGTCCTTTAGCGATTCGCGTGACGGCTTTTTGATCCTTTACCCAAGTGATGCCAGTTCAAGTTTCTTTCCTGTTGAAAAGTGTTTTTTGCCCACGCGCTGCCAGCCAATCAGCTGAAAAGGTCTTAATTCTTGGCCTGGCTCTCCTTTGAAATGGGCAAGGGGAATTAACGACCGCACGAGGGAGACAAATTGCATGCTTTTCTTCTGTTTTGTGGGTTTGACGATCGAGAAAAGTACGAGAATACACACGAATTGGGGGAGGTTTAGTACGCGAATAATAACATTTCTCTTCCCTCGCCCTATTTCTCACTAGAAATTAAAGTAGTGTTTGATAATAACATAAAATTTCTGTTCTCGAAAATGAAATTTATTTGATAATGACCCAAAATTTCTATTCCCGCTGGTTGGGGAGCGGCGGTGGCGACGGACGACGGCGGGTGAATAGCTGTGGCAAAGGGTAACGATGGGTGGCGGCGGATGACCAGTGAGTGGCAATGGCAACGAGTAGTGGCGGGCAGCCGACGAGTAGCGGTGGCGGACGGCCAACAAGCCACGGGGGCAACAGGCGATAGTGGGGGGTGACCGGAGAGAGGCGGTGGCGGGTGGTCGGTGAGCGGCGACAGTGGATGGCCAGCCAGCGGCAACAGCAAGCGGTGGCAAACAGCCAGCGAAAGTTGGCAGTGGCAGCGTCGGTGGGCGGCGGCGTACGGCCGGTCAGTGAGCGGCGGCGGACGGCTGGCCGCGAGTGGGCGACAGTGGGTGACAAGGGTGATCAATAAAAGTAAATTGTTATATCTGTTTCCATTGCAGAAATAGAAAAGTAAAAAAATTTTGACTTTTTATTTCTGTTCCAAATTTTTTTTGGGCCAAAATTTGTTCCGGAAATAAAAAATGAAATTATTTTACCAAACGGATTTATATTCTAAACCTGTTTCGGAAACAAAAAATAAAAAAAATAAGAGAATAAAATGATTATCGTTCGTGCCCTTAGCTTTCAAACGAAACTGTTGCCAAGATGAACAGTCCACGTACGGCGCTTAACGATGCTAGGATAACAACGTTAATGACTATTCCACACGGTGTTAGGAATGGATGATTCAGGTCGTACAAGGAGCCAAGCTTGACAGGAGTTTGTTCCCACCATAAGAGTAGCTAAGATGAACAGTCCACGTACGGCACTTAACGATGCTAGGATAACAACGTTAATGACTATTCCGCACGGCGTTAGGAATGGATGATTCAGGTCGTACAAGGAGCCAAGCTTGAAAGTAGTTTGTTCCCACCATAAGAATATTACTCGTATATGGTCCACATGAATTCTTCATTTTTGCGGAATTGTCTATGCATTGACCCGCTTGTCTGTTCCAAGTTCCGCGTCGATCGGATACAGCGAAGGGTCGTCGACTTCGAATCGAGTTTTTTTCGTAGCTATTCAAGAAGCCAACATCTTGACCAAATATAGTTCAACAAAATCATTAATAAACTAGATGATATCACGTCATAGCAGTAGGTATTGAATCGCTGATGTAGGAGCATTTGGATTTAGAGCTGGGGTTTTCCGACATCATGGTGAGGTGGAATATGCGAAAGACATATGCTCCGGATATGACTATGAAAATCAGGAAGGGGCCAATGTAGATTTTGCCCAACATGTTGTTCAGGACGTGTATTTCCTTCTAGGAAGCGGAGTTACGAGTCATTGAGGACACAGTATGGAGAGAGTTTTTTGTTTTCTAAAGAATCGATTGGATCACTCTTGGAAAAGTCAATCTCTTAACAGACGTGACATTTTGTTGTTCAATTATTTAACGAGTGTATTACGTGAAGGCGGTGACTTAGACGGTAAAAGAGTTTACTTCTCTTTTTCTTGTCCTGGATTCGAGTCTTGTTGGGAGTATGCCAAGGGTGAAAATCCTGGATGCGCTCAGCTGATGTGAAGGGAGTGCACTCTTAAATCAACTAGGGAAGTGGATCGATTGAGGTGCGCAAAAACTAGTGTCTGTGAATGGATAGGATTACGCTTGTTTACGTGTATGTTTTAAGTGTGCGTTCAAACCATTTGACTATGGCTTCTAATGAATCCCCTTTGAACTGGAGATACGAGGAAACGGTCCGCTCGGTGCCTAGACGAACCAGGACACTAGGTGGGTGCACGAACAAGGAACGTGAGAAACTCTTATGACTTCGAGTGTTATACAAGCTCAAGAGGGCCAATAAATCCTAAAATTATTGTACGGATGGCAATTCAATTTTTTAAATTTTGCCTAATTTTTTACTTAACATTTGCTTGATATTCTAGTGTAGTTATTCCGGTCAATTTTCGCCGGAATCGGTAACGTAGCCATCCAGTCAATGCCGGCTGTCTTGCGTGGCATGTGTTGCCACATTAACGATTTCCGGTGAAAATTAGCCGGAAGGACAACATTGCAATTTCACACAAAAGTTTAGGATCGATTGCACAACTACCCTAGGATTGGAAAACACTTGAGGATAATAGTTTCAAGCGATTGCAATCTTCTCTTTGCTAATTATAGTGGAACCATTTTGTCAATCTCTCCCTATGGAATAGGCACACACCAATAAGTTGATTGAGAAGAGAATATGAAAATGATGGGATTTTTCAAAGTAAAATATAAAAAATTAAATAATTATGCACCAAACTATGATGATTACGCTGCAGTACGACTCTAATGTTAGTCGAAGGGAAATATACGGTTATTAACTAAAAGCGCGTTTGCATCATTGAGAAGTATTTTGCTATTATGTACAGTTGAACATTCCTACTAAGTTACGGCACGAGAAATTTCTCAAGAAACTACAAAATGGAAGGGAGAAAAAAAATATGTTTTGTCAAATGTCAAGTATGGTCACCAAAGGCAAACGGCTAAGCAATTGACCGCACTCTAATCTGACTTTCGCATTTGACCTCTAATTAAATATTGATCATTACCCTTTATTATTATTATTATTATTATT
The DNA here is from genome assembly GCA_031216405.1 of Syzygium malaccense. Lineage (NCBI taxonomy): Eukaryota > Viridiplantae > Streptophyta > Magnoliopsida > Myrtales > Myrtaceae > Syzygium > Syzygium malaccense. Next base: position 37,026,076 of record CM062263.1, on the reverse strand, counting down.
AATTTGACCTCTATTGTGTGGACTTTTGGCCAAGCAAATGAAATATCTATTCAAATTGATTTTGTGACCCAGAAATGTATTCCCGTTTGAATATTTGGGTATACCTCCATGTTCATACATCATCCACAGCGTTTATCCAACAGTTTAGTGTACACACTTGTCAAATGCGTTTATCCAGCAGTTTACTATAGACATGAGTAGATTTGTCAAATGGGTGGGTTGGATTGAAATGGTCTAACCCAAATAGATTTATTTCTATGCAATACAAATCTAGTGATCCATATTGCTAAAACATATCTATATTTAACTAAATCTAGAAAATCCATATCTATACCAAGGTGACAGTACGAAGTAAGCGAGTGCGAGATCGAGTGAAGGTGAAAGAAAAAGTCAAAGAAGTGAGTTGAGTCTAAATTGATTATGAACCCATTTAATACTCATATCATTGTGGATCTTACTGTTATAAATTCATTTATGATCAATTTATTGAATAAAACTAATCTATATAACAACTCAGCCCATTAAATATGTGTTAAGAAATAAATCTATTATTCATTTTGAGGAGTCGAGGCACGAGGTCGCTCATTCCATTTGAACACAACCAATGTCTTTGACTCAAAACTGCTTTCCTGGAAACTCCGTTCTCTTTCGCATGAGATCACACTCCTAAGATATACTTTTCTCTCGAACATCGTTGCATTGCATCTGCACCTGCATCTGATATTTGACCATCATTTTCTTAGGAATTAAGGAACAGTAGCTACTCACCAGGTTAATGGCTGCCTCACTATCTAATCTGGTCCTCCCAAAGTGACGAATGCCGAACGTGGCTGTTGCCCAATGCCTGAGCTCCACATGCACAACTTACTTGCCTTTCGTACTACACAAATCAATAATCCACTTTCCATCTTCCATTCAGTTGGCTTCTCAGCATGATGCTGTGTACTTCCATCATATTTTAACTTCAGCTTGTTACCGAAAACGACGGGTTTAATCTTCTGGCCGAAGAAAACGGTCAGAAAGTCAAATTGTTTTGGCCTTAGACCAGCAGAAGCGTTGATTGTTACTAAAGCGCGTGGAGTTCTGCAAATATCACCCAAGAGCGGAAGTTTGAGAGCGAGTCCGCTGGAATTTTACACGCAGTTTAATGGATTAGGTGGTGTGATCTTTGTTTTAAAATTGCACGTTCACACTCTAATCCTCATATGATCTCTTGATCTGGCTCTTCTGTCTAGATTACTGCTTTCTTGTGGGTTTTAGGGAACTAGTAGGTCCCTTCATGGTGCCTTGTAAGAAACCACAGGTTTTGCTAACTATATTCACAATCAACCTCATTGAATGGTACTATATAATTAAAATAAGTGTCTGCAGAAGGTGCACGTCATGGCTCAGATTAAGAAATCCCCCCATATCTTTTGCTGACCATCTTATTCAACATGGAAATTTTTAATTTGTTTACGGGGTTTATACGCGACATGTCAAAATATATCATAAATTCATTTCTTAATCCATATATCAGTAAATAGGTTATAAATGAATTAGTTGTATTTAGTAAATGGGCATAAGCATAATAAACGTGTTAAATGAGTCATAAATGAATTGTGAATTAGTTTGCAACTTTTTTAAATTCAATTTATCTCTCTCACCCACACTCAATCTCGCGCTCACTCACTCCCACTCTCATATCAGTTTGGGTATAAGTTTTCCTAGGTTTAATTAAATATCGAAGTGTTTTAGTAATACTGATCGGGTCGGGTTGGGTACGAGCGAGGTATGTGTCAGGTCGGGTATGGGTAATCAGATATGTATTATATGAAAATAGGTCAAAACGAGTTAAATAGATTTATTTTGGTCTGATCATTTTCGACTCGATCTAAAGTCGACCTAGCTCACTCATTTGACAGGTCTAATATATGGTCTCTATTCATCTATCTGCTTAGCTCTTTAGGTTGGAAATTTCACGTGTGGTTATTAATGTTCATATGGAAAAATATGTAATACACGTTTGTGAAAAGAAAAGTCCCCCCCGGGGTGTTTCTGAACACATTCGATTCAGACCGGGGAGGCAAGTCAAACAGCGCGTGAGACGGCAAAACAGACACTTCGCGAAGGGCAAATCCGGTACACCGCTCGAGGCAAGAACGGTCGCTTCAGTACCAAAACCGAAATTTAACGTTGTCGAGAGGGGCATATCCGACAAACGACGCCGGCGTCCCCTGTTGGGCGCTTTAGCTGACGTGATGCAAGCTATGAAGTGGGGTTGAACTTCAGGTCCTTTCAAGAGTCCCTCCAAAACTCGCGACTATATTAAATGCCAGAGACCCGCGAATGAAGACGTTGCCCGAAATCTTTCAAGAACAGCTCAAGAAGAAACACCCAGAATAGGAAAGAAAGAAAACAGAAAGGGACTCTGTTTTGCAGGTTGAGTTTGAAATTCCGTTACTCCTCGGGAAGGTTCAACGGTCGTGTTCGGTGTGGGATTCGATGGCGGAGCCGCCGCACGGTCCGGCCAGCTTCTGGACTCAGGCCAACGCTTTGCTTCGCAAGAACTTGACTTACCAGGTTCGCTATCTCCGAGCGCCTTTTCTCTATGGCCGGTTGTTTTTCAGCGTTGAGCGGCGGGAGGGCGCGTCGGTCTGGCTTTAGTGAGCCGTGATTAGGATCTTGAATGCATCATTTTGAGCCTTCTTGATAGTACTTTGATTAGTTTAGCTGGGACTGTGGTTGGGTGTATTTATCGTCGCACGCGGAACTGATTCTTGCAATTTCAAGTTTTGGTTTTGAGTTTGCGTCTCGATAAACTTGATTATTTGCCTTGTTGAGGGTTGCTGTCTCCGCTAATTTTACTATTTTTTTAGTTCAGTATCTCTCGTATTTGACCGTGCAGATAGTCTTGCACTATTATGAATCTATTGTGCCATCTAATGCTGGAATAAATTGATCTCCTCCTTTGTGGTACACAAATCGACTTTATCGTGTAAGTAATAATGATGCGCTTGCCATGTTTCTTCTCGCTTATACTTTAATGGGCTACTAGTATAGCAAGATCTAGGGCTGTATCAAATGGTGCTTGTTCTTCGACACTTTTATCTATTTTAACCCATGTCAATTCTTTCAGTGTTACTGACGAGTCAATGATGCGGCTTATAGAATCATTTGCGACCACGAGTCGGCTCAGATTCCACAAGCAAGCTTTAAGCTAGGATAAAGTAAAAATACAATGCAAAACCGGTGTCTGGCCTTCTTATCTTCAGTTTAGCCCCAGGGAATTTAATCTTTGCTAGTTGACCTTTTTCGGAATCCAGGGGCCAAGTCCTCTTTTACGTAGAAAGTATAGAGTTAATTTGAAGCCAATATGACACTCATAGCTATCAGTATAACTTCTTTATGGGCCCTGGTAAGACTAAACAGAACATATATCATGCTCTATTACAGTAAGGTCCAACAATTTCTACTAACGATGCATCTGCTGACATTGTTTATATTTTCCATTCGCAGAAACGGAATATCAAGACCAATATCCGGCTCATTTCTTTTCCATTTGTCCTCTGTTTACTCCTTGTTCTCATCCAAAGTTTGGTCAACCATGAACTGGACAAGGCTGACAATAAGTGTGGCTGTGAATGTATCGATACGAATGGAGATGGGCAGTGCGAGAAGGTGTGTGGGATTCAGTACTCCACCATTGATCAAGTGGACACCTGTTCTATACTAAATCCTCCCGAATGGCCTCCCCTATTACAAATACCGGCTCCACAATATCGTGCAGTGAAGACAGACTTTATACCAATTAATGACTTGCCCAATGATTCCTGCAGACGGACAGGGTCTTGTCCCGCAACCATACTCTTTACAGGAAATAATCAAACTCTTGGAGAAAGTATATTCACCGACTCCTCTATATGGTTTTCCCTTTCCTTTAAAATTAAGATGCTACCATTTGATAGTAAGACAGAAGTTTCTAAATTTTGACTTTGTTTTTAACTTTATGTTTTCAGTTTTGGTGGGGAATATGGTTCCAAATTCTTCTACTCTTTCTTCTTCGGACGTTTTAGGCAGCTTCGCCCAGAATGTCCTGGTAGGTTTTCCTTTCCTCTGTGTTTCATGTTATTCTGGGATCAGCAATTAACATATTTCTCTGCCCCTTACGTGCCTAATGTGGCTTCCGAAAATTTTCAGGGTACTGCTTCGTGGCCCAGCTTGTACAACTATCTTGAACCTGCTTTTTTCTCTGACGAACCCGTGTATGAGGTTCAACGTCAGTGCACAGGAAACTCTTCATTTTCTGTAGCTATTCAGGAATCCTCAATAACATTGCAACAGGGTAGGAAAATTCTTTCTTTAATTCTTTTTTGACATGTGTGAAATGCCTTATTTCTCTATAAATAGGATTGGTGCCAATTCTAGCGATTCTTAATTAAGGAAACAAAAATATGGATGTGCATCAATGAGACAAAGTTGCAGTCAGTGGAATTGACTCTGATTGCTAGGAATATACTTACTCCCAAGGCACCAAGAAGGGGGAATGGGAACTTGATCGGAAGCAAGAATGCTCACTTACGTGTGTGTCTAAGTGCTCTTTACTTTCTGGACAATGTTCTAGAAGAGATGATAATGAGTCCAATAGAAAACCTATCCTGCACTGGTTTGTCTACAAAGGCAAATAGAAAAAAATGTAAAAACGAGGAACACAAAGAGGAAGAAATCGAGATCCATCTAAGAGTGCTTTTTTAGCTTCACTTCACTTTGTTTATTGTGACATGGGAAACTCTGCATTCCTTCATAGAGAGTGCTAAGATTGTAGGTCTACGACCTTGACATGAATTAAGTAAGCATAGAGAGACAGTCTTGTGCAATACATCAATCCCCAGCTATGTTATCTAATATCTACCAACCAACTAGTTCCTAATCCCGAATGTACTTCAGGAAAGAGTAATAAACAACTTTATATGCAACCCATTAACCTAGCATCTTCTTTGACCAAAAAAGATTGCTCCTCTTATATTTCCCTGAAATCCAAATGCATGACTTGTTAGACTATATATTGCAGAGTAGTTTTCTATGAATCCATGCTATTGCTGAGAAGCTTAGTTGATGGGTAAATCAAATTAGACCAGATTATTAATAAGAAAAAATAATTTTTATCTAGAGAAAGCTTGGCGAAATTTAGGTTAATTGACTGCGCATCTTTTTACAAAATAAAGATAATAAGCAGTTTTTCCTCAAATAGTCTTGCTATCGGGACCAATTAAGTTTGTAATGTAAACGGTGCATAAGAATGGCTAAACCATCTAGCTGAAAAGGGAAGCCCTCGAATTGGTTTATCGTTATAGACTTATTCGTGGTCATTCCCATGATATCTATTCCTCCTCCCCCTCCAAAACCAAGGGAGAAAAAACCTTCACTTTGATAACGGTTTATCTTTTTGTTGTGCATTTAGATGTAAGTTGTGCCCAAGGTTTACGTCTGTGGAGAAACAGCTCCTCGGCAGTAAATGATGAGCTATACAAGGGCTATCGGAAAGGGAACCCAGAAAGGCAAATTAATGAGATACTCGCAGGTCTGGCTGCTGCTTTTTTTGCCGGCTTCATTTACTGATTCATCAATATGTACAAACAATTCTAACAACATTTTTTTCTCTCGCAGGGTATGATTTCCTTAATACAAATTCCAATAACTTCAATGTGAGCATATGGTATAACTCAACCTATAAGAATGATACAGGAAATGCTCCTGTATCATTGGTGCGTGTTGGACGATCTGTGAATCTGGTAATTCTTATTTCTTCCTTTCTTTTTGTTAATCATTTTCCTATATGTGATCTTGTATAGTTGTTCAGATAAACTAGGTGAAAGGAACAATCTTGGATAAACAAAAGAAAGAGCCATTTATTGTATATATGACAATTTTTTTTCTGTCAAGGAATCAATACATGCTTTTCTTGAATATTGTCCCATGTTCTAGCAGTGTGCCTCTGAGTCCAGTGGTTCTTCCATCTGGTGATTTTCAGATCCACCTTGCAATTTGTTTGAATAAAGCTCTGTTGACATACTGAAACCAGAAAGCCTGCTTGAACTTCCCTTTGAAATTGCCATGACTCTTGCATGTCATCTCCAGTACTTTATGAAATATGAGTACATAAAAGTGTTTGTCCTTGGGAAATATCCAAGGCATGAATTACAAGCATTAATTTATCCAGTTACCATCTCTTAAATAAAACTTTAGTTTAAGGTTGTTCTCATTTGAATCGAAATTCCAGTAAGGTTTTCTTTTCTCATTTAGAGATATTTGAAATTTATTATCTTCTATCATGTGCATAACCATTAACTTATTAGTTATCCTGGTATATGTCTTTCAGGCATCCAATGCTTACCTTCAGTTTTTGCTGGGGCCAGCGACAAAAATGCTGTTTGAGTTTGTCAAAGAGATGCCTAAACCTGGAACTGAATTGAGGCTGGACTTGTCTTCCCTTCTTGGCACACTTTTCTTTACGTGGGTTATCATTCAACTATTCCCTGTAAGTGGTTATGATAGTGTACACATAGTTTCAAATGGATGCTTTCTGTCTCTTTTTCAGCCTGACAAGTTGCAGTTTAACTTGTACGACTCTTTTAGTTAAGGGGTTTTTGAGCCATAACGTGGAGAAGGTGGTGTTAGACAGACTGAGCAGGGGGAAGAACTCGAGTGAAAGTTAACTCTTGTGATCATTTCTTTCTGCTGACTTATGTTTTGGAACTAGATATATGATTGTTCGTCACTCTGGTTCTGAGTCTGCTTCCCTTCCTGATGCAACCTTAATAATCTAGTGTTGTTTTATTTTTGTCCATAAATCCTATTACTAGACCCTCTTGTTATTCACAAGCTTTAGCCCCTTTTCTTGGTTCATTTTTCCTCCGATCATTACACATCTCTTAGCCTCCTTTTTCCTTCTTATGCTGCAGGTTGTCTTGACGGCTCTGGTTTATGAGAAACAGCAGAAGCTGAGGATTATGATGAAAATGCATGGGCTTGGTGATGGACCATATTGGTTGATTTCCTATGCTTATTTCCTTGCCATATCTTCAATCTACATGCTGTGCTTTGTGATTTTTGGCTCAGTCATCGGTAACAATCCATCTAGCTTCCTTTGTAGTTTCTTATTTTCTTGCAGTAATTCTTTTTTGGTCTACTCTTGCAGTTATTCTAATCAGTTGCAATTTTGCAGGTTTAAAATTTTTCACATTGAATGACTACAGTATCCAGTTTGTCTTTTATTTCATCTACATAAACTTGCAAATATCTCTGGCATTTCTGGTGGCGGCATTTTTCTCCAATGTGAAGACTGCTACAGGTTGGACAATGGTGAAATCGGTTTTATGTAGTTGGTATCTTTTCATTTACCTGATGATTCCAGCTTACATCACTGACAATTAGAAATGTGATGACTGCAGTGGTGGGTTATATATGTGTCTTTGGAACTGGTCTATTGGGAGGTTTCCTTTTCGAATTCTTCGTCCAAGATACATCTTTCCCAAGTAAGTAAAAGTTACCATGAAAAAAAGGGGCGATCTCTAATTAAAATTGCATGTGTTCTGGACCTTTTCGTGAGTATCATTTATTTCATGATTATTAAGACAATTTGTTAGTTGGATGGTTGATTTCTTAATCAACTCCATCATCCCTTCTCTTCGCAGAGTTCATTCTACTTCCATATATGTAAGAACTGCTTGTGCTTTTATTTTGCTGACCCCAGACCCCACACAAGTAGCATTTTCAGCCATATTTTACGTTGGCAGAGAGATTCCTCGTGTTGTGTGGGAAGTACAAGGTACCACCATCTTGCCTGTGGCGTGCTGCTTGTGTTGGTAGCAAACAGCAACAACTTAGTAGGCTTATCCCACCGAGTGGGATAGACTACGCAAATCTTTTTATGACATTGGCAGAGAGAGATTCCTCGTGTTGTGTGGGAAGTACAAGGTGCCACCATCTTGCCTGGGGCGTGCTGCTTGTGTTGGTAGCAAACAGCAACAACTTAGTAGGCTTATCCCACCGAGCGGGATAGACTACGCAAATCTTTTTATGACATTGTTTGATATTCTTTATTAAGTCTTATGTAAGGTCTAAGTACTGTCTTTTCCTACAATTGCGTCTTCTCACCAGAATATTTAAAGGCCGTCATTCCATGGGTTCAAACCTCCTCTAACGAGCTAAATTGAGAGACGCTTGGTGTTTGTAATAAAATGGAATTTCTACAACAGTTGAGAGTAGTCAATTTATCTTGATAAGCATAAATTTCTCCTCTATATTTTTGCACGAGAGTAATGTACCTTTTGTGGGAAGACCATGGTTGCTCCTAAGGGAAGGTGTTTAATCAGACATCTATTTGCACAATGTCTATTTAGAGCAAGAGAAGGAATAGTTGATGCTTGCATGATGTCATTTAACTTTCTCTATGCATCATGTCAAGTATTGCATTAGGGATTACTTTGCTGTATGAAAGTCTGCAGCCCATCTGAAGTCAGTGCTCTGATGCTTTTATTTTTGGCCACTTATTCTCTCTTTTCCTAATCAATTGTGTTAATCTTTTGCAGGAGGTTGGATTATTGTAATGGAATTATATCCTGGCTTCTCACTGTACCGCGGGTTGTATGAGTTTGCACAATATTCCTTCACAGGAGATTATATGGGGACTCATGGCATGCGGTGGGGTAATTTAAGTGATAGCGAAAATGGGATGAAAGAGGTTCTGATTATCATGGTTGTTGAGTGGTTGGTGGTGCTTTTCATAGCCTACTATATAGATCAAGTCACGTCATCTGTAAGTGGAAAAAGTCCTATGTTTCTCTTTGAAAGATTCCGAAAGAAGCATCCGTCTTCTTTCCGGAGACCTAGCTTGCAAAGGCAAGGATCTAAAGTCTTTGTTCAGATGGAGAAACCCGATGTCAGTCAGGAGGTAACTAGTGCATCTCCTTCAGTTGCTTTTTTGGTAGTGGAAATACTGCATATTGACTTTGCTTTCAAACATGGCCCCAAAAGGTTTGATAGATAGATAACCTTTACAATTTCATTGAAGCTTAGACAGCAAATAGTCTGGTTAGTCTGGTTATTTATCTCTATCACTGGACTTCATTTGTTTTTATCATCTTACATTTTACAGTCTTTACCCTACATACTATTTTTGACTGCTGATCATTGGCAGTTGAAGTGTTTCATCGATAACACAAAATTTTTCTACATAAAGTGAATAATCTATGCTGGATGTTCTCAAGTTCTCGCTGTGGTTGTTTTATTATTTAAGTTGACTTGACATTGTAAGATGATTGTTTTTCATTGCCTGAATTTTTCTAGAGGGAGAAGGTTGAGCAGTTGCTGCTAGAACCAAGCACAAATCACGCTATTGTCTGTGACAATCTTAAAAAGGTGTATCCAGGAAGGGATGGAAATCCTGAGAAATTTGCTGTTAGAGGGTTGTCTCTTGCTTTACCACCAGGGGAATGCTTTGGCATGCTTGGTCCAAATGGAGCAGGCAAAACCTCTTTCATCAGTATGGTAAGTGCAAATTTTATCTCTTTGGATAAATGAGACTCATGTTGGATTAACATTAACACTGGAGAATCTCAAGGGAGATTTCTTTTGTTGAGAAGAATGTTCAAATATCATTATATGTTAGTCCTTAAAAGTCAAGAGACATCATTCTATCTGTTAACAGATGATCGGCCTTACAAAACCAACCTCTGGAACAGCATATGTTCAGGGGCTCGATATACGGACTCATATGGATGGCATATATACCAGCATGGGTGTATGCCCCCAACATGAGTAAGCTGGCATTATGTTGTCTTCTCAAGAAATTTTACCCCTCCCTCCTTTTTGTCTTCTGATTTTGATTTATTGCATGAGTCCTGAATTTTCCTTTTTTTATTAATTAAGCCTGCTCTGGGAAACCTTAACGGGGAGGGAGCACCTGCTTTTCTATGGAAGACTAAAAAATCTCAAGGGTTCAGCATTGACACAAGTAAGCCTTTACTTTTCTTTCTTGTTCTTTTCTAATGTCTGTGATTCAATAGTTGAAGAACAATATATTTCCAAAGTTCAGCAAATTCTTTTACACCGTCGTGCAACGTCGTGTGAACTAGAATAAGTATAAACAATCTCTATGAGCTGGTTATGATTGTATTGCGTGTGAATGTGGAATTGTTTAACTATGCTCCACTTGTTAATCGTTCATTCACATTGCACTCTCATTTTGTTGATCTAGGCAGTGGAGGAATCTCTCAAGAGTGTCAACTTATTTTACGGCGGTGTTGCTGACAAACAAGCTGGAAAATACAGTGGAGGTATGAAGAGGAGGCTGAGTGTTGCCATTTCACTGATTGGAGATCCCAAAGTAAGTCTTAAGAGTGTATCTCAATTAGGAAGCACCAAAGACCCTTCAAGCTAACACTTTTGTGCCATTGATTTTTGCTCCAAATTTGGCAAGGTTGTTTACATGGATGAACCGAGTACGGGGTTGGATCCAGCTTCAAGAAACAGCTTATGGAATGTTGTGAAGCATGCAAAGCAAGACCGTGCTATTATTCTGACCAGTAAGTCTTGAGAACTCCCTCTTTTTACTCCTGGCTAAATATTCCATAGCTTTAGTATTCCTCCTTTGATGAAGGAATACCAATTCTATCTCACACCTGGAGGCTACGTCACTGAAGAACTTCTTTGCTTATTTTTAGCTCATTCAATGGAAGAGGCAGAAGTACTGTGTGATCGATTGGGAATATTTGTTGATGGAAGTTTGCAGTGTATAGGGAACCCGAAAGAGGTAAATAGTAGATAATATGATGTGCCATTGGACTGTTGACTGGATTTTTATTGTCATTTGAATATTTTCCCCTTGTTCCCTTTAGTGGCACTACAGAAAGATGTCATCTTTCCTTTCCTGATATAGATTCTTTCCTTTGTTTCAAATATCTTTGCACATCTACCGCCTTCCGAACCCCAAGAAATATCTGGGTTTTGTTCCTCTCTATCTAATATTTGTCTCACCTGCATTTGATTTGGGTTCCCAAAAAACGCGTTTTTAGTCTGCAAATTGTGTGCTATTACCCAGTTGGATAACTTTGAGGGATCTGTCATGACATTGTCGAGGAGGAACCTTCTGATGGCTAGTCAGCCTGCTTTGCATGAATACACCTGAATGTACATTTTTTACTTTTTATGACAGCTGAAGGCTAGATACGGAGGTTCTTATGTGTTCACGATGACAACATCATCCACTTACGAGGTAGAAGTGGAGAACATGGTGCAGCGTCTCTCTCCAGGTGCTAAAAGAATATATCAAATATCTGGAACTCAGAAGTTTGAACTGCCAAAGCATGAGGTCAGGATCGCGGATGTATTCCAAGCGGTTGAGAATGCAAAGAGCAGGTTCACCGTTCATGCTTGGGGATTAGCAGACACAACCTTGGAGGATGTCTTCATTAAGGTTGCTCGTGGCGCACAGGCATTCAACGTGCTGTCGTGATTGTTAGAAATATAATATTCTGACCTGATCCAGAATGTCATACAGAATTTTCTTGTCCCTTTTCGTCATTTGTAGCTACAGTCCAATCATTTCTCTACAACTACAATATGCACCATCTCGCCAGGATACTTCTCAACTCGCATACAGATTAGCTTGCATTTAGACAGTTTCCTCTTTCCGTATTTGTATCAATTAGTCTTTCTTTTGTATAATTGTTACCTCCCTAATGAAAGAAATGTTTCTGTTGTATTTACTTAGTACAAGTCCAATGCCATCGATGTTTTGAAGTCCTAAATGAAATATCATTAATTTGCGCCTAATTTTTTTGTTCTTAGCACCGAGCTTTACCAGAAGATTGATCATGGACTGTGCTTTTAGATCAACATTATCGAGGGAATTTGAGTTTTCAACCGATATAAAGTTAGAAAAATTTCCAAGAATTCTTTGCCATCATAAGCTACAGTAATCCATTCAAGACCGAACAAAAAGAATTAGCTAATTTTGGGTCATCGCAACCAAGAAAAGACACAGAAGCCAGTAATTGCAACACATTCATTGTCCACATTTTTCAAAGCTACAGGTATTTTTATAGCACAACAATTCCAAGAAGTCGCAATTTAAATGGTCATGACTGCACTCTGAGCTGCAATGGCAAGGCTAGTTCTTATATTGTGTTTCTAGTGGAGTTAATGTTAGCCTTTCAAGCCTGTGAAGCAAGCAAGGAAGCTGGAGTTCATGAACTGAAAAGAGGGAATTTTCTGTAAAACAAACTATGGAGGCATTGCTTCAAGGTTTTATTGACTGCACGAATACCACGCTGCCTTTCATCAACAAGGGCTCGACTTATAAAACCCAAGAAGCACACATATATATTCACGTAGTTGAAAATCTTGGACGAATATTCTGGATGTAGATTTCCTTTAGTTTCCCTTCTTGCTTCACTTCCACCGACTCAATGACCCATCCTGACCGAGTCAAAGTCCAACACAAAGTCCATGTGGACATTCTAGTCTGAGAACAGAGACTCCAATCCTTAGGAAAAATTCCAAATAAGTATATGAAGTACCCTCATTTTCTCAAATAAAAGCCCGAAATGGACTTTATGTCAAATAAAAACTTGAAGTGCCCTTATTTTCTCAAATAAGGGCCCAAAGTGGATTTTATGCCAAATAAAGGCTTGAAATGACTATTTCTATTTCAAATAAGGGCTTAACTTTTTGAATGGTGAGGACATTTGCGTTTTTTAATTTTTTTTGAATTTTTTTCCTTTCTTTTTTTTTTCCTTTTTCCTTTCTTCTTTTTTCTTTTTCTGGTTTCTCTGTGGCCTCGTCGGCAACAGGCGAGGGTCGCTTCGCCAGCTATCGACGAGGGATGGCCTCGCTAGTTCTTGGCAAGGCCAGTCTCGCCTCGGCGAGGCGACCCTCGCCTTGGGCGAGTCGCCCTTGAAAGCCACAAGCAAGGGCGGCCTCGCCTAGGCAATGGGTGGCGTTGCCTTGCCGAGGCAAGACTGGCCTCACCCTAATCCGGCGAGGCCATCCCTCGCCGACAGCTAGAGAGGCTGGCCTTGCCCATGGCCGGCAAGGGCGGCCTCGCCCAGGGCAAGGGTTGCCTCGCCCAGGCAAGGCTATTCCTCGCATGTTGCCGGCAAGGGCCAGGGTGGCCCTCGCCCAGCCCTTCTCGGGCTTCGCTGGTGGCTGGGCAAGTCACCGGCGAAACAAAGAAAAGATTAGAAAAGGAAAAAAAGAAAAGAAAAGGAAAAAAAAGAAAGGAAAGGAAAACGAAAATATTAAAATTACTTTTGGACAAAAATGCCCTTGACCTTGCCAGTCGCTGGCTGAAATATTTCGCCGTCCGATGACCAGCGAAGTCAGGTCCTTATTTGAGATTGACATGCTACTTCATGTCCTTATTTAACATAAAGTCCACTTGAAACGCTTATTTAAGAAAATGATGAAATTTCAAGTCCTTATTTGGAATTTTCCCCCATTCTTATACGGAATGTGTTTCAACAAACTTGTATTCATCCAAGGCCGATTAACCATTATTAATCGTGGCTTCAACACAAAGAATTCCCTTATTTTTCATCATTCTTTATTTGGATCGGGTTTCGTACGATGGGGTCAAATTGGAGACATATTTTAACAAGTTGGAATAGGAAGAACAGCAGGAACACAACAGTGAAGCAGTTATACAAGAAAAAATCAAACTGAAACATCATCCCCAAGAGGAGTATGAACAATGAAGAAAGAATGGTTATAATGCCCTCCCATGGGAGCCATGAAAGCCAATACGCAGTATCATAGAGGCCCATCAAGGTTATCGTCTGCAACAAACAAATAAATAAAAAGTGAAGGTGAACGCTCTATAGGTGCAAAACAATGTTAAGATTCAGTAAGCCATTCGTGTTCAAAGGCAATACCTGGCGGAATTTCAGCTCCTTTCCTCTGATCAAAGAAGGAGGTTGGCCCTACAGTGGCAACTGCAGAGAAGAGCTCAACTGCCGGGGGTGCAAATTCCTTCCGCCCAACAGCCCATCTAACGTATGAATTTGCAAAGTGAAATATCGGGAGGCATAACGGGTCAACAAAGGACATTTCCAATCTCTCCAAGCATAGAAGACCATTCAGTAAAGCAACATGAGGATTAGATACCTCCAATAACAGACCGCGCAATTTCCCACTCAGCTGCTATCTGAAGTGGTATCTGAATCTTAAAAGTGGGATCCTCAAAGATACCTCGCTTGATAAGTGGAAATGGAGTTAGTTTGTACGCCATACCGGATGATGCTGGTGTTCATTTCCGTGAAATGCAAAGCTCCGGAACACCGCATAGGATTACTATACAACCACGCGTCCACTTCCCCGGTCGTTCCAAATGATAGAACCTTCAGACACAGAACTCACAGTTTATCTTCTGATCATACAGCATTTGTACAGAAAATCGAAGTTCCAATTTCAAAACAAGTATAAATTATCTCCTAATTCGGAAGGCACTAATATTACTCAATATTTTTTTCAAAAACAATGTTCTCATAGTCATTACATAACTATGTCTTCCGAAATTAGTTTTTCCACCAAGAATTTATGCTAAAAGCATTTGTTTGTCGTGGAATAAAAAGAGTATATGCCCAATGAAGAACTTTTAGCAGTGCGCCAAGATCATGGGGAGTGATAATAATTCATTACCTTGCTTGAAGGGATTGGACGGCCGGGATTATTCGCGATGATGGCACTCAGAATGCCCACAATTCTTGCACTCTCATTCCCACTCCAAACAAAGTCAGAAGCATGGGTATCTGATAAAGAACTTGTCCTCACATGGAGGGACTGGAGGCATGACCAGAAGCTAAGGATCAACCACATTCCTCAACATGGTCCTGGAGCGAAGGCAAGAGTCCCAAGTTTTCTTTATGCAGAGCATGGTGAGGATGAAGAAGAGGGAAGAAAAGAGCTGGAGGAAAGTTAACCGCTTACTCCTCCATGAGAGCCACTTGTTCTTCTTCACAAGTGCCCAGAATTGCTGGTAAAACGGTGGCAACCCCGTTTGCGCTAAGTCCATTGACGACTTTTCTTTTGTTAACCCTGGAAAATTTATAATGGATAAATGCATTGGAATTTCTAAAATTGTCACAGAACTGCAATTGAATTCTAAAACTTTTAAAAAGTGCAATGAAGTTCTAAGACTTGTCACGAAAGTGCAATCAAGTCTTCAAACTTTTAAAACTGCAATCAACGGAAGGACTGTTTGTACCAATTTGAGAAGTCTTGGGACTTGATTATACTTTCGTGACAAGTTCAGGACTTAACTGCACTTTTTGAAAGTTTTTGGATTCAATTATACTTTGGTAACAAGTTTTAGAACTTCCAATGCACTTATCCAATTTATAATTGCATTTGTGATTGTTACTGGTGGAAGAGAGTACATATGTGTGATGGAATTTATTTACTTCAAGAAGAGAAGGTGGCATGGAGGTTTACTTGTGCATTGGAATGAAGCCATGGTTTTGAATATGCACTGGTACTGCCAAGCGCCAATTCTGGCAGTTGAATGACCCATATACCCTGCAGATAATGTAGTTCTCATGTTTTTCCAGAAGAAACGATAGGACATAAACAGAATATTATCTAAGACAAGTTGAAGCTTCTCAGTAATTAGGGTTAGCCCCTTCTTATATCTTGGTGGCACATCAACTGGAGTAGCCAAATTTTTGGTTCAGTGGCAGGCTTTTGAGTTCAGAACTCCAAATTTGCATAAGATAAGACTTATTCATTAACAGAAATTTAAAAGACCAATGTATTTAGAGCTCACAAAAAGTCACGTCTTATGAATGCGTTTTATCTTTTCTTTTCTTTTCATTTTTCCCGTCAATAGCTTACTCTGAGTTCTTCGATGTAGAAGATAAAGAAAGAACCTATGCTTCTTATTTCGTTCATGGTTTAGAAAATTCGTGAGAGAAACATAAGTTAGGATTGTTGACAGCTTCAAAGTTGGACAAATTAGTCGCAATTAAAAATTAACAGACAAATCGTAACTAAAGAAAAATCTATATAGCTAGATTGATAAAGGAACAAAAATTGTTTCTTGTTCGATGAAGATAATTCAGCTGATTTTCTGACTATATTTGAACCAAATATGTTCCGAAACAGCACATCCTTTTACAACAAAATAAATGTTCAGAAACTGCATTGAACTTTACTATATCTTGTAGAGAATAATTCAATACATTGATCAAGAAACCCTTTGTAAAGCTGTACGATCAAGTGGCTAATTCCTTGCTGAAGCAACTTTATAGGATGCTGAACTTAACAGTGCTGATTGTAGTTGTAGTACCCTATCGATGAAGTAAACTTCTACGGGCACTCTGATAAAATTTGCAGAAGAATATGTTATTGAGAATAGGCGGTAGTTATTTGATCGGAGTCCAGAACGATCCCGTGAGCTGGACCCAAGAAACTACAACGGGTATTTGCTGCTGAAGTAGCGGGTAGTTGAACGGATGGAGGAATAGGCATTTCCGAAGAGTGTCCAGAAATACAAAGAGCACCAGAATCATCTTGCTGCCAATATACCTCAACCATGACGCCTCTAGAATTCTCAGCTGATTGCGTTCCAGAAATCCCCACAAATCGAGCTCCCACTGGGATCTGAACCAAATTGCAGTATTAGAACAAAAGCTTTTGTCAGGCTGATGAACTTAAAGTCAGTTTTTTACGAGTCGTTCATAACTTTAGTACGCTAATACAGTCTTCAAGGACAAATGACATTTAAAGTAACTTTACCAACGCTGTAGCCTATACTCTAGGACTTTTCTCATATTTAGTTTCTCACCTGGACTGAGGTTCCAGATGTCAAAGTTAGTGTCACCAAGCGTCCTTCAGTTGCAGCATTTTCTAGCTCTGCCTGCTTTGCAATATTCAGAAAAACTTCCTCAAGAGTCGTCAAACCAAGCTGGATATCTGCTATGCCAAACTCTTCCTGTTTATCTTGGAGCTCTGCAAAAAATTTCTGTTGAAAGCATATAAGCTGTGTTAGGAAAAGCGAAAAATGAGTCTTACGAGGAAAACAATTCAGATAATCTCCATACAGACGTTCTTCATGTAAAGTGATGTGAAAAACTATCATTTCAAAGTTTGGTTCAATCTATACGGCAGTGATAGATTACTCCTTAATCTACGAAAGTTAACACTTGAATAAATTTTAGTGCTCCCATGACAATCTTGAGCATTTAATTGTCATTTTCAACCCAAAAACATGTATCGGGTGCAATTAGCAAACAATTCTCTTGACTAAGGACAAGGAAAATCTCGCCACTGACAGTGCTTATAAGAAGGGTGTTAACATCCAACAGAGGAGCATTTCTAACTTTTCGGCGACAATACAATATCCATGCATAAGTCAAATTAGATAGAAGTTACAAGAACATCATCCTGCTAGACCAAATAATATAGCTGTCTACAGCTCACAGAACTTGTAACAGCATCTCCATCACTGTTTCCCAATTCTTTTCAACATTTAAAAAGGCAAAAGAGCCTGAAAAGGATAGGAGTCAGCGATGGGATTAATTACCGTCAAAAGTGCTTCTCTATCATGGGGTATAACAAAAGTCAGAAAGGTCTTGTTCTCCTCTTTTGGTACAATATCCAGATGCTGTGAAGGAAAAGGAGAGCCAGAAATTGGCACCAGATGAAGAGAAAGCTGCACTACAAAGAACAAAAAGCTGCCCTGTCTGCGCACTCACAGTTTTGAAGAATTGTTTCACAGCCTCCTGATCAGTCTTCAAAACCACATCTCCTCCAGGAGGACTTGCACCATTGCTGGCAGTGAAGCTCACATTGGCAATAAAGCCTGTTCCGAAGCGAGATTTGAGCCTGATTGAGGTTCCAATGCAGCAAAGTCTTCCCTTGGCCATTACTCCTATACGGTCACTTAAAATATCAGCTTCTTCCATTGAGTGTGTCGTTAAGATGATAGCGCGTCCTTTCTTGGCAGCCTCTATTATGTCCCAGACATGCCTCCTTGTAACTGGGTCCATGCCTGTTGTCTGCAGCAGAAAATAAAGTACCTTTCAGAATACTCCACACACACACAACATTTGTCCATTAAGGAGGAAAGAAGATAAGACGTCATCCACGTACGGGTTCATCTAAAACCACTAATTTGGGTTCACCAATAAGGGCTATAGCAACACTTAAGCGACGTTTCATTCCTCCACTGTAGCTCCCAGCTCTCACTTTGCCTCCTTCTGTTAGTCTGACCTCTGCCAGTGACTTTTCAACCACCTGAGCAGAAAAGTCAAAAGTGTTCCTCAAATTAAACAAACAGTAAAAAGTTTCTCTTAGTGTAGGATTAGAAGCAGATTCACAAAGTTCCAAAAACGTAGAGGAAGTAAGGAGCATGTACCGATTTGATTGAAGCAGGGGCGAGCCCTTTAATATTTGTGAAAAGGTAGAGATGCTCTTCACCAGTCAACAAGTCCCAAAGGGTATCAAACTGCAATTGACAATAGATTTTAGGACAGCTGTTCATTCTTTTTTTACAAATAATTAACTATAACTGCTTGGAGGATAATTGCAATACAGCCAAACCTACGTAGCAGAATTATGCTCCTCTGCTGTTTGTACTTAGATGCAAAGGTGATAAAAATGGAGGTGAAAGGTTAACCTGAGAACAAACTCCGATAGTTTTTCTGATGTTTGACATGTCAATCGAATTTCTGATAGAGTAACCATACACCAATGCTGTTAACACAAGACAGCAATATGACATTATGCACCGCATTATTGATACAAAAGTTTTGTACTACGCCAAAAAGAAAATAGCCAACTAAAAGCTATTACCATCTCCCCCTGTAACTGGGGTGATTCCTGTCAAACAATTTATTGCTGTAGTCTTTCCAGCACCATTGGGTCCAAGAAGACAAAACAGCTGATCTTTAGCAATGTTCACCCACAGCTCCTACAGATAATTTAAAAGTAACAGCGGTTACTCTATCCAAGCATAAATCAAGTCATACAGGATACTCGTGTCTAGTGTTGCATCTGTCATCTGATAATTTCGTACTGAAATGGTACCTCACATAAGTTGATGAGCAATTATTAGAGGAAAAAAGTGCAGATAACCGGAATTGCTTAGTTACCTTAATAGCATGGTATGTGGATTTCCTTTTGCATTTACAGCAACCAAGTCGAGTGGTCCCAGGATAAGTCTTCCCAAGGCCACGAATCTGTACTGCAACATTAGGATCAACTAAGCCTTCTTTTGTTTGTGCTTTCACAATACTTTGCTCTTGGAGAACATCTTCGTCATCCGGAGTAACATGCCCCAATGGGGGAACTGAACCAATGCAACTACAAATGCCACTCTCTGTCAAGACAGGAAAGACTACCTCATGAAAACATGTAGAAGGAGGAAGCATGCCCTCACATCAGAAATTTCAAACTCTACCTTCCACTTTGCCTCCACCCTTCCCCGTCCAGTAGCCAGGATTTAAGAAATAAAACATTGGCTTCCTCACTCCAGATGCATTTCGGATTACATTATCAAAATAGATAGCTAAAATAAACCACACAAAGAAAGTTGCCACAAGCCATATATAGATGTCGTTCTGTTAGACAAGAGTAGAAAAAAAAAGGTGAATGTACCTTAGTATGATGTAAGAAGACAACAAAACAAAGCGAAAACGGCTCAGCAGGGATTTGAATGACTAGTTGTTAATGTAGAAACTTTTGAACTTTGGAGATACTACATACAATTGATATCACGCATTCTGTGTCCTTTGGTGCGCACTTCGCACGCCTACTCCAGCTAATTCCAGGATCATCGGGGGTGGAAGTTGCTTGAGAGAGCAGCTTCAGAGCTTCAGCAAGGAGATTTGGTGGAAAGAGTGACCAGATGGCTTGGTAACGATTACTGAAGATTTGACTGTAGGGAAATCCATACACCGTGACAAGCTGCAAGAGCCAAAAGCAAAGATTCTCAAAATAAATATCACTCTGAATGCATTACCAAAATATCGGGAAGTCAGGATAACTTGCCTGAGTTAGAAAGCCAATAATAAATATGGAGAAACCCACAGTAGTGGATGAAGAGGCCTTGCTAATGAAGGCTGACAACATGAAGGCAAAGCCAATCTAGTAACAGAGAAGAACATGTCAAGATATAAGGCCATGTCCTTTCACTATGCCACCTCAAATAAAATAATCCATTGTAACATGGCATTAGAGGTATCATACCATATTGAGTTGGAATAGGAAGAACAACAGGAACACGACAGGGAAGCTGTTATTCAAGAAAAAATCGAACTGAAACATCATCCCGAAGAGGACTATGAACAATGAAGAAAGGATCGTTATGATGCCCTCCCAAGTGAGCCATGAAAGCCAATAGGCAGTATCATAAAGGCCCATCACAGTCATCGCCTGCAAAAATATAAAAATGTGAAGGTGAACGCTTTATTGGTGCATAACAATGTTTCTGTAAGCCAGCAGTGTTCAAAGGCAAGATGCCTGGCGGAGTTTCAGCTCCTTTTCTGTGATCAAAGAACCGATTTGAAGTACAAAGCTAAACATGGCGACTGCAAGGAAGAAGGCTGGCCCGACAGTGGCAACTGCAGACAAAATTTCAACTGCAGGGTGTGCAAATTCCTTGAGCCCAACAACCCAACTGAACTTTGAATCTGCAAAGTGAAATATTACGTGGTATGACAGGTTGACAAAGGAACAGGTCCAATCTCATCGAGCATACAGGACCATTCAGGGAAGCAACATGAGGATGGGATACCTCCTATAAGAGACCGCGCAATTTCCCGCTCAGCCGCAATCTGAAGAGGTATCTGAAACTTGAAAGTGGGATCCTCATATTGACCTCGCTTCATAACTGGAGTGGAGTTAGTTTGTATGCCATACCGGATGACACTGGAATTCATTTCCGTGAAATGCAAAGCTCCAGGACACCGCATAGGATTACTGTACAACCACGCGTCCACTTCCTCAGTCGTTCCAAATGACAAAACCTTCAGACACACAGAGCTCACAGAGCATCAACTGATCGCATAGGTTTTTGTACAAAAAAACCCAAAGTCTCAATGTCAAAACAAGTTCAAATTACCACCCAACCTAATTCGGGAGGCACTAACATTTCTCATCATTTTTTCCAAAACTCTATTGAAGTCCTGCTTCGGCAGATTACCCAAGCAGAAACCTGGAGTTGCACTCCTATTGCTTTCTAACCAAAAAGCACTTTCATCATCTACAGTGAAATACAAACTACGCAAAGGCCTCTACGTACTACAGCCAAGCCATGTAAAATGTTCTGCAATTTTTCATTGACACGCAGGACAGTAGACTGCCTCCTCCGCAATGTCAACATAAATTGCACCGAAAATCTTAAGAGCCACAAAATGGCACATACACAGACACACCCACCTTACTCTCAGGAATGGGCCTGCCGGGGTTATTGTTCCTTATGCCGTCCACGATCCTCGCGACCGCGCCGCTGGCGTTGCCGCTCCAGACGAAGTCGAAGCAGGGGGACCTGACGTAGAACTTGTCCTCGCAGGGCGGGATGGGCGGGGACACCAGGGGCTCCGGGTCGGCCACGCCCTCGAAGGCGGCGGACCGGGCGATGCGGGCGTGGGTGGCCTTCTCGACGCAGAAGATGAGGAAGATGAAGAAGGAGGAGGAGAAGAGGTGGAGGAAGGTGGCGCGCCTGTTCCGCCACGACAGCAGCAGGTTCTTCCTGAGCAGGGCCCTGTACTGCTGGAGCAGCAGCGGAGCTCCGCTCTGCAACTCCATGGAAGAAGAAGAAGAAGAAGAAGAAGAAGAAAATCTCGAGCCCTCGATCGATGTCGAGTTGATCTGCTGTTTAGATCGAAGCCGAAGTCGAGAGCTTTTTTCTGCTCTGGGTTTTTTCGAGCTCTCTCCGACAGAGCGAGGGTGCGTGCGTGCGTGCGTGCGTGTATACTGTTTGTAACGGCCGAAAATGGCGCGTTTTGGAAACGGACGGCCGAGTCGAAAAGGGGTCTAGAGTTGTGGGAATTTACGGATTTTGCCACGAAAAACTCTAAACCGATACACCGGTGATAAATTTAACCCAAATTAATCTTTTAACCATTAAAAATCTCGAAATGACACATTTACGATAAATTTACCTTCTAATAAATTAGATTAATATCATGAAAAATTACAAAGTGGTACACTTGTGACAAACTGAGGAAAAAACCTCGAATTGGTATATCTGTTAATTATCATGTGCCATCGAACTTAGAAATTTGACGGTAAAATTTAGCAGAAATTAACGGAGGGTAAAATTGTCACGGGTATATCAGTTTGGGACTTTTTATGATCAAAAAATTAATTTGGAATAAATTTATCATATGCGTATTAATTTGAGTTTTTTTTATGGTATTAACCCATGTAATAAAGCAGACCAAGACTTGTAGCCGTTGATCGTAGGTTGGTTGGGATGTGAACTTATGAAACTTCCGAGCATCTTCTTCTTGCATAAAACTGGTAATATAAAGGACTGATTAACTTAATAGAATGGTTTTATCTTGAAAAGCTTTGAAAGCTTCGAGCCTATTAATGTTCAAGATAACTACAATGGAAATGGGAAGTCATAGGTTGGCCAATCAAAACGAAACAAACCTAATCCCCGCTTGATCTTTCCTTTTTATGGCAGATTTCGTGCAGCTGAAATTGCATCGGCATCTTCGTATCCATCTCTCCTGCTAAATTATTTATATCATTGATTGTCTGACCCTACTGGGTTAAGAATCATATGTTACTTGCTAACTCAACGTAGTTCACAGCTGAAGGATCGGTCGGGTTGATTAACACCTAACACATCAGATCGTGTCTTCACAAGATTTGATCGCGATTAATTACTCGACAGTGCGAAGGCAACTTTCTTAGGGATCATTCTTAGTTTAGAGGCCTGTCGACAAGAGTGATTGCCGTGGCTTATTTGGTGCTCTAAAACTCCGGGACATCCAAAATTAAAAAAAAAAAACAAAAAATTGATAAGGATTTACAAAAACAAGTGGAAGATAAAAATTTCAATTTGCCATGCGCGGTCGCTGTGGGGCATGTGATTTTTGGTTTGGGGGGGGGGGTCCAAAGGCTAATTTGGTAATTGAAGGCAAAGAGGGTAAAGGGCAAAGCTGTCAAAAGGCAAAGGCCATTAAATATTCAAGAATCTGCAGGATTGTTAATTTCTATCAGTCAGGAAGTCGAACAAAATCGGATAGATGATGAAAGCTGACGCGGCGAAAGTCGTCCGATCATGTCTCGTCCTTCGATCCTTTCCTCGAGCTTTTTTGTCCTCGTCGCTTCGGTTGGAAAATCGGTTTGAACTCTCCGGACCGCTCGATCAACGGTCGAATTGTCATCTAGTGCTCCCGTGACAATTGTTTGCTAGCCCTACAGCATTGTCCTCCTCGTTTTTCGCTTCCACATGTCCCCATCTCGCGTGCCGCGAAAGTTTCGAAATTTTAAACGGTAACCACCAACTAGAATTTGAAAATTCCCCCGCCCCCCACCGCCGCCAACATCCCTCTCTCGACCTGTCTCGACGGCTACCTTTTGCGCACCCGCGAGCGAGAGAGATGGATCGAGATCTGCTGAGGTTAATACACTCCGCGAAACACCCGAGCCAATTCAAGCAGATCCATGCTCTGGTCGTCACTGCGTTCCCTTCGCTCGCGTCGATTCTGGTCGGGAGGCTGTCGAGCGTGCCTATGGTGGACTATGCCCGGAAAGTGTTTGATCGAATTCCCCAACCAGATGAGAACTTGTCTAACTCGCTGATTTCGATGTACACTCGGCTTTCTTTGCACGAAGAAGCCGTGGAAGCATTCAGATCGATGATGCGGAGCGGTGTTTGCGTAGACTCCTACACGGTTCCGCCTATTGTCAAGTCTTGTTTATCGTTGGCGGACTTTGATTTAGGAAAGCAAGTGCATTGTTTGGCGATTAGTTGTGGATTAGACGCGGATGCCTTTGTCCAAACTGCCCTGATGAACTTCTATTCCAGGAGTGGTGAATTAGCTTCCGCTGAGAAAATCTTCGAAAAGATGGATACGAAGGATCCCATTGCTTATAATTGCTTGATTTCTGCCTATTCTAAGTCGGGCGACGTTTTAGCTGCGAGAAAGATGTTTGATGAAATGCCCAATAGGTCCACTGCTTCTTGGAATTCTTTGATCTCATGTTATGCCTGCAATGGGGACTATCAAGAGGCATTGAGGATCTTCGAAAGGATGAAGGATGAGAAGTGCAATCCAAATGAAATCACTCTGGCTTCGGTTCTTTCCATCTGTGCTAAGCTTGGGGACCTCAATGCTGGGTTGAGTGCAGAAAAGTTTATCGATGATAACAACCTTTACCGAAATACAATACTTTCTACTGCAGTTCTGGAGATGTATCTAAAGTGTGGGGCTGTGGAAGAAGCGCGTCGACAATTCGACAAGATGAATAAAAGAGATGTTGTTACATGGAGTGCCATGATTGCTGGCTACGCTCAAAATGGGAGACCAGAGCAGGCCTTGGAGCTCTTTGAGAGCATGAAGAACGAGAACATTAAACCTAATGACGTAGCACTGGTTAGCATTTTATCAGTTTGTGCTGATTCAGGGTCTGTTAAAGCTTGTGAAGAAATTGGCCGCTATGTAGAGAGTCAAGGCATGGCTTCTAATGTCTTCGTAGCATCTGCACTCCTTGATATGTATTCAAAGTGTGGGGATATAAGCAAATCTCGTCAGATATTCCTTAATATGCCCAAAAAAGACACTGTCACCTGGAACTCGATGATTGTTGGCCTGGCTACAAATGGACTTTCAGAAGATGCATTTGCTGTCTATAAGCAAATGATCAAAAATGGAGGCCAACCCAATGATATAACATTTGTTGGACTCTTGACTGCCTGCAGTCATGCAGGTCTTGTTGAAACGGGGCTTGAAATTTTCAAACACATGAAAATTGATCATGAGATCGTTCCTCAAATAGAACACTACGCTTGTATCGTGGACCTCTTTTGCAGAGCTGGTAGATTGAAAGATGCCTATGATTTCATTTGTGGAATGGAGGTAGAACCAAATGCTGTGATATGGGGCTCTTTATTGAGTGCTTCTAGAATCTACATGAATATTGAGCTAGCTGAGCTCTCAGTTAAGAAGCTGGCAAAGCAAGATCCTGATAGTTCTTGGTATTATGTTCTTCTATCAAACATTTATTCCGGTACTAGCCACTGGCAAGAAGCCCTAAATGTGCAAAAGATGATGAAGGATAAGAAAGTGCAGAAAGTAGCAGCTTATAGTTGGGTAGAAGTGGATAACCAGCTGCATAGATTTTTAGTTGGTGACACGTCTCACCCTAGAAACACTGAGGTCTATGGTACTGTCAATGGGTTGGCAATGCAGTCCACATGGGTCAATCATGATTTTGACTCTAGCCTAGGACTGTAATGTTTCTCACATAAAATGCTTGAAGATGCTTCATTGCGCTGAGGTAGTTGGAGATCTCGCTGGACAGCGACAAGATCATTTTTCTGCACAAACAGCTCTTGCTTGCTTGTCTAAGTTGAAGAAATATCTGGTACTCCAGGAAAATGAGGAAAATTGCCTAAACCTTGGAAAAATATTGTACATCTGAACTTAAAGGCTGAGATGACAGACAGGTAAGCGACAATTGGCCCCCAAGTTTGGTACGGGAGGAAAGAAAAAGTAGAAACGTCTCTTGGTTTGGAGCACATGAATTGCCCATGAAAATGTATTTCAAGTCACTGCTTAATCTCAACAAGCCCTTCATTTACGCTCGATGGTGCATGGTGAGGCAATACTTTTGGCTTGTCAGAAATATGCCAGTGCCACTGCTAATTGTCACAATAGTTGGTTAGTTGCTAAAATTGATGCTGCGTAAAGCCTGTGAAACTTAGATTTCCAAAATTATTCAGGTTCATAATATATGAGCAATCAATCATTTCTTGCTTACATTTTTTGCGGATATGGAGCTGAATTGCCGTGCGTTTACTTCATATCAGACATAATTCAAGGTAATGGCTCATATTTTTTCTTCCCTACATTCTGAGAAGTTATTATTGTTATATACATTCTTTTTTTACTTTTTCCTCGTCTGCACAATTATTCAATACAGTCGCCATTCTTACATGTAGAAATGGAACCTCAAAGCTTTCCCTTTCTGAAATTTTCTTTTCCATCCCTATACATCAAACAGGAGAAAAACTTCAAATTTTATCTTTGAAGTGCTTTTGCAGAAGGTGTTCTTTTTATGTTGAAATGCTCAGGTAAAAAATGCTGTCGCATTAAAAGTCAATATTGTTTGTCATTTACTAATAAGTTCGCATGCTAAAGAATGACGGCATAAGCCTCTAGAGTGGTGGCCTGGAAATTTTGGTCTGTTCTGTGGACCACATCCAAAGTGTGGTGTTTCAACATGTACATTGAGAACATGTGAATGCTTATTGCCTGTTGCTGCAAATTTTGGCCCTATCGTACGGACTTTCAGCTAAGCAAATGAAATATCTGTTCAAATCGATTTGGTGACTTAGAAATGTATTCCTGTCTGCATTTCTGGGTATACCTCCATGGTCAGACATTGTTCGCAGGGTTTATCTAACACTTCACTTTAGGCATGAGGTCGGTCATCTATTTGAACACAACCAATGTCTTTGACTCAAAACTGCTTTCCTGGAAACTCTGCTCTCTCTTGCATGAAATAACACTCTTAAGATAACACACTTGTTCTTTACTCTTGAACACTGTGTCATTGCATATGATATTTGACTATAATTTTCTTAGGAATTAAGGAATAGTAACTACTCACCTGGTCAATGTCGCATCACTGTCTAATCTACTAGATTTATGTTCCTTATGTTTAGTATTTAGGTTCTCTCACAGTGACGAATGCCAAAGGTGCTGTTGTCCTATGCCTGAGCGCCACGTGCATAGTTTATTTGCTTTTTGTATACACAAATCAATAATTCTCTTACATCTTCTACTCAGTTTGCTTTTCAGCATGTTGCTGTGTGCTTCAATCATATTTAACTTCAGTTTGTTACTGAAAATGACGGGCTTATTCTTCTGGCTGAAGAAAATGATCAGACTGTCAATTGACTTGGCTTAGACCAACAAATTGTTGATTATTGTTATTAAAGTGGGTGGAATTCTGCAAATATCACCTGGGAGTAGAAGTTTTGCACTTCCCTTGACAACAAGGTTCAAGTGAAAGCGAATATACTGAGGAGATGGCAAATCTGCACCTCTGCAGCGATTGACTGCTATGCAACGTGTTCTCATTGGGCAGCTGATCGAGAAATATGGAGATGACTCTCAGGTTTTTCTCAAATCAAATATTCAGCTACATGAATGTTCCGCCGTTAGTGCAACTTGTGTTGCTTATAATGCTCATGTTTTCCTCAGGCGATGTTTAATGATACAAAGTCGATTGCGATGCAGCATTCAGTTGCAAGTTTGGAGAAACTGTGCAAAAGGTATCACATGTACAAAGATAAGAATCCTTTGATACTTTCTTGTAGGAGGTCCAATTTTGCTCTTCATATTCTGCAGTAGGCATTTAGTAAGTGTTGTCTTCTTCATTTTCTCTGGTGCTAGTAGAAGAGTCCATGTGCTGACTTATTTGGTTTAGTTGTGGGTTATCAGACCCAGTACTTTGTTTCTTTTTTTTTTTTGTTGGCTTTTGAGACAGTTTTAAATTAACAGATTATATCTATTTCCGCTGAGTGCATGACTTGCCTACTCTCTTTTCAAATATTTGTGTCAAAATGCCTTTCGTGGGAGTTGATGGAGTTGTCTGAACATCTTTGCTTACGATCTAAGTTTGTTTCATGAATAAGTCTCATGTAATGATGTACTGGACCCATGGAAAGATGTTTTCGAGTTTGACAGGCAGCACATTGTGCTCCATGCACGTAATAAGGTTATGCTGTCTCTTTAATGGATGAATACTGAATGCTTCATAATAAACTAGAATTGAGTCACCAAGGGTATCAATGCTCAATTATGGAGTGATTAATTTAATTAGTTGTCATAGATCTTGTGAAGGCCATCGAAATAGATGCGGACATATGCACGCACTGCAGGTGATATTTGCATGTAAAGATCAGAGAAATGGAACAAAGTCATGAATCTGTAGCTTCTTTGTTATTAATTAAGCCATCTTTGCAGAGTTATTCTAATTTAAATCAGACGTTCATACAGACATTTTGTGATCAGAGCTTTCCGGTTCCGACGTCGCATATGAAATGGGAGCATATATATAGGATCTTGATCACCAACACGAAGTGCGTACAAGTCAGAATTTTTTATCTAGTAGTGCTCTACAAACTGAAGCGAAAGCCTTGTATTTTGATCTATGTTTAGCTATTCATCACAGATGGAGCTCTATCATTGTCATCATAATTCGTTGTAACTATGCAAGCAATTAACCGTTAATCTCTTATTACTGTTTGTGCTGAAACTCAACTCCGTCTTTTCATATGTATGATGTTTAGTGATTTGTTTTGATAGATGAAGGTGATGAAAGTTCCTAAAAAATTGGTGACCGAAGGTGTCTTATCAATTTGGTGAAAGAAATCTTACTTTGATTCACTATCCTAAACGAACCGAACCAACCTATATTTTCTATTTGGGTCAGATTCGGTTAGGGTCGCATTTTGAGTCACAATATACATATACCCAGATGCTTGAATTCAATTCGAGTATCACGAAAACCCTAAATCGAATAGAATCGTTGACACCTCCATCGCCTATTTTCTTGCCCATCAAATGTCACGTGTTGTTTCCTAGTGCCCGTATGGTAAATATGTAATTCGAGTGTAAACAATGTATGTGGACGAGGGTATATTTAACTTAATGTAAAGTCCCCCGGTGTGTTTTTGAACATTCGCTTCAGACTCGGGAGGAAAGGCAAGGCGCGTGAAGGGCGAAACAGACATTTCGCGAAGGGCAAATCCGGTACACCGCTCTAATCAGAAACTGTCGCTTTAGTACCAAAACGGGAATTAACGTTATACTTAGGGGCATATCCGACAAATGACGCCTCTCTCCACCGTTTCTTTTGTTCATCCGACGCAACGCAAGAAGTAAAGCGGGCGAAGCTCGGATCCCTGCAGAGACCCTTCTTGCGGAAGATCATCAGAGGGAACACATTGGCCGGAATCTTTCAAGAACGGCTCAAGAAGACACACCCAGAACACCAAAGGACTCTGTTTCGCAGGTTGAGTTTGAAATTCACTCACTCCTCGAGAGAAGTTTGTAACGGTCGAGCTTACTGTGGGACTCAATGGCGGAGCCGTCGAATGGTCCGGCGAGCTTCTGGACTCAGGCCAATGCCTTGCTTCGCAAGAACTTGACCTTCCAAGTTCGCTCTCTCTCTCTCTCTCTCTCTGAGCATCTTTTGCTTTATGCCGGTCCTTTTCCGCGTTGATTGGCGGGAGGGTGCGTCGGTCTGGCTTTAGCGAGCCGTGATTAGGATCTTGAATGCGTCGTTTCGTGCCTTGATGATAATTCTTGGATTATTTTGGTTGGGACTGGTGTTGGGTGAATGTACAGTCGTCTTGATTGATGGATCATGTGCGCAGAACTGAGTCTTGCAATTTCAAGTTTTGATTTTGAGTTTGCGTCTCCATTGAACTTGGTTATTTTCCTTGTTGATGGTTACTGTCTCGATTAATTTTATTTCGATTTAGTTCAGTATTACGAAACCATCGTGGCATCTTATACTGGAATAAATTGTGGCTCCTCCTTTTTGGTATATGAGTCGACTTTATCGAGTGAGTAATGCTTGCCATGTTTCTTCGTGCTTATACTTTAATGGGCTACGAGTATATCAAGATCTAGTGCTGTATTAAACGGTTCTTGTTCTTTGACATTCGTATCTCTTTTAAATTACATAATTTCTTTCAGTATAACTGGATGAGTCCATGATGCAGCTCATAGAACCATTTGCGACCACAAGTCTGCCCAGATTCCACTAGCATGCTCTGAAGTTAGGATGGAGTAAAAATACCATGCACAATTGATGTCTGGCCTTCTTATCTTCAGTTTAGCCCCCGGGAATTTAATCTTTGCTATTTGAACTTTTTGGAATCCAGTAGCCAAATCCTCTTTTGTGTAGAAAGTATAGAGTTAATTTGAAGCCAATATGACCTTCATGTCTATCAGTATAACTTCTTAATGGGCCCTGGTAAGGCTAAACAGAACATATATCATGCTTTATGTTACAGTAAGGTCCACCAAATTCAACTAAGGATGATCTGATGACATTGTTTATACTATCCTTTCGCAGAAACGGAATATTAAGACCAATATCCAGCTCATTTCTTTTCCATTTGTCCTCTGTTTACTCCTTGTTCTCATCCAAATTTTGGTCAACCATGAACTGGACAAGCCTGACAATAAGTGTGGCTGTGAATGTATTGATACGGATGGAGATGGGCAGTGCACAAACGTGTGTGGGATTCAGTACTCCACCTTTGATCAAGCGGGAACCTGTCCAATACTAAATCCTCCTGAATGGCCTCCCCTATTACAAATACCGGCTCCACAATATCGTGCAGTGAAGACAGACTTTATACCATTTAATGACTTGCCTAATGATTCCTGCAGAAGGACAGGGTCTTGTCCTGCAACCGTACTCTTTACAGGAAATAATCGATCTCTTGGAGAAAGTATATTCACTGGCTCCTCTATATGGTTTTTCCTTTCCTTTAAAATTAAGCTGCTACCATTTGATAGCAGGAGAAACATTTCTAAGTTTTGACTTTGTTTTTAACGTTATGTTTTCAGTTTTGGCGGGGAATATGGTTCCAAATTCTTCTACTCTGAATTCTTCTGACGTTTTAGGCAGCTTAGCCCAGAATGTCCTGGTAGGTTTTCCTTTCATCTTTGTTTCACGTTATACTAGGATCAGCAATTACCATATTCCTCTGCTGCTAATGCGGCTAGTGTGGCTTCTGAAAATTTTCAGGGTACTGCTTCAAGGCTCAACTGGCACAACTACCTTGAACCTGCTTTTTTCTCTGACCATCTTGTGTACGCGGTTCAACAGCAGTGCACAGGAAACTCTTCATTGACTGTTGCTATTCAGGAATCCTCCATACCATTCCAACTGGGTAGGAAAATTCTTTCTTTACTTCTTTTTGACATGTCTGAAATGCATTATTTCTATATAAATAGGTTTGCTGCCAATTTTTGTGATTCTTAAAAAAGGAAACAAAAATATGGATGTGCATCAATGCACAAAGTTGAAATCAGAGGAACTGATTCTGATTGCTAAGAATATACTTACACCCGAGGCACTAAGAAGAGGGAATGGGAACTTTGATCGGAAGCAAGAATACTCACCCACATGTGTGCCTAAACTGCTCTCTACTTTCTGGATAATGTTCAAGAAGAGAAGATAATAAGTCCAATGGAAACCTGTCCCGCACTGGTTTTTCAATTGATGCAAATAGATAAAATGTAAAAGCAAGGAACAAAGAGGAAGAAAACGAGATCCATCTGGGAATGCCTGTTTAGCTTCACTTCACTTTGTTTATTGTGATGTGGGAAACTTTGCATTCCTTCATAGAGAGTGCTAAGATTGTAGGTTTGCTACCTCAACATGAATTAAGATACCCAGTTATCTATATTTATAAAGCAAAGAGAGACAGTCTTGCATAATACATCAATCTCTAGCTATGTTATCTGAGATCTACCTGCCAAATAATTACTAATAAACAACTTTACGTGTAATTAACCTAGTATCTTCTTTGACCAAAAAAGATTGCTCCTCTTATAAATCCCTAAAATCCAAATGTATGACCTGTTAGACCATATGTTGCACAGTAGTTTTCCAAGAATCCATGCTATTGCTGAGAAGCTTCGTTGATAGGTAAATAAAAAATTTAGTGTAGATTGGTATGAATAAATTCTGGAGAAAGCTTGGTAAAGTCTAGATTCCTTGATTGCAAATCATCCTTCAAAATAAAGCTGAATGATGCTTGATTAGTGGTTTTTCCTCAAAAAGTTTGGCTAATTATTTTTGTAATGTAAAAGGTGCAAAGAATGGCTAAACCATCTGGCTGAAAAGGAAAGCCCTTGAATTGGTTAATTTTTATTGATGGATTAGGGTTTATGGATGTGTGGGCAGCCCAAGTTGGGCTAACCCAGCCCATGACCCATCATGAGGGCCCATATCAAGTAACTGCTCTGGCAGTTACTTGTGGATCATGTAACTGCCCCTAGCAGTTCAAATAAACAAAAAAAGAAAAAGGGAAAAGAATGTAATCTCTATCTAAAGTGTAGAGCATGATTTAGAAAAGAAAAGAAAAGCGACGTTCCGCTCTCTTCCCTGATGCACGATCCAACGAGGAACTCTCTCTCCTGCAATTGACAGCATTTAATATGTGGAAACAAAGGTATATTTGTAGTGTGATATACCTATCCAATTAGCTTTTGCAGATTTTCTTGGTCATGTTTCTCGATTGTTCGAGTTTCCTTTTATTTAGGAATCCATTTCCTTCAATTATATACTTATTTATGGTCATTCCCACGATACCTATCCTTCCTCCCCCTCCAAAATCAAAGGAGAAATAACGTTCACTTTGATAACTGTTTATCTTTTTATTGTGCATTTAGATGTAAGTTGTGCCCAAGGTTTGCATGTTTGGAGAAACAACACCTCAGCAGTAAATGACGAGCTATACAAGGGCTATCAGAAAGGGAACACAGAAGGGCAAATTAATGAAATAGTCGCAGGTCTGGCTGCTGCTTCTTTTGCTGGCTTCAGTTGCTGATTTATCAAATATATACTGACACTTCTAATAGCATGTTTTTCTCTCACAGGGTATGATTTCCTTAATACAAATTCCAATAACTTCAATGTGAGCATATGGTATAACTCAACCTATAAGAATGAGGCAGGAAATAAACCTATGTTATTGGTGCGTGTTGCACGATCTGTGAATCTGGTAATTGTTATTTCTTCCTTTCTTTTGTTGATCATTTTCCTATATGTCAGCTTGTATAGTTGTTCAGATAAACTAGGTGCAAGGAATAATCTTGGATAGACTAAAGAAAGAGCAGTTCTGCCTTTTCCTGTCAAGGAATCGATGCATGCTTTTCTTGAAAGTTGTTCCATGTTCTAGCAGTATGTCTCTGAGTGCAATGGTTCTTCCATTTTATGATTTTCAGATCCACCTTGCAATTTGTTTGAATAAAGCTATGTTGACATACTGAAACCAGAAAGCCTGCTTGAACTTCCCTTTAAAATTGTATGACTCTTGCACGTCATCTCCAGTACTTTGTGAAGTATGAGTACATAAAAGAGTTTGTCCTAGGGAAATATCCAAGGCATAAATCACGAGCATTGATTAATCCAGTTACCATCTCTTAAATAAAACTTTAGTTTAAGGTTGTTCTCCTGTGAATCATAGTTCAACAAAGGTTTCTTTTCTCATTTAGTGATATGTGAAATTTAGTATCTTCTATCATGTGCATAACCATTAACTTATTAGTTATCCTGGTATATGTCTTTCAGGCATCCAGTGCTTACGTTCAGTTTTTGCGGGGGCCCGCAACAAAAATGCTGTTTGAGTATGTCAAAGAAATGCCTAAACCTAAAACTGAAGTGAGGCTGGACTTTGCTTCTCTTCTTGGCCCACTCTTCTTTACATGGGTTATCATTCAACTGTTCCCTGTAAGTGTTTATGATAGTATACACATAGTTTCAAATGGCCGCTTCTGTCTCTCTCTCAGCTTGACAACTTTCAGTTTAACTCGTAGAACTCTTTTAGTTAAGGGGCTCTCGAGCCTTAACATGGAGAAGGTGGTTTAGACAGACTGAGCAGGGGAAGAACTTAAGTGACAAGTTAACTCTTGTGATCATTTCTTTCTGCTGACTTATGTTTTGGAACTAGATATATGATAGTTCATGACTCAGGTTCCAAGTCTGCTTCCTGTCCTGATGCAACCTTAATAATCTGGTGTTTTTTTCTTTTTGTCCACAAATCCTACTACTAGTCCCTCCTATTATTCCCAAGCTTTAGAATCTTGTCTTGGTTCACCTTTTTCCCTATCTTTACACCTCTCTAAGCCTCTTTTTCCCTTCTTATGATGCAGGTAGTCTTGACAGCTCTGGTTTATGAGAAACAGCAGAAGCTGAGAATTATGATGAAAATGCATGGGCTTGGTGATGGACCATATTGGTTGATTTCCTATGCTTATTTCCTTTCCATATCTTCAATCTACATGCTGTGCTTTGTGATCTTTGGCTCAGTCATCGGTAATAATCCATCTAAGCTTCTTTTGTAGTTTGTTATTTTCTTGCAGTTATTTTAA
Organism: Syzygium malaccense; assembly: GCA_031216405.1. NCBI lineage: Eukaryota > Viridiplantae > Streptophyta > Magnoliopsida > Myrtales > Myrtaceae > Syzygium > Syzygium malaccense. The sequence goes on along the minus strand of CM062263.1, from coordinate 36,991,727 downwards.
TTTGGTTGCACTTTTGCAGGTTTAAAGTTTTTCACATTGAACAACTACAATATCCAGTTTGTCTTTTATTTCATCTACATAAACTTGCAAATTTCTCTGGCATTTCTGGTAGCGGCATTTTTCTCCAATGTGAAGACTGCTACAGGTTTAATGGTGGTGAAATTGGTTTTTTGAAGTTGGTATCTTTTCATTTACCTGATGATTCCAGCTAACATCACTGACAATTTGAAATGTGATGACTGCAGTGGTGGGTTATATATGTGTCTTCGGAACTGGTCTATTGGGAGCTTTCCTTTTCCAATCCTTCGTCCAAGATACATCTTTCCCAAGTAAGTAAAAGTTACCATGAAAAGAAAGGCTGATATCCAATTAAAATTGCCTTTGTGTTCTGGACCTTTTTTCTGAGAATCACTTCTTGAAAATTAAGACAATTGGTTAGTTGCATGGTTGATTTCTTAATCAACTCCATCATCCCTTTTTTCTCGGAGTTCTTCCATATGTGTGCAAGCTGCTTGTGTTTTTCTTTTGCCAACTTTAAACCCCTCACAAGTGGCATTTTCAGCCATAGTTTACATTGCCTGAGACAGATCCCTGGTGGTGCATGGGAAGTACAAGGTGGTGCCACGGCACCATCTTGCCTGTGGCGTGCTGCTTGTGTTGGTACCAAACAGCAACAACTTGGTAGGCATCCCACCAAGTGGGGTAGACTACCCAAATCTTTTTAAGACGTTGTGAGATATTCTTTATCAAGTATCATGTAAGGTCTATGTGCTTACTTTTCCTATAACCTTCTTCCACGTTTTTTAGTCTTCCACCGTCACTTTTGACCTGAATATCTACCCATAACCACGTTGTCTCACTAGAATATTTAAAGGCCATCATTCCATGTGTTCAAACCACCTCGAATGAGCTAAAGTGAGAGAGGCTGATGTTTGTAGTTAAAGTGGAACCTCTACAACAGTGGAGAGTAGTCAATTTTATCTTTATGAGCATAAACCTTCTCCTCTATTTTTTTGCACGAGAGTAATGTACCTTTTGTGTGAAGACCATGGTTGCTACTATGGGAAAGTGTTTAATCAGACATCTATTTGCACAATGTCCATTTAGAGCATGAGAAGGAATAGTTGATGCTTGCAAGATGTCATTTTCACTTTCTTTATGCATCTTGTCGAGTATTGCATTAGGGGTTACTTTTCCATATGAAAGTCTGCAGCCCTTCTGAAGTCAGTGCTTTGATGCTTCCTGTTTTGGCCACTCAATTTTTCTTTTCCTAACCAATTGTGTTAATCTTCTGCAGGAGGTTGGATTATAGTAATGGAATTATACCCTGGCTTCTCACTGTACCGTGGGTTGTACGAATTGACACAATATTCCTTCACAGGAAATTATATGGGGACTCATGGCATGCGTTGGGGTGATTTAAGTGATAGCGAAAATGGGTTGAAAGAGGTTCTGATTATCATGGTTGTTGAGTGGTTGGTGGTGCTTTTCGTAGCTTACTGTATAGATCAGGTCACATCATCTGGAAGTGGAACTATGTCTCTCTTTCAAAGATTCCAAAAGAAGCATCCATCTTCTTTCCGGAGGCCTGGTTTGCAAAGGCAAGGATCTAAAGTCTTTGTTCAGATGGAGAAATCTGACGTCAGCCAGGAGGTAACTATTGCATCTCCTTTAGTTATTTTTTGGTAGTGGAAATAATGCATATTGATATTGCTTTTAAATACTGGCCCCATTAGGCTTGATATATAGAGTACCTTGACAATTGCATCATAGCTTAGACAGCAAATAGTGGGGTTGTTTATCTCTTTCAAAGGACTTCATTCGTTGTTTTCATCTTACCTTTAAATGGTCTTTAACCTACAACCTACCTATTATTTTTGACTGCTGATTGTTGGCGGTTGAAGAGTTTCGTCGATAATACGAGAATTTTTACATAAGAAACGGTCTATGCTGGATGATCTCAAGTTCTAAGTGTGGTTATTTATTGCTCGAGTTGACTGGACGATGTAAGATGATTTTTTTTCATTTGCATGAATTTTTCTACATAAAGTGAATGGTCTATACTGGATGTTCTCAAGTTCTAAGTGCAGTTAAATATTGTTCAAGTTGACTCGATGATGTAAGATTATTGTTTTTCATTTGCATGAATTTTTCTAGAGGGAGAAGGTTGAGCAGTTGCTGCTAGAACCGAGCACAAATCACGCTATTGTCTGTGACAATCTCGAGAAGGTGTATCCAGGAAGGGATGGAAATCCTGAGAAATTTTCGGTTAGAGGGTTGTCTCTTGCTTTGCCACCGGGGGAATGCTTTGGCATGCTTGGTCCAAATGGAGCAGGCAAAACCTCTTTCATCAGTATGGTAAGTGCAAATTTTATCTCTCCGGAAAAATGAGACTCTTATTCTATTAACATAAACTTTGGAGCATCTCAACGGAGATTTCTTTTGTTAAAAAAAATGCTCAGAGATTGTTGTACGTTGTCCTTAAAACTCAAGAGACATCATTCTATCTGTTAACAGATGATCGGCCTTACAAAACCAACCTCTGGAACAGCATATGTTCGGGGGCTTGATATACGGACTCATATGGATGGCATATATACCAGCATGGGTGTATGTCCCCAACACAAGTAAGCTGGCATTTCGTGTTGTCTTACTGAGAATTTTAGCCCTCCCTACTTTTTGCCTTCTGATTTTGATTTAATGCATGAGTCCTGAATTTTCCTGTCTTTATTAATTAAGTCTGCTATGGGAAACCTTAACGGGGCGGGAGCACCTGCTTTTCTATGGAAGACTAAAAAATCTCAAGGGTTCAGCATTGACACAAGTAAGCTGTTACTTTTCTTTCTTGTTCTTTTCTCATGTCTGTGATTCAATAGTTGAAGAACAATATATTTCCAAAGTTTCAGCATATACTCTTTCATCGTCATTCACTTTGCACTCTCATTTTGTTGATCTAGGCAGTGGAGGAATCTCTGAAGAGTGTCAACTTATTTTACGGTGGTGTTGCTAACAAGCAAGCTGGAAAATACAGTGGAGGCATGAAGAGGAGGCTGAGTGTTGCCATTTCACTGATCGGAGATCCCAAAGTAAGTCTTAGAGTGTATTTCATTTAGAAAGCACTAAAGACCCTTCAAGCTAACACGCTTGTGCTATTGATTTTTGCTCCAAATTTGGAAAGGTTATTTACATGGATGAACCAAGTACAGGGTTGGATCCAGCTTCAAGAAACAACTTATGGAATGTTGTGAAGCGTGCAAAGCAAGACCGGGCTATTATTCTGACCAGTATGTTTCGAAAACTCCCTCTCTCTGTGCCGCGCCGCGCGCCCCGCCCCCCCCACAAGCTCTCACAGTATGCGTTTTAGCATGCATGCTGCGCACATGTGCATTAGGCTGTGCCTAAGTTTGAACATATTAGATAGAGATCCCAATGGGTGCATACACGCTTAGAGAAACTGAAATATCTTGATTTAGGACTCCTGGCAAAATATTCTATAGCTTTAGTGTTTTTTTTTTTTTTGCTAAAGATTTTATGGCTTTTCCTTCGTTGATGAAGGAATACTAATTTTATTGTACACTGGAGGGTACATCACTCAGGAACTTCTTTGCTTATTTTCAGCTCATTCAATGGAAGAGGCAGAGGTACTGTGTGATCGATTGGGAATATTTGTTGATGGAAGTTTGCAGTGTATAGGGAACCCGAAGGAGGTAAATAGTACATGATACAATGTGCCATTGGACTGTTAACTGCATTTTTGCTGTCATTTGAATATTTTCCCCTTTTTCCCTTGAGTTGCAGTACAGATAGATGTCATCTTTCTTTTCCTGATATAGATTCTTTCCTTTGTTTCAAATATCTTTGCACATCTACCGCCTTCTGAACCCCAAGAAATATCCGGGTTTTGTTCCCCTCTATCTAATATTTGTCTCCACCTGCATTTGATTTGGGTTCCTAAAAAACCACGTTTTTACTCTGCAAATTCTGTGCTAGTACCCGGTTGGATATCTTTGTGCGACTGTAGTGACCTTGTCAAGGGGGAAGCTTCTGATGGCTAGTCAACCTGCTTTGTATGAAAACACCTGAATGTACATTTTTATTTTTATGACAGCTGAAAGCTAGATACGGAGGCTCTTATGTATTCACGATGACAACATCATCCACTTATGAGGAAGAAGTGGAGAATATGGTGCGGTGTTTCTCTCCGGGCGCTATAAGAATATATCAAATATCTGGAACTCAGAAGTTTGAACTGCCAAAGCATGAGGTCAAGATCACAGATGTATTCCGAGCAGTTGAGAATGCAAAGAGTAGGTTCACAGTTCATGCTTGGGGATTAGCAGACACAACCTTGGAGGATGTCTTCATTAAGGTTGCTCGCAGCACGCAAGCATTCGAGGTGCTGTCGTGATTGTTAGAAAATATTATATTCTGGCATGATCCAGAATGTTATACAGAATTTTCTTGTCCCTTTTCGTCACTTGTAGCTCCAGTCCATCGTTGCTCTACAACTCCAATATCCACCAGCTCACCAGGGTACTTTTCATCTGGTATAAAGATTAGCCTGCTTTAGAAAGTTTCCCTTTCCTTATATGTATCAATTACAGTGTTTCTTCTGTATATTGCTACCTCCCTAACGAAAGAAATGTTTCTGATGTATTTACTTAGTACAAGTCACATGCCATTGATGTTTTAAAATTCCTAAACAAAATATCATTAACTTGCGCCTAATTTTCTGTTCTAAGCATCAAACTGTACCAGATGATTGATCACGCACTGTGCTGTTAGATCAACATTAAGCATCGGAAAAAGTGCCAAAAAAGTCTTAAACCTTTTGCATTTGTGCCAATTTAGTCCTAAACTTTTTTTGGATGCTAATTCAGTCCTAAACCTTTTACATTTGTGCCAATTCAGTCCTAAACCTTTTGTCTTTGTGCCAATTCAATCCTTTCGGTCAATTTTAGTTGGATTTTACTGATGTGGATGCCAGCCGGTCACTGGCACTGACATGGACAATTTTAATAATATTTTAATATTTTTTTGGATTTTTATTTCTTTATTGAGAAAAAACCACCAAAAACCCCAAACTTTCCCACCTGTGACACATTTACCCTGAACTTTTTTTTGTGACATCAAAAATCCCAAACTTTGTTATTTGTGACACATTTACCCCAATAAACATTGTCCATGGGTATTTTCGTCTTTTTAGCTTTTTCTTTTTCTTTTTTATTTTTTTTTTCTTTCCGGCGAGGGGGGCCCTCGCCGGTGTTGGGCGAGCCTCGCCCTCGCTCGCCCAGGCGAGGGCGAGCCTCGTCGGCGTCGGGCGAGGGCCGCCCTCGCCAGATCCGGCGAGGGCCGGCCTCGCCGGCGTCGGGCGAGGCTCGCCCTCGCTCGCCCAGGCGAGGGCGAGCCTCGCCGGCGTCGGGCGAGGGCCGCCCTCGCCAGATCCGGCGAGGGCCGGCCTCGCCGGCGTCGGGCGAGCCTCGCCCTCGCTCGCCCAGGCGAGGGTGAGGGCCGCCCTCGCCAGATCCGGCGAGGGCCGGCCTTGCCGGCCTCGGGCGAGGGCGAGCCTCGCCGGCGTCGGGCGAGCCTCGCCCTCGCTCGCCCAGGCGAGGGCGAGGCCGCCCTCGCCAGATCCGACGAGGGCCGGCCTCGCCGGCGTCGGGTGAGGCTCGCCCTCGCCTGGGCGAGCGAGGGCGAGGCTCGCCCGACGCCGGCGAGAGCCCCCCTCGCCAGAAAAAAAAAGAAAAAAGAAAAAGAAAAAGCTAAAAAGACGAAAATACCCATGGACAATGTATATTGGGGTAAATGTGTCACAAATAACAAAGTTTGGGATTTTTGGTATCACAAAAAAAGTTCGGGGTAAATGTGTCACGGGTTGGAAAGTTTGGGATTTTTTGTGGTTTTTTCCCTTCTTTATTTTTTGTTTTCTTTTTCTCCCCCTCCCTCCTTCCTCCAACCAGTTACCGAACCGGCGACCAGCCAGAGGTCGGCGCTGGCGAGGTCGACCTTGCCGGCCACTGGCAAGGCTCGCCCTCGCCAGCGATAGCGAAGTCGAGCCTCGCCATGGCTGGGTGAGGCCCAACCTCGTCAGATCTGGCAAGGTTGTGCCTCGCCCAGCCATGGCAAGGCTCACCTTCGTCGTCGCTGGAAAGGGCGGGCCTCACCCAGCGCGAGGCTTGCCTTTGGCCTTTGGCCGATCGCCGGTCCGGCAACCGGCTGGAGGAAGGACGGAGGGGAGGGAGGAAAAAAATAAAAGAAATAAATAAATATTCAAAAAATATTAAAATATTATTAAAGTTATCCATGTCAGCGCCAGTGATCGGCCGGTCGACTCCACGTCAGCAAAACCCAGTCAAAATTGGTCAGAATGACTGAATTGGCACAAATACAAAAGGTTTAGGACTGAATTGATACCGATACAAAAATTTTAGGACTAAATTGGCACCATAAAAAGGTTTAGGACTCAATTGGCACAAATGCAAAAGGTTTAGAATTGAATTGGTATCAAAAAATATTTAGCACTAAATTGGCACTAATGTAAAAGATTTATGACTTTTTTGGCACTTTTCCCTTAAGCATCCACTCCGGTGGCCAAATTGGTCGTGAGAGGATGACGAGGCTTGGAGGACAATCCTTTGGGAAGTCTTAGAACAATAACCGCGATATCCTACTAAGCTTCAGTGATAAAGCATATTACTCTTAATCAGCAATATAAGTTGCGAAATACATTATGATGCTATTGAGGGAATCTGATTTTTCAACCGAATATAAAGTTAGAAAAATCTGCAAAGATTCTTCGCCGTCGTAAGGTACAATACTCCATTCAAGACAGAACAAAAGAATTAGCTGATTTTGGGTCATCCCAACCAAGAAAAGACACAGAAGCCGGAAATTGCAACGCATTCATTGTTTATATTTTTCAGAGCTACAGGGACTTACAGTATTATTATGGCACACCAATTCAGAGAAGTTGTAAATCAAATGGTCATAACTGCACTCTGAGCTGCAATGGCAAAGACTGGTTTTTGTTTTGTGTTTCTCGTGGAGTTATTGTTAGCTTTTCAAGCCTGTGAAGCAAGCAAGGAAGTTGGAGTTTATGAGCTGAAAAGAGGGAACTTTTCTGTAAAATTCACAAACTATGGAGCCACTATGCTCTCTCTTATCCTTCCCGATAAATACGGTAAGTATTATTCGTTCGCTACTGAAACACTAATTAGTGAATATATTTTTGAGTCACATCATTAGTCATAGCAGGAAAAAAGAGAACAGGAAGAAAATTTCCCCCATGATTTCCCTTCTCTGATGCGCAACATCTTGCGTTGTTCAAATCGAAGAATGAGTAAAATGAACAGAGACTGAACTTGTATTTTCTGTACATAAAGATGACTTTTCAGGAATCTGAACTAATCAATCTCATGGAAATGATCGCCAAACATGGATTTAATTGGAGATGGAGATTAAACAGCTTGACCCTTTGTTTAATTTGGTTTTCTGCCATATGACTTCCTTTCTAACTTCTATGCAATTCAGGTAAATTAGCTGATATTGTTCTTGGATATGATACCATTGACAAGTACAAGGTCAGGATCAATCTTACTTCCTTTTTCCCCCATCCTCTGCAAAAACTAATTTAACTATGATGCAATTGTGGAAGCTATAATAGAAAAAAAAAAAAACTCCCTGATGAACATGTAGATTCCATAGCAAACTTACTCTCGCTATAGTTCTTCAGATAAATCTGTCATAGCTGAGCGATCTTTCGTTCATAGAACTGATGATGCATTGCAGAATGATTCGACCTATTTCGGTGCCATTGTCGGACGGGTTGCAAATAGGATTGGTGGGGCTCAATTCACTCTAAATGGAACTCGCTACAAGTCAGTTGCTAATGAAGGAAACAACACTCTGCATGGTACTCACGACTTCCTGATCCTTCATACAACACCCATCGCCGTTCATCAGCAGTATCGAATTTAACCAAATAAATTACTTCAGGTGGCCTGATAGGATTTAGCGATGTTCTATGGACAATGAAGAGTTACAGTGAAGACAGTCATGTAACTTTTGGTTATGAGAGCTCTGACGGAGAACAAGGTATCTAGACTTGATTTCAACTCCCAGGTCCTTGGTGTATACTTCGAACTCTTGGTCTAGTTACTTGGTGGGCATACAAGATCCTTTTCATCAATTGAACATGAAAAAGATAACTCATAAGTTCCACTCAACAACCATAAAATCCTGCAACGCGCTGTTGAAAGTGAAAAGTGCTTATGATTGTTATTGCCTCTCTTTGTCCACCTATATACAGGCTTTCCAGGAGGTCTTTCCGTCTCTGTAACCTACATGATAATTGAAACAAACAAGCTGGGTGTGAAAATGGAAGCCAAGGCCCTAAACAAGGCCACTCCAGTGAACCTAGCCCTGCACACCTACTGGAATCTTGGTGGCCACAACAGTGGTGACATCCTCTCACACACTAACCAACTATTCAGTTCCAAGATCACTCAAGTCAATGAACATCTCATACCCACCGGCGGAATCCTGGACATTGAAGGATCGCCATACGACTTTCTCCAACCACGCCAAATCGGAAGCAGAATAAACGAGCTACCCCATGGATATGACATTAACTACGTGCTCGACAACATGGGACACGGACATCTAAAGAAGGTTGCTGTTGTCGAGGACAGCATTACAGGAAGAAAAATGGAGCTATGGAGTAATCAGCCTGGAGTGCAATTCTACACGGCTAATTATCTGGACAATGAGAGAGGAAAAGGTGGGTTTGTTTATTCTAGTCATGCAGGTCTTTGCTTGGAGACACAGGGATTCCCAGACTCTGTGAATCACCCAAATTTTCCTTCACAGATCATTAGCCCCGGACAGACTTATGAACATATAATGGTTTTTCGATTCATGGCAAAGTAAAAGATCTAGACAAGCAGAGAAGGAACAGTTTGAATACTTGAAATATCTATTACATTTTAGCTGAGTCTAAGGGGAAAGAGAAAATTGATTTATGTTTTGTATTGAATAGGATATGCAGCAAAATTCCACAGGAGATCAGTAATCAAATCTAGTTTGCTTCAAATAGCTAATGGTTGACCCAACAAGCATTTTAAATGAGTGCTCCAAAAAAGCATGAGTTTCAAAGCCACAAAAATCAATTCCCAGGAGAGTGCAACAGACACATCTCTTCAGATTACCAGTTCAAAATCAATATGTTCAGCAAACCCAAGCAATAGCAATGACGAGACAAAGCCTAGCAACAGAAAGAAAAATCGGGCAACCCAAACGAGAAAACCTGCTCTATGACTTTTAATGCTCCATGTTCATTTATCAAGACACCCACTTTGGCATCCCCCTAAGTGTGATCCATCAGTCAGGATTGAACTTGAAAGATATATTGCAACTAACCAAAGCAGTTGCTGAGCATCAGTTTATCAATGCAGAAACCAATTGCCAGATCAACTGCGAGCACATCTATCAGAACGTGGCATTGACGACAATCAAAAGAGAGTTCATAAAAAAGTAATCTGCTGAAACCAAAATTGTTCACCAAACTCTAACATGAGGGGTACATGTACAAGAAATTCGATAAAAAAATATCACAAGCTATCTAAATTACGAAAAATTCCAAAACAAGCAAGTCCATCAGTCATTTGACAGTGATAAAGATGTATAAGCTAGGATTGCTTCAACAAAATAAGCATGACAGAATTTTAGGTGTTACAGTCAAAGCTATAAGTACGTAAAATGGCGGTCAATGAGCAGTCGTCGTAGTGGTCTTCTTAAAGTCAATCTTATCAACCTTAACCTCCCCATCAATGAGTTCATAAACATAGACCACCACGCGCAGGCCATCAATATCCATGAGTACAAAGCTAGGATTCACGTCATAAGTGATGCTGCTGTATGCACCAGTAGCAGAACCTGGGTTTATCACAACCCCTCCCTCATGCTTGTAGGCAGTGAACTGGTGGGTGTGACCTGTCACAAGGATATCAACGTCCAGCTGCCTCTGGAGCATGGCTAGAGAGTCCAGATCTCCCCAAGGAATAACCTACAAAGCACCAAAGGAGAGGGAGTGAGATAATTAAGATCAATACAAGAAACTTTGGTGTCAACTAAAGAAGACACTTCTCTTTTATTTGGGCTCCGATTTCCAAGTGCCTTTCAAACTAATATAGCACTATGACACTAGAACAGGAAGTGGAATTGACTTTGATCACTAGCGAGCAGCAATTATGCTCCATGATAGGGCGGAGATAGGTTCTGCGGAATGTCTTTCGAGGAGCAAGGAAGTTAGATGAGGACTTCCTACCATGTACTGTGACTTGTAAAGCTATTTGTCCATATCATTCTTAGCTAGCAATAAATTCACCAGATTAATGTACTTTTTGTCAAAACAAGTTTACATAGCTTCTGCACTTGCCAACTTAAGCTTAAGTTTCTCAGGAACAATCAGTATAGAAAAGCAGTGAAATTTCAACAACTTCTTGATGATTAATCTAGCATCATAATCCCTTAAGCATTCTAAACTTTACTGCTTGAACCATCTCTTCTCTGGTTTCATGCCACCCATCAGTTTTGCAATCAGTCGCGTCGTTAGTGGTTGAATATCGATTAATGAAAAAGCTTCGGCCACCAGGAACTAACACTTTCGGATTGCAGAATAAAAAAATCAAAAGAAAAAATCTTTGGGCTTTCAAAACAGAAGTACAGATAGAGCAAAATAATAGAAGCATCCAACCTGATGACCATGGCAAAGTCCAAGCTTGAATTGGCCAATAGTTAATGTCTTAGTCTCTGGATATCGAGTTTCCTCGTCATACTCGCCTCTAGTAATATGCAGGTCCGGGCAGAGAGTTTTCAGGTAATCATGAACTTCCTGAAACACATTTCAGAGAGCAAATTGCAGCTGGTAACAATAAGGTGTGCCCAGATAAAAAAAGTAATGGTAAAACGATTTGCCCATGTTCTAACTCTAGACAGAGACCACAAGAAAAATATCAAGATCAAGCTAAGAAATTGTAATTGCACCATTTGAAAAGGTAAAAGTAAGTAATAGGAAACTCATATAATGACACAAGCTATTATTATGACAATGCAAATGCCAGAATTCTCATAGACAGCAACAACCAGGATTTCCAACAAATTGGAGAATTAATGAAAGAAGGAACGCCAACTCAGCCAAGCATTCACATCTGAGGGAAAATGGTTGTTCTACTCTAATTGGGTTTACTGACCGCATATACCAAACTATTGATCGACAAGGTACTTCTTAAGCTTCATTCAAGATCAAGGCAGCTCAATAACATATTTCTAGAATCCCAAGTCTTCATTTCCATAACCAAGCTACAACATACTAGAATTTCAGGCTGCTACAGCTGATCTAAGTTCCCTCTAATTCATACACCACCAAAAAACGCAAGGCACATGGTACTTCTTAAGCTGATCGAGAAGGTACTTCTTAAGCTTCATTCAAGATGAAGGCAGCTCAATAACATATTTCTAGAATCCCGAGTCTTCATTTCCGTAATCAAGCTACAACATACTAGAATTTCATGCTGCTACAGCTGATCTAAGTTCCCTCTAATTCATATACCACCAAAAACACAAGACACATGGTACTTCTTAAGCTGATCGAGAAGGTACTTCTTAAGCTTCATTCAAGATCAAGGCAGCTAAATAACATATTTCTAGAATCCCAAGTCTTCAATTCCATAACCAAGCTACAACATACTAGAATTTTGGGCTACTATAGCTGATCTAAGTTCCCTCTAATTCATACGCCACCAAAAACGCAAGGCAGATGGTAACTTGGTAGTCGCTCTTTCCGAGAGACAAAACCCTTCATCATAGACATTCTGCATGCAAGAATCCTTCATACTACAGGCAGCACCTAAGACCGTTCTTTCCAAAGTGTTATTTTATTAGAATTCAGTGGAAACAATGGAGGATATAACAGATAAGACACATTCCTATCATATAGCATGCCCAACAGAGCTCTACTTGCAGCTCACATGTAAGTGAACTGTCATTTGCAACACAAGCAAGAAACCTTGACACAGCAACTGCACGGCAAAAGTGACGAAGAACATTGTCAATTTCCACAAATCAAACAACTTTGCAGGACAACCGGTAATCGCACAATGAGGCACTTAAGGTCAGCAATCTAAAAGCCTCCTCTCTCAGAAAAAAGGCTGAACCCCGGAGTGCCAAGAATAAACCAATCTAGTGATTCAAACAAAACTTTTGACAGCATCCATAAGCCGCAAGGTAAGGCCCCATAAGTGAGGCCAAAAATAAGGAAAGGAAAAATCACCAACAGAACGATGCTTGTAACCCCCAAAGCCCCCTCCCAAAACAAAAAATCCCCACAATATGCTAGAGGGCATAGACTAAAATGACATCAAATGAAAACAACAGTGAATCAAAAAATGCCATCGCTACATCACCTCATGGGAGCTGCAGCCAAAAAGGAAAAAGAAAACAAAAGACAGCATCGACCGAGCAACGCCAAATTGCTAAAAGAAATCCAAATAAGATCACGATCGCAAATGGGTCGGGGAATTCAATCCACAACAACAAGAGAAGGAGAAAGGGACCCACTTTGATGCATAAATTGCCGGTGCAGATGATGTGCTGGATCTTGCCAGGGACGAGCATCGACTTGAACTTGGCGGGCAGATCAGGCGCCCTGTGCGGTATGTGCAGATCGCCCAATGCCAACACCAACACCATCTTTCTTGTTCTCGCTACTCTCTATCGATCACAACGACGACGATAAGAAAAAGGGTCAACGAACGAAACAAGAAAAGGTAATATTTCGACACCCGAAGACAATCCTTTCTATTTCTCTTTCTCCCGCGATCGAGCTTCAACAATCAATCTCTCATCTTCTTCTCCCCTTAACGCAGCGCATAAAGTTCAGATTGCGCAAGTGGGTAACAGTGATGAAAACTAACAAGGGTTTTGCGAAGAGAGAGAGAGACGTTGACTCGGACATACCTGGAACCGGAGCGGACATGGAAGACCCTCCTCCGTCGCTCGTTCTTGTCGCGCTCTGAAACTTCTCCCTTTCTCCTTAGGTTCGTTTCTTTCCTTTGGCTCCCTTTGGTTTTTTTCACCGTCGCGAATGTATGAAACAGCGGCTTATTTTGTACGCGATACGACGTCGTGAGGCTTGAGCCTCAGATTTTTTCTTAGATAAGTTCGCCGGAAGTCCCGAAACTTGTTATAAATGTGCAATTGAGTCTTTAAACTTGCAAAAAGTTCGATCAACTCCCAAAAGAATGTAATTTTTATTTTTTTAATATTTTTCTGATGCAGAGCCACATCATCGCCATGTGTTTTCAGAAACTAATAAAATAAGACACATCAGCATTTTCCGTTAGTCGAGTTAGACGGAATTAATGGAATAAATCGATTGAAGTAATTTGAAAAGTTTTAGGACTTGATTGAACTTTTTGCAAGTTTTAGGACTCAATTGCACTTTCGTGACAAGTTTTAAGATTTCCAGTGCACATATCCTATTTTTCCCTTAACGAAAAGTAAAAAATAAGTTCCTCCTTCCTTACTAAAACTCCAAATGTTATTCAAATTTTAGAACATTTTATTGGAAAAAAAAAAGCACCTCACGTGCTATAATATTTATATATTGTAAGAAGTGTAAAATCATTATTTCACAGTAAACAAAAACAAACAATATATACGCGTCGTAAGGATTAAAAACTTATAAATAAAAGTCATTTCTAAATTTTTCCAAGGTGCACGTCTTATAGTATTATTCATCTTTCTAATGTGTAATGCATCATAGTGTTTCTACGAATAAAGATATACTGACAGCTAAAATGTGATTTGGAGTAAAACATCAGAAGACAAACGAACCCCAAATATTTAAATTCTCATGGAAATTGGATGAAGCGAAGTCTAGTTCCGCCCCAATTCAAAATTTTCCCTCTTACAATTCTTGAATCGTTACGGAACAAAAGCTTCCATATGCTGATCAGAGTACAGGATACAGAGAATAGGAAGGATGTACATTGCTGTCAAGTGTGTGCAGTACAAAAGAATCTGCCGTGGCACTTCATTGACGAGGCGATCTCATAGTGGATTGCGGGGTTCTTGGCGTTATCAACGGGGATGATCCCCTCGGGGTCCTGACAGCCGGCGAAGGGCAGTCCCGTTGCAATGGAGACTTCAGTCCTGGAGATGACGCGCCGAACAGCTGCTCCTGTCTAGCAGGAGCCGTCAACTCTTTGGGCACCGGGATCTTCTCTAGTCTTGCCAGGACCTCAGTCATTGAAGGTCGACGTTTGGCATCGCCAATACACTCGAAGGCAAGGAAGGCGGCCATAAATGCTCCTTTGTGAGGATACTGCCCCTCCATTTTCACATCCATTATGCGGTATAGCTTCCGCTTATTGCTTAAATATGGTTTAGCCCAATCCACAAGATTTTGCTCCACCCCGACTTTTGATTTATCGACAGCGCGACGTCCTGAGAGCAACTCCAGCAGCACAACCCCGAAGCTATACACATCACACCGTGAAGTCAACCGCCCTGTTCAACAGAAACAGTGTGTATCAGGACACAGAGAACAAGAAAAGTTTCCCAGAACAGGAATCGAGCATTTCCGTTCTGTGAAAAAACCATTTATCCCTCATTCTTTCCAAGTTCCAAACTTTGATATTGATGCCATGTATGGTACGAGAAATGCCTCATAGGCCATGTTTGGCTTGTGGAATTAGAGTGATGAATGATGTTATCAACCACTTCAAGAATTTGATAAACAAGGATTTGCTAAGGCATGCAATTCAAATGAAATGCATCAGCATGGTTGCACTTTTGAATCTAGTTCAGTAAAAACCCAATCGCCGTCCATGTTTGGATACCACAAAACACTAGGTCAATTCAGATCTCATACTTTCTTCGGGAGTGATAGATATGCTAATGCCATTTAAATCAGCAACTGTAAATAATTCTGGTAGAATCATCCCAGTGATAAAGGAGGAATGGCCATTCAAAACCTAGGTATGACTTCCATGTATTTGCATATTGATGCCATTAAAGATATAATGCCAAAAAAATAACCTATCTTCTGGATTTAGTTAAAGTATCAGTTCCCGATGATTCATTAGTAAAGGATTACCTCACGAATATTATAAAAGACCATGCCAATCGCACCTGTTGCTATATATTCGGGAGCAGCATAACCTTGAGTACCCATCACTTGAGTCGAAACATGAGTCCGATCGCCGGTGGGGCCTGCCTTTGCCAAGCCAAAGTCTGAAAGTTTTGCATTATATTCCTGCATCATTGACAATGAACATATGCGCAGAACCAATTTAGCCTATAGAACAGAAAAGAAGCAGATTTCTTAATTTCAAAATAAGTGGATTGTTGACGCACATGCACTCAAGCA
This sequence comes from Syzygium malaccense, assembly GCA_031216405.1. Taxonomy (NCBI): domain Eukaryota; kingdom Viridiplantae; phylum Streptophyta; class Magnoliopsida; order Myrtales; family Myrtaceae; genus Syzygium; species Syzygium malaccense. The sequence goes on along the minus strand of CM062263.1, from coordinate 36,976,297 downwards.
TGTGCACAAGCATAAGTGCGCATGCGCGCCAACATGTACAAAAAAATAGATAGACAGAATCTCTCCGTTTGATATGTAGTTCATTGGCAGTTGCTATTCTTTTGAGCGCACGTACCGAATCCAGCAGAATATTGGAAGCCTTGAAATCACGGTATATGACTTGTTGCTCTGACTCATGAAGGAAGGAGAGCCCCCGAGCAGCATCTATAGCAACTTTGATTCTTATTGCCCAGGAAAGTGGCTGGACACCCCCTGCACTCATATATTTAACTCGATGAGCTTAAATACATCCCCTTTTGCTGAGCAAGATATGAAGTACCAAAAACATTGACTCACTCCGGAAAAGATGATTTTCGAGACTTCCCTTGGGCATATACTCATACACTAGAAGCCGATTATCACCATCCAAGCTGTACCCGATAAGTTTGACCAGATTTGGATGATGAAGTTGACCAAGGTAATTCACTTCTGCCTGCAGCCAGCAAGCAACAACAGTGCTTAGAGTTTTCCAAAGAGAAAACCTAGTCCAATAAAAGAACTTACCAACCACTCTTTGTGACCCTGAAAACCCTCGGGCTTAAGCTTCTTGATAGCAACAACCATTCCACATCCTGGCCTTGCAGGACCGAGGGTTTGCACATCAATCCACCCTTTGTACACGCAACCGAAGCCCCCTTCTCCAATAAGGCTATCCTTACGGAAGTTTCTCGTGGCGTTCTTAAGCTCGCTGTATGTGAAAGCTTTTAAATGCGGAGATGATAGTATGTCACCTTCCGATCTCGGAGTGGGGAGACTTACAGGTCTGCACTTTTCACCTCGAGGTTGAACACTTGGACTCAAAGCAGTTGAAGAGTGGATGCTGCTCTGACTAAGTTTTAAACCTCCTGAAAGAAGAATCTTTGTTACTATTCAAAGTGTTGAAAGCAGGCACAATAAAAGTGTAAATCCATTCACCCAGTGACACACTACAGCTTCAAGACTCCTTTGTTGGATAATTCACTCATAAATGAGTGCAGATCCCCAAAAGAAGAGATGCAACTAAAGGAAAAGATGAAAAGAACGAACCCAAAGGTCCAAAACACCAAGTCTTATTCCAGTGACTTCTTCCAACTTTTGGCAATAAGCAGATAATGCATCTGAGCGATTGCTAGCAAGAGAAGCAAATTTTTTGTTTGTATTAAAAATTTGCGGTCAATGCCTAAACTTTGGTTCTAACAGAAAGCACCAACTTATCGATAATACTACTGCAAGGTAAAGTCTTTCTGGCTCGGACTGAAAGATAGCTATATGCCTGACGCAGACTTCCATGTCCATGCCTGACCATGCGCAGCCCAAGGTCAATGAGAAGGTGACTGTGCATTTGTTCTAGTTGGCCAAGCACCCCCATTTTTTGTAGACAGAACTGACTCTGGCTCCGGGGACAATCAGCGTGTATATTGACAATTTGCACTCCGAAAATAAAACCACCGGTTTAAAACATTTCTTTGTATGGAAGTACCAAAATCAACTCCAACATAAATGGAATAGCTAATTTCATTGGAAAGTCATAAATCAGTAGATTATTTGCCTATCAAGCCATCTATTAATTCAGATCAATCCGAAAAAAATGAGGAGGAATCACAGAACAGGAGTAACAACTAAACTCTTTCCATATACCAAAATAGCTGCTATAAACAAGAGTTGCCATAAATAGCTGCTAGCTCTTCAGTTGTCAAAAAGTTACAAAACTGAATCTACAAAATCAATCTCATGATCTCCCGAAGCACTCTCAGCCATTTTCCTTTATGAGAAGCAAGATAAATGATCTCGTCACCTACAACTATTATTTCCTCCATGTCCATACTCATCGACACCTCATGCCCTTATAGGTGCTTCAACGGGGTTATACAACATAGTACAAACATTAGTATCTAACACCACTCTATGAAACAGAAAGTCAACCAATTCACCAATACTGCCAGCATTTTCATCGCATCCTCAAGAAGCATGGATGTGGGGGAGGCCACCTCCAAGCGCCATGCGGCTATCTCGGGCAATCACTCTATAAACATCCACAAGTCAAATCAACAAACTGAAATCCTGTTTCTAACTGATCGAGTCATTCTAAGCCAAAAATAAAAAAATTGAGCAATTACTTGATAAAATTCCTCTTTATGAGCCAAATAGTGACAAACCAAGTATTATCAACTTGTTTTGACTTCATAACAGTCCCAGCCTACCATAAAAGTCAGATTTTATATCCATTCTTGTCAAATGAATTTGCAATTGATTTTTAGCTCTCACCGAGACCACCTTAGAGGTTGAGAGTAGAACAAATTCAATGGAGCAAAATAGGAATCGATGAGCGGGACTCAGAAGGTTCAACAAATATCGATAAGTGACTTCATGGGAAGAGTGCAAAGTTCTATTCAATTCTCTAATCACTAGCAAGCTGCTTGAAATCCAACTGCATACTGAATATTCTTGCAGCTGCATCACTTGAATGAAGCATAATGTCTCGCCAATGGACCAAGTGATGCTGACTATGGACCAATAAATCTCCTGCAAACATCTAAGTCCCACCCGACAGATAAAATGTGATGATAACCATCCATCCACCCACCGGAAATAGTTCACATGTCAAGCCAAAGGACGTTATAAATGCACATGAAAAGCAATGCTCAACAATCACAACCAAACCCATAGTGGCGATAATAGTCCACACGGAAAAAGCACAAGGACAGCCAACAGCTTTGCGAAACATGCCGCTCTGCTCTTACTTGTCATCCATTTTAAAGCATGGAGACTTTCAAGCACAAAATTACCCAAACTCTCCAAAGCATTCAGCATTCTTGGACAATAAGCACTTGATATTCGATAATCGATACGGTCATGTTCATTGAAGTAGACCAGAGCGTACAAGCACAGCAAGTTTCTAAATCCGTGTCGGGACATCATCAAGATTTCAAACACCAGCCCTGTTTCTGCGACTAAGGAAACGAACGTAGGCCGAAGCGTTCGAGCGTCTTCGAAAATTGCATTGTGCTCGAAAACACCAATACACCGGAACAACAAAAGATAGATCCAAGAACAAGCAAAACAACAACTTCAGGAAAAAAAAAAGAAAAAAAGAAACAATGAAACCCAAAACCCAAGTTCCTATCGAATCGTTGATGAGAAGAGAGTGAAAAGGAAAGAAACCCAGAGCAAGAAACAGAAGCAAAACAACAGAAACGACCAAAAGACAAACCATTTCCGGAGCAAGTATCTTGGGAACCAAGAATGAGCTGAAAAAGAAGCGAAGCAAGCCCAGTGGCGCTTCACGTGAATACCCCAAACAACTCGGGTGGAGGATGAATTACCGGAGGTGGTAGTAAGCGACGTCTCCGACTTCTCTTCCTTCTTGCGGGAGCCGCAACAATTGCCCATTTGCCAATCTCGTATCCTCCCCCCCACCTCAAATCTTTTTCCTTACAAAGAGAAAATAAAAAAAGAAAAAAAGAAAACAAGAATCTCTGACCCCGAAAGAGCTAACGAAAGAGAACGAACACGACCATGAGGCAACTACTTCCCAAATGGGATTTCGGTAAAGGTCGACGTCGATGTCGATGTCTCTCTCCTTCTCTCGCTCGCCTCCATGGCTCTTCTCCAGCTTCGGAGAGGAACGAGACGCGACGAAGAAGACAGAGAGAGAGAGAGAGAATTTCCTGTTCTTCCTTTTTTTTTTTTCCCTTTCACATCATTAAATTTTTTTTTGTCCCCCCCCTTTTTTTTTATGTTTTGTTTTTGTGGAAAACAAGGAAAATGACGTGGAGCAAAAGGACAACAAGCCCACCGTGTAGCGACGTGCGCGCAACGCGGGGAGCAGCCGTCCGTCCAAAGACGGAACGAATGACCCCCGTTTTTTGCTACTATTTACGATATGAGCCACGGGGCCCCGGTCGTAAATAAGCGGTTCTTCCGTGGTCGAGGAAGCCAGCCGGTTCCGGCGACGAGACGATTTTGGCCCCCAAGTAGTCCACGTGGCGGGCACGAGCCTGGGGATCCGGGGGAGGGCAATTTGGACCATTCCAGTGGGAGCAGACGAGCAAAGTTATTGCGTGATTCTGAGTGCAACCTCGCTTTTATTATTATTATCATTATTATTATTATTATTATTAAAACCATTATCCGTACATTTCCGTTGACTTGTTCAATGGATCAACACTAATGATTCTGGCACAAATGCATTGAACAAGACCACTCTCGTAATGTGTTAAAAAAAAAAAAGACCACTCTCGTAAAATGACAACTATTACCGTCAAGGAACATATTTCGCACATTAATTCCATGATTATCGTGATCGTGTGCGAGTTCGAACCAACTCCCACCCTGCATTTCAAATCAACTCATCTCTCGTCGATTGCATTTGCTCGACGAAGTGATTAGTGATCTACCCCTTTTTGAACCTCATGAGGCTAGAGATATTAGATCATTTGTGGGTGATCGTTGCGCGTGAGCAAGTGCCCGACCATTTAACGTGATCAGCCCCGCTTACGTTACACATAAAATTTAGGAATAACGATACAAGTGATCCATGAATTTTAGCCTAATATATAATATAGTACCTGAGCTTTCAATTTGATCAATGTGTTCCCTAAAATTTTGATGCATATTCAATGTAGTCCACGAGCCATATGAAGATGTCCAATATTGTCGTTTCATTAATTCAAGTTCAGGGACAACATTGAACAATTTCAAATAGTCTAGGGATCACATCAAACAAATTAAAATTTCAGGAACGATATTGTAAATTGGGCTAAAGTCCAAAAATTATTTTAAATTAATTAAAAATTCATAAATCATATTGCACATCGAGTCGAAGCTCAATGATAATGATCAAAATATCGATCATGTGCACGCAATCGAGCCACGGACACGTCCATTTTCGGAAGAGCATGTCGAAGGGGGAAGTAATTGTTTGGATATGAGTCCACAAGATCGGGATTTCCATGGTCGTCGATCATGCTTGACTCCACATAGTCACGTGATCGACGGACGAGATTGAATCCGATTTTATCCACGGATGGAAAAAGGGCGCAAGGGAAGGGGGGGGGAACGAGCCGATCATGAGCGAACGCGCAATCGTAGTGCCACGTGGCATGACGGGCGTATCGCGTGGGCATGCCATGTCAGCTGGGGTCACGCGCAAAACGGGATACTTCCCTCGAGGCCCACCTGGGGAATATCCTCGATGGAAGGGAAAGAGGGAGGGAGGGGACGGTGACGTTAAAGTGACCACGGGGGGGGCGGTGTGAAACAAACTCGGCAATGCGCGGACGCCACGTGCGCTCGTTCCGTCATCCTGCGGGACCCACTCCGGCGTCACGGCCAGCGTTTCGATTTCGGGACCGCGGACAGCAAATTCTATGTACAGCTGCCAGCCTGCCATAGTTCTTCAATATAGCTAAATTCGCTATAGCCTTCTCTCTCTCTCTCTCTCTCTCTCTCTCTCTCTCTCTCTCTCTCTCTCTCTTATTTTGTCCCTTTAATTGGTTGCAACTAAACCCGCCAAACAGATGAGTTGGGTTAAAAATAGTCCAATTCAAATGGATAAATTTTAATGTATTATAAATTTAGCAACGCATATCCGACTCGACCCTTATTACTAAAACAATTCTATGATTAACTCAATTTAGGAAAATTTATACATAAACTGAGGTGGAAGCGCGAGATCAAGTGAAAGCGAAAGAGAGTAAAGAGAAAGCCATAGAAGCGAACTGGATCTAAGTAAATTGAGAACCCATTCAATACCCATATAATTTTGGATCTTACCATTGTAAACTCATTTATAATGCATTTACTCAATATAAATAATTCATATCACAATTGAGCCTATCAAATATGGGTTAGGTCCATGACCCATTTTGACAGGACTAGTTGCAGCGCTAGCTTGTAAGAGCTATGCTAGTTCAAGTGAATTTTCGAACGATTGAAAACTTAGGTCAAATTTTGAGAACCATAGCTTTTTAATTCCATTAATGTCGCGAAGCCCATTCCACAAATAAGAGAGCACCTTCTCTTAAACGTCGATAAACAAAACAATCATGCAAAAAAGAAGCATTACCTCGTACAAGAACTTATCCGGAATCGACCATGTCGATAATCGCCGGGAAATCAAGTGTGGATTCCTCACTCATTGTAATTTGCTTGTAGCAGTAGGAATTATTTCATGTCGCCCTGTACTCTAAAGATAGAAAGTAATGCTCTAATAACTGAGATTACTAAAGTGGTAAATACTAAGGAAGCACACAAGACGAGGGGGTCAACATCAAGAGAGCGACAAGTCTTCTCTTGACCAGCCTGCGTTCTCTTCCGTGGGTTCTTAGAAGTTCCTCGTACATCGACATCTATTGATAATAAATGCAGCGCTTTTCGTGGGGACGTGACACTTGAGACCAAAAGAAAAGGTATTGGGCGAGTCTCCAAACAAGACTTTTCAGTGCTCAAATCTTAGGTCATGCTACGTGATGCGCGGGATTTAGCTTAATCAAATGATGTTGTGCCGCAGCTTTAAATGAGAAGCCCGAACACTGTCATCTTCGAAGATGAGCCGCGCGACCTCAAGACGGCACGGCGACAGGATCGATCCACCACAGGCGACGCAACGAAACCCATGGTCAGATCTCCCCGGGGCCGCGCAACCTCGGGTCATGTGACGCTACGCCATTCTATGCTTCGTTGTGCCACGATGGACTTGCGGTCGAGACATGTGCTAAGCAAAGCGGTTGGTATATTGTAAATAACCATACAAATACTTTATGATTGCTTCGCCGGGTTTGGTAACCTCTCAGTGCTTTGGTCAATTATTTGCAATCCACCATAGGCGACGCAACGAAACCCATGGTCAAATCTCCCGGGGCAGCGCAACCCCGGGTCATGTGACGCTACGCCATTCTATGCTTCGTTGTGCCACGATGGACTTGCTGTCGAGACACTTGCGAAGCAAAATGGTTGGTATATTGTAAATAACGATACAGATACTTTGTGATTGCTCCGTCGGGTTTGGTAATCTCTCCATGCTTTGGTCAATTATTTGCGAAGTCACAAGTACATAGATATGATGAATCTTTGAAATTGTGGAAAAAACTTAGTCAATTCGAGCCTGTTTTTTTTAAAGGTGTTTGAAAAAGAAATAAGATGTGAAAAAGTATAACACCTACATGTATGAAGGCAAATGTCATTGTCATTATTGTATAAAGCATTTTAAACATCACTAATTATGATGGATAAATTATTAATTTTTTTTTCAGCAAAAAGAGTAAGAGGATTTCAATTCATTTTAGAGAAATAGGTAACTGATCATTGTCGAAGTAAAGACAAAAGAGATACAAAAAAAAAACAATCTTTTTCAAAAGGAACCGAATCTAATTAGTAGAACCATCTTAATGTATTCCATTGATAGCGAAATCCGGACTCCATCGGTGGTGGATGGTATAATAACTCTTTTTCGTATCCCGTTTGACGGGAAAATTGTTCAAAAAGTCGTAAACCTTTCGATTTTGCTAATTGAGTCTATCTGACCAATTTTAATCGGAAAATTGTTGACGTGGATGCCGGTAGTGCATGTAAGACTATCTGTGCTGATGAGGACAATTTTTTTTTATGTTTTTATTTTTTTTTCTTTTTCTTTCTTTTTCTTTTCCTTTTTTTTTCTTCTATCAAGTCCGACAAGGTTCGGTTGGCCCTCACCGGTGACTGACAGGCTTGGAAGAAGAAAAAGAAAACGAAAAATAAAAAACTAGAAAAGATATTAAAATAATACAAAACAATTGTCCACGTCAGTGCCGGCCAGTGTCCACGCCAGCGATTTCCAACTAAAATTTTTCGAACGGACTCAATTACCAAAATGAAAAAAAAAAAATTTAGTATTGAGTCGGTAAAAATGAAATAAATTTATAAATTTTCTTGGAATAATCTTTCTCCCTCGTTCGACCATGGTCTGGTGGCAAAACTTCGCGCGGAACCGATGGAGCGCAAACACAAAGCAATCAAAACCCGCGGTTCGCCGCTCCACGTTATGACCACGTTATGACCATCCGACGATCCGTGGCTAATCTCCATGGCGAAAAGTCGAGGCATGCGCAGCAGAGACCCAACAAAGAAGGGTTGACTCTTTGGAAACGCGAGGGTCTCTCCGATGGGCCATCGGAAAGCTACGTTTCCGATTCCCGCTTCTCTTTCTCTCTTTTCGCCAATCCGAGGAGGGGCTCACACGTGTTTCCCATCCTCGTTTTTTGGGCAATTGCGGGCGACTTTCGGATTCCCAGACGGGTTGATGCGGAATATGTTCGTATGAATCTGCTATAAAGTCGGAGTTTGTTAAGGGGGAACGCAGCAGATGTTGTCCTGACAACAGAGACCATTGGATCACGTGTCTCCGTTGGAAAGTTATTAGCAGATAAAGCCAATTTAAAAGCCGGGGGAAATAATCATTTCTTTTTTCGGACTTTTTGTCATTTTTCCTAATCCCCTGAAAAGGTGGGGAATCGAGCTCCCCGGCAACGTCTTCTCACGTAGAAAGGGTGACCGCCGGGACAATTCGTGTGATTTGGGAAAATAATCATCGCCTTCTTTATAATGCCTTTCTTGAGCTTGCTTCGACCCATTTTTTTACCCCCCCGGCAAAAGGAAAAAGAAAAATGCGAATATTTTAAAATCTTCAAGAAAGAGAGAATCGATTGGCTTGACTTATTAGAATCAAGGGTATTTATACCCAAACAATACGTATGAGAAAGGAAATTATCTAATCTAAGAAAGAAATTAGCTATCTTAGAAAATCACGAAATATCAAATGATATCCCTAATATCTGATAATATCTCTAACGATATTATCTGATAGAGCATTTTTCTAATATTCATAAATATACTTTAACGGAAAACATTGAAATATTTTGTTCGTCTTTGCTTCTTTCTTTTTTGTGTCTTTGAAATAGTTGTTTGTCTAAGGATGCCGAGCAGAGACATAGAGTGTAAGTAGTGAAATTGGAGAAACCGTGACGCACTTGGAAAACGGCATGTTCTTTTTTCCCCCCACGTTGGGCTTTGGCCTCTAGCCCAGTTCAGAAGGCAAGGGCCCAAAAAGATATGGACCTACAGCCCAAAACGAAAGCCCAAAACGATCGTGCCGTCGATACGCATGGACCGTGCACTAAGATCGATCCTAATGTTTCTGCTATCATCATCTGACCCCCTCTCCTAATTGCTGCTCCCAAGTTGTCATTATTTGTAGATGTGAGCATGGTTCAGGTTGGCCCAGTCCAACACCTAACCCAAGAACCAGCCTATACATTGTTGGTCCCCGATCTTTTGGACCGAGGACCGACCATATTGAGCTTGGGAGCAAGGACTGGACTGGCCCTATGGGTCCGATCTAGTTTCAGGGTCAATCCAGGATCAACTGATTATTATTATTATTATTATTATTATTATTATTATTATTATTATTTCATTTTTTGTATTCCTTAAAAGGATAAACATACTATTTCAAATTACATATCCATCAACAATGCAATATTGAGCAACCAAATTATAAACACAAGTATATATCAAACATAAATACAAGATAAGGTAAGAATATAAATTTCACACTTGCTTAAAGAAACAAAATCATGAAAACGAACACGTGAAATACAATTAATCCATAAAAAGTTCAAAATACGTAATATAAATCATGAATTATACAACTTCAAATCTTGTTCATTGTTAAATGATTGCTTCAACTTCTGAACACCTGAAAACAAAACAAACAACACACATAATTAATACTTAACAAAGTATATTTATCCTACTAAGCTATGCTAATATGGCGAGCGGTGAGGCTAGTGAACAGTGGTGAGCGAGGCAAGCAAAGAGAAACGAATGGTGAGCGAGGTGAGCCAAGCGAGAGGCCGAGGCGGGCAAGCAAGGCCAAGGTGAGCAAACACAGCAAAGCAAGCGAAGAGGGTTTCTATTTTTTTTGGTCGAATTAGGGTTAGGTTTTTTCTACTGTTTAATTTACACGGCAAAAAGAACTGCATTAGAAAGAAAAGAACAGAGGAGGAGGCGATAGGGTTTAGAGTAGACAAAAGCATATAATATGTAGTATCTAACATGCACAGTGTAGGGTCCAGGAGTTCCAGGTTCAAGGATTGACCCAGTCCCACTTAGGAACTAGACTAGGACTGGCCCACCAGACCGGTCCAGGGTCGGTCCAAGGTTGACTCTGGACCGATGCTCACTCCTAATTATTCAAGGGGAAATTACAAAAAAAAAAATCTCATTAATTTTGGCGAGAATATGCCTTTACACTTGGAAATTATTACACGATGTCCCAGAAGTAAAACTTTTCGTCACAAAATGCAAAAGTAACTATATGTTTCGAGCTTTTAATTGGTCAATAAGCTTTTCGGCACGAACCCACAGTGAGACTTCGCTTTGACAGACTTGAAAAAAGGGACGACAATATTCCGTCATTGGTTATAATCGCATTTGGCGATGAACATGTTCCTTCACTCGACACAATATGGAAAATTGTCCCCAAATCATTACCATAAGGCGATAGTGCCGAAGCTTGTGATGTAATTGCATATCCCCAAAACTCCTAAAAAATTTTGTCAAACGTCATTTGCATTTGTCCAAGGGACTTTAGAGCTCTAACGTATTTTGTAAATGCTGAACCAAATGCACCCAAAGTCGAATTTCGACGACAAAGAGTGTGTCCCAGCTTTACAAGGCCTTTTCTTTATAGTCATTTTATTTTTATTTATTATGAAATCAAGACAGGAGAGATTTCCTTTCGAAAGAACGAGATGAAGTACACTCCGACCCTTTGAAAAGTCGCACGCATTGCACAGGCCAACCGAAATTACAACGCCGGGCTAGCGACCCTAACAAAATGAAATTTTAAGAGGGTAATTTGTAATGCTCGAAAGATTAGGGACAAACGCGCATCACCCTCTAAGTTCAAGCGACGAGAAGAGGCTCCTCTTTGTATAAAATAAGTCCCCCATGCACTCGCACGCCCTCACATCTTTTCTTATTTTTCTGTTCTTCCTTTGGTTTAGTGTGAAAATATGAAAGAATTATTCATGAAGGATAAAGAGTCAGGCAACAACTGCTCAAAGTACTCATCTGATCTGATCTTTACCCCCTGTCTTAGCTCGCAGCTTTCTTTTTTTTTTTTTTTGTCTATTTGGGCTTTTTCTTGTTCTTGAGTGCGTGAGCCTTGGAATTCTTCCACCCCATACTCCCAACAAAGAGAAGATATTCAAGATAACACTAAGTTAGACCCATGCTTCCCAGTCCCCCAAAATGGGCAACTGAGTTCTAACAAAGGAATAGCAAGACCTGATATTGATTTATTACATCTGCTCAACACAGATTCTCAAAAAGGAGCTACTCATCTGCAGCTAACCAGAGCCTCTGTCTAGTCTGGTGCCAAAAACCCTAGAACAAGAGCCCGAGATCGACGAAAGGGAAAACCAGGGAGGAAAGCAGACAAACACCCGAAGAAAAGGCGACACGAAAATATCCTAGAGTGGACTAAAGCATGCCCTACCAGAAACTTGAACCCCTAATCAGTCCACGATCATCGTCATTTTAGGGTCTACTGCTACTGCATGAGTAGATTTCTGATAACAGCAGCTTGATCACTGTCGCTGTTGGCCAGCAGCTCGGAGAGTCGCTCGCTCAGGTCGTCGACCTCTCTGTGCAAGCTTCTTATGTAGCTGCACGTCTCTTGCAGCACCTTCGCTGCTGATACCTGCAAGGTTTTATGAACCCTTTCATCAACCATCAATTAAGGATCTTACTAAAGGTTGCGCTCGGAGCACCTATTAAAACGGACTCAATTGAGACTGTTCTGATTTTCAAAGCATTAATTGCACGTAACACGAGAAAAAAAAACCCGTTAAAAAATTTCATGTATAAGTAGTTGTTTTAGACCTGAGCAAAAATGCTCAAGAGATAAGAAACGGAAGGAAGAACCCGGAGGAATGGGACTCCCCAATGTCACCTCTCATATTCCAGTCCTCTCCCCGGAAGAAAAACAATTCACGAGTGGAACATGAGGCTTCACGTATATGTAGCTGTTTAAAAAGCCTCCGTGGCAATATTAGCAAAAGATCATTTAATTAATACATCTAATTAAATCTTTTTCAAGTCTAGAAGGGGTAGGAGAACGCAACATGAAGGAAAAGACTTTCCAGACAATCACTCAATTAAAAATCTTGATTGTTTTTCAAGGAATTAATTCGATGGGGTCTAAAGTCAGATTAGAGTCTTGTCAGCTTGAATTAGACTGCAATAATTTACGTTTGTCCCAATAGATACGACAACTTTTGTCATTCTTCTTTGTGGAGGAAAAAGAGATAAATCATGGTGAATAAACTCAGGTGCTCTACTTTTTTTCGGAATGCTCGTGGCCTACACATTGGAAAACTGAATGATACTCCTTCGGAAAATCCACTGCCACAACTTCCGAGCAAGCTTTTATTCAGTCAGAAAACCTTCATTGTCTCGAAAGTATTCATCAAGTCATGAAGTGTGCGCCCTTTCCTAGCTGAAAAATGACATGTATCTGGAGAGATGTAGCGAGTGAGGTTACCGTGTCGGAGCGGCGGTTACGGATTTCGGGGAGGAGTTGCTGCAACTTGGAGACGAGGTCGATGATCTGGTCATCGCTGATTCCGGAGCTCCCGGATTGTCTCGATCTTGACCTCCTGCTAGACATAATAAACTAATGATTCTCTTCGAAGAAAGGTCAACTTCTGAAACTGAAAAGCTCAGACTCCGGGCCTCTCTCTGAACTGTTATAGTAGTAACTGAAGCGGGACAAAGTAATGGGTCGAAGAAAGCCCTTCTGTCAGAAGGAAAACGAGAAGAGCTGATCTCACGCAGGAAGCTATAGCCAAGAGAAGTGCCAGACTCTGAAGTCTGAACTTAAAAGAGAGTGATTAGATCAGATCAGATAGGGGGAGATACAGACGACTAGTGTCAGAAGAGAGACACGCATAACAGTACATGCACTTTAGCTTGGAGGAGCGGATTATAGGTGGAGAGAGAGGGCGAGAGACGGGGAGAGATTAAGGCACAGGAGAACACAGGGAAGTGGGTTCTGTGGAGTGGGAGAAGACAAACTGCATGGGATGATGCAGTGGGCTGAAAAGGTTGTATTTAAATAGGGGTCGAGAGAGAGAGAGAGAGAGAGAGAGAGAGAGAGAGAGAGAGAGAGATGAAGGGCATGCCAATGCCAATGCCAATGCCAATGCCAATGCCATACTGTCTTTCTCGCTTGTGTGTGTTTCCCTGCTCGGGCTTGAATTGCCATTTCCCAAGTGGGCTTCCTGTTCTCTCTTGACCATGCTTACTCGAGAGAGAGAGAGAGAGAGAGAGAGCGCGAGAGAGAGAGTGGTTTGCGCGTGTTTTTGTGCCAGCAATGCGGGGTCGGTGTCTGTCAGACTCCACACGCAATACATTGTTATTTTAATCTGGTTTCAGTACCGCTAGTGAAATCGCCTGTGTTCTTCTGCTTAAGCCGAGTTAAATTATCATTATTAAAAGTCTGCCAAATCTCACAGCCTCTAGAGCCAGACGAGTTGGGCAAAAAATATCCAACACATATGTGATTCGAGAAGTACTCGTAATCTTGAGTTCGAGATCCTCGTTGCTTGATAGTTGAAATGATAGCGGGATGAATATGAAAGGGGTTATCTGTGTCCAACACTCAAGTTCGATAAATCCCGAATGTCATCAAAAGTCATCTTGAACCTTGCAAGATCCGTGTTACTCTTCCTACTTAAGTACATTTGGACCCGTAAGCTCACTTGAGACCTTAATTTTATGTTTTTCAATAAATTGAAACCTTAGTGTTAAATGGCATGCCATACTTTTCAAGTTATAACAACTAAATACTAAAATATAAAGGATTTGGGTTTCGGCTAAACAAATATCAAATTTTCTAAATAAGATTCCCAACTCATCCTTTTAACCCAAAACCAATTATTCCATTCTTATACATAGGATTTGTATATTAGGAATCAAATTTAAACCAAGGCACTTTGCTATTCCTGACCAAGTGATCTTATTAAAGTCAGTCAAAGTCTCGGGAATCGGACATGCATAGGGATTGGATGGTTCGATGAAATTTCCAAAATGAACAAAAGCATCGTTGATCATGTGTAAGGATTGTATTGCTAACGTGATGAGAAAACCAATTTGACGAAGTTGTCGTGTTTCATGAAAAAAATTGAGAAACCCTTGATTACGGAAGACTTATACCAATGTTTACACTAAATAGTGGATTAACGGAAATTGGGTTTATAACCATTTGTTAAGGTTTATCATGTTAGAGAACAATGTGCTTTATTTATATCTTAACACTTCTCTCACGTGAAAATCCTATAGGATGATGAAGTCCGATAGGTTGAAAAAGCCTTGGACATGCAAAAATCAATACGTACAGGGAAAGTATCAAAAAAATCCTAGCGTTCATTCGGCCATTTTTGGACTAAATTTGCCGGATGGATTCAATTGGTACCAATATAAAAAGATTTATGACTAAATTGGTTCAATTGAAAGGTTTATGATTAAATTAGTACAGATGCAATAAATTTATGATTTTTTTTTTGTACTTTTCCCCAATATAGACAAACACGAAGTCCATACTTTGGTTCATCAAGCACATGTGTCCAACTAAATAGACCTAGCTAGGGTAGAAAAATCAGACAAATTGTGTATCCATGTGAAACTCACGCTATCCTCTTGACTTGGATTGGAGAATATACGTAGTCAACATTCAACACGAGCACCCGAGTAGGAGGCTAAACCTAGTTCCGATGGAAGCAATGTGTCCTCGTTTTCTCACATGGTAGAGTTCGATTTGCACTACAATTGCCACAGATTATGCCGCAGATTCTACCCAGCTCTGTATATACACAAGCGCCGAAATCACGTAAGAAAAATCACACTCCCTATAAGAGAAATGGCGGCCTTTCAAGATTGGGTAGCTCTTGAAACTGAACGTGGATCATATGGTAGGAACATTATTGTTCTCAGTCCATCATTTACGCTCGGGATCATTCTCACGATGCACATGTAAATATCTCGGGAAACGTACCAGAAAGTTCTACACCCATTGTGTCGATACTAATTCATTCATAAACATATCAATTGAAGCAATTTAGTTCTAAACATTTTCACATTGGTATCAATTCAGTATATCCGGCTAATTTAGGCCAAAAATCGCGAATGTGGATATTGATCATTCTACGTGGCACGGCCGACGCTTACGTAGACATTTATTTAATAATTTTTTAAATATTTGTTTTCTTTTTTTTGCTTCCCTTTTCTTTTTGCTGGTGGCAACGGGTGAGGGCGAGCACCGGCAAGATTGACCCTCACAGGCCATGGCCGGTGGGCGGCCACTGGCAAAAAGAAAAGGGAAGCAAAAAAAGAAAGGAAAATAATCAAAAGAATTATAAAAAAATGTTCATGTATGCGCCGATCATGCCACGTAGGACGACAGGGGTCAACATCAGCAATTTTCGATCTACATTGGCCAAATGGAGTGAATTTGTATCATTGTGAAAAGGCTTAGGACTAGAATGGTCCAATTGAAATGTTTAGAACTGAATTGGTACCAATCAATAAGTGTGAGACTATTTTGGTACTTTTCCCCAAGTATCTCATTAATATGTTCTTGAGTTAATCTAGCTACTCACTGACGGCTAAGGCTCGGCTCGATAACTAGTCAAGATTGTCTCGCCTTATTCTGAGTCCAGCTCAAGATCACACTAGTGTAAACTTTGACCTCGACAACACTTAGCTCGACAAGCTTCCAAGTCTAATCGAATTAAAGTTATGCAAATAGACACAGAAAACTTTAAAATTAAAATCATATTCACATATAAAAATGTAGAAGAAAATCCTTCGTACAGCGCAAATGACCGATACTTTGTCAGATGGTCAGTTTTCTTTGATACTTCCAACGGTGAGAAACGAGTGACAGGTGTGCATGTCAACAGTCGAAATGGAAGGGTTGAAAATGCGAAGAGCCAGTCCGTCATTAGGCGATTTTGTCACAGCAAGGTCGGAAGAAAAACTTTCTAAATCGAGACGGTTGACTAGTCAAAGCCGACACTGCATGCCATGCCATGGCGTCCTCTCGCAAAGCGCTGCCACCACGACACGTGGGCCCGGCTCCCGCGCACCGACCCACATTCTGAGAAACCGGGCGACGTCCACAGCGGCGTCACGATTTCATAAGCAGCACCATCGCCTTCGGGTGCTAGTTCTGGCAACCAAGACGAGGAGTTCCAGGTTACGAGCTTCGGGTTTTCCAAAGAGATCAGCTCACGCTATAGCGACTGCATCATATACATACACGTAGCATCAATACGGAGATATAGAGTATCTTTCTGCAGACAGAAATGAATTATTAAACTAGATTCTGATCGAATGGGGTTGCTCTCTACATCATTTTGTGATTAATCACAGTCATCATATCATCATTGCCAGGCGAGACTCGCCCTAGATCTTTTCGTTTACACATGGCCACCCTTTAAACGCAATTATCATCTGGTGGATTCTTGATTGATGTCTTATTATCCCGTGTGTATAACGTATCCAATAATATCACAGGCTTGGTATTTAACGTACAAACCCTAGCTAGCTCGGTCTGGGAGTGAGCAGAAAACAAGAATCTCCCTCATCGGCTCGAATGCATTCAGATGTCCTTACTTTCTCTTTTTTAATCATTTGCAAGTGTAAAATCAATCGCTGGCCCAAGTTGGCACATTATATGATGCGCACGGAATCACATTGCATGTTGGGGGAGGAGGAAAGATTTTCGATTTCTTTTATCTGCAGACTCCGCCACAAGATCCGCTTCGTTCGAGTCGAGTAGATCAGCGACGAGTACCTGAAGATGGTTAATCATAAACACGTGCTCGTTCCTTGACCAATGATTTGGAGGGTGCAAGATTCAAATCGAGATTAATTAATCTTCCCATCTCTCTCTTTTCTGCGCCAACCTGAACCATCTTTAGAAAAACAGTGGTAATAATATTGATAATAATGCCTCGCGAGTTCAGCCTTGCTGACGATATTCATTAGCTTCGTCTCGTGTCTGTGTTCAGTGCAAGAACTCTCTAATCATACCACCCACTTGCAGAATTTTTTTAGAGCCTTTCATGGTTCCAAAGTTTGTGGTCCCCCGCGGTTGCAGTCTTCTTCTTATTCTTCTTCAACCAACTATATATAGATAGATTCTGCACCAGTTGCGAGCTCATACATATGTTAAGAACCTTAATTACATCTACTTGATATGTTAAGTACACGACTTGACTCGAGTCAGACAAGTGCTTGTTGCGTCGGTGCTGAGTTCAAACATGATTGAAGAAGTTTGCTAATAAGTTCCAAAGGGATTGAATACATGAATCACGATCGATCGGACTACATGTGAGTGAGATTTCGCACGCGTGCAAAAACTATATGTATACACACAAGGGGCATATCTCCTAGTCCTCGCTAAGACGGTCGAATCACATATGGTATAGTTCATTCGTTCCAGAGTTCTGGTCTTGGGTCATGGTACACAAGCAGATCAGATTACAATTTGAAGCTCATTATACAATATGATAGAAAGTTAAATAACTATGGAACTTTGTTGAGGAGGAAATTGATTATAGTAGGGGGTCTGCTCAGCGTGCATCTCGGGAACACATGACCCTGATCCAATGGACAGCGAGGTCTCTGCTTGATGTCACGAGGGACACCCATTTCTTTACTCTGTCAAATTCAGGGGGCTTAGTTTTATTATTAGGAAAAAGGGGGGGGGAGAACAAATAAATAAGGGATAAGTGCATTTAAAGTTCTAAAACTTATCACGAAAATGTAATTGAATCCTAAAACTTTCAAAGAGTGCAAACAAGTTCTAAAACTTGTCGTGAAAGTGCACTTGAATCCTAAAACTTTCAAAAAGTGCAAACAAGTCCTAAACTTGTCACGAAAATACAAACAAGTCCTAAAACTTGTCAAATTGATTCAATCAAGTCATTCCATTGATTATACTTTTTGAAAGTTTTAGGACTTATTTGCACTTTCGTGACAAGTTTTAGAACTTGTTTATATTTTTTTGAAAGTTTTAGGATTCAAGTGCACTTTCTTAACAAGTTTTAGGACTTGTTTGCACTTTTTGAAAGTTTTAGGACTCAATTACACTTTCGTGATAAGTTTTAGGACTTCTAGTGCACTTATCCCAATAAATAAGTAAAGAAGAAGAAGAATAGTACTTCTCGTTCTGATGGACTCCAGGAAAGATTATAGATGGCGATATGAAGGTGATCTTCTCAGCATATGCTCTCTCTCTGTCCTATTTCCTCTCGGTAGTAAATAATGCGCAGATGTCATTGCAAGATTTATTTTTTTTATATTGAATAAAGAACATCTCGCGACATATCCTAGTCGGTGAAAAGACGCCCCTTGGAATTTGAAAGGAAACTTAAGTGAAGCCTCTGAGATTTTTCTATTAAGGGATGCGATGTAGGTGACAAAGCTCGATGGAAAGTGTAAGAGAACAGCACCGACCAAGATGGGCGATCCTTCTTGTAATATTAATCTTCATTATGAAATGCCGACCGTGGAGAGAAGTGAGTCATGTCCATACTTCGTATACAACGATCCAAAAGTTTATTTCCTGTACGAAGATGCAAGGTAGAGATAATGTCCATAAGTGGATCGCCAAAAGCTATAGCTACTTCTTCAAAGTCATTAATAGAAAGGGTCATAGATAGTCTATATATGGCCGACGTGATAGACTAAATGAATGACGATGCAAGATTCATATAAAGATTATGTCTTTTTTGTGGAGTAATATAGAAGACTATGAAACTCACCGAAATTTATGTGGTTTGGTCAAATCCATTGGCAAGAAGCAACTGCTGCACGCAAGTGTAATTCTCGAGTCGATGTGGTCCATCAAGGATCGAGCGAATCTTCTATATAAGTCTCGAGTTATTCCCCTAATTTACCATTGATATAGTAATGTCAAGCATACTAAAATTAATTTATGAGAAAATTGTCCAAAAAGTCCTAAACCTATTATACTTTTACCAATTCAGTCATAAACCATTTAATTGCACTAACCGGGTATTAACAATTTCACTTCTTGCCAATTGAGTCCATTCGGCCAATTTTGATCGAAAATCGCTGCATGGAGCTAGCCGTCCTATGTGGTACAACCAGCGTTGACGTGGACAATTTTTAATATTTATGTGTTTTTATAATTTTTCTTTTCCTTATTTACTTTTTTCTTCTCTTTTTTTTCCTTTTCTCCTTTTCTTTTTTTTCTTTTTTCTTTTTCCCTAGCGAGGCTGGCCCTCATCTAAGGCTCGGTGATGGCTGGTGGAGGGAAAAAGGAAAAAAAAAGAAGAGAAAAGGAAAAAAAAAAGGAAAAAAAGAAGAAAAGAAAAAATGGAAAAATTAATCAAAAAATCATTAGAAATTGTCCACGTTAACATCGATCGTGCTACATAGGACGGCCAACATCCACATCAGCGATTTTTTACTAAAATTGACCGAATGGACTCAATTGGCAAAACGTGAAAAGGTATAGATCTCAATTGATATAATTAAAAGGTTTAAGACTGAAATGACAAAATAGATTTAGGACTATCTAGACAATTTTTTCAATAATTTACTAATAATGTACCGCCTCATATAATTTATTGTAAGTGGATCTTTAGACAAGTGTATCATATTCAAGATCCAATAAAACTTTATCTTATCGCTTAATAAATTGATTTGGCAATCGGATTTTGTTAAACGAGGCACTTGCTAAACACCTAATTAAGGAAAATTTCTTATGTTCAATTGATTCACTCTCTGATGTCATGTCATGCGTAAGAGATGTAGAATCGAAACACTAAGTTTGATTAAAAGGCCTTCGGAGTTACTTCTTGACAAGATAATGTTGTTCAACCCTTTGATATGTAATCCTCTTGGATATTCGCATAAGTTTTGTCTTTTGTTGGTTCCTCCTTCCGATGTCACCTCATCGGTGATCGTGAACTCAAGCTCTCGGTTAAGTCCCTAGCTATGATTTCAACACCTGAATTTAGATGCCATTCATGAACCTTAGCTAAGGTTTCGATTTCCCATGCTACTTGAGCTAATAATGAACTAATACCCATGCATTAATTGTCGCTAATCACCTGTGAGGACTCGATTAAATTATCGTGCGTTGAGTACGAGGATTAATAAGCTAGAATATATTTGAGATAATAACACAAATAATTTATGAATTTTGACCCATTATGTAATATGATTTCTAAATTTTTTACTTTATTCAGTGTCGTCCGTGAACTTTATTGTAATATGCAATGTGGTTTGTCCCTCGATTTTTTGTACATCTTTAACTTAGTCCCCAAACTATTAGATGTTCGGTATTGTCTTTCCATTAATTCAAGTTCAGCAATAATATTGAATATTTTCATATAATTTAGGGATTAAATTAAACATATACCAAAAATTTAAGGACCATATTGATTAAATTGAAAGTTCAGGGGCCCTATTACACATTGGTCAAAATTTATGGATCACGCATGTCTTTTTTTGTATATATTTCTACTTACATGTCTGACAAACCAAAAATTCAATCTACAGCCAAAGATAAAGTAATACAAGTATAGCAGTTTCAAATAAAAAATTTAAATAGTAATATGCTCAAAGTTTCATTAAAAAAGGTATTGTCCATTAGATTTGTGTTTTGCGAAAATAACGTACTCATAAGGATGATCAACATGAGATGTGTGATATATACCAGGACTTTGTTAACCGATACCATGTGATTGTGAACATTAACCCTTCCATGTGATTGTGAACCTTAACCCTTCCAATAACTATGTGGTACCGCAAATTTTGTTGTTTGTCCTTGCTAGAGATATTTAGGATATTTCCTAAAGATATTTATGACATTTATTTTGATTTTTCATATCTCTCGTGATGGTGCATATATTTAGGAGATTCTCTATATCTTCATTCGATATGCATTCACTTGATTGCTATGTTACCTAGATAGTCATTTAATAAAATCTATAATTAGGCTCATGTACTGTTTCTCTAAAATTTAATCGATGACAAAATATCTTTCACCAACATTTGTTATTCGGTTTTTATTAAGAGGAAACGGGTTTTGTGGCAATTACAAACAGGAGCTATATCAACAATACACAAGGAACAAGTATATTTCAACATAATTTAATCAATGATGAAGCCCGATGACATAAAAAGTTTTGCTGGAATTTAATCAACGGTAAAGTGCGATGACATAAAAATACAATGCTGAAATTTAATCGATGACAAAGATATAAAAATTACAACTAAGGTACACGCTGAAATTTAGTCGACAGCGAGATATTTAGAAACTAAAACTAAAGAACATGAATTGAAAGATAATTGAAATATAACATTGATAAAAGATAACATGTTTGTTTGTTCATTCATCACATTTTACAAAAAATATGATGTGACTATCTAAAGCCTACAATCAACGGTTACCAACTGATATTACACAAATTCAAATAAATAAATAATTCCCCAGTGATTACGAGAAGTGACATTATCCCCAAGAAGTTACTCTGCGGTTTCTTATTATCAAGCAACACTTAGCTAGAAGAGCTTAAATATCCAAAACTATCACTACTTCGCAGTTACACGTCGATGACTTCAAAGCATATATATCGGAAAATATTGCTACTTGACAATTACACGTCCATCAATGTTGATATTAATGACTTCAGAGCTTACATATCCGAAGATATTTGCTACTTGGTAATTATACATAGATATCGATGACTTCCTCCCTAGATAATTCATTGTCGATAACTTCTTTGGTTGTTGATGCTATTCAAGTTATCGACAATACTTTTCATCGATGACTTTTGTTATTCACCAAGCTGTTATTTCGACTAAGTCTATCACTTGTCGGTACTAACCAAGCATTAGTCATTTTTTTATGTCAACATATGCCCCCTTAAAAGAATTGAATGATTCACTGAGTATTCAATTCTTTTAATAAGACAATCAAAAGTCATCATGCCCCATTGTCATCGGCAAAATTTATTTTTTCTTGCCAAATTTTATCTTGGTTAGATTTATCATATGATATGTTTTTCCATGAAAGCCACGTTTGTGCAAAGTTTTTTATGTGGCCCTCTATCTCTCTTCTTAAGTAATTGCTCGTACTTAGACACTTATGATGCCAACCGAAACAAATCGACAAAGTTTTGGCATTTCAAAATTTTCTCTTATATTGATTTCAATCCATTGAAAGCCAAATTTGTGAATTTTTACTCTAAGAGTGAAGTAAGGCATCTATTTCTAACCTTTTTGAATCGAGCAATAAATTGATTGTCTCGTTATTATATTGATAGAGTGTGGCCAAATCAATAATCGATACGTCGTGTATCATTCTATAGAATTGAGAATGAAATTTTCTAACCATCTTTGCCTGAATACACACCGAATTAGGTGATAAATCAGTATACTAGGAAAAAGCAGTTTTTGACAAAGGCAAAGGTAATAACCTAAGTCTTAAAACTCATTTGTCCATGTTTCTCCGCACTGGGTTATAAATTGATTAATGTGTTTAATAATCGATTTTTTATTTTCTCTAGTAAAAACGATAAATTCAGGGATTTCAAAACCTCTTGGAAGAGGCTAGTTATTAATCCATTCAAGATGTGGTTTCCAGCAAACATGTATGAAAACACCCCTGTCTAACCTCAATCATTGTTGAACTTGTTCGACAAACTGTGCTAGAGTCCATTGTGAATTTGGTTGGCCATTTTGTCCCATAGGCGGTAACACTAGTCTTGCCAGATTATCAACGTCAATTGGCATGTTAGGCTTAATAGGAATATCCACGTTGAGAAGAACCGGCCTTATATCTTCAACATTTGGCAATTGACTAGCTCGTTGATCAATTTAATTTGCCAAATTTTTGTCACCAATTTGGTAATTTTGACCAACATCAGCATGATTATTCTCATCATTGTGACCTTGACTTGAAGATTCAAGCCTTTGCATAATTCTTATGAGAAGTTGACAACTTTGACCAACATTATTGGCATCAATAAATGAAGAGGGAATAGAAACATATCCTCTTACCACTGAATTGGATAATGGTAATTGATTGGACAATCCTGGCCTTGAGAAAACATCATTCATGGCATTGATAACGATCGGCTTGATCGCATTTGCCATGCAACTCACAATGTAATTAGCTATATTATTTTGCTACTCTTTGAACAATCTCTTTACGGCGGCCATCATATGAGGATTTGACGAAGCTTCTCTTGATTGTTCTTCAGTGAGACGTCAAGAAGGTCTACCCCGTTGCGTTGGCCTTCTTTTACCGCTTAGTTAACGGCTGAAGATTCAAAGTGCATAGCCCTGTCACTACAATATGGATTGTTACTTGCGACTTTATCAGGCTCTATCCTTGTTCTTGGCATTGAATTTCCTTAAATCGAACTACAAGTTATCCCACTAGGCATGCCAAAAAGATTTTCGCCAGAATATTGTCAACGACAAAATATTTTTCACCGAAATTCGTTCTTAAGCTTTTTTTAGATTGAGACGGTATTTATGATGATTCCGAACATGAGTTATATCAAAGGAACTCAAGGAACATATATGCTTCAACGGAATTTAATCGAGGATGAAGCCTGATGACATAGATAGCTTAGCCGGAATTTAATCGATGATAAAATGTGATGACATAAAAATACAATGCCGATTTCGACGATGAACATTTGAAAACTACAACTAAAATATACGCATGACAAGATATATGAAAATATGGCTAAGGTATGGGAATTGAAAAATAATTGAAAGATAATAAGTTTTTTATTGATTGATTGGAGGTTTACAAAGAGTACGATGTGGCTATTTAAAGCCTACAATCAATGGTTATAGATGGAGATTACAAACTGAGGTTATAAAATTCAACAAATAAATAACTTCCTAGTGATTACAAGTGGCTAGAGCTTAAATAATTGAGAATATTGTTACTTGACAATTACACATTGATGTTGATGGCTTCATTATAGATTACTGTTATCAATAACTTTATCTTACAACACTTATCCAAAAGAGCTTAAATATCCGAAAATATCAATACTTCTCAGTTATACATCGATGTCGATGACTTCATCTCCAGATAATTGACGGTAGAGTTTAAATATCCGTAAATATTGCTACTTGTAAGTTACATGTCAATAACCTCCTTGAAATTCCATGCTCTTCAAGTTGTCAACCGTTCTTTGCATTGATGACTTTTGCTATTCACCAAACTTTGCTCTCATCGACTAAGTTGGTCATTTTTTGGTATAAACATGTATCATTTATCATGATACAAATCCACAAAAATTACACTATTCTCTCTTTCACATTATTCTTATCTTGATATCAAAGCTAGACGATCCCAAGGTGTACTGAGTGCAATGTGCACTCAGCGCATACCCGAGTCCAGTGCAAACTTCGACCACAAATGTTATCTCCTTTCTCATAGTTGACCTTAATATTCTCCATCTCGTTTAATAGCCATGTCAACATGTTCTGTTGTCGCGTAGTCTGTACAGTAGTCATGACAAACCCCCCATTGCAATGACAGCTTTCTCGTCATGTCAACAACCTCTCACCCTAACAAAAGTCTCCTAATTGACAGCAATTTCCAACCACAACAACAGCCTTGTGCCCTGACGATAGCTTCTTGAGCAACGACAGTGTGACGCCCCAGAACGTCACGCGTAACGCGTACCAATTAATATTATTAATAAACTGACCAGTGGAAGTCAAAGTCTAAAGGAGTTTTGTCAAAATACTTTTGATTCTCATTAACAACACCTGTGAGAATTACAAGTCCATACAATACATCATAAAATCACAAAGAACAAACATCTGGGTAGGTTGAGGTTGCCTATCTCCATACTACAATTTACTCCAAAGACGGCCCGCACAAAAGTAGACTTCACAATGAGTGGTAGATGTCGTCGCCTTCATATCAACCTTTATCCCGCATCAACCCATATAGTAGATATACATCTTGTACAAACTATATCCGCCCTCGGGACAAGCATATCAACGTACTGGCATTCATAGTATTTAGGGAAAAACTAGCAAGCATTGGTAGCAGATTGTCCATTCCTACATGTCTGAAAAATAATGGGATGAGCCGAAGCCCAATAAATGAAATCTTTAGTTTTAAGTTAGGAAAATCAGCTTACCACTTCACCTGGCATAAACCACATACATGCATAATAAATAGTATGCATAGAATTCAAATGCATGTTATACCTTTACCGTCTAGATGTGCCACAAAATCTGAATAATGCAACATATCATAATATTTTCACTCAGACACAAGCATGGTGTAAAACATTTATGCTCATGCGATTAGGTTTATTACTTCATCCTTCCGAACACTCTTGGGGCATCCCGACCAACGGGGCATCCCAACTCCGAGGCATCCCGGCACACACCCTGGGTATCCAGACCTACGAGGCATCTCGACTCCCGAGGTATCCCGAAATACTCCCCAGGGCATCCCGACCTACGGGGCATCCTGACACATGGGGCATCGTCACACACCATTAAATGGGCGACGAAATTAATATTATTCTCATGCAAGTCATGATAACCAAGTATTTGCATGCATAAATCCGCTTTAGCCAGTCCCATACCGAGCCATCACGGTTTTTGTACTTTAAAGCCATGAAATGCATCATCCGAGCAATTGAATATGAAGCAATACATTTCGAAATTAGAAGCAAACTCAACTCATAAGCAAATTCGAGTCATCAGAAGCAAGTTCAAACTCATAAGGAAGTTCAGATTCAAAAGCGGGTTCAGACTCAAAAGCGGGTTTAGACTCAGAAGCGAATTCAGATTCAGAAGCAAGTTTAGACTCAGAAGCGAGTTCATATTCAGAAGCGGGTTCAGACTCAAAAGCGGATTCAAACTCAAAAGCGAATTCAGATTCAAAATCAAGTTCAGACTCAGAAGCGAATTCAGACTCAAAAGCGAGTTTAGACTCAGGAGAGAATTCAGACTCAGAAGCGAATTCAGACTCAAAAGCAGATTCAGAAGCAAGTTCAAACTCACAAGGCTAAAGTCTGAAGGTAAAGTCTGAGCAGTAAAGTTTGAACGGTAAACTCTGAAGTAAAGTCTGAGTGGTAAGGTATGAAGGTAAAGTCTGAACGTAAGGTCTGAAGGTAAAGTCTGAACGTAAGGTTTGAAGGTAAAGTCCAAACAGTTTAAAAAGTATACAGAATCAGATTTTGAGATTAAAATCTGCCCAGTATCAAGAATAAACATAATCATCACTTTGAGTATCAAAATAAACATAATCATCACTTTGAGTAAAACGATTTTCTATTCTGTTTAAACATACATAAATCAATAAGAAGAATCCAACAATCACCTCAAAGATAACACTTATACGTTCAGATTTAATCTTTTTGCTTGCTGATTTTCACCATACTTTAAGGAAACAAATCACATCAATTTGAACATACACAGAACTAGCAAAACAGATTCAACCATCATCACAACCTTATTATTGCACATCAAAATAACCTTTCTCAAGCAACCAAGTTAAAAGTGCCAAGGAGATTTACTTAGCTTAAACCTAGAGTTTTTACTTACCTTGTGCAGAATTTGAACACCCCAAAAGTTAAAACTCTTCCACAGATTTTTGAATCAATGGTGGTGAGAGTAGAAAATGAAGGAGAGAGTGTAGGTTTGGGTGAAATTGTTTTCGGTAATTACCCAGACGAAGATGAAAACTGAGAAGTATACAAAGGGGTGGGTAAATTCATTGCACTCACAGGTGGCATCTTATCTCTTCATCATGGCCAGGTGGAAGAAATCAGTGGCTTAATCATAGGAGTATTGGCCAAGAAAAAATGATTACTTGAGACTTAGGTGTCTAGCTCAAGGGGATAAATGGCATTCGGTTAACATTTCCTTTAATAGTCACGTGAGAGAAAAAGAGTCCAGAGGAGATATTTTGAGAGAATATCTCCCCCCCTTTCCTTAATGGCAAATTAGAATAAAAGATTAACACTACTTAACCAAAATTAACCAATAATAATAATACCCACTAAATTCCCAAAACAACGGTAAATTAATTAATACCGCACTAAGATTATCGCACACAACAACGTTTAAGATTTTAATTATGACGAGCTCGGGGCGATTACGTTTCTGAATCCGCGCTTCGCGATTTACAAACCAACAACGATTTTTACGTGTCCGCACGAATATTAACTTAAATAATACTTAGCTTTATAATCCAAATATCATCTTCGAACATAGAAAATTCCCAACGTTAATTACTTATTATTACAAAATTTCCGGATGTCACAGACGGCCTCCTGTTGTAATGACACCTCCTACCAGAGAGCTTGCACAGCATCACGACAACACATGATCAATATAGTTCTCTCTTCAACACATCGAACTACTTGGCGCAATCCACCCACGTGTTTTCTTGGATCTTTTATCCAAACTCAAGTTTACTTCTTTTTCTTCATTATGAGTTTCAAGGGATGTTATAAATATATAGGATATTCCCCTTTATTTTCCTTATCTTCTTATGATGCATATATATAGGAGATTCTCCATTTGATTGTCCATATACTTGATCTATATATTACATAAATAGTCATATAATGAAACATATAAATAGGCTCATATACTCTTTATCATAGAAATTACACAATTATATATACCGCATTATTCTTATCTATAATTAGAAATTATTCGGTCCAATTTAGGCTCTAAGCCCATCTCTTCAATTAATAAAGAGAATGAGTTGGCTTTGAAGGTGACTTAAACAATAAGGGTTTGTTTAGTAACGTTTCTGTTTTTAAAAATAATTTCTGTTCAGAAATAGTTTTTTCTATTTCTATTCCCTAGACGAGTTTCTGAGCAAAAAAACGTGTTTAGTAACTGTACAAAATTTCTATTCTCGAAGTAGAAAAAGAACAGAAATGCATTTCGTAAGACACTAAAAATTTCTACTCTTAATTTTTTCATTTAATTATAAAATTGTCGGTGGAGACTTAACTATTTATGTTTAGATAAAATTGGACTAGAAATAGAATAAGTATATATTGTGATATAGAATTAGATGACCTTAATACAATCATAAAGAAAATTACTCTCTATAGACGAAGTAAATACCGGGTGGTGGTCGAAGAAATTACAGTTTATGGGACTTAACAATTCATGTTTGGATAAAATTAGACTAAAAATATAATAATAATATATTATAATATAGAATTGGATGACCTTAATACAATCATAAAGAAAATTACTCTTTATAAATAAAGCAAATATCAAGTGGCGATCGAGGAAATTGCAATTTAGGGTGTTGGATTTTAGGATTGGGGTTAGGGTTTTAGGATTTCGGTTTTAAGATTTAGGGTTTGGGGTTTTGGATTTTAGGGTTTAGGTTTGGGATTTAGGTTTTAGGGTTTCAGGTTTGGGGCTTTGCGTTTAGTGTTTCGGGTTTGGGGTTTTAGGGTTTAGGGTTTTAGGTATTGAGGTTTGGGATTTAGGGTATAGGGTATAGGGCATAGGGTTCGGGATTTTGCGGTTTTGCATTTTAGGATTTAGGGTTTTGAATTACTATTTTAGGGTTTCGGTTTTGGAGTATTAGGATTTAGCGTTTCGGATTTTGGGTTTGGGATTCTAGGGTTTAGGATTTGAGGTTTATAAGGTTTAGGGATTTGGGTTTTAGGATTTGGGGTTAGGGGTTTTTTATTTTAGTGTTATGGGTTTTAGGGTTTGGGGTTTAGAGTTTAGTATGAAAATATCTTATGAAAGAGAGAGACTTGATATTATTTCTCTTTTTGTTCTAGAAAAAAAAAGTATATTTTTTTTACTTCTTATTTCTGTTTCAAATTTATTTCCTAACCACTTTTCTATTCCTAGGAACAAAAAAATTAACTGACATTACTAAACGGATTTATGTTCTTTTTCTGTTCCGGAGAACAAAAGAACAGAAAAATAAAAAAATAGAAACTTTTCTAAACAGAACTAAACATCTTAAATATATTAACCTAACTAAAAAATCGGATGATGAGGTTGGTCGTTAATAAAAGTTAGTGAAAAAAAATTAACAATTTCGGACCCTATGCTTAGAGTTATAGGCTTATCGGCTATCTAGGCTAGCTGCAGCTTGGAAGCAAGAGTTTGAATTGAACAGCGCACGTGCAGGGGACTTAGACTACCAAAATAGCATCTTTCCTCACTTTATCCCATGCATTGAGGGAAGAGATTAATGATATTAAATAGAAATCACCAACCTTGGAATTAAAAACTAATATATAACCAATCAATTTAACTTTAACTATACTTTTTTTATGTGGGTGGCTCCACATATCCAGGCTGTGGATAGAAGACAAAGTTATAGGTCGTTTCGAGGTGATCAAATTTTCCATACTGTAATTTAAGTCACGTCGCTTTTCTGACCGCCTTCTTAATGTTGCTCCTCGAATTAAATCTCTTTGAAATATAAGAATTAATGTCACGAAAAATCTCAAACTGATACATATATGATAAATTTATCTAAAATTTTTTTTATCATAAGAAACTTTAAACTAATATACCTGTGATAAATTTACTCTTTGTTAGTTTTCATTAAATTTTATTATCAAATTTCTGTCAAATTGCAGAGTTGGATGACACATGACAGTTGACGGGTGTACCAGTTTGAGGTTTTATCCTCCGTTTCTCATAGGTTTATTAGTTTGTGATTTTTCGTGGTATTAATCCAATTTAACGGAAACTAACGAAAGATAAATTTATCACAAATGTACTAGTTTGAGATTTTTTATGGTTCAAATATTAGTTTTGGGTAAATTTATCACGAGTGTACCGGTTTAGAGTTTTTCGTGATTAAAAAATCAGTTTGAAGTAAATTTTTCACAGATGTACCAGTTTAGAGTTTTTCATGGTATTAATCTTAAAAATATAATGTTAGTTTAAATCCATACAAGTTTCTCTCTCGGGCTTGGTATAATGACAGATACTAAATAAGAGCTCGTTGAGTTTTTCTCCTGGCTTGATGCCGTAACATAGTTACTTGTGTAATTCCTAACGTCGTTCAAGCACGATGCCGTGCGATATCGTTCAAAGAGGGTTGAGTAAGAGAAGCAGAAGCTGGCAAAACAGTCATTAATCAAATTATAAATAATGGCATGAGCACACTTGAGGCTCAGAATCTCCCTTGACTAAGAAAGGACCAACTAGGGTTTGGTACTAATGTTCAAGTTGGGCCACCTTTCATAAGGATCAATTCTTGCAAACTCAGCAGCAGTCCCCATCACTCAATTCACAACCTTGGACTTCCTAAGTCTACACAGTTTGAGCAATTTTGGGTGATGGCGGCACATACAGATGCGTGGGCAAACCAGGTCCCCAGCCCCCATCGACTACATTGCTCGTTCTCAAGTAAATTAATTCCCAAGTTGATAAGGTTTTCTGAATGATTTCTCCCCCAATTAAGATTCTGAGACATGAATGAAATTAAACTATGCATTAAATTGTTAAAAAATAAATAAATTTGAGGTCGGTCCACAAGATTCCAACTTGGGAACAACGCAAGTTTTGCAGGCCCTGAGAAGAGGGTGTGCACATTTTTGTGAGTTTTGTATGGCAAGTTGCAATTGTTTTTCAATGTGCAAGTTGGAGAAATACCTTCTGACAGTTTGAATGCAATTGGCTCTAGAGGATCTGTGTACAGACCTCCTTCCTTTTTTTCAATTCTATATATTTTGCTGGATGGTGAAGAAAGGAATCATCGGAATGACTCTAAAATGGAAACATTCATTTCCCCTAATACTAAGACATGCCAACGTGTAGTTTTTTTATACCTTCCCACCACCCCAACCTCCTTCATTATAGTCATTGTTGCATTATACTTGTTCTTTAGCCTGATGAACGTTTACTCACATCTGTATTTAATTTATTTGGAGGGGGGGATATCTTTGCATACCAAGGCGCGGTGGAAAGATAAACGCTCTTATGCATCACCCATTATCCCAATTGACAAAATAGAATATTTAAATATCGCTCTGAGAAAATGAAAAGAAAAAACGTGAATCACAAATTAACTTTATGATTGATAATGCAAGCTAAGATGTTGTATCCGAGTCGGTTTTGCTAGTGACTAGGAATCGTTCGTGCGTCGGTCGATTTTATCAATAACTAAGTTCTAATGAAACGGATTTAAGGTACTCGATATCTGCCTCCAATTCTCTTATGGCACTCTTTTTATCTATTGGCGTGGTCTGTCACGAGCGAAGTTAAGAGATTGTTTGCATTTTCACCTTTGCTGAAATAGGGGAAAGCAGAACTTGACTTCATTATCAGCAAGTAATCGTGCATAGGCCAATAGGCATGCGGCTCTGTTAATAAGGGGATCGGGGGTGGAGACACTAATATCAATTGCCATGAGAAAAGGCCAGTAATGTAAAGCCCAAAGCCCAAATGCATTCTCGCTCCACCTCCAATTGACCTCAGAACATTATGGGCCTGGCGGACTCATTCTGGGCCTCAATTGGAATAGTATATGGGCCTCGTGGGCTTATCTGGCCTCAAAGTCCATATAAGGAAAGAACCCGCTCATCACGCCGGCCCATACCCGGAGGGCCTCATATCAACCCGACCCGAATCTGACTCGATCCCCTGAGCCCGTCCTGTACCTTCTCCATCGTGGAAGCAAACGACTGTTCTCTCTCTCTCTCTCTCTCTCTCTCTCTCTCTACCCGTTCTTCTGCTGAAATCCCCGAAATACCCGTCGCCGGCGAACCATACCTGTGCGCTCGCCGGCCGCCGTCGATGGCTTGACCATGGACCCGACGCCAACCGCGCCGCCGGCTCTGCCTCCGGCCTCCGGCCTGTCGCACGCCGTGATCTCCTTCCTTGACGGCGAGCTCCGCGAGAGGGAAGCTCTGTCGCTGGCGGCTGGCCTCGCCGCGGACCTCGAGACGCGGTGTCGCGATCTGGACCGGAGCTTGGCGGAATTGAGGTCGAGGCTC
This sequence comes from Syzygium malaccense, assembly GCA_031216405.1. Lineage (NCBI taxonomy): Eukaryota > Viridiplantae > Streptophyta > Magnoliopsida > Myrtales > Myrtaceae > Syzygium > Syzygium malaccense. Next base: position 36,944,186 of record CM062263.1, on the reverse strand, counting down.
GAAGTGAATCTCGCGGCTTACGGTTCGTTCTCTGATCGCGTTCACGGCTCCTTCGGCGGCGTCAGTGCCAAGTTCGCCGAGCTTCTCTCATTGGTCGGCGCGTTCTATCCTCTATCAGGTTCGACTTTTCGTCGAAATGACACGAACGTGAATTTTTGTAATCTCTGCCGTGTATCGTATGTTGCGTAATCTGCAGCGTGTAGTAGAGGTGGTGGTACTGATGAAGTTAATAAATTTCTTTGAATTTGTGCTGTCAAGTCTTCGAGAATTTTTTTCCGGTCGTATAGACCGTATCTCGACATGCGAAGCATTATCTAGATTGAATGGTTGAAATTGTCTTGAGTCCTTGGTTATTTTGATGATTTTGTTCTGGCCAATTGTGTGTAGATGGAGGAGGAGGGAGGAGAATACTGGGAGAAGAGTTGCCAGCACTGGCTAAGGAGGTGGCGAGGGTGGAGACGGTGCGAGCGTATGCTGGTGAGTTTCTTGAGATATTTGGGTGAATTCGATGAGCTCCATTAAATTTCAATCCCCTCCATTGATGATAGTGCAAGACAACATGGATAGCCTTATCAGGGATTTGTTATTATAAGTTCTATGTAGCCAAGGAAGGCCGAGTTTTAGAAGTCTTTTGTGGTTGTTGTTGTTGTTGTTATTGTTGTTGTTGTGACATGAATACTTAAGCACTTTTTATTAGACAGATATAAGAATCTGAATTGGGCTATGTGCCATTGACAGTGACAACCAAATCAAACAGTTCATATGAGTTTATATTCAGAAGCGTTGGTTAGATAAATAAATTGTTGAGATGAAATCGGAGGTTGTTTAGTAAGATTAGTGTTCGTTTTTGTTTGTTTATGTGGGATCTTCAGAATCAATATTGCTTGGGATCCAGCCTCAATTCTAGGACTAGAATTGGAGCCTTATTCCATGGTTATCAGTCACGCTTCAATGCCAACAAGGACTGTTTAATTTTGCCCTGTTGATAATGAGCGGAGTTTCTCATCTACTATCTGACAATCAAAATCTAAAAGACAATGAGTGTTCTCTGAAAAGTTTTGAGGCCTGTTTTGTTGCGAAAAAGGTCATGACATGTGTTACAGACCAATAGTGGGTCTCCATGTAGTTTGTCTGCTACAATAGAGTAGCATGTTTCATATGCATGACAGTGTGGTTTTGGCCTCTCATGAAATATCAATACTGACCTGGTTTGCTGGCATCGTCCTGGAATTCCTTAATTCATCAGGGCTTGCTCCTAAGGACCATTGCTGATGTGAAATACTGATGCTAGCCTTTTAAAGATTGACTGTGCAGACCTCTTCGGTCTCATAATTGATGTTCTAACAGTAAGTCACTTAACAACATTGCCACTAGCAGACTTCAGGGGCCACATGACATGGGAAAAAATGGGGTGAAACGCATTAAAAGTTGTAAAACTTCTGTAAGGCATCAACCATTTAAGTCCTAAAACTTTTTGAAATTATACAATTATGGATATCCAGTGCTTTCTCTCCATGGAAAGTGACACGTGGCATTTTAAAAGGCATGCCACATGTGATATTCTCACAAGAAAAGGTGCCGAAAATACTTTATTGAACCATTTTAAAAACGTGTGATAGTTAAATGATCAATCGAAAGGTTTAGGACTTATATATACTTCGTACTATGGTTTTAGGATTTCTAGTGTACTTCTACCAAGTAAAATGGATTGGAAACATTTGCTTCTATCAAACTTTGTTTTACCAAGAGCTTTGCAGGTAGTCTTTATAGCATGAGATGTATCATTTGATAAGCAAATCATAGGTTTTTGCTGGTGCTGTTGAACATTCTTCCAAGGAAAGGTCCATCTGCTGGCCTTCATGTCCAGAATCTACAAAGAGAGATATAGTGGGAGACTGAGAGAAACTTTCCCTTTCTGTGTGGTTTTCCTGTACTTTGAACTTTTCTTCTTGGAGATGGCGGAGGGTGGGCCATTTGGGTGGAGATAAATTTGAGAAATAATAGATTGCCGCACTGATGCATGTATTTATTGGCCCCTGCTTACCAGTTTTACAAATTGGTGTTTGCATTTTATAAAAGCGTGTCTTTTCTTCTATTTCTTTGTTGGCCTCTTTACGGTTGGCCTTTCTATGGTCAAACAGGTGACCCTCTGTATTAGTTGGCCAATGCATTTTTTGTTACGCCAAGCAAAGCAGTCCTTTCTTGATGTATCACTAGCGGTAATACTCACATATACTTTTGTGTTTTGTCTTCCAGAGACAGCATTAAAGCTGGACAGTTTGATCGGTGATGTTGAGGAAGCCGTTTCTTCGACTTTGAAAAGAAAGCATTCGTTTGCGCAAAGTTCTGAAGTGAGAACCAATCTTGATATAGATATATAATGGTGTCAGATTCATGCATAATTATGTATATTCCCACAATTCCGAATTTCCTATATTAGCGCCTATAAACTTGAATTTATCACATGAAAGTAAGTGACATAGGTAAAATCTTGTCATTGCAGGAGGTGCGCATGCATGCTATAAGAACACTCGGTGAAATAGAAGGTGTTATAACTCAAGTCTCAAAGCTACGCCCTCGATGGACGCATCTTGTGTGTGCAGTTGATCACAGAATTGATCGGGCTCTAGCTATTTTGAGACCGCAGGCCATTGCAGATCACCGGGCCTTTCTTTCTTCACTTGGATGGCCACCGCCTCTTTCCACTTCGACTTCTGCAAATCCAGATGCAGGGAGGTTACCAGCAGTCCCAAATCCTCTATTAACGATGCAAGGGGATCTCAAGCGCCAATACTGTGAAAATTTTCTCTCCTTATGCCACCTTCAGGAGTTGCAGAGAAAAAGAAGATCTCGCCAACTTGAAGGGCGTAATCGGGAAATCGCTCTCCATCAGCCACTTTGGGCAATTGAGGAGCTTGTAAATCCTGTATCACTTGCATCCGAACGTCATTTTTCGAAGTGGATTGATAAACCAGAATTTGTTTTTGCTCTTGTTTTTAAGATTACAAGGGATTATGTGGATTCTATGGATGAATTGTTGCAACCACTGGTTGACGAAGCAATGCTAGCAGGGTACAGTTGCAGAGAAGAATGGATCGCCTCGATGGTTTCTGCCTTGTCCACATATTTGGCGAAAGAGATATTACCCCTCTATGCCAGCCAACTGGAAGAAGAGAGCGTCACCGGTGTTAGATCAAAAGCTAGAACATCATGGCTCCATCTCATTGACTTGATGATTTCTTTCGATAAACAAATAAGATCCCTTGTAGCCAATTCTGGGATCTCATTCTCTCTAATGGATGAAAGAAATTTGCAGAAGCTTTCCTCTTTATCTGTTTTCTGTGATCGACCCGATTGGCTTGAGTTATGGGCAGAAATTGAGCTCAGTGATACGCTGGACAAGTTGAAAGCTGATGTTGATGATGAGAGAAATTGGACAAAGAAAGTTCAGGGAGCTGTTCTTATGTCTGGTCCAGAAGATTACAGGTCCCCCCTTGTTTCAGATTTCTTCCTTCGGCGTCTGTCATCTGTTGTGGATCGCTCACGGTCACTACCCAACATTCCTCTCAGGTCTAAGTTTCTCAAGTTAGTTGGTGCACCCACAATACAGAAATTTTTGGATTGCTTGCTTGTCAGGTGCCAAGAAGCTGAAGGATTGACTGCATTGACAGATGACAGTGCCCTTATCAAAGTAGCCAATTCTGTTAATACTGCACGCTATGTCGAGTCTGTTTTGAGAGAATGGTGTGAAGATGTCTTTTTTATCGAGATGGGGTTGGGGCAAGGTGATGAACTTGGAAAATCGCAAGCAGAAGAGGGTGATTTTGATGGAACGGTGTATGGAATGGGAAGTGGTGTCTTCGACGAGGAGATCAGGAAGTTGGAAGAGTTCAGAGTGGAATGGGTTGGGAAGATATCAGTTGTTGTCTTGAGGGGTTTCGATGTTAGCTCTCGAGATTACATGAGAAACAGGAAACAGTGGCAGGAAAAGTCTGAAGAAGGTTCGACAGTGTCTAGGACTTTGGTCGATGCCCTCGATCATTTGCAGGGTAAAATGTCAATAATAGAGGAAAGCTTAAACGGGATGGACTTTGTAACGGTGTGGAGGAAAGTGGCTGAAGGCGTGGATCGGTCTATCACACATGGTCTTCTAATGAGTAACATGAAATTTTACAACGGAGGCGTCGAAAGGCTAAGTAGCGACATGGAAGTCTTATTTGGAGTATTCCGCGCTTGGTGTCTACGACCCGAAGGCTTTTTTCCAAGATTATGTGAAGGTTTGAAGTTGCTCAGGATGGGAGAGAAGCAAGTTAAAGATAGCCTAGCGGGAGGGCTCGGATGGTTAAAGGAGGAAGGCATTAGTTATTTGAGAGTCTCTGAGGCAGAAAAGATTGCAAAGAACCGGGTCTTCACGAGCTGAAGTTTCCGAAGCACAATCTATCATTAACCCGCAGCATTAGAGAAGAGACATTACCAGAACAATGTATTTAGGCGACGACACACTCGTGTAACATATTCTTAGATTCACTCATTGTTTTCTCGAAGAAGTTGAATAAAATCCTATCAGCAACATGTTCTTTTGTTTGAATCATGGATAGGAATTGACTGCACATGGACAGGGTTAGCATACTTGATGGGTTTTTGCTTCTGCTCTCTCCTGACCATTTGATGTTATTTATGCTCCCACATTTTGTGCTTTGATGGGGGAATTCGTCAACGCCCGAGAGCTTCTGAAGTTAGTAGAAGAAGATTCACCCCAGAAAAGCTGCAATGAAATGCTGCTTAAGATGATGACTTAATGGTGATTAGCTCCAATCATCTGTTGGACCTGCCATTGTCTTTACTTCCTAATGTGAATGCTGATTTTTTTCCCCGAATTATGAAGGACGAGCCCTCGTCATCAAATTGTGTTGCTCGGCTCTATTCTCGCAACGAAAGACCGTGGAACGTCGTGGTCGGACGGCAGAGAGCAACAATCTTTTTCTTGCACGAATTCTTTCGCATGGGGCCCTGTCCATGTCAACCAGCAAGGGGACAGGGGGGCGTGACGTGTCGAGGGCGACGCACCCCTTGGAGTGTGCCACGGGGCCGGTCAATCATGTGACGTGGCCGCGGCAGGTCGCCGAGAATTTAGGGGCGAGGCGGGGAGGGTGGAAGGGTTTGGTAGACGAGGCCAAGATCTCCAATTATTGGGCTTTTTCCCCCCCATAAGAAGCCTTTTCATGTGTATTTTCAGTCACTCGTCTGCTTTTTCATATGCATTGTCACATCCTCCTCTTTTTCCTTTATTTTCCATCGGATTCAAAGTCCATAAACAATAACCGGCCGAAATTCAAATGGGGTCATCGCAATGCGAAATTATTTCCACTTCAAAAATTGGAGGAATCCAACTTGTGTCGATCCATCAATCGCTCTGATTGAGCCAAATTTGGTCATTTGTTCTGTAACATCTGTTCGAACCCCCTTGCTCTTTTCTAATGCACCACTCGGCTTCCTCAGGTACTTAGACTTGAGGGACCAGCAAAAATGAAAGGGGGAAGTTTCATATGATGATTCTGCTCTGCCCAATCATTCGGATAATGTTCAGGTTGCTTGTGTGTGGGGGCTCGAATGTGCTTTGTATTCATGTTAATTCAACCAACGTGGGGATAGGATGACAAAACCCTGATGCAGTAGAGGGCTAGTTCTTACGTAAAGGGCATGGAAAATAAAAGTTGCCATTGGCTCTTTTTAATTGTTTTGGTTCAATCACGACGGCTACAGTAGCTTTAAACATGAGTTCTTTGAGAGCCACTAGTCTAAAAGCGACTCTCCAGACGATCTATCTAAATATATGTTGCAGAGGTTTCCCTGCTTTAAATTGAAATTTGGGAAAGATTCTCTCTTTTCCAGGTGTGCTGGTACACGAACTCATTCGTCGCCATCCCAAGTCTCACAAACCCTAATGCTGTTTCAATACGTGTAGTCATATTTGGATGAAGAAATTGCCAACGACGACACTGTGAAATAGAATATGGGTGGTGTCATGTGTGAACCTAGAAACCAAAGAAAGAGCAAGTGGGCATTCGACAAGGATCAAAAGTTTATGTACAAGATTTATCACGAGAAAACTACGTAGGCACTGTGTCTTGGCTCTAAATAAATGGGAGCATGCAACAAGGTATCTTCTTGGTAGCATGTAAACATCCCACACACAAATTAGATTGCCAAACTTAAGCTCACGAACTGACACGTATCCATGCACTGCAATTTATAAAGAAGTGGCCTTACATTAGATCCTGCACTAGGGTGGCTTTCTTGAGGGGCTTTTTTCAGATGACTAAATTGGCAAAATTTGTTGGACCCATTTGCATGTAAAGACGAGAGACAATGGGCCCTTCTCAGGTTTACTGTAACTCACCTGTTCCTTGTTTGATGTATTTTTTCAACTACCATCATGTCTCTCAGTCTGTCTCCCTCTCTCTCTCACATCATTCCCTTTATAAGCTTCCCTCTTGCTGCCATTTACACTTCCCCGGCTAGTTTTTTAAGCTTTTGTGAGAGGCTTGAGTGAAAGAAGAGTGCTGGGTCGAGGGGATTGATTAGCGATCGGTGATCATGTCCACAAGAAGATCCAGAACCTCTCAGTTAACAGAAGATGAGATCAATAATCTCATCTCCAAGTTACAGGCTCTGCTTCCTCAGCTTGAGCAAAGGAGAAACAATGGAATGGTATAGAGCTATTAGGACTCTTTCTTCTTCCTCTTCTTCTTGCTTTCTCTCCCCTTGCCTTCTACTTGCAATTCCTTGTTAGTGTCACGGTTCAAAAATGAAAATGACTTGTGTCTTGAATTTCACAGCAGCACCTATCTGTCGTCCCTTCAACACAAGTTTTTCTTTTCCTTTCCTTTTCCTTTGGTTCTGGTCAGAATTTGCAGCTCTAATTTTAGGGTAGATGGGTCAAAAACACCTTGTTGACCAGAAAAAGGGCAAAAAGGAAAAGGAACAAGAAAATGGAACCAAATAGAGTGGAAAAGAACATAAAGAAGAAACAAAAAGTCCTAGTTCAGCTGCAATCATGCTGAGTGCAAGAAAGAGACCATAACGATAAGCAGCTTCAATGAAGCATTTAATTATGATGTGACACTGAGTGCCTTCCATGCAACTATTCTTAGTGCTTGGTCTATATATACAATGATTATTAACTTTTGCCACGAAAAGATCTTGTTTATTGTTTCCTCATCTCTTTCGCATATAACATAGAAGAGTTTCTTTTCTTTTTTGGCCACAGGTAGCCCCATCAAAGATTTTGAAGGAAACATGCAGTTACATTAGGAAGCTACACAGAGAGATGGATGAGCTGAGCGAAAGACTGACTACATTGTTGGATAATATGGAGATATCTAGTGCTGATGCACAGCTTCTTAGAACTCTTCTTCTACAATAAAGCCTTTTTGTCTTTGCTTCTCTCTCTCTCTCTCTCTCTCTCTCTCTCTCCTCTCTCTCTCTCTCTCTCTCTCTCTCTCTCTATATATATATATATATATATATATATGTTGGTTGGTTTGAAGACAACCCTTCAGAGAGAGAGATATTTTGTATCTTCTATCGCTAAATTTAAGTACTGGAGTCCCCTTATATCTGATTTCATATCACACCCACTCTCTCCACACAAAAAAAGAAGTAAGAGCAAAAAGAATGAAAGAAAAGCTCAATCTTCTTTGTCGTTTATGTGTTTTAGATATCCTTCACTAGGTACTAATAGTTGTGATATGAACATCGAAGCTTGCCCCACATTGTACCTTGAAAGATACATTTAATGACCAGAAGCATCCTCTTATGGGAATTGATAAATTCACAAAGTCGTAGGTTGATATACTTAATGAAAGTTTTTAGGTAATGAACACAAGCAGACAAAACAAAGAAGCCCAACATGAGAGGCTTGTTTGATTAAAGGACTAAATTAATCTGCACTGTGGTCAACTCAAGCATATAGGGAAAAAAAAACACAAAAAGGATCAAAATAGAGCAGCTGCTTCTTTTGCCTTGTGTATGCGATGACAGCCATCGTGAGTGCTGTTCTTCCAGTTACAGAAGCTAAAAACCAAAGGACCTTTCACTCACTTCAAACAAATTTACTCTTCCACGAAATCACCAAAAACAAACACAGATAAATTAGAACAGCAACCTCGTTTCTGTAAAGGTCGTCATGATAAGCATATCTACTAAAGATAAGATAACCCTTTATTCCAATTAATGTCTTTTCCTGCAGGGTACTAACTAAATTGCCAACCTTCGCCTTTTCAGCATATCGTCTCTCGTGCAGGATATTGCAATGATAAGATTTGTGGGGGCAACATTAGAAGTTTAGGCCATGTGAGGTAGCATGTAAATGTAAACAGTAAAGGTTGGTGGTACATCTACTAAGGAGACCCCAGAAAGAGACTAGGAAAATGGCTATAGATTAGGTCATGCCAAGTAGTCGATTAAAGATATGCTATTAACTGACTCTAAATGAAACAACAATTTCAATAGAAAGTCTTATGAGCATTTACGGTCAAAGGGGTAAAGAGGAGTTATTGAAGATTTAATGTAAGAAATTCAACAAATTACATTGCAAAAGCATGTAGATTGGTCCTCTCTTCTTGATAATCCATACATCCCTACAAGATATCGATCGAGAGATCGAGAGAGAGAGAGAGTACTTTGCACTTTGCACCCGTATATGTCTTTACATAGATAAAGGGTCACGGCCTGTGTGAAGTAAACAAACGAATCCTCACACGTTTCTTCAGCTAGAAGTCACGATTTACTGAACATGAACTACTAAGTAATCACCCTGTACGATACTAAGTCCATCTACCATGTCGAGGTCCATGAATTCTGTCTATGTTTAACATGATAAACCGGATTCCTAATCACAGATAGGCCTCGGTTCCATTGTGGAACTCAGGAAGCATCACCGTATTTTTTTTCCCCAAGCGGAGAGAAGACATCGCCATAATTCAACCGCCTCATCTCCCAAAATCAATCAGACCAAAAAACATTTTCCCAATCAAAATTCTCAGCCTCTATTCTAATAACTGAAATATCTTTCCAGAGTACAAAAGTTAAGACCACAAATAAGGTGTAGGATCTCGAAACAAGATGATCCGGCACTTTTAAGTCACATGAGTAATCGGCCAAACATCAACAAAGCTCAAAGTTCTCAAACTAAAGCAACAGCATTTTAAGCAAAATAAAAATAGTAGGATGAGGATGGGCAACAGATAATTCACTAAGCACCACTCATTCTAACAGAACAGAGAGTAGCTTAATCCTCGTCCTCTTCATCTCCATCGCCACCAGAAGCCTTCTTGGCAGCCGACCTAAGGTTCTTTCTCTTTACCCTTCCAGGTCGTCCACCACCGAATGGACTAGTCAGCGAGAAATCAATATGTTTCTGTGAATCAACCCTCACCATGAAGGATGGGATGTTCACGACTTGCCTACCAACCCTGCCAGCCCAAAACAAGATCCAACATTATGATAACAAAAACGTAGTCAATAGCATGATAGTAGGCTGAAACACTGCTGACGCAGCAGGCATTACTCCTTTCATTTCATTGACAAAAAAAAAGGAACTACAGCATTTACCACGGAAATAACATAAAACAGATAATTCTCACAGAGTCATAGCTCCAGATGGGCACGCCCTATAACCACATTGACTGACATAGACACCGGCACTTCAGTTAATTGACTAATCAAAGCTACTAACATCATCATTCGACCAAATAAAAAGCACCTTGCTATGCATGCAATGTTGAATAGCCTAACCTAGTGACATCGGAGGATATTGACATGAGACTTCAGAATTCTAGACTCTAGAGCTGATAGTTAGCATTCTTTGCTCTCGCCAGGCGACTGTTGCCATTAAAAAGAACATCCAATAACATGGTAAAGTCGAACCACAAGCTAAAACCAGTGACAGGATGATAATGGTGTGAATTAGCATCACGAAAATGTCAAATAATCCACGCATACAGCGCATAACACAACACTCGCATCAAGATATGTCAAAACAGGTTTACCTGATATGCCTCTGCCTAATGAGCACCCTGGCATGGTGGATGGATTTGGCCATACCCGACTTGAACACTAATGTCTGAAGGCGGCGCTCGAGGAAGTTCTCCACGGTCAAGGCCAAGACATAATCGAGCTTATTCTGGCTCTCGTCCAGAAGCCCATAGCGGTTCATCCTACGAAGAAGGGCCTCGCCTTCAAAGATACGACGAGGGTTCTTCTCGTCGAGGGTCAGAAGCATCCTGGCATTGTTACGGATTCTACTCAGCGCATACTGAACCCTCCACAGCTCTCTCTTGCACCTCAAACCATACTCACCAACAAGTTTCAGCTCAGCATCCAGCCGTTCCTTCTCATATGGACGGCGAGGCTTCTTGAACGTCTTCCCATCTGCATCAAATCAAAACAGCAGCAGCGCACACAAATCAAACATCAGCCCACACACTGAAATCATTAGTCAGCGGCAAACAAGAGCTTGTGAATTCAAATTAGCATCCCACTTAAAGAAACAGAAGCGCCAAATAGTCTATCTCGATCCCCGCTCGTTCTTGAAATCAAAACTAAAAAAGATCGCTCGAAAAACGAAATTTCTCAACGATCTGTACTTTGCAGCCCAGTGATGATCGCGGGGTCGACCCAAAAGTTTCAATTGCCGAACAGCACAAACGTCTCTGCTAAGACGAAAAACGCGCACCCAGAAATTCTATACTCACGCCCCAGAGCAAGCGGGGCGTCGTTAACAAGAGCATCACGTCACTCGATACTAAGATGGGTTCCCCGTAAACCCTAGAAACATGCAGGTTATCGCGGCGGAAGGAACTCGAGCTCCGCCCCCAGACAACGCAGACCGCAAAATTCACATCATTGCGATCGATACACAGTGAAGCGGCGATCACCCACAAGGCAGATCCATACAAAGAACAAGAAGCAAACACCTACAAGCGCATGGAAGGAAGGAAGGAAGGACGGAAGGAAGAGCACTCACAGTTGCGGTAAAAGGAGACGTGAACCATGTCTGTGACTCTGCTCCTCCGCCGGTGGCGCCTCCGTCTGGTGACTCGTCTTCTGCTCCGCGGACTGAAGGTAGGAAGGAAGGATAGGGACCCTTTGGAAAAACCCTAGTTATGGCTCAAGTTCTCGGGCTTGTCTCGCGCTGTTGGGCTCTCCCATTTTTAAAGCCCTAGCCCAGCTTGGGCCGCCATTTTCAACTTGGTCCAGGAGTTTGCCAATTTTTTTGCTTACCTTAAACTTTTTGCAATGATACCAATTCAGTTATAAAACTTTCAATTTGATCAATTTAATTTTAGAATGATACCAATTCAGTCATAAAACTTTTAATTTGATCAATTTAGTTCTAAAAATTTTGATGAATGTTTTGTAAGCCGAACATTACCCCCTCACCCCCTGCTTATTAGCCTGAACATAGAAAAAGATATTGTCTTTATTAAGTATTGCTTCATTAGTGCCGTGATCCGACGATTAACTCGGTTAAATACAAACTCGGGTACGAGAAAAAAGGACTCGGGATTCTTTCGCCTTTACGTGCCTCCGCTCTTGGTCAACAACGACGGACGTGAGATAGAGAAGAAACAGCAGATAGTGCAATCGCCGAAACTAAAGCCGTTATCTCGCCAGACCGTCGAGCCTAATGCGACGTGCAGGTTATGATGGTTGATGTTTTCCACGAACTTGCGCGAATTAGAACACAGAGTGATGAGGGCTCGTGCCAATCGCCACCCCTTCAACTCGAGATCGAACTTCGGCCAATTTGGTCGCTCAAATGAAACTGCATGATCCCATCACCGCCATTCAGCAGCACGGCTATCTCTTCCGCCCCGAGGTACCGAAATTTAGAGCACTCGGAGAATCGAAGACATGGTAGATCCCGATAAACTTGAAATCTTCCACGTTAAACCTCAGTTTCTCCACCTAGAAACATCAACTAGAACCGCTTGATGCCAAAAGAGGTAAGGAGTTATGCAGGAAGGGTATTACCATTGCTAGTTTTCTGCTATCGGCACTGAACTTAATACATCCATCGTAATCCCCTTCTTTTCAGTACCACAACAAATGACCATGATGTAAACAAAGTTGCGAGCAACCCAAAAACAGCTAGATGAGCAAGTCATGTCACTTGGCTAAAAGTACATCGAGTCAGAATACGGCGTCAAACATTTCATCGTCAAGGGGCTCGTATAAGGAAACATATCGATCCACACCGTGCATAAATATGAGCCTTAAGGGAAAATGACGATATTCTCGTTAAACACTCGGGCAATCCATAGAGAAGAAATTACAGAAAGCAAGAACAAAAGGAAGACTCACTCACTACAATGGCCACTAAAAGACCACCTTACCCAGGTCCTACTATAGCAGGAAAATTATAATAATGTATGCAGAGGAGACGCCCTTTGCCATCATCTCATTCGTCATCCTCATCTTCGTCATCATCTTCCGAGCCATCACCATTTTCCTACAAGTTTGGAAACAATTCAGGTAGAATTCACGTGAACATGGGAGATATGGTGCCATAAAGAACTCAACTATCCCATTCTCTTCAATTGTGGATCAGACAGAAATCTTGGATTAGGAAGAGATCCAATCTTCATGCACTCACATAACATGGCTGAGAGGATCCATGCATCTGCATGATGTATTTATGGGAAACAGCCAAAGGACCAAGCTGGTTTTTACCTCAGACATGATTAAAGCGATACAGTGCATCAGAAAGGCTAGTCTTAAGCATGTTTAGAGCGATGAGGAACCACTTAGTCTCAGCTTTCATGATTGAAATAAGGGATAATACCATTTATAGAACAGGAAGCAGTTTTTGAGATTTAGAAAACCTCACATTGAACTTGCACACAAGAACTAGTTGGGGAATTGTGAGAGATTCTGTGATTAATAGCCCATCAATAACAAGTATATCATCGTAGGTCATTTTCCCCCAGAAAAATTTCTTATTTAGAAGAAAATCACGATACTAAATAAGCAGATTTACAAACAATTCAGAAAAAGTTGTGGGATAGAGAGGAGAGGAGGGGCAATATAAACGGAAATAAAAAGTATAATTATAGAGGAATGCCAGATATATCCATTGGGAATCTAATACAGGTTCATTTACCTCTTCATCATCGTCTTCACCATCAAAATCTTCCTCATCAGCATCCTGTGTCAGAGCATTCATGAAGTACCAAACAACATGAGAGAAGGAATAACAGCTTCCGATTATGATTGGGAAAGAGACCAACAATAACATGAGTGAGGTTAACAAAGAATGGGAAAAAAAAGAGAGAAAGTTACGTTGTTGAAATAAGTAAGCGGATTGGGCCACAAATCCTCCTTAATGATCTCAGCTATCTGCAATAAGTCAAATCAGCTCCCATTATATAGATGTAACGCCTGAGTGAATTGGGAGTTCCCAGCATTGACAAGATAAAGCTTCCGCATAAACCAAAATGAACTGACCTCATCATTTATGTCCTCCATTTCCTTCTGCTGACTATCAGTAAACCAGTGAAAGAAGCTGCACACAGAATGGCAATTGCAGATAATTAGTAAGAAAGCAACGGATGAAGTCATCCGGAGTGGGTCTTTCACTGAAAGAGAGGTCATTTTGTAATGAATTCAATGATTAAGACGTGCAAGAGCAAATAGGAAGAAAATGTAACACCTACACTAGTGCACTTCCCATATCTCAGTTTTCATACCCCTATTGGAGCAACAGCTTGGCCCAACTGTGGCCCAAGCTCACCAAGATTAAGATTTCTCGGGTTGAGTCTTACCATCTCCATCTCCATCCCATTCATAACAATATGTTTAAAAGAAATACTACTTTGAACTAGAGCAAGCCAGACGAGAAGGCATGAACATAAAGCAACTTCCAAACTATTGTACTTGGGGATGAGAACGCAAAAACAAATTAAAATGAAAGAATAACAAAAACATTCTTCAATACTGCAGGGAAAAAAAAACCACTCAAATATAGGAGGAAGATACATCCCTCACAGGATTCATCTCGTAACTATGGAATTTTCCAAGGAAAATGATCACTTTCATTCAAATAATTAACATAGGAGTAAAAGCCTTACCTTTCCTCAGTCAAAGGTCGCTTGTTTCCTTTCTTTTCGTGAGGGACACCATTAGGCAACCCCTACATATCAACAAGAACCACTGAGTAAAATCACAAAAGTAAAAGAGCAACCCAGTTAATACATAAGTATGGACATCAAGACTCAAGAGCACCTACCATACCCTCCTTCCACTTAATTGGGGTAGCAGTAACTTTTGTTCCTTCATCATGGAAGGTAAAAGTCTTCGTAAGCTTGGCATCTTCAAAATAAGGATTGGGATTGAAATTCTAAACAGACATTGAGAAAACAATTAGCTAGATCGTCAGAGAGAAAAACAGGATCCTCTTCCGAAGTAAAATGAAGAGCAAGAAGGCTGAGCAAAACTCACAAAGGTTATAGAGTATCCCGATTTTACGTCCTTAAAATCCTCCACTTCGAGGGAGCTTAGATACTTGAATATCTATCAAGGGAAATGACAAAAATCAACTATGAAGTCAGCAGCGAAAAGAAATAAACAATGATTGAGACCTCAATAATCTCACTAGTCCTGAGGAAATTTGCATCTCAGAAGCTCATAAATTTCACTTCTGATTTTCAAGTCTCGACAGAATGCAACACAAACCTTTTGGTCGTCCTCGGTCAAAAGTTCACAGAGCGCAGGATGACTCAGAAACTACAAACAAAAACAGGTTAAGTCAAGACGAGACCCTTATACAGGTAATGCCAATACCATCATAAATCCTTTATTTTAACAAGAACTGTAACATATCATAGCAACAACAATGATCAGGAGAGATTACTGACAGCGGTCAGCCAGAAATCAGGAATTGACTGTATGATGTCGCCCCTCTTATCATAGACAGGCCTCCTTATCTCGTTATACTTCTGCTCTACTTCCAAAACTTTGTCACTGGCCTCTTCATTGATCTGGAAAAAGTTAAGAGGAGAAAAGGTGAGAAAACATGAGTTAGTTCTGCTTAAACAGGTTCTTATCGAACCGACAAACCGTAAAAGACTGAATCAGACGGCAGTGACAAACAACTTCCCAGAGACAACCCTGCTTCTGCGACATAATATACAAAACAGATGCAACCACAGCCCACACAGCTTGAACGGGTACAAAAGTGCGAAACCAGACGACTAGATAACAAGCAAAATATGATCCAAAATCTACAAATTGAATCAGAACTAGTCCATCATAATTTTAGGAAAAAAAAACAGAAAAACAGAAACAAAGGAAAGCACACGGAAATCTGATATGTAGTCCTCGCAAACTAAATTGCCTAATTAAAAGAAACAAGTCTTTCTTTCCCACAAATAATTAAAACGAAGAACTAAATTATTTTCATCTCCATCCATTCCCAACTCAAGACCCAAGGAGAGACATCACGTGAATCCAACCCTACAGAAAGAAAACCCTGCAAGAACCCGAACCCGAGATTCCAAATCTCTTTACATTCTAAAAAAACCGAATCTTGACATCAACCCCACAAAGAACCGAAATAAAGGCGACATTTTTTAGGAATGCATTGACCTTCTCGAGCTCGTCCTGGATCTCCTGCAGCTTCTCGATGGAGACGACAAGCTCCCCGTCAATCTGCTCCGAGTTGTCCTCCGACCCTTTCTCCCCGACCTTCATCTTCTTCCCCTTGTCTGCAACCATCCTCAGCAAGCCCTAAACCACCCCAGCCCACCTCTCTCTATCTCTCAAGAAAATTGTGTGAAGGATTGAATTCGCTTCGTGCACGACCACCACACTGGTTTCAGCTCTGCCAGAGGTGAGAGGTGAGAGGAGAGAGAGAGCGAGGGGGGGGGGAGAGGGAGAAGGCCTTCCTTCAGTCAGGAGTAAGTTGGTGTTAGGGTTTTGGGTGGGTTTATGTAACGAGGTAAAATTGATTAATTAATTTTATTTTATTTTTAATTGCGGAGGCAGGGTCTTCAATTTAATCAAGGAATTTACAATACGATTTACACGTGGACCGACGGATGTTTGACAACTCAGACTGTGTATACTGAACCTGATTCGGGGAACGGCGAGGGTATTCTCGACATTTCGGCGCTGTGGCCTGATCTGGTTGGTCGGGTTGTAGATTTTTTTAGGGCACAGCATTCTTAGGTGCACATGGCAACGATTCTGTACCCGAAAATTAATTTTTCTCAGAAATAATTCTTTTTTATTCCGTACTTTAGATCAATTTCTAAGCATTTGAAAGCATTTGGTAATTCTCCAAAATTTTTATTCTTAAAATAAAAAAAGAACAGAAATGTGTTTAGTAACTACACAAAATTTCTTTTTATTAATAATATTTTAATAATATTTCAAACTTTTTAATATTTCTTTCTTATTCTTTTTTTCTTTCCCTTCCCTTCCTTGGCTATGGCCAACGAGGGTGTCACGGCCCTCGCCGTTGGCCTCACGTGGCGACGAAGTCGGCCTCGCCTTGGCTAGGTGAGGCTCGACCTTATCCAGATCTGGCGAGGTCGACCTCGTCGTCGCCTGGGTTGACCTCACCGTTGCGACCCATCTCCCTCACCTGGTTCACGACGGCGAGGTCGACCTCGCCGGCTTTGGCCTGTGGCTGGTCGTTGGTGGCCGGCGGCTAATCAGGAAGAAGAAGACGAAGAACAAACCAAAAAGGAAGAAAATCAAGAAGAATCAAAAATAGAAAAATTGTTCTTAGAATCAATAAGTTACTTTTTTTTGCTTCTTGATTCTGTTCCAAAATTGATTTTGAGAATAATTTTTTGTAAATTTGTGCTTGGGAACAAAAAATTTAACAAACAAATTTCTGCTCCCAAATTGATTCTAAAAATAAAAAAATAGAATTTTTCACTAGTTGGCAACTTGCCAAACTAGCCCCTTACATTAGTAAATCTACTCGGTTGGAGTAATCTTGGTTTCTTTTTTCTTTTTTAATTAGTCAAAGACAACTGCCACTAGAGGACCCTTTTAGGTGTTATGAAATTTTAGATTTGAATCATAACTTTGCATATTTCGAAACACAAAAAATCGGGATTGACAAGATCATCACCATTACCCTATCGAGATGCTTGCAACAAAAAAAGTCTTGTCATATGAGGTACGCCTCAATTAGGCAGCGTACATGAACCTTTCAAAAGCTTATGAGAATCGATCTTGCTAATTTTTGTAAAACAAGTGACCCATTTATTTTTAGACAATCATCTTGGTGATGACTGATGATTTACTTGGTTATAAGATAAGAATGTCTATCGGCAATCTAGCGTGTCGTGCACAGTTGGTAATTCGTATTTATGTGTTGTGTCATAATCGTGTCGTGTCAAGTTGGGATATAGCCCGAACTCGACACATTTGTTATCCGTGTTGCAATTTTACGAAGCATATCAACTTTCCATATTGCTCCCTTTCTATCTATAATCAAATTCAAATATAACCTGAGCACCAGACCAAACGAATCTTCTGCATCACTTTCTAAAAAAAAATGTCGGCAATCTTACAATTTAATCCTAATGTTTTCAACTTGACCACCCACGGAATGAGGGCGACTTTTCTTGCATAGCTTTGCATATTTCGAAACACGAAAAATCAAGATTGGTGAGATCATCACCGTTACCCTATCAAGATGCCTGCTGCAAAAAAGTCTCATCATATGAGGTACACCGCAATTAAGCAACATACATGAACTCTTGAAAAATTGATGAAAAAGAGACCTTGCTAATTTTTGAAAAACAAGTGACCCATTTATTAGTAGACAATCACCTCGGTGATGACCATGACATCCGAAATTTTTCATATTTTGTAATAATATTTAAATGATTTTCCATTATCGTTATCGCTTGGAGTTCGATATGATAGGATGTTGTTGCGTATGTTGATGGTGTAGTGTAACGGTAATTAATTAATTGCCGCCATATTAGTTGTGGAAATGATTGATATGCTCGGAGTTTCATATTTGATGATTTTCAAGTTTTAAAATAAACTGAGTTGAGATTTTCCTAACATCCGTTATTTTCATTAATGTTTTGAGTGAGTTCAAAATATTTTTCTGATTTATCAATGCTCGGAAATGACACTAATTTTCTTATTTACATACTGATTTACTAGATATTTCAATAGCTTAACAAATATCTACTTTGGAAACCATATAAGTAAGCCATTTGTCCCTCTTTAATTTTTACCACATCTTCTCATTTTCCACCAATAGTTTTAACACACATGTTTTTGTGACATTGAACTTAATCTAGTGCTGATATCATGCATTAGCTTATTCATTACATCATTCGTGAAAACCTTAGCCAATCAATGTCCTTGATAATTCACTAATTTTACTTGGTCAAGAAATTCTCTCTTGAAATATCTTCTTTTGGCCACTCTCATTAGGCCATTTGAAGCTTTGGTATTGGAACACCTATCTTCATCTTTACACATAAGGCTTTTAACCCAAAGTCATTATTACATTTAAGTCTTGGTCTTCTAATTTCATTCTCCTTAGCCACATCATTGGAAGAAACCATATGATTGTGCCACTTATGATTTTCTAATTTGACCATATCTTCCTCATTTTCAATCATAAGTTTTAACTATGGAATTACATTATGCATGACTTCAAAATTATTAACTTTAGCCCATTAATGCTCTTGATAAGTTTGAATCATCATTCGTGCATCTATATGACCTATCTCTCTCTCTCATTAATGCTTAAAATTATTACAACTCAAATAATGCATCCTCATTCATGCATTGTGCTTGGCTAATGATGCTCTCTCTCTCTCTCTCTCTCTCTCTCTCTCTCTCTCTCTCTCTCTCTCTCTCTCTCTCTCTCTCTCTCTCTCTCTCTCTCTCTCTATTTTCATCTTCAATATAGCCACTTGTAGCTTATGGATTGGAACATCTGTCTCTCTCTTTTAGATCTAGCGTTTTTAACTCAAGCTTGTCATCACTTTTAACCTTAGTTACATATTGTCATCCTTTTGTACTTCATGAAAGTCTTCCAAGAATATCCCCTCTTGAGTGTGTGAAGCCATTTCAAGAATCCAAGTTCTAAGGGTGCGCATCACAACCATTTTGTGCCCGAAAACTATTTCTACTCAGAAATAATTCTTTTTTATTCTGTACCCAAAAATAATTTCTGAGCATTTGAAGGCGTTTGGTAACTGTCCAAAATTTATATTCATGGAATAGAAAAAGAACAGAAATGCGTTTGGTAACTGCAGAAAATTTCTATTCTAAATTTTTTTGAAGTGCTTTTTAAAACTTGGTATTAATTCTCATGGAGCACTTACCAATTTTATTTTTTTCTTGTAAGTGAAGTAAATATGGTGATATGTATAAACAAGTTATATAGTTGGTACAAACTCTTCCCTCTATCACTCCTAGCAGTGTATACCGTATTTTGACTTTACCGTATTTTTGCTCCTATCGAAGAACCTGGAATTAGAATGGAAACATTACTCCAAATCCAAATATTAGGTGAGTGCTTGTATTGAAGACTTTAAGATGAATATGATCTAAATCCTTTTCCTTTTTCTCATTATGGAGAAAATTTTTGTGGATGTTTTATTAGTTAAAATTTTAGGTATCACAAAGAAGTGCTGGCAGAAACTTATGTAAGTCCAACTTCCCCCTAAACAACTACCTAAGCAATCTTGTATAAACAATTTTGACTGGACTAAAATTGCACCTTGATTTACTAGATTTTTCGTTGATCGACTCATGTCATATCATCAGTAAAGTACATGTTATAAAACAAAAAGAAATGACAAAAGTACATGTAAAGATCCTCTCCCATTGTCATGTAGTATTTAAAAATAATATTACAAAAGTCGGAAACACAAATCATGGAATCTAGGGCAGATTGTAATCCCTTGACATTTTATTTGCAATACTTTTTCTAAGCATGTTTATCTCAGCTGCTTGCTCAAGTGGTGTATCTTTCATAACCTCCACTTCTCTAGCTCCAAATGGGTAGTTTGGATCTCCATAATGGGAAAAGTTTTTGTCTATCTTGTCCTCCTCACGAATGTAATTATGGAGAGCACAACATGCAATTACAATAAGTGCTTGCTTTTTTATTGTAAATAAGGGCATGTGTCTCAAAACAGTGAAGCGATTTTTTAATGCCCCAAATGACCTCTCAATAACATTCCTTAGTGAAGAGTGCATATGGTTAAACAATTCTCTTACTGTGCTTGGCCGTCTTCCACCCCCTATAATCGTTCAAATGATACCGTTCATCTTTAAACGGAGTTAAAAATCTCGGAAGTGATGCATAACCAGAATCTACCACGTAATATTTGCCTATAACATAGTACATATAAATTTGTTATAATATGCGATCATAATACAATCATAAAGAAAGTTTTTCTTATAGACAAAGCAAATACCTAGTGGTGGTCGAGGAAATTGCAGTCGAGGAGTCTCGAGTGCTACCGAAAGCACCCAACAATCGTTGGCAGATCCTTCTCATCCAGAATACACGAAAGTAAACTTCATATCAAATGAACAAACACACAGCACATTCTGGGTGGTATTCCCTTTCCTACCTCTATATAGGACCTGCTCAGACACAGGGACAGAAGCATTAATACGGGTGCCATCAATAGCACCTACGCAGCCCTGTGCATTTATAAAAATCTAATGTTATACAAGATTATCAACTACATGTATTTAATAATGTAAACTCAAAAAATAAAAACCATACCTTGAAGTATCGTTCATGATTAGGATTCATAAGAATTTCCTGTGGGACAACATCAAAGGACGGTGGTTTGATAACTTCCTTTGAGAGTTTGATAATTGTTTTCAACACTATATTGAAATAATTGCTAATTGTTTGTCTTGAACGTTAGAATCTCTCACATAAACCTCTATTGGAGTTATTGTGACAAACCATAGATAAGAATATCCCAACTTGTTCATCTATCCTAATAAACTGACTATCTTTCAACCAACCTTTTGCCCTCATTAATTCACATAGGTTCAGAAAAAACATGTCTTTCCATCCTAAAGGCTTCATAGCATCTATCTGAATGTCCATAAACAATCTCCCTTATCCATTAAGGACCTGATAGTTTGTTGTCCCTAATAAGTTCTCTTGTATGCATGGACATGTCCTCCGCAATGATGCACGACCATCCTATCAATATATATATATATATATATATATATATATATATATATATATATATATACACACACACACACACACATCATCATTATCATCCAATAATTGTTCATCTGGATCTACCTGCCCATTAGACACACTATTTGATCCCCCTTCCATAGTACCTATATTATCACACAAATACAAGAACATCAATATAGATATGTAAAAAAAAAAATCCAATCACAACCAATAACATAAGTCATAAAGTGAAAGCAAATCAAATATATAAATAGCACCTAAGCAGTTTGGCGTACCCATGGCACCACAAAAGTACAAGAGTCTCAAGATCATATCTCTAAAAACCAAATATCAAGTACTAACATAAGTCATACAATCAAATGAAACCTCACACAATCCACAGTACATTTCCCAACATCTAATAAAGAGATTCAATAAGTGCATTTTTCCATTCAGCTGGGGTTTTGATGAAAGCCTCCCTCCATGTGGCACTAACACATGTTTGTTCTATAGTTTTACTATAACGATCTAGTCCCAAGTCGGGCATACTAAGTAGGCTATCAACAACGGCGGATACGGAGTAAGGGTCCATAGGTGGTTATGTGATCCGTGAGGTGGCAGAGCCACTCACAAATTAACTTGTCTTAGTTTTGATTAGCTCCTGTATAGCTTTGCAAGTGTCAGCAATGCAAGATGAGGTATTCTTTCTTCTCCTCTTAGCATTTGGAGTCCTATCTAAACGATGCTTCACATGAACTGGATCAGCACTATTGCCGGATGTAAAGACTGTTTCATCAATGTGGTGATCACTCAAGTCCTTTAGATCACCGTCTGCATCCCCACCACCATTGTCACCTTCCTCTAACAATGTCAAATCTTCGGCATTTCCTATGGCATGCTCCTCAGTAGCATATGCACCACCAAATACAATACACAACTCAGGATACTGGGGAAATCCATCCTTCTTGAACTTTTGTCCACTCACTATTATCCTACAATTTTCACAATAATGACATGTCAAAAACATAATGAAACATTTTGTTCACCTTGTTCTTCAACTGAACTAGGGTATATTGGTATCCTGACTGTTTAATGAATTTAGTTAGTATATTATTCCACCCAACTTTATTGTAAGTAGAAGATGCGCAATTTCCCTTTTTGACCTCCTCAACCAACAAACTTACAAACATATTGGTTAAAGGCTCAGTCCACTTTGCATTGAATATCTCTTTTTAAGATGCCATGTAACCTTGATAGGTTGAGAATCATATGAGTCATGCATTAAATCAATAACATAGTCATGTAAAACTTACAAGCAATACACGCAACCATTCTCAAGAAAAGTAGCAGCACGAGAAAATAGTACAACACTCATGCTTCAGAAGATACCCATTATTAAAATACTTGGAATATGATACATGAAGACAGAGGATTGCATATTAAGACCTTATAAAAGATAATCCTGTTAACAAGCTCACACATAATATCACCAATACATGACCATTGAGATGGATAAATAATGCAATTTCGAGAATTTTTCACCTTCACCGTTGTTACGAAATGGCCATTGCAAAAGCAGTAAAATATGCATTTTGTAGATAACACCATGTCACGTTTTGCTATCTTGTAAATAGGTTTAGACAGTCATGACTAAAAAGTAACAAAATTGCAAAATAAACGGACTTTGGATTCACCCACTCCTTTATGGACCGATTCTTAAGCCCTTGAATTATAGAGTATGGAAAAATGCCAAAGAAACTTTTTGTACAACCCATGTCTTCCTATGATGGAAAGAGATGAAAAAAGTTCCAGCATTCTAGTTTTCTTGATCCAATGATGTTATTGTCAACATATAACTCACTATAAAGATAATTCAGGTATAACAAACTTGCTCACTGACAACTATTGAAAAGTACACCCAAACAGCAGTGCAAATTCAATATGCTTGCATACACTCGAATGTTAATACTCCTAATGGTCTTCTTTTGCGCATATTGCACAATATAATGCACAATATAATGCACCTATAGAACAAATACAGATTGTCCACCATGAATAACCACAAGAAAGTCTACATTTGCGATAACCACGGGTGAGGATTTTACCTTTGCGAATCAACTTGGACAAATAATAGAAAGCAATGGACAGAAGTGTGGAGCTGAATCCAGGCGTAACGAACTTCTACTCAAATTAACTAATCACCAATTAACTTGTTCAACCTGATAAAAAAAACAGAATAACCATTTGGTAAATGAAAATCACCACCCCAATGCAAAAAGGATCGCCGTTGTGAAAAGCAACAGAAAATTAGCACAAGACAATTACCAATGACCAACACCATATCACCATAGTTGCATAAAACAACCTCGAGTGAGCGCGGCCCTCACCCAGATTTGCGAGGGCGGCGATCACTCGAGCGAGAAGGAGCCCAAATGGGCGAGGGCAGCGCTCGCTCGAGCCTCACCGTCGCCCAGATCGGCGAGGGCCGCGGACGCGCTCGCTTGGGCAACCGTCGCCGATCTGGGCCAGGGCTCACTCAAGCGAGCATGGCCTTCGCCCAGATTCGCGAGGGCGGCGGCCACTCTAGCGAGAGCGAGCCCAAATGGGCGAGGCCAGCGCTCGCTCGAGCCTCGCCATCGCCGATCTGGGCAAGGGCTCACTCGAGCGAGCACCGCCCTCGCCGGTCTGGGCAACGGCGAGCGCGGCCCTCGCCCACTCGCTCCAGCTTGCCATTGCCCAGACCGGCCAGGGCAGCGCTCGCTCGAGTGAGCCCTTACCCAGATCGGCAATGGTTGCTCGAGCGAGCACCGCCACGACGACATCCCTCTACAGTAGCAAGTCATCAGCAAGAACTTACCTTGAGCGTGAAGGAGCAGCCTCATCGGTGTTGGTAAAGGAGCAGCCTTGTGGGTGAAGAAGCAGCAGCGGTGAAGGAGCAGACTAGAATGAGCTCTGCGCAAGAGAGGAGTAAAAAGTGATTCAGCACTTCCAAAATCGTTTCTTATTTCTGTGCCGAGAAACAAGAAGCTAGTTTTTTTGTTTCTTGTTTCTCTTCCAAAATTGTTTCTAGGCATAAATTTTTGTAAAAATGTGCCGGGGAATAAAAAATTTACCAAACGCATTTCTGTTCTCAAACTGTTTCTGAAAATAAAAGAACAGAAATTTTCACTGTTTGGTACGTTACCAAACGGGCCCTAATTAGAGAGCTTTAACTCATTCTTGCAAAGAAAGAGAGAGTTCCATGTCACTTTCCCTTCTCTTTTATTTCCCACTCTTTCAAATCAAAGGCGAAAGTCCCACGTTTGTGTTTCTAAAGCTTCTGAATCGATATTTTGAGTATTTACAAGGTGAATTTTTGGTCTTCCTCTTCATCTTATCAAATTAATTATGTTGTTTAAAAAGCATGGGAGTTGTTAATTTATGTTCTTGATTATTTTGTTTTGAAGGTATTTAAAACTTTGATTTGCTCAAGTCATTTTTCAAGGTAAGTGAAAACTCTAGGGGATAAGTTAGGTTGATCTAGTTAGTACTCTTGACTTGATTGATTAATGTTTGTTAATTTAGTTTGAGTTTAATTGTAAGTGAAAACTCTAAGGACTCAGTTAGAATAATCTACTTATTACCCTTGACTTGGTTGTTTGATGGTCCTTAATTTTAGTCTGATCTTTGACATTAAGCGTGAGAAAAGCTTCGATGATTTCATGTTGATTTGTCGTGTTCATTTTGTGACATCCTCAACTTCGACCCTATTCGGGATGTAATGAAATGACGATTTTAATCGATGCACTGTTAGTAATTCTTGCTCTGAATTGATCACTCATAAGAGACTGATCAATAGGGAAAGGCTGTTAAGGAATTAAGTATGCACGACTTGAGAACTCGATCAAGGATTGGCAATTCAACCATAAGGATTGACGAGGGACAATTTTGAGCCATTATAGACCGATCAAGGGATGGTTATAGAACGATTCGCCAATAGCATATAATCAGATCGCGGGTGATTCTGCTTGACCGTTGTATGTATTGCGAATGATCCTAAACCCATCAACCGATGATTGCGTACTTCGGAACTAGTGATTGACCCCTCGCAATTATATGACAATTAAGATCATCCATGGTTCGAGAAAACTTAAACGTGGTTTGATATCGAATCAACCACGGGTCGAATTCGTGTAACTCCTAAAAGCCGTCCGTTAGTTTGAAATATACTAAAGTCGTAATTAATTGATTTTTACCACGAATTAGAATCCGAATTTGGATGTCGAATCTCTGAGGATTTCAAAACTAAATTATTGGACACCGCCTCATTGATTTGCTCGTTTATCGGTTTGCTCAAAATTCTCGGAAAAGAATTTAACGGAATGAGAATTTAAGCCTACGAGGAATTGAGCCGGATGAAGGCACATTGGGCCTCAAGCCCAATGTGATTCGGCCACATGGGCCCAAGGCAAACCCAAGTGGCCCAATTTAGCCCATTGAACCCAATTTCAAGTCCAATTGCAATTCAAGCCCAAGTTTGAGCCCATTAGCATTTTCAAGCTCATTCATAATCCGTTTGAGCCCAAATTTGATTATACGAGCCCGTGCGAAATTCTAGCTCGTATACGCATATAAGTATTTTTATACCTTGTGAAATTACCATTTTATCATTCTAGCATTTATAACCAAGAAACAAAAGAAAATGATGAAGAAGACTTTGGGGGTTTGGTATTTATGTTGGGGAAATGATGATGAAGACTTTGGGAGTGGATAAATCTCCCAATAACTCTCATTCTCTCTCTCCTCACGTTAGACCTCCCTCTCTCCTTTTTCCTCTTCCACGGCAACTTCCCCTTTTCTCTTTTTTTTTGTTGTTGTTGCTTCGGCTGACAAAACAGAATAGCCCCCTCGCCGTTGTGTTGCTGCTGTGTTGCTGCCGTGGAGCAACCAACAGCCACGCCGTGACTCCTCGCCGCCGTGCGCAACCCGTTCGTGCCGTTTTCCATCGCCAAATTGCCTCACCGAAGCCAAACCGGTTCTGTGGCTACTATTCAGCCCCATTCCGATCGTGTGTCGTTGTTCCGTGTCGTTTTCGGACCGTGCAACGCGTAGCCCTTGCCGCCGCCGTCGCGCTAATGTCGTCGGATTCGCTAATGGGTGAGTTATCGCCCTAATCCCTTGCTTAGTAGGTTAAACTTGATTAGAGCGGATTAGTTTAAGTCAATTATGTTTAGTGTTAATTAATTAGGAATTAGTTGTTAAGCTATTGAAATATTATATTAATTTTTGGGAATTAAATAATAATATTTTATTAATTTTCGGAATTAAAAATATTATTATTTTATTAATATTTTTGTGAAAATTCCGAAATTAAATTTTGTTTATTTTAGGCTTAAATTGTGATGCCTAAGCTAGGATTTGCCTTATATATTGATTTGTATGCCAAATTAAATTGTTTGGTTATGGTGAAATATAGAATTACGGGTATTTAATTAATAAACCCTGAGATGTCGGGTTTATTTGCTAAGTTTTATGAGATAAATATGTTGCGGATGATTGAATATGGAAGTATGCCAAGTTTGGCGATTTAATAAAATGTGCATGATCACGTGTGATTATTTTGGTGCATTTTTACATGTGGAAGTTGCAATATTTCAACGTATTAGCACAGATCATGTTTGCATTGTCTATTGAAAATTATAATGATGAAACCTGAGTGTTGCTATGGGTGCATGATCACCTAAAGGTTCCTTTCGTACCCGGTTATATCGGAAAACCGTATATCGGATGACCGCCAACCTAGGATTTGGCCGTGGCCCTAACGGATATTCCCAATTTGGTAATTGGAAGCCGTCGCTAGTAGCAGAGGAGACGTAGTCATTCGTGAATCGGATTCGGAATGAGCCCATTTATGGGATATGCCGTCATTGAGGTTGGTGAGATGATGCCGTGCCTGATGGGGCGGGACGATGCCCGGATATTCCGAAAGACTGCCAACTTGAGGCGAATATCGCGAGTTGTGCCGTAGCCCCTGGTGTGGCTGTAGTAATTGGAATACGCGTGAAAGATTGTGGTGGCATTGCGCTTGATTATGTGATGAAATTGCTACGCACAGTATGGGACGGGCCAAAGCGATTTCACCTTATAATCAGGACACGTGTGAATGCATTGTGATTGAGAAAGTTGATACGTATTCTAATTGCATTATATGCTTATTGCATTATTATGGCATACGGTGAATTATAACGTATAGAGCGTGCGCATGTGCCTAGAGCAAGGTAAGGTTGCTTGTGACTGTGTGGACAAATGTTGTGAGTATTATGTTGAGATACCTACCTTCGTTATATCGTAGCGTGTGTTAGGTACATCCGAGAGGAGTTGACCTCTTAGTCGAGGCTTAAGTCGTAAACTCGCTGAGATTTTATCTCATTTATTATTATAAACTGTTTTTTAGAGCCCCGACCATGAGCCTCCCTCCTGAACGTTTTAGCGTGCCTATGGAGATAGACACGAGTTATTCTGCGTACCCTATAGGTCATGGCAGAGAGTATCAGAAGCATGAGTCCATTGTCTGGGTGGACGAGGGAGTACTTGGGTTGACGGCCCTTCGTTTTGTGGCGTCGTTTAGCAAGGAAGGGGATGGGTTGATTGGTCCACTTCGTGGTTTTGATGGACCCCCGGTTGGCGGTATCGGGGAGGTGGTCTGGGATCCGATGGATGTCATCGTGTGTGGAACCTAGTCGGGCGAAGGGAATTATTGACCCAGGTCAGGTCAGGTCGATCTGACCAACTCGGCAAACCAGGGTTGGTCCAATTTTGCAAATTCGACCCAATTTTGACCCAATTTCACGATTTCAATCCCAAATTTCGATTCCTTGACACTTTTTACCCTAGAATATGGGTTCAATTTAAATTTTCACTTTAATTAGGTCTAAAATCCCCAAAGTCAAATCCAGTTTACTTAGGTATTTGTTCAACTAAGTATCTAAATGACCTAATTAGGAAAAATTGAGATCAAAATTGAATTACCCATATTCAATTAACCCTACGGAAGGTATAGGTTTAAATTGAAAATTTCAATTGAAAATTTCAAATTGAATAAGATCCCCAATTTGAATATTAAAATCCCTAATTTTCAATTAATTTCTGGAACTATTCAAGTCTTTTGTCAATTTGTAAAATTGAACCGACCAATATGAAATTCAAGGTCCTAGAATCAATTATTGTGAAGATACTATAGCCTAAAAACAACTAAAAATGTATTAATTGGATTTTTTGCTCAATTGATGTATGAAATTACCTAATTTTGGGAAAAATATATCCACAATTGAAATTTTCTAAAATTGAGACTTCAGTGTTGAAATTTGAATTAAAATAACACCAATGGTTATTTTTTTGGAATTTTTTAATTCCATTTAGTATTTTTCTTGATTTTTTCTCTCTTTTAGCCAAAATAAATTAAGAAAAATTCACGAAAATTCTAAAAAATATATATTTTTTTAGAAATAGGTTCCTAAGCATGGCCAAGGTCCTTAATCCTAATTTTGTGATTTTTAGGTAAATTTGAAAAAAAATGGACCAAAGATCAAGTGTCAACATTCCCCTGGTTTCAATGGCGACGGCTTTTCAATGGGCGTGGTTGTCAATCTGTAGTTTAGAAGTGTGGCCTTGCACAGACAAATTTTTGGTGCAAAAGTAGCGAGATGGTTTAGGAGACCCGACCCTTCCCAAAACTTTTATAATGTATTGTACTTGTATCAAGTCAGTAACTAGTAGTTTTAATATGAAGAAACTTATGTATAATTAAACTCATGTAATTTCTTGTATGGGATGTTGTTATGGAATTTCATTGTGCTTCTACATGTGTAATTAAAAGATATAATTAGAACTAATATGTGTCGCACGTGACGTAACGTATTCTAGCATGTTGTGGACAATTGGTAATTCGTATTTATGTGTCTTGACGTAATCATGTCATGTCAAATTGGGGTACCAAACTCGACATTAATCAAATTTAAATATAACCCGAACACTACGTGTTCATTAATCATGTCACATCTTTGCAGACCAGACCATTTTTGTGACATCCTTGAATTAACTCATCCAAGGTATTATCCGCTTTGATCCATTTTATACTAAGCCCCATAATTTTGTCGTTTGCCATACAGGCAGGCACTTTTTCAGGAGGCCACCCATCCTGGTAGTGTTCTAGCATGGGTTCGCTTAATTTTGCAGTTCCAAAGTAAAGCCTGTCGTTACATCGAAATACGCTTTCATGAGTTCATTCAAGTTTTCACATATATATCTCAGAATTACTCTTCCCATATTCGGTACACAGTTCAATTCATTTTTGCCATTTTTACTATCCTAGAAGCTTGCCAGGAGCCGCTCCTTATTCAGGCCCTCTGGCCTTAGCAACTACTCCTTGACTTCATTGGATCGGGTCATTATAAGCCCACTAGCTTCCGTTTGGTTCGTCCTCAAATCACACACCTACTTGAGGGAGGTCTCGCTCTGATACCGTATTATGACATCACTGGATTAACTCACTCGAAGTATTGTCAGCTTTGATCCATCTCATACCAAGCCTCGCGGTTTTGTCCTTTAGCGTACATGCAGACACTTTTCCAAGAGGTCACATATCCTCATAGTGCTCTAGTCTAAGCTTGCTTAATTTTGGAGTTCCAAAGCAAAGTTTGCCATTATGTCAAAAGGCCCCTCTGTAAGTTAATTCTAGTTTTCACACACACACACACACACACACACACACACACACACACACACACACAAATACACACACACACACACATCTCTCAAAATTGCTCTTATTCTGTTCTGTGTACAATTTGATTCATTCCTGCCCCTTTCGCCATCATAGAAGCCTGCCAAGAATCGCTCTTTATCTAGGCCCTCTGGCCCAGCGATCACTCCCCAACTTCATCAAACCGGGCCATTACAAATCTTCTGCATTAGTTTCTCAAAAAAAATGTCAGCAATCTTACAACTTTTTCCCGATGTTTTCAACTTGACTGCCCATGGAAGGAGGGTGACTTTTCTTACATAACTTTGCATATTTCGAAACACGAAAAATCGAGATTGACGAGATCATCACCATTGCCCTATCAAGATGCTTGGAACAAAAAAGTCTCATCATATGAGGTATGTTGCAATTAGACAACGTACATGAACCCTTCAAAAGCTAATGAGAATTGATCTCGCTAATTTTTGAAAAACAGGTGACCAATTTATTATTAGACAATCACCTTGGTGATGATTGATGAGTTATCTTGGTCATAAGGTAAGAATGTCTATTGGCAATTCTAGCATGTCGTGCACAGTTGGTAATTCGTATTTATGTGTCGTGTCGTAATCATGTCATGTCAAATCGAGATATAGCCCAAACTAGACACATTTGTTATTCGTGTTGCAATTTTACCAAGCATATCGGCTTTTCGTATTGCTCCCTTTCTATTTATAATCAAATTCAAATATAACCCGAACACCACACGTTCATTAATCGTGTCACAACTTTGCAGACCAGACCAATTTTGTGCATCACTTTCTCAAAACAAATGTCGGCAAGTTTAAAATTTAATCCCAATGTTTTCAACTTGACTGCCCACGGAAGGAGGGCGACTTTACTTACATATATTGGCCATATAACCCTCCACCCACATTGTCGCCAATTATGAGTAAGTGAACTTTACATGAGTTTAAATTCGTAACTAAAATTATCTTATCCATAAAGTCAATGCGGTTTTATAATACTACTACCTAACTGATGGCCAAGTATGGGTCACCTTTCCACAAGATCACTAATTTGATTCGTGTTGTGAACAAACTTTAGGATGGCTCGCGTTGCATTGCTAGCAAAGTAACTATAACTCAAATCAAGCACTCCCAAGTTGATGATGGAAATCATTAAGATAATGCCCGCAGGATCACGTCCTCCCCAACCTTGTTATCGATACAAAATATGTGGCTTTGTAATAATGTCAATGGATAGGAGGACTATCGTGCCCTTGTGGGACTAATTAAAATTTGAAAATGTAAAGGCATGTAAAAGATTAAAATGCTTTTCTTTTTAATTTGAGTTAATACCACGAAAAACCTCAAACTAGTACATTTGTGATAAATTTATCCTAAATTAATTTTTTGATCGCTAAAAACCAAAAACTGGTACACATGCAATAAATCTACTCTCCGTCAGTTTCCGTTAAATTTTACCGTAAAATTACTCAGTTGGATGACACATGATAATTGACGGGTATACCAATTTAGGGTTTTACCCTTCGATTTGTTGCAGATATATCAATTTGGGGTTTTTCGCGATATTAATCCAATTAATCATAAACTAGCATAGAGTAAATTTGTCACAAATATAATAATTTGGAATTTTTTGTGATTAAAAAATTCGTTTGAGGTATACCGTGATATTAACCCTTCTAATTTTGAGGAGGAGACGAAAAAGGGAGGAGGAATGTGGAGAGTGGGATTTGAACCCACGCCCTTTCGGACCAGAACCTTAATCTGGCGCCTTAGACCAACTCGGCCATCTCCACGGGGATGCCATTGTTGAAAGTATTTTATATTTAAACTTTTTATTTCGTACATGTAAAATGTTCGTCCATCACTGAACTGTCCTTTGTCTCGTTTCATGAAACGCTCACTCTGCCATCAATGGCTGACCCCTCTCCTCCATGCGAGAATCACTCTCTCCTCCGCCCCGCACCAATCCCATTTCTTCGCTTCAAGCCCATTCTCTCACCGCCGTCGAGGCCTGTCTCGCTTCGCTCTCTCAGTCTCCGCATCGCGCAGGCGCGGTGTCGCCAGCGTCTCCGTCCCATCCGGAGCACCCGGCAGACCCGCCTGGAGTTCCACGGCCCGAAGCATCGGTTTTGAAGCAGACCCTCTTCAGGTGGTTTCCTCTTTCAGCGACGCCCAAAGGTTCGAGCGAAGCGGGTGCCTTTGGGACCCTTACGTGTATGCTTCGCTGATCAAAGCCTGCAGCAAGTTGTCTGCCACTTTGTTGGGAAAGTCGATCCATTGTTGGGTCTTGAGGCGTGGTTTGGGCGGTAATGTGAATGTGTTGAACAGCTTGATACACTTCTATTTGAGCTCGAGGAGGTTTGTGGGTTACGCTCGTGCGTTGTTCGATGGAATTCCTCAGAGAACTGTCGTCACGGTGAACTGCATGATTTCTGGGCTTATGAAGAATGGGGATTTCACTGCTGGGTTGAGTTTGTTCAGACGACTTCTGGGTTGTTCTTTTGGGGTGGTTTTGAAGCCAAATCATGTCACTTTGGTGATTGTAATAGGCGGGTGTTTTGAAGTTGGGCAATTTGAAGTTGGGAAGGTCTCTCATGCTTATTCTTGGAAGATGGGGTTGGTTCTGATGATCGAGGTGTCTAATGCTCTTGTGGATTTGTATGCGAAATCAGGGTTTATGGATGATGCGGACATGATATTTAGAACTATGGTATGCAAGGATTTGATTTCATGGAATACTATGCTTGCAGGGTATGCTAGGGATCATAACTTCACAAAAGCTCGGGCTTTGTTCAAGGAGATGAGAGCCCAAGACATGCTGTGTGACAGAGTGTCATTGATTAGCATGCTCGTGGCTTGTGCTAATAGTAGGAATTCTGATACGGGGAGAATAATGCATAATTTTATAAAAACAAGGGGAGTAGAGGTGTCAGGTGCCCTTGGGGCCGCACTAATTAGCATGTATTCCAAATCTGGATTGATAGACTATGCTAAAAATGTTTTTGATGAATTACCACGTCATGATCTACCGTCATTGAATTCCATGATTCATGCTTATATAGAATATGGACATTATCTCAAGGCAATTGGCCTTGTCCACGTGATGCGTTCTAGTAAACTAAAGCCAGATGAAATGACAATGCTAGGTCTGATCTCTGCTTGCCGAAATTTTGGAGAGCTGTGTCACAGTATCAACATTGAATCCTTTTTCAAGCAGAATGATCATCTCCACGAAAGTTCTGTAGTGCAAAATGCGTTGATAGATATGTTTGCAAAATGCAGCTGCATGCCTAAAGCTAAAGCTGTTTTCCGGAAGATGGTCAAGAGGGATATTGTCTCATGGACATCAATTATAGCAGGTCATGCCATTAATGGCGAAGGAAGGGAAGCTCTTGCTGCTTTTCAGCAAATGGTTGCTGCAAATGTTGTGCCAAACTCTGTTACATTCATCACAATTTTGTCAGCATGTGCCCATTCTGGCTTGGTTGATGAAGGTCGAATGTTGTATGACACTATGCGTCACGAGTACCATATTGAACCCGAGATCGAGCACTGTGGATGTATGGTCGACATGTTTGCACGAGCAGGTCTATTGGAGGAGGCATACAAGTTTGTGACCAGCATGCCTGTAGAGTGTAATGCTGTTATTTGGAGAACATTAATAAGTGGGTGCAGAGCTTATGGTCATTTTGATCTGGGGGTAGACTTGGTAAGTAGGCTTATGGATGGAAAGACACAGAAGGACAGTCAGGATCGTGTTGCTTCGTCTAATTTTTTTGCTGAAGCAGGGAGATGGAACGATGTTCTCAAGGAAAGAGGCTCAATGGCTGCACGAAAAGCTCAAAAAACGCCAGGGAAAAGCTTTGTACCGAGTTTAACATAGGTATATGCATGATGACCGGAGCTAGTCACGGCGAAGTAGTAGAAGGGTTGGTGCCAGTGATTCAATATGCTTATCAACAACTAGCGCCACCGACTCACTACGAGCAGCTTACGAATGTTGTGTTTGACGTGCAAGAGCTTTTCCAGAGGCAGGAAAAAACCAATGCACTTGCTTGGGACCAAAAGTTTCAACCAAAAAGTGTAGCCGTCGGGTAACAAATTTCAGAGGGCGATCCTGTAATCTGCTGTTAGCTTTGCTTGAACCAGCGAAAAGAGTGACATTTCATGGGAGGAGGAAACTCTGTCAAATGCATATTGACGAGTTGATTGTCTTCCTCTTTCTTAGCTTGGGGAGACAAAAGGATAAGTTGCACCAGTTTACAGAGGATTTGTATATTTGCAACTCGAATGGACATCACCGATGAATATCGACTCTTTCCAGCACGCGCTGTCTCAGTTCCTACCTGATGGTGTGTGGAATATAGCTACAAGCGAGCAGAATTTCGTGCAACCGTGACGCAAAAATAGGAGAAAAGACCACTCTCTCTATGCTTGAATCTTTGTAACGGAGTCCCGGGCAGGAGGAGATGATGCCTTTATTGATTTCTCGATTGCAAGTGTCACTCTAATCTCTTGAAAAATAAAAAGAACAATGATGCAGTGAAGGCAACTCATGCCCAGAACATGACGTACGTATCTCCTGGATTTGAACTCTTTAAGGAAGTGATGATGATAACTTTGGACACGCGAGGCATGTAATTTTGCAGAAAGGAAATCTGATACGTTCCACACTTATTAAACGTGACGATCTTGTCATTTTTGAGGAGTTTTCAAGATTTTTCATTTCTTTCCTTTTTTTATCTTGGAATTCTCATTAGCATTTCTGGTGTTCTTTTAGACCCAACAATGCGAATGAGATCTAGTGACTAAATTACTTAGGCAAGCGAGATTATTGCTATCAAATATATAAAATACGATCCGTTTTCGCAGCAAGTCAAGATGGCCGAGTTGGTCTAAGGCGCCAGTTTCAGGTACTGGTCCGAAAGGGCATGGGTTCGAATCCCATTCTTGACAGGAGTTTTCTCTTTCCTTTTCTTTTTATTTTTCTTTAACAATATAAAAATAATTATAACTATAATAATCAATGGAGCTTTCTCAGTAAAATTAAGGGCAGCAATGAACATTATTTGGTAACATAAAGGTCATATGAAGAGCTCACTTTAATGCCCTTCGACTTTTTTCAACTTTCTCTTTCTTTCCATCTTTCGTCGTGTTCTACTTTTTCTTTCTTTCCATCTTCACGGTTGTTGGCTTTGTCCTTTCTTGTCTAACCATGTGCTACCTCATCATCATAAGCACCACCACCGTTGCCTAGAAGTTATTTTTGGCTAAATGTTTTTTCATCGAATTACATGGAGGAATAACGATGAGGTTTTCCACAAGTTAAGGAGAGGACAACAAGATCATAATAGCATTAATGTACACGATGGATTTCAGTAAAAAAAGAAAAGAATAAGAAAAATGATTCATAAATTTCGATTCGATGTATAATGCCGTATTTAAAATTTTAATTTTTTAATATAATCTCTGAACTTTCACCCGATATGTAAAATCATTATTGAACTTTTAATTTGCTCAACGCAGCCCTTGAACTTTTAGTAGATATTCGATCTAGTCCCCGGATTATTATATCTCTGGATTTAATCTAGTCCATGGACTATCTAATCCGATAACTAAATTGAATATGTCCCAAAAACTCAGGGGTCACATTAAATAAATTAGTATTGGGCTAAATTTTAGAGACTACTAGTGTCATTTCACCCCCCCCCCAAAAGTGCCATTTTATCGAGTTTCTCGAAATCTACTGACCAATTTAAAACATTGAGTTATCGATATTCCTTTTCACCACAGGATTACGAAATTTCTTTTCATAAGGAACCGCAATTTCTGTTTTTCAGATTTTCCCGCACAAAGCGCGTGCAATTTTGACTAGTACATAATTTAAACCGAAGTTGAGGGAGTGGTCGTTCCCCACACCGTACTTCATTTTTACCTCAATGATTTCTACGTGGCAATTTCTCGATAATTATTTTTTTTTTATAAAATCTGGGTAATTTCTACGCTCAGATGGATAAAAATGTCATAGACTATCGATTGTAAATATATACCCGTGTCAACCAATATCCTAGGCTTTTTCCAAGGCAGCACGATTTTCACGTGACTTATTAAGGAAACCGGCATCCGGACAAAAAACGGGTTAGATGCGATTTATCTCGGGGAATTGATAGTATAAGAAAACGATCCCAGACAAGGCCAGGACGAGAAAGACCGAGTGAAAGGCATAGCGGATCGAATCTACTCCTACCCACCCGGGCCCAATTTAGTGGTTAACAGCGAGTGGAGAGTGGGAGGAACCTGCTAAGGGGCACGGATTGTACTTTCACCAGAAGCGAAGCAACCGGCATTAATCAATTTTACAAACAAAAAAAAAACACGAAGAGATTAAATACATGGAAAAGCCGTGCTTAAGAAAAAGGAAAAGAAATTAGGGGCGGCATCACCGTCGCGAGTGAGCTGGCACAAGGGTTGACTTTCACGGGGGGGCAGGGCAGGGCAGGGCAGGGCCATAAATGCGCCCACCTCATCCAGTCAACTACCTCCCCCTCTCACGTCACGCCCGCATTCACTCATCTGTCGGGGATGGCCCCCACCCCCCCCCCGGCGGGCCCACCCGCGCGGACACGTGTCGCAGGTCGCGTGGTCTGCGTGCCATGCGATCATGTGGCTGTGAATCATCATCATCATCACCAGCATTTTTTTTTGTTGTTTTTATTTATTTATTTTGGGGGGGGAGGGGGCGGCGATTAATTAGATGTCACCGAAGCTGCCGAACACCGTCAAATCCACCTCGAATTTTAGACAAGCCATTCCAGGGGGCACGACAAACTCGCGAATTGGAAATTGTTTTCTTTTCAATATGGTGATTTGTATCGCTTAAAATAATACACGAGCGAAGGATATTTTTATCATTCACGAAAATATTTAAGTATAAATTATTATCGACAATGAAAATTCAAGCGATAACACCATCAAATCCATCTCGAATTTTGGACAAGCCATTCCACTATCAAGGGTGCGCAACAAGCTCGCGATTTGGAAATTTTTTTCTTTTTCAATATGATGATTTGTATCGCTTAAAATAATATACAAATAAAGATATTTTTATCATTCACGAAAATATTTAGGTATAAATTATTATCGATAATGAAAATTCAAGCGATATAATCAATCATTTTTAGGAAAATATTTTTCAAATCGTTTATTTTTCCGCGAGGGTCCGTTTGTTCTACAGAAAACCTACGTTTTGAAAAACGTTTTTTTAAAAATAATTACTTGTATCGCTTACAAAAATAAGCGAACGAAAAATATTCCCATCATTCATGAAAGTGTTTCTGCATAAATTGCTATTGACAATGAAAATATTTTTTGTCGGCTAAGTATTCAAAGTGATATAACAACTCATTTTCAGAAACAAATCATTCATTTTATAGGAAACTAATAGAGCCTAAGATGAAAATCTTAGGCTCCGTTCGTTTCTTGGGAAATGTGGCATTGCTGGAAAATATTTTTCAGGAAGCCATTTTTCGGGAAAATGACACAATTTTTCGGTATCCGGCTGAAATTTGAAAAAGGCCCAGAAAATATATTCATGGAAGTTGTTTTCCGCAAAACGAACAGAGCTTAAGATGAAAATCTGCATCTTTAGAAAAGATGATTATGCACTCGCTCGAGTGGAATAAGTACCTCCAATTGGTGTGAATCGATTAATTCTTTGTCCCTGAATTAACTTCGGCTCAAAACAATTTCTGAAAACTTATGTCCTAATTTGTAAAAACCATACGGGATAATATTGGTCGAATGATGCATGTCCATACGTAGGCACGCCATGACCGGGACACGCACCTCGATCGTCCATGTCTGCATCAATTGTCCCGGCCAATAAATATCAATTACAACCCTTTTGTAAAGAAGAAACAGTCATAGCTCGTACAAGTCCAACCCCTCTTTAAAATCCTTCTCGTCCTCTACATTTAAAGCCGAGAGAATAAACACAATTAGATGAATTAAGTATAATTGCGTGCATTGATTGGATTTATGTAGATTTGGAGTGAAATCTCGAAGCGATAAATAGAGCAATCATGGGAAAATTATCTAAAAAGTCATAAACCTATTGTGCGTCAGTCAATTCAATTCTAAACCTTTCAATTGTGCCAATTTAGTTGTGAACCTTTTGATGGCTTGCTAATTTAATTTTAAACATTTCAATTGTGTCAATTTAATCCTAAACATTTTGACGACTTGCCAATTTAGACCTTCCCAACAATTTTGGCCGGAAATCATTAATGTGGAGGCCGGCTGGCCGCTAGCTATCATACATGGCATGGTCGGTGCTAACGTAGACAAATTTTGCATTTTTTTTCTTTTCCTTTCATTTCCTTTCCTTTCCTTCTGGTCTGTGGCCAGTACTCGGCCACGGTCGGCAACTAGCCATAGGCGAGGGTCGAGCCCTTGCCAGTGCCATGACGCCCTCACCTGTGGCCGGTCGCCAACCATAGTTGAGTACTGGCCATGGGCCAAAGGGAAAGAAAATGAAAGAACATAAAGGAAAAAAAGGAAAAAAAAAGGAAAAAGAATTTTAAAAAATGTAAAAATTATTCACATTAGCGCCAGCCACGCCACATAGGATAGCTGGTGGTCGGCCGGTGTTCATGTCAGCAATTTTCGAAAAAAAATTGACCAAAAAAGCTAAATTGTCAAGTTGTCAAAAGGCTTCGGACTAAATTAATAAATCATTGAAATGTTTAGTACTAAATCGTTACAATTGAAAGGTTTAAGACTAATTAGCAAGTTGTCAAAAGGTTTAGGTCTAAACTGACATAATCGAAGGTTTGGAACTGAATTGGCCGCCATACAATAAGTTTAGGATTTTTTAGACAATTATCTCATGCAGCTATACTCCCAGTCCTCCTCTAGTAGTCTACAGTATCTTTTTGTACGTTGTCCACACAGGTGTATGACCATATATTTCATGGTAGAAATACCAATACATTCGAACATAGCGGATCTCTCCATTATTATTACATACACAAGGGTGACCTACTTGCATGGTACGACCATGTCTCGATCCACAAGCTTATTAACATTTGGATGGATAAACCGTTGTGATCATCAAACGTTCAAGCGACACTCGATATCGTGTCCTGTCGATTAAGACTTTAAACCACCAATTAAATAACTCAACCCCCCTCTCTTATCTTCCGAAGGTTGAGAAAATTGGTCGAATTTCCTCTCATTGATGTAACTCAGTGGACTAGGAAGCAACAATAATGAGAAAGAACTCGAGTTGATGAAAGTTCATTTCTTTCTTTTCATGAATTGGGTCTTGATAGAGAGACTAGCAAAGAGTTAATTAGTCCGTTCTAGTAGGGGGACCAAACTAAAAAATTCCATCACTCACCGTAGCTATCACTATAGGACCATGAAAGGAGAAGCTTAAGGACAAAGGCAATGGGGGCAGAATCCTGTTGTTCTATGTCGAAAAATCATTGGTAAAAGAAACGGCGAATCACTTCCTTTTTTTTTAGATAACTTGTTGTTAACTTACCAACACATTTATGAAGTTACCATATTGTTTTATAGTTAGTGAATTACTAATTTGTGTACTAACTTATAAATGCTTAACTTATGACTAAAGTTATGACTAAAATTTCGAATTTACTAACTTTCACACAAATTTGCAAACCTAAATTAGAGGGGCTTACAAATTTATATCGGATTTAGGTACCAACTAATTTTGGGTTCTCAACTTTTACTTAGCGACCTGCAATTTCTTTTTATATTATTTGCCGACTTTTCTGTTAAATGATCGACTTTATTTGTTTTGATTAGAATTCTTTACAACTGACTGTGACTCAAACAACTTTTTTTCCGCTAAGTTACCACATTGGGTTGCCAATTTTCATTTACATTGTTATAGTATGCTCTTTTATTTTATAAGGTCAGGTGCTATTTGGTTACATTTCTATAAAATGTATGAGTGTCTTATATTTGAAAACCGAAGGAAAAAAAACTTCAGTTTTTGGTACTCAAACAAGTGATTATGTTCATATCAATAAGTTCATATTATTAGAGGGACCCTCGATGCCAAATGAATGTTTACTACTCCATTCATTTTGCAGGAAATAAATGGTTTGAAAGATATTTTCTTAAAAACGATCCCTTACATTACTTACAAAAATAAATGAACGAAAAATATTTTCATCGTCCACAAAAATATTTAAATATAAATTATTATCAATAATGAAAATATTTTTTGTTAACTAATTATTACAAGCAATACGAATAATTATTTTAAAAAAAATATTTTTTTATAGAAATAATCGGTGGTGGCTAAGTCCCATGCTTCTTTAACTAAACCTCATCGGGTTTTGAGCGAATATCAATGAAGATGGTTTTGGTCAATTCTTTCCACGTAAAATACTTGAGAGAGAGGTATACTTGTGATTGTTCGACCGCATTTGACGGTTGTGAGACGAGTGTCTGAGAGCATGTAGGAAGAAAAAGGGGTCGAACCAGAAGAAAAGATGGGACTCGTTCGGAAGCCATTAATGGAGGGAGGAGGTAAACGTAGGGTTTTGATGATAAATGCCAGCGAAACCTTGTGGGAGGCAGAGAAGATGTCCAAACCAAGCTGACTTTTGCAATCCCTGAGTAATTGCACTACGCTGTCCTCTTTGACCCCTTTTGAAGAACTTCTCATCGTTCTCCTTTTCCTCCTCCTCTTTCTCAGTCAGCATCCCAACAGGCCCTACGCTTGGCAAAGCTCGTCCTCATCGCCTTCTCTCTCTATATATACAGGAATCACACAAACAGACAAGCAAAAGCCTTGGCCTTAAGCTAGCTCAAGTCTCATCTGTAGCTAAACCAAACAAAGCTCCTTGTGCTCAAGACATCGCGCAGAGAGAGAGAGAGAGAGAGAGAGAGAGAGAGATGGGAAGACCGCCGTGCTGCGACAAGATTGGAGTGAAGAAAGGGCCATGGACACCTGAAGAAGACATCATGTTGGTGACTTACATTCAAGAGCACGGACCTGGGAATTGGAGATCTGTTCCTACTAACACAGGTTATTACTCCACATTCTTAGAAGAAAAAACCCTTGGTCCTCCTTTCTTTTACCAGTTTTTTGTTTTTGTGGTTTTTCTCTTTGTGGGTTGGGTTCTCTCTTGCTGGTTGGTTGAATCAATAAATTGCTGCAATTAATATATGTCCTGCACTAGCTAGAGCTAGTTCATGTGGTGGTGTGTGGCCTCTCGGTCGGTTCTTTCCTATCTTTTCACCTTTTTTTCCTGATATACCCGAGTCTCTTGCCCTAATTAATATAGCAGATGTACTTCATATTCATTCACTGGTATTCACACATTTCTAAGATTTTCGAGTCGTATATGTGAATCAGGTTTGCTCAGATGCAGCAAGAGCTGCAGGCTCAGATGGACTAATTACCTCCGTCCCGGTATCAAGCGCGGTAGCTTCACCGATCAAGAGGAAAAGATGATCATCCACCTTCAGGCTCTTCTTGGTAACAGGTATGTACCCAAAAAATTGTCAATTTTTTCAGGTTTCTTTTTAATACTATTGTGGCTACAAAAAATAGAAACTGTCTGTATGCTAAATAAAAACCATATGTTCCACCGACAGTGTATAGTATAAAAATCCTGATTTTTACATTTATACACGCATGAGATCTCTTTTTGTGGGTATTGGTTTAAAATTTTGATTATTAACCCTAATGATACAGATTTTTTTTGGTGGCACGGGCAGGTGGGCGGCCATAGCTTCATACCTTCCTCAGAGGACTGACAATGATATCAAGAACTACTGGAACACCCACTTGAAGAAAAAGCTGAAGAAGCTTCAAGGCCAAGCAAGTCCTGATGATGATGACCACAATCATCACCAACAAGGGTTCACGACAACTTCACAGTCCATTCCCAAGGGCCAGTGGGAGAGGAAGCTCCAAACCGACATTCACATGGCCAAACAAGCCCTCTATGAAGCCTTGTCATTGGACAACCAACAAAGCTTTTTGAAAGAAACAACAATAGCACTTGGCGATGGTGACGATGATTGCAACAGACCACCCCACCAAGAATCAAGCTACGCATCGAACACCAAGAACATCGCAAGATTGCTCGAAGGATGGATGAAGAGCTCACCGAAACCAGGGAAGATCAAAGCGGAAAATGTTGTCCGCTTCACAAATGTTTCCAACAAAATGGCTGCCACCGCAGATCCGAGCACTAGCGAAGGCGGTAACGCGGCAACCCCAGAGTGTTTTGACTCGCTCTTCAGCTTCAACTCCTCGAACTCCGATGTGTCCCAATCAATGTCGGCAGACGAAAACAATGTTAATCTGACGCCGGAAACAAGCGCGATTTTCCAAGAGGAGAGCAAGCCGAGCTTGGATAGTAATCATAATCATCAAGTGCCAATAAAGTTGCTTGAAAAATGGCTGCTTGATGATGCTTCAGTTCAAGGACTACAAGATGATTACCTCATGAGCATGGCATTAGATGCGGATGCTTTGTTCTAACAAAAGCTAGATCTAAGTTAGGGAAGTGATCAATTCTTGCATGGAGAAGGTCCAATCGAATGGAAATATCCAGGTTTAATCAAGCTCCTGTGATTGGTCCCGATCGCATTGAACCGGGTCTATGCAAGAATTTGGCTAGCTAGGAAGACACTTTGTTTGTCTTTTATGTTTATTATATAGGTCACGAGCTGCTTTTTCTGGCTGAAATCTTGCCTGTTGTAGCTCACAACTGAGGTAAATATTCCCTTTCTAGAAGAAGAACGAAGCAAAGTGTAAAATTGATGTGTAATGTAATTTTGTTTACTTATTATTAATAGGAGACATAATTAAATATGTGCTTTTGCATCTGATTATTGTATATTCTCTATTTCTTCTTCTTTTTGTCGAAATATTCTCTTTCTCTTGCACATAGGTTAGTTTGATAAAATTGAAAAATAAGTGCTGAAAATATGAGTACGGACTACTAAAATAAAATAAAAAGTTGTTTGATAATCGATGATAATGAAATAATGCATTTTTATTTGTGTCTACTGAATATGGAATATAGAAAATTATTAGAAGGTTTTGACGGAATTCTTTGATTGGTGACATTTTCATTTCCTTTGAATATTTTACCACCGACCAATGAATAAGTTCTTTCTTGCACGTCACAGATAAACGATTTTCGACTTAAAACATCAATTAAGTTGTGTATACTTAAAGGTTTTCAAACTTACCTTTTCTTTTCTTCTTTTTTTTTTTTGTAAATAGAAGAGGGTTCAGATAGATTGAGATCTACCTCATTCGCCGCTCAATATCCAGTTTAAGGCGTCACTAAAACACTAACTCCTCAGTGGACGAGCCCATCACCTAAATATTAAAATTTTAAGTTCAATTTTCAGCACTTCATGCGAATATCGAGTATCGGACGCACCCCGAATTCGATACTGAAATTAGGCTTCACTTCTATGTTCTTGTGTTCCGGGTTTGGGTAAATAGTTAAAAACGAAAAGGAGGAGCCGTTAATCGTTGGTTTGAACTTTTGAAAGTAAGTGAATGTGACATGACAACAATTATGGGCCGACTCATATGACCTGAATCCGGTAACATCTACAATGAATCAAGGCAAGCAAACAATGACTAGGGCTCTTATTCTCTTTTGAAACTTGGTGCCATGCAATAACCCCACGCGTCCTTGATCTAGACTCCTTATGAAGTCATGATCAGTGCTCAACTACATCGATATATGCAGGTTCTGAACGTTCATATCATATGGTTGAAATACATGATCCATGTGGATTCATTAGCGAGGGTTTTTCCCTGCCACTTTCATTCCTTATCTACTTTTATGGGAAAAAAACGCACGTCTCGTAAAGAAGATAAATTTCCATATATTTGCCTTTGAAAAGTGGCATGTTTTGGGGGAGAGGATCATTAAAAATCAGAACTTGACTATGACATAGGGTCGTCGCTATTAATGCTTTATCTTCCCACCAAAGTATGGTCTCCATTAGTATTTCCCTTGTCGGTAGGGGAAGCTGAAAGCAAGCTCCAAGGTAAAAGTATTAAAAAAATCCTAAATTTTTTATATTTGTGCCAATTTAGTACTAAACTTTTTGTTTTTTATCAATTCAGTTATAAACCTTTTGTCTTTATGACAATTTAATCATTCCGGCTAATTTTGGCGGGATTTTGCTAACGTGGACGTCGGCCGACTTACATGGCACCACTGGCGATTATGTGGACAACTTTTAATACTATTTTAATTTTTTTCGAATTTTTTATTTTTATTTTTCACTTTCTTCTTCCTCCGGCCGGTCATTGGTTTGGTGACTAGCTGGAGGCCAGGGCC
Organism: Syzygium malaccense; assembly: GCA_031216405.1. Taxonomy (NCBI): domain Eukaryota; kingdom Viridiplantae; phylum Streptophyta; class Magnoliopsida; order Myrtales; family Myrtaceae; genus Syzygium; species Syzygium malaccense. The sequence goes on along the minus strand of CM062263.1, from coordinate 36,899,855 downwards.
AACGAGCCCTGTCAACCAATAGTGAGGCTCACCCCGTCGGCCACTAGCGAGGGCGGCGAGGCTCGACCCTCGTCTCGCGGCCTCGCACTAGGCTAGGCGAGGCTCATCCTCACTGGATTTGGCGAGGGTTGAGCCTTGCCGGCCATGGGGGAGGCTCGACCTTGCCAGGGTTGAGCCTTTTCGGCCATGGGGGAGGCTCGACCTTGCCAGATTCGACGAAGACGAGCCTCGTCAGCCATGGGGGAGGCTCGACCTCGACAGATCCGGCGAGGTCATGCCTGTCGAGGTCAAGCCATACCTAGCCCAACTCGAGGCCACCATCGTGGCCATCCGGCAAGGGCTTGAGTCTCGCGTTGGGTTGGGCGCGGCTTGCCCTCGCTGGTTCTGGCAAGGGTTGCTGACCATGGGTGAGGCCCGACCTCGCCAAATTCGGCGGGGTCGTGCCACGCCAGCGGGTGATGGGGCTCACCGACCTTGGCCTCCAGCTAGTTGTTGGTTCGGCAAAAGGGAAAGAAAAAAAAAGAAATATTTTTTAAAAAATAAATTCAAAAAATATGAAAATATTATGAAAAGTTGTCTATGTCATCGCCGACGGTGTCACGTAGGCCGGCCGGCGTCCATATCAGCAAAATCTAGCCAAAATTAGTTGAAAGAACTGAATTGGCACAAAGACAAAAGGTTTAGGAGTGAATTAGCACCAAAAAAGGGTTTTGGATTAAATTGGCACAAAAACAAAAGGTTTAGAACTTTTCTGATACTTTTCCCCAAGCTCCAAATTACTTATCACTTATAATCTGTAGACTCATTTGACAGAAAATCGATAATTTGAAAAATCTTTTCTTAAAAGTAATTGTTTGCATCGTTTAAAGAATAAAGAAAGAGATAGGGGTGAGCACGATGGACCGCCCGAATCGAGACCGGACCAGACCGGACCAGACCGGACCGGCAGGTTGGGTCTAGTTCTCGAGAGTATCGGTCCGATTCCCGGTTCCTAAAAGTGGAACCGGTTTCCGGGTGGTCCGATTCCTGGTTCTAGGGTGGGAACCGGACCGATAAATATATATATTTACTTTTTAAATTTTTTGAAGAAAAAAGAAAGCCTAATCTATTCCCTCTTGCCTTTATCAATTTTTTTAAGGATTAGTTCCATTGGAAAATGGAATTGGTTCCATTTGAAAATAGAAAAATAAATACATTTATTTATTTAATATAGAAAGCCTAATTTAAAAGTATGTGATCAGTTCTATTGGAATCGGACCGAACCGATGGTCCGATCCAGTCCACGGTCCTAGGACTAGCCGGTCCGGTCCTCAGTCCTAGAAAATGGGAACCGGTCCTCCCAGTCCGGTTCCCGTTTCTTGAGTGGGACCGGACCGGACTGGGAACCGCTCACCCCTAGAAAGAGAAATATTTTCATTATCAATACTAAACTCTGCCTAAAGATTTTCATCAATAATGGATCGGTCTTTTCTCGATTCATTTTGTAGACAATACAAGAGATCATTGCCAGAAAAAATTTGAAACAATCCCTCCAAGCATGTCTAGCACTTTGCTATTTCTCGGTGGTTGAGAGCTTTGCATTATGATCCATCTTGTCATTTTCTCGATATGATTTGACTTGATCAGAGTTACTAATGCCCAATTAAATTCTCCTTGTCATGTACTATTTTTGCATCGAAAGTCCTACCATTTTAACTTTCCTACTATGGTCATGCACAAAATGAATAAACTAGACAAGGACCAAAATTTTCATTTGAAGTGGATCCATGATATTGCCAGTTGTACATAGAGGATTTAGATTAATTATTGGAGTTTTGAGATTAAAACCTAACTCAAGGGTCGATTTATTGTGAAATTATTTAATGTGCAATTACATATTGTCTTACTCTTAAAAAACTTCTCGAAACATTTGTCAACCATGCATATTTTACTGCACACATATAGTTCAAAACGTCTTTGGCCTTTTAACACCTGGACTCCATTTTTTATTAGAGAACACGTCTGAGAAACAAATTAGCTCTTGTGAATATACAAAAATGATGCCTTGAATGTGAAACACGTGAAAGGGCTTTGGCCACAAGTTCAGGAAAATTACCAAAAAAGTTCTAAACCTATTGTATGTGTGTCAATTCAGTCCTAAACCTTTTAATTTTGTCAATTTAATCCTAAACATTTTGAATTTGTACCTATTCAGTTCATCTGACTATAAATAATCGAAAAAGTCTTATTTAAAATTATAGTTAGCATCGGTACATGGCAGTCGGAGAGCAAAACGATGCCGTTTTGCTTTTAAAAAAATTGTAAAAAAAAATACTTTATGAAGTCCCAGACAGGGTCGGGCTTAGCTAGAGAATTCTTGCCTAAATCGTCTTCGCTTAACCAAATGAACCCTAGTTTGATCTTGTCCAAAATTCTCACAAAGTTTCCCTAGATTCGGTCCCTCCTTGCCATTTCCCTCAAGCCAAGCCATTCTTTCGTTAGTCGCCTTAATTGATCGAGCCCCTCCTTCACCCGACGCCTTCATTCATAGCAACCACACCCGATTCGCACGCAACCATACTTGATTTATCCGTCACAATTCACAGCGAACATGAGCAAGTGAAGTGGTCCCGGTTGATTGTCTTGTCAAAAGTGTTGACTAAACATGACAACTCTACGTGGTCCAAATCATTGTCATGTACCTTGATAGTTACTATCATGTATGCTGTTGCTAGTTGGAAAAGAAATATTCTTGCATGCTTTTTAAATCTTTATAGTAACTGTTACGTACCTTAAATCACACAATAAATAAGTGTGATTGAAATAAGAATACTCATCCTTTGTTAGCCTTTGTGGCGGTAGAATACGTGCATAAATTTTAGCACTAAAATGAGAAGACTTATCCTTTGTTATCTTGATTAATTAATGAGAATGTATAGTAAAAATTTGAACGACTAGAGAATACTACTATAAGACGGACAGGATGCAACACATATTGGTAGCATTCTAGGCTACTCAAGTAAAATCTATATTATGTGGTTGCTTATAATATACATTGGTTTTTTTTTTTTTTGGTGTAGGGTTGAGATGAGAGACAAATCATCTTAAGTTTACCTTTTCTAGGGTGGAAATATTTATCGTTGCCTAATGCTTTTATATGTTGGGGGAAGATTGATTTAGTAAAAGTTGATATCATTTCAAGAAGCTCATCAGAGACATCAAGAATGAGGTAAATAGTAAATTTGAAAAGTTTTATTTTAAGTTTCTTGGAAAGTTTCCAGAAAATGAGTTGAGATATATATGAAATGAGAGTCATGTTGTCAATCTAGTTTTTAGTTATTTGCATTGTTAATTGAGATATAAGGAGAAACTTTTGCAGCCGATGAGGTAGTTGAAAGTGATAGCTAGGGTGCCAATGTGGGTGTGGATGAGGGTGAGGGTGCTAGTCCGAATGAGAGTGTTGGTTGGGGGGTCGATGTGGGTGCTCATGTGATGTTAGTTTAGTTAATGAGATAGTCGTTAAGCACAACAATGATTTAGATCCAGATCACTTAGTTGATGAGATGATTATGCTAGCATAGAGGGTGATATTGTGGATGATGACGGCGCCAACGAGACAAACTTTCTCCGCAATGTAAAATTCTCGACTAATGATTATGATCTTGATATCAAGGAGCTTCTAAAAGCAATAAACAACATGATAGAATTCTGCGAAAGGGCCTTAGAGGATCTAATTATAGGGGAACCATCAGCAACATTGGTACCCTCCTGACAATTGGATGTGGATAGTGTAGTTGATACTAAAGTTGGTTACGAGATAGAGTACTATGAAACAGATGTAACTGAGAATTTGTGATATGATGTAGAGGGAAAATATGACGATTTTACTAGAAAAAAATGTAGGTTTCCAAGACCTAATCCTAATTGTGTTGTGCCTGTGTTTACTATGGTTATGATATTTGATAGTAGTAGACAATTTGAAGATGCTCTAATAAAGTACTCATTGGCAAAGCGTAGAGAGATAAACTTTATAAAAAATGAGAAGAAGTTTGCTAGAGCAAAATGTGTTAATGAAATTTGTTATTGGAAAAATTTCTGGATATGTTAATATTCATAGTAGATCATTTTACGTGATAACCTCCTATTCAGAGCATACTTGTAGCATTAACATCAAAAAGAGGAGGTTAATAGGTTTTTGATTGGCAAATCACTATTTTTCTATAATAAGAGCAATGTCAATTATTAAAATTATTGCTTTCAATGAGCTAATCAAATAATAATTGAGCTCAAATGTAAGTATAACTTTTGTTAAGTTATTTGCTTACAGAGTGTCGATGGGAAATTATAAAAAGGAATATGTAAAACTATTGGATTATATAGAGAAGTTTAGGGGGACAAATGCTAAAGGTATTGTTACATTGAAAATTGAAAAGCCCGATACTCAATCTAAGGCATTGTTTGAACTAATGCATATCCATTTTGCTGGACGTAAGAAAGAGTTCCTTGGTAGATGTAGAAAAGTTCTGGGGTTATATGGTTGTTTCTTGAAGGGAATTTATCAAGGTCAAAACTTGAGTGTTGCTAAAAAAGATGCAAACGATAAGATGCTCTAATTGCTTAGGCGGTTGTCAGAGTTGAGAATAGTGACACTTGGATGCAATTCTTAACAAATTTGATGTATAATCTTAACATTTCAAACACATATATATGAGGTTGGGTCATAATTAGTAACAAACAAAATATAAGTTCCTTGTTTAATTTTTATATGTTATGCCTCTTAGATAGTCACACTTGAACATATAATTTACATTACAATAATCTTTTGTAGGGCCTTGTAGATTCTGTAGCTGAGTTGGTGCCTGCAACTAATCATGGGATGTGTGCCAGACACATTTATGCCAATTAGGGTGAGAAATATAATGGGATACGGATGTAAATATTTTTTTGGCATTATGCTAAGAGCAATACTATGACTGAGTATGAAAAATTAGTCTTGCTGCATATCATGAGTTGGTGTAAACGGAGTTAAAGCACTAGCGGAGGGCTTTCTTATGCGAGGTATTCAATGGAAGAATTATATATGCTAGATGAAGTGTAATTACGATATGTTAGAGGAAATGCGAATAATGATAATGATAATGATAATGATGCATACACAAAGGGATGCGTGTGCTAGGTGAAGAAGGGATAGTTGTTCAAGAATCTTAAGAAAGTTAGAAAAAAATAGAGTTTGTGAGACGTATTACCAAATAATATGGAATGATAATACTGAATATGAAGTGATGGTGAAAAGTATGTGGTGGATGTGTTCAAGAGAGACTACTTTTGTAGAACATGACAGCTTACTGACATCCTTTGTTCCCACGCCATTTTTGCTATAAATCATAGGCAAGATGATGCGTATGAGTGTTATAAGAAGGCTAAGTTCTTAGCTGTATAAGAGAACATGATGATGCCAATTCGAGGAGAGAATTGGAAATATACTAATAGGGAGCCATTTGAACTACTTTCAACCAAGGTGAAGCCCAATAAACGTAGATAAAAAGATCAAGGGAGGAAGGTGAGGTGATAAGTCGAACTAGGATGTCGATGATAGAAATGAAAATAACATGTTTCAACTTGCTCGAAGACGAGATACAATATTTCAACATGTCCAATTAAGAAGACGGGGTTTACATCTTCACAAATACGATTTTCAAGGAAAAAAGTTTAGTTAGTATTTTCATTTACATGATATTATGCTTGCTTCGTCAATAAGACTTTAATCGAATATACTCTTTACAAATCTAAAGATGTACAGGCAAATGTGCAAGTGGCAGTGGTGGTGCCAGTGCCAAAGGTTGCTCGAAGAGATAGAAGTGACAGGATGTAAGGGTGGATTTAATGTTATATGTTGTGGTTGTATTTTTTTTTATAATAATGGGTTTAATGAAGTAATATTGATCAATTTGTTCTTTTTATCGATGATCGGATCCATGAAGTAGGGTAATGGATGTATTTTTTTTATATGTCTTGGATGGATATTTGTATAGTAATTGGGATTAGTGAAGTATTGTGCTTGTGAATCCTCTCCTATTGTAATAAAATGGGTTTGTCATATGTTACTTGCTCATTTACTATATTGTGGCCGTTTGTTTACGAAGTAATGACATTGTATTCTTTCTTTTTTTTTTATCATATTTGGATCATATTTCCTAATATCATCCCAATGTTTTTTGCTATACCATCATTTGCTCTTTTATACTCAATGGACAAGTACTTCTTTAATCATAATAGCAGATCAAGAATAATAGAAATTATATGTCTCTTATGTTAAGGTTGAGAATCAAGTTGCATATGAAACAAAGTATATTGTAAACAACTTGCATTTCATTGATGTTCATATTCCATGTGAACAAAAACAAACCAAATTAAAAACATCTACTAAAATAGCTTATATAACACAATTGGTATTAACACACCTTACAACAGACTCATTACATCATTCATCTTCAAATTTCCAAATAACATGTATCTTAGAATTACTTTAAACATCCATAACACAATCAACATTATCTTCAATGTCAAATTTTGTTTCTTTAGCTTTGTCGCATCTAGTTCAACACGTTTTAGTTATGCCTTCAGAGCTTTGACTTCATCATCCATCAAATTGCCATCATCCCCATTATGGGTCGACAATGGTTTTTTTTCTTTACTGTTCTAGTGAATTTTTTTTTTACACACTTCTTACCGATTGATTAATTTCCGCATCAACTCAAACAAAAAAAAATCGCAACTATCCTCAATCTTATTTTTTGGGCAGCCGTGATATCTTCTTCCTTGATTCTTCTTCTTCTTTGCTATTTGTAGAGGGCATTTTAAGCCACAATAGCAAAACACATGTATTGTTGTTTAATAAAGGAATCGATATTATCGATTGTGAATTTGTTAATGTTTTCATCGATTATGATGATTGTAGTGTGACTGTTATTTATGCTTTAAGAATCAACACCAATCGTAGCATTCCTAACCTTTAAAGATGTACATTCACTTGTGAATATCAGAAGAGATCGCAAATTTTAATGTATAAACAAAGGAAGCATACATAACAACTAGAAGAAATTAACCTTTTGATGGACGACCATCAGCAAAGAAAGAAGTTCAACAATAAAAAAATCAAACCAACTATTATTTTTTATACTCACCTTGATTTACCAACTAATATAGCAAATAAGTTCAATAACAACAATTCAACATATATCTTCCTATCTATTCCAAATTATCAGCATAATTCACTTGCATCTACAAAAAACTTTCATATTTGTAATTCTGACCAAGGGTTCAGATTGCTTCTATGTCATTGACAAGTTTCATTACTACTAAATGATCGTGCTATTATCCTTAGGGATTCACTGGTGAAAGCAATGAGAAATAGAGTATGTAGTTCATCAACAGCAGCTCAGCATATATCTATATTGCACTAAGAGTATATATTACTTGAAAATTTCACAGCTGAAAGAATGGTCTGAATACAAAAGGAACATAACATCTATAATAGCAACAACATGACATTGACAATGACAAGATTGACTTACAAAGACCTGGTTTCATGTAGAGACATGAATCGTGGCGAGTCAAAACCCATGTCAGCAAACATAAAGGTGCATGAACTTTCTTGAATGAAATCTAATGAGTTGTGACGATCCACATCCAATCGAAGAGATAACCTTAGCGAAATCAAGATGGCTAAAGATAAGGTATCGTTGTAAATATAAAGTACTGCAATTTCAACAAACAAGAACTTCAAGAAATTTGAATGAGTGGGCGAAGGTTTTGGGCAAGCGTCAAGTGAGCAATGGATGAATATGGGCAAAGGCATCGAGCGAACATCGGATGCAGGCATCGACCGAGCGTCGGAGGAGAGTGTTGACTCAGATTTGGGGGAAATTTTGACATCAATGTGGGGAAGATCTCGATTTAGGGTTCCTTACATTTATTTGGCAAAGAAACTAGCTATTTTGGGTTAGAATTCTCTGGTCAAATCAGCGTCGTTTGGAACTTCTTGAAGTCTTTTTTTTAAAAATTCTTTTAAAAGCAAATGGTGTCATTTATGCTCTTCAGCTGCCATGTCAACGCCAACCGACACGGACTAGGATTCCAAATTAGACTTTTCCGATTATTAATGGCTAGATGAACCAAATTAGCATAAATGCAAAAGGTTTGAGATTAAATTAGTAAAATTAAATAGTTTATGATAGATATGACATAAATGCAATATGTTTATAACTTTTTTGGCAATTTTTCCCTACAAGTTTTTTATTGGATCATGGACACCTTTTGTATTTAACTCAAATTGGGCCATAATGACAATTGGGTAATAATGGCATCCAAACTTACTAGTTAACCATAAATTGGAAAATAGTTGGTTCACAAAAAATGTTCTAGATATGAAACAGTTCATTCTCATTTCTGTGATAGCTCTACATGTTACTTTCCTCTCTCCTTTCTAGGATTTTCTCTTTTTCCTTTCATCTTCACACAACTTTCTTTTTCAATCTCTATGGAGGGAAGGGTTTAAGCTAGATCTCTCCCTCTCCTCCCTTTTTCCTTTTTCTTTGGCTGATTTGGTTCTTTTTTTTTTTATCTTTTTCTTGCTTTCCTTCCATTTTGCTAAACTTTTCTCTTCCGAATTAATTTAGATTTAGAAGTTTTTGTCTCTGTTTCGGGGAGGTTTATATCTTGATCTCGTCTAGATTTGAGAATTGTTGCGTGTATGATATCAGGGTTTCAGTTCCCTTGAGTTTTATAGGTGTATAAGTCCAATTTCAAAGAAGATCCGAAGAGTTTTGTGAAGATTTCACTCTCACATGTGTCAAATATGTGCTTGTTCAACGTTGTTACTCTGAAGGATGATGGCGTGGGGACATCGAACCTAGGCACATATCGTCGAAAGAAAAAGCCATAGCAACATATGAAGATTTCGGTGTGCGCTCATTACTGAAGACAGATTTGGTGATCGGTCGTTGATTTTTGTTTTAAGAAGTTACATATTTGCTCTTTGAGTAGGTGAACTCTAGTCTTATTCTAATGGTTTATCTTGTTATCCGAAACTTGTTTTGTTTTGAAATTGTTTGGAATTTGTCTTGATTTGCAGTTAAACTGCGTTGTCTTTCTCTTGTATTTTTGTGGAAATGAAAGAAATGATACTTTGACCAAAAAAAAAGGGCTCTACATTTGATAAAAAGATCTAAAAGAAGGAAAGAAAAAATACTTCTAGCTAGGTATGACGAATACTTGCTTTTCTCTAATTCACTGTGAATCAAGCGATTACTGTAAGCTCTTAAACATATTTATGTATATATTATGTGATCTTCATGATTGAGAAATAATCTATAATGCTAATGTTATGGACTCGATCCTTATATGAGTTCTTGAATCGTGGGACACCACGAAAACCTTTAGTGAATCTAGGGATGTGCAAATGGGACCGCCCGAATCGGAAACCACCCGGATCGGCCAGTTTGGTTCGGTTCTCGAGAGTGTCGGTCCGGTTCCCTGTTTTAAAAAATAGAACCAGTGTCTAGATAGTCCGATTCCCAGTTCCAAGATGGGAACCAGACCGCTCGGACTGGACCGACCAATTTATATATTTAGGCGTGAGCTACATTCTTGTTTTATATATTTTGGCTTTTGCTGTTTAGACATTAAAATAATGTAAGCATACATCTTCATCCATTTTGAGCATGCTGATATTATTTATGGTTGGGGAATCTCACCATATTTGGTTGATCGGTTTCATTGGACCGAATCGTCGATCCGATCCAGTTCCCTATTTCAAGATTGGCCGGTCTAGTTTTCGGTCCTAAAAATTGGGAATCAATCCTCCCGTTCGATTCCCAATTTCACTTAGAACCGGACCAGACCGGACCGGGAACCGATCACCCATAAGTGAATCCATCAAGTTCGTGGATCTCACGGTAGATGAAAATTAGCGAGTAATAAAAAACCTAACCTTTCAATGAGTTTTTTAAAAAAAAACTTCTCTTTCAACCTTGTAATTTCACTATTTTTTTATTCAAGTTCCCGTACTATCAAGTCCTTTTAGTTCCACAAATTTTCTAATCAAGTCCTTTTGACAATAAATCCGATCAAATTCAGCTGTGGTGACCATCGGTCAATGTCGGCATGCAACATGGGCATGCACATTGGATGAATTTTATCCGCCTTAGATTACAACGTAGTGTAATATTAACTAGGGAAAACACCACCAAAAACCTCAAATTATGTTACTTGTAACAAATTTACCCTAAACTTTTTTTTATGATACGAAAAATTCCAAACTATGTCACTTATGACACATTTACCCATAATACTTTAGCCAAGGGCATTTTCGTCTTTTTTCTTTTTTATTTTTCCTTTCTTCTCTCTTCCCTCCACCAGCCATGGCAGAGGGAAGCTAGCGAGGGCGGCCCTCACTGGCGTTGGGGTTGGGCGAGGGTTGATGTCGGGTGAGAGTCGCCCTCGCCTGGGCTAGTAAGGGCTGCCCTCGCCCTTGCCGGATCGACTGACCATCTCGCCCGACATCGGCGAGGGACTTGGGTGAGGGCGACTCTCGCCCGACGTCAGCGGGGGTCGCCCTCGCCAGATCCGGCAAGGGCAGCCCTTGCCCAAGCCCATTGCTAGCAAGGACTGCCCTCGCCGGCTTCCTTTCGCCATGGCCGGCGGAGGGAAGAGAGAAAAAAGGAAAAAGAAAAAAAAAGAAGGAAAAAAAATAAAAAAAGGAAAAAGATGAAAATACCATTGGGCCAAAGTATTATGAGGTAAATGTATCACAAGTGGCATAATTTGAAATTTTTCGTGTCACAAAAAAAAGTTTAAAATAAATTTATCACAGGTGATAAAGTCTGAAATTTTTTGTTGTATTTTCCCTATTAACTAATATCTTCCACCCAGGTCCAGTGGGCATCCACACATTATATCTGCATTATATTTTAATGTCATTTGATGGTCCCATCGTTTGAGTTTGATCAGATTCGGTGTCAAAGGGACACGATCATAAAATTTGTGAAAGCAGAAGGGCAAATCCGACAAAGCAAAAGCGCATATATATAATTAGAAAAAGCGTGAAAGCACAATAAATTTTAAAAAAAATAAATTATCAAGGACGTGAGAGTCAAGGTTTCACACAGAGACAAGAGCCAGCTTTTCCACCAAGCATCAATTAAGCGCATCCGCATGGGACTAGCACCGTCACATATTCCAAACCGGCATTCATTGTTTCCACATTTAGTGAAACGTCGATTTTCAAGTCCTGAATGGGCAAAATACAGCTGGCCCTCCAATTTTCTATCTTCTCTTCTCTTTTATTTTTGGTCCCTCCTAACTTCTAATTTACATAATTTCTCAATTGCAGTGGAGTTATTTATTACACATATGGACCATGGAACGCCCATTTTCACGGAGACCTCTCCCTATCCCCAGATTTGGACACTCACATGCCCTTGGACAAGAAGAACGTGCACATGATAGACATGTTAGCTGAAGTTGTCTCCCCTCGAAAACTTTAGTCCATGTGACCAATATAACCTGTCATGCAAGCATACGGCTTATGTATGTCATCTTACCAAACATGTGCCCTAGGCCTTGGTCCCAAAGGGATTGGGGAGCTATTCATTAGCACGAGATGTTGTACCGACACAACATTAAATAGATTGAATCCTCACGACAGCTCGCATGTTCGAGATATTTAAAATTCAATCACTATGTAAGCATAGGTCTATGTAGTATTCTGAAGTTTCGTTGCTATACATCCTTTTATTTATTGACGTCGTAACCCTAAAATATGGCGTGTCTCATTATCTTTCACTAGATCTGCCGAAAATCTTATAAAAATCATTGATTGGTTTGGATGGATGGGTAATGTGGTACCTAAAAACTTACTGTTATTTTTATGGCGAAACCATCACCACTTTAACTCAAATGTTCTTGTAAATAATGCATGTTTCTAAATATTTATTTTTTGGGGTCAAATGGTGGCTAAAAAGGCATGCTTTTATCCGTAAAAAGAAAGAATAATTACATAAATGGTCCTTGAACTTTGGCCTAATGTGCAATGTAGTCTTTGAACTATTAATTTGTTCAATGTGATTCTTGTACTTTTAGTATATGTTCAACTTAATCCTTGAACTATATGAAAATGTTCATTGTTGTCCTTCCATTAATTCAAGTATAAAGACAATAATGAATATTTTAATGTAGTTTAGAAACTAAGTTGAACATGCACAAACAGAGTAAGGACCGTATCAAACAAATTGAAAATTCGGGCAACACGTTACACATTGAGTTATAGTTCGGGGATCATATTGAACAAATTGGAAGTTCAGAGACTACATTATACATTTGGCTAAAGTTTAAAAATCATTTGTATTATTTTCCCTAAAAAGAAGGGAAGAAATAGAGGAGCTCTACTCAATTTAAGAAAAGAAAGAGGCCAATGAGGTTACCTTGGGCTCGTTAATAGCCCAAATAAGTATCTCAGCCCAAACTAAACCATGATCCAAGTGTAAAGAGGCCGCGATTGGCTAACAATACAAAACAAATTTGAGATGACAAAAGGTTTCTTCTACGAAAAAGCCCAACAAAAAAGCAATAATTTTGACTAAGAAAATTGAGTACACCGATAAAGTATCAAATTAAAGGATGAAAATATTAATATTAGCAGCAAACGAAGATGGATAAGGGTTTAAAATATGTGGAAATGAAGGAATAAATGAAATTGAATGGTGAAGGTCCTTGTCTAGTGCAGCTGTTTTTTCTTCTTCTTTGCCCAATGCATTGGCATGCAATTTGATTTTCATATTGAGCCTTGCACGTGCCCAAATGCTCTGATAGTTACTATCACTAGAGTGGAAACAGGTCCACTATTTAGCTGTTGCCATCGCGGTCGCCGTGTCGTCTTGTTCTTTTTTGGTGTCTAAATGAACCAAAAAGTAGAGACAGTCGAATAGTGTACAGTTTAGCCATCTTGCAATCAAAATCCTTTTTGTTAGAAATCTCTGCATAAATCCTAAGTAGGATCATCGCTTGGGGAAAAGAAATAGAGTGAACTTTGGTGGGTTTGATCTGTGAGCTCTGGTCTTAAACTCTCCAAGATAATCGAGTGTCCTTGTGATCTAGAATATGATTGACATGATCTATTAGAACAGGGTTTGAAGATGAGTTCAAGTCAATATGGTGTGATGCTATTGGTTGATTTTGGTTCGTCGGGACATTGATCTATCTATGTAAGTACACCAGTAACAAACTGATTGTGCCATGCACATGCATGTTGGAGTCATTGTCAAGAACCCCAACGGCTTTAGAGATTCCATTTTCAAGTTCAATAATGCAAAGTCCCTCTCTCGCTTCAATGTAACCCACTTACATTCCATGTGTCTCCCTCCTCATTCGATACTAGTAGATAAGAGGTCCCAAAGCCCCACTTTAATTCATGACTCCATATGCTTCGAGTCGTCGTCTTCTTTCATTTTCCTCATCAAATGCTCTTTCTCGACAATGGATAACAATGTCAAGAGCTCTCTAAACTTGGTTGTTGGGTCACCAGGCCAAAACATATGTGGCCATGATAATTGGAGTGGGTATGTTCATGGTCAATGTCTCTCATGCCCATCGTCTCCTAAGTTGGTATTCATTCATGGTTTCAATCTTTATAGCAAGATCAGGACATCGGCCTCTTTAAGCCGTTTTCAACAAGAAATGATGCTTTTAGTTATGAGAGAAAAGAAAAATTTTTGTTTGGAAAATTTTTTAATATAACCCTGAATAGGATAACTTGTATCCTAATTGGTGTTTGTGGTAACACCAGATCTATCCGAATATAATTTGGCAAAGAATCCCACCTAGGGGATTGGATATACCCAGAGTGGATAGTGATTAAACAGAAAAATGAAAAATATAGAAAAATCTGTCGAGCCCGTCAGATTGACAAACTCCGACACTCTAAATATCAAATCTAAGGCTTGTGACCTCAGATTCATGGTTGTCGACCTCAAGGGATCCTAGATATTGGGTTGCCTGAGGCTGGGCCTTCCATCAGTGCGACTGCGAGCTTGCGTTCCTTTGGCTTAATTGAGTTTTGACTATTGTACCCACTTTCAATTGTTGCAAAATCCGTAAGATTCAAATCAATTGGCTTGATTTTGATGTTCATATCTAAAAATTGCTATTAGCTGTAGAGTTCAAGATCACATTTCTCGATTGTTTCGGGTGGGGCAAGCTCATTTTAGCTTAGGGAGGATTTTGGATAGAGCAATTGGATAGCTGTGAGGTTGGATGGCACAAGCACCTCGTCTTCGTCTTCAGAGTTGCTTAACGGTTTCTTGCTTAATGCGATGGCTCTGAGGTTAGATGGCAATAGCCGATGGTTGATAGCTAACAGTCGTGGTGAGGCACCGAGCGAGTAGTTGTCTTCGTGTTCAGAGCATGGCGACTTGATTCTGGCCGGGTGTCTATAACCATGTTATATTTGGACATTTACCAAACATTGCATATGATATTATAAATTCGATTTTTATCTTATATGACTTTATTATCCCTGACAAAATAGATCCAAACAACCAAACGCTGGTACTTCAATTTGAGCCTGCCTTGATGGGCCCCAAATTATGTGGCCCACAAGTACAAGAATAGCTTTTGTTATAATGATTGGTGGGTGGCTTTGGAGTCATCTCCTCTAAACATGGAGCTGAAGTGAAAGTTTCTTTTTAATTTTTTTTCCTCTTTTTCTAATTGGCTAGTTCGTTTCTATTAAGGGCCCTCAGCCCAAGAAGAAGTTGAGCCCATAAAAAGAATCTTAATCCTCTACAAATGTAGCAAAAACTAAAGGACACCTCTTCGATTGATGGCACCCATGAACCATAATTGACAAAAGTAATATAAACAAAAAATAAAGAGAAATATAGAAAAACAACGTGTGGTAGTACTTGATTTGATTGATGGGCATTTGGGCCTTCCACCCACCCAATACAAGCAAAGATAGATGCTCCATGTCTCCACCTTCCCTTTTTTTCCTTCCTCATAATCTTTTTGTAGATACTAAAATGTGGACCCTAATTTTGCTCTAGACAAGCATAATAGCAAATGAGATAATCATATTGATGAAGCACATGTTCACTTTGCCCCATCAATTGAATTTTAGGTGTATGAGAAAAACAATGCAAAGGCAAAAGAAGATGAGGACCCCTCCCCCCTCTCTCTCTCTCTCTCTCTCTCTCTCTCTCTCTCTCTCTCTCTCTCTCTCTCTCTCTCTCTCTCTCATGGAGCCTGAGAATTTATATTTTGAAATGGTTAGGACCCATTGAATAGGTCCTCCTTGTCAAAATGTTGAATATTGAATGGGATATTCCTTTTGTTTTGAGAAGAATCATGAATGACCTATGACACACCCAAAAAAACAGAAAAAGAGAAGAGCTCTAGGAATCATAAATGATTGAATCTCCTGAACCACCCCAACCCATTATAATTTCTCGACGGGTTGCTATCTCTTCAATCGGAAGTTTTTGTAAATGCCATTGTAATAATTCAGTCGATATTCATTAGGTATAGACAACACATTCATTCGAGCGATATCTTCAGAAAGCTCCAATTTTTTTTATTCGCATGTTCTCGGCATCGCTAAAGGAAAAATACATGTAAAGAATCGTATGATCGGGTGTTATAGTAACTTATCAGATGATTTTTATGAAAGTTCAAAAAACATGCACATACTATTACCCAATGAGAAATCATCAATATAATACATAGAGCATAGCTTTCATTATCAAAAAAATGATTGCTAGCGATCTTAATCATAAGAAACCCCCCGGTTATAGCGCTGAAAATTCCTCAGAGATAATGCATGCATTCATATTCTGTACGTGAAGTGGACCACTATGTCCACTACAACCACCACCAAAAAACAACAAAAAAACGTAGGTCTCACCTAAAAGATTAATCCCATGTGTGTGTAAGTCCAAGTTGGCTGTCCAAACTCTTTTGTCCGAGTAAAAGATTGATTCAACCTCTTCTTCTTCTGGTCTATATAGATGCTACATTGGAGCAATGAAGGTCACCTAACATGCACCGATTCGACCAAGCTCGCATAAAGTGGCGGCAAGAATTGACCGTTGGCGAACTCTATAGACATCGTCATAAGAACACCATACTCGTAGTTGGAATGTTTCATTCGGGCCGCAACCATCAGTGCTCATTTTGAGCGAGTCCGTTGCTGCTCCCATCGAGTTGGAGGAAAACTGAAGCGATCCAGTCAGAGAGACATGTTTCTCTTGCCCTTCCAAAAAGGAATATACACGACCCAATATCAGAGAGCAGACTGATGCATCCAAGCCTTCTTCTCTTGGTCTACATAGAATGCTGAAAGTGACGCAGCCATTCGTGAGGTTTCATGGGATATGCAATAGCGGAGCTAAATCAAACTTAAAACATCGAATCTGTCAACACATCTACATGAAACAGAGAGCTTTTGATAGGTCATCAACACACAGCCTACTTGTTTCCACGTTGAACTTCTCTTCAATACAAAAAAGAAGTGAGAGAGAGTTGATTATGGAGTGAGACCTAATCCCACAAGGTTTAACTTGGCAGCATAGGGAGCGCACGTTTTGGGTACGGTTGGTGAGAAGCAGAAGGTCTCATCCTAATCACTTCGCTTGCGCTGCCCAAATCACAATCACTCAATAGATTAAAACTTGCACGTCCTTGTCGATCGCCATCTCCTTTCAAAGTGGTGGTTGAAGTGGCTTTCATTATGTGCAACAAGCACTTCCATCGGGTGATTAAGATTGAATAATACCTTTCGTTTGTGCGAAAGATGAAACCAGCACGTGCCCTCAAGATTCACTTTGATTCGTGGAAAGGGAAAGCTAGGATGATGAGGTTCTCTCTTGCCCTAGTAGAATTTATATTGTTGAGTACGTCTTGAATTCTATTATCAGTATTTGACCCAAAGTGAGTTTTTTATACCTGAATTGACATTTATAATTACCTGACTTGAGAAAAAATTGAAGGTTTAGTGTTGCTAGCGGCCCCATAGCCTAACACTGCAGTAGTATAACTATTATTTTTCTGCAGTTATTAAATTGACTGAAAAAAGAAGTTATTAGGTTTAAACTAGAGACAAAAATAGTCTTTAGTTTTTCGAGCAACCTTTTAAATTTTTTGAATTTCTATAATAAATTTTGCTTCTCCTTTTTCTATAGTTTTTTCCGCAAAGGTTTTCCACATAAATCTGTGTGTTCATTTGTTCTTCTTAATTTTAATTTCGTTGTAGCTTCCGAATCTATCATATCATATACTTCATTTGTTTTATTTTTACCAAGGCTCATGCTTTTTATTTTCCTTTTAAGGAAAAACCTAATATTGCGTTTGGTAAAGATACTAGATTTGATCTACGAAAGAGTGCGTTAAATAATGCATTATATAGTAAGTGAACTTTTAGATAATTGAGTCATATCAAGCACTTCTTTAGAGTTTGTCGCATTATATGATACGGCACCTTTCTATAATAGCTTTTTAATATTCTTCAGATTTTTCTCTGCTTAACCTTTTATAATTGTCCACTCAATTCATCATGGAATATCGGAGCCTACGTAACACAGAATATGGAAATCTGATCTTCCGTGCTTCCAAATCATAACAGCAAATTTCACAAAATCTTTGACAATTCCTTAATTATTGCTCAAAAGAACTTTCATTGTTTTGACTAATGCCAGTACGATGGAATAATAATATCGCCACTTGAAAATCACGCTTAAAAAATGCAGCAGTAAGGGGGAGGGGGAAATTGTGTTTTATAAAGAAGAAAAAAATAAAGGCCGAAGGAAAAGTAAGCAAAAATCGCTATAATTTAAGCGATCACATCAATATTGACATTGCGACGTGTTGACACATTGACATTTTGACACCCACACGTGTTTGTGTCCCACCTATTGTGCGTTCACGAGCTCAAAAACAGAAAGTACTTGAACCGATCTGATTGAATGTTAATATCTGCACCTTCCCTTGCTCCGTACCTTAAATCAAACAATCCAAGAACTAATCTTCTACCATATATTACAGCTGCTTAGCTCAGCTTAACAAATATATTTGGAGCCGTCGAAGTGATCTTCTCATGAAAAATCCGGAAACATTAGTGTGGCACAATTGTTCTTGGGGGAGAGTTAGATGGACCAATTGATGCAGCTTGAATTTTCTTAGGGCAGGAAAGGCCTCTGAAACCTTAAATGAGATCCTATGAAGTTCTTGGTCAGTGTGGTTAACCAAGTTAATTTCTTTTTGGCAAGGAATGAATGGGGAAGTTCTTATGATTCGGCACGGGACCAACCATGATTGCCAGAAAAGGAAAACAATCAAGGGGAACAAATGATGCCAAAACCACATCGCAGGTAGCATGAGGTAATCAAGTATTACCACAAACAGTGATTGTTCAAAGTAACACGCATTCGACCATTTTTAAGCATTGATTCCGGGCGACAGCAACCTGATTCCAACTCTGCCTAGCATCGACGAAGAGATCATTGCTTACGGATCTCCTAATTTGGAGTGGATAAGATGCCTTTGATTCAACCGATGGTTGGGCTGCAAAAGAACATCCGGAACATCATGCTACTGAAAATGGAAAACAAAGCTCTAGGATGTGGATGCCAGCAATTGGAAAAACTAACAGCATTTTCACTCGAATGCTATGGTCAAACCAGCTTATCTCCAACTAATACTCAAATGTTTTTCAGTGGATGACATATGAACCATTTGCAGTGTTGACAGGAAGGAAAAGTTAAATGGGTTTTTTGAATCTTTGATGTTCTTTTAACCCCAATGAGAAAGGGCATCTCTCCCTACCGCCATGATGAATGAACCCATACGAAAAGAAAGAAACAAAAAGATAAACAAATCAGCAAAAGCTAAAGTGGGTCAGTCCTGTTCCTTGTTAATTGGATCCTCTCAAAAAAAAGAAAAAGATCATCTCACCAATATCGAGTACCTTTTTCGCTTTCGCATTATCGAGGTTTTCAGCTCAAGATCGATTCAATTTGCATATCCGTTCTTTCTGGGAATGAAATTTTAATCCGATGCAATTTGATGATTTTGGTTTATCTACAAAGATTAGTCAAACGGAAATCATAATCCTCCAGCTCTTCCTAAATCATGACAAAAATCAGTCTTTTTTCTCTTTTGTCGATGAATCTCGAGTCCTCCACCCAGGCCTCGAGTTCCGTAAAAGATGAATCGATTTTCTAAAACCATCTTGACCCAATAGAAGAGCCTGGAAGAGTATGTCCAATGTTTGGCATATAGTCATTGTATTTCAGAATAATTCTTGAGTAAAGTTTTGGAACTAGAGGTTGCTGCAGGATTGATTTTCATTTGAGGCTCCATTCATGGTGGATGCTTTCTCTTTTTCTTTTTTCTTTTTTTGTCATATAATTATTCGAATCTTGGGTATAGAGACAAGGTTTGTTGTCACAGTGCTGCTAAGGGCCACATCAACCAGCCTTTTTGGTGTCAATTTGGACCCACAGCCCCATTTTAAATAAGAATTCCAGCTACTCTTGCCTTGCTCATTCTTTGACTAATAATGAGCACTCTTACTTGCTGAAAAAGAGCATACACGATGTTGTTATTCTATTTCCTTCAAATTCACTTCATTGATGTAGTGTGAAAGACAACCGATGCTGTATTGATTAACTCAAAAAGTGTGAAGGGTGTGTAAAGATAAGTGTGTAAAGATAAGATTCATCCTCCACTTAATTTCAGTTTATAAATTTTCCATAGTAACCTCCTTTACAATCCCATTCATGTATTGCAGACTCGACAGAGAATAATGTAAATGATTCTCTTTCCTTTGCGAAAGTGGTACCTAATTCCTTATTTTATTGTAGCAATAAAATAACTCAAGGTCCAGAGGAAGTGACTTGGCCTGTCATGGTTCATTGACAAAAGGCAGTGAGACTACATGGTTTTCTTCTTTTTTTCCTTCTGGAAAAGAAATTTATCTGCCTTTAGAACAAGGACACGAAGAAAATGATAAAGAGGAGAGAGAGTTGATCTTTGCCTTTTCTACATGCCAAGCAACATGGCACTAAAAATCTTATATATATACAAGCTAGGGTTAGGGTTAGATAGGCATCAACTACCCACAAAGCTGCTTATAGCTTTTACTCTTCTTATTTTTTTTCCCCTCTCCATTTCTGCTCTCTGTTATCCATCTATAATCAGCATCGTCCGAATCACAATCTTGATCTGATTGAGCACGGAACAGATTCACCAGAGAAGCAAGGAATTGATCATCTGAAAGAAAGAAAACGAAAACTAGGGTTTCTTGAAAAGAAAAGAAAAACAGAGAAAAAGAAAGTCATGAAGAAAAGGCAAGTGGTGGTGAAGAGAGATGGGTCAACTAGGATTTGCACGACATCATCATCGGCAATCAGGAGCGTTCGATACGCAGAGTGCCAGAAGAATCATGCGGCCAGTATCGGAGGATACGCCGTGGATGGTTGCAGGGAATTCATGGCCAGTGGCGAAGAAGGCACCAGTGATGCCCTCATTTGTGCTGCTTGTGGATGCCACAGGAATTTCCACAGAAGAGAAGTTGAGACGGAGGTCGTCTGTGAGTACTCGCCGCCCTCTAATTCTAGTAACCGATAGTTGAAAAACGCGTGTGCTATATTCATACGACACAACACTCACAGCATGTAAAACATAGCGTTCTGATTTTGCTTTCACGAATTTGTGACATGGAGGTAATCTTAGATTAAGGTTGTAAGATCATCTTTGAATGAAGTTCTCGATGCTCTCTGTAACAGAAACGCCAAGCATTTACTTTAACCACAAAATGTCCAATTATTGATGATGAGGTTTCTTCGTGTGTTCTTTATACACTGTCGGGAATTGTCCGCCGTTGGTGATTCGATTAGAAGTAAGTTTCTTGTGGAAATGAACTTTATGTTCACATAAAAAGTTTTCCATATGAATTTGAAGAACAGCAAGTGGGTGTATACATAAGTCGTAGAGGTGAAAGTAAAGGGGAATACGTATGTGGTTTTTCGATGGGATGACAGCAAGTTCTTCAATATATTAACCTTGGTTGAAATTGGTTAAATTCTTCCTGTGACAACTTTATCCGCCATCTATATCTAATTCTTTTCCAGATTTTGTGACTATTGTTTGACCAATGAATCAATAGTAGCACTTCTAAATAGATATAGTGTATAGGATCAGTACCTGTATTAGGGCATTAGCTAACTGATACAATAGCTACGTTTAATGGATTCTTAGATGTAAACGTGTATTAGAACCGTCATAAAATCTTCAGCAAGCATAGTGCAATCAAGGTCTCTTGTTATTCATAAATGTGTATGTTTCTCCTTGAACATATTTCAAGCACCTTCTCTCGTACATAGTTCTGCACTCGCTATTGCTAATTAACTTCTGTTTTTTCCCATCCCAACTTCCACCAAAGACTTCCACCAAAAGATGAATTTGCTCCACTATCAGACAAACCTTTTAGACAACCAAACAGAGTTGGATGTTATCTCATTGAAAAAGATAGATTATCTTGGTTTACAATCATATGATATACTTGTAGTATCATATTTTTGTCAGTGACCCACATCCAATCATGTCATCTAAAATATTTCCAAAGCCGCTTTGATTGAATTGCCTTCGGTTGAATAATTGTATCCAAGAAGAAGAAACATATTGCAGATTCCAATTGTTGTAGATACCCTCCTCATTTTGTTAGTCGATTCGAATATGAACATATATAGCAAATAGAAGCCATCTTGGCTGGGATTTGCTTTGATGAATCAGTTGGAATTCATAACTTTTTGTTGAGATCAGTCCTTTTTCTGCTGTATCCTTTTGATCATGGGACACTAAGCATTGTATGTGGTAGAAATTCTCAATCAAAGAGTCATCATTGATCCCTAATGCTTAATCCCCAATACTCGTTGCTCCTCTTTCAGACTACTTCCCATTTGATTGTATATGTAGTTCTGGGGACTTAATTGAGTTGATGTTACACACGAGTAACTGTGCATGGATAGCAAGTCTGCATGCTTTAGTATGCGCAGGACTGTTTGCTGTGATTGATCTCCATCTATTCACAAATTTTTGTGGCATAGGAATATTTAGTGACAATTCTTTAGTGTCATATAACACCATTCATACGTCTAGTAACCCCAACTACCAGATGAATTAGGAAACTAAAGTTGCAGAGTGCCTCATAAGTTGCAATCTACTAGCTGAATCTTATGATTCAAGTAAAGCTATTGCTACCACTTCAGTGCGATACAATCGGTTTTATTACAACAATAAGAGAAACGCCTTCAGATATGCATAATGAAAAGCATGTTGATTCTGCATTTTATTAGGCTCGTGAACTGTGTCAAACTTACATAAATACGGACAGCGTCCTAATTCTCATTACTCGTTTTCTTTGTAGGAACAGAACATAAAATGGTTCTGACAGCGCGACCTACATGTTCTTGCCCAATCTTTCAACATGTTCATGTACACATCTAAAAGGACTTCTCATCTAGATCATCCGAGCTAGTGATGTTCATTCGATGACATCCGGATGGTAGGAAAAGGAAAAAATCGCGCGAAATGCCAAAAGCAAAAGGCAAGATTTGATGTCCGTATTGTACACACCAATCATTCACAGTAAGTTGTCATCAACTCCCTCCAATCATTCAAGTTCTGCAATAATCTCAGGAGCGCAAGAGATGAGGCTTTCAATAGTTCGAACTCGAACCTGTTCTTTTACACTCTATCCGCTAGAGAATGTGCACTAGTGGGGGGTAAAAATGGTCTACTAGAATCCCACTCAGTGCCCATCATCGATTCACACCATAAATATTGAAGATACGAAAAGCATACCAAGCAATCGACAAAACGCAAGGAAAAGAAACGATAAAGGGGAGGCAGAAAACTCAAATTTTGATGCTAGCTAGTGCTGTGGCGATTGGCTTACTGTGGGGAGGGGCGTAAGGAAAGAGACAAGAGGCCATGAAAGGATGCATGCTGTAAACCCAAAGAGGAACATTACGTGACTAAATCGTGTCGTTTCAATTTGACACCTCACCAAATCTTATAATCATGCCCTTTAAGACCCTTCAGCACTTGACTTCCACAGGTTGGATTGGATTGACGACATCCCACAGCACCTTCTCGTTCCATCATGCTTCATGGGCCAAGGCCAGCCCATGATTTCCTGTTCTTTTCTTGAGCTTGCAATTCATGAGATTTACCACCTGATCTCTGTACTTTGATTCGAAGCTTCAATGTGATCATTCGTCTTGTGACCTTCCTATGCATTTTGTCTAGATCATCCTGTGATTCTCAATGTTTCATCCTCTGGCCGGCTTTTGTTTACACACAAAGCTTCCTCAAGAGGCTCTATGTTCGGCTTGGGTGCCGGGATTCGTGCAACGGCTAACGGTGTCGAACTAGGGGTCATCCTGCTTAGGCCATGACCATCGTCAAGGAAATTTCGGTTGGCTGGGATATGTGTTTGCATTAGAAAGCCGAATGAACAAAAAAGGCCTTTGACGCAAAGATTTGGGGAGCTTGATTGCTCCGGCGCGGTTTTGTCGACTCCATGCATGGTCAATGTACGGCTTTTACGGTGGAGGAAGTAGTCGAAGCTGGCGTTTGTTTCGATTACCATGGAGGACAACTCGCGTGTCGGCGTCCGTCAAGCTCATACAGGGCTGTCTTGTTGCGATGTGTCACACCACAATGACATTTTTACATTCGAAGCAGTCAAAAGCTATACGTACACTCTTGGGCTTATTATCCTAAAAATCTCAAATGTTAGTTATAGTCCCATTCTATCGTAAACTTTTTTTCGTCTCATAAAAAACTCGCAATTTTTTATCTAGTCCCAATTCTATAATAAGCCATTTGTCTAGTAAGAAATTACAAATTTTAGGTTCGGCCTTAATTTTATCCAGAACTTTTTTGTCTCATAAAAAATCACTAACTTTTACTTGAGTCACATATCTGCTCTTGATAACCCTCTATACATAATCTCTCTTAGTGATATGACATTTTCACATCATTACTCTAATTTTTTCCCAAATTTCATATCAAAGAAAATATCTTTGGAGATGAATTTCCATGTCAGCCCAAATGACGTCTTATTAGATTTGAAATTTGGGTAAAAACTAGAGTAATTATGGTTAGCTTTCCTCAATTTTTTTTTCTTGTGATCCTTCCATCTCGCTTGGGGATTTGATTTTGCCCTCAATATTCTCTCGTGCTCAGGAGTTTTCCATCTCTCACGATCAGAAAGCTCATGCTTGAGGTACTCGGCACAAGACGCTCAAACAGCTTGTTCGAGAGTTTTCCATCTCTCGGTTGTCAAGAGAAATTTTGGACAGAGGGTTCACAAGATAAAATTGAGACTCAAGTAAAAATTGTTTGATTTTTTACAAGACAAAAAAGTTTATTGTAGAATTGAGACTGGATCTAATTAAACATATTAAAATGGGTCTTATACCCATATATGACCCATTTAAAAAATAAACGGGTCACTACAATTTTGAAAATACTATCTTAAATGGGTCTTAAAATTTTAAGCCTATTATAAATGGGTCTAAATGTGTTGAGTGTAGAACCCATTTCCATCCCACCCATTAGGCCCACACACACTTTTCCCCATTTTTTAAAAATATATATTTTTTAAAATCGAAATTGTATTTATTTTTAATTTTTATCTTTTTATTTTATTCTTTTATTTTCTTTCTTCTTTCTTTTTTCTTTATTTTTGGCCAGTGGTCGGCCACGGGGACGGCTGGCGACTGGCCATAGGGGAGGAGGACCTTGTCGGCCTCAGGCGAGCCTCAAGCTCACTCAATTCCGGTGAGCCTCGTTGAGCCTCGCTAGATTCGGCGAGGTCGAGCTCGCCCAATTTCGGCAAGCCTGAGGCCTCACCGACCTAAGCCAAGGCTCCAACCTCATCCAACGCAGTCTCGGCTTGGCTTGACTCGTCGGAATCGAGCGAGCTCAAGGCTCACCTCACCTGAGGCCGGCGAGGCCTCGGCCTTGCCAAATCGGCAAGCTTGAGCTTTACCGGCCTCCGGCGAGCTTGTCCTCGCCTATGGCCAGTCGCCGTGGCCGGCCACCAGCCAAAAATAAAGGAAAAAGAAAAAGAAAATAAAAAATAATTAAAATTTTGATTTTAAAAAATAAAATTTATTAAAATTATTAAAATGAATGCACGAAGTAAAATGAAATCCTATTTTATGCACCAAATGTCGGAAAATATTTTCTAGTTCATTTTCATGTTTCAACCAAACATCGGAATTATTTTTATAAATTATTAAAATGAATGCACGAAGTAAAATGAAATCCTATTTTGTGCACCAAATGTCGAAAAATATTTTCTAGTTCATTTTTATATTTCAACCAAACATCGGAATTATTTTTATTTTCATGGATAATGACTTCATGGGAAAATCAGATTTTTTGCGAAACAAAATAAAACCTCAATTTAAAAAAAATATATAAAAATTGTTCACTGGCTTTGTATGAAAATGTTTTAGCAGTATAATTTTAAAAAAAATCATAAAAACAAGTTTTCCTAGATTATGTTGAATATAGAAGTGTTTTAGCAATATGAGTTGAGTCGGGTATGTGTTGAGATATTTACATTACAAATAAATGGTTCATAAACGGGTTAATGGGTCAATATGAGTTGGATCATTTATGACCCAACCCAACTCACCCATTTAACAGGTCTAAATCTAATGTTTGGGGTTTTTACAGGACAAAAAAAATTAGGGTAGAATTGAAAATAAACCTAAAGTTGGAGGATTTATACAAGACAAAGAAAAGTTTATGGTAGAATTGAGACTAGACTTAAAGTTAGAGATTTTTTAGGATATTAGGCCTACACTCTTGTGAAAATTCATTTGCCCGAGCTTTAGAAGGTGAGGACGTATGAGAGCGTGACATGTGGCTCCTTCTAGAGCAGCCACGTGCGCTCGCCTTCGCGGTTTCCAATTCCGATTTTGCCTAGCCTATCTTCGTATAGGTAATGGATTGGGCTGGACCCGATCGATTTTGATTGGGGTTGAACCCAATGTTTGACCCGAAGTTTGGCCCCATGTACGCCTTGAGAGAGAGAGAGAGAGAGAGAGAGAGAGAGAGAGAGAGAGAGAGAGAGAGGAGAAATCCTATCCTACTAATGAAGGAACGTGTTTTGAGTAGGGGTGAGCACGGGTCCAAGGTAGAACCAGACCGATGGATCCGGCTCGATTCTTGATTCTAAGGAGGGAGGTTCCGATTCTTGATTCCATTTTTTTAGGAATCGGAACCGGAATCGAGAACCGAGAACCAGAATCGAAATCGAGAATTGAAACCGAGAATTGGAACCAAAACTAGGAACTGAAATCGAGAACCGGGAATGGAACCGGAAACCCTACATTTAAAATGTCTAATTTTCTTACTACTCCTCACTCCTCACTTCTTGGCTCTCAAATTCTTATCTTGATCTGTATGCTCATTACTTTGCTTAACTTGTCATATAGAACATTTCCTAATGTTTATTTACCGTTCGCATGCTCATTGCTTTGCTTAACTTGTTATGTTTGGATGTTTATTGTTATATATCTATGCCAAGTTTTTGTTCTTTTGTGAGGTTGATGGTTTTAGTTAGGGGTGATCGGTTCCAGGGTGGTCGGTTTCAGACTTGGAATCTGAAACCGACATTATTATAATCGGTTTCTAGTTTTTGAAATCTAAAACCTACCTTGTTTGCCCTAGACCACGTTTTGGAATCTACCCTATTTTTTCGGTTTCCTTACAGGGTCTACCCGAGAACCCTTTTTTTTTGTTCCTTTTTTTGGTTTCATTTTTTCCAGATAGCAAATATGAAAACTTATAACTCAAATCAAAGGTTATAAGTTTGACTATGCAAACAATCTTAAGTATTCATACAAAAGCATATTATCTTAGTCCCAATAATTTAATGGACGTGATAAAACAGCATAGGTTCTAATTGGATACGTAGTTTCTTCATTACAAAACAAAAATTTTAAGAAAAGGAATTTCTCCCTATAATGCTTACAAGCTCTTGAGTTAGACTATTTGCAAATACTGATCACCTCCCTCATCCTTTATGATAGAATGATTTGAATTTTGGCCATATAAAATTGCAAGTGGACCTCCAAATAAAATCGGTTCTACAATCGATCTGGGTGGGTAAGTGGAAACTGGACAAGTTTTAACTGGTTCCCAAAAAATGGAACCGGTTCAAACGCGAACCAACAACCGGACCTATTTTTCGGGTGGGCTGGTCCAGTTTTCGGGTAAATCCGGTCTAGTTGCACACCCCTAGTTTTCGCCATTCACTCTTTTAAGAAATATCTTAAGCTTGATAGTTGCATAGTTAGAACTATGGCGATAATGGATGAAAAGAAAAAGTTGTAGCTGCAATTACAAATAATCGATACGTGGCACTTCAATTTTAAATTTAAAACTATTATTAAATTATCAACTATGATTGTTGTTTCTTTTGATTTTAGGTGGTTAGAATTTGGAATAAATTTTCATGGATGTTTAAGGACCAAAAGCTCATCTTTGTTTCCTTTTTCCTGCTTCCCATTTTGTTTGTGGTCCTGGAGATGGATGTTGTCTTGATTAACATGCTAATCACTTGTGAATTCTATTGCGTATCGATTCACACAATGACTTCTCATTTTAATTATATTTATTTGAACTGTAATGCTAGGAAAACTAATCTTTTGTATTTTCTTTGGTGAATAATAAGCTTATTCGGTATTGTTGTGTTGATTTTCGTTTTATTTAACTTAAAAAAAGAAGAACCTGTTAGACCCTGGAATTGACCGTGGAACCTGTGATAGGGTAGATTCTAGGTTCTAAGTTCTGATGAGTAGGTTCTAGGTTCCAAAAAATGATGAACCTATACCCGAGAATAGGTTCCAGGTTTCAAGTGGAACCTATAAGGAACGTGGACATGGAACCGCTCATCCTTAGTTTCGAGAGAGGGGAAGGGACCTAGTGGGACCCGTGCTGGGCCCAACCCTTTCAATATTGGTGTTTATTAGGTTTTAAACAATCAAATAAAGAAAATACTACATTTTATTAATTACCGTATATTCACCCTACCATGTATAGTCCAACACCATAAATTTAATCAAAAGGAAAAAAAAATCATAACAAATCTCAAACTATGCGGACCATTAGACACTTATCATGATTTTTCTTTTATAATATCAAAAATCCCTAATTGTGCCCAATATGACACATTTACCATAATTTTTTTCTTATTATGTAATTAGGGCTTCGTCAAATGATTTTTCATTAAAAAAACTGTTGTTTTATATCAACAAGCATCAATGTAGGCATATTTTTTTAACAATCTTTATTAACGAAACTTTGATGGAGAGTAAATGTATCACACATGTACAAGTTTGGGATTTTTGGTATTATAAAAAAATCATGATAAATGTGTCACGGTAAGCATAGTCAAAGATTTTCGGTAGCTTTTGTCCTATAAAGGGTTAATATCACGAAAAACACAACACCAGTACACCTGTGATAAATTTATCCAAAACTAATTCTTTGACTATTAAAAATCACAAACTAGTATACATGTGACATATTTATTTAAAACTAATTTTTTTACTACAAGAAACCCCAAATCGGTACATTTATAATGAATTACCATATGTTAGTTTCCGTTAAATTGAATTAATATCATGAAAAATCACAAATCGTACCCCAAACTGGTACACCCATTAACTGTTGTGTATTATCGAACTCAGTAATTCAATGATAAAATTTAATGAAAACTAATTTACCAGGTGTACCGATTTAAGATTTTTCGTGATTAAAAAATAAATTTTAAGTGTATTCATTTGGTGTTTTTCATGGTATACATTGTTCTTGACGATATTTCTACCGGTGCCAAAACCCAAAAGCGAGTGATGTGACCGACTCTCTAAAACAAGCGACCCCATGTTCAATTCACTATGAGGACATGCTATAATGCTAAATTGATTTCATGAATTAATCTCAGCATGTCTAATTTCAAGTTTTCCATTCTCCTTTTTCCTTTTTCCCTCTGTCGCGACCTAGGCTAATGGATTATTAAGACTAAACCTAACTCGGATCCTCCCAAGCCCTACCAATTCGCAACTTAGGGTTTAAGTTTTTTCAAC
The DNA here is from genome assembly GCA_031216405.1 of Syzygium malaccense. Classification (NCBI taxonomy): domain Eukaryota; kingdom Viridiplantae; phylum Streptophyta; class Magnoliopsida; order Myrtales; family Myrtaceae; genus Syzygium; species Syzygium malaccense. The sequence continues at coordinate 36,870,651 of CM062263.1, read as the reverse complement.
AAGTAAAAGTTTTTATGCTTAGAGTCGCCACTAATCTATTTGTGGTAAGTCGATTAGAAACATAAATAAAACATGGGGAGATATATTTTATTCCTACGAACCAGAGATTCTAAGGTTGGAGACTTGATTACGCTAGATCTAGTCTAACGCCCTTTCGGTACCTTTTCTTTTCAAAAAATATTTATGCAGGCAGTCTAGATCCATTTTATTACCTAATTACTAGCATGTAAGGTGTTCATACAGGTGCGCAAACCATCAATTTAACATCCAAGAAAACAATAAATAGATTGCAAGATTAGGAGAATAACGTACCTTAAAGCAACGCAATCATCTGCATTGCTAGTAGAAAATCACACAGATAATCCTAATATGATTTCTAATTAACAAAGCAAGACACTCAAGATGTTCTTTAGGGTTTGCGCTTAATTAAAATGCAAACTAACCTATATGCAATGACGTGCAAAAAATGACATGCGATTAATGCAACCTAGCATGCGAACTATATGTCATGTGACGACGTGACCTAGTTCTAATGACGGACAAATGATTTATTTTTTGTATTTTTCTCATGAAATTCGGAATAAAAAAATGCCTAAATTAACATGCAATCTATCTTAATCTGTCCTAAAGTGACTCATTTTTTGGGATTTTCATGGAAATTCGAAATCTAAATATCCTAAATAATCCACAAAGATTAAAATAATTTCTAATTTAAACTAGGAAATATGCTACTCTAAATCCCAATTTAAATCAAATAATTATCTTACTCTCTTAGATATATTTAGGATTCTTTAAGCATGCAAACTTTTAATTTAAATTCTAACTAACATATTTTTGGATTTTCTTTATTTAAAAAAAGAAAGCAATCAAATAAAGATAACAACCGCACTCAAACAGTCCACACAATCCGTAAGATTCTTCTTATCAAATTCAAATTAGGAAAGAGAAACAAACTAACAGTTATATCTATAAGGTTATAAATATCGACGGAGAGCCGATTATCTGAATTTGGAAAGCAGATAAAATCAATTATCGCATCCAAGTAGTTATGGATGAGATAACGATTTCCATATCGCCGCATATCATACCTTAAGGATAAGATTGGATAGTCGTCCAAGTACATCGCCAAATTAAGGATAATTCCTAATTTTGAGTATTTTAAAAATTTGTGGATATCGCAAATATTCAAAATATTCAAACTAAGAATTTAAATATTTTGAAAATATATCGGATAGAGATTTTTACCTGATTTGCGGATTACTTTTCAAATTTGAGTCACCGGCGGATCGGGATCGCAGAATGGCCAATGGCGGGTGACCGACGATGACCAGCACAACTAGCCGTGGTGGTGGCTCATGGTGGTTATGGCTCGACGGGGGAGTGCTCGACCAAAAGAACCTGCAAAAAGAACAAAAAAAACAATCGCCGAGGGAAATTGCTGTGTCGCCGGTACTGCGGTGTTGGTATGGGTTCACGAATTTGTGGATGTTGACATTGCTTGCTCCAACCGAAGTTTTCAATTGCAACTTCCCTTTTGGTTGTCTTTTCTTTTTTCGGAATTCTCTCTCGGAGTCGCGGCTATGGCTTCCTTTCACTGAATATTGCTTACTGGTTACCAAGATGTGATGAATAAGGCGGCAAAACCCACCTCTTGGACTCACAGCTTTCAGCTCTCGACTTGGATAAGTCGGTTTCTTGGTGATGGAGGACTCATGGTAACTAGCTACGGATTAGTGAGGAGAGGAAAAAGTGTCGTCGTCTCAGTCTATTATGGCAGGGTTGTCGGCTCTGTTGCGGTTACTCGCTGGGATTGCAGGGATGGTTACTGGATTTGGCCAAAGTAAACCAATTCGTCAAGACAGCAGCTGCTCGTCAGGGCAACCGGGGTGTGTCACGACGCAAGTACGAGGCGGCATGGTCGCAAGGCGGTGCGACGGTGAGGCAGGTGCGTGCGCGACCGACTCTCTCTTGCTCTTAGGAATTGTATTCTGGAAATTATGAGAGCCCCCATTTATTGAAGGGTATAATCACATATTTATATTGCAACCTTAAGTTAATTGACCGGGCTTCCTAGTCCTAATGTACTTAGACTTAGGCTTTATTATTTAATTTAATTTTAATTCCAAATGGGCTAAATTAATTCGGACTGATTTAAGCTCAAATTAAAACAACTAAAGCTTTTTAAACTTGTAAATTTTGGCCCCCAATCCCTTGAGCAAGTCGAGTGCTCGAGCTCGATTTACTCGATGAATTTTCAACTGACTCGCCACCGCTGGTCCGATACGGAATGCAACTAATCTATATAAACTTAAACTATATGCTATGCAATTTTAATATTTTTGTTTAGGGGTTAAAATTTAATTCCTAATTTTCGATACAAATTATTATTAAATAGTCGAACGAAATTTAGGTGTCAAAGCCTCAACTCAAGATATATAGAGAGAGAAAGTAGAGAGAGAGAGAGAGAGAGGGGATGCGCATGGCTATGTTGGATTGGACGCAGCTTTTCCTATAGGTGGTCACATGTGCAGCGTGCAGATCCTCCTCTTTCTCCCCTTCACGTGGCCCCTCTCTCTTCTCAATTATTGTCGCTCACCTCCTCCTCCTTCCTCCTGCGACTTGTCCACCGCTTCGCTTCTCATACTTTAATGGGCAACCTATCCCCTGTCGCCCCCATCCATCATGCACCCGCTCCCACGTCTCGGCACCTCCCCTCTCCTACTCTATCTGCTGTTCTGATCCCGGGTCCATGGTTCGCTGAGCACCCGACAGCAGCAGCAGATCGTTTCCATCAGGGAATGGGATCCATAAGATGTTTCGTTTCTTTATCATCCCCCATAAAACCAGAAGGACCGACTAAAACTGTCCTTGGGGTGAACACACCCACTACCCTTTGGGAACACCTCCGACCCGAGCTCAGTGGATCCCCATGGGTGACAGTCGCTCGATCTCGTGGGGCCCACGTGATCAGCGGTCGCCATCCAATTCCATTACAATAGACCGGTCTTAACTAACTCCCCATGTTACCTCCCTGCGCTCTCACCGGCGGCTTCGGCTCTCTCCTCCATTATTTGCTCGCATAATGTTCCAGTGATTTGTTTGGGGGAAATGACTCACTTTTTTCCCAGAGCGAGTTAGGTCTGAACGAGTGGAGGAGGACAGGCAAAAAATGGAGCGGTGTAATGAAGATTACAGACGCGCAACCAACAGAACTAACCACTGTAACTGTTTGCATTCTCTTTCCCCAGACAAGATGCTAGAGATAGATATCTCTTTTCACTATGCATATCTAATTTGATTTCCTTAAATAAAGTCTAAGATATTTAAACATCTTTAACACATGATGGATCCTAACCTGTAACACAATGCATGTGTGAATGTACGATGGATAGATCATTTCATGAAGTTTAAGATATCTTAATATCTCTAACACACGACAGATCTCAATCAGTTTTACAATGCGTGTGTGAATGTACCAGGGATAGATCTGAGGCTGAGCGATGAGAGAGACCGTACCCATTCGGTACAGCATTAAGATCGAGAGTGAGAACTGGCGTGTTAACCGGGCACATGAGGCAACATGATTGGAAAATTTGGATAGATCTCAATCATTTTTAGTCCAATGCGTAACGTGGGAATATACTCCCAAGATTGGGGTTTTCTCTTCCCCACTTCTTTTTTAAATAGCAGATCGTACAAGTTGTTCCATTAAAAGTCTAGCAGAGGAAACAGTTAAAAAAGTAAATTGGGGGGGTTTTTGTTAGGCAGGCACAGAGGCCCACCTCGAGGTTGGATCGTCTATTTGTAGTCCACCCTACCATAGAGCTCTCGGAACGTCCAAAGCCGCTCGAGCTAGTCTCTCTACCAGGGCCGTTTCTCTCTAGCAAGCCTCTCTTTAATCTCTCTGTGCTGTTGTGCCTGCGTCTCTGTGTGAAAAGGGAGGTTGTTTTACCCGTTAGAGAAAATGGCCATGACGACTAAGCTTGCTTGTGTTCTGCTTCTTGCTCTGCTCGGATTTTCCATGTTTGCGACCCAGGTTAGTTTCTACACAGACCCACTTCTACAAATCTGACATAGCCCTTCATACAATGTTTGACGTGCTTTGCGCTTGTTCTCTCTATCTATTGTAGGTTATGGCAAAGGAAGCCCAGTACCGCCTTGACAGTGTAAGTTGCTAAACCATTTTGCTTTGTAGATGGCCTCTGCTTGTGTCTCTATTTTGCATTTGGAAATTTTGACAACGTACGTTATCGGGACAAGGGTTTTTGAACTTTCTTTTTGCAGGCATACGGACCTGGAAGTCTTAAGAGCTATCGTAAGTTACTGAACCTTTTGATGTCTTTCCTTTCTTTTAAAGATTCTTTCGAGTCTCTGAGGGTTGGATCTGAACTCTTGAGCCAGAAATTCTAAGTAGCAAGATTCACTCTTTTCAAGCCTATTTGATCTGCATCTCCGCTTGATCTCAAGCTCAAACCATGTAGATTTGTTTCTCATCCGGTTTAGGAAGCTTGTGAAAAGAAAATTTTTCCTTGGTTGGATTGTGAAAAGAGACTTCATAGGTAGCAAAAAGTAAAATTTTTTTGGCATTCGGTCATTTTATCAAACACATGGACTGCTGAGAGAGGAAGCCATTGAGACGTTTTACCAAACACACGGAAGGCACATTGGCATTTAGCAACTTCCCAATGACCTTTTATCTCTAGATCCACCCATTTGTGCAAAAGACAGCAGAGCAAGCACCTTTCAAGCACCACATGTCCTCTCTCTTTCTGGGTGGCTCACGAGATTGAAGGGGACTAACCAGAATGCATTTGATGAAATTTGACAGAGTGCGCGGGCCAATGCCAGAGGCGATGCAACCAGACGCAGTACAAGAAGCCATGCCTCTTCTTCTGCAACAAGTGCTGCGCCAAGTGCCTGTGCGTCCCACCGGGCTTCTACGGCAACAAGCAAGTGTGCCCTTGCTACAACAACTGGAAGACCAAGCGTGGCGGTCCCAAGTGCCCTTAAACCACTCGCGCTCAAACCTCATTCATTCCAATACCATCCACTACTAGTATTCGCCATGTACTAATAGATTCGTCCAAAAAGGTCACGACTTTAATGACCATTCCGTTTTTTCTCCAGGCTAAGCAAAGTGTTTTGTGTTACTTTTATCCTTGCCTTTGGCTCCAATGGGGTTTGGAGGGAGCGGTTGAATGAAAAACCTTAACCCTCCCCCAAGTGAGAGCTGTCTACGTTACCATGTAATGTTTGACCCATTTAATGCAGTGGTCAAATGGTCCTTGCTCTGTTTTTGTGGTTGACGACCTTTTCAGTTTCCGATGTATCAGCAAAAGAGAAATTTCTGGCAAAAGTTTGACCGGCTGTGATGGGATGGGCGGTGGCCAGTTAGTGCACATGCACCATTAATATCTTCTGAGTCTATAAATGGAGCTGGTTCTGTCATGAGTGCATACGCAAAAAGAAGCAACTGTTTCCATAAAAAACGACACGACCATGTGAGGCAAAAGAGACTACTGTATTGAGCAATCTGATCTCACAGATGGTAATCGTAAGAAGAGCACTTGTACATTTAAGTCACATGGAATTGATGAGGCCTGTGCGGGTACAGCACTTTACATATCAAATCATGAGAAAAACTTCGTGCAAAGTATGAGGTTAATCATGTAATCGCCAAAGTTCATGCAAAAGGACTTGGTTAGTGTGAAAGATAGGCTCAGAAAAAACTTCGAGACTAAGTTAACTCTCTAAGCCCTCTATTAGTAATGGATGGTATGCTTGTATTGGATCGTATTGTACTCGTACCGTATGTACATATGTATAAGACCCGATCTTTCATACATACCCGAATTTGACTCCTAGGCGTATCAGGGGGGTGGCAAGAACTCTCTATTTGGGCCCCAGAGCAAGAATATCCAGCACCTGAGAAGAGGCCCAGAATGGGGCCACTGGGCTTATTCACTTGCGGTTTGGCATCATGTTTCGCGGTGGAAGAGGGAAGTCCAATCAGTAAAGAACACAAGAAGAGAATGTGTAAAAGAACGTGTAGGTATGTGACGTAATCCTTGAGAAAGCGACCATAGAGTAGGAGTTATATACTTTATGCCCCCCTTCCCTTCCACAAAAAAAGAGTCGGAGCACTAGTATTTTTAGTTACAACCCAACAAAAAATAAGTACATACACATGTGTGAGTCTATATTATGTTGTATGAGCGATGACATTTTTTCAACTTATGTTTAGTGTCCTGTCGCAAAACTCAATTGGTCAATCCCGTGGCGTGATCATGCACATGTTCACCATGATTCCCGGGAAAAACACTCGCACCGATAGCAGTTTAATTAGGAGCATGACATTTTACGTAGCTAGGCATGTTGTGAACTATCACAAACCTCAAAATGCTTTAAATGTACAAATACATGTCTTTTTCGCACGAATGAATTGCTTTTCTCTATCCTCGAGAAATTGGCTTAGTGAGTGCACGCTTAATGTAAAAACCATAAATCTCGTGTTTGAATCACAACATCTCCTATGCAAAGAGTGATGTTGGGAGAGACAATCATCATCTTGTGCGTGAAGCCAAATATCACCTTAAAAAAAGGAATTGCAGTCATATTTGGAATGTAAAAACTCTTCATTTCTGGTGATTCTATCGTCGAGCCATACGTGTGATCTGTATAGAAAAAAGAGAAAGAAAAGAAAAGATACAAGAAACAAGAAAAACCAGAGGATACACTTTGGATGTGAAAGAACCACCAAGCAACCTCGTCCTCCCAAATCATTCAGGTGATAGCCAGAATAGACTGTTTGACACCCTCTGATCAAATATATGCAGTTTCATGAAGGATGGTGGTGGCTGAGCAACTCTTGCTTAACCCAAAAGCTTCAGCTACATATCTCAGGGGGAAAAAAGAACACAAAAAAAGCTTCAAGACAGAGAAATCCCAAAGATGCAACGCATCTCGGAACGATTCGGTTGCCATCTCCGCAAAGAAACAGAGCATCATCTTCTTCAATCAATCACGTCTCTAGCGAAAGAACAAAGAACAAAGCCCCATGCAATTTTCACTGTCTGTTTCTCACTGTTTGCTCAAATGTAGTAAAAATCTGCCCCTTCACTTTCAGCACCTATTGTGAATGGGGTCTGATCCTCTAGGAACTCTTCTCTTCTCGGACTGGTTTGGGTCAAGGGACGCTGCCGTAGGAGTCCGAGCCAGGCTCTGTTTCTTGAGAAGAGCATCCACAACAGCTTCTTCAGAGAGTAACAATCTGCGTGGCATGTTCTTTACAAGAAGGAGCTTGTTTTCTGTGTGCCATCTTAGGGCGAGGCCTCTGGTTGTGAGAGCAGAAACGTGAGGAACAAAGACCAGGGCTTGTAGCGCGATAAACAGAAGAATCAAGACCCCATGATTGGAACAGGAACAAGAACAAGAGCCCATGAATTGAATTGAGATAACTTTCATGAAACGAGATGGAAGAAGATGGAGTGGTGCCCGTAGAGACGAGCTTCTTAGGCTGATACTTTGGCGTTTGTATGGTGTTGAAGGGTGGGTCCGAGAGCAAATCTAGAGACGTTTTCAAGATTCCGCCACCTCTGTCTCTCAATCATAAGCTTCCTGCAATGGAATCGAAGCAAAATATAAGGCAGTTCTTTAGAATAATGAAGACTCTCTCTCTCTCTCTCTCTCTCTCTCTGTCTGATAAGTTTGAATGAAAGTTGATGGTTGGTCGCTCTCTTACTCCACTTATTGGCATATAATCCTCGGGAAGCCAAGCATCTTTTTTCTCCGCATCTCGTTAAAGCAAAGCGGGGAAAAAACAAACATCTCTATCCATCACCATCATTCGTTTCGCTTTGCTCTTTTTTACCGGACCAAGACCAACCCGCAGTCTTTTGAATTCATGGCCGAAGTGCCACGTCACAGACCATGCTGAAGTGTCTGTGCTGGGAAGCTGCCCTGTTGCATCCAATGGCTGGGGTGCAGTAAGCAAAAAAATAATAATAATAAAAACCAGTCCGACGTAATGTTCCCATTCATCTTGTTTGCATATCAATCGTTAAATCTGTTGCAGAACACCAGAACCGATGATCTAAAACATATTTCCATTTAGCATATGACAAATGAAATGTCTAGGGCAAATCGAAGAAGCAAAGTCACGGAAGCCTGCCAAAAAGATGGATTACTGGATTGCAACAGGAGCAAGAAAGCCCACCCCATGAAAAGAAGAGACGTATATCTAAGGAGCTAGGGTTATTGGGAAACGAAACCCCCTTCGAGAAATGGATAAAAGAGAAACCCTAAAAAGAACATATGCACACACACACTTTGGCTTTACGCTGCATGCATGAAATAGCTTTGGAATTCCAAGCTCTCCAATCCATGCAATGCAACCCCCCAAAACCAGGATCCTTGGTTTCTTGTGCTTTGATACCCTCTTTATGCCTTTCTTTCTTTCTTTCTTTGCCCTCCACATCATCTTAGTCTACGCAAATACTAAATACCATGGCCCGATGGCACCAGATCAAGCCGATCGCATCCTGTCGAATGCCGGAGTCCAAATCGAGCTTCAAAAAAACCATGGCGATTGCTCAGGTCCATCTCGCCATATGTAATGGCCCTTCCTAGCTCTCTCTCTCTCTCTCTCTCTCTCTCTCTCTCTCTCTATCTTTAATTTTTGATGTGTTCACTTTTGGTTAATTTGTGGGTAAGATTAGGCGATAGAAATCCCATTTTGGGTTAGGGCAAGATGGTGGGGGGAGACCGGGTCAAGGTCCAATCCGAAGACCAGATTCTCGAAGTGGGGCCCCCCGGCTTTTTAGCAAAACCGGATTTAAAGCGAAAGGAGTTGAATGACTTGTTGCTTTCCAAGGATATCATCCTTCCACATCACTCGAATGACTTTATGTAGTCATTGCTCGGTGCGATGCATGTCCATGCAAGTAGCATACGCATCATCACATTCTCTTCCTTTCACTTTTTTTCTTTTTTAAAACAAAGTTTATAATTAAAAAAGAAAAAAAACAAAGAATTCCTTATGGGCAAAGGAACTTGTATCCCCCACCAAAAAAAAAAAGTTAATACCACGAAAAACCCCAAACCGGTACACTTGTGATAAATTTACCTCAAACTAATTTTTTGAACACAAAAAATCCAAAACTAGTACACCTGTGATAAATTTACCATAAACTAATTTTTTGACAATCAAAATCTCCAAACTGATACATTTGTAATAAAATTTACCCTCCGTTAAATTGGATTAGTACCACGAAAAATCACAAACTAGTACACCAGTGACAAACATAGGATAACACCAAATTAGTACACCCATCAATTGTACATGTTATCAAATTCAGAAATTTGACTGTAAAATTTAATGTAAACTAACGGAGAGTAAAATTGTCACAAGTATATTAGTTTAATGTTTTTTGTGGTTAAAAAATTAGTTTGGGATAAATTTATCACATGTATATCAGTTTGAGTTTTTTCGTGGTATTAACCTAAAAAAAACAAATTAATTTAATAAAAGGACAATTGTGGATGAATGGTGATGAAATGGTCCATTGGGCTTGGGAAGGACTAGAGTTCTTGTTATGTGGGTTTTTATCATTTTGGGCATGGTCCAGCACAAGAAGAAAGTGGCTTCAAAGAAGGTATGGGCTTGGACCATGCCCAGCTCCTTTCCTTTTCGTTTCGACCCAAAAATCACGAGGACTCGTCTCGTGGATAGAAGGGAGCTGAGCATGCTGTGTCCTATCATACTCGAATTTTCTCTTTGTGATTCGTGCTTTTTTCTCTGTCGTCTAAACGGCGGTGTTCGATATTTACTTGCTATGATATTAGAGGAAATCGGTGTACTATGTGGTTAAGGTATAATTGGAATATATGAAGAACTTCTATGTCGTATTTCGTCACATTTTTTACTCACTCGATGAAGTCCGGTGGGTGCTCAATTCTCATATCTCTTTAATGATCAAACACGTTTTATCTTACTCATATCAAATTTGTTTGTGTTCCGGTTCGACTTCTTCTCAATAGTCATATGTATGCAGTTGTCGGAGAGTTTTCAGTTAGAGACCGAACCATAACAATCAAATAATTTGGAAGTATAGTACTAGTGGAATTCTCGAAAGCGATTGCCATGTTTTTGTTTCATTTGATTTTCGATTTATCTTGCAATTAATCCCCGACGGATGTCCGTTGTGGAGATAATAGAGGGAACATAACTCATCCAAAAAAGAAAAAAAAATTGTACCCAAGTAAATATAATCAATAATTAGCATTGCAATCATATGTAAATGGCCGTAACCGATCACACTTAAGAGTGCCCATTCATTGGCTATTTAGTTAGCCAATCCACGATCCTCATTCATTTTAGAAATTGCTATTCTTTCATTTATTCGTTTTTATTTTATTTTTATATTATCTTCTCGGTATAAACCCCTTGCAGTAATTATTAAGTAGGGCAGCGCGACCTCGCTATTGAAGATCTTAATGAATGATTATCTTTTTGGGGAATGAGGAGTTACGCAATCATGATTGCTGTTACAATGGACGACTCCAGGATGCTGGTGAAGAAAACAATGTGGTTTTTCACGCAGCAAAAGGAAAAGAGAAAAATCTCAAAAAACCTTTGAATTTGGCATTATGTATTTGTCATGTGATATTCGCTGGTAATTAGGTCATCAACATTAGGAGTATGCAACCGGACCGGGTTTACCCTGAAATCGGACCAATCCACTCGAAAAATAGGTTCGAGAACCGGTTCTAACAAGAACCGGTCCGGGTACCGGTTCCATTTTTTGGGAACCGGTTAGAATCGGTCTGGTTTCCGGTTCTAAGTAAAAACTAACCCAAACCTGTTTTAGAACCGGTTTTAGAACCGGTTTTGAGATAATGTACAAAAAAGTAAAAAGCCTATATCACGTTACCTTACTTCACTGGTTTTAGAACCGATTTCCGGTTTAATATTTGAATATGTTTCACAACTATGAGTGAAACAGCACGGCCTTTAAAGTTATCTAAATATTGTGTGATTCAGATGAGATATATAGACATTTTTCTAGTGAGAGCATATGCCTTATCGCTAAGTCTCTTGATTTTTCTTTCAAGATATTTCATTCGAAAACAGAAATGAGGAGTTATTTCATCATGGCGCAAAATAAAGAGCTAAACATGTTGAATAAATTCCTTGGAAATGTGACTCTTAAAGATTTATGCGATTGGCTTGCCACATAGTGCTTTTGGATTGTTGATTTTGATGGATTGTAATTTCAATTGCTCATTTTGGGGATTGTTACTTTTGGCGGATAGTGGTTTTTGTTATTTATCTTTTATTTTAAATTGTTTCATTGCTACCTATATTATTTTGCTAGAAAAAAATGAAATCGAAAAAAGGAACAAAAAAAAAATAGGTTCTGGGTAGACGCTGAAACCGGACCAGAAAAACAAGATTGGTTCCAAAACAGGGTCTAGGAAAAACAGGGTTGGTTTCAGGTTCCAAAAATTGAGAACCGATTATAACAGGGTTGGTTTCAGGTTTTAGGTCCGGACCCGACCCAACCCACCCTGGAACCGATCACCCCTAATCAACATCGTCAAGATTCAAGCATATTTTTCAAAATATTGATTTGCATATTATGTAAAAAAATTAGAGTTAAAGTTCTAAACTTATCACGAGATGCTACTTGACAGAACCTTTAGTATTAATGATGCGCGAAGATGGGCATGTGCCAAAATCAAAATAATTGCCGCTCTTTAACTGTACGTATCTTGAAGCTAGGGTATGAGCCATCACGTTTACAGATGAGGGATTGTCATTGATTTTTGTACCTGTCACGTCGATCGGCGATACATCCTACAATGATCATCGGAAGATTTAGGTTTCAGATTGATATAGCCGGTATGTCATGCGGCATAGCAAAGGCAATGTTAATAGGGGAAGTTGAAATGATGGTGGACCGGATAGGTTTTCTCATGTCATGGAACTTTAATTTCTCAAGATAAGTTGATTCATAAACTATGTCCCCACCTCCAAATGTTTCCAAAGGTTTTTGCAGCATTGGTTTAGAAGAACAACGACCTACATTACGTACTAATAACCGGACTTGGAAAATTGCAAATTAACCCACATCTTTTGGAACTATGATTAGCTAGGGAAATTATCTAATAAGTTCTAAACATATTATACGGATATCAATTTAGTCCTAAATTTTCTTTTTGTTAATTTAGTCTTGAACCTTTGTGCGAAATTCTAATGTAGTTATTCTGATTAATTTTTATCGGAAATCGCTGAATTGACATCCGTGCAATAACTTAGACATTAATCAAGTAATTTTCTCATGAAGGGCCTAGTCTACCTCAAGTCTAGAATGAGACAATGGGCGATTTGATATTGTATTTCCAAGAGAAAAAGGAAAGGTTCGATTAAGAACTAATGATGGAACGTGCATGGCGCACATGCATGTGGATACACTAATGGCGAAACCCTATCTCACGGAATCTAGAACCATCGTTATCCAACTGCATGACACCATCGCATAAACTCCCAAGTAATCTATCAAAACAGCAATCTTAGAACGCCTAAAATGATCTCGGAGGGAGTGAAATCTTTGATCACGTCCCGCTTCTCAAACCTTGAAAATTGCTTCTTCGGACTGGAGATCCAATGCGTAAGACTCTCTCATCATCGTGTTCCGCCGTCATCATTATTACCAAGAGTCCTCGTAATCTCTCTCTCTCTCTCTCTCTCTCTCTCTCAAAAGATTGTCATCATCGTAATCTTGTAACTCCCGGAGACACCTGCGATGACGCGTGATGAATGAAGGCATCGATTCGTGCATGGCCCGACGGCGCGCCCGATCACCAAGAAGATTTTAATGAGATTCATTCATGACAAACACGAATGCATGTTTGCGTCTCGTCGGCTACTCCTTCAACGTATGTGTATTTAGGCACGCCCACTTTCTCACAATTCGGATCTATTTAATGAGCCGATTACGTGAAGGTGATTAGATAGGTGGTGCATTCATCGAAGATTTCTTCATGGTTGGCCATGGCAAGGTCACTCAAGTCCTGGTGCAATTATGAAGCAGCGGCTAAAGAAGAAGACGACCCTTTCTTCTTCCCTACCCTCCTCTCACCTGATTTCAGGTACTGTATTAGCTCCTGGTTTTGCTTTGCTGTTCGATCTATTCTCAAGTTCGTTTGCTTTATGAAGTGTGCAATCGCCGAAAGATTTGATCCTTGGTTCCTATGCTATGCAGTGGAAACGGATGTACTGCACTGGATTGGAACTGTTATTTGCCATTTGATCATCAAGAGAGCCTTTGGGAAGCTCCTCCTCTGATCACAAGCTTCCCACTCGATCCTTTGTGCCCTCAAGGTCTTGATTTTGAGCACAACCCTCCCGATGCTGTTCAAGGTAGTAATGACGATGAAACACTGGTTATTTTGATCTATTCTTCATTCTTTTTATGTGATTTTGTGTGCCTTAACTGTTGATGTTGCAGAAGGTGTTGATTCTCAAAATTATTCTGCAAATGGGACGGTGATCTTCGAGGAGATGGGTGCACAGAACGTCCCCACGAAACGTGTTCTGTTACACCATAACAGTGGCCAAGAAAACGGGCACAGTGAAGTGGGTGGTGGTGACAAGAGACGTGCGAAAGACAAGAGTGATAGCCACGGCAATAGCAGAATACTGTCGAGGGAGCAAATATCGCAATACTTTTACATGCCGATAACCCGAGCGGCGAAGGAGCTCAACATCGGGTTGACCCTCTTGAAGAAACGGTGTCGAGAGTTAGGCATCCGGCGGTGGCCCCACCGGAAGTTGACGAGCCTCCGCACTCTCATCAAGAATGTCCAGGTTTTTATTTTTATTCGTTTCCCATTGTTTTTTTTAGGCTGTTGTATTCAGATAGATTCAGTGGCGTTCAAGTGAAGTGAACATACGTAAGTGGTAGCAAGTACCTTGCATCTATTTGAGGAATTCTAGCGTAAAGATCGGTTTCCAAAGTGGACACGGATCAGTTCCGCTTCGAGTTGATTGTATTTAATTGAATTAAGAGAGTCATGTAAATGCACTACGCATTCAGAAAACAAATCATGCATGGAATTAGAATTCACACAAGATGAAACCTGCCTGTTTAGACATGAAAAGACGGAAGCCAACTTCAACCAAAAGGAACTCAACCTAAAACCACACCAGGAGAAAGCCGCTTTTTCAGGTCGCCCGATGTTTTATTTCGCGAGATCGCTTTGGATGCGCAGGAAATGGGAGGAGAATCGGAGAACGAGCAGCAGCTCAGGAAGGTGGTGAATTTGCTTGAGCTAGAGAAGAAGCTAATGGAGGAATTCCCTGATATACAGCTAGAGGATAAGACAAAGAGGCTGAGACAAGCCTGTTTCAAAGCAAACTACAAGAAGAGGAAGCTGGTTGGGCTGATGGACTCAGGAAGCGATTCTTCTAAAAGCAGCCCAACTGCGGAATACGAGGGCACGGGCACGAGCTCGGGTACTGCAGATGAAGAGGACATGAGATCTCTCTTGTTTGATGACTCTCCTTCATGTAGTAGTACTATATGATTGTCCTATATCTGAGAAAAGACCCTGTTTGATCCGGTATTTTACTGTACCAACATGTCGGGGGAAAAGAATTGTGCTCTCCACCTCAGTCTGCCAACAATGATACAACGGTTGCTGTTATAAACAATCATATGCAGGATTAGCAATCACCAGGACCGGAACTTATGGTATGCTCCGCAACCATTTCTAGGCCTTAGAAAACCCACATAGAAGTATCCCAGAAGAGATATCAAGGTGTCAATATGATTTGCTTATAGCAGAATTTTGAGAAAAACAAAGCTGGAGAATCCATAATGCGATATGATGGACCTCCTCTAAAGTAAAATGGCCCGCTACCAGGGGTTCTTATTCTGGAACTTTCGAGCTCCTACGTACTCGTAAAACCTGAGTACACGATATCTATGACAACACGAAATTCTCGAGAAAATGAAACAAAACCGCTCCGAGTTCCCAACAAACCAAAAGTTCCGGATAAATCGACATAAAACTCAACCAGCTGTATCAGTTTGGTTTACCTCCAATGATTATAGTATAGAGAGAAAAATTAAGCGCTTCAAATCTGCCATCTTAAACAGCAACTGGTTGCTTGTGGACAAATGCGATGCCCTTCTCGATGCTGGCCTTCAGTTCGGGCTTAAGTGCTTCCAAGGCCTTCTGCTCAAACTCCGTCAGCCCCTGGAGGTCAGAGGAAATCAGTGCTTCAACCCCGTTCTTCCCGAGCTTAACCCTGGATGCGAAAAATGGAAGGTCGGTGAGATCCGACTGAACAAAGGCACACTCGTAGACATCTCCATCTCCATCCAAAGCGCGCAGGGAAGACTCCACGAATCGAGCGGCACCATATGCCATGGAAAGTGTGGCTGACCCTGCACCAGCCTTCGCCTCCACCACTTCAGTCCCGGCATTCTGGATCCTAACGGTCAGCTTCTCCACTTCTTCATCTGTGAAGCTAACCGAAGGCTTTGTCTTCGAGAGCAAGGGCAAAATGGTGACTCCGGCGTGTCCACCCACGACCGGGACATCCACATCAATGAGTTTCAGGTTCTTCTTCTGAGCGACAAAAGTATTTGCACGAACGACATCGAGTGTAGTGACGCCAAATAGCTTTTTCGGGTCATAAACACCCTTCTGCTTGAGAACTTCTGCTGCAATCGGCACAGTTGAGTTAACCGGGTTGCTGATGATGTGGATGAAGGCATCGGGGCAGTTATCTGCCACAGCCTCAACAAGGGTCTTCACTATGTTGGCATTTATGTTGAACAGGTCATCACGGGTCATACCCGGTTTTCTTGGAACACCAGCTGGAATGACTACTACCTTAGCGCCTTTTAGGGACTCGGCCAGTTCAGAGGCTCCGGTGAAATCCAGAACCTTAGAAGGAGTATTGCAGTGGCTAAGATCAGCCGCAACTCCCTTTACATTAGCTATATCGTAAAGGTGAAGGGCTGAAACTAAGGGGGACATCTTGATTAGAAGTGCCAGAGGTTGACCGATCCCACCAGCTGCACCAAGAACCGTCACTTTGTAAGATGCTTGTGGTTGGAGTTGATATTGGAAATTCTGGTTTTGTTTCTGGGCTTTAGGTGCAAAAGATTGTCTCAGAGCTGAAGTTGTTTCCCTGCCCACGAAGGACGAGTCTGCTTGGCAGCTCGCGGATTTTGCTGCTTTCAGGCCGCTAAAACTTGTGAAAGAATTCTGTGAGCTGATTTTCACTTCAAAAGGTTTTGATTGAGGAAAGGGACCAGTTTTGTCGCCAAAAGAGACTGTCGATCCAATTGACATGGAAGCTGCTGATGATGCGGCCATCTTGCACTCTGCCAAAGATTACATGTCATCGCGCATTCCATTGACACGAAACAAGCATAGAAGAAGATGTGCTACCACTAGGCGCAATAAATCAGTCTACGAAAGCTCTAAAAGCTTCAAGTAATATATATTGGCAAAAGTAGTGGCAATATATTGCACCAAGGAATACTGAATAGGTAATCTACTCCTCTAGAGGCCGCAAATGAGTCAACCTACTATGGAAAGATAGTAGTATAGTATCAGTCATACTCAGTTTCTGATCTAGACTAGGCTGTGTCCATCAAAAGCTAAAAGGATAACCAATTAAGAATCACAGAAGCACAATAGCTCTACCACAATGTAACAAGTAAGCGCTTGAACATTCAGAGATGAAGTATGATTGTATCGTTGTCTTGGGTAATATGAGGGCTCTCAAGCAGAAATTACATCGCAAAAAGTTCTCAGAACATTCAGAGAGGACGTATGAGATATAATTGTTAACAGAATTGCAAAAATGGGAAGATAGATAAAACTTACCCAACAATTGTGGTCACAGTCAACATGAAGGAGGATACACAGACAATGATAAAATTTTGTGTTCTCTTAACACCAGCAAATCTCATGGTAGAGGAAGATATAAAACGACTCAAATTAGTTGAAGTGAAATCTCCTATAGTTCAGTGAACAACTTAGTCTAAGGAGAAATCTTCCAGGGTAATTGCAGCCACGGAATTCTAAAGTTCGTATATGAGATGTGCACACATATCTTATAAAAGATAAATACTGTATAGTTCTTGAAAAATTATTTTTGAAAGTTAGGTAAAATGAAAGGCAATCAAACTATATCAAAGGCATATCAAATCCCAATGAAAAATGCTTTCCAACAAATCCAAACATTTCAAGTTCCCGTTTTGCAAGTATGAAAGTTCCAGAGGTTCACAAAAATAATCAGCATCGAATTATTATCTAAGAAAGCATGACCGATGATATACAATCCCAAAAGACCCAGTCCTTGGATGAAGGCACCAAATATTGTAAGCTTCATATCTGTCGACTTATTTCTGACGACAGACCAACCTGGGCAGCACTTACTGATATTTCCTCTTTTAAGAATTAAAACAAGTTAAAGCCTGAAAGTTCAAGTCATGATGAAATACGTAGAATCTGCCACAAAAAGACTCAAATATCCAGAAAGGATTGATGGGAGTTAAGCGAATGGTTGAAAAGCAATTTCGATAGCAAAAGGCCATGCATTGCAAAAAAACCAGCTACATCTAACCAACAAACACAAATAGGTGGAAAGAGAAGTTTCCTGTTCTTCACTTTTACAGCTTCCTTTCCACCCAAAGAAAAGAGAGAACCATATAACCCAGATTGGATGTGTTTGCGGTCGCAGCAAAACAGGATCGGCGTTAACTCAATACCACTTAACAAAACAAGTTCAGCAGACGAGCTGAGTACCCAAATTCCAAGAAAAGCACGACGAGCGTTCACTCATGACAACCTTACATGCACCTATCAAGAAGACAGGACCAATAACGAAAACCCCACGAAACACAGCAATGCAGCAGGATCCTATTCAGCCTTTCGTTTTCACGGCAGCGAAAGCTAATTCAATCCCATAAAAATGAAGAACACTTCAAGCTCTAGCCAACAAAACACGGGTCCAAACTGGCGAAATCAGATCTGCAAGAACAAAAAGCTCGTCGATCCGGACGCGCCAGACACCCCCATCAATCACCACCCAACAAAAAAGAACATCAAGATCGCCAGAATCACTATCCAAATCGACAGAACCAAGATGGCACCCTGGTAAAACCAACCCAGCAGCGACAAAGCGCACACGAATCCAAAATCTTGGTCGCGCGGGCGCAATTCAGGGCCAGACGAAATGAACCTCAAAACAGGGCAGAGGAGCGAGAAATTATACCAAGAACGGCAAGAAAAGACCAAAAGCTTCGATCTTTCGCACGACCCAGAAACGAAAATGGGCTCTATTGACAGAAAACGGAGAGAAGAGGGGACGGATTAATAAGAAAGACTCACTCGGCTTTTTCTTGGCGCTTGGGTCGGTGGTGTCGTTAGTTTTCTCCGCCGGAGAGCCTCGAGAAAATCAAGACTGCCTTCGACAACCACCCCAGAAGAAAATAAAAGCCTACAACAACAAATGGCATCCGGGCGAGTATATGCATATGTATATATATATAGGTACACGAGCCGCCTCTGTAGGCTCTTTCCGCCTTTCGTATGCCGGATTGGTGCGTATTCTACTGTATTGTACGCCGTCGCTGTGCTGAGAATCAGAATCAGAATCTGCCTTTTGTTCCTGTTCTTTATATTCCAGCACATCTGAGCCGTTGGTTTCGCCGTATTTTTCAACGGCTATATTTTTATTATGTCTTGTAATTTCTCTTCCTTCAGTTGTCACGGGGTCTTGTATTTTGATTCGATGGCGCGGCGTTTCTCAAAATTGTGTTAGAAATCCGACCGGGGTCCAATGCAGTGCGTGGTGAGATTGGAAGACGTGCTTGACAGAACGACAGTGTTTGGTGTGTATGCGCACACAAATTTAACTTTGAAATAAAAGAGTCCACAATCAAAGTATCATAGAGTCCGTCCATCGGCCAAGGATAAAGAACTTTAAGATTTACCACCGAAGAATTGGATAAATAATCAAAGGACTTTTAAGGTTTAGCACCAACGTGAAATGTGAATAAAGAACCCAAAAAAATCACGTATTATCAACTCAAAACTCTGCGGGCTTACAATTGTGACTAGTAAACTTAATTAGGAAAGATTAAACTAGGAAATCTTAAATTTGGAAAGACTTGTCTCCCCAGATGCACTGGACATCGCGATTCCTTACTTAATCTAGGCACAAAAAAGTGCACGATGCAAGACAACATTAACATCGGAAAGGAGAACGAGCCTTTTACAAAAAGAAAATAGTTTGCCTATTGTTTCAAGCATTTCATTGAGTTGAAATTAACAAAAGGTCGAGCGTGCTCAAGATGACCTAAGTTTGATCGTACCCTTATGCTTAAAATAGCCAAATTGATCGACCACGTTTGCCTCTTGAGGATAGTCTAGGGTTTATGCAAAAGCGTGCACGACATCTCATGCTCATGCTATTAAACGTCTTTTGTCCCAATGCACTATAACATCAGCTATCGTTCATTATCATATCAAATAGCAATTGCGTCGTTGACTTGGTCCCCCCAAACCTCATTCTTCTCAGTTGATGGCGGTGGGAATCGTCAACTTTATTATAGCTTTAGGGTGCGTTTATTTCAATAAAAGTATTTTCCGGAAATCCGTTTTCCGGACTTTCCAGCTTTCACGTGTTTTAAAGCATGAGCCACCGCTAGCACTCCCAATTGTCGATATGTTCCAACCCTCGGACTTTTCTGCCTTTGAAAAGGACTAATTCTAGTGCCTCTTTCCTAGCATTAGAGGAATTTACAGACGCTCACCATCAGTTCCGACACATGCCAAAATTTCCAAATCGTACGGATGTTGATGTGTCCAAAAGGGCCACGCGAGCAACAACAGGTAATCATTTTCGGCCATGAAAAAAGAGAGCAAGGCAAATAGCACCAAAGTGGAGATGCGTATATCTTTGCTCTTCATCGAAAATGACTAGTCAACTGAAAACACTTTCCGGTCAAAGAAAATATCTATGTATAAAATTAAGAAAGTGAATTCTCTAATCTAAGAAAGTAAAAACACTTTTCGGAATTGCTTCCATTTACTTTTTAAATATTTTATTCTTTTCTTTTATTCTTTTATTTATTTTTAAAATAAAATTAGATTTTTTTTTTGCCTGAGATAAAATCATGGGATTGAAATCATTTTCCAAATGAGATCCAACTACCAGAAAATGTTTTCGATCACATATCACCAAATAAAGGAAAACTAACTATTTTTCTAGAAAATGGTTTTCCGGAAAATATTTTCCAAAAACGTTACATTTTCTGTTAAACAAACGCACCCTTAGAATATGATTGAATAAAGAAAGACTAGAGGAAAAGAAAAGTATCCAAGGTCTCCAAATTCGATAATCTAACTTGGGCTTGGGCCGACGCTGACCCACCCAATGAACCCGAACCGGCCCATTTCAGCAAGTTCTTTCAAGCCCTTAACTTTTCGTTATGGATCCTAGATTGATGTCAATGGCCCATGCTCATCGCAACTTCGGGTGGATGGATCCGCGGGTCGGAGCACTTGACTCCAAATCATCGTGGGTCTTTTCTTGTTCTTTTGGTTATATTTTCCTGCATTTCTCGTTACAATAAACATCCTCTAACCCTACCTCTGATTGACAAGACACAATTTAGGAGTGATCACTTAGTAGGCGATACCCGTATTTGTAACTTATCAATCAAGTGCCGTGATTTGAGGAAATCTTCTTTGGATCCCGATAGGGATAAAGAAAAACGTGACTACACACTTTTTATATTAGCATTTCCGACTGCTATCCCAGAATCACTCGGTGGTTTTAGTTTCTTTTATCAACTCGATATTCTCGTGAAAACGTGTTTGTTTCTATCTTTAGTCGTGGCTCGATTTTTATATCTCAATGCATCAGAGGTGTGAAATTACTACCCTCTGAAACAACTTTTTTTAGTTGCATATGTATTCAATAAAAAAACAAGACAGGTCCACAGTTTAACGTTAAACGTGAGACAACAGATTCTTCAAGACATGTTTAAGAAGCCTACTAACAGCATCATCATCAGAGTAAATAAATATACTTTATGTCAGAAAAGCTGGATCCCACAAAACATCAGAAACACAAGTCGCTGAATGTCAACTACGGCAACTTTATTAAGATTTTTCTGTACAAGCAGTGCAAAATCACCGTTAAGCCCGGTCTGATCGTGTCGAAGCTTTTACTGGACAGGTAAAAAACAAAAAATAGTTGAATGAAAACTAAAACGACGGATGACTCCTGTTGGCCCTTTAAGCGGCTTCTTGTTGCAGTGGATTACTTAGGTATAGCTTGGGTCAATGAAGTATTGAGCCTGATCATGAAAAACAATCTGGTGTCAAAAATTTCTTGCAGGGGTCACGCATCATGCTCTGATCTGAACTTCATTGACAGTGTTGCACCAAGAATAGTCACCTCTCAGGTGTCCGAACTGCGTTGAATACTCAGGCAGTGAGGAACTCAATGGTAGCAAATATTCATGGACTGATCTGACTGAATTGTCCTGTCGATATAGGGACTCGAAACGCAGTCCGGCTTCGACCACCCCGTCTTGCATGAAGCCTGCATTGCTTGCATAGAGGTCTACTCCGCCATTGGGAACGGTCCAGTCACTTGGTGCCGCCATCTCGACCCTTCTCTTTTCCTTCATCGTGGCAAGCCTCTTCTTGGCTTGTTCGAGTCCATCGCCGACAGCGCTCAGGAGCGACCTCAATTGAGGCTCTGAGAGATCTTTGAGGAACTCGTCCGAGACCAGATACTTGGCCTCCAAGTTGGCCTTGCGGACCTCGGCCAGCTCTACACCAATCTTCTTCTTCCAGCTTGTGAAGAACTCGCGCAGTCCCGTGGCGTGCTTGGCACGGCGATCTTGGGCCTCACTTCGATAGCGGCAGACGATGCGCTCCACCTCCTTACTGTTCGGCGGCCAGATCTCTGGCTCGACCAGACCATCACCGGACAACCCCATTGGGTAGACAATAACACACGTGTCGACCCCGCAAAGGATTTTGAATTCCTCGGCCTTCTTTAGCAGTCCCTTCTTTCTTTTCTCGAAGGTGATTCTGCGAGATCTTGAATTGGACATGAGTTCGAGTTTCAGTTTAGCGCGACCCATGTTGATTATTCGAGTGTTTGAATCCGACCAAGCCGAGATGTCCTTTTCCTTGTCTGCAACGGAGAGGAGAGAGAGAGAGAGAGCGCTATATTCAGTTACAGGAGAGGAAGTTTGTCCATCGAATGATCTTGTCCAAACAAACAAGAATAAAAATCAGACATTCAACAGTCTCCGCCCAACTACACTCCCCTTCCTCCGTCATCTTTTTCCATCAAATCTACCGAATCTTGAACAATCGCCATCAAAGTAAAGCAAAAACATAACGGGAAGCATATTAGGGCAATAGATATCGAACATACACCTCTCGCTGAATCATCGCTTGGCCTCCGAGTAATTCAAAATCTCAAAGGGTTTTCAAGACAGAAGCAAGATCAACACTACATCCACAGATTTACCGATGAAGATCGAAAGTCATCTACTCAGACATGTAACGCGAGAATGCAGGACCCAGATCAGACCGATAGTAATCCCACGAGCAATCATCATACTCGAAGTCTCAAGCTAAAACCCACGAAAATCTAAGCGAAGATGCGTCGATGGAGAGCGAGTCTCACCTGGCTCGGCCTGCGAAAGAGAGAGAGATGGACGTTGGAACAGCTACTCAAAACTTCTGTCTCTATCTCCGATGTTGGTATGATCGGTCGAAGATTATGTCCCTGTGGGTATCGTATTTCAACGGTAGAATGTTTCCTGTTTTGAAACCCTAATGTTACCGTTAAGATTTTTACACTATGTATACATACAAAATATCTGCATAGTAATAAAAGTAAATGGAGTTAAATCGAATAATTGCTAAATAATTCCCTGTCGATTAAGCCGTGGATAAATACGCTGGCTACAGGGCTTATTTCTTCTTTTTTTTAGCAAATTTTTTCTTGCGTATCTTGTAAGTGAAGATTTTCACCTAGAAGCTGCATATATTGAGGTACTTTGACTGTAAATTGATTATGAATTTCACCATCATAGATAAGCAAGCGTCAGTTGTAAATTCTTTTCGGTAGGTAATATAAAGGCGAGATTATTAATATTCTGCATTAAATATCGCTAAACACTGACTATCGGTCATCAACGCTACTAGAAGCTCCCTAGATTATTGTGAATGATTTACTCGTGGATTAGGGCCCTTCATATTTTACAATTACGAGCCATTTATGAACTCATTGACAGATTCAAATCCAATTAATTAGCAAGAAAATTGTCCAAGAAAAATCCTAAACCTACTATATGACCGTCAATTTAGTTTTAACTTTTCAATTTGGCCAATATAATCTTAAACATTTTCACGATTTTTCAATGTAGTCCTTAATCGCTAACGTGTACCCTGGGCATCTTACGTGGCACGGTTGATGATTTGATGTGTCTGATAGCATTTAAAACAACGTTGTTTTGAGAAATCTTCTAATTTTTTTTTCTTTGTTTCCTTCATCTTCCCCGATTCCGATTGGCGGGGTCACTCATTGATCATTGCTGGGGTCTCGGTGACCCTGCCGGCCGAAAATCTAGGAAGATAAAGGGAAAAAAGAAAATAAAAGAATAAAAAATAAAAAAAATTACGTGAAAACGCCGGCCATTTCAACGGAAGATGACCAGCTCTGATGGACTGTGTAGACTATATTCGAAAACTGTCAAAAGAAATGGTTCACTATTAATTTTTCTCTTTTAAATAAAATTTATTACCTTCATACGAAGCAAAGAGCCTTGAAGCTCAAACTTTCACGCGGTACTTTCTTCAATTCGGGAAGCAACTGAAGCCAGACGCATTGGATTGAAATCGGAATCTCCACAAATCCCTCACCACCGCCGCCGTATCCCTCCACCTCATGTGCAGCTATGGCGGCCGCGTCATCCCCTGGCCCCACTCCAAGTCCCTCTTCGACCACGGCGGCGAGACACACAACGTCACTATTGATCGCTCCTCCGCCACCTTCGCCGCCACCCTCCACAATCAAAATTGGCCGAATGAACTGAATTTGTACAAATATAAAAGGTTTAGAACTGAATTAGCAAAAATGCAATAAGTTTCGGACTTTTTGGATAATTTTCTTAATTAACAAGAATAACGATATTCATCCCACCGCTACATCAAGCATCAATGGTATGCAAATGCGGTATGTTAACATTCATCCAAGCAACCTATGAGCCATCACTCACTAGGTGATACCCGTAATTGTAACTTATCAATCAAGTGACGTGATTAGAGGAAATTTCCTTGGATCCCGATTAGGGATAAAAAAAAAAAACCATGACTACACCCTTTTTAATTTGGCATTTCCTATTGCTATCCCAAAATCACTAAAAGAGTTTTTCAAAGTGGCTTTTTCCGTGGATGCATTGTGATCTTTTTTTATTTAGAATTTGAAACAAATCAAAAGTTATAATGTTTGAACGTCCACATACAAATTAATGTTAATTTTTATCATAATCTCTTAAATTCCGAATAGTATTTTAGATTGAGCCATAACACACACAGATATATATATATATATATATATATATATATATATATTAACAAGTGTCCACGCACTAGTTAGAAAGCCTGGCCAAACACCTGTCAAAATCGAAAACGTGCATCTTGGGAGGAAGCTACCCGCACCGGACCGGAAAATGTGCAGCCATGGATTTTTCTTAACCTTTTGTAGGTGCAGACATCGTGAATATTGGGGAGAGCTGTGCTAACAAGTCAGTCATCTCGGCGAAGAAACAAGCATTGACCTCGTCATGCACGCAACACATATATGGTAGGTGAACTCACCATCCCCGCTTCACAGGGACGGTATCAGGATGTTCTAGAGATGTTCGAAAACCCTGAGACATCCTCTTGTTAGTCAAACAAGTTTCTCCATCGTTTTGCGGTCAGGTCAAGCGAAATCCATGACTAACTCACGTCCTTCTTGTGCCCTGCTGCGTCCTGACTGCTCTCATGTATGTAGAGAGAGAGAGAGAGAGAGAGAGAGAGAGAGAGAGAGAGAGAGAGAGTTTCTCGAATTACCGGGGCGATGTTTTTGTGGGGTAATTGCTACGAGAAGCAGATGCAGTAGGTTTGAATAACCTTACAGTTAGTTCATCAACAATTTCTATGAGACGTTCATTTCCGGGTTTCTTGTCAGAATCTTGTGCACCGGATCATATAAACCCGCCCCCCCCCCCTCCCCGAACTTTCTGAATCAAGTACGGAACAGACAGAGCTTCGTTAAAATACCTGAATTCTTGAAAAATCTGTTTCGAATATGAGGTTTGTTTTGGTACTAATGACAGTGATAGTGACCATCCTTGGGGTGTCACTTAAGGGATGCGATTCCAAGGTTGTGCAGTTCATTTTCGGGGACTCTCTTTCAGACAATGGCAACAACAACCGGCTGTCGAGAAGCCTTGCCAAGGCCAACTTGCCGTGGTACGGCATCGATTTCGGCAATGGACTCCCTAATGGAAGGTTCAGCAATGGCCGCACTGTTGCAGATATTATTGGTAAGAGGAGAAAAAACTGGTCCTTTTTAACTTCCTTAAACTAAATTTAATCAGGCTCTCTTGGCTGTGCTTGGTTCAATTCATGAGCTCTTGATGTAAATTTGTGATCTTGCCGCAGGCGACGAAATGGGTCTTCCGAGGCCGCCTCCGTTTCTCGATCCGTCTCTAACAGAGGACATGATTTTGGAAAATGGAGTGAACTATGCCTCAGGAGGTGGAGGGATCTTGAATGAAACAGGGACGTACTTTGTAAGTACCCGACTGCTAATAAGACATATTTCCAAGATATTTTCTCGAAAACTTTGGACTATAATCACATAACTTCTTGCAGATTCAAAGGTTTTCTCTGGACAAGCAAATCGAGCTCTTCCAAGGAACACAGCAACTGATCAGGAAAAAGATTGGCCTGAATGCAGCTCAGAAGTTCTTCCAAGAATCCCGGTATGTTGTCGCCTTAGGAAGCAATGACTTCATCAACAATTACCTGATGCCAGTTTACAGTGATTCGTGGAAATACAACGACGAGTCTTTCGTTGATTATTTGACCAAGACTCTCCAGGGACAACTTCAGGTGATAATCTTCATACTGAAATCCAGTTAACGAGATACATGAGTGCCCTGCATTTCACAGTTGATGAGATTTTTGACTTGGAAGTGTGCACATTTCATAGTTATTGCACAGCTTAGGGGCAAGGCAGCTAATGGTGTTCGGGTTGGGGCCGATGGGTTGCATGCCGCTCCAAAGGGTGTTAAGTTCATCGGGGGGCTGTCAAGATAGGGCAAACAAATTGGCACTCAGCTTCAATCGAGCCACAAGGAAGATGCTGGAGAAATTGTCAGGCAAACTTGCCAATGCCAGCTATAGATTCGGCGATGCTTATGATGCTGTCAATGAAGTAATAAGCAACCCATATAAATATGGTCAGTTTTGCTCTCCCATTTATCTACAAAATTTGGCCAGTCTATTCTCATTTTACCCGTCTGCAAAATATTGAGTGTTGCTCTTTCTAATCTGTGTAGGATTCAACAACTCGGACTCGCCTTGCTGTTCTTTCGGAAGCATCAGGCCTGCTCTCACGTGTGTTCCTGCTTCAACACTGTGTCAAGACAGGAGCAAGTATGTCTTCTGGGATGAGTACCACCCCACCGATAGCGCTAACCAAATTATTGCTAAAGAACTTATCAAAAAGTTTGGATTTAAGCCCGTGAACGGCAGCGATGCTCCTTCCAGTGCACCAGCCATTGCACCGGCCATTGGACCGGTCATTGCACCATCGCCTCAAGGTTAAGTCCTTGTTCCGGTTGCAGAGAGGCCTCCACTTACACTCGTTCCATTCTTCAGTAAGTGGAGATACCGGTCGAGATCATGTTGAAAAACAGTACACTTTTGGTACAAGTGTGTTTGTTTCTTTCAAAGTGTCGCTTGAGAACCTGTTATAAAGTGCTTGCAAATCACTCTCTTCTTCATGGGATTTTCTTTCCCGGTTTTCAATCTGCCTCACTACTGCTCCATTCTGCTGCAATAGGCTTTATCTCTTAGCAGACAGATTATACACCGAATTCTACCATTGCTTCCATTTCCAACATGGCAGAAGTTTTATATATTGCATTTTCAGTTTCTAGTTAGTTAATTGATAAGTTCCACCGTGGCACGTGATAAGGAGGTTCATACTAATAGGCATAATTGCTAATTGAGAGCAATGTGTGCTTAGCTATTATGCTACTCTGATTAGCATTTCATTAGCTTGTTGATTGATAGTCAATTCTGTAGTGGCCCGTTATGAGGAGCATTCCTGACCTTACTCGTTTCACTTGCTGCTGAAAGCAATCTGTGCTACTGACCATCTAGAGACAAGCTGAAAGAAGAAAAAACAGGATGGAATTATGTAAACACTGTCGTTGAGTGGCCATAAAAGTTATTAGAAAAAAAAAATAGAAACATTGTCATTGAGTGGTTTTATGCACCTTAGAATCCACTGTCTGCCTCCCCTGATAACCAAATTCCACCCCAGATAGCTCAGAAATTTTCAAAAGCTTTCTGGTTTGTTTACCTAACATTTTTACTTTAGGCTTCAAAGACAAAACCGATCATTTCGTGACCTTTGCAAAGCGCTTTCCTGGTTTTGACGAGACACAGCTGTGTCTTGTGCAAGAAGGGTCGTTAGATACATGGACGGGTCAATGTATGCAGAGAAAAGCAAAACATTCCAGGTTGCACGAGTCATCTACCCACATAGAAACCTGCATTTCCCTTTTGCTGGTTTAACGCTGTGAGTGAACACCAATCCATCCATTCAATTTATTCCCTATGTTTTCTATAGAGAAGGTAGTTAGGCCAAACCTATCAATATGATCAATTATGGTTTCTCCAATTCAGGAGTACCTTGTGGAGAAAAACACACGACTGAGAAAATAGCTACAAAGAACATCTTTATACAAGCAAACCCATTGACACTAACGAACCTGTCATTAGTCCTGCGATATCAAGACTGGAAAATTTCTCGACATACCTTCTCCTACTTCTACACAATATCTCAACAACAGAAATCCAACGCTACCCCTTAGAGCTAAAATAAATTTCTACAGCAACATAGAAAGAGAGAGAGAGAGAGAGATTAAGGAACATGGTTATGTTTGCCCTGAGATATACGACAATGTGTCTATATATCCGAGAACTACATCCAAACCTACAAGCTAAGACATCTTGACTCAACAGTCGATGCATCCTCTCCCAAGTTGGGGCTTTGGCGTGTGGCGATTATTGGCCCCCGATCCCGGATAATCGGTGACCTCGATCTCCATCCTTCCACGGATACTTTCTAGACCCAGAACTCCTTCCCGTACTGGCCTCTGAGAATTGTTAAAGGGACCAAGAAATTTGCATCAGTTAATGTTAAAGACAAGTCCTGGAACAATGAAAGATTTCAGGGTCATCAAGTTAAAATTTCTCGTACCGAGATGGAATCGCTTGCAACCTGATGAACTCGAGCCTCTTGCACTAGGCTTCCGGTTCCTACGCACGCAAAGTGCAAACTTTGCATGAGAAAAGAAAGGAAAGAGGATGATAGAGAGGAAAAAACAGAGAAAAAGGGATCAAGCTAGTAAGGCCTGCAATATTACTTGTAACCGGTACAGCGTAAGTCGAACAGATGATCCGAGAAAGCCCCAGCAGAACGACGAGCAGTCGAAGAAGAGTGCCTGCCCTGAAACTCTTCATCTCCAAGAATCTGTGAATGCCGCCTCACTCATCCGAACTCAAAACAAGCACTAAATTAATAGTTTGACATGGCAGAATTCTGTAGATGGCCGTGATCTTCGCGGTAATGATCATGACCCTCAAGTCAAAAAGGCCGTAGGAGAGCGTTCGTGGAGGGCCCACCCCGAAATATGTCTTGTGCAGATCTTTTCACACCCTATATCTTCTCACGTGAAAAGCCACTAACGATGTTGGTGGGGGAGATCATGGAATTCCATTTCCACAAATCAAGTTGGCAAGGAAAAGTTGGAGCACACTGATGAAAGTGGAAGATGACAGAAGATGGTAAGTGTCATAATGTGGAATTTGGAGCTCCAGCACCACCCACTTGAGCCATTGTTTAGAGGGGAAATCAAGCACTGAACCATTAAGGTAATACATTTTATAGAGTTTCTTAAGTGTTAAATTAGTTACCATTAATGCAAGAAACTTGCCGGAAGCAGCGAAGAGACTTACAAAAACGGCGGGCACAAAACATGGGGACTAAACGGAGAAGGTGGATGATATTGGAAGATGCATAAAAATATTACAGAAATTTAGGGCAGAAATCTAGGAAAAGACAGGACGATTTCTGGGAAATTTCCCAAAAATCTGTTCTGTTCCCAAAAAAATGAATTTTCCTTAGCGTTGATAGATTTCTTAAAAATTTCCATATAAAGGCTTGAAGTTCACTCGTTTTCTCAAATAAGCGTCCTAAGTGGATTGGGCAGGTAGAGCAACATATATCCGATCGGTTGTTCAGAGCACACCAATTTATCCTATGCAATCTAGTCGTTTGCCTCGGAGCACTGGTGACAAACTTGATGCCTCTATAAGAAAATTCTGGTGGGGCGTGCCAATCGAGAAAAACAAACATTTTACACCTAAATGTTGGGATTCTCGGTGTAGAAACAAGAAAAGTGGAGGAATGGGTTTTCGACAGAATAGGGACTTCAACAATGCTTTGCTTTTGAAGCTCGGTTGGGGAATAATCCAAGATAAAGGCAAGTTATGGGTTCAAGTCTTTGAAGGGAAATATCTGCAGACCTCAAATTTCTAGAATCACAAGGTCAAGGCATCAACCTCTCCTTTGTGGAAGGCAATCATAGATACCAGAGAAATACTTAAACTGGGAACTCCATATCAAATAATGTCTTAACTCATTTGCTTTCTTTTATTGATCCATACCCTGTTTTGAAGCATAGAAAGATAGAAAGCTTCTTTATCCCAAGGACAAAAACTTGGGATGTATTAAGTCTAAATCAGATATTTTGCCCAACCTCAGTCCAAGCCATCCTTCAGATCCATGTGGCAAACTCCATTGGGGTAGACAAACTGATTTGGCATCCAGCTATTGATGGAATATTTTCTATTAAATCTGCTTACAAACTCATAAAGTCGCGAAATGAAAATGGTAACAAACGCGGGATTTGGAACAAAATTTGGAAAGCTAGAGCTCATGAGCTACACAAAATGATGTTGTGGAGGATAGCAACTAACGCTTTACCTTGTCGAGCTAACTTGTTTCAATTGATCCATATCCCAGACCCCTCTTGTCCATTGTGTGGAGCTTCGGAGGAAAATTCAGTACATTTGTTCACAAGATGTCTTCTAGCCCAAATTTTGTGGAGATAGAGCCCATGGGGTATTATCCCGTTTGCTTGGAACTTCAGGTCTCCGGAAGAGATGGTGAATCACTTTCTTGATCCAGGAAAAATAGCACAGAGAACGGGAGTGGATTGCAAGCTCTTCACCTTTTATGCAGCAATTCTTTGCACTAGAATGTGGCGTTGCAGGAATGCAAAGCTACATGATCAGACTATTCTACTTCCTTCGCAGGCGATTCAGATTGTTATACAAGATTTCTTGGAATATTCAAATTTGTTCAGGGGGGAGAACAAAGTTAAGTTAAGCAAGGAACCAAATTTTATTGGGGTAAGGTCAAACTCTTGGATTCCTCCATCAAACCAAGAGTTGAAATTTAATGTAGATAGTGCGTGGAAAGATAACAGAGGTGCCATAGGTATTATTGCACGATTGTATAGAGGCTCAGTTGTCCAAGCGTGGATAAGACGAGGAAGATGGAACTCGCCATTGAAAGTGGAAACTGTAACTTTTCTTCTCACATGCAAATCTACTCAGTCTCTCGGCATTCACAAAGCAATTTTTGAAGTGATTATAAGGTGTTAATTGATGCTATTCAACAAAAGAGCATTTGTCCTTGATGTATTCATCCTTTTGTCTCGGACTCTTGCTTACTACTTAGCAACAACCTAGAATGGAATTTGAAGTGGATCAGCAGATCTAGTAAATGTTGTTGCTCATGAGCTTGCAAAAGGGGCTTTTTGTCAGTTAAGAACTACATCATCTTTCTTTTTTAATGATCTCCCATCTAAAGTAAAAAACTTAGTGTTAGCGGAGTCTTCTTTAATTTATCATGTTGATGTAGGCTCTAGTTTTTCTGTATAATATTTGAACTTCTCTGATGCAATGGACGGTTTGTTTTAGCAAAAAAAAAAAGAAAATATCCGAAATGGACCTTGTCTAAAATAAAGTGCTATTGTTTTCTCAAATAAGAGTATGAAGTTGCTATATTAGTCTCAAAGAAAAGTCTGACCTTGCTAGTCAAATGGCATTTTCGTCATACATTTTTTGATTTTTTTCCTTTATTTATTCCTTTTTTCCTTTTTCCTATTTTTTCCTTTTCCTTTTCTTTTTTCTTTTAATTCTTTCCTCCGCCGACCATCGCCAGTGTCGGGCAAGGGCGGGTCTCGCCCGCCTAGGCAAGTGTGAGAGTAGCCCTTGCCGGATCTAGCGAGGAACGCCCGAGCTTAGGTTGGGAAGGCCGAGGGTCACTCTCGCCAGCCCAAGCGAGGGCAGCTCTCGCCCACCCAAGGGAGGGCAGCTCTCGCCCAACGGTCGGCTAAAAGTTCTTATTTGAGATGATTTGGCCACTTCAGGCCCTTATTTGAGATACGATCCATTTCATGCATTTATTTGAGAAAATGAGGGCACTTCAAGCCATTATTTGAAATATTTCCTAAATTCTGAAAATATTGTAAGGGCGCGAATATAACCATTCTCTTCCCAGGCACCATTCTGGCTAAATATAGAAAAATCTATTTTTATTTCTTGGACAAGTTTCTAAGCAAAAAACAGCATTTGATAACAACGCAAAATTTATGTTCTTGGAATAGAAATTCGTTTGATAAATTATTCTTAAATTTTCATTCCGGTCGCTCGGTGAGCGGAGGCAGCGATGGCCGGCCGGTGGGTGGTGGGCGACTAGCGTGGTGGGGGCGGCAGTGGTAGGCGGTGAGTGAGAGCTACAAATAGAGTTGTTATTTTTGGAGAAAAGTAAAAAAAAATCTACTTCTCATTTCCGATACAAATCTATTTTTGGGCTAGAAAATGAAAAAAGAAATTGCATTGTCAAACAAATTTATGTTCCAAACTTGTTCTTAGGAACAAAAAAGTAGAGAAATAGAATAGTTATTATTCGCGCCCTAAGTGTCAAAAAATTTGTTGGCAAAAAACATTATTGGTCACCTGATTTTTCGGTGGCTTATTCGTAACTTTTGTTGACATTTTTAAAGAGTTATTATATTTCTTATGACATTTTGCAAATTGTCAAGTTTTCTTGTCTTTTATCAACTTATATTTGTCTTTTTTGTCATCGCCTTAATTTACTAATTAGTTTATTAGTATACTGACTTGCAAAGTTTTTTCCTAATCAAATTACTACATAATTTTGCGTTGATAATTCTCACTTGAGTTACTTATCAATGTTTATTTTATGAATCTATCAATTTTTGTGATCTTTTATGCATATTTTTTTTTTATCTTTCTTACAAACATCTTAAGTTTACCGGTTCTTCTATGACTTTACAGACCTTTGTTTGTGTGATTACCTATTTTTCTTCTATTAAGTTATTGACTAATTTTATTTTACCAACTTTGATTTGAGTTACTTACCAATGCTTT
The DNA here is from genome assembly GCA_031216405.1 of Syzygium malaccense. Lineage (NCBI taxonomy): Eukaryota > Viridiplantae > Streptophyta > Magnoliopsida > Myrtales > Myrtaceae > Syzygium > Syzygium malaccense. The sequence goes on along the minus strand of CM062263.1, from coordinate 36,837,771 downwards.
TGAGAACAAGTCATTCTATTTTTGGGCTGGGCCGCGGAAGTCCTCTCATACTTGATTTAACTATTACCTAATGGGAAAATGACACTAATAAGTTTGTTTAATGTGGTCCGTGAATTATTCTTGAATGTTCAATCTCATTCTAAACTTTCAATTTGTTCAATCTAATCCCTTAAATATATATGAGAAAGATAATTAAGTCCTTTAGTACTATTCACAAGTTTCCGTAATTATACTATTGCTCGGATTTCAATTTTTTTTTCATTTTAACCCATTGCTAAATCAACAAAACATATACTATATTTTTTTCACCTTTTTACCGTTTTGGTCTCTATAAATATTACGATTGCTCAATTTAAGTATATTTTAGCTTATGATCTCTATGATAATAAAAGTAGAATCTCATTTTGAGTCGTATCGGATTGATATTCCTGCGATTTTAATTTCCTTAGATACATGTTTAACTAAATTTAATTAAGAAAACACGAAACTGCGAAAGCTAAAAAGTCTCATCTATAAAAAAAAACTAGAAAAGAGATTTAAATTATCATAAGGACAATTGTCTATATTTGACTTCATATTATTTTTTAGATATTCTTATGAAAACGTCTTTTTTTTTTGTAAATTTAACGATGATCAACCCGATGTTACTCTAAATGTGCAAAAAATCCTTTTTGGTTTTTTTTAATTACTATGGTGCTTTTAAGGATATTTTAGCTTATTGGGCGCAACGCTCGGCGACTATTAGTATTATTTTCCCAAAAAAGATAGCATATTTATTTGTTGATTTACGAAATGGATTGAAATGAAAAGAAATTCTAAACTTTTCGCAATATATAATTATATAAACTTGTGAATTGTATCGAATGACCGGCTTGACAAGTTTAGGGACTAGATTGACTATATTGGAATAGTTCGAGCATCACACTGAACGAATTAAAAGTCTAAGAATGATATCGTATGTTGGGCCAAGTGTGGAAATTATTAATGTCATTTTCCCTTTTATCTGATCACGAGAGAGCCCCATTCATGAGTATTTTAAGTCATTTAAAACTCGAAGAATCATTCGATTAGGATTCATTAAGATGTTTGCGAGGTGCGGGGTTCGAATCTCCACTGCAATGCCTTCCTCGTTCGAATCCGAGGATGGGACGAGCTGTAATTCCTAAGCATTCTAGTTTTATCCAACTGCATATCTGTACTGCTCACCGTCTTTTTCGTCACCGAAAGAGATAAAAGGAAAAGAAGATGAGGATTAGAGATAAGTGTGCACCAGAATTTCTAAAGCTTATTGCGAGAGTGCAATTGAGACTTAAATCTCTTGAAAAGTGCAATCGAGTCCTAAAACTTGTCAGATTGGTACGAACAAGCCCTTCCGTTAACAATATCAATTTGGCTGACGGAAAATGCCGACGTGGCATTTTCTAAATCATTTTCTCTCTCCTGCGTTTTAGGACGTCCGGCGCACTTATCCCTAATTCTTATTGGGGAAGAAAGCTAGTGGGCCTTCTCATTGGGCCTAGTTGATCGACTTTGTCTTTACGTAGGCTTCAATCACTTTTCTGAGCCCAAGCCTGCAACAAAGGGGGTGGCCCATAACATGACCCCAATTTCGTTTTCTGAGCTTCCTTCTACTACTCGCTCCAAGGGGCCAAGAGAGAGTTGCTCATTTTATCCGTTCTGGGAAATAATATAAATCGAGATCAAGTCAAATTAAAACAAAATTACTCTTTTTTTTCCAATGTCCAACCAGATTTCTTGATGTAGCTTAATTCGATCTTAATTTTAGTCGAAAAGTGTTTGGCTTGGGCCTAAATTACGGTCTTTCAATGTGCATGTTGTCATTCTCTTCTGAGCCACGAAATAAAATACGTCCGGACACCATAGTTCGAAAATCAGTAAGGAATATCAATTTTACCCGGAGGCGCGTGGACTCGAGAGGGTTATAATTTTAGGTATTTGGCTCCGGGTAGGATTACAAGCCAAACCTACCCGCACCCTAACAGTACCCGCGCCTTAAACCCGTGCCCAAAGAAAGAAGAGTAAGACCCGACCTCAAAATATCCTAAATTTCTGGGTTGGGACGAGTCGGATCGCCTGGTCCGGGGCCTTTTTTGACACGAGCGCTGCCAATCGAGCCTTATTCAATCGGCGCGCGTCCCGATGAGGAGGCCGGAAAAAATCCATACGGGCATCGGAGAAAGCGGCTTGAACCGACCACCCGGCCGTCCCGCGTTATAAAGAGCAAAAAAGCTTTAGGTACGAAAGAGATAATTCTGATATCTTAATCGACCAAAGCGTCCGCTTCATCACCAACGTTAATCTCGTAGGATTAAGACAAAAAGGAGGGCGCGGGTTTGACCTTTCTTTCCCCGGGGGTTGGCTTTTTCCTATCCTCCACGTGGGACGACGATATCTTTTTCCGTTGGAAAGGGGCGATCGCCCTTTTTTTGCGCTCTTCCGAGGGACACGTGTCGAGATCCCGACGGGGCGGGGGGAGGCGAGGGGACAGGTGGACGATGTTGTTGCTTCGGGCTCGTAGATGAGAGACACGTGTCGGGTGAGGGGGGGACAGGTGTTTTTGATCCGGCGGTTCGCTTGGGTACATTTTCTTGTTGTTTTTTTTTTCCGATCGCTCGGCTGAGCCGGGGGGCGGCTTTTTGTCCCCGTGGGCCCCTTGAAAAGTCTCTCGCTCGTCTTTTTTCGTTTTTTTTTTTTTGGAAATTCATTTATTCTGTTCTACGAACGAATCGTGCTTGCTTGGCACGTTTTTATCAACGCCAATTATCTTGTGTTTAAGGGAAAATGGGCACAAAAAGTCATCGATGGGGTCCCGAACTTTCGGTCTATTCAATTGTGCATCTGAAGTTTAGCCAACATTCAACGTGATCTTTAAACTTTTGATTTATTCAATATCGTCCGTGAATTTTTTATATTTATTCAATTCGATCCCTGAACTATATGGAAGTGCTTGATGTAGTCCCTCTTTCCATTAAACATTTTTATATAGTTTACGGACTACACTGAGCATGTACCAAAAGTTCAGGGACCGCACTGAATAGATTAAAAGTTCAGAGACCATATTGAATATCGGGTTAAAGTTGAGGGACTGCATCTGCATATGATAAATTAAAATTCAGATAGCACATTACATATCGGGTCAAAGTTTACGGATCGTTTGTGTCATTATCCCTAAAAAATACCAGTATCGACTTTTACCGACAACGAAAATATTGGAATTATTACTAGCATTTTTGAAAATTTATTGTAAATCATTGAAAGTAACGAATCATGAAGGTTTCCTTGTACTATATCACCTGTTAAAACTACCAAACGGTAGACATATTAACTATATCAAAATTGATTATTGAAAATAGTAGTTATACGGACGCAACTGACTCTTATGGAGTATCAAATTTCAATCGCGTATGGTCTTTTCTACATCACTTCATATGTCATTTCGGAGTTGGATCTTAGTATATTTACAATCACACATTAAAATCTCTCCACTACGGGACCAAGAGTTGCCCTACAAAATTGCGACGACCCAAAATGCAATGCACTTTTTAGGGGCATAAACACTTAATTGCGAGGATAGTATGATAATTTTAAATCCGTTTATGCAATTAGCATACAAGGCGAGAGTATATTAATCAGTTTGAATGTATCACTTAGTAGAGATCGATGTGTTATGGGACTACTCATGATAAAACGCCCCTCCAATCTTTAGTCCATGCGGCAAGTTTTCATCGATGCAACTCATTTAATTACTCATAAATAACAGCGACGTGTTACTCATCAAAAAGTTACGCAGCAAGCACATATCAAAGGGTATCGAGTTTCTTTTTCATCGATGTCGTCTCGTATGGAAACTTGGGTCATGATGATGCGCCCTCGAGAGCTCGGAAACTGACCGCAGATACCGACACGGATAGAAACACGATCGAACATGTCGAAATCGAGTGATTTCGACACCGCTCTTACCGACTAGTACACACTACGTCCCCTGACCGCCACATGATCCCAAGGTGCATCCATGGATTGGTACATTCGCCAGGCCGTCTCTTTCTTCCCTTCATTTTGCTTGTTTGAGTCTCCGGTATCCATCCATACAGTCATATGGAACCAGAAGAAAATGACAAAACTGGAGCAGCACACACTTGCTGTGCACCCTGAGGAGAGTCAAAAAAGTAGGGAACACAGGGGCAGAGAGAGAGGAGAGAGAGGAGAGAGAGAAAAAATCTTAAATGCCACAGAAACATGTGGCTGCAAATCGAGCCTCCGGCTGACGTGGCGACGACCCACCACTGCTGGAGTTTTAAAGAGCAGGAGAAGGGGAGAGGGGGATCAAAAGCTCAGACGACAGAGTCGCTTATCCATGCCCACCAAGCAAAGCGAGCATCTCTGCACACAACAATAAGATTTCCTTATAGCTTGACTTTGGCGCGCGGTTTCTCTCTCAAGAAATGCAAGGAACCCGCGACCCGGCCATCACGCTCTTCGGCATGAAGATCCCCGTCTCCTCCTCCGCCGCCGCCGCCGGCGACGGCGACGGCGCGGTTCTTGCGGCGGGGAGACCGGAGGAGAGGGAGGATGGAGGATGGGGAGGTGGAGAAGAGGAGGAGGAAGAGTACGATGAAGATGAGGGGGGCGGAGGAGGAGAAGATGCAGAGCAGGTATGCTTGGTGAACTTAAAAAAAAGCTTTTTGATGATTACCCGTGTCCTCTGACAGCATAGAGATTGATGGGTCGATTTTGCTTTTTCGCGTTTTTCTCTTGGTTGCTTGCTTTGGATGCTGCTGCTCTGTCTCTGGGAGTTTCTCTGTTTCAGTGTCGTTGGTTCCGGAATACAGTCAAATGTTCGCCACTCTCTTAAATTTACTGAATGTTTTCCCCATACACCGTGAAGATCTGAGCTTTTTCCTTTGGAAATATGGATTAGGAGAATTGCAGATGTGGTTCAAAATAGTTTGACTAGCTGCTTTTTGCAAAGGCCTTTTGTATATGGGGGGGGGGTTTTGTGTGGGAATCAATTCTTCTGCAATCTGCTAAAGGTTTCTCTCCCAGCAGCTCAACTGATCTTGGTCATTGTCCCTTTGTTTTGGTCCTAAAAGCTATGGTTTCTTGTGCAATCGGGATATCTAAACGCGAAGTACAGGGTCATTGAAGCTTGTGACCTTGTGATTCTGGAACTTTCTAAAGGTCCAGGATGATAGCGTAATACCTCCAAAGCAAAGTTTCCATAAGAACCTAAAATCAAAAGAAAAGCTTTGAAAGTTCCAATTCTTTTTGCTGATTGCCCTTCCTTCTCCTAGTTGTGGTCGCGAATTGTCTGCATACTCGGTTTATATAATAATACTACTGATCGATCTTACTATTTACGATCCTTTCTTTTCATATTAGTCCTGATTATGTTTTCACTTGTGAAAGTTCCAGAACGCTTCAGCTGAAAAGGCCTCTGACAATATGCAAGAAGAGGGTGAACCACCTCCAAATTTGCAGGAACTGAATCCCCCCGGGACTTCTCCGGATGCTGTGAACCCTATGACGCCTTCTATTCACGAAGAGAGTGCGAAATCGCAAATCCCTGAGACTGGAACACCAGAAGAGAGTGGCAAGCCCAAAAATTCGCAAGAGAAAACCCTGAAGAAACCAGACAAGATCCTTCCTTGCCCGCGTTGTAACAGCATGGACACAAAATTCTGTTACTACAACAATTACAATGTCAATCAGCCCCGGCACTTCTGCAGAGCCTGCCAAAGGTACTGGACTGCGGGGGGCACTATGAGGAATGTTCCCGTGGGAGCAGGACGGCGGAAGAACAAGAACGCTGCCACACGTTATCGCCACATCACCATCTCCGAGGCTCTCCAAGCAGCCAGAGGCGATTCCCCAAATGGGGCTCAACTCCCCCATTTGAGAACCAATGGAACCGTTCTTACCTTTGGTTTGGACTCTTCTTTGTGCAATTCTCAGTGCCCCATTCCAAATATTGCCGAGAAGAAGAAAGTGTTAGATGGTTGCAAAAATGGGTTTCGGGACTTCGAAAATGGGGATGATAGCTCCACCTCTTCCTCGGTCACAATATCGAACTCCATGAATGAGAAAGGCCTAAATTTCCCACAAGAACAAGGGACGGGAAGTGTTAATGGATTTTCTACGCAGATACCTTGCCTTCCCGGTGTTCCCTGGCCTTATCCATGGAATCCCACAATTCCCTCACCCGCTTTTTTCCCTCCAGGATGTCCACCGATGTCATTTTACCCTGCAGCCTTTTGGGCTTGTGGTGTTATTCCTAATGCCTGGAACATTCCTTGTGCGTCACCACAGTCACCGTTTTGCAACGAAAAGGCCACAATTTCTGGTCCAAATTCACCGACACTGGGAAAGCATTCAAGAGAATCTGAGCCACTTAAGTCAGATACTTCATTGGAACAAGTGGAACCCCCAAGACAGAAGAATGGTTGCGTTTTGGTTCCGAAGACACTGCGTATAGATGATCCCAGCGAGGCCGCCAAAAGTTCAATATGGGCGGCCCTCGGTATTAAGGCCTTCGAACCAAAGTCCGGAGAAGGCAAAGTTAAAGATGCTGAAACCTCACCGCATTTGTACGCTAATCCCGCGGCATTGTCTCGTTCCCTCAATTTCCATGAGAATACTTGAAATAGCAGCTCATGACTGTAAGTTGAAGAACCTTGTGGTTTTTGAGGAGCACGATTCTGTCAAAGTCACTCGAGCAACAATGGCGGAGCTTCGGGCATCATATTATTAGCCCACCAAATGGGTTGCTCATTGCTTAAGACTTAGATGAGATAAAGAAGATTCCATCCACAGAGCTCTTACGTGGATTAGTTTTGTGATCTTTTTAACCTTAGAAACGTCTGCCGTTGCTGAACGAAGTTAGCCTGCTTTTCTTGTGTCTTGTACATTGTAGTGTCTGCAACTTGAAGCTCTGATTGTATAGGAGGAGATATGGAGATTTCCGCGACACCATAACGTCCTGAATCGTTATAAATAATTTCGGATGATTGCTTCCTTTTCCCTTTCTGTTGCCTCTTTCTCTGTAGGAAGATTGACACTTCAATAAATCTGTAATATTCTCATCTAAGCTTGTCATGCCCCAAGAGCTCCCGCCTTTTTATGTGGTGAAGCAAGGACCAGTGTTTATTCGAGAATGCTGTGGATACACAAAAAGTGATGCGGTAGTTTACAGAGAGAGGCTCAGAAAAAGATTAAGATTCTTCGATATGGATAGTACTACGTAAATAGAAGTCATCATCCATTGGCTACATAAAAAATGAAGCAAAATTAGTTGTGCTAAAAGAAGAGATAGACCAGATGGTGACATGTGCAGCTATCATCCAACTCCCCATTGATGGTGAACTCTTGCATGTGGCAAATGATCAATATCAACTCAAATAAGTTACTTTAGTTCTTGAGCGGGTGACGTTGGTGGTTAATAATGCTTAAGACTTTCACCTTATGAAGAAATCGGAGGTTCAATCCACACGGAGGGTATTCATCAATATGAAGTCGCCACAGCTGTGGATGAATCAAGCCTAATTCGTGTAATTCGTGTTCACAAGTTCGAGAATGGCCTCGCTTTTATTTGGCCAGAAAAGATGAATTCAGACAGATTCATAGGTGACCAACCTAGCAAGAAAGTAAAAAGTGAAAACTAGGAGAGGCCAAGGTTTCCTATTTAAGCTCCATGAGCGAAACAAGTTTCAGAGACAGGCATGAATAGCAACCACAAAGATATAGATTTCTTTGATATTTTTGCAGATTTCTGTTGTTCTCTCTTGTTGTTTCCATCTTGAGACAAACACGAACCACCCAGATGGTCCGTTCTCTAACATAACAGAGCTGTGACCTGTGAGTTTGGATGAGGCCAACTTGAAACGTGTCCACCTAAATTTCTTTATGAAGCACTTTTTATAGATTGCATTGATTTTATCTCCTGCATGTGTCCCTCCTTTGCTCAGATGCAAGAAAACACTCAGATATTTTGTTTTCTGCAAGACGATATGAGCCACAACTTGGATTTAGGCAAGGGCCCTGTTATGGGTCCCAAACTCAATAAAGTTGCTCCAAATCTTTCACTTCTTTCACTTTCAATTGCTTCTTTTCTGTTGTTCTTTTGCTTAGAGATGGCCTTCTCCATCCGACCTCTCTTTAAAGGGACAGTCAGCCTTTTATGTTCTCTGCCAAGCCTAATTTCAGCTAAATCAGCACCAGAACAAGTAGTCTGATGGTGTCTCGAGCAAGCAACTTAATAAAAGTGAAAGGGAAGAGGCTCTTGCCCTCCACATCTTTTAGCAGTTTAGCTTGCTTTGAGGGCCTCTTTTCCTCCCTCTCTTCTTTTCATTTGACTCTCTTTAGTGGAGGGATATCAAGACATTAATAAATTCTATCAGGGAAGATGGGCATCGGGAATTTCTTAATTCCGGCACTTTGACAAAAACGTCCTGTCATGGAGAACTTTTCGGAGGGAACATATATTCTAGGAGATGAGAACATGGTGTGCAAAAGTGGCACTCGGGTTGATTGGTTCTTTGGGTCAATCTTCCACTGTGCACTTATCACGTACTTCCTATTGCTCTTTGACCCTTCGGAACTTGCTAAGAAGTTTGTTTTTCACATCTTTTAATCCTACTGAAACACGACTCTAAATCATTTCCACACAAACACGAGTAACTCTGAATCAGTACCATTTCATACACTTTGACCCATCCTTGTGCAAATCCAAAAGTTCATTCCATCGTGCTGGTTTAATCTATTTTAATAATGATACGTGATGGTGCAGACCTGACGCCTGTTTCTATCCCTTAATTTTGACTCTGATATTTTTATTAGGGTCCAATTGACACATTAGGCCACAAGGTAATTGGCCCAAAAAGAGAGAATTATAAAGTCAGAGATAAAAGTGTGTAATAAAGATCAAAAGCTGACTTTGGGTGTCATGCTTTGGTCAAGCACCACACAAAAGTTAGGTAAAGACGCGTGGCTCGCAGCGAGGCATTTGAGTTGTAGCCTTTAATGGTGCTGCCTGCTTCTCCTTTTTGGAAACACTAGGAAAATTAGTGCTTCTCAAACCCAAGAAAGAAAAAACGAGTTTGCGGATTTGAAAAGCAATCTAAAGAAAAATTGTGGGCGAGAAAGGTCCTCGCTTTTCCATCTGAAAAGAAAAGGAAAAAGTGGGAAAGAGAGCGTGGATTTGTCATTTGCTTTTGAAAAAATGACACAAATAATTTTTAAATTTTGACGTAATATATAATTTGATCTCTGAATTTTTAATTTATTCAATATAATACCTAAAATTTAACCCAATATTTAATGTGGTCCATGAACTTTCAATTTATTTAATGTGATCCCCGAACTTTTGGTACATATTTAATATAGTCCCTAAACTTTATAAAAATGTTCAATATAATCCTTTCATTAATTTAAGTTCAGGGACTATATTGTACATTTTTATATAGTTCATGGACTATATTGAACATGTATCAAAAGTTCATAAATCACATTGAACAAATTAAAAATTCATGGATCAAATTACATATTGAGCCAAAATTCAGGAAGTGTTTGTGCCATTATCCCTTTCCTTTTCACATCCTCCATGAGTCTGAAAGGTCCATCGCCATGAGGTTTGATCAAATGAAGAAAGATACGCCAATTGTTCAGAGCGTTAGGACGAATGGCTTCACAAGTCCAGTGGGACAAACATAAACCCTGTACAGAAGTCACCTAGACCACATCAGGCTCACAAGTCACACCAGATGCAGAATTTGTTAGATATTATCGCGTGCGTGCTGCCGAATCCATCTGCCCCATTATATGGGAAAAGCATCTTAAAGGATAGAACGCGTAACGTTTTTATCAAATGGGAAATTCTTTCTGTTCAAACCGAAACTTCGTGAGCTGTGAACACCCAACGCTCGTAGTATGGTGCGAGTTGGGCATAATAACAATAGCAATTGCATCTGATTGCATTTCGAAGAGAATTGCAGTTTTCAAATACAGTATATACACTCCGAGGAACTTCTACAAATAAAGGATTTGGATTCCATAATCTGGAAACTCTGGCATGCCGAACATATTGGAAACCCAGTTGTGCAGTGTAGAAAGGCTTGGCCAATGGTAAGGATCAGTCACTGTACTCTGCATCCACCAGAATCTTGGTCCCGGCGAACATTGCCATAAGCGGACAATTCAAGAAGATCCAGGTCACGGTCTGCAATCAGGACAATGAGCTTTAGTTACCAATCTTGATAGAGTGTCTATGCATGCGAGGGGATGCTTGCACAAGCAACAGAGGAAAGTGGATGAATTGAAATCGATCACTTCGGTCCAATTTATAAGCTCTAACACGACAAAGCATACCTGAAACTCGGCAATAAGAACTTCTCCTGATGAGATCAGCTCTAGAAATCTCTGTCTGATTTCCCTTTGAACGATTTACTGTTGCCTACAATATCAAAACAATATTCAGTTTACTTCAAAGAAATGAAGCCTCTTCTCCACCAAAAAACGCATGTGAACAGCAAGAATTCAAAAGAATGCCCATAAAGGCACTAAAGCAGAAGCCTTTTCCTTTTCGATTTCTAAAAGTGGCCAAAATTTTAAACCTGGTAATGCATTAACTACATATTGCTGCACATTGAAAAATGAACTACAAGCAAATGGATTTGCAATAACAACAATAGCTACATGTGGCACCACCTGATAAGATCTTAAGAACATCGAATAGCCAGCCTATGCGTACACAAATGATCGAACATTAGCTGAATAGGTTAAAGCATCAAGAAAGAGGATAGATGCACAAACCATGCATGTGAGGTATCTCGAAGTCATCAACATATGTATTTGCATAAACAGAGAACACTGGACAACCGATTACGAAAAAGTGTAAAGGTATACAACTTTGACCTACTGTTCTATGAAACAACAATGAAGATGGCTTAAATTTCTGAAATTAGCATCTCGCCTTTCATATGTCGGAGTTAAAGTTCAGGTTGCTCCTTTCTTTCAGTCCTTCTCATCATAACCTTGAGATATGATTATTATGCTTGCTCTCGTCTTGCTAATCAATCTTATTCAAACAACTGAACTTTGTTTTCCGATGGGATGGGAGGCTATCAATCAATAAGGATTAGGGAGTGTATTGAAAATGGTTAAAATACTGTTTCATGTTGAAAGCACAGACAGGAAGCTCTCGGTATGGCAAAGACCAGTGGCACAAGAAATGCTGCTAGATCAGGCATTTTACGAGGTCATGGCAATAGTTTAGTAATGATGTTGGAAGAGGAGACTATTGTTGGTTGGCTAATTTTGTAATAGGAGAATTGCCAAGTAATTACAACAGCTGAAAAACCTTGAAATGTTCAACGCACTCACTAATATACCATTTCCATGCTGATCAGAGTAGTTATTACACCACCAAGCAGTAAAAACATCAAACTTAAGACAGGTATCAGATGTACATGCAACATATAGTGCCTGATAGTTATGATCTCTCACACCTCCAGGTTAAAAGCCAGTGGCTGGATGACAGATGGATCAAACATCTTGCATCACCTTCCATGAGGGTAATCACAATTGGACACTCATTACGGGAGGATTCCTGGAATTCTAGTAAACTGCTCGTCTTCCTCTTATTTTCCTCCCTTTTTTGATAAGTAGAATTACAAGTAAATTTCCACACAATTATAGCAAAAATCAAGAGATATCATACAAACTTTCGATAATTTATAATTAGCTAAGTATTTGCGGCCAACTTACAAGGAAGCAATGAGAACATACTAACTACAAAATCTTCAAACCTTTTACACTCGAGTAGAATGAAAGGAAAAAAGAAAAAGAAAATCACAAGTGCCGCAGAACTGAACTGACATTAAAAGTGAAATAATGTGCTGAAGCATGAAACAAAAAGTCATGCACATTTGTATGTATTATCCGATCCATAGGTCTCCACTTTTTGTCCAAAAGTGCTTAGCCATAAAAAGATATAATAGAGACAGGATCGATGAAACTCCTACCTGTAAAACCTGGCAATTTTCCAACGTGCTCTTCCCACCCTGTAAATTGGAGGAAAGTCTTATTAATCCCAAGTCGAAGACAAAAATGATTTAAAAGGAACAGCATAAGTCTAGCCATAGAACTGACAAAGGATATTAAATATCAAGAAACCTAGGCAGCATTTGATGATCTGAACCACATGCATGAAAAAAGTAGAAACATAATTGCAAAGAGACTATGGAGACGGTAAAGGAGCACTTTACTGTACAAGGAGGAGGCTATTGCACTAAACATTTCAGTCACTTGTTCTTTTGGCCAAAAGTTCAAAGTCACTAGTTATCAGATGCAAAATCCTGGTGGCTACATGAACAAACTGGTAATCCATATACTGCACAAGTAACTTACAGAAAATAAGGACAGTTTCATTTCTTCAGATAATACAGGCCCATCAATGTGAACATTCTCAAAGTTGAGAGATAGAGAGGGGGTGGGAGGAGGGTGGGAACTCCTGGCAAACGAAGACATCAGCAAAAGGAAATATCACAAATTAAGAGAGGTGACAGAAAGGCCGTAGTAAAAACCATTGCCAAGATCTTTCCTTTACTAGGGGTTAAATTCCAAGACTTCTTATTGATCACAGAGCCATCCATATACATGATGGTATCTTCAAATTTCAATATGTTTAATGAAACTCACCCAACATTTGTTTAACAAAGAACCAATTCCTTGAACATTGCTCTTAAGTATGATACAGAAGTTTTACTCTCTTAACACGGTTTTAGGAATAAAATAATGAAGGGTGGAACCGCGTTCAATTTCACCGATCAAAAGTTTTATACAGACATTGGAAAAATTTGTGTCCCAATGCATCATTTTACGCTACGCTCAGCTTGTGGATCCACCTCAATTTGAATACCCTCCCACTCCCATAAAAGCCACCTTCAAATTGACAGAAAACTCATCCTCATCTCAATTCAAGCTAACTTAACCCTCAAACAATAATTAAAGACTAGATCCTGCCTCCAAGAAATACACACGAAACCAGCCCTTTTTACTTTTCCCAGCCACAAAATACAAAGCATACCGCAGCTACATAGAGCCTTCGCTCTGGTCCAGACACATACTAAAGACCACGTGACAGTCAAAAACTGGTGCCTCGAAATTATTCTCAGTATCGAGAACAAAAATTGGGTAGAGTTTCTTATTATTGAAAATTACGTCATTTTTCAGTGAGGATAAGTTTTAAAAGAGAATATGAAGTTAGTTCTAGTTTAGTCTCCAATCTACACATTCAACATAGCTTCTGCTCCAAATACAATCGAAAAAATAAATAAATGCGGGAGCACTTCATGAAATTTGCTTCTATGAGTTTAGCGAGCAATCAAAAAGTAGCAATGGCATATCCAATCGTGGGAGGAAAAAAAGGCGGCCAACACAAGCATCTTCCGACATTTTCCACTGAAAATGAAGTCCGAAGGATGAACGACAACCAAAGTGGCCCTGAGGTTGCAGTTGCTTCGTTGGGCAGATTTATCTTCCAGAACAGTACGCTACGCAAGTAAAGGAGTGTTCTTGATACGTCTCTCTGTTTCACCTACAATCAAGAACCTCCGCTACCTAAACAAGGCATCAAATTCACCCAAAAATTTCACTCCAAGGACGACGTAAAACTACCCCGAGACGTCCAATCATCGTCAAACCATCGCGCCACAACCCAAAATCTCCAAACATGGTCCCAGACAAGAAAAAAGACGGGAACTTTTATCGAATCGACTCCACGTACCTTAGAGTAAGGCACGATGTGGTCGTAATCGTGGCAGAGACACCCAGGGCAGCCGACGAGCTTGCGGAACACGATGTTCCCGACGGCGTCGCGGCGCCACCTGTCGGGATCGCGGCCCTTGACCTTCTCGGCCTTGTCCCAGCACTGCTGCTTCACGACGTAAGGGAAGCTCCTGGGGTTCGGATTGGGGCTCGGTGGGGCCGTCGCGGCTTCGTCGAGCGAGATTTGGAGGCTCTGCAAGAGGAGGGAGGAGGTGTCCTGGAGAGTCTCGAGCTCTTGGTCGATGAGGGAGGTGGACGGGGTGAAAGGGCGGTGAGACGAAGGCAATGCGGCGGCGGCGATGGGGGCGGCGCTTGGCGGGGACGGCGGGGACTGGGCGGCGGCGCGAGGCCTTCGCTTCGAGTGCTTCTTGTTCGGGAACATCTCCGTTTTGCTTTTTTTCGGATGAAACGAGGCAAGGCGCGAGAGTGGCCGAAGGAAGGTCCCCTGTTTCCTCTCTTCTCTTTTGGGGCCGTGCTTCACGTGATCCAAATTGAAGGGAAACCACACGAGTCTTGGAAGGATAATTTGGACAACATATTCCGACATCTCGTCTATAGTTTGGTAAAGTTTGATCCAGATTACTTCCCGATAATAATTTTTTCTTGTCGGAGAAAATGCATGGATATCGAAAATCCCCTCGCCTGATTGGCTTAAAGTTTGGAATTTTTTTTTTATTAATTTGGAGCTAATGTCGTGACCCGAAAAGAAGACCCGAAGGTAGGAAAACGATTTGGCTCCTACATGAAGGTGCCTTTGCAACTTTCGAGGAACCTTGTCTCAAGAGGCTGTACCCATGGGGATCACATAGAGTAATGGATCTCAAGCATGAAGAGAAAAACACTTGCGAGCTCGCTCTTGTCCGGGCAGAGAGATAAAGTTGGAGTTTTTTTGAACGTCACAGACACTTTCGAGGAGAATCACAAAGAAATGGACGTGGCTTTGATGCGTCATGACCGGGATTGATCCCTGAAGGATCGCAGAAGGGCCCCGTTCTTAGTGAAAAGTGACCTGGAGCTAGGACAGGCGATGAACTTCCTGGAAAAGCAAAACAGACCCGACTTTATTCCCTTTGCTCGGCATACACACCAAGTCCACCCTCAAGTCTTGGTCCGACCCTCTTGTGAAGGCAAAGGGTTAAAGAAATCCCATTAAAGTATTCTGTCAATTCCACTTTCGCAGGGAATTGGCCGGCACTCGAAGCCGAAATCTGCGGCAAGGACAATTGGGTGGTTTCCATTCACACAGACACAAAAAGTTCACAACGTTCTGAGTTTCAATTGGGAAGAAACTACGGGGAGAATTGATTGAAACACACCAGAAGACCAGCACAACGTGGTCTGCAATTCGAGCCCGTAAAATACCAGGAAACTCTTGGAGGGCATCACCAAGAACGAGAATAAAGAGAGCGCAATGAATTCTAGGACAGGGGGAAATGTAAAAAAAATCTCTCAGCTTTGTTGGAATCTGTGTAAAGGAGGAAGCACATTTTCTTCACAATTTCCTCAACTCTCTCTTTTAGCTCACTACATATACCGGTAGCAATTGGTGTTCAAACCGCGGCATCCCCAATTTGAAGTCTATCTTTATTCTCGTTTCTTCTGTCTCTACAGGTTTTGCTCTTATCCTAATTGCCGAGTCTCTACAGGTTGTGCTCTTATCCTAATTGCCAGGTTACAATGGTGCAAGCACTGGAAATAAAATATAATACTGTATTCTCCCATATTGCCATGATCATAGAACTAGTGACACTAGACTTAGTGATATTACTTCATAAGTTGTACTTGGACTTCAGACGCTTAGTCAAAATCATGTGTGATATATATTCAATAGTGAGTAGGTGTTTCAGACACGGTAGGAACCGAAATGCAGAGGTTCCAACTCATCAAGCTCCGAGCGCTCCAATCTATGCGATTTGTGATACAGTGGACAACATGGAGCTGTCAAGGCCAGAAATGGAAACCGTGATGGCGAAGCTGGGGATCTTTGGGAACCCGCGTGGTGACGACCACAACGAGGTTCAAGAGAGAATAGGGGTCAGGGAAATTGCAGCTCTTTTTGAGGAGGAAGGGCCAAGGCTGGAGGAAGTGAAGGAGGCATTCTATGTGTTCGATGGGAACTGTGATGGGTACATTGATGCCCGAGAGCTGGCCGATGTCCTCCATAAGTTGGGCCTTGTACAGCTCTGCGAGGTCCATTGCAGGAGCTTGATTCAGGCCTTTGATGACAATGGGGATGGATTGATTGATTTCAGAGAGTTCACAAAACTAGTACTGAAGAGATTCTCTTAATGATCAAACGGGAGGAACTGGCCTAAATACCAGAAGGGAGCTCTACTTGTGGAGAAGCAGCTCTTCGGTCACTGGACGGTTCATGACCAACCCTTTTAAATACATTTTGAAATAATTTTCTATGTCAATATCTATGTTACTTTGTAGTACCACAACTGGCCTCACTAAACCAGTGGGGTTGTCTGGTGTCGAGATGAAGCAAATCTACTCATGAGGTTGAGGGTTTTCACTTCCATTCCATGTCTGCGTAACTCCACTTATAGTCTGTCCTTCAAACCAAGAAAAAAAAAACTTCCATATATTTTTCTAAAGCTGTGTTTTCATCGTCTGGATTTTTAACTAGGATAGGATTGGATAGAATATGATATGAAATTCAAGAATTTTGTTATATCCTATTTACTGTTTTGTGAATTGCAATAATAAAACCGGATATTTTTATATCCGAACACGTTGATTGTTTGATAGGAACTGCATATTAGTGTAAATAAACCATAAATGCACAAATTGAGATGATAAGAATCTATTACGATTCACTGCTAAAGAAACCTCAAATGCATAAACGAAGATAACCTTCAGCAATCAATCCATTATACGATCTAAATCTTAAAGAGTACAGTAACTCATTGCAGCATTCTAGAGGCGCATATTCAATTATGATAAGAAATGTAAATGGGTTACAGTGACATCGACGAGATAAAGTACCAAATCTAGTAAAGGTGAGAGTATGATTGTTCACTTTTGTGATTCAGAAAAGTGTAGTGCTTTTGAATTGCTCGCCGCATTTGTGAAGTTTCAATGTGAACTAGAGAGTTACACAAGAGAAAGAGTTATAACTCTCTTGCTGCTTTTTATAAACCTTCAAGGTGAGATAGAGAGCTCGGAGGACAGAGAATTTTGACTCTCGTCATTTTCATGGAGTTTCAATGTGAACCAAAGAGTTACGAAGGGGAAGGAGAATGAGAGTGTGTGGTTTTTTTTTTTTTTAATCTCATTGCCTCTCATTTTTCGAGAATTAGAAAGATCATTTTTCAATTTTGAATTTGGTGATTTGAAATATGGGTTCTTTTACTTCATTTTTATTTGCATATATATATTTTTATCTTCCCTCTCTTTTTATTTCTTTTTTTATGCCATCCCATCGTTCTTTAATAAAATCTTTATTAAATAATAAACTATACTAATATACCTAAAATATTTAATAAATATAGATAATATATAGATATTATCTATTCTAGAATATTAAGAAATATAAATAGGAATAACTAAAATGAAATTTTTTGTTATTTTTGTTTTTCTTTTTTATATTATAATTTAAATATTATTTATATTTAATTATTATTTGAATTTTGTTAGTTTAAGAAGTTTGTTATTTAAGAAAAATAACTTTTACACCATTAACATAAGAAATCCTATCCATCTTTATCCACACTGATATTTTTGATCGGGCTATATTCTTTTCATATCTAGAGTTATCCCGTCTTGGACATAAAACCAAGTACAAGACTTTTATCCAGCTTAAGCGTGATCATAATATTTTCGAAAGGGTCGAGTCAGGCTTCACAGATAAAATTTCTTTGTT
The DNA here is from genome assembly GCA_031216405.1 of Syzygium malaccense. Classification (NCBI taxonomy): domain Eukaryota; kingdom Viridiplantae; phylum Streptophyta; class Magnoliopsida; order Myrtales; family Myrtaceae; genus Syzygium; species Syzygium malaccense. Next base: position 36,820,064 of record CM062263.1, on the reverse strand, counting down.
CGACGCCATCTAAATCTATCTTAATCCGGATCGAATCTTATCTGACTCACGCTTGCTAGTTCCATAATCAGATCTATTTGTTTAATAATTTCTTTGGGCGCTTTTTATAAATGGGTAATTGCGATGAGTCCCATAGACATTCATGAAGTTGCTGTTGCACCCTCAGCTGGTGTCCTGATCAGCAAATATTAAATTGGGAAAGTGATTGGTTGGGGGCACTATGACACTATCCACTTTTTTGCACAACCCTAACACAACATCGTTTCGCGTGGGCCACTTCAATGCCTGGCTTCACGTGCCATCCGCGTCGGATCCACGGCATCTGATAGATCTACCATGATAGGAGGAGGCATTCATGCTCCGGTGGGAAAGTGTTAAAAAGAAGTTGCAAGTTAGAGCCTACCTCGTCCTGCCTCCAGTGGGAAAGTGCACTCCAAATTTTCACTATATGAAGAGCCTTCGATGCGGTTCTCAATCCAATGGCGCTTCGTGATGCGATGGATGTGACCAATTTCGTTATACGCCGAGTCAAAATGCATGCAAATTGATCTGTTTCGGAGGAGGTCATAAGATGAGTCTTATGGTATTATTGGAGTGGAAATGAGCTTTGCTTTGTGACAAATGTATGATCCGGAAAGAGAAGCTTGTCGGCCTCAACCACCGCTTTGATTGCCAATCTGCCCAATGTACCATCAGCTGTCTTTCTCAAAGTCAAGAACCCAGAAAGATCCAAATTCAAGAACCATTCCAATCCTGTGGGTGCCATAACCTACGTGAGCTGGAATGATTTAAGGTGCGCATGATAATGTTTCTGTACCCAGAAATTATTTCTATTCAGAAATGATTCTTTTTTATTCTGTGCCCGGAAATAATTTCTAAGTATTTAAAGGCGTTTGGTAACTGTCCTAAATTTCTATTTCCGGAATAGAAAAGAACAGAAATGCGTTTAGTTACTACACAAAATTTCTTTTTATTAATAATATTTTAATAATATTTTGAATTGTTTAAATTTTTTTTTCTTTTTACCCATTCTCTTCCTTGGTCATGGCCGGTCGCCGGCGACCGGCCACCCCCCAGGGCTGCCAAGGGCGTCACGGCCCTCGCTGGCCGCTGGCGGAGGCGAGGGTCCCCCTTGCCGTCGTGACCCACGGCAAAGCCGACCTCGCCGTGGGTTGAGACGGTGAGGCTCGGCCTCGCCAGATTTGGGGGAGGCCGACCTCGCCATGACCGACGGCGAGCTGCCTCGCCCAGGCGATGAGGGTCCAGCCCTCGCCCTCGCCGGCAAGGGAGACCCTCGCCTCTGCTGGCGGCCAACGAGGGCCGTGACGCCCTCACCAGCCCTGGGCTGTTGCCGGTCGCCGGCAACCGGCCACACCCCAAGAAGAGCAAACAAAAAGAAGAAAAAAACTGATTTTCAAAATTGTGCCGAGAAATAAGAAGCAACTTTTTTTTTACTTTTTGTTTCTCTTTCAAAACTGTTTCTGGGCACAAGTTTTTGCAAAAATGTGCCCGGAAACAAAAAGTTTACCAAACGCATTTTTGTTCCCAAACTATTTCTGGAAATAAAAGAACAGAAATTTTCACTATTTGGCACGTTACCAAACGGGCCCTTAACTTCTCGATCTTACAACAGTCACCGAAACAAAGGTCGACCCAGAAAATTAAAGACCCGGAAAATTAAAGCTTTTCAATCGAGAAATTAATCAAGAAATCCATTCAACTACTGCATTGGTGGAAGCTGCTGATCTTCCAACAATATTCTACAACACTAATCACACCATCTATTGCGAAGGTTGCCAGAGTGTGACAAAATGGTTTGTCTTGCCAATCATGGATCAGATCATAATCAATTCTTGATCTGAACCTCATCCTTATCCAGATAAACAAATATCAAATCCCGAGATCGAACTGACAAACAAAAACAAAGCAGGGCTCAATGACAAAAAGAACACAAGCCCCGTTTATGGAAGAGACCCAACGATGATAAAGATATTTACAATGACAACCTACAATTACTAAAAATCAATCTTGGGCTGCTCAACTCACAGCAACACTTCAATCACCTAAGCACCATCTTTCTAATTGAATCTGAGAAGCATCCTTCAAACAATTATCAAGGGACTCTTGTCTTCAGTTCCCATCCCGGTGACTTCTCTCTTCTCAGATCCACTCTTCTCTAAGCTAGTCATGACCATGTTTCCCGTCGGAACCGGCAACCGCCTTAGATCTCTCGGTATTTCGCCGAACTCGGCTAGTTTCACGAGTTCGGAATCATCCAAACCTTTTGCTGGACCGATGCTACATCGCTCGACCCCGTACTTCGCCATTGCGTCTTTGAATTTCTTGATCTGTGAATCAGAGGTTACAATTCATAAACAAGCTGATCCTCCGAGACTTTTAACTCGGGCAAGTCGATATAGGATCGAATGTATAGCTGACTTACAGTTGCATTAGTGCAGCTGAAGCTGCATAGGCGGCCTTCCGAGCCCCTGTAAAATCTAAAGAATGGAAGGACATGGATGTGGAGGCACTGGCACACGGTTCTCAGTTCTTCGTAATTAACTTTAAGAAAGATTGCGCCCGGATTCGACTCCGCCAGCTGACATATCTGATCAATAATCACGGAAAAAGAACCTTACTTATTGAATTATCCAAACAATTTCGAAGGAATTTCATTCTGTCTGTAAATGAACGAGCCTAACGCTGCTCATAACTGACACATAGAACTCCTGCTCAAATTCTTTTTTTAAAAAAAGGGCAAAAACAAAATAAATAAAAAAAATTAGCCCTCATCAGAATTGGTACCTTGGGGTAAAGAGCTTTGCAACCACCACAACCAGGTGAATAGAAATCAACCACAACCAATCGATCACCAGCATTCAACAAAGAATCGACAAGTTCTTGAGCAGATTGGATCTCTACCATGTTGGGTTGAAGGGTCTTCTCCCACCATCTCATAGCTCTGCTTACACAAATCGATGCTTGTACCTAGACAAACAAAAGAAACAAGCAAGATGTTCTTTTTCATTACGATTGAACCACAAAATGCAGGACCTCAAACGTCACATCAAAATAACAGAATTTGATTCGAAGAGATGATCCACATACACGCAAAGAGAAGCCAGAAGGTGCTTTCACGCTCCAATCACCTAGAGCCCTTTTATCTGAGAGAACCAGCTGCTTCCCCATGAAATCGATCCTCAAAGCAGGGAACTTTGTTTTCTCGGATTCTCCAAAAGACAGAGAACCAGAAGAGGAAGGAAGCCCAACAGCCCCTTTGGCTTTCGAGCCAACAACAACGGCCCCATTCAACCCAGAAATGTTTGTCCCAACCTTACCAAAACAGGACATGATTGCATAAAAAAGAAAAGATCAGGGACTTTGGAGGAACTAAGGAACAAAACCCAAAACCCCTTGGAGGGCAAGGAAAATGGGAATCTCGGGAAAGAAAGGAAAAAAACAGAGGAGAAAAGCTAAAGGAGAGAAGGGAATGACCCCACTTCTGTGGATTCTTGAGAGACAAGCTTTTGAATTCAAAAGAACAAAAAGCAAGAAAAGGTCTCTTTTTGACTGGGAAAAAACTGTCTTTTTGGCTCAGAAACTTTCAATGGCAAGCGAAAACAGAGAAGAAGAGAAGAAGAAGGAGAAGCAACCGAAGAAGCCAGAATGGTTCTTGAAAGGGTCTGCGGAAGGATTCAGGTTTGAACGTTTTGTGATCCTTAATTATCATTTTCTTTATTCAGTTGGTTCTGGATAAGGGCATGATTGGCAACTAGCTAAATAGTGCCCGACTCTATTCTTTTATTCTCGGAAAAAAAAACATAAATTAGTTTGACAAATTTTTTGTTCCCGGACACAAATTTGTTCCCAGAATTAATTTTGTAATAGAATCAAGAATAAAAAAAAAGTTGATTCTTGATTCTGGAACAAGAATCAGAAATGGAAAAGAAATTCTTCTTCTTCTTCTTCGGTGGTTGGCAACTGGCCATAGGCCAGTATCATGGCCCTCACCGACAAGGGTGAGGGCTAGACCCTCGCTGCCGGGCAGCCCTCACCTAGGCGGCAAGGGTCTAGCCCTCGCCAGATCCATCGACCCTCGTCGGCGACTTGGCCATGGGCCAAGAAAGGAAAAGAAAAAAAAAGGAAAAAAAAAGAGAAAGAAATATTTAAATATTTAAATTATTATTAGTAAAAAGAAATTTTGTGCAGTTACTAAACGTATTTCTGCTCTTTTTCTATTCCAAGAATAGAAATTTTGAGCAGTTACCAAATGCCTTCAATTGCTTAGAAATTTTTTTCAGGAGTGGAATAAAAAAAATCATTTATGAGCAGAAATTATTTTCGGGAACAGAATGATTACCATACGTACCGTAAGAATGCTCTGTGTCGTTTGAGTCATATCTCATGTGTCAAGTTGACCAGTTTTGAGGAATTTCAAGGCTCTTGTTTTCCGTGATTATTATCTTTTTCGATTTTGTAATTATGATATGGATTAATACCACGAAAAAATTTAAATTTGTACATATATCATAAATTTATCTCAAATTATTTTTTTACCATGAACAACTTTAAACTGATACACATGTAATAAATTTACCATAAAAAATCTCGAACTATAATATTTGTGATAAATTTACCTTCAGTTAAAATGAATTAATACCATAGAAAATCACAAATTAATACACAAGAAACCTCAAATTGGAAACCCGTCAACTTTCACTTGTCATCTAACTCAAAAAATTAAGAAGGTAAATTTGTTACGGGTGTATAAGTTTAGTTTTGGGTAAATGTGTTACGGATATAACAATTTGAGATTTTTCGTGGTATCAATATGAAGTTGTCAAGGCACCCTAATTTTGACTTTCGGGATTTAGGTATTAATATTATATCCAAAATCCAACCTTTTTTGTTATATTTTCCAAGTCAATGCATGTTTGAATGTTCTGCTTTGCCAAAGAAAATGGGTATATAATATTTTGCTCAATAACCTTTTGTTATATTACGGAGGGAGCGAAATCCCTATTTTTTAGGTATTATTTCATTATTTTTCTTCTTGAAATACCATTAATAAAGCATAGTATATACGTGATGAAATATGTTAACGAGTTCTCCAAAGTTACCATTTTAGGTCTTATTTATTGTCCGTTTAAAAACTAATAATTTGCTGTTTAAAGTAAGTGACTATATTAAAATGTATAATTCTTCAATTTTAAATTAACCTCGAAAATTGTTATTCTCACTTTTAGTTAAATTAACTAGTGCCCTAGGGGCATAAACTTAATATTCTAAATAGCAGCATTTACTATTTCCATCACTATCTATCTCCTTATCCATTTCAAAATTTCGTTTTTGTGTATTGATCACCTTTTCCTAATCCCATTTTCCAATTATTAGAATGCGATCCTTAAATATCCGTAACTCGTGTCGGTGGACGCTAATATAAATGTAAATAGGAAAGAAATTTCATGATATAAATATATTGAAATGGATAAGGACTATTTGAGGTATCTTAATCCTAGACCAGATAAGAAAATGGACAAGTTAATCCATAAATTATCCGAACTTATTTGATTTGAAATGCATTACCGAACATCATGCAAGATCATATTGTTCATCCTTATCCATTTTAGGCCATCGAAAAAGATCCTAATTGGATAAGGGTAACCCTTAGCTGTTGCTTTCTCGGGCTCTTTTGATGAAGATTTCCTTTTTCTTTTTTGGGTCCTTTTCTTTCTATTCTTTCTTTTTTACCTCCTAAGAAAATCACATGAACATTGACTCCCTAATACCCTAAAAAAAATTTTAACCTTAAGTTTAATCCCAATTCTACGTTGAACTCTTTTTTTTGTATCATAAAAAATCTCAAACTTTAAGTTCAATTCTAATTCTACCGCAAACTTTTGTTTTTATCTCATAAAAAACCACCAATTTTTACTCGAGTCCCAAATCTGCCCCCGATAACCCTCCATCCAAGATTTTTGGTCAATGATCGAGAAATGGAAAACTCTCGGACGAGAGCTGTTCAAGCGTCTGGAGCCAAGTGTTCCGAGTGCAAGCTCCTCGATAGTGAGAGATAGAAGACTCTCGAGCTCAAGAGATTGAAAACTAACCGCAAAATCAAGAATTCTCAAGCGAGATGGAAGGAACTCTATCTTAAGAGTACGAGCAATTGAAGAAAACCAACCCTAATTACTCTTGTTTTTACCAAATTTTAGATGCAAGAATACGTCATTTGGGTTGATGTGGAAATTCATCGACAAAAAACATATCTTTGGATCGGACATTCGGGGAAAAACTAGAGCAATGACGCGGAAATACCACATAGGATCACTAAGAGTGATTTTGGACGGAGGGTTAGTGAGGCAAGGCAAAAAAAAGTTTAGGGTAGAATTGTGATCGGATTTAAAGTTGAAAATTTTTCATGAGATGAAAAAAATTGGGAAAGAATTGAAAGTAATGCTAAAACATTGAGATTTTTTTAGGGTATTAGTCCGAAGATTAATTGCTCGAGTTCAACAGGACGGTGACCGGATCACAAATGATTCTGTTCTTTCTCAGACATTATAGTACGCCCCACGAGGATGCTTCGTGCTTGGTGCGATGCTTTGGAACGTCTGGCCGATCGCAGTGAATTTGATAATCCAAATATTATTTCGATGCAGGTCACCCAATGCCCGAAACTATATATCTCAACGGAGATATTTGTCGATTTTCTTTTCTCTTTTCGTTTTGTTTTTGGCCTTTTGATAGGCCTTGGTCACGGATTTCTGGGTTCCGCCATTGATCCCTGCTTGCCTCCAAAAATGTTTCATTTACAGTAAAGACTAACAGAGGGCCAAAAGGAAGTTGCTTTTCGAAGCTTGTTTATCAATGCAGTTATACCTCTCAAACAAGAAGGTCCACAAAGGAAAGAAAAGAACAAGAAAAACGAGAATCGATGGATATTGCGATAAAACTCGGAAGAATCAACTTCGGCCCTTGAATTGTTTGTTCTTGAAGTGCCATGAATGTTCTTGGGAGTGATTCTGGTTGAATAGTATGGAGGGTTGTGTAGTGACAAACTAGGGAAGCATCCAAGAGAGAGGTTGCCCACTGGTTTTCCCCCATAGCCATGGGAACACCTGTCTCCTCTTATCCTCCTAAGACGAGAGCGGAGAGTCCAAAGGGCTTTGGCACTTCTTTATTATCTTTGTCAATGTCCCCTTCTGTTTGTCTTTCATTTTTCTTGTCCCCACGATCCTCAGTCTGCACATCACATTCATTTACATACTGACAATGGAGGATCTGATCTATTTCTGCGTATGGCATCGGACCAGACTGGGTGATTTTCAACTAAAATGAACGAACTATTTTTTTTCGATAAAAAAAAAAAAGAGAACGAGCTTTCTTCTTTTTCCATCGACATTTTTCTTTCGACATTTTCAATCTTCACAACATTTTGTCTATTCTTTTGTTAATTCCGAAAAAGAATTCGATTTGATCTGGTGAAATCCGAAACCGACCACATGGACAGAAATATAAAAGCTAAGCTGGACTCTTTCATTCTCTATCAATGATTATTACTTTGCTTGCTCAGCAATCTATATATGCAGACCAATGTTGAAAGAATCTGATTTGATCTGGTAAAATCGGAAACTGACCGCATGGACAGAAAAATAAAAGCTAAGATGGACTCTTTTATTCTCTATCAATGGTTATTACTTTGCTTCCTCAGCAATCTATATATGCATACCAATGTTGAAAGAATCTGATTTGATCTGGTAAAATCGGAAACTGACCGCACGGACAGAAAAATAAAAGCTAAGATGGACTCTTTTATTCTCTATCAATGGTTAGTACTTTGCTTCCTCATCAATCTATATATGCATACCGTTAAATATGTCTTGAATTATTATGTATTCGGTCCAATTGATGACCCGACCCGACATATTTTTTGTGCGGCTCGAAAGTGAAGAGAAAATTGAGATTTAGTTCGTGACACGGAGGGTTGAGCCGATAAACAGAGAGAATTTTGTTTTCGAGAGTTTTTGGTGAGCCGTGAGCTTTTGTCGTTGTTTCGACTTCTGAAAACTGTACTCTTTTTTATTATAGTGGAATCTTGTTTTGCCTCGCCTGTGGATGTAGATCACGTTGTGATCGAACCACGTAAATCCCTGTGTTCTGTGTTTGCTGTTCCTCATCTGTTTCGCAACACATACCAATGTTGAAAGTATCACTCGCCGGAAGATGGACAAAGGATCATCTCTTTGAAACCAGAGACTAAGCAATAAAGCATATGCTTTTCAATGAGTACTTCCTCAAGCCTGGTCATTTACCTTTCGCAACTGAACGGTAGCAAGGTCACCATGCTCATGATCACATTCATTTTAAAACCGGAGACGAAGAGAAAGGAAAGTAGTACTACAACAAGAAGCCCATCAGCAACCCTCTGCTCAGCATCTGCATAAGTGAGTCAAAACCATGGTGCTGTAAATGTAGCCTAGTTGTATGAATATTCTATATGGTGCAATCTTTTTAATCATATGCCAGACCGCCATAGATTTCTTCATTCTACCCAAGTCTAAAACTTTTGAGATTAGCTATGTTGTTATGAATATTAGAAAATGACATCCAATACTGTTACTGTGAATATGATAATCTGCTGGTACGTGAGGGCAAATTTGAAAGTGGAAGGTACAGTACCAGAGGGGTCAAGTTGCACTGTGCAATTGAATTTCAGAAACACTTCACTTGAACTTACTTTTCGTTTCCTTCTCTTTGTACTAAACTCACACTCACAAGAATTCATCAGAAGTTCTTGCTGAAGCTTAGTTTACAGTCCGTCCCCAAGCCTCAGGTTAAAGCTCTGCCCTTACTCGAAACTCAAGAAATCAGAACTTTTGTCCAGGCTGTTAGATAATTGAACTTTATTATCTATGTCGCCAGTTTAATTGTTGCTAGATGGTTGCTTGTAGATGTACATATTATTCCATCTTGTGTTTTCTCAGTCCCCATATCTCATTTCTTTAATCTGTTACCCCGCTGCTGATCATGATCTTTGTAGTATACTCATTGATCATGCAAAGACTGAACAATATATACAACGATATCTGCAAGGTGTGAATTTAATAGGAATCACTATGACTGGAGTTGGAGTATGTTATATTCTGGGAAACTCAGATTACAACCTCCTATTTTCTTCCGGCTTTTTCCAGCTCTCGAAGCCCTCCTACTTTTTGTTCGATCTCCTCGATCAACTCCTCTCGCCATAGCTCCGCTCTAGCTGATTCTTCGATGTCTTCTTGCTGCACAGCACAAAATTCGGTGAGTAAAAATGTTTCACTCGGCTCCTCCATTGAAGGGGACAACGAACCTGTCTAGATCTGAACATGCGGTAACTTAATACCAAATCTCAGATTGAAGACGACCAATCTTACTGCAATTGAAGTAATAAAATCCAGGGACCCTCAACAGGAAACAGAGGTCAATTCTCTCTATCTTCCCCATTTAACACTTTACCGCACTGGAAATGCATGCTCCTTCACTAATTGGTCATCATTCGAATGGCAAATCATGCGAGAGAAACCAATGCTGTACTAGTCAAGGTAAAGATTGTTCTAATCTGGATTATAAATAATCCTTCAATTGCTATTAGTCTTTTGCACTCCTGATCCGATGCTATTGCCCTTCTGAGTTGCAGACATAATGGCCTTTTTCTTGATTACTCCAAGCATGTCCAATCGAAAGTTCATTTTTCAGCTTCCTCTTGTTCTCAGATGTGGAACATTGGAAAAAAGAAGGAACCTTTTCTGTTACCATATTAAGTAGGCAAGTTTTGAGCTAGAAAGAAAATAATCTATCGAGATCAACGGTTAAAGAGTAGCACACCTTCTCATAAAGCCAGTGACCAGTACCATCTCCTCCATCTTTCCTGTATACTTCCGAATCATAGTATGGATCCTAAAAAATCTCTTGCACGTCAGACGTGGATGTCAAAACTTACAGCATCAGAAAAGAGAAAAAGAGAAATTCTACTTATAGAGTATCTTACTTTGGCGGAGCCGAAGAACAAGCATCCCCAACAAGTGAACATGATGTAGAAAGTATCTGCAAAATCAACAGCAATAAGGAGCGTATGAAGAAGCGAAGTACGCCATAGCTTCATGATGACATGAACAATGAGATAAGATAATACATTAGTTGAACTTGAACTTGAATGACCCATAAATACTCACAAACACTCTTCAGGGCATTGTCACTAAGGTGCCATATTGACTTGTTGCTAATGAATTCCCTCTGGCCTTCAGCCTGCTCGACTAAAACCGCCATCAGAGTCCAATCTGGTAAGGCATTCACTTCACACAGGGAGGCCCTTTTGCTCTTCCTCATTTCAAGCTTCAAATTCAAGACCCACAACTACTTCAGAACAATGAAGAAATCTCCTAACTCCGGGTCACCCATATGGCCAATTTCACTAAAGTCGCAAACTTCAGTTACCAATTCAATCACCGAGAAACCGAAAACCCAGAAAATATCTGAAAACTTCGACATGTAGTTTCCAGATATCGAGTGGTAAACAACGTACCAGTCTGGAAGAAGGGTTCATGTCCAATCTTCTCTTTGGGACGTGACCGTGAAGGTGCGTCGGTTTGGTGATGGTGAAGCCCCTTATTGCATCCGCCATCTTTAAATTTTCCTTCTTGAATCCAGAAGAGTGAAAACGTATCGTTTCTATTTCGTCTTATCTCAAGCCTTGCACCTCACGATGTCCGGGAGAATATGGATAAGGAGACCATTTGCGTCCACCCTTCGAAACAACAGGAGTTTTAACGAATATATAGAACTTTTAATTATTAAATATATTTTATCAGTGTTTTAAGGCAACAAGGCCTATTAGCTCAGTTGGTTAGAGCGTCGTGCTAATAACGCGAAGGTCGCAGGTTCGAGACCTGCATGGGCCAACTTAGTATCTCTTTTTAATTTCATAATCTATCTTTTTATTACCCCATTTGTTCCTTTTCTACGAGCCATGTTTTATCTTGTCAGGGAGTAAGTTCCAAGGAGCCAATTAATGTTGCTCTTGATGGATATCGGAGCATGATTATTAATTTTTTTTATGGGGGGTTCCAATTCACATTGAAATGCAAATATATATATGTTTCACAGGCAGGAACTTATACAACCTAGCAGGTTAAGTGACAACAAGATCAAGAGGAAAGCCGCCAATTTACATCTTAATCCTTTGTAAATTTCTTTTTCTCGATTAGTAAATTAGCTTAAGTTCTATTGCTAAAGCCTGAAAAGATGAAGGGTACTAACTAGTCACAACTCCAAAGCCCACATTTAATCTAAGTGACTTTCTCAATCAAAGGGTTGCATTCCTTGTCACTCGAACTCCCTGAATCAGAAAGACCAATACATTTGATTTATCAAAGAGAAGAAGAGAGGAAGCCACTATGCCTAGCATAGTTTGCGCGTCGATTCAATCCAGGGACCAAAGCGGATTGGCTGCTGCGACAGACGAAAACGAAATCGAGTGAACTGGTAAAGCGAGAACAAGAAGCAGCGGAGGAAACTTCAGGGGGGCTTATGGTCCTGAGATGCCTCAAAGTCAAGTCTTCAGGGATGGGGTCTACTAGACACCTTCTTAGAATATTAGTTTACTTAGTTCAAGCAATTTCTAACTTCATTTCTTTCTGCTCTGTTTTTTGTTTCATGACCTCTTTCTACTCGAGCTCCGATCCAGAAATTGCACAGCACATGAAGTTGCTGTCTCACAGAATCTTATGTCATTGGACAATTGAAATCTCGCGTCTCTCTGCCTTAAAACCGCTCAAAAACTTCACAAAATGATTAACTTTGTATGCAACATCGAGAACATCTTCGCAACTTCCACATGTGCGATAAACAATATCTTATTAGGAATCGATTTCTTACATTTTATGGGTAATGTGCCACTACAAAAGATGATAAATTACAATTAGATCTTCATTGGGGTCAACAACATCAAATAAAAGAAAATTGATAGGTTGCAGGTGGCTGCTGGGTATAATATAGAAAACAAAACAGAAGGGGGTAAAAAAAAACAGTAAGATAAAGATCAAGCACCAGAAAAATCCATTCTTTTTGGGGCAACCTTGTTGGAAGGCTCTTGGCCAGCTCATTTCCTGGAATATTCTTTCATCTGGTCGTGAAACTCTGTTTTATCACCGTTCACACTGCTTTTCTGTGTCGAGACTATGCAACTTTACAGAGAACAAATCAGTGGCACCAAATCCAGATTTGAATTTTGCTCCGTCCAAGGTATGAGTATTTCACGTCAGTCGCCAAATTGTCTGGCATGAATGTCTGCAGTTGCATTGCTCTTTGCAAACAACCACGTAGTGGGAACGCAAACCCACGTCACATGTTGACCACATTGCTCGATTTAACCTTCCTCATGGAAAAGGGTATCGTAAAAATCATTTTTTTACGGATGATCAGTCATTTTTACAGCAGGGGTTTTCGGAAACTTGGAAGAGCAGCAGTGCAGCAAAGTCTGGTCAACAATAAATCCATGGTGCTTTGTCCACTGACTGTAGATGCTTGAGTTTTACTCAGTCTAAGACGTTATTGTTTGCTTCGTTAATCGCTATTCTCTGACGTACATTTCATTCCATTGACCCACAAGTCTAGTCTACGCAGCTCAAGTGAAGGAAACGATAAGGCATGCGATGTGAGCTTGAGTTGAAAACCGGAAGAAGTTGGAAATATCAGCATGCAAGTCGTACCAAACGCGTGTGCTGATTACTCGAACCCTCACGCATTTTTCCCCACGAAGAATGGTCAATCCGAACCTCCTACCGAATGGACCGCACACAGCACCACCCTAACGTAGATCACGAGTTTGACTTTTTGACCACACTTTATTGCTAATCGTACTTGATTTCGACCACAACATGTACATCGAAAGAGGTTTTGCATGACGGAGCTGATTTTTCCACGAATTGAGCTAATTTCGGGTCGGCAATCCAGCATGAACAAAAATGAGTAAGCAACCGTTGACTAAGTTTAATAGAATAAACTGGTCACATTTCGAAAATTTGTGGGGCTCGTACCAATGCAATTTCTATTTTGTGATCAAATCCGTGGACGATGCATGGCAGTAAAATATTTCTAAAGCGACCAGTAGATAGCCGCTATAAAAAGCGGCCAGCCTTGGCAAAGCTTTTCATCTTCGAATCTGCGGTTGCTTTGGTCTCTGGTTTTGCATGCGATCCACCGCCTCCCCTCTGTCTTCCTCTTTTGCTTTCTAGCACGCACGCACGTGCACACTTTCCCCTTCTTTTGCACACCAATATTCGCACACCCCCGATCATCAATCTCTCCAAAAACCAGAACAAGAAGAAGAGCAGAGAAGAGTTTGCTTCCATGGGGTTCAAGGGCATGTTCGATCTAGAGAAGCACTACGCGTTCCACGGCGCGTACCACCGCCACCGGGTCAACGTCCTGATGCACACCCTCTTCGTGTGGCCGCTCTTCTTCTCCTTCCTCGTCCTCTTCTACTTCACCCCTCCCATCTGCAGCCTCTTCTTCAGCGTCCCCCCCAAGTGCTTCCTGACCAGCCACGGCCTGCTCCTCAACTTCGGCTTCTTCCTCGCCCTGCTCTACGCCGTCACCTACGTGTGCCTGGACTGGAAAGCCGGCTCTCTGGCCGCTCTGCTCTGCTTGGCCTGTTGGGTCGGCTCGAGCCTGCTCGCGCAGCAGCTCGGCTTCTCTCTGGCATGGAAGGTCTGTGATGCTTCTCTTTTCTCCTTTTTGCTTTACTTGCTCGATTCCTTGTGGTCAATACTCAGGAAACTCCGTCTTGAGTGCAGTTCTTTCTGGCGTCGCAAGTGATATGTTGGGCCGGTCAGTCCATAGGTCACGGAGTGTTTGAGGTGAGTTGGTACACTTAGTATAGAATCTGCCTTCTTGTTCATTATCTGCAAATTGCGCTCGTCTCATCGAAACGGTCTGCAGAAACGAGCCCCCTCGAACAACATGGCGCAAGCATTCGTGATGGCTCCTTTCTTCGTACTGCTCGAGGCAAGATTCTCTTGCTCGTCTTCTTCGAAACGCAACCATCGATCGTTAAGGTCACAGCTCTTACAGGGTTCGAAAAATTTCAACTTGCAGGTTCTGCAGACAACCTGCGGCTACGAGCCATACGCAGGGTTCAACCGAAGCGTGGAAGGGAAGATAGAGGCTGAAATCGAGCAGTTGCAGAGCAAGACACCCAGCAAGAAGAAGGCGGCTTAGTCAACAAACGTCAACCGGGCTTCTCCGTCGGAGCTCGAGTCAACGCTGGTCTTTAAGATTGTAATTTTGTATGGTTGGGTTTCCATTGAGCAGAGTTTGACTGAGTCTTTGTCTTTTGATTGAGATGGAGCAGTTGAAATGGCCCTTCAAGTCTTGGTTCTAGAGTTATGCCATCCATGATTATTCTATCATTTCATCGTTTTGGGTTATGACACAGCAGACAGAATAACGGATGAAATTTTTATTTATTTGCATGATTTGAATGCTTGATTGTGAGGCAGCAACCTTCCCACACCGGCCGCAAGGGTCAATGCCTTCGTCTATCTATCCATGCTAAATAAGGGAACAAATTAATTGCACAAATCAAGAAAATCAGGACTCGGGCCGATGGGAGTTGTTGTAGACCTCTATAGGTAGATTGATGAATGAGATTTCAAAATACATTTCAGAACGGTTGAAAACTTACATGATAAAAAGCATTTTGGATGTTCGATATCACTTTGATAGCATTTTGGATGGACTGTTAATCTTATGAGATAGTTAATCGTATAAATAAAAAAAATCAAGTTGTTGGGTCCACATTTTTTACCCCAACGACAAGGGTAACATAGGATAGATTGATAAGCGAGATTGTAAAGTACCTCGAGTCTTTTTAATATAATTTATAAATTATGTGCAGAAGTGATCATTGACATGTACATAAAATGATGAAAGGTAACAGCCAAAGTTAAAATGTATATGTATAAATGATAAAACAGCTGAAAGTTTACACCTTCCAAATATGAGGTCTCATTTTCGATTATCTCTTTGTGTAATAACAATAATATTGACGATAAATATAACAAAGGATGTTAGTATTATTACAGCCTATGTACTAGAAAATATTGGGTGCCCCTCGGATTCCACGGTGGCAAAAAACGAGTGCCTCTTCATGCGACACGTGTCGAGGGGGCCCCACCCAATCAGACTCCAATTTTGAAAATAAAGCGCCTCTCTCTCATCTCTCGGCACTCTCGCGCCCCCAACCTCTCTCTCTCTCTCTCTCTCTCTCTTCCTGGATATGCTTAGAACTTGCGCTCCCTCTGACTCCTCCGACACTGCCTCCGATGCCGACGTCGACGTCGACGCCTCCGCCTTTGCCTTGACGCTCTGCGTGCTGCAAGCCCCAAAGAAGCGAGGGCGGAAGGCGAAGCCGTAGCCAAAGGAGGAGCTCCACCACCAGCAGCCGTAGCTGGCGATGGCGGCCAAGTCTTTGTCATCGTCGTCGACAGCGGCCAAGTCTTTGTCATCGTCGTCGACGGTGGCCAAGGAGAAGAGGTTGCAGCAGCAACACACAGTCGACGAGAAGTACACCCGGTGGAAGTCCCTCATCCTCGTCCTCTACAACTGGCTGGCCAACCACAACCTCCTCTGACCTTCTCTCTCTTGCCGGTACTTCAAAGGCCTCCTGTTTCTTTGTTCGTTGTTTCGATTGGCGTGGGTGAAAATCTAGGGTTGTTTTTGCTAGGTTGTGCTCGGGTAAAGTGGCGTGGGTGTTGAATTTTTTTTGGAGGTTTAAAGGATTGAGTGCGGTGTTCAGAGGCCTGGGTAGATGTTGGGTTGAATTAGCGTTTTAGGGTTTTTGGCACGCACGACATTCTCTATTATGCCAGTTTGAGACCGCGTTTTGGTTTCATGCAAGTTTGGTGCCTGTGGATTTGTAGGGTTTAAATATTCTCTTTATCATGTGAGGTTTGGTTCGGAGGAGTACAGAATTGCTGGTTTTCATCTCTGCTTTTGGGTGATGGTATTTGATTGTTGAGCTATGCTGAATGTCAATAAATTCCTGTGGATTAGTCAGAGAATTATGATTAGTCAGGACATTTTTAGGATTCCTCTAATATTTCATTTTGAGGATGGTTGGGTTGATTAGTCATTGATGGTATTCATTCTTAGGTGTTATGCATGAGCTCATAATTTTTACCATATGCTTAATATCTTATAGGTTATTCTTATAGAACATATGCATTTGTTTTTAGTATGCTGATTTCCAATGCTATCATTCAAGGACTTTTTTGGACATATGCTTGACTAGAATCTTTAATTCATCCTTGGACTTATTGCTTGTTCTGTACACAAAGCAGGTAATTCTTATATCTGGTGAGACTGGATGTGGAAAGACCACACAGGTTAGGTTATTAACTGTTTGCTTTGTTTTCTTTATGGTACATAAATCGTGTTCAATCTGAAATATTCTGTGGAGGTATGCTTGCTCACCATCTATTCGAAAAAATGCTTAAACCAAAGGAAATGGTTGAAGAACATTCGTTTATCGTCATTTTTATTTCGTGTTAGGCTCCAGTGTTTGGTCGTCGCAAGATCACGGTTTTAGATCCGACTTTGCTTTTTCGGATTCCTCTGGGTGATGGTATTTGATTGTTGAGCTATGCTGAATGTCGATAAATTCCTTTGGATTAGTCAGAGAATTATGATTAGTCAGGACATTTTTAGGATTCCTCTGGTATTTCATTTTGAGGATGATTGGGTTGATTAGTCATTGATGGTATTTCATTCTTAGGTGTTATACATGAACATATAATTTCGTTGTGTGTTATACGTAAGCACGAGCTTGCGTGCGTACGCACGAGCAAGCATGCCTTCACAGCTACCACGCAAGCACAAGCAAGCATGCCTTCACAGCTACATGCTTCAAAATTTTATTTCAAATTCTTCCACCAAGTAGATTCAAATTCTTCCTCCGATGTACATTTATACATAAGCGCTAAGATATATGTATCCTTAAAACCCGACTTATGATAAAGATGCGGGATGTTTTGGTTGGCATTTTTCCCGATGTGCCAATTGCACAAACGATGTTGTGTATTCGAAAACACCGTTCTAATGGCTTTTTCCATGACTTGGTCTTGATCAGTGAACATGGTTTTTGGAGCCATATTTCCCATAGATTTCAAAAAAGCCTCAAACAACCAAATAAATGTTTTTGCAGTCTCGTTCAACAAAAACGCACAATCAAACAGAACATTCATCCAATAGTAATTAATCCCGACAAATGGTGCACATATCATATTATATTTGATGGTATGATATGTGGTATCAAACACTAGCACATCACCAAAACAGTCGTAATCAAATTTCGACATGCTATCTCTCCAAAATAAATTTGTCATTCTACCATCTTGATCTACTTGTATAGCGTATGAAAACATTGGATTTTGTATTTGCATGAAATGAAAATGATTTAGAACACTTTGACAATCTCCCCCCCCCCCCTTGTACCATCAGCGCTCTTTTCGTCTGCAAATAATTTTGACAATCATGCATATTGAAATTCAAGTTTTTGCTTCCTCTTGCTTCATTTGTTAGAAACTTATATGCTGTAGTCCCCCTAATGCCGGCTTTAATCATATCAATTAATACACCCTTACAAGTTTCAGACATGATTCTTCCGCATCTAATCAAATGCTTTTGATCATCCAGAATAAATGCTTGATTATATGCATAAATATATTTAATGACTTCGTAAACACCATTGTCAACCTTAATTTGATACGAGCAAGACAGCCACATCTAACTTCATACCTCTTATATTTCTTTTCTTGATCAGAAGAGTTAAGAGAATGCCCCTCACAATTGCACACAAAAGTTTGTCGAGTTAATTCTCCTTTGCTATTTTTAAACATATTATCCTTCTTCACCCCAAATCCTTTGCCGATTGCATAGGCCACATACTTATGATATGCTTCGAGTTCAATTGAAAAAACCATTCATACAGCAAATTCATAATCTTTTTCTATATCACGTGTTACATGTGCAAAATGGGAAATTTCATGCAGCAACCGAAAAAACAAAAAGTTATCAACGTAGTACTTTTACATGCAAAATAACATTTCATCCGTTGCTTAAGAAAGCAAAAGATATTTCACATAATGCACATGACAAAATTACCTCTGATTCAGCCATCCGATAAATTTGCACCCAAATTGAGACCAAATTGGGATTAAAATGACACCAAATCAGTGCCGACCAGCAAGCTTCAAAGATAATTCCAGGAGGTTTAAGTTTAGTAATGACACTACTTAACGAGAAATAGATATATATATATTGTTATGGATGTCCATACTCATGTGTATGCTCACAAAACTATAATGTGGAGTTCATTACCAAAAAAGATAGCCAAAACTGACAAAATTCGGTAACTTTCGAGGTGGACTGTGTCAGCTTTGATGGAGTTCACACAGTCTTCACGTCAATCTCACTCTATAAACTAGATAATAAGCATATAGTAAACAATAGATATTAGCCAGGCATCAAGCATCAGCAATGTAGGCACTAAAAATTTAAAGCACAATATAGTTCACATGAAACTCGATTTCAATCTCAACTTAGTTTTAGCACCTTATGGGAGCATCACAGCACTGAAATACTGATATGATGAACTATACAGAGGAGCTTAAATGGAGATTGGAGTGTTGTTCTTCCTATTTTTTTCACTTTGAAAGTTTTGTCCCAAGGTACTTTAGCTTTCATTAATGGTTGACTTTCAACATATCTGTGTCCATTGTGGGCTAATCTCGCCTTCTTTTTTGATGCTCTTCATATCTTTAGATCTAGATTAGATTACCAAAATCATTTATTAAGAAGAAAAAGATACGCATGAAAGTGCATGAAACATTCAAAAGTAATAAGACTTCAACCGAATTATATGAAGGTAGACATAGAGTTACATCTGAGTATAGCAAGTCCATTGCAAGTGATAAGACATAGAGTTACGTTTAAGTACGACAAATTTAGTGATTCATATTCGGATGATATTCTGCCCATCTGAATTATTCTTCAAGATCTTGAATGATAAGACATTTTGCCGTTTTTGAACTTCAAGGATTGAAATCCTAAAACATTAATAGGATGAACTCTCATACTAGCATAGGAATGTTGATGCTTTATCTCAAAATGCCAGAGCAAATGAAAAGAAACGTTAGGACAGATGTAGTTTAACCCAAAATCAGAGGAGCAGGATATGATCGATAAAAAATGACAGAGTTATTTGATGCATTGAACAAATGGAAGTTGCACTCTAGGATACAAGAGACAACTCCTATCTCAGCAATGAACTTGTCCTAATTGCTGAACTACGTTGTGGATAAAGCAAACTCATACTGGACCTGTAATGGAGTTCATTCCAACATACATAATCAACAGTTAAGTCGATATCGGGATAATGCTTGAATTGTTATTGTTACTATTGTATGAGTGTTCTGTGCACCACTAGCAGAGAGCGCACGCCCCAGAGAGAGAGAGAGAGAGAGAGCGACCCTCAATGAGATGTAAAGAAAGAGGATATGGCCCAAAAAATTATGTGTGTGAAACATCATCGTCTAACCTCGTATATATTGCCTTGAGATAGCATGACAACACACCAAAAAGACATAGGAGGAGGAAGGTATAGGGAAACAGCAATACGATTGGATCAAATGAAATACTAGAAGAATCCTAAAAATGTTCTTACTAATCATAATGCTATGACTAATCGAGAGGAATTTATTGGCATTCAGCATAGCTCAACAATCAAATACCATCACCCAAATGCAGAGATGAAAACCGGCATTTATGTACTCCTCCAAACCAAACCTCACAGGATAAAGAGAATATTTAAACCCTATAAATCCACAGGCACCAAACTTGCACGAAACCGAAATGCGGTCTCAGACTGGCATAAGAGAGAAGGTCATGCATGCCAAAAACCCTAAAACCCTAATTCAACCCAACATCTACATAGACCTATGAACGCCGCACTCGCAATCCTTTAAACCTCCAAAAAATTCAACACCCACGTCACTTTACCTGAGCACAACCAAGCAAAAACAACCCTAGATTTCCACCGGCGCTAACTAAAACAGTGAACAGAGAAATAGGAGGCATTTGAAGTACCGACAAGAGAGAGAAGGCTAGAGGAGGTTGTGGTTGGCTAGCCAATCGTAGAGGATGGGATTGAGGGACTTCCACTGAGCGTACTTCTTGTCGACCGCGTGCTGCTGCTGTGACCTCTTCTCCTTGGCTACCGCCGATAGCTGCGGTTGGTGGTGGTGGAGCTTCTCCTTTGGCTACGGCTTCGCCTTTTGCCCTCGCTTCTTCAGGGCTTGTGGCACGCAGAGCGTCGAGGCGGAGGCTAGGGCGGGCATCGGAGGCGGTGTCGGAGGGAGCGCAAGTTCTAAGCAGATCCGGGAGGAGAGAGAGAGAGGTTGGGGGCGCGAGAGTGCCGTGAGATGAGAGAGAGGCACTTTATTTTCAAAATCGGAGTTTGACCAGGTGGAGCTTTCTCGACACGTGTCGCACGGAGAGGCACTCATTTTTTGCCACCGTGGAATCGGAGGGCACCCAATATTTTCTCCTTATGTACAGAACAAAATGTTATTTTGTTGGATATTGCAAGGATCCAAAACCATTTCAAGGGCAATAAATTGACTTTCGGAGTCAGCAAGGACGCCAAGGGCCAACCGGGTTTAGATAAAGCAAACGACCACCGCCAATCATCGAATCCGACACGTGTCGAGACAACATGACCTTCGCTAAATTCCCTTCGACGTGTCTGCCACTTCCCCTCCCTCGTCTGAACGGACGGTGAAAACGCGGGAGAGAGAAGGAACAGAGAGGGAAAGGTCGAAACTTTCTCCAACCACCCGACCGTTGAAGCATCGTAGACCATCGAGAGAGAGACGTCGTGTTCTTCGTTGTGTTCTTCGACGACGCTTCAGTCTCGGGCCAGCGTGAATGGTGGGGGTCTCCAGCTTCAAAGTCCATCTCTTTATCAACCCAGTTCGCTCACCTTCACAAGGTACTGAGCTGTTCTCTCGAGTCTTAACTATCAAGAAATGGAGGTTCATTCTTTCTGGGGCAGAATCAAGAATCAAGACCCATGTATAATCTGCCAAATGGAATTATTCTTGGCTTTGACTTTCTTAAGGACTGTTCAAGCGCGAATTACACGTTCAAGAATACTCGCTCCTCCTTTTTGCTCGTTCGTTTTAAGCTGAAATCTCAAAATCACGCAACTTTCTTCACATTTCGGTGGGAATTTGATGATAATTTGTGATTGCTTTGGCTTTGTTTCTTTCTGATAACCAATGGAATGGGATTTTGACTAATTTCGCAATATGGTAACGGAGATTGGCATTGGCTAGTGACTTGTGTCGAGGTTGTTGATGTGCCATCATCACTATCATTTTCTTTCTGGAGTTTGATTTAACATTATCGCTGAAATGAAGCCACAGATATATATATAAAAACGCTTTCCACATTCTTGGGGCTTCAGGTTTTTAAAGGTTGTGTGCTTTTGGGGGCTTCATTCATGCTTTTCATTGGCTAATGTCTTTTGCCACTTTGTGTTGTCTATGTAGAAGAAGGATCCAAACTGTCGTGAAGGCGACTGCACGAGTAGACAAATTCTCAAAAAGCGACATCATTGTCTCTCCATCGATCCTCTCAGCAAATTTCGTTAAACTGGGAG
This sequence comes from Syzygium malaccense, assembly GCA_031216405.1. Classification (NCBI taxonomy): domain Eukaryota; kingdom Viridiplantae; phylum Streptophyta; class Magnoliopsida; order Myrtales; family Myrtaceae; genus Syzygium; species Syzygium malaccense. The sequence continues at coordinate 36,798,301 of CM062263.1, read as the reverse complement.
AACAGGTTCTCCTTTTATCTCGAGTTCTTATAGCAGACACTTCCATTACTGGGTTTGAGCGATAGGCTACTGCATATGAGTGAAGATAGCATGATATATTTTCCTATTTTGGCAGCTAAAAAATTATCTTTCTGGCATTTTTTAGGACTAGGAAATTTCTTTGACTTACTGAGGCTGTGTGATTCTATCTTTTCGTGTGACGCTGTTTGGACCCGTGTATTGTCTAGTTAAAAGCAGTGGGCGTGGCAGGTTGTGACTGGATCCATGTCGATGTCATGGATGGTCGTTTTGTTCCGAATATTACCATTGGACCTCTTGTGGTAGATGCCTTGCGCCCAGTGACAGATCTTCCTCTAGATGTGCATTTGGTATCCTCCCTAATTGGTTGGGAACTTTTCCAAAATCGAAACAAAAACGGGAATAGGAAGTGAATGCTAATAAGATCATTCTTGCAGATGATCGTAGAACCTGAACAGCGTGTACCGGATTTCATCGAGGCTGGAGTCAGTGTCCATTGTGAGCAATCAGCCACCATACATTTGCATCGCACACTTAATCAGGTGAGAACTTCATCTTATCATGTTTTGTGCATTTCGTGCAGATGTAAATTGATCTGATCAAAAGAAAAGTCATGCTTCGAGTAATCTGCATAAATGGTGTCCATAAAATTTCATTGGCGCTCTCTAGTACCAATCTCCTCTCTGAGCTCCTTTTTTGATAATTCAGATAAAAAGTCTAGGCGCAAAAGCTGGAGTTGTTCTAAACCCTGCCACACCGCTGAGCGCTGTAGACTCTGTCCTTTTGATGGTGAGTTTACTGCTTACTTTTTCTCTTTCTTTATTGTTTTCCTTTGCCTTGATATCTGGATGTGAAAAATCAAAGTAGTTTCTTTGTCTCAAGAGATCATGATTATCAGCTTTTGATGCATGTCCAGATCCTTTCTTCAATTTTGTGATTTCCAAATGAAACCAAACAGAATTTGTGTAGTCAACATGAGAAGCCTTAGGTGGGATTAAGAAAATTCTAGTTATTGAAATTGTGATTGCTAAAGACCACTAGATAATATGAGAAGCTGCATAAAGTCATATAGACAAGTTAAGCGCCAACCTAATGCAACAGTTTCATTTGAAAAATCTAGAGGACATGTTTCATGCGGTAATTTAGCTTCGAAGGACTTATGTGTAGACAATGATAACTTGAGATGACAGATTGCTTTCTATTATGTTCATATTCTAGAGTATAACACTGACAGAAACATTGAACTCTGCCCGGAAGAATGCAAAGTCTAACTTGACGAGGCACATCTCTCTGTGAAACAGTCGTTGACCTAGTCTTGATCACGTCGGTGAACCCTGGCTTTGGTGGGCAGAGTTTTATTGAGAGCCAAGTAAAGAAAATCTCCAACTTGAGGAGACTGCCTAGAGAAGGTATCGCACAGGGTCACAGTTCTTTTTGTGAGCTTTTATCGATTGATTGTCATTTGGTCGGGATGCAATGCCAAGTTGAGGATATCTTGACCTATGCTCTCTAATAGGGTGTTAATCCCTGGATCGAAGTAGATGGTGGTGTTGGCCCATCAAATGCATATAAGGTGCTCCTATTGAACTTCGATCCTTTTCGTGATGTACTATATCGAGTTTTCATTCGAATACTCTGTGACAAGGGCCGTTGCCTGAAACATATTAAGGATAACCATGCCAATGGTCTGCGATTTAGCATTCAAAATTGAAATGTAATGAGTGCATTCCCTAATTTTATGTTGGATATTTAGATAGTGAGTGTTTGATAAGGAAAGTAGTCAGGTTAGTACAATAGTTTCTTAACCAAGTGTCTCCTAATCTTATATGTGAGAATGATATATTCAGACGACCACTGCATGATTTTACAGGCTGCCTCTTTCTTGTTTTCCCTTGAATAAACTTTGCAAACTCAATATATATTTGCTCTCTTGGCTGGTAGGTTATTGAAGCAGGAGTTAATGCTATTGTTGCCGGCTCAGCTGTCTTTGGAGCTAAAGATTATGCTGAAGGTTGGAACCTCGGACCCCTTCCTCAATGGAAATTTGTTTGTTCGTTTGCCAGTGTTTTTGCTTCAACTACTTCGACTAATCTGATGGTTTGAAATGAATCTCTTACAGCTATTAGAGGGATCAAAACTAGCAAGAGGCCAGTAGCTGTTGCCGTCTGAAGAGACATTCTTGAGATTGAAAGCAGATTATGGAACCAAAGCATTTAGCTAGTGTATGCGACATCCCATCTCATCTATTTGCCCACTCACTCTCATGAGGAAGGATCTCTGGAACTGTTTAACATCGGTATCTTCTAAGAGAAAGTACTTAATGCATCATTGCCTGGGATTCGCTTTCTTTCATTGATATAACTAAATGGACATTCTGAATCTCCTATCCGTTTTGTTTCCCCATCTCAATCTGCTAAAGTCATGCCCAGCTCAGGAATTCAATGCAATCTACCTTACATTGATCTTGATTGTACTTTCACTCCGTTTAGACAGTTCTCTGTTTTATTAACGTGGGTCATTCTAACTTTAATATCTTCTACGTACTGATTTTGCAGGAACACGGCAGATATTTAGCAGCTCATGGGCAGCTAGTAGCATCGGTTCATCAATCAAATTGAAGTCATTGCTGGAATTGCTCTTGGACAAGAAGTAGCGAAAGCCAAGTGCAACACCAGACAAAATCTTCTGTTGTGGTTCATCACGACAATAGGGATATGCATATCCCCTGTTTTTTTTTTGGTCAAAAAAGTACTTCATTCATTAAGTGCCATAATCAAAACAAAGATGTTCAATATCGAAACATGAAAAATCCCAAAGGGATTGGGGAGGTTTAGTAATCCAATTAGGGTGGAGGACATTTCTACGAAGGGCTTTGGCGATCCAATCCGCCACATGATTTGCTTCTCGCGAATAGTGGACCAAAGAAGTGCTTTTAAATTGGGCCAAACTCTTTTTGCAATCCTCTATAATAGTCCGAATGCGCCATGGGCTTGGATAAGTGCCTGCTATAAGCCCACATACTGATAAGCTATCACTTTCGATCTCTACCTTCAGATCAGCTTCTTCGTTCAGAGTAGAGTACGGTGCTAGGAAAGAGAAACCTTCCTTTAGAGCTAGGGCTTCTGCTTCTTCAGCCGTTGCAGAGAGGGTCAATGTCGCAAACCCGGCGACAACAATCCCTCTCAAATCTCGAAGTATGCCAGCAATCACTCCATCTGGTTCACCCTCGACGAAAGATCTGTTGACATTCAGCTTAAAGGAGCCATTTTTAGGCGGTTTACACCCTGTTGAACTTCATATTAATAAGAATTTCAGTTTCTGTCTCATTCCTTCTCTTCCGTCATTAGAATTTGCAGTATGAAAGTTGTATGAGGGAATAGTTGTATTCCTGACTTTGTTACTGATTCTGTTGCCAAATTTCCTTTAAAGTATGGTAAGATAATGTTGTGCAACGACAACTTGAATTGAATTTAATGAGCATGTTATATAAGCCTTCCTTACTCCACCAGAACACAGTAGCATTATATACTTCTGCAAAATTCTGTGAAGCTACACATTGGGATAGCAAGTAAAATCACTAGTTAATCATATCAAGGATCATCAACGTAATACCAATTTCTTAATGCATATTTGTCATGTAATCCAGCCATTGCAACAAACATTAAAGCACAACACTTTCATTACAAATTTGGTTCTAGCTTTGTGACTGATCTCCTCAGGCTAACTAAAGAGCTAAAGATTCTTGATGTATTCCTATCTACAAAGCCTACGGAACACGTCCTTGTGACTTCTCTATAGTCTCCACGAAGAGATGGAGGGATATACAGTTACTATGCTAGAAATGTAATATCTGCCCTAGAAATTCATCCATTACGCAAAAACTGCCATGATGGAACAGCCATAGCACAGGACCAAAGGGCAGTGCTGCATAAGAGCGCTCACGAAAACCACCAGCTTCACCACAGCAAAGGCCTCAGTCCTCCACAACCGCCTCAATTACAGCACAATAAGCAGGGAATGTGTTAAATCTATGTTGGCCGATCCAAATTTTATCCTCTACAAGATGCGAGGAGCTTTACACTTGACATGCTGTCTACAAACAGGGCAGGAACCACACCTAACAAGCCACTTGTCAACACATGTCAAGTGAAACATGTGGTGGCAATGGGGTAAGCTCCTTACAGTTTCTCCAACTTCGATATTCTATGGTAAGACACGAGCAATAACCGCACATTAAATAGTGACCATGTGAGCAATGATCAACTGTAACATATACATCTTATGAGAAACTAACCTGCAAACATATTGCACAGCAAATGCTCTGCATTGTCTTCATGTCTTCCATGATAACCTGAGATGGCAGTCTCTTCAGAGCATCTTGTGACAATCCTCTGGATACTAACTCATCATATACATCACGAATTTCAATGAACCTCCTACTATCATCATCCACCTGCTCGCTCCAACAAAACACCATATGCATTAGTTAAGCCACAAGCTCCCCAGACATCAGTAGGAATAAGGCTTTCATCTAAGAATGGAATGAAATCGCAAAATCTGACCTGTAACTTTTATAACCTAAACAATAGTCACTTAATCACTTTAACAATACGAAACAACTGTTGCAAATCCTTTCTTCCAACATTACGAGATGGCAAACAAACAGTATGTGGTTTTCTTACGAAGTGTTGTCAATAAACCTAATTACCTCGATAAATATTCCAATAACTTAGCCATGATAGTTACATCAGAATTACTGCCCATCGTTCCTATGAACTAGTGCTATGCAGCTGCAACTTAAGAAAGGTTTTGCCTGTAAATTTACCCAAAATTTACTTGTACAACTGACCCCAGCTAAAAAGGTTTAAATATTAAAAAGAAAAAATACAAGCCATTCGATTATGTGGGCATGTGTTCATAGGTCGTGATTATTCAGACGCATATAATATGCGGCAATTCTTGCTACACAGTGGAAAGGAAAGGGAAGACCTGCCAATGGTAAGGAGCTAGCATTGCCGGTTCAAATTGATCCTCTACAAACCTCCCACGGAGTAGCTCCTCTATGAAGTCAGCCTGGACTCAAAAGGTAGTGCAGTTGATCTAACTAGTTATGCAAGATAAGGCTACCAACCAAAAGACTTAATGCATCTTTCAGCTCTGAAGAGAGTAGGCAAAAAGATGTTCATGGTGAAGAGTATGTTCTTTCAAAACTAAGCAGCTTCTTGCAGCACGCGTGCTAAGCTTCAAGATAAGACAATCACTGTTGCACATCTTAATCGACTGCTGCTCTTTCTTCGGAGGCACAGTTATATTCCCAATGTACTAAGTTAAACATAATGCAGTACCAAGATGACTAGAACAGCACGCTGGTGAGCAAAGAATGCGGGCTATGTAACCCAAAAAAGAAAAAAAAACAGACAGGAATCCGACTATGACCGGGGAAAATTTACAAAGCATGACCAGAGAGATTCAATAAGGATGCTGATTTTATCAAACTAACCATAGACGACGTGCCACGTACACCCGTTTGCTCTTGACACCAATAGGCACGGGACGCTTCCAAAAATTCCAATGACAATACCGCTCCAGCGATGGCTCCTAATAGCGCTCCTCGTAGAAGACCACGATTAGATGCTCGACCAGCTAAAGCACCCGCAACTGCTCCCATTAGAACTCCACCTAAAAGTCGAATACAAGCATGTCAAGCCATCATCAAAGTTTTCTTTCTTTTCCCCTTCCTATCACAAGATTCAGGGTTGAAGTCATTCGAGAGGCACAAAGAACATGCTGGCCCTTAAAAGTTCACCGGCAGAGATGGGCGGCTTGAGCAGTTTCAGTTGTAGCGACATCATCATGAGCAAGGGCATGGTAATCAAAGATTCAAAGTACCTCAGAAAAATAACTCAAAGCTGCGGCCATCAACAAGTCTAGAGAAGACATCATGAGCTCAATTTGAACCAAGAACCACATCGCGTAAATATTTCGCATCGTAAACAAGCAGTACTCTAGTCCAGTGAACACTACACCAAGTATGCCTCACTCCGTTCTAACACAGACCATCCACGCCGAGACCAGGAATGCATGCTATGATCCCTCACTAAGGAACTCAACTAAACACCCAAATTCCAACGAATCTTGCTCACCAAACAACTGTTAAAGAAAAGAAACAGGCCCAAAAAATCATCATCTCCTCACCGAGAGCGAAAAGCCCGACGAGAGCGCCAAACAGCGCGACGATAGCCAACCGGAGCACACGCCGGAAACCCCAGGCCCCTCCGAACAATCTCCCCGCAGCGGGCCAGTCGTGCGGCTCCCCCTCCGGCGACGGCGGTGGGGAGCCGCCGCAGAAGCCGCAGGCCGCCGAGCCCGCTCGGTAGCGGGAACAGGTGCAGCGAAAGCCCATCTCCATGGAATCTAGACGAGCTTAGGAAAGTGAAAAAAAAGGACAGAAAAAAAAGTGATCTTTTAGCACAAGGGATCGCCAAAGTTGAGAACTTTAGGCCCCATCCTGTCGTGGAAATGGAGTGATGGGTTCAGGCCAAGCACTGCGAGAGGGCGAAACCATTTCTTTGATGAACACAAAGAGAGAGACAGAGAGAGAGAGACAGACAGACAGAGGAGAGGCAGGGCACCAGTAGAAACTAGAAATGGTAGTTGCCGACCAATACAGAATTGAAGGAGACGTGAAGATGAAGATCGGTTAAACTCGGAGTTCTTCCAAAAAGTAGACGGTCGAAGAGAGAAGAAACGCTAGAGGTCTACTTGACAACTATTCCCTTTTCGAAAACTATTTCTATTCGGAAATAATTTTTTTTTATTTTGTGATCAGAAATAATTTTTAAGTATTTAGTAAATATCCAAAATTTTTATTTTTAAAATATAAAAAAAAATAAAAATACGTTTTGTAACTACATAAAATTTCTTTTTATTAATAATATATTTAAATTTTTTAATATTTCTTTATTTTTTGTCTTATTCTTTCGTTTCCTTGGCCATGGTCAGGTCATCAACGCCGACAACTGGTCACAGGTTAGGGCCTGCGAGGGCGTCGCGGCCCTCGCCGGCCACAACCGCCCTTGCCAGATCCGGTGAGGGCGGCTCGCGGCTTGGGCGAGGGCAGTTAGTGGCCTAGGCGAGGGCCGCCCTCACCGGATCCGGCAAGGGGGGCCCTTGCCCAGGCCGCGAGCTGCCCTCACTGGGGCGAATATGGCGAGGGTGGCAGCAAGGGTCGCCCACGATGGATCCGGCGAGCGCCGCGACGCCCTTGGCCTGTGGGTGGTAGTCGGCGACAGACAATCAGCCATAAGCCAGGAAGAAGAAGAAAAAAAAATTTTCTTTTCCATTTCTGATTCTTGTTCTTTGCTTTTTGATTCTGTTCCAAAACTGATTCTGGGAATAAATTTTTGCAAATTTGTGCCCGGGAACAAAATTTAACAAACGGATTTATGTTCCAAAACCGATTATGAAAACAAAAGAATAAAAATAGTTATACGGCCTACGAATCCGGTGAAGAAATATCGTTAATCACTTGTCAGGATAGGGGACCAAATTGGAAAGTCGACATCTTTCCTGGGATTGACAAGGACTTTGTTAGATAACAGAAATAGCCATCATGCCAGCAAGCTTGTAATTTTCGATGTCACTTTTTAACTGGCACAAACACTCGATGCTTACAAGATCGCTAATTTCTAATTAGACAAGATCGGCACTCGTTAACAAAATCTTTTAAGTCTTGATCGAGCAGCACCTCTGCAGGATGCGCAAATAATTCGAGTTGTTGTCGTTCTCTTCACTGGGGATCAATGTTTGTTGGTGGCTTCATGGACTTTCAATAAACCACACATTTCTGTCTCGTGGGCTCATTTAGGTGAAAACGATTAAATGAGGGACCACTTTGTTCAGCAAAGGAGAGAGAGAGTCCTTCAAACACAGATGACCCATCCGATTCTCCATTGAAGTGCCTTTCTTTCCCCCCTTTTCTTATGGAAGCAGCAAAACGAATGCGACATCTTACCTACCACAAAGTTTTTCTCCCACATTTTTGCATTGCAAGGTAGTGGAAAAACCGTGTTGTTTCTTTAATAGAAACCTTTTCAAGCCGCATGCCTTGAGCAGCGTAGACCCTACACCAAAAAGAAAAAAAGAAATCAATAACAGCACCAGCACCAGCACCAGCAGTCGCTCACAAAGTCAGATTCCGAGGCACAAATTCTACTTCTAACTTCTATGCCAAGCCCAACATCATCTCCACGCAAGCTACAAGCACCTACTTCAAACTCCTTTTAGAAGCTCGGCTCTGCAACAGAGATACGACGTGACCACCAGAATTTTGAATCTCTTGGTTTCGGCTCTATATTCCTCCCCAGTGCTCATCATGCGACATTGCACACATTCATCAAGTATGACTCATAGAGATCACACAATCAGGGCATTGGCAAACTAACACCAGGTGGCGCATCGGAACTGAGAATCACATCCGAACAAGGGTTTGATAGACAGGATTCAGAAAGAGGCAAAAGCTGTTCGTAGGACAAGAAGAAACAACATAAATGAGTCAATACAAGTAGAACTCTGGCGATGATTCATTAGACTGCACAAGGATACTTGGTCTAGGAAATAATCCTATTAGACTAATCGAAATATTAAGCCTTGTAAGGATATAATCAACAGAAAGATGACCTTCAGACTGATTTGAGACAAAGTACAAGAGATATGGTTACACCAACCCAAGCACTTGTACCCATTGCGAGGCTCCAAAGACTAGACATCTTATCCAAAGCCTAAATCCATGATCCCTTCTCGATGTTCTTCTAAACCTCTGGTGTCACAATCTTGTAAAGGGAAGCACTACTGCAATCATCATCCAGTTCGGAGGGCTTGGAGTCACAATCTTGTAAAGGGAAGCACCACTGCAATTATCATCCAGTTCTGAGGGCTTGGAGGAGAGAAGCAACTAAATTCAGCAAGTTTGGCATTGCTTGAGACAAAAGAATGTTGATTATAAAAGATGCATACTCCACAATGGTGTCCATAGGTCCCGATTCGTACTCATCCGGGCAATTTGGAACTCAAAGCTTTGTGCCGCGACAGCAACACCTCATTCATTTGAGCAATTTGATGTAGGAGATGGGCGATTTTCTGCAAATGAGAGTTCAATGAGAGTTAAATCCAAATTTCCAAAATATCATAACACCATAAAATGGCAAGGACTGAATATACCCAGCTAATCACTCAAAATCGGGCATGCGAATTCAAAAAATTACTCGACTTTTGGAGAAGTCCCGTCAAACTATGCAGTCGAGTTGCTTCACTTAACATAATAATGTCTTGGGGAAGGAATAGAATTTGGGCGACACAAAGGTAAACAGGTCGCAATTCGACGCTTGGCCCACACTGATGCAAACCATACCAGCATTTATAGCCAGATTCCTAATGGGTATTTCAACAAACACTTTACATGTAACCAAACTAACCTCGTCTCGCTCTTTAACCACGCGCATCAAACCATCCACCCTCTCTCTGTGCCTCAGGCGCAGCAAACGAAATCGCGCGCACACCCACCACAGCACCACCGCCGCCGAAGCAACAGACAACCAGACCAATCCTCCCCTCGCTGAGCTACGGCCAAAGAAGGAGCTCACAGCACCACGAACCTTCGAACCCAACACTCTAAACTCGAATCCCAGCAAGCCCGCGGCTCGACCCGGTTCTCGGACCTGGGCCGCCGGATCCGACGGCGGCCGCGGCTCCTCTCGGAGCTCCTCGTCAACGTCGGACGACGAACACGAAGAAGAAGAAGAAGGGGACGACGACGACGACGAAGTGAAGAATTGCGATGGGGAGGATAGCGAATCGGCGGAGGGAGGCAAAACAAGAGATGGGCTTCGCTCTTCTCCACAGGGTCCGGAGGGGACGGGCAGATTCTCATGGTTGCTCGGAGGAAACACGCTCAAGACCCCGCCTTTGCCATCTGGGTCGCCGTCGACGGCAGGCTCTCGGATGACGACCATCGACCACGGTCTGGAACGACCCGTGTGGGGCTCCGAAGAGCAGCACGAGCTCGCGGAATCAAGAACCCGCCGCGGCTCCGACGGACCCCCATCTGGTCCAAACATCTCTCGCCAAACCGAACCAAGAACTCCCACCGGAAGAAGAAGAACCCCCTGGGAATAGGGAAAAGGGGGCGAGAGAATCTTCTACTCGCGATTGCGAGATGATGATGGAGAGCTTCGAAGGGACAGAGTCAGAGAGCGAGGTAGTGCTGCGCGACCGGAATCGTTCCGCCGGTCGTTTTCTGGTAACGAAGCGACCAATCATCGTCCACGAGGCTCGGGGCAGAGATCCTAGATTGTCGTCGCTAAAATGGGATCGGTTCGAGCACGTGCCCTTTTGGGGGTTGGGCCTGACGAGGAGCTGTATTGGGCTTTCCAAACGGGCCTAGGCCTATAAACAATGGCCCGATTCCGTTGCATTTGCCACATCGGCCCGTCCTCGACGGCTACTCAGCGAGAAGCCCAAAGCTTGCTTCATTGGGATTTTCTTGGCTTTTCGTTTGGGTGTCACGGTCGCTTTCGTCTTAATAATTTGCGGGGATAACGATACAAGTGGTTCATGAACTTTAGCACAATATACAATATGATCCTTGAATTTTTATTTTGTTCAATGTATCCATGAACTTTAGCCAAATATACAATATGATCCATGAACTTTTAATTTATTGAATGTGCTCCATAAACTTTTGATATATGTTAAACTTAGTCCGGAACTATATAAATTAATTCAAGTTCGGGGACAATATTGATTTAGGGACTAAATTGAACATGTACCAAAAGTTTATGAGCACATTAAATAGATTAAAGATTCAGGAACCACATTGCATATTCACATGCAATTCAAGGACTACATTGAATAAATTATAAATTCATGGACCACACTGTACATTGGGTCAAAGTTCATGAATCGTTTATGTAATTTTCCCTAAATTGTACAATTCGACCTCTTTCCTCCGATTAATGAGAGAGACTCTCATTTTGACTTGAATTTTCGATTTTGAGCGGCTAATCGTTGGACTCTTACTTTTCCATAAGAGGGAAAATTATCCAAAAAGTTCTAAACCTATTACACTTTTTCAAATTCAGTCTTAAGCTTTTTAAGTTTGCCATTTGAGTTCATTTGGCCAATTTTGGCCGCTTGGAGCTAACGTGGCAATTTTTAATATTTTTTAATAAATTTTTTGAATTTTTAAATATGTTTTTATTTTTTTCCTTTTTTTTCTAGCCTTCTTCCCCGATTGGCCAGAGGCGAGGGCCAGCGAGGTCAACTTCATTGGCCTCTAGCGAAGCTCGCCCCCACCGGCCACTGGCGAGGGTAAGCCTTGCCGTCCCCTTGCTAGGCAAGGTCGAACCTCGCTTGACCTCACCGTCCTGACCCAAGCAACGGCGACATTGGCCTCGCTAGATCTGGGCAAGGTCGAGCCTCGCCTAGCCAAGGTTAGGGCGACCTCACTGTTGCGACCCAGGTGACGGCGAGATTGGCCTCACCATTGCTTGGGTCGTGACGTTGAGGTCAACCTCGGCCTACCTCGGCCAACCAGGGGTTGGTAAGGCTCACCTTCGCTAATGGCCGGCGAGAGCGAGCTTTGCTAGAGGCCGGTGAGGTCGACCTTGCCGGTCGTCGAATCAGCCAGAGGGAAGAAGGCAAAAAAAAAGCATAAAAAATAAAAAAAATTGAAAAGAATATTAAAAATTGCCATGTCTGCGGTGGCCAGTGTCCATGCCAGCTCCGGGCAGTCAAAATTGGCCGGATTGACTCAATCGGCAAAAAGTGAAAATATTTAGGACTCAATTGATAAACTTGAAAGGTTTAAGATTGAATTGGTAAAAGTGCAATAGGTTTAAGACTTTTTAGACAATTTTCCATAAGGAGGAGCCTTGTTTGACTTGAATTTTATTTTCCCTTTGACTGCCCAAAACTTTCGAGAAAGTAATATCTTCCGGTCAAGCAAATTCAGTAGCCAGACCAAAAATAATTAAAAAAAAAAGAAAATTCAGTAGATATAATTTCTTCCGAAAAATGAAGGAAATGAAAGTGTCGGTTCCATGGTGAAGCCACGGCCTAACTAATATTCATTGATGAAGGCAACCCGCCAACTGAAATTTGATATTTTTTGCCTCTTTGTTGGTGTGACATGAGCTTATCTTAAATTAGCATGCAAGTTGTGATTAATTAAGCGACTTAAATTTAGGGGGTTCAAAGTTGAAATTTTAATGGGGTCATGTAAATATTTAGGACTCCGTTTGTTTCATGGAAAATGAATGATTTTAAAAAGTATTTTCCTCATAAATGATCGTTTATATCATTTATAAAAATAAATGAACGAATATTTTTTTCATTGTGTACGAAAATATTTAGATATAGATTGTTATAGACAATGAAAATATCTTTCTTTGGCTAATTATTTCGAGCGATGCAAGTGATCATTTTTAGTAAATTGTTTTTCAAGCTGCTCCTTTTTCACAAAACAAACGAAGGCTTATATTTTGATCTTCTCCTCCTTTCCTTTTCCAAACGTCTTCACTTATTTTGCAAAAACCCGCATTCACGAGATGGGCAAATTAGTACTTCCGTTCATCTCTCACATGTTTATATTCCGTTCATTTCTCACATGTTTTTACGTGAAATTTTAAGTCTGATTTATGCTACGACGGTTTTCTTTTAGAAAGAGTTCTTTAAATATTGAAATCTCTTTTTCCACAAATGCACAAGGTAGAAATTTATACAGTATGTTGGGGTTTATAGTTGCTTCATTCGAATGTCTTTGTTTTTTTTTATTTCTTTTTTTCAAATGTGGGTGCTACAATTGCTTTCGTCTTAAAAAATGGTGGGTCTCGACCTTTTCCTCCGATTAATAACGAAGAATTTTTTATTTTGAATTGAAATTTTTATTATGATAGTCGCTCGGGACACTTGTACTTTTCACAACAAGGAGTCTGCTTGGCTTGAATTTCATTTCATTTGGACCGCCCAAAACTCTTTTAAAGGAATATAATTTTATTTTTTGATATCGCTGTGAGAAAGAACTTGAATTGATTAAAAGTGAAAAAACATACTTAAAAAAACAATCAAAATTTAGTGGGGTTATTTAAACACTTATTTATAATAATCTATGCTGTTATATAAAACAACTAATTAATACCTCTTTTTATTCTTAAAGGAATTCGGTTTTTTTTTCTTTCCAAATAACTTCGCTTAGTTTGCAAAAAAACCGCGTTCACGACAAATACACAAATCATTAAATCCGTTTTATCTCCCACATGTTTCAAAATAAGGAATTTTTGTTGTCTGGTGGCACTACTCTCGTAGACAGAAAAACAACTTGCTTAATTTCTTTTTCGTTTGTTTTGTTTCTGGGGTTGGTAAAGGATAATTTCATTTCAAAAAGGAAATGTAGATGGATTAATGAGATATGCTTCCGAGCATAACAAGTCCAAAAGAGGGGGCGGGGGGAAATGAGACCTAATTTAAAGGAAGTGTGTTGCGGAGTTGGGCTTGACGATCCAATACCGTATGATACTAAGTCTCGCGATTTTGTCCTTTGGCATATAGATAGGCACCTTTTCAGAATGTTACCCAATTTGAGAGTGCTCCCACCGAGCACACTTAACTTTGGAGTTCCAAAAAATAAGTATTATCGTTACTTCAAAAGCGCCTCTAAGAGGCTTCCGCAACATTATTCTGCGATCTTTCGTCTGTTTAGGTTCAAGTTCAACCCTTTTGAAGTTAGAAAGTTCACCAAATCCAAATGCATTGAAAGGTTTAGTCAGCTATGGAAAGAATACAAATTGACCATCCATGGAAGCAATGTAGCTTTCCATTCTACTCCTTCCTACCCACAAAATTAACAAAATAATAAAAAAAAACATCATCGGATTTTTGCAGAACTGGAAACGCCACGTCATAAAATACCAGTTTTGTTTTTGCTAAAATTCATAAATACCAGTTGGGTCAACAGTTCTTGTGCCCCTTGTTTGTTTTTTTTTTTTGGGGTACCCCCTTCTTGTTAACCGATCTATTTTCCTACCAAATAAAACCATTACAAAACAAGCTGATTTCCCCCCGTTTTTTCATTTCTACTATTGTTGTTGTCGTCGCCGTCGTCGTCTATTTTTCTGTTTTGCTATTTCGTCACAATGCTTGATTGAAGAAGAAGCAAAGCCAAAATCGGATGGGTCTACACCATCCTCATCTGCGTATTCCATTCATTCCATTTCCCTTCATCTTCTATCATTCTTGAAGGCTAAGTATCCATCACTCCCCACAAGAGCTTGCAAAAATAATTCAGAGCCATGGATGGACCCTCCACCCACTTTTGCATTGCGTACCCATCACATCACCCTCGCCTTGCAAAGAAGGCCGCGACTTTTTTTCTCTTTTAATTGCAAATTACTACATAGCCAAACGTTTCCGCATATGGATCCATTAGTTCCTAGGGCCTGCTTGTTTAATGGTGTTATCTAAACTTTCCCCGACCGATAATTTGCATCGTAGCATGAACGTCGCGTTCTTGCAATTTTAGGCTCGTTTTCTTGATGAGAACACCAAAGTGGGTCGATTAGAAAATGGAGATAAAATGGGAATTCAGGCTTCCCTCATGTCTTGCTGTATGCTAAACACGAGGATAGTGTGTACAAGCAACGTCGTGAAAAGATAATAAAGGGCTTGGAGAGAAAACAAAGAAGAACTGCCCTACAAGAAGCAACCGCCTCTAAAAGAGTAACTTTGAAAGGGAAAGCCATGTCGTATTGACACCTTCTACTCAAAAGTTGGGTGTACATGACCCGACCCGACCCGATCCGATCCCATGGGAAAAACAGGGTGCAATTTTGAATGCCTGCCTCATTTTTTTCTTTTATTTTATAGATTTTTTGGGTGGGACAACTTATAAAAGGGATTTTGTAGAGGAGATCTCAAAGACATAAACCTCAATGAGTCCAAGGAAGTCACCTTGTTAATCACAATCCCCCCAAAAAACTCCTACTCTTGCGGCTTTCGTTAGTTCCCAGTTGTTGGCCTATCTATTCCTCCAATGCACCAACCTAATCACCCACCATTAACACATACTACACAACCACAGAGAGAGAGAGAGAGAGAGAGAGAGGCAAAATTACTTGAAAAGAGGAGGAAGCATCAAAAGCCTTGCAGGGCTCTCTTAAACGCCTTGAAACGCACACCACACCACCGCCCATTTCATTTCACGCCTCTGTCCTAACTGCTCCCTGGAAGAGGCAACAGGAAGAAGAACGCCAATGGCCTCAGCAAGGAAGATCTTGAGAAGATCGATCCACACTTTCCTTCAAAACTACCAGCACTTCACCTCTACATCTGCACTGCTTGCCCTGCCCTTCTCGGTCTCCATCCTCCTCTCGCAAGCCCTCGTTCCCGCCTCATCGCCTCTCGCCCTGACGATACACTCCCGCTTCCGAGCCCTCTTCGACGCGGCTGGATTCCCACCTTCCTCTGAATTCTTTGCCCTGCTTAACTTCAAGCTCTCGCAAACACTGTCCTCTTCGTTCCTCGCCATCCCCTTTGCCCTCTCCTTCCTCCTCATCGCCAAGTCCTCCGTGATTCGGTCCCTCGCCGGCACGAAGCCATCCGTCCCGTCCTCGCTCTCCTCATTCCTATCGATTTACAAGCCGCTCCTCGCCACTTACGTCTGCAACTGTCTCGTGATCCTCTCCGCCAACTCGACCGCCTTCTTCCTCCTCTTCTTTGCGTTCAACTGCCTCGGTGGAGCTCAGCCCGGTTCCTCGAATTACACCCTCCTGCTCTCGGCAGCCGGCGCGGTCCTCTACTCCATCATCTTAGCGCATGCTCTGGTGATATGCAACTTGGCACTGGTCTTATCAGGTATGGAGAGAACTGGCGGATTCGTTGCGATTCTAAAGGCGTGCACCTTGATCAGGGGATCAACTTCGACTGCTCTTTCCCTGGCGGTGCCTGTCAATTTGGCCCTGGCCGGCACGGAAGCATTGTTTCAATTCCGGGTCATGAGGGCTTACGGCGTGAAGAACGGGCCAATATTTCCAGTGGCCATGGAGGGGTGGTTCATTGCCTATTTATATTCGATACTCATCGTTCTCGACACAGTCCTCACCTGCATTTTCTTCAAAAGCTGCAAGAAGAGTTCCATCATCCCACGCAGCGAAGATCAATGCTACTTCCGGATTAAAATCGGAGACTTCGACAACGGCGACATCAAAACTCCCGAGAACCTGAAGAGTTCAGAGTTAGGACAGTTGCTGAAGTCGGAGTTTTGAGGGGCCAGAGAGGGATTGTCCTTCTTGCTTGTACATTTCCGCCGACACGCGATATACGTAAATCTGAAGAATAAACATATGGGGCCTGAGAGACATGCCTTTTTTTTTTGTTGTTGCTAGAAGACAGAAATCAGGCAAACAGTCAGGATCATCAAGGCATGAAAAGATCCAACTTGTACCCTGCATGGGAAGCCTAGGGCTTAAACCAGAGAGATCTACATGTGGAGGAGCCACCAGAGGCAGAGATTCTTTAGCTACATTTCACGTTGTTTCGCCCATGTCTGACATGGCTATTACCTTGGAGAAGTAGGCTTGCTACTTCTCAGGAATGTGTCTTGGACGTTTGGTCTTGCTGGATTTGTAATTGAGTGAACACCAAGCAGCACTTTGATTAACAATTGACCAAAATCATAAATGCACAAAGAATTGATTTTTTTCTTTTTGGGTTAAGACCTGCTCCAATTTTTACTAGCTATTGACAAGAAAACATGCCTGTAAGGTGTGGCCATTTGTTCAGACCCAAAACCAAAAAAAGGTGTGGCCATTTGAGAAACAAAATTATGGGAGTTGTTATGCAAGCTCAACTCAACCACCAATCATGCTCTAAAGGGATAATAAAAGGCAATAAGAAGGGCGTCTATTTTGCAAAATCAAGCACTTTTCAAGGATCAGTTCCATAGGATTATGAGAATTCCTCAAACCATATCAGATATATATACATAGACGTTTTAAATGAGAACCAAATCAAATCGTAACCTTTTAAGTTTTCAAAATGAAGCAACTTCTCGCATGTAAGTTTGATTCGAACTCTTCAGTCTCATTTCAGAAAAGCTACAGTTACTAGTCTGTTCTCAAGAGCAAACCACTACCCATTTCTAAATCTAAATGTCTGTCCATGGAAAATTCCTGTAGGTGAATTGCTTATGGAATGTTAAACGTTAAAAGATATGCAAAGTGGGATCGATGAGTTTCCTTGTAAATGATAGTGGAACACGACATCAATACCTCGCACTGATCAAAACCGGCATTCAGCAACAGCTTAAACAGACAATTCCGGCAAAAACAACAGCAAAATACAAAGAAGATAGACACGCATTGGCCAGGGGAAAATTGATTCTTGTGCTGTATGAGAAACATATATTCAACTGAATGATGTTATATATAACTACAATATACTCTCCATTAAATAAGAAACACATGTATACCTATTGTCTCGTATTCTCCGTCTCTTACCTACCTTGTAGTTGTTACCAAGCTGCTCAGCTTGACCGTGACCAAGAAAAATTACTGAAGTCCAAGCGGGTAATAAAAGAGCCAACTTTTTTTTTTAAAGGTTATAATCGATAAAAAAAGTTATACCTGCATATGACAGCACAAAGTGAATGGATGAAATGCAATACAGCCCCCAAAAGCAAACCGTTCCCTCTCGCATAACTATCAGGTTGCACCCCATACAATGGCTAATCAATGTATAAGAATTTCGTTAGCATAGTGAACTACTCCATCCCTCAAGATAAAGCCAGAATCAGGCTTATATTGATCCTCTAATTAAAGCCTTGACTTTCTGCAGCTATATAAATATAGAACTACAAAAACATTCGGTTGCCAAATGTATTTCACTAGAATACGGAGGATAGAATGTGTTGCCTTAAAAGGATGTCAAGAACACATTAATTTCTTAGTGCCTTTTCAAGTTGCACCCAGAAAGAAACGTAAAGCTTAACCCAGCCACAGGCAGGACACATCTATTAAAGTGTTGCTCGGGAAATAACAATCTCTACACTAGGGACGCGGTCCATTGGTAAGGGAATGGGGTGGCGGGGACGCTAATATCATAGGTGCGGGGTTTGACTCCCGTGCTCTGCAAAGAGGCAAAGCAAAAGCCTGAGAGAGAAGAGAGAGAGAGACAGGATACACTAAAAAGAATAACAATCTCCAGCTCTAAATGAGTGAAGTGGTTGGAAAGAACCATGAAAATAGATGAAAGTGCAACAATTAACAAAAGTTTGTTTAAACTCTTTGGCAGATTTGCCCATCTTGCTACAGATGGTCATCAGCTGAATAGTAACCCGACCCAATGCAGTCCAAAGCAGAGTATTAAATCTAGTACAGGTCTCACCTCAAATACACTTCCACAACCAGAACCCAAAAGAATATATCACCTTAAAATAGTATCTATAACATCTTTGGCAAAATTTGCTAGAATCGATAAATTAAAGTACGAAGTGCACCATGCTGCCATTACTTCGGCCCAACGTCCTTAAGAGCACAGATCTGTTCCTCTCCCATTGAACACATCACAGACACCACCAGGTCCTTTCCATCAGCAAAGCCATCCTTGATCTGCAAACACCAGCAGAATTACTTGAGCTCAGCACAGGCTTTCCGTCGCAAGAACAAACAAACAGAGATGTAGATGATAATCTCCCATTGCTTAGATAACATAGATTAGTAAGAAGATATTTCAATCTTGCATTAACGCAGTGTTTGCACCGCTCACTGCTATCTATCTTAAACTAGTGAAGAAACTTAGATTGGGTAGTCCTCATACGCTAATTAACTAACCTGAGACAGCAAATTGTCATCAGTTGGGAGCCTCAGGTCATCCTTGGTGTTCCCATTTTCAGTTAGCAGACTCACCTGAAGAAAGAAATCTAGTCAATGCCTCTTGCAAAATCAAAGCAAACCAAAATAATAATGGTAGGGGGAAACCAAGGTAGCTCATACAAATCCATCCTCAGAGATGTCAATAAGCTGGTAGTCAGTACGAGTGACATGGGGAACCTGCAAGATGCAAAAAGCTATGAGCCCCCTCTTTAAAAAAGGCAGCAAAACAACCAAGTTACCTGATAGAGGCAATGTTTAGACACGTACATCACAGTTATGGGATGAGGGGACAATATCTTCGAGCTTCTTTCCATTGAAAATGTCAATTGCAACAAAGTGGCACTTGGCGTGACCATGCTTCCCAGTCTTAGATGTGGAAACTTCAACAACCTTCAAGGGAAGAAAATGGTTTCACCCCAGAGACCAATGCATGCGGCCATAAATCTACCATAAAGCAAAGTGCAAGAATATAGCGGAAAAGTACTCCCAAGGGATCTCAAGGAGTGATGATTTGTGGTTTTATCATGTATAAAGTATCACTTAATCCACCAGCAACAGACGAAATGTAGACACGCTAGAAGAGAGAGCTAGCTACACAACAAATGAACACTCTCCGTAATTAACACTCCGATAACATGGTTCCAGACGAATATTACACATCCACTGAAAAGAGCACCATCCAATGAGCAATAATCAGACTGGACATGAAAGGATTTCTTCCGAAATCACACAGCAAATCAAAGAGAAAAACGAAAAGCAACTAACAGAAGAACGGACCAAGGGACACAAAAGGTACAGCAGTGTTACCAACTTGTTCGCGCCGTGTCGTGATCATGTAAATATCAAACGAATCCAGATGCAACTTTAGTACGAATCGCAAACAGAAGCCCACACCAGCAAGTGACTCACGACTAAGATTAACTGACAGCACCCCACCAGTAAGGGACAGATCCCATTTCCCTCGAATTTCAGGCACAACACATACGCATATTCATCGAACCTCGGCGTTCACTTCAGAGAAAAAAAACACGAAAAAACCCACCATATCCCGCGAGATAACGACAATTAGCCGACAAGTGTAGAAATCGACTCGCAGGAACATCATCGCATCTCCAGCACCGGCGCAGAAAAATCCGACAACAGTCAACTAGCGAGGCTCAAGAAGCCAAACGGATCTCGATCGGAATCACCAGAAGAAAGAAAGAAAAAAAATGACCAGGCCCTATCGAAAGCCACGCTCGCACGAAGCGGAAGAACCTCCCGAGCCATCGCACCCCCTAGATCCAGCATCGCGCCACGAGCAAGCAGGCGCCAGTCCAATAAACCTAGAGACGGGCGCAAACGACTTACCTTGCAGGGACGCCCCTTGATGACGATGTACCCGTTCTTGCGGATCGTGCCGGCCTGCTGCGGGTAGGTCTTGGAGGCTCCGGCGTCGGCCTTGGACTCGAAGTGGTGCTCCTCGTCCGACATGGCGGGCGGCGGAGGATCGGCGGCGAGTTCGGGGCTCGGCGGTACCGGCGCGTCGTTCGCAGAACCCGAGAGAGAGGAGAGAGGAGAAAGAAGGGGAAGGGGAAAGGGAAGGGGGAGGGGCTTTTATATGTATGAGTTAAAATCGTACGGCTTTTCTAAGGTTTGATCGGGACGCGCTAGGGTTTCATCCGCCGGGGGGGGGGGTGCGGTGGGGCCCGATTGGTTTTGGCCCGTTGGATCGAGTTCCGAGAGTCGTGATCGGACGAACGATAAGAGAAGAGGTGGGGGCTTGGCGTGTTCTGGACGCTAGAGATTTGATCGTTTGTTCTTATCACGAATCAATTTCGTATGCTACTATTACTTGATAAGCGTATCGCCCAAAGAATGGCATAGTTTATCCAAAAAAAAGAAAAATAATAATGACACAAACTACATCTGAATTTTAATCTATTATGTAATATGATATTTAAATTTTTATTTTATTTAACGTAACTCATAAATTTTAGCCTAATATTTAATGTGGTCTCAGAACTTTTATACATATTCAATGTGATTCATAAGCTTTCGATATATATTCAATGTAATCTTTGAATTTTATGAAACTGTTCAATGTAGTTTATGAACTTGAATTAATAAAAAAAACACATTGAACATTTTTATGGACTAAATTGAACATGTACCAAAAGTTCAGGAATCACATTGAATATTTGGCTAAAGTTTAGGGACCGCATTGAATATTGAGTTAAAATTCAGGGATCACATTGAACAAATTAAAAGTTCAGCGATCACATTTCATATTGACCTAAAGTTCAGTGACTGTTTGTGCCATTTTGCCTTTATCAAATGGGGCCAAGTATATTCACAATCTTCAAATCATTCATCGCAAATAACAAATTTTGTAACCTGTACAAGTAGATGAAATTAACGAAAACGGATGATCAATCCACTATGCTCAGCCATTTTACTGCGCGGTTCGACCGGAAGAATCTCAGAACTCGTCGACTCGAACGGCGTCGCGGGCCATTTCGTACGCGTCCCTAGGCCGCGACTTCTTGACGCCCCCGGCCGTGAACCAGATCTTGTCGGACTTGTGGCTCTCGACGGCCACGCCGGCGACCTTCACCCACACCAGGACCTTGGTCTTCATGCCTTCGATCCCGGCGAGCTTCCCACGGGAGAGGGTCCCCTTGACGCGGCTCGCGTACCTCACGATGGACCCGTCCTTGAAGCTGGCTTCGCAGGCGGAGGGCATGTAGACAACGAGCTTCGACCTGGACGCGTCGAGCTCGTAGCACGTGATGTTCTGAGGGAAGAGGGCCGGGGGGAGGTTGTGCTCTCGGAGGAGATCCGGCAGCGCTTTCGGCGGCTTGCCTGATCGAGGGAACGAGCAAAAGGCATCAGCAAGGGAACAGCAGATGCAGGGCTTCTTGAAACTCTCTCGTTAGATTCAAGAAACGGTCTGTACAATATCTGTCAAGGACTAAGAGTTCCAACCAAAATTGATCTGGGCGAAATTCAAGAATCGATCACGCAGATGCAACAAGAATGCGGCAGCAAAACGTACCTGACCTGACCCAGTTATTGTCACTGTTCTATTGCAATAGCCAAAGCGAAAACGGTTCAGTACCTTTCAATTTGTTGATGACCCACTTGGCCTTCTCCTCGACCGTGCCCGATATAGACTGGACATACGTGCGCATTACCAAGAAAGAGCATCAGGACATAAATATGATGGGTTAATGAAAGACGCGATCTTATCGGGTTTTTCGGGATTGAATAACCCTCTGTCTATGCCTGAAAATGTTTGAACATATTTCGCTTATGATTGTCCAGTGACTCTTCGGACTGCCCTCTTCGCAACTGGTGCAAGAAGAGAGCACTCTCGAGTAAACTGACTGAGAAATCAGGCAAGTAAGTACTCGAGAGCCAAAGCCAGCGGCATGCAGAGAGAGGCAGGACACAAGACAAAGGCACTTCATAGTGTAACTAGCAGTATGCAGAGAGAGGAATGGCATAAAACATCAGATCTATAATGACTTAAGCGAACTACATATGTTTGCAGTTCATGCATATCAGCCCGACCCCCTTATGCAACCATACCAAGAATAACAAACAGGACACGAAACAACCTTAATGAACAAGAAAGCTATTTGTCGAGCCATTACCGATATGCACACGACTACCATATGCTAAGAAACCATTGCAGACATTCTTATTATAATAGGTTCATGGAACAACAAGATCTACCAAACCAGATCAATGCAGATGCGACTAAAACGGAAAGTTCTTGAATGATTGTGAATGTGTTCGTACCGAGAGGTCGCCCGCGATGTTGGAGAACTCTTGCTTGGCTTTTTTGGATATCCAAAAGCTCCCAACCTTGGTCATTGCTTTCTCCATTTCCTCTGTGTCTTAACTCACTGGGAGAGGACAAAAGAAGAAAGAAGCTCTCAGGCCAAAACCGCACCTCCTAAAACTCTCTCTCACTTTAATGTGCCACCAAATGACATTCTAACCACTTGCCATAATCAACTAAAAATGAGTGCCCCGCTAATTTTCATTTGTTACGTTACGTTCCGGATCAAAAGACCTTGACGGGGTGACAAAGCATTTCCAATTCAAATGTATTTTAATCTTTCTCACTTGCATATGATTTTGACATGTGTTCTCTCACTATTCGTAAATGCCACCATCGATTTCAATAAGGTTACCGACACTTGTCAATGCATTATGCATACGACACGAATCGAGACATCACACTAAAGCGGAGGAGTTATGCATCCTTTGGCTCACATAATCCTTAGCTCCAGTGATCTTGAGAGGCACGTTTTGTGTTTAATGGGCATACTTGTTCCATTTCTTTCCTCCAGCAGGTCACACGGCTTGGAGTTTGTCTGCCGAGTTGGTGGAGTGTCCCTTATCCCCCTTTAATTGCACTGTTGGGTCCAAGTCTTAAGAAGACTTCGTTTATACTTTAGGTATAATTTAAGACAGTGATGACAGCATTTAATTATGGTAGCATGGACTGCTACAGCACACCTAAAATGTCCTTACACTTTTCATCTTTTACCTAAAAACTTGGAAAAAAATCTTTTGGGTGACTCCAAATTTTCATGCTTATGTGTTTTTTGTGATTTTCGGTGGGTGGATGTTATACTGAATATCACTAAGTTAATTGAATATTTTATAGCGGGTGTGAGACAGTTACGATAACTCTAAGGAAAAGTCAATAGCACCGAGCCCCGTTCATCACCTTTTTACTAAGTGATAAAAAGAAGGCCGAAGATGAAACCAGGAACCGAACCAAAGGGCCACAAATTTTTCCTTCAGTAACGAAGGGGTCATTGCGATGAAGAGATCATTTTGCCACGCACGAAGAATGGGGCCAAGAATGGTTTTTCTTAGAAGGCGTGAAGAGTTGAGACTTGACATCATACTGCCTCTTAAAAGGCGTTATCGTAAGTTTAAATCCCGACATATGTTATTCCTTAGTGAGCACCTACTATACGATTGCGCTAAGATGGGATGGTAGTGATCTGATACAATTAGTTGGGTAGTTTAAAAAAGGGAAAATTGTCCAAAAAATCATAAACCTTTTAATTTTGTCAATTGAGTTTTAAATATTTTCACATTTTGTCAATTGAGTTCATCTAATCAATTTTGACTGGGAATTGCTGATGTGGATATTAGCCGTCTTATATGGCATGACAAACATTGACATAGACCATTATAAATATTATTTTAACATTTTTAGAATATTTTATTGATTTTTTCCTTTTCTTTGTTTTTATTCCCCAACTCGTCGGCCAAAGGCGAGGCGATGGCATTGTTGGCCCTTGCCTAGATCGAGCTGAGGGCCACGACGTCCTTGTTGGCCACAGGTGATGGGCTTGCGACCCTCGCTTGGGCTGGGCGAGGATTGCTAGCCCTCTTTGGCCGACCATCTTTGGCCACAGTTGGGGAAGAAAAACAAACAAAAGAAAAAAAAAAGGAAAAATAAAAATTCGAAAAAAAATTATTAAAAATTGTTCATGTGAATGCTGACTATACCACGTAAGACGGCCAGCAGCGATTTCCGGTCAAAATCTGCCGGATGGACTCAATTGGTAAAGCGTGAAAACGTTTATGTCTCAATTGTCACAATTAAAAGGTTTATGACTGAATTAGCAAAAGTACAACAGATTTAGGGCTTTTTGGATAATTTTCCCATTTGAAAGATAAAAGACACCCAATATTAGCAAAAGCAAAGGGGGTGCGAAACGCATAACATTCTCCGAGTATTGAACTACTCGTTCAGATTACGTGCTTGAAGACTTGGCCTGGTTTTCTTCCTTTCTTCTTTTGCATCTCTCTTTCGGACCAGGATGCGATCTCCTCTTAGGCAACCAGAGACTAGATCAACTGAGTTTTTTCTTGGGCCTCAATGTTAAAGCCCATCTCCTCGGTTGGCTTGAAGGTTGCATATTCACCACACTTTTCACGCATTTACCATTTTTGCATACCTTATTTTTTAAAGGGTCAAATTGAACGTTAAGCTTTCGAATTAAGCTCCAGATTAGACATGCTATCGGTTAAGATTATTGTTCTATCTACTATTTTTCAATTACTTTTCGAAGAAAGAAAACCCTTACTCATCACGACGAATTGTAATCTCTCTCTCCATATAAATATCAGCTCATCATCGTCAGCCTCCACGTCGTTGTTTGTTTCCTCTCTCTTTCCAATATTTGGGAATCTACCTCCTCTGGATAGTACCCATTTGGCAGAGTTAGTGAAGTTGAGCTTTGACTTGCCGAGGAGCTCGACCCTATGCAAGCTCGTTGCTATTGCCGTCTCAAACCTCATGGGTGGTGGGGTGTAGAGAGAGAGAGAGAGGGGGAGAGAGAGAGTTGTTGCGGAAGTAACCGATTGAACAGTAAAATAAACAGAACAAGAAAATAAATCGGATATCAAATTTACGTGGTTTGGTCAATGTGACCTACATCCACGAGTATAATAACAAAGAGTTCCACTAAAAATCAATCGATATAACGGAAATAACTTAAGTGATTTAAAGAGACACTTTTAGTATTTCTCAGTTTCCAATTATATCGAATAATTCATACAATATTTAGTCCCACAATTGCTCAGGAAATAATATTTCAATATCACGAAGGAATTAACAAAATCTCTCGGCCAAATCACTTGTACTTTTTTTCTCCATTCTCACACACGAACAAGACACCAAGATGTATTTACCCCATAGCCCAATGCTTATCAACAACGGTGCCAAAATTAACGCATGACCAAAATATATATGTACATATATATACAAAACCGTCTTAACCTTTGCCGACTCAAAGGACCTTAGTTCCAACATTTTGAACCTCCCCACTTTTCTTTGAAATCTTTTTATGGTTTATGCAACAAAATATACAAGAACGCGAGATAATTATGTTGATGTGATAGTTGGATCTTTAACAGTCATATAAGGGACATAAGTCGGCCATGCATGAGAAAAATTGATACTAAGGACTCAAAAACTTTTGAATGGGCAAAGTCATCTCGTGCGAGCGTCTGGATAGGATTTGGGACAAAATTTGAGAGCAATTTGGGGAAGATCTCAAATAAGGTTCTTTAGATTTGGGGGAGATTGGGCGAGAGAGTGACCGAGGAATTTGGAAAAAGAAAGAGCGAGCGAAGCCGTTTTGATATCTTCAGGGGGCTTTTTTTATATGAAACGGCGTCATTTTTATCTCGACATTCACCTCAACGTCACCCATGTCACATAGGCTAGCTGGTATTTATAGGGTATCCACGTAAGCATTAGTTTAGGCGAAATTGGTTTGGATGACTAAATTGATAAAGTGTCAAAAGGTTTAGGACAAAATTGATAAAATTAAAAAGTTTAGGATTAATTGGCCGCCGCATAATAGGTTTATGATTTTTTAGACAATTTTTCCTAATTTTATTTCTTAATGGAAACACATTTAGAAAAGCCATAGATAAGGAAGGTATTTTTCGAATTTTCCGCACGTCACACAATTAGTGACCTAATCGAAATTTTCATAAATGTCGTCCAGAATCCAGGTGAACTAATAATTATCTTAATTTACTAAATATTATCAATTAATGTAGAAAATTCCGGATGTGACGGGATGCCTAACATGTAGTGTTTTTTTATGTGAGGACTAGAGATGCAAGAGTGTCGTAGTGTTTTTACTTATGCGGATGATACTCGCTTGTAATCTTTTGTCTATGTGAGGGTTAGCTTACCCACAGGTGTGATTTTGTATGCATAATTCGGAATTCGGGCGCTATGTCCCTCCGACCATCAAACTAATGCATTAGATATTCACACGCACAAACAAATATTACTAGTCGGAACTCGTAAACCTCATACCAACTTACCAAGCATGTCGTTTGGCGAAAGCAAATGGTTCAGCCAAAAATAAAAGAGATAAAAGAACGGAGGGTTTTTTTAACGAATATCCCGAAACTTATTAAACATATTTCACGAAAAAGTTTTCGTTAGTTGTAATGCACATGTTGGTTGCTTTAAAAAAATCCCGAGTTAGAGATTTGGTGCTACTTTGGGCAATGAATTATATGTTCAATAAGATACGTTGATGGGTCATATTAGAGCTACCATTTTGGTGATCCCCTAGATGATAGATATTGGGTTTCTATATACATATCATACAAGTGGTATCAGAACCAATGGCTGATTGGTAGGCCCCAAATATATTTCTGAGTCTGATGCAATATCTCGAGCAAGAAATTGCGGTCACCATGGCAGTTGTTGAGGGCCATCATGATTGATCTTTTGGAGAGATAATTAGTGAAGACGGATCCAACTGGATACATTGACGAGCTCGGGCTTGAGTTCTCTATTGACAATCTCCCCTGTTGAAGGTAATTGAGCTTTCGTTATGCAACCCGACACTCTTTATAAAGTATCAATTGCAAATTTCATGAGATAATAATTGAAAACTACAGCTTTCCATCATTTGTCTGTGTAAAAGGATCTGATACACCCTATATATATAAAGCCAAAACAAAGTGCACCTATAAGTAAGGATAGGGACACGAATCCCGTAGACAAAACACGAGCAATTCTTGGAGCCCTAGTGGTATTGATGAACAATTGAATATTGGGATTTTGCTGAATCGTCCAGATTGGAATCGCAATTTCCGGCGTGCAGACACTGCCGTGCATGATGGAGCCATTGATGTCCCTCTCTTTTCCTCCACATCACTTCTCCACAAGAAAGCAATAGATTTTGTCTATTGACTTTCTCTTTTCTTTTTTTGTTAATTTTCATGTAAATTTATGAAAGATGTTAGAATATTTATAAATCACGTCTCTGTCTAACATATTAAGTTTTTAAGACAGATGACAGTGATCTCATGAAATCTCACATGATATTTGAGTAGGAGGTCTTGAGTTCAAATTTTTACGGGCTTTATTTGCCTTCTCAGTTGCATATTTCCACGCCTTAGGCTTAGGCCAAAGTCCAACGAGAGATGGATTCCTACACTTTAAGAGGATTGGTGCTTGTATGAAGTTCTCTTCTAATTACCCTAAAGAAGAAAAACATTGTAAAAAAAAACTCATCCGAAAAGAGTAAGTGTGAGGTCATTGATGATGGATTTGAAAACATTAATCTCAAGCGTGCTGTGCCCTCTCAACATAGTTGACGACAATTCGAAACGCTCGATAATCTTTTTATGCAATCATGGATTAAGTGAAGATAATCATTAACCAATGCTCCTCACTTGTTGCTCGTTGCAATGAGAATTGTCACAATCCGAGTGCGCAGTCCTATACATGAAAAGGACTCGGAAAAGGAGGGAAGATCTCGTAGGTAATATCTCTGGCCTCAGGCCAATTTGCTGCCTACATTTTTAGGACATGGGAGTATCTGCAGGTGGGATATGAGTGAGTGACATCAAGTCATTGGGAAAAGAAAGAAGAAGATAGGAAAGACCCTGTTCTTTTACGGCGGCCCCCCTTGCACGTGCTCCCCCGTTTTATTGTCATTCGACGCGGACACTTGAGAAGTGCTTCTCCACTCACCAAAAGGGTTCATAACTTTATCGTATGGTGCCCGGGGAATCATGTCGGTTCGTGATTTGCGGTACAGATTAACTTGTTTTCGTCGCAATCCAATTATAAAGTCAGACTTGATCAATAAGTGGATTTGGACTGGACAATCCATTTTATCTGATCTAAAACTCCCCATCGTCTGAACGTGGTTGAAGGATTGTATGAAGACAAATCTAGTTTGAGTGGACCAACGATGTGGGCGAACTCGAACCCCAGAAAGAAAATCACTGACTTTAAGCCTGTCAAAATTGTGCTCCGAGCCTTGTTAGCTCGAGCAGGTCCAGGGAGCCGTCGTGCATATATATTTAGTTGTACACATGGCATCATGGACGTTATATTGTCTAAGACTAATTTCATCATAGATACTTTCAATTCGTTTCATCGTAGATAAACAAAGAATGTTGATAATTGTTACACTGCTTTGTATTAGGCGACACAAATGAACCAATACAATACAAGGGCATGATGCTCGCGAGCACCATGGATGGGGCCACACCAGATATACACATTTTGTTTGATTCCTGATTTCCAAAGAAAGAAGACGTTTTATTTGGCTCATAATTTCCAAAAAAGGAACAGTTTCCCTCTCTCTCTCTCTCTCTCTCTCTCTCTACCCTTGCTATCTTTAAATTGGGATGTGCATGGGCCAAGTGAATTAGTAGTCTCTTGTAAAGAAAGGAGAGAGAGAGAGAGAGAGAGAGAGAGAGAGAGAGAGAGAGAGAGAGCAGAATGGAGAGTCCAAATGGTCAAGAATTGATCTCAAGAAGAACCAGCAAGGATGTCTCCCTCCTGGAGCTGAGAGATAGGTTGGCAGAGTTTGCTGCAGTTAGAGGATGGGAAAAATACCACAGCCCCAGAAATCTCCTCTTAGCATTGGTACATACGCATCATACATAATCACATCTCTTTAATCGACCGCGTTTTCATTGTCAGTTCGAGTTTCCCGCCTATCTCCTTCTTTCATCGGGAACACTGTTACTGAGAAACAAAAGGGCTCATTGAGATAATTTGTTAAATCTTTGGCCACGAGCGTAAGGTTATGCGGGAACGCAATAGTTATAATTTTAGAAGAAAGCTTATAAGATCAAAACCTATATCTAGACTATAAGAGCTTATGATAAAATAGGTGACTAACTGATTGGTGATGGGTGATGCAGGTGGGGGAGGTGGGAGAGCTATCGGAGATATTCCAGTGGAAAGGGGAAGTGGAGAGAGGGCTCCCCAACTGGAGCTCCAACGACAAGGAACACTTGGAGGAAGAGCTGTCGGACGTGTTGCTCTATCTGGTCCAACTGGCCGATGTTTGCGGGCTTGACCTCGGCCAAGCTGCTCTCTGCAAACTCATCAAGAATGCTCGCAAGTACCCTGTCGTCAAACCCTAATCAATCAGCTTTTCCATAGGCAATAAGAGAGGGAGAGAGAACGAGAGCTTCTTTTTTTGTCGCCTTTTATGTGAACTCCGAGTGTGATATCTAGTCGGGTTCATTTGAACTGTCGAATGATTTATAATGCTGAATTCGATGAAAATCGTATTGAATCTTGTAGGCTTCACCAAAGTCCGATGGAATAGGTGTGTGTGCGCGCAACAAGAACATGCAATGATGTCGCTATTGGGTTGGGGCCAAGTAATTTTATACTTGTGTTCATCGCATAGATGAAGTGATGATTCTCATGTGGAGTCCTAGACTCTGAGAGGGTCAAACATTTAATGAATGCAGCACTAGTTCCTGTTATCGTGAGGTCCGAACTCTTTCTGTCGAGTTTCTTTCAGTGTACTTTTCGGTTTTATTTGTGGAGTTTGTGGTGTCGTGGAATCGATGAATCATACTGCACGTGGGTTTTGCTAGCATAATAGTTTTTGAATCACCGTGAGAGGGAGAATATATTGTGAGCCACAAATTCTTAAATGAGTGATTTTCACAATAATTTATAATTATTTATTATTTATATTTTTGTGGTCTAGAACATACTGATATGTTATTTTTATAGTAGATTAAAACCTGTTACCTAATCATTTTGAGCCCGAGGCTAGCCTAAGGATGAGGCTTCTGTGATGGTAGGAACGGTCAAATGGCAGCCACACTTTTTCATGGAGGAAAATGGGAGGTTGGTTCCACCCGTTTCAATTTTTTTTTTATTATTTGACTTCCCATGGCTTCCTATTTGCATGGCTTAATTTGGGATTTAGAGGATTTAAAAAGGCTGTGGAATTTTTTGAATACGAAGAATGAAAAAGAAAATAAATATCAAAATATTTCAATACAAACTCCATCCATCATAAGAAGGTTAGAAAAAGATTATTAAACATTGTATGCCTAAAATTCGACGTCAACAGATAGACCTTTCTCCATGGTTATGCGTTCATTGATTACAAAATTCTAAAATAATTGGAAGTTCAAAATATATTAGATATTCACATTCTTTTTTTTTGAGTTATTTAAGTTTCTAT
The DNA here is from genome assembly GCA_031216405.1 of Syzygium malaccense. Lineage (NCBI taxonomy): Eukaryota > Viridiplantae > Streptophyta > Magnoliopsida > Myrtales > Myrtaceae > Syzygium > Syzygium malaccense. The sequence goes on along the minus strand of CM062263.1, from coordinate 36,767,349 downwards.
AATTTGGAAACATCCCCAAATCTTTTCTTTGTTCGAAGAATAATATCCACTATTTCGAAAGTTACAATTTAAAACTTTTGAGTCTACTTAAATCCTTTTCTTTTCGGATGGAACAATATCCATCTATTCTTTTCTTGGCCGGAGAATAATATCCACTATTTTGAAAGTAGCAATTGAATCCTTCATATATTACTTATTGTTTGAATATTATCACTTTGATTTGTTTTACTAATAAAAAACAGATCTCATCTTTGGCTTTTTTAAATAATAAAAACATTAAACCTGCTAAGTGAGTCTCCCATTTTCCAAGTACAAAATTTGTGGCCAAGGTTGGACCGTCCACTTTGTAGACGAACGACACCGTGATGTACTCGTTTCCATTTAAGAAAATCGAAGGTTCTTATGATGTGAAAACGCACTGAGTTTAACCTTTATGGAGATGCTTACAACCCTCAACCCCAAAAAAACAAAAAAAGAAATCTTGCTCTTTGAATAAATCATACATCATGAATGACAGGTGACACACAAGAAAAGAAATGGGAAAAGCATATTAGAGTTACCATAACTTTCGTATGGCGCTCAGTTTAGTGTCAAAACTTTTCGCCATATCACTTAAATGCTAAATTGAAGAAAAAATGATAATTTAAGTACCTCCGGTGACAAATTACAGCCAAAAGTCCTATGTGGCTTTTTTAATTAGATATTTTTATATGCACGGATTTTTTTATAAAAAAAATAATGTCCATGTCATCTACATATTTGGTCAATCAAGGACCCGTCCTCCCTCTGCATTCACTCTCTGTGGTCGCCGTAGCTACTCCTCGACTGGTGAGGCAAATTGTGCTCCCTCTGCCTACGCTGTGGCAGAAAATTTTTGGTCGACTAGATCTAGAGTCCTAGCGACGGAGCCGACAAGATTTGGACGAGTGGCTCGAGCGGAGAAAACGGGCGAAGACTTGGTGATCCTTCTTCAAGCGACCTTTGGCGCAGCTGTATAAGTAATTGATTTAATCCCTAAGCTGTTTCAACAGCAACAGAGGAAAGCATTTCCCAGTTTCACCGCAGTCTAGACTTTCTCCATGGAGTTTGATAAATTCTAATTATGACTTCAAATTCCTCCCTGATTTAGCTTCTTCTTTCTATTTTGTTTTGTTTTTGTTTTTGTTTTTTCCATTCTCTTGCTGTTTGCCAAATTCCATCGCCATTGGTTGCGCAATGAAGGGGGAAATTGAGTTTTCAAGGAAGGTGTCCGATGGAATGACAAAGCCGAACTCTATTTCGAGGAGTTTTTGTTCGAGATGGTGATTCATCTTGGGTCTCTCTTCATTGTCCTCGAGTTGCTAGAAAACTGCCACCGCCGTTGTTTTGCATAGCGCGCATAGCCATGCCAAGCCGGCCTCTGTTCGCCCCTATTTTTGGACACCATTGCTAAAGAGCTCATGCCACGGCCACCACTGCTTCACTCGTTAAATCCAATCGTCAAAGTTGCTTTTCCTGACTGTCTTGTTCAGGTTCAATCCTTGATTACTTAAGGTAATCCTCTTATACTCGGTCAATCGTGCTTGTCTTCATCAAGTCTTGTCTGAAATGGGGTTTTAATAATTTGGAAGAATGGCTTGATCCGTCAAAATTATGATTTATATTTGGGGCAAAAATGTAAACGACGCCATTTCAGACTATTAATGCTGATTGAGCAAGCCGATGAGCCAAGTGGGTCGAAAAAAATTACCACATCGGATTTCGAGCATCCCAAATCGGATTAAGCACTTAAGTGATCGTTTTTTTTTTCAAAAGCGATACTAAAGTGATCCAGCAAAAAGTTTTGGCACTAAAGTGAGTGTTATACGAAAATTATGACATTTCTAATATTATTTTCCCCACAAGAAACCAACTATCAAAGCTTGTTTTTCTGCACGAATTTTATCCGAGTTTGGGTAGTAGACATGATCCGATGTTATAGACTAAATGAGAGAGTCCTGCTCCTTTTAATTAAGACCCAACACAGGTAATTGCTTAAGCCGTGTAATTAGTGGAATGATGATTAATACGTATTCTAGAAACGGCCAATTAGTAGGATTGGACTAGTCAAACAGGTAGGTCAGGTCGGGTCGAAATTGATTTGATCCAAATTAACTCATTTAACCCGTTTTGAACTATTGCCATTTTATACAAATCTAGATATCCATATCCTACCAACTCATACTTGACATATATCCGATCAGACCCATATTACTAATATTCTTCCATAGTTAACCTAATTTAGGAAAATTCATACTTAAAATGAGGTGAGAGCACGGAGTAAGCAAACGCGAGATCGAGTGAGGGTGAAAGAGAGTGAATGGAGACTCATAGACTTAGGCTGGATCTAAGTAAATTATGAATTCATTTGACACCCATACTATTTTAGATTTTATCATTATAAACCTATTTACTGAACGTAACCAACTCAAATAATAATTAAGTGTATCAAATGTAGGTCAAAAAATTGAGTATTTTGACCGTTACAGTGGGATCGATGTTCGGGGACAGTCACTTCAGGTGGCTTTGATTGGGAAGAGGACTATTGCAATTTCGTGAGGGTCAAAAAGGAGCAGCGTCGCCAATGATGATCACGGTTGAAGTTCGCGTCGTCCGACCAAAAGTGTTGGATTCATCATTTCCTCCAATGTCCCCTACATCGCCGCCCCGCAACATCGCCACCTGTTGGGCCACAGTACGCAAAAGAAAGTTGCAACATCCCCCGCTTGAGTGTTGTACGCCGTAGTAGAATATACAAGCGGATAAAGCTCGATTTGAATCACGTGACGCGTTTTCGCGCGGGTTTTACGTAACAAGCCACAGCAAATTCTTAATTCACGACACACACATAAATATAAGATTATATTTTACACTTTAGCAGCTTTTAAATCCTGAAGTATATGTTATTTATGGCAGTACCCGCCATTCTAATTTGCACTTGAGCATCTCAATTTTCAAGATCGCTTTTGTGTATCTCTATTAATATTTTGAATCAAAGAGTATGATAAGTGCTTAAAAGAGTTTTAACAACATGGCGATACCCATCACAAAAAGCTACTATAAGGTTCAAAAAATACATTTTTAGAGTGTTCATCACATGACCGTATGTATTTTCAAAACAAGGTATAACCAAGTGTATAATAAGTGATCAATTTCATGGTTAAAACTTTGTCCTCTATCCATTATTACAAGATTTTTTGTCTTATTTCACAAGTAAATAGTACTAACTAATAGATAAAAAGGAATTACCTAAAGTGATAGTCTTATTTAACAAATCGATGGAAATAACCAAATAAACCTTGGTTAGTAAGAATTGGCAAAAGATTAAAAGAAAATTGGTCATATACGCACTACAAAAAGAGTAGATAATTAAATAAGATTATCGATAGATTATCAACAATTTACCGATAAATCCAGTAACCGATAACCTTTTTACAAATATAGCTTTTTCGACAATGATCAACTCTTTTGTAAATTTGCCAACATGAAAAAATCCATTCTCTCCTTTGACAATACAACAGAGTCAACCTCCTGACATGCTCTCTTACGTGCATGCTTTTATATAACTGAAGAAACCCTGGATCATGCAAACAAATTAACCTGACAGATAGATACAAATATACAGTAGAAATGGAGATGCAGAATCGAGTAAATAGTATTAGCTTAGGTAGGGTACATCGATTACTTCCTATCTTGCTTTTCTTAACTAGGATCTGAACCACAAACATCATATGAATTGCAAAGTACAGACTGAAGTCTCCATTACTCACGCATGCTCGGCTATCAACAAGTTCTTAGAATGTTTCTTCTATTATTCCCTTTATTCTCACCTTATCACTAGTTGAAAAGAGAAAGATCATTCTCCTTTTGCACGGTTCGACTGCAAAGGACTGCTCGCCTGAGCTGTTTGATGGACCTGTTGCTGATGAAGCGCAGTCATCTTGTTGAAGTGTTCCATGTTCATATTCTGCATCAAAATGGAATAGTTAAAGGATAATTATAAAATGTTAGTACTAGCATATGTATTAGTCCGATCTCATTTTTTGATAGATTCGACATTAAAGATTACTTGAATCGAATTCTACACTGTGGATCACTTACTTGTGCAAGATAGGCACAATAAGGGTCCGGCACGGGCAGCACCGGAGCGTTGGTCCTGCCTTCCGGATTCATTTGAGCTTGAAAGTGCTGCGCAGCCACAAGCGAGGGCACCATGTAGGGTTGCGGCACAAATGCTGCTGCCGCAGCTTGAAAGTGCTGTGCAGCCACAAGCGGGGGCACCATGTAGGGTTGCGGCACAAATGCTGCTGCCGCAGCTGCGGCACGCGCCATGGGATTGATGTCAAGCATCCCAAGCCCGACCCCAGCAGTGCGCGCCGCGAGGAGGGACATCTGGAGTTGCTGGTGGTGCATCGCCACGTTGGGCATCATCATCTGGGGCATGTCGTTGCGGAGGCTCATCATCTGGATTTGCGCTTGGAGTTGCTGCAAGTAGTCTATCACCTCGTCCAGCATCGAAGCCTTATCGGTCTGCATGTTTCATTTTAACATGTTTGGCATAATCAAAAGCCCACCCAAGTCATCTGTCAGTAGAAAACAATATGTTTTCTGCACGAAAATTTCTTTGCGGAGCACTTTACGAAGACTTTTCTCACCTTGTTTGCGTTGGGCACCAACCTCTGCAGGGCCTTCATCTTCTCATTAATCCCATCTCTACGTCGCTGCAATGACCATTATTACAAGTTGCATTAGAAAAATGAAAAGAAAATTGAGAGAACATCTTTCCTTTTTTTCTCTTTATCTGATTTTTTTAATCGTCATCCGTTTACTTGGACGCATACTTGGTTTGCTTACATGCATTATGGATTATGAATCTAGATTGTCAAGTCTGACGGGATTCACATGAGACCCATCGAATATGCCGATACCATAATTTTAGTATACATAAGATGTTCAAAAATACTTTCTTATTCGTCTGAACTCATGGACCTATGGACGGAATATCTTACATTAATCATGTAGGGCTCCTTTTATGAGTGATGAGAAGTTATTGTATTGTTTATAAACCACATGGGCCAATATCATCCAAACCATTAATCAAGTGGGTCCCATCATTAGACCCGCATAATTAGCAAAGTTGTGCATACCTTGATAAACTGGACTTATGCGCTCTGTAGACCATGCAATAATTTTTAAAAGGCAAGTAGATCAAGTCAATCACATTTTAAGAATCTATGACATTCATACCGAATCTCATTAAAAAAAATTAAATTTTACGACTTCTTGAATTAGATAGATTCCACATATGGTAATGACTTAATCTACTTGTTCAGATGTATTTTTTATACATGACTACTCGAGCATAGAAAAATAGAAGGCTTGCTATGAGAAAGGAGATCTGGGCGTATATATACTACCCGCTCCGAGAGATTATGAATGGCAGAAGCTCTACTCCTCCTGGTTGATCGTGAAGGGCCACTTTCACCTTTATCCTCACCATCTTCATCTTGATTTTCCTGTCAAAGCATCAATCACAACATGCGATCAATCACTTTGGCAAAAAAGGCTAATGTTTCCTCAAGCAAATCGAATTTCATGAATTCAACTATGTATATTTCTAGGAATTATTTCTTTAGGGTTCATATCGACTTTCAAATCGGTCGAGTCTCACATGACGTCCATTAACCTATCCAAAAAAGTGATGAAGATTCGATAAACATTATTACCCCGTCTGTTCAGGTGGCTCTTTTATTGAACTAAGTAAATATCTGCAATGCATGTACTACGACTAAGGAGAACTCATGTACCGATTCGCCGCGAGAAGCCGAGTCATCCTCGTCTGTGGCTTTAGCCTTGAAGCTCGCGGGGGATTCAAAGGAAGCCCACGTCATCATCGTCATGTCGTTGTCCCTGCAAATCGCCGCGTTGGCACTTCCGCATTTGCTACGTTCCTCTCTATTGGTACCCCCACCAACGCCATTGCCGGAGTTCTTCTTCACAGCATGAACGGGCTCGGAGTCCGACAGCTTCCTTTTCTTGACCAGGTAAGTGCTCACCGGACATTGCAGGCTGGGATGGTTCTTGTCCAATATGCCACCAGCTGATGATGATGGTGTCATGCGATGCGATGATGATGGTGGTGGGTTCTTCTTGTGACACGTGGCCTGGTGGACGATGGACTCAAGTGTATCGCTGCTTCCCAATGGTGGGGGCTTTAATAGGCCGTGGCCATGCATGGCTAGTTGCCCATTCTCCCATGTCAGCTCTGCAACTCCATGATTTGACCTGGCAGGTATGTTCAAGTTCTTCATTTGCATTAGTCTCTCTTTTGGAGCTACAAAGCACAGATTCAAATGAAATTGAAGCATGTGCATGTTCCAAGTTCAAGATAAAAGATGGTTATTTCTTCTTCTTCTTTTGGCGACAAGTCCCTTAAGTACTCGAATTAAACAGAAATGAAGTGGATTTCTCTTCGAGAAAATGTAGAGATATTCACACATCAATCGAGACACGAGCCTCATCAAGATATAGATGTTAGAGAAATTAGAAGAACAATTATAAGGGAAGGAGGAGAATGTTGCATACATGGAGGAAGAAGAAAAGTGAGCATGATGATGGGGATGAATCTGGGGCATCTGCACGTGAGAGGATCTATTATTCCCATCTCCTCCTTCGACTTGTTCTTGTCTTTGTTGCCTCAGATTCCAATCTGGTGCTGCGCAGTGACTCATCTCTCTCTCTGATCTATGTGAACAGGAAGTCTAGGAAAAGATTTTTGTGTTGGGATTCCTGAGTGTTGTTTCTTTATCCATGGGGTCCCCTTTTTGGTGTTAGTCACGTAGGCTAGATAGTGATTTTTTGCCACAAATTATGAGAGGAGCAAAAAATGAAGATATAAACTTTTTCTATGATTGGTGGCCAGAGAAATGGTCCACGAGGGAATAAATATGCTTTGATTTTTGTACCATAGACCACGAGAGCATTTGATATAACTGTAGCTAAATTGTAGTTGCACCGTGCTGTCAAGCGCCATCTTATTTTAAAGTTGCAATACCTCAAAATTAGGTGAGATAGTTCCCTGAAAATTATCATAAACTGCTACGGTTTACGACTCGCGAGGAAACTAAATGGGTCGGTGAGCAAAAATGAGTTTTGCTTCCGTATCTTCCCGAGGGATGTATCTAATAAGTCAACTGTGTAGTTGTGACTGATGTGGTCTTGCACAATCAGGAAACTGTGTGGTTACTGATGGAATTGAGGAAGTGTCCCAAAGATGAGGAAAGCAAGACATTGACATGTAATTGATTCAGATAATTCAGATCAGAGAGCATTAATGGTGGTGGGCTCGAAGTTGAGCTGATCTGATCTACTTGACATTAATATGTTCCCATGCCCAAGCATATAACAACCTCAAGATCAGATCCACCATAGCTGGTTCAGGTCCACAGTTTCCTGGTCAATTTTTTCTTTGGGCTCACCAATTTGGTTCATCATTTGTGACTCGAGAAATTTCGAAAAGGAATTAGACCCGCGTTGAAGCAGACGTATGGAAAAATGCTTAACATGAAAGAAATACGGCCGTTTGCATTGAATGAGATGTCGAAAACCCTAATTTTTCTTTTGTACGGTCGTATTTACGCACTAATTAAAGAGCTAAATCGCCGACGTTGTCCTATATTGTAAATACAGATCTTTGGTGTCTCGACTACGTACAGAGTATTATCGATCAACTTTTGCTAACGTTTTCTTGGGTCATGAACACGTGATCATGATGTGTCGTGTTTCCTAGATACAAGGCGCGTCTACCGACATGGTCGTGACAATACTTCACGCTTCTTCTCAGCCAGACACAGCCGCAAATTCCAATTCCTGCGTGTGCAGCGAACACGTAGCGACCGCCCTCGCCATGCCACGTGGAGACCGCCCATTGGATCCGCGGCTGGTCCTCTGTGGTCACCACGTGTCGACATCAGTCAATTCTTCTCTTCAATTGCCGTGAACGCACGGATGCACACCTAGACCTTTTTACTTCCATCTTCAAGACATGGTGTCGGCAACAAATCCTTGGCGGGCTTGGATTCGATTGCAATCTGTTGGCCCATTCAAAATCGGTCCACACGATCATTCAATTGCACCTTGCATGACAATGGACTTATTATTTTTTATTTTTATTATTAATTACTATTATTCATTTTCAAACTTTCACAAATATATTATACTCAATAATGATTTTTTAGAAAAAAATTTCCAACAATTTATGTTTCGTCACAAGTGAATAAACTCATCACTAAAAAGACAGATTGCACATAGATCAGGCTCCGTATAGGCACCTAAAAATTATTTCGTAAGGGCCGGGATCTATTCTCAAATAGAGGAAGATCCACATGGGATTTTTTTCTTTTTTCTTTTTTTGTAGTCGAAACGAACCCATTTTCATTTAACTAGCATCATAAGCAGAACATAACTTATAAATAGCTGAACAAAGTAAATCCCAAAGGAGTCGAGGGGACCTAGCAAGCCAATTTGGGGGGTGGGATCCATTCTGATGGGCTTTCGTGATGCGATCCGCCTCTTGATTCGCACCTCGGGGACAATGAACAATTGAAACAACTTCAAGATGGGCCGGCAAGTCCTTGCACTCCTCAACCGGACTTCGGAGGATAAGCCAGTCGGCATATCTACCACCGATAGGCTATCGGAGAGGAGTTCCACGCGCATATCAAAACCAGGCTTCAATTCGTGCATCTTGGAATCGGTCAGAACGAAGACGGCTTCTTTAACCGCTAGGGTTTCTGCAGCAAGAACTGAGGAAGCGCGTACCTCTTGGGCAAACCCGGCGACAGGCAGGCCACTAGTGTCTCGCAGCAGTAGATCCTTTAAATTCAACGTCAACTATGCTACAACCTAGCAGAGTTTGGTTTTTGAGGGGGTGATAGTGGTAAAGTTAACATAATGTTCCAAATTCCGCTTGAGCATTCAAATCCGGGTGGCACGTGATTCAGGATAAAAAGAAAAAACGGATATTGTCGGTAACCCCATAAACTTAGTTGAGCTTCTTTCTACGAACCTTTCCCATCTTCCCAACATCTGTTCCATCCCTGCTGTCCATTGAGCCCGCTCTATATCTTTCCATTCATTACCTGTGGGTCTTTCTTCTCCTAATTAAAAGTAGAAGTAGAGAACACCCCTTTTGAACTTGAACTGAAGAAGAAATTCTTTCCCTAAAATTAAAGCTTCTATAAATATGGATAAGCTCCATTACAATTATGAAATATCATTAACTTTTTGAGTGTTATCCATATCTTTGTCGAGCTATTTTTCCACAGGTCGCCCCCCTGCTTCTCTCATGCTCACCTCTCTCTCGGTTGGTTCTCTCGTGCTTGTCTCACCTCGAATCCAGGTTTTTTTACTTCGATTCCTTCTAGTTTTGCTTTTTTCAGTTGTGATTTTTAAGTGCATGGTGATTTCTTGAACGGTACTTACGATGTTATGCTTGATTGAGGATATTACTACTCGAGTAATACAAAGTTTTTTTATGGAGATGGAAGAGCGCAAGGTATGTAGAAGTAGATTGGGGATTCTGCGTATGCTTGGCTTTTCTCATTCCCGGACTTGGATTGTGTCCTGATCAAGGTGTTTTGTTCATGTCGTAAGCATGAGCTGTATCCAATAGAAAACGCCCGTGCTGTCCTGTGTTGTTGAAGTGCTCGAAGTCCATCCTTTGGTCCTTGCGTTGTTTGGTAAGCTTTTGGTAAAATATCATAATCTGATCTTGGAAGATGGAAGTTCCACAAGATATGTTGACTGAGAGAATACACGACTTTTACGCTTATTGGCTTTTCCAGTGAGAATGATTAATTTTTATCCCTAGACGGTATTTCCATTGGACTTGGTGGATTCAAAACAGGTTTAATTGGTTAGGAGCTATTCTCAATGCATTGCATTCAAGTTCATGAACAATGGACCTTCGGTGTGCCAACTCCAAAAATTGATGAAAATTTTCTTGCTTTAACTGACCAAAACTCTTTTCATACGTTTGAGTTGGACCAAAACCGGTTTTCAAGGTTGAACAGCACAAATGATAATCCAACAGGGAGAATGGAAAAAATGGAAGCAATTGGTTCAACAGGAAATGGGACAAGCATGGGATCCTAGGAAAAAAACCGTTGATGCGAGTGATGAATGGCGGAAAAGGAAAATTTAAGTCTTTATCTCTTCTTTTTTTTACTTTTATATAAGTTCAACTTTTATTAATAACAACTCACGGAAATATTTTATTATAACAAGCCATTCCTAAGCTCAAACAGTGATAGGGGATCTCTACAAGGGCTCCAGTTTGGTGTAGGCTTCAATGATATGAGGCTGATATCAGGTGGGGAAGCCAAAATGGCTGAACTTGACAAGTGCGAAGATGTTGAAGGACACCGAGGTCCTCATTGTTGTTAGAGATGATCACGGAATGGAGGCAAAGTTGACACTGAACGAAGAGGACCAGGACTGTTGGGTCATGATCAAGAACTATTGGAATTTGCTTGCTTGTACCCTTATGCCACGGAATGGTCGCCAGAGAATATTTTTGTCAGATTGAGTATCTATAGAAACTTTGGTAGTATATTCTTGGCTTTTGTTGAGCTACTTTTAATTTATGATCAAGTTGGGGATCCAACCCGTGAATACTGGCGTTCAACTGCGATTTTATGTAAATTACACTCGAAGCTTCCGGTAGAATTACTTGTGTAATCTTCATTCGTGCTTGTCGTGGTCGACTCTACTCAAACTTTTGTTATTGTATACTTATTATAAGAGCTTAGTGTATCATAATTTGATTATAATTTCCCTTCGGGTTATCGAGAAAGTTCAAACCGATGAACTTCACATTAAAAGACAGATCGCGCCTTGATTTGATTTGTTTGAATCAATAGTGAGCTCATATGTTACATAGATAAACTTGAGAGCTCCAACTATATGCATTTAGCATGGCAATACACATGCAAAAAAAAATTTGTATTCAACATGAGAAATTTTCAATTTTGAACTATTCCTTTCTCACAATAGATTTCAAAACTTAGTCATGCCCAAAATGTTTATGGTCTTAGACACCAATCGACAAACTGCATCTCGATGGGTTGGTCAAAGTGGGCTTATGAGTTATATAGATGAGTTCGGACGACCTAGTGTATTTGCACCATGTGCGATGATTGTACCTATGATTATTCATTTTGGCCGAACCGTGAGCAAGTCATATTTCATATAATAATTTAAGATTCTTTTTTAAAGCAATAAAACTAAGGGAGTAGGTGGAAGGAAAAAATCCAAATTCCAAACCCACTCGCCATAAAGTTCATAATATATAAATGATAGCATTTAAAGCCATTCCAAAACTTTTCATGGATTTTCAAATAATCAAGATATTCTTCTTCTTTTGGTGAAGATTTTGAGTGATTGTGAGCTGAGTACACCAAAGAGTTAATTCCACGAAAAACTCTAAACTGATACATTTAAAATAAATTTACCTCAAATTAATTTTTTGATCATCAAAAACTCTAAACTGGTACATTTAGGATAAAATTACCCTCTGTTAGTTTTCATTAAATATTACCGTCAAATTGAGTTGACGGGTATACTAGTTTAAGATTAACACTCCGTTTGTTACAGGTGTATTAATTTGTTTTTTTTCCGTTAAATAACGAAGGGTAAATTTTTCACAAATATATTTATTTGAGATTTTTTATGATCAAAAAATTTATTTAAGATAATTTTTTGAAGTTTTTTGTGATATTAACTCGAAGTCAAATAAGCTTTACCCCAATCCCTGTGGCCAGAGGAAAAGAGCGAGGCTCGTTTCTCCTTCCACTATTGCAAAAGGAAAGCGACGAACGAAGACGAATTATGCTTTAACTCAATGTGAGGCAAACACGAGGATGCTCCGTGGGAGAAATCCGACAAATTTGATACCGACCCACTTCACACGGCGAGGTTCTCATGTCCTTTGAGGGCCGCAGAAAGCATCACGGACCCCGCACTAGTCACCAGAAAATCACACCTTTACAGCTAGCACGTCCCCCTGATCACGTTTGTTTCGTCTGAAGACTCCAGTAACCAGTGACTGGTAAGCTCGGGGCTGATGGCCATTTCACTTGATTTAGGGCCAGTTGTCTCTGTCTGAGTCGATTTTTTTCACTGGGTTTCTCTTAATAACGGTTACGTGTATGTGTTTGGCTCTGATCTGTTTTGTCCTGTTTTTGGTTCAGTGTGTGCTAGTGGTTTGATGGGGAGGTGGGGTTTGGTGGATATTTCATTTCATGTGTTAGTTGATATGTATCTGTCATGAACTTGATGAGGTGTGACTCTTTTGGCTCAAGTACTCGTAGAATGCACAGCAGAATCATGAATCTTGATTTAGAAGCTTCGTCGACTTTTCGTTTGCCTGTTGCTGGTTGGATACTTGTATGGCGTTTCTTCTACTTTTGTTCTCCCTACCAGATGCAATCATTCACTCCCATGTTTTTGTTGGTATTTCCTAATTTGCACTTCATAACCTCCTAAGTGTTATTTTCCATAGTTGCTTTCTGCTTGTTGTTCACTCTGGATCTTGGATCTTCATTAGGAAACCATTATTGCAATTGTTTAGAGAAAGTAAGTTTCTGATGCAAATTCTCTCTATTCTGGAACTGAATGCACCTGTTGGTCTGTGTATTTATGTGCTGTTACCGAAGAATTTTTTTGTTTTTCAAAGTCTGCAGAAAGTTCTGAACTTCATCCTACAATTGCTTATTTTTGAATTTCTTAATCAGCTGGAAGATTAGAAAATTATGTCTTCACGGACCATTTTGTCTTGCCTGGTCATGGGTGAAAAGAGCGTCAACTAATCTGTCTGTGTTAGTAGCTTCAAAGTCTGAAACACTAAGCAAATTGCGACATGTCGACATATTATAATCTGTGGTGTGTCTTTCTATTGCAGTTTATCGGGGTAAATTTGTTTCATGAGTGAGAGATCCTCAGCACATCTCCACCAATGGGAGTGTTTTGCCTCTCCTTGTTTGTCTTGTTATCTTCTCTGTCCCCGGGTTTCACTCAAGGAGCTGCATATTCTACACTCATTGTGGATGGTAGCAATACAGTAGCCCAAACTGATGATAATTTCATCTGTGCAACTCTTGACTGGTGGCCTCACGACAAGTGTAACTACAACATCTGTCCATGGGGATACACATCCGTGATAAATCTGGTAAGAATCTGGAAGTTCCTTTTATCGTGGGGTTTCAAAAGTCGCACTTAAGTTTTTAATCCATTCGAGTTGCTTTTTATGTCTTTCAGAACTTATCTCATCCTGTTCTTGGGAACGCAATCCAAGGTTAGTCTATCTTCGAAGCTTATAGGATATATTAAGCTATATGATTGTCTCCAAAGCTAGGCATGGTAGGATGAAAAGCCTAAATCACCTCTAAGAATTGCACTGTTCAAATATTTCCACTTACAGAGTGTGATGGTCATTGTGTTTGTTGAGCATGTCGTCTAATGCTTACCATTGCTAATTCATCATGTGGCATGATAGCTTTTAAGAGTTTGAGGATAAGGATTGGCGGTTCTTTGCAAGATCAAGTGATGTATGATATTGGAAAGTTGAAGTATCGGTGCCATCCATTTGGAAAAGAGAAAGGCGGCCTGTTTGGCTATTCTACAGGATGTTTACGTATGAAAAGATGGGACGAATTGAACCATTTATTCAGCAGGACAGGGTAAGCTTAAATTGGACTGCTCCTTAATGGACTAAATTAGCATTCTTGTTATGCTTATATTCATTGCAAAATCTGGAGGTTGTTCATAACTTTAATCTGAATTTGGGAGAAGTAAACCTTCAACTTATGCTTTTGTCTTTGGCAATTCCTGAAGTTTCTTTGTTGCTTTCTCAATGAAGCATGGGTGTCACAATGATAGTTATGAATATTCTGGTTTTAGGGCCCTTGTGACTTTTGGCCTGAATGCACTATATGGACGGCACCAGATCAGGAAGGATGTCTGGGGCGGAGATTGGGACTTCAGTAATGCATATGAGCTCATAAAGTACACAGCTGCGAAGAAATACCCAATAGACGCATGGGAATTTGGTATGCACTGTGCTTAGAAACTTTCCTGTCCATATGAACCTACCTCACCTCCATGATTCTATCTGCTCGAAGGAAATGAGCTTAGTGGAAGTGGAATCGGAGCAAGTGTTGGGGTTGAACAATATGGAAAAGACTTAGTATCCCTCAAAGCCATTATCAGTGAATTGTACAAGAATGCTCGTTCAAAACCTTCCCTTGTAGCACCAGGGGGGTTCTTTGATCAGGATTGGTACAGGAAGCTTCTGCACGTTTCGGGTTCCGGCGTGATCAATGCCATGACACATCATATTTACAATCTGGGACCAGGTATTGTGCTGATGCTAAGCTATTTTGCTGGTTTTGTCATATTATTCTAATTTGATTGAACCTGCAGATCATGTAAAGATTCAATAGGCTGTGCTTACCTGAATTCAACTGCTCTCTTCTGATAGCCAATCAATTGCATTTTCGTTCTGACTCATTCTTCCATTAAATGGAAGAGAAATTTCAGAGAATCTTCTACTATTTTTCTCAACTCAAATATACTCCTGAATTTGGTGTGCATGTCGCTTGACCTGGACTTGATCCTCTTAAGATGATCTGATAGCCTGTCTTCTCCCATTTCAGGTTCCGATCCCAATCTTATGAGTAAGATTCTGGATCCTAATTACTTGAGTCAGATATCCAAAACATTCAGCAATGTTAAACAAACTATTCAAGAAAACGGTCCTTGGGCCTCTCCGTGGGTCGGTGAATCTGGTGGAGCTTACAACAGTGGTGGTCGGCATGTGTCAGACACGTTCGTAAATAGTTTTTGGTAATCTTGTGACACCCTTAATGTAAAGTCCTCGTTTGATCAAGTTCTTAGATCTTCTCAGTCAAACGTGAATAAATGGTGATATCAAGAGCATGATCCATTCCTTTGTTATGTGAAATAGGTACTTAGATCAGCTTGGCATGGCATCCAAGTATAGCACCAAAGTGTACTGCCGGCAAACTTTGATTGGAGGCAACTATGGACTCCTCAACACGTCAACGTTTGAGCCCAACCCTGATTACTACAGGCAAGTACATGTTGAGAATGTCTCAACCTTTAACAATGAATGAGGAAAAGATTATCCACCTTGGTTTTGCTTGTTCCATTGAACACTCATAGTGTATGACGGTTCTGAACAGTGCACTCTTGTGGCATCGGCTCATGGGGAAGGGTGTTCTTGCCATTGACAGTGATGCATCCTCATCTTTACGCTACTATGCTCACTGTTCAAAAGGGAGGGTAAGGCTTCTTCACTCTTTAGTTTGTTCAAGTCGAAGCAAGAATGTGAAGACAGTTTTCGATCAATTTGGAATAGCTCTTCTTGGTCATCAAGATTCAATTAGATTTTTACCCATCTCTCTCCAGTACTGAAATGCTCGAAAATAAAAATGTCCTGGGGTAGAATGCTTATGCGGTGAGGTTAATCTTTATATAGGACGGTAGAAGTTTTGTCATGAAGCATTTGTTTTAGGAAATTGAAGAGTTAATCTTTCATTACTAGGTAAAGACTAGAGGGCATTGTGAAGATCATGTAGCTGAATATACGTCGTTGGGACATATATAGAATTATCTGCTGTATTTACATATCTGTCGGTCCCCGACCCTTTTCGGATACTTTGGTACACAGGAAGGCATTACCCTACTCCTGCTCAATTTCAGCAACATGACTTCCTTTACAATCAGTGTCCGAAGTAGCAAAAACTACAGACTGCATTTTGAACAACCAATTAACAGAGAGAGCATCTTCGTTCGCCGGTTGAAGGAAACAGTATCATTTGTTGGGTTGGGCTCATCGGATGGACAGTTGTTCCGAGAAGAGTACCATTTGACTCCGAAGGACGGTGTCCTTCAAAGCAAAATCACGTTGCTAAATGGAACTCCATTGGAGCTAACAAAAGATGGGGAAATCCCAGATTTGAAACCTGACCTTGTCAATGTAGATACGCCTTTAACCGTTGCTCCTTTGTCTATAAAGTTTGTAGTTTTCCCCAACTTTGATGCTCCGGCTTGTGTTTAATCTGTTGTTTCTGAATACCGAAAATGGCGTAGCTGTATTATATGTTGTTATTGTGAAAGAGATTGGATTGGTGGTTTACATTATGTTAATTTTTGCTGGCTACTCTTTTAAGTTACATGACCACCCGATCATTATCGAAGATAGTGAGAACACGAACTTTGGTACAATGCTCTGGAGTATATATAGACTGAAACAGCTCATCGGTGTTCAATTTAACTGCGCATAGAGAACAAAAGCAATAGAAAATATCCGAGCATATCCATATACATCAGACTAGATAAATGTTTGGCAACAATAATTGATGAAAATGTGTCGGAGGTTGGTTAATAAAAGAAGCAAACAAATAAAGTTCCAATTCTACTTCCCAAGCAGACGGCGACCACGCTGAGTAGCTTGTTTAACACGGTAGTTAAGCTCATCTGCATCATTATAGAAATGATCCAGGGATTTGTTTTGCCTGCAATGATTAAAAAAGTGACTTGTTCAGAAATTGTTTGTGCAGCAACCTCCAGGATTCTGTTCAATCGGCATAATAGAGCTAAAGCGGTCTTTGCATAAATGGGCAGAAGGTGCAACACATGAAATGTTAAAAGAATGAACAAAACACCATATCTCCCAGCAAGATAATTCTAACATCATATTTTAAAAATGCAGCAGTGAACTATTACGACATCAATAATGAAAATGAACAATGAACAGCTTTTTGTTTCCTTTTGACTTCAGGTATGTAATTGCGGTCTTTTGCAAAGAACTAAGCAGCATACCTCTCGATTTCGGAGCCCATGTCAACAGCCATGTCCTTTAGCTCACCCAAAATATCACTTAAATCCGACAGAGCATCATCCTGTTTCGCTTTTTCAACCTGGTTTACAAGAAACTTTTTAGAAAAACTCAATATTTGGACAAGACTACATGTCCGAACGGACGTCCCAAACTAATGACTAGATGAAAAGAGACAAAAGTTGGGAAACTAGAATGTGAACTTTTCATGTACTCTCTTCATTTTATTAAATTATACTAACATCTCTCTACCAGAGAGCCTACAACTCTTACCCACTCAAATATTATGAAGACATCCTATGGCGAAGCCTACAACTTTTATACACTTGGGTATTATGAAGATATCGTATGGTTTCATTGAAAAAAGGTCTTTTTAGACCCAGAGTACATTACAAACCTCAACTTTCTCTAATGCATTTGTTGGCTCAGGAGGCGGTGTCCGTGAGTTAGATTGAAGCTTGGGTGCATTGGTCAAACCCAGCTTCTCCCTCTGCTCTGGGTGGCTGCCCTTCCTCTGCACATCCTCTGTTCAAGAAAACAATCGTGCTTCAGATAAAATGGTCCCCAAACACATAACTACAGAAGAACAAGCTTTAGGCACAGAGTCCCACAGCCATTTTCGTACAATTTTCAAGTTATAATCTGCACCTTCCAAAAGCACCAATATCAAAGATCAATTATTAAACAAGCAAATTAACTGTGAAGTAAAAGACAACCTCTCGTGATTACAGGGCCTGATATTGGACGGGTCTTCTTTGGCTTCCATGTTTTTGAGAACATGCCGCCAAGATTTCCCAGAAGCTTCTCTCCCTGAAACACGCATAAGATGATCGATTTCAATGCACTCCCTACATATGGTGTTGTCAATTGGTAAACACATTAACCATCATAGTCACAATTAGCCATCTAGACAAGCACAGTCCTTACATGTTCCCAATGGAAGTCAACCATCCAAAATGGAAACTATACATTCTTGAAAGGAAACGCATTACATAACAAAGTCAACAAACATAACTAGATAACAGAAGGACGGACAAAATAAACAGCACAAATGAAAAGTGAGCTTTTCGTGTAGGGCATATAGATTGTTCGGATCACAAGTAACCATCAACATTCAGTTTAGGAAGGACCGCAAAGTAAAATGCTCATTCCTGCTTTACAATATGACAAATCATGTACCGAGCAACACATTGCATCCACAAAAATCTGTTTTTGTTAACGAATGTGCCTTCGCTTATTACTTTAATGTGAAAAGGGATATGGCAATACAAGCCATAACTCATCTTGAAGGAGCCTTACCCGACTAAGATCATGGTCAATATCAGCAGCCGCCATGTGCGTTCGGGTGATTTGCTCACCCTGCTGATGCAAGGTGACTAAAGTCTTTGTTGCATCCTCTCTTATGTCCTCTGCTATTTTCCTGCAATTATTGACACTCTTTGTAGTCTCCTCAGCCTTGTAAACTGCATAGTTCTCCAATTCTTGCACGGATTGGTTCTGGAGTCCCCCCGAATCACAGAAATCATTTCTGTACTTACTTCTGGCAGCAGAGTTAAGTGCATTTGAATGTGACGAAGAAGAGGTCCCCTTCTCCTCATAACCACCAAAGAGATTATTGCGAGAATTCTGAGTCAGGTCATGCTCAGAAGCTCTCCCTTTATAGGAATTAGGCATCTTCTTTTTATCAAACTCATCGTCAGAATCAAATGGGTTGGATCTAGAAGAATCCGCATACCCAGATTCAGCAGAGTTATGCTTAGCAACCTTCACAGGAGATCTCTTTGAACTATACATTTGCTTCAGCTGCAAAAGTCGGTATAAAAACTACACAGCGGTTACCTGCATAAACCCGAGCAATTGGGAACACGTCTTACATTTCTACATATATAAAGCAAAACATCATATGAGAGCGCAAGCAAGGAAAGTCGGCATATTGCACACTTAAGGAGGAAAATATCAAGGTGCTTCGTGTAATCACAATAAAGTCTTCAAGACAAAGAAGGAAGAAAGTAACAACAAATTACCCAAAGACACTGCAACAAGGACGGCGGAAAAAATCCAAGCACCAAGTTGGAAAAGAAAATGGGTACAAACGCAAATCAGAAACGACAGTAGCAGGGAAGACACCAACATGTTGATAGTAATTGGGTGGAGGCGGGATTTACAAAACAAAGCTACCCACCACGCGGGGGGCATAACCCAGAAGTCAAAACTTTCAAGAAACAACCCAACATGTCGATCGACACTTGTTTTCTTGAACCCTTTCCTGAGAACTACAGGAAAATTCGCACGAATTCTCCTTCGCGCGTCAGATTAAGCACCGGAAGATCTTGAAATTCCGAACAGCAGCACACGACGCCCAACAAAAGCGGGGCATAATTCAAAATCAATCAGAACCCATCAACCAAGTACCTGGAGATGCGGCAGAATCGAATCAAGAAACCCAGAACTGAGCGCCCAGAGACAACCCCACGAACCCAATAGGGCCCAGAGAGAGACAGAGAGACAGAGTAAACGGAGTCAAGAAGAAAGGAAGGGAAGGAGACTTTGGCTTGTCGACAGAAGAAAATGCGAAGCGTTGGACGGAAGGAGAAGGAATGGGACGCGCCTAAGCCACGCCAAGCACTCCCGTGTTTGAACAACGGAAACTCGCAAGAAACTGCCGGCCGAGCCGTCATTCTTCTTGTTGCTCTCTAACTTTTTTCCATTTTATTTCAAATTTTACGATGTCCATATATTAATCTATTCTAGTATTTATATACTTGAATCCTACCAATGCAGCTTCACATTCACACGTCCATTTGGATATAAATATTCCATAAAACTATTTTTTTTAGCTGAAAGTGAAAAATAAAAGTTACTTTTAACTTCAAAGATCCGGAGAAATGGACAAAACAGGCGAGCGCCAAATCTGGCTAACACCATAAACAAAATAGGCGAAAACCCTAAATTATGCCATTTTGACATATTTACCCTAAAAATGCCATAATTGAGCAAAAGCCACCAAAAATTCTAAATTATGCCATTTTGACAAATTTACCCTAATTTTTTTTTCTGTCACAATAAAAATTTTAAGATAAATATCTCACAATGGGTACAATTTGAGCTTTCTAATGTTACAAAAAAAAGTTTAAGACAAATGTGTCACATGTACAGTTTGGAATTTTTTTTTTGATAACCGAGGTGTCCGCGCGGACGGCAAGCTAGGGCTCAAACCAGCGGTGATGTCCGACTAGTCCTTGAGACTAGCGCAGCATCCCACCGCCACGACTCCCCACTTAAATCACCGATGGGCGAGTTTGAACCCAGGATCTCTCGTGAAAGGAACTGAGCGCAAACCAACGTGGCCACCGATGGATGGGTGTACAGTCTGGAATTTTTTGTGGCTTTTTTTCTAAATAATTTCTTTTTAGGACCAGACTCGCCCGATTTGGTGAATTCTATATAAAACAAGCTCTAATAATACAATTGGGCATGCCTAGCATCATGCCCATTTTTTAACCCATATATTAGTAAATGGGTTAGTTATATTCAGTAAATGGGTCATAAATGAGTAAAAGTCTTGTTTTGATGTTAAATTGATCGTAAATGAGTCGCAAATGGGCTATAAATGAGTTTAGAACTGATTTAAACTCAACGCATTTCTCTAGCCCTCACTTAATCTTGCACTCACTTATTCTGCACTTTCATTTCAGCTTGGGTATGAATTTTCCTATATTTAATTAAATATGGAAGTGTTTTAGCAATATGAGTCTGATTGGGTATGGGTTGGGTATGGATCAAGTCGAGTATGGGTTAAGAAAATTGTATTGCGCATAAATGGGTCATAATCGGATTACTGGGTCAATTTGGGTCGGACCATTTATGACACAATCCAAACCTGATCCGACTCGATCCACCCTTTTGACAGGTCTAATGCTAAGCCTAGCCTAGGCTCACTCTTGACTGGGTCTATTGAGTAATGACTATACTTAGCTAAACTAACCATTATTTCGGTGTTATTGCATTTTGTATCTTTGATCTAAGATTCTACCTGCAAGGTCAGGTTGGTATCCAACGATAAACTTACATATTTTAATTTATTTATCGTAAGATTATTAAGCCTGATCTACCAACCATACTTTGTGGTGAGATGTGATCATGTATTTAAATAAGCGGGTTGTATTCAACTACCCGTTAGAACTTCCTCATATAGTTTACTTAGATTAATTTTGTAAATCGAACATTATAGCAGCAAATATTGGTAGGCTTGTAATCGTCCCTTACTTTCTATGCGATTGACCCTTAATTAACAGGGATGCAAGTATTGGCAGGCTTTCAAGATGATCCGTGCAATTTCCTTCGATTTTGCGTCGAAAATGGACTGGAAAACCTTATTTTCTTTCTATTCAAATGACCCAGTACATATAAAATCATCATCTGAAAATATTAAAAGCAATTCTGAAAGTTACGTATTAGAAAATTAGTTGGATTAAGTATTTTGGACATACACGTCCTCTGATTATTACCCTCATAAGAAGAAGAAAAAATCCACTAGTAGTGTATAACTAGGGATTTTCGGAATCAACTCGTGTGGGCTCAACTCAAATGAGCAAGTTGTGGCTCACAAATTATGTCCACGGGCAGTCTCGATCGTCCGGTGCGAGCTTCTTCGGTGGACCGGTCCATCGAGGAAGAAACGCTTCGAGAAAAAGTACATACAATTGTATGACACTGGCAAGCTCGGTCAAGACTCAGTATGGCTCGATCTTGAGCTTGAACCCTGACCCCCCAACCAACTACGTGCCGAAATTTTCTCCGAGGTCCTGTCATCTCGGTTGGCCTGTCCATTTTGTAAATCCAACAAAAGGCTGAGCCAAAATCAGTACTGTGGTTAGTGTCTTTGATGTCTCAGGCATTGGCCCCGACATAATTTAGAGGTGGGATGCACATCCAATCCTCCACAACAAACATTGCTTTCCACTCAAAAGAAGAAACTGTCTCCTCCTGATTTCATTGCATTCTTGTAATGACACATTTTCTTACAAGGAAAAGCAAAGCCTTGTTGCGCAGATTTGACTAAAGCTTGCACCTTTAACCATAGCAAGTGGATCGGAATGACATCCTGACTTGCGTACTGTACTCATTATATAGATTGAAGACTTAAGTCTATTACAATCTAATAAGCCACAGTATAAAGTGTGACATTTGACCATTGCGGTGGTTGGCTAGTAGCGTAGGACTTACTCTCAAGTGATTTAAGGCCTCTGGTCACAGCACAGGTTCGAAATTCCCAATGACTCCTCAATCTCGGTAAACCTTGACCCATCCAAGTCGTATGTAGGCCCGCTAAATGGGTGGGTTAGGTCGGGTTTGGATTGGGTAAAATCGGCTTTCCTTAGTTTTACTTGGAAATACTACATAATGCTTTTTTAGGGTAATTCTTATATTCAAATGGAAAACAGTTCTTATACCAAATAGACGAGGTTTTAATAATTAAAGAATTATGAGAAAATTATAGTCGGCTTCAAGATTCAATGCATATCAATATCATTTCAAGACTTTTTAACTGATTTTGAATACAAGTCGCATACATTGCAATCAGATAGGCAAAAGCAACTCAAAAAGAGCTATACAATTCACTTTAACTTCGTGGTTTTTGAGCATGATATGAGCACCTCAAATGATACTCAATAATATATTGTGTGTTACATTACATATTTTAGCGAAAAATCCATAAAAATTATGAACATATGAACATTTACGTACACAAATGCTTGCTAATTTACAGGAGATAAATGTGCTGGAAATAAAAATCTTCGTACAAGACGATGGTAGTTACTATATAGACATGATTGGGAGGCTTCATATGCATTGGGGAGGGTTGCGAAGGACTTGGACTTGTTCTTGAGAGCGGGTTTAAAAATAGTGGATTGAAAATAAGTTCTTCTCGGACCCATTAGATCCGGTCATTATTCGGGTTATCTCACACAATCCATATATGACCAAACTCATTTAATATGTTTACGGCATGTTTTGACACCTCTAGTCGTAAGTCTGATCAAGCCATGGCCTAACCCGGTTTTTGCTCCCACCGTGGTTGGCCGACGGAGACGTGCCGGTAGTAGCCATGACTCGAAGTCGATATTCTAATGCAGGTGTGGAACTTCCATAGCAATGCCAGGTCCATCTCTTTAATCGATAATAAAAAATACATTGTCATCTAGCCTCCCTAGGATAAGAAGAAGAACATGTCACAAATTCATGTCATTCTCGGTTGGGCCGTTGGCGTATGCCATTCTAAACAGCGAGCACATGGTATTCTTTAGTAAAAGGCGAAAGAATAGTTCGCTCTGTGCTCACTGTGTGGCTGCGTATCTGGCCTCCTAAGATAAGAAGAAGAAGACGTCACAAAATTCAGATCATTCTCGGTTGGACCATTCTTTTTCACGCATTTTGCGCCGTGACCACTTGTTTAGAAATGGAGGCGGACTTCGCCAAACCCTAGATAAGACCCCACTTGCACTTAGTCATGACTTCAATAAACACTTCATTATCGGAGGTGGGAGTTCATATCGAACGCTTTACTGGTATTATCAATGACCATTCAGATCTTTATCTATTGTTTTGCGGTGATCGAAGCTGTTCAGATGTTGAGGAGCTGTGGGGTTTCCGAATGCGACATGTGAGGTGACTAAACAGAACCCAGATGGCATCTGCATTAACACTTATTATATTTGCACTATGTGCTCTTGACCTCGCCCACACAGCAATCTGATCTTTCGACGCCTCCCTCATGTCTCTTTGAGGCCAAGTTGAGACAATTACCAGCACCAAACACTTTGCTTCTGATAAAAAAAAGTTGCAACTAGTGCTGTGGGAGACTGAAGCTTGAGAAGAGACAACAAATGGGTATTCAATGACAAATTACAATTACAGTTTCAATGTACTGCTAGAAGAGACGAGACTTTCCCAAACAGTGGCTGTGAGAATCTGAATTCCACTTCTTCCAACCGAGTATTTGAATCCGTAGGGAATCACAAATAGGAAAAAAGAAGGAAAAATTAATGTCAAGAAACTTGCCTGTACACTCTTTGAATCTTTTAGGGGTCAAGTCAACACCCGCAAAGCTCGATCAGCAGTTGAGACCAGCAAGAGCCACATGATTGTTGGGGTTGCTTCCCACCCACCATGAATTGAAGCTGACATGGCTGCTACCTTCTTCTTCTTCTTCTTCTTCTTCGTCTTCTCGACGATCTTTATGGTCTTCTGCTGGAGCTGGAAGGTTGAGATCGAGAAAGCCCCGAGTTTCCGGGATCGGTTTTGGAACTATGAGGGACCGAGTGTTTGTAGCCAGTAAATGAGATCTTTTGTGACCACCCAAAGCTTGGCCTGATGCGAAGACCTTGAGGCAAATTGGACACTCATGCTGCTTCTTGCACTTGCTCAACTCGTTATTAACCTCAATTTTCTGACCAGACAAATGAGTCGGGCCATTGACACTTCCCATCTCAATTTTGCAAGATTTCATGAGCTTATCGTCACTGTTATCAACTGGGGCAGGCGAAACTTCAGCTGCTGGGCTGTTTGCGCTGCTTTCTTTCCTGGAAGCAGAGTTTTCCTTGGTTTTGTTGTGGCTAGCTTTATGGCCTCCCAGAGCTTGGTAAGAGTGGAAAATCTTGTTGCAGATAGTGCACTCGAATTTGCTCTTTTCACGACAATCTAGGACCTTCCCAGATTCTGGAAAACCATCAGTTAATTTCTTCAAGGATTTGACCCTCAACTCGGGATCATCACAGTCAGACAATTTCCTCTTACTTTTGTCACTTTTGAAGGACTTCTTCCGGATCCGATCCAACCCAGCTGCCTTGGCCAAATCCTTCACCATGCTAAGTTCCGGAACCTCACACTCCGATTTGTTTTCGGCCTTAAACTTGCGAATTTCATCCAAATTGTCCATCCTGGACCTGTGTCTTGAATTCTTCCCTGAAGAAGAAAGTTCTGTTTTTGATTGATCCAGTTGATGCAATTCACCACATCCTAAAGAACCAGACTCAAAGTTGTTCTCTTTCGCTTTCTCCAACTTCACAACCTTCTTAAGATCAGGTGACGGATTCTTAACGTCAGTCCTACTTCTATTGTCAGATGAGTCAGCAACATAATCTAAAGCCCCTCCATTATGACCAACCACATCCCTGGAGAGCATCATCAAGCACATGGCCACCTCTTCTTGTTCTTGCTCAATTTCGGAAGCACAAGAAGCAGCATTGGCAAAAGATAAGGATGAAGAAGTCGCAGCAGTTGCAACGTTGTACCTCTTTCTCCTCTCCGATCGCCTCCTTCGATTTGTGATGACGACTTCACCATCAGATTCGCTGTCCATAACCAGCTTCCGATCATCGCTGGTCCTTGAATCTCGATCCTCCAAGCTGTTGTCGGGCTCTGAGTGGCGCTTCATGTGGCTGAAAAGTGCCTTCCAAGAATTGAACCGATGTCCACACTCTCTGCAGAGCTTCTCATGAAGTGAAGTGTCTTCGCTCAGTTCTGAAAGCCTCCATGTTTTCTTGGGGTTCTCCCTCAGGCCATAACCACCGTTATTGCTGTTTGTGGGAGTGAGAGCACCGGTGCTACTTATGGATGATGAGAGCTTCTTCGTGTTGAGGCTGAGCTGTTTCTCATCTGCTTCAGCTGGACTGTTGTTTGTCTGATGAGACCTCATGTGACCTCCCAAGGATCTACCACAAGGAAAGCTCTTGCTGCATAATTTGCACACATGCTTGAATTCTGGATCTTCTTCCATTTTCTTCTCGAGAAATCGCAAACGAAAAAGAAGTATTCCGGATCAGAAGATCGATGAAAAGAAACTAAATTACAAGCCAATGGACAAATTCTTGACTCTGCGACAATTCTTGAGTCTTGGCATCATTCACCTGAACTCAAGCCAAATGTTAATGGAACAGAACAGGACTAACAGGACAGAGCAAAGTACAAAAATAATATAAGAACACCCCAGAAGACAGAATCAAGAAAGGAAGCAGAATTTGATGACCAATCTCAATGAGAGCAGGTAATTCACAATTCTTGAGCTGACCATGGTATTGCATATAACAGAACTATGAGCTACTACAGATCTGACTTCGGAAAATGGGATGAGGGTTCTGTTGAGAAGGAGTAGTAGCTTCCTCTCAGTAGCTTCTGGGTTGTTGGAAGAGGAAATTTTCAAGAAAATTATAGAATGTGAAGAGTGAAGAGAGGTGGGTGGGTGTTTCTTTTGTTTCTAATGATGTGGGAAAACAAGTCACAAGAAATTTTTAGAGAGAGAGGGAGAGGGAGAGAGAGTGTGTGTGTCTTTCTTTCTCTGTCTATCTATCAATGGTCTAACAATGCAAACTCTACACTCACTGTCTTCGTTTTCTTTCTTTTGTCTAATTAAGGGAGGAGAAATCCATGCACGGAAGCAAAGATAAAAAGAGGCAAAGGGAAACATGTCAGCACGTGTACTCTCAACGAGAATCCTACGCCATCATTCACTGATCCGACGGCCAGGATCTTTCCAGCTAAGCCGTTCCCGTGGGTCAGAGAGAACCTACCCAAACTAACCGCCTTCTAACTATTCCTTCCTTTGTCTTGCTACTAAGCAAAGCCACCTCTTTCTCTCTGTCTCTCTCTCTACAGTGAGAAGTTCCAATCTCTGGCAGTTTGTTCTTTGTTAGGCTTTTCTCTCTCTCTCTTGAAGGATGCAGTTGGGGGTACAATACATTTGTGAGCATAAATCAAGCTGCTCTCGTTTGATTGATCGCGAAAG
Organism: Syzygium malaccense; assembly: GCA_031216405.1. NCBI lineage: Eukaryota > Viridiplantae > Streptophyta > Magnoliopsida > Myrtales > Myrtaceae > Syzygium > Syzygium malaccense. Next base: position 36,740,626 of record CM062263.1, on the reverse strand, counting down.
GTTCAATTTGATGCATTTGCGAGCATTAATCGAGCTGAAGTTCGGATTCCCTTAGGTGTAGCTTTCACTCTGATACAGTTATCATCCTTCACTAATGGTGGATTCTTAACCCAACGATGACCAATTCAATGCACCCATATTGTGAAAGGGACATCTTTGCGAGCATCACCAATCGCGTAGCATGCAGAATAAGTCGGGTCTGGCAATCGAATTTCAACTCTGAGTTTAAAGATATGACATTGCAAATCTCATATCGAATAAAATAGGCCAGTCCAAATGTTTCATATGTAAAAAAACTGCCCTTAAATAGTCGTTAGCTTGAGTGGTTATACCTAAGTACTTCTCCTGAAAGCTTAATCCACACGGATCAAGTCGTTACCATGACTCTAGATCTTGTACGCATGGTTAATTAGCATGTCATTTTTATCTTTGGGGTTAGCAAAATCTAATTGCTTTCCAAACCTGGCAATTTGATGGTAATATAGCCAATATGTCCTGTTAAAGAGAAAGTCATACTAGCAAGCAATAATTCAACAGTAGTAACTATGACTTTGGGCTCTTTCGTTAGTTGGAGGACATGGTTTTTCTGGGAAATCTTAACTTCACGCATCTTAATGATTCTTTATGTGGAATTGATTTTTGTGTGATCCAAGCAATGTATCACTCCCCCATCATGTTCAAAAAAGGGGTTGTCGGCTCGAAGCTTTTTCATGCAACAGCAACATTCACTGAGCAACCAAAGTGGCTACTGGTTTTGGGGAAAATAGTAATTCATTCCTCCTCCTCCTCGTCCTCCTCCTCCTCTTCTTCTTCTTCAAAATCTACCGTTTCAAGTTGAATCTTGCCATCATAAGTGTTGTTGTTCATGGTTAAACTCTAGATGCTTTGAGGTCAAGGCATGCTTTCAATCTACTCGCGAGACATTAACAACGTACCGAAGCTTGATTGTGTAGGAATAAAAATAAAAACAGTCCGAGATCAAAGCCTCTCTTCACTAACTTTGAAACCGCGCATGTCTTGTCGAGACCTTCATCAAATTTGAATCTCTAGATTAAAAGTCAGGACTTGGGAGTTAGGATTGCCGATTGAAATTGGATGTGTGATCACACAAAGAGAAGATATAAGAGCATGGTCCCTAAAGCGAAATTAATATAAAAAAAGGTCCCCATCAACGATTTTATACTTATACAACCTGTATGTGTGATGCAGGAGCCCAAGCTGTGTAGGGTTTGAGTTGTTCTTTGTTGGTTTGTCTCAACGAAAAAGAAGCTTTTGGATGTGATTAGTTCCTTGTTCAGCAAAGTGACTATGTATAGCCGGCATTTTGGTCATGCATAGGGCCGGCTCTCTCCTAGAACCAACCACAACGTGACCGCATTCGTGCCATTATTGTTATTTAGCAGCTATTGCTATATTAATGTAATCTAACCATGTTTGCATAATGTTGTTGTACTAAAACCCTCTTTTGCGCTGCCTTTTGCCGGCAGTGAATTGCTTTGGTTAGCTGTTAACTATGTATTGATTGGATTTTCCATTTTCATTTTCTGTTTGCAATGCATATGAGAGATTAATTAGTGTGTGGTTCTTGGGAAAATTAAACTAAGAACGTGAAGGACGATCATTGCTTTTGCATGTACGTGCTAGCGACTTTTAATGTTCATGGCAGCCATGCCAAATTCTTTGCTTTTCTTTTTTCCCAATTGGGTCCTTTCTTGGCCACTCCTTTTAGCTAATTGATCAGCCAAGTGTCAGCTTTGACATTGATCAGGTGATACTAAGATAGTTTTGCACTTTCAGGACTTCAATGGAGTTACATGATGAATGTGATTGACATCTATGTGGCCAAAAATGTGGTGGGTTGGGGGATTAGAAGAGTCGCCCAACTACTAGACTTTGTCTCACATCAAATCTTGTTTGCCAAATGGGATCTTGGGGTAGTACATGATATGAATATGTTGACATTCATGTGCCCAAAGGGTTGGAAAGATCAACTAATGCATCTACCAAGTATGTCCTTACATACCCTCCAATGCTTTTTTAAATATAATTGATTAAACGGTTATATCCATGACAACTATATTATTGCTGTCAACACAAACGCTAACTTTGTAACAAGTGGGCTATGCTTGGCATATACTGCTACCCAACTTCCTGTGATGCTCATGGAAACTTCACTTGAAGGCTAAGAGTGTTTTTGGCCCATGGGAAGTGGCTTCATGCAAATTGACTCGCTATATATTCCAAGAAAGGGAAGTATAGATCACTACCAGCCTCTTTCTTGTGCCTATGCCTAGATTTTTAACTTATGCAAAAGCTGAGATGAGATGTCTCTTACAGATTTAATTGGGTGAAATTTCATTTATTGGATACAATCCATGTTTGTGGTGAGAACGAAACTAAATCGATCACGATATGAAAAAAAGCATACGAATTCGCTTTTATGGCACTTGAAGTATGCCCCTCATGATTCATATACTATGAGGGGTCCAATTTATTACTTGACCCGCAATCCATAGACCTTAAATAATACATTCAATCAACACGGAGAAGGTAAACTTATGCGAAAATCAATTTGGAATATCATTTCACCGCCACAAACTTTAAAAAAAAAATCATACTTCACTCACAATCGTGCATACTTTAAACTAAATTTATGGGTGTACCGCAGCATTGGGACCCAAGCATCAACGTCCAATACTTTAACTTTTTCAACCTTTTCGTTTTCACAATTTGGGCTTTGAAAATTGAAAAGTGCTCTTATACCAAAGTTTATGAACCTGATTATATGTGGTGATCGGAGTAAATATAAACATAAGGAAGCAACATGTTCTCCCCATGTTTGGTTAATTTGTCGTTGACTTTGATCACCTTCTCTAGCATTCCGTAAACTTTGCTTACTAGGCACCTTTCCGGTAATATATGGACATATTCATATGACCAACTGTAATTTGGAAATTGCACAAATGAGTCATGTTCAAGCAATCAAAAGGGTTTATAACATGCGCCAAAAGTTCGTAAAATCAATTTTATAAATTAGCTTTAGGCTCTGTTTGTTTCGCGAAAAATGGATAATTTGGAAATCATTTTCCTAAAAATGAACGCTTGTATCGCTTAAAATAATTAATTAATAGAAAATATTCACATTATCGATAATAATTTATATTTAAACTTTTTCATTAATGATAAAAATATTTTTCATTCGTTCATTTTTGTAGGCGATACATTGTTCTCCTCCTAATCCTCTACTACGAATCTCAGATAAGCTGTTCCATCTTCTAATGCAGTGTTGGCTAAAGGATTGATTTTGGATGGCAAATGCCAAGCAAATGCCATTGAGTCATGTGGGTCTCTTTACTAAAACTGCAAGCAAAAGCTCACTCACTAAATTCTCGGGAACGTGCATCACCAGCTACTTGCATATAGATGCACAAGGAGTTGCTTTGCTTTGATTGGTCGGTTAAGATCTAGCCGACACCAGGTATTGGTGATCATTAACCAGATAAAGCATGATTACAGAGCAGCATAAACCAGAAGCATAATTCAAGCTTTAATCAGACGACAGCCCCCGGCTTTGGTTCTGTCTGACTGTTGGGGAATTCTCACTCTGCTGCCTCAGAATAAGATTCCCATGAACTGGTTTGCTTGACAAAGATAAAGAGATCTAATTTAAACTATAAAAGATCTTGTTAACGCATCGACTTTTCAAGAAATTTCAATTGAGCGTAGTAAGTTATTTTTATCTTGACGTGACGAAACAAGAAATACATAAGAGTTCCCTTGAAAGTTTTCAAAACATGGTACATTTTACCTTAGTAAATGCTCTAAGGACGGGTGACACTTGATATTATGAACATGGGTCATTAGATCGGTGGACCAGGAGTACATCGTTTCACGGGGACAAGCTCATAAGACTTGGCCATATCTCATAAGTACATCACTTTCCTTTTGCAGTCTCAAGAAACATGACACCTATGAAAAAGAAAAAATAGAGGTGTCAACCTCCAAAGCCAATTGAACTCATGTAAGCAAAACCAGTGGCCAGCCTTGTAAATGAGAAGATCAATCAAAATGCAACCATAAACCAATTATTAGCTTTTATATACCCATGAAAGGCTAAAGGATCCATGTGCTCTTTCTACTGGCAATAATGATTTTGTCAGGCAAGGATGAGTGCTCTCACCTTCTACACTTTCTACTCAAAAAGAGCCAGAGAATATTCAAAGGAAAAACGAACTCGCCTCAAAGCATGAATGAAACAAGATTCGTCCGTCATGTGGCCATGTCTAGTCTAATGGATGAAGAGGAGGTTTAGTGGGCTAAAAGCTAGGACTCAGCAATAATACACACTATCACACAAATAATGCCGTGAGATGAATAATCCATACGGAAAGAAAATGTGAATATGACACAACAGGACAATCTAAATGTGCATATCAACATGAATGCAACCTACTCAATCTTAAACTCAAAGGAAAGAGAAAATGACACAAATGATCCATGAATTTCGGCCTAATATATAATGTGGCCCCGTGAATTTTTAATTTGTTTAATGCGGTCCCTGAATTTTTGTCCAATGTACAATGTCATCCCTCAATTTCTAATTTGTTCAATGTGATCTCTAAACCTTCAATATATGTTCCCGGGCTATATAAAAAGTCCAATGTTGTCCCTAAATTTACATAAATAGAAGGATAATATTGAACATTCTCCTATAATTCATGGATTAAATTGAACATATACCAAAAGTTCAGGGACCACATTGAACAAATTAAAATTTCAACGACCATATTGTTATTCAGTCAAAGTTCAGAGATCATTTATGTTATAATCCCCGAAGGAGACAAACCAGCAAAAACCTCAAAAAGACACCCCCTCGGAGATGTAGACAGCAATGAAGCACTAGGAAAATTACCAAAGAAGTCATTAATCTATTGAAGTTGTGCCAATTTTGTTATAAATTTATTTTTTTGCTAATGGAGTTCTAAACCTTTTACATTTATGTCAATTCAATATTTCCGGTCAACTTTGGTCGGCCGGTGCTAACGTAGATGCCTACCATCCTATGTGGCACCGCCGACATTAATGTCGATAATTTATAATATTATTTAATATTATTTCGAATTATTATTTATTATTTATTTTCTTTTTATTTTTATTTTCTTTATTTTTTTCTTCCCTTCTTCTTCTTCTTCTTCCTCTAGCTAGAGGCGAGGGCTAGTGAGATCGACCTCGCTAGGCTCAAGCGAGGCACAACCTATTTGGCGAGGTCGAGCCTCGCCAAGCCATGACAAAGTTTGTACGCCTGTGGCCGATCACCAAGGTTTAGCGACCGGTTAAAGGAAGAAAAAGGGAAGGAAAAAATAAAAAAGAAAAAAAAATAAAAATTAGAAATAATATTAAAATTATCCACGTCAACGCCAACCGGCCAAAGTTGACTGAATGGACTAAATTAGCACAAAAGCAAAAAGTTTAGGACTTAATTGGCAAAAAAAGAGTTTATGACTGAATTGGTACAATTGAAATAGATTTACAACTTTTGTTGTAATTTTCCCATGAATCAACTAACTATTGCATTTGGCTAAAAAAGAAAAATGAATATTTCACTTGTTTCAGAAGGTAAACTGGACATTAGATCCAATGGGCTCGTTGGCTCGGTCCATGTATACTATATGAGGTGAAAGTTGACAACCCGATTATATTTGGTCTAGCAAATCATCAGATTCAACAAAATTTCACATCGTCCTCTACCATAGCATTCAATCAAACATATCCATGACCAAAGAAACCAGGTTTTTTCTATGGTTTTCACTTGGAACAAATGCGCACTCAAAGCACAGAGCACAACAATATGTTTTGGAGCCTCCGTGGAGAAAAATGAATTCTCAGAGTGCTACCCAAATTACCTACAACAGAAACAGAGTCGCAAAAGTGCACCATTTGTCGAGAGGGAATAATGAACCGTATCATGTTCCATTCAAAAGCAGCTATACAATTAAACCATGGAACATTATACCTTAGTCTGAAATCTGCCAACGTTCTCTCTTTGAAGGCGAAATGCCTACAAAATAGTCGACAAGAGACTGAAGGGAAGATGAAAAGGGATTATACAACCAGAAAGCAATTTAAGAAGATCACCCCTTGAGAGGCAAATAAAAAAATTTGTCACCATAACAAGTGAAACCTGCTGACCTTCTATCACTATCTTACAAAGAAAGCAGGACTTCCATTATGGTAATCATACCATGGAAAATTGGACAGTTCCTATTTTCAACAGGCTAAACTTCATCGTGGCGGCATTTGTCTAAAAAGGTTCAGTCATCGAAAGCAATGACCAATAGGCGCTAGCTAAAGCCCTTCTCATCTGCCTCACGGTTCCAAGATCCATCTCCAAAGACCTCTTCAATCATACTGCAAGTGGGCAAGAAATCAAATTCTGTTTTCGTGCAAGCTATATAGCCAGCATCCCAGAACTTAATATCACAAGTATCCAAGACATAGTCATGACCACCACCCCCATTCAAACTGTGAAAGCTACTAGGCAAGCGGTCCCCATTTTCACGCTTCAACGGGGTATCCGGAACTGCGGCAGCCAAGCTATCATAAGATGTACATGAATCATCTTGATCTCCCCTGTCATCCCAAGATTTATTCCTAAGGTGAGAAGTGGGACTATCTATCCATTTCTTGGAGCATGCTTCTGCAGTATCAGAGACAGCCTCTCCCACTTTCAGAGTAACATGCTCATCACCTTCACAAGTTTCTTCAGCAATTCCCTCGTCAACTTCATTTAGTTCTTCCACATTCCTGACACAACCAGGGCCAACCCCATGTTCAGGAGATTCAACAATGGAGTCCTCGTCTTCCTCATCACTTGCCTGCCATTCATCATTATCGCTGTCAATGTTCACTGGGTAACATCTGTTCTGTTCAGCCCTCTTCCGGAGCATGTAAACATTGAAATAGTAACTAACAATTTCCCTTCTGGTTCGTGAAGGAAATCTGAAAGATAAACTATTCCAGAAGTTTCTGCCCCTAGATGACGGGTTGGAGAAGACAACTTCGTGGAATAATTGTTCTTCCTCGTCACTCCACTTCTCAGCAACTTGTTCTCCCATGTCATGGCATCCGGACTCCACAAATCCTTCATTCCCAAGTTCCCTTCTGAGCAAGTCTCTTTCTTCGATGATATGTTGCCCAACGCATCTTATGGAACCTTCATCCAGGCAGCTACAGGGAGCACGACCGGCTCCAACTTTGTCATCATAGTTATCATATACTTCACAACCAGGCAATGGAATAACACAAGTTCCAGCAAACCTTCTGTCATCTTCATTTCCAGCAACAAGATCTGAATTTAAAATTGCAACGGATTTATTCAAGTAACTCAAACTAGTCATGGCATCCTGTTGGTTCCAGGGTGACAGGTCAGCTTGATAATCTAGTCCAATGGGAACTGTTTTCTGTGGTGGATTCCTTAAAAGTAAAGAATAGTTATCATCACGACAACTATAAGCTGTAGCCGGCTGGTTAGAAGTGACATATTCGGGAGAAAAAGATGCATGGAGACGTCCTTCTAGTTGGAATTCTTTGCTGTGATGTGCATCCTCCACATTACTTATAGAAGGTTTTGTCATGCTATCATCAATGAGCTTTTCATCAACTTCCAATTTTCTCTTTGTAGACCACTCTTCACCTTTACCAATTACAAACGCAGGGAATCAGGAATAAAAGAGATCATACATAACAACATCTGTTGAATTTGTAAAACTCTGGACAACACATTAGTCTTTTCAATATGACCTCACTAACTGCCGAAGAAAACAAGGAAACATTGCCCGTATATTGACATATGGGGTGAATCCAGACCCACCAAAACCGATATGTGTATATATCTGCAAAAATCTTCAGTGAAAAAGAGCAGACAACAAACAGCGCACGGCAGTATTGTGAGAAAGCAGATGAAACAAAATTTGGCCTTAAGCAGCACCATAAGTGCCTTTTTTTACTATAATTACTAATAAAGGTTAAAGATTTATAAAGACCGTAATTAACATCAAACTAACTGGCATGACTCCATAAGAGTTAACATTTAAAAAAATTACTCAACTCCAGGGGAAAATACATATTTGATCAAGCCACAGTCAACCTCAGCAATGATCGAGGCTTCCTAACCTGGAGCCTCAGAGAACAGAGAAGAATGTTGGGAAGAATCAATTCCAGGTAATGCATGTAGTGGACTATGTTCCTCTTGTCTTGGTAGCTTACAGGAAACTTCATACGATTCACCATCATCGAAAGGGCGTTTCACTACCATCTTTCAACTGCAGTGCATAGAGGAGAATCAAAAAATGCATTGAACAAATGCAAACTAAACAGGCTGGTAAACTACCAAAACCCATGCATGCTGGGAGGTAGTTTCAATATACATAACCTACAGAATGAGCTTTTGTAGCAATGCCGTGAAGAGAAATCCTGATGTCACTATATAGTTATATCGTAGGTAAAGTTTTTTTCACTACGCAATGAGTACACATAACGGAGAAGGAAGTACATGTGGAAAAAAATAACTAGTAGGTTCAGTTTAGCAGCAACAGAGTACTAACTCTCATCAGGCCTCATAAGACGAAACATTCTGAACACTTGTACACAAATATAAATAAACTTCTTGGTCAGACATCCCCAAACCAGAAAATCTTCAAGTTCATAACATTTTGACATAAATAATGCATAAGTTTATTTAAATTGTCCAATGCGTATAACCTCACAGTTGCGGTTACTAGTCAAAGTCCTTCAATCGGCCATGAGTCAAGGAAACTGGCATACCTAGTAAACTTTCCGAATCTAGCTTACAGTGGCATACCGTAAAGGAACCCTTGTACCAACTAAAATGTGGCTTTATTTTTCCCCTTGTCCATACCAAATTAAGAAATACATGCCATGAGACTTTCCTCGCTCAGATGGGTCAAAGGCCTTCGAGTCTGAATTTGCAGAGTAGGCAACTCAAGAATAATAAGCTTTTTATCTGTCCTTTCCTTACCTGGAAAGAGTTCTACTCCAAGATTGGACAAAAAGAAGGGTGGGTCCAGGGACTTTATCTTTTCCTTATTTTCGGCAACATCAGTCACCTAATTAGAGGGTAATTAATAACAGAACTAGACTTCTGTGCAATATCTCTATCATTATATTATTTTTTGGGGCCTGCAATATCTCCGGGCACTAATGTACACAGGTAAGGCTTTACCAAAATAAATGGGTTCCCAAGTCTCATCTAAATGCGACTCGACTCAGCCAGGTGAATCATAAATTCATGATGGTTCAATATAAATGTAATAAACATCTTCAAAAAGATGCAATTAACAAGGTCATATGTTCTGGAAAAAATCAAAATAAGAGGCAGGTTTTACCTCAACAAATTGTTCTCTTCAATTGATGCAGCAGATCCCTAACTAAGTCCAGAATCCCTCGAATTAAGACGAAGCAATGGACACAAATCCGATATCTTGATGCAATCGCCCAAAATCCCACCTTCGGAACAAAATCCCCAAATCCGAAAAAACCCTAACCCTAGATTTTTTTAATGTCTCCGAAAATCGCCAAATTCACGCGAACCAAGGAAAGATATCAACAATTACCCTCGTATACACCCGGTGATTTCACCGATCTACAGAGGAAAGAGCTCAAATCGGAACCCAAAAACCTCGCGACCAAAAACGTCGAAACCCTAGAAAAGTCAAACCCGATTCCTCACAAAATCGAGGCGCGCAAGACCAGAGAAAATCAAACGACAACCCAAGACCACCCCTTTACGACAAAACCGTCACAGATCTGAGCTTGCAAACCCAGATCGAAACCTCAAAACCCTCGAAACGCGATCAAGACGCGGCTGAGCCTGAAAAAGGTATGGATCGATAGAGGAGACCGAGAATCGAAGGGATACGACCTTGATCTGTGGAGGAGGAGGAGGGATCCGGATCAAATCGAGGGGGACGAGATCGAGATCGAAACGTGGGGAAAATTGCTAATGACAGAAAAGGGCACGAGGTAGGGTTTGGCCTTTTCTGTAATTAAACGATCCGAGGAAGGAAAGTTCAAAAACGGCACGTATCCGACCGTAATTACGGCCTATAGACAAGACCGCTTGGTCCATGGTTGCGGTGTACATAAATTGCATCAAAAGCCCAACACTTTCCGTATTCTTCATGACATTAACCCTCATTTTTAGGGTGCCTTTATTTGGAGGAAATTTTTTTTCAGGAATTAATTTCCCGGACTTTCATCTGTTTGATCTGCGGAAAATGACCAGTTCACCGAAAACACTTTCCGGTCAATGAAAATATTCGTGCATAAATTTAGAAAAGTGAATATCGATATATAAGAAGGTGAAAATACTTTCCGAAATTGTTATCTTGAATTTTTTTTATTATTTTTATATACCTTTTCTTCTTTCTTTTCTTTCTTTTCCTTTTTTATTTTCCTTCTTCCTCTTCCGTCGATCACTGGCCTCAATGACGGTCGGTGACTAGCCACCAGCGTGGGCAGGCCTCGCCGCAAAGAGGCCAAGTCCTTGAGCTCCATCAAGGCCGGTGAGCTCACGGCTCGCCAGATCCAGGCGAGCCCGAGCTCGACCAAGGCCGGCGTGCCCCAGCTCAGCCGAGGCCGGCGAGGTACAAGCTCATCAACCCGAGTTCTATTAAGGCCGATGAGGTTGCGGCTTGCTAGATCTAGCGAGGCCGGCGAGCTTGAGCTCACCTGTGGCCATTGCTGGGCAAGCCTCAAGCTCGTTTGTGACCATCACCGGCTGGTCGCGACGGAGGAAGAGAAAAAAAAAAGAAAGAAAAGAGAAAAAAGAAACTAACTTAAAATTGGATTTTTAAAAAAAGAAAATAAAATATAAAATTCGATTTTTTTTCAAGATAAATTCATGAGATTAAAATCATTTTCTAAATAATATCGAAACCCTAGAAAACGTTTTCGATAACATATTACCAAACAAAGAAAAACTAACCATTTTTCCTGAAAATTGATTTCCTAAAAATATTTTCCAAAAACATTACGTTTTCCGTAAAACAAACGCACCCTTATTTCGCGAAAACTGAATGATTTAAAAATCGCTTGTATCATTTAATATTGACGATAAGTTATGTCTAAAATTTTTCGTGAATATGGAAATATCGTTCGTTGATTCATTTTTGAAAACAATACAAGTGATTATTTTTTTAAAAGTTTTCCAAATCATCCACTTTTCGTGAAAAAAAATTTGTTTCGCAGAAAACATTTTCCGGCATTTGGTTCACTCAAGAAAATAAGTCAACGGAAAACCTACGCTTAAATTCACAAAAATGATTTTGTCTTTGAAAAATCAGAAAATATTTTCCAAAATATGGCTAGGTATCGACGCTTGGACCTGAACTCTATCCTTGGGAACGGAAACCCCAACATTAGTTCTCAAGTCCCCATGGGTCAGGACCAGGTCTCTAGCGCCATAGCTCAGGTTCATCGAGGCCAAGCCTGGGCCCTAGTGCCTACACCCGAGTCCATCGAGGCTGGGTCCAAAGCATTGGTGCCCATGTCCGATGCCCCAGCACCCGAGCCTCAGTGCATAAAGGCAGTGCTCAGATCCCCCATAATTGAGCTCTAGTCCTCGATGAAAGCTGTGCTCGAGTCCTCGACACTAGGGCTTGGGTCCTTAATTAATGAAACATTCATTCTAATAAAAGTGTTCTTTTAAGAAAATCAATTTTTTTTCTTTCGTCTTTCTTTTCTTTATGCTTCTTCCTCGACCGATCGTCAGCCACGACAACAGGCCACAAACAAGGGACAAGCTCGTCTAAGGCCGGTGAGTCCGAGCCTCGCCTGCCTCGGGTGATGCTTGCCAAATTCGTCAAGGTCAAGCTCGCCGGCCTTGGGTGAGCTCAAGCCTTGCTTGATCCAGCGAGCTAGACAAGGCTTGAGCCTCACCGGAGTTGGCGAGGTGGAGCCTTGCCCGAGGCCAACGAGGCTTGAGCTCGCCGTAATCTGGCGAGGTTGAGTCTCGTCAGCATAAAGCGAGCTCGTCTCTAGTCTATAACCAGACGCCGGCAACCAGTTGAGGAAGAAAAAAAAAAGGAAAAGGAAAAGGAAATTAAAAAAAAGTAAAATTCGAATTTTTTGAAAATTTTTCCCAAGAAAATCATATCATATATTCCATACCATGCAGCGGAAAATACTATCTAGGTCATTTTCAAGTTTCAACCAAATATCGGAAAATAAACATTTTCCATGTTCTATTTTTCGATGTTTTGTTTAAATCTAAAAATAAATTAGAAAATATTTTTTGTCGGTTAGCAAGGAAAATCCGATGGGGAAAATTATCAAAATTTCTTATGTTTTAATTTATATATATATATATTTTTCTTTTTGCTTCTGCCCTAGTCTGTTGTTGACCACGGCGATGGGCCTGGCAACTGGCCACAGATGAGCTCAAGCCTTGCCCAAGGCCAATGACCTCGAGCCTCACCGGCCCGAGGTGAGCTCGAGGCTCGTCGTCGAGGCCGCGAGCTCACCAGCCGTCTTTGTGGCCGACGACCGACTGAGGAAGAAGCAAAAAGAAAAAAGGAAGAAAAGAAAAGAAAAAATTAAAAGATTTTGTAAAATAATTTTAAATTCGAATTTTTTTAAATATGTTTTTAAAAAAATAAAGTTCCATTAACCAAGGACCTGAGCTCGAGCGTCGAGGACCCGTGCATGGCTTTTATGGACTTGAATTCGGGTGCCGAAGCATCGGATATGGGCACTAGAGGTTCGAGTCCGGCCCTAATGGACCCGTGTGTAAAACACAGGGGTCCCAAGCCCGGCCTCAATGGACCCAGGCTTGGCCGCTGGAGACCTGGTCTAAATACTGATACTTAGTCATATTTTGAAAAACATTTTTCAGAAAATGAGAAAAATGTTTTCCCGAAAAATGTTTTACACGAAACCAATGTACCCTTAGTATAAAATCAAGTTTTACATCCTATAAGAAAACTGGTTTGAAACGTTTTGTACCACCTGCAATCAATAATTAAAATATTAGTCGACGAATTTTTTTAAAGTTACCTTTAGACCTTGAAATTACTAAGTATGCAACTATTAAAATAACGGAAATTACTAACCGATGTGAAAAGCTCAATTTTTATAGTATATGGAAACTTACTTTCGAGTATGGAAAAATTTGATGACATGTGGAATTTATTATCTGATAGTTCTAAAGTTATTTCTAAGTAATGACAAAATTCATAATCACTAATAAGAGAAGCTTACAAAGTAATGTGAAAAGCTTATTTCGCATGCTATATTTTGATTCATCTTTAATGAAATCTTCAAAGTTTTATCCTATAAAAATGTCCAAAAAATTATGTTGGCCCGCAATTAAGTAAAATCGGTAACTATGGACAGGTTTAAAGTTACTTTTAATTTAGGAAAAGTTACTCCGGACGTAAAAAGGTAGTAAGCATTGAGAACATTAGTTTTCAATATTAAAAGAAGCATTAACCAATGCAAGCATTGATGGTTCTAGGATTATTTTTAGTGTTGGAACTTGGAAGATTACTGAAAAACGAGACAAGATTACGAAAGCAGTGCAGGATAGTAATAGTACATATTTTCATTGGCCAATTAATTATGTAACATTTTATTTATTATTTATATTCGATAAATACAATTACATGATCTGATTTTCGCATCAAAAAACATGAAATTCTTTTTTATTTCTCATTGGATAGCACAAACATGAATTAGATTATATTATTAGATGTAATTTTTTTTATAAATCTTCTCATTCTAAATGGTCCTATTTTATACTCACAAGTTTTTCTCATTTTATCATGCAGCTGATGTAAACTCATGCCAATATTTTTTTTTATGAAAAATGGCTAAAGCCAAATACAAAAATTTATTGTTGCAAGTCTAATATCCCTATTTTATCACCTAATAAAACATGAAGTATCTCTGTAGGAAGTAATGAAAAGAAACTAGTATTCAAGAATTTATCAATTCCAAGATTAGCAAGCCAGTCAACAGAGCGATTTCCTTCCTAAAAGTTATGATACACTTCAAACTCAAAAGTAAGAGCACAATAATTTTCTAATATCTTTAAGCAAAATAGGGTCAACATTATCAATCATAAGCTTTGGACTAATAACATCAGTGATGGGTTTAAAGTCAATCTTAATGACAATTTTATAAAAACCAAGTTGTTTTGCAAAGTTGAGTCCCAACCATAAAGTCCAAAGTTCTGCTTCCTACTAATGTAGCAAAACCCCCAAACTAGTCATCCACTAGTTTCTAAAGAAACCCCATACGCCAACAAGGTTGTCTTTAGAGGCCCCATCAGTATCAATTTAATCCGCTCGAAAGATGGAGGATCCCATATGATCCACGTAACGTTGAGTTATTCACAAACGCAGCTTTAATGATTTCCTTTTGTGTATGACCAAATTCCTTGTACCAGATTCGAAGGAAAAACAAAGTTGTCCTAGAAAAGTGACTTGTTTCTTCACTGCCAAAAGAGCTACACACTTTTATTTCCTTTGTGTACAACCAAATTACTTGTACCAATATTTTTATATTCCATTATGATACCTTCCAATTTTTTCACGCATAATTTTTTCATGTACTTTGATAGAGGATGATGATAGTGTTAGGATAAATGTGTGAGTCATATTAGAAAAGTTTCACATTGGATAATTGGTGTGGTGTGTATATCATAGTTATCCCATAACTCATTAGTTTAAGCTTTTAAGATACCTCATTATTTTAAATTTTTAGTGTAAGTGGGTTCAACTAGATATATTGACGGACGCTTCAAATAAATGATATCAAAGTCGATGATTAATTTGATCACACGTGAGGAAAAGAGTGTTGAGATATACGTATTAGTTGTTTTAAAAAGTATCACATTGAATAATCGATGCACTCTGAAGTTGTTAATATATCTTAATTGGCTTATAACTAATTTGCTTAAATTTTTTAGTAAATGTGGATTCAATTGATCAATTGACAAGCTCAAACTTAGGCCCAATCTTGGTGATCTCTCTAAGTGAAGGTGTCGAACTGCTGTGCACTTCCAACAAATATACATCTCTCAACCTGTAGTAGTATTTGTCTTGCATATAACTTTACCAGAGACGATAACTCTTCATATAAAGCGATGAACTAATCCAAGTAAAAGCCAGCTACAACTAGAAAACCGGACCCTGGATTCGCAAGTTCAGATCCCTTTAAATGGCACGAGAGTTTATACATATTCTGAAATCATATTCATACCATATAAACTCTGGCATAATTCTATATCAATTTACAGAAGTTGATTTACATATACGAATCCTGTCGTTCATGCACTTATGCCGTCAAAGAAAGAGCGAAGCTATCATATGGACACAAACCAACTTAAACTGCATGAACAAATATCAAATGTCCTATCCAAGCTGCAGTGGTGCTTGACGAAAGTTCACCGGCTGTCCAGAAACATCACATCGCAGATGGCTACAAATCATCTGCAAGACAATTTGTGGAGTCAGAACAAGGCAAGACAAGCAAGAAAACCGACATATAATTCAAACAAGAATTGGCTTGCTGGAAACAAGAGAAACTATAATGATTTCGTTGGACTTACACAACAACTTTCAAGATAGAAACTACACCTCTTAGGTTCCATCAAATGATATTTGACCCGATTGAATGCAAATACTTCCAGATTATGGTGTGGTCCTAATCAGCTCATCACAAATAAGACGAGGCTGCCCTATGTCAAGAGCAATGTATCTTCAGACCTCTCGTAGTAACGTTGGCTGCCATCTATCAAGTGCATGTATCTTCAGATTGTTTTTCAAGTCACATAATTTACTTGCTCAGTACTTTGCAAATGACACAAAATGATACAACTGAAAGAGTTGAGACGATGCTCAAGAGAACATTTGGTTTCCACAATAAATTTTATTCTCCAACTCCTTCTTACAAGTCACCAAGGGCGGGGTTCCTTGTCATTAGAGGAAAAGAATGGGTCGTGATTTGTGAGGCCTAGGCAAGCAGCATATACCGAGTGGTAATTAGGTGAAGTTGAGAAGGAATGGACAACTGCCACCAGCACAATTACCAAAATGATGCACCCAAAGAATCCAACAACCAAATAGCATAACTCAATACGGACATTTTGGGAGTAACAACAATTAGCTAATGAACAAACTCCACACCTATCATGGAATTCCATTAGTTTATGACTTGAAATGAAAGATTATATCTACGAAGTTGTGCAATGTGCCACACTTAAGTGAAGTTTCATGGAACTTACCCTTTCCTCTATTAGTACAGAACTATCGTAAGTCAACACCCTCATCTAGGCCTTTGGAACTAATCATCACATTTGAGTCAATCTGCTTGTCCAACTTCTTCTTTCTCCTTGCTTCAAATTCTTGGAATCCTTCCATCTACATATTTGAGTGAAAACTTGTGTCAAGTGCATACAGATTTGGGATCACATTCTCACAAAAACTGAGGAACAACTGCTAGAACTTGCCTGCTGAAACTGGTCCATTAGAATTGGATTGTTGTGCAAGGATACATTTTGCAGAGATCTACAATCTTTCAAAAGATTTGAAGTAATCTGTCAAGCAAGAGAAACAAAAGATCAACGACCAACAGGTTATCTTACAGGAAAATTCTATATATCCTAGAGAGGCACGTAAAATATATCGAAATCAGTTTGCAATGTTGTTGAAAACCAGATCTGGATATTTTAGTTAGTAGTAGAAGTTCGATTATTTTTGTTTCCAGATTTTCAGGATTTTGTTTGTTAGCTTTTAGGAATTTGTTTCCTAAGTTTTAGGGTGCTGATAATTTTTTAAACCAGCAGATACTAACCAGATTTATGGCTAGTATATCTGGCTTTTTGCTTCGGTAGTTAGCACACAATAATTAGCTGGACGGGCAGCTATAAAAGGCTAGAGGCCTCATGTAAATTCGTAGCCCTTTCTGGAGAAAAAACTTAGAACAGTTTCTCCTAAATTTCTACATGGTATCAGAGCTCGATCTGGACCATTCTTTTCTACCACATCTCTGAGTGTTTCCACCATGACAAAATACCCTAGAGCCACCATGGCAAGCGAGGTTGAGAGTGAAACCTCAGACCCTAAAGCTCAGAACTCTCCTTTGATTACCCAACCTATCAATGTATCTGAAGGGGGAACTCTTCTCATTACCGGTCATAAACTTACCGGTCACAACTTCAATCAATGGTCCCATTCTGTCATGATTTTCGTTTGCGGAAAAGGTAAAGAAGATTACCTAACTGGAGCTGCCGTACAACCTGAGGCGACGAGCCCAAACTATCGAACATGGAAGGTGGAAAATAACATGGTGATGTCTTGGCTGCTGAATTCAATGACGAATGAAACAGGGGAGAATTTCATGTATTACCAGACAGCGAAGGAGATTTGGGATGCTGTTCATGAAACTTATTCCAACAAAGATAACACCTCAGCCATCTTCGAGATCAAGGGCATTCTTCATGATCTAAGGCAAGGGGAATCTTCAGTCACTGATTATTTTAACCAACTCATGCGTTATTGGCAGCAACTTGACATGCTGGAAGATATGATGTGGAGTTGTCCTGAAGATAGCAAGCGGTACAAGCAAATTCAAGATCAAGAACGCATCTATAAATTTCTGTTAGGCTTGAATCAAGAGCTTGACGAGGTACGTGGACGAGTTCTGAGCATAAAGCCCCTACCTAATGTACGAGAAGTTTTTGCGGAGGTCAGGAGAGAAGAGACTCGGCGAAAAGTGATGCTTGGTTGTTCAAAAAACCAGACCAATCCAGAAAATTCTGCCTTAATAGTCCGAGGATCTCAACCATCCTACAGTCGAGGTACTCAGTCAAACAACAACAACCAGCGAAAGAGTGGTCGTCCGTGGTGTGATCATTGCAAACGGACAGGTCACACAAAAGACACATGCTGGAAACTTCATGGTCGGCCAGATGATTGGAAGCCATCAGCCTCACGTCAAGACCGGGAGAGCAGAAGCAACATAGTCCAAACCGAAACAAACGCTTCGGTAGATTCGAGTCCCTTCAACAAAGAGCAACTGGAGATGCTGAAAAAGCTGCTCCAGGAATCAGTTCAGAAGGTAACCCGTTCAGAAGGGGTTAGTACAGCAACAATAGCTCAACGAGGTAATTCTCTAAATGCCTTTAGTGCCAAACAGGAGAAAATCACCTCTTGGGTTGTAGACTCAGGAGCATCCGACCATATGACCGGAGATATCACAGTGTTCAACGAGTACAATCCATGTCAAAATGGCACTAGCGTTCGAATTGCTGATGGTTCTTGCTCAAAGGTGGCTGGTGTTGGATCAGTGGTTATTTCAAAAGATATAACACTGAATTCAGTATTATTTATTCCCAAACTCAGCTATAATCTTCTCTCCATCAGCAAGTTAACCAAAGATTTAGGCTGCACTACTAAATTTTTCCCACACTCATGTGAATTTCAGGTTTTGAACTCGGGGATGACGATTGGCAGTGCTGAGATGGATGCGGGCCTCTACCTTCTGCGAGTTAATGCCTCAGAATGGAAAAACAAGAAGATGTCATGTGTAGCATCTCGTGCTAAGGAAGAGAGTGAAGTAAGATTGTGGCACTATAGGTTAGGTCATCCAAATTTCTCGTACTTAAAAATGTTGCTACCTTCTTTGTTCAATAAAGATTCAATAAAATTTCAATGTGAGGTGTGTCAATTATCCAAACATACTCGCAGTTCATACCCTTTGCAACCTTATAAGTCTTCTCATCCATTTCACATGATTCATAGTGATATTTGGGGACCTTCTCGTGTCAATAATATTACTGGTTCTAGGTGGTTTGTTACCTTCATTGATGATCACACAAGACTCACTTGGCTTTTTCTGATGAAAGAAAAATCCGATATTGGCCAAATTTTTCAAACTTTCAACCAAATGATCCAAACCCAATTCAGCACAAAAATCCAAGTTTTCAAAACGGATAATGGGAGAGAATACTTTCACTCACAGCTCGGGTCATATCTAAATAGCCAAGGTATCATACATATTAGCTCTTGTGTAGAAACTCCACAACAAAATGGAGTGGCGGAGAGAAAAAATAGGCATCTTTTGGAAGTCACCCGTTCTCTTATGATTGCCACTCATGTTCCTAAACATTTTTGGGGAGAAGCAGTGTTAACAGCCACATATCTCATCAATCGTATGCCTTCCCGTGTTCTAGATTTCCGAACACCGTTTCAAAGGCTACTTCATACCTACCCACATATTCGTTTTGCCTCACATATCCCACTCAAAGTATTCGGCTGCACAACCTTTGTTCATATAAATCAGCAACATCGCAGCAAGCTAGATCCTAAGTCCCTCAAATGTGTGTTTCTAGGATACGCTTCAAATCAAAGTGGATATAAGTGTTATTGCCCACAAACAAAGCGTTTTTATACCACCATGGATGTTACCTTCTTTGAGCACCAGCCCTTTCACTCCAAAAATATCATTCAGGGGGAGAGTTGTGAGGAATATTATTTTTGGGACACTTCTCAGTCACTCGGGTCACAACAAATAAATTCTCCTTATCTTCCGTATCTACCCATTCCAACATCCGAGAGTCATCCAACATCCGAAAATCTTTCGTGTCTACCCATTCAAGATGCTACACAAGACAAAAATAAAGAGGTAATTGTCTATTCTAGGCGGAAGACTCAAAAGGAGTTGGAGGACCGTACTACATCAAGGCCGGCTCAAGAGACAAATCCGAGTTCAAGACCCACAGTCGATGAAGGTAATGCTTCTGCAAACTCAGAAAATTCTGCTGTACTTGATGATCTTAATCAGCCTATTGCTCTTAGGAAGGGGAAGAGACAGTGCACTCAACATCCCATTAACAACTTTGTGTCTTACGAAAAGTTGTCTCCGAAATACAAGGCATTTGTTTCAACGTTGAGCGACATTCAAATTCCCAAGAATATCCATGAGGCACTTGCTCAATCTGAGTGGAAAAGAGCGGTTCTTGAGGAAATTCATGCACTTGAGAAGAATAAGACTTGGGAATATACAGAATTGCCAGCTGGGAAGAAATTGGTGGGATGTAAGTGGGTCTTTACAGTTAAGCACAACGCCGATGGTAGTGTTGATCGTTTCAAGGCAAGGCTGGTCGCTAAGGGATTCACACAATCATATGGAATAGACTACGAAGAAACCTTCGCTCCGGTGGCCAAACTAAACTCCATCCGAGTGTTGCTCTCTTTTGCAGCTAACTTGGACTGGCCCCTACAGCAATTAGACATAAAGAATGCCTTCTTAAATGGGGAATTGGAGGAAGAAGTCTTTATGGAGGTCCCACCTGGAATTGACACTAAAGAGAGCTTCAACAAGGTGTGCAAACTCAAGAAATCCCTATACGGCCTAAAGCAATCACCCCGTGCTTGGTTCGAGAGGTTAACAAGGGTCGTTGAGAAGCTGAATTTCACTCAATGTCAAACAGATCATACAATGTTTGTCAAGAAGTCAGATGAAGGTAGAATAGCAATAATGATTGTATATGTCGATGATATAATCCTAACTGGTGACAATCTGGAGGAGATTGGAAAACTGAAGAATATCTTGGCACAAGAATTTGAGGTTAAAGACCTTGGTCAACTCAAGTACTTCCTAGGTATGGAGGTAGCTCGGTCACGGAAAGGGATTGCAATTTCCCAACGCAAGTATACTCTTGATCTCTTGAAGGAAACCGGTATGCTTGGGTGTAAACCAGCTGACAACCCCATGGATTCTACCTATAAAACCGAGATGGAAGATGAAGGACCATTAACAGACAAAGGGAGATATCAAAGATTAGTTGGCAAACTAATCTATCTCTCACATACTCGGCCAGACATTGGTTTTGCAGTAAGTATGGTTAGTAGATACATGAATCAACCAACAGTGAAGCACCTGCAGGCAGTTTTTCGAATCTTACAATACTTGAAGAGAAGTCCTGGAAGAGGGCTTTACTTTAAGAAAACAGAGGAGAGAAACGTGGAGATTTTCACGGATGCAGATTGGGCTGGATCTCTCACGGACCGAAGGTCGACAACAGGGTATTGTACCTTCGTATGGGGCAACATGGTTACTTGGAGAAGCAAGAAGCAACCTGTTGTTGCTAGGAGCAGCGCTGAAGCGGAGTTTAGAGCAATGTGTCAAGGAATATGTGAAGGCATGTGGCTGAGAAGAGTGTTAAATGAACTAGGATTCACTAATACCAATCCTATGTTATTATTCTGTGACAACAAAGCTGCTATTGAGATTGCCAAGAACCCGGTTCATCATGATAGAACAAAACATGTGGAGATCGATCGACATTTCATCAAAGAAAAACTCGATGAAGGAATATTGAAGCTCTTGTATGTTCCAACCAATCATCAAACAGCGGATATACTGACCAAGGTTTTATCCAGAAATAGTTTCGAGATTCTAAGGTGCAAGCTGGGTATGATAGACATTCATAACCCAGCTTGAGGGGGAGTGTTGAAAACCAGATCTGGATATTTTAGTTAGTAGTAGAAGTTCGATTATTTTTGTTTCCAGATTTTCAGGATTTTGTTTGTTAGCTTTTAGGAATTTGTTTCCTAAGTTTTAGGGTGCTGATAATTTTTTAAACCAGCAGATACTAACCAGATTTATGGCTAGTATATCTGGCTTTTTGCTTCGGTAGTTAGCACACAATAATTAGCTGGACGGGCAGCTATAAAAGGCTAGAGGCCTCATGTAAATTCGTAGCCCTTTCTGGAGAAAAAACTTAGAACAGTTTCTCCTAAATTTCTACAAATGTTGATTGAGAAGCATGATGCGAATCTTGGTACTTAATAATTCAACATCAAGGGCACAACCGTCATCCGAGGAGGCAATAATAGATGCTTCAGTTGCGGAAAAACTCCGCATTTTGGGCCAGGTTGATCCTGGGCAGAACATTTATAATGATAATGGCTTTTCAGCTGATATTAACATGATAAATATGCTAAAAATAGTATTCTTTCAAAGTTTTTCAAGTGGAAGGTCATGCAACGCTGCAGCTGCTTGTACTGACAGAAAACAATAAATTTATCACTTTCAAAGATGCAGTGAAGCTAATAATTCATTTCAACAGATGAGTATTAAATTATTGACAACAAACAGAATGAAGAAGTAAGTACAGAAATCATTTGTATATCCCAAGAATGACAGAATTAAAAAATCCAAGCAAGTGTTCAAGATTCCCTCCAGATGACCTAGTTTAAAAGGAACACGCTCCTCATCAATTCACAAAAGAAGTGACAATGTGCACTCATCTTAGTATGTCTTTCATGACCTAGCTTAGTTACACCACAGTCATATGTAGAATTGGTTATATAATATGATGGCATAACAAGTAGAATAGCTTGGTGATCTCTATCAGATGAATGTCCATGGGAATACCTGGTTCACATTATTGTTGTTCAATGAGAGCGACTTCAAATTAACGAGATTGCAAAATGATGAAGGAATATCTTCGATAGAATTATCTGCAGAATTAACCACAATGAAGAAACAATGAATCCAGATAGTGATGTTCAGAAATATTGAAGTAGAAATTACTAGATAAGCTTATAACTTCAACTTTCAATGGACACAAGATCAGTCCAGTCATCACATTCTTAGACGAAAAGTACAAAACACTTACGACTTATTTATGGGCCACAATAAATTAAACTGAATCAAGTCTCAAAGAAAACTTATCCAAGTCGCATAGGAAGTATAGTTCCATCTCACTAGGACCACAGATCAAACACTATAAGCTTCATTTGGAACAATCATATAGTATATGCAGATTAGAACTCCTAACAGACTAGTAAATGCAGGAGACCTTTACGAGAGATCGTGCATTTCATATACAAACCTCTTGACACCTCAGGATTCATGCAAAAATGATTTCACCTTCAAGGGCATTCTACTTGCCAACTTTTATTACCACTTGGTAACAGATTGCAAACACTCGGATGAACTGACCCCAGAGTAATTATGATTATGTTAACCCTAACCGACAAGATAAGTCAAGATAATTAAATGGTCAAATGGATATCCTTCAATTCTAAAGCAGTGTGACTTGACAGATAGGATTTGCTAAGAAAAGCATGGCTAAACAGGGAAAAAACCCATCTGGAAGAAATTAACATCAAACATCTATAATTGCATATAACTGTGCCCCAAAAATTTAAACGATAATCACGATTATTACTACTACGTAGGAGAAATCAGACTCATTCAGGGAAGGATAGAAAAGAAAAGAAATACCATCTGCTCGCAGCTCTTCCAAAGAGAAGCAGCTTCCTATTGACTCTGGAAGTGACGTCAATTTATTATTTGAGACATTCAAAAGCAATAACTGCACAATAAACAACAAATATAAGGCATATCCTAAATACATGTAGTTCCACCATCTCACGGATCAATTCTTAATGAAAAAGGAAAGGGTAATGTAGCTTCAAAATAGCACCAACTGCAGTAAAAACAACACATCAGAAATATCTCTGAAAACACTTAGTTCCACCTCATCACAGATCAATTTCTTAACAAGAAAAAGAAGACTGTGGCATTAAGATAGCACAAGTGGGTCGAAAATTTTATCCATGGACTGGCTCAAAGTGTCAACCAAAACCAAGCTTTTATGTAAGTCAACAATCATCGGTCATCAGTTAAAATCAATACATGCATTGACTACATACTAAACAACAAGAAAATATTAAGAACAGTTACAGATGGACTAAGGGAACTAAAAGTAAAGGTTCTTGATGAAGCAGGCAACAACATCCGTCTTAATGTGAACTTTAAATCTGTTAAGTTACATAGCAGTGTTTCATTACATAGTGCGATTGTCAAAGAAGATTTCCACAAAAGAGAATGAAGTTGTAGTATGGCAACTAGGAGGACCAATAATACCGATCAGAGAAAACTCTCCAGTCAATGCCACAAAACAGTCTTCACAAACTAAATTTCCTTATTTATTATCTCTAAGCTACAAAAGAAAAAAAAAGTGTGCCAATAATTGGATTCACGTAACACGTAAATCACTTACATTGCGCAAGCTCCCAATTGTGTCAGGCAGGTAAGTTAACATGTTTCCTGAGATAGATAACTGCTCAAGCCTCACTAGCTGTCCCACTTCACAAACAATTGCATATATGAAGTCAAAAGATGCAGAAAAATTTCGTGCAGGTAATAAAGGAATTTACAGAAGTTAGCCATGCCTTCAGTTTGAAGAATAATGGGGTAAAAAATGCAAGATTGGACACGGCTTTCTCTTATGTAACTAGATAAGGAAATTACATTCATCAGGCAAGGTGGACATTCGATTTGCATCAAGTATCATAACTTTCAATGACTGAAGTTTCCCCAAGCTTACAGGCAGCCGCTCAATTGAGTTATCAGCTAGAACCTGCAAAATATAGCTTGGTTTGTTAAACAAAGAAGCAACTGTCACATGATTACTACCAAACCCCAACCCCCCACTGCCCCCCCCCCCCCCCAAAAAAAAAAACCATCAACCAAGAAAAAGGAAAAAATGCACAGGGACCTCAAGCTATGATCACTGTGAACAATTCCGAGATTCCGAGAATAGAGAATTGAAAGCATTTCGAATTATAGAGGATTGCGATGCCTCATACACGTGATATAGAACCACAAGGATCTTACCAGGCGTTGCATGTTGATTAGCTTGTTGATCTCCAGGGGAACGTCAACTGCAGGAACAAGAATAACAAAGGCAGATCAGATTTGATAGGATGCCTTCACATAATTAAAAATCAACGTTAGTTTGCTTCAGAGGCAGGATATCATTACCTAACCTGTTATGGGTTAAATCGAGAGTTCGTATGGATCTACCCAGATCAAGAACTTCAACCGGTAACGACTGTACCAAGAAATACATAAATAGGGTGTTTGTGAGGGAACAAACGCATCTTTTATCATAACAAGAAGCTAAAAAGCTGTACACGGTAAACCAAGCATATTCATTCCCAACATCTGTTCTCTTTCACTGACATTGCATCCCTTCCTTACTCGGTAAGTATTGCTCCACCTAGTTGTCAACTCTACACCCAAATTTCTTTCAACTAAGATGGTTTGCAACCACAAGGTGGTATCTTAGTATTGCTCCACTACTTCCCTGCAATGCATTACTCAAAAAGGGCATCTTAATATTTCTTCATGTACTATTTCGCATGGACAACCTAACACTATTTCGCACGAAGGACCTGATACAATTTAGACATTCCACTGCTCTTTCCCCGTAACGCAAGACTCCACGCTGAACTCCTCACATGATCATGGACATCTATCAATCAAATCACCCCCGACACCATTTCCTTTCTCAACAACAACGCCATTCACGACTTGCTGCCCCAGCGACGACTTCCTCCATAGCCGAGAAAGTTGCGTAGATTGCAATAGCTATACCGTCATCGACCTACGAGATAATCAGCAGCCCGTGATCGTAACAAAGCAGCAGCTATCCGTCCCGACAGCCGATCAGGCGCTTGCCATCAACTACCAGCGACAAGTCCAAACAATCGATGAACGGAGAGAAACCCATGCACGCACGTTAAAAGCAGAGGAGAAAAAACCTTCAATTTGGAGTCGCGCAGAGCGACAATCCCGGTCGATCGCCATCGGGCGATCCGGCTAGCCTTCGAGTCGGCGTTTCTGCTCACGCAACACCCCATCCGGCTGCTCCTCCGCCGCGGCCGCCACCGGTCTCCGGCGCTGACGTCACGATCCTCTCGCTGCGTGACTCTCTCTCTCTCTCTCTCTTCTCTCGCTCCCTAGATGCAGAGAAAGAGAATGTGGAGAGACGGTCAACGACGATGAGGAATCTTCCTTTGTCGCTTCTTTTCGGGTTCTGATGATACGAGGAAGTCTGGCGGCTCTTTTTTCCTTTTTTTTGGGGGAGGTTTTTTTTTTGGGGAGTTGGCTGGCTTAAAACTGCCTTGGGGAAAATTGCAAATAACCCCCTCAACTCTGGGTCAATTGCGATGGGCCGCCTGAATCCACTTCAATCTCGATTTTCTTGCCAAAAAGTAGCCCAAATCTTGAATGCCATAAATGATCGTTCTCGCTTCGATACGCTCCAATTTTGTTGGCGATGACACCTATCGGTGGCGAACACCACTGTTGGTTTTTGTGGATCGATTGACAATTTTGCTCCGTCCGAGTCTATTGATGAGTTGAGATCTTCGTTCATAATTACAGAATGAGTGATTCTTTATTTTTTTGAGAATACGTTTTGATTTTTATTCCTCTTTTTCTTTGAAATTGATTTTGATGTCGAATCAGTCACTTTAACTAGAATATGATCTGATAGAAATAAATCAAGCTTAAAATGGCGTTGCATGATTCATAAAAAGTAGAGATAAGTTACCACGTACTGACAGTTGAAGGGGGCGCTTCACAACTACAAAAGAAGGAAAGGATCCTTTCAAAATTCGTATGCTTATCAATCTCCATATTTGCATAAAATGGAAGGGCAAAAATCACCCAATTTATCCTATCAGTCCTACGCCTTATATGGATGTCAATTCAGTTCTAAATGTTTCAATTTTACTAATTTAGTTCTAAACTTTTGCACAATATTTCAATATAGTCCTTCAAACTAATTTTGCTGAAAATCACAGACGTTGTTGTACAGTCATCGGTTGAGCGTTCTACATGGCATAGCGCCACATCAGTGATTTATGGCAAAAATCGACCGAAAGAACTACATTGAAATTTTGTATAAAGATTTTATGATTAAATTAGCAAAATTGAAAATTTTATGATTGGATTAACATCTGTAAGATATATTTAGAATTGATTGGACAATTTTCTCAAATATAAGGATATGATGCTAATTCCATTTTGCCTCGTAATTTGAGAGGGTGGAGAGAGGTCTCTTTTCTTCCCTTCACTTAATTTTAAATCTCAATCAAATAGTTGTCATTTTATCAAGTCTAAATAAGGACATGAAGTGTCATCATTTTTTCAAATAAGAGCTTGAACTGCTTTCATTTCTCAAATAAGAACCTTAAAAGGATCTTGTTTCAAATAAAGGCATAAAGTGGCAATGTCAATCTCAAAGAAGTGCCTAAGCATTTAAAACGACGTCATTTGATCAGAATCCTAATCTTTACTAATATATTAACTGATATCATATCAGTAAATTTTCAATAAAGAAAAGCATTAAAAATCAATGCAATATGTACTTTTTGGCTCTGTTTGTTTAGTAAATAACATTTTCCTCATTTCCCTACATTTGGCTTGCTTAGGAAAATGAGTCAATAGACAATTTTTTCTCAATCAACGAAAAGCCTATGCTTAACTTCAATAAAATAATTTTTTCTTTAAAAAATTAGAAATCATTTTCGAAAAATATAATTAGGTATCAACGCTCAGATCCAAAACTTTACGCTTGGGCACATAAATCTTAATGCTGGTTTTTGGGACCTTGGCGTCCAAGACCAAGTCTCCGGTACTTAGGCCTGGGTCGATTGAGGTTGAATCCTTAACCCTGGTGTCTATGCCTAGGAACCTGGTGCTCGTGCCCAAGCCCTCGATGCCTGCGCCTAGTCCATCAAGGTCGAAGCCTAGAACCCCGTGTCCATGTTGGGCTCTTGGCGCTCGCACTTGAAGTCCATCGAGGTTGGGATAGAAGCCCTGATGCCCTGGCACCCCGACCCGGGTCCACAAAAGCCAAGTGCGAGATCATGATACACAAGCTTGGATCCGCAACACTAGGGCCCAGGTCCTAGATACTTGAGTTTTGGTCCCTAGGTCCACAAAGGCCGTGCTTGGGTCTTTGGAGCTTAGGCTCTGGTCCTTAGTACCCGAGCTAAGGTCTATCGAGGCCGAGGCCTGAGATCTCAGTGCCCGTGCTTAGGTCTATTGAGGCCGAGCCTAGCACCTCGATGCTTGCGCCCTAGTCCATCACGATTGGGTTTGGGACCCAGGTGCTCGTGCCCTAATCCCTAGAGCCCGGGTCAAGGTCCATTGAAGTCAAACTCGGGACTCTAGTGCTCACACCTAGTCTCTCCGCTACCTATGCGCAAGTTACTAACACTCGAATAGTGTATGTTTATTTTGAAAAATCAAATCAAATATTTCATGCAAAATGACGGAAAAAATATTTTCCAGTTTATTTTCAGGTTTCAGCCAAACGCCGGAAAATATTATTATTCCTGGAAAAATGACTTCGTGAAAAAATATTTTCTAGAAATGTCACATTTTCCTCGGAACTAATGAATCCTAGTTATTATTAATATTCTCAAGTGAGCAATTAATTGTCGTATACATTGAAATAACTTTAGATATATGTCCGTGTCCCTTTTTTGGGCACGTAAAATAAACCGTGCAATGAGGCCCCGGAGCAAAGAATTTCTCATATTTTGGGTGTTATTATAACCGTTTCCCAATTCCGCTGTTTAATTGCAAAAGCAAGTACCAAATTGGAAGAAGCAGCTGCCCAAAAGCCTCTCCTTTTCCTCGCCGATCGCACCCGCGCCGCGAAATCCCACCGGCCTCTTCGCGCCGGAGCCGCCGTCAATCTCCAGCGCGCCGCCGCGTCTGCCTCCGCTCATCGCCGGGCAGGTCTCAGTTCGGCCTGTCTCGCTCTTTCTCAATATCTCTCCTTCCTGTGAGTTCTCTCTCTCTCTCTCTCTTCGTCAATCACGATTCCTTCGCTCGCCGTCGGTGAGGACCGGTGCTCCGATTGTCGAGTTTCTCTGTCGAAGTTGCAGAGGAATTATGTGTTGCTTGCCTGCTGTCTTGACTGAATTCTTCTTCTTCTTCTTCTATTCGGTGACTTCTGTTCTTGTTTTAGTATCAAGCTCCTTTGGTGGGCGCGACAGTAGAACTGTTTTTCCCTGAGATTCATTTCGTACTCGCTACTGCTTATGATCCTCTGGTGCAATTTAACTTTGGTCGTTCTAGGATCTGAGATGATGTATAATTCCATTTGGTCGTTGGCATATACTTTGTAGGCAACAGCGGTATACAATTCTCTAGTAACCATCACTGCATTTGGCCATGGGAAGTGAGAGCAATCTCAAGACCTGGGTCTCAGACAAGTTGATGTCACTATTGGGGTATTCCCAATCCACTATTGTCCAGTATTTCATTGAACTGGGTTAGTTTTCTTTCCATCCATTTATGTTCAGTATTCCTTTTTTCAAGAAGACAGGCGTCATGCACAACTTCTGTGCGATAAAAATGGTGAATTTGTGGTTGCAGCTAAGAAGGCGTCTTCACCCACTCAAGTGGTGGACAAGCTGGTGGAGTTTGGACTATCATCGTCGAGTGAAACCCGTGCTTTTGCAGAAGAAGTTTTTGCCAGAGTACCCCATAAAGCGGCTGGTTTGAATGTGAGTTGTTGTAGAAGCAGTTTTGATTTACTCTGCATTTCAGCAACGCATTTTTTATGTTATCTTTTGGTCTTAACCTGCCTAATTTACTTTTCATTTTGTCCTCACCAGCATTATCAAAAGCAAGAAAGGGAAGCTGCTTTGTTGGCAAGGAAGCAGAAGACTTATGTACTTCTGGATGCTGACGACGACGACAACGATAGCAAACATAACGTTGGTCAAGGAGGCATTGACAATGGGTCTTCTAGCATCGCGACTTCAGAGACTGGCAAAGGAGCTTCTCGAAATAAACGGTTTAGGAAAAAGAGTAGAAGTCACGAAGATGAGGATGAAGAGGTAGGCGGACAAGTTGATCTTGGTTGTCTCTTTGTATTTAACAATTATGTCTGCTTAAATCAATTATATTGTCTAAATGCACTGCTGCAGTCTGTTGCTCATGTTGATGAAGAAAGAATGGTCAAGAGACGGACTTCTCACGACGAAGATGGTGGCTCCGAGGTATCTTATTTTCTGTTTCCATTCCTTTGTCTACCTCAGAAATCTTTATTTGAAGGATGAGGAAACTTTGATTGTTGTGTTAATCGGTCTTACAGACCCAATGCGTGATCTTTGGCTTGTCTTTACATGTACTAGTATTTGAGTAATTATGCAGTGTTCAGTTAGAACCTTTCACCGCAATGTTTTCAGATTGTCGATATCCAAATAGTTTCATTAGTGATGACTGGTAACCTGCCTTCTTTTTGTTTAGGTTAGAGAAAGGATCCATATGATTCTTGTTCTTTGGTTTATCCATCTTGAAACATTCCATGTTTATGTCCTTTCATCTAGTTTTCACAATAGTTTTTGCTTCAAGAAATTAAGATGTGGTTTCTCCCGTTATCATTATGCAGTCGGAGGAAGAAAGATCACGAGATCAAAAAGAAAGGGAAGAACTGGAACAACATCTGAAAGCGCGAGATGCTGCAGGAACTCAAAAGGTACATATATACCAACGAAAGGAAAAACAGCCTTAGGATTTTATTTTTGGTTACCTATTTCATGTCAGGGTGATGACACAATGAATTTGACCAAACTGGGGTTCACTTTTTTAAAAAACCCATGCAAATACGCAGATACATGCCCAAGTGTATGCAAATAGAGAAAGAGAGTGTTTGTTGTATTTTGTTTCGTTGGTGTGTGTGTGTTTTTTTTGGGGGGAGGGGGAGGGGGAGGGAGAGGGCAGGGAGAAAAAATGAAAAGGAGACTTTCTTGGATACATGTGCATTAAGTAGCTTTATATGTTGATTCCTACAATGCACCAAGGAAAAATTTGGGTGCTGTGTGTGTTGCAAATGGATTTTCTTACAATTATTGATTTAACTGGCACATGCAACTAACTTTGTTCACGAGTACTGTGATTCTCTTACAGATGTCCTTTTTTCCCTTGTGATCTCCTCTTTTTTATTATTTATTTTTATTTTGGGTGTGCTTGGTGAAGTGCTTTCATATTGTGCTGGGAGTGACTCCTTTCAGAAGCTGTTGTTGACAGAACACAGAAGTAAGGTGCAGTAGACAAGGGAAGAGCTTGGTTGTTATATTCTATAATATAAAGAAGAGTTCACATGTTGAAAATTGAGGGAGTTGCATCACATAGAGAAGATGCGATGCTTTTCTGAGCTCACCTTGTTAAATTGGTTCTTTCACTAACTTGTTGCATTTGAACAAATTAAAGTTTTGTGTATGGGTTTTTCTTTTGGTCGGAAGTTTTGTGTATGAGTTCAAAAGTGAGTATCTGTCACTGCAGAGATGGCTAATGTGAAATCTGTGGTTTTGTGCATTATATATGTATGTGCAAACCACGATTGGTTAGAGTAAATTGAATATATGGACGGCTTTGAAGTGTAAAAACTCTGGGGTTCTGTTACCAATTTAGCCATCATATTCGCTATATTTTCTACCTGTTATTTTTACTTTACAGCGGTTTATTGTTATAATTCTCACCAATTGCTCGTATTTTATGCTTCAGTGTTTTTCTTCTTTTACATTCTGACTTCTTGTAACTCTTTGATTTGTTTAACAGCTGACAGAGCCAAAATTGACACGAAGGGAAGAAGGTAATGCATCTTAAAACTGTGCCATGGTAGTTCACGAATATATGCGAGACAAAGGCATTACTGATAATTTAATTAATTTAAAATGATACTTGGAAATGATCTTCAATCTCCCCTTTCTTTGCTCTTTTGATTTTGTAGAGGAGGCACTTCGAAGATCAAACGCTCAAGAGCGCGATGATATGGAAGCTTTAAGGTACATAATCATTACTCGTTTGACTCTAGATTTTGTTCCTGCAGTTCATGTCATTTTAGGAATTTTCCACCTCACTATGAGTTAAGATTTGTGTTTTGTTTTGAGTGTGTGAGATTGCGAAAAGTCAAGAAGGAGGCATTTAATCTGTGAAATTGTCTCCCAATGATCTTGTTGGTTGTATAACCAGTTTATTGCTATTAAATGTGGTAAAAAGATGCTTCATGCTTTTTCGAGATGATGAAAAATGGTATTTAAATATTCTTGAACTTCGGTCATAGCGAGTTTTGGAAAAGAGTTTGCATTCAAAATCCAAACATAATATGCTATGTACAACATTGTCTTAGCAAACATGAGATTGCCATTGTGATGAAGCTGGCGTGGGGTCAGAAGTGAAGTAATTAATGAACAACCTCGCTTAAGAAAGTGGTGAGAAGTGAGTCACTGATGGCCATTCCTAACCTTTTTTTTTTTTTGGGGGGGGGGGGGGGGTGGAATCATTGTCAGAGTTCTCCTAATTTTTTCTCAATTATGTGGACTTCAATTTGTGCAGATGGTTTCATATCAGTTGTTGTGGTGCCTTTTAGGAAGTAGTGACAAGTGATTAAAAGAGAAAGCTGAATTGGTCCAATTGGACGAGTAAGAAAAATGGAGGAGGAAAATAGAGGTCAACACTGAGAAATCTGGAGCTCTCAAGAAGTTTTCTTTGAATTTGAGAAATATGGGATCTTTTTACCTAAGGGGTGTTGACTACATGAATTATGATTATGCTGTATGTATTACGCATTTGCTATGCATTTTGGGAAGTTTTGTGCCGGCTATGAATTATCTGGGACTGGGGAACAACAGCTGGAAACGGCTGCTAATGTGTAATTTCTGCTGGGCTGTTTATCCTTTCAACCCTTTTGCCTTAAATCAGTATAGGACCAGGGAAGAAGTGGCTTAGACAGATTTGGAAGGCCATTGTGTACTGAATTTTATGCTGTTCCTACTACTAATTGGGGTTACTTCTCTTTTCATTTACTTAGTAGGACGAAATGTTTTTGGACGTTGCTTGTGCATGAGGATGCTCTATGTATTTGATGTTTCTACATGCAGTTTAACAGTGTTCAGTCATGTGATCTCCTCATATGAGTAAAGTTTATCTAATTCTTTTTAAATAGTTCAATGATACGAAATAGTGCTTCATCATTAACTATAGAGACCCTATGATTTGTCTCCAGTTAATCAAAAGTATGTTTGTGGTCATGTATTTTGTTGGCCCGTTTCTACACCTAACCTCTTGGGCTAGTCACTTTCTTGGCAGGAATCTCTCTGCCTTGTGTTTTTATTTTCCTTTAAGGTTATATCTACAAAGCACTTAGAACTCAAGTTTTTCTTTGGTTGAATGTATCATCGTTGTGAAGGATTCTGTGATTTTCTTTTCAGATATAGGTATTCCATTATTTGATGCGTTTTGAGAGGAGGGCCTTTTTAACAGAAAATGTACAAGCTGACGTGCCATGCTGTAGAGCTAGTTTTCTCAAATAATTCTGATTGGTTTATTGTTTTTCTCTCCTTGATAGGTTGAAATTGTGTAGTTACCATTGCAATTCTTTTCTTGTATCATCTATGCTGATCATATTTTGTTCCTCATCCCAGAAAAGTTTCAAGACAAGAGTATTTAAAAAAGAGAGAGCAGAAGAAATTGGAAGAAATCAGGTAGGATTGTGCCATGGATTTATTCTACTGATCTCTAGGTGCTAGAGCTAGACTCCAATTTCTGGCAGTTTTTTCTTGTTAGTGTTGAAGTTCTTTATGGTATGCCTCACCACTTTTTA
Organism: Syzygium malaccense; assembly: GCA_031216405.1. Classification (NCBI taxonomy): domain Eukaryota; kingdom Viridiplantae; phylum Streptophyta; class Magnoliopsida; order Myrtales; family Myrtaceae; genus Syzygium; species Syzygium malaccense. Next base: position 36,707,109 of record CM062263.1, on the reverse strand, counting down.
TCATCTTACTAATTTCTTACAGGGATGACATAGAGGATGAACAGTACTTATTTGAGGGTGTAAAACTTACAGAAGCAGAAGAACGCAACTTCAGGTAACTATTGCTCTTTTGCACATTCTTTGATTCATATTTATTTATCACTTGGCTTTCAACGTTTGTGAAGAAACTTATCCTTTAACTGTCAAATCGTCGATATTGCCTTTTGAAGGTCTGGTCATCAAGTTTTTCCTGAGTTTTATGAAAAAATTAGCTGGTCTAACATATGGAAGCATTTATTTGCTGTGCTGACTCTTCTTAGTTTCTGTCAGTTTCAGTCTTAAAGCTTAGATTACCTAGTAATGCTTTAGTCGTTGCTTCTCGTTGTGAGATTGAGCTAGAGAACGGCTTGTTTTTAATTTCACACTGTCAGACTGTAAATGTAATCTAGTCTTTAGAAGCTCACTGGTCTTTTTAGTTGTAGATTCGTTGGTGGAATTAACTTCTTCCTCAGGTAAATCATGGTGAAAATTTTCTTTGCACTTTGTTCCATCCTCCAAGCAAGCACAAGTTGCTAAGATGCTGTGACCTGTGAAATTTGGGTTGCTTTTTAAATAGACATCCGCTTTGTTGGAACCTGATGATCATGGTTTCTTTCCTCATGGGTGCTTATTGTAGCGTTTTTTTTATGTCAGAGAAAAATTAATGTTTCTTTGTGATAGTTTACTCTCTTGGCTGGGATTTTTTTGTCTTTTGACTTCAACTATGAACTTTATTCTGTTAACACTAATGCAAAATGTAAGTTCTCGCTGCAAATGCTCTCTTTAACAGCTTTTGCTTCACTGTTCAGATGGTAAATTTATTGCTGATGATTGAGGGTGTCTAATGTCATTTTTTGTGCTTGGCAGATACAAGAAGAAAATCTATGACCTAGCGAAAAAGTATCAGGAAGATGCTGATAATATAGATGAAGTAAGTTCCTCATTTTCACTTTATGAACTAATTGGCACTACCTTTTGTTCACTTATGATCGATCCTGTTTCAAATTGATCTGGAGTAATCTGGCGAAGAGCTCTCTTGTTCGTGTTTGCAATGATTGACTTAACTGGTAAATTGCAGCCTACTATTGCAGATATTCCGGTGGGTTCTGTTTGAGTTTACTTAAATTTGCACGTCTATTTAGGGAATCATATTGCCATTGTATGCAGAATTAGTGGAATGGTGAACTTTGTAGCTTTGGGACTGTGTGTAAATATCTGATTGTGGATGTATACCTTGCTTCTTCCTGGTACACAGTACAGGATGCCTGATGCTTATGATCAGGATGGGGGTGTAAATCAGGAAAAGAGATTTGCTGTGGCTATGGAGCGCTACAGGTTGGTATAAATCGCGTTTCAGGTGTCTCATGTCAAATGTGCTTGATGATGCATGAGAAGCTTTACATGCCTCATACACTGTGTTCAGTAATCTGAAGTTTAGTTAGTTTCATTAAACTAATTATCGGCCAATTTGCAGAGACACTGGTGCTGCTGATAAAATGAACCCATTTGCTGAGCAAGAGGCTTGGGAGGACTACCAGATTGGTAATTACTTGCTATTGAGCGTCCAACTATTTGTCCTAGTCTTATGCATGTGTAACACTAGATTTTGGTCATACTCCCTGGAAGTGTAGCTTACAGTTGCTATATTGCAGGAAAAGCAACTCTTAAATATGGTTCCAAGAATAAAAAGCAAACCTCTAATGACTATGAGTAAGTTAATTTGGTTTCATCCTTCAATCTGAATGTTGTGCTTATTTGTTATTGTTGTTTTTGACATCCATCTCTGCTGTATCAATTTTCTTTATACACTCTTATGGAAGGATATTTTGCATATAATGATCCCTTATTATTATTCTTTTGTATTTAGGTATGTTTTTGAGGACCAGATAGAGTTTATAAAGTCAAATGTGATGGCTGGGGAGAATGTATGTCTTTTAATTGCTTGAATACTCTGGTTCGTTTTGGGTTAAAGGACTTTTCCTGAATTCACTTTCTTATATGTAGTTTGATGAGCCATCTGCTGAGTCAATCGAGGAGTCCAAGGCACAGACTGCATTGGAGAAGCTCAAGGTGTGCAATTATAGTCTGTTTCTTATTCCTGCTATTCAAGTATAGTTTCCCATAGTTGCGCATTGCTTTCAGGCTCAGCTAAGGTGTATGAAATTTGGCCACATATTGAGTTCCTTACTGCCATAATTCCATGGATATTTAATTGCTTTCATCTAAAGGTTTATCAGTGAAATTGCAAAGTTTCATATGGCTGAGGGACTCTTGTTTGATACATAAGTTATGTTGATATTGATTAGTTAGAAATTGATCATGGTCTTGTGAAAGGGGAATAAGATAAAGTTCTCGATGTGAATGTGGGTGTAAATGAGCCTTGGGGCTGGGGTTCAAGGAACTTTGGGCCTTGCCCCAAAAAGACCTGGGCTGGCTTTTTTTGGGCCCAGTATGTTGGCCTCGAGCAACTGAGACAGTTTAGGCCATACCCCAATTTTTAAAGTAATTTTTTTCAAAATTTTGTTTATTAATTATCATATTTCAAGACTTAAGCATGCAATGATCAAATATTAACAGGAAATTCTTTCAAATTGCTTTGTTTCAGCATGTTTCTGGCCTTTTATCTGAATTCGACCTGTAACACCACATTAATTTTTGGCCTGGGTGATTTTTATATAATTAATTCTGCTTGTTTATGAATTTATCCGGGTATCTAAAGAATCAAGAAATGATCTATTTCCCAATTTTTTTTTTGAAGTTTTAAAATGTGTTCTAATTTTAGATTATTCCAGATTGCGTGGGCGGGCTAATCTGGTCTTTTTTGGGTCCCAAAAATTGGGCCAGTCCATGTTTTTCGAGCTTTCAGTCTCTTTTCATGCCCCTCGGAATGAAGGATTTGGAGATGGTTGTCTAGTCTTCTTTCTGGTCATCCTGTGGCAGCTCTTTTGGACCAGACTTGGTTGAATGTTGTGCCCAGACAAGCTATTGTTGATGTCTCTAATCATTAAGTGTGTTTTGATGGTTGTGGACGCAAACAAAAATGAGTGCTTTTCAGTATTGTGGGTCCCCCTTCTATTTTGTCACATATATATTGTTGAAGACTCAGATTGTTTGAATTGATTGGGACTCGCATTTTTATACTGTATCATTGTCACGCATGGTAAATACTTTTCCTTGGCGAACATTTTCTATAGCAATCATTGCCTAGTTACTTTGTATCTGGGTCAATGGTGCAATGATTGCCACTTCTTTCTTTTGAAAAGAAAATATTAAGCTACCATTTCCTTGCTGCCAGACTACAAAGATGAACAATTAAGTTTTAAGTGCATCATGAAAGAGATGCGTTCTTTGCCTTCCTGTTAACTACTTATCTGTTGTACAGTTAATATTTTAATTATCTTGTTGCTCATTTAGGAGGAGAGAAAGAATCTGCCTATATATCCATACAGAGAGCAGTTACTTGAAGCTATTCGTGATCATCAGGTCCTTAAATTTTTCATCTCATTTCTCTTCCAGGCAGCAGTGCTGTTGAGTTGTGGCTTTTTTTACGGTTTTGGCTTATGATTGACTTCTGCTACAGGTCCTTGTGATTGTTGGAGAAACTGGTTCTGGGAAGACCACCCAGATACCTCAATATCTTCATGAAGCTGGGTATACTGAGCATGGAAAGGTATGATTGTGTCTTTTGGCTGTTTCTCTTGGTATCTTTCTCTGGGCATTTTCAGCATTCTTTTCTGTTGCAATTATGGTTACACCTTTTGAGCATTTTGTTTTTTCCATTAATAAAAACTGTGGTGCTTGGAATTTTATTGAAGGAATTTGTGATTTTGGCATTGTCTTTGAATTAATTGGTTGTAATTTTCGTAAATATTGATCTTTACTGATATATGTGAACGCGTAAATGTTGGATCTTTTTTCGACCAAAAAAAATGTTGGATCTTTTCTAATATTTGCAAATACATAAAATTGTCTCTTTCAACATCTTCCTTCAGTCCTTTAACTTTAGACTGATTATGAGATGAATGTAGTGAGGCCTTGCTTTGCATTCTTGGTTTGTGTCCTTCAGGTTGCATGCACCCAGCCACGTCGAGTTGCTGCCATGAGTGTTTCTGCTCGTGTTTCTCAGGAAATGGGTGTAAAGCTTGGGCACGAGGTATGTACCTCCATTTGTCGCAATGTTAATTAACTTCGATTTAGAAAAAGATTATGAGGCAAGGGGCATTTCTGCCCCTGCATGCCCTTGGTATGCTGTTCCGAGTAGTTTTGATATGCTTCACCCTGTCTTTGGTATGTTATGCGGATATTCTGAGGACTTTTTCCTATATCTAAGATAAGCAATATCACTATTAATGGTTGAAATAGCATGGATTTCTTGTTATAATCATGTTACATCAACTGCATTTGGTAAATGACTTATGGGACAATAATATCACTTGGACAGGACTGGTTTCTAGTACCTTGTTTCTCCTTTCTGATCTTTTTCCGATTAAATATCTTGATACTTTAAACTTTTCTTTCTGATGCTTGTCTGCAACTGGAATACACCTGCTCGATGTTCTTTAATGACTTAGCTACTCGTCGGGAAAGAAATCTACTTGCTTTGGAAATCAGTCTTTGAAGTTCCTTTCTGAGGGAAAAAGGCATGTCATAAATCTATCTATTAATTTTCCATGCAATTAACAGGTTGGCTATTCTATTCGCTTTGAAGACTGCACCTCAGAGAAGACAGTATTGAAGTACATGACAGATGGAATGTTGTTGCGTGAGTTCCTGGGTGAACCAGATCTTGCTAGCTATAGGTATGTTTGAATAGTTTTCTTCTATTATGATTTCTAGATTTGATGCAATTCTTAGATGTTTTCATCTCTCAGTGTGGTGATGGTTGATGAAGCCCATGAAAGAACGCTTTCCACAGATATTCTTTTCGGATTAGTAAAGGTAAGCCATCTTCCACTGAATTAATTTTCGAATTGGCAGATTAGGCTATATCATTGAGCCGTGATCAAAGGATCATTGTATGACTAAAATGTAGACTTTTCCCGCCAGACAAAGATGCACTTCAGCTTTATATATAGGACACACTTCTGCTTTTGAGAAATAAATGTAGGTTTTTGTTACCCTTTTATTGTTTTCTGACTTCTACAGTTGTCACCTTATAGGATATTGCTCGCTTTAGGCCTGATATCAAGTTGCTTATTTCAAGTGCCACACTTGATGCGGAGAAGTTCAGTGATTTTTTTGACTCCGCCCCAATATTTAGATTTCCAGGAAGGCGGTATCCAGTTGAAATTCTTCACACCAGTGCACCTGAAGCAGATTACTTGGATGCAGCTATTGTTACTGCTCTTCAAATACATGTACAGCAACCACGTGGCGATATTTTGATTTTTTTAACCGGTCAAGAGGAAATTGAAGCAGCGGAAGAGCTTTTGAAGCATAGGATAAGGGGTTTTGGCACCAAAATTGCTGAACTCATTATATGCCCGATATATGCTAATTTGCCTACAGATCTTCAGGCAAAAATATTTGAATCCACGCCAGAAGGTGCTCGTAAGGTGGTCCTTGCGACAAATATTGCCGAGACATCATTAACAATTGACGGAATAAGCTATGTGATCGATCCAGGTTTTTGCAAGATGAAATCATACAACCCAAGGACCGGAATGGAATCACTACTAGTTACTCCAATCTCCAAAGCTTCAGCAATGCAAAGAGCTGGCCGCGCCGGAAGAACTGGTCCAGGAATGTGTTTCCGGTTGTACACATTACACAATTATCAAACTGATCTAGAAGATAATACTGTACCAGAGATTCAACGGACCAACCTTGCTAATGTTGTCTTGACACTAAAAAGCCTTGGCATTAGCGATCTAATAAATTTTGATTTTATGGATCGACCGCCGGCTGAATCATTACTCAAAGCCCTAGAACTTCTTTTTGCGCTTGGTGCATTGAATAAGCTAGGTGAGATGACAAAGGCAGGTCGACAAATGGCGGAGTTTCCACTTGATCCCATGCTATCTAAAATGATAGTTGCATCAGATAAGTACAAGTGCTCGGATGAGATAATCTCCATTGCTGCTATGCTTTCTGTTGGAAATTCAATATTTTATCGTCCTAAAGACAAACAAGTCCATGCCGATAATGCACGGATGAATTTCCACACTGGAAATGTGGGAGACCACATAGCTCTGCTTAAGGTTGGTTTTTGTTGTTGTCGTCAAGCATTTCTTAAGGTTGGTTGATAATCTTTGTGTTCTGGAATCGATGGACAGCTTTTTGATTATCTGATAGTAGTTTCCACAATGCGTAACGGTAAACGTTATCTCATGCCCATAGTCGGCTATTCTACTCAATTATGAATACTGAATGTATCCATCAGTGAGTATGGTTCTCTTGGGACTATGGAGTTACATCATTTGTGTCCACCTGTATATTGCAGCACTTTAGAGTAAAATCTTCCTAAAATTTCGGATAATTAGACTAGAAAAGGTGATTGCTATTATATATATTGTTTATGTTTCTGTGCATTTCTCTGTTGGTGGCGTTGCATAATTCGAACAAGTAGTGCTTGTCACTAATGAGAAGTCACCACCCTCATTTCATTTCAGGTATACAATTCTTGGAAAGAGACTAATTACTCCACGCAGTGGTGCTATGAGAATTACATACAGGTAAAGTAACTTTATCGCTTGGGTTAATAAAACTTTTCTAGATAAGGATGTCAAGTGGTTGTGCGCCATCAGATTGCATAACTTGAACTCTTATAACTTGAACTCTTTAAGTCTTGAGGAAAGTACTGTATCTCCTGGATGTCTAAGTCTAAATAAGACTTGTATATGCGAAAGTTATGCTGTTGCAAAGAGATTACTTGCTTATAAACACACAGTAGATATTGAAGTCATGTTTCTTTTGGGCAGTAATAGAAGATAGGATTTAGTTATCTCAAGTTGGCATGATCAGTCATATATTTGCCAAATTAATTGAAGCACTAGCAGCATAAGTAAAGAATTGCGGGCATTCTTTAATGTGGAAGAAATTAATCCAGTGATCTTGAGGGGGCAGGCTCACTTGACAGAATTATGTATTTATTTTAATTAAGTCAAGTTTTGCAATATCATCTTGTTCATACTCATCTGGTCTCTCTCTCTTTCTCTCTCTCTCTCTCTCTCTCTCTCTCTCTCTCCCTGGGACTAATGTTCCTTGTCCTCTCAAAGTGACTTAAATTTTGTGGGACACTGCTAATTAATCCAAAGGTGAAGCTGTAGATGAATATCTGATGTAATATTAAACAGCTCACGTTTATGTGTAGGCTTATGTTTGGCATAACATTGGAGTGCAAAAATCTTTTTTTTTTTTGGAGGGGGGTCAAGGGGGGGGGGGGCGCATTGAAAAGCGTGTGAAAATCATTTTCTTGTGCTTTCTTATATAATTTATACTTTTCTGCTTGATAAAGTATTTCAAATCTGCTTGTAAGTTCATCTGTTGATAATCTATTTGTTATGTTCCTATCCTTTTTCTTTGTTTTCGAGATTGAGAAGTTTTCTTGCTTTGTTCCCCCTGCGAATTTGGTTGTATTGAAATTACACTATTTCCTAATTTACGATGCAACATGCATTCTGTTTACGCCGTTTAGTAATGTGCACTTATGCTTTTGTTCTTCTTTCCAACCAATGCTTTTAGGTCAGGAGTATGAAGCGTGCTAGAGATGTCAGAGACCAGTTGGAGGGGCTTTTAGAGAGGGTTGAAATTGAACTTACTTCTAATATGAACGATTTAGAGGCAATTAAAAAGGCTATAACATCTGGTAAGACAACTTTTCTTATGCTTTTAACGATGACAGGGTGGCAGTACCATTTTTCTCTTGTGGTGTTTGTTTGTGCTTCTAATGTCGGTGTTCTTTGTTCAGGGTTTTTCCCCCACTCGGCTAGACTACAGAAAAGTGGAGCTTATAAGACAGTGAAACATCCGCAGACAGTTCATATACATCCAAGTTCAGGGTTGGCACAGGTATGCTCATTAGAGGGTATATTTATGTGCATTATTTAATTTTATATGACTCGTAATATTTTGCTTGTGCCTCTAAACGAAGTCTGTTTTCTATACCTGAAGGCTGATAGTGCTAATAGTCGCATAACGTTTCCATACGAAAATAAAAATTTGAGGTGTTTCAATATGCAAATTATAATGCCCTCCATATTAATGAAAGCAAGACGTGTGGAGTCATTGGCCTTGGTCATGTTTATACTGCTCTTTCTTGCAGGCACTTCCAAGATGGGTTGTGTATCATGAATTGGTTCTAACAACCAAAGAATACATGAGACAAGTAAGTCCTATGGACTCCATCTAGGCCTTTTCATCGCAGTTGCAACTCAAGGACTTTGCTTGCCAGTTCTTTTGTTTTTAATTAATTGCTGAAACTAAGGGCTTCCTTGTAGGTCACTGAATTGAAGCCAGACTGGTTGGTGGAAATAGCTCCCCACTATTACCAGCTCAAAGATGTCGATGATTGTAATTCTCTCTCTATCACTCATTGATTATTTACAAAGCTAGCATGGTCTACGACCAGTTGTTGGAGTGAACATATTCCAATTATCTCTTTTTCTGTGGCAGCTGGATCAAAGAAAATGCCTCGTGGATCGGGACGTGCATGATTTTATTGTCAGTTGGTCACCAAGGGTCGGTGAAATGGGAAACTCTGAATATGTTTGGAAGATGATGAGTGGATGATAAAAGCAGCGATGCGAAGAGTACTTTATGGTGAAAGAGTGTTGTGAAATCAGGGTCTGTAAAACCCAAACACCTATGTATGAAGATCTCTGGGAAATTCAATGCTTACCAACACTACTGACGGCCTTGGGCCATACAAAGAGAAGTTCGTATAGTGTTTGACTGAGAATTACCGTTGTACAGATCCCTGTTTGGGGTTAGATTAGGCTAATGCAATTTTGTAAGCTGTAAATTTTCTGAGAATTTGGTATAGCATAGCAACGGCATTGCTGGGAATTGTTTCTGTGACCAAGCAATCTTTTTTAGCAGGACATCTGCTAACAAATAGCTTAAATTCTTTTCATATGATATTACAAGCTCATGTCCCACCTGTGTTCAAAGACTCTGAAAATCTTTTCAAGACCATTGTGAGACTGCTGGACCACAGACCGAGCCACGAGCTAGGATGCTCCTGGTGAACGTATTATCTTTGTGATGTTTTGAGATGTAGCCGTAGAATTTCACTGCCAAATTTTAGTTAGTGTGATTTCCTGTGGTTGCAATGTTCTCACATCCCCTCTCAGCATCGAGTGTGGCCTATGACAATGAACAAATGGATCCCCTGAAGAACTTTGCGACGCCTTATCTGAGTTTAATATATCGGGTCACATCGAACTTTGATATATTGTATCAACTAACCATTAAGACTTGAAGCAAGGGAACAATATAATTTTGGAATGAGCATCCTCCGAAGAGATGGTCACCCGGCTCGAGTCTAGAATTGGAGAAAGCTAATGAACGAACTAAGAAGAGACGACTGATTCTTTCAAATTTCTCCCATTTATTCAAATTGAAAGCAGCAAAAGCATTACATGTATGGCGAGTTCACTATAATCAAAATGATTGTCTTCGGCCTATACGATCGAGCATGAGGAACCTGAAATTCTCCGAGAACACATTAAAGAATCGAGTGGCAGCCTTAGATACCCCAAGACTCATGCAACAGCAGGCATGTCCTTGAGCCATGGATCCAGCGGCTTACCAATTGAGTACACGATAAACCCAATTTCCCTCAACTTCGCATCATCAACAATGTTACGGCCATCAAACACGAACGCGGGTTTCTGCATATTGTTAAAGATCTTCTGGTAATCGAGTTTCCTGAACTCATCCCATTCAGTAAGAATGCACAGCCCATGTGCATTCTTTGTTGCCTCGTAAGCATCTACAGCGACATCCCAGATCTGCTCGCCTGCAGCAGGGCTCGTCAGCTGGAGGTGAACTGGGTGGTCCCACCCGAACTTGCTCATCGAGAGATCCCGCTCAATCTGATCCTTGGTAACCTGGGCATCATAAATGCTCAGCTCTGCCTTATCGCCCAAAAGCCCCTTGCACACATCGATGGCTGGAGTTTCCCTCGTGTCGCCAGTATCCTTCTTGAAGGCAAACCCGAGAATTGCAATTTTCTTCCCGGAAACCGTATTGAACATGGATGAGACGACCCTATTGACGAATCTGCTCTTTTGGTAGTCATTCACCTTAATGACTTGTTTCCAATAGTTTGCGACTTCAACCAGGCCATTGCATTCACAGATATAGACCAAATTCAGAATGTCCTTCTGGAAGCAAGAGCCTCCGAAACCAACACTAGAATTAAGAAATTTGGGGCCGATCCTAGTGTCCTTTCCGACAGCATGGGAAACTTCGGAGACATTGGCTCCTGTGGCCTCACAAAGAGCCGACATGGCATTAACAGATGATATCCTCTGAGCCAAGAAGGCGTTGGCAGCCAGCTTTGAGAGCTCGGCTGACCAAAGATTGGTCGTTATGATCCTGTCTTCGGGAACCCACTGAGCATAAACATCTTTCAGTGCTTTTACTGCCTTGCTGCCTCCAGGGGTTTCCCTCCCTCCGATGAGGACTCGGTCCGGGCTGAGGAGATCCTGAATGGCTGTCCCTTCAGCGAGAAATTCTGGGTTCGACAAAATCTGAAAGCTAATTCCCTTGCTATTGTGGGTCAGAATTTTCTCAATGGCCTCGGCCGTCTTGACTGGGACAGTCGACTTTTCGACAACAATCTTATCAGACTTTGACACATCAGCAATCATCCTCGCTGCACTCTCCCAGTAAGTCAAATCCGCGGCTTTGCCAGCTCCAAGGCCCCGAGTTTTGGTCGGGGTGTTGACAGAAACAAAGATTATGTCAGCCTCGGAGACATGTTTTTCCACTGCCGAGCTGAAGAAGAGATTCCTTCCTCGGCACTGCTTCACCACTTCTTCAAGGCCGGGCTCATATATGGGGAGCTGGTCGCTGTTCCAGGCTCGGATTCGAGGCTCCGAGATGTCAACAACAGCTACCTCGACCGAGGGGCACTTGAAAGCAATAACTGCCATGGTAGGACCCCCAACATAACCAGCTCCAATGCAACAAATCTTCACCATTTTGTCAAGAAATCTGAAGCCTGAAAAGAGAAGATCCAAAAATTAACAGACCATCTTCTGTTCTTCATGGAAAAACAATTTCAGGCCAAACACAATCAGAAGGAAAATAAATGACAAAGCAAACAGAGCAGAGGCCCAAAAAGTATGTGGCATAAATCAAATGCCTGAACGTCCACAATCACTCAGTTCTGGTTCCGTGCATTAAGCAATTTACAAAAGGAGACCGATATCTTCATTGTGCAGAAAGAGCTGGATCAATCATTCACTAAGCCTGGTCTAACATGAACTTGTGTGGTAGGGAGCAAATGGAGCTAAAAGATTACATGCATGACATCCTAGAAGGTGACCATTCCATCAACACTAATAGGCACAAAGATGCCCATGAAAGACCAGAAATCTCTGTTCAAGGATAAACAACACAGAGATGAAGAAAACCAAATATTTGTTCTTGGGAAGGAACGAACATCATCATAACATCGAAGAGATAGCAAGGAGAAAATAAGCTTAAAATGCGCCATAATGAAAAATTGCATATGCAGACAGAACATCTGATCTTCAAGATAATTGACCAAGGTTCGGTAAGAAATGGGGATTTAGGAACTAGCAGGGAGTACCTTCTCAATCACCAACTGGGACTTTAAGAAATCAGAACGCTAAGGAAAAAAGACTAGAGAAGGGATGGACCACCAATCAAACTACACAGAATTAAGAAGGAAGAGGTCACCACCACCATGGGAAAAAGAGGATACTCGGAGCCCACTTAAATACACAAACCTCCACCTAATATCTAAGGGGCTATGGAGGATGGTGGCACTTCCACAAAGCTAAGCAAGGTCAGAACTGTTAAACGTTCAACACGTTCCAAAACAGGCACCTTTCAGTAACAAACAAGGGAAATTGAGCTGCAGTTCCCTTCATTAGAGGGGAACTGAAAC